>CM073000.1:131087629-134071379 GCA_037038555.1 Rhynchonycteris naso
AACAGTGTCTGAGTATTCCTTTTTCTCCACATCCTTACCAACACTTGTTATTTGGTGATTTTTTAGTAATTATCATTCTGAAAGGTGTAGGTGCTATTATGTTGTGGTTTTGATTTGAATTACCCTCATTATTAGTGATATTAAACATTTTTCTTATATCTGTTGACCGTCTGATGTCCATCTGTCTATCTTCTTTGGAAAAATGTCTATTCATGTTGCACTGTATGAGGTCTTTACATATTTTGAATATTAATCCCTTATTATATATGTTATTCATAAATATATTTTCCCATTACATAAGTTGCCTTTTTGTTTTCTTGATGGTTTCCTTCACTGTGCAAAAGCATTTTAGTTTGATTGTTTCTTTATGAAAAGCAATCAATTAATTGTGAGAATAATTATTTCTCATATCCTGAAACTTTTAAAATTTGAAGTGGTAATATAAATGACTAATCTTTCTTTAAAATGGATAGTACAAATTGTAAGGAGATACCATTATGACTAGTGATGACTATTTGGAGAAACATAGTGAAGATACTTAAAGTTATATAATTATTGAAATCCATTCATAGTAGTGATTAGCAACCTAGAAAAATTGATGACAAAACATTTAGGTTGTCATTTTCAGCTTGGGTAACATAGATAATAACTTTAAAATTGGTAGAGAGATATCAAGCATCTCCATAGAACTAATAGGATAGTATGGTATGTTCTCTTTCTCTCCTTTCTACAACCTCCAACATCTACTTCAGAGTGAATTTTTCTGACTGCATTGTCTTAAAAAGTACAGATTTTATTCAGATTTTTTATTTGTTGGAATCAATTTTTATTTTGGCAAGTCAAGGACTAAATGATAATGTAGACCATTTCTTAGAAATCAAGGCCTCTATTTTGCATAACACAATGAAGTTTTTAAACAGGAAAAAGAAAAATTTAATTAGTGGGGAAGTTTGAAAATATATTTTATAGAACATCCAGGAAAAGAATAAGGGCATTTAATATCCTCTACAGATCTTTTCTATATAAATAAAGCATATGAGAAAAGCAGATGTTACCAATGGAAAAGTACAAAGCTGAAATATGCTCTGCAATTACCCAACAAAACCACCATGAGTGGTTTATAGATGCCAGAATATTCCTCTGTCAGGAGAGGTCTCTGAAAATCTATATAAATATAGCTAATCCTTTAGTGCAAAGATTATATTAGGTCTAGAATATACTTTTAGTGAATTGGTTTCTCTGAAAGAGAGGTATAGAATATGTTAGGATGCAAGAGTAAGCCCAAGTCAGTACCACAGTAACCCAAATTTCTTTTCTGTAATTGAATCTTTCCTATTTATATTTGATTCCATAGTCTCAAAATTACCAGGACCCAGGTGAATCCAAATTGTTTTAGACCATTTCAAACCCCAGTTGTAATCTGTACTAGCCCTTATAAGACAAAAGAAATTTGGTCTAGTAATTATTCTTTGTCATAGGTCAATCACCTACTCAGAGAGAAGAAGACATATGTGACTACAGCATAATAATACTAAACTGGTGGAATTTCCATATAAGTTGTTTCTAGAGGCAACGGTGAAAGACATAAAATAATGTTCAGAAGATCCAAAACTAAGTATCTTAGAAGTACAGAGAAGTGAACTCTTAACACATAGGAAAAGGAGTTTTGGTCAAGTTTAAAGAAGAGGTTTATTGGAACTGTTTTCTTTACACAAAAATTTTAAAACATACAAGTTAAATGGGATTTATTTTTAACAGCATCTTTCTATAATGTCAAAATCAGTCTTTTTTGCACACACACAGAATAACTGACTTTTTAAAGTTTGAAACTATTATGAATATTTACTCTGTTTAAATATAAATAATTATGGACAGTCATCATTATATAGTATTGTTTATTGGTCAACACTCCATCATGCTTTCAAATAGTCTTAGAAACAGGCAAATGGACTGAGACCAGTCATTACTAGAACACAAGCAAATAAACTAATTTTTCAAATTAATCATGTGTGTTTACATGGCTTTAAGGGTAGCTGTGGAATGGATCCTCATGTTAGACATTGTTATAGGTATAATTAGGTTTTATCTTTTTTGATATTCAAAACCAAGACACTGAATAAGTTGTCAAAATTACACAGCTGGTGTGTCCCAGATTTAAACTTAGATCAACCTGACTCTAAAGCTGCACCTTTTTTCTCCTAAATCACACTAAGTTGAGGACTTGTTTAACAAATGCTGAAAGAACAAACTCCTTTCTTGTGTCTGTGTTTATAATGGCTTATAAATGAGAACCTTGAATTATTTTAAGTAATAGTCACTCAAAAACCAGCTTCTGGCCTGACCAGGCGGGGGCGCAGTAGATAGAGCATTGGGCTGGAAGGCTGAGGACCCAGATTTGCAACCCCAAGGTCACCGGCTTGAGCGCAGGCTTGTCCAGTTTGAGTGTGGGTTCACCCGGCTTGAGCATGGGATCACAGACATGACCCTATGGTTGGTGGCTTAAAGCCCAAGGTCACTGGCTTGAGTGGAAGGTTGCTAGCTTGAGCAAGGCATCACTCACTCTGCTGGAGCCCCCCACTCAAGACACATATGAAAAAGCAATCAATGAACTAAGATGCCACAACAAAGAATTGATGCTTCTCTTCTCTCTCCCTTCCTGTCTGTCTGTCCCTCTCTATCTCTATCTCTCTCTCTCTTTCTCACTAAAAAAAAAAAAAAATAGTTCCTGGATAATAAATGATTCAGTGAATAAATGATCAACTTACTCATCTTCAGAATCAGGCAGAACCATATTTCAATTTGCTTCTATAGATAATGTATATTTTTACTTTTATTTTTTTAATTACAATTTGCATTCAATATTATTTTGTATAGAGCATTTTGTATTTTGTCAAGCACACTTCACAAAGTGCTCTACCTCCCCCAATATTTCCAGTACTCATCTGGCACCATATATAGATACAATGTATTTGTAAACAACACAGGGAAGCATAATCCACTGTCTTACTTAATAATTAATTTCTAATTTTTAACAATTATTATCGGGATCTTAAAAAAAAATGAGTACTTTACACAGTAAAATTCCAAAACAAGCCAGTTCAGATGGAAGAGAACAGAGAATTCTTTGCAGAATTTTTTAGGAAAGGGGTCTTAAAAATAAAATTTTTAAAAATTGTATAGGTAAAAATATTTCTTATAAAAATAAAATTTAGCCTGACCTGTGGTGGTGTAGTGGATAGAGCATAGACTTGGAAATGCTGAGGTCGCCAGTTCAAAATCTTGGGCTTTCCTGGTAAAGGCACATAGGAAAAGCAACTATAATGAGTTGATACTTCGTGCTCCTCACACTCCCACTTCTCTCTTTCTTTTGCTCTCTCTCCTCCTTCAAAAACATCAATAAAATCTTTTAAAAAGAAAAATATGATATTTAACATTTAATTAAATATTTTTCTAATAAAAATCTAATAAGTCTCAAAATTTCTGACAAAAATGCAAATGATCTAGTAAAATTATTTATTTTTATTTTCATTAAATGCTATTATTTTTATATAGAAGACTGTGAAACAATCTATTTTCAGAATATGATCAGCCCTTCATGTGACAGAAAACTCTGGTAATCTACAATGAGTAGAAAGAGATTTTTTGAATTCACTTATTTCACAGAGTGTTTCATTAATAAAGTCAAGATGTTGCAGTGTAAACTCCTAGTGTTTCCTATGCCGAGCCAGCTAATATCAACAGTATTTTTGAATCCTACAGAATTTCTCACCATCTTTAAAAATTTTATGATCAAAAATAGTCATAGCTGAATCATTGCTAAACTTGAAAAAGATTGTACAACGATTCACTGTTAAGTCAGCAATTTGAAAAATACTTCATATATTTCAGCCATCGCATACTACATTATGCCACAGCTCAGAAGAGGTCTGTGTATAGCAAGTGACAGAAACAACTCTCTGTCCAAATATGACAGTTTGACATTAAAGAGACATACTTCTGATTTTCACCAGGGCTTTCTTCAAAGGTGGTCTGTGCCATGACATGTATGAAGCATTCTGCACATGCTCACCTTTGAAAGTATGCGCAAATATAGCCTTCTTGGGAAATCTCCCTGTCTCCCCCTCAACCAACCCTTCATGCAAAGCAGTCCATGACCTTTTCCCTAACCCAGAGGGCACCACCAGCACTTATTTCATTATGTTGCAACAAGTATGTGTTTTCTTTATCCTACTATAAAACTTTTGGCTGGAGAAAGAATATCTCAGTTATTGTTAAAATATTTGAATATTCTTCCTACCATTCTCTACTCCACACTAATCTCAATTTTCCATATAAAAGGTTTTCCAATTCCCTTAAACAACCTGTTCACCTATCCTCTGAACACTCTTTGCTTGGCAAATACTCCTATGCCTCAAAAAAACATCATTGGAGTCAAGTCGATTTATTTGAGGCTAGCCTATAGACCTCTTCAGAGTTTATGTCATCATGATTCCTTTAATCTAAAACCATCTTTTTTATTATTACTCAGTGAGAGGAGAGGAGGCAGAGAGAGACTCTAGCATGTGCCCCTACCGGGATCCACCTGGCAAGCCCTAGGAGGTGATGCTCTGTCCATCAGGGGCATTGCTCCATTGCTCAGCAACAGAGCTCTTACTACCGCCTGAGGCAGAGACCATGGAGCCATCCTCTGCACCCAGGGCCAACTCACTCCAATTGTGCCATGGCTGCAGGAGAAAAAGGAGAGAAGCTAGAGTGGGAAGAGTAGAAAAGCAGATGAGTGCTTCTCCTATGTGTCCTTACTGGAAATCAAACCCAGGACATCCACACAACAGGCAGATGCTCTACAACTGAGCCCACCGGCCAGGACCTAAAACCATATTATAAAATGTTTCTTTAAACAACTAAGCATCTTGGATAGTATGTAAGATAAAATAAGTCATTCAACGGGCATATATTAAGTAGTTCTTATGTTCTAAGCACTGTGCTAGTATGAAAGGCAGGTTTTGCAGACTACACATATTTATGTGCTTATTTTTTAATTTTTTAAATAAATTTTAAATTTTTGAAGGACAATTTTATTATCCATTTAATGAATTACACTTTAAAATTAATATATTTAATAATATAAATAGATATAAAACTAATACTATTAATTTAACTTAAAAAATAGAAGCCAAACAATGAAGATGATAGATACATTTGTTTATCTTTCTATCTCTCTCAGAATTTGAAAAGTCATACTTGTAGAGATGTGCTGGGAAAGTTATGCCCCCTAAATAAATTCTAGTATGCTGCTCTTTATATGTGTCAAAATGAATATAGTTTCCTGAGATATCATATCTGGACAATAATTATAGATTTTATTTTAAAAATTTCTAAAGGAGACTATGAAGGGGTAAAACAATTTATAGTAAGTTGAAGCAGTGAAAATATTCCATGCAGTACAAAAATGTCAGCTTCAAAATTAATCTGAATATAACATATAAGGGAAATAAAGTTTACCATTAAATAATCAACTGACAACTAGAAGCAGAATATACTGAAATGCATAACATTTATTATCTTATCTACTTCTTGCAATTCAGAGAAACCATGAAAATATCATCTAAATCTGTAATTTAATGCATACACTGTAACACATTTCTCAAGGAAGTTTTGAAATGAGTCAGCCTGTAAGTCTGAGTGACATTTTGTCACTGATTTAAAGAAAAATGCTGTCTCTGTTTAGATCTTCAAATATATTATAAAAACACAGTATAAGTTTAGACAAATTTGAGAATTTTATCACCTTAACATCAGGGTGTTAATACATATGCAACCACAAATATTTGAACTATTCTTTTCATTATGTCAGATGACAAAAAAAAAAAAGGCAGCTGAAAATTATCTTATTTGTTCAGGTAAATTAAGTAATGTCAGATCTGAGTGTTGCACTAATCATTATAGGAGCTAGATATTCAGAGTATCATGGACTAAAACAACATTTGTAATGGTGTGAAAATGAAAATTTTCAACATTGATGAATGGTTTCTCTGAAAGGATTTATTTTCATGGTTATTCTTCTTCTGTTAGATTAGATAGCTAATGGGTCTTACCTACTGGAAAAGAAAACTTAAAAAGAAGGTCCAGGTATAAGCGCAAGAAAGATAAAGAAACAAAGGGAACATTAAAAATGAATGTTGGGAGCTATTTTGTTAGTTAACTCACTTGCAATTTTAAGTGCTAAATCTTGATTGTTCTCATTAAAGATCACAGACAATTCACACAAATGAATGACCACAGGATGGGGCCACAGGTGAAGAAACCTGAAACTCAATGAATTACAAGAGCATAAAATTAAGGGAAAAAAAAGAGAAAAGGATATTCTTAAGACATTTCATTACAGATCTTGTGGAAATAATTTGATTTAGTCTTTATTGACTTTTCTTTAAACTTTCACATAGTTCTTTTCTTTAGGTGCTTAATTTGAAAAGATGAAGGGAGAGGAAGAATTCCCAGTTCTGGGTATCCCCTTCAGTGAAAGTCCTGCTCCATAAAGGTTTTTGACCTTGAAGGCACTGCAGCTCCACCCAAGGCTGCAAGAACAGATAACTTGATCCAAAGGAGAGAAACAGGCTGTTGGGCAAATAAGTTGGTGAAATTTGTGTTATTTGATTTTGTTCACTTTTACTGTTAAAAGTGGCTTCCCAACCTGACCAAGTGGTGGTGCAGTGGATAGAGCGTCAGACTGGGATGGAGAGGACCCAGGTTCAAGACCCCAAGGTTGCCAACTTGAGCGCAGCCTCATCTGGCTTGAACAAAAAGCTCACCAGATTGGACCCAAGGTCGCTGGCTCAAGCAAGGGGTTACTTGGTCTGCTGAAGGCCCGCGGTCAAGGCAAATATGAGAAAGCAATCAATGAACAACTAAGGCAGGGGTCAGGAACCTTTTTGACTGAAAGAGCCATGAACGCCACATATTTTAAAATGTAATTCCATGAAAGTCATACAACGACCGTGTACGTTAGGCATTATTCAATAAAGTTTGGTGTTGTCCTGGAGGGCAGCCGTGATTGGCTCCAGCCACCTGCAGTCATGAACATGAGCAGTAGGAAATGAATGGATTGTAATACATGAAAACGTTTTATATTTTTAACATTATTATTTTTTATTAAAATTTTTCTGTGAGCCAGATGCAGCCATCAAAAGAGTCACATCTGGCTCACAAGCCATAGGTTCTCGACTCCTGAACTAAGGTGTTGCAAAAAAAAACTGATGATGATTGATGCTTCTCATCTCTCTCCATTTCTTTCTGTCCTTATCTATTCTTCTTACTGACTCTCTCTATGTATCTGTAAAAAAAAAAAAAAAATGACTGCCCAGATATGTCATCTGTGAAACTGCTAATTACCTTCCTGCTTGGGAAGGGGCATTGTTATGCTAATGTTGCTGGAGGAGGGATTTTTGCTCCAAGAGTTTGTGAGGAAGAAGAAGAAGGAAGAAGCAGCCAAGATGGCAAGTTGCTGAAGAAGAAGTCAGTTTGTGCAGAAATGAGAAAGGAGAGGGTTGGCAGATAGGGAATCAGAGTGACTAAGGCTGGTGGGGACCTTTGACTGTAGGAAGACCCGGATGTGTCAGTAGCTTTGTGAGCACTGAATAAATGGGTTTTGGAGCCCTGTGTGATTTTACTTGCCTGATGAATGTGAGGCTAGAATAAAGGAATGGCCCACCAGTTTTTGGCTTCACTGTTTCTCTATCATCTGTCCAAATCTAATGGGAACCAGCACATGCATGGCTGTGATGGTCACAACTACTGGCCATACACAGGCTCATGAGTGGCAAGAGTTATGGCCACTAACCCTGCTACCACATAGCAGATTTTATTTTTATTGTCAAGAGAAGCTAAAAATTTGCATCATTCTTCTGATACCTAAATGTTGGGGGGAAAAAAGTTGTAAATAACTTGCAAGAAACTAGTTTGTAACTTTTGTGTTTTTATAAAAATGACAGCTAACCCTTACATAACCTTGTAGGTGCCAGCAGTACAGTCTAAATACTTCACATAAACTCATTTTATCCTCTTGACAGCATTTGAGCTAAGTCTTATTTTTAATCTCCATTTTTAAGATGAGTAGACTGAGGCACAAAAACTGTCTGTCACTTGCCAAAGGTCATACAGCTGGTAAAAGGTAGAGGTAGGACTTGAACCTAAGAAGTTTGCTCCAGAGTTCACACCTTCAAACACGAGAATATTCCTAAAAAAATTTCCTTTTCAAATTGTTGATTGTAAATATTTCATTAATTATAGAACTGAATTAACTAATCCCAGAACTATACTGATACATTTCCATGTAATCATTTTTCTGAAGTCATTTGCTTTTCTTAAATTTGAAGAAAGTCATGAGCCACCACAATTTGTAAAGGACTCAGTTTGGAAAGGGGGTATTTTTTAGAAAATTTAAGGTTATGACTTACTGAATATTTTCTAAGGGTAAAATACCATTTTAGAAAAACTTACATTTCTACTACCACTGCACATTTGCTTTCCATTAAATTTTTTATTGTGAAATACTGAACTGAAACTAGAACCCAACCAAAATAGTGACTTCCAAGTTTTATTAGGAGACTAAATACATACTCTTTAGAAACACATTTTTTCAAAAATTCATAGGTCACTTCATATTATGCTTGAACTCTTTGAAACTATATAACTTATTTTCTTATTTTATATAGTTATATTAGGATTTGTTATTGTAAGTTAATTAAAATATGGAAAAGCAAATGGATTAGAGAAGGCTTATTCCTTGTGAAGAAAATGTAGGAATTTTTTATATAGATACCTCAGAATGTATGAAAGAACTTTCAGCCTATTTTAGTTTTACCTAGTACTTTCAAAAATGAAATTCCCAGATCATTCTTTGGAAAGGGTAAAATGTCAAGCAATTTTAGAATCTACATTCAATTTAGCACCCCAAACCACCAAATCAGTCTTCAAAAATTCTAAGGATATATATTTACATCTACATTTCTGAGCATGTTCCTCTCATTCCCAGTTTATTAAAATAGAGCATTTTTTTAGAAATATGGATTTATTGTATATTTTTATAATATAAAATATATATTATATACTATTTATATATAATATGTATTGCTTAATAGTGGTAGAGGTGTGTGTTTATGTGTGGTGACAAAGCAAAAATAAACAAGCAGCACTATTTGACAATGACTTCAATCAAGGTACCTAGACTCACTTCTGCTTTCTTTTTTCAACTTTATTAAGATATAATTGACATATTACATTTAAGGTGTGCAATGTGATAATTTGGTACTTCATCTATTATAAAATGTCTTACTCTGATAACGTTAGTTAATATATCCTTTACCTCACATAATTACTATTTCATTGTTGTAGTTACTATGGTGAGAATATTAAAGCTCTACTTTTATAGCAACTTTCAAGTATATTAGATCACCAGAACTTATTCATCTTATAATTGAAAGTTCGTACCCTTTGACAAATATTTCCCCATTTTCCCCACCCCTCATCCCCTAGCAGCTACCATTCTATTCTCTGTGTCCATGAGTTCTTTTATTCCTCTGATAAGTGAGATTATGCAGTATTTGTCTTTCTTTGTCTGATATATTTTACTTAACAAATGTCCTCAGAGTTCTTCCATGTTATCACAAATGCAGGCTACCCTATTTTTTTATGATTGAATAATATACCATTGTAGATATATATACCACATCTTCTGTTATCCATTCATCTGTCAATGGACACTTAAGTTGTTTTCATGTCTTGGCTATCATGAATAATGTTGCAATTAACACGGTCATGCAGATACGACTTTGAGATAGTAATTTTACCTTCTTCAGACATATATCCAGAAGTGGGATTGCTGGATACTATGGTAATTCTATTTTTAATTTTATGAGAAACCTTCATACTGCTTTCCATAGTGGCTATCCCAATTTACATGTCAATTGACACAGACTATTTTACGTTCTCATTTCAAGGTCTACAACAAACTTCAGAAGATTTCACAAACATGGGCTACTCACAAATAATTTTACTTGCCCTTGGGTGGATGTGTACTATTTTCAGAAGGCTGACTATTCACCCTCCAAATGTATAATCTTGTCCCATCATATCTATAGGCCTGACCCACATCTCTTGAATTTGTACTCATACCTTTTAGAGATGTAATATTTAGGAAGACACTTGAAAATTTCCTTCTTACAGAATGATTCTCCACAAGGTCCAACTCTTTCAAAAAAAAAAACCTCTCTTGCAGCGGCCCATGTTTGGTTGGGAAAGAAGCATCTGCCTTCAGCGTACTTAGGAAGAAGTTCCTCCATTCTTTTCTTTTCTTTTCTTTTCTTTTTTCAGGGACAGAGAAAGAGTCAGAGAGAGGGATAGATAGGAATGGATAGAGGTGAGAAGCACCAATCATTAGTTTTTCATTACCGTTGTGACACCATAGCTGTTCATTGATTGCTTTCCCACACGTGCCTTGACCGCGGGCCTTCAGCAGACTGAGCAACCCCTTGCTGGAGCCAACAACCTTGGATCCAAGCTGGCGAGCTTTTGCTCAAGCCAGATGGGCCTGCGCTCAAGCTGGCAAGATCGAGGTCTCGAACCTGGGTCTTCCGCATCCCAGTCCGACGCTTCCTCCACTGTGCTACCGCCTGGTCAGGCCCTCCATTCTTTTCTAAAAAGGCAATTGCTTATTCACTATTAAAACTCCATCTATTCCCAATATTGAATATAAGCTCACTGTTATCCTTTGTAAATCCAGACTTTGACTAATCCCAGATACCAAATTTTTCTACTTGTTAGAATAAGTGGGAGTGATTCTCTAAAGTGCCAACAGTGACGGATGCCAAACTTTTGATGTCCTTCACTAACACAAATAGCGAAGAGTATTAATAAACCTCAACACAGCCTGATGAGGCAGTGGCACAATGGATAGAGTATCAGCCTGGGATGCTGAGGACCCAGGTTCAAAATCCTGAGGTCACCAGCTTGAGCAAAGGCTCATCCAACTTGAGCACAGACTCACCAGCTAGAGTGCAAGGTTGCTGGCTTGAGCATGGGATCATAAACATGACTCCATAATTGTTGGCTTGAGCCCAAGGGTTGCAGGCTTGAAGCCCAAGGTCCCTGGCTTGAGCACAGGATCACTCACTCTGCTGAAACCTCCAGTCAAGGCACATATGAGAAAGCAATCAATAAACAACTAAGGTGCCACAAGGAGAACTGATACTCCTCATCTCTCTCGCTTCCTGTCAGTCTGTCCCTGTCTGTCAGTCTCCCTTTCTCTCCCACTAAAAAAAAATAATAATAAGTAAAAATAAAAAATAAACTTAAACACATATACACAATAGAAAATAGTGTTCTGCCTTAGAATCTTTACTTCTTCTCCTACCCCATGCATTCTCACCCAGCAAGAAGTTTATTGTGCTAAACCCTAAATATTTTAGTCACTCCTACTATCTTCTGCTCTGACTTGGATGTTGCCAGAACTGAAGGATAAGTGAGAAATTTGAAAAAGTCACTAAATTCTTCATAGACTTTCAGATCCTTGGTTAGTTTTCTTCCAACTGAGCTGGGACCATGGTGACAGTGAATAGCACAGGAAGTCAAGCTTAGCTAGATAGCACAGAGGTCTTACATAAACCACACAAACCAGGGCTTTGTGAGGTGACAGAAAGGAAATGAGCAAAGTCGTACCCAAAGCCTATTACCAAAGCAGTCTAGGGACCAGGAAATAAAACTATGAGACCAATATCTCTCAATGGTAAGACTATATTGCACAGATGATCAGGAGGGAGCTAAAGTTAGGTTCTGTCCTTGTTGCCGCTTGGTAGTATTTCAGGTACCTAAAGCTATGCTTTAAGAAAATAAGGGAGATGCTTCTCACTTTTAGACTTAAAGTGGACATAGCATATGACCTGCTAAAGTTCTTTTTTTAAAATTACATGAATCTGATCCTACCAAGTATTTTCTGATATGAACACAAAAATCTGTAAGTTGCTGCTAACAATACAATTTATTTCAGAAGGAGAAGAAAATGAAAGACAACTTAAAGATTTAGTGTTCTTCCCAGAATCTCTTTGCCACTTAACAAGAATAAATCCAAGTTTATGGAAGTTGACAACTATTTTTTGTAATCTCTAAATGCAAAGGTCTTTGTTAATAATGAGGACCATGATAGGATTTTGAACCAGAGTGCTTCTTGAACACTTAAAAATATCTAAGCATAAAAAAATATATATGTAATCAAAACATTAAGGACATTGCAATCTAAGTGTTGAGAATATCAAAAAACCCCAATAATTTACAAATAAAATTTAATAAGAGAAAAATACTCTGTCCATGGACATTTTGGCTAGCTATTTCTAATAGGACTAAATGTTTAGACAATTTCCAATGAAGGACACAGGGAGATATCATCAGAGTGTAAGAAAAACATTGTAGGTAGCCAAGACATTTTCAATCATAGAAATAACTTAATCACAGAAGAAAGATATGAATGAGTGCAGTGAATATGAAGAGATAATGAATGAAATCAACCAGGGAAAAGTATTTTAAAATGCAATGAAAAATAGGTCTATATAGGGCAGGTAGTCCTAGACATGTCTGTGTGGCTGAAGAACTTGAAATTGATAGATCAAGATGACATTATATTGTATTTTCCTATGTAAAAGATGCATCCTTTTTCAAACAATTTGGGGTGTAAAAACTGGGTGCATCTTGCACAGTGGTTGTAGATTTCTTTTACTTGCATTTTTTGCTTTTTTGTGCTTGTCTTTGCACTCAGTATTTTACACTTGTTAATGATATAATATGGTAGGCTATATTTTGCCACATTCTGCCCAGAAATGTCTCAGAAAAGATTTTTATACAGTGCTGAATTTAAGTTAAAAGTGATCCAGTTTGCAAAGTGAATGGAAATCGTGCTGCTGAACAGAAGTTTGGTCCTCCTCCAACTGAGAAATAAGTCTGAGACTGGCTAAGGGAAGAAGAAATCCTACTGAAAATGCCATGGAATAAGAAAGCCATGAGAGGCAAGTCAGCAAAATAGCCTGATTTAGAGAAGGAATTGAAGATATGGATTGAAGAGCGAAGGGCAATTGGAATTTCTGTGTCCACAAAGATGGTCCAGCATGAGGCAAGAAGAATTGCTGATGAAAAAGAAGTTACTGATTTCAAATGAAGACACATTGGAGCTTCTGGTTCATGAAACAGAATGGGCTAAGCATGTGTACACGCAGCAGACTTGCCCAAAAGATGCCTGAAAGCTATGAGCAGAAAGTCCTTGAATTTCATAATTTTGTCATTCAATGTCGGAAGACACATCAGTTTAAGTTGGGACAGATTGCAAATATAGACAAAGTCCCTTCAATTTGATGTCCCAAGTAACAGAACTGCTGACAAGAAGGAGATGAAAACTAACTGTGAAGATAAGTGGACATGAAAAGAGCCATTATACAGTTGTCTAGACTGTTGTGCCGATAGAACTATGCTGCCTCCTATGCTGATTTTCAAACACAAAACAATGCCAAAAGAAGACTTTCCTCGAGCAGTGATTGTCTACGTTCATGACAAGGGTTGGATGGATCAGGATAAGATAAAGATCTGGTTTGAGAAACTTTGGAGAAAGACCAGGTGGGCTCTTACACAAACCTGCCCTATTGGTACTTGATCAGTTCAGAGCACACATAATGAAAAAGAAAAAGAAGATTGCTGCAGAGCAAAAAACCAAAACTTGCATGGAGGCTTGACATCCCAGGTCCAACCACTTGATGTCAATATTAACAAATCTTTCAAAGCTGCCATGAAAGACGAATGAAACCAATGGATGAAGTCTTCTGGGGACAATTTGACACAAGCAGGAAGAGTGAAGAAATAACTATAGGAAAAGTTGATACTTGGGTGAAAAGATCCTGGGATAATATCAAGATTGATATCGTTGTGAAGTCATTTAAGAAGTATGGCATTTCAAATGCCATAGATGGAACTGAGGACGAGGCAATATATGAAGACAATAATTCATCATCAGACACAGATGAGGACAAGCTAATGGATGGGAGTTTTGACAGTGATGAGGAGTTGTATGAATTTTATGATAAATAAAACTTGAGTTCAATAATTTTATATAATACATTTTTTTTTCAAATTTTAAGCCCCAAATTTAAGGTGCATCTTTTTTTTTTTTTTAGCTTTTTTTTTTTTTTCCCAAGGACAGAGAGAGTCAGAGAGAGAGAGAGAGAGAGAGAGACAGACAGACAGGAATGGAGAGAGGTGAAAAGCATCAATCATTAGTTTCTCTTTGTCCTTGCAACACCATAGTTGTTCATTGATTGCTTTCTCACATGTGCCTTGACCACAGGCCTTCAGCAGACTGAGCAACCCCTTGCTGGAGCCAGTGACCTGGGGTCCAAGCTGACCAGCTTTTTTTTTTGCTCAAGCCAGATGGGCCTGCGCTCAAGCTGGCGACCTCGGGGTCTCACACCCAGGTCTTCCGCATCCCAGTCCGACGCTCTATCCACTGCGCCACCTCCTGGTCAGGCAAGGTGAGTCTTATACATGGGGAAATATAGTAGTTTCTATAACTGGGTATACCATATTACTAGGGATAGTCTATGATGCTGTACAGGTTGTATTTGGGGAAAGATGAGTTAACTTATGCATATTAGCCATAAGGCTAAATCCATAATTTAGGTATTAGTCATAAGGATCTGACCAATAGTGGGACTTAAAAGGAAAATCTAAGGGTGAGTTTGGCAAACATTAAAAATGGAGATGACAGTGGATATAGACAAACATAGCACATATAAACATATGACATATAACTCCAACAATCCTTTATAAACAGAGAGAGACCTATAGAAGACTACAGGGGGTCTTCAAGTTAAGACACAGTTCCATTCCTATGACAGTGATATAACCCTAATTTTGGTGTACGTTGAGACTTGCACTTTTAACAGTCCAAAATGCATAGGTAAGTACACTGGGATATACCAACTCTCTCACTCAAATATTGTTACTGCATATTCTTTAGCTGTGCACTACCAAACTAGTTCATCCACATAGTTCGTAAGTACAAAGCTAACAGCAGAAGCCAAAACACTCATGTCTCAATTTTTAAAAGCTTTTATGAGAGTGAGCTTCGCAAACTTGAAATGTCCTATGTTGAGACTGTCATAACCCGAGGACCCCCTGTATGAGGAAACTACAGAGAGATATGGAGAAATGAGGGCTTGGGGCAGAAACGAGTAAGTGTGGTATACTCTGATTTTTCATTTTTATTATATTTCAAGGCAGGAACTATTGGCACTCAAAACTCCTTCATAGGTATTAAACAAACATTCTAGTTCTGAGAAACTTTTCATGTAGTTGGGACAAAAATGCAACACAGGCTGTTGTATGAAACAAACAGAAATAGAACTAAATGTAAAAATTGTGAAAAATGAGTAAATTATATTATTATCACTGATAAGACTGAAAATAATGGAATAACACAAGAAGTGAGGGCAGTGGATTAAAATGTCACAAGTGGGAAGCAAGGTGCTGCATCTTGAGTTAGGCACTGAGAAATCAGGGACAGAGAAGGGAGAACTGGGATGGAACCAGCCACAGTGGGAATCTGCTGTGGTGTCAGAACAAAGCCGGAGGCTGGGACACAACAGAGGTAGAAGTGATACTAAGTGATAAGAACAGCAGTTAGAAAAAGCCTGCCTGAAAGGGAGATTTGCAACACACAGCCTACAATTTCTAACTAGCGAATAAAATAGAGGCAACCTGACAGTACTATTTCTCCTGCTCTCTAACATAGCATTATTTTGTACTCATGACCTGTTTGCTCTTGTTCTATTCTTTGCAGCGATGGAGATCTGGTCAGCACACTCCATGCTATTAAAAAACAAAACAACACTTCTCTTTGATAGTATCACTTGTTTGAATTGTTATAGAAAGTTTTACACTTGGGAAAAATTTTAAATTAACTATAAGCAGGAAAAATTCTGTTTTTTAATCTGTACAGTTCTCGGATGGGGGAGGGACAAGGAGGGTAGGAAGGTTGCAAAGAATAAAGCAATTTACAAATATGAAGCTGCTGTACAAACGAGCACAGAAATAGGATTGTGTTTAAAAGTAAAAGGAATAATTACATGCCTAATCAAGAAGGCAAATGGGCTAGCTATGCAGAGCATAGAAGGGAGCTTTAGTATTAGTATCTAAAAGTAGATAATAGCTACAAACTATTTGCTCTCTACCAAAAGGTATTAACTTTTTAAGCACTGTAGCATGTATCACAATGTTTAGGTTAGAAAGTACCTTCAAATCCTAACTTTTCCACTTTCTATTTTGAAGACAAAAAGTTATTTAACTGCCCTGTGCTCTAATTGCCTCATCTATGAAATGAAGGTAATATTATCTACCTTAGCCAGTTGTTGTTAGAATGGATTAAGATAACTAAGTGACTTACCACACTGACCCATAGCAAGAGCTAATTAAGTGTAATATAATTACTATAAGAGGATTTCTTGCCTGACCCGGGGTGGCACAGTGAACAGAGCAGGGGTCGGAAACCTATGGCTCACGAGCCAGATGTGGCTCTTTTGATGGCTGCATCTGGCTCGCAGAAAAATCTTTAATAAAAAAATAATAACATTAAAAATATAAAACATTATCATGTATCACAATCCATTCATTTCCTACTGCTCATGTTCATGGTTGCGGGTGGCTGGAGCCAATCACAGCTGTCCTCCAGGACACCACCAAATTTTTATGGAATAATGCATAACATACACGGTCGTTGTATGGCTCTCACAGAATTACATTTTAAAATATGTGGCGTTCATGGCTCTCTCAGCCAAAATGGTTCCCGACTCCTGGAATAGAGCATTGACCTGGGACACTGAGGTCACTGGCTTGACTACGGGATCATACGATTCCAAGGTTGCTGGCTTAAGCCCAAAAGTCACTAGCATAAAACCCAAGGTTGCTGTCTTGAGCAAGATGTCACTGGCTTTTCTTGAGTCCCCCTACCCCAACCCATCAAGTCATGTCTGAAAAGCAATCAATGAACAACAAAAATGATGAACTATGAGTTGATGCTTCTCATCTCTCTCTGTTACTAAAAAATTAAACTAAAAATTTTTAAAGAAGATTTTTTTCTACCAGATTGAAAAAGGACTTTGGTAAGTACCTTTATTCCCAATTAATAATATTTTTTAAATGGAGAGGATGTGTGTAGTAATGTGCCCTTTGGTTCTCTTTGGATGAACCTTGAGAAAGAATTATCAGTCATTGCCATTTTAAGTTTTTTTCAATTTCTTATTTTATTAAGTTTGAAAGACATTTTAGGTCTAATATATAATGAATATCTTCTTATAGATAATTATATTATTTCCTTTACACTATTAGCTTTTAGGCTATAGTATGTTCTACAACATTGACTGAGCACCTGCCATGTTCCAAGGCTTAAAGCAATAATAGAGTTTCACATGTGATTTCCCTACATGGTATCAACACAACTGTTTCCCTGATAAAAAATAAAAAGTCAACTTATAATTCAAAGTAATAACTTTAAGAACACAACTAAAAACTATAAAATTATTTTTGTATTAGACTAACCAATATCGCTTTAATTGTTGAAACAATTTACCTATCCAGATATTTTATAACATGTATGGAATTTCAGGTTATATCATAGTACCAACAAATAGATTATCCCAATCATTTGTACTAAACAAACAGCACTATTGTATCATGTCAAGGGATTTTGAATATATGGAAATACAAGCCACATAGACAAATAATGTAAGAAAGATCAAGACCTTAAACAGTACCCTCTTTCAGCATGCTAATCCTGGGCTGTTGTTTGCATGCAAAACTGCCACCAACTTACAATTGGGGAAGCTCTTTGAGTTGTTTCCAACAGAATATTCAGTTCAAGAAGAAATAAAATGCAAAGAACTTTCAGTGCATGTTGAAAAGTTTTAGGGACGAGAAAGTGTGGAAATGCATGCACTATGTTATATACATCCATATTAAGTCCTGTCATTCATATTACCCAATAATTCTCTCAGACTTAATCACAAACCATATCCTGACCTTTAGCAACTAGCAGAGCTGAAATGTTAACCTTCAACATTTTGCAAAATTTTTCTTTAAACACTTCCTCTGGAAAACACATAGCTCAAAGTGCTAAAATTGTCTCCTATAATAACCACAGGAGGATTGTAACAAACCCACTTTTAAAAACCAAATAAAGCCTTCCGTGGGGGCAGTTCACCACTTCCCCTTTTTTAACATACAGGAACTAATTTAGCTGAGAAGATAAAAGCATGAGCTGCCTACAGATGTACAAGGAAACTAGATCCTAGAACATAAAATATCTCAGTGGTAGGGCAGTCTGGATATGTTCTGTAAGAGCCTCCTCTGACTTAAGTGCCCTCAAATGAAAAACAAGAAGTCTGAGATCTGTATATATTTGTATTGAAGTAGAAACAGGAAGGAAAAGCACACCAAATTAGTTTCAACTATAATCACCTATATATGTTCCAATAAAGTAATTCTACACTAATTTTGAGTCTAATAAATATCAAGAATTCAAAACTAACATGAGAGACCTAAACTTACTGTTATAATCACTTTATAATATATACATTTAGCAAATCATTATGTTGTATCTCTTAAACTTATACATAGTTATATGTCAACTATATCTCAATAAAACTGGGGAAAATTTTTATGCTAAAAAATAAGAAAGATGAAAAGGTACTTTAAAACTACCAATAATGTAAAAAGAATAAAGAGCCTAGAGTGTTCTGTCATATGACCAACCTTTCCCCTTCCTTTCATGGAAAGAACTCATGAAATACCATCTCTTATTTAATCCCTTCTCTCTTTCAGAAGGGTGGTCATTTGATCACATTCTAGGTGGTCTAAACATGCATATAGATTGTGACTTTCTTACAATAAAAACCTATAAAATATAAACTTCCCAACTTTATTTGTTCAATTTTCTGGTTATCAACTCAATTATATACCTATGGGATATATTGTGTGTATACTGGTAGATTATAAACTGCTAGAATATTGGCTACAAACTTCATTAGCTTAACATATACATTTTCTAACAGTGTCTTCATGTAATAAATGTTCTGTAGTTTTTAATATAATGACAAGAGTGGAAGAAATAGTGTGACCTGTCATGGAGCAGTGGATAAAGTGTTGACCTGGAATGTTGAGGTCACTGGTTTGAAACCCTAGGCTTGCCTGGTCAAGGCATATATGAGAGGCAACTGATGCAAGTTGATATCTATTACTCTTTCCTCCCATCCTTTCTCTCTCTTTCTCTCTTTTCTCTCTCTAGAATCAATAAATAAAATTTTAAAAAATAATAAAAAAGAAAGATAGTAGAGGAAATACAAATAGATAGGGTGCAGATTTGGGCCAACATACCCTGGCTCTTACTGAGTAGTTTTATTGGACTATTTGTCAGTAAGAGTATGTCATACCAATTTTTTCTACAGATTTTCTTTTTAAAAATTATCTGGTCCTGGCCAGTTAGTGCAGTCGGTTGAGTGTCATCCTGAAAAACAAGGTTGTGGGTTTGATACCTGGTCAGGACACACACAGGAAGCAACCAAGGAATGCATGACTAAGTGGAACAACAAATGCTTCCTTCCCCCTCCCCTCTCTCTCCCTTCTTCTCTCTGTCTCTCTAAAAATCAATAAAAACTAAGTTCTGGCTGGATAGCTCAGTTGGTTGGAGTGACATCCTGGAGAGCAGAGGTTCCTGGTTCAATTCCTTGGTCAGGGCCTGTACAGGAGCAGCTTGATGTTTCTGCCTCTTTATCTCCCTGCCTCTCTCTAAAAGAAAGAAAGAAAGAAAGAAAGAAAGAAAGAAAGAAAGAAAGAAAGAAAGAAAGAAAGAAAGAAAGAAAGAAAGAAAGGTACAAGAGACAAACGGGCAAATTCTATTCTTTAAATAAAGAGAAAAAGTATTTCATTAGGGAAGCTTCCGTATTTAGATGCAATTTGACAACATTTTTTACTCTATCTCTGTCACAAATCATTTTTGAAAGGTGAAATGTGAACACCAAATTAGGAGAAAATGTGTGTGCTGGATTGATCACATCAGTACACATGAGTGCTAGGCAGAATATAAAGTAAAAGATGAACATTTCAGCATCTTCCCCTTTCTGAAAATTACATATGTAGATAGCACCCATGCTACATCCTGACTTCTTGGGATACCCCTATGTCATATATCATTCTCTTTCCCTCAACCCACTCCCTTCTTCATTGTTGGAGGAAGATTGTGGGGAGATAAAGAGCTGTCAATTTGGACTGCTTCATAGGCTACAGAAGGGGCCAGCCATTATAACATAATGTAGTTCTTTCTTATTCTTGTTGGCTCTAAGCAGGAAGAACTAATTTGTACTCTGCACAAAAACAGGTCTTACAAATTTTTTAAATGACCAAGCATTCTTTTTCTCCCACATCCACAGCTTTGCCACATAACTTTGTAGATCCTCCCATTAATCAGTATATCATATTTCTTTATCCCTTAAATCTGGATTGTTCATGTGACTTGCATTGCTCAGTGGTTCTTAATAAATGTGACATAAGCAGAGAGTTTAGGGTGCTTTGCACTTGAGACTTGTCTTGCTGTTGCTCTGGGAACCTTTCAGCTGCACATAAATTAGCTCCATTAAATAAGTCTGTTAGATTATGTAAGTAGGTATGTGGGTGATGTGAGCAGGCTTGCTGAATGATGTGAGAAGATGTCCCAAGTTATGAGGGACACAAAGGCCAAGCAGTCTGGTCACTGCAGTTAAGAGTGAGCCAACCCTCTGACATATGAATGAAGCCATTGGGGAACTGGATGCATTACCAGCTGACAACAGACAGAAGAATGAGATGTAGCAGCTACCAACAGAAGCCAAGTGATCTTCTAACACCAGTTAAATCACCAATACATGGACTCATAAGCTAAATGAACAGTTGATGTTTTAGGCCATTATGTTTTCTTGCATTTGTAACTCAGTGAAAGCTTACTGACCCGATAGGAAGGTAAATGGGACTTATTTATTAAGGAAGCATTTCATTTCTCAGTTTGGGTTTGGAGTTTGGTGTTCCTGAAAATTATTACTTGTGTTTGGAAGAGGAGAATATGTTGACCCTCAGCATGTTATAGTTTAATGTGTCTACAGTTCACATAAACGAATGACCTAAATTAATGAGAAAACAATTTTACTTTAAGAGTGGAGAGAGCAAGACTATACTTTCAAAGATCATTTATATGGTTTGTTACTAGAGAGGTTTCTCTGATCGTGTAGAGCACTCGAAATCACGAGGAGGAGTTGTAGTGCTCTCTCCTGAGCGTGAAGCCAGCTTCTTGTGTTGCTTGTGCAACTGCCTTTTGCCACTGATGATCATTCTTCTCTTCCTTTGGGAGAGTGAGAGGGAGAGGGCGCAGTCTGAGTGGTAGGGAAAAAAAAGATTGGAGAGAGCTAGTGAGGGGTCCTGAATATAGTGTGCAAAACCTAGAAGAAAGTGAGGTCACAGGTGGCTTATTAAACCCGGTCAAAACAGCACCCTTAGTTAGGTGCCGTTAGTTCAGAAAAAAATCACACAGACATCTAGCTTAATAGCTGGTAGGCTTATAAATTTCATTTACTTTAGTTAGAAAAAATATTCACCTTTCAAAGCAGTAATTTTTAAATATTTCTCTACTGTTCATTTAAAGGCATTCATGTATATTTAATTTCCTACACTATAATATTTCTAAGATAATATAGAACCAGGAGATACTATGTTATAAAACATAGACAATTCTAGGCCACTTTAAAAAAATAATAAGAAATAATTCCCACATAGGTGCCAATTTAATTTACTTTATAGGAAATGTGCTACTTTAATTCTCACCTTTCCTCCTTCTTAGACATTCTTGTGCCATCCTTCTTCATGCCTTGTAAAAATTCCAAGTATATCACAAGATTAATAAGAAGGATTCTGAAACTTTACCTCTGAATGAGATGGACAACCTTTCATAGTCTTAATATATAAGAATCTGAGTTAAGTCATTAAAGAAAACATACATTGCAGACATTTTAAGTTCTCTAGAACAATAGCACAAGCTAAGTTAGCTCTTCCAAACAATCCATAGGACAGAGACAGTAATTGGTTGGCTCTTATTCATATTCTGTCTCTCCAAAATTACAACTCCAGTCCTCTGATTTTGTCCCAGGGGGATAAATTCCAAGACCTTGTCTCTTGCCTTTGGCATTAATTTAAGAAATGACTCAGACACCTTCTCAAATGTACAGACTTTACTGAAATGGCACATGACAGATTTAAATGGGTACAATTTCAAAGCTGAGCAAAAAATATTAAATGTTCATACTACATATTAAACATCTAAAGAGATTTTAGAGTAAATTCCCTTTGAAAATCCTGCCATTGACAGGTAGTTTATTTTCATCACACATTTTGATTTTTCATTTCACTTTTGCTATTTTCACAGAGCATTCTGAAACTATTTCTTCTCTTGCAAGTTGCATGTTAACACTATATCCAATAGCAAAACCACGTCCCCCCCTTATCTTAAATATGAGCACAATCTGAATAAATTAATTTTATTTCCCTCCCGTTGTGGAAGTTCAATTCAAATATCTATAAACAGAATGCCACGTTATCTCTCCCATATTTAGATTTGATCGATTCATTCTTCACAAATAGAGATTTAAAAATTATTCCCACAAATCCTGTAAAGAAACCTACTACATTTCATTTTGAAGGATTGCAATTTGTTAGAACAGCAAGCAGTAAGACTACACATATTTGCATATACACTGAAAATTATATAATTCTATTTTACTAGCAGTTTAGTAACACATTATACCAATTGATCCTGCTGGAACTACAGAGTATAGCCTTTCATAAAATACTGAATTTTGCCTGACCAGGCGGTGAATAGAGCGCCGGACTGGGATGCGGAAGACCTCGGTTGGAGACCCCAAGGTCGCCAGTTTGAGCACGAGCCCATCTGACTTGAGCAAAAGCTCACCAGCTTGGACTCAAGGTCGCTGGCTCTGGCAAGGGGTTGCTCGGTCTGCTGAAGGCTTGAGGTCAAGGCACATGTAAGAAAGCAATCAATGAACAACTATGGTGTCACAAGGGCAACGAAAAACTAATGATTGATGCTTCTCATCTCTCTCCCTTCCTGTCTGTCTGTCCCTATCTATCCCTCTCTCTCACTCTGTCTCTCTGTCCCTGTAAAAAAAATAATAATGCTTAATTTTTTTGCAATATTTTTAAGTAATAGCTTTTAAATTCTAAAGCTAGCTATAGTCTAGCATCAACCTATTGCTATCTAAGTAAAGACCACAGTTTCTCCTAAAGGGTCTTTAATGAAATTACCAAAATTTTCAACAAAAGAGAGGAAAACAAAAAAGAAAATAAGGAAATAAAATAAAGAACAGTAAAAGAAAGAATTCTCTCCTGGCTTAATGATATGAGAACAATACTGAATATCCAACTGAAGCTTCCTTGGAAGTTAACATAGAAAAAGGAACAAAACCCTTTTATATAAAAACATCTCTTAAATGTATGTTTCTGCTTATGAACATAGATAAAAGTTATGAAGCGGTTACCAGGGGGAGGGGGAAAAGGAAGGGAGTAAAAAGGGGCCAATATATTGTGATGTAAAATGTTTGACTTTGGGTGATGGGCAAAATGCAATCAACAGTTCAAATGCTATAGAGATGTTCACTGGAAGCCTATGTACTCTTATTGACCAATGTTACCTCATTAAATTTAATTTCTAAATTAAAAAATGTATATCTTTGAAGTGAAAAGTAAATAGAGCTACTTGAGAGGAAACTGTATCGATGACCAATCACAGAATCACAAACTCTCACCTACATTAAAAGCATTTATTGATTTAGTTATTTCACTCTGTAAGTAAGTCAGAAAAAAATAACAACTATATGATTCCATACAAAGGTGGGACATAAAAATGAGACTCAAGGACATGAACAAGAGTGTGGTAATTACTGAAGGGAGGGAGAAGGACTAAAAGGGAAGGGGTGGGGGGAGGGGAGGATACAAAGAAAACCAGATAAAAGACAATTTGATTTTGGGTGATGGGTTTGCAACATAATCAAATGTCAAAATAACCTGGAGATGTTTTCTCTGAACCTATGTACCCTGATTTATCAATGTCACTCCATTAAAATTAATAATAATATAAATAAATAAGTTATGAAGCCTGGTGGGGGGGGGAAGCATTTATTGAGCATACTAGAGACTTGGGATTATCTTAAGAAATTTATCATTTCAGGATGGTTTATAATAAACAGATTCCAATTAGATGATGTGACTTACTTTGCACAAGAAAATTATAAAGAAAAACTGTGGACATTAAACAGTATCATCTACAACAAAGAAAAACAGATTTTAAATTAAGATTAATGCCATTGTAGTTTATTAGGTGGGGGAAAAAGAATTTAATTTTTTTTGTTTTTAGCTTGTACACACGAGAGAGAAAGGGAGGGAGGGAGAGACAAGAACAGACAGTCAAGAAGGGAGAGAGAGGAGAAGCATCAGCTCATAATTATGGCACCTTAGTTGTTCATTGAATGTTTTCTCATATGTGCCTTGACTGGGGGGCTTCAGCCTAGCCTGCGACCGTGGGCTCAAGCCAGCAACTACAGGGTCGTGTCTATGATCCCACACTCAAGCCAAATGAACCCATGCTCAAGCTGGTGACCTCAGGGTTTTAGACCTGGGTCCTTTGTGTCCCAGGTCAACACCCTACCCACTACGCCACAGTGTGGTCAGGCAGGAATTAAATTTAAAAAAATTTAATAACAAAAGTTAAAACAGCTGGAATCTCAACTGAAAGAACTAGAAATTAGAGTTTCATGAAGGGCATTTAGTTGACCCATTGTTTTTGATACATGACCTTCAAATTTGTTCTCGGTCATAGAACTGTTTGTTCAATGAAAAAGATAAAGATTAGCTCTGAATCTTAGAACTGTCTTAATATCTAATAATTTTTTAATTTTCATCTATGTGCATTCTTAAAATTCCTAATAAGGTCTCATCAGAACAGAGGGAGGAAAAGAAAGCACTTGGGGGGAAAAGAAAGAGAGGTGGTGACAACTAACTGTCATTATTTCAGGCGATCTTAAACTTTTTTGTGCAAAATCTCACCCAAATCCCAATCCTTGCTTCACCCCTTTACTCCAGTCCAGATAATCACACATGAGCAGCCACACCCAAATCTTTGAATTGTTTATTTATATTCTCCTCTATGGCCACAGCGTCCTTTCCAGGAAGCTCTACCCTTCCCCTTCCCCTTACATTTCTACCTTAGGCAAACAGCTATTTTCTCTAAGGCAAACTTTCTTGGAGGCATCACTGCCTTCCTTGCCCTGCATAGATCTCATAAAGCACCCTATCTAGTGCTTCATAACCATTTGCATAACATAATAAAAAAGATACCATTTTCAATATTTTAATTTAATCTAGCACTGTATTTTAATATTTTAAATGTTTAAAGCTACCTATTCCTCTGGAGATAGCAAGCCTGAGAGACCTGAGTGTTTCAGCCAAGCCCAGCCTCTAAAGGACTACCTGCTCTATCTCCACACAGGAGTGTGCTGCAGCTACAGTACACTGCAAGTCTTCATGAAGGAAACATCTAGGAGGTTCTGACTTAAAAGATTTTTTATTAATGTCCTCAAATCCCTTACCACTTTATCTTCTGAACCGACCTGCCCTCAGTCCTAGAATAATTTATTTAACTATGGCCTTCTTCAGCTCCGGAACCTAAATTTCTAGATACTCTGGAGAAAAATTTACACAATAATGGGAAATGGTACCAAGGAAAATACCATGATCTGTTCATTTCAGATAGATGCCCAAGACCATCTGGCAATCTTCTGATGGGCTTCTGAGCAACTCCTCCTTTGACTCTCCATGACAGCATTTTAAATCTTCACTAAAGTCTTGAAGATCTTGAGTCCAAGTCCTCAAAGAGAGCCCTGTCACAGAGAAATTTAGGCCATTAGGTAGGTACTCTTTAAAGTCCTTGTACTTAAATCCTGGAACTCCATGTTTTGTCTGCTTTCAGTGGGAGATTCCTGACTACAGGCTAATTCTTCCCACCCCCACACTCTCTAGATCCCACTTTCTCTGAATCCTTTGAAGAAAGTTGTTTCATAAATTATCTACAGCTTTTCCTGCATTTAGACACATCTTGTCTATTGGCTCTTTAATCCAGTGTTTATTAAAAGGACTTTTTAAATTTAACATTCCCCTATCTCTCTCTTTTCTACCATACCCAGCTTCATGAAAGGAGTAGGTGACTTTTATCATCTCTTCTTCATCTTTCTTTTAATCCTCAAACTGAAATGTTTCTGCCTCCTTTCAATTCATTGGATCTGCTCCTGTCAAGATTTCCAATAACCTCTTAATCCTTAACCCTTAATTACTGGCTCTAGCCTTTCAGAAGCCTTGACTCCCATTACCAAACTCTCACCTCTCTTGATTTCTGTCATATTTTTCTCTGATTTTCTTTTACCTTTTCAAATGCTTTTATTCAACTTCTGTTTTGAGTTCCTTATTTTCTATCACCATTGTCCTTTAAAAGTTAGTGTGCTTCTGGTTTCATGAGTCATTTCTTCTCACTTGACATACTTTCTCTGCAGTTCAGAATATCATTCCCTAGTTTTAAATGCCATGTATAAGCATTTTAAAACCTTTTCTTCTTTGCCTCCATGATTATAATTCAATGTGTTGTGGATAGGGAATTTTTGCTTATTCATCATTGTATTTCTAATATCTTGTCTTATACAATCAATAAATACTTGTGGAATAAATGAATTCACATCTATATTTTTATTCCAAGACCTTGCTTTTAAGCTTCAAGATTGTTTACACACTACCTACTCTCCCTTTTCATCCAGATGTTTCCCATATGTCTCAAGCACATATTTTACCCTGAATTCACTAGACTTTTACATGTTCCTTATAATGTCCAGATAACATCCACTCAGCTGGTGAGTGAGTCAGAGCAGTCATCACCATCCCCGTCTTGGGATAGCTTTGTGATTCTCTATTCTTGGAGTTAATAGTTTTGAACAGGAAATTATATTGAAAGAACAATATGTTACAATTTAGTGATTCATATAATTATACAAATGTAATCCTTAAAAATATATCTAGGACTTACTGATCCTGTAATATTTCATAAACCCAGATGTTCCTATATTTGAACACCTGGCTTTTAACCTGTTTATAACTTTTGTCATGCGTCCTCCATTTCTCTAAAAAGAAAAATAGATGAGCCATAAGTTCTTCCATGGTTCTTGGTTTTTGTCCTTTTTTATCTAGACTGGATGGATCCAGATACTATCTGTCCAAAACTCTGAAGGCTTGCCTTGCTCATGGAATGTACCACTTATTATAAGAACTAGCTATTGATTTCTTTGTTTTTTCCACTAGGTAATCAGCTTCTAGAAAGCAAGAACAATGTTGTCTTGTTCTCTAATATTCTCTTATGTATCTCTAGAGACAAGTACAGTACCTGGCACAGAGTCAGTACTTAATAAATTTGGATAAATAATACTGGCAAGTTGTGGGTTTTGTTTATGGGATTGAAAAGAATATAATTATGCACAATTAGATAACTCAATATGCCAAACATAATTGTTCATCTGGCAAACAAGTATGTAACAAGTGTGTTAGGCTTGCTCACTTGTATTTTGTCTGATTGGTGCATGAGCATAAGGTAGTGCCATGTGTATATAGTCTGTGTAAGTCTACAGGTGCTTGCCTTCAGGGTGGATTTTCTGCCTGTTTGGGAAGGACCATTGTTTGCTATTGTTTCTGCAGAAAAGGGTTCCCCCTGTCCCTGGCCTGTTTGGCTTGTGAATCTGGAGAGAGAGAGGGAAGCAGTTTTTCCTGCCTGCTTGCTTGTCCACCATTGCAAGACTCTAATAAACAGAATGAACCACCATTTTCTGACTCCAAAGTTTCTTTAGCATCTGCCCGAATCCCATGGAAATATGTATGGCCATGAATTCAATGGAAACTTGCATGCTGGCATCTGGCCATACATCTGGCACAGCTGGCAGGATTTAGATCAGATACATATGAAGCCACTGCCACCCTTGAGGCTGAGGTAAAGAAGTGGTCCTTGCTCTCCAGCATATGGTTCCCCATGGTTCTCCTTTGGGGGACTGTTGGATGGGTGTTTCCTACAGCCCTGAGAGAGGAAACCAAGAGCTTTGTGCAAGAAGTTGCCTGAGGTCAAAAGCTCCAGGAACTGCAGTTTCCAGAACTGCAGGTCAAGCTACAGGCTGAGAACCAGCAACAGCGTGAATTGGAGCAGGTACTGGCAAAAGAGGCTGACCACTTTTAAAAGCTGCAGTGTGAGATGCAGGCTGAGAACCATCAGTGCCTGAACTAGAAATGTCTCTGAAGAAGAAATTATGGGTTTGCAAGTTGTGGTTTGCCCTGGAAGTGAAATGTTCGCCATGACAGCTGTTAGAGAAACAACTGTGAGTTCAACAGCTTGAGTCTCAGCTTCAGGCTGAGAACTGATAGCCACAAGAGCTGAAACTGTCACCAAAGGAGCATCCGTGCAGGTGGAGTGGCTCTGAGTCAGCAGGAACAGGCATTTCCAACTCTTCTTCTGAGGATGAGGAGGTTTGGACTAAAGATGCCATCTGCAGACTCAGAACCTGGCCAGTGGTCACCCAGGAAGTAAAATCCCAGACAGAGCTAATGGAGTTGGGGGCACAATTCAGACAAAAACATACCAAGGCCCTGGCAGCCTGGTTCTGCAGTTGTGGCACACAAGGGTGGATGGCATCATGCTCTCCAGAACAGAGATGGAAGAATTGGCCAAGATTACTGCACTCCTCCTTAAGGCAGCATCTTTAGAACTGCCATGGCAACAGGGATGAGGAGGAAGGCCTGAGACCCTGTGTGAAACTGGCAATCCATTGATCACCTTCTAATGTGCAGCTGGTGTTGGTTGGCATCAGAAGATAATAGATGCTTTTTCACAGAAGCTAAGAGAACTGTCAAGGAGGCATAGGCCTTGAATGTATTTAAACCTGCAAGGCCCTGTGAGCTCGCTGAGGGGTTTGGATGGGGCTTGTGGTAACAAACAGAGTGCTTATGGAAAGTCACTGAGGTCCATTAATAAAAAGCTTTATGGCTAATTGCTTGTAATGGACCTTTACCTTGGTGATTTGCACAGACAGCTGAACCCAGCTGTCTTTCCTGGACTAATCATTGAGCAGTGTAATGAACTCTTGGACTGAAACCAGAGGGAGCACTGGCTCCCTTGTTGGATGGACATGCCACTTTTTGACAGTATGAGAGACCTTGATGGGCAGGGGCCAGCCAGCTCCAGTGGAGGCCCTCATGCACCAGAAAGCTCCTCTCATCCAGTTGCAGAGATGCACCAAGGGCACTTTACAGTTTCCATGGACACAGCCCTGGACTATACTGGCCCTCCCACTTACTGTAGTATAGGGGGGCTAGAGAAGAGCCTCTTTGGGCAGAGTGCTCAGGGAGATATTGTGAAGGGCAACTTTGCAATTATTGTAATTGTATAACTTGTGCTGTTGCTGTAGTCTGTTTGTTTATGCAATGTACCTCACTCCTTACACAGGGATCATATCATTGAGGAAGATACCTGTGGTGTAGATTGTGAAGCCAGCAACCCTAAAGGAATGGAATGTTGAGCGAACAAATGTGTCGCAAGTGCATTAGCTTGCTCACTTGTATTTTGACTGTTTGGTACAGGAGCACGGGGCAGCGCCGTGTGTGTGTGTGTGTGTGTGTGTGTGTGTGTGTGTGTGTGTGTGTTCTAAGTAAGGCTGTGGGTGCTTGCCTTCAGGGCAGCAAAGTACAAATTGCAGATTTCCTGCCTATTTGAGAGGGGCCATTCTTTGCTATTGTTTGCCAGAGAATGGTTTTCCCCACCTTCTGGCCTAGTGAGTCCCCAGAGAGACAGGAAAGTGGTTTTCCCTGCCTGCTTGCTCATCTGCCATTACAAGACTCTAATAAATGGAATGGCCCACCATTTTCTGGCTCCACAGCTCTTTTACCATCTGCCCAAATTCAATAAAAGCCTGCATAGCCCCAGTGGCCACTTGTTTTATATGAATTTATATGCTCATATTTGCTGATTTTTCAAAAGGTTGAATAAGTTCATAATTCTTAATTATGCCAACTTGATTAAATCAAGTATCATAGTTACCTAGATTTGGCAGTGGTTCTGTTGGTGTTAAAATGGCACCAGGTGTTAGACTGGTGGAGTCAGACTGGACCTTGGCTCAGTAACCTCAATACTTAAGTTCTGGCTCAGGAAGAATTCAGATTTGGGACTCAATCTATAAGAGAAAGTTTATTTGTAAAGTCACAAAAGTAGAAGAAGTGAACTAGAGGAGAAATGGGCTCAGGAAACAAGTAGCAAAGGCAAAAGATGGGCCCTTGGAGCTAAGAAAAAAGAAAAAGGCAAGGAAAATGGACCGAGGGGAAAGGTGTTGTGGAAAGGCTTGGGCGTGCATACTCCACAGAGAGAGCCATCCATCTTAAGGATATTTATCTGGAGGATTCCAGCAGGGGTCCCAATAGACTATTCTTTAGCTTTCCAAGCATGTCCCTTCGAGATAATGGTCTCTATTGATTGGTCTGTGCCAATGCAAGGGGTCATTAGTCAATGTAGTTAGTCCTGATATCAGCCATGGTCCTGCTTGTCTGGTTTTGCTACTTTTCTGGGCTTGGAGCTGAAACACAACTGAGGCTTAGATATATTTGATGCAGATCAATACCTCATTGTCCTGGAAGCTTAGTGCTTAAGGCTATTCTTTGAGCCCCTTGTTCATCTCCCCTCAAGGAGAGATGAACTAGCAACATGCCAGGGGAGAAAAGGTCAGGGGAAGATCCAAACCCCATAACCAGTGATATAGAAGGTGAGGGGGTCTAAACTGCATGACCAGCAATAAGCTAGGGGAGGAAAGGTCACCCTGGGGGCAAGGTTCTTGTTTTCAGTTTTGCCCATTGCTAGGCACTTGAGGTTTTCCACCCTGATGACCTCTGTATCTGGTCTGTCATCCTTGTTCTGTTTTTATCTGTCCACTGCCTGCCATAGTTTCACACAGTTCTCCATAGTGACATAATAAGTCTTTACCTACAATTCCCCTTGGCACTGTCCTTTCTGCCTTTCCACATTTTCCCTGATTCCCACCTGGAATATGGTCCTGGTGACTAAAATTCTGGCAGCCATTTGGGGGCCTTAAGAAAAAGACTGAAAGAATCACAGGGACCTCTGTCCTGACATTTTTAAGCCACTGAGGCAGCAATCACCTACCTAGACTTCTTCATTCCAAAGAAAAATAAGCCCTCATGTGTTTAAGTCACTATGACTAATAGTCATATTAGTTATATTAGTCATATTTTTACTTGAAAGATAGCCATCTACCTGATATTATTCAAAGCACTTTGAGACATTTCTACTGTCCATATCCCTCCTCCCCACATTGCTATTCTAGCCCTTAACACACACTCAGCACATCACACACACACACACACACACACACACACACACACACACACACCTCAATCGTCAGCTGGCCTAAGCCTTAAATTCCACAATTTAAGACTCATTTCCTTTCATGTAAGTCTTTGATCTCTTTCAAAATGCTAATGCCCCCAGAATTAGTAACACTCAAACCTGAAACATTCATCCTTTTAACAAACTTTTATAGCTTGTTTATCATGGTACTTAACACTTTGCTAGGGATCTAAAAGTAAATAAGATACAATCCAAAGATAAAGTTATTCCTGAAAAATTAACATTAAAAATAAAGTCTAGTTGTTTAGAAAGTGGTGTTGGCTTGTGTTGTTGAGACACGAGGAAAGTAAACCAAATTCATTGTGGTGAATAAGGGCAGATTTCTCAGAAGAACTTGCATTTCAATTATATAGTCAGGACAGTAAGGGTTAGAGTGCTTGGGGAGGGGTAAGATAAGGTGGAAGAGGTCAGCAGGGGGAAATTTCTAAGCCTCTAAGTGAGGAAAATAATGAATACTTCAGGCAGAATGACCTATAGGGTACCTGTGAGAGTGTTATAAAAAAGGAATAGAGGAGTCTCGTATACAAGCGTATAAATTTAAATTTTACAATTGACATTAAAGAAAGCCAGAGAAGTGTTCTAATACATTATGACATGATTAGATTTGTATTTTTAATAGACTATATATTTTAATAATGTATTGGAAGACTTACACAGAAATAGACAGTAGAGAAGGAGTCCAAAGAAGTTATGTCAGAAACCAAAGTAAACAGAGATAAAAGCATTTGGCAGTAGGTGAGGCTGTGACAGTCTAGGTTGGTAAGGAGGTGACTATTGTGAAATACTTATGAGATTAGATGAACAGGATTTGGTAACCAAGAGGATTTGACAAGTTCCTCTCTTGAGCAATAATAATACTTATGACTATCCATATCTCACTTTTAATAGATTCTAAACAAGTAGAAAAGTTGTTTTAAACACAATCTACTACAACTCCAAAGCCTCTAGATAGACCAGTGCTGCATCCCACCACCAAGCAGCTAACATATTAACATTAGGAGAAAAACATTTTGGTGGGGATAGAAAGGGAAAATAGATTCACCTAATTTATTATTTCATTCTTGCATGTCATATAAGACAGTGTCTTACCATAAAATTTCTCACAGTATTTCAAAAATCTTTTCAACCTACTAGAGGAAAAGCATTTTCTGATGGAGATACTAAAAGTTTAGAAATAGTATATAGCCAGATGGATGGCATGACATCACATAACAGGGACTTAGAGATGTCTGGATGGGGTTAAATATAAGTGACCAATTTTAAAAAGTTCTAAAACGTAACAAGGATTCTGGTGCCAATGTTATTGAATTGTTTTCTCAATTCTCTCCTTTCCTCATCAAGTCTGAATTTCCAGTCACTAGTCACTGTGAAATGTAGGGTTTTCTCAAATGAGGTTTCTACCTGATACCATCACAATTTCACCTTTCCAAAGCTGAAATAATGTAAAGCATCCACATACTCACCAGCACTAGAAATGTGTAAATAATCTGCCACAGGCCATCAGTGATTAAAATTGTTTAAAAATGTCATTAGGTCAGCCAGCAGGATGCTGTTCTTCTAAGCTCTTCCCACTCTGGTTTTGTCATGTTTTGTTTTGATTTTTCCATTTGCTGACCTCTCACAGGATGTGAATTTGACTGTAATGTCATAGAACTTTTAGAATTAATCAAGATGATACAGTGTGTCCAAATTTTATTCATCCTTAATTCTCAGAAAAGAAGTCTCTTGATGTTTATAAAAGATGTCTGCATGGTAACTAATAAGAAACCCTAGTTCCTCAAACAATAACTTCTCACTCATTGAAACATGTCTTCACTTTTTCTTAATATTTTTTTCAACTACTTATAAGAAAAGAACAGCTGGTTTAATCCCAAGAAGAATTAAAGGAATCCTTGACTGTCTAAATTTACCAATCTTCTGATATAGCAAATATTTGAAACTGCTTCAGCTGATCCCCAATTCATCATACCCATGCAGACAAAAATTACTGACATTGGAAATTTAAATCCTGCACTATTTTATAATGCACATTTTGCTCACTAGCCTGATAATGAGTTCTTTTTAAAGGTATCACCGAATCAGCCACAAGTCACTGGCTGTCAAAAAATGGTAGATTGCTCTTCTGATAAAGTGATACAGTATGAGATATTTCTTTGAACATAGACTGTTATTTAAACTGTGGAGCTCAGATCTAAAAAAGCAATGCCATTAGTTGGAAGATGTCTTTAGAAAGATCACAATGTGTTGTAACAATAGTGTCCAGTTATTTTTTTAGGACAAAAGAATAAAGGAAAATAATGCTAATTTTCTATTCAGTTCATACAAACTATTAAGTACATTTTTAATGCAGGAGAATTTTTTTTCTGGTCTAGCTGTAGAAGAAACACTGACATTTTATTTCCATTTTAGCAAGATTCTCCTTTATAAAATTCTCTAACTTCAGTTCTAACACTATCATATTCTTATATTGAATTACTTAAAGATAATATTGATCATTCTTCCAAAAATGCCTTTGAGGCCTTCACTACTTGGAAGGAAAATGAAGGTCTGATTTCCTTTAAACAGGGAGGGCTTGGCACCTCTCTAGTTGGATTCACAAACCAGAATGTCCTAAATGAGAAACAACTTCTACTGTAAAAGTCTGAATCCATCCTCTTTCCCCAGAAAACATCTTTGGGTTTTTTATCAATCCCAGCATAGAAGTACTGGATCTTTTATCCTGAAAGTCAGATTTAACTCGGAGCAAAGACAAAAGAGTGGAGTGGGAATACCTGCCTCCCCAGCTGTACCAGTTGAATCCACCTTGGAAATAAATAAAAAGTTAATATTGTAGCCAAACTACTTCATATTTCAAAATGCAGTGCACAGGACTTACGAACTCTAATATAAACTCAGCCATATTCTCTTGCCAAAGAAATTTGGACATGTAGGAATATCTAAATAGAAATTCAATTTTGGTGAGGATTGGCTCAATAGCACAATTTATATATTTATCATATTGGCAACACTTCCAAAAGCCCACATAAATTAAAATAAAGACATTCACACTAAAAGAAAAAAATATGTTCTAGTTACAACAGTCTTCATGTTTTGACATTTTAAACTGATTTTCTCTGGCTGATAAAATCCCCTAGTCCTTTGCAAAGAGAGCAATTACACATGAAACATTCTCTCAATGCTTTTCTAAGGAAGTAAAATCAAACAGGAGCAGAACTGGAATTCATGTCACCTGAGCTTCACCTAATCAGAAAGGCCTGACCAGCAGCAACCACTCCTTCACCACACACCCCATTCCAGCGCCTCCTGATTCATCAAGGACTCAGTCCAAACTTCCAGTTCAAAATAAGAGAACATAAAACATTTATTCAGAACCAAGATGAATTTACTAAGTTAAGTTTTTGCTAAATGAGCAGATCCCTTCCAGTGCATGCAATATTTATTGAACCTGTCAACAGGCAAGGTCCTGTGTCAGATCTCGTAGATATAAATGAATATTTATATTGGAGCTTAGATCCAGCAGGGGATTATCCAAGTATGCAAATAACTGCAATAAAATGATACTCAACATTCAGCTCTCTGTTTAAATGTTGTTTCACAAAATCTCACTCCTCTCTCCATTTAAATCTAAATAGGTCTTTCATCTAGTACACATTTGCCTTCTTTCAGAACACATTTCATAATATACAATTATGTATTTACTCTACATTAGTTTATTCATATTTGTATTTGTCTCTCATACTTAATTTTAAGTTAGAAGAAAGCAGAAATGACTTTCCCCCCCTTTTTCTCATTGTTACTCATTACTACAAATGCTTATTTAGCATTGTGTAAAGGGCAGGAGGGGGCACAGATGCCAAAACTTGATTCAATAACCAAAAGTAAAGTATAAATTAAGTACAATAAATTGATCTGCGATACTTGGGAAGATTCCATAAAGTCAAGGTAACTTAGATAACTAGAATTTGAATATTCAAAAGAGGTGGGAAAGAATTTATCCCCACTGGCTGAGGGTAAAATTAGCAAACAGAAGAAAAAGATATTGCAAGGCATACTACTGTAGTAGTAGGTGAGGTTAGAATATATTATTTATGAGGAAGTAAGTAAAAAGTAAATCTGAAAGGAGGTGATGGACTACTTGTGGACGTTCTGAATGACATACTAAGGATTTGGCACATGGTTTTATAATACTTAGTCACTTATATAGCTCTGTTTTCTCATTTCAAAACTAGAAATATTAATGCTAAATCAACTTTAACAAATTGAGTTGGGAAATAATATATATGAGAATGTTCTTTCTATTTAAAATGCAATCACAATTCTGGCCCAACCAGTGGTAATGCAGTGGCTAGAGCAGTAACCTGGGATGCCAAAGTCTCAGGTTGGCAACCCTGAGGTAACTGGCTTAAGTGTGGGTACATCTGGGTTGAATACAGGCTCATCTGTCTTGAGTGCAGGCTCACCAGCTTGAGAACGGGGTTGCTGGTTTGAACATGGGATCATAGACATTACTTCAATGTCACTGGGTTGAACCCAGGGTCTCTGGCTTGAAACCCAAGGTCTCTGGTTTGAGCTCAAGGTTGTTGGCTTGAGCAAGGAGACAATGGCTTGCCTGGATTCCCCATCAAGGCACATATGAGAAGCAATCAATGAACAGATTGATACTTCTCATCTTTCTCTTTTTTCCTGTCTCTTTCTTTTTCTCTTTCTCTCCTGCTAAAAATAAATAAAATAAAAAGCAATCCAAATTCTTGATATTTATTTTGTTGATTATGCTTCTTGATCTTAAGTTTAGATTTGTCCTTCATAATTTGTGACTTTTTGCTTCCAGGTGGTATTTTTCTTTTTACCTAATTTAAAATGATGAGTGGTAGAACACAGTGCTTGATTTGTGCTGTTACTGCTTGGTCATTGTTTTCTTCATCTGAAATTTTATGAACAGTTGGACTTTGATGTAGTAGATACTACACCAAAGATTGAACAATTTCCACCAACTTCCATGATTAAGTTAAGATGTATGTATACTGATACTAGCATTTGGAAAATACCATGTTCCCTTTGACGAGATTTGCAGTAGCCTTTTTTGTCCCATCAGGTCAGGATCTACTCTCATCTTCATGGTAATGAGCATCACTTCCCCAATGGGTAAGTGCTGGGACAGGCAGGCTCCTGTGCCTGGTAAAGCAAACAAAAAAATCCTGAATTAAACATGGCAGTACATTAAATTGAGCCTTTCCAATTTGGGGAAATTAGAATGTGTTAGCCTGTCCACCTGGCTTGGCTGCCCTCTGTATCCATGACTTCTTGATCTTAAGTTTAGATTTGTCCTTTATAATTTGTGAGTTTTTGTTTCCAGATGGTATTTTACTTCTTACCTGTCCTGACCTTCAAATTGTAGAAATGCATTGGATTGTTCACTTTCCTAATTACTTCTTTGACTTGATAATTGTCATAATTACAGTAAAGACTGACCTTATAGGGGACTTGTTGTCTGTCAATTGCTATACACACATTATTACATTCTTTAATAATACTTCAATGTGCATTTCATTAGTAATATTTTTATAAATAAGAAAATGGAATCTCTAAAATGATAAATAACTCGTATAGGCACAAAACTTGGAGATGGCAGAGATAGAAGTTATACCAGGTCTATCTGATTCAATCTCCATTTTCTTTCTTACATGACCACACTAACACTCGAACTCCTCCTTTTTGACTCCTGCTCATCTCAGTTATTTTCTACCCACTTGCTGACTCACAGTCTGAACTATACCTATACTCCTCCTTTCTCCACTTATCACTGATTGATGGAACTAGGTGAATAAAATCAAGTTGCATCTTTTATCTAGTTTGTTTGTAAAACACTAAATATGGAATAAGAGACACTGATTAGAATCCTAACTCTTGCATTTCATACATACTGCAAGCTTTTGAAAAAGCTATTTATCCATTCTGAAGTCAGATGCCTTACTATCAAATTAGAGGACCTCACTAGATGACATATAACAACACTGTCAGGCTTTCTTTCTGGGGCCCTCAGCCTGTCTGTTCAGACACAGTGAAAAGCTTTATCCATTTCTAAACTCTTACCATATTTAGAATCAAATAGTGAATTTTCCTTCTCTTTCCTGATCCAGCAATATTTGTCTTCTTTATAGGAACCCACCAGAAATCTTTTCAGATTTTAGTACCTTTAAAGACTTAGATTCTCCTGAGTAATTTTTTATATATTATTTCTATAGACATTATGAACTTATAAATGATCAGATACTTTTTTTGTTTTGGTTGCTAGAAAGCTTAGAACCAACTATTGCCTACCTTTAGAAATTATTAAAAATCTTTTAACATTCCTTTTGCTTTTTATGGTTAATATCCAATTTCCCTTACTATTCATTATTTACTTCTGTTTTAATTATTAAAACCACTCATTTTCTTTATCCTATATATACTCTGTATTACTTTAAGTATATTTAAATATATTTTTGAACTGAAGAATAGAGTATAAATGTTTACTAATAAATGTATACTAACAAATGAGTAGACCGGTGGGTAGATAGGTGTACAAATAAACCAATACATAAATATAGTATGCCAGAACTTGCTTTTTTATAGCTTCTGAACATTGATTTTATATATTTGTGTCTTAATTAGTCTGCAAAAGTTTACACAAGTGTCGAAAAGCAGCATAGCCTTGTCTTTCACAGACTGAAAACACTTTCAATAGTAGAATAATTAAAAATGATGCCATCAACAGAATAAAATTTGTCTGACCTTCATTAGGACATTATATAGATGAAATGTGATGTGTCAGTTTTATCTGCAAAGTAAGATAAATATTTTCTGTGTTTTTGCTGATGCCCACAAAACTGAAGGGAATCACAGCATTGTCAAATTAATCAAACAATTGGTCCTTATTTGGACTATGACTCAAAAGTATAGACATAACCATATGTAAAAAACCATTTGTCAGAATAGAAACACCACAGCCTTATAAGAATAATTCATTTGGATTTATTAAAGTATTGATCCAGCTTATAACTTTGAATCTCATAGAATAAAACTTCTGAGATGCTTTTTCTTACTCTCACCTAAAATAAATTAAAACATCCCTATTTTCATTTGGATTAAAAAAAATAATAGTCTTTTCATGAGGTTGGTGTTCAAATAACTAATTAGTTTGAGAATACTGTGTAAGAAACTACTATTACTGTATTTAAAACCTGCAGAGATTCATCCAGGTTTTTGTTTTACTCAGAAAATGTTTATTAAACAACTACCATGTACTAGACATTGTGCTAACTGCTAAATGTAGAGTGATAAATAAGACAAAGCATCTGTTCTCTTAAATCTTACAGTCTACTCAAGTAAAACAGTAACAGTACAAGGTAGTGCAGGTAGCTCAAATATTAACAAAAATAATTTCAGATAAGTGTTTTAAAGGAATAAATCAGAGTAATAAAGATTTTCTTAATTAGACATAACCAGATGGTGGTGCAGTGGAAAGAGCATTACCTGGGATGCTGAGGAACCAGGTTTGAAACCCAGATGTTGCCGGCTTGAGCACAGGCTCAAGTGAGCATGGGCTCACCAGCTTGAGCATGGGGTTTATGGCTTGAGCATGGGATCATAGACATGACCCCATGTTTGCTGACTTGAGCTCAAAGGTTGCTTGCTTGAAGCCCAAGATCATTGGCTTGAGCCAAAGGTTACTAGCTTGAGCCAGGGGTCACTGCCTTTGTTGGAGCACCCTGGACAAAGCACATATGAGAAAGCAATCAATGAACAACTAAAGTGCCACAACTATAAATTGATGCTTCTCATCTTTTTCTCTTCCTGTTTGTCACACACACACACACAAGAGAGAGAGAGAGAGAGAGAGATTTAGTTAGTATACAAATCAAGGAAATACTCTAGTTAAAACAAAGATAATGAACTAGTGAAAAAGCTGAAGAATCAACTAGAATAGTGAGACTTTCTAGAGATTAGCAAGAACAGAATTTCATTGCCACAAAAGAAGGAGGTCATGATAACCAGATTCTAAGGACTAAAGTCACCTGGAAGAAGCTGGAACTACTGTTACTTAAGGAGTGAATTATAGTCATATATTTAAAAAACAGGCACAGTGAGAGACATCACTAAAGACAGAGAAGTGGTAGAAAAATGCTTTCTAACTCTGCATCAGTGCCACCCCTTGGTCAGATGCAACTGCCAGCCTGCAGTAGGAAGCCTCACTGATCAACAGTTCAGGGAAGAGAGGAAAGAATGATATCTGAAGTCAAACTAGCCCAGGTTAACCTTAACACAAGAATAAGGAGGGAGCAGAAAGCAGAGGAGCTATTTTAAATAGTAATTAGGAATGGTCATGGTAGGAGATGACATTTGAGCAAAGATCTGAAAATGAGAAGGAAAAAGTCATGAGGAGATCTGAGCAAAGCATTCCAGGCAGAGAAATAGCAAGTATGAAGGCCCCAAGGACAGAAAAGACCTTAAGAAGTTTGAGCAATGGCATGAAGACTACCTGTAAGGGAGAGATTGCTATTTCCTATAATCAGACACTTGGCTGGAAACAACTCATTGTAGGCTCTAATGCATCATGGTAAGGACTTTAGATTTTATTATTGCATTAAGTGCAGAAATTTTTACTTGTATTCTCTGTTTGAAAAATGGGCACTGTGGAAATTAAGATTAATACTGCTAAAAACTTGTCTTTTAATCTTAGGGAAAAATGACTAAACTCTGACCTTGTAAAGACAATAATGTAGAGCTAGAACAAAGTTCTCCAGCTCTGTCCCTCAACTTTGGTTATGTCACCCCAGCCTCAACAGTGCACATTTATTCCAATAAACTTGGAGGGGACTTTGTGAACAGGCCCTAAAACAGAACTCATACTTCACTATCACACCCTTGCTTCTATATAAATGTGGAGAAAGTTCCACTCACTTCAGGTCATCATCTTAGCTGCTGATCCAAGCCCTTGCACTCTCATTTTCTCCTGATTCTTTTTAAGCACCACAGACAAGAAATTTCTGTGCCTTTTTTATTATTTTATCATTCTATAAGAAAATGGTGGCCCAGGGAGGATTCCAATAAGGCTATAAAGTAGGCCGACGTTCCAACTACCACTTCCCAGGACCAAATTGAATTACATCTTAACTTAAGAGCAATCATCCTGAAAAACCAACTTTGGAGTAAATAAAGAGCCATCTGTATGGCCAGTGGCTGCCACAGTGGCCATGCAGGTTCTCATTGAATTCAGGAAGGTGGTAAAGAAACAGCAGAACCAGAGGATGGTGGGCCATTTCAATTCATTGGAGGCTCATCAAAACAGGCAAGCCAAAAGAAAACCCAGGGAAAAGAAGAAACCTTCTTTTCACATTGGAGGGCAAAGAATCAGAGAGGAAAAAGAAAACTCAACCATAACTCTCAGTGGTGGAACAGGATCTCCCTTATTCCCCCTGAGGGGAAGTATTTCCATCCTTTAATAGTGCTGTCTCCTGCTCCTGCACTATTTGCACAAAGGTCTTGCAGGCAGTGAAAAAGCTGAGAGATTTCTGTCTGCGAGAAAGGGATGAGAGCTCTCTGAGACACGGACTCCATCTTAAAAGACCAACACAAAAAATCTCATTCACAGACACTTACCCAGGGGTCTGGTGAGGGAGGACTGAGACGACTAGAGTTTTATGAGGAGAGTATGAAGTTGATGTCCCAGGAAGAGACACTGTGGGGGACAGACACCTGAACCCCTTTGCTGAGTTATTCTCCAGCACTGCAGTTGCCATGTTTCTTGGGTGGAGTAGTCCCCTCCATGGGACATCAGCCTGGGGGAAAGCAACTGCCCCGCCCTTGGGAGTCTCTCCAGCTCTACCCTGTGGAGATTGGGCCACTCTGAGAAGTCATCCCAGGAAGCAGGTGCATATTCAGGACTCAGTTCTCTGGCGTTCAAGCTGGAGATTTTCCCCACACTTTTCCAAGACTATGTCTGGTGGTTGTGCCTCATGGAAGACTCATTAGAAACTATTAAGACTGTGAGAAGACCACATCTCTGGATCTCAGAGACCTCACCCACCAGACTCCTGATAGCCACACCCTACTGAGGTCTGTGAAAAAACTCTAGACAGACTGACACCTGGGGCTGAAGGACAGGAGCCACACCCATAATCCTGCCTAATCCCTGAATTGCCCCATGCTTTAGAGCAGTGGTTCTTAACCTGGGTTCTATCAAACCCTAGGGGTTCGATGAGTCAGTTTCAAGGGTTCAGAGAAGCCTCTGCCGCGGAGGCCAGAATAAAGTAATACCGTAATTTGTTGTGAATTCATGCACTTTGTTGGTTTTGTTCTTTGAGCAAGGTGATGTTCATGCACGGCTCATTTTGTGCACCAGTAAAAAAACATATACCTATGTCTTGAATTTGGAAAAAAAATCATATTTTATTTATCACTAAAGAAGGGTTTGGTGAATGTGCATATGAAACTGGTGGGTTCGGTACCTCAAAAAAGGTTAAGAACCACTGCTCTAGACTCTACCAGAGCTTTTATTTCAGTGGCCAAGCCCAACAAGCAACCAGTAAACAGAGGCTGCAGGAGATGAGGCTGAGGGAACCTTGACCTTTTGCAGAGCTTCTCCCAGAGCCAGTGTGTGTAAAAACCAGCCTAGGTGTAAGGCTTTTATTTCCATGTGCAGCTGGGCCCAGCAGAGGCAGCCACAAACTCTGGATTGCTTGTAGCTCCAAGAAGGTTGTTGAAGGCCAGTCATGGGCATTGCCCCCACTGGCCTGTGTCAGGTTCCCTCCAGGAAGAACCAGGGTTGACACATCTAATGGGCAGCTGTAGAGAGCATAGGTTTAGGACCTAATGACCCTTGCTGGTAGTGTGTCTTAAGGGAGGGTTTGTTGGCCACTGAGCCTAGCTGAGGTGAGTTCCACTCTCTGTGGTCAACACTGGCCCAGTGGCTCATTCACATTGAACACAGTGGAGCTATAGAGTCAGCTGGCCCAGGTGCTAAATATCCTGCTCCACTGGGTTAAGTTCCATAGGGGGAAGGTAGGGAGGCTTGGAGCATAGACATTTAAAATGTGGGTCCTGTGAGCCAATTGGTGGGTCTGTTTGAGGGGCTTACCTACTTTCTAGGAAGACAAAATCAGCCCCAGGGGAGGACTCTCTTGGTCTTTCTCCCTGAGACCAGGTGCTCACCAGCTGAAAGAACTATTGTAGAGGAGACTCTCAGTCCCACCCAAATTAGACCTGCTACTCATCTTGAAGAGGATAAATAGAATTGGAGTATCTAACAGTGTCTGAGGGATTAGTCTCTAGATTAGGAGCAAATTTCCCCATACTGAGCTCCTGACCAAGAGACCCCTAAAGTAGGGAGTACCACTTAAGTTGTATTCCCAACCTCAGCAGCCCTAACCCATCAAGCTTGCAACCTATAAAGGAGTAGCTGAGGTGAGGCCAGTCTGAGCTCATACCACAGTCTTTTTACAAAAGACTCTGTGAGAAGACCATGCAGCTGTAAGAGAAGGTGGAACAGCTGAAAAGTGAAGGCAAACCTTATAGAGCTTGGGCTTTTATGGATCTGCTGTTATCTCTAAGCAGGTGAAAGCTGATCCTTATATACAGTTTGGCCCCTCCCACACTGCCCAGATACAGAAAATGCAGATACAAACAGTGAAAAGAGCAGTAGCTCCAGATACATAGTCCACAGCTGGTTACAAACAATGGTTGATGCCAACACAAGAAGACCTAGAACTGACACCACGAGTAGTGGGTGGAAGACAGCACCAGTGCTAGACTCAGTTAGTTACACAAGCAGCCATCCCAAAAAGGAGTTCAGCAGGCACCAGACACTGTGGAAAATAAATACACCCAACAGGACAAACAATGCACAGTATCTAATACATATGATCAAAGTTAACCTTTACAGCCATTCAGCATGAAGAAATAACCATACCCACAAAGGGACCAATGGCATTTGATATGTACAACAAGAGGGAAAATACTACCTTCAACAAGCACTCCTAAAACAAAGAAATCAATTGACCTGAAGGTCAGTACCAGATTGAGCCCATCTTCCTCATAAAAACACCACAACAAATTTTAAAGTCAGACAACACTACCTAATACACAGACAAAATGGGCAGACAAATAAATATGACCCAAATGAATCAACAACAGAAATCCCAAGAAAAAGAATTAAATAAAATGAAAGTAATGAAACTACCCAATGCAGAGTTTAAAATAATGATTGTTAGGGTGCTCAGGGATCTTAGAGCAACAATAAATGATCACAATCAGAACTAAAATGAGGAAATAGCAAGCATCAAAAGGACATTGAAATCAAAAAAGAACAAGTCAGAAATGACAAATACAATATTAGAAATTAAGACTGCACTAGAAGAAAGTAACAGCAGGCTGAATGAAGCAGAGGATCAAATTGGTGATTTAGAAGACAAAATAAACATAAGCACAGAAGTAGAGCAGCAAAACAAAAAGAGGCACAAAAAGACTGAGGAAATTCCAAGACACCTCTCCAACAACATGAAGAGAAACAACATCTACATCATAAGGATTCCTGAAGGAGAAGAGAATGAACAATGGATAAAGAACCAGTTTAAAGAAATCATAGCTAAAAATTTCCCTACATTGATGAAGAAAAATGTCACACAAGTTCAAGAAGCACAGAGAGTCCCATTAAAGATGAGCCCAAGAAGGCCTACAGCAAGACACATCATAATTAAAATGTCAAAGTTTAGAAACAAAGAAAGAATACTAAAAGCTGTGAGAGAAGAACAGTTAATTACCAACAGAGAACCCCCATAAGAATGACATCTGACTTCTCAACAGAAACATTTGAGGCCAGAAGGGATTGGCAAGAAATATTCAAAGTGATGCAAAACAAGTACCTACAACAAAAACTACTTTATTCAGCAAGGTTATCATATAAAATTGAAGGAGAAATAAAAAGTATCCCAGACAAAAAAAAAAGCCTCAAGAATTCATTACTACCAAACCAGTACTGCAAGAATTGTTAAGGGGTCTGCTATAAAAAGAGTGAAGGAAAAAAGAAATTGAGTGAAAGAGGGTTGTAGCTATAAAAAGTAAAATGGCAATAAATAAGTACATATCAATAATAACCTTAAAGGTAAATGGATTAAATACTCCAATCAAAGACATAGAGTAGCTATATGGATAGCCATATATATGCTATCTACAAGAGACTCACCTCAGAACAAAAGATACACATAGACATAAAGTGAACAGATGGAAAAATTGTTTCATACAACTGAAAATAAAAAAATAAAAAAAGCTGGGGTAGCAATATTTATATCTGACTACATAGCCTGTAAAACAAGGGCTATATTAAGGAATAAAGAAGATCACTACATAATGACAAAGGGGGTGATCCAACAGGAAGATATAACCATTGTAAATATTTATGCACTTAATATAGGAGCACCTAAATATATAAATCAGATTTTGATGGACATAAAGGGTTAGATTGACAGCAATACTATAATCATAAGGGATTTTAATACCCCACTAACATCAATGGATAGATCCTTCAGACAGAAAATTAACAAAGAAACAGCAGCCTTAAAAGACACACTAGATCAACTGGATTTAATTGATATCTTCAGAACCTTTCACCCCAAAGCGGCAAAAAATACATATTTTCAATTCAAGTACTCATGGTACATTCCCTAGGATAGACCACATGTTATGACACAAAACAGGTCTCAATAAATTGAAGATGATTTAAATCATGTCAAGCATCTTCTCTAAGCACAAAGGCATGAAACTAGAAATCAAACTATAATAAAAAAACTGAAAAACATTCAAACATTTAAAGGCTAAATAGAATGTTATTAAATAAAAAATGGGTTAACAATGTGATCAAGGAAGAAATCAAAAATTTCCTTGAACAAATGAAAATGAACATACAACCACGCAAAATCTATGGGACCCAGCAAAAGCAGTCCTGAGAGGAAAGTTTATAGCATTACAGGCATACCTTAAAAAGCTCAAATAAACAACCTAACCCAGCACATAGAAGAAATAGAAAAAGAACAAGAAAGCCTAGAGGAAGTACAAGGAAGGAAATAATAAAGATCACAGTGGAAATAAATGACAAAGAAGCTAAAAAAAATTTCAAAAGATCAGTGAAACCAAGAGCTCGTTCTTTGAAAAGATAAACAAGACTGATGAACCTTAACCAGATTCATCAAGAAAACAAGAGGACCCAAATAAATAAAATTAGAGATGAAAGTGGAGAAATAACAACTGACACCACAGAAATGTGAAGGATCATAAAAAATACAATGAATATCTATATGCCAAAAAATTGACAGCCTAGGTAAAATAAATAAATTTCTAGAACCATACAATCTTTCAAAACTCAATCTGGAAGAATCAGAAAACCTAAACAGACTGATTGCAACAAATAAAATTGAAACAGTTATCAAAAAACTCTCAGCAAACAAGGGTCCTGAATTCTATGGCTTCACAAACAAATTTTACCAAACATTCAAAAAAGAACTAACTCCTATCCTTCTTAAGCTGTTTCAAAATATTCAAGAGGAGGGAAGACTTCCAAGCTCCTTTTATGAGGCAAGCATAATCCTCATTCCAAAACCAGGTAAAGACACTACAAAGAAAGAAAACTATAGGCCAATATCCCTGATGAACTTAGATGCTAAAATTCTCAACTAAATATTAGCAAACCAGATCCAGCAATACATCAAAAAAGACATACAACATGATCAGGTGGGATATATTCTGGGGAGGCAAGTATTTGCAAGTCAATAAATGTGGTCCATCACATAAACAAAAAGAAGGATAAAAATCAAATGATTATATCAATAGATTCAGAAAAAGCATTTCATAAAATCTAGCACCCGCCTGAGCAGTCGGTGGCACAGTGGATAGAGTGTTGGACTGGGATGCGGAAGACCCAGGTTCGAGACCCCAAGCTTGCCAGTTTGAGTGCGGGCCCATCTGGCTTGAGCAAAAGCTTGTCAGCTTAGACCCAAGGTCGCTGGCTCCAGCAAGGGGTAGCTCAGTCTGCTGAAGGCCCACGGTCAAGGCACATGTGAGAAAGCAATCAATGAACAATTATGGTGTTGCAATGGCAATGAAAAACTAATGATTGATGCTTCTCACCTCTCTCCGTTCCTGTCTGTCTGCCCCTATCTGTCCTTTTCTCTGACTCTCTCTCTCTGTCCCTGTAAAAAAAAAAAAATCCAGCACCCATTTACGATCAATGCAATTTCTGTTAAAATACCAATGGCATACTTCAAAGATATAAAACAAATATTCCAGAAATTTATATGGAACCAAAAAAAAAATGAGTATAGCCTCAGCAATTTTAATTTTTTTTTTTTGTGACAGAGACACAGAGAGAGGGACAGATAGGGACAGACAGACAGAAAGGAAGAGAGATGAGAAGCATCAATTCTTTCTTGCAGCATCTTAATTGTTCATTGATTGCTTTCTCATATGTGCCTTGACCTGAGGGCTACAGCAGAGTGAGTGACGCCTTGCTCAAGCCAGCGTGGACTCAAGCTGGTGAGTCTTGCTCAAAACAGATAAGCCCATGCTCAAGCTGGCAACCTTGGGATTTCAAACCTGGGTCCTCAGCACACCAGTCCAATGCTTTATCCACTGTGCCACCACCTGGTCAGGCAGCATCAGCAATCTTAAAATGAAAAATAAAGTGGGAGGTATCACATTTCCTGATATCAAGTTATACTGCAAGGGCATTGTAATCAAAACCACTTGATACTGGCATAACAACAGGCATATAAATCAATGGAGCAGAACAGATAAGCCAGAAATAAACCCACATCTTTATTGTCAATTGATATTTGACAAAGGGGGTAAGAGCATACAATAGAGTAAAGACAGTCTCTTTAATAAATGGTGTTCGAAAAATTGGACAGGAACATGAGAAAAAATGAAACTAGGCCACCAACTTACACTATTTCCCCGCAAAAAAATAAACCCTCAAAATGGGTAAAAGACTTAAATGTAAGTCATGAAACCATAAAAATCTTGGAAGAAAACATAGGCAGTAAACTCTCTGATATCTCTCATAGCATTATTTCTGCCTACTTATCTCCCCAGGCTAGTGAAATAAAGGACAAAATATACAAATGGGATCATATCAAACTAAAAAGCTTTTGCACAACAAAAGACACCATTAAAAAAATAAAAAGACAACCCACAGACTGAGAGAACATATTCACCAATACATCTATTAAAGGATTATTAAACAAAATTTATAAAGAACTTCTAAAATTCAACACTAGGAAGGTAAACAATCCAATTAAAAAATAGGCAAAGAAACTGAATAGATACTTTACCAAAGAGGACATACAGATGGCCAATAAGCATTTGAAAAAATGTTCAATGTCATTAATCATCAGAGAAATGTAAATTAAAACGAAATGAGATATTACCTCTCACTTGTCAGAATGGCGCACATTAACAAATCAACCTTCAAGTGCTGGTGAGGGTGTGGAGAAAAGGAAACCCTCCTGCACTGCTGGTGGGAATGCAGACTTGTATAGCACTGTAAAAAACAGCATGGTGTTTCCTCAAAAATTTAAAAATGAAACAGACTTTGACCCAGCTATCCCACTTTTAGGAATACATCCTAAGAATCCCAAACACTGATTCAAAAGAAGATATATACCCCCATGTTTCCCCATGATTTGGAAACAGTCTAAGTAACCATCAGTGAACAAATGGATTAAAAAGCAGTGGTACATATACACAATGGAATACTACATAGTAGTGAAAAAGAAGAAAATCTTACCTTTTTTAACGGTATGGATGTGCATGGAAATTATTATACTAAGTGAAGTAAGGCAGGCAGAGAAAGAGAAATATCATATAATCTCACTTTTATGTGGACTCTAATGAATAAAGTGAACTGAGGAATGAAATAGAGGCAAAGGTGGGGTCACAGGGACCGGAGAAACAGCTGTCAGTGGAAAGGGGATGAGAGGAAGAGATCAAAGAAGGTAAAGGGATTACTGAAACTATATATATATATAACACATAGTTGCAGATAACAAGACAGCAAATCCCAAAGGGAAGTGGATGAGGATTTTAGGGGGAGGGAGACAAAGAAAGTGTAATGGGGGTCACCTTATTAAGGGGTAAGGGTGTTATATTGAGTGGGACACTTGAATCTATGATAACACAATAAATTTTAAAATTCATTAAAAAGAGAAGAAAGAGACTCTCTTTAAGAGTCGGGAAATGGGAAAAGCACCTGTTTCTTCCTCTCCGAGGATGGGCTGGGCGTTTTGACGCACGCTTCCCGAGCAACCCAGGTGCCGCCTGTGTATCTCTGCTTTCCTGCTCACGGTCCTCCCCACCCCCACCCCACGCCCGCGCATCCCTATTTCCGTGGTGAAGGCCGGGAGGACCAGATAAACACGCCCACACGCACCAGCTCCCCCAGTCAGCTACCTGCTCGGGAGAGCGGCAGACGGACCGCGCCGACCCATCTGCCTCCCAAAGTTTAGGGCGTGGGGCAGCGTGTGGCTATGGCGCAGCTGGGGGGTTCGGAGCAGACCCGAGAGGATGCTGCTGGGGACCAATTCACCAACGTCATCAAGAGCCGCGTTGAAGTTGTTCAATCAAAATTATTTTCGGAGGAAGCAAGATGGCGACGAAGTAGGCGGATGTACCAACTTCCAACTCCCAGAACCAAAGTGGATTATAACTCAATTTAAAGAACCATCATCTGGATAAACCAACTACGAGCTAAACTAAGTGGACTCTTCAACCAAGGAACACAGAAGAAGCCACATTGAGACTGGTAGAAATAGTGAAAACGTGAAGAGGGCTGCCCAACTCCCCAGAGCAAACGGCAGCCCGGAGAGACCCGCGGGGCGGTAGGAAAGTTTGGCGGAGAGGGAGGGACCTGGGTCCCAGGAACCAAGCCCCAGCCTGCAGTCTCAGAGCCTAGAAGAGGCGTTTGGAGAGTTTTGAGCTGTGAAACAAGTGAGGGAGCTCCCAGGCCTACAGTGTGGGGTATTAGGTCCCTTCCTACTCTGCTGAGGGCTGCTTAAGGGTTTGGGGCGACAGGACGCTGAAACGCGGTTCTGTCGGTGTGGGCAGAGGCCAAGCCGGTTGGAGCTCGGTCTAGCCCAGAGGGTCAGAGGGGAGGCGCGAGAGCGGACCGGCAGCTGCAGGCCCGCCTTTAGCCCCACTTACGGGGACAAAGCGGGAGACCAGGAACGGGCAGATATCTGCTCTACGACCCTGCGCAGGCCGGCCCTGACTGCGGGGACCGGGCTAGGACCAGGGACGGGAGGGGCTCGCGGCTGAGCTCACGCTACCAGCCCTCCCCCACGCCGGAGAAAACGCGGTTGGCCAGTATACGTGCGCGGGCTCCAAGCGCGGGAACTGGCTAGACCCCGAGACAAGTGGAAGCTCGCAGCTGAGCTCACGCTACTATCCCCGGCCGGAGAAACCGCAGATTGCATTCATACGTGCACGAGCGGGCTCCGAATGCGGGGGCGGGGTAGACTCTGGGCCGAGCGGAAGTATGCAGCTGAGCAGAAGCCAGCAAACACGCCTGGCCCAATCAAACTTGGTTTCCGACCCTGTGCAGAAGGGCCCTGGCCTCGAGGGCGGGGCTCAATCGCCAGACAGGCAAACACTCACAGCTGAGAGCAGGTCAAAAGCAGGCTCTGACTGAGGGTTCTGGGCAGAAGTCCGGAAATAGGCTGGGTCCGCAGCAGAGCAAAGGTGCTCACCTCTACCCTTGGTGCTAAGACTTGTGGCTTCAGTGACAGCCCCTCCCACGGAGGAGAGGCAGAAATCAAAGCAAAAGCCACAGAGGCCGGCGCTGGTAACGCTCATACCCAACCACCCTAGGCACCGGCAGAGGAGGTGAGGGGCCTGCAGACAGACCACATCTAGAGAACACAAAGACAACACCTACTGGACTCCAGTGGCAACAACTTGCTTATACACAGACAAAATGGGCAGGCAGAGGAATGCAAACCAAATGAATCAAGAGAAATCACCAGAGAAGGACCTGAATGAACCAGATACAACCAAAATACCGGAAGCAGAATTTAGAATAATGATAGTTAGGATGTTCAAAGAAATTAGAGCAACAACGGATAGTCATTATGAACACCTAAATAAAGAGATAACAAGTATAAAAAACAAAATTGAAATAATAAAAAAGAATCAGACAGAAATGACAAATACAGTATCAGAACTGAAGACCACAATGGAAGGAATTAAAAGCTGGATGAATCACGTTGAGGATCTAATAAGCGAGTTAGAGGACACAATAAACAAAGGCACAGAAGCAGAGAAGAAAAAGAAAAAGAGACTTAAAAAATGTGAGAAAACTCTAAGGGAGCTTTGTGACAACATGAAGAGAAACAACATTCGCATCATAGGGGTGCCTGAAGAAGAGGAGAGAGGACAGGAAATAGAAACTTTGTTCAATCAAATCATAGCACAAAACTTTCCAAAATTAAGGCTGGGAAACACTCCACACATTCAAGAAGAACACAGAACTCCATTAAAGAGAAACCCAAAATGATCTACACCAAGACACATAGTAGTAAAAATACCAAAGCTAATGGATAAAGAAAAAATTTTAAAAGCTGCTAGGGAAAAAAAGGCTATCACCTACAAAGGAGCCAACATAAGGATGACATCAGACTTCTCAACAGAAACACTTGAGGCCAGAAGGGAATGGCAAGTTATAATCAAAGTAATGCAGAACAAGAACCTACAACCAAGACTACATTATCCAGCAAGGCTAACGTTTAAAATTGAAGGAGAAATAAAGAGCTTCCCAGAAAAAGAAAGCCTCAAGGAATTCATAAAAACCAAACCAATTCTGCAAGAGATACTAAGGGGCCTCTTGTGAACAGTTTAAAGGGAGGAATGAATAGAGCAAATGAAGAATACAGCTTTAAAGAATAAAATGGCAATAAACAACTACATATCAATAATAACCTTAAATGTAAATGGATTAAATGATCCAATCTAAAGACATAGGGTAGCTGCATGGATAAAGAAACAGGACCCATACATATGCTGTCTACAAGAGACACACCTTAAAACAAAAGATGCTCATATACTGAAGGTAAAAGGTTGGAAAAAAATATTTCATGCAAATAGAAATGAAAAAAAAGCAGGGGTAGCAGTACTTATATCTGACAAAATGAACTTTAAAAAAAGGCTGTAGTAAGAGATAAAGAAGGACACTACATAATGATAAAGGGAACAATTCAACAGGAAGATATAACTATTATAAATATCTATGCACCAAATATAGGAGCCCCGACATACATAAAGCAGACTCTGATGGATATCAAGGGTGAGATTAACAGCAATACTATCATAGTAGGGAATTTCAATACCCCTCTAACAACACTGGATAGATCCTCAAGAAAGAAAATTAATAAAGAAACAGCAGACTTAAAGGAGATACTAGATCAACTTGATTTAATAGATATCTTTAGAACTTTTCACCCTAAAGCAGTAGAATATACATTCTTCTCAAGTGCTCATGGTACGTTTTCTAGGACAGACCACATGTTAGGACACAAAAATGGTCTCAATATATTTAAGAAGATTGAAATCATATCAAGCATTTTCTCTAATTACAATGCCATGAAACTAGAAATTAACCACAAAAGAAAAACTGAAAAATACTCAAACACTTGGAAACTAAATAGCATGTTATTAAATAATGAATGGATTAACAATGACATCAAAGAAGAAATAAAAAAGTTTCTAGAAACAAATGATAATGAGCATACATCAACTCAAAATTGATGGGACACAGCAAAAGCAGTTCTGAGAGGAAAGTTTATTGCACTACAGGCATATCATAAGAAGCTAGAAAAAGCTCAAATAAGCAACCAGACCCTGCATCTAAAAGAACTAGAAAAACAACAACAAATAAAACCCAAGACAAGTAGAAGGAAGAAAATAATAAAGATCAGAGCAGAAATAAATGACATAGAGGCAAAGGAAACAATACAGAGGATCAATGAAACCAGAAGCTGGTTTTTTGAAAAGGTAAAAAAGATTGATGAACCTTTAACTAGACTCACCAAGGAAAAGAGAGGACTCAAATAAATAAAATTAGAAAAGACAGTGGAGAAATAACAACTGACACAACAGAAAACATTGATAAAAGAAATCAAGGAAGATACAAACAAGTGGAAGCATATACCGTGCTCATGGCTAGGAAAAATAAACATCATTAAAATATCTATATTACACAAAGCAATTTATAAATTCAATGCAATACCAATTAAGATACCAATGACATACTTCAAAGATATAGAATACATATTCCAAAAATTTATATGGAACCAAAAAAAAAACACGAATAGCCTCAGCAATCTTAAAAAGAAAAAATGAAGCAGGAGGTATCACTCTTCCAGATATCAAGGTTTACTATAAGGCCATTATACTCAAGACAGCCTGGTACTGGCATAAGAACAGGCACATAGATCAATGGAACAGAACAGAGGACCCAGAAATAAATCCACAGCTTTATGGACAACTGATATTTGACAAAGGAGGAAAGAACATACAATGGAGTAAAGACAGCCTCTTTAACAAATGGTGTTGGGAAAATTGGACATCTACCTGCGAAAAAATGAAACTAGACCATCAACTTACACCCTTCACAAAAACAAACTCAAAATGGATAAAAGACTTAAATGTAAGCCATGAAACCATAAGCTTCTTAGAAGAAAACATAGGCAGCAGGCTCTCCGACATCTGTAGCAGCAGTATATTTGCTGATTTATCTCCACGGGCAACCTAAATAAAAGGCAAGATAAACAAGTGGGACTATATCAAACTAAAAAGTTTTTGCACAGCTAAAGACAATAGGAACAGAATAAAAAGACAAACCACACAATGGGAGAACATATTCAACAGCACATCTGATAAGGGGTTAATAACTAAAATTTATAAAGAACTTATAAAACTCAACACCAGGAAGACAAACAACCCAATCAAAAAATAAGCAAAAGAAATGAATAGAAATTTTTCCAAAGAGGACATACAGATGGCCAATAGGCATATGAAAAAATGCTCAACATCACTATTCATTAGAGAAATGCAAATTAAAACCACAATGAGAAATACCTCACACCAGTCAGAATGGCACTCATCAGCAAAACAACACAGAATAAGTGCTGGAGAGGATGTGGAGAAAAGGGAACCCTACTGCATTGCTGCTGGGAATGCAGACTGGTGCAGCCACTGTGGAAAACAGTTTGGAAATTACTCAGAACATTTAAAATAGAACTGCCTTTTGACCCAGCTATCCCAGTTTTAGGAATATGTCCTAAGAACACCATAGCACTGTTCGAAAAGAAGAAATGCGCCCCCATGTTCGTGGCAGCATTGTTCACAATAGCGAAGATCTGGAAACAGCCCAAGTGTCCGTCAGAAGACGAGTGGATTAAAAAGCAATGGTACATATATACTATGGAATACTACTCAGCCATAAGGAACGATGACATCGGATCATTTATAACAAAATGGATGTACCTTGATAACATTATACGGAGTGAAATAAGTAAATCAGAAAAAAAGAAAAACTGAGAACAGCATGATTCCATACATAGGTGGGACATAAAAGTGAGAATATGAGACATGGACAAGAGAGTGGTGGTTATGGGATGCGGGGAGGGAGGGAAGAGTGGCATAGGGAGGAGGGGAGGGACACAGGGAAAACCAGTTCAAAGGTGACAGAGGCCTGACCTGTGATGGCGCAGTGGATAAAGTGTCGATCTGGGAACACTGAGGTCGCCAGTTCAAAACCCTGCACTGTTCTGATCAAGGCACATATGGGAGTTGATGCTTCCAGCTCCTCCCCCCTTTCTCTCTTTCTCTCTCTCTCTCTCTGTGTCTCCTCTCTAAAATGAATAAAATAAAAAAAAGAAGTTTAAAAAAAAAAAAAAAGGTGACAGAGGACAATTTGACTTTTGGTGATGGGTATGCAACACAATTGAATGATAAGATAACCTGGAGATGTTTTCATTGTACATATGTACCCTGATTTATTGGTGTCACCCCATTAGAATTAATAATAATAAAATATATATATTAAAAAAAAAGTGAAGAAAGAAAAGAAAATGTTGGCTTTGGTCATTGAGATCAGTCAATAGAGCAGAAGGCCAGCATACTGATATCCCAGATTTGATTCCCAGTTAGGGCATACATTAGAAGCAATGATCTGGTTCTCTTTTTCCTCATTTCTCCCCCTTCTCTCTCTCTCTTTCCATCTCACAGCCAGTGGCTCAATTGATTTGATTGTTGGACCCAGACTAAGGATAGCTTGTTTGATTTGAGCATCCCCTCAACAGCAGTTGCTGAGTGGATCCAGGTCAGAGCACATATGGGAAATCTGTCTCTTTTCCCACCCCCCCAACAAAAGAAATAAAAAGGAAGGAAGGAAAGAAGAAAGGAAGGAAAGAAAGAAGGAAGGAAGGAAGGAAAGAAGGAAGGAAGGAAGGAAGGAAGGAAGGGAGGGAAACAGAAAATGTCAAGGTAAAAAATGTTACTAGTTAAAATTTTTAACTGTTTAGAAATGGTATTTTGTGACATATAATAGTGCTGTTAGGTTGTTAATAACTTTCAAAACTATAAATTTTATACAACATAAACTCATTATCTTGTACTTATTAATCAAAATTTATTTAAGTCAATAACTATGGAAAATATTTTTTCCTTAAAAAGTAATAAAGAAAACAATACAGATGTCAACAATTAAGTGATAGATTAGATTAATATATATCAGATATTTATTTGTTCAGGAAGTAGTTCATAAGTTCTTAGCACATGCCATACATCACAGCAACTATTGAGAACACAACTGCAATATGGTCCTAGACATGGTCCTCAACCTAAAGACTTATAGTTAATGACCACCTCATTGTACTTCCTGTGGCAGCTACAACCATGCCTTTGTACATAATAGATACTAAATATCTATATGTCAAATAAATAAACAAGAAATTTCATTTTATGTATTAATTTCATAAAATAGAATCAATTTCTGTAACAGTTAACTTTCAATAGTCAAAAAGTACATGTTAGGATATCAAGCAAGAAGAATTTAAACAGAAACTGACTTTATTCAGTAAATAATTATTAAAGTTAAGTGTTGAGATAGTATGTGAAAATGGTATGTCACTGAAAAAGGAAATACAAACATTTAAAAAATAAATCTTTAGTAAAATTTTGGAAGAAGAAGAAGAAGAAGAGGAAGAGGAGGAGGAAGTGGAGGAGGAAAAGGAGGAAGAGGAAGAAGAGGAAAAAGAAGAAGAAGAAGAAGAAGAAGAAGAAGAAGAAGAAGAAGAAGATCAGAAAAGCTTAAACTAACTTTCCCAGTGAGAGGGAAGATTAGCAATGACTGGGGGAAAATAATACAACTGATAATCCAATAATCCATTACTTGCTAAAACCCTTATATAAGATATTACCCTTTTAAATTGTGTGACTTATTGTGGAAGCAATTTAGCATAGCATATAGAACAGAAGAATAATATCAGTTATATCCCACATTTCCATGGAAAATTATACCTAAGTTTCACTTAATGGGCACATATAAAATGTGTGAATATGTCAAATGCCAAGTCTTCATTCTATAATAATACAGTTTTCCCTTATTTATCCAATTCTTATATTTTTTCATGCCTGTAAATTTGTTTAACATCACATATTGACAGGTATATGGTCCAAGATAAAGTGAAAATCTCTTGTTATTACCTGCTGTGTTATCAGTTAACTAATTAACCTAACAGTAGTGCTATGATAATCTCTGAATATCTTGAAACCTAAAATTCTCTAAATGATTGGTAATAAAGATATTAAAACATGATGTTTTTTAAAGAATCAAACCAGGATCAATGAAATAGCCAAATGAATGGGACTATATGTCAGTCTGTACTAGACACTAAATAATATTATATAGAAATAATACCTAAAGAAAAATGATGAAGAGTTCCATTTTAATCATTTCACATCATTAAAATATAGGCTGAAATAATTTTGTTAATTCACAAGAGAGATATATTCCACCAAATCTAGCCAAAGTTTTGCTTTCCTGAGGAAATAAAAGGAGTTCATTGTATCTAGATTTAGGATAAATCTGTTCGTGCAAGCAGAGGCATCTGTTGGTACTAGCATTTTTTTCAGAGTGTATGAAGACAAATTGAATATGAACTTTACTTTCATAAACTTCTTTTTCCATCTAATTTTCAAATTTAAAAGTTTAGGGAGATGTAAAGGGGAATAGTCCTTCCCAAACTCTAAAGAATATAGGGTATATTTTAACTAGACAAAAGAGTGAGTGTGAATGCTGAAATACAGTGTGCTTCTGTGCTGTTTAACCCACTAACGTTTTAATAAAATAGTCTTGTATTTGTGAGAAACCAAAAGCCACTACAGTTCTTTGATAGCATAAATATACCAAGTAAATCTGAAGCATCTGCAGGCCTAGCAGGATGGAATGAAGTCAGGAATAAGAAAAGCAGAGGATAGATTTCTTCTCTTAAAATTGAATACACATACACCCAGAGAAAATGGCTGCTGTGATGGTTATTATCATGGTTGAAATCCAGGTTTTTAACCTATTTATCAGTACCTTCCCTATTTATCAGTAGGAGGACTTGCACACACACCACCAGATTCCATCTCTGTAGCTAATGCTTTGTCAGAGTAGTTAGGAATGCTGGTTCCAGAGGCAATCAGAACTGGGCTCCAGGCCCAGCTCTGCCCTTTCCAGCTGTGTGACCTCAAGTAAGTGATTGACCTTGGCAAAACTCATCAACTTAATGGGATGGTAAAGCCTGTGGGAGATAAAGCTGATCTCCCCACTACTGAGGGCTTTTTTCACGTCCAGAGGCCTGCACTGAACTCTCTCCATGTTCGGTTTACTCAGCTCTGCCTCTGGGGAAAGACTTCTCTGATTAGTAACTGATCACACTCAGCCCCAAGGAGAAGCATGGCCACCAAAATCACAAAGAATAATGATGATATGCTTTTCTCTGTCTTAAATCTTTCTTGGGAGACTTATCCCTGCCCAGCATTGCCTTCCAGCATGGCCTCTATTGGTAATAAAAGTGATATTGTTTTATTTCCCTCATTTATCATATTTTTCAACAAGTTTAGAAGGCTGATAGGGAGGAGGAATTCTATTTTACTAGGTGACCATTTTGAGATCCCAATATTTAGTAGTATTATTACTACTATCATTGGCCATTCACTGACTGGAGAAAAGAAAAAGGTTTAAAAATATTAAGTCATCTTTATAACTTTTCTCATGGATCCTTTAACAGCTATTGGCTAAATTATAAAATACTGGAACTGTAAGAAACTTTAAAGACCATCTAATCTAGTGCCATCTTTATACACATAAGAACCTTAGTTCTTAAATTCCTCCAGTCCCATAGACAGCCAGGAGCAGAATCAAAACGAATGCAAGTTTTTCAACTCCTAGTTCTGACAAGTCCCAATCTGATACTCTTCTTACCACTCCCAAACTGTTTCCTTGGCTACTCGAAATCAGCAATTTGTTCTCAGTTTTCGTTTTGCACTCTTTTTTTTTTCTTTTTTTAATATTTTATTATTATTAATTCTAATGGGGTGACACCAATAAATCAGGGTACATTTGTACAATGAAAATATCCCCAGGTTATCTTATCATTCAATTGTGTTGCATACCCGTCACCAAAACTCAAAATATTCCCCTGTCACCTTCGATCTGGTTTTCCCTGTGTCCCTCCCTCCTCCATATCGCACCCTTCCCTCCCCTCCCACATCCCTTAACCACCACTCTCTTGTCCATGTCTCATATTCTCACTTTTATGTCCCACCTATGTATGGAATCATGCTGTTCTCAGTTTTTCTTTTTTTCTGATTTACTTATTTCACTCCGTATAATGTTATCAAGGTACATCCATTTTGTTATAAATGATCCGATGTCATCGTTTCTTATGGCTGAGTAGTATTCCATAGTATATATGTACCAAAGCTTTTTAATCCATTCATCCTCTGACGGACACTTGGGCTGTTTTCAGATCTTTGTTATTGTGAACAATGCTGTCACGAACATGGGGGCGCATTTCTTCTTTTCGAACAGTGTTATGGTGTTCTTAGGGTATATTCCTATAAGTGGGGTAGCTGGGTCAAAAGGCAGTTCTATTTTAAATTTGCTGAGGAATCTCCAAACTGTTTTCCACAGTGGCTGCACCAGTCTGCAATCCCACCAGCATTATAGAAGGGTTCCCCTTTTCTCCACATCCTAGCCAGCACTTGTTCTGTGTTGTTTTGCTGATGAGTGCTATTGTGACTGGTGTGAGGTGATATCTCATTGTGCTTTTAATTTGCATTTCTCTAATAATTAGTGATGTTGAGTATTTTTTCATATGCCTATTGGCCATCTGTATGTCCTCTTTGGAGAAATTTCTATTCATTTCTTTTGCCCATATTTTGATTGGATTGTTGGTCTTCCTGGTGTTGAGTTTTATAAGTTCTTTATGAATTTTAGTTATTAACCCCTTATCAGATGTGCTGTCAAATATATTCTCCCATTGTGTGGTTTGTCTTTTTATTCTGTTCTTATTGTCTTTAGCTGTGCAAAAACTTTTTAGTTTGATATAGTCCCATTTGTTTATCTTGCCTTTTATTTCAGTTGCCCGTGGAGATAAATCGGCAAATATACTGCTGCTACAGATGTCGGAGAGCCTGCTGCCTGTTTTCGTCTAAGATGCTTATGGTTTCACGGCTTACATTTAAGTCTTTTATCCATTTTGAGTTTGTTTTTGTGAATGGTGTAAGTTGATGGTCTAGTTTCATTTTTTTGCAGGTAGATGTCCAATGTTCCCAACACCATTTGTTAAAGAGGCTGTCTTTACTCCATTGTATGTTCTTTCCTCCTTTGTCAAATATCAGTTGTCCATAAAGCTGTGGGTTTATTTCTGGGTCCTCTGTTCTGTTCCATTGATCTATGTGCCTGTTCTTATGCCAGTACCAGGCTGTCTTGAGTATAATGGCCTTATAGTAAACCTTGATATCTGGAAGAGTGATACCTCCTGCTTTATTTTTTCTTTTTAAGATTGCTGAGGCTATTCGTGTTCTTTTTTGGTTCCATATAAATTTTTGGAATATGTGTTCTATATCTTTGAAGTATGTCATTGGTATTTTAATTGGTATTGCATTGAATTTATAAATTGCTTTGGGTAGTATAGACATTTTAATGATGTTTATTCTTCCTAACCATGAGCACGGTATATGCTTCCACTTGTTTGTATCTTCCTTGATTTCTTTTATCAATGTTTTATAATTTTCCGATTACAAGTCCTTAATCTCCTTGGTTAAATTTACTCCTAGGTACTTTATTTTTTTGGCTGCAATAGTGAAGGGGATTGTTTCCTTTATTTCTTTTGCTGACAGTTCATTGTTGGTATATAGAAATGCCTCTGATTTCTGAGTATTAATTTTATATCCTGCCACCTTGCTGAATTCATTTATAAGGTCCAGTAGTTTTTTGACTGAGACTTTAGGGTTTTTAATATACAATATCATATCATCTGCAAATAGTGACAGTTTTACTTCTTCTTTTCCAATTTGGATGCCTTTTATTTCTTCTTCTTGTCTGATTGCTGTAGCTAGGACTTCCAGAACTATGTTGAATAAGAGTGGTGAAAGGGGGCATCCCTGCCTGGTTCCTGATCTTAAGGGGATTGCTTTTAATTTTTGTCCATTTAGTATGATGTTTTCTGTGGGTTTGTCGTAGATGGCCTTTATCATGTTAAGGAATGATCCCTGTATTCCCACTTTACTGAGAGTTTTGAGCATGAATGGGTGCTGGATTTTATCATATGCCTTTTCTGCATCTATTGAAATTATCATGTGATTTTTGTCCTTTTGTTTATGTGATGAATCACATTGATTGATTTGCGAATATTGAACCAGCCTTGCCTCTCCAGAATAAATCACACTTGATCGTGGTGTATGATTTTTTTCATATATTGCTGGATCCGGTTGGCTAATATTTTGTTGAAAATTTTAGCGTCTAAATTCATCAGGGATATAGGCCTATAATTTTCTTTCTTTGTGTTGTCTTTGCCCGGTTTTGGGATCAGAATTATGCTCGCCTCATAAAAGGAGTTTGGAAGTCCTCCTTTCTCTTGAATTTTTTGAAATAGCTTGAGGAGGATAGGAGTTAGTTCTTCTTTGAATTTCTGATAGAATTCACTTGTGAAGCCATCAGGCCCAGGACTTTCCTTTTTTGGGAGTTTTTTGGTAACTGTTTCAATCTCATTTGTTGTAATTTGCCTGTTTAGGTGTTCTGATTCTTCCAGATTGTATTTGGAAGTTTATATGATTCAAGAAATTCTTCCATTTCATCTAGATTGTCTAATTTTTTGGCATAGAGTTCTTCATAGTATTTTCTTACACTGCTTTGTATTTCTGTTGTATCATTTGTTATTTCTCCACTGTCCTTTTTAATTTTATTTATTTGAAACCTCTCTCTTTTTTTCTTAGTGAGTCTAGTTAAAGCTTCATCAATCTTGTTTACCTTTTCAAAGAACCAGCTTCTGGTTTCATTGATCCTCTGTATGGTTTCCTTTGCCTCTATGTCATTTATTTCTGCTCTGATCTTTATTATTTCCTTCCTTCTACTTGTCCTGGGTTTTATTTGTTGTTGTTTTTCTAATTCTTTTAGCTTCATGGTCAGGATGCTTATTTGAGCTTTTTCTAGCTTCCTATGATATGCCTATAGTGCAATGAACTTCCCTTTTAGTACTGCTTTTGCTGTGTCCCATATATTTTGAGTTGATGTATGCTCATTATCATTTGTTTCTAGAAACTTTTTTATTTCTTCTTTGATCTCATTGTTAATCCATTTATTATTTAATATCATGCTATTTAAATTCCAAGTGTTTGAGTATTTTTCAGTTTTTCTTTTGTGGTTTATTTCTAGTTTCATGGCATTGTGATCAGAGACAATGCTTGATATGATTTCAATCTTCTTAAATATATTGAGAACATTTTTGTGTCCTAACATGTGGTCTATCCTAGATAACATGCCATGAGAGCTTTAGAAGAATGTATATTCTACTTCTTTAGGATGAAAAGTTCTGAAGATATCTATTAAATCAAGTTGATCTAGTGTATCTTTTAAGTCTGCTGTTTCTTTATTGATTTTCTTTTTGAGGATCTATCCAGTGTTGTTAGAGGGGTATTGAAATCCCCTACTATAATAATATTGCTGTTAATCTCGCCCTTGATATCCATCAAAGTCTGCTTTATGTATGTCGGGGCTCCTATATTTGATGCGTAGATATTTATAATAGTTATATCTTCCTGTTGAATTGTTCCCATTGTCATTATGTAGTGTCCTTCTTTATCTCTTACTACAGCCTTTGTTTTAAAGTCCATTTTCTCAGATATAAGTACTGCTACCCCTGCTTTTTTTTCATTTCTATTTGCACGAAACATTTTTTTCCATCCTTTTACCTTCAGTCTATGTGCATCTTTTGTTTTAAGGTGTGTCTCTTGTAGACAGCATATGTATGGGTCCTGTTTCTTTCTCTACACAGCTGCCCTATGTCTTTTGATTGGATCATTTAATCCATTTACATTTAAGGCTATTATTGATATGTAGCTGTTTATTGCCATTTTATTCTTTAAAGTTGTATTCTTCTTTTGCTATATTTTTTTCTCTCTTTGAACTGTTCACAAGAGGCCCCGTAGTATCTCTTGCTGAATTGGTTTGGTTTTAATGAATTCCTTGAGGCTTTCTTTGTCTGGAAAGCTCTTTATTTCTCCTTCAATTTCAAACGTTAGCCTTGCTGGATAGAGTAGTCTTGGTTGTAGGTTCTTGTTCTGCATTACTTTGATTATATCTTGCCATTTCCTTCTGGCCTCAAGTGTTTCTGTTGAGAAGTCCAATGTCATCCTTATGGGGTCCCCTTTGTAGGTGATAGCCTTTTTTTCTCTAGCAGCTTCTAAGATTTTTTCTTTATCCATTAGCTTTGTTATTTTAACTATGATGTGTCTTGGTGTAGATCTTTTTGGGTTTCTCTTTAATGGAGTTCTGCATGCTTCTTGAATGTGTGGAGTGTTTCCAAGCCTTAATATAGGAAAGTTTTCTGCTATGATTTGATTGAGCAAAGTTTCCATTTCCTGTCCTCTTTCCTCTTCTTCAGGCACCTCTATGATGCGAATGTTGTTTCTCTTTCGGTTGTCACAGAGCTCCCTTAGAGTTTCCTCACATTTTTTGAGTCTCTTTTCCTTTTTCTTCTCTGCTTCTATGCCTTTGTTTATTGTGTCCTCTAACTCACTTATTCGCTCCTCAGCGTGATTCATCCTGCTTTTAATTCTTTCCATTGTGGTCTTCAGTTCTGATACTGTATTTGTCATTTCTGTCTGATTCTTTTTTATTATTTCACTTTCGTTTTTTATACTTGTTATCTCTTTATTTAGGTGTTCATAATGACTATCCATTGTTGCTCTAATTTCTTTGAACATCCTAACTATCATTATCCTAAACTCTGCTTCTGGTAATTTGGTTATATCTGGTTCATTCAGGTCCTTCTCTGGGGATTTCTCTTGATTCATTTGGTTTGCATTCCTATGCCTGCCCATTTTGTCTGTGTATTAGCAAGTTGTGGGCACTGAAGTCCAGTAGGTGTCCCCTTTGTGTTCTCTAGGTGTGGTCTGTCTGCAGGCCTGCCACCCCCTCTGCCGCTGCCTAGGACAGGTGGGTATGGGCGTTGCCAGGCCAGCCCACTGTGGCTTTTGCTGTGATTTCTGCCTCAATCCATTGGAGGGGCTTTCACTCAAGCCACAAGCCTCAGCACCAAGGGTAGAGGTGAGCACCTTTGCTCAGCTGTGGACCCAGCCTGTTTCCACACTTCCGCCCAGATCCCACAGTCAGAGCCTGCTCGCCACACTTTCGCGGTTTGGGGAGGGCTTTTGACGTGCTCTCAGCTGTGATCCTTTGCCCGTCCGGAGCTTTAGCCCCGCCCTCGAGGCCAGGGCCCTTCTGCGCAAAGTCGCAAACCAAGGTTTATTGGGCCGGGCATGTTTGCTGGCTTCTACTCAGCTGCAGACTTCTGCTCTTCTCAGAGTCTACCCCACCCTGCTTTCTGAGACTGCTCATGCACGTAGGATGCCAAACCGTGGTTTCTCTGGCCGGGCGGGGATAGTAGCATGGGCTCAGCCGCAAGCCCCTGCCCATCCCTGGTTCTAGCCCCGTTCCTGTGGTTAGGGCCGGCTTGCGCAGGGTCGCAGAGCTGATCTCTTCCCCTTCCTGGCCTCCCGCTTTGTTCCCATAAGTGGGATTACAGGCGGTCTGCAGCTTCCGGACCTCTTTCGCGCGTTTCCTCCGCCCCTGCTAGGCTAGACCGAGCTCACAGCAGGTTGTCCTCTGCCCACACCGACAGAACCACGTTTCCGTGTCCTGCCGCCACCATATCCTTCAGCAACTCTCAGCAGAGTAAGAAGGGACCTAATACTCCACACTGTAGGCCTGGGAGCTCCCTCACTTGTTTCACAACTCAAAACTGTCCAAACGCCTCTTCTAGGCTCTGGGACTGCAGGCTGGGGCTTGGTTCCTGGGACCCAGGTCCCTCCCTCTCCGCCAAACTCTCCTCCCACCACACGGGTCTCTCCGGGCTGCCATTTGCTCCGGGGAGCTGGGCAGCCCTCTTCACGTTTTCGATATTCCTACCAGTCTCAACGTGGCTTCTTCTGTGTTCCTTGGTTGAAGAGTCCACTTAGTTTAGTTCAAAGTTGGTTTATCCAGATGATGGTTCTTAAAATTGAGTTATAATCTTCTTTGGTTCTGGGAGTTGGAAGTTGTTACGTCCGCCTACTCCGTCGCCATCTTGCTCCTCCTCTTGCACTCTTTTTTGACTAAGTTTCTCTTTGATTCTCAACTTAGAACTAGGGTTTTGTGGATTAACCAAGCACCTAAAAACTAAAGTGGGAAACAGAGAAAACTGACAAGCTTAGATAGCTCGATATGACTCAGGACAGCAAGTATCATATTTATATTAGTTAACTTATTATAGTTTTTCATAACAAGCCCAAAATTTTCTAGCTCAGTAGCTCACAAAGTGTGGTCCTCAGACTAGCTATAGCAACATCACCTGGAAACTTGTTGAAAAAGTAAATTATTGGGCCCACTCCAAATCCATGGTATTAGTCACTTAGGGCTGCCATAACACAGTACCACAGACTGGGTGGCTTGAAAAACAAAAATGTATTGTCTCCCAGTTCTGGAGAAGCTCAAATCTAAGATGAAGGCATCCACAGATTTGGTTCTCTTGCAGTCTCGCTCTGGCTTGCAAATGGGCACCTTCCTACTGTTTCCTCAACATGACCTTTCACTGTGTGTGAGTATCTCTGGAGTCTCTTCCTGTTTTTATTTAAAAAAAATAATCAGTCATCTTATATTAGGGCCCCAGTCTTATGACCTCATTTAACCTTAATTACCTCTCTAAAGGTCCTATCTCCAAGTACAGTCACATTCTAAGGTACTGAGATTAGGGTTTCAATATATAAATTTGGGGGAGATACAATTCAGTCCTGTTGAGAAAGAAACTCAGACATGGGGCCAAGCAATATGTGTTTTAATAAATCTTCCAGTGATTTGCATACAGGTTAAAATGTGAAATCTTCTCTGCTAGCCAGAGAGGACACCTATTCACAGTAATAAAAGGGTAGTCTGGGCTGAAGTGATAAGCTTTTCATGAGGGTCCATTCATTGATCCTCTCTCTCTCTCTCTCTCTCTCTCTCTCTCTCTCTCTCACACACACACACACACACAGATTAATCTTGAAAATATCAGAATCAGAATTGTTTTGGCCAATGTATGAGTATGAAATAAAGGGAGCTCTAACCAGAAAGCTTAACAGTGGAGCTCAGGCCTAGGTGAGAGACTAGTCACCAAGGGCATGACTGCAACCATCCATTAAATACTGTGTGAGTGCTAGAGGTGCATGCAATAGTGAACAGGTTAGACTTGCCCATATTCTCTTCCACTGGCCAGGGGAGGCAGACTGTACCATTTGGATGGAGGCCACCCCACTTGGATTCTTAGACAATCCCAGAAAGTGGTAGGATCTCAAAAGAGAACTGGCAGTCTATTTTAATACACTGAAGCCTACCTTAAAATGCAAATGTAAAATAGAAGTAATACATTAATACTGAGATGAATTAATCTCAAAATAATATTACTATGCTTCCTGCATAAAGCAGGAAGGAGTAAAAGAGGACACATTTTAGAATTTAAAATCCTGGCTGGCTTTCAGGATCACCTGAGATATTCAATATATGGACTTCCCAGACCTTATCTTGTCTGACTTAATAAGACTTTCCAAAGATAACCTGATCAGGTGGTGGTGGCACAGAGGATATAGTGTAGACCTGGGATGCTGAGGACTCAGGTTTGAAACCCGAGGTTGCCAGGGTTCACCAGCTTGAGCACAGGGTCTCCAGCTTGAGCACAATGTCTCTGGCTTGAGTATGGAGTCACTGGCTCAGCTGGAGCCCCCAGGGCAAGTTATACATGAGAAGCAATCAATGAACAACTAAAGTGACTCAACTGCGAGCTGTTGTTTCTCATCTCTCTTCTTCCTGTCTGTCTGTCTGTCTGCCTCTCTCTCTCTCTCTCTTGCTAAAAAAACAAAACAAACAAACAAAAAAAACAAAAAAAACCTCTCCAAAGATAGGGCTCAAACCTCAATTAATTCTGCCTGGTCTTCCAGGCAAGTGGAAAACTGGAATGACATACTAAGTTAACTAAATAAGTAGTTCAGCATATTAAGCAACAGAGATTCAAAAGTAGTACTTAAGCTTTTTTGTCATATATTTTATAAGAATTGGAAGGAGAAAGAAGAGAATAAATTAGATAAGTTTACCACAGAATAACTCTAGATTAGAATTTGAATATTATTAAGTTGTAATACCGATATAAAAAAAGGAATCAATGTTACTTTCCCTCTATTTTCCCCTTCCCTATGCCAGCTGTCCATTCAAAGCTGTCTAGCACCTTGACCCGTCACCACACACAGGTATGCTACTCATTGTGTTACGAAGCCACCACTTCAGCACTAGTAGCATGATATCCTATACACTTAAAAAATATTACTTACTCTCCTTTGCCATTTAATGTTGATTTAATTAACATTAAATTAACATTAATATCAATATTACTGCCATACTTAATATCAATGTATTATTGATAATATCAATATTAACATTAAATTAACATTCATATCGATATAATTAATATCGATATTACTTTAGTCAAAATTCAGATTAAATTTTTAAAATATATCTTCATAGAGTGATTACTTAAATGATCACCTATAATAGTTATAAAAGAGATTATAAATAATAATTCAACCTCTCACCCTGCCCCCCAAAATCTGAAACAAATATGGCTGATTTTGAGACAAATTAAGTAAAATAATTTACTTTTGAAATCTTTTTTTTAATTTTTAATTTATTGTGTTTACATGGATTCAAGTGTCCCACTGAATATAACTCCCTCACCCCCCACTCCTCTGTCCCTTTTTATACCCTTTTTGCCCCCCTCTCCTTAACTTCCTCCCCCCTTCCCTCTAGGATTTGCTGTCCTGTTATCTGTATCTCTGTGTTATGTATATATAGTTTCACTAACCCCTTCACCTTCTCTGATCCCATCCCCTTATACCCCTTCCCTCTGACTGCTGTCCCTCTGCTCCCTGTGTCTTTGCCTCTATTCCATTCCTCAGTTCACTTTGTTTATTAGTTTCCACATATATGTGAGATCATATGATATTTTTCTTTCTATGCCTGACTTATTTCACTTAGCATAGTAATCTCCAGGTCCATCCATGCTGTCACAAAAGCTAAGATTTTCTTCTTTTTCATGGCCATCTAGTATTTCATTGTGTATATGTACCACCACTTTTTAATCCACTCATCCAGTGACGGACACTTGGGTTGTTTGCAGATCTTGGCTATTGTAAACAATACTGCAATAAACATGAGGGTGCATATCTTCTTTTGAATCAGTGATTTGGTATTCTTAGGATATATTTCTAAAAGCGGGATTGCTCAGTCAAAAGGCAGTTTCATTTTTAATTTTTTTTTAATTTTTTTTTATTTCTTTATTTTAGAAAGGAGACACAGAGTGAGGGAGGGAGAGAGAGAGAGAGAGAGAGAGAGAGAGAGAGAGAGAAAGGGGGAAGGAGCTAGAAGCATCAACTCCCATATGTGCCTTGACCAGACCAGTGCAGGGTTTTGAACTGGCGACCTCAGTTCATTTTTGATTTTTTGAAGAACTTCTAAAACTCAACACCAGGAAGGTAAATGATCCAATTAAAAAATGGGCAATAGAAATGAATAGACACTTCTCCAAAGAAGACATACAAATGGCCAATAGGCATATGAAAAATGTTCAATGTCACTAATCATAAGGGAAATGCAAATTAAAACCACAATGAGATATCACCTCACACCTGTCAGAATGGCGCTCATCAGCAAAACAACACATAATAAGTGCTGGTGAGGGTGCGGAGAAAAGGAAACCCTCCTGCACTGCTGGTGGGAATGCAGATTGGTGCAGCCACTTTTGAAATCTTGAGATGATTTATTATTGTTTTCTCATAATGCATCTCTGTTTCTAAAAAATCTCTTATCTTTTGTATCAAATTTAGTTTACTTTTATATAAAGGCCTTGCCTCTGTTACTTATTTTCTCAGAGCTGTCTCCTGTTTTTTTTAAAAATTGGTTTCTGAAATATACATAAAATAGAATCATGTATTTTATCTTCCTAATATCAACAGAGATGACTAGAAATTCTTTACATGGCTGATTCTATCACTAATACAGACTCAAAAAGTCAATTCCTTACAAATCAGGCAGGCTTATGTGATGTATGTAGCAAGTCAATAAGATTCTTGCACAGTTTTAATAAATCATAAAACTAGAAATTATATTGCCTTAATTATTTCAAACATCTTTTATAGTATGAGGATTTTTGTTTCTTTTTACTTCTGTCCTTTTTGCAACCTTTTCTGCCATTTGCCATCATATTTGACTATTTGAATTTATAACAGGTTATCAGTAATAATTCATTGGTATAATTTGTACATTCATCTGTGAATTCAACTGTGTGGCAGATGGCAATCCCAACCCACTTGATATTGTTCCCATAATATCACCAAAAGATTGTCTTTAAATAACTCCTGTCCATCCGCCTTAGATACCAATAGTAAAAAGCATTAGTTTTGATAGTTGTTTTCAAGAAAGTTAATGAACTTATTTATATTATTATATTTGTCTCCTAAACATGACTGTGAAAACAATATGGAGTATAATTACTCTTTAGAATCTAACCCTGTGTCTCCATATAAATTTATCATCTGTTCCAGATTGTTCTTTGAAGGTTTATAATTTATCGGCAACATTATACAGCTACCTCTGTTGTAATTACAGAACCAATGATGCCATTTCACGTGATTTCTGTGGTTTGTTGGAACTCAGCTCCTCTCTTCTTGAAGCACTAAGACAAGCGTATATAAGATAAAATGTAGCATTTGCATACAATTTTCATAGATTGATGAGACATTTATTGAGTTCTTCTGCAATTCAAGGTGTGTGATAGGTGCAGGGGATTATAAGTGAGATTTTCTAAGACTTCAAGAAGCTTACAGTGCAAAATGAAATAGTGTGACAACACAATGTTCTCTTGAACACCAATTTAAGCAAGATGGTATACAAGAAATGGATATGTGGAACATGAAGCCTGTCTTCTAGGTGCTCACAGTCAAATAGAAGAAACAAAAAGGTAAAGCTGAACATGACAAGTAGAATCAGTGAAGCATAAAGTATACTAGAGATTGAAAGGAGGATGGCCAATGTTAAAGCTAAGTCTCTGATATTTTGATAAACAATTTAAAGGGTTATCATAAAAAATTCATACAGAAAAGGTTATCAGAAAGATTCATATAGAAAAAAATACCAAAGTGAATATTAAAATAATTTTCCAGTGTGTATCAAAATAACAGGATACAGTGTACTTGATGGTGTTATACTAAATGGAAACACATTTGCATAGCATCTGATCTGTAGTTTTTCCAAGTGCTTTTGTTGGAAGTTGAGAGAAGCCTTCCAGGTGTGTGTTTTCCTCAGAAAGAAATTTCAGAATCTTCACACATATCATGCCATTACAAGCTAAAAGGACATTGTCAAAAACAATATTTTCTGACAGACAGAGAGAGGGACAGATAGGGACAGACAGACAGGAAGAGAGAGAGACAGGAAACATAAATTCTTTGTAGCAGCATCTTAGTTCATTGTTTACTTTCTCATATGTGCCTTGACCAGGGGCAACAACAGAGCAAGTGACCCTTTGCTCAAGTCAGCGACCTTTGGTCTCAAGCCAGTGACCATGGGATCATGTCTATAATCCCACACTCAAGCCAGCAACCCTGTGCTCAAGTTGGTGAGCCAATGCTCAAGCCAAATGAGTCCGCACTCAAACTTTAAAATCATTTAAAATGAAAACACGGGTTTTCAAACCTGGATCCTCTGCATCCCAGTCCAATGCTCTATCTACTGTGCCACTGCCTCGTCAGGTAGGACATTGTCAAATTTAGGTCTAAAAGGGATCCTTATAAATCTGCCCTATTTTTTTAACTTTGGATATAACTTCCATCAGCAAATATACCATGAAATAAATTTGAACCTGGTTTTTAGGGTTCATGTATTGAGCATTTTCAAAAATTAATCTTCGAGAGAGTATTGTTAGTGCTCCTTCATGCCTAAACCATAAATAATGTCTTTAAAATACTCAGTGTTGTACCCTTCTAAAAGAGAGTGTATATTTAATCATTAAGTCATAATATTAAAAGGAAAGAGGTATTACATTTCATAGTAAACCTTGCATTTTTTTGTCTATATATTTTTAGATTTTTATTTTTTCAGTGTTTTACTTTATCCAACAAGACTCCAAATCCCTTATAGGTTAGTGTGGGGCTGTCTTTGACTTCGTACTGAAAGAAGGTTTTCCCCACCTTTTCTACCCATCTAACTCCTACTTAGGACTGAACAGAAATGAAACCCAATGGAACCCAGAGTCAATACAAATTTTTTATGAACAAAGGATGGATACAGACTATGATCTGAAGAACAGACTTGTATATTAAAAACAGCCAATCATTCTCAGGACTCTGAAAACTTACCAAGAAGGAAGTGCAAAAGCTGTCATCCTGGGAGGTATCCAGACTGAAAGCAGGAAATACGCACAGGTATCCTGACACAGAATGAGGGTTCAGATCTAGGGCAGCTCAGCACATTCTGCCAAACACTTCCACTTCACCAGCACTTTTTTCCTGTGTGTCACCAGCATGTTCAACAGTTTTCACTCCAGCACATCACAAAGGTGTCCTTTGGCCTTAGACACACTTCATGCATTAAAGTCTCACTCAGAACTCACCCCAACCTGATTCCTTACCTTAAATTTCCAATAATCTCTTTCTTCCAACTTCATGCACCATTTTCAGGTCTATTCTGCACAATTGTAATATATGTCTGACCACTTGTACTGTTAAATAAGCTTAAAACACAACAGTAGAAGAAAAGAGGATGAAAACCAGGTTCAGAAAAACTGAGGCAATGCTGAGCCAGAAAATAAAGGTTAGGCGCAAGAGTAGGTCAGCTCTGGTGGAAATTCAGATGCAGGTGATCACATGGTGGAACCTGGAACTAATAAAGTGTTTTGCAAAGGAAACATTTGCTAAATACCTGTGCCAAAAGCTAAGGTCAAAGTGGTAGTTTAAAATCACACATTAGAAAAGTCCAGGAGGACAGGAAAGTTATAGCAGGCAACAATCCAGAGAGAGTCTAAGAAGCCAATTTGTGAAGGATAAGTGATACTGTGTATCTAAAGCTGTCCCCATTCTGTCGTCCCAGAAGCCTCACTCTTTCCCGTATTTCCCGGGAATCTTAGCCACATGACTTCATGAAATCTTTCTTACCTGAGTTCCACTTAAGCAAGTCATATCTGATTTGAAGAAATAGAAAGTCCCATGACTTTGCCACCTGCATAATGGGTGGTCAATCCCTGAAACCAGGGATTGTAGCAGACAGAGTACTTTGACTTTTTTGCTCTTTAGTCTTAAACCCAATCTAGAAAAAAATGAGTAAGTGTACAAAAATATAGGAGTTTAGCACATATTTAAAGTCATGTTATTTTTAATATACTAGTAAGGTATTTTCTGACACTTTATTAAGAGAATAAATACGTTTCATTTTTTCAGCTTTGGGTTTTTGTGTTTTTCCCATGCTTTCCTTGTCTGATTGCCTTTCTTGCACTTAAGAGATGCCTACCCTATCACTATCCCCTGAAGAATTATCACACAGCTATTTTTGAAAATTAAATAAATTATAAATTTGTGTTTCACATATTCCACACTTATCCTCCACCTGCAGCCACTAGCTGGCATTATTTTTCTGCTTTGAAATAGCAATTTCTGATCCCCAGAGGCTTATCAGAGTAAAACACATTTTCCTTGCTAATACATCCAGAGGGCTAAATCAGCAATAACTGGCCTTTTTATTTTTTTAGAAAGTTGTTGACACCCCTTCAATACCCAATAAAATACTAATGGTTAAATAAAAGTCAATAGCATTTAATTTGAATTTTTGATTGCCTTTTAGTGATGAAGTAAAAAATGTCTAACAATGAAAAACAACATATAGAAATAAAATGAGTGAGTAAATTTAAATTGTAAACAAATAAAATAATAAAACCCCAAACTCAGTCAACATCAGAATATCAGAGGGAGAGAAGAGCACAAATCATGCTAATCTTTCAGGTGGTGCCCCAGCTAGTTCCTGTTTACTATAAATTTTCCTCATGGCCTCCCACACCACAAGGTAATTGCTCCTCTTTCTCTCTTTTAATGATAGAATAGCAAGAGTTATTTAGTTGCATAGTTGGACAGCCTCCCTAGCAGCTATGTGTGGTCAAATAACCAAATTTAGGTCAATAGGATTGGACTGAAACTAGGGTGACAAATCTAGCTTCTGGCCTGTGGTGCCCTTTCTCTACTCATACAAAATTAGAACATGATCATGGTACTACTCACCAGTTGAACAAGGACAACTGACACAACTGACCTGGAGTAAAAGAACTCAGCTACTACTATAACTATTAAATTTTAAAAAAAGAGATCAACTTCCATCTTATTAGAGCTATTATACTTGAAGAGTCCCTTTGTTTCAGCAGTTTAGCTTTTGCCCTAAACATTACATCCATTAATCTATATTCAGAAATATCTCCTTACTTACCTTAGCTTCAACCTAACTCTATGAAAAATGCTCAAATATTCATCCTTACTAAAAATGAAAAACTGTATTAAATAGGCTAAAGAAACAGATCTAATTCTCCTTGTATCTATGACAAAGAACTTAAGTTCCTGAGACAGTAAGAGACCATCAATTTTCAATATATCAGATGTCATTCTAGTCAGAATTCTTTTCATTGCAAAAAACATTGACTCAATGGAAGCAAGATGGCGACGGAGTAGGCAGACGTACCAACTTCCAACTCCCAGAACCAAAGTGGATTATAACTCAATTTAAAGAACCATCATCTGGATAAACCATCTATGAACTAAACTAAGTGGACTCTTCAACCAAGGAACACAGAAGAAGCCACATTGAGACTGATAGGAATAGCAAAAACGCGAAGAGGGCTGCCCAGCTCCCTGGAGCAAACGGCAGCCCGGAGAGACCTGCCTGGCGGGAGGAGAGTTTGGTGGAGAGGGAGGGACCTGGGTCCCAGGAACCAAGCCCCAGCCTGCAGTCCCAGAGCCTAGAAGAGGCGTTTGGACAGTTTTGAGTTGTGAAACAAGTGAGGGAGCTCCTAGGCCTACAGTGTGGGGTATTAGGTCCCTTCCTACTCTGCCGAGGGTTGCTGAACTGTTTGGGGCGGCAGGATGCTGAAACGCGATTCTGCTGGTGTGGGCAGAGGCCAAACCGGTGTGAGCTCTGTCTAGCCCAGCAGGGTCGGAGGGGACACGCGAAAGCGGTCCGAAAGCTGCGGGCCCGTCATTAATCCCACTTACAGGAACAAAGCGGGAGACCAGGAACTGGCAGAAATCTGCTCAGCGACCCTGCGCAGGCCGGCCCTGGCCGCGGGGACAGGGCTAGGACCAGGGACGAGCAGGGGCTCGCGGCTGAGCTCACGCTACCAGCCCCCCCCCACGGGCCTATACGTGCGCAAGCGGGCTCCAAGCGGGGGAACAGGCTAGTCCCTGAGACAAGTGGAAGCTCACAGCTGAGCCCACACTATTATCCCGGCCCAGCCAGAGAAACCGCGGATTGCATACCTATGTGCACGAGCAGACTCCAACGCGGGGGTGGGCTAGAGTCCGGGACAAGCGGAAGTACGCAGTTGAGCGGAAGCCAGCAAACATGCCCGGCCCAATAAACCTTGGTTTCCAACCTTGCGCAGAAGGGCCCTGGCCTCGAGAGCGGGGCTAAATCTCCAGACGGGCAAAGGCTCACAGCTGAGAGCACGTCAAAAGCCCTGCCCAACCTGCGAAACTGTGGCGAGCAGGCTCTGACTGGGGGTTCTGTGCGGAAGTTCAGAAATAGGCTGGGTCAGCAGCTGAGCAAAGGTGCTCACCTCTACCCTTGGTGCTAAGACTTGTGGCTTCAGTGACAGCCCCTCACGCGGAGGAGAGGCAGAAATCACAGCAAAAGCGAGAGTGGGCTGGCGCTGGCAACGCTCATACCCAACCACCCTAGGAAGCGGCAGAGGAGGTGTGAGGCCTCCAGACAGACCACACCTAGAGAACACAAAGGGAACACCTACTGGACTCCAATGGCCACAACTTGCTTATACACAAACAAAATGGGCAGGCATAGGAATGCAAATCAAATGAATCAGGAGAAATCCCCAGAGAAGGACCTGAATGAACCAGATATAACCAAATTACAAGAAGCAGAATATAGAATAATGAAAGTTAGGATGTTCAAAGAAATTAGAGCAACAATGGATAGTCATTATGAACACCTAAATAAAGAGATAACAAGTATAAAAAACGAAATTGAAATAATAAAAAAGAATCAGACAGAAATGACAAATACAGTATCAGAACTGAAGACCACAATGGAAGGAATTAAAAGCAGGATGAATCATGCTGAGGATCGAAAAAGCGAGTTAGAGGACACAATAAACAAAGGCACAGAGGCAAAGAAGAAAAAGAAAATGAGACTCAAAAAATATGAGGAAACTCTAAGGGAGCTCTGTGACAACATGAAGAGAAACAACATTCACATCATAGGGGTGCCTGAAGAAGAGGAGAGAGGACAGAAAATGGAAACTTTGTTCAATCAAATCATAGCAGAAAACTTTCCAAAATTAAGGCTGGGAAACACTCCACACATTCAAGAAGCACACAGAACTCCATTAAAGAGAAACCCAAAAAGATCTACACCAAGACACATCATAGTTAAAATACCAAAGCTAATGGATAAAGAGAAAATCTTAAAAGCTGCTAGAGAAAAAAAGGCTATCACCTACAAAGGAGCCCCCATAAGGATGACATCGGACTTCTCAACAGAAACACTTGAGGCCAGAAGGGAATGGCAAGATATAATCAAAGTAATGCAGAACAAGAACCTACAACCAAGACTACTATATCCAGCAAGACTAACGTTTAAAATTGAAGGAGAAATAAAGAGCTTCCCAGAAAAAGAAAGCCTCAAGGAATTCATAAAAACCAAACCAATTCTGCAAGAGATACTACGGGGCCTCTTGTGAACAGTTTAAAGGGAGGAAAGAATAGAGCAAAAGAAGAATACAGCTTTAAAGAATAAAATGGCAATAAACAACTACATATCAATAATAACCTTAAATGTAAATGGATTAAATGATCCAATCAAAAGACATAGGGTAGCTGCATGGATAAAGAAACAGGACCCATACATATGCTGTCTACAAGAGACACACCTTAAAACAAAAGATGCACATAAACTGAAGGTAAAAGGATGGAAAAAAATATTTCATGCAAATAGAAATGAAAAAAAAGCAGGGGTAGCAGTACTTATATCTGACAAAATGAACTTTAAAAAAAGGCTGTAGTAAGAGATAAAGAAGGACACTACATAATGATAAAGGGAACAATTCAACAGGAAGATATAACTATTATAAATATCTACGCACCAAATATAGGAGCCCCAACATACATAAAGCCGACTTTGATGGATATCAAGGGCGAGATTAAAAGCAATAGTATCATAGTAGGAAATTTCAATACCCCTCTAACAACACTGGATAGATCCTCAAGAAAGAAAATTAATAAAGAAACAGCAGACTTAAAGGAGACACTAGATCAACTTGATTTAATAGATATCTTCAGAACTTTTCACCCTAAAGCAGTAGAATATACACTCTTTTCAAGCGCTCATGGTACGTTTTCTAGGATAGACCACATGTTAGGACACAAAAATGGTCTCAATAAATTTAAGAAGATTGAAATCATATCAAGCATTTTCTCTGATCACAATGCCATGAAACTAGAAATTAACCACAAAAGAAAAACTGAAAAATACTCAAACACTTGGAAACTAAATAGCATGTTATTAAATAATGAATGGATTAACAATGAGATCAAAGAAGAAATAAAAAAGTTTCTAGAAACAAATGATAATGAGCATATATCAACTCAAAATTTATGGGACACAGCAAAAGCAGTTCTGAGAGGGAAGTTTATTGCACTACAGGCATATCATAAGAAGCTAGAAAAAGCTCAAATAAGCGACCTGACCCTGCATCTAAAAGAACTAGAAAAACAACAACAAATAAAACCCAAGACAAGTAGAAGGAAGGAAATAATAAAAATCAGAGCAGTAATAAATGACATAGAGGCTAAGGAAACAATACAGAGGATCAATGAACCTTTAACTAGACTCACCAAGAAAAAAAGAGAGAGGACTGAAATAAATAAAATTAGAAAGGACAGGGGAGAAATAACAACTGACACAACAGAAATACAAAGCATTGTAAGAAAATACTATGAAGAACTCTATGCCAAAAAATTAGACAATCTTGGTGAAATGGACAAATTTCTTGAATCATACACCCTTCCAAAAATCAATCTGGAAGAATCAGAACACCTAAACAGACCAAGTACAACAAATGAGATCAAAACAGTTATCAAAAAACTCCCAAAAAATAAAAGTCCTGGGCCTGATGGCTTCACAAGTGAATTCTATCAAAAATCCAAGGAAGAATTAACTCCTTTCCTCCTCAAGTTTTTCAAAAAATTCAAGAGGAAGGAAGACTTCCAAACTCCTTTTATGAGGCGAGCATAATTCTTATCCCCAAAACGGGCAAAGACAACACAAAGAAAGAAAATTATAGGCCTATATCCCTGATGAATTTAGACGCTAAAATTCTCAACAAAATATTAGCCTATCGGATCCAGCAATATATGAAAAAAATCATACACCATGATCAAGTGAGATTTATTCTGGAGAGGCAAGGCTGGTTCAATATTCGCAAATCAATCAATGTGATTCATCACATAAACAAAAGGAAGGACAAAAATCACATGATAATTTCAATAGATGCAGAAAAGGCTTTTGATAAAATCCAGCACCCATTCATGCTCAAAACTCTCAGTAAAGTGGGAATACAGGGATCATTCCTTAACATGATAAAGGCCATCTACGACAAACCCACAGAAAACATCATACTAAATGGACAAAAATTAAAAGCAATCCCCTTAAGATCAGGAACCAGGCAGGGATGCCCCCTTTCACCACTCTTATTCAACATAGTTCTGGAAGTCCTAGCTACAGCAATCAGACAAGAAGAAGAAATAAAAGGCATCCAAATTGGAAAAGAAGTAGTAAAACTGTCACTATTTGCAGATGATATGATATTGTATATTGAAAACCCTAAAGTCTCAGTCAAAAAACTACTGGACCTTATAAATGAATTCAGCAAGGTGGCAGGATATAAAATTAATACTCAGAAATCAGAGGCATTTCTATATACCAACAATGAACTGTCAGCAAAAGAAATAAAGGAAACAATCCCCTTCACTATTGCAGCCAGAAAATAAAAGTACCTAGGAGTAAATTTAACCAAGGAGGTTAAGGACTTGTACTCGGAAAATTATAGAACATTGATAAAAGAAATCAAGGAAGATACAAACAAGTGGAAGCATATACCGTGCTCATGGCTAGGAAGAATAAACTTCATTAAAATGTCTATACTACCCAAAGCAATTTATAAATTCAATGCAATACCAATTAAAATACCAATGACACACTACAAAGATATAGAACACATATTCCAAAAATTTATATGGAACCAAAAAAGAACACGAATAGCCTCATTAATCTTAAAAAGAAAAAATAAAGCAGGAGGTATCACTCTTCCAGATATCAAGGTTTACTATAAGACCATTATACTCAAGACAGCCTGGTACTGGCATAAGAACAGGCCCATAGATCAGTGGAACAAAACAGAGGATCCAGAAATAAACCCACAGCTTTATGGACAACTGATATTTGACAAAGGAGGAAAGAACATACAATGGAGTAAAGACAGCCTCTTTAACAAATGGTGTGGGAAAATTGGACATCTACCTGCAAAATAAATGAAACTAGACCATCTACTTACACCATTCACAAAAACAAACTCAAAATGGATAAAAGACTTAAATGTAAGCCGTGAAACCATAGCATCTTAGAAGAAAACATAGGCAGAAGGCTCTCCGACATCTGTAGCAGCAGTATATTTGCCGATTTTTCTCCACGGGCAACTGAAATAAAAAGCCAAGATAAACAAATGGGACTATATCAAACTAAAAAGTTTTTGCACAGCTAAAGACAATAGGAACAGAATAAAAAGACAAACCACACAATGAGAGAACATATTTGACAGCACATCTGATAAGGGGTTAATAACTAAAATTTATAAAGAACTTATAAAACTCAACACCAGGAAGACAAACAACCCAATCAAAAAATGGGCAAAAGAAATGAATAGAAATTTCTCCAAAGAGGACATACAGATGGCCAATAGGCATATGAAAAAATGCTCAACATCACTAATCATTAGAGAAATGCTAATTAAATCCACAATGAGATATCACCTCACACCAGTCAGAATGGCACTCATCAGCAAAACAACACAGAATAAGTGCTGGCAATGATGTGGAGAAAAGGAAACCCTTCTGCACTGCTGGTGGGAATGCAGACTGGTGCAGCCACTGTGGAAAACAGTTTGGAGATTCCTCAGAAAATTAAAAATAGAACTGCCTTTTGACCCAGCTATCCCACTTATAGGAATATTATCTAAGAACACCATAGCACTGTTCGAAAAGAAGAAATGCGCCCCCATGTTCGTGGCAGCATTGTTCACAATAGCGAAGATCTGGAAACAGCCTAAGTGTCCGTCAAAGTACTAATGGAATAAAAAGCAATGGTACATATATACTATGGAATACTACTCAGCCATAAGAAACGATGACATCGGATCATTTATAACAAAATGGATGTACCTTGATAACATTATACGGAGTGAAATAAGTAAATCAGAAAAAAAGAAAAACTGAGAACAGCATGATTCCATACATAGGTGGGACATAAAAGTGAGGATATGAGACATGGACAAGAGAGTGGTGGTTATGGGATGGGGGGAGGGAGGGAATAGTGGGATAGGGAAGATGGGAGGGACACAGGGAAAACCAGATAGAAGGTGACAGAGGACAGTTTGACTTTGGATGATGGTTATGCAGCACAATTGAATAATAAGATAACCTGGAGATGTTTTCATTGTATATATGTACCCTGATTAATTGGTGTCACCCCATTAGAATTAATAATAATAAAATATTAAAAAAACAGTGACTCACTTGTAGTATATAAAGCAAGGAAACTTCAAATAATGCTATAGATCCACAGAATCCATGGCAATGTACCAAGATTCATGGGAACATGAATTGAATTCATAAAATTGTCAAGAAACTGAGAAAACTCACTAATCTCTCAGGATTCACACAATTTACAGTTTCTGCTTCTCTCTTCACAACATCTTAGTCCTCTTCTATTTGTAGACCATCTTTCTAGTAAGGAAGTTACAAGTTACTTGGGACTGTTCATTACCAGCGCTATATAGGGAACAGGATGTCAAAAGGGGGTGAGGGGATTATGACCAAAACTACTCCAAAGCTTGTCCACCAAAGATGTTAAGTTCTTAAATTTTTTCTTTACTAGGACTCTTCCATGTTACCCTCCCTCTGCCACTAAAAAAATCCAGTCTTCCTTCCAAAGGCCTACTTTCTAGGTCTTTAGGTTCTCCCTGATTCTGTGAAACTCCAAAGTAGTCCGCCTCTGTGCCCAGGCCCTAAACTAGTGTGAGCACCATTCCCCAATGCTGTCTCAGATCTTCCTCAGAATTCTACCTATGTATCTTTTTATTCTGTGATCTCCCTCCTTTTTCACCTAACCAATGTTTTGGTTATTTATTTTATCTATACTTGACACCACTGCTCATATGCAGGATGTGGCATCCGGTTGCCAAAGAGTCACTCACCCCAACTCTCAATAAGGCTTCAAAATAAACTATAATAATTTCTCTGAATTATTTTACATGTGTAGTCACTGCTATACACTTAAGATCTTTGTTCATCATCAAACTTTAATAGCCCATTGCTAGATATCTTAGTGTATCACACTATATTTTTAATAATGCCTTGAATAATTTTTATAAATAGCACAATTATTAATTATAATTTATATGTTATAACTGTTATTTCTTACATGATCATATTAGAAACTTGTTTTAATTTTTTGAATTTTTAGGAAAAGGAGAGAGGGAGGGAGGGAGAGAGGGGGAAGAGGACTTCCTTGATCTGTGAAATTTCTTGACCCGGCTTCAGCTCTCAGCTGCCCACCTGGATTGTACCCCCCCACACACACATTCACACATGTCCTAATTCAGTGTGTGGGTGCACAGAAACAAGGAAGAATAAACAAATAAGCAGACAATATTGGGAAGAAGGCTGGAGAGGGACAGAGGAAGGAAATGCTTTCAACTGGGAAGGTCAGAGGAGGACATGGCATTGAAGCTGGCATCAAGGTAGATTAAATTTTGTGCAAAGTGAATGACATAAACATAAGAGAAAGAGACAAATGGGGGAAAGCATGGGGAAAATACAGGAGAAGAAGAAAAAAGTCATTTTATAGCCTTGGTTCAATAAATAAAACATGACACTTTGTAAAGAGGCAGATACAGCAGCTTCTCCATCACCCTCCCCTGCCTCATCTGGTCCACAGATTACAACATTCTACTGTTGGAGATTCATTTTAAGGGAAACTAAACAAAGCTTTAATTAGGGTACTTATAGGTCTGTGTCAATTATGAGAAAGGCTTTATTGGTTGCCTTGTGAAACTGAGGTGGGAAAAAATGACACAATGAGCAGGTGACAGTATCAATGGCATGGTGTAGAGCAGTGCAGGATAGGACACTAGCGAAGCCCTGCTGAGGAGGACAGCCTAAGCAGTGCATGAATAGAGCCTGCCGTGGGCCACATAGACTGGGGCCACAATACACACAAATGGGAAAATATGATAAAACACCTATTTTTTGCCTATATTTTATTTTATCCAGAGCCATCTGGAAAGAAAGAAAGTTATAAGTAAAGGAATTAAGGTCATGAAGTGCTTGAAGATAAGCACCATGAAGACAAGGACTTTGTCTAATTTAGCTCTGCTTTATCCCAGAGCCTAGAACCATGACTGACACTCAAATATTCTGGGGGTTATGAACAAATGCCTGCCCTGTGCTTGGTACTTTGTCTACATTAGCTCATTTAAGTCTCACACCAAAGCCCAGATGAGGAAATTGAGCTGCAGGCAGAATGAGAGTCTTGCCCAAGGTCATTCAGCCAATGAATGACAGTGCCAACATTCAAGTCCTAGTCAAATTGAGTAAAGCTAGTGCTAGAAACCACCATGAAACACTTTTTCACCAGACAGGAAACCAGACTATGACTATAGTACTCAGTAATCTCAATTTGGCACAACTCAGTCTTATGATAGCATCATTCAGATGGCAACTGGAAGAACCAGTTTAAAGGAAAGCTGAGCAGGAGCAGAATACTAGGCAAAGCTGAGAAGTCAGGCTGATTCTGTTGTGTGGTCTCAAATTTGGTTCACTTGAAGATAATTGGGATCAGAATTAGTTCAAAGAACAAATGAGAATTTATTTTTTTATCTCAGCTTCTCTCTTTGGTTAAGAATCCTATAAAAGAAAAACAGAAACCATTCCTTTATTAAGCAAGTGTTATCAAAATCTATCAGATTTGTATTGAAAAGCACCAGGTAGTTTCTTAATTTCAGTAACCTCAATTTACTGCCAGTGAAATTCCATGAAGGTTGCAATTATCAATTACTCAGAAGTATTTCGGTGACTCATTGGCAAACTGAAACTAAATTATTTCTGTATCTGACCATTTCTATTAACCATCATAGGCTCAAAGACATTTATTTTACCCTGGAACTCTATAAAATAATAAATGATAGAAGAAGGAAAAGATAGGATGAATAAGTGGGATATTAAATAGTACTGTTTGTTTTGTATTCATTACTAATGGATTATGGCAGGTGACATTGTTCATTCAGACTACTAAATCTGCTTCTGAATATTCCACTGAATACCAGAAATGTGTGATGCAACAGAGACCAAGCTGACCGCCAGCCAGCCTTGTACTAACTAGTGAAGAACGGAAGTGAGTCATCCATTTTTCACCCACACTCTTGAAACTAAACCTGAAAGGGAAAAAAAAATGCAATACAGAAGGCAAGTCCATCTTGTTTATTGCCTTGTCAATACAGCTGCTAGAACAGCGCCTGGCATGAATGCTTGCAGCATAGATGTTTAAAATAAGTATTTGTTGACTAGCAGGAAAAGTAAACTTTTTTCCTATTATTTCTTTAATCTAAGAATAGGTAGGACAGCAAGCACAAGAGAACAATGCTGATTACCCACAGAGTTCTTTAGTTTGCTGAAACGACAGATAGACTTGAAGTCATGATCCACTTTCAAGTCTAATAGGCATCGTGCACTTAACATGTCTGAGGTAGAACTTCTAATTTCCTCCCCTATAAATTGGTGCCCCTCCTAATCTTAGTAAATGTGTTTCCATCTAGCCAGCAGCTAAATCCTAGATGTGATATCTGATGCCTTTCTTCCCCTCATTTTCTATATTCCTGCTCTCCAAAGTCTTCTGAATCTAACTTTACCACCTTCACTACTACCATACCACCCCAATCCCATCCCCACTGTCCAACACCTGGACTACCACAATGACCTCCAGTTGATCTCCCCACATCCAAGTTTACCTCACTACAATTTAATCTTCCCCCAGTTCTGCACCAGGTAATTTCTTAGTTTCAGAAACTGTGATCAGTTTAATCATGAATATTATTTCACTACTATGCTTATAATTCTCAGGGTTTCCTGTTGTACTTAGAACAAAAATCTAATCTGCCATTACTTCCAGGCCATAGGTAGTCAGGTCTCCTTACTCCCTCTTTTGACCTCATCCTGTACAAAACAGCTGCCTTGGCCCTCACCATTCTGCCTGCTTTTTTCTGTTTGATCTTTCTCATTGAAAGGACTTTGCAGTTTGTTTTTCTTTGTATGAAATGTCCTTCCTCCTAATCTTCTTGTGACTGATTCCTTCTCACCATTCAGGTTTTAGCACAAACATCTCTTTATCTAGGATGCCTTCCCTGACTAATGTTGACTCTCCTCACAATATCCTCATACCAGGTACATTCTTTCACATCACCCTGTTGTATTTTCTCCATAGAACTTAATACTATCCTCAATTGCATTATGAATAGATATGCTTACTTGATTATTGTATGTCTCCCAACTAGGATGCACTTTTGATAAAAGTAGAGATCTTATTAGTCTTGTTCTTCATCATTTCTCCTGGACCTCAAAAACTGTTTATAGAATGAATGGCTATTTTCTAGAAGTCTTTGAGCAGTATTTGTGCTTGTTTTTGGTACCTTTGTTGAGTATTAATTAGTCATAATTTTATAGGGTTTCTACAAGCAGGACAGAAAATAGGATTGAGATTGAATCCTTTTTTGGTTTCAGAGAGAAGTCTGACAGCCCTTTCTTCAGGAACTGCTTTTAAACTGCCATGTATCACAGAGCCAATTCTGACACATCTGTATCAAAAGCTAATACTCTCAGTTCTCTGTGTATAGCATTTAAAAATTTTTTCTAAGTATTACCTACATCTGGCATGGCTATTACAGTTAAATGAGTTTTTCACCACACATCTCCCACTTCTTCTCTACACTTTTACTTATACTGATAATTTCCTGAAAGTAAGTTGTTGCTTTTTAAATGTTGGCAGAAAAAAAATTACTCTTTGCAATAACAGAGACATCTGTTGTTACTTAGACAAGTGCATCTTCAGAACCTAAGTTCTCAGAAAGCTAGCTTTCCAGAATATTTCAGAGATGCCATTTAGAATAATTTCACTTTATTGAGCCAGCAGGTTGTATCATGGCACCCTGAGGCTACTTGCCCAGGAGAGTCTCGTAATGGCACTCTGTTCCACTTGTGACTAAATAATGTAATCCCCTAAACTTGATCTTCAAAGTCTAAGAAGACAGCCTACAACTATACAAATATTTTCTCTTCTTTAATGTCATTTACAACAGTTTTAGCTTATTACAGTAATCTAACTTTCATATTTAAATTAGTTGCATTAGTTATCTTTGCAAACAAAGCTGTTTTTACATTTTTAGGTTTATTTCAAAGTACCCATCATTTCTCCATCTGTCTCTCTATTTATACTTAAATTACAAGACAATTCTGACATGGTCTTTTTTAAAATTTTTATTTTGGAAAGAAGGGTAATCACACAACCTAAAAAGACAAATAGATAAAACCTTGAAGAAAAAATGAATCTACATCTCTAAGAGGTATAGATAACCAAAAAATAAATAAGTGAAAATAAAAAAAATCAAAGCTATTCAAATAAGAGTCTTCAAAGTTTTAACAGAATTTTCTTTATTATTTTTATTGAACATTGCACTGAATGATAAATTTTCACCTTTACAAATATAGTAATCTTAACTCACTTTAAAACAAAACCCTAGTCATTATTTAAGTTTTGATTGTTTGTTTGTTTTTGTTTGTTTTAACAAAGAGAGGAATGTCATTATACAAAGATTTAAAATAGGCCATCTTTTTAAACAAAAAGGCAATGATTCAGGAAAGACTAGGAATATAATATGTAAAAAGCTGATATAAATCTAATAAGATTTGTTAAAACTAATAACATCTAATAACAAATATGAAGTGTTCTTAAACAATCCTATAAAAAAGACTATCAATATCTAAAATAGAGGGTTTGTTCAGACAACCTAAGTTATCATAAAAAGTGTTTTCCTGAGATATGAGAAAATGCAATATTATTCTTTTTTTAAATAAATAAATTTATTCTTTAACAACTTTCAAATATCCAACACATATTTACTATTGTCACCATTGTGTATATTCCCATGACTTATTTTTTTTATTGATTTTAACTTATTGTGTTTACATAAATTCAAGTGTCCCACTGAATACATCTCTCCCACCCCCATGTTCCCCTCAACATCCCCCTTACCCTCCTCCCTCCAACGCCCTTTCCCCTTCCCTCCAAAATTTGCTTTCCTGCTCTCTGTAACACTGTGTTATGTGTGTATAATTTCTCCAACCTCTTTCCCTTCTATGATCCCATCCTCTCCTCCCCTTTTCCTTTGTCCACTTTCCCTCTGGTCCCTTTGATCCCTCCTTTGCCTCTATTCCATTCCTCAGTTCACATTGTTCATTGGATTCCTCAAATGAGTGAGGTCATATGATATTTTTCTTTCTCTGCCTGGATTATTTCACTTAACATAATAGTTTCCAGGTCCATGCATGTTGTCGCAAAAGGTAAAATTTCCTTCTTTTTCATGGCCCAATAGTATTTCATCGTGTATATGTACCTTGGCTTTTTAATCCACTCATCCACTAAAGACACTTGGGCTGTTTCAAGATCTTCGCTATTGTGAACAATGCTGCCATAAACATGGGGGAGCATTTCTCCTTTTGAAACTGTGCTATGGTGTTCTTGGGGTATATTCCTAAAAGTGGGATAGCTGGGTCAGAAGGCAGTTCCATTTTTAATTTTTTGAGGAATCTCCATACTGTTTTCCACAGTGGCTGCACCAGTCTGCATTCCCACAGGCAGTGCAGGAGGGTTCCCTTTTCTCCACACCCTTGCCACCACTCTTTTTTTAAGTTTTATTTATTTAGTTTTTATGTATGATTTTAATTTAATGTCTTTACATAGATTCAAGTGTTTAAAACAATATATCTCTCTGTGACCCCGTGTTCCCCTTGGCCCCAGCCTTTGTACCCTACCCCCAATGGCTACCCCCTTCCTTCTAGGATTTGCTATCCTATTCTCTATAATACTGTGTTATGCATATATAATTTCACTAATCTCTTCCTTTTCTCGGATCCCATCCTGTCATCACCTTTCCTTCTGTTTACTTTCCCTCTGGTCCCTATGATCCTGCCTCTGCCTCTGTTCTGTTTCTTAGTTCACATTGTTCATTAGATTCCTCAAATGAGTGAGGTCATATGATATTTTTCTTTCTCTGCCTGGCTTATTTCACTTAGCATGATAGTTTTCAGGTCTATCCATGTTGTTGCAAAAGAAAAGATTTCCTTTTTCCTCATGGCCATGTAGTATTCCATTGTGTATATTTACCACCTTTTTAATCCACTCGTCCACTGAAGGACACTTGTGTTATTTCCGGAGCTTGGCTATTGTAAACAATGCTGCAATAAACATGGGGGGTACTTTTCTTCCTTTGAATCAGTGATTTGAAATTCATAAGATATTATTCCTAAAAGTGGGACAGCTGGGTAAAGAGCAGTTCCATTTGGCCTCAACAGTCTGCATTCCCACCAGCAGTACAGGAGGGTTCTCTTTTTTCCACACCCTCTCCAGCACTTATTATGTGTTGTCTTGTTAATAAGCGCCATTCTGACAGTGTGAGATGGCATCTCACTGTAGTTTTAATTTGCATTTTTCTAATGATTAATGATGTTGAACATTTTTTAATCTACCTACAGGCCATCTGTATGTCCTTTACGGAGAAGTATCTATTCATTTCTTTTGCTCATTTTTTGATTGGATTGTTTATCTTCTTAGTGGTGAGTTTTACAAGTTCTTTATAAATTTTGCTAATTAACCTCTTATCAGATCTTTTGGCAAATATATTCTGCCATTGTGTGGGTTGTCTTTTTATTTTGTTAATATTGTCTTTAGCTGTGCAAACGCATTTAGTTTAATATAGTCCCATTTGTTCATCCTGTCTTTTATTTCACTTGCCCATGGAGATAAATCAGCAAATATATTCCTGCAAGATATGTCGAAGAGCTTACTGCCTATGTTTTCTTCTAAGATGCCTATGGTTTCATGACTTACATTTAAGCCTTTTATCATTTTTGAGTTTATTTTTGTGAATGGTGTAAGTTGGTGGTCTAGTTTCATTTTTTTGCAGGTAGCTGTTCAATATTTCCAACACCATTTGTTAAAGAGACTGACTTTACTCCATTGTATGTTCTTTCTTCCTTTGTCAAATATCAGTTGTCCATAAAGGTGTGGGTTTATTTCTAGGTTCTTTGTTCTGTTCCACTGATCTGTATGCCTGTTCTTATGCCAGTACCAAGCTGTTTTGAGGACAATGGCCTTGTAGTATAATTTGATATCAGGAAGTCTGATACGACCCACTTTATTCTTCATTTCAGAGATTGCTGAGGCTATTCTTGTTTTGTTTTGTTTTGATTTTGTTCCATATAAATTTTTAGAATATTTGTTCTATATCTTTGTTCTATATTTTTGAAGTATGTCATTGGTATTTTAATAGGAATTGCATTGAATTTATAAATTGCTTTGGGTAATATAGACATTTTAATTATGTTTATTCTATCTATCCATGAACACAGTATATGCCTTCACTTGTTTGTATCTTCCTTGATTTCTTTTATAAATTTTTTATAACTTTTCGAGTACAATTCTTTTACCTCCTTGGTTAAATTTACTCCTAGGTACTTTATTTTTTTGTTGCAATACTGAAGAGGATTGTTTTCTTAGTTTTTCTTTCAGACAGTTCATTGTTGGTGTATAACAATGCTGCTGATTTCTGAATATTAATTTTATATCCTGACACTTTGCCAAATTTATTTATCAGGTCCAGTAGCTTTGTGACTGAGACTTTAGGGTTTTCTATGTACAGTATCATATCATCAGCAAATAATGACAGTTTTACTTCTTCTTTTCCAATATAGATGCCTTTTATTTCTTCTTCTTGTCTGATTGCTGTGGCTAGGACTTCCATAACTATGTTGAGTAAGAGTGGTGAAAGGGATACCCCTGCCTTGTTCCTGATCTTAAGGAGATTGCTTTCAATTTTTGCATATTGAGTATGATGTGGGCTGTGTGTTTGTCATAGGTAGCCTTTATTATGTTGAGGTATGTTCCCTGTATTCTCATTGTGCTGAAAGTTTTGATAGTTTTTATCATAAATGGGTGCTGGATTTTAGCAAATATTTTTTCTGCATCTATTGATATTATCATGTAGTTTTTCTCCTTTTTGTTTAAGTGATGAATCACATTGGTTGATTTGCAAATATTATACCAGCCTTGCCTCCCCAGATAAATCCCACTTGATCATAATGTATGATTTTTTTTCATGTATTGCTGGATCCAGTTAGCTAATATTTTGTTGAGAAATTTAGCATCTAAATTCATCAGAAATATTGGCCTATAGTTTATTTTATTTTTGTTATCTTTGCCTGGTTTTGGAATCAGAATTATGCTTACCTCATAAAAGGAGCTTGGAAGTCCTCCCTCCTCTTGAATTTTTTGAAATAGATTGAGAGGAATAGGAGTTAGTTCTTCTTTGACTACGTATTTTGTAAAATTTGCCTGTGAAGCCATCTGACCCAGGGCTTTTGTTTGTTGGAAGTTTTTTGATAACTGTTTCTATCTCATTTGTTGTAAAAGGTCTGTTTATGTTTTCTGATTCTTCCAGATTGATTTTTGAAAGATTATATGTTTCAAGTAATTTGGCCATTTCACCTAGGTTGTCTAATTTGTTGGCAAACAGTTCCTCAGTATTTTCTTACAATTCTTTGTATTTCTGCTGTGTTAGTTGTTACTTCTCCACTCTCATTTCTAATTTTATTTATTTGAGTCATCTCTCTTTTTTTCTTGGTGAGTCTAGCTAAAGGTTCATCAATCTTGTTTACCTTTTCAAAGAACCAGCTCTTGGTTTTATTGATCCTCTGTATTGTTTTCTTAGCCCCTATGTCATTTATCTTCACTCTAATCATTGTTACCTCCTTCCTTCTACTTCCTTTGGGCTTTACTTGCTGTTCTTTCTTAGTTCTTATAAATGCAGGGTTAAGTTGTTTATTTGAGCTTTTTCTTGCATCTTAATGTATGTCTATAATGCTATTAACTTCCCTCTCAGGACTGCTTTCGCTGTGTACCATAAATTCTGATTTGTTGTATGCTTATTTTCATTTGTTTCAAGAAAAATTTTATTTTTTCCTTGATCTCTTTATTAACCCATTCATTATTTAATAGCATGCTATTTAATTTTCAAGTGTTTGAGTGTTTTTCAGTTTTTTTGTTGTAGTTGATTTCTAGTATCATGCCTTTGTGGTCATAAAAGATGCTTGATATGATTTCAATCTTCTTAAATTTACTGAGACTCATTTTGTGTCGTAACATGTGGTCTATCCTAGAGAATGTACCATGAGCACTTGAAAACAATGTATATTCTGCTGTTTTAGGGTGAAAGGTTCTGAAGATATCTATTAAATCCAGTTGATCTAGTGTGTCCTTCAAGTATGCTGTTTCTTTGTTAATTTTCTTTCTGGAGGATCTATCCATTGATGTTAGTGGGGTATTGAAATCTCCTACTATTATAGTATTGCTGTTGATCTCACCCTTTATGTCCATCAAAATTTGCTTTATATATTTATGTGCTCCTATATTAGGTGCATGGATATTTATAATGGTTATATCATCTGTTGGTTTGCTCCCTTTATCATTATGTAGTGACCTTCTTTATCCCTTACAATAGCCTTTCTTTTAAAGTCTATTTTGTCAGATATAAATATTGCTACCCCAGTTTTTGTTTCATTTCTATTTGATGAAATATTTTTTCCATCCCTTTACTTTCTGTTTATGTATCTTTTTTTATTAATTTTAATGGGGTGACACTAATAAATCAGGGTACATATGTACAACAAAAACATCTCCAAGATATCTTAGCATTCAATTATGTTGCATACCCATCACCCAAAGTCAAATTGTCCTAAGTCACCTTCTATCTGGTTTTACCTGTGCCCCTCCCCTCCTCCCCATCCCATCCTCTCCTCCTTCCCCCCAACCTCGTAACCACCACTCTCTTGTCCATGTCTCATAGTCTCACTTTTATTTCCCACCTATGTATAAAATCATGCTGTTCTCAGTTTTTTACTGATTAACTTATTTCACTCCATATAATGTTATCAAAGTCCATCCATTTTGTTGTATGATCCGATATCATCATTTCTTATGGCTGAGTAGTATTCCATAGTATATATGTACCAAAGCTTTTTAATCCACTTGTCCTCTGACGGACACTTGGGCTGTTTCCAGATCTTCGCTATTGTGAACAATGCTACCATGAATATGGGGGCGCATTTCTTCTTTTCGAACAGTGCTATGGTGTTCTTAGGGTATATTCCTAAAAGTGGGATAGCTGAGTCAAAAGGAAGTTTGATTTTTAATTTTTTTAGGAATCTCCATACTGTTTGCCACAGTGGCAGCAAGAGGGTGCATTCCCACCAGCAGTGCAGAAGGGTTCTCTTTTCTCCACATCCTCGCCAGCACTAATTCTGTATTGTTTTCCTGGTGAGCGTCATTCTGACTGGTGTGAGGTGATATCTCAATGTGGTTTTAATATGTATTTCTCTAATGATTAGTGATGTTGAGCATTTTTTCATATGCCTATTGGCCATCTGTATGTCCTCTTTGGAGAAATTTCTATTCATTTCTTTAGACCATTTTTTGATTGGATTGTTTGTCTTCCTGGTGTTGAGTTTTATAAGTTCTTTATAAATTTTGGTTATTAACCCCTTATCAGACGTGATGTCGAATATGTTCCCCCATTGTATGGTTTGTCTTTTTATTCTGTTCTTATTGTCTTTAGCTGTGCAAAAACTTTTTAGTTTGATATAGTCCCATTTGTTTATCTTGCCTTTTATTTCATTTGCCCATGGAGATAAATCGGGAAATATATTGCTACAACAGATGTCAGAAAGTTTGCTGCCTATGTTTTCTTCTAAGATGCTTATGGTTTTACGGCTTACATTTAAGTCTTTTATCTATTTGGAGTTTGTTTTTCTGAATGGTATAAGTTGATGGTGTAGTTTTATTTTTTTGCAGGTAGATGTCCTGTTTTCCCAACACCATTTGTTAAAGAGGCTGTCTTTACTCCATTGTATGTTCTTTCCTCCTTTGTCAAATATCAGTTGTCCATAAAGATGTGGGTTTATTTCTGGGTTCTCTGTTCCGTTCCATTGATCTATGTGCCTGTTGTTATGCCAGTACCAGACTGTCTTGAGTACAATGAACTTGTAGTAAACCTTGATATCTGGAAGAGTGATACCTCCTGCTTTATTTTTTCTTTTTAAGATTGCTGAGGCTATTCGTGTTCTTTTTGGGTTCCATATAAATATTTGGATTATGAATTCTATATCTTTAAAGTATGTCCTTGGTATTTTAATTGGTATTGCATTGAATTGATAAATTGCTTTGAGTAATATAGACATTTTAATGATGTTTATTCTTCCTAGCCATGAGCAAGATATATGCTTCTAGTTGTTTGTATCTTCCTTGATTACTTTTATCAATGTTTTATAATTTTCCGAGTACAAGTCCTTAACCTCCTTGGATAAATTTACTCTTAGGTACTTTATTTTTTTGTCTGCAATAGTGAAGAAGATTGTTTCTTTAATTTCTTTTGCTGACAGTTCATTGTTGGTATATAGAAATGCCTCTGATTTCTGAGTATTAATTTTATACCCTGCCACATTGCTGAATTCATTTATCAGGGCCAGTAATTTTTTGACTGAGACTTTAGGGTTTTCTATATACAATATCATACAATCTGCAAATAATGCCAGTTTTACTACTTCTTTTCCAATTTGGATGCCTTTTATTTCTTCTTCTTGTCTGATTGCTGTAGCTAGGACTTCCAGAACTATGTTGAATGAAAATGGTGAAAGAGAGCACCCCTGCCTGGTTCCTGAACTTAAGGGGATTGCTTTTAATTTTTGTCCATTTAGTATGATGTTTACTGTGGGTTTGTCGTAGATGGCCCTTATCATCTTAATAAATGTTCCCTGTATTCACACTTTACTGAGAGTTTTGAGCATGAATGGGTGCTGGATTTTATCAAATGCCTTTTCTGCATCTATTGAAATTATCATGTGACTTTTGTCCTTCCTTTTGTTTATGTGATGAATCACATTGATTGATTTGCGAATATTGAACCAGCCTTGCCTCTCTAGAATAAATCCCACTTGATCGTGGTGTATGATTTTTTTTAATATATATTGCTGGATTCATTTGGCTAATATTTTGTTGAGATTTTAGAGTCTAAATTCATCAGGGATATAGGCCTGTAATTTTCTTTCTTTGTGTTGTCTTTGCCCGGTTTTGGGATCAGAATTATGCTCACCTCATAAAAGGAGTTTGGAAGTCTTCCTCTTGAATTTTTTGAAATTGCTTGAGAAGAATAAGAGTTAGTTCTTCTTTGAATATTTGATAGAATTCACCTGTGAAGTCATCAGGCCCACGACTTTTTTTTTTTGGGGGGGGGGGTTGATGACTGTTTCAATCACATTTGTTGTATTGGTCTGTTTAGGTGTTCTGATTCTTCCATATTGATTTTGGAAGGTTATATGATTCAAGAAATTTGTCCATTTATCCAAGATTGTCTCATTTTTTGGCATAGAGTTCTTCATAGTATTTTCTTACAATGCTTTGTATTTCTGTTGTGTCAGTTGTTATTTCTCTACTCTCATTTCTAATTTTATTTATTTGGGTCCTCTCTCTTTTTTTCTTGGTGAGTCTAGTTAAAGGTTCAACAATCTTGTTTACCTTTTCAAAGAACCAGCTCTGGTTTCATTGATCCTCTGTATTGTTTCCTTAGCCTCTATGTCATTTATTTCTGCTCTGATCTTTATTATTTCATTTCTTCCTTCTACTGGTCCTGGGCTTTATTTGCTGTTGAGTTATTAGTTCTTTTAGACACAATGTCAGGTTGCTTATTTAAGCTATTTCTAGCTTCTTTTGGTATGCCTTTAGTGCAATGAACTTCCCTCTCAGGACTGCATTTGCTGTGTCCCATAAATTTTGAGTTGATGTATGCTCATTATCATTAATTTCTAGAAACTTTTTTTATTTCTTCTTTGATCTCATTGTTAATCCATTCATTATTTAATAACATGCTATTTAGTTTCCAAGTGTTTGAGTATTTTTCAGTTTTTCTTTTGGGGTTAATTTCTATTTTCATGGCATTGAGTTCAAAGAAAATGATTGATATGATTTCAATCTTCTTAAATTTATTGAGACCATTTTTGTGTCCTAACATGTGGTCTATCCTAGAAAACGTACCAAAATGCTTGAGAAGAATGTATATTCTACTGCTTTAGGGTGAAAAGTTCTGAATATATCTATTATATCGAGTTGATCTAGTGTATTCTTTAAGTCTGCTGTATCTTTATTAATTTTCTTTCTTGAGTTTCTATCTAGTGCTGTTACTGGGGTATTGAAATCTTGTACTATTAAAGTATTTCTGTTAATCTCGCCCTTTATATTCATCAAAGTCTGCTTTACGTATGTTGGAGCTTCTATATTTGGTGCGTAGAGATTTATAATAGTTATATCTTCCTGTTGAATTGTTCCCTTTATCATTATGTAGTGTCCTTCTTTATCTCTTACTACAGCCTTTATTTTAAAGTCCATTTTCTCAGATATAAGTGTTGCTACCCCAGCTTTTCTTTCATTTCCATTTGCATGAAATATTTTTTCCCATCCTTTTACCTTCAGTCTATGTGCATCTTTTGTTTTAAGGTGTGTCTCTTGTAGACAGCATATGTATGGGTCTTGTTTCTTTATCCACGCAGCTACCTTATGTCTTTTGATTGGATCATTTAATCCATTTACATTTAAGGTTATTATTGATATGTAGTTGTTTATTGCCATTTTATTCTTTAAAGCTGTATTTTTCTTTTGCTATATTCTTTCCTCCCTTTGAACTGTTCACAACAGGCTCCTTAGTATCTCTTCCAGAATTGATTTGGTATTAATGCATTCCTTGAGGCTTTTTTGTCTGGTAAGCTCTTTATTTCTCCTTCAATATTAAACATTAGCCTTGCTGGATTGAGTAGTCTTGGTTGTAGGTTCTTGTTCCGGATTACTTTCATTATATCTTGGCATTCCCGTCTGGCCTCAAGTGTTTCTGTTGAGAAGTTCGATGTCATCCTTATGGGGGTTCCTTTTTAGGTTATAGCCTTTTTTTCTTTAGCAGCTTTTAAACTTTTCTCTTTATCACTTGGTTTTGGTATTTTAACTATGATGTGTCTTAGTGTAGATTTCTTTGTGTTTCTCTTTAATGGAGTTCTGTGTGCTTCTTGAACTTGTGTAATGTTTCCCAGCCTTAATTTAGGAAAGTTTTCTGCTATGATTTGATTGAACAAAGTTTCAAATCTTGTTCTCTCTCCTCTTCTTCAGGAACCCCTATGATGCGAATGTTGTTTCTCTTCATGTTGTCACTGAGCTCCCTTACAGTTTCCTGACATATTTGAGTCTCTTTTCCTTTTTCTGCTGTGCTTCTGTGCCTTTGTTTAATGTGTCCTCTAACTCGCTGATTCGATCCTCAGCATCATTCATCCTGCTTTTAATTCCTTCCATTGTTGTCTTCAGTTCTGATACTGTATTTGTCATTTCTGTCTGATTCTTTTTTATTATTTCAATTTCGTTTTTTATACTTATCTTTTCATTTAGGTGTTCATAGTGACTATCCATTGTTGCTCTAATTTCTTTGAACATCCTAACTATCATTATTCTAAATTCTGCTTCTGGTAATTTGCTTATATCTGGTTCATTCAGGTCCTTCTCTGGGGATTTCTCTTGATTCATTTGATTTGCATACCTCTGCCTGCCCATATTGTTTGTGTATGAGCAAGTTGTGGGCACTGGAGTCCAGTAGGTGTTGCCTTTGTGTTCTCTAGGTATGGTCTTTCTGCAGACCCACCACCTCCTCTGCTGCTGCCTAGGGCAGTTGGTTATGGGCGTTGCCAGCGCCGTCCCACTGCGGTTGTTGCTGTGATTTCTGCCTCTCCTCCATGGGAGGAGCTGTCACTCAAACCACAAGCCTCAGCAGCAAGGGTAGAGATGAGCACCTTTGCTCAGCTGTCAACCCAGCCTGTTACCGGGCTTCCGCCCAGCACCCGTGGTCAGAGCCTGCTCGCCACAGTTTCGCGGGTTGGACAGGGCTTCTGACATGCTCTCAGCTGTGATCCTTTGCCCGTCCGGAGCTTTAGCCCCACCCTCGAGGCCAGGGCCCTCTTGCGCAGGGTCACAAACCAAGGTTTATTGGGCTGGGCGTGGCTTCTGGCATCCACTCAGCTGCGAACTTCCACTTGTCCTGGGCTCTACCCCGACCCCAAGTTCAGAGGCAACTCGCACACCCAGGATGGCAAACTGCAGTTTCTCCAGCCAGTTGGGCCTGCTGGCATGAACTCAGCCAGGAGCCTCTGCCCATCCCTGGTCCTAGCCCCGTCCCCGCAGTCAGGGCCGCCTTGCGCAGGGTTACAGAGCAGATCTCTGCCTGTTCCTGGCCTCCTGCTTTTTCCCCGCAGGTGGGGTTAGAGGCCTGCCCGCAGCTCCTGGACTGCTTCCACGCATCTCCTTTGCCCCTGCTGGACTACACCAAGCTTACACCGGCTGGGCCTCTGCCCCCGCCAACAAAACCACGTTTCAGCATCCCGCCTTCACCATCCCTCCTGCAACCCTCAGCAGAGTAGGAAGGGGCCCCACATTTCAGCTCATAATACTCCATACTGTAGACCTGGGAGCTCCCTCCATCTAAGCAGCTCTGCTCTAATTGCTGCGGGAGAGCTTGTTTGGCTGGTGTCCTGTCTCCCTTTGCTGGTATTGCTAGTTCCACGGTAAATATTCATTTTTTATTAGGGAAGTGACTTAGCCCAGTGACTTAGCTTAGGTTAGGGTCTGTCCCTCAGAGTGTTTGTCCCTGTGCCTTCAGTCCACACTCTCTTCCCGCTGCTCTGGTCCTCTCCTCTGTCCCCATTCCCCGGAGCCCCGGGTGCATGGTTGTGAGAGAGGTTTTCTGCGCTGTCCCTTTAAAAAGAATCTTGGGTCTGAGAAAACTGTCTCTTTCTCACAAACAGTATCCTCACTTGTTTCACAGCTCAATACTGTCCAAACGCCTCTTTTAGGCTCTGTGACTGTAGGCTGGGGCTTGGTTCCTGGGACCCAGGTTCCTCCCTCTCCGCCAAACTCTCCTCCCACCACGCAGGTCTCTCCAGGCTGCCGTTCACTCCGGGGAGCTAGGCAGCCCTATTCACATTTTCACTATTCCTACCAGTCTCAATGTGGCTTCTTCTGTGTTCCTTGGTTGAAGAGTTCACTTAGTTTAGTTCAAAGTTGGTTTATCCAGATGATGGTTCTTAAAATTGAGTTATAATCCACTTTGGTTCTGGGAGTTGGAAGTTGGTACGTCTGCCTACTCCATCGCCATCTCGCTCCCCCCCAAGTAATACCAGATTTAAATCAACTAGATTACAGTATTGTTGGTTTGCCTTCCCAGATCGAGTCCCGCCACCGGCGCCTTCCTTTCAGAACCTTAACCTGTCACACCCTCACGACTCTTCATAAGCCCCCTCCACTTCTGATCGGCTTGACGTGTACTGTTTCTTTTTATAAGATGGGTCTCTTGTAAACAGCATATGTATAGGCCCTGTTTTCTTACCAATGCAGCTACCTTATGTCTGTTAATTGGAACATTTAATTCATTTACATTTAAGGTTATTATTGATATGTAGTTTTTTATTGCCATTTTATTCTTTAAATCTACATTCCTCTTTTACTAGATTTTTTTTTCTTTGTTCTGATACAACAGGCCCCTTAACATTTCTTGCAGCATTGGTTTGGTTGTAATGAATTCCTGAGGTTTGTTTTTGTCTGGGAAGCTTTTTATTTCTTCTTCAATTTTAAATTGTAGCCTTGCTGAATAAAGAAGTCTTGGTTGTAGGCTCTTGTTCTGCATTACTTTGAATATTTCTTGCCATTCCCTTCTGGCCTCAAGTGTATCTTTTGAAAAGTCAGATGTCATTCTTATGGGGGCTTCTTTGTAGGTGATTGACTGCTTTTCTCTTGCAGCTTTTATTATTCTTTCTTTAACAATTAGCTTTGGTATTTTAATTATGATGTGTCTTAGTGTAGGTCTCTTTGGGTTCCTCTTTAATGGAATTCTCTGTGCTTCTTGAACTTTTTTGGCTTTTTCCTGCATCAGTTTAGGAAAGTTCTCATCTATGATTTCTTCAATCAGGTTCTCTATCCTTTGTTCTTTCTCTCCTCCTTCAGGAACCCCTATGATGTGGATGTTGTTTCTCTTCATGTTGTCACAGAGCTCTCTTTAGAGTTTTCTTAGACTTTTTGATCCTCTTTTCTTTTTGCTGTTCTGCTTCCTTTCTTTCACTTATCTTGTCCTCTAAATTGCTGACTTGATCCTCTGCTTCATTCAGCCTGCTTTTAATTCATTCTACTGTAGTCTTCGTTTCTTATATTGTGTTTATCATTTCTGTATTATTCTTTTTTATGATTTCAATGTCCTTTTTGATGATTGCTATCTCTTTGTTTAGGTGCTCACTTTGTCCATTTGTTGTTGCTCTATGATCCTTGAGCATCTTAACAATCATTATTCTAAACTCTGCATTTGGTAACTTGGTTAGTTCCATCTTATTTAGTTCTTTTCCTAGGAATTTCTCTTGCTGATTCATTTGAATTGCATTTCTCTGTCTTCCCACTTTGTATAGACTGCTCCTTTGGATGTGTTGTGTTTGTAGCTAGCTGAGTATAGGGTTGGTGTTGTCTGCCTCCCATTTTCAGTTGTGTTGTTTCTAGATCTTCTTGGGTTGGCTTCAGCTATTTGTATTCCACTGTGGGCTACTTGTCTGCTTCTACTTCTCTTTTTGCTGTTAATGATAGCCTTTTCTATGCCTTAGCTGGGTCAGGTGTGAGGAGCCTTTTCTTAAGATACCACTCTAAATAGGTTGTTAGGTCCTGAGCTGATGCTTTTTTTTTTTTTTTTTTTTTTTTGAGCTGTTGCTTTTTGTATCTGGCCACGGAATGTACCAACCATGAACCTCCCTGGCTGAACTTGGCAAAGATCAGTGGAGGTCACTGCTTTGACTCCCTTAGCAACCTTCTTGGAGCTACAGGTAATACAGAATTTGTGGCTGCCTCTGCTGGGCCCTGATGCTATTGTAAATATCAGCTGCACTCCTAAGCTGGCTTTTATAGACTCTTGGCCAGTGTGTGTGGCCTCTCTATTCCTGAAGTGTGGTCTTCTCACCAGCTCCCTGCTGGGCTGCCTCTGCCTCCTCGGGCACTTGGGCACCAGCGTGGGCTTGTAGGCCACAGCTCAGTCTGCTCCGCCCCCACAGGCATGCATGCTCCCTCTCTGGGATCTGCCCCTTAAGAGCATGTGGAACACCTCTTGGTGCTCTGCCTCTCACCCTCACTGGACATGCCACCTGGCTCCAGCCCCCATAGGTATGCAGGACCCCTTACCAGGCTCCACTTCCTGTGGGCACGTGGAACACCTCACCCCACAGGATTCCGCTCTCTGTGGGTGCACAGGAGTCCTCTCCTGACTCTGCCCCACACTGCCACCATGTGGGCTTCCTCACTGGGCTCCGCCCCATCTAACACTTGAGCCTAGTGCCACAGCAGCCTCAACAGCCAGGCCCTCCCGCCCTTCACTGAGTACAGAGTACTCAGCAGATTGAAGGGGTTGTGTAGCCCAGACCTCAGCACTCAAAACCTGTGTCCCTGATGTACCCCCTGCTTCTAAGTGTCTCTCTGCACTGACTGGAGCACTATAATCTCTGGGGAGGGGGAATAATTGCTTCCCTTTGCTGGTTTGGTTTTTCCAGGAAGAATGTCCACTTCAGGTCTGGGGAGTGATTCAGTACAGGGGTCAGGGTGGTTGTCCCCCAAAGTTTCTCCCTGTGCCCCAGAGATTACACTTTCTTCTCGCAAGTCCAGTCCTCTTGGCACTCCCTGCTCTCAGAGCCCCAGGTAAGTGATTATAAATAAGATTTTCTGTGCGGTCCCTTTAAGACAGAGCCTGAGTCTGAGTACTGTCTCCCTCTTGCAAACAGTAACCCAACTCTTCTTTTAGCTCATTACTGTCCATACGCCTCCTCTAGTCTCTGGGGCTCCAGGCTGGGGTTCCAGTCCTGTGGCTGAGGACCCACAACTCTCCAGGCAACCCACCCCACCAGAAGAGACCCTTCGGGTTGCTTCTTGCTCCTGGGAGGGGGACAGCCCTTTCTGCATCTCCAACCTTCCTACCAATTCAGTGTGGTTCCTTTGGTGATGCTTGGTTACAGACTCCTCTTAGTTTAATCCAAAATTGGTTTTTCAAAATGATTGTTCCTAAATTAAGTTGTAATCCACTTTGATTCTGGGAGGTGGGAGTTATAACATCCACCTATTCCATTGCCATTTTTCCTCCTCCACAATATTAGTCTTCTTGACATTTTTCTGTTTGAGGTTTCCCACTGAATAAAATAGCTAAGGGTCTGAAACTGGCAATGTATATTTGAGTAGAGTACTAACAACTTGTAAAAGTTAATATTTTTTTTTTGCATCATCCAAGGGTATATTGAATTTACAGCCAACTAGCCTGCTCAGTATACTGTTGAGATGTGAAAGACACTTTTCTCTATAGATCCTGTACATCTTCAGGGCAATCCTTGCAGTTGTCTAGCAGAGGTAAATGGCTTATCCCATTTTGTAGTAATTTAATGGTCCTATTAGTGAAAGAATGAGAATTTCCTCATAATAGTTTTTATTTTGATGTTTGGAACTCTTGACTCAACATTCTAGAGCAAGGGACTAATAAAGAAAAAGATTTATTATTCTTTATGATTTGATACACAAATAAAGTCTTCAAAAATAAGTTTAAAAAATAGTAATATAAAATCAACATTGTATTTGTACTTTTTATTCATTTTCCATTTACATTCAAATGCAGGGTTTTATAAAAATTTACTAATATGAGAAGCAAATGAACACTAAATCACTACTGAGAGTGTTCATTCACTTTCACAATTAGAAACTGATCCTAAATATTTCAAATTACCAGTTAGAGGAGTTTTAAATAAGACTTGCCTAATAAATGTCACATAGTATCAGGAACACCAAAATATAGAAGGCATTATAGCAGCCTTCAAAAGCTTCAAATCTCTTTTAGAAAAACAAAATAAATGTAGGAAAAGTCACCTAGGCTAAGTAAAAAATGAGTGGTATAGACACTAAGTTTTAGGTGATCCAACATAATATGCTTTAAATTATTTTTTCCAGTTTAAAATAAAGTTTGATAAATAAACTCTGTGTGAAGGAAGCTTGGTAGATAGTTATCAAAATTAATTAATATTTATAAAAATTAAAAACAGCAACCCTACATTTAGAAATTTATTCTATTGAAATACATCTCTCTGTGTACAAAGACATATATAAAAATAATGTTGATTACTATAAATGTTTATTGCTAAAAATCATAACAACTTAAATGTCTAATAATAGGATACTAACGACAAAAATAAATTATACTTACAAAATGTAATACTAGATAGTTTTATTTAAAAGTGAGTTAGGGCTTGACCTGTAGCAGTGTAGTGTATAAAGCGTTGACCTAGAATGCTGAGGTTGCCGGTTCGAGACCCTGGGTTTGCCTGGTCAAGGCACAAGTGGGAGTTGATGCTTCCTGTTCCTCCCACACTGGTCTCTCTCTCTCTCTCTCTCTCTCTCTCTCTCTCTCTCTCTCTCCCTCTCTAAAATAAATAAATAAAATATTTAAAAAATAGTAAAAGTGAGTTAGATTTGTAATTTATTGTTATGAATGTATAAATATGTCTGGAAGACATGTATGAAATTAATACCAATTGCCTTTGGGAAGGGAGCTTTGTGACATGTTGTCAGAGGAGAAAAAGTTAATTTCATTATATAAATTTTTTAAATAATTTAAAATTTTGATCAGGCACATGCACTTTTTATGAAAAAACTTGAAAAATATGAAGAATAGAAATTTTAAAATATTATCTACATTTTCCTCATTCAATTAAGACTCCCATTTCAAAGTAATCCAAAGCAAGTAATGTGACAACTTTGCATTAAAGAATAGAAATTTATATAATGGCTCCTTAAATTTTACTGAGCTTTTAAAAAAAAGGAAATTATTATAAAACATTTCCCTAGGTTATGCTTCTATACAATCATGCTAAGTTTGTTTTATTAAATTTTGTATATACAGATATTCTAACCCTGGGATTTATTTCACTTTGAAAGAAACAAATATTGAGACAAGGTAATAGCTGACATTGTTTTAATTGATTTTTTTGTACAGTTGCTAACCACATCCTCTACCAAAATATCTTTATGTAATGTCTATATCTGGTAAGTTTTTTTGTAAGTAGCAACAATTTTTAAACACTCAAATTTTATTTTAAATATGTAATAGTTATAGGTTAAAAGAGTTCAAAATAACTAGTGTATTAGTAATTATTATCATCAAATGGCATTTCTTCATATTACTCTAGCTCAGTTCAGACCCTTAAGAATACAGCTGCTTTTCCATATTCCATCAATGATATATATTGTTAGTGTGTGTTCTAACTCCTTTCAATATTGATAAAACAAAGGTTAATGTACTAATAAAAATAGTTATTATAATAAACCTATAAAAAGATTGAGAACAGCAATTTTTCAGAAATGTAATATTCAAGTAAAAAAATTATAACCATTTATTTTTTAATAAGATAAATTTAAATTAAATGAGAAGATATTTAACTTAAATATTTAAAAGAAAGTCAGTACAGAAAAATGTAGTATTACCTATTAAAGTTCAATGAAGTGGTTAAAAAGAAAAATCATTGAGAAGTATTCTAATTTAATGATATTTTTATAAATAGTAAATTATATATATATATATATATATATATATATATTCAAGCATCAAAATAAAAGAAAAGCTAAAGAGAAATAAGTATAAAATTTGAACCACTGTAGGCAACTGACTTCAAGAAGAATATTTTTAATAACTTTTCCTAAGGTTATTTCTAATTAAAATACATTTAAAAATCATACACATAATTTAGGTATTTTTAAATCTCACCCTTTCTGAATAGCCAGTGAATAATATGTTAGGTGCTTGACTTTAATAACAGAATGTATTTTATATTTTTACATTATCAAACAGAAACACAATAAAAGCAAGTAATAAAATCCTGTTTAATCTGTGAATTCTTTCAAATTAGAACTGGCTAATAACACAAACTGATACTTCTTATGAGAATGAAGTACTGTTTAAATATAACTACTCTTGAATTTTTGTGAAAAAGTGAGTGTGGACACTAGAAGTTCACAATCTAGTAAATAAAATATACTTGACAGCTAATCCTTCTGGGTGAATATATTGGGCCAAACTCTGTTTCTATGCTTGCCTTAGGTTCCTATTAAGGTCAAACACAAATATATAATTTGGTTGATGTTCAAAATTCTATAAAATTTTCTGAACATAATAATTAGAGAGGGAGCAAACATAAATTTTCTCTAAATTAGAAGATTCTATTTTATATCATTATCACCTAAATTCTTAAATCCAGGAGAAAGATGAGGAAAATTATTTCATATGTTGTATTAGCAATTTTCAACTGGTATACCTCAAGAATTTTTAAAACATGTAATACCTGACTATTTAGTCAAGGGCACTGACCTCTTTTTTCTTAGATTATCAAACAAAAATATAACAGTCAACACAACAATAGTTGTCTGGTGTGAATGAATCAAAATTATTCCTATTACTTTTTGTCAGATTAGCAAAAAATATGTTTTCTGGCGTGCCACAAAATTTTAGTAATTAGTTTATGTGTTCCATGAGATTAAAAAGGTTGAAAATTGCTGCATTTTGGAAGGAAGAAAAGGAAAGAGGGAGAAAAGGAAAGGAAAAATGAAGGAAGGGAGGAAGGCAGGGAGGAAGGGAGGAAGGGAGGGAGGGAGGGAGGGAGGCAGGGAGGGAGGAAGGGAGGAAGGGAGGGAGGAAGGGAGGAAGGAAGGGAGGGAGGGAGGGAGGAAGGAGAGAGAAAAAAAGAAAGAAGAGAGAGAAAAGAATAGAACAGAGAAAGAGAGAGAAAATTAACATGCTTCATAGTTTCTCCAGGATATAATTATATTTATCCTACCATAGAAGATAACTATTATCACAATCTTCATTAAAAATGCATGTCCTAAAACAACAGTGCTGTCCAAAATTAATCTTTGAGGACTCTTTACAAATTGTTCTATATACACTTTGTTCAATGACATTTTTCCTATCAATGTCTCTTTTACTATAAAATGTTTCTAACTGGACATTAACTAAGATGATAAACAAAATGTTCATCACTGCAGCTGGATGCTTACTGAGGCATTGGAATTTCCATGTTGGTCATTTAAAGACTGAAATGACCTTATAACCACAAAGAAGAAGCTGTAATTTATTCATTCACTTGCTCACTCACCATAGCACTCTACTAGTGCCCTGCTTACTGTCCCTCAGTACTAGCCATTCTTATACAGTCTATAGTTCTTCACTGCAATACCTTAGAGTCTGCTTGAGAACTTTGTCTGCCAAAGGAGCATGCTTAAGAGAAAGGTCAGCCTGGTGTGTGTACGTCCAGGTTGGATCCCCGGTTAGAGCACACATGAGAAGTGAACATTGCTTCTCTTCCCCTCCCTCTCCCCTTTCTCTCCTTCTTCCTCTCTTAGAGCCTATGGCTCAACTGGTCCTAGTGTCAGCTTCAGGTGCTCAGGATAACTCAGCTGATTTCAGCATCAACACCAGACAAGAGTTGCTGGGTGGTTCAGGGCACATGTGGGAGTCTGTCTTTCTATTTCCCCTCCTCTCACTTATATAAAAAAAAAAAAAAAGTAGAAGGGAATAGGGAATTGATACCCTCAGCAGTAACCTTCAACTAATTAAGAATGGGTGTTGTGCATCATTTTCCAGAAGCTCCTAGTAGAAATAAGCCCCAGTGGCCCACAATGGAAACATGCTGATTAACATAACCATTTTTTGGATTCCTTTCCTTTTTTTATTTTTTTCACTTACCCAGTCTTTTAATGGGGCTTCCTGAGATTACCTTGCAAATAAACTCAGTAAGTCCTCAAAATCATGGATAGGTTCTGAAACTTCAAATGAAATGACATAAAATGAAACCAATTTTACCATAGGCTAATTAATATAAACAAGAGTTAAGTTCCTATGAATCTCATTAATGTAATAAATCTACCTTGAACAAAAGTAGGTTATTTGAGGACCTGCTGTACTAACATTTAAATCCTTATTTTAGGGTCTGCTTCTGGGGTGGGGGGACAAGATCAGACACTCTTTCATTCTTTATCCAATAACATTTACTTAGTGTGCTTTAGGACCGTGATAGCGAACCTATGACACGCGTGTCAGCACTGACATGCGAAGCTATTTTCAATGACATGCAGCCGCATGCCAGAGAAGTAGGGGGCCGCATGCAGAGAAGGATGTTTCATCCTCTGCTCCTGCACGGCCAGGTGCAGTAGCCGAGGATAAAACATTGGCTGTAGTGTAGACACTGTGCCGGAGGTCTGTAGGCCAAAACAACAGAACTCTGGCACAGAGCGTCTAGTTCTGGGACTTCCGGTTAGGTTAGGTCGTTTTTCTGGAAATGACACACCACCCGAGTTATACTTGGTTTTTTGGCGAATTTTGACACACCAAGTTCAAAAGATTGCCCATCACTGCTTTAGGGGCTACAAATTATCACAGGCAATAAAAATCAAATATGAATCCTGAGAACATGTAAGTGAATGTTTTCAAGTGGGAAGCTATGTTATACGCTCCTCAAATTTCTATTATAAAAGAGATCACATTCACCGTCAACTTCTATAATCAGCTTTGCCCATTATTACTGTTCATCTTTCCTTTTTTCAGTCAAGATCTGATAGTTATTACCTGGTATTTCTTCCTTATCAAGTCATGCTTGTTTTTTTCATCTCTCTCAGAAGCTTTAATACTTTAATTTGCTAATTAAATTTGACCATCTTAATTTTTTTTCTTATTTCTACAATGTTTTCTTTTCTATTCTTCATGACAAAGCTATATACAACATCACAGTATTAAATATGACTGTGTCCCTGTCCTCATTTCCAAAATCTCCTGTCATTCATATGGGTACTTTCCTTAATAGGGTGAAAGTAATTTCCTAATATTTAGTCTCCTTTAAAAGCCTTATTCCAAACTACTTATCAAAATAATAATACATTTAATCCACAAGTAGTCCCAAAATAGGAATTGTTATTTCTGTTTCATAGATTAGAAAACTGTAGCTTTCTTCCCTTAAAGCTATGATATCTCCACATATTTTACTGCACTCACTCCAGTGATTGAATATATATATAAAAAATTAAATGCAATTTTTTCATGTTCTTCTTACTTAAGAAAACCTGTAAACTGGTCAACATCTAAACAATTCTCCTGGTGTTCCAAGAATCATATGTGTGTATTTGATTCTCAGTAACCAATTGTTAAAAATATATTTAAATATTATTACTAGAGATGAGCTATATTCCTTGTGAGTCAGACTCATTAAAGGTGTGTCTTCCCTAAACTCAGAAAATACTTTTTTGCAAACAAAACTTTTTTCTAAACACTGCTTTTTATTTAGGAAATATTTCAATGGCTCATCTGTCAGTTAGAACCTCTGTTTTTGCCACTAGCATTTCCTTTAAAATATTTGCATTCTTGACATCCTGGCAAGGTCACCTCCTCTATTAGTCAGGTCTTGTGTCACACTGGTATCTGAGGAAGTGTTTATGTGGTAAATTTTCTTTAAAAAAACAACTATGATTAAAAAACAACTATCATTTTAGACTGCACTTTTGCAGGTAGTTTATATTTGGAGAACCCAAAAATAGTACATATTTTTATTCTATCTATTTGTGTGGGTGTTACTTACTGGCAGGCCAGGCACAGCAAAAGCAAAAGACATTCTAGGAATGTGATGAGCCTGTCAGGTGTGGGACATGCACTATATTCCAAAGAGGGCATGTGAATTGACATCTTGTTTCAGTTCCAAATCTTTTCTCTGTAAGTGGTAGACATGAAGCCAAAATGATGATTTGATTTGAAAATATTCCAGTTCAAATAAATCACCAGTAGCAAAACCAGTAGCACGGTGTTTGCATTGAAGTACATGTTTGGCTTCTGCAGTATGAAAACATTGCAACAGGTTTGGAAATGCAAATGGACAGAGTCAAAACTTATTAAAAAATGAAAGAAGCCATCACTAAAGTATTTCTATTTATTTTGTTTCTATAGACCCAAAAGGTCCTCAGATAATAAAGGGTTTTATTTATTTGCTCCCTAAGTTTAGTACTCAGAAGGACAGGAAACAAAGGAGCTTCTTTCTGAGTCAGTGGTTCCACCCTAAACGAAGACTCTTCCTTTAGAAATAATCATTCTAAGTGATTCAGAAAAGAAGGACATATTTTTAGTTAAGTTGTTTACTGAAAATACCTCAGTGGCACTGCTGGAATAGCAAATATCATTTTATTTTCAGAGAATATAGTTAAATATTCTTGATTAAAATAAGGACCATGACATTTGAAACTAAATATGAAAACATGATCAAGGAGTTAATAAATAAGACCATATGTTTGTTTCTTACAAATAAAAACCACCCAGAGGAAGACCAGGAATGAACATTCAGAAAGGAAAACAACTGTCATATACTGTCACCGACCTACTCCAGGAAAATATTATTTATATCTAGGATAGAATCTTTATTATCAGACTCAAATTAGAGCCTAGTGTAGGAAATGTACACTATAGCCCATTGTCAACTTTCCTTTGTTTAAGTAGCAGTTGCTAAGATATTTTGAAGGTGTGTTTTAAAGGTTTTCTTAAATGGTTTAGTGTTATTTAGGATAATGACCAGTGTTGCTTTCATGAAAAAGAGTACCCTCCATAATCAAGACTTATCAACACAAGTAAATGCTACTTTTAAAAAGTTTTTCTGCCTGACCAAGTGGTGGCACAGTGAATAGAGCATCGGACTGGGATGCAGAGGACCCAGGTTCAAGACCCCGAGGTCACCAGCTTGAGTGTGGACTCATCTGGCTTGAGCAAAGAAAAAGCTCACCAGCTTGGACCCAAGTTCGCTGGCTCCAGCAAGGGGTTACTCAGTCTGCTGAAGACCCGCGGTCAAGACACATATGAGAAAGCAATCAATGAACAACTAAGCTGTTGCAACAAAAAACTGATGATTGATGCTTCTCATCTCTCTCTGTTCCTGTCTGTCTGTCCCTATCTATCCCTCTCTCTGACTCTCTATCTTTGTCCCTGAAAAACATAATTTCCATTGATTTGAGAGGGAGAGAAAGAGAGAGAAAGGTAGTACACAAAGTGTGTACTCATTGATTACTTCTCATAAGTACCCTGACTGGAGATGGAGCCTGTAACTCCATCTACCAGGATGACGCTCTATCCACAGAGCAACCTGGCTAGGACCACAAGTATATGTTTTTAAAATTGGGAACCACCATAAAAAAATTAAGAATAGAACTACCATATGACCCAGCAATCCCTCTACAGGGTATCTACCCCAAAACTTAAAATCATTGGTATGTAAAGACACACATACCCCCATGTTCATCACAGCATTATTCACAGTGGCCAAGACATGAAAACAACCAAAGTGTCCCTTGATAGAGGACTGGATAAAGAAGATGTAGTACATATAAACAATGGAATACACTCATCCATAAGAAATGATGACATAGTGCCAATTACAACAACATGGATGGACCTTGAGAACATTATACTGAGTGAAATAAGTAAATCAGAACAAGCTAAGAACTGTATGAGTTCACACATAGGTGGGATATAAAACTAAGACTCATGGACATAGATAAAGGTGAATTGGTTACCAGGAAGAGGGGAGGAGGGGAAAGGGTATAAAAAGGGACAAATATAAGGTGATGGAAAATGATTTGACTTTGGGTCCTTAGTGTACAACATAATTAATAGTTCAAATGTTATAGAAACGTTTACCTGAAATCTATGCACTCTTTTTGATCAATGTCACCCTGTTAAATTTAATTTGTGAAAAAAAAATTATTTTAATTCTAAAAATAATATAAAAATAAATAAATAAATAAAAATAATCAAAAATAAAATTGGAAATTAACTAAGGAAATAGAAAGAGAGTGAGACTTTGCTTTCAAAAGTAATTTTCAATAGAAGCAACATGTCTATCAGCAATAATAACTACTCTTAATACTCTAGAACTCTAAGAAAATGCTAAGACCAATGAGATAACTTTGAAAGTTAAAAATTTTTTAATTATATTGAAAGGAGACTTTACTTTGGGTGGTGAACACAATACAATATACAGATGGTGTATCATAGCACTGTATACTTGAAGCCTACATAATTTTATTAACCAATGTCACCATAATAAATTCAATAAATTTTTAAATACCAATTTTAAAAATAGTGTACAATTTGGGCAAAGTTTGGTTTATAGTTGTGAGTACATAGGTGTTTCTGTGGTGTAGTGGTTATCACATTTGCCTCACAGTTGTGAATACATAAAATACAGAGTTTAACCTTGTAATATTATTTGTTATTGTATTATTTACTATTATTATTAACTTACTTTTGCCTCCCCCTGTTTATAAACTGACAAAGATAAAACAAAGTTTTCAAAAATTCTCAGTTCAATAAAGATATTCTGGTGAAAAAAAAATTCTCAGTTCAGCAATTGTAGCAATTGTCATCATAAATATTCTGAAAATTTTTGTTCCAGTATATTTTCAGCAATATAAGTAATATAACATTATATTAGTTTCAGGTATACAACATGATTCAATATTTGTGTATATGGCAAAATGATCACCACATTAAGTCTAGTTAATATTCATCATCTCACATAGTTATAAAATTTATTTTCTTTGTGATGAAAACTCTTAAGATCTACTTGCTTAGTAAGTTTCAAATATGCAGCCCAGTATTATTAACTATAGTCAATACGCTGTGCATCATATTAACAACACGTTTATTTTATTTCACCATGCCTACTTTTGCCTCTGGGAATCATCAATCTATTCTCTTTACTTATGAATTATTTTACTTAAAATATTTATTCAAGCAGGAAACAAATAAAAAAAATAACTGCAAGACAAATGTTGAGGTTTGGCACCCAGAATTATTTTCAGAAGCCCCCATCAAATGGCACTAACTTTGGCAATACAGCACTGGCTGCCTGGGCCTTGGTTAAGGATCTGGTGTGGAGGGTTTTTTGCCTTGATGTGCTTAAAGTATCATATTTCTCTACCTGCATTAAGGCCCTGAGGACCAGGAATGGGGATCATATACATAGAGCAAGCCAGACAACATGCTGGCAATTGTCTGTATATATCTGAGTTAACTGGGCAGATGACTTCACCCATTGAGCTTTGTATTTCTCTTTCCTGGGATAATGCCGTGTGTGTGTGTGTGTGTGTGTGTGTGTGTGTGTGTGTGTGTGTGTGTGTGTGTGTGTGTGTGTTACATGTTCTTTTATCTGTTTGTGCTCTTTTTTTAATTAAGTTTATAAGATGACACTGGTTAACATAACTACACAGGTTTCAGGTGCCCAATTCTATAACAAATCTCTGTACACCATATTGTGTGTTCACTCCCCCAAGTCAAGTCTTTGTTCATCACCATTCATCCCCTTATACTCTCCTATACTTCTCCACCCAACCCCTGCCAATCACCACATTGTTGTTCACGTCCATGATTTTTTTCCTTTTTCTTTTGTCCTTTTTTAAGTTTGGTTTTGTTTTTTGTTTTTATATTTTACTTAAGAGTGAGATCTGATTTTGTCTTTCTCTGTCTGAATTACTGCACTTAGCATAATGCCCTCAAGTTGTCACAAATGGCATAATTTCCTTCTTTTTATGGCTAGATAATATTTAATTGTGTATCTATATACCATATTTTCTTCATTCATTCATGTTAATGGATACTTAGGTGGCTTCCATGTCTTGATTATTGTAAATAAGCTGAAATGAACATGGGATGCATGTATCTTTTCAAGTCAGTGTTTTCATTTTCTTTGGATAAATATCTAGAAGAACTGCTGAATCACACAGTAGTTCTATTTTTATCTTTTTCAGGAACCTCTATATTAACTTTCAAAGTGGCTGCACCAATTTACATTCCTACCAAAAGCGCACAAGGATTCCCTTTTCCACATCCATTAATAACTCTTGTTACTTCTTTTTTTTTTTTTTTTAGCAAGATGATGGGGAGACAGGCAGACAGGAAGCGAGAAAGATGAGAAGCATCAATTTTTCATTGTGACATCTTAGTTGTTCATTGATTGCTTTTTTATACGTGCTTTGAATGGGGGGCTCTAGCTGACCCAGTAGTACCTTGCTCAAGCCAGCGACCTTGGGTTCAAGCCAGCAAACTTGGGCTTCAAGCCAGCAACCATAGGGTCATGTCTATGATCCCATACTGAAGCTGGCAATCCCACGTTCAAGCTGGTGAGCTTGCACTCAAGCTGGCAACCTCGGGGTTTTGAACCTGGGTCCTCTGTGTCCCAGATCGATGCTGTATCCACTGTACCACCACCTGGTCAGGCTCTTGTTACTTTTTTTCTTTTTTAAAATAGCCATTCTAACAGGTGTCATTTTTCATTGTGATTTTTAACTGCATTTCCCTGATGGTGAATTGTGTTAAACATCTTTTCATCTGTATCTTTTGGCCATGTGTATGTCTTCTTTGGGGAAACACTTATTCAGAACCTCTGCTATTTTTAATGGATTGTTTTGCTATTGAGTTGTATGAGGTTTTTATAACTGATAAGGGGTTATTTTATATATTAACCCCTTATCAGGGATGTGATTTGCAAACATTTTCTTCCATTCTGTAGGTTACCTTTTTATTTTGTTGATGGTTTCATTTTGTTGTACACAAGTTTTATTAGTCTAATATAGAATCATTTATTATTGCTTTTGTTGTCTTTGCTTTTGGTGTCAAATTCAAAAAGCACCCAAAAAACCAATGTCAAGAAGTTTACCACCTATGGTTTTTTTTCCAGGAGTTTAATTTCATGTCTTACATTCAAGTCTTTAATCCATTTTGAGTTAATTTCTGTGGATGGTATAAGAAAATGGTTTAGTTTCATTCTTTTGCATGTGGCCGTCCAGTTTTTCCAGCCACCATTTATTGAAGAGACTGTCTTTCCCACTGTGTATCTTAGGTCCTTTATCATAAAATAACTGACCGCATATGCATGGGTTTAGTTCTGGGCTCTCCTATCTGTTCCATTGATCTATGTGTATGTATGTCTTTTATGCCAGTACCAGATAGTCTTGACTACTTATACCTTTGGAATATAATTTGAAGTCAGGAAGCATGATGCCTCCAACTTTATTCTTCTTTCTCGAGATTACTTTGGCTTTTGGAGGTCTTTTGTGATTCTATACAAATTTTAGGATTCTTTGTTCTATATCAGTGAAAAATGCTATTGAAATTTTTATAGGGATTGTAATGTATATATTGTTTTGAATACTATAAACATTTTAAAAATATTAATTCATCCAGTCCATAAGCATGAGATACTTTTTCATTTATTTTTGTATTTTTCAACTTCTTTCATCAGTGTTTTATGATTTTCAGTATACAGGTATTTCACCTCCTTGGTTAAATATATTCATAGGTATTTTAATATTTCGATGCAATTTTAAGTGTTATTGTTTTCTTAATTTCTCTGTTTTGTTATTAGTGTATCAAAATGCAACTAATTATTGTATATTGATTTTGTATTCTGCAACTTTACTAAATTTATTTAATTAGTGTTAACATTTTTTGAGGAGGAGTTTTAGGATTTTCCAATACTATGTTGAATAAATGTGACAAGAATGGGTATCTCTGCCTTGTTCCTGATCTTAGAGAAAAAGCTTTCAGCTTTTACCACTGACTAGAATGCTAGTTGTGGGCTTGTCATAGATGATATTATGTTGAAGTGCATTCCCTCTATACATGCTTTGTTGATAGTTTTTATCATAAATGAATGCTGACATTTGCCAAATGTCTTTTCTTTATCTCATTGATGTGTTGTACATCACATTGACTGATTTGTATATATTGAACCATCACATCCCTAAAATAAATCCCACTTGATCATGGTGTACAATCTTTTTAATGCATTGTTAAATTTGGTTTGCTAATATTTTGTTGAGGATTTTTCATCAATGTTTATTAAGGATATTGGCCTGTAATTTTCTTTTCTTATAGAATCCTTGTCTAGTTTTAGTATCAGGATAATGCTAGCCTTGTAAAATGAGTTTAGACATGATACCTCCTCCTCTTCTGTTTTCTGGAAGAGTTTCAGAAGAATTGATAATCATTCTCCTTTAAGGGTTTGGAAGTTCAATGAGGCCATCTGGTTTGGACTTTCATTTTTTTGGAGGTGTTTAATTGCTAATTCAATCTCCTTACTAGTAATCAGTTTGTGCTGATTTTTTATTCATGATTCAATCTTAGTAAATTGTATGTTTCTAAGAACTCATCTATTTCTTCTATGTTGTTCAATTGTTGGCATACAATTTTTGCTCTGATCTTTATTTCCTTCTTTCTACTAACTTTAAGCTTTGTTCTTCAGCATATTTTAATATCATAATTGTAATCTTATTGTTTTGTACCTTGATTCCCACTATTGAAACACTAGTGTTTCGGTCCTGGCCAGTTGGTTCAGTGGTAGAGTGTCAGCCCAACGTGTGAATGTCCTGGGTTTAATTTCTGATCAGGGCACACAAGAGAAGGAATCATCTGTTTCTCCACCCTCCCCTCACTTTTTTCACTCTTTCTCTCTCTGTTTTCTTCCTGCAATCATGACTCAATTAGAGCAAGTTGGCCTCGGACACTGAGGATGGTTCCATGGGCTCCACCTCAAGTGCTAAAAAGAGCTTGGTTGCTGACCAACAAAGCAATGCCCCAGATGGGTGGAGCATTGCGCCATAGTGGGCTTGCCAGGTGGATCCCCGGTGGGGTACATGCAGGAGTCTGTCTCTCTGCCTCCCCTCCTCTCACTGAATTAAAAAAAAACTAATGTTCACTGTATTATTGTACATTCTTAATGGCAGTAAACTGTTTCATTGAATTGATGTACCATGTTTTTTTAATCAACCTCTTATGGGTTTCTTTCTTTCTTTTTCAATTTCAGATAGTGCTGTGATAAACATATTTGTTTCTGAAGTATTTTTCAATATCTTTTTTGTTTATGAAGATCAGCTTTCTAAACTGCAAATACTAGGTCAAAAACTATGTGGAATTTGAAGAATCTAATAACATTAAGTTAAATTACTTTCAAACATGTTTTCTAATTTACATCCCCACTAATAATACATGCAAACTCAGACTTTTTAAAAAAGATTTAGGCGTACTCCATGCTAGTTCTAAAACAAATTATGAGAAATAAAAATGACATTTAATGGCACTCATCAGCAAAACAATACAGAATAAGTGCTGGCGAGGATGCGGAGAAAAGGGAACCCTTCTGCACTGCTGGTGGGAATGCAGACTGGTGCAGCCACTATGGAAAACAGTTTGGAGATTCCTCAAAAAATTAAAAATCGAACTGCCTTTTAACCTGGCTACCCCACGTTTAGGAATATACCCTAAGAACACCATAACACTGTTCGAAAAGAAGAAATGCACCCCCATGTTTGTGGCAGCATTGTTCACAATATCAAAGATCTGGAACCAGCCCAAGTGTCCATCAGAAGATGAGTAGATTAAAAAGCTTTGGTACATATATACTATGGAATACTACTCGGCCATAAGAAATGATGACATCGGATCACTTACAACAAAATGGTTGTACCTTGATAACATTATACGGAGTGAAATAAGTAAATCAGAAAAAAAAACTGAGAACAGCATGAATTCATACATAGGTGGGACATAAAAGTGAGACTATGAGACATGGACAAGAGTGTGGTGGTTACGGGGTGGGGAGAGGGAGGGGAGGGTGGGAAAGGGAGAAGGGTAGGGGCACAGGGAAAACCAGATAGAAGGTGACAGAGGACAATTTGACTTTGGGTGATGGGTATGCAACACAATTGAATGATAAGATAATCTGGAGATGTTTTCATTGTACATATGTACCCTGATTTATTGGTGTCACCACATTAAAGTTAATAAAAAAAAATTATGATTTACAGGTTTCATCAATCTGTATAAATAACTTTAAAACTGTAATTTTATAAGTATCAATATCACCCTGGAACTATTATTAGATATGAAAATGTTTGGGTTCCAACCCAGACTCATTGATCACACACTTTACCATATGTGGTCAACAATCTATGTTTCAATATACTTTGTAAGTGATGATGATGCTGCCCATGTTCAAGTTCCACTAATTTATATGACCTTCCTCTTTGATTAGTACAATTTTACCTTGTTTTTGAAATAAATCTTTGTAATATATAATATTTTAAAAAAATGACATTTAACATTAAGTGCTTGTTAATGCTTGATATTACTTTCAAAGTTGCCTCAAGTGTACAATTATAGAATTTTTATTTTAATAATACTGAAATTAAATGTGTTTTCAAAGATACCTTAAATCTATTTTAGAAGATTCATCAAAATTAATTAATGTCAAATTTATTATACTGGGGAACAATATTTTTTCCTTTTCTGTTGCATGGGGTTTTAGAACTGTATCTACATATTTCTGCATCACTGATTCCAAATATGAAATCTGTTTCTTGATGCATGCTGCAGTTTTTGTGCAATTTTAATTTCTTTTGTTACAGTTAATGGCATGCATTGGTTTTTAAATTAAAGATAAAGGGCAACAACACTTGGACTGAACATACCCACAAGGCAATTAATGTTTTACAAACATCACTTTCACATAATTGTAGCTGTTTTAAAATGTAAAAAATTATTATCTGATAGAAACACCCTCTTCTTTTGTTTTAAAATTGAATCATGGCTTCTTCGAGTAGGTGTAAATGTAAGAACAGCCCTGACACCTTCTGTTATATATGTGGCTGTTACACACTTCAATGACAAAGGCACAATATTTCATCATTTGTGACACGTGCATATAATGCTTATTTTTAAGTTCCCCTTAGCGATCAAGACTAGAATTGGGCTCCTCATATAGTGTGTCATAATTGTGAGGAAATGCTTTGTTACTAGACGAAAAGAAAATGCAAATGAATGCCTTTTGGTATTTCCATAGTTTGGCGTAAAACTAAGGACCATAGCAGTGACTGTTATTTCTGTCTGATCCAGACAAAGGGCATTGGCAAGAAGAAATGGCATATGATTGCATATCCTAATATTCTTTCAGCAATACGACCTATCCCACACTCTAAGACACTTCCGGTTCCAGTTTTCAATGGTTTTATTTTTTCTAAAAATGAAGAAAGTGAACATGGTGATAAAGTATATTTTGATAAGATGCATGAGGAAATGGTTGTAGAATCTGAAGGATCTTCTTCTGATGCCAAGCAGTCATTAACCCCTCAGCAGTTTATCCAACTCAAATTGAATGACTTAATAAGAGATTTGGGTCTATCAAAGAAAGTAGCTGAGTTATTCGCCTCCAGGCTTCAAGAAAAGAATGTACTTCACTTATCAGCTAAAGTATCCCATTTCAGGAAGCGTGAACAAATTTTTGTGGACTTTTCTTTCGAAGACAAACACTTTGTTCACTGTCATGATATTAGTAGTCTTCTCAGCCAGCTAGATGTTACCACTTACAGTCCAACAGAATAGCGGCTATTTCTTGACAGCTCTAAATGAAGTTTGAAATGTGTTCTCTTACACAACGATAATGTTTATGCAGCAGTTCCCATTGGTCATTCAACTCATCTGTGAGAAGATTATATTGACATAAAAATTCTCCTTGACTTTCTGAAGTATGAGGAGCATAACTGAATCATTTATGTGGATCTTAAAATGGTAAATTTCCTGCTAGGACAACAGAGAGGTTTCATGAAGTATCCTTGCTTTCTGTGTTTGTGGGACAGCCGAGCTCGAGAAAAACACTGGACACAGAAGGAGTGGCCAAAACATGAAGCTCTGGAAGTAGGGATGCAAAATATTGTGAATGAACCTGTAGTTAATTGAGCCAGGATCATTTTTCTCCCACTTCATATCAAACTTGGCTTAATGAAGCAGTTTGTTCAGGCTTTGAATAGAGAAAGTGAATACTTTCAACATATTATTTCTGCTTTTTCTGCCTTGTCTTTCGAGAAAAGAAAAGCAGGTGTATTTGATGTACCTCAAATTCGAACCCTCATATGTGACAAAGAATTTGCCAGGAAGATGAATAAGGAGGAGAAAGCAGCATGGTGGTCTTTTGTGGCAGTTACAAAGAACTTCCTTGGCAACAAAAAGCAGAAAACTATGAACTTCTGGTTCAAAGGATGCTGTTGGCTTTCCGTGACATTGGATGTAACATGAGCGTTAAGAGTCACTTCCTGAGTCACCTTGATAAGTTTCCTGAAAATCTTGGAGCTTTAATTGATGAGGGAGAATGCATTCATAAGGTCTGAAGGCAATGGAAGAGCATTATCAGGGGCGATGAGACAAAAATATGATGGCAGACTACTGCTGGAGCATCAAATGAGATTGTCCTCAACAAGTACACAAACACAAGAGCTACAAACTCAAGTTTTTTCCTGAATAAAATTTAAATAAGTTTTGCACAAATCTTATGATTAAAATAAGTGTTTTTAATAAGTTCTTTTTACAGAGAAAAACTAATGTCAGATTTGAGATCAGCACACTCGAATTAGGTAAGAACAAGTGTTTTTGTGGACGCAACAAAATTTTGTTCTCCAGTGTTATTCAATAGTTATATGAAATTAAGATTCGTTAAGAACAAAAATAATAACAAGTCAGAGAAGCTAAAGTTTCTGAGGCTCACTGACATTAAATGAACTTCACTCTGGAATTTATGATTTAAAAGGTCTAGTGTCACTTGTTATGTTTTAATAAACTTGGGGGCCTGTTTTTTTAAACTTCTTTTTTTATGTTTTGAAACACAACATAATGTGCACTAAAAAATTGTAGCTGCCTAAAATTTTCTGTACATTTTTGTTTTCTTAACTAAATAAAATATTAAAACAGCTCTTTGGATATTTTCACAAAATAGGTGATAAGACACTCCCAACAGGGAACATGATCCAATAATGCTTATCTTGACACCATAGAGAGCAAGAACTTCAGGTGCTACTCCCACATCCCTCTTTTACTGTCTGCAGCCTCAGATTTAACTACATTTTAGTTCCAGCTCTCCCTTTGTGAGAAAATTATGCAGAAGAGTAGTTATTTCTTTCACTTTGCTAGTATGAGGGCAGGGAGATAGAGGTGGGAATGGTAGCAGTATAGTATCCAATAAATATTCTGTGTTAGAAGTACATCTCTCTATAAAATATAATTACGCTCATGAAAATCAACAATTACTTAATTGCCAGACTATACCAACAGCAACGAACAATGACAATAAAAAGACCTCAGTGAAGAAGCGGGGCCAAAACATAATATTTATTATATTGCTACTCTGAGTTAGATAGTATGGTAATTTATTTGTATGCTTTATTTAATTTAGTTTTTAAAAAGATTTAAGCTGAGGCTTAGGAAGATTAAATGACTTCCCAATTTACTATGGCCAGCCAACAACAAAATTAGCATTGTAAAATATGTCTGACTCTCAAATCCTCTTGTCCCCAGAGTGTGCCCCAGAAGGGCAAGGTGGTAAGTTTTGCTGCATAAGTGTGATCAAAACAAACAACAGAACTAAGGAAGTCATATTTGTCTGGATTAAACAGCTGAATTTACAAACCATTAACTTTAATAAAAAGTGGAAAAATAAGAAAAAAAGAAGAACACGGCCAAGAAAGTGAGTTTCAACAAAAAAGGCAAGTGAGCAATTAAAAATAAATCTTTCATGATTTGCTCCTGAAAATAGTATTTTCAATCCTACTTAACCCAAAGTAATCTGAGTTACTTAAAGTATTATAACCACTTGTGCCAAATGAAAGGGTTTATTCCAGGAGTCCCCAAACTATGGCCAGCACGCCACACGCGGCCCCTTGAGGCCATTTATCCAGCTCCCGCTGCACTTCTGGAAGGGACACCTCTTTCATTGGTGGTCAGTGAGAGGAGCACAGGATGTATCCACACCCATAGTTACATTGAGATACTGGTCAGTTTGTTGATTTAAATTTACTTGTTCTTTATTTTAAATATTGTATTTGTTCCCATTTTGTTTTCTTACTTTAAAATAAGATATGTGCAGTGTGCATAAGGATTTGTTCATAATTTTCTTTTATACTCTGGCCCTCCAACGGTTTGATGGACAGTGAACTGGCCCCCTGTGTAAAAAGTTTGGGGACCCCTGGTTTATTCTATCCTTTCATGAAGAAGGACTTCTCAGAAGCAGGAAGTACATGTGAAAAGGGACCAAGTTATGCACATTACAGCGTGCAGCTTTCTGTTATGCATGCAGAGGGGCCTATATCCGTACCTCACGCATATCGGGAGTTCCACCCTCCACAATCTAGACCAGGAAGTCTATTCTCCGTTCTGAGTGGGAAACCAGGATATGTTCAGTCCTAATGGGCACCAAAACACAACTGGAGTTTTGAAGCCAGGAAGAAGTTTGCACACTATTCAAACTAATACTTTACTTTAAAAATGAAGGTCAGTGTCTTTACACACTGTAGTTAATTGCAGAGTTTCAGATTAGAAAACTGAAGATTTCAGAAATCCAACTATTCCTCCAAATTAAATGCATGGTTTCATTTGCAAAGTAGGGCATCATTACTGTTGGGCAGATAAAATATATTATGCTCACTTTGTTAAAGATAGTGCTGCCCACATGGAAGTTTGTTGATATTAATGTGTAATGGGGGAAAGACTGTAATGTAAGCAGGCCGGGTCATTATAGCCTAAGGCTTAGTTTTAAGAGTAAGCTTTTCCCCACACCCTTGACTGATTAGATGATGTAGGGTGGTGCACTCTCCTGAAGAATCTCATTGTGCCTTGGATGGGTGGCTTTGTATTGCAGACTTCCTTGTTTGTGTAATTGGATTGGAGGTTTTGATTCTACACTATAAAGTGGGACAGACCAGTAGCTTGCTCTCTCTTGGTTCCTGAGGTATTAGAGAGGAGAGCAGATGAAGGCCACCTGGAGGCCAGGAGAAGCAGCCAAGATGGCAGAGTGCTGAGGAAGAAGGCAGTTTGAGCAGAATTTGTGCAGGAGGAGATGGGGAACAGAGGTGAATAAGTCTGGTGAGCTAGAAACCTTTAATTCTAGGAAACTTGGATAAGTCAGTAGCTTTGCGAGCACTGAATGAGTGGATTTTGGAGCCCAGTGTGTGTTTTTGCTTGCCCGCCGGGTGCAAGCTATAGTTAAAGCTGATGGCTCACCAGTTCTTGGCTCCTCTGTTTCATTACCGACTGTACGAATCTAATGTGAACCTGCACGGGTCAGGCAGCTGTGATCCTGACCTCGACTACTGGCTTTCTTTACAATTACCTAAAGATAACAGCATCTACAGAAATACTTACTGTAAAGCCAGTAGTCAAGGCCACCATCACAGCAGCCTGACCCATGCAGGTTCACATTAGATTCGAACAGATCGTAATAAAACAATGGAGCCAAGAACTGGTGAGCCATCAGCTTTAATTCTAGCTTGCACCCGGTGGGCAAGCAAAAACACACACTGGGCTCCAAAACCCACACATTCAGTGCTCACAAAGCTACTGACTTATCCGAGTTTCCTAGAATCAAAGGTTTCTAGCTCATCAGACTTATTCACCTCTGTTTCCCATCTCCTCCTGCTCAAACTCTTAACAAACTGGCTTCTTCCTCAGCACTCTGCCATCTTGGCTGCTTCTCCTCCACATGGCCTTAATCTGCTCTCCTCTCTGATACTAATCTCAGGAATCCAGGAACCGAGAGAGAGAGAGAGAGATCAAGCTACTGCTCTCTCCCATTTTATAGCATAGACTCCAAACCTTTAATCCAATTATACAAACAATGAAGTCTCTGATACAAAGCCACCCATATGAGGCAAATGGGATTCCTCCCTACATCACCACCCTACATCATCCAATCAGTCAAGGATGTGGAGAAGAGCTTACTCTTAAAGCCAAGCCTTAGGCCATAACAACCTGGCCTGCTTACATTACAGCCTTTTCCCCACACCCATCCCAAGCATAAGGGCAAATAATATCACCTGGGTGATGGGCTTCCATGTGGGCAGCGCCATCTTTAACAAAGTGAGCATACCATATTTTATCTGCCCAACACTTACTTAGCAACTAAATCACAAGGTCTTCCTTAGAGCTTCCTTTAAGCTAGAAATAGTCCCTTCTTAGCTAGCTGGCCTGAAAAACTAACGACAAACACAAAAACCAAATGAATTGCAGAGCTTATTCCCTCCCATCATTTACTTCAAAGAGTGTTTGTACCATGTTTTTTTGAGACTGGCGGTTATAAAGCTAATGGGAAAAGGAAAAGCCTGGATTTTCTTCTTTTGTGGCATGTGTATTACTGGAAAAGCTACTTTTTTAATTAATCAAAGAAAAAACTTCTTATTCAACTGTCTCTGAAATTTAAGGTTGGTACTGTTTGCAAAGATTGTGATAGCCATGACTTATTCAGTGGCCTCAGATCTACCGCCAATGAGCCCAGGGAGACCACAGGCCCTGGGATGTGCAGGTACCGCCCATCTCTGCAGTGTCTGGGCCCACGTGTGTACTGAATGATGCTGATCACCAGGTGCCCTAAGAGGTCTTGAAGAATGACACCCTCAATGTCCTGGTTTTAAAATTTTATTTTAGAAGCTCCCACAGCAACTATCTTAATTTTGCCATATTGTTTTCTTAATTTATTTTGTTTCCAAAGAAAGTAAATATTTCCATAAAAATACTGCTGAATAAAGAAAATAATGTTTATGTCATATTCATCCCTCTAATATATAGAAAGCTGTATTTTAAATTCACACATAGAAATCTAAAAAGAAAGAGAAAATACTTGTACAATGTATTATCTGTAAATAAATGTTTATTTTTATTTACTTTGACCTAAATATTGAGATAAAAAGATTAATTGAAAAGAGTTCGCTTAAATTACTTATAAAATGATATTTTCATAGAGCACTCATTATATGAAAAATATCATTATATGTGTTAGAGTTGTACAGGTGAAACCTGTATAATTTTATTAACTAATGTCACCCCAATAAATTCATTAAAAAAAATAAAGCTATCACCTTAAAGTCTCAATCAAAAAACTACCTTATAAATGAATTCAGAAGAAGGCAGGATATAAAATTAATATTCAGAAATCAGTGGCATTTTTATACATTAACAATAAACTGTCCAAAAGAATAATTAAGGAAACAATCCCCTTCATTATTGCAACAAAAAAATAAAGTAACTAGAAGTAAATTTAACCAATAAGGTAAAAGACATACTTAGAAAAGTGTAAGACATTGAAAAAAGAAATCAAGGAAGATACAAACAAGTGGAAGCATATACCATGTTTATGGATAGGAAGACTAAATATAATTAAAATGTCTATATTACCCAAAGCAATTTGTAAATTCTAAATTTAATTTCTATTAAAATACCAATGGCACACTTCAAAGATATAGAACAAAAATATTCCAAAAATTTATATGGAACCAAAAAAGAAAAAAAAATACATATAGCCTCAGCAATCTTGAAAATGAAGAATAAAGTGGAAGGTATCACACTTCCTGATATCAAGTTAAACTACAAGGCCATAATAATCAAAGCAACTTGGTACTGGCATAACAACAGGCACACAGATCAAAGGAACAGAACAAGGAACCCAGAAATAAATCCATGCCTTTATGGTCAGTTGATATTTGACAAAGGAGGTAAGAGCATACAATGGAGTAAAGACAGTCTCTTTGACAAATAGTGTTGGGAAAATTGGACTAGGACATGCAAAAAAATGAGACTAGGCTACCAACTCTCATCATTCACAAAAATAAACTCAAAATGGATAGAAAACTAAAATGTAAGTCACGAAACCATAAACATCTTGGAAGAAAACATAGGCAGTAAACTCTCCGATATCTCTCGTAGCAATATTTTTGCCAATTTATCTCCACAGGTAAGTGAAATAAAGGACAAAATAAACAAATGGGACTATATCAAACTAAAAAGCTTTTGCACAGCAAAAGACACCATGAACAAAATAAAAAGACAACCCATACAATGGGAGAACATATTCGCCAATACATATGATAAAGAGTTAATAACCAAAATTTATAAAGAACTTCTAAAATCAACATCAGAAAAGTAAACAATCCAATTAAAACTTGGGCGAAAGAACTGAATAGACACTTCTCCAAAGAGGACATACAGATGACCAATAAGCATATGAAAAAATGTTCAACATCACTAAGCATCAGAGAAATGCAAATAAAGCCACAATGAGATACCACCTCATACCTGTCAGAATGGCACTCATTAACAAATCAGTACACAATAAGTGCTGGCGAGGGTGTGGAGAATGCAGCCTCCGGTACTGCTGGTGGGAATGCAGATTGGTGCAGCCACTGTTGTAAACAGTATGGAGTTTTCTCAAAAAATTAAAAATGGAATTGCCTTTTGACCCAGCTATCCCACTTTTAGGAATATATCCTATGAATACCAAATCACTGATTCAAAAGAAGATATGCACCTCCATGTTTATTGCAGCATTGTTTACAATAGCCAAGATCTGGAAACAGCCCAAATGTCTGCCAATGAACGAGTGGATTAAAAAGCAGTGGTACATATACACAATGAAATACTATGCGGCCATGAAAAAAAGAAAATTTTACCTTTTGCGATGGCATAAATGGACCTGAAGATTATTATGCTAAGTGAAATAAGCCAGGCAGAGAAAGACAAATATCATGTGATCTCACTTATATATAGAACCTAATGAACTAAGTGAACTGAGGAATAGAACATTGTTTTAAAGTAAAATTTCAATTTCTAAAAAGGTCTTTTGGAGCACAGCTACACTCTTCCTTAACATTTTGTCTATATCTGCCTACATGATACAAAGCAGAGTTGAAATGTTGCTACAGTGACTAGATTAGCCAAAAGGCTGAAATAGATACTATCTGGTCCTTCCTAGAAAAAAAAGAAGTGTCAATCTCTGGCCTAGAGAATCAAAGAAAGTTTTATGATTGATCTGTATTTTGAATCAAATTTTAATAGATAAGGTCAGATTTTCACTGGTAAAATGGTGAGGGGGTGGGTGCATTTTTTCAACAAAAGGAGGAGCAAAGCATGGCACTGGGAAGCCCCATGGCCTGTTCAGAAGGCAGAGAACATGTCAGTGCTTCTGGGGTGAAGAGCTTGTACCAACGCGTGAGAGTTCTCACTGAGAAGACAAGTCAGGTGAAAAGGAAAGTGCTTCTCCCCACCCCTACCCCCCAACCACTTCCATTTTCTGTGGAAAATAAAAACCAATTAAGGTTGTGCCTTGTTTTGTTTTTTAAATGAAGGGTGATGCATTAAAAGGAAAGTTTTTCAAATAACAATGTGTAGGATGGATAGGAGGTTGTGTGAAAAGTATGAAAAAAAAATACAGAGACTGAAAACAAAGATTTCGATAGGAGATCTTTAAATAGGCCCATCAATAAAGAAGGAAGACAGACAACAATGTGGCTGCCTCATTGATGTCTGTATATCCAGAAATCTGCAGAGAGGACATGCCTAATATATCCTGCTTGACTAAAAGCACAAGTGGATAAAAGAAAGGAAGGCGATGAGAGGAAGGGGCAGAAAGAAGGAGAGAAGATAAAAACATTGAGTAAAGAATAAATACACAAACCAAGTTTCACTTTAGCTTTAGTCATGTGGAGCTTTAGGCAACAAAGCATTGGACAGAAAATACCTAGCAGTTGTCAGAAATGTAAGCTGCTACCTCTGGAGCAAGATCAGAATGCAGATAGAGATAAGAAGCATCTGTCTACCTTCAGAGAACAGCCACCATGTCTGACAGCCACAATAAGCTTCTCAGGAATAATTGCTAGGAGCTTCTTATGTTTATACTTATTTTAGGGTATGAAACTAAATGTTCAAGGGAAAGTTGTAAGGACAGGATCTGTCAGTGTGTCCAGCAGTTTTCAAGGTCTACTAAAGGGAACCTTTTTAACATAGCAATGATTGGCCTCAAAGATTTTATACTCCTATAACTGTCATTATTTCCATTAACAGCAGAGAGAGGGAGAGAGAGAGAGATCATCAGGCCACCATTTTGTTATTTGGAAACAGATGCTTGCATCTGGAATATTATGATACAGACTAGATGAATAGCAGAAAATACTGGTTTTATTTTCTCCCCTCACCCAGATATCTCTTAAGTAGAGTCTGCTAAAGGAGCATTTAAAAGTGTGCTTGTAAATTTCCAGCAATTATCACTTTAAATTATGTTTTAGCAACTAAATGACTCTAGGAGCACAGAAAGAGTGTTGGGCAGATAAAATATATTATGCTCACTTTGTTAAAGATGGCGCTGCCCACATGCAAGTCCATTGATATTAATGTGTTTTAGGGAAAAGGCTGTAATGTAAGCAGGCCGGGTCATTATAGCTTAAGGCTTAGTTTTAAGAGTAAGCTTTTCCCCACGCCCTTGACTTATTGGATGATGTGGGTGGTGCGCTTTCCTGAGGAATCCCATTATGCCTCAGATGGGTGACTTTGTATCAGAAAGTTCCTTGTGTGTAGATTGGATTAAGGGTTTGGATTTTACACTATAAAGTGCGACAGACCAGTAGCTTGCTCCCTCTTGGTTCCTGAGTTCTTGAGGTTAGTATTAGAAGAGAGGAGAGCAGATTAAGGCCACATGGAGGCCAGGAGAAGCAGCCAAGATGGCAGAGTGCTGAGGGAGAAGCCAGTTTGTGCAGAGTTTGTGCTGGAGGAGATGGGGAACAGAGGTGAATAACACTGGTGAGCTAGAAACCTTTGATTCTAGAAAACTCGGATAAGTCAGTAGCTTTGTGAGCACTGAATGAGTGGATTTTGGAACCCAGTGTGTGTTTTTGCTTGCCCACCAGGTGCAAGCTAGAATTAAAGCTGATGGCTCACCAGCTCTTGGCTCCATTGTTTCATTACCGTCTGTCCGAATCTAATGCGAACCTTCACTGGCCAGGCGGCCGTGATCCTGACCCCGGCTATTGGCTTTACAAAGAGGCATATAATAATTTCATGGTGTGACACAGTTTCTGTGAGCTGCACTGAAGCCAGAGGGTTGCAACAAATAAAGTAGTTTTTATCTCTAGCAAACTTACTCAAAGACATATGTATACATTTACAGAAACTGGTAGGTGGTTCCTCATTTCCTGATGAACATTACCCTTTCTTGAAATATATGCTTAGCCATGGCATCTAGTAAAGCAGCTCTCTGTGTTTTATAAGTAGCATTATCAGAACAATGGCATGCAGGGAATTAAAAATATCTCTACTAAGGATTTATGTTCATTAGGAAGGAATTCAGAAAACACAGAATCTGCACCTGCTACAAGATATTATTAGGCTTTCAAAGCAAAACAAAGATTTCAGCACAAAGCTAAAGATATTTAACTGGTTGGGATATTTACTGAACTGAGTCATGAGAAAATTAAAACCAAAATGACTACTTATGAAGGCATCCAATATCCAGAATATTAAGACACTGTTAGATACAAAGAATTTAGACTTGTGCCGGAAAACAATACAAAAGATACTATAGATCAGATTAAAAAGGAAGGAAGGGTGGAACAGGCTGTGCCAGTTCTTACTATTTATTCTTCCCACATACACACCTTACACTAAGTTTTCTATTTTTAATTGAGGTAGAAATGCCTCATATTCTACAGTCTTGTTATGAATAACACAGAGACCCTCAAAGATGAAAACAAGAACCTAAAATGGTTTTCTAGGTCTTTATCCATAGTATGTTATGCATGACATTGTCCTTGCTGTGCCAAATAATAAGGTGGTCTTTTCCACCTCTGTTGGTCAAATAAGTTTGTAAATATGATATATATGTTTGCTCGCTTATAGTTTGCACTGGGGGCTGGACAACACCACATATAGTGGTCCATGAGGTTGCAGGTTGCCTCCTGCTTGGGAGGGGCCATTGTCTTGCTAGTGGTTACTAGAAGAGAGATTCTGCCCCACCACTGAGAGATGCAGGAGGATTTCTTCTTTCTCTACTCCCTGATCCTTTGCCCTCCATGGGAAAAGCGGGTTTTATGCTTTTCCCTTGTCTTCTCTTGTGGCTTGCCTGTCTTGGTGAAACACCAATAAACAGAATGGGCCTACCATCCTCTGACTCTGGTGTTTCTTTACCATCTGCCCGAATCCAATAAGAACCTGCATGTGAATGGCCCCGCGATGGTGACGGAGACATCTGGCTTTACAACCTCCTTTGTGTAACTGAGGGCCCTCCTGTCAGCTTTATGACCATGGTTATGAAATGAACTGGATTCCTCAAAGCTGCCTACCACAGCTCATACATAGGTCAAGGTAGGAACTAAGCAATGTGCATGTTCCTGCTACAGTGCTCTTATTATTTCCAATAATAATACCTTGAATTTAAATAGTAGCTTTCCTCCAAGGAGCACAAAATCTTTGCATATATATAACTTTATTTAGCCTTAATACTCCCCTACAAACAGAAAAAAAGTAAGATTTTGCTAATTTCATTTGAGATGAGAAAGCTGAGACAGTAAGTTAACAGATGATCAAATACAACCTCAGAATATGTATGATCTCATAGCCTAGAGTTTCTAATTCAAAATCTCATTCTCTAGGGGAAGCAAGATGGCAACGGAGTAGACGGACGTACAAACTTCCAACTCCCAGAAGCAAAGTGGATTATAACTCAATTTAAAGAACCATCATCTGGATAAACCAACTATGAACTAAACTAAGTGAACTCTTCAACCAAGGAACACAGAAGAAGCCACTTTGAGACTGGTAGGAATAGCGAAAACGCGAAGAGGACTGCCCAGCTCCCAGGAGCAAGCGGCAGCCCGGAGAGACCTGTGGTGCGGGAGAAAAGTTTGGCGGAGAGGGAGGGACCTGGGTCCCAGGAACCAAGCCCCAGCCTGCAGTCCCAGAGCCTAGAAGAGGCGTTTGGACAGTTTTGAGCTGTGAAACAAGTGAGGGAGCTCCCAGGCCTACAGTGTGGAGTATTAGGTCCCTTCCTACTCTGCTGAGGGCTGCTTTAGGGTTTGGGGCGACAAAACGCTGAGGCGCGGTTCTGTCGGAGTGGGCGGAGGCCAGGCCGGTAGGAGATCGGTCTAGCACAGAGGGTCGGAGGGGACGCGCGAAAGCGGTCCGGAAGCTGCGGGCCCGCCTTTAATCCCACTTACGGGGACAAAGCGGGAGGCCAGAAACAGGCAGGCCCTGCGCAAGCCGGCCCTGACTGCGGGGACCGGACTGGACTAGGACCAGGGACGGGCAGGGGCTCCCGGCTGAGCTGACGCAACCAGCCCCCCCCCCGCCCCACCGCCTGGCCCGGAGAAACCGCGGTTGGCCAGTGTGTGTGCGCGAGAGGGCTCCGAGCGCGGGAACGGGGTAGACCCCGAGACAAGAGAAAGCTCGCAGTTGAGCTCATGCTACTATCCCCACCCGGCCGGAGAAACCGGGGATTGCATTCATACGTGCACGAGTGAGCTCCGAACGCGGGGGCAGGGTAGAGTCTGGGAAGAGCGGAAGTACGTAGCTGAGTGGAAGCCAGCAAACACACCCGCCCCAAAAAAACCTTGGTTTCCGACCCTGCGCAAAAGGACCCTGGCCTCGAGGGCAGGGCTAAAGCCCCGGACGGGCAAAAGCTTACAGCTGAGAGCACATCAAAAGCCCCGCCTAACCCACGGAACTGTAGCGAGTAGGCTCCGACTGTCAGTTCCGGGCGGAAGTCCGGAAATAGGCTGGGCCAGCAGCTGAGCAAAGGTGCTCACCTCTACCCTTGGTGCTAAGACTTGTGGCTTCAGTGACAGCCCCTCCCGTGGAGGAGAGGCAGAAATCACAGCAAAAGCCACAGTGGGCCGGCGCTGGCAACGCTCATACCCAACCACCCTAGGCAGTGGCAGACGGGGTGTGGGGCCTGCAGACAGACCACACCTAGAGAACACAAAGGCAACACCTACTGCACTCCAGTGGCCACAACTTGCTTATACACAGAAAAAATGGGCAGGCAGAGGAATGCAAACCAAATGAATCAAGAGAAATCCCCAAAGAAGGACCTGAATGAACCAGATATAACCAAATTACCAGAAGCAGAATTTAGAATAATGATAGTTGGGATGTTCAAAGAAATTAGAGCAACAATGGAAAGTAATAATGAACACCTAAATAAAGACATAACAAGTAGAAAAAATGAAATTGAAATAATAAAAAATAATCAAACAGAAATGACAAATACAGTATCAGAACTGAAGACCACAATGGAAGGAATTAAAAGCAGGATGGATGACGCTGAGGATCGAATAAGCGAGTTAGAGGACACAATAAACAAAGGCACAGAAGCAGAGAAGAAAAAGGAAAAGAGACTTAAAAAATGTGAGGAAACTCTAAGGGAGCTTTGTGACAACATGAAGAGAAACAACATTCGCATCATAGGGGTGCCTGAAGAAGAGGAAAGAGGACAGGAAATGGAAACTTTGTTCAATCAAATCATAGCACAAAACTTTCCTAAATTAAGGCTGGGAAACACTCCACACATTCAAGAAGCACACAGAACCCCATTAAAGAGAAACCCAAAAAGATCTACACCAAGACACATCATAGTTAAAATACCAAAGCTAATGGATAAAGAAAAAATTTTAAAAGCTGCTAGGGAAAAAAAGGCTATCACCTACAAAGGAGCCAACATAAGGATGACATTGGACTTCTCAACAGAAATACTTGAGGACAGAAGGAAATGGCAAGATATCACCAAAGTAATGCAGAACAAGAACCTACAACCAAGACTACTTTATCCAGCAAGGCTAACGTTTCAAATTGAAGGAGAAATAAAGAGCTTTCCAGAAAAAGAAAGCCTCAAGGAATTCATAAAAACCAAACCAATTCTGCAAGAGATACTAAGGGGCCTCTTGTGAACAGTTTAAAGGGAGGAATGAATAGAGCAAAAGAAGAATACAGCTTTAAAGAATAAAATGGCAATAAACAACTACATATCAATAATAACCTTAAATGTAAATGGATTAAATGATCCAATCAAAAGACATAGGGTAGCTGCATGGATAAAGAAACAGGACCCATACATATGCTGTCTACAAGAGACACACCTTAAAACAAAAGATGCACATAGACTGAAGGTAAAAGGATGGAAAAAAATATTTCATGCAAATGGAAATGAAAAAAAAGCAGGGGTAGCAATACTTATATCAGACAAAATGGACTTTAAAACAAAGTCTGTAGTAAGAGATAAAGAAGGACACTACATAATGATAAAGGGAACAATTCAACAGGAAGATATAACCATGGTAAATATCTATGCACAAAATATAGGAGCCCCGACATATATAAAGCAGACTTTGATGGATATAAAGGACGAGATTAACAGCAATACTATCATAGTAGTGGATTTTAATACCCCTCTAACAACACTGGATAGATCCGCAAGAAAGAAAATTAATAAAGAAACAGCAGACTAAAAGGAGACACTAGATCAACTTGATTTAATAGATATCTTCAGAACTTTTCACCCTAAAGCAGTAGAATATACATTCTTCTCAAGTGCTCATGGTACGTTTTCTAGGATAGACCACATGTTAGGACACAAAAATGATCTCAATAAATTTAAGAAGATTGAAATCATATCAAGCATTTTCTCTGATCAAAATGCCATGAAACTAGAAATTAACCACAAAAGAAAAACTGAAAAATACTCAAACACTTGGAAATTAAATAGCATGTTATTAAATAATGAATGGATTAACAATGAGATCAAAGAAGAAATAAAAAAGTTTCTAGAAACAAATGATAATGAGCATACATCAACTCAAAATTTATTGGACACAGCAAAAGCAGTTCTGCGAGGGAACTTTATTGCACTACAGGCATATCATAGGAAGCTAGAAAAAGCTGAAATAAGCAACCTGACCCTGCATATAAAAGAATTAGAAAAACAACAACAAATAAAACCCAGGACAAGTAGAAGGAAGGAAATAATAAAGATCAGAGCAGAAATAAATGACATAGAGCCTAAGGAAACAATATAGAGGATCAAAGAAACCAGAAGATGGTTCTTTGAAAAGGTAAACAAGATTGATGAACCTTTAACTAGCCTCACCAAGAAAAACAGAGAGAGGACTCAAATAAATAAAATTAGAAAGGACAGTGGAGAAATAACAACTGACACAACAGAAATACAAAGCATTGTAAGAAAATACTATGAAGAACTATATGCCAAAAAATTAGACAATCTTGGTAAAATGGAAGAATTTCTTGAATCATATAACCTTCCAGAAATCAATCTGGAAGAATCAGAACACCTATACAGACCAATTACAACAAATGAGATCGAAACAGTTATCAAAAAACTCCCAAAAAAGAAAAGTCCTGGGCCTGATGGCTTCACAAATGAATTCTATCAAAAATTCAAAGAAGAACTAACTCCTATCCTTCTCAAGCTATTTCAAAAAATTCAAGAGAAAGGAAGACTTCCAAATTCCTTTTATGAGGCGAGCATAATTCTGATCCCAAAACCGGGCAAAGACAACACAAAGAAAGAAAATTATAGGCCTATATCCCTGATGAATTTAGACGCTAAAATTTTCAACAAAATATTAGCCAACCGGGTCCAGCAATATATGAAAAAAATCATACACAACGATCAAGTGGGATTTATTCTGGAGAGGCAAGGCTGGTTCAATATTCGCAAATCAATCAATGTGATTCATCACTTAAACAAAAGGAAGGACAAAAATCACATGATAATTTCAATAGATGCAGAAAAGGCATTTGATAAAATCCAGCACCCATTCATGCTCAAAACTCTCAGTAAAGTGGGAATACAGGGATCATTCCTTAACATGATAAAGGCTATCTACGATAAACCGACAGCAAACATCATACGAAATGGACAAAGATTAAAAGCAATCCCCTTAGGATCAGGAACTAGGCAGGGATGCCCCCTTTCACCACTCTTATTCAACATAGTTCTGGAAGTCCTAGCTACAGCAATCAGACAAGAAGAAGAAATAAAAGGCATCCAAATTGGAAAAGAAGAAGTAAAACTGTCACTATTTGCAGATGATATAATATTGTATATTGAAAACCCTAAAGTCTCAGTCAAAAAATTACTGGACCTCATAAATGAATTCAGCAAGGTGGCAGGATATAAAATTAATACTCCGAAATCAGAGGCATTTCTATACACCAACAATGAAATATCAGCAAAAGAAATTAGGGAAACAATCCCCTTCACTATTGCAGCCAAAAAAGTAAAGTACCTAGGAGTAAATTTAACCAAGGAGGTTAAGGACTTGTACTCGGAAAATTATAGAACATTGATAAAAGAAATCAAGGAAGATACAAACAAGTGGAAGCACATACCGTGCTCATGGCTAGGAAGAATAAACATCATTAAAATGTCTATATTACATAAAGCAATTTATAAATTCAATGCAATACCAATTAAAATACCAATGACATACTTCAAAGATATAGAACACATATTCCAAAAATTTATATGGAACCAAAAAAGAACACGAATAGCCTCAGCAATCTTAAAAAGAAAAAATAAAGCAGGAGGTATCACTCTTCCAGATATCAAGGTTTACTATAAGGCCATTATACTCAAGACAGCCTGGTACTGGCATAAGAACAGGCACATAGATCAATGGAACAGAACAGAGAACCCAGAAATAAACCCACAGCTTTATGGACAACTGATATTTGACAAAGGAGGAAAGAACATACAATGGAGTAAAGACAGCCTCTTTAACAAATGGTGTTGGGAAAATTGGACATCCAACTGCAAAAAAATGAAACTAGACCATCAACTTACACCATTCACAAAAACAAACTCAAAATGGATAAAAGACTTAAATGTAAGCTGTGAAACCATAAGCTTCTTAGAAGAAAACATAGGCAGCAGGCTCTCCGACATCTGTAGCAGCAGTATATTTGCCGATTTATTTCCATGGGCAACTGAAATAAAAGGCAAGATAAACAAATGGGACTATATCAAACTAAAAAGTTTTTGCACAGCCAAATACAATAGGAACAGAATAAAAAGACAAACCACACAATGGGAGAACATATTCGACAGCGCATCTGATAAGGGGTTAATAACTAAAATTTATAAAGAACTTATAAAACTCAACATCAGAAAGACAAACAACCCAATCAAAAAATGGGCCAAAGAAATGAATAGAAATTTCTCCAAAGAGGACATACAGATGGCCAATAGGCATATGAAAAAATGGTCAACATCACTAATCATTAGAGAAATGCAAATTAAAACCACAATGAGATATCACCTCACACCAGTCAGAATGGCACTTATCAGCAAAACAACACAGAATAAGTGCTGGCGAGGATGTGGAGAAAAGGGAACCCTCTTGCACTGCTGGTGGGAATGCAGACTGGTGCAGCCACTGTGGAAAACAGTATGGAGTTTCCTCAAAAAATTAAAACTCTAACTGCCTTTTGAACCAGCTATCTCACTATTAGGAATATACCCTAAGAACACCATAGCACTGTTCGAAAAGAAGAAATGCGCCCCCATGTTCGTGGCAGCATTGTTCACAATAGCGAAGATCTGGAACCAGCCCAAGTGTCCGTCAGAAGACGAGTGGATTAAAAAGCTTTGGTACATATATACTATGGAATACTACTCAGCCATAAGAAACGATGACATCGGATCATTTATAACAAAATGGATGTACCTTGATAACATTATACGGAGTGAAATAAGTAAATCAGAAAAAAAGAAAAACTGAAACAGCATGATTTCATACATAAGTGGGACATAAAAGTGAGAATATGAGACATGGACAAGAAAGTGGTGGTTATGGGATGGGGGGAGGGAGGGAAGAGTGGGATAGGGAGGAGGGGAGGGACACAGGGAAAACCAGATTGAAGGTGACAGAGGACAATTGGACTTTTGGTGATGGGTATGCAGCACAATTGAATGATAAGATAACCTGGAGATATTTTCATTGTACATATGTACCCTGATTTATTGGTGTCACCCATTAGAATTAATAATAATAAAATATATATATAAAAAAATCTCATTCTTTATATGCTAAATTATAATTATATGAAATTAATCTCTAATAGGTGGTAGCTTTTTCTTGGTTAATTTTGAAAAAGCCTAAAGAATTAAAAGTAATTCCTGATTCCAAGTTTGAATACAGATAATCTTTAATGAGCAATAACAAACCAAATATTTCCAACATTATCATGAAAATGTCAAATTTTCTAGTGTAACAATAATATTTGGCTGTATAAAGATTAATTATTTAAGTCTAGTTGCTAACCAATTGTTGGGCAGATAAAATATAATATGCTCACTTTGTTAAAGATTGCACTGCCCACATGGAAGCCCATCACCCAGGTGATATTATATGCCCTTATGCTTGGGATGGGTTGGGGGAAAGACTGTAATGTAAGCAGGCTGGGTCATTATAGCCTAAGGCTTAGTTTTAAGAGTAAGCTTTTCCCCACACCCTTGACTGATTGGATGATGTGGGGTGGTGCGCTCTCCTGAGGAATCCCATTGTGCCTCGGATGGGTGGCTTTGTATTGGAGACTTCCTTGTTTGTGTAATTGGATTGGAGGTTTTGATTCTACACTATAAGGTGGGGCAGGCCAGGAGCTTGCTCTCTTGTTTTCTGAGGTATTAGAGAGGAGAACAGAGTAAGGCCACATGGAGGCCAGGAGAAGCAGCCAAGATAGTAGAATGCTGAGAAAGAAGCCAGTTTGTGCAGAGTTTGTGTAGAGAGAAGGAGATGAGAAACAGAGGTGAATAAGTCTGGTGAGCTAGAAACCTTTGATTCTAGGAAACTCGGATTGAGCACTGAATGTGTGGGTTTTGGAGCCCAGTGTGTGTTTTTGCTTGCCCGCCGGGTGCAAGCTAGAGTTAAACCTGATGGCTCACCAGTTCGTGGCTCCTATGTTTCATTACCGACTGTCCGAATCTAATGTGAACCTGCATTGGCCAGGCTGCAGTGATAGTGGCCTCAGCCATTGGCTTTACACCAATATCTAGTACCTTTCAGTTTTCAGTTTTCTAATATTCATGACTAAGGAGTTTGTTGGGCAGATAAAATATAATATGCTCACTTTGTTAAAGATGGCGCTGCCCACATGGAAGCCCGTCATCCAGGTGATATTATTTGCCCTTATGCTTGAGATGGCTGTGGGGGAAAAGCTGTAATGTAGGCAGCCAGGTCATTATAGCCTAAGGCTTAGTTTAAGAGTAAGCTCTTCCCCACACCCTTGACTGATTGGATGATGTAGGGTGGTGCACTCTCCTGAGGAATCCCATTATGCCTCAGATGGGTGGCTTTGTATCAGAGACTTTCTTGTCTGTAGATTGGATCAAGGGTTTGGATTTTCTATGCTATAAACTGGGGCAGTCCGGGAGCTTGATCTCTCTCTCTCTCTCTGTTGGTTCCTGAGTTCCTGAGGTTAGTATTAGAGAGGAGAGCAGATTAAGGCCATGTGGAGGAGAAGTAGCCAAGATGGCAGAGTGCTGAGGAAGTAGCCAGTTTTTTAAGAGTTTGGGCAGGAGGAGATGGGAAACAGAGGTGAATAAGTCTGGTGAGCTAGAAACCTTTGATTCTAGGAAACTCGGATAAGTCAGTAGCTTTGTGAGCACTGAATGTGTGGGTTTTGGAGCCCAGTGTGTGTTTTTGCTTGCCCGCCAGGTGCAAGCTAGAATTAAAGCTGATGGCTCACCAGTTTTTGGCTCCTGTGTTTCATTACCGACTGTTCGAATCTAATGCGAACCTGCATGGGTCAGGCGGCTGTGATAGTGGCCGCGACTACTGGCTTTACAGAGTTCACTTAAAAAGAATGAGAGATTTCAGATTGTCCTAAACCCTGAGGAAGTTCTTTGTGCAAACAGAAAATATGGAGTCATGCCTGACCAGGCAGTGGCACAGTGGATAGAGCTTCGAACTAGAATGTGGAGGACCCAGGTTCGAGACTCCGAGGTCACCAGCTTGAGCGTGGGCTCATCTGGTTTGAGCAAAAGCTCACCAGCTTGAACCCAAGGTCGCTGATTTGAGCAAAGGATTGCTTGATCTGCTGAAGGCTCGTGGTCAAGGCACATATGAGAAATCAATCTAAATGAACAACTAAGGAGTCGCAATGAAAAAACGATAATTGGTGCTTCTCATCTCTCTCTGTTCCTGTTTTTCTGTCCCTATCTATCCCTCTCTCTGACATTCTCTCTCTCCCTGTAAAAAGTAATATATATATATGGAGTCATAATAATTGTTAATGTGCTACATCAGAGTTCAAAAAATACATCTTAGACATGGTTATTGAAGAACCAAAGCAGACTATGGACATCAAAGTGGCAAAATAGGAACAGAAAGGGGACAAGAGGTACTGCACAGAAAAGGGTATGGGGTCTGATCATTCCTTTCAAAAAGCATTAGAAGAGTGAGGAGAGTCATAGGTTTATGCCTGAGACATGTCAAATGAACAGGACATATTGCACATGGAAGTAAACATAAAGGTTTATGGAAAAAGAAAAGGCTGTGACCAATGCATTTCAGGTCCAAAAAGCTCTGACCAGGACTAAATCAGTTTATGATTACTATATAATAGGCATTGTGTTAAGAACTTTCCATACATTACTTCATTTGACTCTTAACTAGTCTCAACATAGGTGTTACTTTTCCTAGTTTACAGACAAGAAACTGGGTTATAAGTTTATCTAACCCACAGCTGTTATTTAGTAAAGTTAGAATAAGATCCTAGAATGATCCACCTCCAAAGTTTGCTCTTAACCACTCTGCCATGCTAATTTTGAGAAAAAAGATTAAACTTATGAAAAAAACTAACAAGGACCTTTTTCAAGGATATTATCTCTTACCCTAGTTCCTCTATGCTTCCCTTTTTCTCTTGAAGAAAAATACTCTCCCATTTACTATGAAGGGGTGGGTCAGAGAAACATTCACATATTATACCTATTACTCATTTCTCACAGGAACCTGAAAGGCAACTCTATCCGTGTAGGTCATGAGCAAAAGCGTAATTAAGCATTTCTACTACCTGAATGAGCTCCAAGATTTATACTTCACCCAGTCCACTTTTCTTTATAACAATTTTAGAAGTAAATATCATCAAACACACACACACCACAAACCCCAGCACATCAAGATCAGCCATGGGTACCCATTGTTTGTAAATCCATGTAGTAAAAGCTGTGGCCAGCTCTGCACTCCATCTGGTTTTGTTCCTGCTGGGTTCAGCTATTCCCACCCTAACTCAAACAACATTTTGCCATCAGTAGAGAGAAACAGCATATCCATATCAGTCCCTACTCAGCCAACTGAATGATGTGTTGCCATAATAAACTAACTCTAACAGTCAAATCTGTTACAATTTCTCAATTAAGTACTGCATACAAAGCCAACTACATCTTTGTTTTCTTCCTCTACATTATCTCCCACTCTTCTCCTCTCACACTCCATACAGACATCATCCACATGGAATTATGTTCCAATCCAGAAGTACATCATGCTCTTTCATGATTCTGGATCTTAAAAAATGCTGTTCTTTTCCCCTAGCTGTTTTTTCCTCTCTGAGTCAATTGACAAATTTATTAGCCTTCAAGATGTAGCTCAAAAGCCCTCTTCTCTAGATATTCTCCTCTGTGTTCTGTATTTCTTTCCCCTTCTCTGCTCCCATGGAACTTTAGAATGCCTCTATTATAATTTCCATTATTTAACACATACAATTTATTCATATGCCTGTGTCCACAGTGAACCTGTGAATTCCAGCACCAAGAGCAGTGTCGAATATGTAGCAAACAATAGATGACAACTGGATGGTCTGTAAGTGAATGAAGGAATGAGCACAGAAACCTATGTTTTAACCAAATACCTTAAAGTTTTAGTCAACACATATAAGTTTATGCATGTACTTTGGTGTTACTGACATAATTGTTCTCCATGAATTCAAATAAAAGCTGTAAATGTAGATATTTTTACAATAGAAAAAGAAAATCTACTTGCAGTTAGTGGGGCTATAGACTTGACCCAAACTGAACAACCACAAAAAGGTGGAGGAATAGGAAGGAAGTAAGAACAGCAGCATACTAACTGGGTAGCTATTATCATCACAGACACCAACAATAGCTCTGATTTACATAAATTGCTTCAACACTAGGAGTAGTCTTGATGCCTTGGGCAATTTTCTTCTCAGGTGACAGTGGTTGGTTTTCTGGCCCTGACAGTGGGACCTTCTGCTGAGTCATTTGTTGCAGTTCCCTCTGGCAACATTCCCATATGGAGACTGTATTTCCTCTTCCTATTCATCAACATTGTTTTCTTGATAAATTCTGCAGCTATCATTGTTACAGTGTCTAAGTACTCTCTGCCCTTAGAAATTTTATAGTATGGTAATAGACATTTTGTCTAAAATGTTTTGATGTTAAATTTTCTGATTTATTTTTAAAAAATTATCTTAGAATAAAAAATAATAAAGGAGTAAAAAAAACGAAATACCCTTTTAAGAGCAAGAACATGTGAAGTATAAACTGTTTGTGTTAATTGACTTTCTATTCACGACAAAGACTTTGAACATTTTAAGTAAACAGAATTTACAGGGAGAAAATGCAATAACAGGAAATTCTTGGCTCTGGCCAGTTGGCTCAGCGGTAGAGCATCGGCCCGACATGTGGAAGTCCTGGGTTCTATTCCCGGCCAGGGCACACAGGAGAAGCACCCATCTGCTTCTCCACCCTTCCCCCTCTCCTATCTCTCTATCTCTCTCTACCTCTCCCACAGCCAAGGCTCCATTGGAACAAAATTGGTTCGGGCTTTGAGGATGGCTTCATGGCCTCTGCCTCAAGTGCTAGAATGGCTCCGATTGCAGCAGAGCAACTCCCCAGAGGAACAGAGCATCGCCCCCTGGTGGGCATGCCCGTGGATCCCAGTCTGGCTCATGCAGGAGTCTGTCTGACTACCTCCCCACTTCTAATTTAGGAATAAATACAGAAAAAGAAAATTTTAAAAATTCTTATTAAAGGTATTTCTATAATTCATTCAACCAGCATATACCTGGCACTCTGCAAGTAACAAGGTCAAGTAACAGAATCCTAGCTGGTAGTTGTTCATAATCTACAGGAAACTAAAGTGACCAAACATCCTGCTTTTGCCGGGACAGTCCCGATTTTTAACAATTTGTCCTGCGTCCCGCAGCATTTTAAAAAACTCTCGATTTTTGGAAAGAATACACGAAAAACTAGGGAACAGCAGGAGAACGGGAAGGGAATATATGGTTTTTGGCGGGGAGACCCCGCCTTGACCTGGAAGCTTCATATAGACCAAATTTTTAATCAAGAAACCCCCGCCCCCGTCAATGGTGTCCTGCTTTACCAATTTTAAAATCTGGTCACCTTAGGAAAGGCTCAAATTATAATGCAAAGTGATAAGAGGGAGAATACAGATAATGTAATGGGTATAAATTTCACCTTATAAATTTATATATAAAAGAAATATATTTCATTATACTCTATAATTATTTTTTATAGTTATATATTTCTTTTTCATTTTTTTCAGGTACAGTTCATATTCAATATTATTTGGTATTAGTTTCAGGTATACAGCATAGTGATTTAAAAATAATTACATTTGATTATATTTTATACCAATCTTTTATTGGCATGGAAGCCACCATCTTCCATGCCAATAAAAAATTTGTCATTGGTAATTCTTAGTTCTTTCTCCCCCATCCTTTAATCTGGTGTTTGGGATTTAGAAGAAAAGGATAGTGGAGAACTGGCCCTCCAATACTGTTCGTGTGTGCCCTGTCTGCAGGACTCCTCAGCTCAAGGGCCATGGAACACCGCTGTGTCCTGCAGGAGAAACAAGCTTTCACAGGACTACAGATGTTTTTCTCTGCCTATGGTCTCTAGGCAGCTGATCTTGAGGGCTTCGCCACAGAGGTGCAGAGTCATGAATTGTTTAAGAAGGCTGATGTAAGGCCAGGGGCCAGGGTCACCATAACAGCCGCTTGACCCGTGCAGGTTCGCATTAAATTCGGACAGTCGGTAATGAAACAACAGAGCCAAGAACTGGTGTGCCATCAGCTTTAATCCTAGCTTGCACCAGGCAGGCAAGTAAAAACACACACTAGGCTCCAAAACCCACTTATTCAGTGCTCACAAAGCTACTGACTTATCCGAGTTTCCTAGCATCAAAGGTTTCTAGCTCACCAGTCTTATTCACCTCTGTTTCCCATTTCCTTCTTTCTGCACTAACTCTGCACAAACTGGCTTCTTCCTCAGCACTCGGCCATCTTGGCTGCTTCTTCTCTCTTCCATGTGGCCTTAATCTGCTCTTCTCTCTAATGCTAACCTCAGGAACCAAGAGGGCAAGCTCCCGGCCTGTCCCACTTTATAGTGTAGAAATCCAAACCTTTAATCCAATCTACAAACAAGAAACTCTCTGATACAAAGTCACTTATCTGAGGCATAATGGTAGGATTCCTCATGAGAGTGCACTCCCCCACATCATCCAATCAGTCAAGGGTGTGGGGAAAAGCTTACTCTTAAAACTTACACGTGGGCAGCACCATCTTTAACAAAGTGAGCATAATATATTTTATCTGCCCAACAGCTGACTTTGGCATCACTTGGACTTGCATCCTGAGCAGGCCATATCTGTAAGATTTTAGCCAATGTTTTTTTTTCAATATGCTAAGCTTCAGATTTTCATCAACAAAGTGAAGTTATATATGTTATCTACCTCACAGAGTTGTTGGGAGGGCAAAGTGTGGTAATTTAATATGAAGTGCTTATTAGCACACCTGGTACATAATACATGTTCAGTAACAGCTGCTATCATTATCATTGCTATTGTTGTTATTGTTTAGTATTACTGACACCATCATGATCAAGGCACCACCAGGAGTACTAAGTCCTTTCTGATCCCAGGACCTACAGATTTCTTCTCTTCCTCCCTTCCCCAGGCCAGGGAACTCTTTTTCATCTGGGATGAGGTCCCATATTCTGCACCACTTTCTCCAAGCCTCATCTCCAGTTGTATATTATTTTATCTTGATACTTTTCCAATAGTCATCTATCTATTAGAATGTCCTCAGAGTGGGTTTTTGAGGGGGTAAGTGGGTTTCTTTCCCCAAAACTGTCTTGGGCAGAGAACAGCAGAGAGGAAAAAGGGGGAAATACAGAAAAGAAAAAAGAATTAATTTATTTCAAAATATTGTTTAGCCACACTGATGAAAAGTGGTCAAATTTTGCTGGGTGCCTGGCATATCATGTATACTTAATAAATTTTGCTGGATAAATAAAATACATTTCTGTAAGAAGAAATAGCATGCACAAAGCCATGAGCTTTAAAAAAATTTAGATGTTTAGAAAGGTAACACATAGATGGAAATAAAACTTTATAAAGTAAGGGGAGAGAAAGAGAGGATAATAGAAATAAAATATGCTATTAAACTAACCAGAATGAACTCATTGGTCTTACTAAAAAAGTTTTAATTTTTCTTATAATGGAAGTATTTTATTAAGCTGAGGAATGACTAAATCAGTTATAAATGATGAAGAAAGACATGGAGCAAGACTAGACATAAAAGATAATAGTTTGAAAATTAAGCAAAAATTACAGTGGTCCAGAAAAGGAGATTGAAATATTAGACATAATTGTCTGCTTCTCTGTAACTGAATTGTATATTTTACCTTTGCCACAGCTTTGTGGAGGGAAAGGCTAAATGAATAGCCCCTTGACCTTGGACTTGGTTATGTCTTTCTTTGACTGAAAGGATGTTAGTGGACATGGTAAAATCATAGGTTTGAAATGTGCTTGTGCACTTGAGGTATCCTTCTGAGCTCTGAGATATTCCATGAAAAGAACATGCCATACTAGCCACTGAAATCTATCCTAGGCCCCAGAATGATATACATGTAATAGGCCTGAACCCAACATGCAGCCTGCAGCTCAGAGCCCAGACTCTAGAGTTCAGACTTACCCAAATGAGACTCATGAGAATAAAAATTGTTTTTATAAGTGGACCATTGAATTTTAGAGAGTAGTTATTTTTAGGGCACTCTAGATTCTAAAACTTGAAATTCTTTTTAAACTTGATGGCCTGACCTTTACACAGCTTCCAGACAGAAAATTAAGGTTTAATCATGTAAATTGGGCATTTTTAGATGAATTTTTACAGATGTGTTTTTTGAAAATATATCTTTTTACAAAATGAATTTGAACCAACCACTGTAATTTACTCTAAGTATCAATGATTGATACTTTAAAATGACTGCATATTTGCAGAGTTACTTGTCTCATTCTGTATTTAAAATACAAAGAAAGATAAAGAATACGGTAAGAAGGTCCTAGAGCAGTGGTTCTTAACCTTTTTGAGGTACCGAACCCACCAGTTTCATATGCGCATTCATCGAACCCTTCTTTAGTGATAAATAAAATATGATTTTTTTTTCCAAATTCAAGACATAGGTATATGTTTTTTTACTGGTGCACAAAATGAGCTGTGTATGAACATCACCTTGCTCACAGAACAAAACCAACAAAGTGCATGAACTCACAACAAATTACGGTATTACTTTATTCTGGCCTCCGTGGCAGAGGCTTCTCTGAACCCCTGAGACCAACTCTTCGAACCCCTAGGGTTCGATAGAACCCAGGTTAAGAATCACTGAGCTAGAGGCACAGTTCCTCCCCCCCATTTATACTGCTAATGGGATGCTGAACTGACTATGGCCAGCACACTCTCTCCTGGATCACTGCCTTCAAATTAGGCATTATTTAAGCCAGAAAATCCCTGGCAGGTTATGGTGTTATAGGGCTTTTCAGGGGTTCCTAAGGCAGTATCACAGCTTTATGGTTAGGTATGTAGTTCTCCTTGAGGAGAGTTTATTTTCTCATTTTCAATCATCCTAGATGAGCTCCAATATGAGTCAAGAAATGAAGATTTAGAGCCTCCGATTGATGTATTATCTTCATTTTGAGCCTAGGAATTTGGACAGGGCTCTAACTCATGGATATGCTGGGACATTCCTGGCAAGATATCTGTGAGCTTGAAGCTGGACCAAAAACAGAGCTGAAGTTGTGTCTGCTCTAAGAGTAGCCACGTTTAATACAATGGTAACTTACTGCCTTTGTAGTACTTTCCTTCCAAAGTCTAGCCAATATTTTCACCTGGTTTCAATTGTGCTGTGGGAGTTAGGATGAATCTGTCTCATTTTTCAGATGAAGAAGAGCAAGGGCCTGGCTTGCATGAAATGAAAAAAGCAGCAGTGGTAGTGATTGTTTTGGGAGGACAAGAAAGCTGAGCCCATATGTTTAGTGATCTCGTGAACAGGGCCAACAGCAGAGGCAGCAGTGTGATGAGGAAGCCACCTGCTCCTGAGCAGACGTAAGTCAGGACCTGGGAAAACTCTCAAAAGTAAAGAGGACCTATTTCCAGTGCCTAGACTAGAAGAGGCTTAAACTATAAGTGGGAACTAAAAGAAAGCATGATCTTATTTTATGATCACTAGCTGGTAAAATCTGAAATATTTAGATAACAACAATTTCTCAGTTTAATCAGTAAATAATAATTTTTTAACTTATAAAAGGCATTTTAAATGCAAAATTATTGCAATATTATAAGAAAAGTTAAGAGCAGGCCCTGGTCAGTTGGCTCAGTGGTAAAGCATCAACCTGGCACGTGGAAGTCCCAGGTTCAATTCCCGGTCAGGGCACACAGGAAAAGCAACCATCTGCTTCTCCTACCCCCCCCCCCTCCTTTTCCCTTCCTGCAGTGATAGTTCAATTTATTCAAGCACATTAGCTCTGGGGGCTAAGGATGATTCCATAGAGTCTCTACCTCAGACAAAAAAATATCTCAGGTTTCGAGCAATGATGCCAGATAGACAGAGCACCAACCTCTGACAAGTGTCACTGAGTGGGCCCTGGCCAGGGTGCATGTGGGAGTCTGTCTCCCTTCTTCTCACTTAACTTTAAAAAAGAAAAAGAAAAAAGTACGAAAAAGAAAAATTAAGAGCATAGTCCAAAATTCTCAAATATAAATATATTCAATTCTCAAATATAAATATATTTTTCACTTATAAAAATTCTATCCTTATGAAAAATAACTAAAATGTATAGCATATAACCACTGATATGGACATATGGAAAGTAAGTAGGTACTGGGAATTTTGTGGAGACCATTAGTAAGAAGTTATCTAAAATAAGATGCTTTTATCAATGCCATGAACATATTAATGAGAGAAAAGAAATAATACACTAAGTTTTTTAAAGACACATTTGGCTTCTCTCTTTAAAGAGTACTCTGCTAAATTAAAGCATTAATGTATGAAAAAATATATTTTTTCAAAAAACTACTTTTTAACAATATGCTTGACATTTCACTTATTCACTTCTAAGGTTTATAAAATAAAAAATCTAACTAGACTGATTTTGGCCCATGTGGTCCTTTTACTTTACTTGAATTCTTATATGAGTAAGGATCAGTTTTAGCTTATTGCATGACAAGAAAGGAGTATCTCCTTCTATGAAGTCTTTAAGAGTAAAGTCATTCAGAGATTTCAAGATGATGACAAAGTAGGTGGACATTCCACCTACCACTTTCCAGGACAAAATTTGATTACAACTTAATTTAAGAACAATCATCTTGAAAAACCAACTTTGTACTAAATGAAGAAGAGTCTATAACCAAGCATCACAGAAGTCACACCAAGAGTGGTAGAAAGGGCGGAGACGTGGAAAGGGCTGCCCAGCTCCCAGGAGCCAACAATGGTGGCTGAAAGTCCAGAGGGACTCTCACTGTGAGGAGGGTCACCCTGAGAGGGGAGGGTCCTCAGCTCCAGGCATAGCATCCCAGCCTAGTGCCCCAGAAGCTAGAAGAGGTGCCCACACAGCATTTGGTGGAGAAAAGAACCAGGGTTTCTGTCTGCAAGAAAGAAACAGAGCTCTCAGAGATACAGGCTCTTAAAGGGCCCACATAGAAAATCTTGTTTACAGCCACTTACCCTGGGATCCGGTAGAAGGAGAGTTGAGCAAACTGGAGTCGCATGAGAATAGTATAAAGTTGGAGGCTCAGGGAGAGACATGGTGGGGTACAGTTTCCAGAATCCCTGTGCTGAGTTATTCTCTAATGCCACAGTCGCCATCATTCCTGGGTGGAGCAGTTCCCTCTGAAAGGCATCAGTCTGGGGAAAAGCAAATACTCCACCCTTGGGAGTCTCTCCTGTCCCACCCCATAGAGCTGGGCCATTCTGAGAAGCCATGAAGCAGGGAACCCGTCAGTGACTCAGTTTTTTAGCGTTGAGGCTGGAACTTACCTGCACAGGCTCCCGAGTCTATAACTGGTGCTTCAACTTCATGGGAGACTCAGTAGAAATTGTCCAGGCTACAGGCACACTACATCTCTGGGTCTCAGAAGCCACAGTCTACTGAGGTTTGTGAAAAAAGTCTGGACAGACTGACACCTGTTCCTAAGGGGCAGAAACCAAAACCACCACCCTTCCTAATCTCTGAATTGTCCCAGTCAATAGATAGTACCAAAGGTTTTTTCAGTGGATGAGCCCAACAAGCAGCCAGCAGTCAGAGGCTGCAAGAGGTGGGACTCAGGGAAACTTAGCATTTTAAGTGGACCTTCCTCCAGGCTCATTGTGGGGAAAAGCCAGTCTAAGTGTGCATCTTGGTATTTCCATTTCTACCTGGGCTTAGCAGAGGCTAAGCTGGATTGCTTGTAGTTCCAAAAAGATTGGTGAGGGCCAGTCATGGGCATGTTCCCACTGGTCTGTGCCAGGCTCCCTCCAGGGAAGACAAAGGCTGGCACATCCAGTGAACAGTCTCAGATAGCATTGGTTCAGGACCTAACAACCCTTGCTAGTAGGGTATCCTAAAGAAGGTCTCCTCATATTGGCCTAGCTGAGGCGAGTTCTGCTTTCTGTGATCAGCATTGGCACAGCAGCTTATGTGCATTAAATACGGCAGAGCTTCAGAGTCAGGTAGCCTGGATGTTGGATATCCTGACCCACTAGGCTAGATTCCACAAGGGGAAGGTTGAGAGGCTTAGAGCATGGACATTTAAAGTATGGGTTCCTGGGGGCCTATTGTTGGGTCTGGGGGACACAGTCAGCCCCAGGAGAGGACTCTCAGAGTCTTCCTCCATGAGATCAGGGTCTCACCAGCTGTAAGAACTTCTGCAGAGAGGTCTATCACCCCACTCAATCTGAACCTGCTGCTCACCTTCCTGGGGAGAAGTAAAATTTGAGTATTTATCAGTGGCTGAGGAATTAAGCTCTGGAGTAAGAGACATTTTCCTTATAATGAGCTCCTGACAAAGAGACCCCTGAATTAGGGGGGTCCCACTAATGTATCAACCTCAGCTGCCCTAACCCACCAAGTTTGCAACCTGTAGAGGGGTTGGTTGTGTGAGGCCAGTCTAAGCCCATACTACAGTTTTTCTACAGAAGACTCTGTGGGAAGACCAGGAATCTGAAAGAGGAGGTGGAGCAGCTGAAAATTAGAAGCAAATCTTATAAAGCTTGGGACTTTTACAGAGGTGCTGTCACCTCTAAGCAGGAGGAAAATGATTCTTATACAAAGTTTGGCCCCTACCACACTACACAGACACAGAAAATGCAGACACAAACAGCAAACAGAGCAATAGCTCCAGATAGGTAGCCTATGGCATGTTAGAAACAATGGCTGATGCTACCCCAAGAAGACCTAGAAACAACACAGCCAGTAGTAAGCAGAAGATAGCACCAACCCTAGACTCAGCTAACTACACAAGCAGCACACTCAAAGGAGGAGTCCAGCACGCCCAACAGGACAGACATTGCACAGTATCTAATACACATAATCAAAGTTGACCCTTAGAGCAAGCCAGCCAAAGGGAAAACAGCCCCACGAAAACATCAATGGCATTTGATACACACAGCAAGAGGAAAAATACTACCCTCAAGAAGCATTCCTAGAACAAGAAACTTAGGTGGCCTGGAGTTCAGTACCACCAAGCCCATCTTCTTCATAAAAACACCACAACAAATTTCAAAGTCATAAAGCACTATCTAATGCACAGACAAAAAGGGCAGATGAAGAAATATGGCCCAAATGAATCAATAACAGAAATCCTCAGAAAAAGGACTAAATGAAATGAAAGTAACCAAACTACCACAAGCAGAGTTTAAAATAATGATTTTTAGGATGCTCAAGGATCTTAGAGCAACAATGGATGATCACAATCATAACTATAATGAAAAGACAGCAAGCATCAAAAAGGACATTGAAGTCATAAAAATGAACCAGTCAGAAATGACAAATACAATATTAGAAATGAAGACTGCACTAGAAGAAATTAACAGCAGGCTGGATAAAGCAGAGGACCAAATCAGCAATTTAGAAGACAAGATAAACAGAAGCACAGAAGCAGAGCTACAAAATGAAAAGAGGCACAAAAAGACTGCGAAAACTCTAAGAGACCTCTGTGACAACATGAAGAAAAACAGCTCCCCATCATAGTGGTTCTGGAAGGAGAACAGAATGAACAGGAATAGAGAACATGTTTGAAGAGATCATATTTAAAAATACTCCTAAATTGATGAAGGAAAAAGTTACACAAGTTCAAGAAGCACAAAGAGTCACATTAAAGAGGAACCCAAAGAGGCCTACTACAAAACACATCATAATTAAAATGCCTAAGTTTAGGGACATAGAAAGAATACTAAAAGCTATGAAAGAAGACCTGTTAATTACCCACAGAGGAGCCCCCAAAAGAATGACATCTGACTTCTCAAAAGAAACACTTGAGGCCAGAAAGAATTGACAAGAAATATTCAAAGTGATGCAAAACAAGAAACTACAACCACGACTGCTTTATCCAGCAAAGCTATCATTCAAAATTGAAGAAAAAATAAAAAGCTTCCCTGACAAAAGAAAAAGACTCAAGAAATTTATTACTGTCAAACCAGTACTAGAACAAATGTTAAGAGACCTGCTATAAAAAGAGCAAAGAGAAAAAGAAATTGAGAAAAAGAAGATTGTAGGTTTAAAGAACAAATTGACAATAAATAAATACATATCAATAATAACCTTAAATGTAAATGGATTAAATGCTCCAATCAAAAGATATAGGATATCTGCATGGATAAGAAAACAGAACCCATAAATAGGCTGTTGTGCAAGAACAAAAGATACACATAGACTGAAAGTAAAGGGATAAAATAAGTATTTCATGCAAATGGGGGGAAAAAAGCTGGGGTAGCAATACTTATATCTGACTAAATAGCTTGTAATACAAAGGCAACAGATAAAGAAGGTCACTACATAATGATAAAGGGAGCAATCAAACAGGAGGATATAACCATTGTAAATATTCATGCACCTAAATATATAAAGCAGATTTTAATGGACATAATGGGCAAGATTGACAGCAATATTATAATAGTAAAATATTTTAATACCCCACTAACAACAATGGATATATCCTCCAGACAGAAAAGTAACAAAGAAACGGTGGCATTAAATGACACACTAGATCAACTGGATTTAACTGATATCTTCAGAACCTTTCACCCCAAAGCAGCAGAATATACATTCTTTTCAAGTGCTCATGCTACATTCTCTAAAATAGACCACATGTTAGGACACAAAATAAGTCTCAATAAATTTAAGAAGTTTGGAATCATATCAAGCATCTTCTCTGTTCACAATGGCATGAAACTAGAAATTAACTAGAATAAAAAAACTGAAAAACATTCAAACACTTGGAGGCTAAATAGCATGTTATTAAATAATAAATGGGTTAACAATGAGATTAAGGAAGAAATAAAAATTTTCTCAAAACAAATGAAAATGAACATACAACAATTCAAAATCTATGGAACACAGCAAAAGCAGTCCTTAGAGGGAAGTTCATAGCATTACAGGTATACCATAAAAAGCAAGAAAAAAAGCTCAAATAAACAACTTAACCCTGCACCTAAAAGAACTTAAAAAAGAACAACAAATAAAGCCTAGAGGAAGAAGGAGAAAGAAAATAATAAAGATCAAGTGGAAATAAATGACATAGAAGCTAAAAAAAGAAGTACAAAAGATCAATGAAACCAAGAGCTGGTTCTTTAAAAGTGTAAATAAGATTGCCAAACCTTTAACCAGACTCATCAAGAAAAAAAGAGAGAGAACTCAAATAAATAAAATTAGAAATGAAAGTAGAGAAATAACAACTCACATCACAAAAATACAAAGGATTGTAATAAAGTACTATGAAGATCTATATGCCAAAAAATTGGACAACCTAGGTGAAATTGATAAATTCCTAGAAACATACCGTCTTTCAAGACTCAATAAGAAGAAACAGAAAACTGAAACCAACCAATTATAACAAATGAAATGGAAACAGTCAGCAAACACTCAGCAAACAAAAGTCCTGGACCAGATGGCTTCACAGGCAAATTTTACCAAACATTCAAAGAAGAACTAATATCTATTTTTCTTAAGCTACTTCAAAAAATTTAAGAGAAAGAAAGACTTCCAAGCTCCTTTTAATAGCAAGCATTATCCTTATTCCAAAATGAGGTAAAGACACTACAAAGAAATAAAACTATAGGTCAATATCCCTGGTGACCTTAAATGCTAAGATTCTCAACAAAATAATAGCAAACCAGATCTAGCAATACTTCAGAAAAATCATATATCATGATCAAGTGGGATTTTTTCTGGGGAAATAAGGTTGGTACAGTATTCACAATTCAATAAATGATATTCATCACATTAACAATAGGAAGAATAAAAATCACATGATTATATCAAATACAGAAAAAGCATCTGATAAAATCCAGCACCCATTTATGACCAAAACTCTCAACAAAGTGGGAATACAGGGACCATACTTCAACATAATAAAGTCAATCATGACAAACCCACAGCCAACATCATACTCAATGGGCAAAAATTAAAAGCAATCCCCTTAAGATCAGGAACAAGAAAGGGGTGCCCACTTTCCACATTGTTAACATAGTTCTGGAAGTCCTAGCCTAGACAATCAGACAACAAGAAGAAATAAAGGGCATCAAAATTAAAGAGAAGACTTAAAACTATCATTATTTGCTGATGACATGATACTGTACATAGAAAACCCTAAAGAATCAGTCAAAAAATGATTAGACCTGATAAATGAATTCAGCAAGGTGGCATGATATAAAATTAATATTTAGAAATTACTGACATTTTTATTTACCAACAATAAACTCTCAGAAAAAGAACTTAAGGAGACAATCCCCTTCATTATTGCAACTAAAAATAACAAAATAAAATACCTAGAAGTAAATTTAACCAAGGAGGTAAAAGACCTGTACTCAAAAAATTATAAGACATTGAAAAAAGAAATTAAGGAAGATACAAACAAGTGGAAGCATATACCATGTTCATGGATAGAAAGAATAAACATTAAAATGTCTATACTACCCAAAGCAATCTATAAATTCAATGCAATTCCTAATAAATTACCAATGACACACTTCAAAGATACAGAACAAATATTCCAAAAATTTATATGGAACCAAAAAGGAACAAAATTGCTTCAGCAATCTTGAAAATGAAGAATAAAATGAGAGGTATCACACTTCCTGATATCAAGTTATACTGTAAGGTCATTATAATAAAACCAGCTTGGTACTGGCATAACAACAGGCATACCAAAAAATGGAACAGAACAGAGAACTCAGATAAACTCATGCTTTTATGGTCAATTTATATTTGGTAAAGGAGGTAAGAGCATACAAAGGAGTAAAGACAGTCTTTGTAATAAATGGTGTTGGGAAAATTGGACAGGTACATGCAAAACAAATAAAACTAGACCACCAACTTACACCGTTTACAAAAATAAACTCAAAATAGAAGACTTAAATGTAAGTAGCAAAACCATAAACATCTTGGGAGAAAAAATAGTAAACTCTCATATCTCTCGTAGCAATATTTTTACTGATTTATCTCCACAAGCAAATGAAATAAAGGACAACTAAAGTAAATAGGACTGTATCAAACTAAAAAGCTTTTGCACAGCAGAAGACATCATAAACAAAATAAAAAGACATCCCACAGAATGGGAGAACATATTCACCAATATGTCAGTTAAGAGGTTAATAACCAAACTTTATAAAGAACTTCTAAAACTTAACACCAGAAAGGTAAACAATCCAATTAAAACATGGGCAAAAGAACTAAATAGACACTTCTCCAGAGAAGACATACAGATAGCCAACAGGCATATGAAAAAATGTTCAATGTCAAGCATCAGAGAAATGCAAATTAAAACCACAATGAACAAGGAGCAAGATGGCACCGGAGTAGGCGGACGTACCAACTTCCAAGTCCCAGAACCAAAGTGGATTAAGCAATTTTAAGAACCATCATCTGGATAAAACAACTTTGAACTAAACTAAGTGGACTCTTCAACCAAGGAACACAGAAGAAGCCTCATTGAGACTGGTAGGAATAGCGAAACCACGAAGAGGGCTGCCCAGCTCCCCGGAGCAAATGGCTGCCTGGAGAAACCCGCGTGGCAGGAGGAGAGTTTGGCGGAGAGGGAGGGACCTGGTCCCAGGAACCAAGCCCCAGCCTGCATTCCCAAAGCCTAGAAGAGCCGTTTGGACAGTATTGAGCTCTGAAGCAAGTGAGGGAGCTCCCAGGCCTACAGTGTGGAGTATTAGGTCCCTTCCTACTCTGCTGAGGGTTGCTGAAGGGTTTGTTGGCCACAGGACGCTGAAACACGGTTCTGTCGGCGTGGGCGGAGGCCAAGCCGGTGTGAGCTCGGTCTAGCCCAGCAGCGTTGGAGGGGACACGCGAAAGCGGTCCGGAAGCTGCGGGCCCACCTGTAATCCCACCTATGGGGACAAAGCGGGAGGCCAGGAACGGGCAGAAATCTACTCTGTGACCCTGCACAGGCCGGCCCTGACCGCGGAAATGGGGCTAGGCCAAGGGACGGGCGCAGGCTAGTGGCTGAGCTCACGCTGCCAGCACCGCCCAACCGGAGAAATTGCGGTTTGCCATTCTGCGTGCGCGAGCGGGCTCCAAGCGCAGGAACGGGGTAGACCCCGAAAAATTGGAAGCTCGCAGCTGAGCTAACGCTACTATCACCACCTGGCCGGAGAAACCGCGATTTGTCATCCTACGTGCACGAGCGGGCTCCGAACGCGGGCAAGGGGTAAAGTCCAGAAAGAGCGAAAGTTCGCAGCTGAGCAGAAGCCAGCAAACACGCCCAGCCCAATAAACCTTGGATTGCGGGCCTGCGCAGAAGGGCCCTGGCCTTGAAGGTGGGGCTAAAGCTTTGGACAGGAAAAGGCTCACAGCTGAGAGCACGTCAAAAGCCCCGTCCAACTCGCGAAACTGTGGCAAGCAGGCTCTGACTGCGGGTTATGGGCAGAAGTCCGGAAACAGGCTTGGTCCGCAGCTGAGCAAAGGTGCTCACCTCTACCCTTGGTGCTAAGGCTTGTGGCTTCAGTGACTGCCCCTCCCATGGAGGAGAGGCAGAAAACACAGCAAAAGTCACAGTGGGCTGGTGCTGGCAATGCCCATACGCAACCACCCTAGAAAGCGGCAGAGGGAGTTGGGGGCCTGCAGACAGACCACACCTAGAGAACACAAAGGCAACACTTAATGGATTCCAGTGCCCACAACTTGCTTATACACAGACAAAATGGGCAGGCAGAGGAATGCAAACCAAATGAATCAAGAGAAATCCCCAGAGAAGGACCTGAATGAACCAGATATAACAAAATTACCAGAAGCAGAATTTAGAATAATGATAGTTAGGATGTTCAAAGAAATTAGAGCAACAATGGATAGTCATTATGAACACCTAAATAAAGAGATAAAAAGTATAAAAAAAAATTGGAATAATAAAAAAGAATCAGACAGAAATGCCAAATACAGTATCAGAACTGAAGACTACAATGGAAGAAATTAAAAGCAGGATGAATTACGCTGAGGATGGAATAAGCAAGTTAGAGGACACAATAAACAAAGGCACAGAAACAGAGGAGAAAAAGGAAAAGAGACTCAAAAATGTGAGGAAACTCTAAGGGAGCTTTGTGACAACATGAAGAGAAACAACATTCGCATCATAGGGGTGCCTGAAGAAGAGGAGAGAGGACAGGAAATGGAAACTTTGCTCAATCAAATCATAGCAGAAAACTTCCCTATATTAAGGCTGGGAAACACTTCACACGTTAAAGAAACACACAGAACTCAATTAAAGAGAAACCCAGAAAGATCTACACCAAGACACATCATGGTTAAAATACCAAAGCAAATGGATAAAGAAAAAATTTTAAAAGCTGCTAGGGAAAAAAAGGGTATCACCTACAAAGGAGCCCCCATAAGGATGACATTGAACTTCTCAACAGAAACACTTGAGGCCAGAAGTGAATGGCAAGATATATTCAAAGTAATGCAGAACAAGAACCTACAACCAAGATTACTTTATCCAGCAAGGCTAACGTTTAAATTTAAAGGAGAAATAAAGAGCTTCCCAGAAAAAGAAAGCCTCAAGGAATGCATAAAAACCAAACCAATTCTGCAAGAGATACTAAGGGGCCTCTTGTGAACAGTTAAAAGGGAGGAAAGAATAGAGCAAAAGAAGAATACAGCTTTAAAGAATAAAATGGCAATAAACAACTACATATCAATAATAACCTTAAATGTAAATGGATTAAATGATCCAATCAAAAGACATAGGGTAGCTGCATGGATAAAGAAACAGGACCCATAAATATGCTGTCTACAAGAGACACACCTTAAAACAAAAAAGGAAAAGATGCACATAGACTGAAGGTAAAAGGATGAAAAAAATATTTCATGCAAATAGAAATGATAAAAAAGCAGGGGTAGCAATACTTATATCTGACAAAATGGACTTTAAAACAAAGTCTGTAGTAAGAGATAAAGAAGGACACTACATAATGATAAAGGGAACAATTCAACAGGAAGATATAACTATTATAAATATCTATGCACCAAATATAGGAGCCCCGACATACATAAAGCAGACAGTGATGGATATAAAGGGTGAGATTAACAGCAATACTATCATAGTAGCGGATTTCAATACCCCTCTAACAAAACTGGATAGATCCTCAAGAAAGAAAATTAATAAAGAAACAGCAGAATTAAAGGAGATACTAGATCAACTTGATTTAATAGATATCTTCAGAACTTTTCACCCTAAAGCAGTAGAATATACATTCTTCTCAAGCGCTCATGGTACGTTTTCTAGGATAACCACGTGTTAGGACACAAAAATGGGCTCAATAAATTTAAGAAGATTGAAATTATATCAAGCATTTTCTCTGATCACAATGCCATGTAACTAGAAATTAACCACAAAAAAAAAACTAAAAAATACTCAAACACATGGAAACTCAATAGCATGTTATTAAATAATGAATGGATTAACAATGAGATCAAAGAAGAAATAAAAATGTTTCTAGAAACAAATGATTATGTGCACACATCAAATCAAAATTTATGAGACACAGCAAAAGCAGTTCTGAGAGGGAAGTTCATTGCACTACAGGCATATCATAGGAAGCTAGAAAAAGCTGAAATAAGCAACCTGACCCTGCATCTAAAAGAACTAGAAAAACAACAACAAATAAAACCCAAGACAAGTAGAAGGAAGGAAATAATAAAGATCAGAGCAGAAATAAAAGATATAGAGGCTAAGGAAACAATACAGAGGATCAATGAAACCAGAAGCTGGTTCTTTGAAAAGGTAAACAAGATTGATGAAGCTTTAACTAGACTCACCAAGAAAAACAGAGAGAGGACTCAAATAAATAAAATTAGAAAGGACAGTGGAGAAATAACAACTGACACAACAGAAATACAAAACATTGTAAGAAAATACTATGAAGAACTATATGCCAAAAAATTAGACAATCTTGGTGAAATAGACAAATCTCTTGAATCATATAATCTTTCAAAAATCAATCTGGAAGAATCAGAACACCTAAACCGACAAATTACAACAAATGAGATCGAAACAATTATCAAAAAACTCCCAAAAAGGAAAGTCCTGGGCTTGATGGCTTTACAAGTGAATTCTATCAAAAATCCAAAGAAGATCTAACTCCTATCCTCCTCAAGCTATTTCAAAAAATTCAAGAGGAAGGAAGACTTCCAAACTCCTTTTATGAGGAGAGCATAATTCTGATCCCATAACCGGGCTAAGACAACACAAAGAAACAAAATTATAGGCCTATTACCATGATGAATTTAGACGCTAAAATTCTCAACAAAATATTAGCCAACCGGATCCAGTAATATATGAAAAAAATCATACACCATGATCAAGTGGGATTTATTCTGGAGAGGCAAGGCTGATTCAATATTCGCAAATCAATCAATGTGATTCATCACATAAACCAAAGGAAGGACAAAAATCACATGATAATTTCAATCGATGCAGAAAAGGCATTTGATAAAATCCAGCACCACTCATGCTCAAGAATCTCAGTAAAGTGGGAATACAGGGATCATTCCTTAACATGATAAAGGCCATCTACGACAAACCCACAGCTAACATCATACTAAATGGACAAAAATTAAAAGCAATCCCCTTAAGATCAGGAACTAGGCAGGGATGCCCCCTTTCACCACTCTTATTCAACATAGTTCTGGAAGTCCTAGCTACAGCAATCAGACAAGAAGAAGAAATAAAAGGCATCCAAATTGGAAAAGAAGAAGTAAAACTGTCACTATTTGCAGATGATATGATATTGTATATTGAAAATCCTAAAGTCTCAGTCAAAAAACTACTGGACCTTATAAATGCATTCAGCAAGGTGGCATGATATAAAATTAATACTCAGAAATCAGAGGCATTTCTATATACCAACAATGAACTGTCAGCAAAAGAAATTAAGGAAACAATCCCCTTCACTATTGTAGCCAAAAAAATAAAGTACCTAGGAGTAAATTTAACCAAGGAGGTTAAGGACTTGTATCGGAAAATTATAGAACTTTGATAAAAGAAATCAAGGAAGATACAAACAAGTGGAAGCATATACCGTGCTCATGGCTAGGAAGAATAAACATCATTAAAATGTCTATATTACCCAAAGCAATTTATAAATTCAATGCAATACCAATTAAAAAACCAATGACATACTTCAAAGATATAGAACACATATTCCAAAAATTTATATGGAACCAAAAAAGAACACGAATAGCCTCAGCAATCTTAAAAAGAAAAAATAAAGCAGGAGGTATCACTCTTCCAGATATCAAGGTTTACTATAAGGCCATTATACTCAAGACAGCCTGGTACTGGCATAAGAACAGGCACATAGATCAATGGAACAGAACAGAGGACCCAGAAATAAACCCACAGCTTTATGGACAACTGATATTTGACAAAAGAGGAAAGAACATACAATGGAGTAAAGACAGCCTCTTTAACAAATGGTGTTGGGAAAATTGGACATCTACCTGCAAAATAAATGAAACTAGACCATCAACTTACACCATTCACAAAAACAAACTCAAAATGGATAAAAGACTTAAATGTAAGCCGTGAAACCATAAGCATCTTAGAAGAAAACATAGGCAGCAAGCTCTCTGACATCTGTAGCAGCAGTATATTTTCTGATTTATCTCCACGGGCAACTAAAATAAAAGGCTAGATAAACAAATGGGACTATATCAAACTAAAAAGTTTTTGCACAGCTAAAGACAATAAGAACAGAATAAAAAGACAAACCACACAATGGGAGAACATATTCGACAGCACATCTGATAAGGGGTTAATAACTAAAATTTATAAAGAACTTATAAAACTCAACACCAGGAAGACAAACAATCCAATCAAAAAATGGGCAAAAGAAATGAATAGAAATTTCTCCAAAGAGGACATACAGATGGCCAATAGGCATATGAAAAAATGCTCAACATCACTAATCATTAGAGAAATGCAAATTAAAACCACAATGAGGTATCACCTCACACCAGTCAGAATGGCACTCATCAGCAAAACAACACAGAATAAGTGCTTGCGAGGATGTGGATAAAAGGGAACCCTTCTGCACTGCTGGTGGGAATGCAGACTGGTGCAGCCACTGTGAAAAACAGTTTGGAGATTCCTCAGAAAATTAAAAATCGAACTGCCTTTTGACCCTGCTATCCCACTTATAGGAATATACCCTAAGAACACCATAGCACTGTTCGAAAAGAAGAAATGCGCCCCCATGTTCGTGGCATCATTGTTCACAATAGCGAAGATCTGGAACCAGCCCAAGTGTCCGTCAGAAGACGAGTGGATTTAAAAGCTTTCGTACATATATACTATGGAATACTACTCAGCCATAAGAAATGATGACATCGGATCATTTATAACAAAATGGATGTACCTTGGTAACATTATACGGAGTGAAATAAGTAAATCAGAAAAAAAGAAAAGCTGAGAACAGCATGATTTCATACATAGGTGGGACATAAAAGTGCGAATATGAGACATGGACAAGAGAGTGGTGGTTACAGGAGGGGTGGAGGGAGGGAAGAGTGGGATAGGGAGGAGGGGAGGGACACAGGGAAAACCAGATAGAAGGTGACATAGGACAATTTGACTTTTGGTGACGGGTATGCAACACAATTGAATGAGAAGATAACCTGGAGATGTTTTCATTGTACATATGTACCCTGATTTATTGGTGTCACCCCATTAGAATTAATAATAATTAAATATATATATATATATATATATATATATATATATATATATATATATATATAAAACCACAATGAGATACCACCTCACACCTGTCAGAATGTCACTCACTTACAAATCAACACACAGTAAGTGCTAGCAAGAGTGTGAAAAAAGGGAACCTTCCTACACTGGTGGTGGGAATATAGACTTTTGCAGCCACGGTGGAAAATAGTATGGTGTTTCCACAAAAAATTAAAAATGGATCTGCCTTTTGACCCAGCTATCCCCCTATTAGGAATATTTCCTAAAAATATCAAGTCACTGATTCAAAAGAAGATATGCACCCCCATGTTTACTACAGCATTGTTTACAATAGCCAAGATCTGGAGACACAGCCCAAATGTCCGCTGATGGATGAGTGGGTTAAAAAGCAGTGGTACAGGCCTTTGCCGGCTGGCTCAGTGGTATAGCATCAGCGCAGCATGTGGAAATCCCAGGTTCAATTCCTGGGCAGGGCACACAAGAAAAGCATCCATCTGCTTCTCCACCCTTCCTCCTCTTCTTTCTCTCTATCTCTCTATTCCCCTCCCGCAGCCAAGGCTCCATTGGAGCAAAGTTGGCCTGGGCATTAAGGATGTCTCCATGGCCTCTGCCTCTGGTGCTAGAATGGTTCTGGCCACAATGGAGCATTGCCATAGATGGGCAGAGCATCTCCCTCTTCTGTGCTTGCTGGGTGAATCCCCGTCGGGTGCTTTCAGGAGTCTATCTGATTGCCTCCCCGCTTCTAACTTCAGAAAAATACAAAAAAAAAGCAGTGATACATATACACAATGGAACACTGCATGGCTACAAAAAAGAAGGAAATATTTCCTTTTGCAATGCATGGATGAACCTGGAGAATAGTATGCTAAGTGAAATAAGCCAGGCAGAGAAAGAAAAATATCATATGATCTCACTTATATGTGGAATCTAATAAACAAAGTGAACTGAGGAATGGAATAGAGGCAGAGGCAGGGTCACAAGGAGCAGAAGGACAGCTGTCAGAGGGACATGGGATGAGAGGACAGGATCAGAGAAGGTGAAGGAATGAATGAAATTATATATACATAACTCATAGATACAGTTAACAGGATAGCAAATCCCAGAGAGAAGGGGAGAGTGAGTTAAGGAAAAGGAGCAAAGGGGATATAATAGGGAACATGGGATGGGGCTGGGGATGTTATATTGAGTGGAACACCTGAATCCATGTTAACACAATAAATTAAAATTAATAAAAAATTTAAAAATTAAAAAAGAATGAGTAAAATTACTCATTCGGTACTCAGGCCATTGTACTTTTTGGTAGCTTCCTTTGTACTTTTTGGTAGCTTCCTTTGTGCATATAGTATATTCAGGACCATCTTAAATATTTTAAATAAGACAATGATTTGGAAGTATATAAACTAAAATAATAAAATAATTTTAATAGAGCAATTAATCTAATTTTATGACACAAATCTGTTCTTCAAAGAAGAGATAATATAAACTTCATAAAAAGTCATTTGTGTACTGACAAATGTAAACCTCCCTTTTTTACAACCTCTATTTAGCTGTCATCCTGAATATCTATTCACCAGTTAATTTTTTTTTTTATAGTAGAGACAGAGAAAGAGAGACAGAAAGAGACAGATAGGAAGGGAGTAAGATGAGAAGCATCAATTCTTCGTTGTGGCACCTTAGTTGTTCATTGATTGCTTTCTCACATGTGCCTTGACCGGGGGCTACAGCAGACTGAGTGACCCCTTACTCAAGCCAGCGACCTTGGGTCCAAGCTGGTGAGCTGTGTTCAAACCAGATGAACTTGCACTCAAGCTGGCGACTTCAGGGTTTTGAACCTGGGTCCTCTGCATCCCAGTCTGACGCTCTATCTACTGCACCACTGCCTGGTGAGCCTCACCAGTTAATTATTTTCATATATGTATATATATTATTTTGATACAATTTATTACTTTTTTATTGAGAGAGACAGACAGACAGGGACAGACAGACAAGGAAAGACAGGAAGGCAGAGAGATAAAATGTATTCAATCATAATTGCAGCACTTTAGTTGTTCATTAATTGCTTTCTCATATATGCTTTGCCCAGGGAACTATAGCAGAGCCAGTGATCCCTTGCTCAAACAGTGACCTTGGGTTCAATCCAATGACCATGGGGTAATGTCTATGATTCCTTGCTTAAGCCAATGGCCCCATGCTCAAGCTGGCGACCCTGTGCTCAAGCTGACAACCTCAGTGTTTCGAACATGGGTCCTCAGCATCCCAGTCTGATGCTCTATCACCTGTGCCACTGCCAGGTCAGGCAAGACTGCCGCTTAATTTATATTTATTTACTTATTTATTTGTTGAACATATGAACCCATGCCTGATTAGCACTGGACATTTGCATGGCTTTGCCAGAGCTATAAGCAACAGAACATAGGGGGGCATAACTCTAAGAATGCCAACACTTTTCTATCAAGAGGTAAAATTAAGAACCTGTATGCACTACTAAAAGTAAATTTTATTTCAAATGTATTATTTTGTCTTCAAAAACTGCATGAAAACTAAATAGTCTAATATAGAATTTATTAAAATGTCCCTTTATCATTTCCTAAAATTATACCTTTTCAAAGCACAATGTTATCGTCATAAATAGAAACAGATGAGGAAGAATTATCAGCAATTGGCAGCCAAAAGAATTTAAGTGCATATAAATGAAGTGTGTTAATTTAAGACTAGAAAGTTTTCTATTATTAATGAAATGGAGTGCCATGAGAAAATGCAAGGAGACAAGAGTAATAGCAAAGTCATGAATTAAATAGTGACTTAAAAGCATGAGTTCCTAGCTCCCTGGCACATGCCACCTCCCTACTAAAGTTACTCAGTGAGGAATAATGAAATAGTACTACTGCTTCAAAAAATAGATTCAACATACAGAAATTTTATTTCAATATCAAGATGTTAAGGGAGTGACATCAAGTGCTTATGACTGTTATTTTAACAATTTATATGCCAAAAAAGTCATATGCCTTCCTTGGTTACACACATTTAAGAGCTCTCTATGATGTGTATTTTCCTTAAACCAAAAGAAAAATCAAGCCTGCACTTTATCGTGTATGAACTTGCTGCACTAGAGATGAATTTTGCAACTGTGATAACCTTATAAAAATATTAAAACTGAAAGAGAAGTCCCAGAATGTAAGACAGGTTCATTCTCACATATCCCTCACCACAAAAACCAATCTCTGTAATGTCCTTTAATTTCTACCATCACAGCTACTTTAAAAAGCTCTCAGTGAAGGTGAAGTAGTTCTTCCAATATCTTTGCAACAGAAAGGGCAAGAGACTTTTTTTATTAAAGTTCATTTTCACAAGCAATCAATCTTCTTTTAGGTACCTTGAAAAAAATATTCATTTATGATTCCTCAGCACCTAATTATCATAACATCTATCATTTAGTTAATTCTTATAAAAGCTTATGAATAAAAGAAGAAACAAAACAAATACAATTTCTAGGGTATTTTTATCTACATATTAACCTGTAATGTAAGGGTAACACTGTAGCAAAAACTACATGAATGATCTACCAGAATCATGGGTCAAATGAGCAAAAATAACAATGTGTAATTTATTTTATTCCCTAAGGCTTAGAGTCTATTTTACAGATAAAGTAAACACAAATACACCATGAGAAATAAGAAAAATAAAGATCAGTGAACTATGTCATTTTGAAGTCCTTTAATACTTACTCCTAAATGTCAGACTATGTTCCTAAGAAGTTTGACAGGCGTTTTGTAGCTCAACTAACATGTGCTGAATAGAATTCTTTATTTACAATGGACAGTATCACCTCTAAATGATAGCAAGTAAGTTTTCTGGGCAACCTGTCAAGAAACACAAAATCATTGAAAGTCTCAGAACAGAAGAGCTAATGTTGGGGTAAAATAAGTAAAAAAAATAAATAAGTACAGTGCGTCCGTAAAGTCATGGTGCACCTTTGACTGGTGACCAGTCAAACGTGCACTATGACTTTACGGACGCACTGTACATAAATACATAAATAAACAAATAAATGCCATGACTCATTGTGACTCATCAACTGATCACTGCATCTGCTGAACACATTTATTTTTTATGTATACAAATGTTCCCTTTCTTGTTTTCACTGATTCTTCAATTAGTGCATCACTCTGGTTTTTGGAACTACTTTTAGGCTATTGGATATTTTTAAACACAAAACTGTTTTTCTGTGCATCACAACCACTCCTCCAACACTACCTCTCTTCCCTGCTTACCCCAACAAGCACACACTCTTGAGAAAAGTAATAATAAGGATGATGATGATTATAATAAAATATTGATAAAAAAATACATGGCACATTTGCAAGTATTATATAAAGGGGTTTTATTTGCAAAGAGATTATTCAAAAAGGAGTGGATAGAGCATGTATTGGTACCATCAAAGATTGTCAAGAAGCCAGGGCTATTTGCCGCCAGTTGGCCAAGTCTTATAGACTTGAGGAAAGAAAAAGAAGTAGTTGGAGGCCAAAAGGAAGGAGAGTATACCATGCAGGCTGCCTTGAAAGGACTAAAGACTTTCTGTAGAGGAACCTAGCCAGTCTGAGGAAACCTCACAGGAAGAAGACTGGGTAGCTGGAAACTACTAATGTAATGGAAACAGCTCAACCCTTTCTGGGGAGGAGGATATGGTGGAGAAAAGTAAAGAGTGGATCCTTAGGGGAATAAAAGACAGTTACATCATATGGCAATATTGGAAAAAACCTAAGCAGGGGAGGGAAAGTTACTCATTTGTAACAATGAATGCCTAGTGGCTCTTAACTCCCTTTGGCAGGTGGATTTGAGTATGAATAACCCTGGAACTAATAGGATTCTCCCCCCAGGGAAGTCAACAAATACTTATTGATCAGAAGCTACTGTATGTCAAGAATTATTCTAAACACTAAAGATTAGAACATGAATAAACCATGGAGACTATGCTGTACAAGGCCATAATCTGGGAAGAGAATTAGTTCCATAAACAGATAATTCTAGCACATTTAAAAAAATGAAGTCAATAAAAATTTGAACTCATCAAGAAGATGGACTAAATCATATTCTTTTTTGTATCACAAGCACCTAACAAAATGCCCAGTGCATAGTGGTGCTAAATAAATGTTGAATAGGTGAAAGTATAGTGCTTGTACTCAGCAGTAAGCTTGGGAGAATTGGTTAGCTCTACTCTCTGGTAAGTCTTCAGCAAACTTGTGAGATGGGAAAAAAATGGCAGTTAATAGGTATCATTTTACTCATTCATTTATACAAGTTTTCACTGTTAATTCTCTAAAAATATTTAGCTGGTTATTTTGAACTTCTACATGCCAGTGAAGCATTCCATCAAACTGATATAGACTGCTTTCTTTCTACTTTGAGGTGAAGCTTGTTCTGTTTCTTACGTTTCTGCTTTTGATATATGTCTTTTTAACCATATAGTGTATGTTTTGAAATTAATTATTCAATATATAAAATGTTTTAAGTAATAAAGAAGGCATCAAATCAGTGGGGGGGGAAGATCTATCCAACTTCAGTGGAACAATTAGTTAGTAATTTGGGATAAAGGTGAATTTATAATCTAATTTGTATCTAACATTACAATAATTTCAGATTTAGTTAAGATTTTAAAATGAAGTGATGATATATCAATTTCTGGTCAAGAATGTGGTATAGGTAGACATGGCACTTACCTCCTCCCACAAGCACATCAAAATTATAACTAAATTACAGAACAACCATCATTTAGAACCATCAGAAATCTGGCTGAATGGAAGTTCTACAATGAGAGAATTAAAAAAGAGGCCATATTAAAAATGATAGGAGGGGTAGAGGCACAAAAAGGGTTGATTCCACATACATGTGTGGCATATAAAAATTAGGAGAGATAGCTCAGCTGTGGAGATCCCATCTGAAGAGCAAGAGGTCCCAGCCCACACCAGGTTCCCTATTTCAGGGTTTCAGTACCAGAAAGAGAAGTCCCCATAATGTCTGTCTGTAAAAACCAGTGGGGATTTTATCTGAGGGAGATGGAGGGCGGTTGGAGTCCCAGATAGTTTTTCTTCAAGGCCCAAGCATGGACTTAGACTCACTCTCTCTGAACTCCAGCACTAGATAGCAGTTTGAAAGGCACCAGAGACATATTGAAAGGAACTGAATTGTCTGCATCAGAGGGAGAGCTAGGAGACAGCTTTCTCCTAGGCAGAAGTGCTGGCAGAGGCCATAGTTCCTTTGATGAGACCTTGACCCTCAGAGCCAGTAGGCAGGCACCATATTTAAGACTCCATCAACTTGGCTCACATTGTTTGCCTGTCAGGTGATTCCCTGAGATCTCACCCTATCTACCTGTGAACCCATTCAGTTGATAGGGGAATCTCAAGAGTTAAAATTTTAGCTTGAGTAATGGTGGATTTAGTTATAATCAATAGGCTTAATGGTTAGAGCAAGTAAAATCTTTGTTCCAGGAACTGGGATACCTAACTAGACCAACATGATTTAACAAGATTTGTGAGCAATCCACCTTTGTGCCCCAAGGAGACTGCAAATAATTCACTATGGTGCCCCAGGGGTCTGCAAGCAAAGACTTTGTGCTCCAAGAACAGAACACCCACTGACTATGTTTCAATTAACTTTGACTATTATCTGATTAACTTTCCTTTGAAATTCCAAAATCCTTACCTACCTATTTCTTCCCCTTATAAAAAAAAAATAAGTTAGTTGGAGGCCGTGGCTGGTTGGCTCAGTGGAAAAAGCATAGGCCCAGTGTGTGGATGTCCCAGGTTCAATCCCTGATGAGGGCACACAGGAGAAACGACCATCTGTTTCTCTCTTCCTCCCTCTCACCCTTTTCTCCTTCCCCTCCTATAGCCAGTGGCTCAAGTGGTTTTAACATCAGCCCCACAGCTCAGTTGATTTTAGTATTGACCACAGACGGGGTTTGCAAGGTGGATCCCAGTAATGGCACATGAGGAAGTCTGTCTCATTATCTCTCCTCCTTTCACTTAGAAAAAATAAAAGAAAAGTTGGATGGGGATAGGATGTTGAGACAGCTTTATAGGTTGTATAACCCCCATCCTCTCATATCACCACCATCAGACTAAAGCTCTCATAAAGATTCAATCCCTGTCTCTACTTAATTGGCTGAGTGGTAACAGGTAGCATGAGCCCCAATATTTTTAGTTTCACAGTGGCTTTTCCATACAAATGGTTTGTATGAGCTCATGCTTTATATTTTACTAAATCTCTCAAATAAGCAGCATCTGACCTCAGCCTGCCCCATACCTCTTAGTATGTGGCCCCAGGACCAGCACTAGTAGCAGTCCATCTTTGTTCACAGGGTGGCCTCACTTGGGCACCACCAAACCCAGTACAGTGGTACCTTGAGATATGAACAAACCAACATACAAATTTTTTAAGATATGAGCTGTGACTTGGTCCTATAAGTAAGTACTTCTCTGTGCATTATGCCCCAGTACAGCTGGTCCTCCATGGTGTTTGGAGGTCAATGGTTGGTGGTCGTACCCAGTCCCTGCAGCTGAGTGATCTGGGGGTAAATCCGTCTCATTGAATGTATCAACAGTAATGATGGCTCAACTATAACAGAAGTGTGTATACAGCCCACACGAGGGGCACACCTTGAGTACCCAGCTTGAGGGATTAGAGAGGCTGTGCCACTGAACCTACCAAGCCTGGGAGATGTGGAAGCTCTGCCTGATACATAAAAACAAACACAGGGAGGCTGCCAAAGATGAAGCGACAAAGAAACATGTCCTACATGAGTGAACAGAACAAAACTCCAGGAAAAGAACTAAACAAAACGGAGACAAGCAACCTACCAGATGCAGAGTTCAAAATACTGATTATAAAGATACTCGAACTTAGAGAAGACACAACAGCACAAAAAAGGTCCAGTTGGAAATGAAGGGCAAACTAACTGAAATGAAGAATAATTTACAGGGAGTCAACAATAGAGTAGATGAAGCCAAGAATCAAATCAGTGATTGGAATATAAGGAAGCAAAAAGCACCCAACACAAACAGAAAAAAGGAAAAGAACTAAAAAATAAAATGAGAATAGTGTAAGGAGCCTCTGGAACACCATCAAGCATACCATCATAATTAAAATGCAAAAGTTTAAAGACAAAGAGAGAATCTTAAAAGCAGCAAGAAAGAAACAGTTACTCACATACAAGAGAACTCCCATGAGACTGTCAGCTGATTTCTCAACAGAAACTTTGCAGTTCAGAAGAGATTGGCAAGAAATATTCAGAGTAATGAAAAGCAAGGATCTACAACTAAAATTACTATATTCAGCAAAGCTATCATTTAAAATTGAAAGACATATAAAGAGCTTCCCAGACAAGAAAAAGCTAAAGGAGTTCATCACCATCAAACCAGTATTACATAAAATGTTAAAGGGTCTTCTTTAAGAAGGAGAAAAAAAAGATAAAAATATAAACAATAAAATGGCATAAATACATACTCATCAGCAATTAAATCTAAAAAAACAAAATAAACAAACATAACAGGAACAGACTCATAGATACAGAAAATATTTTGAAAGTTAGCAGATGGGAGGGACTGGGAAGATGGTGAAAGGATTAAGAAGTACAGTACAAACTGGTAGTTACAGAATAGTCACGGGGATGTAAAGTACAGCATAAGGAATATCGTCAATAACATTCTAATAACTATGTATGGTGTCACATAGGTAAAAGGTTTATCAGATGATCATTTAGTAAGTTATATAATGTCTAATCAATGGGGGGCATATCGCAAACTAATAAAATAATGAATGTCAGCTCTAATTGAAAATTTTTAAAAATGATTTAAAACAAAATAAAATAATCAAAATATAAGAAGAAAATTAAGACTATTTATGTTCATATTGAGATAGTAAAATTTTAGTACAGAGAAAAATTACTGTAAACAAACATGAAAATATACATGACAAGAAGAAAACTATTTGTAATATACATGACAAAGGGTTAATATTCATTGTAAAACAGAGAAGAAAGCATTATGACTGGGCATGGGAGTCTCCTAGGACAGTAGCATATCCCACAATATAAATAAATCCAGAGGTGCATACAGTTTCTCTCTAGTGCTTTAAGTATATAAATAGAAAACATAAGGTCATACTATTGCTATATTAGCCAGAGTGTGAACAATTTGAGAATACATAAATCTTTGTGAAGAAGCGTACAAATCAATAAGAAAAAGCAAACACCTCAATAGTAACTAAGTAAAGAAAATAAATAATCAATTCATAAAAATGTAAGTGGACAAAAGTATGAAAGATGTTTAATTTTTAATATAAAAATCAGACAATAATTTTTAAAAATGATAACATCCAACTAGGGATGAAATGTAGAAAAATTGGCACTCATACTGTTCACAAAAAGCACAAAATATTTCTTTTTTGTTTGTTTATTTTGTTTTGTTTGTATTTTTCCAAAATTAGAAGCAGGGAGGCAGTCAGACAGAGTACTGCATGTGTCCGACCAGAATCCACCCAGCATGCCCACCAGGGGGTGAAGCTCTGCCCATATGGGGGTGTTGTTCCATTGAGGACGGAGCCATTCTAACTCCTGAGGCAGAGACCACGGAGGCATCCTCAGCTCCCAGGACAACTTTGCTCCAATGGAGCCTTGGCTGCGGGAGGGGAAGAGAGAGATAGAGAGAAAGGAGAGGGAGAATGGTGGAGAAGCAAATGGGCACTTCTCCTGTGTGCCCTGGGACTTCCACAGCTGGGCCAATGCTCTACCACTGAGCCAACCCGCCAGGGCCTTGGCATATTTCAAAATAAATATGAGGCAATAAAATATCCCCAACTTTTTTTGAGCAGTATATTTTGTCAATACAAGTTATGTCAGCTTTTCTGTATAACAGATTCTTATACTGCAATTAAAAGATGACCATAAAAATAATTATCATGATATTGTCAAAGAGAAGCCAAATTTTAAAAATTTAAAACATAATGTGTCTTTTTGATAATATGAAAAAAATTTATTAATAATTGATTGATGTTAATCTTATGATTTGTTTTGTGAAAGAGTTCTTATCTTTTGGAGGTAAATATTGAAGCATTTTATGGACAAAATGATAGATCATCTTGATTTGCTTTAAAATAATTCAAAGCTAAAGGCATAGGGGAAGTATAGCGAAAATAAAATATCTTAATCATTGTTGATGACACAGAGTTTTAGTTGTTTGTTTTTTTAGAGAGAGATAGGGACAGAGAGACAGGAAGAGCGAGAGACGAGAAGCATCAATTCTTTGCTGTGGCATTATAGTTGTTCATTGATTGTTTTCTCATATATGCCTTGACCAAGGGTCTGCAGCTGAACCAGTGACTTTTGGGCTCAAGCCAGCGACCATGGGATCATAGCTATGATCCTACATACAAGCTATTGAGCCCGCACTCAAGCTGGCAACCTTAGGGTTTCAAACCTGGGTCTTCAGTGTCCCAGGCTGATGCTCTATCCACTGCGCCACCGCCTGGTCAAGTGTTTTATTATGAAATTTATATAATCATTTTTTTATGTCAAAAACTCCCATAGTAAGAAGTTTAAAACTCATTGTAATGGGCTTGCAAGCAGCAATGTTAGAGTCCACTAAAGTAAAATAGAACTATGCTTTAAACAAACATTTTAAATAGCAGTTAACTATATATATTCATCCCTTGCACTCAACAGAGCAGAGTTATAAGATCAAAGAGAGAAGTGAGTTTACAATATAAAGTTTGACGGGACAAAGTTGGGATCTTTGCCTTCTCCTCCCACAACCCCCACCTATCAAGTTTGCTAAATACTTGTTTTGTAATGATAGTAAGAGTCTAGTAATTATCATTATTATCATCACAACACTATACTGAGCATATTCCATTTATAATTACCGATCGTCATAACCTTTGCAGGTTTATGTAAGTACCTCTCTATTACAGGAAAAAAAACTGAGAAAGATCAATCAAGTATGTAGTTCAAGTCTCAAAGCCTGGATTCCAATACTGTTTCTATCTTATACCAAAGCTGTGCTTTTTTTTATTTTACCACATGTCATTTATAGACAGAGCACATTATGTGAATTGATGGAGAATGAGATGAGAAAATAGTTGGGGCAGGAGATATAGCAAGATTAAAGGGAGAATAAATACTCATTTAAGCTATGATGGTTATTCTTATTCTATTTGTTCGGCAATAACTGCACATAAAGGAATTTATGACAATGTTTTAAATTTACAAAGGCATCCCTCTTGCTATTTGCTGCATATCAATGTGTACTGGAATGATTCATGGATTCAGAAGATATTAAAACCAGAAGGAACAATAGGGTCATTTACCAAAATCTTTCCCTTTTACAAAAAAAAAAAAAATAGTATGAGAGGATATTTTGAAGTGCCTCTTCATCTATAAGCTCAATTGCTGTTCCTATTTATGATACCAAAAAACAGTTGGTTGTAAATTTGATTTTGTTTTAAATTTCCTCCTGTAGCATATATACTCTATGTGTAGTATCACATATATTCAAGTAAATATGTAGATTACAGTAGGGGCAAGATACTGAACTGGAGCTAGAAGCCTGAGGCTTTGGTTTCACTTGGGTTTCTAACAAGTTGTGTGACTTTGGTCACCTAAACTTGCAATTTGCAACTGATGTGTTGCAAGTATTTTTAAAGCATGCAACACCTGACTATTTAGTTATGGGCACTGACCTCTTTTCCCTTAGATTGTCAAGTGAAAAAATAACAACAGACAACAAAACAATAGCCATCCAGTGTGAATGAATCAAAATTATACCTATTTTTTGTCAGACTGGCAAAAAAAAATATTTTTGTGTATGTGCCACAGAATTTGAGTAATTAGTTTATGTGTGCCATAAGATGAAAAAGGTTGGAAATCAGTGACTTAAAGTGTCAGATTACTCGCAAGTGGAAGTAATAGGATCGAATTTCCTTTTCTTGGGCTCTAAGAGGAAAACAACTTTAGAGTTCTATTATTGAGGATGCAGCTCCTTTGCTCACAAGAAACTGTTGTAATTTGAATTGGAAGTCACCTGGACAAATAATATTGTCTCAAAATAGATGCAAATACACAGGTACATAGTCTGTATTGCCAATGTTCTGGATTAGTAAATGAATAGAAGTCGTAAAAGAAATCTACAGCAATACTAGGCAGAATGTACACCTGGCACATGTAGTACATGCGGGATTGTGACATTAGCTATACTTTCAGAGTCTTTGAGAAAATGGCCTCAATACTAAGAATGTGATTCTTAACACCAATAAAAAATAACAATCTAATTAAAAAATGGGCCAAGGAACTGAAAAGACACTTTTCCACCAGGGACATACAGATGGCCAATTATCAGTAAATCAGCAAACAATAGCTGTTGGCAAAGATGTGGAGAAAATGAAACCCTCATGCACTATTGGCAGGAATGCAGATTGGGGCAGTCTTGTGGAAAACAGAAAGGAGCTTTCCCCCAAAATTAAAAATGGAACTTTTTTATGATCCAGCAATTTCACTTCTGGAAATATATCCCAAGAAACTCAAATACTGATTAAAAAGAATGTATGCACCCTATATTCATTGCAACATTGTTTACATTGGAAGCCGCCCAAGTACTCATTAGTAAATGAGTGGATAAAAAGATGTGGTACATTTATACAATGGAATACTACTCAGCCATATAAAAGAAAGAAATCTTACCTAATGTGACAGCATGGATGGACCTAGAGGGTATTATGCTAAGTAAAATAAGCCAGTCAGAAAAAGACAAATACCATATAATTTCACTTACATGTAAGATATAATAAACAAAACAAACAAACAAACAAAAAAATAACAATAGACTCATAGATACAGAGTACAGACTGACAGCTTTGGGGCAGGGAGAGGATTGTGGGGCTGGGTGAAATAGGTGAAGGGATTAAGCAAAAAAAAATTTTTTTTCATAGACATTGACACCAGTATGGTGATTACCAGAGAGAAAAGGTGGGGGCATGTAGAAGAGGGTAAAGGGAGCATAAACGGTAACGGAGGAAGACTAGATTATGGGTGAACACAATACAATATACAGTTATGTATTATAAACTTGTACACTTGAAACCTAACTAACCAATGTTCCCCCAATAAATGTAATAAAAAATGTGATATTATTTTCGCGGTGTATCACAATTGGCAGGCACCACTAGATTCCAGAAATCTGAATCTGCAAATCTATGACAGTTGTATTATTTTACTACTTCCACTCACAAATTTGGAGACAGGCTTTATACTCACTCATACATGCTTAATTTTTGGACTCAAGTGACATGGATACAGCAAACAAAGAAAATATTAGCAATGGCTATGTCTGCTAATGACCCAGCTTATTCTGAGCAGAAAAAAATGTTAGTGCTATTTTAGGGTTCATTGATAGCAGCACAACACATTTTTCCTTCAATTGGCAATCTTATTCTACTTTAAATACTCCACAGTGTTTGTTTTTTACCAAGCCAAATTCTCAGGTATGTTGTAGATAAATATAACTAGAACTCATGTGAACTGTTTTATCTACCTTATCTGATTTATTAGTAATTATTTGCCTGTCTTGATAAAAAATGTTGGAAGTGTTTATTTTTCAGAGTTGGAAATTGGTGTTTAAATTGACCCTCTGAAAATAGTCCAGCTCTGAGAAATTTCTCAATGGGCAATAAATTCAAGAAAGTTAAAATATGGATATGGATGCTTGTTTCATAGATAAAGCCCTTCCTGTAGTAAGCCTTTTCATGTGCCTACTGAGTTCCATGGACTATATTGCTGTAGTTATATATACTAATATTAGCTTATATTAATGATTTAAGTGGAATAGTTGGAAAAATCATAATTTTGACAGAATTTTCCTTGAATCATCACCCCCACTGACAGTAAAGAAATAGACACATGTAAGATTTAAATATTTCTTAGTGTTATTTAAAACATTTTTTACAGTCTGTCTCCAGGTTCAACACAAGAACATTTCATATTGAGCAAACAACTTAATAGCACACCTTTAAGGGAGTAATAAAATAAAATGCTTGTAAATTGAGTCATATATTTAATATATAAATGAAAACCTTCTTTTAAAAATACTTTCTTAGATTATAAACTCATTTTGTAAATCAATAATTCCTGAATTATATATTTGTTTAATTTTATGCTTGTTGTATTTGCTAAGAGTTTGATGAGCCTCAGTTTTTGCCAAAAGACTACATTTTGCATTTGTTTTATTTATGGATACATTCCCAAGCTGGTTAGCATTTTAATTCATTTATGCCACATGTAGGCTTAACTTATATGTTCAATTTTTCTACATGTCGATTAATATGTTTAGTTGTCATTATGTTTTTATCCTAATGAATAGTGTTTCAAGTAATATGAAAACAAACCTTTAATTAAACATAAAATTATTCTAAAGAACTACTCTAAATTATGACTGATAATTAAAAAGCAATTAATTGAAAAGTGAAAAACATACTTCTTATCTGTTTGTGCTATAACTGGTAGTATTTTTATTGGCTAAGGCTTTGTTCATATTTTTTTATGGTTTATGTATGCATAGATATTCACTCTATAATTGAAAACTGGGAATACATATTCCCCGTCTGCCTAGAAGATCTATTATGTCATTAGCCTCTTCAGATTATTTTTTATTAAAATCTAAGATAAATAAAATATTAAAAGTTTGAATTGTGTTGCTTATCAAAACATATGGTACAATACCATCTTAGCTGAGATTTCTATGTTCCTGAGTTTCTAAAAGAAATATTCTTTTTTTTAAATATATTTTATTATTATTAATTCTAATGGGGTGACACCAATAAATCAGGGTACATATGTACAATGAAAACATCTCTAGGTTATCTTATCATTCAATTGTGTTACATACCCATCACCAAAAGTCAAATTGTCCTCTGTCACCTTCTATCTGGTTTTCCCTGTGTCCCTCCCCTCCTCCCTATCCCACTCTTCCCACCCTCCCCCCATCCAATAACCACCACTCTCTTGTCCATGTCTCATATTCTCACTTTTATGTCCCACCTATGCATGTAATCATGCTGTTTTCAGTTTTTCTTTTTTTCTGATTTACTTATTTCACTCCGTATAATGTTATCAAGGTACATCCATTTTGTTATAAATGATCCGATGTCATCATTTCTTATGGCTGAGTAGTATTCCATAGTATATATGTACCAAAGCTTTTTAATCCACTCGTCTTCTGACGGACACTTGGGCTGGTTCCAGATCTTCGCTATTGTGAACAATGCTGCCACGAACATGGGGGCGCATTTCTTCTTTTCGAACAGTGCTATGGTGTTCTTAGGGTATATTCCTAAAAGTGGGATAGCTGGGTCAAAAGGCAGTTCGATTTTTAATTTTCTGAGGAATCTCCAAACTGTTTTCCACAGTGGCTGCACCAGTCTGCATTCCCACCAGCAGTGCAAAAGGGTTCCCTTTTCTCCACATCCTCGCCAGCACTTATTCTGTGTTGTTTTGCTGATAAGTGCCATTCTGAATGGTGTGAGGTGATATCTCATTGTGGTTTTAATTTGCATTTCTCTAATGATTAGTGATGTTGAGCATTTTTTCATATGCCTATTGGCCATCTGTATGTCCTCTTTGGAGAAATTTCTATTCATTTCTTTTGCCCATTTTTGATTGGGTTGTTTGTCTTCCTGGTGTTGAGTTTTACAAGTTCTTCATAAATTTTAGTTATTAACCCCTTATCAGATGTGCTGTCGAATATGTTCTCCCATTGTGTGGTTTGTCTTTTTATTCTGTTCTTATTGTCTTTAGCTGTGCAAAAACTTTTTAGTTTGATATAGTCCCATTTGTTTATCTTGCCTTTTATTTCAGTTACCCGTGGAGATAAATCGGCAAATATACTGCTGCTACAGATGTCGGAGAGCTTGCTGCCTATGTTTTCTTCTAAGATGCTTATGGTTTCACGGCTTACATTTAAGTCTTTTATCCATTTTGAGTTTGTTTTTGTGAATGGTGTAAGTTGATGGTCTAGTTTCATTTTTTTGCAGGTAGATGTCCAATTTTCCCAACACCATTTGTTAAAGAGGCTGTCTTTCCTCCATTGTATGTTCTTTCCTCTTTTGTCAAATATCAGTTGTCCATAAAGCTGTGGGTTTGTTTCTGGGTCCTCTGTTCTGTTCCATTGATCTATGTGCCTGTTCTTATGCCAGTACCAGGCTGTCTTGAGTATAATGGCCTTATAGTAAACCTTGATATCTGAAAGAGTGATACCTCCTGCTTTATTATTTCTTTTTAAGATTGCTGAGGCTATTAGTGTTCTTTTTTGGTTCCATATAAATTTTTGGAATATGTGTTCTATATCTTTGAAATATGCCATTGGTATTTTAATTGGTATTGCATTGAATTTATAAATTTTTTTGGGTAAGATAGACATTTTAATGATGTTTATTCTTCCTAGCCATGAGCACGGTATATGCTTCCACTTGTTTGTATCTTCCTTGATTTCTTTTATCAACTTTTTATAATTTTCCAAGTACAAGTCCTTAACCTCCTTGGTTAAATTTACTCCTAGGTACTTTATTTTTTTAGCTGAAATAGTGAAGGGGATTGTTTCCTTAATTTCTTTTGCTGATATTTCATTGTTGGTGTATAGAAATGCCTCTGATTTCTGAGTATTAATTTTATATCCTGCCACCTTGCTGAATTCATTTATAAGGTCCAGTAGTTTTTTGACTGAGACTTTAGGATTTTCAATATACAATATCATATCATCTGCAAATAGTGACAGTTTTACTTCTTCTTTTCCAATTTGGATGCCTTTTATTTCTTCTTTTTGTCTGATTGCTGTAGCTAGGACTTCCAGAACTATGTTGAATAAGAGTGGTGAAAGGGGGCATCCCTGCCTAGTTCCTGATCTTAAGGGGATTGCTTTTAATCTTTGTCCATTTAGTATGATGTTTGCTGTCGGTTTATCGTAGATGGCCTTTATCATGTTAAGGAATGTTCCCTGTATTCCCACTTTACTGAGAGTTTTGAGCATGAATGGGTGCTGGATTTTATCAAATGCCTTTTCTGCATCTATTGAAATTATCATGTGATTTTTGTCCTTCCTTTTGTTTATGTGATGAATCACATTGATTGATTTGCAAATATTGAACCAGCCTTGCCTCTCCAGAATAAATCCCACTTGATCGTGGTGTATGATTTTTTTCATATATTGCTGGATCCGGTTGGCTAATATTTTGTTGAGAATTTTAGCGTCTAAATTCATCAGGGATATAGGCCTATAATTTTCTTTCTTTGTGTTGTCTTTGCCCGGTTTTGGGATCAGAATTATGCTCGCCTCATAAAAGGAGTTTGGAAGTCTTCCTTCCTCTTGAATTTTTTGAAATAGCTTGAGAAGGATAGGAGTTAGTTCTTCTTTGAATTTTTGATAGAATTCACTTGTGAAGCCATCAGGCCCAGGACTTTTCTTTTTTGGGAGTTATTGGATAACTGTTTCGATCTCATTTGTTGTAATTGGTCTATTTAGGTGATCTGATTCTTCCAGATTGATTTTTGGAAGGTTATATGATTCAAGAAATTTGTCCATTTCACCAAGATTGTCTAATTTTTTGGCATATAGTTCTTCATAGTATTTTCTTACAATGCTTTGTATTTCTGTTGTGTCAGTTGTTATTTCTCCACTGTTCTTTCTAATTTTATTTATTTGAGTCTTCTCTCTGTTTTTCTTGGTGAGTCTAGTTAAAGCTTCATCAATCTTGCTTACCTTTTCAAAGAACCAGCTTCTGGTTTCATTGATCCTCTGTATTGTTTTCTTCACCTCTATGTCATTTATTTCTGCTCTGATCTTTATTATTTCCTTCCTTCTACTTGTCCTGGGTTTTATTTGTTGTTGTTTTTCTAATTCTTTTAGATGCAGGGTCAGGTTGCTGATTTGAGCTTTTACTAGCTTCTTATAATATGCCTGTAGTGCAATAAACTTTCCTCTCAGAACTGCTTTTGCTGTGTCCAATAAATTTTGAGTTGGTGTATGCTCATTATCATTTGTTTCTAGAAACTTTTTAATTTCTTCTTTGATCTCATTGTTAATCCATTCATTATTTAATAACATGCTATTTAGTTTCCAAGTGTTTGAGTATTTTTCAGTTTTTCTTTTGTGTTTAATCTTCAGTTTCAAGACATTGTGATAAGAGAAAATGCTTGATATGATTTCAATCTTCTTAAATTTATTGAGACCATGTTTGTGTCTAAACATGTGGTCTATCCTAGAAAATGTACCATGAGCACTTGAGAAGAATGTATATTCTACTGCTTTAGGGTGAAAAGTTCTGAAGATATCTATTAAATCAAGTTGATCTAGTGTCTCCTTTAATTCTGCTGTTTCTTTATTAATTTTCTTTCTTGAGGATCTATCCAGTGTTGTTAGAGAGGTATTGAAATCCCCTACTATGATAGTATTGCTGTTAATCTCGCCCTTTATGTCCATCAATGTCTGCTTTATGTATGTCGGGGCTCCTATATTTGGTGCATAGATATTTACCATAGTTATATCTTCCTGTTGAATTGTTCCCTTTATCATTATGTAGTGTCGTCATTTATCTCTTACTACAGACTTTGTTTTAAAGTCCATTTTGTCTGATAAAAGTATTGCTACCCCTGCTTTTTTTTCATTTCCATTTGCATGAAATATTTTTTTCCATCCTTTTACTTTCAGTCTATGAGCATCTTTTGTTTTAAGGTGTGTCTCTTGTAGACAGCATATGTATGGGTCCTGTTTCTTTATCCATGCAGCTACCCTATGTCTTTTGATTGGATCATTTAATCCATTTACATTTAAGGTTATTATTGATATGTAGTTGTTTATTGCCATTTTATTCTTTAAAGCTGTATTCTTCTTTTGCTCTATTCATTCCTCCCTTTAAACTGTTCACAACAGGCCACTTAGTATCTCTTGCAGAATTGGTTTGGTTTTTATGAATTCCTTGAGGCTTTCTTTTTCTGGGAAGCTCTTTATTTCTCCTTTAAATTTAAACATTAGCCTTGCTGGATAAAGTAGTCTTGGTTGTAGGTTCTTGTTCTGCATTACTTTGATTATATCTTGCCATTCCCTTCTGGCCTCAAGTGTTTCTGTTGAGAATTCCGATGTCATCCTAACAGGGGCTCCTTTGTAGGTGATAACCTTTTTTTCCCTAGCAGCTTTTAAATTTTTTTCTTTATCCATTAGCTTTGGTATTTTAACTATGATGTGTCTTGGTGTAGATCTTTTTGGGTTTCTCTTTAATGGAGTTCAGTGTGCTTCTTGAACGTGTGTAGTGTTTCCCAGCCTTAATTTAGGAAAGTTTTCTGCTATGATTTGATTGAACAAAGTTTCCATTTCCTGTCCTCTCTCCTCTTCTTCAGGCACCCCTATGATGCGAATGTTGTTTCTCTTCATGTTGTCACAAAGCTCCCTTAGAGTTTCCTCACATTTTTTTAGTCTCTTTTTCTTCTCTGCTTCTGTGCCTTTGTTTATTGTGTCCTCTAACTCACTTATTCTATCCTCAGCGTGATTCATTCTGCTTTTAATTCCTTCCATTGTGGTCTTCAGTTCTGATACTGTATTTGTCATTTCTGTCTGATTCTTTTTTATTATTTCAATTTCGTTTTTTATACTTGTTATCTCTTTATTTAGGTGCTCATAGTGACTATCCATTGTTGCTCTAATTTCTTTGAACATCCTTACTATCATTATTCTAAATTCTGTTTCTGGTAATTTGGTTATATCTGGTTCATTCAGGTCCTTCTCTGGGGATTTCTCTTGATTCATTTGGTTTGCATTTTTCTGCCTGCCCATTTTTTCTGTGTATAAGCAAGTTGTGGCCACTGGAGTTTAGTAGGTGTTGCCTTTGTGTTCCCTAGGTGTGGTCTGTCTGCTGACCCCCCTCCCCCTCTGCCAGTGCCTATGGTGGTTGGGTATGGGTGTTGCCAGCGCCGGCCCACTGTGGCTTTTGCTGTGATTTCTGCCTTTCCTCCGTGTGAGGGGCTGTCACTGCAGCCACAAGTCTTAGCACCAAGGGTAGAGGTGAGCACCTTTGCTCAGCTGCGGACCCAGCCTATTTCCGGACTTCCGCCCAGAACTCTCAGTCAGAGCCTGCCCGCACAGTTTCGCGTGCTGGGCGGGGCTTTTGACGTGCTCTCAGCTGTGAGCGTTTGCCTGTCTGGAGATTTAGCACCGCCCTCGAGGCCGGGGCCCTTCTGCACAGGGTAGCAAACTGTGGTTTATTGGGCCGGGCGTGTTTGCTGGCTTCCGCTCAGCTGCGTACTTCCGCTCGTCCAGGACTCTACCCCGCCCCCGCGTTCGGAGCCCATCGTGCATGTATGAATGCAATCCGCGGTTTCTCCGGCTGGGCGGGAATAGTAGTGTGAGCTCAGCTGCGAGCTTCCACCCGTTCCCGCGCTCGGAGCCCGCTCGCGCACGTATATTGGCCAGCCGCGGTTTCTCTGGCGGAAGGGGTGGGGTGGTAGCGTGAGCTCAGCCTCGAGCCCCTGCCCGTCCCTGGTCCTAGCCCGGTCCCCGCGGTCAGGGCCGGCTTGCACAGTGTCGCAGAGCAGATTTCTGCCCGTTCCTGGCCCCCCGCTTTGTCCCCGTAAGTGGGATTAAAGGCGGGCCCGCAGTTTCCAGAGCGCTTTCGCGCGTCTCCTCCGACCCTCTGGGCTAGACCAGGCTCACACCGGCTTGGCCTCTGCCCACACCGACAGAACCGCGTTTCAGCGTCCTGTCTCCCCAAACTCTTAAGCAGCCCTCAGCAGAATAGGAAGGGACCTAATACTATACATTGTAGGCCTGGAAGCTCCCTCACTTGTTTCACAGCTCAAAACTGTCCAAACGCCTCTTCTAGGCTCTGGGACTGCAGGCTGGGGCTTGGTTCCTGGGACCCAGGTTCCTCCCTCTCCGCCAAACTTTCCTCCCGCCCTGTGGGTCTCTCCGGGCTGCCGTTTGCTCCGGGGAGCTGGGCAGCCCTCTTCGCGTTTTCGCTATTCCTACCAGTCTCAATTGGCTTCTTCTGTGTTCCTTTGTTGAAGAGTCCACTTAGTTTAGTTCATAGTTGGTTTATCCAGATGATGGTTCTTTAAATTGAGTTATAATCCATTTTGGTTCTCGGAGTTGGAAGTTGGTACGTCCGCCTACTCCATCGCCATCTTGCTTCCCCCCTAAAAGAAATATTCTTTTGATTTTTACAGCTTGTACCTTTTAGTCAAATACAGAAATTGCTTGAACATATGAGAAATTTTATAGATCAAAATTTGAATAAGATCATCTACTTCCAAATTATTCTTTTAATTATTTAAAAGAAGAAAATAGGCTTTCTTCTGTTTCCAAAGAATAAGGCACTGGAAGAAAACCTACTTGCCTCTTTTTCTTCACTGCAAAGACAGCCAGCATCTTTATGCTAATCCACCGTCTCCAGAGCTGTCACCACGCATCTAGAGTTGCCCTAGTGACCTACTCTTTACCATTAGGAATTTAATTATGTTGTGCCCTAAATGAATCTTAACAGTTTGAAGATTCCAGCATGGAAACTCAGATACTCCTATTCCTAGGAAACCCTCTTCTATCTAGGAAGTTTATCTTTTCTTCTTGGGACTTTTAAATTTATTAAGCCTTATTTTAAAGAGCAGTTTTAGGTTCACAGAACAATTGAGGGAAAGGTACTGAAATTTTCTAGATGCTTCCTGCTTTGAACATGCATAATAACCTCCCCAATTATTAATATCCCCCACCAGAATGGTCATTTATTACAACTAATGAACCTGCATTATGTCATAATCAACCAAAGTCCATAGTTTAAATTTCAGTTCAATCTTGGTGTTGTACATGCTATGGGTTTGGACAAATGTATAATGATATGTCTGCACAATTATAGTATCATACAGAATAGTTTCACTGCCTTAAAAATCCTGCTTTCTCTGCCTATTTATCCTTCCCCACTCTCTACCCTCTGCAACCACTTGTTTCACTGCATCCATAGTTCAGCTGTTTCCAGAAGAACATATAGTTGATCATATTCTAGATAGCCATTTTAGACTAGCTTCTTTCACTTCACCATACATAGTTAAGGTAACTCCGTGTCTTTTTGTAGCTTCATAGGTTACTTCTTTTTTTTTATTTTTTTTTTTATTTTATTCATTTTAGAGAGGAGACACAGAGTGAGAGAGAGAGGGGGGGGGAGGAGCTGGAAGCATCAACTCCCATATGTGCCTTGACCAGACCAGTGCAGGGTTTTGAACTGGCGACCTCAGTGTTCGCAGGTCGACGCTTTATCCACTGCGCCACCACAGGTCAGGCCATAGTTTACTTCTTTTAAGCACTGAATAATAATACTTTGTTGTATGGATACACCAAAGGTTATCCACTCACCTGTGGAAGGACATCTTGATTACTTCCAAGTTTTGTCAATTATGAATAAAGCTGCAATAAACATTCACTTGCAAGTTTTTAGGTGGACCTAACTTTTCAACCCCTTTGGGTAAATACCAAGGAGGACAATTGCTGAATCATATGGCAAGAGTACATTAATTTTTGTAAGAAACCGTCAAAACTGTCTTCCAAAGTAGTTGTACCATTTTGAATTACTGTCAGCAATAAGTGAACATTCCTGTTGCTCCTCATACTGATTAGCATTTGGTGAAATCAGTATTCCAGAATTCTAACAGGTGTGCAGTGGTATCTCATTGTTTTAATATGCATTTCCCTAATGACATATGTTATTGAGAATCTTTTTACATCCTTGTTCCCTAACTTGGTAAGGTGTCTATTAAGATCTTTGGATAATTTCTCAATCAAGTATTTTTCTTATTGTTAAATTTTAAAAGTTCTTGGTATATTTTAAACAATAGTCCTTTATCAAATGTGTTTTGCTAATATTGTCTCTCAGTCTATGATTTGTCTTATTCTCTTGACATTGCCTTTTACAGAGCACAAGTTTTTAAATTCAGTGAAGTCCAACTACCAATTATTTCCTTCATAGCTCATGCCATTGGTGTTGTACCTAAACTATTATCACTGTATCCAAGGTCATCTATTATCTTCTAGGAATTTTAAAGCTTTTATTTACATGTAGATCAGTAATCCATTGTGAGTTTATTCTTTCTTTTTTTTCCTTTCTTTTTTATTTTTACAGAGACAGTTAGAGAGTCAGAAAGAGGGACAAATAGGGACAGACAGACAGGAAGGGAGAGAGATGAGAAGCATCAATTTTTTGTTACAGCATCTTAGTTGTTCACTGATTATGTGCCCTGACCAGGGGGCTACAGCCAGAACAAGTGACCTTTTGCTCAACACGGTAACCTTGGGCTCAAGCCAATGACCTGGGGTTTCAAGCCAGTAACTTTTGGACTCAAGCCAGCAACAATGGTATCCTGTATATGATCCCATGCTCAAGCCAGCAACCCCACACTCAAGCTGGTGAGCCTGTGCTCAAGCTGAATGAGCCCACACTCAAGCCAGAGATCTCGGGGTTTTGTACCTCAATCCTCCACATCCCAGTCCAATGCTCTATCCACTGCACAACCTGGTCAGGGTTTAAGGTCTTTGTCTACATTTATTTATTTATCTATGTATTTATTTATTTATTTTGCTTATGAGGGTCTATGTATTTCTTTGTCCAAGATTACATTCATGGATATCTATTTCTGGGTTCCCTATTCTGTTCTGTTTATTTGTTTCTCTGTTCTTTTACCAGTACCACGCTGTCTTGATTACTATAGCTTTATAGTGAGTCTTGAAGTCAGTAGTGTCTGTTCTTTAATGTTGTTCCTCTCCTTTAATATTGTGTTCGCTTTTCTGGGTCTTTTGCTTCTCCTCAAAAACTCTAGAATTAAATTATTGATAACCGCAAAATAACTTGGGGAGATTTGATCTGGATTGCATTGAATTTATAGATGATGTGGGAAGAACTGACACACTGGCAGTACTTTGTCCTTATTTCTATGAACATGAAATATTTCAGCCATTATTTGGTTTTTCTTTGATTTTTGTTCATCAGAGTTTTGTAGTTTTCTTTGTATAGATCTTGTGTATATTTCATTAGCTCTATGCCTATGTATTTCATTTTAGGGGGTACTTAGGTAAATGGTATTGTGTTTTTAATTTCAAACTTCACTTTTTCATTGCTGATATATAAGAAAGTGACTGACATAATTTCAATCTTGTCTCTAGAATATACTGGCTGTGGAGACTTAACTAGGTTAACTTGCTTCAGCTTCAAGTTTTTCAACTGTAATATGAGGATGACAATATACCCATTCCTGAAACTGTGTTTCACCATTTAGCAAAGTAACAAGCATGTGCTATGCACTTAATGTATTTGATATATGTCTGAATTATTTAATAAGGCAATGTTAATTAAAAAGTGTGCGTATATGCATTCCAAATGTACGTGTATGTTTACAGGGAATATACATTTCATACTCTTAAAGTACATCATGGATTCTTATGATTTTACCACCCTTTTATAGATATGTCACCTTTATATTTTTACTTCCTGTTTTAATTTTAAACATAGAAGGGACAATATCTAGACAATCAATAGAACAATTGCTGAGGAAAATTAGAAATAAAATGGCTAAATAATTAAAGGTTGACACTTAAAAGAACAGTTTGCAACAGCTGTGTATTCCAGAAATAAAATATCTGATAAATACATGAGAACAAAGACTAAAATTTACTAATATTGAGAATTCATGGCTAGAAAACTATGAACTATTGAAAAACAATGATAAATTTTTGGTATTGACCTTAATTTAGAGTTTTATAAGAACAGGGAAAATATTAATAAAAATTTTTACAAACTCTAAATTTTATGGCATTTCAAGAATAAATATAAATTGTGAGGCTTGACCAGGTGGTGGCACAGTGGATAGAGCGTCAGACTGGGACACGGAGGACCCAGGTTCGAGACCCTGAGGTCCCTAGCTTGAGTGCAGGCTCATTGGGTTTAAGCAAGGCTCACCAGCTTTAGCTCAAGGTCATTCACTCAAGCAAGGGGTCATTCAGTCTGCTGTAGCCCCCTGGTGAAGGCATATATGAGAAATCAATCAATGAACAACTAAGAAACCACAACAAGGAATTGATGTTTCTCATCTCTCTCCCTTCTGGTCTGTCTGTTCCTCTCTTTGACTCACTCTGCCTCTGCCACAAAAAAAAAAAAAATGTGAAGTATACTTTATATATCATTTTAAGCTTTCAAAACATGTTTTGAATATTGATCAATAAATGTAGGTCAATGTACACAGCAGTGTTCTCCTTTAGCTCTAACAATTTGTCTCTGTTCTTGTCCTCTGATTTTGGTTTGTTGGTCTACTGACCGACATCAATCTGCTACACACACACACACACACACACACATACACACACACTCAAGTCTTTTTCCACTTAAAGCTGTGCATTTTCTGTTTTTGTGATGAAAAAGCATATGAAATTATAAAGCCTAGGGACCCCTCTAATGAAGTCACATTTGCTGAATGTGACATATTAGGCAATTTTTTGCCTCATTGAATTTTAGTTTTCTTATTAGGAATTAAAGTGAGCTAAAATCTAACATAGACATTTAAGAAGAAATTTTAAAGCATCACCCAAATGCAAGATATTATAATTAATCTCAAGTAATACTGTTGAACAAAAGAACCAGTTTCTAGGTAGTTTCTCCCAGGAAACAAAGCAAAACCTTAGTCTATTTGGTTTCCTGTTTCTGTAATTTTCATCTACAGCAGAAACAGATGAATTTAAAAATCACTCTATTACTGCCTTAGATAATATGTACTTCCCAATTCATATGGATTACATAAGCCTTCATTTATTTGTTTAACAAATCCTAATTGAGTACCTTTTGTACCTTTTACATATCAGGCACTGTATTAGGTGTTGGGAACACAGCTATGAAAAAAAACAAAGATCCTTGCCCTCTCAAAGCTCAGCGTTTTACCTTGGGGTGAAATGAGAAGAGGTGGGTGAAGGAGGGAACAGACTATATACAATAATATTGAAAATAACTAATATTCACTGCATGTTACAGAATGATAGTGCTATGGGTAAGAAAAAGAGTAGAGCAAGCAACCAGATGAAGAGGACTGTTGGGAAGGGGTTGTCAGCTGGGTGGAAGGAGGGGGCTCCTTGCATCATCTAATAGGATAGGTCTCCATGAGAAGGTGATGTTTGAGCAAAGACCTCAAGGGTGAGGGAATTACTCAGGAGCCTCTCTGGAGAAGAATGTTCAATGAAAGGGAATACCCAGTGGCAACGAGCCAAGATGGAGCTTTTTTGGCATGTTTAAGAAGCAAAGAAACCCTTGTATCTTGAGAAGAGTAAGTTAGGGGAGAGTAGCAGGAAAGATAATTGAAAAAGACCATCTTACCAAAAAAACAATGTACCTTCAACTTGCAATTCTTACCAAAACTTTCTAAAATAAGCTTCTTTGGTCTATGCGCTTTAAAAGCAAGAAGCCTCCAATTTATTTTCTGATGTCTAGAATTGTTTCAATGAGTATTTGTTCGCTATGTGTTACATTTTACCAGTGAAGAATTGGTGTCCTGCTGTTACTATTCTCCTTCAGCCCTTTCCTTCTGTTAGGACTATAATCAGCTTTGAAATGCATGGATTCTTCTCACACTCACCTTAAATTTGCTTTAATAGCTGCTCCCAGCAGGTAATAGTTGTTTGCTCTCCAGGTTTTATCCATGTTCTCTATCACTCCCTCTAAATTTTTATTCCACAGGGAAGGCCTTCTTTTTTCCTATTTGTCTTTCATTTAGCTGCCCAAAGAAAAAATACTGTTAACAGAGAGAAAACTTAATGGGCCCTCATTCAAGTTTTACAAGAAAGGGGAGAACATGATGAACCCAAATCATCGATCATGTAATTTATAAGTCCAGCCCCTCTTTCACATGGTGAAGTCAAAGTAATAAAGGTACAAAGATAGTCAGTGCCTTTCTTTCATCACAAGGAATCACGAGACCACATAACCTGGCTGGAGCTCGGTTGGTTAGAGCATTGTTCTGAAGCACAGAGGTTGCCGGTTTGATTCCCGGTCAGGGAGCACACAGGAACAGATCGATGGTCCTCTCTCCCCCCCTCTTTCTCTCTCTAAAGTCAATAAAATAAACATTTTAAAAAAATTAAATAAAAGGAAATCATAAGATGTTGTGAGTATTATGATAGTGCTTGTCCCAGGCAGGAAAGGAAATTTTACAACATTACAGCAAAAGAGGAATTATGTTTTCTTCCATTAAATTGTCTTCCTTGGTACAGACTTTGTTTCATTGAATTAAATTTGTATTTATCAGGTAAAGATATTTAGTATTTTACCAAGTTTGTACTAGGAAGGGGTCTGAGAAATTTTAAGAAAATATAAACTAGTTTCATCCACATTATTTTTTAAATTCAGACTACTTAATCTGTGGGGAAGGATTTTTTGAATAGTTATAATTATTTCTAACACTTTCTTTAATACATCATTGTGCTATTTTACTGCACATTTGAGTAATCACTTTTTAATTCATCTTACCCTAATCCTAATGTCATATATTATATATATGGTATTAAATTATTTTGTTTAGGATTCCATTTTTAAGTAGCTGAAATATCAAAATAACTTTTAAGAATGATGAACAAAGAGAAAAAAAATACGTTTCTCCAGTTTGGCAGGTATCTATGAATGTAACCCTGAATATAATAGAATATCATATCACTGTGGAATCTAGGATAAGGAGGGCATCTAAGAGAGCTTGCATTTTTTGCTAAGTAGGGAATATTAATTGGTACAGTTCAAAGAAAGAGCCCTGAAACTTTTCAGTTTTGTCTATTCTTCCCCAACCTCTACAACCTGTTAGCTTCATTCTCATGAATACCCTTGCCACCTCTCCAAGTGCCACCCCATATATACACACTTTCTTTACTGAAAGCACTATATTCTCTAAAGACAATGGATAAAATTGTCATTACTTTTCTAAAACCTAAGCAGTGGATATTGTTTCTGATGCCCTTCCCTCAGAGGAGCTTAAGCTCACTGTTTCTATTATGAAAAACTCACATTGAGTGTGGGTCATCCTTCATGATACCTTGAGAAGAATGAATGATTGGACAAATGCACTTACAGTTTTCTTCTGCCAGTTTTCCAAATCACTATGGTTCTTCTTTGACCAAAATGATTACATTTACCAATCAGTGATAGAGAATATGGAAAAATGAAAAATAAGGTACAGTATCTTGAAAGCCATGGGGAAAAATCATGAAAAATATTACCAAACTTGACTATATAATAAATATGTCTTTATTTTTTTTATTCATTTTGAATTGTCCTCTATTTTTTTTTATTAACTTTAATGGGGTGACACCAATAAATCAGGGTACATATGTACGATGAAAACATCTCCAGATTATCTTATCATTGAATTGTGCTGCATACGCATTACCCAAAGTCAAATTGTCCACTGTCACCTTCTTTCTGGTTTTCCCTGTACCCCTCCCCTTCTCCATATTTCACCCTCCCTGCCCTCCCCACATCCCGTAACCACCACACTCTTGTCCATGTCTCATAGTCTCACTTTTATGTCCCATAATTCTGATCCCAAAGCCGGGCAAAGACAACACAAAGAAACAAAATTATAGGCCTATATCCCTGATGAATTTAGACGCTAAAATTCTCAACAAAATATTAGCCAACCGGATCCAGCAATATATGAAAAAAATCATACACCATGATCAAGTGGGATTTATTCTGGAGAGGCAAGGCTGGTTCAATATTCGCAAATCAATCAATGAGATTCATCACATAAACAAAAGGAAGGACAAAAATCACATGATAATTTCAATAGATGCAGAAAAGGCTTTTGATAAAATCCAGCACCCATTCATGCTCAAAACTCTCAGTAAAGTAGAAATACAGGGAACATTCCTTAACATGATAAAGGCCATCTACGACAAACCCGCAGTAAACATCATACTAAGTGGACAAAAATTAAAAGCAATCCCCTTAAGATCAGGAACCAGGCAGGGTTGCCCCCTTTCACCACTTTTATTCAACATAGTTCTGGAAGTCCTAGCTATAGCAATCAGACAAGAAGAAGAAATAAAAGGCATCCAAATTGGAAAAGAAGAAGTAAAACTGTCACTATTTGCAGATGATATGATATTGTATATAGAAAACCCTAAAGTCTCAGTCAAAAAACTACGGGACCTTATAAATGAATTCAGCAAGGTGGCAGGATACAAAATTAATACTCAGAAATCAGAGACATTTCTATATACAAACAATGAACTGTCAGCAAAAGAAATTAAGGAATCAATCCCCTTCACTAATACAGCCAAAAAAATAAAATACCTAGGAGTAAATTTAACCAAGGAGGTTAAGGACTTGTACTCGGAAAATTATAAAACATTGATAAAAGAAATCAAGGAAGATACAAACAAGTGGAAGCATATACCGTGCTCACGGCTAGGGAAAATAAACATCATTAAAATGTCTATATTACCCAAAACAATTTATAAATTCAATGCTATACCAATTAAAATACCAATGACATATTTCAAAGATATAGGAAACATATTCCAAAAATTTATATGGAACCGAAAAAGAACACAAATAGCCTCAGCAATCTTAAAAAGAAAAAATTAAGCAGAAGGTATCACTGTTCCGGATATCAAGGTTTACTACAAGGCCATTATACTCAGAAAGCCTGGTACTGGCATAAGAACAGGCACATAGATCAATGGAACAGAACAGAGAACCCAGGTATAAACCTACACCTTTATGGACAACTGATATTTGACAAAGGAGGAAAGAACATACAAGGGAGTAACGACAGCCTCTTTAACAAATGGTGCTGGGAAAATAAATTTGTCTTTATAAAATTAAATATATTTCTATACACCAAAAAAATAATATCACAAGGACGGAAGATGGCGATGAAGTAGGCGGACGTACCAACTTCAAACACCCAGAACCAAAGTGGATTATAACTCAATTTTAACAACCATCATCTGGATAAACCAACTTTGAACTAAACTAAGTGGACTCTTCAACCAAGGAACACTGCAGAAGCCACATTGAGACTGGTAGGAATAGCGAAAACGTGAAGAGGGCTGCCCAGCTCCCCGGAGCAAAAGGCAGCCCGGAGAGACCCGCGTGGCGAGAGAAGAGTTTGGCGGAGAGGGAGGGACCTTGGTCCCAGAAACCAAGCCCTAGACTGCAGTCCCAGAGCCTAGAAGAGGCATATGGACAGTATTGAGCTGTGAAGCAAGTGAGGATACTGTTTGTGAAAAAGAGAGTTTTCTCAGACCCAAAAATCTTTTCAAAGGTACAGCGCAGAAACCCTCTCTCACAACCACGCACCCGGGGAACGGGGACAGAGGAGAGGAACAAACAGAGCAGCGGGAACAGAAAGTGGACTGAAGGCACGAGGACACTCTGAGGGACAGCCATCCTGACCCCTGGGCTAAGTCATTTCCCTAATCGAAAACGAATATTTCCCCTGGAACTAGCAATACCAGCAAAGGGAGACAGGACACTAGCCAAACAAGCTCTCCCGCGGCAATCAGAGCAGAGCTGCTTAGAGGGAGGAAGCTCCCAGGTATACAGTGTGGAGATTTAAAACACTCCTATCTCTCTGAGGGTTGCTGAAGGGATGTTGGCGGCAGGACGCTGAAAACCGGTCCTGTCGGCATGGGCGGAGGCACAACCGATGTGAGCTCGGTCTAGCCGAGCCGGGGTGGAGGGGACACACGAAAGCGGTCCGGCAGCTGTGGGCCGCCTGTGACCCCACTTGTGGGGAAAAATACGGGCAGAGATTGGCTCTGCGACCCTGCGCAAGCCAGACCTGACCACGGGGACGGGGCTAGGACGAGGGACGGGCGAGGGGCTCGCGGCTGAGCTCATGCTGCCAACCCCGCCCGGACGGAGAAACCGTAGTGGTTTGAAATCCTACGTGTGCGCGAGTTGGCTTTAGCGACTGAGCTCACGCTACTAGCCCCGCCCGGCCAGAAAAACCCTGGTGGTTTGCAAACTTACATGCTCACAGCTGGCTTTAGAGGCTGATCTCAAGCTACTAGCCCCGCCTGGCCAGAGAAATCCCGGCGGTTGTCGACCCTACGTGTGTGAGCTGGCACTGAACGTGGGGGCGTGGTAGAGTCCAGATGGATCAGAAGCTAGCAGCTGAGATAACGCCAGCTCACCTCTGCCCTTGGTGCTAAGACTTGTGGCTTGAGTGACAGCCCCTCCCGTGGAGGAGAGGTGGAAATCACAGCAACAGCCATAGTAGGCTGTTGCTGGCAAAGCCCATACCCAACCACCGTAGGCAGCGGCAGAGGTTGTGGCAGGACTGCAGACAGACCACACCTAGAGAACACAAAGGGAACACCTACTGGACTCCAGTGCCCACAACTTGCCTATAAACAGATAAAATGGGCAGGCAGAGGAATGCAAACCAAATGAACCAAGAGAAATCCCCAGAGAAGGACCTGAATGAACCAGATATAACCAAACTACCAGAAGCAGAATGTAGAATAATGATAGTTAGGATGTTCAAAGAAATTAGAGCAACAATGGATAGTCACTACAAACACCTAAATAAAGAGATAACAAGTATAAAGAATGAAATTGAAATAATAAAAAAGAATCAGACAGAAATGACAAATACAGTATCAGAACTGAAGACCACAATGGAAGGAATTAAAATAGGATGAATCACACTGAGGATCGAATCAGCGAGTTAGAGGACACAATAAACAAAGGCAGAGAAGCAGAGAAGAAAAAGGAAATGAGACTCAAAAAATGTGAGGAAACTCTAAGGGAGCTCTGTGACAACATGAAGAGAAACAACATTCGCATTATAGGGGTACCTGAAGAAGAGAAAAGAACACAGGAAATGGAAACTTTGTTCAATCAAATCATAGCAGAAAACTTCCCTAAATTAAGGCTGGGAAACATTCCACACGTTCAAAAGCACACAGAACTGCATTAAAGAGAAACCCAAAAAGATCTACACCAAGACACATCATAGTTAAAATACCAAAGCTAATGGATAAAGAAAAAATCTTAAAAGCTGCTAGAGAAGAAAAGGCTATCACCTACAAAGGAGCCCCTGTTAGGATGACATCGGACTTCTCAACAGAAACACTTGAGGCCAGAAGGGAATGGCAAGATATAATCAAAGTAATGCAGAACAAGAACCTACAACCAAGACTACTCTATCCAGAAAGGCTAACTTTTAAAATCGAAGGAGAAATAAAGAGATTTCCAGACAAAGAAAGCCTCAAGGAATTCATTAAAAACAAACCAATTCTGCAAGAAATACTAAGGGGCCTGTTGTGAACAGTTCAAAGGGAGGAAAGAATAAAGCAAAAAAAAAATACAACTTTAAAGAATAAAATGGCAATAAACAACTACATATCAATAATAACCTTAAATGTAAATGGATTAAATGATCCAATCAAAAGACATAGGGTAGCTGCGTGGATAAAGAAACAGGACCCATACATATGCTGTCTACAAGAGACACACCTAAAAACAAAAGATGCACATAGACTGAAGGTAAAAAGATGAAAAAAAATAGTTCATGCAAATGGAAATGAGAAAAAAGCTGGGGAAGCAGTACTTATAGCTGACAAAATGGACTTTAAAACAAAGGCTGTAGTAAGAGATAAAGAAGGACACTACATAATGATAAAGGGTACAATTCAACAGGAAGATATAACTATTATAAATATCTATGCACCAAATATAGGAGCCCCGACATACATAAAGCAGACTTTGATGGACATAAAGGGCGAGATTAACAGCAATACTATCATAGTAGGGGATTTCAATACCTCTCTAACACCACTGGATAGATCCTCAAGAAAGAAAATTAATAAAGAAACAACAGAATTAAAGGATACACTAGATCAACTTGATTTAATAAATATCTTCAGAACTTTTCATCCTAAAGCAGTAGAATATACATTCTTCTCAAGCACTCATAGTACGTTTTCTAGAATAGACCACATGTTAGGACACAAAAATGGTCTCAATAAATTTAAGAAGATTGAAATCATATCAAGCATTTTCTCTGATCACAATGCCATGAAACTAGAAATTAACCACAAAAGAAAAACGAAAAATGCTCAAACACTTGGAAACTAAATAGCATGATATTAAATAATGAATGGATTAACAAAGAGATCAAAGAAGAAATAAAAAAGTTTCTAGAAACCAATGATAATGAGCATACATCAACTCAAAATTTATTGGACACAGCAAAAGCAGTACTGAGAGGGAAGTTCATTGCACTACAGGCATATCATAGGAAGCTACAAAAAGTTCTAATAAGCAGCCTGACCCTGCATATAAAAGAACTAGAAAAACAACAACAAATAAAACCCAAGACAAGTAGAAGAAAGGAAATAATAAAGATCAGAGCAGAAATAAATGACATAGAGGCTAAGGAAACAATACAGAGGATCAATGAAACCAGAAGCTGGTTCTTTGAAAAGGTAAACAAGATTGATGAAGCTTTAACTAGACTCACCAAGAAAAAAAGAGAGAGGTTTCAAATAAATAAAATTAAAAAAGACAGTGGAGAAATAACAACTGATACAACAGAAATACAAAGCATTGTAAGAAAATACTATGAAGAACTCTATGCCAAAAAATTAGACAATCTAGATAAAATGAACAAATTTCTTGAATCATATAAACTTCCAAAAATCAATCTGGAAGAATCAGAACACCTAAACAGACCTATTACAACAAATGAGATCGAAATAGTTACCAAAAAACTCCCAAAAAAGAAAAGCTCTGGGCCTGATGGCTTAACAAGTGAATTCTATCAAAAATTCAAAGAAGAACTAACTCCTATCCTCCTCAAGCTATTTCAAAAAATTCAAGAGGAAGGAAGACTTCCAAACTCCTTTTATGAGGCGAGCATAATTCTGATCCCAAAACCAGGCAAAGACAACACAAAGAAAGAAAATTATAGGCCTATATTCCTGATGAATTTAGACGCTAAAATTCTCAACAAAATATTAGCCAACCGGATCCAGCAATATATGAAAAAAATCATACACCATGATCAAGTGGGATTTATTCTGGAGAGGCAAGGCTGGTTTAATATTCGCAAATCAATCAATGTGATTCATCACATAAACAAAAGGAAGGACAAAAATCACATGATAATTTCAATAGATGCAGAAAAGGCTTTTGATAAAATCCACACCCATTAATGCTCAAAACTCTCAGTAAAGTGGGAATACAAGGAACAATCCTTAACATGATAAAGGCCATCTACGACAAACCCGCAGTAAACATCATACTAAATGGACAAAAATTAAAAGCAATTCCCTTAAGATCTGGAACCAGGCAGGGTTGCCCACTTTCACCACTCTTATTTAACATAGTTCTGGAAGTCCTAGCTATAGCAATCAGACAAGAAGAAGAAATAAAAGGCATCCAAATTGGAAAAGAAGAAGTAAAACTGTCACTATTTGCAGATGATATGATATTGTATATTGAAAACCCTAAAGTCTCAGTCAAAAAACTACTGGATCTTAAAAATGAATTCAGCAAGGTGGCAGGATATAAAATTAATACGCAGAAATCAGAGGCATTTCTGTGTACAAACAATGAACTGTCAGCAAAAGAAATTAAGGAAACAATGCCCTTCACTATTACAGCCAAAAAAATAAAGTACCTAGGAGTAAATTTAACCAAGGAGGTTAAGGACTTGTACTCGGAAAATTATAAAAAATTGATAAAAGAAATCAAGGAAGATACAAACAAGCGGAAGCATATACTGTGCTCATGGCTAGGAAGAATAAACTTCATTAAAATGTCTATACTACCCAAAGCAATTTATAAATTCAATGCAATACCAATTAAAATACCAATGACATACTTCAAAGATATAGAAAACATATTCTAGAAATTTATATGGAACCAAAAAAGAACACGAATAGCCTCAGCAATCCTAAAAAGAAAAAAATAAAGCAGGAGGTATCACTCTTCCGGATATCAAGGTCTACTACAAGGCCATTATACTCAATACAGCTTTGTACTGGCATAAGAACATACACATTGATCAATGGAACAGAACAGAGAACCCAGAAATAAACCCGCAGGTTTATAGACAGCTGATATTTGACAAAGGAGGAAAGAACAGACAATGGAGTAAAGACAGCCTCTTTAACAAATGGTGCTGGGAAAATTGGACATCTACCTGCAAAAAAATGAAACTAGACCATCAACTTACACCATTCACAAAAACAAATTCAAAATGGATAAAAGACTTAAACATAAGCCGTGAAACTGGAGGCATCTTAGAAGAAAACATAGGGAGCAAGCTATCTGACATCTGTAGCAGCAATATATTTGCTGATTTATCTCCACTGGCAAATGAAATAAAAGGCAAGATAAAGAAATGGGACTACATCAAACTAAAAAGTTTTTGCACAGCTAAAGACAATAGGAACAGAATAAAAAGACAAACCACACAATGGGAGAACATATTCGACAGCACGTCTGATAAGGGGTTAATAACCAAAATTTATAAAAAACTTATAAAACTCAACACCAGGAAAACAAACAATCCAATCAAAAAATGGGCCAAAGAAATGAATAGAAATTTCTCCAAAGAAGACATACAGATGGCCAAAAGACATATGAAAAAATGCTCAACATCACTAATTATTAGAGAAATACAAATTAAAACCACAATGAGGTATCACCTCACACCAGTCAGAATGGCGCTCATCAGCAAAACAACACAGAATAAGTGCTGGCGAGGATGCGGAGAAAAGGGAACCCTTCTGCACTGCTGGTGGGAATGCAGACTGGTGCAGCCACTGTGGAAAACAGTATGGAGATTCCTCATAAAATTAAAAATCGAACTGCCTTTTGACCCGGCTACCCCACTTTTAGGAATATACCCTAAGAACTCCATAACACTGTTCGAAAAGAAGAAATTCACCCCCATGTTTGTGGCAGCATTGTTCACAATAGCGAAGAACTGGAAACAGCCCAAGTGTTCGTCAGAAGATGAGTGGATTAAAAAGCTTTGGTACATATATACTATGGAATACTACTCGGCCATAAGAAATGATGACATCGGATCATTTACAACAAAATGGTTGTACCTTGATAACATTATACGAATTGAAATAAGTAAATCAGAAAAAAAAAAACTGAGAACAGCATGAATTCATACATAGGTGGGACATAAAAGTGAGACTATGAGACATGGACAAGAGTGTGGTGGTTATGGGGTGGGGGGAGGGAGGGGAGTGTGGGAAAGGGAGAAGGGTAGGGGCACAGGGAAGACCAGATAGAGGTTGATGGAGGACAGTTTGACTTTGGGTGATGGGTATGCAACACGATTGAATGATAAGATAATCTGGAGATGTTTTCATTGTACATATGTACCCTGATTTATTGGTGTCACTACATTAAAGTTAATAAAAAATAATAATATCACAAATACATATACTGTAGCTCTGGAAAGAAATACAAAGAATATGTGTCAGTGGTTGTCTTCTTGAAGGGAACTGAGAGATTAATTTTAAAGAGAATAGTTTACTATCCTGATGGTAGTGGCTTTGTGTGTGGAGGATTGAAGTGTCCACACATGCAACTTTTATTCAGGGTCTAGGGCTGGAAAGAGGTAGAAAATGATATCAATAATAAGGAATTGGAATACTAGTGGATTTTTTTAAAACATAAAGAATTAAATTTACTTAATTCCTGAGTATCTCTTATTGCCATGTAACTCCTGATAACATACAAAAAAATTACACATAAAAAATAAATAGCTAATTGATGGGCATGAGAGAAAAATTCACCTGAAACAATTCAATTCCTCTAGGAAGAAAAAAGAAGAAAAGAAAAGGGAAGGAGGGAAAAAGGAACCTAGAGCTCATACATCACCAAAGCTACCCTCTTAGAGAGTTAACTACCCCCTGGCTAAGTGGGCAGCAGATAAGTTCTTAGCAACCCTGAAGGCAGAGACAATACTGCACTATGGAAATTTTGAAACTCAGTTTTACCATTACCAGCTGAGACAATCTCCCGAAAATAATTTCCACTTCTACATGTCAAAATGAGCTTGGTCCATACCATATTGCTTTCTAGGGCAAAAGAATTCATTTTCTGTTCAGTACATGTTTTATACATAACAACTTTCTTTATTCTCAGAGCTACAGGAATAAAATAGTACATTTCAATCAAAACTATCTCCAGTTATGAACTGTATTTTGTGAACTCTTCAAAGATCAATGTTAACACTTTTTTAGATAAATGGAATGTTTGCATCTTTAGGAATTTTGCAAATGAAGCCATGTCTTAATTAAGGACTCCTATGAGGCCAAAACTCACTATAGAGAGAGTGTGGCTGAGTTTTATACCCTGAGAAGGTTGTTTAGATATTTATTTGCAATCAGGCAATCAGATAAAGTTTGTTAGATAATTGTAGGTTTTAATATTACAATGAAGGTTGATAATTTGACTTAGGAAAAATGATAGTTCTAGTAACCCATGTTTTCCAGACCATATTGGACTGAGGGAACAATTAAACTATTGTGTCAGAAGAACAGTAAAGACAACATCAAATAGTCAAACAGATGAAAACCTACTCCACTGGTCATTTCTTCACTATTTTATTCATTCAACAACTATTTATTGAATATTATATATAAAACAAACACTCTGCTAGGCACCGGAAGTACAATGGTCTTATTTAGACTAAAATATTCTACTTGCATTTACGTTAAACTCTAAAAGTCAGCCCCAAGCCAAATACCAATGTATTTTCATTCTCAGATAGTATGACTGTAAGGACATTTCCTTCATTAGGTTGACCAACCATTCCAGTTTGGCCTGAGAAATTTGGGGGATGCAGTCCTTTCACTGCTAAAACTTGGACAGGCTGGAAATACTAGGACACTTGGTCACCCTATATCTAGCTCCTCCTACCCTGTGAAAAGGGGATTTCTATTAGGTGGGATGAGAGAAAATATTGTTCCTAAGCCCCAAACACAAGGTGCCTGGCCCCAGCAAATAACCTTTAGTTATGAGTGACTCAGAATCAGAGATTTCTTCTTCTTTAGACTCCTGAGATAAAGAAAGGTCACTGTTTGAAACAATTTGGAACTCAGAGCCCTTGTGTTAATTACAAAAATATGTGGCTGGCCCATGGCTATAATTTTTTGCTTTGATTTTTTTAAAGAAATTACATAAAAATATTATCTTGATAACTGAGTTTTGGGTCCCCCTTATATTTTACTCCCAAGGCAGATGCCTCATTTTTTTCACCCTAGCCTAGGCCTGCCAACAGTCAACAGGCTTGGAACTCAGGTTCCAAGTGGTTTCTGGTGACCACTCAGTGGACTCCAACAGTCCAGTCCTCAGTATCTCCCATCAAGTACATCAAACCCTCAGTCAGACTAAACTGAGGTCCCACCCACCTACCAAGTATACCCTCTGATATTCAAGTGTGCAGTAGGTTAACAATGTTGGACTTATGAGACTTTTTCCATGATTGTGTTAAAATTAAATGAGGTGATTTGATTTTTTGAAGATAAATGTACAATAACACTTTTAATTCCAGCAGAGATACATAATCTGATACAGAAACAGCTTAGTGTTAGAAAAAGCACAGTTCTTGAAATCAAACACAGTCTCTGACATTAACCACTATAAGTGTCTTAACAAGTTAATTAACTTTGATGAATCTCAGTTATACCAACTATAAAATAAAGATAATACTTACCTCATAAAGTTGTTTGTGGAGATCATACAAATTAACAAATAAGTATAAATCAGCTTACCTGGTAAGTAAGCTGTGAATATAATTCTCTTTGTTCCTTCATGTTTTCTGCCTAGCCTCCTCCCACTTCTCACAAAAACTATTTTTGTGACTATAATGTTTGTGGCTCTAGGATCTTGTTTTAAGTACATTGAACATAATTTCAAATGTTTTAGAAAAAAATAGTTATCTTGTCATTGTACTATTAGTTTCAAAGTATAGTTTCTTTTATATTCCCCTAAACTATTTAACATTGCGGAGTAAATATTTAGGCTAAAGATTTTTAAAATCAACATGATATTTTTTAAAAAATAATTTTTTTGAGGGTCCTGGTGGGTGGCTCAGTGGATCTGGCATCGTCCCAGCATATGGCCATCCCAGGTTTGATTTTTGGTCAGGGCTTACAAGAGAAGTGACCATCTGCTTCTTCCCTCCCCCTTCTCTCCTTCTTCCCCTCTCTCAGCCAGTGGCTCTATTGGTTCTAGCATTAACCCTGGGTGCTGAGGATGGCTTGCTTAATCTGAGCGTGTCAGTCTCAGGTGCTAAAAATATTTTGGTAGCATTGGTTGGGGGGCACATGAGGGAGCCTTTCTCACTATCTCCCCTCCTCTCGCCTAAAATAATAATAATAATAATTATTATTATTATTATTATAACAAAATTTACTGAGTCCAGCAGTTTTTCTCTCCAGATTTTTTTTGAGAATACTGGTAATCGATTTTAGATTCCTGAATTGTTTAGACTAAAAAGTTAAGATTAGAATGCTGCTGTGTTCAGTGCTCTCAAACAGGAGCTGCAGCTGTGCACAAGGACTTTCTCCCTCATACTCTTCCCTATTATCCCTGAGCTCACTGCTTCCAGTTATTTATCTGTAAATTAAAACCTCCTCATCATTGTCAAAGGAAAAAGACACTCAGAAGCATCTCAATTTTTTTCAGTTAAAAAACAAAACAACCAACAAATTGAAGTAGAAAATGCACAATAAAAGAAGCTGGTAGTAAAATAAAATGACTGTTTCTCTGGCTACTACTTTACACAGAGTATATAGTTACAGAAGCAACCAAATTTTTTAACCTTCTGTTTTGTACTATAGCAACACTGTAAAGAACACTAGATCTCAAAACAAACTGTCATCTGTTAGTAATGTCTGCATTTAATTGAGGAACACAATATACTCAGAATCTAATTTTTTTCTTTTGATTCTTTTCTTTTTTTTCTTTCTTTCCTTCTTTTTTTATCTAAAAGAAAGAAAGAGACAGATAGGAAGGGATAGAGATGAGAAGCATCAACTTGTAGTTGTATCACTTTAGCTGTTCACTGACTGTTTCGCATACATTCCTTCAACCAAGGCTCCAGCCAAGCCGGTGACCCCGTGCTCAAGCCTAAAATCCCAGTGTCCCAGGTTAACAATCTGTCCACTGCACCACCACTGCTCAGGCTTGCCGTTCATTTCTTAATGAAATTCTATTATCTTACAGCAACTAATAGAACATATTCTAAGCATGGTACTATTTTTTAAAATTATTATTTATATGAGCATAATTATGCTTATTTTAATTGATAGGTCTTATATTAGAAAATAAATATTTTAAAAGAACTAGTGGAATGATATTTATGTATATTTTTTCCAAAAAGTTATGTCATCAATTTCCTGTATATGTGTGTGCATGAGTATGCATGAGTGTGTGTGTGTGTGTGTGTGTGTGTGTGTGTGTGTGTGTGTGTGTGACATGTATTAAGAGACTTTGTTTTATTCTTGGAGTTTAACTTAATCACGGGAGGTTAGGGATAGAACAGATCTTAGAGATCCAACACATCATTTTACAGACAGTGAGCATTTTATTGACTTTCCCAAGGCCAAGAAGCTGAGCTGAGGCTGAGCCACAGCTAGAGCTCAGGTTTCCTGGTTTCCAGACTAGTGCTTGTTCCACCTGGTTATATTTCATCAGTGTTTCAGTGGCTTCCCTGCATCTTTCTGCCCACAAATATATTTATATGATAAAGAAAACGAGCTACTCACATTATAGTTCCCATCAGGAAAATGTGGGGCTGCATGATAGCTTTAAAGTGGGAGGCAAAAGGAAATGAATCTAATAAAGTGGACAACACAAGATATAAACATTTATTGAAACTTCAGGCAAGAAGAGAAGTGCTTGTCTCTTTTCCTTGTCATCCTTAAAAACAAAAGATAAAGGAGAGAAAAAAATTATAAATGTCTTAAGTTTCAGGAAAAAAAAAATGCTCTATTAGTGAGTCAGACTTTCAAAATAAAGTTAGCAAAGGAAGTGACTGTCCATGCATGGGTGAGTTTTTTTAGAAGTTACATAAAATATAGCTTTATGTGTATAGTTCTGAAACATTCTTCCTCTACTTTTCAGGGCTTCCTCAAATGACCAGGCTGCCATGGACTAATTTAGATTTATTTTGCTTTCTCACTCCTGTTTCATGCATCTCAAGATTCAGACAAAGAATGCTATTATTTTCTTCCAAAATAATATGTATCTTAATACTTCTGTGACACTGCTATTTCTTTTTTATTTGCATGGAATGTCATTTATCTCCTTCTCCACTTTGCAAAACCTTAGGCATCCTTCAACATCTAATTTAATACCACCTCCTCCTTGGAGTCTATACGAATCTGCAACTTTATAATTAGTAACCACTTCCCGTAGCGTTTTGATGTACCTCTTGGAGAAGTTAATTTAGTCTGCCTTTCTCTGTGGAGCATGTGGCCGTTCTCCCTGTTAGGTTCGGATCTACATGAGACCTAGGAAATATGTCAGTCTTATGCATGCCAGGGACATGTTACGGTAAGTATCAGAGATTCCAGAATAAACACAATAAAAATTTGGCTTCCAGAAACTATGTAAAATTTAGGATGCAAATATAACAGGTTATATTTCCCTATCAGAAAGCAGACCTTGACTCAGAGAATTGAAAGCAAGTAATGTATTTGAGAAGTGAAAAGTGAGGCAGTGAGATCATAAAAGAAAGTAAGCCTAAAGGGGCACATTAATGATGAGCAGGTTTCCATGGAAACAAAGAGTAGAGCAGTGTTTGCCAAGGCCTGGGGGGTGGGGGAAATGGAGAGACATTGGTCAAAGGATACAAACTTTTAGTTATAAGATAAATAAGTTCTAGGAATCTAATGAATTGCATGGTGACTCTAATAATACTGTATTGTAAACTTGAAATTGGCTAAAAGAGTAATCTTAAGCATTCTCACCACACAAAAAACAAATAATAACTAGGTGAGGTGATGGATATGTTTATTAACTTGATCGTGCTAATCATTTCACAATGCATATGTGCATCAAATCATCATGTTGCAAACTTTAAATATATACAATTTTATGTGTCAATTATATACCAATAAAGCTTGAAAAAATAATCAGTAGGAGTCTGTCCCTCTAAGGACCCTCTGAGAAACCCTATAGAACTCTGGTTGTCCAATGAGGACACTAAGGTTACAAATCTCTTTTTTGAGATTTGTTTGTTGATTGCTCCAGGGGGTTAACTCAAAGTCACTATTAGCCAGTTCTAGTCTTAGCCAAGCATCCCTCCAAATAGCAAAAGACAGCTCAAGGCAGAGGTGTAAGAGTCTGAGGCAAGAAGCTGTTCGCAGGTCTGCTGTGGCTGAAGATGGCCCTCAGGGAGCACGCAGGCAGAGGAGCCACAGCACCGGTCACGGTCACGGTCACGGTCACGGTCACGGGGCCATCAACAGTTACTGGTGAGTTTACTTCCGCTGCTGAATTTTAAATAAATCTAGGTGCTACACTTAACAAAATGCAAATGCTGAGAAAGTACTGACATTACACTTTTCTAAGAAAACTGAGGGGATTTTTAAAGTATAATTTTCTCACCAAACCAAAATATGTATCAGATTTGATTTTCTCTGAATTATTGAGTTACAAAAACATTTGGCTTTCAGGAATAAATTAGATTGTTCTTGATATAGGCTACTCTCCATTAGGTTTGGAAACTGTTTCTTGTCATACATATACTCTTTATTTTCCTTTACATTTTATCTTTTTTTCACATTTAAAAGTAATGCATACTGATTATAGAACTACTATAAAATACAGAAAAAAAAACAAGAAAATAATTCATTGGCTCCACCAAATATTTGCAGAGAAAAATAACATGGAATAATTCTGACTATGGGGCCCAAGCATTTTCCTTAAATAGAGTACACACTAAATATTGCCTCACCAGTGTTAGATCATTGATAACTCATTGCATTATTTAAGGACACACTTATTTTCTATCATTTTTTTAAAGAAAAATTCCTTAAGCAGAATTAGCAGCCTAGAGACAATATTGCTGCTTATATTACAGACATGTAGCATTTTTATATTGTTTTCATTTAAATTATTTCATTTATTGATTTTAGAGAGACATGGGGAAAGATTGAGAGACAGACATTAACCTGTTGTTCCACATATTGATGCATTTATTGGTTGACTTTTACAAGTGCTCTGACTAGGGGTTAAACTTTCGCATAGCAGGATAATGCTCTAACCAACTAAGATACCCGACCAAGATGACATGTAAATTTTTTAAAGATATTTATTTGTTAATGGATTTCTAATTATCCCACACTATGCTAAGAAAGTACAGTCACCCTGGCCAGGTGGTGGCGCAGTGAATAGAGCATCAGACTGAGACACAGAGGACCCAGGTTCGAAACCTCAAGGTCACCGACTTGAGCATGGGCTCACCAACCTGGGTGAGGGGTCACTGGCTTGAGCCTAAAGGTCATTGGCTTGAAGCCCAAGGTCTCTGGCTTGAGCCCAATGTCTCTGGCATGAGCAAAGGGTCTCTCGCTCTGTTGTAGTCCCCAGGTCAAGGCACATATGAGAAAGCAATCACTAAACAACTAAGGAACTGCAATGAAAAATTGATGTTTCTCATCTCTCTCCCTTCCAGTCTGTCTGTCCCTATCTGTCCCTCTCTCTGTCTCTCTCTCTCTGTCTCTGTCAAAAAAGAAAGAAAGAAAGAAAAGTAGTATAGTCAGCCTGATATTGACATTTGGAACATGTTGAAGCTTTATCACTGACCTAGTACATAATGATTTTTGTGAATTTTAGAGTCCCAAAAAGCTTTAATAGTCTCAGTTTTTTTAAAGATATGCTTGTCCTACTTTATTTATACTGAAATCTTAAGGATTTCTTAGGTGACAGTATTGCATATTATCTTGCATATATAGTACATTTGTTAATCAAACACTTCAGTAGTGTCTTATGAGCATCCCAATTTGGTCAATTATGATGCCCTGGAAAAAGTCAAAGGTAAAAACTGTTCTCCTGCTCATTATAAACTTAAAAGAATAAACTTCGCTAAATGTCATCCAAACCATGTTCAGAGAAAAAATTTTGCCAGGAGGACAGCAAAATAGCATAACTGCATATTCAGAATATATGCATAGAAATATTTCCATTCACTCCTAGTGCACACTGCAGAGGACACAGAGAATACACTTTGTCAGAAAGATCCTTCTGATAAAGAGTGCCGTTCAAAATTGAACCACACATCCACAAAGCATTCTTCAGTGTTTCTCATGAGACTAACTACATTCTTCCTGAAGCCCCATATTTCCTTTAATTTTACAGAGAATACAGTATTAATAAACAAAGTTGCAAATTTAAAGAAAAACATTTTGGTCTTATCATTTTTTAGTCATCATTTAAATGGGGTGACATAGCCTGACCAGGTGGTGGCGCAGTGAATAGAGCATTGGACTGGGATGCGGAGGACCCAGGTTCGAGACCCCAAGATCGCCAGCTTGAGCGTGGGCCCATCTGGTTTGAGCAAAAGCTCATCAACTTGGACCCAAGGGCACTGGCTCCAGCAAGAGGTTGCTTGATCTGCTGAAAGCCCACGGTCAAGGCACATGTGAAAAAGCAATCAATGAACAACTAAGGTGTTGCAACGAAAAACTGATGCTTGATGCTTCTCATCTCTCTCTGTTCCTTTCTGTTTGTCCCTATCTATCCCTCTCTCTGATTCTCTCTCTGTCTCTGTAAAAAAAAAGGGGGGGGGAGGGATGACATAAAAATTACCTGTATTTGTGAAATAATTTATAACCCAAGCATGTGGTCTGTTAAAAAGTTTCATTGTCATGATTTTCAAGAGATTTCTCATTATATTCTCTGAAGAACCAAGAGCTTACAAATCCAGAAATGTTCCTGTTACTTAAGAAAAAAATATTAAAGATGGATATTTAAATGAAATGAACTTGGATCTTAGTGAAATACATATTTTGTGATAGTACTAACGATAAAGCCAAAGAGTAAGGTAAAATACATAGAGATCACAAGTAGATTATGTACAACACCTAGCAGTAATAAAATTTAGCTCTTATAGACAGTTAACTACTTTCTATTCTTTCTGGGAGAAAAGTCTTTGAAAACTTGACCTTGTTGGAGCTCTAACAGTGAATTCAACACTGCAGTCTTTGCTCAGGATATATATATATATATATATATATATATATATATATATATATATATATATATATGTCTACAATACAGAATTGAATACCTTAGCTATCTGTCACTAAAGATCTCTAATGTTATACCACATCTGCAACTGGTCTTAATATTAAAAAAAACATTTCTCTGAGAATACATATTTGCTTCATGTTCAAATACAAACTCACAAACTAACTTTTGGAGAGTAGTTTGTAGTTAAATTGGGAACTAACTTCATTAATTTTACCAAACAGAGAAAGTTTTCACTCAGGATAATGATGATTCATGAAGACATTGCTTCAGTTTAAGAAACTGATTTCCTGTCCTGAAGTTTTTAATTATTAAAGTATACCAAGAAATCCATATTTTCAGAAAGTACTTTATAGATTAGAACAGTTCCATATTTTCTAACATAAACTCTGATATTGTCCAAGCCCTATGGAAGTTAGTGTCTATGGGTACAGGTGGTGTAGAAAAACATAGTAAATCAAAATATATTATTTGATTTACTCTTTACTCACAGAATACACCAAAAAAATTCATACTCAATATAAACAGGTATAATAGAAATAAAATATGAACACATGTATAAGAAATTTTATTAAGTTAGTTACATATTTTTTTTTTTAGTCATGGGATCAATTCTTTATTTTCAGATTTGAAATTTATTTTTAAGCACTTTGAAGAAATGAGATTAGAAAGGCACCCAACATTGAGTTTATTCCTGAAACACCTCCTTGTTCACTCTCCAGTAATAGCTGCTAGAATCTTACAGTCAATTTGTTTATTTTGTTTGCCTGAGAGAGTGTTCTTTAAACCTTCTCATCTGTCATTCAGATTAATCTAAATCTTTTTTGGACTTAGTTCTATCAGTTGTGTCAGCTCTCCCTTGTGTTTTTGCCTTTGACATTCATGTTTTAAAGGTTGTTGATTGCCTGACACTTTCAATTTCGTGCATGCTGGTTAGATGAAATTTTACCAAATATGCTCTGTGATTCACGGATGGTAGAGAAAATAAATGTTTAATGTCCATTGCATTTTATAGTGTAAAGTTAAAACTTTAGGAGAGAGTAGGTGAGTTTAAAAGGAATTCTTAATGTAATTTTCAAAATAAAAAGTGAAGGCCATATATAAAAAGAATGTCAATGTAGGCTTAGCTTTCATATATTTTCCTAAGTATAAAGAAACTTAGAATATTAGAAAACAAATATCAGTGAACCATTAAAATAGAACTTAACTGCAATAAATGAAAAAAGAGGCTAGGAAGTAAAGAAACAGGACTCAAATAAAATCTTTTCAGTGCAAGACTTGCAGTGAGCACTTTGCCTTGTATCTGCCTGGAGTGGGGGATGGGAGTGAGGTGTCACATTCTCATCACAAACAGAGTCTTCATTGGGGGAACCCAAGGAATTGGAGACAAGCTGGCTTTTTGTGTATCCTATCAGAGTAAGGAGGCACTTTTCAATATGAAGACCTTCTTTTAGTTTATTTTAGAACCACAAAACTAGATTTTATTTCCTCAGCACTGAATAGTTAGAAAATACTTTTATTTATATTTGTAGTATATTTCTTTATATTCATGTTATTTATTTTTTATTTCATAATTACAGTTGACATAGAGTATTTTATTAGTTTCAGATGTACTTCCCAGTAATTAGGCATTATGTAATTTACTATGTGACCATCCTGATAAGTTTTATACTCATATGGCACCATACATAGTTATTAGAATGTTATTGACTATATTCCTTATGCTGTACTTTATATCCCCGTGACTATTCTGTAACAACCAATTTGTACTTCTTAATCCCCTCACCTTTTTAACCCATACTCCCATCACCCCTCACATTTGGCAACCATTAAAATGTTCTCTGTATCTATGAATCTGTTTCTGTTCTGGTTGTTCATTTATTTTGTTTTTTTTTTGGGGGGGATTCAATTATTGAGAGATATATATTTATGCCACTTTATTGTTAATATATACCATTTTTTTTGCTCCATAAGACGCACCTGACATAAGACACACCTAGAGTTTTAAGAAGAAAAATAAGAAAAAAATATTCTGAACCAAATGGTGTGTTAAAATATTTAATAAAATATACCACAATAATATTTCAACAATGTAAACTCAACAGCAGTATTAACTACCATTAGCACTGTTATTAACAAATGAGAAGAGATTTTAATGTTCAAATACTCTTCTAGTTGTCCAGGAATCCCAGGAACTCATCATCGCTAGTGTCAGAATTTAAGAAGCTCAGTTGCTCACAATCACTAGTATCACTTTCTTCGCTATTTTCATATATGATAACATCTTCAGTGTCATCTAATGCCTTGCTAATGCTACATTTTTTGAATGACTGTACCCATGGCTTCATTCTTCACTGACTGCCATAATGCTTTCACCCATTCACAAACTTGAGTGATAGTGGGTCTCTTCATTCATCCAGTTGGTGTCAGATCACGATTACCAGCAGCCATCCATCTATTTGTTCCATTCTTCTTGCATAAAGACTTTAAACGGTTTGCTGATGGAAATATGGAGAGGTTGCAACTGGCTGGTAAGACCCCCAGGAATTACAGCTAGATGAGTCTTCACCTCTTTAAATTTTTTTTATGGTTTTGCTAATATGTGCTCTAAACTGCTCAAGTACTAATAGGACAGCAAGTGAAGTCAGCACTTCATACAGAGCTCCAGCAGCAGCAGCACAGCCCTCCACCACTGCAGCACGCCTCTCACCTCTGCCATCCGTGATGCCAGATGAATGTGCCCATACAACGTCGCTTGCCTTCCCTCCTGTGCTGCATGCAACTGTGGAAACCAGAACAAGGAGATCACTCAGCAGATGCTGGGGTTCCGCACACCACCGTGGAGGATATGATTACACTCCCACTGGCGTTCCTTCTACATATGTTTACCGGTGCTGTGCCCAGCAGCTAAAAAAAAAAAAAAAAAAAAAAAAATGAACATTTGTTCCATAAGATGCTCGGGCATTTTCCCCTCCACTTTTGGGGGGAAAATGTGCATTTTATGGAGTGAAAAGTATGATATTCTCCTTCTCAAAGAAGACCCTTTACCATCTTTTGTACTACTGATTTGGTCACAATGAACTCTTTTAGCTATTTTTGTCTGGGAAGTTCTTTATCTGTCCTTCAATTTTAAATGATAGCTGTGCTTAGTGAAGCAGTCTTACTTGTAGGTCTTTGCTTTTCATCACTTTCAATATTTCTTTCCACTTTTTTCTGAACTACCAAGGTTCTTATGAGAGCTCCCTTGTGGTTAACTAACTGCTTTTCTCTTTCTGCATTTAAGATTCTTTCTTTGTGTTTAAACATTTGCACTTTAATTATGATATATCTTGGTGTGGGCCTCTTTGGGTTTATCTTATTTAGGACTTTCTGTGCTTCCTGGACTTGTATGTCTAGTTTCTTCACCTTGTTAAGGAATTTTTCTGCCATTATTTTTTCAAACAGATTTTCAATTTTTTGCTCTCTTTCTTCTCCTTCCAGCACCTCCATAATGTCAAAGTTGGTATGTTTGAAGTTGTCTCAGAGTCTCCTTAAATTATCTTCATTTTTTTAAATTCTTCTTTTTTTTTTTCTGTTCTGATTGGGTGATTTTTGCTTCCTTATATTTCCAATCATTGACTTGATCCTTTGCTTTCCTGTAAATTATTCTTCATTTAGTTAGTATATTTTTCATTTCTGACTGGTTCTTTTTTCTGATTTCTATGTTCTTTTTCATGCTGTTGAAGTTCTTACTAAGTTCCTTGAGCTTCTTATAATCATTGTTTTGAACTCTGTATCTGGTCATTTTCTTGCCTCCATTTCATTTAGTTTTTTTTTGGAGGTTTCTTCTATTCTTTTATTTGATACCTATTTCTTTGTCTCCACATTTTGGCTGCTTCTTTATGTTTGTTTCTGTATATTAGGTAGATTTGCTATGACTCCCAGATTTGGTGCAGTGGCCTATATAGACTATCCTATAAGACCCAGTGACACAGCCTCCCAAGTCACCTGAGTTGAATGCTCAAGGTATACTCCATGTGGGCTGTGTGCACTGTCATGTTGTAGTTAAGCTGTGATTGCTGTGGCATCACTGGGAAGGACTGACTACCGAAACCAATCAACTGTGATGTGACTACAATAGAGGAGCTGCTGTGCAGAAATTGACCCAGTTTCAATATGGCTTCTTTAAATACCTACTTGGAGGACCTCAATTCAGCTAGATTTTAAGCCATTCTGAATTATGATTCTGTAGTTTAGTTGTAATTTTGATGTGGTTGTGGGAGGATTTAAGTTACATGTTTACTTACGCTGCCACCTTGACTAGAAGCCCATCAAGTCACTTACATTTAATTAAAAAATACTTACTGAACAGGCACAGTGATAGATGTCTTCAAATAAATATTTATTTAAAGATATCTTTGTATCATCAAGTGATTGTCTATCCTATTATACTCAAGATTTAGTATATATGTGTGTGTATAGAGAATATTTCATATATATTCTTTATCTATATTCCATACTCAGATGTACTGACACATACATATATGCACCCATGTGTTTGTATACAGAGAATATATAATACATTATTTTTTCTATATATAGAAAGAATTATAGCTTGACCAGGCAGAGGTGTAGTGAGTAGAGCATTGGACTGGGATGCAAAGGACCTAGGTTCAAAACCCCAAGGTCACCACCTTGAGCGCAGGCTCAACTTGTTTGAGCAAGGCTCATCAGCTTGAGCCCAAGGTCACTGGCTTGAGCAAGCGGTCACTCGGTCTGCTGTAGTCTCCCTGTCAAGGCACATATGAGGAAGCAATCAATGAACAACTAAGGTGCTGCAACAAAGAATTGGTGCTTCTCATCTCTCATCTTTATCCCTTTCTGTCTCTCTGTCCCTATCTGTCCTTCTCTCTGTCTCTGTCAAACAAAAAAAGAAAGTATTAAAATATTATATTATATACACAGAGAGAGAGAGAGAGAGAGAGAGAGAGAGAACATATGCCAAAATAAATTGAACACTTTAAGATTATTTACATTTTATTATCTTCCTGGAGAAAATCTATGCTGTTATAACTTATTTCAAGTAGATAAAGGTTCACTTTAAAAAAATGATTAATTTTCAATCATAAAAGAGTACATTTTTATTCAATGATTTTAAGTGACAATATTAAATTCATATATTATGTTGATATGGCTTTAAGACACAAAACAAACACAAAAGATAAAAGAATTATTTATAAATATCCTGATAAGTCTAAGCTTAGTTATTTAACAAATATTTATTTAATGCTTACTCTGTTCACAGAATTGTTTTTAGCCCTGAGAAAACAGCTGTTAATGAAACAGATTCTTCACTGCCTTCGTGGAGCTTAGATGGCACTATTATGTAATGCAGAGCAATCAATCTTACAGTATTCCATATTTTTCTTTTTTTTTTTTTTGAATTTATTGAGGTGACATTAGTTAGTAAAATTATACCATTTTTCTGTAATATACATTTGCTATTACATTTTATATTCACCACATATTATCTTTATCATAAGCTCTTAAAACTGACTACTACATCTTACAGTCAGACTGTATCCCATAGTTTATGGACTCAACATATATTAGTAAAAGGGACTAATATTTCCTGAATAAGGACAAAAGCCTTTTATTCTATTTTTGATGAAGTATATATACCATATTTTTTCATGTATAAGATGCTCCCATGTATAAGACACACCTTAATTTTGGGGCCCAAAATTTGAAAAAAAAAATGTATTACATAAAGTTATTGAACTCAAGTTTCATTCATCATAAAACTCATACAACTCCTCATCACTTTCAAAACTCCCACCCATTACCTTGTCCTCATCTGTGTCTGATAATGAGTCACTGTCTTCATATATTATGTCATCCTCAGTTTCATCTATGGCATTTGAAATGCCACACTTCTTAAATACAAGTAAAAAAATCTGCAACCACTGTATAAGACGCACCCAGTTTTTAGACCCAAATATTTCGAAAAATTGTGTGTCTTATACTTGGGGAAATATAATAGTAACGCAGATTGACAACTGTGAGTCAGATGCATTTTTAGAAATGGTTAGTTGGTTTTTATAGAAATAATACTACATTCTGAACATGAAAAGTAAAAGAATTAATCGTCAGTGTAAGAAAATGGGTATTGGATATATTTCTATATGGTTGATTTATTTTAAAAGTAGATTTGTAGTCTTTATAAAGCCATTACTAATTGTCCCACTTGAATAACCTGTAATTAAAGAACTGTTTATGACTTTAACTTTATTCAAGTAGCAAAAATATATGTCCAGCCACAGGGCTAGAAACTGGAAATTGGATTTTATTTGAACAGTGATAATTATGCTACCAACATCTAGAAATAATACAAACCAAACTTGTAGCTTACTCTTACTTAAAATGAATCATTATAACTAATTACATTTTTAAACACCAACATTACCATGTACAATGCATCTTATGTGCATCTTTAATCTTCATAGCAAACTTCCGTACAATGTGGGCATTATTCTTCCACTTTAATGATGAGGGAACTGAGACTAAGAGAGGTGAAGTGGAGAGAAAGAAGAACATAGTGAAAGATGACAGAGAAAGAAAGAGGAAACCAGACACAAACCATCTCAAAGTAATAGCAGATATTTCCATGAAAGTGAAGAGGTAGACAGTTATAGGAGACACAAGCACAAGTAATCTAAAGAAGCAAAGAAGAAGAAAAAGAAACTGACAGTGAGCATGTCCCTGCACAGGAGATCACTGAAGCTACCCCTAAAGAATAAGCATGCTATAATCTTTTGTGTATATTAGTGCCAGAAATAGATACTAGAAATCTTGTTTGTTTTTCTGGATAACGTTTAAGAAATTGACATTTAGTTTTCTGTTGGTATTATTTTTTATTTTCAAAATAAAAGAGTGAATTTTTCATGTTAAAAAAACAAAACCCTAAGTGCTAAAACCCAAAGACAGCATTTAGAATGGGCATTTTAAATGATGGTATCATTTATCCACAAAAGTACCAAACTCACTGGTCCCAATTTAGTGAGTCCCTACGAAACTCACTAAATCAGGCCCAGAAGTCAAAGTATAAAGTCTGTAGTACAGCATAAAATTCAGTAAACTGGAACAATGTGAATGATTTGAAAAAAAATATTTTAAGTATATTAGGATCTGAGACATCTAGATAGAGTCTAGCTAGGTCCTTGGATTTCTACTTATTTAACTTTTCTTCCAAAAAGGAAATGAGACTGAAAACGCAGATAATCACAACTAAGGTCTTAAGCATTGTTAGTTTATTATTGATATACTTGGTGAAAAATCTTCTCTTGAATTTTCTAAATTAGCTAAATAGTTCTAGAAACTCTAACACTATCATCAATGGCTATAATAATAATAATAATAATAACTGTAAGCCAGTTCTTGTGGTGTTTTAAACTACAACTGAGTGTAACTCAGTAATTGAGTATAATAACAATTTTCTAAATTCAGATAGTCATCTCCTTCCCTATAGTATCACACTTGCTCCCCTGGTCTAGCTATCTATGAGAAATAACCCATGAAGAAGTTAAAGTTTAGCATTTTAGGATACATGGGAAACAGGCTCTTTTTAACATTACCAGTGCCTTTGGGAGGTGATTCTAATACAAAATGTATATTTTGGTTTGGTATATTTGGTTTATACTTGGAATGTTTTTAACTCTGAATGAAAATGCTCAAATGGATAAGTAATAGAATATGCAAAAGTAGTTCTAACTGAAGTCTCATATTCTAAATTTTAGTGATTAATTGGTGAGAAACAGCTGAAATTTAGATTTGACAAATAAACACTTAAGGTAATAAAAAATTTGACAGTCAATGTTGCCATGGTATATATTTAAGACAGTAATTTTAAAATCTATCTGCTTTGTTTTTTTAAGTGGCCTTTGATGGAGCTATTACAAAATGAGTGAGATTCATTTAAATTATTCCTTCCACCCAAAGAACCTGACCTTGAGAGACATGTAGTAAACGACTCTAACCTGTTTTTCAATATGAGAGTCTACTGGGAAACCAGCCAACCAAGAAGAAATAACAACTGTCTAGTGCAAGAGAAATAAAATCACATATAGCAGAGCCAAGCAAAAATATAGTTAAGGGAGTCCACATTGATCCCTGTCAAAAGTAGGCTGAATTTGTAGGAATACTCATCCCAAAATCAACCTTTGATTAAGGATGAGGAGGAGGACAATAAATGTGTATGTGGAAAAAAATTTGGCCTTTCTTTCATTTGTTTAGTGAATCCTTCAGAGCTGTGGTCTGGCTGAATACCAAAAGCAACAGAGATAATTTTGGCAGATATTTTGTCATCCCATAAGCAAAGGCTGGTATACCTGTGTGATGAGACTGTGTTGGAATTAGCTTTGGCAGAGAGAGGGTGCCTTTAAAAGAAAATTAAGTAGGTGGGAGGCAGAATAGTGCCAGTAATGGGAATTCTAGACTAAAATTAAGGCAAGAGGAGAAATGATGCTTTCATTTCCACTTTTTAATAAATACTGATATATGGACCTTGACCATCTATATACCTAGATGGAATCTTTCAGTAAGCTTGCAAGAAACCTGGTTTTCTGGAAAACATTAAGATATCTTCATATAAATTCTAAAACCATGGAAATATAGCAGTTAACAAAGCATCTGTGCCTTCTTTTAGGAAAAACAAAAGCATTGTCTGAAAGAATAAAAGGATGTATTTTCTGCTATTCAGAACCTAAATGTTCCTTCTATTCAGAGCTCAAGATCTTTCTAACTCTAGTATTGGTTTTCTTCTTGCCTTGCAACAGGATGAATTTGGATTTGTTATACATAAATGACATGGAAGTTGCCTAAATGAGGTTATTTAAGGAGCATTAGAAAAGCCTCTCAAAATTTCTCCCACGGGCATGATATTCCATTATTACAGAGTTATCTCTTGGTTCATTGCCTTGCCATTTCTAAGAATACACAGTTAAAACACATTAATATTTCAGACAGAGTTAACTCATTAGGCTAATATGTGGTATAATCTTTCATTGATAATGCATTCCACAGTAGCATCTATCTGAGAGGAAATCCAATTGGTAGTAAGGCACAGGTAAACTTTGATTAGAAAGAAAAGTAAGGAATACAGAAGTGGGACTTTGGTAACTTGATTACTGGAGAAAATCATTCCAAAATTAAGGATGAAAATATACATGCACAAAATCTAATAGGCCTAAAAGAATATTTCCAGCCAACACAATTTATCTTAACCTCACTCTTGGCTTTACTGATATAATTATATTCCAGATTTTATTGCTATAAAAAGAAATAAAAACCTTAGAGATTATCTAGCTCAGATTGTTCAAAGAGAGCATCTGGAAACTGAGACTCAGAAATGTTAAGTGATGTGCTCAAGGTTACTAAAAAGTGAATGTCAGAATCCCCTGTGGACAACAATTCCTGTTATTCTATGGCAGTGTTTGCCAATATTTAGTCATTCGTATTTTCTGTTCACTTTTTGGCCTTATCTTAGTATCACGAGTACTATCATAATTTTTTAAAATTTATTTACTATTTTTTACTTAATACATTTAAACAAAGAAGAAACTTTAAGTCATTGCCACAAATAGAAACCCAGAGTCATTTGCCATAATAGAAAATATCAGTAACTATTAAAACAAAGGGTAAAAATAACAAAATTATCTTATTTGATGAAAACTTTATCAGAGACCTCCTATGCCCTGTTAAAATAGAGGATTTAAAAATTTTAGACACAAATTAACACAACAAATTATTACTTCCTCCTTGATATAATCACAAGTATTGAAAAAACAGTTGCAGAGGAAGTAAGATAGCCTTTATGTTATTCAGTGCTAACTAATGCCATCTCCATGAACCTAATGTTGTGTCTGGTACCTCTTAATATCATGCTGGACATTATCAGTGGTAGATATCCCATATTTGCAGAAAACACTGCTGAGTGGTATTTTGGATGGATAAACTGAGTTATATAATACTTAAATTCTATTGAATAATGCTGATTGAATTTTTAGCTCCCCCCCCCCCGCCAATAAAAAACAGATGAATTACCTGAATTGAATAATTTGATTCTGGGATGATCAATATCTTTATGAATTGATTTGTGATCCTCCAAGCACTTAGTTTTAGGGGGTGTAGGATGATGGTCCTGGGGTCTCCCTAGTGGGGTCATGCTACTGACTGGGCCATAGTCTAGTACAGAATATATCTCAGGATCTGAACTGCACTCAGTTCCATTTTCTACAGCTGGGAACAGTGCAAGCTGCTAGATGATGAAAGAGAGTGAAAGTATGTCCCACCAACTGAAATAACCTGAATATTCAAAAGGATTTGATATGGAAAATAAACATTAAATATACAGGACATTTTATTTCAGTTAACTTGCAGGATTCTGAACCACTTGAAATTATGGATTAAATATCCTTATTCTAATTTGTTTTAATTTATTGATTTAAGAGAGAGAGTGAGAAATATCAGTGTATTGTTCCACTTATTTACGCATTCATTGGTAGATTCTTGTATGTGCGCTGACCAAGGATTAAACCTACAACCTAGCATATGGGCACAATGCTCTAACCAACTGAGCTACTTGGCCAGAGCTACTAATTCTGGACTAATTACTAAATTCTGGCAATGAGGTCTTTGGTTCAGCATGTAATAAAAATAGAGCCAGGTCTTCGGCAAAACACTGGCCAATATCTTCCTGTCCAAAGTCTGTGGATTAGTGAGCATTTAGTATTTATAAAGTAAAACTTAGACACTGGCTGGCAGTTTAGTGGATAAAGCATCAACCTTGGACACTAACACCCAGATTTGAAACCCCAAGGTCTCCAGCTTGAGCGTGGGATCATAAACATGACCTTATGGTCTCAGGATAGAACCCAAACATTGCTGGCTTGAGCCCAGGTCACTGGCTAGAGCAGGGGTCCCCAAACTTTTTACACAGGGAGCCAGTTCACTGTCCCTCAGACCGTTGGAGGGCCGGACTATAAAAAAAACTATGAACAAATCCCTATGCACACTGCACATATCTTATTTTAAAGTAAAAAAAAACAAAACGGGAACAAATACAATATTTAAAATAAAGAACAAGTAAATATAAATCAACAAACTGACCAGTATTTCAATGGGAACTATGGGTGCAGATGCATCCTGTGCTCCTCTCACTGACCACCAATGAAAGAAGTGCCCCTTCCAGAAGTGCAATGGGGGCAGGATAAATGGCCTCAGGGGGCCACATGCGGCCCATGGGCCATAGTTTGGGGACCCCTGGTCTAGAGAATATGATGCCAGTGACAGAGAGGAAAAATGAGAGCACGCTTGCTGGTAGCTGAGCAAAAGATAAGTTTGGGACACAACAAAATCGAGAAAAAATGGATAATTCAAGAATAAACATAATCAGCAGCTGGGGATAAAGAATTAGATGTTCAGTGAAAGTTCATGCACGAAAATGTAGATTTAAACTTAATCAACCAGTAAATATACATGAAGCATCTGCTTATAAGTCTCTGTACAGAAAGAGAAAGGGAGTATATGCTAAAATGAAAATTATTGGAACATAAAGACATATGTCTCCATAAAAATAACAACAGAAAACAATGCCACAGCCTGACAAGGCAGTGGCGCAGTGGATAGAGCATCGGACTGGGATGCAGAAGACCCAGGTTTGAGTCCCCAATCTCACCAGCTTGAGCGCGGGCCCATCTGGCTTGAGAAAAAAGCTCACCAGCTTGGACCCAAGGTCGCTGGCTCCAGCAAGGGTTGCTCGGTCTGCTGAAGGCCCGCGGTCAAGGCACATGTGAGAAAGCAATCAATGAACAACTATGGTGTCACAACGGCAATGAAAAACTAATGATTGATGTTTCTCATCTCTCTCCATTCCTGTCTGTCTGTCCCTATCTATCCCTCTCTCTGACTCTCTCTCTGTCCCTGTAAAAAAAAAGAAAAGAAAGACAAAAAAAAAAAAAACAGTGCCACAGTGTCAAATAAGGCATAGCAAAAATAAGCAGTTTAAAAGTTCAGTATAGGCCCTGGCAGGTTTGCTCAGTGGTAGAACATCGGCTTGGCATGTGGATGTCTCAGGTTTGATACCTGGTCAAGGCACACAGGTGCTTCTTCACCCCTCCACCCCTCCTTCTTTCTCTCTTTCTCCCCCTCCCTTCTGCAGCCATAGCTCAATTGGTTTGAGCACATTGCCCCAGGTGCTGAGGATGGCTCCATGGAGTCTTACCTCAGGAGCTAAATAGCTTGGTTGCTGAACATGGTACCAGATGGGCAGAGCATCGGCCCTAGATGGGGTTGCTTGGTGGATCCCAGTTGGGGCTTATGTGGGAGTCTGTCTCTTTGTTTCCTCTCTTCTCACTTACAAAAGAAGAAAAAATGAAAATAAAATAAAATAAAAAGAATTGAGTATAGAGGCCCAACAGGCACACTTTGTCAACATAAGTGAGATTGCTGAGGAAACAGATGGTGTTATAAACTAAATGTTTGTGTCTTTACAAAATTCATATGTTGAAGGCCTAACCTCCATTGTGGCTATATTTGCAGAAGAGACCATGAAGAAAGTGATTAAAATTAAATGAAGTAAAAAAGGTGAGGTCCTGATCTTATGGGAGGAATATCCATATAAGGAGAGACACCAGAGAGCTCTTTCTCTCTCTCCTTCCACCTCCCTGACCATGTACCAAAGGAAAGCCATGTGAGGACACAGTGAAAAGGTAGCCATCTGTAAGCAAGGAGTAAAGATTTTACCAGAAACCAAATCAACTGAAGTCTTACCCTGGCCTTCCAGCCTCCAGAACTGAGAGAAAATAAATTTCTGTTGTTTAAGCCTGTGATATTTGGTGATGACAGCCTGAGCAAATAATACAGATGGTTGTAAGAGGGTAATTGGGGAAATGTGAATAGGAGAGTGGTAAGAAGAAAACTGACATAATCTAAAAGCAAGGAAACAAAAGATATAGAATCCTTATTTTATTGCTTTATAAATGTTTTTTGAGAATATATCTGTGCCAAACACTGTATTAGACCTCAAGGATACATAATAAATAATGCACAATTGCTACCTATAAAGAACTTACATTCTATGATGATTCATAAACAAGAAATACTAGGCAGATAGATAAGTAGATAGAGATCATGAACGTGCTGTGCAAGGAGATACAATGAAGAGTAATTACACATGGTGTCGGTATGCCTTAAACAGTTGAGGAAGAACTCTCTGGGGAGATGGCATTTAAGCTGAGACCTAAAGAATGAAAATGTGCTAGCTATACAATAATGCAGAGGTAAGACATTTTTAGGTAAAAAGAAGAGGAAAACAGAGGCCATGACATCAGAAAGCACTTGAGGAATTTAGGAAACAGGAAGAGAGGTTAATGGGATTGGCATATTGTAATCAAGAACATTATGGAGGTGACTTTATAAAGGTAGGTAGAAGCCATGCTATATGAAGTCTTATATGCCAGCCAAAAAATTATAGATCCATTTGTAAGACAGTGAGAAGCCATTGACTGAGTCTAAGAAACAAGTGGCAGAGCGTGGTTAAGGTTTTAAATGATAACTCTGATTTTTAGGTAAAAAAAACAACAACTTTTTTTCAGTAAGAACAAGAAAGGAAGTAAAGAAACCAGTTGGGGAGCTAGCTATTTCAAATAGAAATTATACAAAATAGAGATTATAGTGGCTTAATTTAAAATGGTGGTATATCTATGGAAGAAAATGGCAAAACCAGATAGTTTTTGGTGGTAGAAACAAAAGGAAAAGATGATGAACTGGATATAGGCAACTTCAGAGAGAGAGAGATTAAAAGTGATACTTAAGTTTTACTTAAGAAAATAAGTGAATGGTGGTGCCAGATATGGAGAAGAAGAAAAGAAGCAGAAGACTAGAATTGTGAAGAAAATAAAAAGCTCAGTTTGGGACTTGGAGCAAGAAATTTAATTTTGAAAACCATTAGCATATACAAGGTATTTGAGTTCAAGAGAACAAATGAGATCACTTAATAAGAAAGTTCTGATAGACTTGAAGAAAAGGTAAGCTCTGAGCTTTGGCAAAGAGAAAGAGTAACAGTAAGTAAGGTAAGAGAAAAACTAGAAGATTATGTCACAGGGCCAAGGGAAGAAAAGGTTTCCAAGTAGGGGTGTTTGGCTGTGTCTACTGCTATCAAGGCAACAAATCAGAGAAGAACAGAGGAGTTAGGTTTAGCAATATAGAATCTCTGGAAGACCTTGACAAAAGGAATATCAGTGCAGAAGTGGAACGAGAGGCAAATTAGAAAGGGGTGAAGACTTAATTGGAAGAAATAAAAAGGTGATACCAACATTATACTCAACTTGTTTAAGATATAGAGGAATTGTGCATTATTCACAAAAGAAGGTGAGATCAACAGATATGTGTTTACTTTTTTTTTAACATGGTACAGGTTAGGTATGTTAATTGGTATGATCTAAGAAAGCATGAGAGGTGCAACAGTAGATCCCAATTCACAAGAGGATTAAATCCAGAAAAAAGTAGAGGATTTGTATTTCATAGGGTCAGGGAAAATTCCTTCATTGTAACCAAGAAGAACAAGTTTTGTTTGGTTAGATTTAGGGTGGAAAGATAGGGGAGTTTACCTTTGATGCCTTCTATTTTCTTAGTTAAGCTCAGGGAAGGGGTGTTAAATGTAAAGAGAAGGTCTGAAACAGTCATCTGAGAAAGCGACAAGCAAATTCACAATGAAAACATACAAGAGAACTAAACAGTATTAAATGGGCATAGGAACAAGGCAGGGGTGCCCCCTTTCACCACTCTTATTCAACATAGTACTGGAAGTCCTAGCCACAGCAATCAGATAAGAAGAAGAAATAAAAGGCATCCAAATTGGAAAAGAAGAAGTAAAACTTTCATTATTTGCAGATGATATGATACTGTATATAGAAAATCCTAAAGTTTCAATCAAAAACCTATTGGACCTGATAAATGAATTCACAAGGTGTCAGAATATAAAATTAATACACAGAAATCAGAGGCATTTTTATACACCAACAATGAACCATCAGAAAAAGAAATTAAGGAAGCAATCCCCTTTACCATTGTAAAAATAAAATAAAATAAAGTACCTAGGAGTAAATTTAACCAAGGAGATTAAAGACTTGTATCAGGAAAATTATAAAACATTGATAAAAAAAATCAAGGAAAATACAAACATGTGGAAGCATATACCGTTTTCATGGATAGGAAGAATAAACATCATCAAAATGTCTATATTACCCAAAGCAATCTATAAATTTAATGCAATACCAATTAAAATACTAATGACATACTTCAAAGATATAGAACACATATTCCAAAAATTTATATGGAACCAAAAAAGAACACAAATAGCCTTAGCAATCTTGAAAAAGAAGAATAAAGAGGGAGGTATTACACTTCTTGATATCAAGTTATACTACAAGGCCACTGTCCTCAAAACAACTTGGTACTGGCATAAGAACAGGCATATAGATCAATGGAACAGAACAGAGAACCCAGAAATAAATCCACACCTTTATGGACAACTGATATTGACAAAGGAGGTAAGAGCATACAATGGAGTAAAGACAGTCTCCTTAACAAATGGTGTTGGGAAAATTGGACAGATACCTGCAAAAAAAAAAAAAAAAAAAAAAAGAAAGAAACTAGACCACCAACTAACACCATTAAGAAAAAATAAACTCAAAATGGATAAAAGGCTTAAATGTAAGTCATGAAACCATAAGCATCTTAGAAGAAAACATAGGCAGTAAACTCATTGACATCTCTCGCAACAATGTATTTGCTGATTTATCCCCAAGGATAAATGTATTTGCTGATTTATTCCAAGATCTGGAAACAGCCTAAGTGTCCATCAGTGGACAAGTGAAATAAAAAACAGTGGGCAAGTGAAATAAAAAACAGGATAAACAAATGGGACTATATCAAACTAAAAAGTTTTTGTACAGCTAATGACAATATGAACAGAATGAAAAGACAAACCACACAATGGAAGAACATATTCGATAATATATCTGATAAGAGTTTAATAACCAAAATTTATAAAGAACTTGTAAAACTCAACACCAGGAAGACAAACAGTCCAATCAAGAAATTGGCAAAAGATCTTTGCTATAGTGAACAATGCTGCCATAAACATGGGGGTGCATTTCTTTTTATCAGTCGGTGATACGGTGTCCTTGGGAAATATTCCTATAAGTGGGATAGCTGGGTCAAAGGGCAGTTCCATTTCTAATTTTCTGAGGAATCTCCATACTGTTTTTCACAGTGGCTGCACCAGTCTGCATTCCCACCAGCAGTGCAGGAGGGTTCCCCTTTCTCCACATCCTCACCAGCACCTATAATGTGTTGTTTTGTTAATAAGCGCCATTCTGACTGGTGTGAGGTAGTATCTCATTTTGGTTTTAATTTGCATTTCTCTAATGATTAGTGTGATGTTGAGCATTTTTTCATATGCCTATTGGCCATCTGTAGGTCCTCTTAGGAGAAGTTTCTATTCATTTCTTGTGCCCACTTTTTGATTGGATTGTTTATCATCCTGGAGAAGATCTGGAAACGGCCTAAGTGTCCATCAGTGGAAGAGTGGATTAAAAAGCAGTGGTACATATATACAATGGAATACTATGGCACCATGAAAAAGAAGGAAATATTACCTTTTGCAACAATATGGAGGGACCTGGAAACTATTATGTTGAGTGAAATAAGCCAGGCAGAAAAAGAAAAATATTATATGACCTCACTCATTTGAGGAATCCAGGGAACACTGAGAATTGAGGAAAGGAATTTAGACAAAGGAGGGATCAAAGGGACCAGAGGAAAAGAGGACAGAGGGAAAGGGGATGATAGGATGGGATAAAACTGAAGGGAAGGGGGGAGGGCGCTGCAGGGAGGCGGGTAAGGGAGATGTTGAGGGGAATATGGGGGAGGGGGGATGCAGTCGGGGTCACCCTAGAATCTATGTAAAAACAATTAAATAAAAAGAAAAAGAAAAAAAAAGAAATTGGCAAAAGAAATGAATAGACACTTCTCCAAAGAGGACATAACAGATGACCAATAGGCAGATGAAAAAATGTTCAACATTACTAATCATTAGAGAAATGCAAATTAAAACCACAATGAGATATCACCTCACACCAGTCAGAATGGCGCTCATCAGCAAAACAACACAGAATAAGTGCTGGCAAAGATGTGGAGAAAAGGGAACCCTCCTGCACTGCTGGTGGGAATGCAGACTGGTGCAGCCACTGTGGAAAACAGTATGGAGATTCCTCCAAAAAATAAAAATGGAACTACCCTTTGACCCAGCCATCCCACTTTTAGGAATATATCCCAAGGATGCCGTATCACTGATTGAAAAAAAGAAATGCACCCCATGTTATGGCAGCTTTGTTCACAATAGATAAGAGCTGGAAACAGCCCAAGTGTCCATCAGTGGACGAGTGGATTAAAAAGCAGTGGTACATCTATACAATGGAATACTATGGGGCCATGAAAAAGAAGAAACTATTACCTTTTGCAACAACATGGATGGACCTGGAATCTATTATTTTAAGTGAAATAAGCCAGGCAGGAAAAGAAAAATATCATATGACCTCAATCATTTGAGGAATCCAATGAACAATGTGAACTGAGGAACGAAATTGAAACAGAGGAGAGATCAAAGGGACCAGAGGAAAAGAGGACAGAGGGAAAGGGGATGATAGGATGGAAAAACCTGAAAGGAAAAGGAGAGGGCAATATTGGAAAGGGGGCAAGGGAGATGTTGAGAGGAACATGGGGTAGGGAGGGAAGATGCATTCGGGGCAACACTATAATCAATGTAAACACAATAAATTAAATTAAATGAAATTAAATTTTTTATAAAAATTATAAAATAAAGAATTTTCAATATTATCAGTAAGCCTAGGTTTTTTTGTTGTTTTTTTATTTTTATTTTTTACAGGGACAGAGAGAGAGCCAGGGAGAGGGACAGATAGGGACAGACAGGCAGGAACAAAGAGAGATGAGAAGCATCAATCATCAGTCCCTTGCTGCGACACCTTAGTTGTTCATTGACTGCTTTCTCATATGTGCCCTGACTGTGGGTCTCCAGCAGACCGAATAACCCCTTGCTGGAGCCAGCGACCTTGGATCCAAGCTGGTGAGCTCCCCACTCAAGCCAAATGAGCCCACGCTCAAGTCGGCAACCTTGGGGTCTTGAACCTGGGTCCTCCAATGCTCCATCCACTGCCCCACCGCCTGGTCAGGCAAGCCTAGTTTTTTTTCATCAATGTTTAGCTACTGAAGTGCAGACAAGGAGAGGGGTGTGTAGATTGGAAGTTACAGTGTAGTTAAAGAACTGCCACAGTGGGAGACCAGGATGAGTAAAATAGAATAAGATGTGATGTCATAAAATAGGATATTTTGAAAGAAAGTTTAGGAGGTGTTTTCTTTACGGGTGATGAAAAATTCCAGTGCTTATGTGAGTAGGTGGCAAAGGTGGAGTTGAGGAAGAGAGTGAAGGAGAGAAGGTCAAGAAATAGAGAAGCCACAGTTTAGTGTATTTTATTCACTTGGTTCTTGCTATCACTGAGAACAATGACAGGAATTAAGATGTATTGGAAGGGAGTAATTTAGTAGTTCAAGTTTTAAGTGAATGAGGAGAGATGATTAGGAAGGTAGCTATGAATTACCACCACCAAGAGTTCATAAGTAGTAAAATTAGATAGAAACCCACAGAGCACTTGTTCAGCTAAGTTTATGAAGATATTGTCCTAAAGACAATGCAGCATGACTTTATAAAAGAAAATATATATACTATTATTTAATTTCTGAAATAAATGTCTTTATTTTTTTAATTTTATAGTCTTATCAATTAAAAATTTCCAATGTGTAACCACTATGCTGCACTCTCAAAACTAATACAAAATATTATTAAATGCAAACTGTAATTGAAAAAAATTAATTAAAAATTAATTAAATTAAAATAATTTTGTGCACACACTACAATATATATTTACTAATAAATTTTATATATACCTCAAAGATATTTAATATAAAAGATACTTTAGGAATAAAAATTTTTATGAAATAAACTAAATTTAATCCTGTTTTATTTTATTAATATATAAAGCCTTTTGGCTCTCACTAGAAAATTATTATTAATCATTTAATAGTGGAAAATATCTTATTTTTTAAAATCCTAATCTAAATTTTGCAATTTAAGTGATTCTGGTACTAAGTTTCATTTATATCAGTACATAATTTAAATGACTGTTAGTTGAAAAAAGAAACCTCACATTTGTATCCAAATAACTGTGTTTTTCACTTTCTGATACTCATTTTTCAATCTCATCTACCAAATATACAAAGGTTTTCAGTAAGTTTTATATAGTAAATTTCAATTTACTCTGATGTCAGTCAGGTTTCTTAAATCAATAACAAGGAACAACATTCTTAGGTTTGTAACAAATAAATTTCAAATTCACTGAAACTTTTTATTTGGGCAACTTAGAACAAGTTTAAATTTTTTCTGTAAGTGTGAAGCTAAGGGTATATTTATAGATGCTATTATTAATCATTTTCAGCTCTAATATCACATGAAGAAGATTATTTTATAAAAGTTTATATTCAAAATGATTTCCACATAATTCCCACTACAAATTTTTTCTCAGAAACATGTTACTTTTACATTAATGCTAAAATATTATTTTTATCTTTAAGGAACAAATTAAATATAATATTTTTTTTTCGAAAAGTGCTTAGGTATAATATACAGTTGGGATAATTATTCTTTTGTAATAAAAAGTGATTTATTCATCTTGGTCTCATCAGTCGCTGGGGCCTCAAGGCACTTATTCAGGCAGCCTTTACAGAAACATACTCTGTGGACTTCAACCAAATTCATGTGGGTACAACCAAACAGCACCTCTCCTCCAGCCCTAAGACTCTTTTTTATGCTGAGGCATAAGATGCCACAGGACCTCCTAACAGTTTCACATGCACAAGCTACAAGTACAGGAGAATTCATGGGGTGAACTTTTGTATTTGTTAGGGTTCCCCAGAGATACATATATGTCTTTATACATATGATTTATTATAAATATATCCTTATGTGATGACGGAGGCTAGGAAATCCATAATCTACCATCTGCAAGCTGGAGATTCCGAAAAGCCAGTGATGTATTCTGAAAGCTTGAGAACTGGAGAGCCAATGATGTAGATTCCAGTTTGAGTCTGAAGTCTGAAAACTAGGAACACTGAGAGCAGTTAAGATGTCAATGTCCTATCTCAATAGTCAGGCAGACTGCAAACTCAACTTTTCTCCAACTTTTTGTTGAATTTATGCCCACCCATGTTAGAGAGGACAGACTGCTTTAATCAGTTCACTAATTCAAATGTTTATCTCTTCCAGAAACACCTTCACAGACACACCTAGATACAATTTTAACCAGATATCTGGGTATCCAGTGGTCCAGTCCAGTTAAATTAACTGTCACAATCTTTGATTAAAAGAAGGGAGAGAGAGATTACTTCCCTATTTCTCCTTTCAGGAGATCAATGAAGGGAAGATGAAGTCATTTATACAGTCATGGAAGAGGATCACAGGAGACTGAGCTGTGTCATTTGATACTAACAGTGGCAAACTTATCAATGCAACTAGTATTGGCTTTCTCTCTCATTCTCTGCCACACTGCCCTTTTCTGTAACTCCTGGGCCCAGAGGAGTGCACTGTTTGATACAATGTAACACACAAGTCTTCCCTTTAGGCTCTGAACTTCAACAATATAAATACTTTTTCAAGACACAGTATGAACCTCTTATTGTCTAAATATGTTCTTGGTAAAACTTTCTTTACTTATATAATATTTCAGATAATATAGGAGATATAATCATATGCTCTATTCAACCAAGCACATATAAACTGTACTATATGGTAATATGACTTTATACAAATGTGGGTTCCACACTGTGGGACTCTTTCTTTAGTCATACCTCAAATAGTGTATGTGAAGGGTAAGCATTCAACAAAAGGTCTACTTTTAGTTAGATCCATATATGTGCATCTCCAGCCAATCCATATATTAAACATAAGGAAAGTTTAATCTATCATCTATCTGTCTATCTATCTATTTATCTATCTATCTATCTATCTATCTATCATCTATCTACTTATCTATTGACTTGACTATAAACCTTTTCTTGGGGACATACATACATTTCACTATAAAGCAAGTGTTCTAGAGCAGGGGTGCCCACACTTTTTCAGCTTGCGAGCTGCTTATAAGGTGACCAAGTCAAAATGATCTACCTACAATCAAAATGCAAAACATAAATTTATTTCTTCTATATTATCATTATTTAAGTTGATATTATTACTATTTAATATTGTGTATTCTTCTTTCACCTTTCTCCTTCTCAGCTCTCTTTTCGGAGGAAAGCCAATATCATAGTTTTTATGAACAGTCCGAAAAAACTGCTCCACATTTTCCTTCTTTGGAATAGCAATGGCACACAGACAGATGAGGCAAACGCACTTAGAATATGACATAGTGAAAAAAATGCCCCTCCCATTCTGTATGAAAGTGGTAGGTTTTAGGCTTCTTACTCAGACCAGCTACGGCACTCATTTTTATACCCTTTGTTGTATTCAATTTAAATAAATTGAAGGCTAACTATGCAGCAATGTAACTGAACAAGTTAGTGCAGTTTAATGCGCATGCGTAGGGTGTCAAATGTTCAGACATCAGATTGGCTACCCTGTATGCCAATCAAAAGACAAATATCTTTTTAATGTCATGCGATCTACCCACACTTTCTTCCCGATCAACCAGTAGATCGCGATCGACGTATTGAGCACCCCTGTTCTACAGGCTACAGTCAATGACTACATTGCAACAATTTCTTCCATGGTAGTGGTGAAGTCATCAGACATTTATGCTCATAAAAGAAGGGAGAAGGAGAGCTCAACAGATAAAAAATTAATCTTCATCAGATGTAAAAAATTATTTTTTTCTTTTTACAGGGACAGAGAGAGAGTCAGAGAGAGGGATAGATAGAGACAGAAAGAGAGGAATGCAGAGAGATGAGAAGCATCAATCATTAGTTTTTTGTCGCCATTGCGATACTATAGTTATTCATTGATTGCTTTCTCACACGTGCCTTGACCGCGGGCCTTCAGAAGGCCAAGCCGGTCCTTCAGAAGGCCCAGCCAGCCCTTGCTGGAGCCAGCGACATTGGGTCCAAACTGGCGAGCTTTTGCTCAAGCCAGATGGGCCCGCGCTCAAGCTGGCGACCTCAGGGTCTCTAACCTGGGTCTTCTGCATCCCAGTCTGGCGCTCTATCCACTGCGCCACCACATGGTCAGGCGTGAAAATTAATTTTAATTAACTATGAAAAATATAGAAGGCAATACTTTTCAAAGCAGAGGATCCTTTTTACAAAAAGTATTAGTTAGTTTCTTAGCATTTAAAAATAAATTAATTCACTGGGGAACAATTTTTCTTTCATTTTCTGTTGCGTGAGGTTTTAGAACTGTTTCTTCATATTTCTGCATCACTGATTTCAAATCTGAAATCTGTTTTTTGGGAGCATGCTTTAGTTATTATGCAATTTTAATTTCTTTTTGTTCCAGTTAATGGAATGCATTGGTTTCTAAATTGGAGTTTAAGGGCAACGACTCTGGGATTGAACATTACCACAAGGCAATTAATGTTTTAGTAACATCACTTTTACATAATTGTAATTTTTTTAAATGTAATAAAGTATTATCTGATAAGAACACCCTCTTATTTTGTTTTAAGATTGAATCATTACTTCTTTGAGTAGGTGTAAATGTAAAAATTGTCCTGACACCTTCTGTTATATATGTGGCTGTTACATACTTCAACGTTAAAGGTGCAATATTTCATCATTTTGACACATGCATATATTGCCTATTTTCAAGTTCCCCTTGGCGATCAAGACAAGAATTGGACTCCTCATATTGTGTATCATAATTGTGAGGAAATGCTTCATGACTGGACAAAAGGAAAACGCAAAGGAATGCCTTTTGGTATTCCCATGGTTTGGCGTAAACCTAAGGACCACAGCAATGACTATCATTTCTGTCTGATCTATACATAGGGCATCAGCAAGAAAAAACGGCGTATGATCACATATCCTAATATTCCTTCAGCAATATGACCTATCCCACACTCCCAGTTCCAGTTTTTAATGGTTTTATTTCTTCTAAGGACAAAGAAAGTGAACATGGTGATCATGTATTTTGATAAGATGCCCAAGGAAATTGTTGTAGAATCTGAAGGGTTTTCTTCTGATGCCAAGCAGTCATTAACCCCTCAGCAGTTTAGACAACCTGAATTGAATGACTTAGTAAGAGATTTGGGCCTATCAAAGAAAGCAGCTGAGTTCTTAGCCTCCAGACTTCAAGCAAAAAATGTACTTCACTGGTCAGCTAAAGTAGCCCATTTCAGGAAGCATGAACAAATTTTTGTGGACTTTTTTTCCGAAGACAAAAACTTTCTTTACTGTCATGCTATCAGTAGTCTTCTCAGCCAGCTAGGTGTTACCACTTACAGTCCAACAGAATGGCAGCTATTTCTTGACAACTCTAAACCAGTGGCTCTTAACCTGGGTCCTATTGAATCCTAGGGGTTCGATGAGTCAGTCTCAGGGGTTCGGAGAAGCCTCTGCCGTGGAGGCCAGAATAAAGTAATACGGTAATTTGTTGTGAATTCATGCACTTTGTTGGTTTTGTTCTTTGAGCAAGGTGATGTTCATACATGGCTCATTTTGTGCACCAGTAAAAAAACATATACCTATGTCTTGAATTTGAAAAAAAAATCGTATTTTATTTATCACTAAAGAAGGGTTCGGTGAATGCGCATATGAAACTGGTAGGTTCGGGACCTCAAAAAAGGTTAAGAACCACTGCTCTAAATAGAGTCTGAAATGTGTTTTCCTACACAATGGTAATGTTTATGCAGCAGTTCCAATTGGTTATTCAACTCATCTGCGAGAAGATTATATTGACATAAAAATTGTCCTCGACTTTCTGAAGTATGAGGAGCATAACTGGATCATTTGTGTGGATCTTAAAATGGTAAATATCCTGCTAGGACAACAGAGAGGTTTCACAAAGTATCCTTGTTTTCTGTGTTTGTGGGACAGCCAAGCTCAGGAGAAACACTGGACACAGAAGGAGTGGCCGAAACATGAAGCTCTAGAAGTAGGGATGCAAAACATTGTGAATGAACCTGTAGTTAATCAAGCCAAGATTATTTTTTCCCTACTTCACATCAGGCTAGGCTTAGTGAAGCAGTTTGTTCAGGCTTTGAATAGAGAAAGTGAATGCTTTCAACATATTATTTCTGCTTTTCCTGCCTTGTCTTTTGAAAAGATAAAGCAAGTATATTTGATGAACCTCAAATTCGAACCCTCATACGTGACAAAGAATTTGCCAGGAAGATAACTAAGGAGGAGAAGGCAGCATGGCAGTCTTTTGTAGCAGTTACAAAGAACTTCCTTGGCAACAAAAAAATAGAAACCTATGATATTCTAGTTCAAAGGATGCTGTTGGCTTTCCGCGACATTGGATGTAACATGAGCGTTAAGATTCACTTTCTGAACAGTCACCTTGATGTGTTTCCCAAAAATCTTGAAGCTGTTAGTTCTGAGCAGGAAGAATGCTTTCATCAAGATCTGAAGACAATGGATGAGCATTATCAGGGGCGATGGGACAGAAATATGATGGCAAACTACTGCTGGAGCATCAAACGAGATTGTCCTCAACAAGTACACAAACGGAAGACCAGAATCACAAAGTTTTGCCTGAATAGAATTTAAATAAGTTTTGCACATATTTTATGATTAAAATAAGTGTTTTAATATGTTCTATTTCAAAATTGTAGACAAATTCTGATGCAATCATATCTTTTAGTGTATTTACTGCATTATATAAATTATTATATTTCCACAAAGATGATGCCCAAGAAGACATTCTACTTCATTATGTTAAACTAAATATTGGCCTGACCAGTCAGTGGCACAGTGGATAGAGCATCAGACTGGGATGTGGGGACCCTGGTTCGAGACCTTGAGGTCACCAGCTTGAGTGCAGGCCCATCTGGCTTGAGCAAAAGCTCACCAGCTTGGACCCAAGGTCGCTGATTCGAGCAAGGGGTTGCTTGGTCTGCTGAAGGCCTGTGGTCAAGGCACATATGAGAAAGCAATCAATGAACAAATAAGGTGTCAAAAATGAAAAACTGATGATTAATGCTTCTCATCTCTCTCTGTTCCTTTCTGTCTGTCCCTGTCTATTCCTCTCTCTGACTCTCTCTCTGTCCCTGTAAAAAATAATAATAATATAAATAAAAATAAAAAACTAAATGTTGAAAATTTTACAATAAGATGAAAACCTAAAATCTTGAATTGCAAGAAAAACTGTAGCTTACAGAGATATACTGATGTCGAATTTGAGATCAGCACACTCAAATTTGGTAAGAACATGTTTAGTGGTTTGTCCAGGAGTGAAAGAAAAAGGGGGGTGCAGTAGCCTATACCAAAGACTTCTATATAACATGCTTTGCAAACAATTAACTCTTTATTATTTCTACTTAAGCTTAACAAGAATTTCAAAATTGTATATCAGGGTCTTTGTTATCTGGAAAGCTACAGGAATTATATAGATGTTAGAATATTGAAAAGATTCTATTTATTCCTACTCTTCCTAAGATACAACCTTTATTTTGTGATAGATGGGGGAGGAGGTCATACTCAAAGTATGAAATGACTATGCTCCTTGAAGAGGTTGTTTTTCTCTCATTGAAGAACAAAGGGTAGGATGCTTGCATCAGACTACTAGTCCCCTAAAAGTTGTTTCTTTCTCAACACCTTTTTCAAATCTATCCTTCCTATTGTTCTCCAATGAATTTGTATGTTTGTGGAAGGTAACTTAAGCATCATGAAATCAATGTAAAGCATTCATCCTTGTGAGATACATTAGATTCCCCTTTTTTGATGTTTGCTCCTTTTAATTTTTTGATACAAACAGAGACAAAGCAAAAAAAAATAATAAATCACAGAAAGGAATTTCTACAAAACGATTCAAACTCTTCACACCTTTTGGAAAGAAACTGAGTACAGAGATTATTTTTAATATAATCTTAACTTTAAAGCATTATCTTTGTAAATTAAGTATAACATGCTATGGTAAACATGCAGGCAAACTATGGGCTGTTTAGTACTAAGATGCTAAGATTCTTCTTTGAATGATAGCCACACTCTCTCCTGGCTGTTTCAATTTTCTTCTTCTTTTTTTATCAAGTGAGAGGTGGGGAGGCAGATAAGATTCCTGCATGCACTCCAACTGGGATCCACCTGGCAAGACCCTAAGGGTGATACTCTGCCCATCTGGGGCTGCTGTTCCATTGCTCCACAAGGAGCTATTTTAGTGCCTGAGGTGAGGCCACAGAGCCATCCTCAGTGCTAGGGGCCAACTTGCTCAAACTGAGCCTTGGCTGCAGGATGGTATGAGAGAGAGGAAGAGAGAGAAAGGGAAGAGGACTGGAGAAACAGATGGTCGCTTCTGCTGTGTGCCCTGACTGGGAATCAAACCTGGGACTTCCACAGGTAGGGTCAACATTCTACCATTCAGCCAGGGCCTATTCCATTCTTCAATCCAGAAATATATTGAAATTCAAAGACTCAGTTCTAGGTTGTTTTCTTCCACTTATTAACTGAATTTTGGAAAATTAATTTCTCTAAATATATTTATTAATTCGTAAAGTGACAATAACAAGAACTATTTTGCCTTACCAGGGCAAGAACTACAGGCTTTACCATGTAGAAATGAGATGCAATATATGACAATTTTATAAGTTACTATACAGATTACATTTTTTACATCATAATGAATAGTGTTAAGATCAGAGTGACAAGAATCTGACCCAGGGTGTTTTCTTATTTCTGACATTACCTCATGCTCTTGTTCATGACTGTTGACCTTCAGGGCATTATGCCAGAGATACCTTTTTGTGTTTTTATTCCATTCCTGGTTTCCTGATAGGATATTTATTTTTACTTGTTTTATATGTAAAATTTAATTCTTTAACAAATGCATTTCAGTTCATTGTAGTTTTTTATTTTTTAACTATAGCTTGATCATTTGTAAATATATTTCATTAAATTAAAGAATCAATTTATTTCAAGATGATTAAATAATTTTAAAAGAACAATAGAAATGCTCAAAAGGTTTTGCAAAAACAGAAATCTATTGCTGCATAATTATTTCTTAATTATGAAAAAGATATTTTTTGACAAAATATAACATAAAGAGAAACATTAGAATAAAAAAACTAAATTTTATCATATAATCAATGAATAAAAATATGCATGTAAATCTAATGATTTATTATAATGTAATGAAAAAATATATTAAAAACATTAAGTTTTTTCTGCCCACATTCCTTTATTTTCAGATTATTGCTGCAGAGTTGCTGGTTTACTCAGACTTTCCCTAGGAAACAGTCACCATCTGCCTGATTAGCCTGTTTCCTTGGTATCCTGCCCATTCTAGCTATTTAAGTTCTGCTCTATTTCAAGAAATGCACTTATTAGGATTGTCTCATCTGTTATCATTTGAAAAGAGGTGTACATATTCAAAAAACATATAATAGAGCTTTGGTATCTTGTTAACTATAAACAAGAAATGTCTCCTTTCGTCAATTTACCTTACCTTAAATGCTAACAAAGAATGGCATGATCTCCAAAGTTTCTCCTTCAAATATCATGACTCTAAAATAAAAAGGAGTACTCAATAAAATTACCACTCAAACATTTTCATTATGTAGACTTTTATAAGTGCATACAGAAAAAAATGCCATCTGATAAAAAATAGTTAACTGAATACTAGCATAAAATACACTGCTCAAAAAAATTGGGGGATCAGGGAATGTGCAGATACTCCAGTACATTCAGCCTTTTGTATAGTGCATTGTCACCAATAAAATAAAGGTTGGTTTTGCATCTCATTTGCATAATCAAACAACTTTCTTTAACTTGTCGTTTGCTTTTCTGATGTCCTTGTTTAATAAAAAAATGCTTTTTTTATCACTTCATATTCATTTTGAAATATCCCCTATTTTTTGTGAGCAGTATATATTCCATGCCTTTCCCTACCTTATCCCTATAACAAATACAGTTACTAAGTCATATCATTCCACTCATTCATTATATAAACATTTACCAAGGGTCTGCTGTCATTGGGCACCATGCCAGGCTTCGCAACGAGTAAATCACAACTCCGGCTTCAAAGAACTTCCAAGGCCCAGTGCAGTAGTACTGTTGCATTTCCTTTTCTTTCCAGTCTCACTACACCTGTTTTATGTCAAAAACCTAACCATTTCTCTTGCCTCGAAACTCTCCTTACATCTACCTGTTTCTCTATACTGCCAGATAAACCATTCATTCATTCATTCATTCACTCATTCAGTGGCATCTGTTAGACTCTGCTCTAATGCTAAGACAACAGCAGTGAATAAGACAACCAAAGTCACTGCCCTAAAGGAGGATTTGTTCTCCTACAAAAAATAACATATATAAAAGGGTATGTTATATAGTATCTAGGAGTGGCACTTATCTTAAAGTCTCTTTTGCTGTCACTTTGTCTCAATCTTCATTTGCTCTAAATGCTTAAAATATAAGTCCTTGACTTTTAGGGCCTTCCTCAATGTGCTATTTTCTCTTTTTAGCTGCTTTTTTTTAAAAAAATAAATTATCCCCTCTTAGCTAGCTTTCTCAGTTTTTTATTTTACTGCTTATATTCTCACACCTATCTTTTCCCCTCTCTTCTGGCTACCCACCAAATCTGCTAAGTTTTCCTAATTCAACCCAAGGTGATTTTTCTCCTCTGGTTTTCCCATAGTGTTTATTAACTGTAACCATGTTTTAAAAGCACATATCTTCTGGTAACATAGCTGCTTTTTTATTTTTTGCAAGTGTGTATTTATTTCATATTTCCACTAAATTCCCAGTTCTTTTTTAAAATTATTTTTATTTATTTATTCATTTTAGAGAAGAGAGACAGACAGAGAGAGAGAGAGAGAGAGAGAGAGAAAGGGGGGAGAAGCAGGAAGCATCAACTCCCATATGTGCCTTGACGGGGTAAGCCCAGGGTTTTGAACCGGTGACCTCAGCATTCCAGGTCAAGGCTTGATCCACTGCACCACCACAGGTCAGGTTAAATTCTCAGTTCTTTAGGACAAAATTTTTTCTTTTGTGCTACAGTATTTTCAGTACTAATTTTATTCAAGATATGGATGCACTTTTTCTTCTTTCAGAATTAGGTTAATCACTTACCCAATAAAATACAGTGCCTTTAAACATTAGTCATTTTCAGGTAATTAAACCATTTCTTATACAATTTTTCTCACATAAAGAAACAGTACTTCATGTAAAGAAAAAACATTACAATCACTAATACAAAATTTGGAAGTCTTTGGGGGGAAATAAAAGCCTTGATAAATTCCTAAAGAAAATTTACAAAATTAAGAGGACTTTTGTGTCTCACCTATTTTTGCATTCTCCAGAATGCATTCTTTCCAGAGTTTTAAAATCTCAATAGTGTCATGGCTTTAACACTGTAGCCACTCATCCCATATTAACCTTCTAATTGAGCACTTACTATGCTTTAGGCATTACGCTAAGCATTTCATGAATATTATATTCAAATCTTACTCTCATCCTATGATGGCCACTATTACTCCCACTTCACTTACAGAAAGACAGACTTCTAGTTCCAGCATTATGGCAATCTATATTTAAAAAACTTTCCAAACAACACACACACACACACACACACACACACACAAATACTGAATAAAATATAACAAATATACTTTTAAATGCATAGCTGAGCTGGCAAGAAAGTAAAGGAAATTCTCAGAGATCAAACATAAAAAGAAAACTCAAAATTAGAGCTAAAAGTGTGAACTGATTATAAGGATGCCTTGCAGTGCCGTATGGAATATGTTCTTATTCCTAGTCAGTGGAACTAAACGGGAAGGCAGGGCTTGGATCTGGCAAAGTGAGGGAGTAAACTGAGATCCTCTGCAAAAAAATGGTTTCAATGGGATCCACTGAAAGGGGAAAGTAGAAAAAAATTAACCAGTAACATCAGGAGACAGAAAATGTTGTCATTTCACTGCATTCTGGGTCAGAAAATAAAGTCTCTTCAGAATTTTCTTCAGAACAGCATTCGGATTTGAGATTGTAATTCATACTTTCCATAGGGCCTGGAACCATTTAAGCCAAGAAATTCCCAGTCTCATTGCCAACTGCCTGCCTCTCATCCATCTAATGCCTACTCTTCTCTTTTGTTTGTACATTAATACCAAGTTAATAATACTTATGAGGAGACTTGCAAAAACAAACACCAAATTAGTTTATAAAATGATTCTCTTTATCCTTGGTAATTTTCTTGAAATTTATTTTGTTATTAATATAACCCTCTAAGTTTCTTTTGGTGAGTGTGGGTATGGTATATTTTTCTCTAACCTTTTAATTTTAAACTATGTTCTGTTATTTGAAGTGAGTTTTTTTGTAGATAGTGTATAGTTAAGTCTATCTTTTTTTATGCAATCTGTCAATTTCTGCCTTTTCATTAATGTAGAGGTTCTCATCTTACAGATCTCTGAATTTCTCTCTCTGATTCTCTCTCTCCCTCTCCCCTACCTTATCTGTCTCCATCTCCCTCCTCCTTGATATTCTGATATATAAATGCCAGACTCCTTAGCCTCTCACTTTACAGTTCCATCCTCTCACCTCAAAAAAACTGTCAAGCTTCTTATATATTAAAACTAAACAAGCAAAACCCTGACATACTCAAACAATACCAGGTAACATTGATAAAATACCAAATAACACTTCTAGAACTAAAAGACAGTCATTAAAATTAAAGATATAGAAAGAAATTTAAGTTCATTAAGCTTGATTCACCCCAAAACATCTAACTTGTATGTGATAGATCTGGGACACAATCTGGTCTACGTAAGAACAATGCTGTAATCGTTTTATGACTCTGTATCCTGAACTTAGCGGAAAAAAATGAATGAGCAATGAGTGCTTTTCATATATAATGTGTTTTAATTTAATGTTACCTAATACTTGAATTATTAATACTGAAATTAACATAACTTTATAATGGTCATCTTAAGGAGCATTATTAATACATATGCTTTAGACTAATCTAAATGAAGTTCATTTTTTGAACTATAATGAATAAAACTGGACTTACTTTATTTCAACTTCAGACCCATCTCAACTTGGAAACACATCTAAAATAAATACAGATATGACTCTAAAAGCAAATTATACATTTTTCAATCATCCTTTAAAACATTATAAAAATATTTTTGCATCTTGCTTTTCCTTTTTCTCACTGCCTACCAGAATGAAAAACACAACAAAAGACTTTCCTCCACACCTTCATAATATTTCTTCTACCATTTAGTTGCCACTTCTTTGTTACACAAAACAATTCAGTCTTATTCTAGTTCTTCTTTACATCTTTGTGATGTACTTAAAAACAATTTTGATTTTGAATTTTTTTATTCTTCCACCCCACTGTCCATTTTTTCTTTTTTATCAGAAATGGGGAAGAGAATGACTTAACTGTTGGTTTGAATCACCCACAAGAGAGATTTGGCTTGTGAACAAACCACACCACAACCACCAACCTTTTCCTCTTGTTCTTTTAATTAACATTTTTGCAGAAGTGAATCCTGATAAAAATGAAGTTACATGAGTAATAAAATGTGAATGAGCATTCATTACAAATGTGTTTTTAATAAACATCAAATAGTTGCAGTCTTAGATTATTTCAAATCAAAGACTATTTGAATCTTATATATTTGTAAATATAATGATCACAAAAATTAGGGGATACCACAGTACTTTTAGGTTTCCTTTTTTTTTTTTTTTTTTTTTTACAGGGACAGAGAGAGAGTCAGAGAGAGGGATAGATAGGGACAGACAGACAGGAATGGAGAGAGAGAGGTGAGAAGTATCAATCATTAGTTTTTCATTGCAACACCTTAGTTGTTCATTGATTGCTTTCTCACATGTGCCTTGACCACGGGCCTTCAGCAGACCAAGCAACCCCTTGCTGGAGCCAGTGACCTTGGGTCCAAGCTGACGAGCTTTTGCTCAAGCCAGATGGGCCCGCGCTCAAGCTGGCGAGCTTGGGGTCTCGAATCTGGGTCTTCCACATCCCAGTATGATGCTCTATCCACTGCGCCACCGCCTAATCAGGCACTTTTAGTTTTTTGTATAGTGCATTTTCACCAATGAAATAAAAGTTGGTTTTGCATCTCATTTGCATAATCAAACAACTTTATTTGACTTGTCAATTTGCCTTTCTGATGTTCTTGTTTAATAAAAATAATAAAATGCTTCTTTTTTTATTGCTTCATATTCATTTTGAAATATCCCCTAGTAAATTAGGGGATATTTTATTTTTACTCTTGTAATTTCATTTTTATCAGGATTTACTTCTGCAAAAATGTTAGTTAAAGGAATAAGAGGAAAAGGTTGGTGATTGTGGTGTGGTTTGTTCACAAGCAATATTTCTCTTGTGGGTGATTTAAGCTAAAAGTTAAATCATTCTCTTCTCCATCTCTGATTTAAAAAAAAAAAGAAGTGGGGTGGAAGAATGAAAAATATACATATACGTTATATATATATTTATTTTTATTTATCTCAGTGGTTAAAATAGCATGCTGTTTTAATTTTAGATTCAAAATTTGTCTTAGCAGCACAAAACTATAGTGAAGAGAAAAATCCTTTGTTCACAAAAAAATAATAAATAGCTACAAAACTATGACATAATGTTCTAAAAGTTGGGGTGTGATATTGACTCATAACAACCAGTCAGACACACTAATGGAGTGTTGTAAAACAACTTCAGTTGAATGTAAGGACATTGTGTTTTCAAGGAGGTTTGACAGATAGATGTCTTCAGATCCATTTTGTACTGTCCTCTTCTCAGATCATTTTGTACTGTCCTTAACCTGCTTCTTGGTTGGGCGAGAGTTCTTTTCAAATGCTTGGAAAATGATAACGTTTTATTTCCAGTTGTTGGCTGATATGAATGCATCTCCCTGCAATGAGCCTTCCTCATCTCTTGCTGGAACCTCATCCTCCATTGATCTAAGGATTCTTCACAAAGTAAGATATAAACGACTAGTAGCTGTTTACAATATCACTCTATACATTATGGAACTTTTCAAACATACCTAAAAAGTAGAATGATTATCATGATAAAGCTAGAAGTACCATCATCATCTAGCTTCAACAAGTACTCATGTTCTGCCAGTTTTATAATAATTTTTTCTCAAATTTATTAATAAGGATGCATATCATTTTAAAGGGAATCTTTCTGTAAACCTGTGTTTCTAGCCTACATTATAACTCTAAATGGTTATATTCTATTTCTCCATGTAAAGAAAATCATGATCCGTCCAGAGGAAAGGGGATACATGAAGCATATTTCCTCTACAGAAAGCAGGAAGTGTGATTTCTTACTTTGTTAAAAAGCACAGCATTTAAGTACAAAAGGCCTCTATTTAACTTTCAAAATGTGTGGCACCAGAAATCTTTTTGACATACACAACTATTTCCAACAATATTTTGGACAAACCATCTTATTTCACATTTATTTATGCAAGTTTTTTTTTCCTCTGTGGTATTTTCACTCAGTAGTTGATGTTTGTGTGAGGTGGAGGAAGGAAGAGGTATTTCAAGCAAGTTGTTCTTGATCTCCCATTATCCAAACTTTTAAATATATTAGAAGTTTTCCCTGAATGCCAAAGAGGATTAAATTATGAGAGTTCTAATGTTACTTCCTTCTCTTAATAATAACTCACTCTATGAGTCAAAGGTTTTTTAAAAGCGAGATAAGTATGTAATAGGAAAATAAGCAAAGAAAAAACAAAAACTAAGTGCATGAGTAGAGAAGGTTATATAAAGAAAGAAAAGGAAAATACCAAATGAATTGGATACTTAAGTAACATAAAAATTGAAACCATAAAAGCACCAGAAGATAACTAGGGAGAATTTCTCAAAATAGCCTTATAATGGAGAAAGTATTTTTAACTATGACACAAATCCAGAAGTCATAAAGAAACCCATCTGGATCACATGACCATGTTTAGTTGCAGGGGTAGCTGGGATATGAAGTGTCTGCCAAGGGAGAACAGAATGAATGGTTATTAAAGATTGTCTTGGAGCACTTAGGATCCATTGCTCAAGCTGGACTCATTGTCATCCTGAACAAAATCAAGACTCAGCAAGGAAGAATTGGGAGGAGGTTTATGAATAAATAACAAAAATATCTGTCATAAAATTACTGTGTCTTTTCCTTATAGAGCCCATAAATCTTGTCAAAGCATTGACTGATTTTATCTTCTAACATTATACTTTGATTACAGAAGTAAAAATAAATGTTAAAATATCAAAATTAACAATGTAAATTATATTGTTATTTATATATTATGCTATTACAGAATATAAGACTAATAAAAATTTTGGAAATAAATATTATTGTTATAAGGAGTATATATACAACATAGCCTTAATTATAAACATTTATCTACTCTATATAAAATGAAAGAAAACATTATTATATTATCAATTTATCAAAAAAGAAAAATTTTTAAATCAATTTTTTAAAGATTTTTATTTATTGATTTTAGAGAGAGGAGAGAAAGAGAGAAAAGAGGGTAGGAGAAGGAAGCATCAACTCATAGTAGGTGCTTCTTGTATGTGCATTGACTAAGCAAGCTTGGAGTTTTAAATCAGTGACCTCAGCATTCCAGGTCAACACTTTATCCACTGCACCACCACAGGTCAGGCTCAAATCAATTTAAAAATAAAAATAATTACTAGAAGGGACAGCAAATTGTTTTAGATAAAAATAAATCACAAATTTTTATTCACAACTCTTTTACCCATCAGATGAACAATACAGTATGAATGCTTTATAGTTCCAAAATATAAAAAAAAAGTTAATAAGTATAAAAACATAATCTTCCAATAATTATTTAATTAGATAAATTTATTCCTCTGATGTTGTGATGATTGGTTTAGTATAATGTTTTAAAAAGCTAAACATATTTATAGCATCTAAGAATAAAGATTATAGTAGTAGCGTATTGTCTATGACCTTAGTCCAGGGGTCCCCAAACTATTGTCTATGACTTTAGTCCAGGGGTCTCCAAACTATGGCCCACGGGCTGCATGTGGCCCCCTAAGGCCATTTATCCGGCCCCCATCGCACTTCCGGAAGAACACCTCTTTCATTGGTGGTCAGTGAGAGGAGCACAGGATGCATCCGCACCCATAGTTTCCATTGAAATACTGGTCAGTTTATTGATTTAAATTTACTTGTTCTCTATTTTAAATATTGTATTTGTTCCCGTTTTGTTTTTTTACTTTAAAATAAGATATGTTCAGTGTGCATAGGGATTTGTTCATAATTTTTTTTTATAGTCCGACCCTCCAACGGTCTGAGGGACAGTGAACTGGCCCCCTGTGTAAAAAGTTTGGGGACCCCTGCCTTAGTCAAAAGCTCCAGGAAATAATCATCAATATATAATGCATTTAAGAAACTTCAATCCAAAATCATATTATGGTCTGGCTAGTGCAAAGTCTTAAAAGACTGACTATTTTACCTGAGGAAAGCACAATTTTAAACAAGTTAGGCTATGTGCATAAATCATAAATTTTTAAATGACTAGAAAAATAATCTGTATTTTTCAACCCACTCTATTTGCTTTAATTTTTCAATTAAAAATGTTTGACAAGTTTTCCTAGTTGGTTCAAGTTTCCCCCCAAAATATAGAAATTTAATGAACATCTTTTTTATTAGCTAAGACATAAAAATATTCATATCAAATAATAAAGTACAAATTCAGAAACACTCATCAGCTTTAGGATTTATTAACAAACAAATCAAATGGCAAAATGACAAAACTAAAAGCATAAAATCACTTTTAATACCTCAGCCAAAAAAAACAAAGAATCTCCATCCAAAACAAGAAATTAATTCTTAATGCTATCTATCATGATTGCTTGAATTCTGTAGATAAATCAATGCATTTTGAACTGGCTATGAAGATGTAGATAATTATCTAGATGACTCAGATTTTAAAGCCTTTTCAATCTTCATCAATCTTTATAACCTTATGAAATATTTTCTTGGTTATTTCCAAATGTTAGCAAAAGCTTATTTATAATTAAAATTTTAGCCCATATAAACGTGTAGCATCCTCAAATCCATTAGAATAATTCTAAATCACCATTACTTTTCACTATATTTGATTCTATTTGTTATAGACTGATTGCCTTTATTAGTCAGCTTCGCTTTAGTAACAAATGATCCAAAAATCTGTTATTTAAAATAACTATCACTTATTCCTTGTTCACATCATGTGCTGGCTGATAAATTTGTCTGTGATTTTGAGCTATGTATTTTCTTATCCTGAACTCTAACTGAAAGAACAACAGTCTCTGTATAGAACTTTTTATTCTTATGGCAATAGGAAATATCAAGATTGTTGGCAGAATTATTTAATGGCAAGTCACTTCTGTTTACATATCATTGGCCAAAGCAAATCACATGACCAACCCTGACAATGGGGCAAAGTATAGCCATTTACAGGAAGGCACTGCAAATCACATAGCAAGGGGTTGGGACATATAATCCTCTAACAGATAAACAGGGAGCAATTAATGAGGAATACAACCTATTGATCATATCCTCTGAGGCTTCAAAAATTGGAGATATTAAAAACAAACAAACAAAAATACCTCTGTCATCTTTGATTCTTACATTTAGTCAGTTATAAACTCCCTACTATTCTTTCTCCCAAACTAGTCTGAGTACTGCTTACCTGCAGATTAACCTAAGAAGAATCTGTGATCTAAGATAAATGAGAGAATACTAAATGAAAACATGATTATTTCGACTGGGCTACAACAGCTTCATAAAAATTACATCTTAGTCTACTGAAAAAACTTACAGATGTGGTCATGGATTTCCTGATAAGTTGTGTGAGTTATTGTAATGATTACAAGAGAAACCAGAAGATAGATGTTGGATACATCTTCTGATTAGAAGAATTCTGTGGCAGAGTCACTGGCAGGTAGTTTAAACTTCAGAGCATTAGTTTTCTTATTTACTGAATGAAAATAGCAATATCTATTCCATAAAGTCATTGACAGGATTAAATGAAATGAGATAAGACAAGATGACTTTTAACACAGAGTAGAATTAAAAATATTAAAATAGTTTCCAGAAATACATAACAAATACCGCAGTTCCCAATGAAACTTTAAAAAACAATTTTAACCAATTGTATTGAGTGTAGAATGGAAATGATCAGTTAACATTTCCTTTATTTTGTTTTTTATATAAGCTTTTTAAATTGACAGAAAAATATTGTAGACATTCTTTTTAAAATATTTTTCAAAAGCATATCTAGTACACATAGGAAAATGATAAAGGAAGATTTAAGAGGATTTATTGCTTGTTGAACAAATATACCTAAGCAGTATTTAATAAAGAATTATATCTGCACAGAGAGATTACTGTACTTGCTCTTCTTATTGTATTATTGATTTGGATTTGAGTGATAATATGCATGATTTGCTTTTCACATAATTGGGCACTGGATCAGTCAGGGTTCTCCAGAAAAACAGAACCAATAGGAGATCAATAGATGATAAATTGATAGCTAGATAGATGGTTAGACCTACTGACCTATCTATAATTTATACCTATCTGTAGATACTTATATATAATTTGTCTATCTCTCTCAAGAGATCTCTGTATATATGTATCAGAGAGAGAGAGAGAGAGGGAGAGATTTTTATTTTTGGGAATTAGCTTATAAAACTGGAGCTGGGCAAGTTTGAAATCTGTAGGGCATGCTTGAAAGCTTGGAAACTTCGTAGAAGTTGACACTTGAGTCTTGAGGCAGAATTTCTTCTACAGGACATTTCAGTTTTTGTTCTGAAGGCCTTCAACTGATTGGATAAAGCCCACTTACATTACTTGTATTCAACTGGTAACCACATCTTGAAAATACCTTCATAGAAACACCTACTGTAGATAGTATTTAATTAATTGGGTAGTATAGCTTAGTGAAATTGAAACACAAAATTAACTGTCACAGATAACAAAAAGATAGAAGAAATAGTCAATATATTGTATTACATAATGTGGATATTAAAAAATCTTGAAAGCTCATAATATTAAACCCAAACTAAGCCCTGGCTGGTTCACTCAGTGGATAGAGAGTCAGCTTGGTATCCAGATGTCCTGGGATTGATCTCCAGTCAAAGCACACATGAGAAGCAACCATCTGTTTTTCTTTCTCTCCTTCTCCCCCTTCTCCTTCTCTTTCTCTTTTGCAGCCAGTGACTCAGTTGGTTGGAGTGTCAGCTCCAGGCATTGAATATAACTTAGTTAGTCCAACCATCCACCTCAGGTGCTGAGGATAGCTCGGTTGGTTTGACCATTTGGCCCCAGACAGGGGTTGCCAGTTGAATCCCAGTTGGGGCACTTGTGAGTGTCTGTTGTTCTACCTATCCTCTTCTCACTTAAGAAAACACACACAGCTCTGGCTGGTTGATTCAGCAGTAGAGCATCGCCAGGTGTGCATAAATCGCAGGTTTGATTCCTGGGCAGGGCACAGAGCACACAGGAGAAGTGACCATCTGCTTCTCTACCCCTCCTCCTTCTGTGTGTGTGTGTGTGTGTGTGTGTGTGTGTGTGTGTCTCCCCTCCTCCCACAGCCATGATTCATTAAAGCAAGTTGGTCCCAGGTGCTGAGGATTTCACCTCAATTGTTAAAATAGCTCAGTTGCTGAGCAATAAAGAAGCGGCCCCAGATGAGCAGGGCATCACCCCCTAATGGACTTGCTGGGTGCATTCTAGTTGGGGTACATGTGGGATTCTGTCTCTCTGCCTCCCCGCCTCTCACTTAATAATTATAAACAAACAAACAAAAACACAAAACACCCTAAATGAATGCACCAGATTAAATATTATATGAGTTTTATAAACACTGGGGAGACTTATTGTACTTCCCCATCTATAAGATGCATCTTAAGTTATGGACCCCAATTTTTTTTTTAATGTATTACATAAAATTATTGAACTCATAAAATTCATACAACTTCTCATCACTGTCAAAACTCCATCCATTAGCTTGTCATTATCTGTTTCTGATGATGAGTCACTGTTTCCATAAATTGCCTTGTCCTCAGTTCCATGTATGACGTTTGAAATGTCACACTTGTTAAATGACTTGACAACAATCTCAATCTTGATATTATCCCAGGATCTTTAACCCAGGTACAAACTTCTCCTACAGTTGGTTTCTTCACTCTTCCTGCTGGTGTCAAATTATCTCCACAAGATTTCATCCATTGGTTCCATTCATCACTCATGGCAGATTTAAAGGGTTTGTTAATGATGACATCAAGTTGTTGGAGCTGGGATGTCAAGCCTCTAGGTATGACAGCAAGTTTTGTTTTTTGCTCTGCAGCAATATTTTTTGTGTTTTTGTTATGTGTGTCCTGAACTGATCAAGCATGAATAGGACAGGTTTTTGTAAGAGCCCACCTGGTTTCCTTCCCAAACTTTCTCAAACCAGATCTTCATCCCATCCTGATCCATCCAACCCTTGTCATGAACATGGACTGTCAGTGCTCAAGAAATGTCTTCTTTTGGCATTGTTTTGTGTTTGAAAATCAGCATAGGAGGGAGCTTGGTTCCATCAGCACAATAAGCTAGAACAACTGTATAATGGCTCTTTTCATGTCCACTTGTCTTCACAGTTACAGTTTTCACCTCCTTCTTATCAACAGTTCTATTACTTGGGACATCAAATTGAAGGGGTACTTCACCCATATTTGCAAACTGTCCCAACTCAAACTGATGTGTCTTCTGACATTGAATGACAAAATTATGAAATTCAAAGACTTTCTGCTCATAGCTTTCAGGCATCTTTTGGGCAAGTCTGGTGCGTGTACACATGCTCAGTCCATTCTGGTTCATGAACCCAAAGCAACGATTGTGTCCTCCTTTGAAATCAGTTACTTCTTTTTCATCCACAATTCTTCTTGCCTCATGCTGGACCATCTTTGTGGACACAGAAATTCCAATTGCCCTTTGCCCTTCAATCCATATCTTCAATTTCCCATCTAAATGAGGCCATTTTTTTTTACTTGCTTCTTGTAGCCTTCTTCTTCTGTGGCATTTTCTGTAGGGTTTCTTTTTCCCCTGGCCAGCCTTGAGTTGATTTTTCTGTTGGAGGATGACAAACTTAAGTTCAGCAGTACAATTTCCATTCACTTTTGAAAACTGGATCACTTTTAACTTGAATTCAGCACTGTATGAAAATCTTTTGTGAGCCATTTCTGGGAAGAATGTGGCAAAACATAACCTACTATAATATACTGGTAACAAGTGTGAAACAATGAGTGCAAAGGCAACAAGTGCAAAAAAGTGGGAAATGCAAGTAAATAAAATCTGTAGCAATGAGCTCAAAAACAAGTGTGAAAAAGCAGGAAATGCAAGTAAAAAAAAAATCTACATCCAATGTATAAGATGCACCCAGTTTTTAGACCCCAATTATTTTGGAAAAGGGTGTATTTTATACATGGAAAAATATGGTAATTTGATGAACATTCAGAAGGAAAATATTTCAGTAGTAATTAATGTAAACTTAGTGTTTTTCAAGGGATGTGAATAGCCAAGAATCCTAGTTCCCTTCTTTCTTCCCTCTTCCCCTCTTTCTTCCTTCCTTCCTCCCTTCCTCCTTCCCTTCTTTCTTTTTTTCTTTCCATCCTTCTTCATTGTTTTTCCTATTATTTTTTCCTTCCACAAAGATGTACTGAGCACTTACTATGTGGCAAATACTGTCCTAAGCAAACAGAATATAGCAGTTAATACAGGTAGAAATCGTGTATTCATAAAGCTTACAATCTAGTTGTAGAAGTAGACAATACAAAGAAAACAAAAATATGCTATAATCTCCAGCACAGAAAAGCACAAAGAAGAAAAATCAAACATTGTAAGTAGAGGTTTTTCATGGTTAGAGAGGTCAGTGAAGACCTTTATGAGGATATGGCATTTGAGCAAAATCCAATGAAGGATGTAAGCCAGGCAAAGTTCTGTTGAAGAATATTGTATGAAGAGTGTATAATAAGTCTAAAGGCTCTGAGACAGTAGGATTCTTGAACAAGACATTCAGTGTGACAGCACTATAATAGAGGGGTGGAATTATGTGGTAGGGGCCGAGGTTTATGAGAGGGCAGAGGACATGTCATATAGGGCCTTATAGGTCATGGAAAGAAATCTGCACTACATTATGTGTGATTGGAGGATTTCAAAAAGAGATGTGAGGGGATTTGATCTATATTTTAAAAAGGTCATTCTGTCTACTGTGTATAGAAGAAACAAGAGGAGTAAGAGTGAAATCAGGAAGACTGCTAGAAGATGCCATTACAAAATTCTAGGTAAGAGATGATGGTGGCATAGACTAGGCAGTAGTAATTAAGATAGAAATGCAGTCAAATACAGGATATATTTTAAAGGCAAAGCTGACAGAATTCACTGTTAAGTTAAATGAGTTGTGAGAGAAAGAGGAATCAATAATGTTATCTAGGTTTTTGGCAACTAGAAGACTGATGATACCTGTAAAGGCAGTAGCCACAGCCACCATCACAGCCGCCTGGCCTGAGCAGGTTCACATTTGATTTGAACAGATGGAAATGAAACAACCTAACCAAGAACTGGTCAGCCATCAGCTTTAATTCTAGCTTGCACCTGGAGTGCAAGAAATACACACAATGGAAAAATACTTTCCTTTCCATCAGGGCTCCTAAAGCCACTGACTTATCTGAGTTTTCCTAGGTTCAAAGTTTTCTACCTCACCAGCCTTATTCACCTCTGTTCCCCATCTCCTCCTCTGCACAAACTCTGCACAAACTGCTTTCTCCTTCAGCACTCCAACATTTTGGCTATTTCTCCTCTCCTCCACATGGCCTTTCTCTTCTCTCTCTAATGCTAATCTCAGGAACGAAGAGAGCAAGCTCCTGGTCTGCCCCACTTTATAGTGTAGAAATCAAAACCTTTAATCCAATATACACTAGGGAAGTCTCTGATACAAAGCCACTTATATGAAACATAATGAGATTCCTCATCAGAGTGCACCACCCCACATCATGCAATCAGTCAAGAGTGTGGGGAAAAGCTTAATCTTAAAACTAAGCCTTAGGCTATAACGATGCTGCCTGCTTAGAGCCTGTCCCCCATACCCTATGCAAACTATAAGCGAGAAAACATATACATCGTATTTACAAACTTATTTGACCAACATTCCACCACTTTTGCTCGCTTCACAATCTATAGCACAAGTATTCCTGCACGAGTAAATTAGGCACATTACAGAAATTACAATAACATGACAAATTATACAATTTCAACAATTACAAAGGTATATTTCACCAGTCTCTGAGCACTTTGCCAAAAGGGCAAAATTTCCTCAGCCTTGTTTCTAGCCATACGAAAAGCTTCCTGAGGCAGGAGAGTGCTTCCAGCAAAGCCACCCTGTTGGGAAGATAAAATATATAATGCTCACTTTGTTAAAGATGGCGCTGTCCACGTGCAAGTCCGTTGATATTAAAGTGTGTTGGGGGACAGGCTGTAGGCAGGCCAGGTCATTATAGCTTAAGGCTTAGTTTCAAGAGTAAGCTTTTCCCCACACCCTTGACTGATTGGATGATGTGGGGTGTTGCACTCTCATGAGGAATCCACCCATTATGCCTCAGATAAATGACTTTGTATCAGAGACTTCCTTGTTTGTATATTGGATTAAAGGTTTTGATTTCTACACTATAAAGTGGGGCAGACAGGGAGCTTGCTCTCTCTCAGTTCCTGAGATTAGCATTAGAGAGAAGAGCAGAGAAAGGCCATGTGGAGGAGGCCAGGAGAAGCAGCCAAGATGGTGGAGTGCTGAGGAAGAAGCCAGTTTGAGCAGAGTTTGTGCTGGAGAAGTAGATGGGGAACAGAGCTAGAAACCTTTGATTCTAGGAAACTTGGATAAGTCAGTAGCTTTGTGAGCACTGAATGAGTGGGTTTTGGAGCCCACTGTGTGTTTTTACTTGCCCACCGGGTGCAAGCTAGGATTAAAGATGATGGCCCACCATTCTTAACTCCATTGTTTCATTACTGACTGTCCGAATCTAATGTGAACCTGCATGTGAATGGCCATGATGGCAGCTACTGGTCATACACGTCCCCACCCCCCATCAGGGTATTTCACATTGTCCAAAATTCATAAGTCCATCCAAAAAAGGAGCCAGTGCCCACTCAGGTCGTTGTCAAGAAATCAGTCCATGCACATGGGGCCTCAGACACCACCCTAATACCTACCATTCTGGAAGGTCTTACACTGTCCTAAAGAGAAGCATGTGGCAATGGCAGTCAATATTTCTATCTCTGCTCCAGAGAACATGATGGCATTCACACCTATGTCCCAAAATTGCAGACCTACCAGCAGCGTAGTAGGTGCTTCTTGCTGCTGGGCTCTCACCTTCTGGAGTCTGTGGACAGCATCTTCAGCCTTCTCATCCTCAGTAGAGTAGTGGAAATGCCAGCTGCCACCACAGGTCTTGAGCCGCGGGTTGTCTCCGCCTGCCACCCCATGGGCCTTGCCATCCTGGCCCTGGCCTCAGCCTTGGCCTCCTACTGCACCTGACCCTGGGCAATCTCCAACTCACACAACTTTTATTCCTTCTCCAGCACTTGCTCCATTTCTAGGAAAATTGTGTGAACCTGGTTGGTCTCCTTTGGTGCATGCTTCAGCTCCAGGGTCAGCATCTCTTTCTCCCACGTTTGCTCCAACTCCTTCCACTGCTCGGTTTGCAGGTTCTCAGCAGCTTCGTCTACAGAGCTCTCAGTTTCCTCATGCATGGCTGTAAAAGTCAGCCATCCTACAGCCCCCAAAGGACAGCCATGGGGAACCATAACAGCAGCCAGTCCTCTACTCCACCGCTCAATAGTGGTGGAACTCCATACAGATCAAATCCTGCCGACTACGCCAAATGTAAAGCCAGTAGCCACGGCCACCATCACAGCCACCTGGCTGTGCAAGTTTGCATTAGATTCAGACAGATGGTAATGAAACAACCAAGTCAAGAACTGGTGGGCCATCATTTTTAACTAGCTTGCACCCAGTGGGCAAGAAATACACACAATGGGAAAACACTTCCCTTTCCATTCAGGGATCTCAAAGCCACTAACTACCCAAGTTTTCTAGAATCAACGATTTCTGCCTTACCAACCTTATTCACCTCTGTTCCCCATCTCCTTCTCTGCACAAACTCTGCACAAACTGGCTTCTCTTTCAGCACCTTGCCATCTTGGCTGCTTCTCCTCTCCCCCACGTGGCCTTTCTCTGCTCTCTCTCCTCTAATGCTAATCTCAGGAACCAAGAGAAAGCAAACCCTCAATCTTCTCCAATTTATAGTATAGAAATCAAAATATTTAATCCAGTATACAAACAAGGAAGTCTCTGATACCAAGTCACTTATCTGAGGCATAATGGGAGGAATCCTCATGAGAGTGCACCACCCCACATCAAAAAGGGTGGGAAAGGCTTACTCTTCAAACTTAACCTTATGCTATAAGGATCCTGCCTGTTTACAGCCTGTCCCAACACATCCGATGCAAACTACAAGCAAGCAAATATATTTATCATATTTACAAACTTATTTGACCAACAGTGACATTGGTTAGTAAAATTACATAGGTTTCAGGTGTGCAATTCTATAATAAAGCATCTGTATATTGTATTGTGTGTTCAACAATTTTTGGAGATATTCATTTGGGAGTCATCTGCATATAGTATTTGCTATTTAAAGTCATGGATCTAGATTAAACTATTTTGAAAAAGCAGTAGACAGTAAAAAAAGCCAAAAGTTTCTCTTAACATTGGAACTTTGGAAGATGTTGTTGGTCAAATAAGTTTGTAAATATGATATATATGTGTAAAGCCAGTAGTCGGGGCCACCATCACAGCAGCCTGGCCAGTGCAGGTTCGCATTGGATTCGGACAGTTGGTAATGAAACAGAGGAGCCAAGAACTGGTGAGCTATCAGCTTTAATTCTAGCTTGCACCCAGTAGGCAAGTAAGAACACACACTGGGCTCCAAAACCCACTCATTTAGTGCTCACAAAGCTACTGACTTATCCAAGTTTCCTAGAATCAAAAGGTTTCTAGCTCACCAGACTTATTCACCTCTGTTTCTGTAAAGCCAGTAGACAGAGCCACTATCACAGCAGCCTGGCCCATGCAGGTTCGCATTAGATTCGAACATACAGTGTTGGGCAGATAAAATATGTTATGCTCACTTTGTTAAAGATGGCATGGCCCACATGGAAGCCCGTCACCCAGATGATATTATTTGCCCTTATGCTTGGGATGGGGGTGGGGGAAAGGCTGTAATGTAAGCAGGCCGGGGTCATTATGGCCTAAGGTTTGGTTTTAAGAGTAAGCTTTTCCCCACACCCTTGACTGATTGGATGATGTAGGGTGGTGCACTCTCCTGAGGAATCCCATTATACAGAGACTTCCTTGTTTGTATAATTGGATTAAAGGTTTTGATTCTATGGTATAAAGTGGGAGAGACCAGTAGCTTGATCTCTCTCTCTCGGTTCCTGAGATTAGTATCAGAGAGGAGAGAAGATTAAGGCCATGTGCAGGAGAAGCAGCCAAGATGGCAGAGTGCTGAGGAATAAGACAGTGTGAGTAGAATTTGTGCAGGAGGAGATGGGGAACAGAGGTGAATAAGTCTGGTGAGTTAGAAACCTTTGATTCTAGGAAACTTGGATAAGTCAGTAGCTTTGTAAGCACTGAATGAGTGGGTTTTGGAGCCCAGTGTGTGTTTTTGCTTGCCCGCCGGGTGCAAGCTAGAATTAAAGCTGATAGCTCACCAGTTTTTGGCTCCCTTATTTCATTACCGACTGTACGAATATAATGCGAACCTGCAGGGGTCAGGCTGCTGTGATGGTGGCCTCGACTACTGGCTTTACATACAGTAATGAAACAACGGAGCCAAGAACTGGTGAGCCATCAGCTTTAATTCTAGCTTGCACCTGGTGGGCAAGCAAAAACACATACTGGGCTCCAAAACCCACTCACTCAGTGCTCACAAAGCTACTGACTTATCCGAGTTTTCTAGAATCAAAGGTTTCTAGCTCACCAGACTTATTCACCTCTGTTTCCCATCTCCTCCAGCACAAACTCTGCACAAACTGGCTTCTCCCTCAGCATTCTGCCATCTTGGCTGCTTCGTCTCCTCCACTTGGCCTTAATGTGCTCTCCTTTCTAATACTAACCTCAGGAACTGAGCGAGAGTGCACCACCCTACATTATCCAATCCGTCAAGGGTGTGGGGAAAAGCTTACTCTTAAAACCAAGCCTTAGGCTATAATGACCCAGCCTGCCCACAGCCTGTCCCCAAACACACATTAGTATCAACAAACTTCCATGTGAGCAGCGCCATCTTTAACAAAGTGAGCATAATATATTTTATCTGCCCAACAGTGCTGAAGGAGAAGCCAGTTTGTGCAGAGTTTGTGCAGAGAGGAAATGGGGAACAGAGGTGAATAAGGCTGGTGAACTAGAAAGCTTTGATTCTAGGAAAGTCATATAAGTCAGTGGCTGTGGGCAGATAAAATATATTATGCTCACTTTGTTAAAGATGGCGCTGTCCACGTGCAAGTTTTAAGAGTAAGCTTTTCCCCACACCCTTGACTGATTGGATGTGGGGTGGTGCACTCTCATGAGGAATCTTCCTATTATGCCTCAGATAAGTGACTTTGTATCAGAGACTTTCTTGTTTGTAGATTGGATTAAAGGTTTGGATTTCTACACTATAAAGTGGGGTAGACTGGGAGATAGCTCTCTCTCGGTTCCTGAGGTTAGCATTAGAGAGGAGAGCAGATTAAGGCCACATGGAGGAGAGGAGAAGTAGCCAAGATGGCAGAGTGCTGAGGAAGAAGCCAGTTTCTGCAGAGAGAAGAAGATGGAAAACAGAGGTGAATAAGTCTGGTGAGGTAGAAACCTTTGATGCTAGGAAATTCAGATAAGTCAGTAGCTTTGTGAGCACTGAATGAGTAGGTTTTGGAACCAGTGTGTGTTTTTACTTTCCCACCTGGTGCAAGCTAGAATTAAAGATGATGACCTACCAGCTTTCGGCTCTGTTGTTTCATTACCAACTGTTCAAATCAAATGCGAACCTGCACTGGCCTGGCGGCTGTGATGTTGGCTGTGGACATTGGCTTTACAGCCATCATCTTTAATCTTAGCTTGCACCCGGTGGGCAAGTAAAAACACACACTGGGCTCCAAAACCCACTCATTCAGTGCTCACAAAGCTACTGACTTGTTCAAGTTTCCTAGAATCAAAGGTTCCTAGCTCACTAGACTTATTCACCTGTGTTTTCTGTCTCCTTCCCCGGTACACAAACTCTGCACTAACTGGCTTCTCCCTCAGCACCCCACCATCTTGGCTGCTTCTTCTGGCCTCCTTCACGTGGCCTTCTTTACTCTTCTCTCTAATACTAATCTCAGGAACCGAGAGAGAGCAAGCTCCCTATCTGCCCCACTTTATAGTGTAGATTCAAAATCTTTAATCCAATATACAAACAAGGAGTCTCTGATACAAAGTCACTTATCTGAGGCATAATGGGTGGATTCCTCATGAAAGTGCACCACCCTACATCAAAAAGGGTGGGAAAGGCTTAGTTAAAACTAAAGCTTGAGCTATAACAACTTCCTGCTTACAGCCTGTCCCCAACATGCATTAATATAATCACGTCCATCCCAAGCAAGAAGGGCAACCAATATCTTCACCTGGGCAACGGGCTTCCACGTGGGCAGCACCATCTTTAAAAAAGTGAGCATAATATATTTTATCTGCCCAACAATCCACCCCTATGCTCACTTTCCTACCCACAATCTATACCACCAGCATCCCTGTAGAAGAAAATTAGGCACCTTACACAAATTACAAATACATGACAAATCACACAATTTCAACAATTACAAAGGTACATTTCACCAGTCTCTGAGCACTTTGCAAAAAGTGCAAAATGTCCTTGGCCTTCTTTCTTGCCATTTGAAAGGCTTTCCAGGGCAGGGAAAGGGCCCCTAGCAAAGCCGCCCCCCACCCCCATCAAGGTATTACACATTGTCCAAAATCCATAAGTCTATACAGCAAAAGAGCCAGTTACCAATCCAGTCATAGTGCAGGAAATCAGTCCACGCACATGGGGCCTCAACCACCACCCTCATCCCTGCCATCCTGGCAGGTTTTACACTACCCCAAAAAGGAGCACGTGGCAATGGCAGGCAACATTTCCATCTCTGCTCTGGAGAACATGATGGCATCCACCGCTATGTCCCAAAATCGCAGACCTACCAGGAGCATATCAAGTACTCCTTTTAGCTGGGCTCTCATCTTCTGGAGACTGCAGATTGCAACCCCAGCCTAATTCTCCTCATCCTCCAAAGAGGAACTGAAAACATCAGCTCCTGCTACCAGCCTTGTAGACCCAGGCCAGGCCTCAGCCCCTGCCTCCTGCCGCTGCTGGCTTTCCACAATGTCCAGGGCAATTGGCAACTCATGAACCTGTGAATCTTTCTTCAGTGAAAGCTCTATTTCCAAGCAAATCTAACAAACCAGGTCAGCCTCCTCCAGTGCTTGCTTCAGCTATAGTGTCGGCATCTCTCTCTCCCACATTTGCACCAGCTCCTTCCACTGCTCAGTTTTCAGGTCCTAGGCAGCCTCTTCCACAGAGCTCTTGGTTTCCTCATGCATAGCTGTAAAAATCAGCCAGCCTAAGACCCCCAAAAGGACAGCGATGGGGAACCATAACAGCAGCCAGTCCTCTACTCCACTGCTGAAAGGTGGTGTTGGCTCCATACCCATCTGTATCAAATCCTGGCACAGATTACACCAAATGTAAAGCCAGTAGCCATGGCCACCATCACAGCCACTTGGCCCATGCAGGTTCACATTACATTAGAACAGACAGTAATGAAACAATGGAGCCAAGAACTGGTGGGCCATCATCTTTAGTCTTAGCTTGCACCCAGAGGAAAAGTAAAAACACACAGTGGGCTCCAAAACCCACTCGTTCAGTCCTCACAAAGCTACTGAATTATTCGAGTTTCCTAGAATCAAAGGTTTCTAGCTCACCAGACTTATTCACCTGTGTTTTCTGTCTCCTTCCCCAGTGCACAAACTCTGCACTAACTGGCTTCTCCCTCAGCACTCCACCATCTTGGCTGCTTCTCCTAGCCTCCTCCACATGGCCTTCTCTACTCTTCTCTCTAATGCTAATCTCAGGAACCAAGAGAGAGCAAGCTCCCTGTCTGCTCCACTTTATAGTGTAGATTCAAAACCTTTAATCCAATATACAAACAAGGAAGTTTCTGATATAAAGTCACTTATCTGAGGCATAATGTGATTCCTTATGAGAGTGCACCACCCTACATTAGAAAGGGTGGGAAAGGTTAGTCTTAAAACTCAGGCTTGGGTTATAATAACTTTCCCTGCTTATAGCTTGTTCCCAACACACATTAATATAATCACACCCATCCCAAGCAAGAAGGGCAACCAATATCATCACCTGGGCAAGGAGCTTCCATGTGGGCAGTGCCATCTTTAACAAATGAGCATAATATATTTTATCTGCCCCACAGGTGTAAAGCTAGTAGCCACAGCCACCAACACAGTCGCCTGGCCCATGCAAGGTTGCATTAGATTCAGACAGACAGTAATGAAACAATGGAGCCCAGAACTGGTGGGCCATTAGCTTTAATCCTAACTTGCACTTAGCAGGCAAGAAATACACACAGTGGGAAAACACTTCTCTTTCCATTCAGGGCTCCTAAAGCCATTGACTTATCCGAGTTTCCTAGAATCAAAAGTTTCTAACCTCACCAGTCTCATTCACCTCCATTCCCCATCTCCTTTTCTCTGCACAAACTGGCTTCTCCTTCAGTACTCCACTATCTTGGCTGCTTCTCCTCTCCTCCACGTGACCTTACTCTGCTCTCCTATCGCATGGGCTTCTCCTAGAACGTAATCACTCTTCACTCAAACAACGTGATCTCTCTTCCTTTTAAAACCTTTTGGCATGAAAGCCCTCCCCCAACACATATTAACTTAATCACACCCGTCCCAAGCAAGAAGGGCAACCAATATTTTCACCTGGGTGGCGGGCTTCCACATTGGTAGCACCATCTTTAATAAAGTGAGCATAATATAGTCTATCTGCCCAACAATCTACCCCTATGCTCACTTTACTACCCACAATCTACACCACTGGCATCCCTGAACAAGGAAATTAGGCACATTACACAAATTACAAATACATGACAAATCATAAAATTTCAACAATTACAAAGGTACATGTCACTAGTCTCTGGGCACTTTGACAAAAGTGCGAAATGTTCTCGGCCTTCTTTCTAGCCATTTGAAAAGCTGCGCAGGGCAGGGGAAGGGCCACCATCCAGCAAAGCTGCTCCCCCCAACCCCATCAGGGTATTTTACATTGTCCAAAATCCGTAAGTCCATCCAACAAAGGAGCCAGTGCCCACTCTGGTCGTAGTCCAGAAATCAGTCTATGCTAAGGTGACCAGATGTCCCATTTTTGGCAGGGAAAGTCCCAATTTTTAACAATTTGTCCCACATCCCGTGGCATTTTTAAAAAGTCCCAATTTAAAAATATATATTACAATACTATTTTTGCATTCTGTGAAAAATTTTTTTTGCTCCATATAGACCAAACTTTAATCAAGACCCCCCCCGCCCCCCCCCCCATCAATGGTGTCCCGCTTTACCAATTTTAAAATCTGGTCACCTTAGTCTATGCACATGAGGCCTCAGCCAACCCCCTCATCCCTGTCGTCCTGGCAGGTCTTACACTGTCCCGAGGAGGAGCACGTGGTAATGGCAGTCAACCTTTCCATCTCTGCTCCAGAGAGCATAGTGGCATCCACCCCTATGTCCTAAAATCACAGATCTACCAGGGCCGTATTAGGTGCTCCTTGCTGCTGGGCTCTCACTTTCTGGAGACTGCGGATTGCAACTCCAGCCCGATTCTCCTCATCCTCCAAAGAGAAACCGAAAACACCAGCTCCTGCCTCTGGGCTCAAGCAAACATATTGTTGGTCAAATAAGTTTGTAAATATGATATATATGTTTGCTCGCTTATAGTTTGCATTGGATGTGAGGGACATGCTGTAAACAAACAGGTCTAAGACTAAGACTAAGCCTTTCCCACCCTAAGTGACTTTGTATCAGAGACTTTCTTGTTTGTATATTGGATTAAAGGTTTTGATTTCTACACTATAAAATGGGGCAAAGGAGCCCATGCTGAAGGAGAGCAGAGAAAGGCCAACTGGAGGAGAGGAGAAGCAGCCAAGATAGCGGAATGCTGAAGGAGAAGCCAATTTGTGCAGAGAGAAGGAGATGGGGAACAGAGGTGAATAAGGCTGGTGAGGTACAAACCTTTGATGCTAGGAAACTCGGAAAAGTCAGTGGCTTTGGGAACCCTGAATGAAAAGGGAAGTGTTTTTCCACTGTGTGTATTTCTCGCCCGCTGGGTGCAAGCTAGGATTAAAGCTAATAGCCCAATATTGGCTCGGTTGTTTCATTATCGTCTGTTCGAATCAAATGTGAACCTGCATGGGCTAGGCAGTTGTGATGCTGGGCGTGGCTACTGGCTTTACAGGTGCCCTACTTTTGTACAATGAAAAGGACAAAAATAAATTGAAAAAAAATATTGTAAATAAAAGAAACATTTTACTCATTGCAACAATAATACACTATGATAAATGCATAATAAAACATTTGTAATATTTTATATTGTAATTATGCTTCCATGCCTATTAATTTTTAATAATAATTATAAGAAAAAAGTACTTTTCCATTGAATGAATATTATTTGTCAATGTATCATCTTGTAACAATATATTGGAAATATCTGAACAAAAAATATCCTTCATATTGACTTTTATGGCAAGTGTTGCAGCCAGAGCAGGGGTCCCCAAACTACGACCTGTGGGCTGCATGCAGCCCCCTGAGGCCATTTATCTGGCCCCAGCTGCACTTTCAGAAGGGGTAGCTCTTTCATTGGTGGTGAGAGGAGCACAGGATGCATCCGCACCTATAGTTCCCATTGAAATACTGGTCAGTTTGTTGATTTAAATTTACTTGTTCTTTATTTTAAATATTGTATTTGTTCCGTTTTGTTTTTTTACTTTAAAATAAGATATATGCAGCGTGCATAGGGATTTTTTTATAGTGTATTTTTATAGTCCAACCCTCCAAGGGTCTGAGGGACAGTGAACTGGCCCCCTGTGTAAAAAGTTTGGGGACCCCTGAGCTAGAGTACCAACATTCAGTCTCAATATCTTACTTGTCAAAAATCATTAGCAATTAAAAAACTCTTTCAACTGCTGCATTAGTTCCAGGGCAGCACAATGTAAATTAAATAAGAATAAATAAATTTTCACATGGAATATGTTCATTTTTGAAATACCTGGATATTTCCACCCATCTTTTATCAATTTTGGTGTGTTCATTTTCCCATTGTATTAATTTTGCATAATTTAAATGTACATGGTCTTCTAATTTCTTCATAGACAATTGTTGTCTATTTTGATGTCTGGCATTTCTTTCTTTTTTACTGAGACAGAGAGAGAGTCAGAGAGAGGGATAGACAGGGACAGACAGACAGAAACAGAGAGAGATGAGAAGCATCAATCATCAGTTTTTCGTTGTGACACCTTAGTTGTTCATTGATTGCTTTCTCATATGTGCCTTGACTGTGGGGCTTCAGCAGACCGAGCAACACCTTGCTTGAGGCAGCAACCTTGGACTCAAGCTGGTGAGCTTTGCTCAAACCAGATGAGCCCGCGCTCAAGCTGGCGACCTCGGGGTCTCGAACCTCGGTCCTCCACATCCCAGTTCGTTGCTCTATCCACTGCGCCACCGCCTGCCTGGTCAGGTGATGTCTGGTATTTCTTTAGGTAAAACCTCAAGACAAGATTCAATATCTGTCCAATATGCTTGCGATGAAGTTAAAAAACACTATTGTAAACTATTATTCCCATGATGTTTATTTCAGACCATTCTTTGATATATTGAAAACATGTTTGGTAAAAATTCTGCACTTCTTTGATAAACTTTTTTGTTATGCCCATATTTGACCCTCTAAGTCTGACAATTTTCTTTTTATAATTAAAGGAAGAAATTTTTCTTCAAATCGAGATTTATATTGAAGGATAAAGTCGATAAAGTCATTCAAAATAAGACTAAGTTCTGTAACTGAAATGTGTTCACCTTCAATCTTTTGAATTGTTTTGTGAAAAACAGATGCTTGATTATGTACAAAATACATTAATATCTCCGATAATTTGTTATTGAAAAATGATTCCAGGATTTTAGGACATTTGTCTAAACTTAAAAAATATGAACAGAGAGGTTCAAATAATTGTTGAACACACTCTATAGCAGGTGTTAGAGCAAGCCATCTAACTTTTGAATACCCTAACAGTTTTTTGTATTCAACATTTGCTTCTCCATGAAATTATTTTAAAGTAGCAACATGAGTAGTAAAATGATTAAAATGCAAATATATTGTAGTTATTATTACTTCTATATCAATTGGAATGGCACATGACACCATGTTGAGTGCATCTGACACAATATGTGCATTACAACCTATTCCTGGTATTTTCTTTTGGAGTAACTTGTAATTTTACATACACATTATTCACCCCTTTGCATCTTTGCCCACCAAAATTTGTGTTTGTATTATCAGCCGTTAGTGCAACAACTTTGGATTTCAAATTGTTTTCATTTATCACTCTCTATAGACGGTTTGACAAAATTTAGAAGTTTCACCCTCAATGGATTGTAAATTTAAAATTTTTACTTGAATTCCCTTGGTAACATTAAATATCTTACTGTTATTGGATACAATTTAATTTCATTATGATTTGATGCATCAGATAAAATCGTTACAAATGGTGCAGTTTCCAAGTCCTCTGTAAGTATTTTGTCACAGTAATTTTTAAATACTGATTTCAAAATAGCCTCGCATTTTGTCCTGGCACTTGAAAATTTTGCAGTGTGAAACTTTTTCAATAATTTAGTTGTACAATCCATACTATTCAAACTTTGATTGTGAATTATGGTATGAAATGCAAATGTTCTTTCCATTGCCGCCAACTGTTTTTCATCTTCTGAATAATTTGAAGTTTTAAAAAAACTTGTTACTTTACAACTGGAAGCTGATGCATGTAATGATTGCTTATGTTTGTTGGAGGTCATTTTGTTATCGCTGCTCTGCCCTCAACTGCGATGCAAAATTGTCCACTGCAAATATTGGAGAAAACAATGCTATCTTTCTTTGACATGAGGAATGAAAATTCTTTTTTCAATTTATCATTGAAATGGCATTTTTTCTTTTTTTATTTTTCCGTTCCTTAAATGAAATTTAAAATTAAAAATAAAATATAGAGCTATGCAAACACGCAAGTACATTAGGAACTGAAAACATTACATCATGGTAGGCAAATTTTCCAGAAGCTATAAAAAACTAAATATCAAACAAAACCACTAATTTGTAGTGATATTTGGGTGTATTTATCATTTTCTAATTAAAAAATGTTTGTCTTATGCAATTATTTAGTCAAAATGCATTATTAATAGATATGGTTTGAGATTAGATTTCCACTTTAAAACTTGTAAATAAAATTATACATATTTGGAAATCATTAAATAGATAATGAATTAATAAAACATGAATTGTGCTTAATTGTCTATGACTGAATATTCACTGAGAAAGAAATAATCGTGAGTCTACAATGTTGTATGTGCCGTGTCATGTTTCAGTAAGAAGTACTCAAAGCCATTTGCATGCTTGGTAATCATACGCTCTAGCAAGGTCTCCTGAGCAGAGCACATGCGTCTCATAATCACGCCTCACCACATTGTACTGATCCCTGACCAATCATCATGTCAAGTACAAATACATCACATTATGGGCAATGGATCGACTCTGCATTGATTGAATGCAGACATTTACAGATTAGTCTCCCAATATCAAAAAGAAGAACATGTAGGAGGACACTTTTCAAGGGAGGACAAAACTTATAAAAGAAGGACTGCCCTCCCTTAAAGGAGAATGATTGGTCACCTTAATTATTGTTACCATCTCAGAAGTGCATATTTAATTCTCTCTACACTTTCATTCACTGTAATAGATACAATTTATTGAGCTTCTACTTTGTTCCATATCTCATCATCTCAAATCCTCATAAAAACTTCCCACAGGTAGGTAGGTATAGAAGCTGTCAGCACTCCACTCATATTCCCTTATCACTTATCCTTCTGGTACAATGCCATGGAACATTCCTGATGACTATTCTGGAGCGTCACTTACCTATGAGCACATGGGACATCTTAGAAGTGTAAGCAGTGAAAGACTCTAGGTCCTCCTAGAGTCTAGGAACAGCCTTCACAAAAGATGGAAGGGCATTGGATGATAAGTATCCAGCTTTCTCACTCCTCATGTAGGATAACTCTGAGACATATGCTCCATGAGAGAAAAACAAAGAGCATGCATGTTTGGGTCACCATTGTTTCCATAGCACTTAAACATTTGCAAGTGGAAGCAAAGAAGCAGTGGAAGCCATAAGTAAGCAGGAATCAAGAGGTAGGAAGGAAAGAGGGGTGGTTGGTACTGGGGGTAAAATAATCAGAATCAATAGGAGTATTGGTTGTATTGAGCAGAGAACAGAACAAAGTAGTTACAGAGTACTCATGTCATGGAAATGGTGCCGCCACTAAGGGAGATAATAACACAGTTCCCATTCTTCAGATATAACCGCAAGTATGCCTGTTAGTTCCCCAGAGCTGCTTTTGGGTCCCAAACAATAAGTTATTACAATTCCCTATGAGTCTAGACATTTAGTTGTGGAACAGTTTTCTTGTCCTATTTTACTTCCCCAGTAATATATGTATTATAAACCTTGAGGCGAATGGACCACATCTTTAGAACTCAAAATCTTACAGATCTGTCATTTGACAATAATATTGTCATATTTTTTCAGAGTTGTGAAAAAGACAATGGACAAGAAAGCACTTTGATAACTTTAAAATTTTGTACAAACTCAAGGCATAGCTTTGGGGCCACTTTTAATAAAGCATTTTATCAAATTATTGTTTTTCAAAAACACTGTCATAATATGTTTTTCCTGAATATTTCCCATTTGGTCGTCAGTATGGTATTTTATGTCCAATACACAACCACTTTTTCTTCTATTACCTAGCTCACAATACATGTTAAAAAATAACAGTAAATATATTTGGAATCAAGCAATGTATAGATACTCTTAGAAAATCATGCCCTCTGCTCAGCACTGCTCCTGTGATAATATGCATTACTGGGAAATAATGAGTTCTCACTCACCCCAGCCACACTATGATGAACACTGAAAGAACATCTTAGTCATTTGTACTAAATAGCTTTAGTAGGTCAAAGAGTAGGGTACATGAAATATAAAATGGCTCAAGTATAGCAACATTCCAAAGTACCAATATTTAACAGAAATAAGTTACTGTCAGTGCCAAGACCATACCTCCTTGGCATGCAACTGTTCTGTGCATTCAGTGACCTGTCACAACAAAGACCAGTAACTTTCTACCTGATGGCTTTCTCTAACTATTGCAGATGCCTGCATACAACTCAGTCCAGAGAGTTTGGAGAGGAGATGCTCAACCAATGACAAATGGGAGATTATAAATAAAAACTACAGTTTCTTTGTCCCTCAGGTATGACAACTCTCAAACAGGTTCTGTGCTTTCTCCAGAGCTCACCAGCGGGATTGAGCCCCATTGCTCTTACCAATACCTGCTCATTTACACTGATTAACACTGTATTGGCTTTCTTCCCTTCCCTATTGTCCCACTGAAATTTCCTGGGATCACCTCTCCCCAAAAGTGACTTAATACTAATGGCCTAGTTTCAGATTTTGCTTCTCTGGAAACTCAAATTAAGATAGCTAGTTTGCAGACGAATGCCAGCTTTTTAATAACTCCACAAAAAAATGAATAAGAAGGATATGACATACAATGCACATTTCATGAAGCTAAATTTATGCAATTAAATATATATATATATTAAAACCTGGAATTATTTTCTTTTTTTCTCTCTCCCTCCCTCCCTCCATTCCTCTCACCCTCTGCTTTCCCTCCTTTACTGTTTCTCTGTCTTGAAATTTCCTTTCCTCTTATGGATTATAGTGGTAGGAAATGGTAGTTAATAACAATAAGAAAATACTACACACTTTATAAAATTTAAAGTTGGTAAATTCATAACAATTTAACAGTCTCTTAGTTTTGGTTGAAGCTTTAATAGCCTGGAAAATCCAGAGATTTGAACATTACTACTTTATTACATGTTATATTTTATTGTTATTTTAACAATTAGATAAAAAATAAAGAGAAAGCTAAAAAATAAAAAGGTTATATTATGATAACAAGTGAAGGTGAAAAATTCTTCAAAGGACCATGTGAATTAAGAAATAATGGTATTTAAGAATATCTTAGAAAGTTAGTATTAGTTCAGTAAATATAATCTTAACTTCTTCTGATGTACTTAAAACTTTCACCATATTTTATCTATAATTATCTCAACTCAAGGCTCCATTTAACCTTTTCATTGTATAGGCATTTTAAAGACTATTAGAGAAGCTTGTATATTCAAAGTACTAACAGATTTTAGAAATGAAGGTATACTTGGAGATTCTCAGGTAGATATAAGAATGCAATCTGAGTTAATGACTTTCCAGGACTTGTAAGGGGAAGACGTCAAAGGCTAGGTGGATTTCATAGTGTGCCTCCGGTGATGTTTAAATCGTGGCTGATATGGACTAAGAATGGTAGTATAATTATGAGAAAAATATGAACTGGAGTCTTACTTACCTTGATTTTCCCATTTCCCTTTACCTGGAAGCATTGCATTTGCTTTTTTCTTTTACTTCTACCTTGGTTCACTATCATTTAAAAGAACCAAGACACAGAAATGAAATATACTAGAAATGTTCCTGGTCAGAGGGAAATAGTAGGCAAAGAAAAACAGAGTAGAAATAAAGAAGGGAGAAATTTTCTGATAAAGAATAAAAAAAAAAAAAGAAAAATCAGCAAAATAAAAACAAGAATAAGGATAAACCAAACACTTTTAAAAATACATTTTCCTACTCTTCTTTCAAGAGAAGGGATACTTAGATCCAACTATTCTAAGCACCTTTAACCATATATAAGTTTAGATGTTCCAAGAGGGCTCCTGATTATTTTCTCTTAAATTTATTTTATAGCCTCAGAGATTATACTATTCTTTTATTTCTTCATGGTGTTTATAACTTTCAAAAATCTTATTAGGTTATTATACCACATACTGTTATCTTTGCAGAACTATTTACTTTTTCATTAAAATAACTTCCTTTAACCTGTGCCTCCTCAATGTTATTTTCTCAAAACATCTTTCTAGTAAGGAAATTTGTTGTCTGGAGGATTTTAAGATGAGGTCAACAAATGTAGTAGGGATATTAGGGTTAGAGATAACAGCTTTCTTTCATGTTTTTGACACTCTTTAGATAAGCTTAGAAGGCTATTTGTATAGTTAAGCATGTACTGGGGCATGAAACAAAGTTTGGGACTCTTTAAACACAGCTGTAAGTTCTTTATCATTTCTTGCTTAGTCTCCCCTAAGAAGCTACTTACATATTTGCCGTAACACCTTGAAGTTCTCTAAAATTGTATTACTGACTCAGAAGTATCTTTCGCATACTGAGCTATGACAATATTCAACAATGTATTACATTCATATTTCAGTCTCCAATAAAATCAGAATAAGCCAAATTCTTTTTTTAAATTAAATGTCCAGATTCTTTTGACCCACAAGTCTTTGGCATTTTCAGTGATTCTTCATTAAATATTATGTTTAATTCATTATCTGGAGTAACTTTCCTTAAGTCACAGATATTGAAGATTTTTTTACTAAACGTAAAAACTATTTTGAATTTTCCTCTTTTCTTTTGTATATTGTTGTTTTTCAGTATCTCCCTGTTTAATATTATCTGTGAATTTAACAGATTGTTTACTTCCCTTTGTTAACTGATGTTACATAGATCTATCCAATAAAATAATTTGAAAATACCTCAACAATATGTGGTAATCATTTTTAGATAAAAGTACAGGACCATTCTAAGATTGAATAAAAGGTAAGATTAATATTGGATTGATTTACACATAGATTTTTAGTAGTTCTTTCCTACTAGTTTAACAATTGATGGCTGAGCACTTGGCAAGCATACCCAGGGTTGGGCTAGGCAGTAGTATAGACCACAGGCTGTATTTGCAGTATATAGTATTGCAGTATTATAGTCTAATATTGTAGACATAGACACCAGAAAACAATGTAACTCAGTTTCTAACTGGTGTTGGATTGCATTAAATATTGGCCTTTAATTGTGAAAGAATTTTCAAAAAAGGGTAAGGAGGTAATTCTGCATATTAAGATTAGCAAGCCTGACCTGAAATCTCAGGCAGTATAAAGATGGCGTGTGAACACTTAGAGAAGAGAGATCAGTGATAACCAAGAGCTGGTGATAAGCTGCCAGTCCAACCTCCTACAGTTAAAGGCTGATGGTGGTAATTAGGGTGGGAGTCTTGGGATGCTCACACACAGCAGGTTTTCAAACACAGGCACATGTAAATTTATTGGCAATGAGTGAAATAGGTCTCTTCTAACACCGAGGATCTAAATTAAAAAAAAAAAACAAAAACAGATAAAAGTGTTTTCAGGTAGGCCACTGTAAGCCTTCATTATTCTCTTTACTATGAAATTATTTCATTATGTACATTCTCATTTCCTAATCTCCTTTCTAAAAGAGCACAAATTTGGTAACCTAGAACCGTCAATCTCTCACCCACCTACATTAGGTTGGCTTTCTTACAATTGATTTTGTCTTTCTTTCAGATCCATTTTTAGGTATTGCACAACTCCTTCCTGATTAGCATACTATAAAATAGTGGTTCTTAAGTGTGGAAAATTTAAGGCTCACTAAAACATAGATTGTTGCAGTTTCTGATTCAGAGGGTCTGGGACCAGACCTCAAAATTTGCATTTCTAACAAGGTCCTAAAATAATGCTGATGTGAGACAACTCTTGTGACTACTCCATCTTCATTTTCCCAGTGGTAGATGGCATAAGAGGTTAAGTACAATGAAAGAATTCTCAGGATTACTTTTCAATCAAGTTTGTCACTGATTTGGTAAATAGCCTTATGCAAACTTCGAAAGTAAATGTTTTATTTTTTTTTGAAAGTAAATGTTTTGATTGCATCTTGACATATATTTCAGCTGTCTTTTCATTTTCCTGGGCCTCTATTACAGCCCCTTCCCAACCCTAATGTGCTCCTATGCTGGTTTGCTCATCCTTAGCAGAGAAAATAATGAGCTCAAAGGTCAATTATTTAATGGTATTTAATGGGGGATTCTTCTTGGGAGAATTTGCAAGATAAAAACAATATATGAATCCAAAAGGGCTAATTATTTATACTGTAATTTCAAACAAAGGGAATAATTCCTCCACCTATATGAATGCATATAAGTTTATATATATTCTAGTATAGAAGACAAAATAAACCCCATCACTTTGGCTATATTAAGGTTGAAATTTCAATTTATTGATAATTTTGAACCGATCCGTTACTGGCACTTTAGGACCTTTGGCATTTGATGTGTTGAAAGTGCTCTGTGTACCGTATGTGCATTGTGGAGCATCCCCTGCTCCGTTTTAAACATAAATCAGTACATAAATAAGTGCAGATTGGTGTCCTATATAATATCCCTTCTCCCCATGTTTCATTAGTACCTCACAGGTTTGCAATGGCACAGGTGTGTGAGCGCGCCCGCCCGAGAAAACGGAGGGAGGCGGCGGTGTTGGGGTCGGTGAAGAAAATGTGTACGATTGCAGAAATCTGACTTCACAACTATTATTTCCACCAAAATTATTAGGCTTTCCATATAGCCTTCTCCTTTATCCGTTTCGTTTTCTCTCGAGTTTCAGAATCTAGTGTTTTATTTCATTTTATTTTTTAGTTTGTGATAGTCACTTAGTAATTTACATTATGTAACGAAATGAAAATATTAATAGTATTGCCTCAACCTTGGAAGCAGTGTGCAACACCTTCTCCTCAGAGCCCTGGCCATTAGGTTTCTGTGCCGCCAGTAAGGGTCAGGAAGCAGGGCCTTGGCGGCGTTTTCCTTTCCTTTTCCCCTTTCCGTCCTCTCCGCCACTCCTCTCCTCTCTCCGCTTTTCACCGGGCTAGGCCGCAGCTCACTTAGGTACCCAGTCCTCCCCTCTTCCGGCCCCATCAAACAAATCCCTGCGAGACAGATACGCGCCGCTGGCGACACCGATGGGAAGAGCGAACACACCGCCGCGCGTTCTACACGGTGTCGGACATCTATTCCCGGTCTGCACCGCGCGTCCCTGCCGCTTCCTTACCTCCCAACTCTTCCTTTTCCTCCCTCCAGACCCAGCCCCCTCCCCGCCCCCGCGCCGGGGCCGCGCCTGCGCAGAAATGCCCTCTCCCTCCTTCCCCGCCCTTCCTTCCCTCCGCTCCTCCTCCGGTGCCCCGCCTTCCTTTCTCTCGGGACGATTTCACTGAGAGCTCCAGGTTGGGAGCAGTTCGGTCGGTTTTCCCACTACCCCGCCCATCTTCCTCTCTTCCACCCACCCCTCTCATCTGCAGCCCGGTGGAGGATGAAGCGGCTGCAGCGGCCCCGGCCCCAGCAGCGGCCCCGGCGGTGGCTGCGGTGGGGGTGGCCGGGACTCGGGTGGTGAAGAAGCGCTTGAGGCGGCAGCGGCGGTGGCTGGAAGAGCAGCAGCTGCTCGGCCGCTTCCCCTGTGCTTCCCTTCCTCTCAGCGCAGCCAGGAAGTTTGTCGTTTCTGTGCATGTGTGCGCCCGAGTGCGGGTGGACAAGGTGAAGGTTGGGGCGGCATTTGTGCGGCGTGGGTTTTTTTGCCCACTTCGCTTCCCGTAAGCGGGCAGCTCGGGAGCCTGGGCTTTGGCCCGAGGAGGGGGCGCGGCGGGGCGGCGGGCTCTCGCCTTTTGTTGTTGTTTCCTCCGCCTGGGGAATTGAAGTGGGGACGCGCCTGGGTGGGGCGGCTCGGAGCCCGGGCCTGCTGGCCCCCGGGGCTCCCGGGCGGGCAGGGGAAGGCAGAGAAGAGCGGGCTTCAACATGATGGCGGCCGAGGCCGGCAGCGAGGAGGGCGGCCCGGTGAGCGCCGGGGCAGCAGGAGGCGGCGCAGCCGCGGGCTCGAGTCCCTATCCTGCGGTGTGTCGGGTAAAGATCCCCGCGGGCCTGCCCGGGGCAGCCGCCCCCTTCCCTGGGCTGCCGGAGGGTAGAGGGGCCGGCGCTGGGGATGGAGGCGCCGCTCTGGGGTCGGGATTCCTCGGAGCCGGGTCTGCGGCGGGGGTCCCGGGGAGCGCTGGACTGTCAGGGGTCGGTGCTGCTGCGGGCGTGGCTGCTGCTGCCGCTGCCGCCGCCGCCGGACCTGGCGGGGACATGACTCTCACCAAAGCCACCGCTTCGTTGCCCGCTGAGACTTTCGGGGCAGGCGGCGGATTCCCTCCTCTGCCGCCTCCTCCCCAGCTGCCCTCTTTGGGCGCGGGCCTGGGAACAGTGGACGAAGGTGACTCTCTAGATGGACCAGAATACGAGGAGGAAGAGGTGGCTATCCCGCTGACCGCTCCCCCAACTAACCAGTAAGTGAAGCCCGCTCTTCAGGGACTGGGGAAGGTGGCTCCCGGAAAGAAGTGGGAAAATATAGTCGTTCTGTCAGCCGTGACTTCTTGAAAAGTTTTGAAACTTCAAGTTTCCTGCGTCGGGATTTAATTTGATTACTTATCTTCCCTATAGGCATACTCCCTGGCGTTTTTGTATGTTTATTGCTACTCTAGGGAGATATAAAGTTTTTAAGATGTGAGAAAATGTGTATCAGGTGAGAACTCCTCCCAAATTGAGGTGGCGTCCTGGGTTTCAGCTGAGCTTGCAGCTACCAAGGCACTCGTATATATACATAGTATTAATCTCTGTGTGTTCTCTGTTGAAGCTAGATGATCAGTGAAAAGCTTTGAATATAAGTATTTGAATGAGTTTTGTACTAATATAATTTGAAACCTGCCTTGGTCGGAATGCTTTGTTTTTGTTGCCCTGCAAATGCAAAACTTCAGCCTATTGAAAGCATAGGGATGCAAAAAAGTCTTTGGATGACTTGAAGACTTGCGTCCGAGAGAAAGGAAAAGTGTTCTGTGAATTATAGGTGTGACTGAGGCCCATACTCCAGCAGTGCCTTAACATTCTCATTCATTAATATCAGTTCGATTCTTTATAGGTGCGACTCTGTTCAGTACAATATTGAAGTAAAACAACATTTAGAGCGTGCTTTCCTTCAATACATTTTGTTGATGGCCAATACAGTATTCTATTTCAGAATTAATTTTGACAGTCTACTGCAGAATATATAAAACAAATGACTTTTCTATATAGAGTCAGCACCTCTCTTTTACTCGTTCCCTTCACAAGTGAGCTTTAGGTATGTATTTATATACAAAGGTGGACTTCGACGAGATGAAGATGTTGATGGGAAGTGGTATAGTAGGCAAAACTTGATTTATAGATCTCTCACATACTGCCTAAATGAACTTTAGAATTTGACAGCCTTGGTGAGTATCAGAGGAAAAAGGATTTAGTTCATATGTTGACACTTGAAAGTATTAGTTTTTAATTTTCTGGGAAAGTTTCTTTGGAGAATTTAGGAAGGAATTAAAAAACAAATTAGGAAAAGATACTGTAATACTAATTTGTTTTTGACTTATGGCTACATCTTTTGATACTTACAGGGAAAGGTAAAGTTAATCTTATGTTAGCCATGGTATAGGGGTATTGCCTTCCTTTTATATTGTTCATTAGAGTTCCTTTTTACTTTTGTCTAATTTTACCCCTACTTATGTCTAGTATTGCAGACTTTTCTGAAGGTTTTCTGAGAGTGATAAAAAATTTAATTTTGCACACTGTTTACGCATCTTCAACCTTTTTGCAAAAAAGCAGTCAGTGAAGTATGTATTAAGTGCCCACTAGATGCTCAGCGCTGTGGTTATGACAGGCAAATTACAACTTTTTATACTGAAAGATTATGGTCTTATGCCAGCTCATCACTGAATTGAGTAAGGCATATTTAGTATATTGTAGTTCTAAACTTTTAAAACGTAGAATTGATTTTTGTAGAGCAGGTTTAGGTTCACAGCGAAGTCGAGCAGAAAATACAGAGGCTTCCCATTAATGTTTTAATAATAAATATGGGTGACTACATCGGAAAAATGGTGTTTGTGAGGGGTTTATCACGTGAGATTTTCATTATTACATGTATTTGAGAATAAAAATACTTGTGTGACTATATGAGGTTTGTTATATTTCTGAAAAGTATCCTCCATTTCTAGTGTGTTTTTTAAATTTGCCACTGAGAAGTACAAATTTCCCTCTTTTCTTTATCTTAGATATCAACCCAGAATCACTGGAGGCAATACAGTGTAGTGGTTAAGCGTGCAAATTCTGAAGTTAGACAAGATTTGGGTTGGAATCCTGACTCTACCACTTACTAGCTGTGTGATCTTGGAAAGGTCAGTTTCCCCATCTGTAACATGGGGATAAAAATTGTACCTTCCTCACTTATACGGTCATTTTTAAGGTTTAATGAGAACCTTGAACATATTCAGTACAGCGCTGAGACCATAGTAAGTGTTCAACAAATAAATGGTCTCCCAAAATAATAATATAATTTTATTATCATTAAATTGTCTACTAATTTTATTGTATAGGGACTACCATACTAAAAGCTATTTTAGAAAATGTTTTGAACTCCAAAGGCCTCTCTACAATGATTAATTATATTAAAAATTTTATTTTAACTTAATAAAGGCTTCCATCAAATTAAGTAGGTTTATAGATGAAATTTGTGTTTGTTATAAATTTCTATTTTTAAATGAAAACACCTTAATGACTTGGTTAAATAATGACAAAGCTTTCATAAAAGTATGAAATGTTTTTTGGAGTAAATTAATATTTGTTTATTAGTGACTAGTTGTCTTAGTTATTGATAATTTGGTTTAGAGGTTCGGGTTACAGGATTGAGTCCACAATCGTTTATTCGACCAGGATTCATTGGATACAGAGCTCAACCTTGTATCCATCTAGTTTGGTGCTCATAAGAGTGTCAAGTGATAATATATAGATTAACCAGTACAAATATGATAATACTATAGTATTTTGTATCTTGTTTTTCTGTGTACACGATGAATCATTAGTCTCATGTTTATTACACATTTTAATTAGTTTGTTTTAGGCCAGAAGAATTTGTATAATTTTAACTATCATAATTATTTGAATATTTTCCTTTCTGCAAGTTTAAAGAAAAAATTTAAAAAGAAAAATAATTCTTCCCATTTATTTTTATGCTGTAGAAGTTTTTATATCTAAAACTGATAACGAATTTTCTTTTGCAAAAGAGAAAAATATTAAATTAAAGGAGTTTGTCCCTGGTACTCCCTGTAATATTATGGAGCTGCTTTTCATGGTTCTTGTTACTTTTTTTCTCTTCCCTAGAGGTGAGGGGTGATAGTAAAGGTGTATTGTTTTCTCTCCACCCTCAATTATATATAGTTTTAATTTTGAGCCTGCAGTAGTAGCAGGAGGCCTATCCTATCCACAGATATATATTGCTTGGGCTGAATCCTACCAACAGATATATATTGCTTGCTCTTAGTGTATTTGGAAAATAGAGTAATTAGTCGCTACCATTTTAAAACTGGAAAACTTCACATTTAAGAAGGCACAATTTCCAGTATTGCTTGAGAAGTCACAGGTTGCTATTCCTGCTTGTGAGTAGATTGCTAGAATTGATGGAGGTTGTCCCTTCTAGGTGGGTTCTGTGTTCTCCATTTTGCTATAGTATCCACCAGGTCTGCTTTGCCTTTGATATTATTTGTCATCTGGCCTAGATCTTACCCTGGACCTAATATGCAGGCTTCTCAGGCCTGAGACTTGAAGGAAAAAGAAATAAAGAAAATAAATAATGCCTTTTCTCCCCTTAAAAATCATCTTACTGTCTCTATAAAAATAAAATCATTAAAATCATTTTTAATTAAGTCAAAGAATTGTTAAAGTCAATGTCAGGACATGTAGTATTCATTACCTTTGTCACTGATTGTATTATAACTATGGGTGAGTCATTATTTCTTAATGAAAATGAGGGTGAGAATTGCAAGGATCAGTTATGGAGAGAGTGGTTGCTGACCAGGACCCAGATTTTTTTACCATATTTGTAGGACAGCAATGTAGTAGATGCTTAATTTGAGCAATTATAAAAATAAGCAAGATGCCCCTTTTCTTAATGAGTCTTCCGAGAGAGTTTTAGATCTAGTAGGAAGAAAACCAATTATTGTGATTCAGAATAGGTTAAGATAAATATGAGTGAAGTATGAGCAAAGGGTTATGGGGGTTAAAAGAATGAGAAATTTATATAAATAGGATCACTAAAGTCTGAAGGAAAGTAGCAGGTATAGTTTCCCTGCTGCTTAATTTCTTTTCTGAACATAAAGTTATTGGTTTCTAAATCCTTTTTTAAAAATTTCATTAGTGAGCAAAAAAGAGAGAGAGGGAGGGATGGAGATAGAAACTAAGATAGAAGGGAGCAATGAGGAGCATCATCTTGTGGTTGCTGCACTTCGGTTGTTCATTGATTACTTCTCATATATATATGCCTTGACCCCAGGGGCTTCAGCCAAATCAGTGCCTTTTGGCCTCAAGCCAGCGACCATGGATCATATTTAGGATCCTATGTTCAAGCTGGCAACCCCTAGCTCAAGTTGGTGAGCCTGCGCTGAAACTGGTGACCTTGGGGTTTTGAATCTGGGATACAGGTTGACGCTCTATCCACTGCGCCACCACCATTTCGTTGGTTTCTAAGTTTTTTCCCTAATAATTTTATCCCCTAAAAAAGGATTATGACTGAAGTGAATATATACTAACTTTTGACTGTAATAAAGGGTTTGTCCTACTGAACTCTTTATTTACCTGTGGGAGACTGAAAAAGGTGCCTATAGTTACTAAGATTACAGAGTGAACAGCCAAAGGCTAGAATTGGCCTGGATCATTGAAAACTAGACAAACATTGACAGACAAAAAAGAAAATGGATAGCAGTAAATTAGCAAGAAGAAAGGGAAAGCTAAGAGAGGAGGAGGGAGAGAGAGAGAGAGAAAGAGAGAGAGAGAGAGAGAGGTGGTTAGGGAGGAGGGGAGAAAGGGGGGCAGGAGGTCGAGAGAGGGGTATAGGAGGAAAGACTGGGGAGAGAGAGAGAGAGAGTGAATGTGTTATGCCCAGCTGTCCACTAGCTGTTTGAGCCATCCCAGCTGAGGCCACAGACCTAGGAGGTAGGAAGCCACTTTGGATGTTAGATGTTATAGCCAACAGATGACACAGGGAACATCCAAGGTAGCTTCCTACCTCGTAGGTCTGTGGCCTCACCTGGGATGGCTCAAATAACTGGTACACAGCTGGGCATAACATCCTTACCCCCATCTTTGCCTTCTACCTCCCCCTCCCACCTCTTACCCTCTCTCACCCTCCCCTCTCACCCTTACTATAGCTTCTCTACTTTATTTGCATGAGCTTCTTCACAGCATGGCATGTGGGTTCCTCAAGGGAGCATTCTGAAAGGACAAGCCTTCCTGTGTCAGCACTTACCAAGCTTCTGTGTTCATCACATGTACTAATATTCCAGTGTCCAATGCTGATCACATGACCAAGTCCAGATTTAGTATGAGATGTTGGTAATAGCTCATTGTTTGAAATGCAATGGCATTAATCCTGGGAGGTGAGCTTTCTTGGGAACACCAAAGTTATACCCCGTGTATTCATTTACATGTAATAATAGATGTACTAGAATGCCTAGTGGTAAGGAAGGAGATGGGAGAAAGGACAAATACCTACTAGTTCTTCCCTTAGGCTCAGCATGGTAAATTGTCTTTTATTAAATATCTCTCCTCAATAGATTTTGCTTAACACCATTATGTTAATTTTAAACCAAAAATATTAAGTATGGATGTTGATTATGGCTTGTTTGAATATGCAAATGTATAGAAGGTAGGTGTGTCGTCTTGAAATTATGTGCAGTACATTTCAGTTGTGGGCTAAGTTAAAAATAGTTGTCAGATACAATTTACTTTTCCATATGTCTAATCACATCTCAGCAAGATTTGGGGTGCGATTTTAGGTGTTTCACTGATAATGTGATTTTTGTGAGTAAAACAATGAACATTATGGGAGACAGAATATAAAAGAATATATACTCTAGTTGGAAGATTAGGCATTGATGATAGAGAAATAAAATAATAAAATTAATCTCCCGACACATTGTACAGATGTTTCTCAAATTAGAGGATAGTTGTGGAAGAGTTGAAAGAATGAAAGTGTATGAAAGAATGATACTGAAATTTCATCCTATAATCCTTTTTGCTGAAGATTAATAGAAAGTTTGATTAGCTTTTGTAGCATTGGTGTTTGATGTTATAATAAGAGTGATACACACCAATACGTAATATTGTAGTGAAGAGAAACTTTCATTACCTAGGTACAGAAGCCAACTCAGGTAGAATGGCTTGCTTAATTAACATCATAAAGCTAGGTAGTGGTAGAACTGGACAGAATCCAGTGGTCATACTTTTTCATATATGTTCTGATTTGAGTAATATTTATAATTAACATTTTTTGGGGAGGGGATTGAAAGGCAGAGGCCCAGTTTTGACTTACTTATTATTGACCAAATACTAGGTACTTTACATAGAATCTCATTTAATGTAATTCTCACAGCTGTATAGTGTGAATGGATAATTCATGTTTTTATTATTAAGAATAGTTAAGTGATAGAACGGAATTCTAATGCAAAAAGTATACCTTTTCCTTTGCCTTGCCTCCCCCTAACTAAGTACATGTAACCTGTGTACCTGTACAAAACTAAATATACCTAAGGGCTGGGTAGCTGGGTAGTCACTGGGTGTTATGGACTGTGATGTGTCGTCGTCATCCCCCCCACCCCATCCCGCCAAAAAAATTTCTTAGGTTGAAGCCCTAATCCCCAGTGCAGTATATATGTAGATAGGGCCTTTAAGGAGGTAATTAAGGCTAAATGAGGTCACATGGATTGGTCTATAATCCAATAGGACTGTTGTTTGCATGAGAAGAGGAAGAGACACCAGGAACGCATGTGCCCAGAGAGAAAAGGCCATGTGAATTCGTAGTGAGAAGGAGGCTACCTGCAAGCCAAGGAGACAGGCCTCACTAGAAACCAACTCTTTTGGCATCTTTTTTTTTTTTTTTTTTTTTTTTTTCACAGAGACAGAGAGAGAGAGTCAGAGAGAAGAATAGATAGGGACAGACAGACAGGAACAGAGAGAAATGAGAAGCATCAATCATCAGCTTTTCGTTGTGACACCTTAGTTCATTGATTGCTTTTTCATATGTGCCTTGACCGTGGGCCTTCAGCAGACCGAGCAACCCCTTGCTGGAGCCAGTGACCTTGGGTCCAAGCTGGCGAGCTTTTGCTCAAGCCAGATGGGCCCGCGCTCAAGCTGGCCACCTCAGGGTCTTGAACCTGGGTCTTCCGCATCCCAGTCTGACGCTCTATCCACTCAGCCAGCTCCTGGTCAGTCAGTTGGCATCTTAATCTTGAACTCAGCCTCCAGAACTGTGAGAAAATACGTTTCTTTTGTTTAAGACATTCACTCTTTGGTATTTTGTTATGGTAGCCCAAGCTGACTGACAACATTGGGTAACCCTGCATCTTTAAAAATGGCTTCAGATGACTTTGGAGCAAATTGAATGCACATCTACTGTTTGAGAAACAGGGTCCTCATTCTTTAATTTTCTTTCTTTCACTGTATAAAAGAAAAACTTTTTTTTCATTAATTTTGTTCATTGATTGCTATCTCATATGTGCCTTGACTGGGGGCTCCAGCTGAGCCAGTGACCACTTGCTGGAGCCAGTGACCCCTTGCTCAACCCAGCCACCTTGGGCTTCAAGCCAGCAAACTCTAGGCTCAAAGAACGACCGTGGTGTTATGTCTGTGATCCCATGCTCAAGCCAGCGATCGTGCACTCAAACTGGCAACCCTGTGTTTCAAACCTGGGTCCTTAGCATCTCAGGTTGATGTTCTATCCACTGTGCCAACACTTGGTAAGGTGAAAGAAAAACTTTAATCCTTATACTTTACCTTCTTTCTTTATAAGTTAGTGATTTATAGCTCCTCTTCTGACGATACCCATGTTGAAAGATGGAACACATTTAAATGATGTCTCATCATTACTGTGTGAAAAGAATCTACACATGACCATGGATGGTAGCCATGGAAAATCCTATGGGTGAGTCATTATTCTAGCAAGTTTTCTGTATTCATTCTGTAGTCATTGTTGTAATATTTAATATTACTTTTTGTGTGTGTGACAAAGAGAGACAGAGATAGATAGGGACAGACAGGAAGGGAGGGAGAGATGAGAAGCATCAGTTCTTCGTTGTGGCTCCTTAATTGTTCATTGATTGCGTTCTCATATGTGCCTTGATGGGGGAGGGGGTTACAGCAGAGCCAGTGACCTTTGGGCTCAAGCCAGCGACCATGGGCTTTAAGCCCGTGACGTTTAGGCTCAAGCCAGCAACCATGTGGTCATGTCTATGATCCCAGCGACCCCACACTCAAGCTGGTGAGCCTGCACTCTAGCCGGATGAGCCCTCGCTTAAGCCGACGACCTTGGTTTTTCAAACCTGGGTCCTCTGTCCCAGTCTGATGCTCTGTCCACTGCATCACCGCCTCATAATATTACTTTTAAATTTCCTTTCTCTTATATATCTGTCCTATGCTAAGGGAATGACCTAGAAAACCCCTGAACCCTAAGTCTCTTTAGTAGAAATAATCCACTAGATTGGGTTCACAGTCAAGAAATTATATAATAATAGAACCATATCTCTCTATCCATGTCTACCAAAGTATTGATTTATCGTGATTTTTAAAAATTTAAACGCCTTATTCTGAGGTAATTGCAGATTCACTTTCAGTTGTGAGAATAACAGAGTTGTACCCATTACCCATTCTTTTCTCAATTGCAACATCTGGTATTACAGCCAGGAAATTAACATGATAAAATTAACTTATCTTGTTCAGATTTCACCAGGTCTACGTGTGTGTGCATGTGTGTATGTGTAGTGTACATTTAGTTATATTCGTTTTATCATGTGTAGACTTAGTGACATAAGGAAAGATACAGAACACTTTCATAACCACCAGGAACCTTTGTGCTGCCTTTTTATAACCAAATTTACCTTCCTTCTCCACCTCCTCCAGTTCTAATCCCTGGCAACCACTACTTTGTTCTTCATTTTGTTATTTCAAAAGGGTATATAAATGGAATAATACAGTATGTAACCTTTTGGAATTAGCATTTGGATTTCAACATAACTCCCTTCAATATTCATTTAGTTTATTGCATGCATCCATACTTTGTTCATTTTTGTTGCTGAGTAATATTACATGGTATGGATGTATTACAGTTTGTGTAACTGTTCGCGCATTGGAGAATATTTGGGTTATTTCCAGTTTTGACTGCTATGAACATTTATTTTTTTGTGTGTACATAAGTTCATTTTTTGTCAGATAAATGCCCATGAGTGCAGTTGCTGGATTGCATAGTCCTTGCATGTTCTGTTTTATAAGATACTGCCTGCGTGTTTTCTAAAGTGGCTGTGTCCTTTTAGACATTGTCAGTATATGAGTGATCCTAATTTTCTATACCCATACCAGCATTTCATATTGTTACTATTTTTTATTTTAGCTAAAACCATAGATGTCTAGTGATTTCTCATTGTTTTAATTTGCATTTCCCTAATGATTGATGATATAAATTATTTCAGGTGCTAATTTGTTGTCTGTATATCTTCTTTGGTGAAATGTCTGTTTATCTCTTTTGCCTATTTTCCAACAGGATTTTTATTGTTGAGTTTTGAGAGTTCTTCATGTATTCTAAATATTAGTCCTTTCTTGATATGTGGTATGCAAATATTTTTCCCATTCTGTAGCTTGTGTTTTTTGCCTCTTAACAGAGCAACAGTTTTTAATTTTGAAGAGGCTTAATTTATTTATATTTTCTTTTGTAAGTTGTGTTGTTAAGAGACAAGTCTAAGAACTCTTCACCTAGCCTAGATCTCAAAGGTTTTCTCTTATGATTGTTTCTAAAAGTCTTACAGTTTTATGTTTTACAGTTAAATCCATTATCTATTTTTATTTCATTTTTATAAAAGATATGAAGTTAAAATTGAGGTTCATATTTTTGCTTGTGGATATCCAATTGCCCCAGCAACATTTGTTGAAAAGTGAATATCCTCCTTCCATTGAATTGCTTTTGCACTTTTGTAAAAAATCAATGGGGCGTATACATATGTATGGTTTACTTTTGGATTCTTGTGGTCCGTTTATTTATATGTCTTCATCTGACATTCTTTTTATTTTATTTCATTTTTTTTATTTTGAGAGAGTGAGTGAGACAGGAAGGGAGAGCGAGGGTGAGAAGCACCAACTCGTTGTTGCTTTCACTTTAGTTGTGCCTTGATTGCTTCCAGGAGAGGAAGGAGAGAGAAAGAAGCATCAACTTGTAGTTGCTTTCACTTTAGTTGTGCCTTGATTGCTTCCAAGAGAGGAAGGAGAGAGAAAGAAGCATCTACTTGTAGTTGCTTTCACTTTAGTTATACACTGAGCTTCTTGTTGGTTCATTGACCAGGGCAGTTCCAGTGTCTCCTTGCTAAAGCCAGTGATCTTGGGCTTTTCACTCCAGTGACCCCTGTGCTCAGGGCCAGCAACCTCAGAGTTTCGAACCATAGATCTCAGTGCTCTTGGTTGGTTCTTTATCCACTATGCCACCACTGTTCAGGCTAATATGACATTCTTGATTAGTGTAGCTTTGTAGTAAGCCTTAGAGTTGGATAGGGTGATTTTTCTCACTTTTCAGTAAGGTTTTAGTTACTCTAAGACTTGTGTCTTCACATTCAAATTTTAGAGCAAGTTTGCCCATGTCAACAAAAACTCTGCTGAGATTTTCATGGGATTTTATTAAACCTATAGATCAGTTTGGGGAGAACTGATATTTTTACTATATTGGCATGGTATATATTTCCATTTATTTATGTCCTCTTTGATTTCTTTTGTCAGCATTTTATAATTTTTAGTGTATCAATCCTATACACCTATTGTTAAATTTATACCTAATTTTTTTGTTTTCTTTGGAGCAATTTTGTAAATGTTACTGTTTTTTAATTTCAGTTTCCACGTGTTCATTGCTAGTATATATGAATGCTATTGATTTTTGTATGTTGATCTTATATCCTGTGACCTTGCTATATTTACCTTTATTTCTAAGAGGCTTTTTACAGATTTCTTGAAATTTTCTACAATTATGCTAACTGCACATAGTGACAGTTTTGTTGCTTCTTTTTATTCTGTATGTCTTATTGTCTCATTGCAGTGGCTAGAATTTCTATTATATTGAATGAGAGTGAATAGACAAACTTCCTTGCTTTGTTATTTGTCTAAGAGGAAAACTGTAGTATTTCACCATTTAGTATATTAACTGTAGACTCTTAGTGTGAGTCTTGCTAAGATTGATCAGTTTTATTCATTCTTTTCAGAGGATTAACTTTTTGTTTCATGCATTTTTCTCTGATTTTATTTTCAATTTCATTGATTTTTATTATTATTTTCTTTTAATTTTAATCCCATTTTTTAATAGTTTCTTGAGATATGAATTTAATATTATATTTGAGACCTCTTCTATTTCTTTTAAAAATATATATTTTTTATTTATTGATTTTAGTGAGAATGGAAGGGGAAGAGAGAGACGGGAACATCAATCTATTCCTGTATGTGCTCTGACTAGGGATTGAACTGGCAACCTCTATGCTTTGGAATGATGCTCTATCCCACTAGGATGAAATCTCTCCTTTTTTTTTTTCTTTAATATAAGCATTTAATGCTATACCATTTCCTCTTAGCACTGTATCTCACATCTTTTGATATGTTGTCTCCATTTTCATTTGGTGGTTTCTTTTTTTTAACTTTACTTTGAGACTTATTCTATGACCTATGGATTATTGAGAAGTGTGTGATTTAATTTCCAAGTGTGTTGAGATTTACCAGTTATCTTTCTGTTACTGATTTCTAGTTAAAGTCAAGTATAGTGAGGGAACATGATATTATGATTTTAATACCTTTAAATGAACCTGTATTGATTTTTTTAATGGCTCAGAATATGGTCTGTCTTGTGAGTGTTCCATGAGTGCTTTATAAATGTGTATTTGACTGTTATTGTTGTAGTAATCTATATATGTCAATTAGATCTTTTAAAATTTACTGTATTTAGAATTTTCAGTCTTCGCTGATTTTCTATTTAGTATTTCTGTGTATCTCTGAGAAGGGAGTCTTGAAGTTCCTAACTATTATAAATTTGTCTATTTCTCCTTTTAGCTCTATTAGCTTTTGCTTCATATATTTTAGAACTACAGTTCTTGGTGTGTACACATTTAGAATTGTTTTATATTCCTGGTGGATTGATCCTTTTATCATTATATAATGTTCCTTTTTTGTATCTAGCAATTTTGTTTGCTCTAAAGTCTGTCTAAAACTAACAAGTCACTCCTTCCTGCTTTTACTTTGTGCAAATGTACTTTTCCCCTGTCCTTTTACTTTTCCTGTCTTATTTTCAGTGGGTTAATTACAGACAGTCTGTAATTGGGCCATTTAAAAAAATTTCACTTGGCGAATCTCTGCCTTTATTTGGTGTATTTTAATTCTTTACATTTACAGTAATTATTGATATGTTAGGACTTGAGTGCCATTTTATTGTTTGTTTCCTGTTCTCTCACCTTCTTATAGGTTACTTGAACATTTGTTAGGATTTCATCCTCATTTATCTATAATGTATTTTAAATATTTCACTTTATAGTTTTATTAGTGATTGTCCACTAATGGATATTAAAATGTACACATGCGATTTACCACAATCTGTTGATATAAACATTTTATCAGTTTTGAAGTGTGAAAACTAATCCTTTCATTTAGATCCCTTTATCCACCTACTTTGTAAATATTGTTGTTTGAAATATTTCTGCCATCCAATCCATTGAGTAGTTCATCAGAGGGTGTGGATATTTTTTTATTGTGGTTATCTATACATGGCATAAAATACACCATTTTTATATGTACAGTTCTCTTGCATAAAGCACATTCACACTGTTGTACACCCCTTACTACCCTGCATCTCCAGAACTTGACTATCTTGCCATCTGAAACTCTGTACCCCTTAAACAGTTACTTACTATTCCCCTCTTTTTCACCTCTTGGCAACTGCCATTTTACTTCTTGTCTCTATGAATTTGACTACTTTAGGTATCTCATAAGTAGAATCATAGAATATTTGTCCTTTTTAAATGAATATGTCATTTAGCATAATGTTATCAAGATTCATCTGTGTTGTAGCATTTGTTGGAATTTTCTTTTTTAGGCTGAATACTAGTCTGAGCTTATCCCACATTTTGTTTATCCATTTATCCCTCAGGCTTTTAGTTTCTACCTAAGAAAACTAATTCGTATGTAGAGTAGTGGGTACTGCACTCACTTACTTATGGGATTTAGCAATGCTTACGACTGCTGATTAGAGAAATAAAATTTAAACTGGTCCGTAGTAGTTCTTTGGAATCCTCGAAGAATTCTCTACATTTGTTATTGCTGGAAATTAAAGATGAGTTAACTATGTGGTTTGACATTTACTTCGTTTAATTTTGCATGAAATTCAGAACAAAGGATATAAACCTCATATTGACAGGTGACTATATCCTCCTCTAGTTAATACTAGTATTCCTAAATATCATGTTTTCATCATAAAGCCATTATTGGAATAATTATAAAAGTGAATACAAAATACCTATTATTTTTATTTTGACATTTTTTTTAGGGTCTTAACTTATGTAACATGATAAAATAACTTTAAGATGATAGTATTAGGACAGTGGTTCTTAACCTGGGTTCTATCGAAACCTAGGGGTTCGATGAGTCAGTCTCAGGGGTTTGGAGAAGCCTCTGCCGCAGAGCCCAGAATAAAGTAATATCGTAATTTGTTGTGAGTTCATGCACTTTGTTGGTTTTGTTCTTTGAGCACGATGATGTTCATGCACGGCTCATTTTGTGCACTAGTAAAAAAACATATACCTATGTCTTGAATTTGGAAAACAAATCATATTTCATTTATCACTAAAGAAGGGTTTGGTGAATGCGCATATGAAACTGGTGGGTTCGGTACCTCAAAAAAGGTTAAGAACCACCGTGTTAGAAATAATACAAAATCTTAGAGTGCTGTGGAAAAAATGTACCTTTTAATGAATTAGCATTGCTTTTTATGGATGTGGGAATATTTACCTTGTGCACAGGGCCTGTGAGTGACTGCAACAGAAGAAGAGTTGAAATGAGTTACTAGCAGGTGTATTGTGGTTTGTTTTAAGTGCCATGTTAAGGAGCCTGTACATTGTAGTGTAGAGTGTAGGTGTGTGGAATAAATAGAATGCATTCTCTTCTACTGTACTTTTCAAAACCGTTTTTTTGGAAAAAGGATTTCAGTCAGTGGCCTTTCTTTTTCTCCTTTCCCCACTCCAGCCTAATTATTTACCAAGGTTGTTCTTTTCTATATCCTAAATTGCTTTATATCTAACATTTCTTTTGTCTTTTATGACTTTTACAGAATAGTCTTAATTTTCTAACTTTTTTTGATCTTGTACTCTGCTAGTTAATAACTCATTGTCAATGGTTTTTAATTCTTAAAATTTCATCCAAGTAAAAATTAAGAAATTTATTGTATATTGTGACGTAGAACTTGTGTTTGTGTGTGTAAACAAAAACATGAAACACAAATTACATAAAAATAGCTTTTTTAACTACTACTTGTGGCTCATTCTACTTACTTTGTAACTCTGTTCTATTCTACTTAAAAAAAATTAGATGCTCAGCAGTTTTCAAAACTACTTGATGTTCCTGCAAAGGTGGTTTGGTAAAGACAAGTGTACTCTCTCTTGAAACCCTTCCATGAGTTTACAGTAGTGGCTTTCAAACCTAATTTGACCATGATTCACCAAAAGAAATAGATTTTGTCTCTGACCCAGCACACACATATAAACAGATATATAACAAATAAAAGTTTAATGAAACAAACTCACCCTTATTACCAGTGATGAGCTCTATACAGTTATGTTCTATTCTGTCTTCTATTTCGCTTGATTAAAAAACAGTGCTGTTTGTGACCTCCTAAATTGTTTTCTTGATTCAATGGCTTGAGGCCTGCAGATGAGACAAAAAATTAAAGCTTACTTTAGTATGGAATATAATGCCAGTTTAACCTGTTCTTTAATATTTTGTATTTCTGCAGTACTATACTGTTTATTTTATAAATTTGCCATGCTGTTTTGTCTGTTTACTGTTTCTTCTGTGTGAGTTGTCCTTCTTCTGGATTGTGTGACAAATTCTCATTCATGCTTCTGAATATATCTGAGACATTACTGAAGGTGTTGTATAATGACAAAAATAAAGGTTTCTTCTCAAGCACTGACAATAGTGATTTCATCAAACAAACTTGGAAAGAAGTGTTTTCTCAGAGAATTAACTGAGAGTACGGTATCTCAGTTAAATTAACATGTGATGAATTACAGGTGCTTTCTGGTTAGAAAGACCTGACATAAAAGTGGTGGGTGTTATTGACATGTTTAAATAATGGAATTGTAGCAAATGAAATGCTCACAATGTACTCAGAAGATGGAACCTTAATAAGGTTAGCTTGTCAGTGATCATCTAAGTTCAGCAGAGTGGGTTTCTTTTTAAGCCCAAGGAGGAAACATGTTTGTTTCTGTCATTTTTTTATTGCATGTGTGTTTTTATGAAATACATAATTAACTACATCCTTTTGACCAGGTTTCATGCTCAGTAAGGAGCCTCCCCAGCAAGATTTTAAGTTGAAAAATCTGGAGAAAAGTTTTAAGAATAGTGTACTTAGTAACCATATATACTTTTCTTTACTTTTTGCCTTACTTGTTTATCCCTTTGTTTTTATACATACATGCTATTTTTACTGAACTGTTTGTGGATTATAGAGATCATGCCGCTTCCCTCTTAAATACTTTATCATGTATTTCCTAAAAATAAGGACATTCACTATATAGCCAAATATAATGAATTGAACATTAATATAACATTCATATACAGATACCCTCTGTTCCTATAATGTGCTTTATATCTGTTTATTTTAATGAATGGCATTTGTTATCTCTTTTGTCTCTTAATCTAAAACAGTTCCTTCAACATATTTTTCCCCTTAATGATACTGAGATTTTGAAGAATCCAGGAAAGTTGTTTAGCAGAATGTGTCTTAATTTGTATTTGTCTGATTCTTTCCTCATGTTTAGATTCAGGGTAACCATTCTTGGCAGATATACTCTGTAAGTCATCAATACCTATTACCTTGCATCCAGGATGCATGATGTCAGTCGTCCTGTGATTGATGTACATAAGTTTGAACTTAGTTTAGGGGATTCCACCAGATTTTGCCATTAAAAGGATAATTAATAAATAATATGTAGCCAGTGCCATTAGCATTCATAATTTTTACTCAAATCAGTTATAATCCGTTGTAATGGTATTGTAAAATGGGGATTTTTTTGTCCTCTGTCATTTTTTTGAAACTTTTTAGTTGGCATTTTTCATTGCACAGCCTTATGACTACATTTTGCTTCCTACTTAGCAGGCTTCCAGGGGAGAATAAGATGGGAAGAGATGTGTGAAAGCTTTTATTTTTTGTTACTTATAGAAAAACTGTTTTGGTTTTCACAGTAGTCAGTTGTAAGCTTTGTTAGAGTGGATCTACAACTTAAGCTAGTCAACTTTTGAAACTTGAGTAACTTGCATTTGAGTTGCAGACCTCAGAGGAGAAGTCACCATGGCTGCTGTTAGTTACTTAATGAAATCTCTTGGCATCTAGCAGGTTACTTCTACCTAGCATTTTACCACTTTGTTTCATGTGTTTTTTACAGTGATTGTTTCTAAATAATAAGGGCTAGAACTGTGATGGCGAACCCAGGACACAAATGTCAGTACTGACATGCGTAGCCATTTTTGAAGACATGGGGCCGCATGCCGAGAAGGACGTTTCATGCTCGGCTTCTGCACGGCCAGGTGCAGTAGCCGAGGATAAAACATTTGCTGTAGTGTAGACACTGTGTGGGAGGTCTGTAGGCCAAAACAACAGAACTCCGTCACAGAGCGTCTAGTTCCGGGACTTCCGGTTAGGTTAGGTGGTTTTTCTCGAAGTGACACACTACCGGAGTTATGCTAGGTATTTTAGTGAATTTTGACACTCCAAACTCAAAAGATTGCCCATCACTGGCTAGGAGGATGTTTATTGGAAAAGGTGTCAATTCATTGGTTAAAGGTAACGGTTAAGTAACAGGAATGCTGTTTGAATAAAAGAGCGAATACTTGTAAATAGGCTTAAAAGGAATGATGGAGCCTGACCAGATGGTGGTGCAGTGGGTAAAGTGTTGGGCTGGGATGCAGAAGACCCAGGTTCAAAACCCCAAGTTTGCCAGCTCGAGCATGGGCCCATCTGGTTTGAGCAAGGCTCACCAGCTTGAGCCCAAGGTCACTGGCTTGAGCAAGGGGTTACTCTGTCTGCTGTAGCCCCGGGTCAAGACACATATGAGAAAGCAATCAATATCAATAAACAACTAAGGAGCCCCAATGAAGAATTGATACTTCTCATCTCTCTCCCTTTCTGTCTGTCCTTCTCTCTGTCTCTCTCTCTGTCACAAAAATAAAAAAAGATGGTGTTTTTTTCCAACTCAGATTTTTTTTTTTTTTTTTTTTTTTAACAGGGACAGAGAAAGAGTCAGAGAGAGGGATAGATAAGGACAGACAGACAGAAACGGAGAGAGATGAGAAGCATCAGTCATTAGTTTTTCAAACCTTAGTTGTTCATTGATTGCTTTCTCACATGTGCCTTGACCACGGGCATTCAGCAGACCAAGTGACCCCTTGCTGGAGCCAGCGACCTTGGGTCCAAGCTGGCGAGCTTTTTTTTGCTCAAGCCAGATGGGCCCGCACTCAAGCTGGCAACCTTGGGTCTCGAACCTGAGTCCTCCGCATCCCAGTCCAACGCTCTATTCACTGCGCCACCGCCTGGTCAGGCTCCAACTCATTTTAAAAATTAATAAACTTTAGTCTTTAGAGAAATTTTAAGTTCAAGGCCAAATTGAACAGAAAGTACAGAGAATTCTTATACATATATCCCTTGTCCCCATGCGTGCACTATCAACTGCCTCCACTCTCAGCATTCAGCATCCTGTAGCACTGTGGTGGTACTTTTGTTAAAATTGATGAATCTACATTCATCATTATCACCCAAAGTCCATGATTTGCATTTAATTCACTCTTGGTACTGTACATTTTATGGGTTTACAGAAATGTAAAATATATGTATCTACCAGGGTAGTATACAGAATTGTTTCACTGCCCGAATAGAGCTGCCTGTGCATTGCCACCTTTTTATCTTTTCTCCTTCCTCTCTCCAATCCCTGGCGGTCTTTTTTAATTTCTTTTTTTTTTAATTTTATTCATTTTAGAGAGGAGACACAGAGTGAGAGAGAGAGAGAGAAAGGGGGGAGGAGCTGGAAGCTCAACTCCCATATGTGCCTTGACCAGACCATTGCAGGGTTTTGAACTGGCGACCTCAGTGTTCCCAGGTCGACGCTTTATCCACTGCGCCAACACAGGTCAGGTTCCCTGGCGGTCTTTTTATTGTCTCCATAGTTTTGCCTGTTCTGGAATGTCGTAGTTGGAATAATACTGTACTTAGCTTTTCAGTTTGACCGTATGCTTAATAATGTGTATTTATGGTTCCTGCATGTGTTTTCATTGCTTAGTAGTGCTGACTGCATATTATTCCATTGCTTGGATGTACAGTATCTCAATTTATTTCTCCATTCACTCACTGAAGCATATCTTCATTGCTTCTAGATTTTGTCATTTATGAATAAAGCTGCTATAAACATCTATGTGGAGGTTCTTATATGGACATAGGTTTTTTATTCATTTGGGAAAATATTAACATGCACAGATGCTGTATTATATGGCAAAAATGCTTAGTTTTTAAGAAACCCCAAAACTTTCATTGTGGTTTTATCATTTTCATTCCCACGAGCAGTGAGTACAGGTTCCTGCTGCTTGACATCCCTGCCAGCACTGGTGTCAGTGCGTTGGATTTGGTTATTCTAGCAAGTGTAAGTGCTTATAGATAGAATGTGTTTTCTGCACATATTTTCTCCCAGTCTGGTTTGTCTTCTCACTCTCTTGACATTGTCTTTCATGGAGCAGAAAATTTGAATTTTAATGAAGTTTAGTTACCTATTATTTCTTTTATGAGTAATGATACCTTTGGTATTGTATCTAAAAACTCATCACTATACCTAATATCTCAGTTTTTCTCCTATGGTATTGTCTAGGACTTTAATAGTTTTAAGTTTTACATGTAGGTCTGTGCTCCATTTTGAGTTAATTTTTGTGTTTAGATTTTCTTTTTAATGCACGTGGAAGTCCAGTTGTTGCAGCACCATTTGTTATAAAAAGTGTCTTTGCTCCATTCTATTTTCTCGTTTGTTCAAGATGAGTAGACTGTATTTATGTGTGTCTACTACTGGGTTCTCTGTTCTGTTTCATTTACCTACTTGTCTGCTCTTTCACCATTATCATCATGTCTTGATTACTGTGGCTTTACAGTAACTCTTGAAGTCAGGTAATGCCAGTTTTCTGATTCTGTCCTCCACTTTCAGTATTGAATTGGGTATTCTGGGTCTTGCTTCTTCAGTAAATTTGAGAATTACAGTTTACCTTTTACTAGCGTGGGTTTGAACTGTACGGGTCCACTTTCATGGAGATTTTTTTCAATAGATACTGTAAATATATTTTCTCATGATTTTCTTAATATTTTTCTTTTTTTAGCTTATAACAATACAGTATACATTACAGTATACAATTCAGTAACAATACACATACAAAATATTTGTCATTGACTTTATGTTATCTGTAAGGTTTCTGGTCAACAGTAGGCAATTACTAGTTAATTTCTGGGAGAGTCAAAAGTTATATGCAGATTTTGAACTGCTTGGGGAATTGGTGCTTAGTTTTTAAGACACTTGGCATTGTTCAAAGGTCAACTCTAGTTTGTTGATAGTTACACAATAACTTGCTGGGATTTTGATTGGAATTGCCTACCAGTGGTCAGCAAACCGGCTAGCAAGCCACTCTTTGGCCCCTTGAGTGTGGCTCTTCCCCAAAATACCACGTGCGGGCACTACCTCGATAAGGAATGTACCTACCTGTATAGTTTAAGTTTAAAAATTTTGGCTCTCAAAAGAAATTTCAATCGTTGTACTGTTGATATTTGGCTCTGTTGACTAATGAGTTTGCCGACCACTGGCCTAGACTGTAGATCAAGTTGGGGAAGAAATGACATCTTGACAGTGAGTGTCTGTGGGCATGGGTTATCTCCCCATTTTGTTTGTCATGATTTTGTAGTTTTCCTCATATAGGTCTTATACATATTTTGTTAGATTTATACCTGTTTTTTTATTTTGAGGTGCTAATATAAATGGTAATGTGTTTTAAATTTCAAATTCCAATTGTTCACAGCAGGTATATAGAGAAGCTATTGGCTTTTGTATATTAACCTGTATTCTCCAACCCTGCTTAATCTGTTATTAGTTTCAGACATTTTTTGTTGATTCTTTTGGGTTTTCTACATAGACAACCATGTCAAATGTGCATAATGACAATTTTATTCCTTCTCAATTGTATACCTTTTATTTCCTTCATGTTTAATTCATGAAGACTTCCAATAGACTTCAAAGACTTTATGATAATAAAAAGGCATGGTGAGTGAAGACATACCTGACTTGTTCCCAATTTAGTGGGAAAATTTCGAGTTTCTCACCATTAAGTGTGATGTCAGTTGTAGATTTTATTTTAAAGTGCATTAAAATTGTGAGATATTTACCATATGATTTTTACTCATATGTGGAATCTAATGAACGAAGTAAACGAACAAACAAAAGGGAAGCAGATTCATAAATAGAGACTGACAACTGTCAGAGAGGAGGGGGAGTTGCCAGGCTGGTTGAAAAAGATGAGGGGGTTAAACAAACACAAACCTCATAGACATAGACAACATCTGGTGATTACCAGGGGAGAAAGGGGGCAGAGGAAGGTAGAGGAGGGTATAGGGTTGATAAATGGTGATGGAAGGAGACTTGACTTGGGGAGGTAAACACACAGTGCAATATTACAGATGATGTATTATAGAATTGTACACCTGAAACGTATGTTTTTATTAACTAGTGTCATCCCAATAAATTAATATAAAATAAGATAAAAATATTTGTTTCTGCTGTTGTTGGATGAAATAACCTATAGATGCCAATTATATCTAGTTGATTGATGGTATTGTTGAGTTCAGCTGTGTTCTTGATGAATTGTTGGCTGGCTGAAACTGCCCATTTCTTTTTATTTCCCCCCTCTGTGGTAGAGATAGAAACAGAGAGGGACAGATAGGAACAGACAGGCAGGAAGGGAGGGAGAAAGATGAGAAGCATCAATTCTTCATTGTGGCTCCTTAGTTGTTCATTGATTGCTTTCGCATATGTGCCTTGACGGGAGGTGGGGCTACAGCAGAGAGAATGATGACTCCTTGCTCAAGCCAGCGACCTTGGGGTCATGTCTGTGATCCCACGCTCAAGCTGGCGACCTTGGGGTTTCAAACCTGGGTCCTCTGTGTCTCCGTTCGGTGCTCCATCCACTGTACCACCACCTCCTCAGGTGAACATCCCATTTCTGATCAGATAGAAGAGTGTTAATCTCCAACTATAGTTGTGCATTCATGTATTTAACCTTGAAGTTCTATCAGGTTTTTTTTCTTTCTTTCTTTTATGTATTTTGCCGCTCTGTTGTTAGATGCATACACACTAAAGATTATATCTTATTGGGGTATTGACCCCTGTATCATTATGTAATGCCTGTCTATTTCTGATGACTTTCCTTGTTCTGGTGTCTGCCCTATCTGAAATTAATATAGCCATTCCAGCTTTCTTTTTTTGTGACTAGGTGTTGGCATGGTAAATTTTTCTCCATCTCTTTCCCTTTTTTTACACATAGGTACTTTTTTGTCATGAGAATTTTAAGATCATCTCTTCACTTTTAATCTTTATGTGTCTTTATGTTTAAAGTTGCTTCTTTGTAGAATGGAGTCTTGTTTTTTGATCCACTCTGACAATGTTTATTTTAATTGACCCTTAAAGTTACTGTTGACATAGTTGAATTCATACTTATTGTATTTATTGTTTTCTATTTGTGGCCATTGTTCTTTGTTCCTATTTTTGTCTAACACATTTTTTCTTCTTTTTGTGGTTTTAATTAATTTATGATTCCATTTTCTTTTTTCTTAGCATATTAATTAAGCTTTTCATTTTACTTTTTTTAGTTTTTGCCCTAGTGTTTGCAGTATACATTTACAACTAATCCAAGGTCACTTTCAGTTAATACTGTACTGCTTCACAGACAGTACAAGTAGTTATAATAATAAAACATTTGTAATTCCTCCTTCTTGTCTTTTGTATCATTTCTCATTTATTTTACTTATACATAAGCTTATATATGATATATATAAGCATACACAAACACATTACTGCTATCATTTGAAAAAATCTGTTAGATCAATTAATAAGAAAAGTTAATCCTTTATTTTACCTTCATTTGTTTATTCTCTGATATTCTTCCTTTTTTATGTAGATCTGAGTTTTGACCTATATATCATTTTTCTTAAAGAAATTCTTTTAACTTTTTTTTTTTGCAAAACAGATCTGTGAACAGATCCCCTCAATTTTTATTAGTCTGAGATACTCTTTATTTTCCCTGTGCTTTTGAAGGATAATTTTACAGGGTACAAAATTCTAGGTTGGTGCTTTCTCTCAATACTTCAGATACTTTACTCTTCTTTCTTGTATGGTTTCTGAAAACAACTTGATTTTAATTTGCATTTTTGCTTCTCTATGGTTAAAATGTTTTTCCCTCTGGCTTCCTTCAAGACTTTATCTTTGATTTCTGGAGTTTTAATATGATATGTTTAGCATAGTTCTTTTGTTTGTCTTGTTTGGTGTTCTGGGTTTTCTGGATCTGTGGTTTGGTGTCTGACATTAATTTGGGGCAAACCTCAGCCATTATTACTTAAATATTTCTTGTCTTCCTTTCTCTTTTTCTTATTCTGGTATTCTCACTACACGTATATTACATATTTTGTAGTTGTTCCATAGTTCTTGGATATTCTGTTTTTTTCTATTTTCCCCCAGTTTTCTTTTCTTTTTAGTTTTTGAAGTTTTTGTCATGTCCTCAGTTGTTTTCAGTCTGTTAATGAGGGCATCAAAGGCAATCTTCATTTCTGTTAACCATGTTTTTGATCTCTAACATTTCTTTTTGATACTTTTGTAGAACTTACATTTTTTTTTTTGCTTACATTAACCTGTCCTTGCATGTTATCCACTTTTTCCATTAAAACTCAATACATTAATAGTAATTTTTAAAAAATGATTTCTTGAATGCTGGTTCCACCATTCCTGCCGTATTTGATTTTGGTTCTAAGGCTTGCTTTGTCTCTTCAAATTATAGTGTGGTGTTTTGGTTTTTCTTTATGCCTTTTAGTATGCCTTGTAATTTTTGTAGAAAGGTGTACATGATGTACTGTTGAAGTAACTTTGTTAATTAGGCTTTTAATAATGTAGTGCTAATACTCACAGGGAAGGAAGTGTTCTGTAGTACTATGGTGAGGACTTGGTCACATGGAAGCCTAGAGCTGGCTGGTGTTGGATATTTCCCTTCTCTCAGATGGGTTGGACTCTTGATAAATAAAAACCCAGCTGGTTAGCCTCTGCTAAGTTATTTTCTCTCTGGAGCAGGCCTTGTTATGAAGAATAAGAATGCTTTGATGTTTTTCAAAATGGTTCCTTTCTTTCCCCTGTCAGAACATGAAGTGACTTTTCTCATCTCTTCACTGCAAGGAGCTGATAGAGCTCCAGAAAATAAAACTCACCAAAGTGTTGGAGGGTTACCCTGGAGTTTTTTAAGTCTTGAGGGTTGGGCTACTCCAAGCCTCCAATCATTTGTCAGTTATAGTTTAGGTTTTTCTACTCTGTTGCTGGTTCCCAGGGTGGTTTCTGGGTTTCTGCTCAGTTAAGTTACTCTTTTCTTTATCCACCTGTCCCTTGCCTCCCCTCCCCTCCCCTCCCTTTCTTTCTTTCTTTCTTTCTTTCTTTCTTTCTTTCTTTCTTTCTTTCTTTCTTTCTTTCTTTCTTTCTTTCTTTCGTCTCTCTTACTGATTTATTTCTCTCTTATTGATTTGTTTATTTATTCATTTATAAGTAAGAGGAGGGAGACAGACTTCTGCATGTGCCCTGACCACAACTGAGCCGTCCTCAGCACCCAGGGCAGACGCTCAAACCAGTTGAGCCACTGGCTGTGATGTGAGAGGGGAAGGAGGAGGGAAGGGAAAGAAAAGCAAATGGTCACTTCTCCTGTGTGCCCTGACTGGGCATTATACCCAGGACATCCGCACTGCTGGCCGACACTCTATCCACTGAGCCTACTGACCAGGGCCACTTTCTCAATTTTTGCAGCAGTTTGTCCTGTGATATCACTTGTTTGATGGATCTAAAAAGAAAATTATTTTACTTTATTTTTTAATTTGTTCAGCTTTTAACTTGTACAGCTGTGACTTCTAAATTCTTTATATGCCTGACTAGAAACTGGAAGTAGCTTAGAGGAATCTTAATTTAAAAGTTTTAAAGAGGTTAAAATGAATTTGGTTTGTGGGAATTGGGAGGCTAAAATCTTCAAGAGAGTGGTACCAAGAGGGGGATAACAAAGGGAAGCAGCTTTTTCAAAATAGCAAAGATAAGTAATTTGAATGAGAATAATTTTATTTCTAATTGTAAATATTTAAGTGTCTTTTAAAATAGTCATTTAGCTTGGATTTCTTGTTTCTACTCAAATATATTAAAAAACAAATTATGCTTTATTTTTTAATATGTTAATGTATTTAATCAAAACCTAGAGAATTAAGGTAGCAATTATATCATTAGATGAAAGCATTTTGAATAAATACAATGAATTACTAGCCAGTCAGCAGGTGTCCACTGTTCCTTAACTGTCTTATAGAATTTTGTAAGGTTTGTACTGCATTGTTCAGTTATAGGAATTGGTACTCTATGACTTTTTTGACAGTTAAATAACTTGTGTCCAATGCTGTTGGAAACCCAGAATAGTACAGGATTATATTTTTGTTAGCTCTGCTTTTCCTAAACTTAATTACATGCTTAGTGGACATTCTTGGCAAAAACATGTTTTGAGAATAGCAAATAACAAATAGCTAGGTTTCTATTTACCTATTGCTTACAGGGGAAGTAGTTAGTATACATGAAGAACCCATAGTTTATTCTTTGGAAAACCTGAATTTCTGTTTTTAATGCTTTTAGTGTATCACTGTATTGGAAAATTTATTTAGTTACCTTATGATTCAGTTTTCCTTTTGTGAAATATAACTTCCCTCATTTTTAAATTGACACTGATATTGATGTTTTATAATGATCAGAAAAGCTTTAGTAAAGCACTTATGGCTTGTATATGATTTTTTTTTTTTTTTTTGGTAACAGAGAGATAGAGGGACAGACAGATAGGGACAGACAGACAGAAAGGGAGAGAGATGAGAAGCATCAATTATTTGTTGTGGCACCTTAGTTGTTCATTGACTGCTTTCTCATATGTGCCTTGATGGTGGCGGTGGGGCTACAGCAGAGCCAGTGACCCCTTGCTCAAGCCAATGACCTTGGGCTTCAAGTCAGTGACCTTTGGGCTCAAGCCAGCAACCATGGAGTCACGTCTATGATCCCTCACTCAAACTGGTGAGCCCATGCTCAAGCCGGCGACCTTGGGGTTTCGAACCTACTTCCTCCGCGTCCCTATCCAACACTCTATCTGCTGTGTCTCCACCTGGTCAGTCAGGCTTGTATATAATTCTTATAGACAAAGGTGAACATTTGATGCCTGACTTCTGGGGGCAGGTGACATTCATGTGAATTTTCACAGAAATCAGAAACCTGTATAAATATTCAAACAGTAAATGAAGTACATATGTGAGTGGTTTGTTAATGCTACATAGAGGTAGCTATACAAGGAATTTATGTTTTCATGTAAGTATTTTCTTTGCACACTAGGCCAGGATGAGATGATAATAAAACAAGAATAAATAAATATAAAATATATATATATATATATATATATATATATATATATATAATTAGTATTACTTATTAAGATTTAAAGGGATAAGAAGTTTGCTTAGCAGAGAAGGTCATCTTATTTATCAATGACATATGATAGAAAAATGATAAAAATGTTTTGGATAAGATGCAGTGTTTTTGAGATAACATATACACTTCTAATTGCTTTGTTCTAAGAAAGTTAAAACTATGTATTTTAGAATAATTATAATTGGAGATAAAGAGCTTTTTATATGGAGAGAGACTAAAGTATTGTTTTTCTTTATTAAAAAAGTTTCAAAATGATGGATATGACAAAAGTTTGCGTAGTTTCTTAATGAATAAAGAAAAGTGAAAAATGGTAACAAAATTCTAAGAGGTATAAAAATGCATGTGTCCAAAATAGAGAAAAATATATTCCCATCATATCTCTGAGCTCAGTAATCATGACAGTAGTCATGGGAAGACAGAAGAGATGACACAAGGCTAGGGCCTGGCTTTCCCACTGAGACAGCTGCTAGGACTGACCATAGAGTCTTAGGCTGTTGAGTTGAATTTAACATATATTTGCAGAATTTACAACAGTCTTAATGCATTTTAATACTATGTATTAATACATATAAATATATTATTTATACAGCATGTTCGTAAAGTCATGGTGCACTGCTTTCCTGTGACCAGTCAAATGTGCACCATGACTTTATGGACACACTGTATTATTTATTAATAATATCTCTATAGTTCATTTTTAAATCAAGAAACATAATATTACCAGCATCCTAGAAGTCCTTTGGGCCTACTCTAATAATACCAATAGTCCCTCTCTTAACACAATACTACTTATATTATAAATATTTTGTTATTTTTAATTTATTTCATTGAATCCTATAATATGCATTTTTTTGTGTGTCACTTCACAAACTTTATGAGGTTTATTTATGTTTCATGTTGCAATATTTCACTTATTTCATTACTGGTAGTATTGCATTCTGACTGTACCACAGTTTATTTTCCTATTATTGATAGACATGATATTTAGATTGTATCCAGTTTTTCTATTATAAATAGTATTACTACAAGTTTTCTTGTAATGTTTTTTCTATCAATATGTATATATAGTTATGTTAGTTGTATGCCTACGATTAGAATTGCTGGGTCATAGGGTATTCGTATTATCTTGGTAGATACTGTTAGTTTTACAAAGTGCTTGTACCAGTTTACATTCTGAGTAGCATTGTTTGAGAATTGCAGTTACTCCACATTTGTGCAACAGTTGGTATTGTTTATTCTTTTCATTGTAGCTAGTTTGGTGGGTAGATGATGAAATAGCCCTTTTGGTTTCAATTTTAATTTTCCTAATATGATAGAGAATAATGGTGTGCATGTTTTTATCCTTATTGACTTATTTGGATGACCTCTGCAACCAATTGCCATTTTTCTGTTGGCTTTTCTTTATTTCTTACTGATTTTGAGTTCTCTATCCTGGCTATGAGTCCTTTGTTGGATGTATGTCTTACAGATTAACAGTTTTGTATCTTGCTTTTTCACTTGCTTAATACTGTCTTTAATGAACAGAAGTTCTTAATTTTATTATATCAATTTTTCTCTTTATGATTGGTGGTGTTATTTTGATGATGTTTAAGTAATCTTTGCCTGCCCTAAGGGTGTGAATATTTTGCCTTTGTTATATTTTCCTAGAAGCTTTATTGTATTATCTTTCACTTTTAGACATAACACATATGTGGAATTAATTTTTGCATATAGAGCGAGGGAACGGGTCACGATTCTTTTTTTTTTTTTTTTTAAACTATATTATCTAGTTGAACCAATATCTAAAAGACCTTTTTCAGGTCAATCATTGTTGTAAATCACTGTCGGTTTTTGTGTGAATCTGTTACATGTTGCTTCTATTCCTTTGGTTTATCTATCTTTGCAACCAGTCTTGATAAAGGAGAATATAGCTCATTGCTTTTTTTTTCTTCTCTAGAATCTGTAGGATTTCTGCCTTATTACTGAAATTGACGGTTTATGACTATTTTATTCTTTTGAGTAGTCTTGCTAGACTTACCAATTTTATTACTCTTTCCAAAAGCCAACTTTTGATTTTTTTCTGAAGTTTTCTATGCTTGCTTTTTCTTTGTTTTTAAGTGAGAGGTGGGGAGGCAGAGAGACAGACTTCAGCCCCCTCCACCCCACCCCACCACAGCCGTAGGGAGGCAAGCCCCCTGGGGGCGATGATCTGCCCATCTAGGGTCTTTCCATTTTGTGGCAACTGAGCTATTTTAGTGCCTGAAGCACAGGCTATGGAGCCATCCTCAGCCCTGGGGCCAACTTGCTCCAACCAAGCCATGGCTGCTGGAGAGGAAGACAGAGAGAGAGAGAGATGGGAGAGGGGAAGGAGCAGAGAAGCAGGTGAGTGCTTCTTCCCTTTTCGATAACCAGGAATAGAACCTGGGACATCCACATGCTGGGTCAACGCTGTGCCCTATGCTTGCTTTTGATTTCATTAATTTTGTTTTTCTACATTCCTTCTTTCGTTTTCAGGTTTAAATTTTGTTCTTTCACTTTTCTTGAGGTAGATAATTATTGTCATTCTTCTTTCTTTGATAAAAAGCATTTAAGGCTACATATTTTATTCTAAATATAGCTTCAGCTGCATGTCACAAATTTTTATATTTTTATATCATTTATTTAAATACATTTTATTTCCATTGTGATTTCTTCCATTGTGATTCAACAGTTAAGAAGTATATACAGTATATTCTTTAATTTCCAAATAGTTGTTACACTGATTTTTTTCTTAGCTTCTTTTACCAACTAACTATTAAGAAGTATGTTAGAGTCCCAAATTAGTATGGTTTATATTTTCATGTTATGTTATTGGGAATATGCCCTGTTTGAATTGGTTTATTCCTATTATTATTATAAAATGCCCTTTATTATCTTTAGTAATACTTTTTCTCTTGAAATTTAGTTTGACATTTTTCTTTTGATTAGTGCTAGTATGGTATGAACTTTCCCATCTCTTTTATTTAAGATGTGTGTCTTATGAGTGTGATTTATTTATTTATTTAATTAATTTGAATGCAGCGACATTAATAAATCAGGGTACATATGTTCAAAGAAAACATCTCCAGGCTATCTTATCGTTCAATTATGTTGCATACCTATCACCCAAAGTCAAATTGTCCTCTGTCACCTTCTATCTGGTTTTCTTTGTGCATCTTCCCTCCCCCATCTCCCTCCCCCAACCCTTAACCACCACACTCTTGTCCATGTCTCAGTCTCACTTTTATGTCCCACCTGTGTATGAAATCATGCTGCTCTCAGTTTTTTTTTTCTGTTTTACTTACTTCACTCCGTATAATGTTATCATGACATTTATTGTAAATGATCCAACGTTATCATTTCTTATAGCTGAGTAGTATTCCATAGTATATACATACCAAAGCTTTTTAATCCACTCCTCCTCTGACAGACACTTGGGCTGTTTTCAGATCTTCGCTATTGTGCACAATGCTGCCATGAACATGGTGGCGCATTTCTTCTTTTCGAACAGTGCTATGGTGTTCTTAGGGTATATTCCTAAAAGTGGGGTAGCCGGGTCAAAAGGCAGTTCGAGTTTTAATTTTTTGAGGAATCTCCATACTGTTTTCCACAGTGGCTGCACCAGTCTGCATTCCCACCAGCAGTGCAGGAGGGTTCCCTTTTCTCCACATCCTCGCCAGCACTTATTCTGTGTTGTTTTGCTGATAAGTGCCATTCTGACTGGTGTGAGGTGATATCTCATTGTGGTTTTAATTTGCATTTCTCTAATGATTAGTGATGTTGAGCATTTTTTCATATGCCTATTGGCCATCTGTATGTCCTCTTTGGAGAAATTTCTATTCATTTCTTTTGCCCCTTTTTTGATTGGATTGTATGTCTTTCTGGTGTTGAGTTTTATAAGTTCTTTATAAATTTTGGTTATTAACCCCTTATCAGACGTGTTATCGAATATGTTCTCCCATTGTGTGGTTTGTCTTTTTATTCTGTTCTTATTGTCTTTAGCTGTGCAAAAACTTTTTAGTTTGATACAGTCCCGTTTGTATATCTTGTCTTTTATTTTATTTGCCCGTGGAGATAAGTCCACAAATATATTGCTTCAACAAATGTCAGAGAGCTTGCTGCCTATGTTTTCTTCTAAGATGCTTATAGTTTCACGGCTTATGTTTAAGTCTTTTATCCATTTTGAGTTTGTTTTTGTGAATGGTGTAAGTTGATGGTCTAGTTTCATTTTTTTTTGCAGGTAGATGTCCAATTTTCCCACACCATTTGTTAAAGGGGCTGTCTTTACTCCATTGTATTTTCTTTCCTCCTTTGTCAAGTATCAGTTGTCCATAAAGGTGTGGTTTTATTTCTGGGTTCTCTGTTCTGTTCCATTGACCTATGTGCCTGTTGTTATGCCAGTACCAGGCTGTCTTGATTACATTGGCCTTGTAGTATACCTTGATAACCAGAAGAGTGATACGTCCTGCTTTATTTTTTCTTTTTAAGATTGCTGAGGCTATTCGTGTTCTTTTTTGGTTCCATATAAATTTTTGGAATATGTGTTCCATATCTTTGAAGTATGTCATTGGTATTTTAATTGGTATTGCATTGAATTTATAAATTGCTTTGATTAATGTAGACATTTTAATGATGTTTATTCTTCCTAGCCATGAGGACGGTATATGCTTCCACTTGTATGTATCTTCTTTGATTTCTTTTCTCAATGTTTTATAATTTTCCAAGTACAAGTCCTTAACCTCCTTGGTTAAATTTATACCAAGGTACTTTACTATTTTGGTTGCAATAGTGAAGGGGATTGTTTCCTTAATTTCTTTTTCTGACAGTTCTTTGTTGGTATATAACAATGCCTCTGTTTTCTGAGTATTAATTTTATATCCTGCCACCTTGCTGAATTCATTTATGAGGTCCAGTAGGTTTTTGACTGAGACTTTAGAGTTTTCTATATACAATGTCATATCATCTGCAAATAATGACAGTTTTACTTTTTCTTTTCCAATTTGAATGCCTTTTATTTCTGCTTCTTGTCTGATTGCTGTAGCTAGGACTTCCAGAACTATGTTGAATAAGAGTAGTGAAAGGGGGCACCCCTGCCCGGTTCCTGATCTTAAGGGGATTGCTTTTAATTTAATATGGGTCCTGTTTCTTTATCCATGCAGCTACCCTATGTCTTTTGATTGGATCATTTAACCATTTACATTTACGGTTATTATTGATATGTAGTTGTTTATTGCCATTTTATTCTTTAAAGCTGTATTCTTCTTTTGCTCTATTCTTTCATCTCTTTGAACTGTTCACAACGGGCCCCTTAGTATCTCTTGCAGAATTTGTTAGGTTTTAATGAATTCCTTGAGGCTTTTTTGTCTGGGAAGCTCTTTATTTCTCCTTCAATTTTAAACGTTAGCCTTGCTGGATAGAGTAGTCTTGGTTGTAGGTTCTTTTTCTGCATTACTTTGAATATATCTTGCCATTCCCTTCTGGCCTCAAGTGTTTCTGTTGAGAAGTCGGATGTCATCCTTATGGGGACTCCTTTGTAGGTGATAGCTTTTTTTTCTCTAGCAGCCTTTAAAATTTTTTCTTTATTACTTAGCTTTGGTTTTTAAACTATGATGTGTCTTAGTGTAGATTTCTTTGGGTTTCTCTTTAATGGAGTTCTCTGTGCTTCTTGAATGTGTGAAACGTTTTCCAGCCTTAATTTAGGGAAGTTTTCAGTTATGATTTGATTGAACAAAGATTCTATCCCTTGTTCTTTCTCTTCTTCCGGAACCACTATGATGCGGATGTTATTTCTCTTCATGTTGTCACAGAGCTCCCTTAGAGTTTCCTCACATTTTTTGAGTCTCTTTTCTTTTTTCTTCTCTGCTCTTGTGCCTTTGTTTATTTTGTCCTCTATCTCGCTGATTTGATCCTCAGCTTCATCCATCCTGCTTTTAATTCCTTCCATTGTGTTCTTCAGTTCTGATACTGTATTTGTCATTTCTGTCTGATTCTTTTTTATTATTTCAATTTCCTTTTTTGTACTTGTTATGTCTTTATTTAGGTGTTCGTTATGACTATCCATTGTTGCTCTAATTTCTTTGAACATCGTAACTATCATTATTTTAAACTCTGCATCTGATAATTTGTTTATATCTGGTTCATTCAGGTCCTTCTCTGGGAATTTCTTTTGATTTATTTGGGTTGCATTTCTCTGCCTGCCCATTTTGTCTGTGTATAAGAAGGGTGTGGCCACAGCAGTCCAATGGGTGTTGCCTTTGTGTTCTTTAGGTGTGGTCTGTCTTCAGGTCTGCCAGCCTCTCTGCCACTGGTTAGGGCAGTTGGGTATGGGCGTTGCCAGCGCCGCCCACTGCGGCTGTTGCTGTGATTTCCTCTTCTCCTCCGCAGGAGGGGCCGTTTTTTGGTGCCCCGGTGTATAAGTCTCAGCCTGTCTGGGCCTTCACCTCATCTGCACAGGTTGGGTTGCACACTGCACTCAAGCCACAAGCCTCAGCACCAAGGATCGGGGTGAACACCTTTGCTCAGCTGCGGACCTAGATTGTTCCAGGGCTTCTACCCAGCCCCCGTGGTCAGATCCTGCTCGCTGCATTTTCTCAGGTGGTCTGGGCTCCTGGCGTGCACTTAGCTATGAGCCTCCGCCTATTCCCAGCTTTAGCTCCACCCACAGCAGTAAGGCTGTCTTGCTGCAGGGTCGCAAACCTCGGTTTCTCTGGCTGGGCGGGGCTGCTGGGGTGTGCTCAGCTGCGAGCCTTCCCCTGTCCCTGGCTTTAGCCCCGTCCTTAGTGTCAGGGCTGGCTTGCGCAGGATCACAAACCGCCGTTTCTGGGGCGGGGCAGGGCTTGCACTCAGCTGCAAGCCTCTGCCTGTTCCGGTCTTTAGCCCCGCTCCCGTGGTCAGGGCCGGCTAGCGAAGGGTTGCAAACCTGTGAGGCCAGGTGATGCTCAGCAGCAGATCTCTGCCCGTTCCTGGCCTCCCGCTTTTCCACCCGCAGGTGGACCTGTAGGTGGGCCTGCAGCTGCCAGACTGCTTTTGCGTGTCCTCTTCACGCCTGCTGGGCTAGACCAAGCTCACAACAGCTGGGCTTCTGCCTCCAACAGAACCGTTTCAGCATCCCGCTGCTACCGTCTCTCCAGCAAGCCCTCAGCAGTGCGGGTAGGGGCACTGCAGCTCAGACCTTAACACTCCATACTGTAGTCCTGGAAACTCCCTCCAGCTAAGCAGCTCTGCTCTAAGTGCCGCGGGAGAGCTTGTTTGGCTGGCGTCCTATCTCCCCTTGCTGATAATGCTAGTTCCAGGGGAAATACTTGTTTTTCGATTAGGGAAGTGACTCAGCCTAGGGGTTAGGGTGGCTGTCCCTCCGCGTGTTTCTCCCTGTGCCTTCCAGTCCACACTCTCTTCCTGCTGCTCTGGTCCTCTCCTCTGTCCCTGTTCCCCGGAACCCCAGGTGTGTGGTTGTGAGAGAGGTTTTCTGCGCTGTCCCTTTAAGAAGAATCCTGGGTCTGAGAAAACTGTCTCTTTCTCACAAACAGTATCCTCACTTGTTTCACAGCTCAATATTGTCCAAACGCATCTTCTAGGCTCTGCAGGCTGGGGCTTTGTTCCTGAGACCCAGGTCCCTCCCTCCCTGCTAAACTCTCCTCCCGCCATGCGAGTCTGTCCGGGCTGCCTCTCGCTCCGAGGAGCTGGGCAGCCTTCTCTGCGTTTTTGCTTTTCCTATCAGTCTCAGTGTGGCTTCTTCAGTGTTTCTTGGTTTAAGAGTCCACTTAGTTTAGTTCAAAGTTGGTTTATCCAGATGATGGTTCTTAAAATTATGTTATAATCTATTTGGTTCTGGGAGTTGGAAGTTGGTTTGTCCGCCTACTCCATCGCCATCTTGCCGTCCCTGAGTGTGTTTTATTTTTTAATTGATTTGCAACAATCATGATCTTTTAGTGGTTGCCCTGGAGATGACAACACATTTCAGTTTACTGAAAATATTTACATTTACAACTTCCCTTACAATGCTGAGAACTTAGTAGATCACTTGAACTCTTACACTTCTTTTGCTTTTCACATTGCTCTGAATTTTTCATTGTGCATATATGCTTTAATACACATTAGGTATTATTTTTTTTTTTATTAACTTTAATGTGGTGACACCAATAAATCAGGGTACATATGTACAATGAAAACATCTCCAGATTATCTCATCATTCAATTATGTTGCATACCCATTACCCAAAGTCAAATTGTCCTCTGTCACCTTCAATCTGGTTTTCCTTGTGCCCCTACCCTTCTCCCTTTCCCACCCTCTCTTCCCTTCGCCCACCCCGTAACCACCACACTCTTGTCCATGTCTCATAGTCTCACTTTTATGTCCCACCTATGTATGAATTCATGCTGTTCTCAGTTTTTATTTTTCTGATTTACTTATTTCACTTCGTATAATGTTATCAAGGTACCACCATTTTGTTGTAAATGATCCGATGTCATCATTTCTTATGGCCGAGTAGTATTCCATAGTATATATGTACCAAAGCTTTTTAATCCACTCGTCTTCTGACGGACACTTGGGCTGTTTCAAGATCTTCGCTATTGTGAACAATGCTGCCACAAACATGGGGGTGCATTTCTTCTTTTCAAACAGTGTTATGGAGTTCTTAGGGTATATTCCTAAAAGTAGGGTAGCCGGGTCAAAAGGCAGTTCGATTTTTAATTTTTTGAGGAATCTCCATACTGTTTTCCACAGTGGCTGCACCAGACTGCATTCCCACCAGCAGTGCAGGAGGGTTCCCTTTTCTCCGCATCCTCGCCAGCACTTATTCTGTGTTGTTTTGCTGATGAGTGCCATTCTGACTGGTGTGAGGTGATAACTCATTGTGGTTTTAATTTGCATTTCTCTAATGATTAGTGATGTTGAGCATTTTTTCATATGCCTATTGGCCATCTGTATGTCCTCTTTGGAGAAATTTCTATTCATTTCTTTTGCCCATTTTTTGATTGGATTGTTTGTCTTCCTGGTGTTGAGTTTTATAAGTTCTTTATAAATTTTGGTTATTAACCCCTTATCCGAAGTGCTGTCGAATATGTTCTCCCATTGTGTGGTTTGTCTTTTTATTCTGTTCTTATTGTCTTTAGCTGTGCAAAAACTTTTTAGTTTGATATAGTCCCATTTGTTTATCTTGCCTTTTATTTCATTTGCCCGTGGAGATAAATCAGCAAATATATTGCTGCTACAGAAGTCGGAAAGCTTGCTGCCTATGTTTTCTTCTAAGATGCTTATAGTTTCATGGCTTATGTTTAAGTCTTTTATCCATTTTGAATTTTTTTTTGTGAATGGTGTAAGTTGATGGTCTAGTTTCATTTTTTTGCGGGTAGATGTCTAATTGTCCCAACACCATTTGTTAAAGTGGCTGTCTTTCCTCCATTGTATGTTCTTTCCTCCTTTGTCAAGTATCAGTTGTCCATAAAGCGGCGGGTTTATTTCTGGGTTTTCTGTTCTGTTCCATTGATCAATGTGTCTGTTCTTATGCCAGTACCAAGCTGTCTTGAGTATAATGGCTTTGTAGTAGACCTTGATATCCGGAAGGGTGATACCTCCTGCTTTATTTTTTCTTTTTAGGATTGCTGAGGCTATTCGTGTTCTTTTTTGGTTCCATATAAATTTTTGGAATATGTTTTCTATATCTTTGAAGTATGTCATTGGTATTTTAATTGGTATTGCATTGAATTTATAAATTGCTTTGGGTAGTCTAGACATTTTAATGATGTTTATTCTTCCTAGCCATGAGGACGGTATATGCTTCCACTTGTTTGTATCTTCCTTGATTTCCTTTATCAATGTTTTATAATTTTCTGAGTACAAGTCCTTAACCTCCTTGGTTAAATTTACTCCTAGGTATTTTATTTTTTTGGCTGCAATAGTGAAGAGGATTGTTTCCTTAATTTCTTTTTCTGACAGTTTATTATTTGTATACAGAAATACCTCTGATTTCTGAGTATTAATTTTATATCCTGCCACCTCGCTGAATTCATTTATAAGGTCCAGTAGTTTTTTGACTGAGACTTTAGGGTTTTCTATATACAATATATCATCTGCAAATAGTGACAGTTTTACTTCTTCTTTTCCAATTTGGATGCCTTTTTTTCTCTAGCAGCTTTTAAGATTTTTTCTTTATCCATTAGCTTTGGTATTTTAACTATGATGTGTCTTGGTGTAGATATTTTTGGGTTTCTCTTTAATGGAGTTCTGTGTTCTTCTTGAACATGTGGAATGTTTCCAGCCTTAATTTAGGGAAGTTTTCTGCTATGATTTAATTGAACAAAGTTTCCATTTCCTGTCCTCTTTCCTCTTTTTCAGGCACCCCTATGATGCGAATGTTGTTTTTCTTCATGTTGTCATAGAGCTCCCTTAGAGTTTCCTCACATTTTTTGAGTCTTATTTCCTTTTTCTTCTCTGCTTCTGTGCCTTTGTTTATTGTGTCTTCGAACTCGCTGATTCGATCCTCAGCGTGATTCATCCTGCTTTTAATTTCTTCCATTGTGCTCTTCAGTTCTGATACTGTATTTGTCATTTCTGTCTGATTCTTTTTTATTATTTCAATTTCGTTCTTTATACTTGTTATCTCTTTATTTAGGTTTTCATAGTTACTATTCATTGTTGCTCTAATTTCTTTGAACCTCCTAACCATCATTATTCTGAATTCTGCTTCTGGTAGTTTGGTTATATCTGGTTCATTCAGGTCCTTCTCTGGGGATTTCTCTTGATTCATTTGGTTTGCATTCCTCTGCCTGCCCATTTTATCTGTGTATAGGCAAGTTGTGGGCACTGGAGTCCAGTAGGTGTTCCCTTTGTGTTCTCAAGGTGTGGTCTGTCTGCAGACCTACCACCCGCTGTGCTGCTTTTCACGGTGGTTGCGTATGGGCGTTGCCAGCGACAGCCTACTGCAGCTGTTGCTGTGATTTTCACTTCTCCTTCATGGGAGGGGCTGTCACTCAAGCCACTAGCATTAGTACCAAGGGCAGATGTGAGCACCTTTGCTCAGCTGCAGAACCAGCCTTTTTCCGGAAGGCTTACGCCCAGTCCCTGCAATCAGAGCCTGCTTGCCACAGTTTTGCGGGTTGGGCGGGGCTTTTGACGTGCTCTCAGCTGTGAATCTTTGCCCGTCCAGAATTTAGCCCCACCATGGAGGCCGGGGCCCTCCTGCGTTGGGTCGCAAACTGCGGTCTGTTGGGCCAGGCGTATTTGCTGGTGTTAGCTCAGCTGCTAGCTTCTGATCCATCCGGTGCCAGCTCGCGCACGTAGGGTGGCCAGCCGCTGGGATTTCTCTGGCCAGGCGGGGCTAGTAGCGTGAGCTCAGCCGCGAAAGCCAGCTGCGCGCATGTAGTTTTGCAAACCACCAGGGTTTCTCTGGCCGGGCGGGGCTAGAAGCGTGATCTCAGCCGCGAAAGCCAGCTCGCGCACACTCTAGCACGATTTCAAACCACCGCGGTTTCTCCGTCTGGGCGCGGTTGGCAGCATGAGCTCAGCCGCGAGCACCTCGCCCGCCCCTGGTCCTAGCCCCGTCCCCGTTGTCAGGGCCTGCTTGTGCACGGTCGCAGAGCCGATCTCTGCCCGTATTTTTCCCCACAAGTGGGGTCACAGGCGGCTCGCAGCTGCTGGACCGCTTTCGCGAGTCCCCTCCGCTCCTGCTGGCCTAGACTGAGCTCTCATCGGTTGTGCCTCCGCCCACGCTGACAGGACTGCGTTTCAGCGTCCTGTCGCCAACATCCCTTCAGCAACCCTCAGAGAGATGGCAGTGTCTTAAGTCTCCACACTGTAGGTTTGGGAGCTCTCTCCCTCTAAGCAGCTCTGCTCTAAGTGCCGCGGGAGAGCTCGTTTGGCTAGTGTCTTGTCTCCCTTTGCTGGTATTGCTACTTCCAGGGGAAATATTCGTTTTCGATTAGGGAAATGACTTAGCCCAGGGGTCAGGATGGCTGTCCCTCAGAGTGTCCTCGTGCCTTCAGTCCACTTTCTGTTCCCGCTGCTCTGTTTGTTCCTCTCCTCTGTCCCCATTCCCCGGGTGCGTGGTTGTGAGAGAGGGTTTCTGCGCTGTCCCTTTGAAAAGATTCTTGGGTCTGAGAAAACTCTGTCTTTTTCACAAACAGTATCCTCACTTGCTTCACAGCTCAATACTGTCCATACACCTCTTCTAGGCTCTGGGACTGCAGTCTGGGGCTTGGTTCCTGGGACCCAGGTCCCTCCCTCTCCGCCAAACTCTCCTCCCGCCACCGGGTCTCTCCGGGCTGCCGTGTGCTCCAGGGAGCTGGGCAGCCCTCTTCGTGTTTTCGCTATTTCTACCAGTCTCAATGTGGCTTCTGCAGTGTTCTTTGGTTGAAGAGTCCACTTAGTTTAGTTCAAAGTTGGTTTATCCAGATGATGATTGTTAAAATTGAGTTATAATCCACTTTGGTTCTGGGAGTTGGAAATTGGTACGTCCGCCTACTCCATCGCCATCTTCCCCTCCCCCTAGGTATTATTCTTATAGACAGTCAACATTTGTTTAGATTTTCCCATATAGTTACTCTCTTTGCATTTCTATTGGGAATCGTTTTTCTTTCTTTTTCTTTTCTGTGGAACTTCTTGTATTTTTTTTTTTAGTAAGCATCAACTGTAAACAAATTTACTTTCTGTTTATCTGATATCATGCTTCGTTTTGTTTTTGAAAGAAAGTGTTTCTTGGCATAAAATTCGAGGTTAATAGTTATTTTCATTCAGAAATGTGAAGATAACCCATTCTGTTAGCCTTGCATTGTTTATGCTGGTATGTCAGTAACGATTTTAATTGTTATTTTTCTGAAGGTAATGTCTTCTTGTACTGGTTACTTTTGATGTTTTTAAAAATGTTTTTCAGCATTTTTACCATTATGTACCAAGGTGTAATATTTTTCTTCTTTTTTTCTTCTTACTTTCTTGGGGTATGCTGAGCTTCTTAAACCTATCGGTTGATAGCTTTTGTTTTGATTGGAAAATTTACAGCCATTTTCTCTTACATTTTTATTCCATTTATCTTTTATTATATATTTTTAAGTGTGAGGAGGGGTGACAGATCGATTCGTGTATGCACCCTGACTGGGATCCAGCCAGCAATCTCCATCTGGAGCCAATGCTCTGTCCATCTGGAGGCCATCCTTGCAACTGAGCTATTTTTCAGATCAGAGGCTGAAGCTCCATGGAGTCATGCTCAGTTACCAGGGCTGATGTGCTCAAACCACAGGAGAGGAACAGAGGGAGAGAGAGAGAAAAGGGAGGGAGTGGGGTGGAGAAGCAGATGGTTGCTTTTCCTGTGTGCCCTGACCGGAATTTAAATCCAGGACATTCACACGCTGGATGGATGCTCTACCACTGAGCCAGCCCGCCAGGGCCTTTTTCTGTTTTGTTTTGTATTTTTTATCCAGTTTTCTTTTTGTACTTCAGTAAAGTTATTTTCTGTAAAAATTGTCCATTTATTAGTTTTTTTAAACTATACTTAATCAGCTTTTCATCTCATATATTTAGTTCATAATTTTGTGAATTTGGTTACTTTTTAATCATTTCAGTGTTATGGTTAAATTTCATCTTTATCTTCTTTAAATATTTTCTTTAAATGTTAAAATTACCTATTTCAAATTTATTCACCTATGGATCTGAAATTGATAATTTGAAACTTTTTTCCCCCTTTGATCAGTCTTGCTAGAATCTGTTGATTTTATTAGTCTCTCCAACAACCAGGTTTTGATTTTTTTCTGAAGTTTTATATTATACCTTTGATTTTAAAGTATGGTCATTTGTTTCCTTTTATTGTGTCCTTCCTTTTTGTATGTTGCTAATTTTCAATTAAATGCCAGACACGTGTTTGACAATTTGGAGTGGGTATGAATTGACTAAAGAAGATGATCATCTTTTCTTCACTTAGCAAATAGAATGCAGTCAACTCACTTTAATTACAGAATTTTCAGACACTCTATTTTGCTGTTCAGAGTCTCTGCTTAGCGTCATCTCTGTAGCTTTAGAATTCAGTAAATGGCTTTTGAGGGGAATGGTTCAGTCTGGTTCAGTTCTCTCCATGTCTCTCTTTTATGACCAGAATACTGGGCTTTCAAGTCTCTGTTAGGTATTTTACCAGCTTTGTTAAACTGCTAAAACCTCTAGTGTATTCTTTTCCTTCTAGTACGGCCCAGCAGAAGAACTGGGTCTTTTGCAGGAATTCTCATCCTCTTGCTTTGTAACCATAATCAGCAAATACTCTGAAGAAAATGTGGCAAAGTGGCTGCTGAATTGGCATCTACTTTCTCTGAATTTTAGCTCCTCAAGTTCTGATTGCCTCAGCAACTCTTAGATGACTTGGAATGAAAAAAGTTTTTTTCCTTGCATTTTATTAACCTTTCATAGTTATTTTTGGTAGGAGGATTAATCTGCTACAAGTGCTCTTAAAAGTATTACATGAATACTTCTTGTGAAGAAAAAAACATGGACAAAAAATGAGCAATACAGAAGTCTCCTTCTTCATACCTCCACAGTCTCACTGTTCTTAGGAGTAACCATTGGTGTTATATATGTATATGTTTGTTAATACATATATATGTGATTGTTATGAGAGGTAAGATTTTAAAGTTTTCCAATAGGCAATATATATGAACAAAGTATAAAAGTGCAATATGTATAAAAAGGTATAAAAGTTATTCTTTAGATAAAAGACCTTTATACCACTGGCTCTCAGTTCTTCAGTTATACTTTCTGAGGTCAAGCATTTACCACATTTTTGTATGTTTATTTAACAGGTAAAATTTTCATACCCTGTTTCATGCCAGGAACTCTACTGGATTCTTAGGACAAATAAATGAACTTGATGATACCTGATCCTTTAGAGGTTACATTTTGCTGAACAATAGACAATAAATAAAACGAATAAATAAATTGTACAAAATACTAGCAGTAATAAGTGCTATGACAAAAAACAAAAGAAGAAAACATTGAATAGGATAAAGGAATATTGATAGTGCCAGAGGGAGAGTGCAAATTTACTTATTTATTTATTTTTATTTTTAATTGATTTTGAGAAAGAGAGAGACAAACATCAAACTGTTCCTGTATGTGCTCTGACCGGGAATTGAATCTGTAACCTTTGTGTATCAGGATGATGCTCTAACCCAGGGGTTCTCAAACTTTTTGAAGTTGGGCGCATTTAAAATCTTACCAATTGTAGGTGCACTATATGCAGATTTTGAGAAATATGTTATAATAATTAAGTCATATATTAAAGAAAAAAATATAAAGTCCAAGTGTGCTTTTTATGGTAATTAAATGAAATAAATATGACAAAATTAAATTTATTCTGACATTATAAAACATTTTTATGTTACATTTTTTGAGTTATGCTTTTTAGAATTCATAAATAGGGGTTAAAAATTAAAAAGACAAGTTATTCTTTTATATATATATATAGATAGATACATTCTTAGTAAGATTTAGTAAATTTGGCAAGTCCCGGTGTGAATGTGTTAAGTTTTTTCATTCATACATACCATCTTAATTTTACACCAAACAAAGAATAGAAGAAACTTGCCTCCAGTCTTCTTTCCGGGGAACATGGGGGGTAGCATAAACAATCCAGCACCACAGTTTAACAGCCTTTTGCAACCTAATCAGGCAAGTGAAGTGGGGGGTTGGGCAGACTGTCAGCTTACAGCCAATTTCCTACACCTCTGTCCCCCCAAAATCTAAACTCCAAAACCCTGTTGGTTTTTTGGTCCCCAACAGGCACATATTTCTCTGGAATTCCATAGGGCGCACCTTGAAATCTTCTAGGGTGCACCAGTGTGCCCTGGTGCACCCTTTGAGAACCACTATTCTAACCCATTGAGCTATTTGGCCAGGGCAGTGAGAGTGCAGTATTAAGTAGGATTGTCAGTCAGCCTGACTGGTAGTGGCATAGTGGATAGAGCATTGGCTTGAGACACTGATGTCCTGGGTCTGAAACCCCGAGGTTGCCAGTTTGAGTACAGGCTCATCCGGCTTGAGCGCAAGGTCACCAAGTTGAGTGCAGGTTTGCTGGCTTGAGTGGGGGATCCCATGGTTGCAGGCTTGAGCCTAAAGGTCGCTGGCTTGAAGCCCTAGGTTGTGGTTTTGAGCAAGGGGTCACTGGCTCAGCTAGACATCACTGGCTTGCTTGCCCCAGTCAGCAAGCACATATGAGAATAAATGAACAGCTAAAGTGATGCAACTATGAGTTGATTCTTTTTATCTCTCTCCTTTTCCCTCCCTCCCTCCCTCCCTCCCTCCCTCGCTATCTCTCTCTGTCTTTCTTTTTCTGTCTCACATCCTCTCCCTTCATGTCCCTCTCCTTGTCCAAAAACTAAATAAATAAAAATAAAAAGTTTGGGTTGTCAGGATAGGACTCACTGTTTTATTTTTTGTTTGTTTGTTTGCACAAGGACTACATTTGTGTGCTTGTGTATCTTTGAACTACCTTATTCTTTTGAGTATCTGTCAGGGGTCCCCAAACTTTTTACACAGGGGGCCAGTTCACTGTCCCTCAGACCGTTGGAGGGCCAGACTATAAAAAAAAACTATGAACAAATTCCTATGCACACTGCACATATCTTATTTTAAAGTAAAAAAAACAAAACGGGAACAAATACAATATTTAAAATAAAGAACAAGTAAATTTAAATCAACAAACTGACCAGTATTTCAATTGGAACTATGGGTGCGGATGCATCCTGTTCTCCTTTCACTGACCACCAATGAAAGAGGTGCCCTTCCAGAAGTGCAGCAGGGGCCTGATAAATGGCCTCGGGGGGCCGTAGTTTGGGGACCCCTGATCTATGTAGTTTTACTATTGGGAGTATAGCAGTCCGTCTTATTAACAGCAGCGTATGTTCTAAGACGTCCAGTGGATTCCTAAAACTGCATAGTACCGAAACCTATATGCTGTTAAGTATTGGTTTTATCTGTACATACATACCTATGATGAAGTTTAAATTATAAATTAGACACAGTAAGCAGTTAGCAACAATACCTAAAAATATAATACAATTATAACATACTGCAATAAAAGTTATGTGAATATGTTCTGTTTCAAAATATCTTACTGTAGTGCTTTGGGCTATTACGAAGTAAAATAAAGGTTACTTGAACACAAGCACTGTGATACCCTGACAATCAACCTGATAACCAAGACTGCTACTAAATGACTAATGGGTGGGTAGTTATAATTGTGGATACACTGGACAAAGGGGTGATTTATGTCTCAGGTGGATGTGATCTATGAGACATTATTAAATAATCACTGAAATTCTGTTAAAGGTGAGGAACATAGTAAACCTCAGGTAAAACTAAGATATTAAAAATTTTTTTTAAATAATTCTATAAGCCTATGATTCAACTAAAACAATTAGTAATCTAAAGAAAATGGAATTGATCATTAAAATATTAGTAAGCAGATGTCAAGCTAGGAAGTTAAAATCTGAAACAGTATAATAAAATAACATTTGAATTAAGTTATTTGTAAATAATATACTTCATAGCAGAATTGATTATATATAAAAACAATGACAAGCAAAAATTCATAAGTAATGGAGGCTGGGTGGGCTTGGCATAAAGAAATAGAGAGGAAAGAATTAAAATTTTGGTTATAATATTGGGGATGGCCTTATCTTTCATAAAAAAGCTGACAGGCTTACCAGGGACTGTTAAAGATGAAAGATGTTGGGATCACTCCCCCAGGGTTAATAGCCACTTCTAGTCTACATTGACTAGGATATTCGTTCTGAACCCTGTGGTTTTTTTGAGACCTTTTCAGGAAGTCTGTATAGTCAAAATGGTTTCATAATAGTAAGCCATTATTTGTTATTTTCACTTTGTAGGCAGTTTCAATGATGGTGCGGAGGAATGGGAGGGGAAACTTTGGCACTTCTGTATAAGGCAATGCAGTGGCATCAGATTGCTGGTAGTCTTGCATCATCACTGCCAAACACTTGCTGAGCGAAAGAAAAAGAGCCAGTTTCAATTAAGAATATCTTTGATAAAATGATCTGGAGATGTTTTTTCTGAATCTTTGTACTCTTAATTGATCAGTGTCACCCCATTAAAATTAATTGTCTAAATAAAATTTAAAAAAATTCTTCCAGCCATCCAAAAACAACATGTCCATCCAACAAGGAAGATGGTGTCCCCTCTGGTCGCAGTCTAAGAGTCAGTCCACACACATGGGCCTCAGGCCTCCCCCCCTCATTTCTATTATCCTGGCAGCTATTAGGTTGCTGCCCCAAGCATGTGGCAATGGCGGCCAGCATATCCGCCTCTGCTCCAGAGGGCATGCTGCCATCCACCCCTGTCTCATAACTGTAGCAAACCTTCTAGGGGTTTCGTAGGTACTCTTTGCTGCTGGGCTTTTACTTTCTGGAGTCTTTGGATGGCAACTTCAGCCCCAGTCTCCTCATCCTCAGAAGAGGAGCTGGAAATGCCTGCTCTCACTGACTCAGAGTCACTCCACCGGCACGGCTCCAGCTTAGGCTCCTGTGACTGCCAGCTTTCCACAACTTCCAGGGCAAACTGTAACTCATGAACCTTTAATTCCTTCTCCAGCAACTGCTCCATTTCCAGGTGCTACTCGCGAACCTGTTGGCCTTCTTCTCCAGCGCTCTCTCTAGTTCCGGGATCTACATCTCTTTCCCCCATGGCCAACCCAACTTCTTCTACTCCTTGGTTTGCAGGCGTCGGGCAGCCTCTTGCACAGAGCTCTCGGTTTCTTCTCGCAGGGCTGTAAAAAATCAGCCAGCCTACGGTCCCCAGAAGGACAGCCATGGGGAACCATAACAACAACCAGTCCTCTTCCGCACTCTTCAAGAGTGGTGGTGGCTCCACAGTGATCTGATCCGAATCCTGCCGCAAACTACGCCAAATGTATGGCCAGTAGTCAGGGCCGTCGTGGCCACACACACTGCAGGTTAGATTTGGGCAGATGGTAAGCAAACAGTAGAGCCAAAAAATGGGGGGCCATTCCTTCATTCAAGACTTGTACCAGCCAACAGGCAAATACACACAGGACTCCCAAAGCCACCTACACATTCTCCGGTTCCATTACCAGGAGAATCTTCTTTGGTTTTTCCTAGAATCAAAGGCCCCCATCAGTCTCAGTCACCTCTGGTTCCCCATCTGCACACCTTCTCCCTTCTCCTCTCTGCACAAACTGGCTCCAGCACCCTGCCATCTTGGCTTCTCTCTTTCCCTGCCATCTTGGCTCCTCCTTCAGCACTCTGCATCCCCTCTGCTCTCACTCTGCCATCATGGCTTCTTCTCTTGCTCCTCCTCCTCTCCTTTTTAAAATTTTCCTGGCTCCAAAATCTCTCCTCCAGCCAACATTAGCATAGCAATGGCCCCTCCCAAGCAGTAAGGTAACCTGCAATTTGCAATCAACTGTCCTGCTCTGAGGGCAAGCACACATGTGGCTGCCCAGCACCATTTTTAACAATAAAAGTGAGCAAACTCATTTGCCTAACACTCATGATTCAAATATCTGCTCGTGATTTAAAGCAAAAAATCCCACAAGTGACTGCTTGTCTCTCAAATTGCTCGTGATTTCAAGTGCTCGTGTGTCAAGGTACCACTGTACCATAAACTTACTATATACTTTTATAAGTTGTACTCATTTACAGAATAAATATAGTTTAACATATATATATTTTTCCAACTTATTTTTTCAAAAAAGCAAAATCATTTGTGGAGAATTTTCTGTGCTCCAGAATGTTCTAATAATGTTGCACTCAACAAAGTGGCATACTCATATTTAAATTCCTGATATTTTTAAAAGAATAAATCTAATGTTATAAGGGATAACATATATTACTTTAAACATTTTTTTATTTTTAACTTATTCTGTTAAGGGATAACTTAAAAATAATAATAAGCCTGACCAAGTGGTAGCACAGTTGATAGAGCATTGACCTAGAATGTTGAGGACCCAGGTTTGAAACCCCGAGGTGGCCTGCTTGAGTGCGGGATCATAGACATGACGCAGTGGTTCCACTGGCTTTAGTCTAAAGGTTCCTGGGTTGAGTCCAAGGTCGCTGGCTTGAGCAAGGGGTCACTGGCTCAGCTGGAGCCCCCTTATCAAGACATGTATAAAAAAGCAATCAATGAACAACTAAGGTGCCTCAACTAAAAGTTGATGCTTCTCATCTCTCTCCCTTCCTGTCTCTGTCTCTTTTGCTAAAATAAACAATGAATAAATAAAAAATAAAACAAATTTAGACTTTTCTTGGGCTAAGTAAAATATGTCTTGATAAACAGCTGGAAACATTTCAGGTCCATATTTCAATATATGATTTATATGAGATGCTACTAGTCCATAAACTACATATAGGTGTTTCTCACATGGGCAATTATAATAGCTAGAATTTGAAACAGACATGGCATTTAAGTAAAAAAAAACAAAGTGTCTATTTATGCTGAACCTTAGAAAAAAAGCAGCGGTCACCTAGAAAGGATAATATACACATGAGTGCTTTTTAGTTTTTTCTTTTACCCACCAAAGCCAGGGTCAGGTCACTTTTTTGAACACAGTGCTACTTTTTTCTTCAGGATTACACCGACTACCTGAAAAGAGTTGACACTTAGGTTAGTGCTGGCTTGCAACTTTTCTGATGATATTGATAGTTACGGTTATTGTTGGAGGTTCCTAAAAACCACCCTCAGGTTCAGTGATTTTCTAGGAGTAACAGAACACAACAAAGCTGTCACACGTACAGGAAAGGTTTATTATAGTAAAAGGATACAGATTAAATGAGCAAAGAAAGACAGTGCCTAAGCAGAGTAGGAGAGACTAAATGCAATCTGCTAGTTTTCCTCTCCCATTAGAATTAATACAAACTGTGCTTAATTATCCCAGCAGTAGTGTGTGACAATACATATATATGAACTATTACCAACCAGGAAAGCTCACCTTATCCATGGTGTCCTGATTTTTTTGTGTGTTGCGGGAACCACGAGGGGGAAAGTTGATCATGTAGGCCTGGAGCCCCCTTGTGGCCAACCTTAGTTACTTCATCAGTTTGACTTCAGAAGTCAAACTCGAATGTGGCCCCCACCACAAATCCCATTGATACTGTTAAGGATCTTGCATAGCCCTTGCTTCTCAGTAAACAAGACATTCTTAATGGGCTAAACATTTCAAGGATTTAGAGGTCTAGATAAGGTTCAGGTGTGCAGAGTTTGGAAATCCCAGGTCTACTTGACAGCATAGTGGTGATATGTGATTTTGATATTATAAAACTTGTTAATACTTGGAATATTTCATGTCGCAGTGAACCAATCAATATTTTTTGAACCAATCAATATTTCCAAATGACTATTGCATGGTGCTACGAAATATCCATGAATAAATAATAGACCAATGAATTTTAATGGAACAGTATGTAATGTTTATTATAAATATGGTTAGATTGTAGTACATTTCATCTGACTTTCAAGAATTACATTAAGTATCAGTCTTTGTTAACTGTGAACCAAACAGGGCCCTGGCCAGTTTTTTCAGTGGGTAGAGTATCGGCCTGGTGTGCAGACGTCCCAGGTTTGATCCCGATCAAGACACACATCAGAGGTGACCATCTGCAGGCTTGTAACTGGGGTCTCAGAGATAAATGGACAGGGATTTGAATGCTGTCGTCAGTCTCCATTTTCACCTCTATCTGTTAGGAACTGTTAGCCTTATTCTTTATTACATACTGGCTCTCCTAAGTGGTGGAAAACAGCAAGTAAACAGAACCCTTTCTTTGATGTTGCCCCCTATAGCTTTTGTCAGAGTGGCTTTTGCTTCTAGTGTGAAAAAAATACTTGGAAGTTTTGACTCTGGTTCAGTTGCTCACCATAGAACAGTGGTTCTTAACCTTTTTTGAGGTACCGAACCCACCAGTTTCATATGTGCATTCACCGAACCCTTCTTTAGTGATAAATAAAATATGATTTATTTTTCCAAATTCAAGACATAGGTATATGTTTTTTTACTGGTGCACAAAATGAGCCGTGCATGAACATCACCTTGCTCAAAGAACAAAACCAACAAAGTGCATGAACTCACAACAAATTACGGTGTTACTTTATTCTGGTCTCCGCTGCAGAGGCGACTCATCGAACCCCTAGGGTTCGATAGAACCCAGGTTAAGAACCACTGCCATAGAATGATCGATTTTGATGAAGTCAGGTTCTGCAAATAAAATGAAAGCTTTCTCAGAATCCGTGTTGTCAGAATTGGGGGACGAAGAGGTCTCAAAGATAGTGTGAGTATGTTTTCCTAGAATGGGATGGGTGATGAACAGGCAGTTTCCACGTCAGCATGTTGAAGGTCAGCAAGCTGTATAGACTGCAGATGCATATCGTGTGTATTTAGAGCAGCTAGGGGAAGGGAAGGGCATCCAGGTGAGGGCTATATTTCTACTTTGGGATGTTTTTTTTCTTTTTATGTGATCACAAGCATTATATGGTAGGTGGTTTTTATATTTAAAGCATCCCTTTGGACAAGAGTGGCCTTTAGATGTTTTCTTTGAGGAGGTGGATTTAGCTCTGCCTGGTGGCATAGATATTCCTGGAGGGCATAGTAATGAAAAGATCTCTTGAATGGGGGTGGGAAAGATAATGCAGGTTGTGCAAATAGCTTGAATGGGAGAATGCAAGGCATGCTCCAGTTTGGCTAGATATGTGGATTCCAGTCAGGGATTATGATTTCAAAATTTCAGTGTAGGCAGGGAGTTTTGACTGATTTGTTTTACTTAACCTTTTTCCTGTCAATGCCTACTGTGTTCAGAGAATTGTACTGACTGCTAGATTAGAGACTTAAATGCCCTCAATATATATATATATTTTTTCAGGGACAGAGAGAGGGATAGATAGGGAAAGACAGGCAGGAATGGTGAGAGATGAGAAGCATCAATCATTAGTTTTTCGTTGCCATTGCAGCACCTTAGTTGTTCATTGATTGCTTTATCACATGTGCCTTGACTGTAGGCCTTCAGCAGACTGAGCAACCCCAACCCCTTGCTGGAGCCAGCGACCTTGGGTCCAAGCTGGTGAGCTTTTGCTCAAGCCAGATGGGCCCGCCCTCAAGCTGGCGACCTCGGGGTCTCGAACCTGGGTCTTCCGCATCCCATTCCGACACTCTATCAACTGTGCCACCACCCCGTCAGGCTGCCCTCAATGTCTTTTAGGTGCCTTTTAATTTAATGGAGAAAACAGATGTGAAATTGACTGACTATATTGCAGATGTAAAAAAAGTGTAAGAAATAAGCTGGGATGTGGTAGAAGATGAATTATGACCAGAGGATCAAGGAGAAGGCACTTAAGCTGGTCATTGAAAGAATGATGTGGATTTCCATAGGCAAAGCGATGGCACTAAGGGCATTCCAAACGAAAGGAATTCCGTGGTCAGAGGGATCAAGTCTTGAGAGTGCATGCTTGAAATATTTTGGAAGTGGCAAATAGTCCTCTGGGGAATGAAAAAGTCCTAAAAATTACTGAGTGCCATGCCAATAATTTGGACTTAATTCTGTAACTAATGGGGCCATTCCAGTTTTTGAGTTGTGATTCAGGGGTAGCTGTTTCTGAAGGTATTATAGTTGTATAAGGAAATGCAAGAGCAGTGAAACTAGGCGACCTGTTGCAGAGATTGCTATATAGGATAAGGAAAGCCATTCGTTGACAGTGGGAGAGGGAAAAGATTAGTGAGATAAGAGGGCATTGAGAAATTGGAATTTTAAGGCTTTTTGATTGATTGTCTAGGAGGGAAATAGGAGAGAGCAGTGTTTTTCAAAAATTGCTGGTCTGTGGGCTGGTCTGCCAGAAATTTTTTGTGCCGTTCTGTGAATGAATTAACTGCCCTGATGTATGAAGATTTTGAACCCAGTGATCTTAGTCAAATTTCCTTGTGATTTCTGCCTTAGCAGTCCCTGAAATTATTCTATTTTCACTGGTCCCAAGTGTAAAAAGGTTGAAAACCACTGGGGTGGAGGAATTAATGTCAGAACTGCTAGTGAGAGGTTTTCACTAGGTTGAACCATGTGTAATTGTTTTCTTTGTTTGCTTTTTATTACTTTTTTAACCTTAAAAACCAACAGTATATGGTTCTACGTAATAGTTTGGGTGAGTGGATTGATGTATGGCAGGGGTGCCCACACTTTTCAGCTTGCGAGCTGCTTATAAGGTGACCAAGTCAAAATGATCTACCTACAATCAAAATGCAAAACATAAATTTATTTCTTCTATATTATCATTATTTAAGTTGATATTATTACTATTTAATATTGTGTATTCTTCTTTCACCTTTCTCCTTCTCAGCTCTCTTTTCGGAGGAAAGTCAATGTCATAGTTTTTATGAACAGTCCGAAAAAACCGCTCCACATTTCCCTTCTTTGGAATAGCAATGGCACACAGACAGATGAGGCAAACGCACTTAGAATATGACATAGTGAAAAAAATCCCCTCCCATTCTCTATGAAAGTGGTAGGTTTTAGGCTTCTTACTCAGACCAGCTACAGCACTCATTTTTATACCCTTTGTTGTATTCAGTTAAATAAATTGAAGGCTAACTATGCGGCAGTGTAACTGAACAAGTTAGCGCCGTTTAATGCGCATGCGTAGGGTGTCAAAAGTTCAGATGTCAGATTGGCTACCCTGTATGCCAATCAAAAGACAAATGTCTTTTTAATGTCATGCGATCTTCCCACACTTCCTTCGCAGTCGACCAGTAGATCGTGATCGAAGTATTGAGCACCCCTGATGTATGGCATAAGTAAAGATGAGAAGCAGGAGAAGGGATGTCAGAAGAATGAGGATGAAGTCTTTTTTTCTTGTGGGATTCAAGTTGTCTGTCGAGATGTTCAGATTGAAAGTTCCAACAGCTGTTGTTAATGCAGGACTATCCTTAAAGTTGACAGGAGAAATAGAGATGAATTCTATTACATGGCTTATTACTCTATCATGACACTGGATGAGTATGATGAATATTTGACGTAGATTACATAAGTGATGCACACCCCTTTTTATTTGGAGATCTTAAAAAAGTTTTTCTTTAATATTATACTAGTTTTGGAGGACAATTATATATAGGAGGTAGGCAGAATGAAGTTTATAAATTATTTAAAATATAAAGAATTTTATATTTAAATAAACATTCTGATTTTCATATTTACTGTATTCATAAGTACAGAAGTATGTTGCAGCTTTTATTAATGGCTAACAGGCAAAAGTGTCCTTTTAAAAATTTTTTTGTGTTTTAGGAAATACTCTTCTGGGGTTTTCAGAGAACGTCTCAATCTGAAATAAGTATACAGTACTGTTTTATATTTCATGTCAGAATGCTTAATACGGGGAAGGGTTGTACAACTGCTCTTTGTATTTTATGTACTATTAAACAAGTAGCAGCAGCTTGAGAATAATATTCTTGTTTTCCATTGTTTTAATATATGAGTAATCAAGCAAATTAAACACTTTGTAACATATTTGGTTATTTGTTTTGCTTGAGAAACAGTGTTGATGTAAAATAAGGTATATGACAGGTAAAAAAATAGACCTAATTTTGAAAAATGAATATGTAGGCTGACCCTTTAGCTTCTATTAGGGAAAATTTACTGTTTTTTTTAAGTTTAAAATGAAAGAGAATTTACTAGTGAAGCAGCAGAATAGAAAGAAGGCTACTTAACAGAGCCACCTAAAGTTCACATTTTTAATAAAACTTTTCTGTGACTTCTTAGATAATTTATTTGTAATTCACTTTATTTGTAACATCATTAAAATTTAGAAAAAAATTAAGTAGATATTCAAATCTAGAAAGGTTATACATTAGACTGAAATTTTTGTGTATAAATTTATAAGAGTTATTAATGTTTAGTTTGTGTTAGATTATGAGCCCAGGTCTGTTTATTTGAAAAGACAAGCTTGAAGAGTATAAATTTAAAGCAAATTTGAGGAATAATTATTAGCTTGTACATTGGCTCTCCAACCTGTGACAAGTGCTAAGGCATCGTTCTTCTGCCAGCGTTCTTACCTGGAGAACAATCATTTCTTTGGATGGTTAATAAGGTTATTTTATTGAGAGCCTATTGGTTTCATAATGTACTTGAGAAATGTAAAAACTTGTTATGAAAATAAATCAACGTTTCAAATGTTAGTGGATAGCTCATTCTGATTTTCGGGTAGCAGCAGATGGTTAAATTTGACTATCACAGACATACTTCAGAATTGAATCCACTTTTTCTTTCCATCTTTCTCTTTGAATTCTGCACCTCTCTTCTTCAAAGGAACCTTGAAGCCTTTTATGATGTCCTTTGAATACCGAGTTGCATAGTTTGTATTTCATTTCATCATGGATAGAATCTGGCCATTTGCAGACTTTTGAGTTACTAGAGTGAAATGATTAAGCCTGTAATTTAGGAAGAGCCTTTTTGGGTAATGAATTTTTCTACAGTTGTAGGGAGGGTTGAAACAGTATGAGAGGAAAAGAGGGCCTGAACTAAGTAATCAATGCTGGAATGGAAAGTTGAAAAATAATTTGTTGGCAGGTTTTAATGGGTAGAGAGATAGTAAGGAATCAAAGTTGCTTTTGAAGTTTTGAGTCTGAACACAAGGAAGGATGCTTATGCCATTAATGATATAGAGGAATAAGGAGGAAGAGGAGTGTGTGTGTATGTTCATAGGGACAGTTGTTAATTTTTAAGATTCGGATATTCACCTTAAAATGAAGATCTTAGTAGCTACTTGTTAACTTGGGCCTGAAGCTTAGGAGGAAACCCAGGTTTAGAAAGATGAATTTGGGGCTAATACTGATAGATGTTATACTTTGAGCTGAAGAGGTATTGATATTTTTGTGAGTAAGAATAAATTGAAAAACAGAAAATTCTGTTGAAATAAACCCATAGGAAATGCTTTAGTGTTAGAATGTCCTTTGGCTAAATTTCATAATCTTTCACGTTTTTTTAAAAATTGTTATTTAGAATATTAACTTTAACAGGGTGACGTTGATCAATAAGAGTGCATAGGTTTCAGGTAAACATTTCTGTAGCATTTGAACTGTTGATTATGTTGTGTACCCATCACCCAAAGTCAGATCATTTTTCTTCACCATATATTTGTCAGTCTTTATTCCCACACCACATCCCCCTCTCCCTGGCAACCATTTCACTTTTATCCATGTCCAGGAGTCTCAGTTTTACATCCCATCTATGTGTGAAATCATAGTTCTTAGTTTTCTCTGACTTATTTTACTCAGTATAACGTTATCAAGGTCCGTCCATGTTGTCGTAAATGTCACTGTCATCGTTTCTTATGGCTGAGTAGTATTCCATTGTATATACGTACCACATCTTCTTTATCCAGTCCTTTATCAAGGGACACTGGTGGTTTCCATGTCTTCGCCACTGTGGATAATGCTGCAATGAACAGGGATGCAGTGTTTTTGAGTTTGGGGGGTAGACACCCAGTAAAGGGATTGCTGGGTCATATGCTAGTTCTATTCTTAATTTTTTGAGCAACTACCATACTTTCTTTCATAATTGTTGTACTAATTTACATTCCCACCAGCAGTAAATGAGGGTTCCTTTTTCTCCACAGCCTCTCTAACATTTGTTATTACCTGTCTTGTTGATAATAGCCAGTGTAAGGTGTGTGAGGTGGTATCTCATTGTAGTTTTGATTTGTATTTCATGAATAGTTAGTGAAGATGAGCATCTTTTCATATCATCTGTTGGTAACCCCTTATCAGAGCTGTTTGCAAATGTCATCTTCTATTTAGCTGGCTGCCTATTTTGTCATTTTCTTTTATTAAAAAAAAATAAAAACCTTTCACCTTTATTTAAAAAGTGTTATGGAGGAAAAAAGACCTTGAGAAAATGCAGAGGGTTAAAACCAGTATCTAAAACAATGCCTAAAATATAGTAGGTACTTAAGAGATTTGTTGAATGAATAAATGTAGTTTGGCTGGGATAGGGTACTTAAAGGAGAATAATGGTCACGTTATGGAAGACTTTGAGTGCTATGGAATAGTGTCCCCTCCCAAAAAAGAGTTATTGCTGGAAGCAGATGAAAGAATAGATCTGAAAATATTTTGAGTTTTTAAAATGTTCTTTGAGACATAGTTCTGTTTATGGAACTGAAAGAAGTTCAGTAAGTGAGGTTTTAAACCTACTTTAATTGGAAAGCTTACATTTCCATTTCATTTGATAAGAATGAGATGTGTGAAGTATATTTTAAAAGTTTAAAATATCCTTATGTTCCTATATCTATACATAAACGTTTCCCGGTACTTTCCCTCTGTCTGTGACATCCTTCCCACCTTCTTACCTCGCTGTCTTTAAAGTAGCTGCTACCTGTCCTTCAGGTTTCCGTTTAGCAATCAGTTTTCCAGGGAAGTACATACTAAAACCCCAAGACTGATGTGTTTCTACATGCCCCACGTTCTAGTACTACTTTACCCGATTGCAATTTGGGGTTTTCTTTTTATTCTCTACTAGATCATAGACTTCTGTGTCATAGTGCTCTATGGCATTAACTTGTTTTTCTACCATAGCACGATGCTTGGCATATCATTTGTTGGAAATGGACTAAATAAAAGGAAATGTTCAACTAAAGTTTGCTTTTAACCTTGAGATTTGGTATTTTAAATGTGTATGTCTTGCCTGACCTGTGGTGGCGCAGTGGATAAAGCGTCGACCTGGGAACACTGAGGTCGCCAGTTCAAAACCCTATACTGGCCTGGTCAAGGCACATATGGGAGTTGATGCTTCCAGCTCCTCTCCCCTTTCTCTCTTTCTCCCTCTTTCTCTCTCTCTCTCTCTCTCTCTCTCTCTCTCTCTCTCTCTCTCTCTCTGTGTGTCTCCTCTCTAAAATGAATAAAAAAAAATGTGTATGTCTTAAAATACAGGTAAAAAATGCTTTTGCTGCAATAGGTAGGAATCACCATATCCTCCAAAGTTTTAAATTGAGCATGGTGAAAGTAAAAAAATCAGTGTTTCCTTTTTTAAAAATTTTATTTAGAAAATTAAATTTAATGAGGTGACATTCATCATTAAGAGTACATATGTTTCAAGTAAATATCTCTATAGTATTTGAACTGTTAATTATGTTGTATGCCCATCATGAAAAGTCAAATCATTTTCTGTCTGTTTTTTTTTTTTAAGTAAAGGATTGTTTCAAGGTAGCTTACTAACTGTTGCTCCAATGTATTTGAGCAGATGGCAACAAGTCATTTCATTGCCCTAGTGCCATGCATTTACTGGTATGACACTGAATGTTGAAGTTCTAAGAAAAATTCATCTGTAGGAATTAGTAATTTTTGAGGAATGAAATTGCATAGCTATTATGAGATTGAGAATGTGAGGTAGGAACTGATGTTAGCATCCTGCTAGAGATATTGTGCTTTTTCTTATTTTTTTAAACATGTTTAATTACCGCATATCATTTCTGGAGAGCGTGTGGCTTTTTCTACTCTTCATTATCTATTTTCTAAAGTGATGGGAGTTAAGGGTAGTGAGAACAAGAGTTGGTTGTGTGCATTTTTTTTTTTAAGTGAGAGGAGGGAAGATAGACTCCCACATGCGCCCTAGCCAGGACTTACCCAGCAACCCCATCTGGGGCTGATGCTTGACTCAGCTAAGGTATCCTCAGTGCCCAGGGTCAATGCTCGAACCAGCCAATCCACTGGCTGCGAGAGGAGACGAGAAACACATGGTTGCTTCTTGTGTGTGCTCTGACCGGGGATCAAACCCTGGACTTCTACACACTGGGCCGATGCTCTATCCACTGAGCAAATGGCCAGGGTCAGTTGTGCGCATCTTATTTATTTGTTTATTTATTTATTTATTAAAATTTAAGTGAGAGGCAGGGAGGCAGACAGACTCTCACACGTACCCGACCAAGATCCACCTGGCAACCCTTCCATCTGGGGCCTATGCTTGAATCAGCTGAGCTTTCCTTAGCATCCTGGGCCAATGTTCAAACTAGTCAACCCACTGACTACAAGAGGGGAAGAGAAGCAGATGGTTACTTCTCATGTGCCCTGACCAGGGATTGAACCGAAGACGTCCGCTCGCAGGGCCATTGGTCTATCCACTGAGCCAACTGGCCAGGGATTTCCCCTTCATTTTATAAAGTCTATTTATTTTCCTTAATCATCAGCCCAGACAGTATGACTGTAGGAACTATGTTTGTTAAAAGTAAATATCGGGGCTTTCGGAGAATATAGTAGTCTTAATACATTTGTGTGTGTATGTCTTAAAACCTGAAATAACCATTTACTGTATTTCACCATGTATTCTTACGCTTCCATGTGTAAGACACACCTTATATTTGGGGTCCAAAATTTGAAAAAAATACAAGTGTGAAAAAGCGGGAAATGCAAGTAAAAAAACTACAACAATTAGTGCAAAAACAAGTGTGAAAAAATAGTAAATGCAAGTAAAATAAATGACAACCACTGTGTAAGATGCACCCAGTTTTTAGACCTCAAATTCTTTGAAAAACAGTGCGTCTTTTTTTTTTTTTTTTTTTTGAAAAACAGTGCGTCTTATAGATGGAGAAATACAGTAATTTCAGAAAGGACAAGCATGTGTAAGAAAATCTGATTAGCATCTTTGAGTGTTATAGAAAAACTTAGAAGTTTGTATTCAAAAGTATGTTCAAACACACAGAGTTGCCAGTGATTCTGGTGATAGATTTATTGGAAATTGGATTTCTAGATTTGTATTTCTTTGTATGCCTGTTGGTGACATATCTAAGAGGAAGAGCATGGTAGAAAGTAAAAGTGATCTGCTGGAAACTTCAATTTGGTTTTGTTTTTAGAAGAAGAAAGTCTATTGATGGTAGCACTATTTTAATTGTTTTCTACTGTAGTAGACAGTTTCCATTTGCTATTGTCAAGTTAGTTTTAAATAAATGTGCAGTTTGAATGAAGTATCTATCTGTATTCAGACTAGGTTGTTTGCTCATTGCATAGATTATTCTTCCTGATTAGGAGAGACAGACTAACGACTAACGGACAAAGGCCTCTTAGGCCCCTCAAATGTGCTCCAGCAATATACATCATATGTTTAGAAAAACATTTATGTGATTACAAATTTAGAAATACAGTGATTCCTGCAACTAGTTTTTTTTGTTGTTGTTGTTGATTTATTTAATATATAATTTCATCTTGGATATTATGGTATTTTAGATAAAGTGATTGTATATTTTCTAAGGAAATGAAATCAAGGGACTTCATATACCTATATCATTTCTGAACCAAAATTTGCAAAGCAAGCTGAGAAAAATGTATTTTTAAATTCCCTGCTGTTTAAACTTTACTAGTTTTGAGAGAGAGAAAGAGAATAAATTTACTTTTATTTTTATTTATTATTTTTTTTAAGTGAGAGGGGAAAAGATAGTGAGACAGACTCCTGCTAGCACCCTGACCGGGATGCACCAGGCAACCCTATCTGGAGCTGATGCTCCAATCAACTGAGCTATTCTCAGTACCTGGGCCATTGTTCAAACCAATTGAGACACTGGCTGTGGGAGAGGAGACGGAGAGAAGGCACAGAGGAAGAGGGAGAGAAGCAGATGGTCACTTATCTTGTGTGCCCTGACCGGGAATCGAACCCAGGATGGCTGCACGCTGACCAGTACTCTGTCTACTGGGCCAATTGGTCAGAATCTAAATTTACTTTAAGATAGGAGAACTTTGGCACAGTATTTAAAATGCATACTGTCCTTGGCACCCTCCAAATAATACAGGGTGGGACAAAAGTAGGTTTACAGTAGTGAGTATATTTATGAATTATTGTATTATTTTCCACATGAACAACTGTAATCCTACTTTTGCCCCACCCTGTATATCCATATTGGGGAAAGAGTGAGCCTATTTGAAGGTTTCCTTCAAGAGTTGCCAGCAGAAATGGAAGAATTTCTAGTTTATAAATACTATGGTGCCTCCAGCCCCAGTTAATATGTGTGATTTGTAATGCTCAAAAAGTTTGGGGAATAGAAATGTCCTCTTGAAAACAATGCTTAGCAGCAACAAGAGTGTAAAATAGGAAGATAATTGTAGCTTAGATGGTTTTTCAAATTAATTATTCATTATAAAACATTCATAAAATTTATGATTTTCATTGATTAAGTTGTATTAATCAGTCCTGTAGTCTTTTTTGTTATATATGGTGTATAATTTATATGTTGATGTTAGTACATTTAATAATACCAAGCCAACTTTCTGAGATGGGTACTATTATTATATACCTCTTCTAGATGAGGAAACTAAGGTTCAGAAATTAAGTAATTGGCCCATGTCTGTACAGGGAGCCAGGCACAAGCAGTGGTTCCAGAGTTTTTACCCTGAACCCATTCTACTATAGACTAGAATAGTACTTATTCATTTTCATATTTTTCTTTGAAGGAGTTTAGAACAAATAGTTAATTTTTTCTGAGGTTGAGATAGAGATTATTTCTCCTGTTTTACAAGTCAGGTACAAAATGTTGTGACTTGACTGTAATTATGGAGATGGTTTCTGGTAAATCCTCGTCTCACTAGTTGGCTTAGTTAGTCTCTTTTGAAGGAGTTTAGGGGGTGTCACTATAGCCATTTTTCTTGAGCTCTATCGGCCTAGATTGTTTTAATATCCTTTTAGACAAAGATAGTAGCCGTCAGAGATTAGTACTTTCTTATTTGTGGACATTAAAGAAAGTAATTTTCTTTTTTGCATTGGCAAAGAGGGTCGAACTGGACTTCTAAAGTCTTTTTCTAGTATTTTGTTTTATAATTTGACATGTCTTCTTTTCTTCAACAAATACTTTTTAAAATTAATATTACTATGTACCAGGTTCAGTTTGTGCGTTATAATTGCCACAAATATAAGCAGAGTAAAAAATTTAATTTAAGTGATTTAGCCCCTAAATATTTGGTAATCTCACATTATAACTTAGAGTATACTCATATCCCTTATATGACACTTCAATTACTGTGTTCCTTACAAGTATTCTAGATTTCAGTTGTGTTTCTTGTTACTCTTGTTTACTTATTTGAAAACAATCACTAGCAAAACTACCATTAAAGATATATAATAAAGCTTTGATTGTACTGTATAGACTTAGAGAAATAGTATGCATGATTAAATAAATGTTTTCTTTCATTTTCTTGTATTGATGCTACTGTAACTATTAGAACAGTGAGAAAGTATAGCATTTTTATCAAATTGAATCTTTATTCAAATATTCACTAGGGAAGTGACTCCTTATGGAGTGTTATATCTATGGTATGGTGGTTATGTTTTGAGAAGGCATATTCTCTATCTTTTATATAAAATGAATTAAATTACAGATTTTACAAAGGGTAAACAGCTTGTTTCTGGCTGCTGAAGTTAAATATAACATAATTCTTTGTTCAATTTTGACATTAAAATGGGACTTTGATTCTCCTGATGGGTGAAATACTATATGTTCATCAAAAAAGTCACAGGTTAAGAATAGATTGAGAAACATGGTTTGAAAGTAGACCCAAGGAATGATTCTCAATGGATATAGAGTGTACTTAGGTTCTGTAAGTTTGTGAAGTATTTGAATCAAATCATATCACATTGGATACGTGATTTACTTGTAGAGCTAGAGAAGTTTTAACCATATGTGATTTAAATAAAATGATTATTTTTATCTAGTATGATACTGACTGTTTTGATTTCCAATTTTTTAAATGGATTGCCTGTTGTAACAGTTTGATTGAATTGCGTTTTATGCTTTAATAATAACTTTAAAATAACCTGTGCGGAAACTTTAAAGTACTTTTGTTACTATAATTCAGCTTGATAATTTAAAGTAAACAATAAAGATAATTCAAGAAATTCTGAATTTTAAGACCATTCAATTTATTAATTTTTATTTGCATGCGTGTGTGTGTGTGTGAGAGAGAGAGAGAGAGAGAGAAAGAGAGAAAGAGATACAGAGACAGAAACAGAGGAATAGACAGGGACAGACAGAAAGGTAGATGAGAAGCATCAATTCTTTGTTGCAGCTCCTTGGTTGTTCATTGATTGTTTTCTCATACGTGCCTTGATGCGGGGATGAAGAGGTTTGGCTACAGCCGAGAGAGTGACCCCTTGCTCAAGCCATCGACCTTGTGCTTCATGCCAGCGGTCTTTGGGCTAAAGCTAGTGACCTTGTGCTCAAGCTGGTGAGCCCACATTCAAGCTGGCGACCTCAGGGTTTCGAACCTGGGTCTTCTGCATCCAGTCTGATGCTCTATCCACTGCACCACCACCTGGTCAGGCTCAATTTTTTTTCTAGACCAACCTGACACTTGTAACAGTGAAATGTTTTAATACTTTTTGAGGATCTATTGTTGGACTGTTTCAGTTTATACTCATAATCAAGAATTGACATGTTTTGGTTTTTGTGTTTAAAGCTTATAAGCTTTGGGCGTGAAGGGAATCAATCACTAATATTCAAGAAAAAAAGTTTTTTTTAAATGTTTTCATCTTGAATGTAATACCCATTTTAATGTCAAAATCTTACAGAAAGTACACAGATGTATAAACAAAATCACAAATAATATCTTTTATATATCAGTAAAGGAATCCGTTAGGTACTTATTATAAATTAATAATTGTGTTATTGCCTTACATACCTCTGGATACATGGTCTCATCAGGTGAGTTCACAAAGTAAAGGTAACTAAATATCTTTTAATCTTGATATTTTGCATAAAGCACAACAGCAATTTAAGAACTAACCAAGTGCACAAAAATAGAAACTTCACTTAAAATTGTCCTTGATTTTAACTTTGATGTTTAAATCTGCTCTGTGGCATAGTTTCACTGCTTTAGGCAATAAAGAATTACCAGTTATATGTACTCAGGAAGTTCCATATGTTTTCACAACTGAGTAAACGTCTGTCCTGGAATTCAAAATTTTGTATTTATCATTTATTGTTTAATTTTAGCTCTTCAAGGAACTTTTAATGACCATCAATCTAAACTTTCTTTTAGATTAATGAAACATTCTTCGAAGTTATATTTTCTTGTTAGTAATCCCAGGAAATGGCTGAAACGAGTTTAGAATTTTAGAGAAATGCAACATTGATTGTTCCTTCCCTTCTAATACTGTTTACAATTATGTTTTTCCTATTAAATTATAATGAAGTTTCATGATTACATTTTTCATTATTTTATTTTAGTTTTATGCATAGATTTCCAGATAAATGGGTTGATTTTTAGAAGAAAATTAAAAATAATTATGTGGAGAATGGCTAAAGCTTTTTAAAAAATAAACTAAGTAGTCAAGAATAATACTGCCTGACCAGGTGGTGGGGCAGTGGATAGAGCGTCGGACTGGGATGCAGAGGACCCAGGTTTGGGACCCCGAGGTTGCCAGCTTGAGCGCGGGCTCATTTGGTTTGAGCAAAAAAGTTCACCAACTTGGACCCAAGGTCGCTGGCTTGAAGAGTTTACTCAGTCTGCTGAAGGCTCACAGTCAAGGCACATATGAGAAAGCAATCAATGAACAACTAAGGTGTCAGAATGAAAAACGGTTGATGCTTCTCATCTCTCTTCGTTCCTGTCTGTCTGTCCCTATCTATCCCTCTCTCTGACTCTCTCTGTCCCTGTAAAAAAATAAAAGAAAAAAGAATAATACTTAGTTTTTATTGTAGCAAGCTTACAGATATAGTCATAGTAGTTTGGTAGTTTTGATTGATACATTATTGCTAGTTATTATGTATTAATGTTTATTGTTTTCCTTGGAATGTTTCAAATTAGACTCCCAAGTATCAGAGGATAAGTTTGGATGACTAACATATTTAAGAGTTTGAGAATAATTCATAATTACTTTGTAGATTCGTTACCATGACCATATGAAAATTCCAATCTGTTTCTAAGTGTGCTTCTCTTCATCTCAATCCATGAGTCTTTTATAGGCATAGATTGGTAGCATGAATAATGCTAGAGTTACTACTGCCAGTCATTTAAGCCTATCATCTGGTAATATGGTTTGAAATAAATAATATCTTTGTCATTTTAACTCTTCCTGCTCTCAGTTAAAAATGACAGAGATACTATTTATTTCACACATGTTCATTAAAAAATTTGAAGAGTTGAGTTCAAATGAGTGATTATAGAGTAGATAATCATAAGATCAAAGGGAATAATGAGCTTCCTGATGAAATAGGAACTTAGAACAGTAGCCATTAGCATCCTTCTGTTTTCCTATCCTAGGGTTAAACACTAAAATGGAATGAAGTTTTATTGTCCCACAGGTAGCATATGCCTTGTTCCTTAGTAGGTAGAGAAGTAGTAAATCATTTGTCTCCATTTGTCCATCTTACTCTTGTTTTTTCTAAGTAAGGATTTGATTGTACATAGTAAGTGATTGTATCTTGAACAAATAGACATAGTCCTGGCAGAAGAGAGATGGGCATTAAGTGGAGGAAGTTCATAGGTGAGATAAGGCCTGAGCTTATAGAACAAATTAAAAACTTAATAAATGAGCCTGACCAGGCGGTGGCGTAGTGGATAGAGCGTCGGACTGGGATGCGGAAGACCCAGGTTCGAGACCCGGAGGTCGCCAGCTTGAGTGCGGGGCCCATCTGGCTTGAACAAAAAGCTAGTCGGCTTGTACCCAAGGTCGCTGGCTCCAGCAAGGGTTGGCTCGGTCTGCTGAAGGCCCGCTGTCAAGGCACATGTGAGAAAGCAATCAATGAACAACTATCGTGTCGCAATGGCAACGAAAAAAAAGACTAATGATTGATGCTTCTCACCTCTCTCTGTTCCTGTCTGTCTGTCCCTATCTATCCCTCTCTCTGACTCTCTCTCTGTCACTGTAAAAAACAAAAAAAAAAAAACCAAAAATAAAACAATAAATGAATTTTTTGAGAGTCTGCGAAGAAGAATTGAGTTAAAATTGGAGTAACTAACTGTTCAGAATAAAATGTAAATGTTCAGGTTACATGTGGGTATTTATAACCTCTAGTAGTATGTTTTCCAACTACCGTAAGTATTTTTATGATTGCTATTCTTATTCTAATCTCTTAATTTTTCCCCTTAGGTGGTATCATGGAAAACTTGATAGAACTATGGCAGAAGAACGCCTCAGACAGGCAGGGAAGTCTGGCAGTTACCTTATAAGAGAGAGTGATCGGAGGCCAGGGTCCTTTGTACTTTCATTTCTTAGCCAGACAAATGTTGTCAACCATTTTAGGTAAGTCTTTATTCTTATCATAAGGCTGTATAATGTAGCTATTTTGCTTTAGTATTCATAAAGATATCTGCTTTAATAAAGGTGAATGACTCAGTGACATTTAAATAGTGGAAAGCATGATCTGCTTTCAATGAAATGATTTAATCAGTGATTGAGAGTAGATGTTGAATGTTTACATTTTTGTTTAAAAAGATTACTATTATTGGGCATTACTGTGATAATCCAAATATAATTCCCACTTTTAAAGTATAAATTCTTTAAATTACAAGGAAACTTTGAGTGGTAAAGTGGAAATAACAGACTAACAGATAATATAGGAAACAGTTTTTAAGAGTAAAGGTATGTACCCTTTAATTTAGTTTAGCTACACTTTTCTGAAACTCTTTGCAAATGTTCATTTCAGTTAAATGAACATGTAGATTTTCAAGTACAGATATCAAGTCTGTGTGTATAAATATATTCACATATTTTATTTGATTTCAATTTTATAGGTAAGATTGAAAAACATCACCTAGTGCTTATAAGTTAACTGATTAAATGTTTATATACCTTTGATGTTTACATTTTAAAATAAGTTCTAAGGGTAAGTACTATCCTGCCACATGTAGAATGGAAATTATTATACTCTGTAAATATTTCAAGAGATCTATAAGCTGCTTTTAGCTAGAGAAAACTTATTAAAATTGCTATTCAGCCTTTGTATGGAAAGTGAGAAGAAGTAACTGATGATGGAGTCACAAATATTTTAATGAATTAGGTAATAGAGGTTTATAAGTGTTACATGTATTTCATTTCAAATGCATACATACATATTTGTAGAAGAAATAACCTCAAGTAATTTATTAGCACATGATGATGACATTAATAAGTGGTATGTTACAACAGAGGTGCCGATAAAAGAGTATGTAAATAATAGATTAATAATTTTTTTATGAAACTTGGTCTTCAAAACTGTCTCTAAATGTTTTTTGTTATACTCTGTTTTTTCCTGTACAAATAGGATTATTGCTATGTGTGGAGATTACTACATTGGTGGAAGACGTTTTTCTTCTCTGTCAGACCTAATAGGTTATTACAGTCATGTTTCCTGTTTGCTTAAAGGAGAAAAATTGCTTTATCCAGTTGCACCACCTGAGGCAAGTAAAACTTGAATAAAATATCTTTCAAAACTTTTATTATTTTACTCTAGTAATTGGTTTAGCTCTTGCTCAGTTTCATGTGATGTTTATTTAATATAATTCAAGAGTGTCTGTTTGTTGTATTAAATTTTAATTCTGGTTGTATCAGAACAAAACCCATAAATAACTTCATTAAAAAAGAAAAAGTTGTTTTTCTATAACTTTGTATTTAAGTTACTTGATTTTTTATAATACTATATATATGGTGATAGCCTAACAAATATTTTTGAATGAATGAAGAGTAAGTAATAAGTGATTTCATAGTGCTAATGTGGAAGTTGCCGCAAGATTCTGACCTTCTATATTATCAGAGAAAGGTTAATTTATATGTTCCATAGAGTTTATTTCAATTTTAATGATTGTTTATATTACTGAATCAAGCATACTAGTTGTACCGTTAAAAGAATTTTTATAAAAACAACAAAAATAAACATATTTAGGCTTTGAGTATTAGGAGCCTCAGAAAAAAACAGTTTGAATGATACTGTTGGGTTTTATTGGGTTTCACCTAGTGTGGACATACTTGATTTAACTTTGACATAAGAAGTTTATATATCTTTTGTAAATTACTTTTTATGGTTTTTAGCCAGTTGAAGATAGAAGGCGTGTTCGAGCCATTCTGCCTTATACAAAAGTACCAGACACTGATGAAATAAGGTATTTTATAGCATGTTCTCATTTATTGACATTTGAAATAGGCAATTGAAAGACTTTGGTAATTTATTGCTCTTGGACCAGTAAGGTTTTGGAATTTGAGGAAATATGCAACAAGGTAAAAAGTACCTTTATATTGAGTTTAATATGCTTGTACTCCTAATTAGCTCTATTGGTTCAGATGGTCGATTTGGATCAGAGTGGCCACAGGGAAGATGACAGGTGAAATAACTTAGCTTTTATTAGACTATTTCTAACACAGTAAGGAAAATTCTGTTATATTCTATACTTTTAATTTTTATTACATGACCTTTATGCCTGAACTGTAAATGCCTCTCAAATGATTATTAAGCTTCTGTTTTACATTATGGGTGAATAATTTTAAATATTACTAATGGTATAGAACTATAGAACATAGTAATTTTTTTGCTTTTATTTCTATATAATTTGATTTATATAACTTTGCAGTTACGTTATTGGTGTCTCTATAAGCTATTTAACTTTTAATAGAATTTTTTATTTTTACTGGTAAAATTTAAAGGCTACTTTGAGTAATTACTGATCCTGGGTATACAGTTTTTCATTGAAATCAACATCAGCATTTAAAATATTAGCTATAACTTTTGGGGGGTATTAAAACATTTATAGAAATAATGGCATTTTAAAGCTCAAAGATTCAGGTATCTGGAATCTCCAAACTGGAATTCCATTTTATATGAAATGTCCTCAAAATAACTTTTTAGTTCGTATTGGCACACCTTTATTGGGATTTAAGCTGGAAAAGTTAATAAAAGGAAGAACAGAAGAAATATATATAATAAAGAACAGCTGTAAATTACAAATTTAGGAATTTTGAATAATTTGTTAATTTACTCAGATTTATCCCCATGGGGTTATCTAGGACAATAGTTTTCAAAGTGTGATCCATGTGACCTGTGGATACTTGAGACCATTCAAAGGCTTTATGAAGTCAAAACTTTTTTCATAACAATACTCAGATGTCATTTGCCTTTTTCACTGTGATGCTACTCTGATGCTACCAAAGCAGTGAGAAGTAAAACTGCTGGTGCTGCAGCTAGCACAAATCAAGATAGTGGCACCAAAGCAACCATGTCCTTCACTGCCATACTTTCGCAGTTAAAAAGAGCCAGTTTCAGTTAAGATTGTTCTTGATGAGACAGTAAAAAATATTTATTTTAATAAATCTCAACCCTTGTCTATGCCTCTTTAATATTCTGTGTGATGAAATGGGAAGCATTCATAAAGCACCTTTGCTGTGTACTGAAGTTTAGTGTCTTAAGAAAAGCAGTGAGCTCAGAGCTGAACGAGCTGCTACTTTGTGCACACCATTTTTACTTAAGAGAATGACTGACAGGCAAACTGTGGGTATTCAGACTCTAGTATTTGACTTTTTTGTTTTTTAAAGAACAAAGTGAGTCTATTACTTTAAGGAAAATAACTGGCCAGTGATAATTGAACTTTCAAACAAAAATTAGAATTTTGTAAATCCTAGTATTTGCCATCAGGAGTTTGGCAGTTTTCTAAACAATGACTTTTTGATGACCAGTATTTTCTAAATGATCAGTGCATGATATAACAAGTTTATGCACAGGTATAAATCCAATTGAAGTATGAGATAGACAAATAGTTGTCATTGAAATGGGTAGAGAGAGTTCATTGGTACATAGTTTTATATTCTACATTACAACTAACTTTCAAGAAAATACCACTTGTTGAGTTTTTGTTATATCATTTATAATTATTTGAAAGGCTGTTAAAATATTCATCACTTTCACAATTACATATTAATATGAATATGTACTTTAAACAAAATATCATATTGCAATGGCTTAAATGAAGGAACAGATATAAGAATCCATCAGTCACAGTTAAGCCACACATTGAGATTTGCAAAAATGTAAAACAAGAATATTTTCACAAAACTTGTTAAAGTTATAATTATTTTCCATATTCTTTACTACCATGTAATGAGGTATATTATTTTAAAAGAATCAGTGTATATTTTTAAATATTTCTACATATTTTAAATATGGTAAATATCAGCAGATATAATCCATATAAATGAAAACCTTTTAAGGTATCAATTTTTAAGAAGGTAAAGGGTTGCTGAGAAACCTCCCTCAAACTGAGAACAACTGATGTAGGAAAATGAAAATTTGAATTGTGTACATTTTAATTCTATGATATAAATATGTATAAGTTTTGAGTCTTTAAAATTTGGATATACTTGTTAAGTTTTATAGGTAAAAACATCTGAAGATTGATGAGATTAAGCAAAGCACTTTAACCTCTTTTGGTTGGTAAAAAATGAAAAATAATATGGAATGAATGTTATGATTATTTGTACTTGTAAGATTTTTATTTTTATTTATTTTTGTTTTTGCACCACAAATTGTTAGTGATAGCAATAATAACAGAAGTAAAAAGAAGACTCTTATGATTGCTTTCAGCCAATAAATGACACTTGTCACTTCTCATTTCCCTTTTATTTTTTGTTCACATGTACTTCCTTTTTAATCATTCATAACTATTTCCTTGGATGTATTAATTAATGTGGTTGGTTCTAGAAAGGAATAATTTACTTGGTTAAGTGGTAATATCTGCTACTATTCAGCTAGTAAAATATTGATTACTCTTAACAAGAATTGTAGAAATCAAAATAGAATGTACCCAGTCTCCCAGCCCACTGAAGGGCTTATTAAGCAGAGAAAATTTTTATATGTATGAGACACACACTCATATATACATACACAACACATAGACACAGACAGTAATATGGTGATAGCCAGAGGGAAAGAGGTGGGGGGAGGTGGAAGTGGGGAAAAAGTGAATAAATGGATGCGGAAGAATTTAATTTAGGTGATATGCACACTGTGAAGTATGAAGAAAATAAAAGTAAGCTATCAAAAAACTGACTGCAATATTCTGATTTTATTCAAATAGAGTACATTGAAAGTGTTGTCTATAGGTTTTCTGTTTTTAAATTTGTCCAAGAAACTAAAGCTTCAGATAGTCTAGCACAGTGGTTCTTAACCTTTTTTGAGGTACCGAACCCACCAGTTTCATATGCGCATTCACAGAACCCTTCTTTAGTGATAAATAAAATATGATTTCTTTCCCCAAATTCAAGACATAGGTATATGTTTTTTTACTGGTGCACAAAATGAGCCATGCATGAACATCACCTTGCTCAAAGAACAAAACCAACAAAGTGCATGAACTCACAACAAATTACGGTATTACTTTATTCTGGCCTCCACGACAGAGGCTTCTCCGAACCCCTGAGACCAACTCATCGAACCCCTAGGGTTCGATAGAACCCAGGTTAAGAACCACTGGTCTAGCAAAAGTTTTTTAGACTTACCTAATAGAACTTCAGTTTGTGAATATTAAGACTGAAAGAAAAATTGATAAATATATGACAGCTATGGGTATTGATACAGGGTCAGTCTTGAAACCTTAAGCCTTCAGAGGCATTTGTTCAAGGCTAAAAGAAAAGTTCAAGGAATTACTGATGGTTTTATATTGATGACATACATCAACAACATACTCCTCCTGTGATTGTGTGGAGGTTGAAAACATCTAGATTCCAATGGAAAGAAACTGGGTAATGTATGTATCACTTTACTTAGAAATTGATAACAAAAGATAAGCATGTGTTTTCATAATACTCTTATGTCCCTTGGTAACACCTTTAGAGAAAGAACACTGTGCTTGCTGGGTCATAGATGTCTGAATGAATTAAATAGAAACAAATGTTTTTAGTGAGAAAAATGTTAATTCTTGTAAGCATCTTCAAGACAGGCTAATTATGCTTATTTAAAATAAACTTTTTCTAAAGGAAGTATATCCTTACTAAAGTAGGTATATGTGTAATGAATTATTTATTTTATGTATATAATAACATTGAAATTTAAATTTTCAAGATAAGCTTTCTTGTAGTTATATACCCCAAAGCCTATAATACACATGTAATTATTGTTTACAAAAATTCTAATTTGAATCTAACAATCCAATCATATAGATAGTGCAGGCACCTTCATTAAATCCATTTTACCTGTGAGGAAATTAAGATTTATATTTGTAATTGTGAAAAGTTTTACATGTAGATAATGCCAGAAATGTGGTATGGTACACAATTACTCAAATGTCCATGTTTAAATTTTTTGTGTGTGTGTGACAGAGACAGACAAAGAGAGGGACAGATGAGGACAGACAGACAGGAAGGGAGAGTGATGAGAAGCATCAATTTCTTTGTTGCAGCTCCTTAGTTCTTCATTGATTGCTTTCTCATATGTGCCTTGACCAGGGGGCTATAGCAGAATGAGTGACCCCTTGCTCAAGCCAGCAACCATGGGGTCATGTCTACGATCCTGTGTTCAAGCTGGTGAGCCCGCGTTCAAGCGGTGAGCCTGTGCTCAAGCCGGCAATTTCGGGGTTTCGAACCTGGGTACTCTGCGTCTGACTCTCTGTTCACTGGGCTACCACCTGGTCAGGCCATGTTTAAAATTTTTAATTTTAGTAACTTTATAATTGCTATTTTCAGTTTCTTAAAAGGAGATATGTTCATTGTTCATAACGAATTAGAAGATGGATGGATGTGGGTTACAAATCTAAGAACAGATGAACAGGGCCTTATTGTTGAAGACCTGGTAGAGGAGGTGGTAAGTTCTGTTCTGTTCTTCTTTCAGAATTATAATTTTTTGTAAAATTGTGTAATTTGTCTGTAATCAGGGAAATTTTCTATGCATACATTTTTATTTATGAAAAACCTGAATCACAAGTACAAGGACTTATTATAAAAATGTATCAGTAATTGCTATTTATTGTGAAAAAAAATAACCAAATTAGCATGTTTTAAACCGCATTTGCCAATTTTCAGAAGGTTTTTCTGAGTTTCTTAGAATTGAAAATGTATTAACATTTGTGCTTATCTGTGTTTCTTTTTGTCTTGATCTCTCTCATAAATAATATGTCAGTGATCATTGAATCTCAAATATTTTATCTATCAAATATATGCATAATTTTCTAATAACCTTGGAAAAACTCAGATATGTTACAGATATATTACCCATGGTTCTACATTTTAAATATTCCCTTTATTTTTATTGTTACCACATAATACATTTTAGCAACAGTATAAATAATCATGTTTCTACATTTTAAGATAGGTCAGCATTCGCATTTCAGGAATATACTCAGACATCACTGAAACATAGCAAACGTTATTTTACAAATTTGGGATTCACCCTTTTCTTTCAGATTTGTCCAGTGAAAAGTATTGGATTTCTGTTATCTTTTAAAACCCTCAGAGCTGCTGTTTTTAAATGATACCATGAACTTAGAAATAAACTATGAGACCTGTGTCCCAGGAAGACAGCAGTGGAATATATATATACATTTTTGCTATTAGTTTTCCTTTCTGCCTATTCTGGCAGCCAGATCTTGATATGGAGAAGTAAAACATCTGAGGAAAAAAAAAATAGGAGGAGTTAGGGCAATGGTATGATACAGTCTGTAGTTATAGTCACATAGTTGTAGTAGAAAAGCTGGGGTTAGAACTCCTACTGTATTCTACAGTAGGAAAGATATTCCATATAGGCAAGAATTGTTCAAACTGAGGACACTTACTCTGTATGTTTTACTACAAAATTTCTTAGTTAAAACTTTATTTTGGATTTTCTTCTCCTTGTTCTAATATCTCTCCCCCCATTATTCTGATTATTTAAAGGAATTATAGTTGAACTTTTCTTGAGCTGTTGGAATTCTGGGTCAAATTTAACAAGATAAACTTTAATAAGGATAAGTGAAAATTATCCATGAGTACAGAAAGAAAATTGTTCCATATAAGAGAAGGAAAGGTGATCTTACGTCAATACAAGGAAAGAAAAAAAGAAAAAGTTCATAACTCAGTATGAGTAAACATAATGTGATGTGGCTGCTAAGAATGAATATAGTATTACTTAGAATTAATAGTAGCCTAGTTTCAAGTTGGAGTTATAAACAATTTTTACTCCAATATTCAGGATAATTTTTCATAATGATACTCATTGGAACACAGTGATTCTTTGTAGATCAGAAAGCCATTGGAGATTGTCTAGATTTCAGGCATTCAGTTGATGGTTGGATTTAAGGAATTTCCCATTCTGAAATTCTAATTATTGTTCTCCAAGCACATTTAAACTTTTTATATCTTGGCTCTAGAATGTAAGCCTCTGAGTTTTGTGTCTGATTCAGTGATGTATCCCATTTCCTGGAATAGTGTCTGACATTAGTAGGCATTTAGTATGTAAATGTTTATTGAATGAATGATTGTCCTCTATGCCTATTCTTTTCCCTTTCCCTCAACATTCCTGCCCTGCTAGACTGCCTTATAAAATTGATTAATCTTTATTCATTCAATTTAGGTGTTGCCCTTTCTTTCATAGATTTTTTATGTATTTCTAGATTTAGGCTAACTTGTTTTCTCATGTGTCAATAGCACCTTAATTTTATATTTCATTACATTGCATAAAATTAATTGATTGTATAAATCTCTTCTGTAGAGATTAACTCCTTTTGGACAATGATAATCTAATTTGTTATGTAATGATTTTTAGCATACAGCTCTGTATATAATAGGCATTCAGAGAGTGATTTTAATTTAGTTAGGTATCCAAAAAATATTTTTTAACTTATTGATTTTAGAAAGAGAGAGGAAGGGTGTGATAGATGTCCATTTGTTTTTCCACTTATCTATGTATTCATTGGTTGATTCTTGTATGTGTCCTGACTGGGGATCGAAATCACAACCTTGGCGTATCAGGATGATGCTCTATCCAACTGAATTACCTGGCCAAGGCTGGTTAGATGTTTAGTAAGTAAGAACCAATTTGAGAGAAGTAAATCCATGTACAGTTAGACCATTTTTCTACTCTTTCATTATTTAATGAAAACTCAGTGCCAGATAGTGTTCTCAGTACTAGGACTACAGTTCAAAATATACAGGGTGGGTGGGGGAAAAGTAGGTTTACAATTATTCATATGGAAGTAATACAATAATTAACTCTTTGTTTTGTGCAATCATGACAGTAAACCTATTTTTCCTCCACCCTGTTTATTCAGTGGAAATGATATGCCCAGTCTTGTGCTCGTGATTGTGTTGGTGATGCATGTTAACAGAAGTGCTAACAGCTTAAGATGCTTATATCAGTATAATAGAATGAATAACACTGGTGTATATTAAATATGTGATAGGATTGTCAAGTAGAGTAGGGTAAAGTTCAAAAGATGATGAAAGAAGAATGTTCTTTCTATTCAAAGTAAAAGTTTGTATTTACATTTTAGGGATTCATTGTCTTAGAAGATGGTATTTGAGATAGATCCAGCCTAGATGGTTTAGATCAGTGGTTCTTAACCTGGGTTCTATCGAACCGTAGGGGTTCAATGAGTCGGTCTCAGGGGTTCAGAGAAGCCTCTGTCGGGGAGGTAAAGACACATTTGTGTAAAGTCGTGATGAGACGCCCCGCTTGGCCATCACTTGCTGCAGAGGATCACGTTACATTGCTTGGCCAACCAGTGCTGTGGGGAATTTAGTGCGCACAGTAGTCACGGCTGTCATAGTTGTACGTCATGTGGTTTCTTTCTTAATTAATATTTTAATCCATACTAAATATGTCGAGCAAAAAAGGAAAGTGGTCGACGAATATGTACAACATGGATTCACATGTATCACGGAACGGGATGGGAGTCAGCGTCTTATCTGCATGATATGCAATGCCAAGTTGAGCAACTCTAGTCTCGCACCGGCAAAACTAAATTTGGAAAAAAAAATTATATTTTATTTATCACTAAAGAAGGGTTCAGTGAATGCGCATATGAAACTGGTGGGTTCGGTACCTCAAAAAAGGTTAAGAACCAGTGGTTTAGATTTTAACTAACAGAAAGCAGGGAGTGGAATGGACATTGCAAGTAAAAAAGAACAACAGTGTTAGGAGGATATAGATTAGTGAAATAGGTAGTTATGTGTGACAATGATATTGATACCTAAAGAGAACTGATAGTAGTAGAAACGTAGACTTGATTTGGTTGTAAACTGAGGAATTTGTAAGCAGTTAGAGGGATAATAAGGGTTTAATTTTTAAAAGTGGTTTTTATTTGTTTTGCTGTTTCTTAAGTTAAGGCAAATTGATAAATCTATATTGGTGTGGTGAAGTTGAGCACAGAGATAATTAATACTAGTTGGACTACTATAATAGTTTAATAAAAGGGAGGAAAAGGGCCTGAATTAGAATAATCACAGTCAGAGAGAGTAAGGAGAGAGTTTTAGGAAGATATTTCTGGAATAGAAACATCTTTTCATATATATATATAAATCGACCTGAAGGCAAGGTAGAGATGTTTGAAGGTATAATTTTTATTTTTAATAAAAATAGATTAATAGTTAATTATATAAAATACTGTCTTAATGTCTTCCCCTTTAGAGCCGGGAAGAAGATCCACATGAAGGCAAAATGTAAGTTTGTGTTAATTATTAAAAGGAAAAAAAAATATTGTAAACCTACTAATTGGATAACTTCAGCCACAAAATATTTTGAAAGAAAATGGGTACTTTTGGAGCTGACTTAAATTTAATTTAGCTCAGGAACTGCTGTTTAACATATTTTCTTAAGGACCTAGTGATAAAATCTTATTTTTAAATAATGAAGATGTCTTCTACCTATATAGAACTCTACTTTGACCAACTATTCAAAATTCCTCACATTTTAATTTTCTTATTGATTTATAAATAGCATTTTTTGTTTTTGTCACAGGGCTTTTATGCATTTTGTGGTTTAGGTATTTGGGGAACAGAAAACTTTTCTTCAAGATCATGGTTCTTTACCATGTTAATAAGACTCCACAAGGACTCTCTGCCCATAATCTTTTAAAGCAGATTTTTAATACCTTGTAAGGTCTAATTCAAAGACCAGGTATTATTACCCCTGCTACTTGCCACATTCATCTTTTATATTATGGAAGTTATTAGCTGTAATCAATAACCTTTTAATGGGAAATCATTTCATGTGCTGTTTCACCTTTGCTTTAATTTTATTATTGTCCTTGAAGATCTTAACTCCTAATCCCAATTCTATTTTACTCATTTTAATGGACTATTTTGTTTATCTTCAAATATCTTTTCAGTGGAACATTTTTTTTTTTTACTGTTCTGTCAGCATTAATGGGTGGAATTTAAGGCTTACCTCTCAAATGTTTATTTGGTTCTGATCTTTAGAAAAAACATTAAACTGAACAGTCCTCTGAAAGTCATTATATTTAGTTCCCCACCCTTCTTTAAGTGGAACATATGAGATATTTTTCTGAATTCATTTTCTCTATCATTCAGTGTAGCTGCAAAATAAGCTCCATCAGTGAGACTGTACCTTATTGACCATTAGTTTGAAGTCTCCCCACTACTTCTATCAGGAGTTACAAATTCTAGTTAATGTCTGGTGGTACATAAAGATAATGGAAGCAAATAAAATGGGTCAGGTGTATATGTTCCTATTTTTCTCAAATTACAATAATTTTCATCTTTCTTATTTTCTCTCTTGATAGAGATTAAGGTCATGGAACTACCAGTATTTCCTACCAAAAGAAAAGAACACTCATTCATTCTACATTAGGGAAGACTGTGGGATGTCAAAATTAGAAAATATTTGCCTGCAGTATGGTGACCACTCTAACTGATATGTGCAGGAATGGGCATCTAGTGTTGTGTGAGATCCTCTTGTATTTCCAGAGCTGCTAGAGAGCTATATTTTTATCCTTATTAAAAATAATACCATATGTTTATTTGAAAGACGAAAACATGTCAAATGCTAGTAAAATGTCCAATGCCATTTATTTAAAGCTATATCCAGTTTTCTCTTAGCATTAAATATTAATCCCACTGTCACTTGGAATTTTTTTTTCTTATTTACTACCATTGTGATTGTTGTTTTTTTAACATCATTTTCTACTCATTAGGTATTTAGTGTAAGTTAAATTTACATTGTTGATTTATGTACAGTGTGTCCGTAAAGTCATGGTGCACTTTTGACCAGTCACAGGAAAGCAGTGTACCATGACTCTACGGACACACTGTATTTGTCAGTTTCTAATTTCTTAAGGTGGAGACTGGCAGTGAGGCATCCTCAGTAACGTTCACTATTGCCTTTGAGATTAAATAAGCTGTATAACTTTAGCTGTGGTTTATTCAGCTCTCTGTTTCTATGATATAGGTGCCAAGTCCTTGTAATTTTATCTTTTAAAACACTTCTAGAACCTATGCCTTCTTCTCAGTCTTAAACAATTATATTCTAGTTCAGGTCCTTTACATCTCTTACCAGCACTGATGTAGCAGCAGCCTCTAAGTGGCTCTTCCTTAATGCTTCAGTCTCTGAAGACCCTTCAGTGGCCAGAATCATCTACCTAAAACACGTATCTAACTGAATCACTTTTTCACTTGAAAATTTTAACTGGTTCTCTACAATCTTTACCTTACTTGAACCTAAAAGGATCCTCTGATCTAGCTCTTGAGTCCTTTCCTACTCCTTGTGTTTCCTACTCCTTTCCTATTGCTTGTCACTTCTGGTATTATACTCTCCAGCTTGTAGATTTCAGATGCATAATACATTTTTATCCTTTGTTCAAGCTACTTCCTAGGCCAGAAATCCTCTCTGTTATTTTGGTTAGTTCCTATTCTTACTTAAAGGCTTAACTCATTTTTCACTCTTCCTAAGAAGTCTTCCTTTACCTTACCTAGTCACAGAATTGGTGCTGTTCTCTGTCAGTCTAACAGTGCCCGCAGCACACAGCTATCACTGTGTCTTAGTATATTCTCTATATTATTTTTATAATTATACAGTATTTCTGTCCCTTTTACTTACCACTATGTGAATTCTTTAAAAAAAATTCATCTTTCTATATTTGGTACAGACGATGTGCTTGAAATACATACATGTTACATATAGGCAATAAATGTATGAATGAAGAAACTCAAATCTAATCCTTTTAGAAAACAACATTGCCAATTTGTTCTCTAAACATTGCCAATTTGTTTTCTACCCTCCATTGAATTCCTTTTTTCCCGTTTTTCTTTTTTTCTAGCTATAAAAATATAGGATTGGCCTTTGCATTTACATTGAGAGTCCCAGGAATCTGAATTAGTGAGTTAATGTTTAGCATAGAGTTAAAGAGAGAATTTTACAAGTTTAACACTTCATTCATTCACATTTTATGTGAAAGGTAAACATTCAGTTACATTTTAATACATTGATCAGTACTAGTATGGATAGTTAAAACACGTGAGTAGTCTCTAAACCCGTAACATTGGTTTTAGAGCTCTTACTTCTTTCAGTCTGGTAGTATTTTTACTTTCCAACTTGGTTTTTAAGTCATTAGTAGAAACATTTGTAGACCCTAACAATGTATGACAAAGTAGTAGAGCTGATATGGAATTGTCAGCTTGGGATTGAGTGTTAATCAGCAAATAGATAACAGTACTTGAGGTAAATAAGAGATTTCAAGCAATTCAGTTACTAGCAAAAATTTTAAACCAGATGTGTTATGTTATTTTAAGGTAAAATTCAATTAGTGACTATATACTATGGTTGACTATAATTACATTTATGATAAATTTCTAAAGGCTTATTTTAAGTATACAGAATATAAAATATTCTAGCAATCTAATTTGCTAGGTTATTAGTCCAAATAGAATTAGGAATACTAAGTCATTCTTTTTCAGTTCTTGATAGTGGAATTCATTCTTTCTCATCTGCTTAATTTTTCTGATTTTTCAATAAAGTATGAATCAGACTTGTTGATTTTATTTGAAGAGAGAACTTACCATGTATTATATGGAAATTCACTTTGAGAGAATAGGAGAATTTATTCCCTTTTTTCCCCTGGATAATTCTGTAGTGGCCTGGATCTGTACCACCTTTCCCTCCCAATAGGAAGAAAAGAGAAAGCCAGCTATAATGTAAGGGTGTAGCAGTTTGTCATTATCAGAATTAAAATCATGGCTGCTATTATATTGGTAATTAATATGGAAATTGTAGTTTATACTAGATAGCCTCTAATTTTTCTTGTTGAAATTATGCATATTTATAAAGTGTAGTAACATAGAAAAAGGAATAATTGATCAGTTGTATTGCATTTATTTTATTATGTCAGCTTGAATCACTTTTTTTGTTGTTTAGTTTTGATTGTATAATAGCGAAAAAGACTTTTGATTATATATTTAATTTTCTTTTTAAAGATGGTTCCATGGGAAAATTTCCAAACAAGAAGCTTATAATTTACTAATGACAGGTACTTGTATATTCACTTACCTTTTCTGATGTCTGTTTAAAAAGAATAAAAATACAAACCAACTATTTTATGTATTTTACCTATAGCATTCATTTGATACACATTGTAATTTCTTGCCCAGCACAGAAAAACTGGTGTTTGTATTTGTTGGTGTGTTTAGTTGAAAACATGCATGCAGTATAATGTTCAGTGGAATAGGTTTTCCTTCTGCCCTAGACCCCTCACCTCTTCCCCAGAAGCAGCACCGGATGAGAGGTTTTTCCTCTGAAGTTTTCTGTGTCTACTTCACCCCTAATTACCCCAGTATACTCCACGCATATTCATAGGAACATGCAACATGTTAGGGTATATTTTGGGAGATCATTTCATATCTGCACATGTAAATTTTCATTCTTCTTTTAATGACCATGAGCCCATGAGCTTTACATTGTATAAATACCATAATTTATGATCAGTCTCTATTAGAGGAATATTATGTTGTTTTCTTTTTTTCTTTGCTGTTCAGCTGCAGCAAATGTTACTGCATTTATCTTTGTATACTTAGGGAATTATATCATTGGGCCATATTTAAAATATATCAATCTAAACATTTCCCAACTGCTTGTTACAGAGATAAGCAAAGTAAAAATTGATTTATATTCTGAGTTTATATTTAAAACAAAAGCCATTAGGTCTTCATTCTAACTAAACAGTTAAGACTGAATTAATTTATCAAGTATTTCTTCAGTAGACCATACCATATTAGGATCTGAGACAAGTTGACATGTAATCTATAATTTAGAAGTCTTAGTTCTTTAAAAACAACCACAGTTCAATAGTTCCTATAGTAAATAAACTACTTATTGTTAAAAATGTTTTTTTAAGACATTGTATTACAATGTAATTATTACTATGCTTATTTGAAAAATTAGAAGCAGTTGTGGAAGTGTTCACCTTTATTCTGAGTGATGTAGGCTAAAGAACATGATAATGCTATTTGGTAGTAATAGAGACCAAATACGCAAACAAAATGCTATCAACTTTCAATGGTACCAAAAACGTTTGTTTTTGTGAATTTACTGAATTTTGAATGTAAGCTTATGTGTGCTCCACCAAGTACTTGAACTCACTCTTGTATTAGGCATATAGAATTGAAAGCATCAAAACTTACACAATATCCTTACATTAGTTTTTATTTTCATTGGTTATGTGCTATTTTAAGAATCTGGTGATTTTTCTACCCTGAAAAGTACACATAAGCACTTGTGTGCACAATTTTGTATTAATTCTTTATATTAAGCATGAAATGACTTGATTTAAGTGCCTTGGCTAGATGATTGGAACTTTTAGTAATTTACATAAAAATTACTTCTGATATTTTCGAGTGTTTATTGTGCTTTCCTCAAAGCAATCAAGTTCTGATCTATGCCATTAGGACTTAGAAAAGGCAAATGCATCTTAGTGTTGTATCTTTGCCAGTTGAAGATATCCAAAAGACTTCTCTAAAATTAATGTGAAAGTATTTTATATTTAATAATTTGGTTCTTCATGACTTTTCAGGACCATACCAATTGAATAGAGTACACGTGTACTGATTTTTATAAGGTACACAATATTTCAATTGTTTTGAATCTACCTTTGTAGGCTTTTGTTACTATTTTATTACAGTTACTACTTTTTAATGTTTAATCAGAAGCATTGATAAAGTGCAGAGCATTCCAAAGCAAAAATCACTGTAACGTTTTTAGATTCTTCTTTAATAAGTGAATTTACAAACAGAATGTGGCATTTTTAGTCTGTATTTTCTAACTGTGCTTAGATTGTTTTTTCAAGGTTGACAAGTATAAACATTATTAACCAGAAGTCATTGCTGCAGACTTCTGCCTTGTATTTTTATATAATAAAGACAAGCAATATCATGGGTGGTTGTGACTCATAAACCAGAAAAATATTTTAAATGTCTTGAAATTATCTTTATTATAAAACAATTTTTTGGTGAAAATTAGCATATGTTTATGACTTTTGAAAGTACTTTTGTAGTTATAGTACTTAACACTTCTTTTTTATTTGATAATTAGGTAATAAAACTAACAGCTTAATTTTTACAGTTGGCCAAGTCTGCAGTTTCCTTGTGAGGCCCTCAGATAATACCCCTGGTGACTATTCACTTTATTTTCGGACTAGTGAAAATATTCAACGATTTAAAATATGTCCAACACCGAACAACCAGTTTATGATGGGAGGCCGATATTATAACAGGTAAATTATGAGAAATCTTTAGTTATCTCTTACTTTTGGCAAAAGTAGTTGAAATGTCAGTAATATAATTTATTATATTAGATTCAGAATTAAAGTTTGAAATTAAATTTAAAGTTAAAAGACCTTTAATAACTTAGTATAAATGTCCAAGAATTCTTTAGACATTTTCCAACATGAATATAATTTAATAATTTGTTTTCTTCAAACAGAATTTATATAATTTTATGTACTCACAACTATAAACCTAGTTTTGCCTCACCCTGTATATATTCCAGCTATTCTGTCCATAGGAATAAATATGAAAAAAATTAAGTATGTCCACTTATCTATATCTGTATTCCAATTATTGAATCAGTAGGAAGAACATGAAAAAATCAAGTGGTAGATTAATAGACTCGTTTCCTAGAGGGAATCTCTAAAATACCCATTCTTTTAATGTATTAAAGGAATGTTTAAAATTCTAGGATTTAAATATTTAAGATAATAGAATGGCCTACTGATTATAGAAAAACACAGTTTTTATTTTTTAAAAACTCATGTCATGCTAAACTTTATGTTAAAATATTTGTCAGTTGTTTTTGGTTTTGCTTATATTTCCCAAATATTAAGAATATTTTATCACTTTTTATCAAAATAATTAGTAAGCCATTTCTGCTGTAGCAGCAATTGTACATGTAAGATTTGCTTTTTGTCTTTTTATAAATTTAAATGTTTTATGACCAAACTCCATATTATTATTATTATTTATATAAATTTCTTAAATTTACCTGAACTCACTACTTGATAATAAATAAATGCCATTTCTGTCACTTCTTCCTTTCATTCTGAGAAATGCTCTTATTAAAAATTTTAAATGTAGACTTTTAATTCCTTTTTTATGTAACAGTACTCCTAAGTATGTGTATGGAAAAGTGGAATCTCTGATTAAGGTATTCTGATTGTAAACCAATACTGGGAAATGTCTGTTTTTCTAAAATAATATAACTATTATGATCATATATCTTATTAATGTATTCCGGTTATATGCTTTGAAAAAACTGATGAATAGATAATCTTGCTAACAGGGTATTCCTATATTTTCAAAATTTGCATTTTTTATGAGACAATTTGTGTTAATATAAATAATTTTTATTTTAAACAGCATAGGGGACATCATAGATCACTATCGGAAAGAACAAATTGTTGAGGGTTATTATCTTAAGGAACCTGTACCAATGCAGGTCAGTGATGTTTTCTCCTTTTGTAGATTTTATTTCAAAATGCATTTTTGGTGGTATGTTTATATGTACACACTCATGTGTATAAAAATTAGTTAAAATTTAAACCTGTGGGTTATTTAAATCCTTTCAGAATATAAAGTAAGAGAATCTCTTCGTTTTTGCTTATATATTGGTTCTAGATAATTAGGAAGTCCTTGATGATTTTTTTGAGAATGGAAGCATTCATTGGGGGGCAGAAGCTGAGTCACACTGGGTGAAGGAGTTAGTTTATTGAAGACTAAATAGTATAGACAGCTAGGAGAAATCACAGCCAGGCATATCTAGGTGAGCTTGGAAAGTAAAGAAACTAAAAAAAAAAATAAGATAGCTAGAAGCAAATGTAAGATCCAGAGTGAATAAACTTTTTATTTCTTTGTTTATTTGTGTGGGTTTATGGTAAGAGTTCTGAGCATGTCTGTACACTCTGAGTAAAGCCAGTTATACAAAGTAGAGTGACATTGGTGGTTGAGGGATGGGTAGTGGCAATGACTGACATACTAGTTCCTAGAAAAGGCAGAGTGACTAAAATCCAGAACATGAGAGGAAAAACTGGCCTTGAACAAGTGAGCCTGTTGAATATTACTTGCTTAATGCATAGGGAGATTAGCCTCTGTTTCTTATAATGCTTTCTGCAGTTTGTGGGTAAAGAGTGTAGTAGAAGTTAGAAAAGGATATAACGATATGCTGCTTAGCAGTGGGGATGCAGTTTGCAAAAGTGTTGTTAGGTGATAGGGTCTTTTGTGGTCATCACAGAGTGTATTTGCACAAACCTAGACAGTATAGCCTACAGTTCACTTAGGCCATATAGTACAGTCTGTTGCTCCTAGACTGCAAACCTGTACAGCATATTACTGTACAAACTATGTGAGATTAAATCAAGCACAAGAGAAATCATAGTCAAGAGGTGTAGTAAACATGAGATGTATGAGGTTTTTGCAAGCATAACACAACACAGTGTGTTATAATAAATATTTCTTTTGTAAGTAGTTGTAAGTAGAGTCTAAAATAAAAAACTAGCCTGACCAGGCGGTGGCGCAGTGGATAGAGCGTCAGATGCAGAAGACCCAGGTTCGAGACCCCAAGGTCGCCAGCTTGGGTGCAGGCCCATCTGGCTTGAGCAAAAGCTCGCCAGCTTGGACCCAAGGTCACTGGCTCCAGCAAGGGGTTGCTCGGTCTGCTGATGGCCTGTGGACAAGGCACATGAGAGAAAACATCAATGAACAACTAAGATGTCCCAACAGCAACGAAAAACTAATGATTGATGCTTCTCATCTCTCTCCATTCCTGTTTGCCCCTATCTATCCCTCTCTCTGACTCTCTCTGTCCCTGCAAAAATAAATAGATATAAATAAATAAAAACTGTATTAAGTACATAAATCAGTAACAGCCATTTATTATCAAGTATTGTGTACTGTACATAATTCCATGTGCTGAGACATATGATTGACAGCACAGTAGGTTTGTTTTCAACAGTGTCATCGCGAACACATGGTTGAGTGGTACACTATCACATTATGACAGCTACAACATCTACGGTGTCACTGGACGACAGGAATTTTTCAGCTCCATTGTTGTCTTATGGCTGTACCATCATCTATGTGATCCATTGTTGACCAAATGGTCATTAGGTGATGCTTAACTATACTTGAAGACAGTGATTAAGGATTTTTCTATGTGGAAAATAAAGGGACATAAAGAAGGAATGTGAGAGGTTTTACATATCCAGCTAAACTTGTCCAGTGCTTTGTAGTGTCTCTAACTTCTTTTTCTCTTCCTAACAAGCTAGTTTGAGATGGCTATATCTAATACTCATTGCAGTTGCTGAGGGGGAAATGATCTTAATGCTTGATACAAATTTAAGAATTATCATAATCTTGTCACATTTTAATATAGGTAGGCAAAGTAGGTTTACGTCTTATTTAAAATGATACAAATATTGATAACATGATGGTACAAAAAAAATAAACTGTGCTTTGTGTACTCACAGCTGTAAACCTACTTTTGCCCACCCTGTATGTCTTGGTTCATTTCCTCATGCTTTTCTGGCGGAATGTAAGGTCCACAAAAGCAGGGGTTTTGTATTGTATTCTCAGTGCCTAGAATAGTAACAGTACCTTGGCATTAGATATTCGGTCAGTATTCATTGAACAAATCGATGTCTGCTCTAGCAGAAAGTACCCACTTCACCCTCTGTATTATCAGTAATGTCTCTGATCTCATGGTGCTTGTTGCTATTTCCATGTCACTCTCTTCCTCTCTGCCTATATTAGCTGCTAGTTTAAGATCCATCTGAAGTTTGACTTCCTCCTTGGCATCTTAAATAACTCATCACCATTACTGGACCACTTTTGTTGGAAGTTCTGGCAGACCTTGACTGTTCACTATTCTAATTACTGCATATGTAAAACTAATTTTCTTTTCTTAAACCACATAGTGTTGTCTAGGTTTCTAGAAATCACTGCTCAGGATCTTTTGTATTAGGGGTCAGAGATCCATTTACCTCCACATGACAGATCCTGTGACTCATTCCCATTGCTGTATCCTTAATTCTGATTCATATTGGTTGCCTGAGTTAATGATGCTTTTAATTTGTTTCCTAAGTTCACAAAATTTATTGGTCTACAAATTGTCATACATTTTTCCCATCATAAATTTGTGCTTAGAATTTTCTAATTCTTAATATTAGAAAAATAATGGTGTGACAATTAATAATAGCAAGTGACATTTAATAAACGTTTTGTACTTAAGTTATAAGGTTGTTTTAAAAATTATTTCAAATATGCAGTGTGATCCACTCATACTTGTTACAATTTCATACATGAACAAACCTCAAATTATTGTTACATGTGTAAGTGCCTATTAAGTATTAAATACTTCAGAAATAACATGCTGATTACAAAGCAATTTGTTTACTACGTAAAAACCATTACTTGCTGTTTGAAGTTTATTAGTTTGGACCTGGAGTAAAAGTAAATTACAGTAGACCCATGCCTACTCTTCCCAGCAGGACTCTCACAAAGATACAAAGACTAGTAATACCCTTTTATTAGTGGAAAAACTGGTTAGCTAGAAAGTTAGCTCACTTCCCATGAGGTGAGCCTGCAAACCCCAACTCAGGAAAGAGCTGTAACAAAAAGAGCACAGGCCTACCTTGGTCTGCCTACTTTGTGGGACTGACACTTCCTGAGACAGACATTAGAAAAAAGAAGCAGTGTTTTGAGACAGTTCATCCCACAATAAAAGTAACAGTTTTCAAGCATTATATGTTTTAGGCACTGTTTTTTAAAAGAATTAATTAAAGTATTTAAATTTTTTAATGAATTGATGAGGTTGATAGTATAATTATACCTTTTTTATAGATAGGGAAACTGACCTGAGAGGCTAAGTAAATTACTTAAACCATCAAGTCATTCTTGATTATTTTTCTTCTCCTATACTCTGTAGCCAAACTCACAGGAACATCATGCTGACTATGCCTTCACAATATATCTAGACTATCACCATGGCCAGAATGTGACTTACCTGTTTCTGTCCTTGCCCCCTTAACCCTTAACATTGCACAACAGGCAGAGAAATACATTTAAAATGTGAGTCAGATCGTGTCAGTCCTCTCTTTAATACTTGCAGATATTCTAAATTTCATTCAGTAAAAGCCAAAGTCCTAACAGTGTTATATTAGACCCTAGAGGGGCATACCATTAGTTTTATACATTTATCTCTCTCACTTGTCTCCATTCAGACTGCTGTCTTTTAAAATACACCAGGTTCTTTGCTCTAGTTTTCACTTTGCCCAAAAGGATTTTTTTCTAAACTATCCTCTTGCTGTACTCTTAGTTCTTTCACATTTTGCTCAAAACTTAGCCTCACAGAGGCTTACTGTACACCTTGTTTAGTATTACTACTGGACTTACCCTGTAAACCACTTACCATCTGTTAATATATAATTTATTATCTCTGTCCCTCATTAGAATACAAGTTCTTTGGGGGTAAGAATCTGATTTGTTTACTAACATATCTCAAGAACCAGAACAAAGCCTGGTACTCATCACACATTTATCACATTAATTTATTAAGTGGAATATTTCTAGTCATTAAATGACAAAGGTATTTCCAACTGAAGTCTTGCTTCATGAGCCTGCATACCAAACTTCAGTGCAAAAGCTTGCTTTTGTGGCCTGACCTGTGGTGGCGCAGTGGATAAAGCGTCGACCTGGGAACACTGAGGTCGCCAGTTCAAAACCCTGCACTGGTCTGGTCAAGGCACATATGGGAGTTGATGCTTCCAACTCCTCCCCCCTTTCTCTCTTTCTCTCTCTCTCTCTCTCACTCTGTGTCTCCTCTCTAAAATGAATAAAATAATAATAAAAAGTTAAAAAAAACAAAAATAATTCTTAAAAGCTTGCTTTTGTGGCTATCAGACTATCAGATTATCTTCTTCCCTTGAAGAGGTGTATATAACTTCCTTCTCCAGAACTGTGTAGAGTGGGCCCAGAAGCCTTCCCTACTGTCATCAGTGGTTACTAGAACTTGGAAAGCAAAGTTGTGTCCTTGCCCACAGTGTCTTCTAATATGATGGAGTCCTTTGGGATCTTTTTTGTCTGTATATTAACCCCAACCTTAATATAATTTATTGAAGACCTCTATAAATTTTCTCAAAATCAGGTATTTAAATCTAAATTAGTAATGTCTTATAACGAATTACAAGTATGTCCCATTCTGCAGTTAATACTAAATATTATCAATATTGAAATAACTACTAAGTACAAATCAATAGAAATAGGAAAATAGTTATCACTATTTATCATTTGGGCCCAATGTCTCTTTTTTAATATTTTATATTCTAAGTCATTTTACAAATAACATGTAGAAATAGGAATAAAAAGACAATCCCAAAACATTACTAGAAAATTTAATAAGAATTTAAATGTTAGCAAACATTTTTGTTTGACCTTTCTATGAAGGGTTTACGTACCTGAAATGGACAGTTGTCTTTTAAATGCAAGTAATTGTTCATCCACTGTCATGAGTGGACCTGGAACCATACCATCTTGTAAATTCTAACTGCAAATTTCAGATACATTTTGAATAAGTTTTTCTTTACAGTTACTCTGGTTATTCTTGCACTTTAGCTATCAAAATGGAATCATGAGTCCAGATTTTAAATATATTGTTTCTGGTTTCTCGTCTCTATATTTCATCATCAAATGCAATTCTTTTGAAAACTTTGATGGCTCATCTTTTTGTTGGAGAGTACAGTTTTTTTTGCTTTTGTAAATTTAAAATATTTTTATGTTCATCAATTACAATAACTAATGCAGTAAATTTTTAACATTTCTGCATTATATGTCTCCTTCCAATAAACTTTGGATACAAATCACCTTTTGTAATTTTACAAATTATATGAAGTAAATCTTACTGCACAGGCATAAAAATGTAAGGAATAGTCTTATTTCCTTTGAGCAAAAAAAGATAATCTAAATTCGAGTCACAAAGTATTGCATGATCATATCCTTCCTATTAAATGACTAACAAATGGAAATACCATATTTCTTCCCCATCCTAGAAATATGTTGTTTACATAGTAATTCTTTAGTTTTGAGAAAATTATCAGATACTGTCTTTTAAAGAATTATAGTCATATCAAAATCAATTTTAACATAACACTAGATCCCTGCTATCTGTTATTTTGCATTCATCTTCTGATTGTTTTAATAAATGTCACACATTTCTTTGTCAGTATTTTCTCAGTTATAATGAGCACAGAATTAAGAGTTCTGCAATTTCAGCCTCAGTGAAGACTAATTAAAAAAAGAGGTTTTTTTTTCTTCTTTAAAAGATAATATAGTACTTGACAACATAGTTTAAAAAAACAGCCAAAGGGTGACGCTATATAGTTCATTTATTTTACTGTCACATCATCCTCTAGGCCAAGGATTGGCAAACTTGTTCTATAAAAGGTCAGATAAATATATATTTTAGGTTGCATGAGCCATTTAGTTTCTGTTTCTATTACCAAACCTTGACTTTGTAGTGTGAAAACAGCCATAGATGCTATCTGTATAAAGGAATGAGAGTGGCTGTGTCCCAAAACAGTCAGTGGGCTGAATCTGGCACATGTACCATGGTTTGCCAACTCCTGCTCTTTAGCATGCTTTGGGGTAATTGTTGAGTAATGATGAAATGGTACCTAGAATGATGAAACAACAGACTGTTTCAAGATATAGGGAAAATAAGATCCATGAAATCTCTAGGGAAAAATTAATATAATATTAATCCCTGAAAATAGAACTGCTCAAAAAAGAAACTAAAAGACTAAAATTGAGTCTAGGGTACCCGATAGTAATATTAAAGATTGATTTATTTTGGAAAAATAATTACAAAGGCACTTATATAGTTTTCTTGATGTCATAATTCTTTGTTATTGGGTAGGGGGGGTTAGCAGTTAAGATCTCTGCATTCCTAAAAGTCAGTGTTACATAAAGTCATCCAATAACAACCATTGGGTAATGGGAAAGTTTGATTAGGGCACAACATCACATCTTCATCAATGACACTTAAAAATAAAAACCTAATAAAAATGTAGCATCCTTTTTAATACATACTAAGTGGTTAAGAAGTAAACACTACAATAAAGATGGCACTTTGAAAACGATCTGATTTCCTTGTGGAAGTCACATTGGAAGGGTTTTGAATATTGTGAAGTGGGAGGAAGGGGATTGTCTGAAATCAGATGGCAGTGTAATAGCAAATGGGCATGGCATGTAACATTTGGGGATGTGAGGGGATCTGAGGTGTGTTTTGTATATCCCCACGCATCTCAGTTCATAAGTGCGGTTTTCTGCACTCATTGAGTGTTTACAGATGTATTTATCCGTAAGCAAACAGGATTTTATGTTTAAATTAGTTCCTAATTCAGTATGCTGGGACAAATTTATGTTTTCAAAACAATGTTATTTGCTACCAAACACTATGCGCCCAGTGTTTTTGCACACATGCATACCTATCAAAATTTAGTTTATTAATTAGAGTAAGAGATTCATAACAACACCTGATAATAAAATAGGACAATTATAATAATACAGTGTAATAAAAGTAATGTTAATTGGTCTCTAGAATATTTTATTTGTGCGGCACACCCCCCTCTTGTAATCATATGAGATGATAGTCTGCCTGATGAGACAGAGTGAGGGGACTGATACAGGCGTTGTGACATAGTGCTGGGCGACGGATGGTTGCTTGCACACAAGTGCTGTAATAACCTCAGCTGCTGATGGGAGATAGCTAAATGAGCAAGTAGCAGGTACAGCGCGGACCACGGGGAAAAGGGGTGGTTCCTGTCCCAGGTGGAGTTTCATCACGATATGCAGAATGGCATGCAATTTAAAACCTATGAATTGTTTTATTTCTGGAATTCTTCATTAACTGTTTTTGTACAGTGGTTGACTGTGGGTAACTGAAACCACAGAAAGCAAAAACAGATAAAGGGGGATTCTACTATATTTTTGAAAATAGCTTATTAGTTGTCCGTGTTCTGGAGAAATGGTAAGGAAACCTTTTTGATAATTTCTTTGACAAGCAGATGATCTCTTAATACATGTTACATTCTTTTAGGTTTAAGTACTTAAAATATTTCTCAATGTCTAGACAGACATCTGATTTTTAATTTGTAACTGAGTAGATTTTACTTAATTTCCATCAAGAATTCATGAAACAATTTTAATACTTTTAAAAACTCAGGATCAAGAACAAGTACTCAATGATACAGTGGATGGCAAGGAAATATATAATACAATTCGTCGAAAAACAAAAGATGCCTTTTATAAAAATATTGTTAAAAAAGGTTATCTTCTAAAGAAGGGTAAGTATAAATTTTTAAGACTAAAGATTCAATTTTAGTATTTTATCACTTACAATAGAAGAATTGTAAATACTGGGTATTCAATTTACCAGTGAGATAATGTATTTAATAAGTTGTTTTGACCTGAATTATTAGTAACTGGCCTTCTAGAGCTAATTTTCTAAGCAGTCTTCAAAATCTAGGTATATTAAGTCCACATTTCCAAACAGAGTTTTAGGAAACAAGCTTATATATTTCCAGTTACATCTTTAAATCCTGAAGTTGGTTCCAGTGCTGCATTATTTGATTCTTTGCCTCCTCCTACCCCAAACACCCCATCCCACCCCCTTTTTTTAAAAAAGAGGAACTCACTACGGCACCTGGCAACTTCATGGTATGGATGTTTCTATTTTATATATTTGCCTCAATTTGACATTCATAAATGTTGGAGGGAGGGTAAGAAGGATACATGGTTAGTGGAAGAGTATTTTTGACTGAAAAAGAATTACTCCTGATAAAAATTTTAAAGAGTTTATCATAATGAAATTTCCAAGGATATAGTTTAGGTACCCTAATAAGGAGTATAACACATGTCATTTTTCTATAGATAAATTACAAACATTTCTCTCATTTTATAAGAATTAGTGTGTTATTTAAGCTTTGAAATAAAAATTGAAGTAGATTTAATTTTTTATTTTTGGCAAAGGTAATTTTTATGATTTTAATATATATGATTTCATAATTCATCATTTGGCTAAGGGAAAACTTTTCCTTTATTAACAGGGAAAGGAAAACGGTGGAAAAATTTATATTTTATCTTAGAGGGCAGTGATGCCCAACTTATTTATTTTGAGAGTGAAAAACGAGCTACAAAACCAAAAGGATTAATAGATCTCAGTGTATGTTCTGTCTATGTTGTTCATGATAGTCTCTTTGACAGGTAAGAAATTGGTTTTCTATTTCTTTTGTAATTGTTAATAAAATAGTATGTTCAGATTATTTTAAATCATAGCAAACCAATTTTGAGAGCCCTAAAACCATCTAAACATGTCAGATTTACTTTCTAGGGTAATTTTTGTCTTCCTTACTTACTTTAGGTTAACCTATGCACCAAATTCTACTCTATCAAAAAATAAATAAAGAATAAACAAAACAGAAACAAAAGCAAAATTAAAAAAATAATTCTACTCTAATGGATTACACAGAAATCTTCAGAATGACATTTCCTGTAGTAAGACTTAATCTGTATATAGCATGCTTCTTCCCTGCCCTGGCCACCAATCTGGAGTGACTACCTGAGTTTAGTCATTCCCTCCTGTTTTATCTCATTCTCTGTTAACTTCAGTGCATCAGTAGTATAGGTTTAGTCAGTTTTTTGATAGGCATGCTCCTAAGAAATTTGACATTGAGAAACACTGAAATATGAAAACAATTGTTTCAGTAGGAAAGAGAGTATTACAGATTTGATATTAAAAACATTTTTCTAACCTTAATTATGAAGTTAAAAATATATATAATAAATACACTAAAACTATATATCCTGTACATCACAAGGCAAATCCAATTCTTGATTACATCTGTTTTTTTGCTCAAGTACAATAGTGTTTCTTTACCTTCCAGCATCAGTTTAATCAATTCATTCTAGAATCTTTAGATACATTGACCATTTTTATTACCTATTGTTATGATTAATAAAACAAAGCAGTTAAAACAAATGTGTTTAACAACTTAATTTTCTGCTGCAGAATGGCAGTTCTCTAGGCATATTTAGTTTTATCCTAATTAAATGGGTAACACTATATGAGAACTACTTACAGAACTATAATCTTGCATTTCTTTTTTCCAAATTGTGTTTCAGAGATTACATTAATGTTTTTTGTGATTTTAATAGATAGTCAATTTTTTTTTTAACTGGTTAAAAGAGGTTCATGAAATGCTAAACTGAACAAATAGTTTCCTTATGGCAGGATATTTTTGGACCCTTATTTAATGTTTATATTGTGAATTGCTAAAAAGTGAAATATAATATGAAGTGTTTCAAAAATTCATTAAATGTACTTTGATACTTTCCCTCTTTTTTCTGTATACTTCCTAATACCTCATAAAAACAGCTGTTCCAAAAAGCAAGGGGAAAAAACAGTTTTGGTAAGAGCTCTAGCTCCTTTTCCACTTTCTGCCTTGCCTTCCTTGTGTGTGCTGGATTCTTTCTCAGATTAACCTCCCTCATGGTACCAAAGTGGCAAATAATATCAGAGAGAGAAGTGAGCATTTCCTCCAGAATGCACTATTGAGCCACTTGACAGTTTCTAGTCTTGGGTTACCTGGGGTAGCAAAAGAATGGATTACCTTCATAAAGTTGAGAACATTGCATGCCCAGCCCCGCTACTGGAGATCATCCTACCCAAATAGTGAGAAGTGGATATTGGGGAGACAGTCACACTACTTGCTCCATAGTTTATAGCTTATTGAGATGAGTAATATGAAATAGGTGGTTCAAGCTGAGTCTTGAAGGATAAGTAAGAAGTCATTCAAAGAAGCCAGGAAGATATTTTGAAAATAGGGTTTAAGTTTCTGATTAATCAAGAGGCTTCATGATAGGAACGCTTAAAGGTTTTACATCAGAAATTCATTCTGGAAAATAACTAATACAGAGATACTTTTATGTGTAATAGTTTGTCTGTAGACCTAAATTCCACAAGAAATAATATTTTTACATGGAAATTAAAATCCAAACTGCTTTAGCTGCATGTTTTCAGTTCTATGGGAGGAAATGGGATCAGAATACCACAGTCCTATTTTATACCATAGTATGTAAGCTGTACAGAATTTATGAATAGAAGAAAAAAACTTTGGTGAATGATTCTCACTTTTCAGATTTATTGAAGTAAACTTTCTTCAAGTTATAAGTCATGCACAAAAAGACAATGTGTTCTGACAGTTTTTAATTCAAGGCAGAAATTCAACTTTGGAAAATGAGGTTAAAATGATTCACTATCACTAGTAATACTTATAACTTGAATAATATGAATCTTAAAAAATTATTAAGACCAAACTGTGTAAGTTTGAGGAAAAGCTAAATCATTATTTTGACATACTTTATATGAACAGGTGCAATTGGATTGAAAACCTGTTTGTACTATCAAAAGAAAAGTCAGCATTATATTTGACAATTAGAGAAAAGAACTGCCAAAGTTAAAAAAAAGAGATCAGATATTTTAAGTACAACTTAAAAAGACTGCGTTACTCCTACTCTGTTTAATAATATCAAGAAAGGAATTTCTGTCTAGCACTGGAAAAGCAGTGCATACACAATTTACCATTTGCTACCAGATCATAGCGATGTAGTGCAATTTCTTGTTGAAGGTGACTTAAGAATTTGAAAGCATTTAAAAGAGTCTTAGTCATTAATTGTATTTAATGACACCAAGTTTAAACTTAATAGGAAAAGTTACATCACAAATCTCGTATTTAAAAGAAGTGGTTTTTTGTTTTTGTTTTGTTTTAAATATGCCAGTTTCCCATCAACTGTATTTTTGTATGCCTTACTGTGAAATATATAGTTGGGAAGTGCCAAGAAAGACTGAATGCCAAAGAAAACAGCATCTGTAATGTATATTTCAAGGAAGTGAAAAGACACCTCTACAGGCTAACAGGACTAGTGAAAAATAGGTTAATACCATGTTATCTATCATAAAACACAAAAATCATAGCACAAAAGGGGAAATTGTGGATAAATGCTGTTATCTTCTTCTTTGTTGTGTTATCAGATATATGGCAGGCATAGAACATTTCTCACTTTGTGTAAGCATTCTAATCCAGTACACTGATTGACCTTCAGCATTTAGGTGAAATCTCATGTGAAGTTAAAGGCAGCCCTTTGCAAAAGATGTATGTAAATGGTATGGATGCTCAGCCTGTTGTGAAGGCATGTGGATAGCTCTGCTCGTTTGGCTCTTTTACTGCCTGCCTTAATTTTATAGCTGTACAAGTTTTTGGGATTATTTTCAATATTAAGAGATCTCTTAGCATTCTGTGTCTTTATATGAAGTTTCTGACTCTTAATTCTGTTTTATAGCTTTTAAATTTTTATTGAATTTATTGGGATGACTGGTTAATAAAATTATATAGGTTTTAGGTGTACAGTTCTATAACACATCATCTGTATACTGGGGGGTGTTCACCACCCAAAGTCAAGTCTCCGTCTGTCATCATTTATCCCCTCTTTACCTTTTTCTAGTGCTTTAAACTTGAAATAACCACTTCAGAGCCACAAGTTAAAGACATTTCACAGATACAGAATTAATTGTAGTGGGAATTTATACATTTTTATCACTTCAGTTTCAGTATTTCTTGTTTTATCTTCATTATGTAAGAATTTTTAGCTGGATACTAAACTTTAGGTTGGCAATTATTTTCTTTCAGCATTTTAAAGGTTGTTTTCTGCCTTGCAATATTTTCTTATTCTGTTTCTCTTTTAGAAATAAGAGTATCTTTTTTCTTCTCTTCAAGGAACTGTCTTTTATATTTCTCTGGATGCTTTGAGATTTTTCCTTATTTTAGATGTTCAGAAGTTAAGCCAAATGTGCCTACTGTAATTTTATTTTAAAATTTATCCTAATGTTTATAGAGATTTTTTAAACTCAGACCTGATGTCTTTTGTCAGTTCTGGAACATTCTTCATCATTCACTCTTTAAACAGTTCTGCAACATTCTATTTCATCTTCTGGGATTTTTGTTACATATTATACCTTTTAACTATGCCCATGTGTCTATTATATAGTTTTCTATGTTTTTCATCATTTTTTCCTCTCTGTGCTTCAAGCTGGATTTTCTTTTTTGTCTTTTAGTTCACTAATCTGTTCTTTTGAATTTAAATGCATTTATTAAAGTCTTAATTTTATTATATTTCTCAAGTTAGAATTTCCATTTTTTATGTCCAGTTATCTGAAAAGTTCTCTATTTTATCTATTCTCTCAAACATTTTAATTACAGTGTTTGAAAGTGTATCTAGTCTCTATTTGATTATATGTAGGTCTTTTTTCTTTGTCTTATTTTACTTTGGGTTTTCAGTCATTTGATCCTGATTCCTATAAAGTCTACTTACATTGATCTAATGGTGGACATTGTGTACGAAAAATTGCAGAAGCTAAGGATAATGTTATTGCTTCCAGAAAGAATTGTTCTTCTGCCAGAAATTTACGTAGGAGTAGTACATCTTGATTCTCTCAGAGATGAAGCAGAAATACTGGTGAAGGCTATTTCTGGTTGTCCCTTATTCTGAAGGCATAGCTCTATAGGTAACTCAACAAAAAACCTTCTTTTCTAAAAGTTCTGAACTCATTTAGTTCTCTAGCACTGTGAAACTGCTGAGTATGCAGGTTAGCATTTTAGCATATTTAGCTGCTGCTTTCTATTTCACATTTCAGGTTCTAAAGGCATATGCTTCTCTTGCCCTATATGGGGTAGGAATCTGCACATACCTTGGAAGGAAAAATTGTGGAGAATGTTAGGTTTACCTCATATGATCTTGGCACTTCAAGTCTTTGCTGCATTGATTTTTCTTCAGTGACTTTGATCAGTTCTTTTGAGTATTGTTTTGTTTATATTTTATCCAGCTAGGAGGTTTAGTCTGATATCAGTCACTTTCAGAATCAGAATATTTTTATTTATATTTTCCATTATTTTATGATATTCTCAAAGCATGAAAAAGATGGTTCTTTTTTGGTTAAAGCAAGAAATAGAAATAACATTTGTTGAGTTTCACAAACATGAACGCCTTTACTAAACATTTGGTAAACATTTTCAAGTCTAGTTATAAAGAGCACATCTTCAAAAAAAGATTAACTATTTGATATTGTACTTAACCCTTTGAGTAGTATGAATGTTCATGTATGTCCTTGTGCCTCCTGACCATCCAGATAACAAAAATTTTCATTTTAAAAATGTGTAAGGCAACATTAAAAAAAGGCAAATGTGTTTTATTCTTGTTTCCATAAACTGGTTATCAATTTTAAGTTAGTAAAACTGTAACTGTAACTAATTTTATTTTATGAAGAAAAAAAAAATACCTCACTCCCATGGGTCAGCGAGCATGAAAAAAAAACTCACTATTCAAAGGGTTAAATGTTATATGAATTATAGTACAGTGCATATATGTGAGGATAAGAACCAATATTTACTGTATGCTATTGTTAGGTCATTTAATCCTCAGAACAAGCTTATACATGAGTGGATGATAATTCCATTTTAACAGATGAGGAAAAACTGTCTGTTGTAAAAAGAAAATTGAAAATACATAAAATTATAAAGAAGAAATTTAAAATCAAGCACCACCTACTGTGAAATAACTACTAAGAATATTTTGGTCAATGAACAACATGTCTGTAGTCTTTGTCCAGTGAACATATGTATGTTTTGTATCATCCTGAAGCAATTAGCTTAGTAACATTTTATTTACTTTAAAAACTGGATTAGCTCTGTGAAAGTCTAGCATTTCTGCTTCAATTTCTTTGAAACTTTTCTGTTTCTAATGTCTTTTAAAATTAATTTACACAGTTTAAAAATTTTAAACTTTGAAAGATTAATATAATTTTAATAGTGCAGACAAAATTTTCTAAATTATATGCAGCTGACATTTTGTTTTTAGTAATGATGTACAATGGAATATTTCTCAATTTAAAATTGTTAATCTCATATAAATTATAGAATAATGTGATTTTTTTTGAGTGGCTTAAGTGTTTAATACTTTCTGTTAAGCTTTCTAATAACATTTTTTTTGTATTTAAAGGCCAAATTGTTTTCAGATAGTAGTTCAGCACTTCAGTGAAGAACATTACATCTTTTACTTTGCAGGAGAAACTCCAGAACAAGCAGAGGTAAGTTAATTATGTCTTCAATGTAAACAATTCAGACCCATCAGTTACAGTTGACATACAATATTAAGTTAGTTCAGGTATAGAATATAGTGATTAGAAATGTATATAATTTATGTCTATGTTTTGTTTAACTAGAATAGAAAACTATTGCACTTAAGATAGTGATAATTACTGACCAATGTCACTCCAATAAATTCAATGTCACGCCAATAAATTCAATAAAATTTTTTAAAGCTAAAATGCTAAAAAGGTTGTCTAAAATCTAATCATCCTTTTATTTTAAGGAATGAGAGCTTTCATGTGTAAAACATGTTTTTGAAAGAAATGCAAAAACACACAATGAAGGGTTATTAGGAATGAGAACTCCATTTTAAGTTGACCTTTAAATATTCTGTGATTTTTGAGTACAACTGGGAATGCTTATTTAAAATCCTCCCTGCAGAAAGGTTATAGACATTCTCAGTATAATCGAAAGGTAAGCCAGTTAGTTTTGCTAACAAATGTTGTTATTCTTAAATGGTTGAACTCCATAGTTAAAAATAGAAGTTCAGTCATCAAAAAGAAAACTATTAGGAATTTTCTATTCTCTTAAGTATAATGTCTAAATGTATTCTGTAGGGATAATGTCTACTTTCGGCACTAGCCATTAATCTATGTGCAATGCCCTTCTAAAACCCTTTACTCAATTTTAAGTAATGCTGTGAAGAAATAATGCTTTAAAAAACTCCTTTAAAAATATTTTGATTTCTTTGAACCATAATATTTTCTGGTGTTCAATGGTATTTTGTAGAAATATGGCTATATTTCTGCTTATACTCTATGGAAAGAACTTGAAGGTGGTTAAAATGTCAAAGAGGTCTATTGGAAATAGAAGGTAAATTTGCCAACTCTGGATATGAGACAGATGCTTTTAAAACTGTGGATCCTCTCATAATTTATGAAAGTATATGACTAATAAGTTATGAAAATACCTTAGACTGTAGAATAAACTTGATGAATTAAGTATTGTTTTCTGGGTCATAATTGAGTGTCATATTTGAAGTTTTTGCACAATGTCTCAAATGCTCAGCATATAAAACACAAAACCATATTTTATACTTATATATCCCTAATATTTAGATGAAAAAGTAGGGCTGAAAACATTTTGTACCTTCCACACTTCTTTTTTTAATGTTAGATATTGAGTTAGGAAAGAAATTTAAATGTCAGTATCCTATCTTCTAGTATTTCCTTTTTTCTAAATAAAGATGTGTTAACATACCTTGATATTTCAGTATGTTTTGCATGCCTCACTTTAACTGTATAAATAGGACATTTTTGGCCCTGGTCAGTTGACCTATTCAGTTAAGAGTATTGTCCTGCTACACCAAAGGTGTGGGCTCATCCCCCCTCCCATCAAAGCATGTATGTAAAGTGACCAGTGAATGCACAACTAAGTAGAACAACAGATGGATGCTTCTTCCCTCCTTGCCACCCCCACATCAATCTCTCTAAATCAGTCAATTAAAAAAATAGAACATTTTCTTGGTGTATTTATATATATTCTTCTATATTCTGTAATTCCAAATACTACTTAAGGTTAAAATACCACTGGTATGTATATCCAGTTTTTGTTACTCTGATGGCTTATGAGATCTATGGTTACTTTTTTTTATTTATAATATCTGTGGTAATTCTTTTTTAAATTTGAATTTATTGGGGTGTGGTTTTAATTTGCTCTACTATAAAGATGTTTCTAAACATTGAAAAAGTTCAGATTCATTGAAATAACCCACAAATTAGAGACACTGAATAAAGAAAGCAATGGTATAAAGCAGTGGTATAGTTTTCTAGAAACATCATGCTAAAGTCAAATATGTAAATTCACTTATTTATTTAGCGAGAGAGACAGACAGACTGCCAGGAAGAAAGAGAGATGAGAAGAATCAACTTGTTGTAGTTGCAGCATTTTAATTGTTCATTGATTGCTCCAGCTTAGCTGATGAGCCCGTGTTCCATCTGGCATCCTCTGTTTTGAACCTGGATCTCAGTGTCCCAGGTCAACGTTCTTACTGCTGCACCACTGGTCTTGCTATTTAGATTTAATTTTGATTAACATAAAATTTCTCTCTCCTTTCTCTAGAGCACTCAATGGCTAAACATTAAAAATGTAGTTACAATTTAATTTGAATATTAGATTGAAAAACATTTAAATCTAATGCTATATTTGAAAGACTTGCAAATAACTAAGACCCCCCTTACCAATTTCTACTTATATTGTGGTCTAAAAAATGCTTATAATCAACTGCCTGACCTGTGGTGGTGCAGTGGATAAAATGTTGACCTGGAACACAGGTCAATGTTTCGAAGCTCTGGGCTTGCCTGGTCAAGGCACATAAGGGAGTTGAGGCTTCCTGCTCCCCCCCCCTTCTCTCCCCCCCCCCCCCGCCTAAAATGAATAAATAAAATAAAAGAATGGTTATCATCAAATTAGTCATCACATTATCCATTGGTTTTGCAGTCAGCCCTTCTTTCATAAAGTACATTAATTTTGCCTTGGGATACCTAAAGTGTAACAGCTTACCTATACATAAATTTTAATTTTGGCTAAGTAATCGTCACTCATTGGTATAGTTAACATTAATTTAGGGTTTCTATAGAAACACAAGATTCTACAGAATCATATTTTTTGTCAGTGTTTTACTTTATTGGGGTACAAATATATTAAAGTACGGTGTCCTATGAGTTTAGAATTGGCAATCTTAAGAAGGGAAAAACTATTGAATTACAAAAGGTTGGAAACTAAACTGTAGTTTAGTATATTTCTTTGAATTGCTGTTATTTGTTGTTTTGTAGGATTGGATGAAAGGTCTGCAGGCATTTTGTAATTTACGGAAAAGTAGTCCAGGGACATCTAATAAACGCTTGCGTCAGGTGAAACCTAAATTTTCTTTGATTTGTGACTGTCACATTTTGTTTTATTGCTTTGTTCTTTATTTCTATATAAACTGTTTTGGGCAATATTTCAAACACTTTAGAGTTCTTAACAGAAATTAATGTTGTCAAGCATTTTAAAGTTCCCACTTGCTTCAGTAGCAGAGGAAATAGTTATTTCTTTATGAAAGATAATGTTCTCTATGTACCTGCTTAGTATTTAGTTCATAATACCATTTTTTGAATACGTATCAAGGGGTTTTCTTCCACTTAAGATAACAATACCAAACCAACAGTAATAATGTATTATGTTGGGCACTTTTTTTTCCTTAAAAAATTTATTTTGGCCTATTTCAAAAAAGTGGAACTGAAGGCACTTATTGAAAATATCATTTTAAAGTACTAATTGGGCTTTTCATTTGTAGAAATTGTTTTTTGAAACATATTCCATTACTATGCTATGTACTATCTTATTGGAACCTTAACAGTGCACTCTGTGCTCATGTATGGAGTAAAGCTAGGCTTTCTCAAGGTGTGTAGTCAGCTTTATACCCTCCATTTCCTTCCTTTAGAGTTCTCCTTAGATTTTTAAAAATTTAAGTAATTTTTACATTCTTGGAGTTTTGAGGAAGTTTTGTGCAGTATTAAATGACCACTTGTTTTGTGCAGTATTAAATGACCTCTTGTTTTGTGCAGTATTAAATGACCTCTTGTTTTACTTATGTCAATTTCTAATAAGCTTGGTGACTTTAACATATTGTTCTATTGGAAATGGGTAAATGCTATTTAGGTGACTACAATTGATATATTTTCTGTAACCATATTTTCTGTTTTGAGGAAGTTTTGTGCAGTATTAAATGACCACTTGTTTTGTGCAGTATTAAATGACCTCTTGTTTTGTGCAGTATTAAATGAACACTTGTTTTGTGCAGTATTAAATGACCTCTTGTTTTACTTATGTCAATTTCTAATAAGCTTGGTGACTTTAACATATTGTTCTATTGGAAATGGGTAAATGCTATTTAGGTGACTACAATTGATATATTTTCTGTAACCAAAAGACTGATTCCTCAAGGAAATTTAACTTATAATTGCTGTGTGTTCTCAAAATATTTTAACATGTTGTAAGCTAGGGAAAAGCATTGTTGAATTTTTAGAGATTGTCTTATGTGAAACTTTAGCCATGAAATTATGATTTATAGGTATAATATGATATAGAGCTATTATCTCTTGAAACCTTCATAAGTGTCAGGTACTCTACTATGTTTTACACATATTATTTTAAATCTTTACAACATCTTGCATTGTAACTTTGTCCTAATTTTAGATCTGAGGAAGGTGAGGCTCAGAGAATCTGACTTGCCCAAGGCAAGTAGTAGGTGGCAGGAAGGAAAAGAGGACCTGACACTAGAAGGCATCTACTTCAAGTCTTGGTGTCAGAATAGACAACTGCTCTTTTGAATCTGTGTTCTTTTCTGTAGAATGAAAAGGTAGAATCTGTGTTTTAAAATATATTATAGCTGTGGAACTATTTATAGAAATTAAATTTTCCAAATGAGCCTTATATGACATACAGGATTTTGATCTGTTTTGTGACAGTTATTTACGTATCTCAATTAAGAATCATCCTCATTTTCTCTGAATCATGTTTTATTATTATTATTATTATTTTTTTTTTTCCCCAGGGACAGAGAGAGAGTCAGAGAGAGGGATAGATAGGGAAAGACAGACAGGAACGGAGAGAGATGAGAAGCATCAATCATTAATTTTTCGTTGCCGCTGCGACACCTTAGTTGTTCATTGATTGCTTTCTCATATGTGCCTTGACCGTGGGCCTTCAGCAGACCGAGCCACCCCTTGCTGGAGCCAGCGACCTTGGGTCCAAGCTGGTGAGCTTTTGCTCAAGTTAGATGGGCCCGCACTCAAGCTGGCGAGCTAGGGGTCTCGAACCTGGGTCCTCTGCATCCCAGTCCGACACTCTATCTACTGTGCCACACCTGGTCAGGCTGAATCATGTTTTATAGTAAAAAAAATAGTTGGTATTTCATTCTTTCTGCAAAAATAATTAGAGGGATAACTGGTAAAACAAAATTGTATTCACAGTAATTGTTTTTGAAACCTAATGCATAATTTTTGATATCTGGGTTAACAATTTTTGTGCTTTCTTTAGGTCAGCAGTCTTGTTTTACATATTGAAGAAGCCCATAAACTCCCAATAAAACATTTTACTAATCCATATTGCAACATCTACCTGAACAGTGTCCAGGTAGCAAAAACTCATGCAAGGGAAGGGCAAAACCCTGTATGGTCAGAAGAATTTGTCTTTGAGTAAGTCTTACATTATCATTACATTTAGTCATTTTCTTTTACCATACAGCATTTCTGTTCCTTTTTGGGTGGGGGTTTCTCAACTATCAAAACAGGTTACTAAGTTCAGGCATTCTAATAGTACATATATTTTTTTCCCTGTGATATTTCTTCACATTAGCAAAGTGCTGTGCCCTTTGCTTTTCACCTAGTCATTAACATGAATTAACATCACTTACAAGTCTTAAACCACTATTAACACACACACAGAAAATGTTTACAAAAGTTTCCAGAATTCATTTGAGGTTAAATATGGTAGAGAAAGTGTAATTTGCTTGTCTGTATTTCCCTACATCAAGCTATAAAACATGTTTTGAATCTATTATTGTTGTAAATCTAACACATGCAAGTTGTTCGGTAGCAAAATAGGGGCCCTACTGGATACTAGAAATAAAGGAATTAGATAGTTTGATGCTAGAACATTTAATTCTTTTTCTCCTTGCTCCTTTAGTGATCTTCCTCCTGACATCAACAGATTTGAGATAACTCTTAGTAATAAAACAAAGAAAAGCAAAGATCCTGATATCTGTAAGTTGATATAAAATTTTTTCTAAAGTGAAAAATGTTTTTTATACTTCTAAAATTCATATTGAAATGTAAATCTAAAATGAAAATAAATAAAATAGAAGTACAAGTAGTATAAGTTGAGGTACTTTTTTTTTGTACTGCTAGAAGTATTGATATGACTAAGTTGTACATGCTGTGAACCGAAGCCACTGAGATTGTTATCTGTCTATTCATCCTACCCTCCCCAATGAGTAGGAAGAGCAAGAAAATAGTAACAGTGGTTATCTTTCTGTTCCTTTATCCCTTTTTTCTACTTTTAGGTTTTTCCTACTTTCCTATACCTAGCATGTAAGTGAAAAAAAGCCCTTTATTTATAAAAATTTTCTTTAAACATGAATACACTATTCACTTTTGGTAGTCAATCCCCCCCAGTTCTTTTTATCTCAGGAGTACACCGTTTTTCCCAGCCTGTTGCTGAAACAGGTGGCAGTAGGATTTAGCAATTTACATAGGTATGAATTAGGTTAAAAAGTCAGGTTTATAGAAAGAGTATTTACATATTGACAGGGCAGAGCCTGACTTTTTCATTATAAAATGTTCAATCTATAATTTCCATATTATTTAAATGTTTAACATTTTTTAGTGGTTCCCATTTCTTTGAAGATAAAATCTAACCTCCACCCCCAGTGATGACATAGAAGAAAGAGCCTTTTCTGATCCATGCTTCCCTTTTTGCTCTTACTGTGTAATCTTTTGTATAGCCTTCTCTCTAGTTATATGGCCAGCTTTCTCATAGCTCTTACATTATCCATGGATTTTAAAAGCATGTCCCCTACCTTCTACTTGGACTGAGCTTGTGTCCCCCTACTCCCTTTCTCCTTTCTCTTTCTATGCCTTTATCCTTAGCTACAGGTTCAGATCCTGTTAAAAGTCAGCTTAAGGGTTACCTGTGTGTAACAGATTTTTAACTTCTATGGGCTCTATTAGATTTACTTCTGTGTACTCCATTATCATTAACCACTGTTATAGCATGTATCATACTGTACCATATTGATTTCTTGTCTTCTTGGCTAGACTGTCATCTCTGTGCAAGTCAGAGACCATGTCTGAATCATGTCTGTATCCATATCCCTGCCTGTAAGTCTGGCACATAGCAGACATTTAGTAATGAGTGAAGTATAAATATTTGGTATTGAATTTGTGATATTACTGAAAACTGAATAAAAAGCATTTAACACTATAGAGGAGGCAAAATATCAGGAAATTTACTTTGTGGCTAATTTATAGTGTCATCTTTTTAAGACAATAATCATTTGATATTTTTCTAAGTATTTATGCGCTGCCAGTTGAGCCGGTTACAGAAAGGGCATGCCACAGATGAATGGTTTTTGCTCAGCTCCCATATACCATTAAAAGGCATTGAACCGGGATCTCTGCGTGTTCGAGCACGGTATTCTATGGAAAAAATCATGCCAGAAGAAGAATACAGTGAATTTAAAGAGGTATTAAGTTACTTACCAGTCTAATTATTTGTGATGGTTTAACAGAAATATTTAACATTTAATAAAACATCCATTAAGTTAAATGTAGTAATTCTATAGCTTTATGGCACACTGACAGGCAGAGAGGGTTAGTCTTTTGGTAGGATGAGATTGGTCTTAAAAGACAAAAATATGTAGGCTACGGTGCATTTTTAAAAAATAAGTTTATTCAATAGGACATAATTCTAAATATCAGAACATAAAAGAATGTACTTTCTGTTCATCTCAATGAGAATGCTTAATGCTATATACTTTTCAATAGTCTTTCTTGATGTCATTTGTAGCTTATACTGCAGAAGGAGCTTCATGTAGTCTATGCTTTATCACATGTGTGTGGACAGGACCGAACACTACTGGCTAGCATCCTACTGAGGATTTTTCTTCACGAAAAGCTGGAATCATTGTTGTTATGTACACTAAATGACAGAGAAATAAGCATGGAAGGTATAGTATGAATGTTTTAGTATGATACTTTTAGAAATTGGTCAATAATTCGATTTTACATATCAACTATACGTAGATTTTGTCTTAGAATATATTAAACAGTTAAATCATCTTAGAATATATTAAACAGTTAAATCATCTTGCAAAATAAGTTATTGTTTTTTCTTCATTAAAAATTAAAGTTAGAATGTCAGTTCTGATTCTTATGCTGGCTAATATGGGTGGTTGGTATTTCTAATACAGGTTTCTGTTGTGGCAAATTGGTATTAGAAGTTATAAGTGACTTCTGTGTCCAGCTCAGTGGCTCATAGTGCTTTATTAATAATAGTTTGGTATACATATCATGTTCTCTTGTTTATTTTTTCTTACTAATGGATTGCACAAAAATTGGGTGTCAGCTGAATTTTATTTCTAGAGTCTACAGATAGGTAGATATAGTTCAGGACATAATGCTTTGTAACAGCTTACAGATATGTCAGAATAACCCATATAACAAGCACTTTGACTCAGTAATAGTGCTTGCCTCTATGCTTACCCAAATAAACGATAAAATCTAAAACTATTTCCACCTAATCATAGAAAATGTAAAAGTACATTGATTTATCAGGAAAGATAAAGTGGTGTAGGTATTTTACACTGATATAGTCTTTTCTGGAAATACTTATAGTTTTAAGGATTTTACTAAAAGTCATTAGCCATGTTTTAGGCTTATTTTAATTTGTATTGGGATTTTATGTTATATTTTTTATTAGGAAATTAACTCAGATTTTTCAAAGCATGGGCTAGTAGACAGCAAAGCTGGATTCTGGTCCTAGTTTTGTCACTAACTGGCTCTTTGGTCTTAGACAAGGCACCTAACCATTTTAAGCCTTTTTCTTTTCTTCTCTTCTCTTTTCTTTTCTTTTCTTTCTTCTTTCCTTCCTTCCTTCTTTATTTATTTATCTATTTATTTACTTGATAAGAACATGGTAGTATTAATCCCTTCTGTTTATGAGCTAATGAAGTAATAAATATAAAGTCTTTTGAAGAGTGAAGTGTATAGAATACAGGATGTCATTATAATCAATACTTAATACAAATAATCATACTTAAATGGTTATAATTGAGAGAAAATGGTTGAGAAAAAAATGAATTCATTTAATTACCAGTTGGTTCACATTAGTACAATTCTTTACAAATATTCTTTTAAAATATTTACATAGATGAAGCCACTACTTTATTTCGAGCCACAACACTTGCAAGCACCTTGATGGAGCAGTATATGAAAGCCACTGCTACACAATTTGTCCATCATGCTTTGAAAGACTCTATTTTAAAGATAATGGAAAGCAAGCAGTCTTGTGAGGTAAAGAATTTAATGTTTTAAGTGTTTGAGTAAAAAAGCATATTTTAATAGTTAATGCTTTATATTTAATTACATTTTAAGAAAAACTTATTAGCTTCCTAAAATTATTAAAGCGCTTGTACCTTTTGTAGTCCATTTAGGAAATGTTATATAATACAGACTTTTTTACTTTATTTTGGGATCAAAAACCTCAGATTGCACCAGAAATTCATGAAAGTACTTCATCATTTCTCCTACTGTACTAATGATAAAACTATATGCTACTTTGAGAACGTGTGAATAATAAACTGATCTTTCTGCAGGAGACTTATTTTATAACTTAAGTTCTTGGTAGCATATCAGAACATTTAGATTTGTCCTTAATGGTTTTTATTTTGTAATATGATATAATCCTCTCAAAAGAATAAAAGGGGGCTCTAGTATAAATTCATAATAAACCATTAAGATAAAGACTGGAGTCTCAGGTATATGGCTATTCTCTCATTTTATTTTGATGGTAGAGTAACTATAGAAGATCTCATACATATTTGTAAATATATAATTAAAATAAAATAGGAAATTGCATTTGAATTATCAGTGTACACTGAGAGCTGTCAAATGTTAATACTGCTCAATTTTTACTTATTAACTTAAAGGGAATAAAGTGATGATTTCATGTTGAAAACCTGCGATAGCACCATGGTTAGTCTAACTGCAAAGGATACAGAAATTCAGCAATTCTGCAGAATGCGTAGGTGCTAGATCCAGGCTGGGAAATTTAGACTTATATAGATACATCTACTCCATTGATCCCAGATCAGCATACTTATATTTCAAGAGAAATTTTAAGAAAAGGTCATGATTCTGTCCAAGGCATTTGTATTTTATTAGTCATTAAATAGTCTTTATCTCATTTAGAAAAGCCAATTTTTTTCCCCTCAAAAGAATAGATAGTTTATGACAGTATGATGATGTTTCTTCCCATTTAAATAGCCAAAATCATACATATAACAGATAACAGGGCAGCAATAGCCAGAGGGAAAGGTGGGATGGATGTGGGAGGAGAGGGGAATAGAGAAATTGGGGTGGAAAGAGACTTTGCATGGGGAGTGGGGGTTTATAATTTAAACAAATAAATACTGATAGTATTTATGTGACTACACGGCCACACAAACTGGATTTTTTTGTCTTTAAGTTGAAATACTATTATTTAAAATAGAGTCTAATCCCATTTTATGTATATGTATATGTATAAATAATCCATGGTAAAATCTGGTAAATGAATCGAAGAGAACTTTAATACAGTACTGGTATCAATTCCAGAGTAACTGAAAATTGAATAATAATAACTTGCTCTTTAATTGAATACAGTTGAACCTTGAACAACAGCCAAGGAGATGTTATAATTGAGAGAAAATGGTTGAGAAAAAAATGAATTCATTTAATTACCAGTTGGTTCCCCCACAGTAAAAAATCTGCATATAATTTTTGATTCCCCCAAAACTTAGTTGTTCGTCTGTATACATGGGAGATTGCCAGAATCCCCACAGCTACAAAGTCTGTGGCTGCAATTCCCTATGTAAAATGGTGTAGATCAGTGCATACAGTAGCCATCTGCATCCAGACTCCCAACCAGTAACCAAAAAAGGAAAGGTATTTATTTAAAAAGTAAGTCTGTGTATAAGTGGATCTGTGCAGTTCAAACTGATACTGTTCAATTGTCAACTGTAATTGGGAATTAATGGTAACAAACCCAAGAAGTTTCATAGTGTAAACTACATAAAAATTCCTATTTATACCTCCCTCCAAAAATCTAATACAGATTGAAAAATGGAAAAATAGAGAACCTTGGAAACAACTGTTTGATTTCCATGATTCATTTGTGTTTATCACTGCCAAGATGCATTTATAATGATTTATTCCTTCTCTTAGTTAAGTCCGTCAAAGTTAGAAAAAAATGAAGATGTGAACACTAATTTAGCACACCTATTGAACATACTTTCAGAGCTTGTGGAGAAAATATTCATGGCTTCAGAAATACTGCCACCGTAAGTGGTAAAATTTTAATTTGACAAGGAATTGTACATGTGCATTTTGAAAAATTTGTATTTCTAAAACATGTAAGCTTTTCCACTGTCCTAATGTTATGATACCTTGAAAAGAGGGTTATAATCTTTACAAAATAAACTGTATTTAAGGAAAAAGAATGACTTGAAGAAATGCATGAAATATTTACATTAAATAAAACAAATCATGTTTTTTACAAGCCTGTATATCTGATTTATATAACCTGGGGAATGAATACAAGCATGTAGTTTTAGATTTGAGGAAATGATAAAAGACATGTATCCAGTCTGCTTAATGGCTTCCAGTGTTACTGAACTCAGGTAGAAGTTGTTAACTTAAGTCAACATCTATTTCCCCAGAACCTATACTGATTAGTTCCTCTATATCCTCATCCTGATATTTTTTCATTAACCCTTTGAGTAGTATGAACATTCATGTACATCCTCACTCAAAGGGTTAACAAAAAACTCACTATTCAAAGGGTTAATACAGAAGTAATCTAAAAATGGTAAGATTTCTTTCAAAGTAAATATAAAAAACTGGTTAAATAAATTAATGGTGGAAACTTACTTGTTTCTCTTATCAGTTTGAGCCCAAGTACTTTTTTGGGGGAAAGGCCATCTGTATTAAAATGTCATGTATTTGGTAAATTAAGCTTTGGGTATAATGAGATCAGTATTTTCACTTGGATTGAGATGATTGTGTTATTTTGACAGGACACTGAGATATATTTATGGCTGTTTACAGAAATCGGTTCAGCACAAGTGGCCTACAAATACAACCATGAGAACAAGAGTTGTTAGGTAAGGCTGAGCAGTTCATTGCTGGTACACACTAAGAGTTAAGTGGTAGATAATTGTGAAAATTTGAAGACTAACAGTATACAATGTACAATTCAAGACCATTTTCTTTTATTTGAAACCCTTCTGAATATTTCTTTTTTGAGAAGTTACTATAAGATTCTAAGATATCTTTTGCATTTTCTAAAAATATAAACATTCATTTAGTCAACTATTTGGACCTTTTATTTTATAAAGTAAGGTTAAAAGTTACAGAATCTGTTGCTAACTTTATAACACACATCTGCATATATATACGTGTCTATAAACAAGGGAAGCAGTGACAGGAAGGGAAAATAGAAAGAAAAAGATACTAATTTGATGCTCAGAAGAGAAATAGTTGAACCATTTAGGTATTCGTTGGTTTATAAGACAGTCTGTGACTCTGTCTGGGCTAATCTCCAACCAGAGCCTCTAGTTCTGAAGTTGTATTGCAGTATACTCATTGGGTAATTAAGAGGAATTGCAAATTAGTGGCTAAGACAGAACTAAAGACTAAACTTCTAAGACTCGATCTAATATTCTTAACACTGCTGTAGCTTTTGTTAAGTTTACCCTAGTCCATTTAAGCCAATTGGAAATTTAGTGAAAAAGCATCAGAGATTATAGTAGTCTAATAATAATAATAATAATAATGTAATTTATTATGTGGAATATATACGGCCAGCCATGTTGCATGCGATAAAAAAAATTAGCCAACCACTAAAAACACCATTATCTTATAGTTTTGAAAATGTGTGTTAAAGTGGCCCTCTACCTAAATTTTGTAGAGGCTGCTACTCTTTTTACAGATAAAATCTTAGAATCATATGACATAAATATTTAAGAATTGTAGATTCTATATTTCTTGGCTTTAGCAGTGATTGACAGTAAAATAGAATAAGCATATGTTTCAGCACAGCTGTATGTGATTTAAATTCACACTTTCATAAACTATAAGTTTCAAACAAGTATATTTGCAAGGAAATACAGCAATAAATTCTGCTTATGTGGATTATTTGGTACTGTAGGGTGTTTTAAAGGGGTATTTCTGCCCAAGGTGATTATTTCTCTCCATAATAAGCTTTTAAATATATGTATACATACCTAGTATCCCTCTTAAAATTGAAAGTAGATTTGCATACTGAAAATTGTTCATGGATTGATGTTGCCAGGTTATATGTTAGACTCTTAGACCTATTTAAGTATCAAGTTTGTTCAAGTAAAATTTATACAAGATTCTTCATAAAATAATTAAAAATAAACCCAAATTTAAAAATAGTAATTGATTCTAACTGTAATTAATGCTGAGAAGTACATTATTCACTTTCTAAGAGTCTAAAATTAGCATAGTAGTAAGTTGGAAGGTAAATACTGAGAAAGTTGGGTTGTCCACTCTAACAGAGAACAGAAACTGTTTCAAATATTTTAATCTTTAAAAGAATTTTTATCCACTATTTTAGGAATAATGCTTGTCTTTACAAAGGGCAAGTAAGAAGTCAATTCACTGGGGAACAATTTTTTTTTCATTTTCTATAGCATGAGGTTTTAGAACTTTTTCTATATATATCTGCATCGCTGATTCCAAATCTGAAATCTGGTTTTTGGTGCATCTTCTAGTTTTTATGAAATTTTAATTTCTTTTTGATACATTTAATGGCATGCATTGGTTTTCAAATTGGAGTTAAAGGGCAACGACTCTTGGGTTGAACATAACCACAAGGCAATTAATGTTTTACAAATAGCACTTTTACATAATTGCAGTTGTTTTTAAATGTAAAAAATTATTATCTGATAAAAACATCCTCTTCTTTTGTTTTAAGATTGAATCATGGCTTCTTCGAGTAGGCGTAAATGTAAGAATATTCCTGACACCTTCTGTTAAATATGTGCTTGTTCCACACTTCAACGTCAAAGGCGCAATATTTCATCATTTGTGACACGTGCATATATTGCCTATTTTCAAGTTCCCCTTGACGGTCAAGACAAGAATTGGGCTCCTCATATTGTGTATCATAGTTGTGAAGAAATGCTTCATGACTGGACAAAAGAAAAATGCAAAGGAGTGCCTTTTGGTATTCCCATGGTTTGGCGTGAACCTAAGGACCACAGCAGTGACTATTATTTCTGTCTGATCCATACAAACTGCATCGGCAAGAAAAAACGGCCTGTCATCGCATATCCTAATATTCCTTCTGCAATACGACCTATCCCACACTCTGACACACTCCCGGTTCCAGTTCTCAATGGTTTTATTTCTTCTAAGGACGAAAAAAATGAACATGATGATCAAGTGTATTTTGATAAGATGCATGAGGTTGTCAAATTTGAAGGGTCTTCTTCTGATACCAAGCAGTCATTAACCCCTCAGCAGTTTAGCCAACCCTAATTGAATAACTTAGGAAGAGATTTGGACCTATCAAAGAAAGCAGCTGAGTTATTAGCCTCCAGGCTTCAAGAAAAGAATGTACTTCATGGGTAAGCTAAAAGTATCCCATTTCAGAAAGCGTGAACAAATATTTGTGGACTTCTCTTCCGAAGACAAACACTTTGTTTACTGTCATGATATCAGTAGTCTTCTCAGCCAGCTAGGTATTACCACTTACAGTCAAACAAAATGGAGGCTATTTCTTGACAGCTCTAAACAGAGTCTGAAATGTGTTCTCCTACACAACGTTAATGTTTATGCAGCGGTTTCAATTGGTTATTCAAGTCATCTGCGAGAAGATTATAATACATAAAAATTGTCCTCCACTTTCTGAAGTATGGGGAGCATAACTGGGTCATTTGTGTGGATCTTAAAATGGTAAATTTCCTGCAAGGACAACAAAGAGGTTTCACGAAGTATCCTTGCTTTCTGTGTTTGTAAAACAGCTGAGCTCAGGAGAAACACTGGACACAGAAGGAGTGGCCAAAATGTGAAGCTCTGGAAATAGGGATGTAAAATATTGGGAATGAACCTGTAGTTCAGGGGTCTGGAACGTATAGCTCACAAGCCAGATGTGGCTCTTTTGATGATTGCATCTGGCTCAAAGACAAATCATGAATAAAAAAATAATGTTAAAAATAAAGTGTGTCTGTAAAGTCATGGTGCACTTTTGCATGGTGACCGGTCAAAAGTGCACCATGACTTTATGGACACACTGTATTACACATTTCTTATGTATTACAATCCATTCATTTCCTACTGCTCATGTTCATGGTGTGGGTGGCTGGAGCCAATCACAGCTGTCCTCCTGGACAACACCAAATTTTTATTGGATAATGCGTAATGTACACGAGTCGTTTTGAGGTCAGGAAGTAAACTTCCCTTGTAATCAAGTAGTCAGCTAGCTAATTGCAGAAACCCTTTTAATGAAGAAGATGGCTAAAAGAAAAAAAGATGAGGAGTATTGTACTTTTCAGTAGGAATGGACAGAGGAATTCACCTTTGTGGAGAGAGCAGATTCTGCAGTGCGTCTAATATGCAATGATAAAATTGCATGGATGAAATGGTCAAATATAAAGCGCCACTTCACTTCAACAAACGCCATACTACATTTGCATCAAAATATCCAGTGGGGGACAGCAGGAAGAAAGCATGTCAAGAGCTACAGTGCAGAGTACAAGCTAGTCAGCAGCAACTCCGTGTTTGAACCCAACAAGGTGATTGGAATTCAGCTAGCTTTGCTGGTGCTTTAGCAATTGTGAGAAACGGAAAGCTATTCACAGATGGGGAGTATGCCAAAACATTCATGCTTGATGTTGCCAATGAACTTTTTGACGACTTTTTGTATAAAGACAAGATAATCAAACGAATAAAAGACATGCCTCTGTCCGCAAGAACTTTTCATGATCGTACCATCATGATGGCAAATCAAATTGAGGCAACACAAGTGAAGGACATAAATGCAGCACCATTCTTTATTCTCGCTTTGGATGAGTCAACAGACGTAAGCCATTTATCCCAATTCAGCGTGATTGCAAGGTATGCTGTGGTGACACACTATGTGAGGAAAGTCTTGCTGTTTTGCCTCTGAAAGAGACAACAAGAGGAGAGGGTTTATTCAAGTCTTTCACTGAGTTTGCTAAAGCAAAAAATCTTCCGATGGATAAACTTATTTCGGTGTGTGCTGATGGTGCTCAGTGCGTGGTGGAGAAAAACAGGATTTCGTAGTGCTTCTTCGTGAACATGAAAAGACACCCATCCTAAGTTTTCACTGCATCCTACATCAGTAGGCGCTTTCTGCTCAGATGTGTGGTGAGCTGCTTGGAGAGGTGATGTCGCTGGTCTTCAGGTGGCCAACTTTTTTGTTGCCCGAGCTTTAAATGATCGCCAGTTTAAAACACTGCTGGATGAAGTTGGGAATAATTATCCTGGTCTCCTTCTGCACAGCAATGTGTGTTGGTTGTCAAGAGAGAAGGTGCTCAGCCGCTTTGCAACTTGTCTGAGTGAAATCCGCACTTTTCTTGAAATGAAAAAATGTCCAGCATCCTGGGTTAGCTAACACTGAGTGGCTCCTGAAGTTCTATCTCGCGGACATGACTGAACATTTGAACCAGCTAAATGTGAAAATGCAAGGCGTTGGAAATACAGTCTTAGCCCTTCAACAAGCAGTGTTTGCATTTGAAAACAAGCTGGAACTCTTCATCGCCGACATTGAAACAGGTTGTTTACTACACTTTGAAAAACTGGGAGAGTTTAAAGATGCATGCACAGCAAGTGACCCTGCTCAACATCTTGATCTCCAGCAGCTAGCGGGCTTCACATCTAATCTCCTGCAGTCATTCAAAGCGCGCTTTGGAGAATTTCGTGAGCACACTCGTCTTTTTAAGTTCATCACCCATCCAAATGAGTGTGCAGTGGACAGCGCCAACCTGAGTTCCATCCCCGGTGTCTCTGTCAGAGATTTTGAGCTACAAGCTGCTGATCTGAAGGCCTCAGACATGTGGATGAATAAGTTCAAGTCACTGAATAAAGATTTGGGAAGACTTGCACAACAGCAAGCAGAGTTGGTGAGCAAACACAAGTGGGGAGTAATGAAAAAACTTCAACCCATGGACCTGCTGATTGTGAAAACTTGGAAAACGCTTCCCGTCACATGCTACACACTGTAGTGTGTGAGTATTGCTGTACTGACAATGTTTGGCTTTACTTATGCATTTGAGCAGTTTTTCTCACATCTAAAGAACGTTAAGACAAACCTACAGTCAAGTTTAATGGATAGAAGTCTCAATACCTGCATGAAGCTTAACCTTACTATGTATCAACCAGACTACAAAGCCATCAGCAAAACCATGCAGCACCAAGGGTCACATTAATGGTAAGAAGTACCTTATTCATCATTGGTTAGCAACAGCATTACAGCGTTATTAAAAAGAATTCAGAGACTTATTGTACTTTAAAAGTGTTGGTCTTACATAAAATGCACACATTTACTTGTATTTAGTGTTAAACATATGGTATGGCTCTCACGGAATTACATTTTAATATATGTGGCGTTCATGGCTCTCTCAGCCACAAAACTTCTTGACCCCTTCTGTAGTTAATCGAGACAGGATCGTTTTTCCCCCACTTCACATCAAACTTGGCTTGAAGCAGTTTGTTCAGGCTTTGAATAGAGAAAGTGAATGCTTTCAACATATTATTTCTCCTTTTCCTGCCTTGTCTTTCAAGAAGATAAAAGCAGGTGTATTCGGTGGACCTCATTTCGAACCCTCATACGTGATGAAGAATTTGCCAGGAAGATGAATAAGGAGGAGAAAGCAGCATGGTAGTCTTTTGTGGCAGTCACAAAGAACTTCCTTGGCAACAAAAAAGTAGAAAACTATGAACTTCTGGTTCAAAGGATGCTGTTGGCTTTCCGTGACATTGGATGAAACATGAGCATTAAGATTCACTTCTGAATAGTCACCTTGATAAGTTTCCCAAAAATCTTGGAAATGTTAATGATGTGAGCAGAATACTGCTGAAGCATCAAACGAGATTGTCCTCAACAAGTACACAAATGCAAGAGCTACAAATGCAAATTTTTGCCTGAATAGAATTTAAATAAATTTTGCGCAAATTTTATGATTAAAATAAGTGTTTTAATATGTTCTATTTTGAAATTGTACAAATTCTGATTCAGTCATATTTTTAGTGTATTAGTGTATTTACTGCATTATATGAATTATATTTTCACAAAGATGATGCCCAAGAAGACATTCTACTTCATTATGTTAAACTAAATGTTTAAAATTTTACAATAAGATGAAAACCTAAAATTTTGAATTGCAATAAATCTGTAGCTTAGAGAAAAACTAATGTCAGACTTGAGATCAGCACACTCAAATTAGGTAAGAACAAGTGTTTTTGTGGATGCAACAAATATTTTGTTCCCCAGTGTAATTAGTCTGGATTACTACTAAAAAGGAAGTTAAAGAAAAGCTGTCTATATACTCCTGTCAGGAACTGAAGGGGGCAGGCTGGGAAAAAGCTAAATATGCTTGCATTTTTACATTATTCATTGTTCCCTGAGTAAGAATAGCAAGAAAATCATACAGACATTGTTGGTAAGCCATGTTCTTTTCACCACTTTTTATTTTTGTTGTTATTTTGTAATTTGAGAACATTTTTTTTTAACTTGAGAAAGCCTGACATCTTTTTCTTTGTGACCATGAAAGCTTTACAGCATTCTGTTGGAATGGAATCTTAATTTTTATGACTTATCAACAAAATCAATAGAACCAACTTGATTTATAACAGACTTTACTAGTTCTATTTAAATAAAGAAAGAGAAGTGCGAGATTGGAAGTTCTAGAATCTTCCAGGACAGTGTATCCATTAAAAGGTTTATTAGTGCTTTTGTAGTTTTTCTGGAAATTCTTAGTGTTTTTAAAAACACTATTTTCTCAAATTAAATTTAAAATGTACTACTAGAATGGAATAAATAATAGCCAAGACAGTAAATACTATAGATAGAATTTAAATCCGTCCAAAGTAAATCTAAAATTCTAAATTCTGCAAAGGTGAAGATGTTTCAAAAGATACATATGTTCTTAAAGAAAGATACTTTTGCTATTTTCTTAAAGTAACGTTTGTGGTTTCTATATTCAAAGTTCATGGTTCTATAAGTATTAAAAGTTTTAGTATTTTAATGTAGTTTTCTAAAAATGATTTTGTTTTTCTCCCATTCAGTGGTTTTGTTTTTCTTCGACTTATTTGTCCTGCCATCCTGAATCCACGGATGTTTAATATCATCTCAGGTAATTAAGTTTTGATAAACCTTGAAATTAAATAATTAGAATAAGCCTGATCAAGCAGTGGCACAGTGGATAGAGCTTAGGACTGGGACATGGAGGAGCCAGGTTCAAAACCCCAAGGTCACCAGCTTGAGTCCAAGGTCACTTGCTTGAGCAAGTCCCCGCCCCCTGCCCCCAGTTCAAGGCACATGTGAGAAAGCAATCAATGAACAACTAAGGTGTCGCAAGGAAAAGCTAATGATTGATGTTTCTCATCTCTCTCCATTCCTGTCTCTCTGTCCCTATCTATCCCTCTCTCTGACTCTCTCTCTCTGTCTCTCTTAAAAAAAAGGGGGGGGGTTAGAATTCTTGGAAAGATTTGAGTGTTGTCCTCTGAACCACTAGCCATACTAGTTATATAGTTGTAGCATAACAGCTTAAGATACAAAGAGCACAATTTAAAATCAGGCAGTCAGACTCCTATAGGTTTTTTGGGTTTGTTTGGTTTTTTTTAAGTAAAAGGAGGGGAGATAGTGAGACAGCCCCACATGCACCCTGACTGGTATCCACCTGGCAACCCCCAACCTGGGCTTGATGCTCAGATCAACTGAACTATCTGTCCTCAGCACCCAGGTTGACTCTCGAACCAATCGAGCTACTGCCTGCGGGAGAAGAGGGAGAGAAGGGGTGGGGGAGAAGCAGATGATTGCTTCTCTTGTGTGCCCTGACTGGGAATCGAACCCAGGATGTCCATATGTCGGGTCAGTCACTGAGCCAACCGGCCCGGGCCATGTTAAATAATTCTTGTTTCAGGGCTTATATTTATTTAATAGCCACACATACTTTTAATTTACAATCTGTATTCGGTATAAAGCCCTGTTTCCTGACTAATCTTTTATTTTAAAAGCTTATTAAATTGCTATGTTCTTCTCTAGGAGAGGTCCTATACATTATTTTTGTTATTGAGTTTTAAAATGAATTATTTGGCCCTGGCTGGGTGGCTCAGTGGATCAAGCATTAACCCGGTGTACCAGTTGCGGGTTCAACCCTCAGCTAGGGCATTTTCGAGAAGCAAGCTATGAGAACACAACTAAATGTAGTAACTAAGTGAAAGTAGTTGATTCTCTATCACTCTCTCTTCTCCTATTCCTCTCCCAACCTCTTCTCTCAAATCAGTGGAAAAATTAAAAAATAAATAGTGAAGTATTTGCAGTCAGTGGAGATTTGGAGCATTGAATTTTTCAGGTTGCAAATTGCTAACCTGAGTGGGTTGATACTAGCTTTGTAAATTGTCAGAGAGTGTACAGTGACAGTTTTTTCTAGTGATAAAGATCAAGCTTGAGGTGCTGTGGTGCATTAACCACCACTTGGGAATTGCCGAGTCTTGCTTGTAGCACCCTTTTCACAAAACTAAAAGCACTGATGAGTGCATTCAGTATTTCCCCCCTTTACCCAAGTTCTTTTGAATTATACAGGTTATACATTAAAAAAGCAAACATGTTCTGAATGGGAGAACATTAGTATTTTCAACAGTAAAGAAATATTAAAGTCCTAAATGTATAGTGGTTTTAGCTGGAAGTACTTTTGGAGTTGGCCTCATCAGCTCTACCCAATTCTTACAGACTCCCCATCTCCTATTGCTGCAAGAACACTGATCTTAGTGGCTAAGTCTGTGCAGAACTTAGCAAATCTTGTGGAATTTGGAGCTAAGGTAAAAACATTTTGATTCTTTAAAATATCTATGAATGAAACTTTGACATCATAAAATTATAAAATACAGCTTAAGTAAATTTATAACATTTCTTAAAGAATTTGTTTTTGTTGGTATGTTGATGTATTTTTAATGTTTAGATTTTACATTTTAATGGAATTTTAAAAACTATTCTAGCCATTATAGAAAACTGTATTTTCAATTACCAATACACTCATATTCTCCCACTTTGAAAGATAAAAACCAGCCAGCCTATGTTTAAATACACTCGAATCCATTTTTAATAATTTATTTCACAGTAAACATTCATTGTGAATTTTAAAACATGGATGGGCTTTTATTATTATTAATTTTAATGGGGTGACACCAATAAATCAGGGTGCATATGTACAACAAAACATCTCCAGGTTATCTTATTCAATTATGTTGCATACCCGGCACCCAAAGTCAAATTGTCCACTGTCACCTTCTGTGTGGTTTTTCCTGTGCCCCTCTCCTCCTTCCTATCCCACCCTTCCCCGACCCCGTAACCACCACTCTCTTGTCCATGTCTCATATCTCACTTTTATGTCCCACCTATGTATGAAATCATGCTGTTCTCAGTTATTTTTCTGATTTACTCATTTCACTCCGTATGTTATCAAGGTCCATCCATGTTGTTACAAATGATTCGATGTCATCATTTCTTATGGCTGAGTAGTATTCCATAGTATACATGTACCAAAGCTTTTTAATCCACTCGTCCTCTGACGGACACTTGGGCTGTTTCCAGATCTTCGCTATTGTGCACAATGCTGCCACAAACATGGGGGCGCATTTCTTCTTTTCGAACAGTGCTATGGTGTTCTTAGGGTATATATTCCTATAAGTGGGATAGCTGGGTCAAAAGGCAGTTCAATTTTTTTTTGGATGGGCTTTTAAAACACCCATGTGGAATCCTACAACCTAAGAACTGTTAATATTTGGATAGGAATCATATTGTTACCTGCTTCTGTCAATTTGTAACAACTTCATTTAACTGTCTTTTTGTTCTTAATCATTATTTCCTATGCTGTCATGTAGATAGATGTTAAGTAGTTCTCTTGGATATTTACATGGCTTGCGAATGGCCGCTATTATCAATATTGTTTTAACAAGTGTCCTTATATATACTTCCTCTCAAATGCATCCAGTTATTTCCTTAAACTAACTTTGGAATAAACTTACTAAGATTTGTTGCTCCCCATAGCCTTGATGAAAGATAGGCGTGATGTTACTTTGTATTTCACTGCTCATGTCTCTTTGGAATTAACAAGTGAAGTCTTGATCAGCATCTCCTTATCGAGTTTCTTACTGATTTGAAGAGAACTTCGTGTTAAAACCACCCCTTTCTTGTTTGGCAATATTTTTAAATAGGCTTAAGATTTTAAAAAGGAAGAGCAGTTTAGATGTATTGCTTAGCTTTTGAATGTATCTGAATCCCAAGACAGGTCTAAGTAATCTATTTTCTTATGCAGTCCTTATCGCACTGTATTTGAATTCCCTATGTCTGCTATATTGTAACCAGTGTTGAGCCCATGTTTGTCTTGGTGCTTGGCAAAAATAAGTTTCTCAGTAATTGAATGAATTACATTATAAACAGTTTGTGTCTGCTAGGCTGTGTGTTCTGCTTTGTGCTCATTCCAGAATTTATTTTTCCATTAAAATACTCCAGTTCCTTAGTGTAGCTGTTTGCTTATATCAGAATGAAAATATTGTCACTTATGATTCTTGTGAACATTTATTACTACTGGACACATGTATAAGGATTCTTAATACACATGTAAATTTTTGTTATATACACTGCTCACAAAAATTAGGGTATATTTTATCGCTTCATATTCATTTTGAAATAGCCCTAATTTTTGTGAGCAGTATACATCAGTGTTTTTGATGCATCTAGTAAGCTTTTTATTTTTATATTTTTAGGAGCCCTATATGGAAGGTGTCAATCCTTTCATCAAAAGTAACAAACACCGTATGATCATGTTTTTAGATGAACTTGGGGTATGTATATAAATTTTACAAGTATTTTGACACCTATAGTATAGCTGAGTGAACTCATTTTAGCAACAACTTTTAGATTTTCTATCCAGAACTAAAAAAATTTATGCATAATTTTTTGTTTACCATCTTCAAGAAATTCTTTAACTAGGTTAATTCTTACACTGAATTTATTCTTACTGTGAATGGTTAACATCAAGCATACACTATTGGGGCTTTTCGATTTATTTTCTAGTTTCTGTTTTTGTCTTTCATTATTCTATTAGCTGTTCCACCTAACTACTGTGACATTCTTTGGTTGCTTTAGCTACTTTTTTGCTGCTATTGGTGTGGAATTTGAAACAAGATGATTGACCTACAATTCTGGTCATTTTCACTAAGTAAATGGACCAGAGAATGTGTGTTCCTGTGGCTTTCTAAGAATGAAATACATGGATTTGGTGTTACACTTTAGTCAGTGGTACTATCTATCTATGCCTTACTTGGCATTTTATAAAAATGATTATGAAATTAATAGAGAGTTTTAAAGAAAATAACATTTATTTTAGTTATAAATGTTCAGATATTGACTTAAATTTAAAACAAGTAAATATATTAGCAATTCAGTTCATATAGATATATAGAAACCAGAAAGGGAACATACGTGGACTTGAGACAGGTGTATGGCATTAGGGAGTGCTAGGGTAAGAGATTGAGGTGCTCTTGTTCTGCTTTAACGCATTCAGAGTCAGTTAACACAAACCGGCACTACGTCATTGTAGAGTCTAAACCTATCGGGTCTGCCTGTGGACCCCTACTTGGCATGGAAAAACACTGAAAGAAGTTACTTACAGCATAGATCCATATTTATAATAAAATAGAGAAATAAAGGAGCAAATACTGTGTCTATTTTGTTTCCACATGTAAACTCCTGGGACATTTTATAGAAATATTTCTAATGTCTAAAAGATATAGTTGGGCAGTGATTGGAAAACATTTTTACGTGTTTAAGGAGCTGTGTGAAAACTGCTTACCAATATTTAAGACTAGTTTGTTTTATCCTAAGCCATATTCCTAGGTTTTCAGATTCATGGTTGGGACTCCATTTTCCATGTCATGAATGTCTACAGATTAGCTTTCTCTGTCACTTTCCTAGTAATGACACATGTAATCTAGCTTTTCAAAATGCTTGGAATCCTACTATTCTAACAACACTCTTCCCAGTCTCCTCATATTCTTCTGTTCCTTTACTAGCTGTATAAATCAGATTTAACTTTCAAGACTCTCCTCAGATATCTTCCGAAAGGCTTGCTGAGCCCTGAACCTGAATTTCTTTTCATTTGCTTCCAAAGTATCCTCTACATGTCATGTATATAATTAATTCTGTGTTACTATGAGTTTACTTTGGTCATGTCTACTACACTGTAAGCTCTCTGAAGGCAAATACTAGTGTCCTTCTTTTCTAGAATCCTCATTCACTGAACAAATAACTGAATGAGTTATTTAATAAATAAGAATGAATTATATTCTAATTGTTTCTTTATACTGTATTTAGGATTGTTTAGCAAATACCATCACCATTCTGAAGCCCAAGTTAAATTTTATTCTAAGGCTCAAAATAGCATCAGTAATAGCGCTAATAATCACTATCAACTTCTGATATAGACCATTAGTTTATGAGCCCTAGCTGAAGTACCAGAGTATCACTATCATTTCCATATATTAGCAAGTATTTTGAGAATAACCCACAGATAATTATATATAGGCCTGACAGGTTCTCATCCCATTTTTATAATCTAGCTCTTATATATGCTGATAAGTTTTGACAAACTACAGTATTAATATAATGAAATTAAATCTGAAAGAATGGAGGAATTTTAAGTTTAATCCACGTTAACAATCAGTACTTAACATTGTTTGGCATGTGTTCCAGATTTTTAAAAACAAACAAAAACAACTTAGAAAGTTTACGAAAGCTGTTTATTCAGAACAACGACAATAACACACAGTGTTCTGTAATGCTATGTGGGAAACTGACCTGGGTTTCATGTGAATACCAAAGTCACAAAGTCAGATCAGTTTATTAGAATTGGCACTGAATATTACATTTAACTTCTGAATATTACGTGTTAAAAATTCTGTTATAACCAATCTTTTCAGAAGAGAATTTAAGAGTTATATTTCTAAAAGCAGTTTTATGATCCTTTCAAGAATGTACCTGAACTTCCGGACACTACAGAGCATTCTAGAACTGACCTGACACGTGATTTAGCAGCATTGCATGAGATTTGTGTGGCCCATTCAGATGAACTGCGAACACTCAGTAATGAACGTGGTGCACAGCAGGTAGGTTTTAGCAGGTTTTCCTTAACAGTGATGTGTTATTAGCATTTAAAAATCTCAAGAGTAAGTAGCTGAATTATGGTCAGCATTTTTATAAGTTATATTACATTTTAAAGGATGAACCATAATCCAGTAAGATCTCAGCAGACAGAATAGCAAGCTCAGCCTAAGATTATATACTTTGATACTGCAACAAAAGTCAAATCTTGCTCTTGAATCTAAATTAATGTTAACTCGACTGAAAAGTGATGTTCCTATACTTCAGTGGCATGTGTAAAAATGGCATATGAACTAATAACAGTAATTGGCTTTTACTTTTGTCTCACACAAAGTACATGGCCAAGTGATTCACAAACGGTCAGAAAAATTAGTATTATTCAGGAAGCTTAATAAAAATATTTCAAGCTCTAGATACAGAAGTTCTAGAGTGTGACATTAGAAATAGCCATTTCTAATGAGCTATTCCTGGGTAGCCTCACTACACTGGCCAACCAACCATTTGGCAGGGAGGGATCTCAGAAGAGATTTGAGGACTGAGTTTTCTTTAACTGGATATTCTAAAATTAAGATAATGATTTGCTCATTAGGTTCTTAATCACTTTAGAAACTTAGGTAGTGTACTATGGGCCTACTTATGTGCCTATGGCACGTATAATGTCTCCTTGCTACACTGGCACTAGGTTTATAGTACTTGTCATAAATATTAAAATTCTTACTGTAGGATTTGGCCCAATGTAAAGTGTTCACTAGACTGTAAGCTGTTTGCCCTTGCTTACTGGGTTTAAGATGTGTGTGTCATTTATAATGAGCAATCTGTTTTCTGGCTTAAGTCTATACGAGAATGCCAAACACATGAATTTCTGGTCACTTTAGTGTAAAATAAAATTCTATTTTAACATTATGACCAAAATTATTCATTCCTTTCGAAGCTTTCACAATTTTATGTTTTCAGTAGAATGGTAATATTGCTTTCTCAAATCCATGTTTCCATCCCTGACTGAGCTTTCATTTACTAATTATTTCCATATTTTTTTCTTGTCTAGCATGTACTGAAAAAGCTTCTGGCTATTACAGAACTGCTTCAACAAAAACAAAACCAGTATACAAAAACCAATGACATCAGGTAGCAGTCTTCACCCAAGTGTTCTGCATGGATTCAGCATGCCCAACATTGTAATTTCACATCAGTATGTCTCCTTTGCTCTTGCCAAAATATAGCACACCTTTCCACATTCCAGTGATGTGTGAGTTATGCAAAGAAAACTCTAGATTCTGCTGGTGAATAACTGTGCCAGCAGCTTTGTAAGCTATCTGTGCAGGATATTTGCACTTTTCCACATATGGAATCAATCTTTATCAACCTCTGAGCCTTGGTGTACAGATCACCTTTCATACAGCAGAATGCTATGACTTTAGCTTGAACTTTGAGAATGTATTTTCAATACATCCAGTTGCCAAAGTTTGCCGTCTTGGAAACAGAACTATGAAACCAACTGACAAAAAGCATTCTCTATCAACAATTGCATAATACTGGATTGCAGACTGTTCTTACTGTTAACTTCTTCCTCATATTAGGAATATGACCATTTGACTGTTCAATGACTTATTTGTATTTACAGTTTCCAGAGTTTGCCATCATAATAGAAACAATCTTTGCTGTATACTTTTTAAAAATACTGTGCTATTTCTCTTGCTGGAACTGTTGAAAGAAAATATATAGAATGGATGGATCTACTGCTCATCAGCTTTATTTTTTAAACATACCACATATGTGTTTGAACTGTCAGAGACTGTATTTAGATCTTATGCTTTTTTAAAATGTTTACAACAGTAAATATTTTGAATTCAATAAATACTATTGGTCATTGTACTGATCAGTGCATGTTACCCATTCATCCATTTTATCAATTACCAGTTTCTTTTGTATTTTTAGAAAATCTAGAATGCTTTTTGTTGAAAGTATTCATTAATTCCAAGTTGATTCACTTAACAGTTACCCAGCTTTGAACTTCTGACTACTTGTATCCGCTAGGTATTTAGTTTGTATAGTTTTATTTGCTTCTGTATGTGTATTTCTGTGAAGTATTCACAAGGGTTAAGTTAAAATAAAACCAAGGGATATTAAATAATCAATTACTTCTGTCTAAATATAGGTAAGCATTTAATTTCATTTTCTTCCTCATTTACAGACAGTTGAAATTGTGCAGGGAAGAGAATAGAAGGCATATAAAAAGTATGCAACAGCATATCAAAGTGGGTGAGACAGGAGCTAAGTGACAAACTGCTCACAAAACTTAGGGGATATTTCAAAATGAATATGAAGTGATAAAAAATCCCCATTTTTCTGAGCAGTATATTAGGAAAAGCATTTCCAACAGTAAATAAAGTTTTCTTTTTTCTAACTTATTCATTTTGGAGAGGGGGCAGGAAGATGAAGCATCAACTCCCATATGTGCACTGACCAGGCAAGCCAGGGGTTTTGAACTGGCAACCTCAGTGTTCCAGGTCGATGCTTTATTCACTGCGCCGCCACAGGTCAGGCCCGACAGTAAATCAATTTTTTAAAGGCCTCTATCCCAACAGCAACAATTTGTCAATCAGAGGAATAGAATAAATGTTAATGTAGGAAGTTTCTGGGGAAGATTTCTGTGGAGCAGCTGACGCTGGTGTAGTATAAACAGAGTTGAACTATGGATACTAAAACTGTACATACCCTGTATTTCTTTTTCAAGCAATTCCAGTTTTCCCTTTCTTGTATCTGTATCATATTACTTTCCTCTTTTCCATCCCTTGTGCTTTTTCACTCAACAACCATAATAGTATCCAACTTGGTGTCCTTCCTTGGTGTCACAAAATAGAGGACAGACCTGGAAGGGGTATGAATTAGTGACATCTCTGAAATGCCTATTTTGACACTTTAGTTCCCTCGCTGTAATCACACTTCAGTCTCTAGCAGTGCTGACCTATCCAGTAGTGCTGACCTATCATATGCCATTCCTCAGTCTGAAATGCCTTTCCCTCTTCGGCCTTTTACTTTTTTAAAAAAAACACAAACTACATTTGTCTCTTAAGCTATCATAGGAAACCGGTTATTTATTTTTGCGTGCCTTACAGTAACTAGCTGGTCAGTCAGGAAGTAAAACCTCTGCCCTGGGGCTTGGATAATAAACCTTGAGATAAATGTGGCCCTTGCTCTGCTGGCAGGTTTAGTGACCTAAAAGAAACAAGGTAATCTCTGAACAGCTGCCAATTCTGTCTTCAGCCCCACACCACTGGTACTTAACCTGGACTGAAAGAGGATCAGTTTAGGCTTCTTCCACTCCATACTTCCTGAATTTTATTCCTCTTATTCAATGAGAAGGACACTAAAAATAAACCAGAAAAACTCATACCTAAAATGTTATTTTTAGAGAATACACATATAGTAAACAATGCCCTCAAATACTAAGGTGTAATTAAAATGGTACCTATACTCCAATGGGAAGCGCAACTAGGGATGCATTGACAGTGAAGAGAGGTGTATTCATAAAAAAGATACAGGGCAGTTGAGTTTCTTAGAATGCCTCCAAACTAGTTTTCCAAAAAAAATCTGACATCCATAATTTGGTTCCAATTTAGAAACTGAGTAAGATTACAGTTAATAATTAAATAAATGTTATAATGGCCAATATTTATTGAACAGTTAGTATACAAAGGCATTATTCTAATTAATCCTTTGAGCAGTCAGCATTATTTTTCTCATTTTCACAATGGGAAATGGGCACAGAGAGCTTTAATAATTTGCCCAAAGTGTAGTCATGATCCACACTAAAGCTATTTGGTGTCCTAGTCTGGGCATTTAATATTTTTATATCCACTCCTTTCTTTTAATTTCTTTAATCTGAAAATTTACTAGTGAAATATATTTATATAGATTCACTCAGGTAAGTCTACCAGGTTAATTATAAAACTGAACATATGATTTGCTGCCACCTCCTTTACAGCTGAAGTACATTCCATAGTTCAGTAAGTAGTAACATACAAATAGCTTAAGTTATCAGGATGGCAGCTGAGAAGCTATATATAAACATTTCTAGAGGGCAAAAAGCATCCGCTAGCATGTTGAAAGCAAACTATAGCTTGATTTTCTTGATGCCTTTTTTCAAAAGGGATGTTTGCTTATTGCATTTTGTTTAAAACAAGAGGCAAATTAATTACAGCTTTATTTTGGCTACTATAGAAAGACTAATTTAATATGAATTATGGAAGGCAGATTACCCAAATCAGGTGCTATTCTGGGTCCTCTGAAGATGTTTTATTTCACATAAAGGCTACCCTGAAAAAGGGAACTCCCAAATAAATAGTTTACTATAATTTGATGCTTTCACATTATTTCATTTTAAATGGCAGCTCATCCTTCTGATTTGTTAGCATTGACAAATCAATTATAAATGGTTAGAGAGAATCTACCAGGTCATCATCAGTCCATTCTTCCTAAGAAGGAAAAAAGATGTAGTAAGGATAACATTGTACTTAACCGTAACCAGTACTGTTGACCTTGCCTCCTTTTAAGACAGTGGTTCTTAACCTTTTTTGAGGTACCGAACCCACCAGTTTCATATGCGCATTCACAGAACCCTTCTTTAGTGATAAATAAAATATGATTTTTTTTTTCCAAATTCAAGACATAGGTGCACAAAATGAGCCGTGCATGAACATCACCTTGCTCAAAGAACAAAACCAACAAAGTGCATGAACTCACAACAAATTACGGTATTACTTTATTCTGGCCTCCGCGGCAGAGGCTTCTCCGAACCCCTGAGACCGACTCATCGAACCCTTAGGGTTTGATAGAACCCAGGTTAAGAACCACTGCTAAGATAATGTTCTTTTCCTATGCGGATTACGGAAGATAGATAAACCATGAACATTTGTAGTTTTTTAATCATATAGTAAATATGGCATGGTCTCACCAATGTCAAGAACAAAGTTTATAGTAATAACCTTTTGCCTCTGATTATTTATTTATACCTGACTTGCCAGGTATAATTCTTTTTAAGGGTAGGAGAAGAATCCTTGGAGAATAAGAAATAAGAGCAAAATTTTATAGGATGTATGTCTATCCCTGCTGCTTTTTACGACCATAGGATTCTTAATCAAGTAACTATTATACTGCTTCAAATAGACTTAAGAAAAATGTGAGAAAAATTCCTATAATTAATAGACAATGTATGTGAAAGATAACAAAAAAATGAAGGCTTTTAAAACCACCTTCCACACACACATAGTGTGTGTGTGTAGCGCTTTCACTCTGGAGTAATAAAATCCTGAATACCAGAATGCACAGAAACAACATTGACCTTTGGAGAACATACCTCCTCCTGTTTGGATTTCTTTGAGACATAATCATCATCTTCATAGCCTTTCCTCTTCTTCCTATAATTAGGTAACCATCAATAATCTAATAACTGGCAACATAACTATGAACTAGCAAGGCTATATGAAATACTATTTACTACTGATGAACAATAATCTTAGATACATGGAAAGAGAGAAAGAATTAAGATGAAATATTTCAAGTTAATCAAGTTAATCTTTAAATTCAATAATTCTAATTAAAATCATAAAAATTTTCATGGAACTCGGTAAATCTAAACTAACTGAACTGAGAAAGATTATGCAAAAATAGCAAAAGGAATATCAAAGTCTGGGGACAACATACCAGTTCTCATCCAAACACTATTTGGAAAGACTACAGTAATTAAAAGTGTGATATTTACAAAGAGTTTTACTAGATTAAAATGACTAGAGCAGATAGCTTTTTTAAAAAAAACTATGTGTAGGAATTTAATAAGTAGAAAAAGTTATGAAATATTAAAAAACGGCTGCTACAACAGGTTATTTAAAAATAAAAAAGCGACTGTTACCTCAGACCATTCATAAACAATTCTAATTTTTTTTTTTTTTAACAGAGAGAGAGAGAGAGGGACAGATAGGGACAGACAGACAGGAACAGAGAGATGAGAAGCATCAATCATCAGTATTTTGTTGTGACACCTTAGTTGTTCATTGATTGCTTTTTCATATGTGCCTTGACCGTGGGCCTTCAGCTGACCGAGTAACCCCTTGCTCAAGCCAGTGACCTTGGGTCCAAACTGGTGAGCTTTTGCTCAAACCAGATGAGCCCGCGCTCAAGCTGGCGACCTCAGGATCTCGAACCTGGGTCCTTCAGCATCCCAGTCCGATGCTCTATCCACTGCGCCACTGCCTGGTCAGACTCTAAATGTTTTTAATAGCTAAAAAGGCAAAATAGATGAATTTACATTAAGAAAAGATAGAAGTATAAAAGCATAAAGCAAACGACAAATTTCCTTATATATCACAAGGTGACAAAAAAAAAGGAAAAATATAGGTGTCTAATATATTAAAGATGAGTATATGAGTATATAAAATATAGAACTACAAATCAAAATAACACCAAAAAAATGGGCAAGGGTTTGTTTTGTTTTTTTTTTTACAGGGACAGAGAGAGTCAGAGAGAGGGATAGATAGGGACAGAAAGACAGGAACAGAGAGAGATGAGAAGCATCAATCATCAGTATTTTGTTGCGACACCTTAGTTGTTCATTGATTGCTTTTTCATATGTGCCTTGACCGTGGGTGCTTTTTCATATGTGCCTTGACCGCGGGCCTTCAGCAGACCGAGTGACCCCTTGCTCGAGCCAGCAACCTTGGGTCCAAGCTGGTGAGCTTTTGCTCAAGCCAGATGGGCCCACCACGCTCAAGCTGGCGACCTCGGGGTCTCAAACCTGGGTCCTCCGCATCCAACACTCTTATGGACTGCGCCACCGCCTGATCAGTCTAGGCAAGGGTTTTAAGTAGCAATACAGAATGAGAAATACAAATGACTTAAAAACATAAAGATGTTAATGCCTCACAGTCATAGGGGAAATGCAATTAAAATACTGGTCTGCTTTTCACCCAAATGGGCAAGAGTTAAGTACTGATACTATTAAATGTTGTACAATATGTATGAAAAGAAGAAACTTTATTTCATAAACAAATGCAGAGAAAAGGCTGGCTAAAGTAAACAACCTCTGAGGATGAGACTGGGATTTGGGTTTGGTCAAAGGGAACTTTGTTTTACCTGTATGACTGACTTTAATAATGGTAAAGTTATTACTTGTGTAATAAAAAGATAATTTTAAAGACCAAGAAAACAAATATTTTATTCAAAAGTAGTGCTTTTAAGTTGGTCCATTAACCATTTTTAGTGTGCGATAAATACAGAAACTGTGTGAAGCTTTCACAGAAATTTGGTAAGTTATAACTGCCCAATCCAATAAAACCTAAACTTACATATTTTTTGTTCATTTTCCTAGTAATGTTATATTTTACAAAACTAAAGGTCTGTAATGAGTCTAGTCCTGTTCAGTGTAAGAAGCACCATTCAGATACAAATAGAAATGCAAAATTGCTGGGCACAGTACAAAGTGTATAGCAATTTCATTAAGATGTAAACTCTGGCAATTAAGAATTTTGGGTTATGGTCCATTCAGTCACCTAGCTAGAAAGGTAGGATTAATAGTAATAGTTCGTGGTCTAATGCAGGAGTTGAAAACTTTTTCATTGAAGGGCTAGATAGTAAATATATCAGGCCTTGTAGGCCCTAATAGTTTCTGTCATAATTACACAACTCTTCTGTGGTGTGACAATAGCCATAGACAATATGCAAATTAATGGGTATGCTATATGTTCTGAAAATACTGTATTTCTAAAAATAAGTAGTAGTCTGGATTAGGCCCATGTGCTAGTTTGCCAAGCACTGGTCTAAGCCCATTTCAAAGCAACGTGAAAAGGAAATTACCATACAGTTTTTTCCCTTATGGATACAGACCTATGATAAAGTTTAATTTCTAAATTAGGCAAAGGAAGAGATTAACAATAATAGCTAGTAAACATAATATATTCTAGTAAGTTTTGTGGTCTCTCAAATTATTGTACAGTATATATAGCATGGATATGCCAGCGAAAGGGATGATTCATCCCAGGTGAGACAGAGCAGGACGTCACAACATTTTATCACATGACTCAGAATGGTGCACAATTTAAAATTTATAAATATTTTATTTCTGGAATTTTCCATTTAAGATTCTTGAACCACAGCTGACAAAAACTGAAAAGCAAAACTACAGATTGGGGGAAGAGGGACTGCTATACTTTAATTCATTCAAGTTAACATCCTTCTCTGTAACCACTCCTTCATTCTTGTCAGTTACCAATGAAACCCAGGAATGAAATCCTCCAATTTTATGTTCTATGCTAAGCCATGGTTTGCAGTTTTACCATTCCTATTACATGCCCAGATTGCCAACTGTTTAAACTCCTAAATGATTAGGTTTAAGTAAATCCTTCAATTTGCAAAGCATAAAGATCCTGAATATGGTGATTTACACATTTAGCCTACAAATCAGTAAGAGACATTATGGTCGTTCTTTATCTAGCAGCACATTTTCATATTGATTCTGCCTTCAATATAATGTTCACCACTGCCAAGAAAATATGCCAAGTTTCCCTAGAGCAGCTAACAGAAATAAATCTGGAACAGTACACCTTTTCCTCAGATGAGATCTCAGACCACAAAGAATCCAAAAATTAGAAGGGCAAGAAGAGATTCAGGGATTCCCATATCGAAACTACTTACGTAATTACATTAAGTGCAAGCTCAGCAGAGTGACATCTCTCCAACTTCTGTTTCAGAACAGCAACTTCTTCAGGTCTGGGTGGTTCATACTTTTTTACCAAGTTTCTCATGCCTATGTGGATATAAGAAGGTGACTCAGATAAAAGGGAGTTGAATATTTTCCCATCTTGTTATAGAACATAAAACACTTGAAATGATGTGGTTCTTTCAGGAGGATTTGTATTCTGCTTTATAATACAGTGAACACTATACATCTAGCTCAAGTAATATCAGATATCTGCTGCTTAGCCCATATCATGTATTACATTAAGGTAAGCACCCTCTATAGTCTAGTATTTTCTTCAAATCATACTGTGGTCACTTACCCCTATGGATTTAGTATTTTTTTAAGATTATTTCATATTAAAATAAGTGGAGTAAAGTTAATGTACTGAGAAGAAATCAGTAATAAAACTGGCAGTTATAAAAGGATTACTGTGGGTTATCTTTAAGATTCCTTCTACCTACTAAATTCCATGATCCTAATTAGCAATAGCCAAACCACAATTAGCTTTTGAAGTGAGCCCTCTAGTGGTATATCTGAACACCTTCAGGTTTATGATTTATAAACCACAAATCCATCGTTCTCAATAGAAAGGGGGAAACCCTCAGGATCATTTCAAACAGATATCAAGAAATAATGCTTTGATGTCCAGAAGCATCTTAAATTTTAAAACATAAAAATTACTCCCATTTACTACTACCATCTAAGATCAAAGATCTTCAACCTCACATTTTATTGGTTTATTCAGCATTTAATTATAATTAACAAGGACACTGGTACACTTTTGGGGAAAAATACAATTGACTTTTAATCCTAAAGAACAGCCAAATAGCCCTGAGTTTTCCATGTGATGGCCAAGGATGAAGAATAGAGAGGAGTGGCTAATCAGTTGAGTGAAGATTCTCCTCAACCCCTAAACCGGTTTCTCAAGCAGTATTGATAGTTTGGGCTGGATAATTGTTTGTTGTAAGAGGCTGTATTAGTTTCCTGAGGCTATTATTAAAAAATTACTAAAAAAAATTACTACAAACTTAGTAAGGCTTAAGACAACAGAAATATATTCTCTCAGTTCTGAAGCCCAGGTATCTAAAATCAATTTCACTGGGCTACAATCACAATGTTGGCAGGGCCACCCTTTCCCTGGAGGCCCTAGTGGAAAATCTATTCATTCTCTTTTCCAGCTGCTGGTGGCTGCCTGCATCCTTTGGCTTGAGGCCATAACCTAATTTTCAAGAAAGCACCTTCAAATTCCTCTCTGTTATCTTCACAATGCTTTACCTGTGTCAAATCTCCCTCTCTGCCTTTCTCCAATAAGGACTCCCATGATTGCATTTCGGCCCTATCTGGATAATCCAAGATAATCTTCCTGTCTCAAGATCCTTAACTTTATTACATCTGAAAAGAACTTTTCTTTCCTCCCATATATGTTAAGATTTATAGGTTTCAGGGATTAGTACATGGCTATCTTCTGGGGAGCCATTTTTCAGCTTGCCAAGGGGGGTATACTGTGAATTTTAAGATGTTTAACAGCATTCTTACTTCTCATTGGATGCTATTAGCAGCCACTACCACTCCTCAAGTTATGACAGCCAAAAATGTCTGCAGATATTGCAAAACTCGCACCCAGTTGAAAAACAGTTTTTGTAATAATAAAATGACTAGCAAAAGACACGTTAACAAGTTAAAGCTGATTTATCTACAAAACAGAAATGAGAAATTTAAATATTATCCTTAAATCAAGTTCCCTTTAGATCTTTTCAGTGCCTATCATATATTTGTAGAAACTCTAGAAGAACCCTGTTTTGAAACTCAACCCTTTCTGAATCTGCTTTCTGTATTTTACATGTACCTTTCTAATTGTTTTCCACCATTACATCCTTCATGCTTCAAAGATTGTAATTCAATGAAAGTAAATATAATGCTCACAAAATTAGGGGATATTTTATAGCTTCATATTCATTTTTAAATATCCCCTAATTTTTGTGAGCAGTATATAAACAACATCTGTTACCTCAATTTAAATATCAAGACAACATTTTACAAAGTAGCTTTGTTATACAGAATATTTTGTAAAATGTTCTTTTACTTACTTTTCATTATATCTAGTAATTGTGACAAGCAAGTTCTATTCTCTTTCAGCATCAGACTTTCTGATAAATAACTGGCAAAAAAAAGGAAAATAGTTTTAATATACTGGACACATATAGCATCTTGAGAAAACCTGAGAAGTTATTTTCCTCCATATTTAATTCATCATCAAGGTCAACTTTAAAATTAATTTATAAAGTATTACATACAAAACAATAATTAGGACTCCACAAAACTATTATTAAACTAATTATTAAAATGTTTGATGTTCAAAGTTTCATTTAATTTCAGAGGTATGAAAATAACAATAGCAACAATCATTACTTTTAACATTAAGTGTTTAATACATAAACATTATGAGTCCAAACCTCATTTTACAAGATGAAGAATCTGAGTAGCAGGAACAGACATGTCATGACCATGAACTTGCACAAAGTCAAATGGCAAACAGGTAACAGCTGGAACCTGGCATTACTAAGGATTATCTCTCTTCTCAATACCAAGTTCATGTTATAATTATAGTTGTTGTTCTTGGGACTGATAGCTACTAAAACCAGTAAGAATATCACCCCATGCTTTACAAGTCTATTATACCTTATTTGCATCATGTCCAAATCAAAGGTTTTAATACTTTTTCATATGGCTATCCATTGTAATCCATTTTTCTCAGAACCAATTGTCACTGGTACTATGAAGCTAATTTTTTATTTAAACACGTACTCTGAGGTTTTATGTATCTAAACTTGATGTATAATTGATAACAAGCCCAAGTGAACAGATTTTCAAGGTATAAGTAGTATTTCAAATGTGAATGCCTTGAAAATAAGAGTACTCTTGGATGAAATAAAATTGCAAAAATATAAAGACAATTCTTTAGGAAATAAGAAAGCCCTAAATCCAGTGAAAAAGAATAAAACCCAGAACTAACCGTAAAATATCCTATGAGTTGTAATCTAAAGCATTATCCAGAATATGACAACAGCACAAGGGCTGTCCCTTTTTGAAACCAATAATAATGTAAAAGCAATACAACTCGCTTCTGTTCAGGATGGCATACTAGGTAGACATTATGCTTGCCTTCTCTCATGACCATATAAAAATTACAACAAAATTATAAAACTATCCTAGAAAACCATCTGAAGACTAGCTGAACAGAACTCCTGTGAGAACAGAAAGAAGCCATGCCAAGACTAGTAAAAGGGACAGAGATGCAAAATGGGCTGGTTCATCACCCAGGGAGTGGTAATTAAGAATTAGAAGGGAGGTTTCTAGCCAAAATGGAGTCATAGGAAAACATGGTATTTGCATCCTTCTACAGCCATAATAAAATTACAATTATAGAACACCCACCATTGAGAACTACCTGAAATCTAGCTGAATGTAAGTCTCAAAACTAAGACTATAAAGAAGAAGCCAGGTTGACACTGGTGGGAGGGGAGGCGCTATACAGAACAGGCTGGTCTCACACCCACATGTAGACATTAAAAATTGGGAAGGATATCTTGGCTGTGGAGATCTTCTCGGAGAAGAAAGGAATCCCAGCCCACACCAGGATCTGAGGCCAGGGTTCTAGTGTTGGGAAAAGAAGGTCCCATAACTTCTGGCTGTGAAAACCAGTGAAGATTGTGGTTCAGTAAAATGGAGGGCTGCTGAAGTCCCAGGTGATCCTTTTTTTTTAATTAAAGACATTTTACTTACTCATTTTAGAGAGGAGAGAAGGAGAGGAGGAGGAGGAGATAGAGGAGGGGGGAGGGAAGGGGAGATAGGGGTAGAGAGGGAGAGGGAGGGGAAGAGAAAAGGGGAAGGATCAGGAAGCATCTACTCCCATATGTACCTTAACCAGGAAAGCCCAGTGTTTTGAACCAGCGACCTCAGCATTCCAGATCAATGCCCAGGTGAACCTCTCAAAGGGCCTGAGCATGAACTTATATGGACTGACTCATTCTGATTCCTAGCACTGTGGCAGCAGCTCAAAAGGCATCAAAGACATTCAAGGAGGTACTGAATTGTCTGGCTCTGGGATGAGGGACTGGAGGAGCAGCTTTCACCCAAAGTGCTGGCAAAGGTCATTGTTCCTTTGTTGAGCTCTCTCCCTGCAGATGCAGACAGGCATCATAGCTAAGTATCCATCAACCTAACACTGCTTGCCCCACCCTGGAAATTTCCTGAGACTTTGTCCCACAATTGTCCTGTCTTGGCTCATGCTGTGGACTTTCTTATATTCTCTCAAATGTTCACAAACCCCAAATAGCAGTATCGGGCCTGAGCATTCTACATACCTCTTGCTGAGTGGCCCCAGTCCTGGCACTACCAGCAGCAAGACCCAGTTCACAGCTTAGCCTCTTCTGGGCAACTCCAAGCCCAGCACAAGTACCAGTCAACATGATGAAAAGCACCTACAACCATGACTCTACCCAGCACAACTATCATTTAGAATTGGAAGACAGAGAAAGAGCTTCCCAGACAAAAATAGCTAAAGGAGTTCATCATTATCAATTCAGTATTACAAAAATGTTAAAATGATCTTTCATCTTTGAGAAGATAAAAAATATAAATAAAATGCTAATAAATACATATCTATCAAAAAATTACTATAAATGCAAATACAGTGGTACCTTGATATATGAATTTAATTCATTCTGTAACCAAGCTTATAAGTCAGTCAACCCATATATCAAACAAATTTCTCCATTTAAAATAACAAATAGATTTAATCTGTTTCAGCCCTGTGAAACATCCCCAAACCATCCTAAATTATGAAAAAAGACATGTTTTTAATTAAGAAACACACATGTATACTTTAACAATGCATAGCAACATATATGAAATAAAAGAATAAAGTGTTATTTAGTACTGTATTCTTACCTTGGAGACAGACGAGTGCGGCTAACGGAGGTGAATGGCGGAGGAGAAAGGGATGCAGGCATTGTAACTGCATTTTCTTAACACTAAATGTAAACTAAAACTGCATTTTCTTTACTTTAAACAAAATTAAAACTGCACTGTCTTTACTTAAAATGAAACCACAAAAACTTAATCACAACTCGTATCTCAGAATTTCGCTCGGATCTCGAACAAAAATACTGAAAGTCGCAGCTCGTATCTTAAATAATTTGTATGTTAGTCTGTTTGTATCTCAAGATACCACTGTAGATTAAATGCTCCATTCAAAAAGAATAATTAAATGAATAGCTATATGAATATGAAAACAAGGCACTTACATGTGTGCCGTCTACAAAAGACTCACCTTAGATCGAAAGACATACATACTGAAAGTAAAGGAATGGATAAATATTTCATGAAAAAGGAAACAACAAAAAACAGGACAATGATACTTATATCTGACAAATCAGACCCTAAAACAAAGGCTATAACGAGACAAAGTAGGACCCAGCAATTCCATTTCTGGGTATGTATTTGAAGATATCCATAACACTAAACTTGAGAGACCTATATGCATCCATAAGTTCATTGTAGCAATATTTATAATAGCCAAGATAGGAAAACAATTTAAGTGTCCATCAACAGATCAATGAATAAAGAAGTACTGCATATATACAGGGTGTGACAAAAGCAGTTTTACATTTGTTTGCATGGAAAAATACAATAATTTAATAAATAATACAAGAATAAACTGTTCCATGCACTCATACTGTAAACCTACTTTTGTCTCATCCTTTACAATGGAATATGACTCAGCCATATAAAAGAATGATATCTTGTCATCTGAAGCAACAAAGACAGGCCTAGAGGGTATTGTGCAAGTGAAATAGTCTAACAGAAACAGACAAATGCCACCTGATTTCACTTATACGTGGAATCTAAAAATCTAAACAAACAATTGAAACAGATCAGAAAACATTTTGACAGCTGCCAGATGGGAGAGGAGTTGGCGGGATAAGTGAAAACAGTAAAGGGTAATAGTACAGATTGGTAGCTACAGAATAGTTATGGGGATGCAAACCATAGCATAGGGACTATAATCAATAATATTCTAATAAGTATGTTTGGTGTTAGGTGAGTACAAGGTTTTAACAGGCTGACCACTTTATAAGATATATAAATGTCTAATGACTGGGTTGTACACCTGAAACTAACAGGACATATACCACATAAGGCCACCCTGCCAAGACTGGGAGATATAAAAGATCTACCTAATATATAGAAACACACAGGGAAGCAACCAAAACAAGACAGAAATGTGTCTCAAATGAAAGGAGACAAAACTTAAGGAAAAATAAAAGGGAGACAAGCAATTTACCAGGTACAGAATTCAAATCACTGGTTATAATGATGCTCAATGAACTTAAGGGAATAACAGATGAACTCAGTGAAAACATGCACAAAGAGAAACCATAAAAAGAACCAGTCTGAAATTTAGAACACAATAACTCCCTGGTTGGCAAACTGCGGCTCACGAGCCTCATGCAGCTCTTTGGCCCCTTGAGTGTGGCTCTTTCACAAAATACCACATGGAGGCGCTACCTCGATAAGAAATGCACCTATCTATATAGTTTAAGTCTGTAATGGAGAACCTATGACACGCATGTCGGTGCGCATAGCCATTTTCGATGACACGGGGACGCATACCAGAGAAGTATGGGTCTACATGCCAAGAAGGACATTTCATCCTCGGCTCCTGCACGGCCAGGTGCAGTAGCCGAGGATAAAACATTTGCTGTAGTATAGACACTCTGTGCCAGAGGCCTGTAGGCCAAAACATTTTGTTATTTAAACTGTAAATATCGCAAAATTATGGGTTTTTTTCTCAAAGTGACACACCACCCAAGTTATGCTTGGTTTTATGGTGAATTTTGACACATGTAGCTCAAAAGATTGCCCATCACTGGTTTAAGTTTAAAAAATTTGGCTCTCAAAAGAAATCTCAATCATTGTACTGTTGATATTTGGCTGTTGACTAATGAGTTTGCTGACCACTACAATAACTGAAATGAATACATTAGACAGCATCAACAGCAGATGAGATAAAGCAAATGATCAAGTAAGTGATCTGGAAGATTAAGTAGCAAAAAACACCCAATCCAAACAAGAAAAAAAAGAATTAAAAAAGTGAGGACAGTTTAAGGGACTTCTGGGACATCAAGTGTACAACATTGGCATCATAGGGGTACTAGAAGTATAAGAGTAAGAGCAAAATTAGAAATAAAAGTGATGATTGACACCACAGAAATATACAGGGTTATAAGAAAATATTACACACTTCTATGTCAACAAACTGGACAACATGTAAAAAATAGATAAACTCCTAGGAGAATACAATCTTCTAAGACAATCAAGAAAATATGGAAAATCTGAATAGACCAATAAGTACTAATGATGTCACCAAAAAACTACAAAATTACTATTCAGAAATCGTTTACATTTTAAATACCAAAAACAATCAGAAAGAAAACCCCATTTATAGTTGCATCAGAAGAAACAAGAACAAAACCCTAGGAATACACTTAACCAATAAGGTAAAAGAACTGTAATAGGGAAACTATAACACAATGAAGAGACAAATACATGGAAGCCCATACTATGCTCATGAATAGGAAGAATTAACGCCATTTAAACATCCATACTACCCAAAGCTATTTACAAATTCAATGCAATTTCTATAAAAAATCCAATGACATTTTTCACAGAACTCGAACAAATGATCCTAAAATTTATATGGAACCACAAAAGACCCCAATAAACAAGGAATCTTGCCAACCAACTACAAAGTTGGAAGTATCATACTACCAGATATCAAACTATACTACAAGGCTATGGTACTAACATTAAAACAGTCATGTAGATCAATGAAACAGAATAGAGTCCAGAAATAAGGCCATGCCCATATGGTCAATTAATCTATGACAAAGGAGGCAAGAATTTACAATGGGGTAAAGATAGTCTCTTCAATAAATGGTGCTGGGAAAACTGAACAGATACATGCAAAAGAAAATAGAGTTTGCTGGTGAACAATGCTGAAGTAGCATCATTCAAGTCTCCTCTCCTGCAGTAGCCATGTCTAAGTCAGTCTCTCAAAGAGCCAGAGCAGCTGCAGAAGCTCTTTATTGGAGGTTTGAACTTTTAAAAAAACCAATAAAAATCTGAGGAGCCATTCTGAGGAATGAGAAATACTCACGAACTGTGTGGTGATGAGAGTTCCCAACACCAAGTGCTCCAGAGGCTTTGGGTTTGTCACGTCTGCCACTGTGGAGGAGGTGGTCACACAAGGGGGATGAAAGAGTTGCGGAACCAAAGAAGGCTACCTCAAGAGAAGATTGTCAAAGACCTAGTGCCCCCTAACTGTGAAAAATCAGTGGCATTAAAGAAAACTGAAGAACATCACCAAAGAGATTATTTTTATTAGTATGGGAAAATTAAAATGATTGAAATCATGACTGACGATGGCAGTGGCAAAAATAGGCTTTACTTTTGTAACCTTTAATGACCATAACTCCGTAGATAAGCCTATCATTCAGAAATACCACATTGTAAATGGCCACAACTATGATGTAAGAAAAAGCCCTAGTTTAGTAAAAGATGGCTAGTGCTTCACCCAGCCAAAGAGGTCCAAAAGGTTTTGGAAGCTTCGCAGATGGTCGTGGAGGTTGGTTTTGGTGGGAATGACAACTCTGGTCATGGAGTAAATTTCAGTGGTTGAGGAGGCTTTGGTCGCATTCATAATAGTAGTAGATATTGTGGCAGTGGGGATGGCTGTAAATGGATTTGGTAATGATAGAAGAAACTTAGGATGTAGCGTAAGCTATGATTTTAGAAATTACAACAATCGATCTTCAAATTTTGGTCCCATGAAGGGAGGAAACTTTGGAGGCAGAAACTCCAGCCCCACTATGGTGGTAGAGAACAATACCTTGCCAAACCACAAAACCAAGGTGGATTTGGCGGATCCAGCAGCAGCAGCAGTAGCTATGCAGTAGCTGAAGGTTTTAACAAAGCTTAGCAGGAAAGGAGAGCGAGAGAAGTGACAGGGTAGCTACAGGTTATAAGAGATTTGTGAACTCAGCCAAACACAGTGGTGGCAGGGCCTAGCTGCTCACAGACAGGTTTTAGACAATATCATAGGTGATATGAAGGACTATTTTCACAAAGTGAACCTTACTTAAAAACTCAGATTCTAGGATGAAATAAACTGAGTGATCTAAGATAAAACACAAATACCTTTCCATTGTAATTCCTGCTCTGGATGCACTAGATAAAATGGCAGTCAAGGCAATTTGCGAAGGTGTGTATAAAAGGTAAGCATCCGTCAACGCAACTCTATTAAGAAAGTCATCAGCTGTTTTCCTCAAAATCTCTGGATTCTCTAACATGGGATAGCGGGTCTAGAAAGAAAGTTCACAGATGTTATTACTTATGAGGGTTTAATGGAGTAACAATAGTTCAACATATTTATATTAACCGGAAAGTGCTTAAAACAGGATGTTTTTATAAAAGTAACTCCTTTTCTACAATCTTTCCATGTAAGATTATTTTGTACTCATCACTGGAATGTACTGAAAGTACAGTCATTAAATAAGAAACAGATGCTTTAAGATAATAGAACTCAAGTTCCCAGCATAGAACTTGACTATTCTGATTTGTTAATCTCTGCTGTCCTTTTCCAAAGAGGAAGAAGGGGAAAGGAGGCATTTAGAAATCCCACTGGGTCTGAACTGGACCTAAGAAATATATACTCCCAGGTAAACTCTTTCCAGGCAATCCAGTGATTCATATTAAGACATTAGGAACCAAAATACCACCTCATTTTGATTTGAAATTCCTTTACTTAACATTTACTTTTGGGAAGAAGCAAATGGAAATAAACCTTATTTCTAGAATACACCTAAGAAACATGGAAGTCATAATATTTCCTGACAATTCTTATCCTTTAAGATGAGCCCTGAATCCTTGGATTTACTATAGATATTCACATTCAGATCCTCAAGCAGTAAGAAATCTTCTCTATAATTAGAAAAAAATTATCAGATACAATTGTGTAGTCACACCTAGGTCTTGTTATATCCCCAAATGCCTGAACTCTGATATGATAAATTCATACATTCCACAGTGCTCCTTTTCCCAATTCATTTGCTCAATTATTTCACAGCTGTTCTTCTTTAAAACCTTTGGTCCCTGGATACCCTCGATTTGCTCCTACTCAGCCATGTCCTCTGGCCTTACTTCCCTCTTGAATTTCCTGCCCCAATAAGCTGCAAACACATTTCTGGCAAAACTTTCACAATATGCTAATTCAACAAACTTTCTGCTTTGCAACCATAGCTAGATTCCTTAGTGCTGCTAGAGAAAACAATACAACCAAGAGGTCTGGTATTATAAAATGAGGTTCCCTAATCTTATTAGGGCTCGCCTCACTGACTATAATAGAAAATCAGTTCCACAGAAAATCAGTTCCATTTTTCAGTGACTATGTTAAATAGTTTCCATCTCTTTCAATGTCATTAATAATTCTCAGAGACTCCATCACTTTCAGAAAATATCTGCTCTTAACAAAAGACACTCTATTTCGTGCTAACACCAAATTCCCAGGCATAACATGACTCACCCATGCTTTCCTCTTTCCCTTCCTTAAAAGAGCTATTATTCTAAGGCCAACTCATCTACCTTTGAAACCCACGATAGACCCTTCTACCTTACTCCAAAGACAAACTTGAGCTACTTATTTTCCACTTTTCACTTTAAGCTCTCTCATTACCAACTCCTCAAATCATTTCTTCCTACAAAACACACATACAAAAAACTGTCCTTTTCCTCTATTTCTAGCAGTTCTCCCATGTTCCAATAATCCCATCTTTTCTACTTTAAAGATAAGCTGTCTGGTCCAAGTTACATATACTTGTTCTCTCACCTTCTATTTATTCTCTAAACGGCCCAATCTGCTTTCTTCCCCCACACTCCAGAGACCAATTTCACAAAAATCACAAGTGACCTTTTATGGCACTAAATCCAGCAAACATTATCCATCTACTTTTACTCTGCCTAAATTTTCAGCGAGATTGGGGAGCTGCCCGTACTCATTTTGTAAAAGTTTTCTATTTCCCTTCGCTTCTCTCAAAAAGTCCTACTTCTCTAGATACTTCAGTCTGCTTACTGGTCTTATATTTCTCTATCTACCCTTTAAATGGTCCTCATGGTCAATCCACTTTAATTTTCCTGGGGTAATGATGCCCAAATCTAGCCATCTTCTCTGACCTCCAGATGCAAATGACTACCTACCTAGATGTGTTACAGGCAGGAAATTCATATTTCAAACCAAATTCAACCAAATTCATCAGCCCCCTATCCCTCCACTGTCAAATCTCGTTCCTGTACTTTTTTTTTTTTTCGTTGCCGCCGCAACACCTTAGTTATTTGTTGATTGTTTTCTCACATGTGCCTTGACCGCGGGCCTTCAGCAGCCTGAGCAACCCCTTGCTGGAGCCAGTGACCTTGGGTCCAAGCTGACGAGCTTTTTGCTCAAGCCAGATGGGTCTGCGCTCAAGCTGGCGACCTCGGGTTCTCGAACCTGGGTCTTCCACATCCCAGTCCGACGCTCTATCCAGTGCGCCACCGCCTGGTCAGGCTCCTATACTTCTTAGAGCATACCACCATGTATTCGGGCCCAGAAACCCCAGGCTCCCTCACCTGTCCTCATTCTCCATATGCAATTAAAGCTCAAGCTCTACTGATTCTGCCTACTATCTCTGAAGTCCTTCTGCAGAAGCTCTCTCTATATACCCTGTTGCTACAAGTCAAACTAACAGCGTACTAACTGGTATCCTTTTATCCATTCTTATCCATTCTCCACATTATCATGACATATAAAGATGTGCAGTAAATATTTGATGGAGACTGATGCATGAGCTTGCAACATGATTTTTTTTAAAGGTGTAAACCTAATTTGCTACTCTCCAAACTTAAGAGTTTTCATTGGCTCACCATTGCTCTATTTAAAATCCTTAACATCACGTGCACAGTATAGGCTCTGCCTTACACTCGGGCAGCACTCAGTAGCAGTCTTCCCCTCTTTTCTATGCTGTTTAGGGACATTAGTGCACGATGATTCTTGACTTTGAGCCTTTGACCACAGAAGTCCTATCGGGATGCTTTCACCACTGAATTCCTACTCTTGCTATGAATTTCACTTTAAATGACACTTTCTCAGACTGTCTTCCCTTCATCGTAATCTGCTGTCTCCTTCTAAAGTATCCTCTCTATAACACAGCACACTGTATATTTGACCATTTTTCACATTAGATTGTAAGGCATATAAAAGTTGAGGCTGTTTCTGTTTTGTTCCTGGCTTCACTATTAAGCACAATGTTTGGCATATAGAAGGTTCCCAATTTCACCTTTCAAATAAGATGAATGAACCAGTTTCTGATTCGTTTGACTACTCAGACTATCCAGCTCCTCTTTCACCGTCAAAAGAAAATAAGTTGCTTTTGTCAATATTTATTACATTTTTATGCCTACATATTGATTTCTGATCACAATGCACTAAAGCTAGAAGTCACTTAGCAATCTTCTAGTTTAAAATTTAAAAATTATTTTATGGTTCTTTAAATCAGATCTATGACAGGATACTTCAGTTATCAGAATTATCTTAAGTTTTTAAAAGCATTACTCTAAATCACAATGGTCCTCACTGTGATCCCTGATCAGTATTTGCAGATCTACTAAATTAGAAGCTTTGAATTGTAGCCCAGCAAAGAGTTAACAAGCCCTCCAGGTGATTCTGATACAGAGTGAAGTTTGAGAAATGCTGCCCTATTATCAAGGCAACATTCACGTTTTAGCTGAGTCCATGTTGTAAGCAATTAAGATAATAAAAAGTTATAATAAAATTTTGGATTCTTTTGGTTACATAACAGTAGCAATGAATTACAATCTACCAGTTTACTTTATATCAACAGAATTACCTTTAAATCTATGAGAAAGCCCTCAAATGGTCTATAAGGATTGTGGACAATAAGGTGGAAATTAAGTTGCTGTATAAGAAGCAGTTCATATTCCAAAATCTGTTCAAGTGCCTTCTCCTGTCCAAGAGGGCTCTCCCGCAGATTTCCAACAAACTGTGGACTAGATACATTGAATTCGTCGACTTTGCAGGCCAAAAATGCACAAGTGAGCCTAAAGGAAAACAGAAAGACTGAGGAATCTTAAATTCAGAATAGAATGCAAGTCTAAATTACCATTTTACTAGAAAGAAATTTTCTCACGCACACACACAATCAGGGATATGAAGTCACTTTGAAAAATATTAAATATTTTATTTCTAAAAGTATGTTCTAAATTTGCCTAATATTCACAAGTGGCTATGGTAGGCATCACAGGATATTAAAAAAAAAAAAAATGAGACAGATAAATTTTCCTGTTCAAACTTTAAATCCATAGGAAACTATAAAATGAGGTAGAATCACGTAATACTACAGTAGCATTCAACCATTATAAACTTAATGGCAGTTTCATATAGTTCAACCTATTTATCTAGAAGAACAAAACAGTTGAGAAATAGGGGCACTTTTGTATCAAGAAATATAAATGGGCCCTGGCCAGTTAGCTCAGTGGTAGAGCATTAGACTGCCATATGGATGTCCCATGTTCGATTCCCAGTCAGGGCACACAGGAGAAGAGCTCATCTGCTTCTCCTCCTCTCCTGCAGCCATGCTCGATTAGAGCAAGTTGGCCCCAGGCACTGGGGTGGTTCCATGGCCTCCACCTCAGGCACTAAAAAAGAATGGCTCCAGTTGCAACAAAGCAAGGGCCCCAGATGGGTAGAGCACTGTTCACTAGTGGGCATGCCAGGTGGACACCAGTTGGGGTGCATGCAGAAATTTGTCTCTGCCTCCCCTCCTCTGAGTATTAAAAAAAAAAAAGAAATATAGATGAAAGAGAAAAAATACAACAGCACACACATAAGTACTATATGAACATGGGATAAAAGGTTCAATAACTACCTTTGGGGAAGGCACATCGGTGGACGTCTCCAGCATTCATAATCCCCTAATAATAGGGGATTATTAACTTAGGAACAAACTCTTGTAGCTACTACATAAACTTCAGGGTGAGAAACTAATAATAAAATTACCACATAAATCAAGATTAGAAGTAACAAGGGCCTACGGCTGGTGGAAATGGGAATGAAAAGGAGAAAAAACAAACAGGGACAATGTGATTGTCAGCAAGCTCTCTGATGAGTCTTATACTATTTTCAATTTTATATTTAATAACAGGCATAGTGCTCAGCAGAGCAGTGATATGAATATGGGCCTATAGGATTTGTAAACTAAACGGATATAGGAGGAGTCAGCACCAGGGATTCTCACTCACCAGGTGGGAGAAGAAAGGTGCCACTGACAGACAGGGGTGTCAGGGAAGCTAGCCTGAAAGAAGACATATAAGGCTCAAATGCCATCAGAATTATAGGGAAGCGTTATAGATACATAAGGAGTCTACCCAAGGGAGCTTAAGTTCAAAATAGAGTGCAAGTCTAAGGAAATCACCCTTGACTAGGAGTTCATTTTCACACACACACGTAGTGTAAAGGTCTTCTTAACTAAAATCAATAAACTCCATTTATACTCACATTATTATCCGGGGGTGATATTCCATTACTGAGTTATTAAGGTAAAAACGCTTGAAATACATACAAGCTGTACCCTAAAGTTAAAAATATATCTGTTATCAGAATTTATTCACACATACATGTTAAACTCAGTTTAAACAAAAACTTATCAAAAATTTCTGTGAAAATATTTATTTACAAAGATATATACATCCCAAGTTAATTGCAGCACTGTTCATGGTGGCCAAGGTCTGGAAACAAATGAAGTGTCCCTCAACAGATGACTGGCTAAATGGACATGCAGTACATATATACCTCAGAATACTACATAGCTATAAGATACTGCCATTTGTAACAACATGGATGAACCTTGAGAATATTATGCTAAGATAAATCAGTCAGTCAAAAAAAGCTACGAACCACATGATTTCACTCCTATGTGGGATATATAAATGAATCTCACAAATAGGGTGGTTACTAAAGGAAGAGAGCTAGAGGGTAGTCAAGGGTACAGGGAATCAAATATAGGGGAACAGAGATATGATTTTGGGTGGTGGGCACACAATGCAATATATAGCTTATACATCATAGAAATGTACACTTGAAACCTATATGATTTTATTAACCAATGCCACTCCAACAAATTTAAAAAGTTTCTTTGAAAAAGTTATTTATACAAAATACCAAACCTTAATTCTTCTTTAACCAAAATAAACTGTGATAAAATGTTACAAAAATGCCGCAGCCAAAGGAAGGACCTTTTGCTGTCCTTCATTACCCACCCTGAGTTATCCTTACTATGGTTACTGGCTTATTAAAAAATGTATGTTACCCTGGTCAGTCTGCTCAGTGAACAGAGCATCGGCCCAGTGTGCAATGTCCGGAGTTCGATCTCCGGCCAGGGTACATACAAGAAGCGACAATCTGCTTCTCTTCCCTCTCTCCCCTTCTCGCAGCCAGTGGCTTGACTGGTTTGAGTGTTGGCTCCAAGTGCTGAGGATAGCTTGGCTGATTTGAGCACTGGTCCCAGATGGAGGTTGCTGGATGGGTCCCAGTCAGGGCACATGCGGAACTTTGTCTATCTCCCCTCCTCTCACTTAAAAATGAATGAATGAATGAATGAACATGTTTATTTTAGAATTCAGAGTAATAAAAGTGGCCAAAATTAAAAGATTTAAGGAGGAAAAGTATAAATCTTCAAAGCTTAACCCATCACCCTTGTAAAAATATTGAGTCTAACACAGTTGGAGCCATTAGCCTTCTCTCTACATCAGGGGTCAGGAACCTATGGCTCATGAGCCAGATGTGGCTCTTTTGATGGCTGCATCTGGCTCGCAGACAAATATTTAATAAAAAAAATAGTAACATTAAAATATAAAACAATTCTCATGTATTAAAATCCATTCATTTCCTACTGTTCATGATTGCGAGTGGCTAGAGCCAATCACAGCTGTCCACTGGGACAACACCAAAGTTTTATTGGATAATGTGTAACGTACATGGGTGGTTGTGAGGTCAGGAAGGAAACTTCCCTCCTTCTAATCAAGTAGTCAGCTAGCTAATTGCAGAAACCCCTTGACGAAGAAGATAGCTAAAAGAAAAAAAGATGAGGAGTATCGTTACTTTTCAGCAGGAATGGACAGAGAGGAATTAGCCTTTGTGGAGAGAGCAGGTTCTGCAGTGTGTCTAATATGCAATGATAAAATTGCATCGATGAAACAGTCAAATATAAAGCGGCACTTCGACACAAACCATACTACATTTGCATCAAAATATCTAGTGGGGGACAGTAGGAAGAAAGCATGTCAAGAGCTACTGTGCAGAGTGCAAGCTAGTCAGCAGCAACTCCATGTTTGGACCCAACAAGGTGACTGGAATTCGGCTAGCTTTGCTGGTGCTTTAGCAATTGTGAGAAACAGAAAGCCATTCACAGATGGAGCGTATGCCAAAACATTCATGCTTGATGTTGCCAATGAACTTTTTGAATAAAGACAAGATAATCAAATGAATAAAAGACATGCCTCTGTTGGCAAGAACTGTTCATGATCGTACCATCATGATGGCAAATCAAATTGAGGCAACACAAGTAAAGGACATAAATGCAGCACCATTCTTTTCTCTCGCTTTGGATGAGTCAACAGACGTAAGCCATTTATCCCAGTTCAGCATGATTGCAAGGTATGCTGTTGGTGACACACTCCGTGAGGAAAGTCTTGCTGTTTTCCTTATGAGAGAGACAACAAGAGGGAAGGATTTATTCAAGTCTTTTACTGAGTTCGCTAAAGAAAAAAATTTACCAATAGATAAACTTATTTTGGTGTGTACTGATGGTGCTCCGTGCATGGTGAGGAAAAACAGAGGATTCATAGCGCTTCCTCGTGACATGAAAAGAGGTCCATCCTAAGTTTTCACTGCATCCTACATCAGGAGGCGCTTTGTGCTCAGATGTGTGGCGAGCAGCTTGGAGAGGTGATGTCACTGGTCATTCGGGTGGTCAACTTTATTGTTGCCTGAGCTTTAAATGATCACCAGTTTAAAACACTGCTGGATGAAGTTGGGAATAATTATCCTGGTCTCCTTCTGCACAGCAATATGCGTTGGTTGTCAAGAGAGTAGGTGCTCGCCAATTCGTGGCTTGTCTGAGCAAAATCCAGACTTTTCTTTTTTGGTTTTTTTTTTAAGATTTTATTGATTTTTATTTTCTAGGGACAGAGAGAGGGATAGATAGGGACAGACAGACAGGAACAGAAAGAGGTGAGAAGCATCAATCATTAGTTTTTCATTGCCATTGCAACACCATATTTGTTCGCCGATTGCTTTCTTACATGTGCCTTGACGGCGAGCCTTCAGCAGACCGAACAATTCCTTGCTGGAGCCAGTGACCTTGGGTCCAAGCTGGCGAGCTTTTGCTCAAGCCAGAGGGGCCCGCACTCAAGTTGGCGACCTAAGGGTCTCGAACCTGGGTCTTCCGCATCCCAGTCCGATGCTCTATCCACTGCGCCACCGCCTGCCTGGTCAGGTCGGACTTCCCTTGAAATGAAAAATGTCGAGCATCCTGAGTTAGCTAACATTGAGTGGCTCCTGAAGTTCTACTATCTCGTGGACATGTCTGAATATTTGAACCAGCTCAATGTGAAAATGTAAGGTGTTGGAAATACTATTGTATCCCTTCAACAAGCAGTGTTTGCATTTGAAAACAAGTTGGAGCTCTTCATCGCTGACACTGAAACAGGTCATTTACTACACTTTGAAAAACTGGGAGAGTTTAAAGATGCATGCACAGCAAGTGACCCTGCTCAACATCGTATCTCCAGCAGCTAGCGGGCTTCACATCTAATCTCCTGCAGTCATTCAAAGCGCGCTTTAGAGAATTTCGTGAGTGCACTCGTCTTTTAAGTTCATCACCCATCCATACAAGTGTGCAGTGGACAGCGCCAACCTGAGTTACATCCCCACTGTCTCCATCAGAGATTTTGAGCTACAAGCTGCTGACCTGAAGGTCTCAGACATGGGGTGAATAAGTTCAAGTCACTCAATGAAGATTTGGAAAGACTTGCATGACAGCAAGCAGAGTTGGCGAGCAAACACAAGTGGGGAGAAATGAAAAAACTTCAACCTGCAGACCAGCAGATTGTCAAAACTTGGAACGTGCTTCCCGTCACATACCACACACTGCAGCGTGAGTACGGCTGTACTGACAATGTTTGGCTATACGTATGCATGTGAGCAGTCTCTGTCACATCTAAAGAACGTTAAGACCAACCTGCGGTCACGTTTAACAAATGGAAGTCTCAACACCTGCATGAAGCTTAACCTCACCACGTATCAACCAGACTACAAAGCCATCAGCAAAACCATGCAGCACCAGAAGTCGCATTAATGATAAGAAGTACTTTATTCATCATTGGTTAGCAAGCACATAACAACATTATTGAAAAGAATTCAGAGACTTATTGTACTTTAAAACTGTTGGTCTTATATAAAATACACACATTTACTTGTATTTAGTGTTAAACATATTGTATGGCTCTCACGGAATTACATTCATTTTAAAATATGTGTGGTGTTCATGGCTCTCTCAGCCAAAAAGGTTCCCGACTCCTGCTCTACATCGACTCCAGATCTGTGATATTAACCATGATCAACGCTGCCAAACCAAACAGAAGAAGCAGTACCTACTGTTACTGACTGCATTCTATGTGCTAAGCTCTGTCCCAATCACAACTACCATCTTATTTTAATCCTTACAATGACTGATAGAGTGCTGCTATCTTCAACTTTACAGAGAAGGAAACTGAGTATCAATGTGGTTAATAGACTAGATCAAGGTCATACATCTTAATACGAGACAGGGCTGTACTCAACAAAGACTTGCCTGTACTTCTAACCATTATGTCATCTGGCTAGAACCAATGAAATAAACATTTATGTATTTCATGATGTAAAAGAAAAAATAATTCCTTTTAAACATTTTATTTAACACTAAAAATAAAATTCTTCACAGCTAAGCATGTTGTATAAAGACAAATTTTACAAAGAAGTACATTCAAGGATTCAGTTTCTGCATCTGAAAAGATCACTTAAACCAACTACTTTTATTAAAAAAGAACTAAATCTAGAGATAGAAACTAATCAAGTGTAATGAAAATCTTCCTGTGTCTGATCTCTCAGAAGAAGGTCCGATAAACTGAGACGACACTATGAATACTTTTGGACTTCATATTTTCAATAAACTTCATTTTTTTTCAACTATAATAGTGAGATTATTTCCTAGGACAATGGTTCTCAAACTTTTTGAAGTTGGGGCGCATTTAAAATCCTACAAATAATTGTAAACGCACTACATACAAATTTCTGAGAAATATGTTATAATAATTAAGTCAAATATTAAAGAAAAAAATTAAAAGTTCAAGCATGCCCTTAAAGCAATTAAATGAAGTAAATACAACAAAATTAAATTTATTCTGACAAAAAGAATTTTTATGTTACATTTTTTGAGTTATGCATTTTAGAATTTGTAAAAAAGAGGGGTTAAAAAATAAAAGACAAACAAGCTATCTTTTTACATATATAGATACATTCTTAGTAAGATTTATTAAATTCAGCAGGTCCTGGAGTGAATGAGTTAAGTTTTTCACTCTTGTGTTTATGAGAAACATGAGTCTGATGTATCTCCTAGCGATTTCTTCAAAGTTTGGGCATATATTTGAAAGGCAAACTCTCACTCTGTCGTCAATAAATTAAAGAATTCCTCTCTTTTTACTCTTAATTGTGTTGAGGGTAGAAAATCCTAATTCACATAAATAGGATGTTGAAAATTGTAGTAAAATATACAAAGTTTTTTCTAGATATTGCCACATAATCTTTTATAAAAATCCAAAAGGCTTCAAGAGGCAATTCCTTATGTTTAATCATCAATCCAAAACTCCCACCATACATATCCTCTTAATTTTATACCAAAGGATAGAAGAAACTTGCCTCCAGTCTTTCCGGGGAACATGGGGGGTAGTGTAAATAATCCAGCACCACAGTTTAACAGCCTTTGGCAACCTAATCAGGCAAGTGAGGTGGGGGGATGGGCAGACTGTCAGCTTATAGCTAATTCCCCACACTTCTGTCCCCAAAAATATGAACTCCAAAAACCCTGTTGGTTTTTTGGTCCCCAACAGGCACATATTTCTCTGAAATACCATAGGGCACACCTGGAAATCTTCTAGGGCGCACCAGTGTGCCCTGGCACACACTTTGTGAACCACTGTCCTAGGAGGCTACTCCCTACTGTGTACCAAGTTATTCACTCTGTATGACTTTAAAACTTTAGACCTTCAATTAAGAAACTTCCATATTTGATCTTCACAACAAATCTGAAATAAGGAAAAAATATTATATACTACTCCTTTTTTGTGTATCTTTCAGCTTTTTAATCTCAGCTTTTCTATAAACAAGAATAAACAGAAACAATTATAGGGACAGAGTATGTAAATCCATATAACCAGAAACTCTAACTACGTGTTTCTTCTGACCATTGCCCCATCATAATAAACACACACACACACACACACACACACACACACACACACACACACACACAGATGGGATCCTCATACCCAAATATCTGAAAAAAAAAAAACATAATTTTTTTTTCCCCAAAGGAAATCTCCAGCTTCTTCAAATCAGGTTTAAAAATTCCTTATGGCATGAGCTTCCGCTGGGGCATATGATTACAAATGATGAATGATTGCATGATTTCAAATATGAGGGATACAGATGAAAAAGTACTAGTCTATGTTCTGGTTCCAGTTCTACTCATTAATTGAAAACCTGGAGGAAAAGTAATTAAACTTTTCCTTTCTCTATAAATTGAGAATGTCATAATCTATCGAACAGACCTCAAAATTCCTCTATGAAATGAGAATTGAGACACTTTCTGTAAAATATGATACAGGAATTCATAATTTAAGAAATAGATAATGTGACAAAAACTTAAATACATAAATTATATATTTATATAACAGCTGCATTCCTGAATGAAGTAGATACAGAATTGAGTTACAAATTTTGAAGAGGTCATATTTCAGAAGTCATATAAAGGACACTATACTTACTTCTTCACTACTATAACTTACCACCACAGACCTTGGCACTGCTGGCTTAAACACTGAACAAAATTCCAATAATCTTTTCTCATAATATTTGCAGAGAGTCAGTTCTTCATGAGGCTCAAGAAAGACTGGATCATTTGGAAGAACCTTTATAGATCAAAAGTTACAATAAAAATTCATTAAATTAAATAATCTAAAAACATTTATCTCTGTCCAGAGTAGTTTATATCTCTAATCAGAGGAAAATATACCACACCTCATTTTTTCTTTATAGGATTGCTAATTATTACAAAAATAGCTTAAGGAAAATATTCAATAAACTAAAAGCATACCTTCATTCCAGAATTGCCCAGAATGTCAACTGGATATTTGCTTCATTAAGGTATAAGTAATCCTGATAGAGTGTGTGTATATGCTCATAAGTATGATAACATGATTTACAAATTAAAAAAAGATACACAGTGTTAATAGTTGGAAAATTTTCAAGACCTCCTTCTCAGTCAGTCATTAAGTCACACAAGTTGAGGTAAAAATCAACATGTCTCAAGAATAGTCGTGACTGAAACATAACCTCTCATCCTTTTGTAAACTCTCTACAGAACACACCAGGTGGTTAACAAATACAACCTCACAACAAATATCCATTAGGTGCTGTTACTGGTTTAATTAAAACTACCAAAATAAAAGATATGTTGAAGTCCTAACCCCCCAGTACAGGCATGCTATTGCAGGCTTGGTTCCAGACCACTGCAATAAAGCAAATAGTAATCTTTCTGCAGGTAGAGAGTCTTGCCCTTTTAAAAAACAAACAAACAAAAAACCTGAAACAGCTGTGTGAAGCACAAGAAAGTGAAACTCAACAAAGCAAGGTATGCCTGTACCTCAGAATGTATGTGACCTTATTTGGAAATATAGTTATCTTCAGATGTAATTAAGGTAAGGTCAGACTGGCAGAGTGGCTCCTACTGCAACAACTGGTGTCATAACATGTGAAGATAGAGAGACACAGGGAGGAACTATGTAAAGATGAAGGTGGAGGATGAAGCTATGCTGGCACAAGCAAAGGAACACCTGGGGTTATCAGAAGCAGGAAAAGTAAAGAAAGAATATTCTAGAAGCTGCAGAAAGCACTGATCGGCCAACACCTCCATCTCAGACTTCTAGCCTCTGGAACTGTGAAATAATAAATTTCTCATTTTAAAACACTAGTTTGTCATAATTTTGTGACAACCATAGGCAACTTATACAGGTGCTAATTTTAGAGTTAGCATGTAATTGCGATTTAGGGTAGGAATGCTGGGACTAGTGGCTCTTCCACTTACTAGCAATTAGCAAGATAGCCATGAGAAGCTAGTCAACCTCTCTATACCTAAGTTTTCTCAGATGTAAAGGGAGAAAAATAATAATAGCTACCTCACGGGGTAGCTGTGGGGATTAAGAGCTAACTCTTGGTAAATGCTTAGAATAGTGCCTGGCAAACAGTATATGTTATAAAATAAAGTGATACGAAATAAGTGACAAAGGTAAAAATACAGTATCTCAGTTTCAATAGGTCTGAGACGTGGAATAATTGCTGGAGGGAAGCCAGCTAGAATGGGTGTTGGAGGTTATGAGAAAAGATTAAAGAGAAGTGGCTGGGAGCAGGTAACAGAAGAACTTAGCTGGCAGACCACAATCCAAACCATCTAGTCAATTGGTTTGTGCTAACGGTCTCTTGTCTCCCTGCCTCCAACTTAACCCATACAATCCATTCACCACCAGGATGCCAAAGGGCCCCTTCTAGTACAGAATCCGATCAGGTTAACTTGCCATTTAAAATATTTCAAAGATTCTCCATAAAGGTTCTTCATGAAGTTTAAACTCCTTATTTCTGCTTACAAGTCCCAACGTCCTCTAGCCTTTCCTGCACAGATAGGTGCTCAGCTTCCACTACCCACACCCGGAGCATTCCAGTAACCTGCCCTGAACTTCTGAACTCCCACTTTGCACCTGTGACTCGGTCCGCCTGGAATGTCCTTTTCCCATCTTCCCTGCATCAACTACTGTGAAAAGACCTTACAGTCCCTTCTCTGCCATTTACTGGTTACCCGTCTGCCATTCAACAGCGGGAATGGCGCTGTCGGTCTCTGTACCTATAGCACCCGCAAGGTGCTCGCCTGTTTATTCAACAGACGACCGCGGGCCGCAGGGGCAGGAGGGGGAGGTGTACAGCAAGTCCCGGAGAGTGGGGGCGGGGGTCCCACGGCTGTTCCAGAGTTTAGAGTCCAACAGAGCGGGCCCACCCCGGCGCCCTCACCTTCCCGTTCGCCACTGCTTTGCATTTGAATTTGCGGTTGGCGTCAGCCCGCAGCCGTGTCAGCTGCTCTTCACTGGCGAAGGTCCAGTGCCGCTTCTGGCTACTGTTGTGGTACATCCTTAATTCTGAGACCAGGCCCAGCACCTACGGAGAAAAACAGCCCAAACGCTAAACCACGTGAGGACGCTACTGTCACGTGGTAGATCCTCCTCAGTCGCGTTTCCGGGAGTACAATGCCTCGCGCGTCGTCAGGACACCGCGGGCTACGTAAGTGGGCGGACCCTACGGATATGCACCTCCTTTCGGTGAGCCTCGGCACTAGCTCCGCCCCTCTTCTACATAATTTAAAGGAAAAGCAACGAGCAGGTTTGTCCAAAGGAATATAAACTGAGGGTGTAGAGAGTATAACGCAAGTAATTCACATGGAGTAATCAGAAGTGGGGAAAGGACTTCGGAGGCTGTCAACTTTTAAATAGAGTTGTTGTAGTAATATAAGGTTATAGTAATTAAATATATAGAAATATAAAAATATGGAAGATATATTAAAGTAATTAAATGGATATTAAAAATATTAAAGTTATGCCATTTGGATAGGAACTAGTATAGAGGCTTAGTGCCATAACTCTGTAATGTGATAAACAGACTCTGACTTACAAGCAGGGCCCAGTTAGTATGTGTGTAAAGTTATACCTAGATAAGAAGTAGCTTGGTGTTAATTACATAAACTTTATAAACTGATGTAACTAAGAACATCTTAAAAAGTGATCTGATGTAAGCATTTTATTAGACTGTAGAGGAGAGTCTCCCAAAAAGGTGGTTTGAAGTGATAATCCTGTAGATTGACACCTGTTAGAAGTTGTTGGCCAGAAAAGGTACTAAAGCTGAGCCCCGACCCCCCCCCTCCCCGCTGCAGTAGTAGTCGCCCAGACTCCAAGGATGATGTGGACTGTCTCCACGCTGCCGCTCTGAGCTCTGACAGAAGCCAGCTGAGAGGAGCACGCTGACTGGCCTCCTTAAGCTGTACCCAGGCACACCAAAAGGATTTGTGAGTAATAAATTGCCTGTGATTACTGAAACTAATTTGTGTGTAGATCATGTCTTTCCTCTGGTGGCACTTAACAGTAGTATCCTCATAGCCGCCTCAAGAGTAGTCTCAAAGAGGCTGCCAGCCCTGCTGATAAGCAGGAGTGTCCCACTGTACGGGGAAGTCGAGTCAGGGACGCCTGATCGACGTAGAGCTTGGGCTCTACTGGGACAGAGTGTTCAGAATAGGCCACAATAAGAGGTGACACTGAGCTGACTTGAAAGAGTTGAGCACTTAGGCCTGTCAGTCAGGTGGGAATGATCTTGAGGCAGATAGAACAGTCAAGGTCTTACGAAAGAGTGCCTGGAGCACTACCAAAAGTCTCTGCCTCAAAGATACTACATGGCTGGAAAACCAGAAGCAGTACACATGTTGTTTTTGTACTGTTCTGCTACTAATGGGGCCCATTCTTTTTCTGTGCCTTTTTTCTTCCTTTTCTGTTAGATGGGTTGCATCCTGCCGATCTTCTTCATTTCCTATCTCCTGAAGCCATGATGTATGGTAGTTTTAGGGTTTTCTTGAGATTCCCATCTTCATGATTACCCCAAGAAAATTTTATAATAAGCTATCTGTTAATACTTTAGAGATTTACAATTTTTTTTTGTTACAAGTACTTTCAAAATTGCACTTGAAATACAAAATTTACATAATTTCAAATGTCTTTACCTGTTTGGATGTTGGTGCACTTAGGCACACTGTTCTGATGTGCCATGCATCACGTGGGAAAGATGGATTTACTTGCCATGCATCATATAGGAAAGATGGATTTACTTACAGCAAATAGTTTTTTTAACCAACAAATAAAAACAGGTAAAGATGATGAGACACAAAAGAGTTTACCTACTGAAAAGACCAAACAGCAAAAAAGAGGGCAGGATAGCTCTAACTTTGATTTCTATGAAAATGTTTTAGAGATATAAGAAAGGGAGTAATTTTTCTTCTTTTTTTTTGTTTTATTTTGGTGAGTGTAGTTAAGGGTGGAGTTTTCCAGAATTTTTGAATTTCTTAAACTTATACCATTTATAATTTTTGACTTTGGAGTTCCAGGCACTCCTTAAACACGTGTCCATAACGGATTAATAAATTAGCTAACAAAAGAGAGAAAACAAGAATGAAGAAGAGGCCCTGGTCGGTTGGCTCAGTGAATAGAGAGTCTTCCCAGTGTGCAGATGTTCTGGGTTTGATTCCCAGCAGACAGAGCAACTGTCTGCTTTGCTTCCCTTCCCTCTCCCCATTCTCTTCCTCTTCCCTCCAGCAGGCAGTGGCTTAATGGGTTCGAGTATAGACCCAGGGCACTGAGGATAGCTTGGTTGGTCCAAGGGTCAGTGTCAGGCATTAAAAATGACTGTTAATTCAAGGATTGTCCCCAGACAGGGGTTGCCAAGTAGATCATGGTGGAGGCGCATGCAGGAGTCTGCCTCACTATTTTCCCTCCTCTCACTTAAAAGAAATAAAAAAGAATGAAAAAGAAAATAGGTGTTAACCTAAAAAATAAAAAATAAAAAAACAGTAAGAGGCAACAAGCATTTATTTGAGATAAAAAAATAGCTATTAGGGAACCCAAATAGTTTTCTGATTATTGGTGAAAGTAAGAGGTTTTTATGAGGAAGGGAAGGGAAATAATTGAATAGAAGAAAGGAATTTCTATTGGTGCTAATAAGCTAAGTTCATTTTTAGCTATACATGGTAGTGCTAATTCTCAAGACTATACCTCATTTTCAGTCCTTGTGGTCAGGATGTCAGCTTTTCTGTTAGCTGTACAAACAGTTGTTGGAATACAATGTTGGTTTGGTCCAGTCCAGAAATTATTTTTCCCAGTTTAAACATTTCAAAGCTTTGAGCTAAAAGACATACAAGGCAGTTCCTTTGGAATGGCTGTCCTAGCTCTATTTTAAATGGTTCCTCTGTCAACTTTTTAAGATGTTAAGGAAGGACATGGCAAGTTATGAGTCAACTTGCCATGTCCTTCCTTAACATATTAAAAAGTTGGATTGTGAGCACCATAAAAGATTGTATAATGGGAGAGAATAATTTAAAACAAAAATCAGAAAGGTGCAGAAGATAGGCAGAAAAAGAAGTTATTTAGATAAGTTAATGTATGCACAAAATCTTAGACCCATGACTGTTATGTATACTGTGTCAGTTCTCTTTATTTTGTTTTTATGAAAGACATTTGACAACTTTAGTTTTATGTGAAGGGAAATAAAATGGGCATATGGATGGATGGCAGAATTTGATTTCCACAGGGATATGAATAAAATTGCTGAATGTCACAGGTCTTAGAAAGACAAATATGAGAAACCTGGTGTTTCTGGTGTAACTTTTTTTAAAAAGTCTTTAACAAATCTTAGTCTATTAAAATCAACATTTATACTTTTGGGAGGTAGAAAGAATTGTACCTAAGTTAACCAGATACAGAATAAAGTTGTTGCTGATACCCTAACATTAATACATGTATTTGATTTCTTCTTGTTAGGTGAGCCAGGCTGGATGTTGAACTCTGCCTGAGTGACATTTTCCTATTCAGCCTGTTGAGTACAAATTTACTTCCTGTGCTATCTCTACCATAGAAGGCAGACTGTGGACTTATAAGTTGATGTCTTACCTATTTTCATTTCTAGTTCCAACTAAAAAGTAGCAAGTGTTTTTCTCCACTCATATTTTATTCATAGAAAAGTTTAAACATTAAGGATAGAGAGAAATTTATTTTAACAATTATCAATGTGTGGCCAATTCCCTTCCACTCCTTGCCCTTCCCCATTACCTATAAATAACAATTTCTCTGCTACTAGATGGAGTTTTTCAAACAAACAAAAACAAAACAAACAGAATTTATATTCTATTACCCAGAAGAGTAATAGAAAAATTCAAAACTTGAAAACAAAGATATTACTAATTCATTAGGCACTCCCCTGAAGGGAATGTTAACAGGAAAGATCACAAAGACTTAAGTAAACACAATCTCATTTATTGTGCTGAGGTTGTTAAATTGTGTTGTAGTATGGGTTTTAGGCAAACTAAATATTTTGACTGCAGGCATTACCTTGAAACCAAGGGTTGGCAATTAGAGATCAAGTGATACAGAGCAGTTGGCATCTGTTGGTCACCACAAAAAGGCTTTATACTTACCCACGTGCCATGCCAAAGTTTCCCATGAGAGTATTAAGAATTCATCTTTCTTGCTTTAGGACAGTCTTCCCTCTTCTTCAGGCTCTGACCTAGTGATCTTAATGTTTTGGGATAATAAAAATCAGACTGCCTAGGAGTAAAGGAAGAAAAGAGGATAAGAAGGGTGAGGGAGGAAACTGATAAATATGTGTACAACCTAGAATAATTTTGAAATCCAATAAGTAGACTGATTAGTTTATAGTCCTTATTTCCCAAACACATCAGTATACTTATATTCACATAGTTTCTGATTTCAGTGCCACAGGAAAAAAATAAAAAGGTGCTGGTGGTGGACAGAATAAAACCATCTATGATCACAAAACATACAATGTCTTTCTTGCTTTAAAATCTGACATGAGCCTGACCAGGCGGTGGCTCAGTGGATAGAGCATCAGACCGGGACACAGAAGACTCAGGTTCAAAATCCCGAGATCACTGGCCTGAGTGCGGGCTCATCCAGCTTGAGTGTGGGATCATAGACATGACCCCATGGTTGCTGGCTTGAGCCCAAAGATCCCTGGCTTGAAGCCCAAGGAGTTGGCTTGAGCAAGGGGTCACTCACTTTGCTTTAGCTCCCTGGTCAAGGCTCATGTGAGAAAGCAATCAATGAACAACTAAAGAGATGGAGTCACAACAAAGAATTGATGCTTCTGATCTCTTTTCTTTCCTGTCTGTCTGACCTAATCTGTCCTTCTCTCCATCTCTGTCTCTCTCTCTGTCTCTGTCACAAAAAAAATCTGACATGAAACTGTACTGCTTCAGCTACTGACATGGGTTTCTGACATTCTAAATATAGCTTTGCAATGATATACAAAATCAATTGAGCCCTTTGCAATTCTATTTGATAATACAATTAGCATTGACTCTAAAATTCTTCCCCAGTTATTTCCTCCAGTTTTCAAGTTGAACTAAAAGAAGAAAAGGAGTTGCCTGCTACAAATACCTAGTTTCTCCAAAACAAAGTTCTACTAAAGGAAAAAAAAATAAAAACAACAAACAGCATTTAAAAATACCCTTGATCTAAATGTAATCCTCCCATAGATGGAAATATTTTTTTGTTTGTTTGTTTTAAGTCTATCTAAGAGTAGGTGTAAAGAAGCTTAACAGCATACTGAGCAATGAATTCTCTAAATTCATGTCCATTTCAGCGTATCTTACTAAATCACACCTATATTCAAGGCCTGGTAATTGTTAGGTGGTGGTGATGACAGTGACAGGGACATAAAAAGAGTTCCTACTTCAGGGTCCTTAGAGTGTAGTAGGACAATTATGCACAAATATAGTCAGTCCTCTGTCAATGACAGGGACCTTGGATAGGTCTAAGAAGGAAGCAAGGTAGTAAGATTTCTTATCCCTGAATGCTAATACCTGGTGCTAATGTAGACAAGACACCTATATGGGTTGAATCCAATGGAAGACCCAAAGTCTAGTTCCCTTCGCCCCAAGCAGCCATAGTTCAGTTCAGTGGCTTAGTGTCTCTTTCTGCTAGCCATTGGTAGGTGGTCCACCTAAAGGTAATTCCTGTGCATTTTTTTTTAAATTACTGTTAATCCAAAACAACAACAACAAAGCCAGAGTTTTTCTTAGGCTTAGTTCTGTTATAATTATGATTGGGAGTGTTCTGTTACCACCTTATCCTTCTTTAAAAACCTATTAATCAAGAGTGAATATATCTATTATACAAAGTATCACATTATCATTTCTAACACAATTTTGTAACAATTTAATGGGGGTGGAATTATTTCATTTATGACTCAATAGATACAGTAGTGTTTCAGAGCTCAGGATCTGAAATCAGAATACCACCTTGACTATTTACAACTGAATGTTCTTGGGAAAGTCACTTCAATCTATTTTACCGAGTTTTATCCTTTGAACAGTGAAGAAAATAGTTGTAGCTACCTAATAAAGTGATTGTGAGGATTAAATTAGTAGATGCATGTGAAGATACAGCAGAGTGGCTGGCTTCTACAAATTGTTCAATAGTTATTAGTTATTACCTAATGGATATATAGGAGAGGCTAATTTGGAGAATGTAACATTTATGTGAATTTAAGTTTTTACTGATATTGAGGGAAAGGGCACTTTAGGTGGATGTGATCTGCTTGAGCAGAGTAAAGGGGTACAAATTACAAAGCACATATGTAGAGGTCAGAGAAGAACATAATGTGTTTGCTTGGAGAATAAAATGAATTAACTGAATTAATCTTCTAGTAAGAAGATTAGCAATGGGTCTTGAGCACCAAGCTGAGTAATTTATGAGTAATATTTTTTGAGTAGGAGAGTAAAATCATTGGCGTTATATTACTTTAATTTGGAAATTATCTGTAACCTTTTTGATAATGAAGACTTTATAAAGTCCACATTAAAGTAGAACAAGGTGGCCAATTCTTACGGTGAGGCCCAAATGGCTTCTCTTGGGAGTAACTACGTCAAATTCAGGATTATAAAGGTGAATTTTTCACTATGCTCCCAGATAGGAAGATAGCCAATATAGCATATATATCATACAGCATATGCTATATGGGATATAATACATTTATATAATACCTTTTGTGTGTGTGTAATTCAGGAGCAGGGCCTGCCAATCTGTTTATAAAAATCTTAGGTTTTGCTGATGATTAGCATTAGGCTTTGAATATTTTGCAAATGTAAAATTTATAAGACTCCAGATATGATGAAGGAGAACAGTCTCCTGTTCTGTGAACTTGTTAAAATGCAAACCATTGATTCCCATTCAGTAGGTCTGAGGGGAGCCCCAGGAGTCTGGATTCCTAAACAAGAATTCTCTTGAGTTCAGTGGTTTTCAAACATTGGTGTTTAACATACCCAGCTGGGAAGCTTGTAAAGACAAAGATTACTTGGGCCATGTCCAAAGAATATAGATTTCTAACTAGTTCCCAGGTGATGCTGGGAACTTGGACGACACTTTGAGAACTGCTATTTAAGTTGTGTCAATGCAGTTGATATTTAAAGCCCAGGTGATGGGGAAATGGCAGTGCCCTTATCTCAGTTGGCCTCCACCTTTTACATTACATTGATTAAAGGAAACCACATTTTTATTTCAGGTTACCTTTGTGAAATAAAATAATGAAAGATGTTTAATCATTTGTTGGCCTTATGTTTATACACACACAAAATGAGCAGGGTGAAATTTAATATCCATTTGAAAAAAAATATTAATAAGCATATCCCTACTGGCTGAAAAAGGTAAAGAAAAAATTTATTCTCCCACAATTAGATTAAAGTATCCTTTGGTAATAGAGTAACAAAAATTGCTAACTTCTTTAATTATTATTCCTCTGTTCTTGTAGAATCTAAAATTTAGATGATGAAAATAATGGAAGAGCTAACTTGTTTTCAGGATCTCTATTCAATGCTCGGTGTTCTAAGACAGGAGTCAGCAAACTATGGCTCACAGATCAAATCCAGCCCATGTCTGTTTTCATAGAGCCTGCAAGCTAAGAATGGTTTTTAAATTTTTTAAAGTGGTTAGGGGAAAATAGTATTTAATAACACATGAAAATTATATAAAATTCAAATTTTGGTGTCTAAAACCATGTATCAGGAATATATATATACATATATATATATGTATATATATATTAGGAGATGTGTGTGTGTGTGTGTGTGTGTGTGTGTGTGTGTGTGTATAATTTATTATAAGGAATTGGGTTACGCAGTAATGGAGGCTGAGAAGTCCCATGATCAGCTGTCTGCAAACGAGAGATGCAAGAGAACTGAAGGTGTAAGCATTATTCTGAGCACAGAAGAGCAATGTCCCACCTGGAAAACAGGCAGTGTGAATTCACCTTTACCCCCTCCTCTTGTTCCATTCAGGTCTCCAACAGATTGAATGATGCCCACCCACATTGGTGAGGGCAATCTGCTTCACTTATTCTACCAATTCAAATGTTATCCAGAAACATTGTTGCAGACACACTCAGATCATGTCCAACCAAATACCTGGGTATCCCCTGTTTTAGTTATGTTGACACATAAAATTAACCACCACAACAATACAGTTGGAACGCAGCCATGCTTGTTCATTTATATATTGTCATTTATGGCTACTTTCATGCTAAGAAGCAGAGCTGAATAGTTGCAACAGAGACCAAAAGTATTTATAATCTGACCCTCTACGGAAAAGTTTGCTAACTGCTGTTCTAATAAAGTGCTTTTACGAGTTTAGTATAAGTACATATCACCTGGGTATCTTGTTAAAATGCAGACTTTGATTTAGCAGGTGGAGACCAATATTCTCCATTTCAGACATGGTCCCAGTTGAGGCCAGTGCTGCTATTCTGCAAACTCTGTTCTGTTCTTGTGCTTGTGCTTATTACAGTCCCTGCTCCCTGTTTGCAGAGCCAGAAACACCCGTCTGTACACATTCCTTTCAGGTCCGTTTAGCTTAAACCCTGTTACTTCTGTTATGTTTTCTAACTGTTCCAGCTTACTGTGATCTCTGCTTCATTGTTCTTTGCTTCACTCTTGACCTTTAAATGTAATTAATATTGCCTTGTTTGACTTTTTATTGTGTGACTATTGTGGACAAGGCCCTCCGGGGTGAGGACAACAGAGACACAGAGACCCAACTCTGGAGACCAGGTTCAGTGATGCAGATCCGCTTTATTCAGGAAGCAAGCTAGCTTATATACACAGGTTCGGCCTATAGGGTGTTACAGCGTGTTCTTCAAGGCCAGTGGCTAAAAAGATCAGGGAGCTGCCTGCTTGGCACTGTCACTTAGCGGGCGAGCTCCCTCCCAGGTGTGCCTAGGAGGGTTTCCAGCGCTGGAGTGTTCTCACAGCATTGCATCAGCCACAGCTGCTAGGAATGTACTCTGTGCTCTACCTACATTTTCCCCTTCTCTTTTAATTAGGGCCAGTTGGACTTGATGAATGATAATTTTCTGTTGTTGTCTCTACGGGCAGGATAATGCCATGGTGGGGAAAAGCAGCCCAGACATGGGGGTCTGCCTGGTCTGGGAGTCAGCGGCCACTATAGCACATAAGCAGGAACAGAATACCAGGGCCTGGGGACCTGCTAGGTGCCATTCTCTGGGCTTGCTCTGCTAAAGCCTTCATATCCCCCAGGTGATGGGGTGTGCATGTTGGCCGTGAGGTCTTCTGGAGCGCTGAGGACCTCCTCCCCTCAGGCTTAGTCAATGTGGAGGAGGAGGCCAGGGCTGTGGCTTTGGATGGTTGAAGACTGAACCACTTAGTGGATGCCCAAGAAACTCTGTCAAGCAGGTTGAGGGGTTCCTGGGATCCAAATTGGCTGAGGGCTGTTTTCTGGAAAAACACAAGCATAACCTCTCCCTTGCATTAGAAGGGGGTGTGGTCCCTGCCACTGTGCCATGGCTGCGTCCTTCCAGTGTCATTTCAGAGAGAGGGGCGGGGGAGAGAGAGCAAGAGATACAGAAAAATAGGCAAGACAGACAGACAGACAAATGGGGAGGGGGACACACAAGGGGCGTATAGGGTGGCCCATTGGTCTACAGTGGGAACACAGGTTAGGTTTATAGTCTGAGGAATTGGGGCAAAGGCAGGGACTGCGGAAGTGGTGGCTTCCACTTTTTTGGGCGGCAGAGCTGATGGCGCAGTTAGCAATTCGGTTGGTTTCGTTTCTGCATGCTCAGCCTCGATTTTGTCAAACTTGGAGGCTAAACTACTTTCCTCCTCAGTGGACAGGGGTGAATAGGGAAGTAGGGGCTCCTCAGAGAGAGAGGTAGCCTGTAATATTTTTGGCACCGGCGGAGGGTCCCCAGCAGGAGCACTGGTCATGCAGGCATGTATCACTAGCAGGGCAAGAATGAGGCTGAGAGGGAAGGTTTGTCCTTCATGTACTTCAGCCTAACGGATGTGCCGGAAAGCCCGGGCCCAAGTGTCTGGGTCCCAAAGAGGTGCATCCTGGAGCCAAGGGTTGAAACCTGAGAGGATTTCCCAATAGGTACAAAGATCCTTTTCACTAACTTTAACTCGCCTACTCTGCAATAGGGCACAGAAGGCTTGAGCTTACAGGGCTCGGGAGTAAGGGGGAAGGTTTCCCATTGGACAGGGTCACTCACCTGCCCCTTAGATACCAGTTGGGTCACTGTTTGGGCACCAGTTGTGGACAAGGCCCACCAGGGTTGAGGATGATGGAGACGCAGAGACCCAACTCAGGAGACCAGGTTCAGTAACGCTGATCCTCTTTATTCAGGAAGCAAGCTAGCTTATATACACAGGTTCAGCCTATAGGGTGTTATAGCGTGTTCTTCGAGGCCAATGGCTAAAAAGTTCAAGGAGCTGCCCGGTTGGCACTGAGTCACTTCCTTACAGCGGGCGGGCTCCCTCCCAGGTGTGCATAGGAGGATTTCAGGTGCTGGAGTGTTATCACAGCATTGCATCAGTCACAGCTGCTAGGAATGTGCTCTGTGCTCTACCTACATGACTATCTTGACACCTTGCTCCCAAGATTTAAACTTCCTCCAGTGATCCTGTTTTGTAGACATCAATCACCTATGATGCTCAATCACATAATACCTTACATCTGGAAAATATTCTAAAAACATTTATTAAATTAATTACTGTTCCACCTCTAGTAAAGACAATTTTTATCAGCCACCCTCAATATAATGAGATAATAGTTTTATTAGTCACTTATTTATAACTAATTTATTTTTCTTTTATTGATTTTGATATATTGATGTGGTAATTATTATGTTTCTTCCAGAAAAAAAAAGCCAGTTTTGGAGAAAAATATAAATTTTGAGTTGCTAATTTAAATTAAATTATAGAATTAAAATTTAAACTTGGTTCAAATCTTGAGATGAAAAGGACAACTTAATTATGAACTGGAAAAAATACTTGTTGAGCAAGTTGTCCAGAGGCTAGAGAATTAGAAATGCAATGTTAATTTCACTAGTTTAATAATTTCATTTTCAGAATTTGCTTGAAGAGATATTGAAAAATTACAATAGCCAATCATGTATAAAAGTTTACAGATAATGAAGATGTTTTATTTTGCCATTAAGAATCACATATTCCGCCTGACCAGGCAGTGGCGCAGTGGATAGAGCATCGGACTGGGATGCAGAAGACCCAGGTTCGAGACCCCGAGGTCGCCAGCTTGAGCGCAGGCCCATCTGGCTTGAGCAAAAGCTTGCCAGCTTGGACCCAAGGTCGCTGGCTCCAGCAAGGGGTTGTTTGGTCTGCTGAAGGCCCCGAGGTCAAGGCATATGTGAGAAAGCAATCAATGGCCAACTATGGTGTCGCAACGGCAACGAAAAACTAATGATTGATGCTTCTCACCTCTCTCCGTTCCTGTCTGTCTATCCCTCTCTCTGACTCTCTCTCTGTCCCTGTAAAACAAAAACAAAAACAAAAAAAAGGATCACATATTCCAAGCTTTTAAAGAGAATTAGGTGAGTAGTTAAATACGATTAGAAACTTATGCAGTCACAAAAATTAATCAGTTTATTTTGCTCTTCTAATCAATTTAAAATTTCTACCTGAATTATTTAAGCATAACGGTATGATTATCAGGTGACTTTCAAAGATACCTATTGAGATAAAAAATAATAATAATTATAACTGTTCAGCATTTCAAGTACTCAAAATCACAGTATATCTTTTACTCAAAAACTACTGTGATAATTTCACTATTTAATAGATTTTTAGACTTAATAAACAAATACCTTTTTAATAACTGTGCCCAATGAAAAGTTATAAAGAATAAAAACTATGAAGAAAAAAATTGTAAAGCATTATAGCAGATTTCAATGAAGTGTCTGAGTTCTAGAACTTTTCAGGTGTCAATACATATATTTCTTCTTTCAACACATTATTTTTGTCTTTTTAAAATTTATTTCCACTAATATTCTCATATTAAGCAAACAAGATTAGAAAGAAAAAAGCAATCAGCTAACTGGATACATCACTATTTATCCACATGGTGGAGCCATGTGGCTAGATCCTGGAAACAGCAGTGTTATAATACTAAGCGTTTTTCAAAGAATTTATGGTAAATCCAACCAACCAAATTTCTTATTCCTGTGTGCAATTCTCTCTAGTGCTCTTAGTTTTGTTCTTCAGTATCTTTCTTTTAGCATGGTACAGCCTTGTTCCATTCCAGTCTTCCATAGCACGAGTTATTTTTATTTTTCTTAAATATATTTTATTATTATTAATTCTAATGGGATGACACCAATAAATCAGGGTACATATGTACAATGAAAACATCTCTAGATTATCTTATCATTCATTTGTGTTGAATACCCGTCACCAAAAGTCAAATTGTCCTCTGTCACCTTCTATCTGGTTTTCCCTGTGTCCCTCCCCTCCTCCCTATCCCACACTTCCCTCCCTCCCCCCATCCCGTAACCACCACTCTCTTGTCCATGTCTCATATTCTCACTTTAATGTCCCACCTATGTATGAAATCATGCTGTTCTCAGTTTTTCTTTTTTTCTGATTTACTTATTTCACTCCGTATAATGTTATCAAGGTACATCCATTTTGTTATAAATGATCCGATGTCATCATTTCTTATGGCTGAGTAGTATTCCATAGTGTATATATATATGTACCAAAGCTTTTTAATCCACTCGTCTTCTGACGGACACTTGGGCTGGTTCCAGATCTTTGCTATTGTGAACAATGCTGCCACGAACATGGGGGCGCATTTCTTCTTTTCGAACAGTGCTATGGTGTTCTTAAGGTATATTCCTATAAGTGGTATAGCTGGGTCAAAAGGCAATTCGATTTTTAATTTTCTGAGGAATCTCCAAACTGTTTTACACAGTGGCTGCACTAGTCTGCAATACTACCAGCTGTGTAGAAGGGTTCCCTTTTCTCCACATCCTCGCCAGCACTTATTCTGTGTTGTTTTGCTGATGAGTGCCATTCTGACTGGTGTGAGGTGATATCTCACTGTAGTTTTAATTTGCATTTCTCTAATGATTAGTGATGTTGAGCATTTTTTCATATGCCTATTGGCCATCTGTATGTCCTCTTTGGAGAAATTTCTATTCATTTCTTTTGCCCATATTTTGATTGGGTTGTTTGTCTTCCTGGTGTTCAGTTTTATAAGTTCTTTATAAATTTTAGTTATTAACCCCTTATCAGATGTGCTGTCGAATATGTTCTCCCATTGTGTGGTTTGTCTTTTTATTCTGTTCTTATTGTCTTTAGCTGTGCAAAAACTTTTTAGTTTGATATAATCCCATTTGTTTATCTTGCCTTTTATTTCATTTGCCTGTGGAGATAAATCGGCAAATATACTGCTGCTACAGATGTCAGAGAGCTTGCTGCCTATGTTTTCTTCTAAGATGCTTATGGTTTCACGGCTTACATTTAAGTCTTTTATCCATTTTGAGTTTGTTTTTGTGAATGTGTAAGTTGATGGTCTAGTTTCATTTTTTTTGCAGGTAGATGTCCAATTTTCCCAACACCATTTCTTAAAGAGGCTGTCTTTACTCCATTGTATGTTCTTTCCTCCTTTGTCAAATATCAGTTGTCCATAAAGCTGTAGGTTTATTTCTGGGTCCTCTGTTCTGTTCCATTGATCTATGTGCCTGTTCTTATGCCAGTACCAGGCTGTCTTTGAGTATAATGGCCTTATAGTAAACCTTGATATCTGGAAGAGTGATACCTCCTGCTTTATTTTTTCTTTTTAAGATTGCTGAGGCTATTCGTGTTCTTTTTTGGTTCCATATAAATTTTTGGAATATGTGTTCTATATCTTTGAAGTATGTCGTTGGTATTTTAATTGGTATTGCATTGAATTTATAAATTGCTTTGGATAATATAGACATTTTAATGATGTTTATTCTTCCTAGCCATGAGCACGGTTTAGGCTTCCACTTATTTGTATCTTCCTTGATTTCTTTTTTCAATGTTTTATAATTTTCCGAGTACAAGTCCTTAACCTCCTTGGTTAAATTTACTCCTAGGTACTTTATTTTTTTGGCTGCGTTAGTGAAGGGGATTGTTTCCTTAATTTCTTTTGCTGACAGTTCATTGTTGGTATATAGAAATGCCTCTGATTTCTGAGTATTAATTTTATATCCTGCCACCTTGCTGAAATCATTTATAAGGTCCAGTAGTTTTTTGACTGAGACTTTAGGGTTTTCAATATCCAATATCATATCATCTGCAAATAGTGACAGTTTTACTTCTTCTTTTCCAATTTGGATGCCTTTTATTTCTTCTTCTTGTCTGATTGCTGTAGCTAGGACTTTCAGAACTATGTTGAATGAGAGTGGTTAAAGGGGGCATCCCTGCCTGGTTCCTGATCTTAAGGGGATTGCTATTAATTTTTGTCCATTTAGTATGATGTTTGCTGTGGGTTTGTCGTAAATGGCCTTTATCATGTTAAGGAATGATCCCTGTATTCCCACTTTACTGAGAGTTTTGAGCATGAATGGGTGCTAGATTTTATCAAATGCATTTTCTGCATCTATTGAAATTATCATGTGATTTTTGTCCTTCCTTTTGTTTGTGTGATGAATCACATTGATTGATTGGCGAATATTGAACCAGCCTTGCCTCTCCAGAATAAATCCCAGTTGATCATGGCGTATGATTTTCTTCATATATTGCTGGATCTGGTTGGCTAATATTTTGTTGAGAATTTTAGCATCTCAATTTATCAGGAATAAAGGCCAATAATTTTCTTTCTTTGTGTTGTCTTTGCCTGGTTTTGGGATCAGAATTATGCTCGCCTCATAAAAGGAGTTTGGAAGTCTTTCTTCCTCTTGAATTTTTTGAAATAGCTTGAGGAGGATAGGATTTAGTTCTTCTTTGAATTTTTGATAGAATTCACTTGTGAAGCCATCAGGCCCAGGACTTTTCTTTTGTGGGAGTTTTTTGATAACTGTTTCGATCTCATTTGTTGTAATTGGTCTGTTTAGGTGTTCTGATTCTTCCCGATTGATTTTTGGAAGGTTATATGATTCAAGAAATTTGTCCATTTCACCAAGTTTGTCTAATTTTTTGGCATAGAGTTCTTCATAGCGTTTTCTTACAATGCTTTGTATTTCTGTTGTGTCAGTTGTTATTTCTCCACTGTCCTTTCTAATTTTATTTATTTGAGTCCTCTCTCTTTTTTTCTTGGTGAGTCTAGTTAAAGGTTCATCAATCTTTTTTACCTTTTCAAAGAACCAGCTTCTGGTTTCATTGATCCTCTGTATTGTTTTCTTAGCCTCTATGTCATTTATTTCTGCTCTGATCTTTATTATTTCCTTCCTTCTACTTGTCTTGGGTTTTATTTGCTGTTGTTTTTCTAGTTCTTTTAGATGCAGGGTCAGGTTGCTGATTTGAGCTTTTTCTAGCTTCTTATGATATACCTGTATTGCAATAAACTTCCCTCGCAGAACTGCTTTTGCTGTGTCCCATAAATTTTGAGTTGATGTATGCTCATTATCATTTGTTTCTAGAAACTTTATTTCTTCTTTGATCTCATTGTTAATCCATTCATTATTTAATAACATGCTATTTATTTTCCAAGTGTTAGAGTATTTTTCAGTTTTTCTTTTGTGGTTAATTTCTAGTTTCATGGCATTGTGATCAGAGAAAATGCTTGATATGATTTCAATCTTCTTAAATTTATTGAGGCCATTTTTGTGTCCTAACATGTGGTCTATCCTAAAAAACGTACCATGAGCACTTGAGAAGAATGAATATTCTACTGCTTTAGGGTGAAAAGTTCTGAAGATATCTATTAAATCAAGTTGACCTAGTGTCTCCTTTAAGCCTGCTGTTTCTTTATTAATTTTCTTTCTTGAGGATCTATCCAGGGTTGTTAGAGGGGTATTGAAATTCCCTACTATTATAGTATTGCTGTTAATCTCGCCCTTGTTATCCATCAAAGTCTGCTTTATGTATGTCAGGGCTCCTATATTTGGTGCATAGATATTTATAATAGTTATATCTTCCTGTTGAATTGTTCCCTTTATCATTATGTAGTGTCCTTCTTTATCTCTTATTACAGCCTTTGTTTTAAAGTCCATTTTGTCAGATATAAGTACTGCTACCCCGGCTTTTTTTTTCATTTCCATTTGCATGAAATATTTTTTTCCATCCTTTTACCTTCAGTCTATGTGCATCTTTTGTAGAGTATTTTCTGTTTTTGGTATGAACCTCCCTTTTGTACAAATATTACTGCTTATTTAATTCTGCCATGCAAAAACATGGAAGGAGAAAGAATATTGACCAGGTAAATGCAAATTGCCTAGTCAAGTCAAAAGAATGATGTAATTATAACTTGATATCTAATTTTTTCATAGCAAGTAACACAAATTCTTGAAATTAGGGCCTGACTAGGGTCAAACCAATCACCTCTGGTGTACCCAGTTGATGCTTTATCCAGTGAACCACATGGCTAAGACATCACGGATATCATGCTTTTAAATAATGCAACATTATTCTTTTTTCAGATCTTCGGAGCAAATGATAGCGGAGGCAAGAAATGGTAGGACAAGAGTAATTTATTCTAGTTAACACCTGTAGAACTGAAATGTTTTTGATAATATATACTTGGAAATACTGTATACAGTAATAGCCAAATAAAAAGTGTTTTTTAGAACTGAAGCTTTAAACTCTTTGTGAACTTAGCAGTTATAAGGTAAGCGCACAATACCTTATATATAAGGTAAGTTTATATATTAATATATAAACTTGATATTCAATTTTAGCTTTGCAACTAGAACTCATTCAACACAAATGTATTAAAGGGATAGGAGCAATTCACTGGGGAACATATTTTTTGTTGCATCCACAGAAACACTTGTTCTTACCTAATTCGGGTGTGCTGATCTCGAATCTGACATTACTTTTTCTCTGTAAGCTACAGTATTTTTTGCAATTCATGATTTAAGTTTTTATCTTATTGTAAATTTTTCAACATTTAGTTTAACATAATAGAGTAGAATGTCTTCTTGGGCATCATCTTTGTAAAAATATAATAATTTATATAATGCATTAAATACACTAAATATATGGTTGCATCAGAATTTGTCTAAAATTTCAAAAAAGAACTTATTAAAACACTATTTTAATCATAAAATTTGTGAAAAACTTATTTAAATTCTATTCAGGCAAAAATTTGCGTTTGTAGCTCTTACATTTGTGTACTTGTTGAGGACAATCTTGTTTAATGCTCCAGCAGTAGTCTGCTCATCACTAACAGATCCAAGATTTTAGAAAAACTTATCAAGGTAACTGTTCAGGAAGTGAATCTTAATGCTCATGTTATATCCAATGTCGCGGAAAGCCAACAGCATTCTTTGAACCAGAAGTTCATAGTTTTCTGCTTTCTTGTTGCCAAGGAAGTTCTTTATTGCCACCAAAGACTGCCATGCTGCTTTCTCTTCCTTATTCATCTTCCTGGAAAATTCTTCATCACATATGAGGGTTCGAATTTGAGGTCCATCGAATACACCTGCTTTTATCTTCTCAAAGGACAAGGCAGAAAAAGCAGAAATAACATGTTGAAAGCATTCACTTTCTCTATTCAAAGCCTAAACAAACTGCTTCATTAAGCCAAGTTTGATGTGAAGTGGGGGAAAAATGATCCTGGCTTGATTAACTACAGGTTCACTCACAATATTTTGCATCCCTACTTCCAGAGCTTCACATTTCGGCTACTCGTTCTGTGTCCAGTGTTTATCCCAAGATCAGCTGTCCCACAACATAGAAAGCAAGGACACTTTGTGAAACCTCTCTGTTGTCCTAGCAGGAAATTTACCATTTTAAGATCCACACAAATGATCCAGTTATGCTCCTCATACTTCAGAAAGTCGAGGACAATTTTTATGTCATTATAATCTTCCCACAGATGAGTTGAATCACCAATTGGAAATGCTGCATAAACATTACCATTGTGTAGGAGAACACATTTCAGACTCTGTTTAGAGCTGTCAAGAAATAGCCACCATTCTGTTGGACTGTAAATGGTAACACCTAGCTGGCTGAGAAGACTACTGATATCATGACAGTAAACAAAGTGTTGTTTGTAAAGGCATTTTCCCCTGCTGAGAAAAAAGGAAAGGGGGTTCGGAGCCACAAAGTGTGGAATAGCAAAAGATTAAGTACCGCACATCCCGCCCGAGGAGGTCCCCTAGCCCCGGGGACAGAGGCTAGGGGAGTCGCACGGTTTAAACTGTATGAGAGGTATTTAAAGGGGTCCTCTAGGCTGGGTGAGCAATTATACGTGGTGAAATCTCACTGGCTGACGGACGATTGCTCTTCTCCCAAGGTCCTCAGGGAAGTTTCTTTTTGGCGCGCTTGGTTGTGGGCGGCCCTAGTCAAAGTTCCCGGGCCTGAGTTTCTCACATGACAGTCCCCGTTGTCCACCAATGTTACATTCTGACCTTTTTCATTAAATAGAATAGGGGCACCATTTATTCATTTAGCTACTTCCTGCTGATTAGGGGCATCATGGGGAGGGGAGGTCAGCAGGTAGTGGCTTTGAGGGGAGTCAGGAGGAACATCTGTTTGGCCATGAGTTGAGAAACTTTGCTGATGTGGTTCTGTAAGAATTTAAAAAAGGGGAGCAAATATGAGTGATACACTGATAATTAGAAGAAGAATTAGGATAGGGGCAACCCAGGTAAGAATAGATGGCTGCCATCAGGAGTTAAGTGGGTTGTAGGAGGAGAGATTCTTGCTTAATTTTCTTGCAGATGGTTGAAGAGATTGAAGCTTCTTTCATCAGGCCAGTCCTACTGAACAGCATTGCTCCCTGCTTCATCTCAATCTGGTGGCAAGTTCTTGGTGGGAGGGACAGGAGCTACAGGAGGGTCTGCAGGGCCCAACCTCTTGTTGAGCCATAGACAAGTAGGGCCCAGTGGTTCTTACTGCCAGCGATTCTGCATGGGAGCAAGCTTGAGGTGAGAGACATGGTTAAAAATGAGGGTAGCATTGATTATGGGGGAGCCCATGGTAGTGAGGAATGGCAGAAGTAAGTGGGGAAAATGCTGTCAGCTGGATAGTGGCTCCGAGACTGTGTAGAATGTCTCGACCCAGAAGTGGTACACGGCACAATGGCATAACTAAGAAGGAGTGTGAAGAGGAAAAGAAGGGGTCCCATCCATTCCCATAACCGAGACCTGTGAGGGAATTAGAGGTCCAGAGTGTGAAGGGAAAACAGAGAAGGTAGCTCCCGTGTCCACAAGATATGAGATGGACTTACCCACTAGTTGAAGCATACCCTGAATTCTCCGAGTCCAGGCTGTGTCCTAGGAGTTTGAGTGATGCACCCACCAGGCTGGATTGGCCTCCCATTCGGGTGGCTTGTCCTCCATGTAGAGACGTTGAGGATGAGGCTGCTGCCCAAAGGGGCTATCGCTCCACCAGTGACTGGGCTGCTTGCAGGTAGGGCAGGGCTCAGTGGGTAGGCGTGGGCAAGGGCCCTGTTGGGCACAGTATTTCCTCCAGCCTCAGTGTTACCATAAGAACCTGGGTTTGGAGTGTTACCTTCTGCTGCATGTGGGCCTGGAAAACAGCCTTGGCCTGTTCCTACTAGCTGTGACCATTGAAAACCTAAATGCCATGTTTACAGGTCCTGGATAGGGGTTTGGGGTTTAGAATAAGAGGAGGAGGGCTCCTTGGGAGCCCGGCACTCAGACCCAGCTGGAAACGCTGGATCCAGCAGCAGGATAGGGTCAGAACTTCCTTCAAGCAGGTTGGGGTTGGGTGTCCTACAAACCAGTGTAAGAGCCAATGATAGGTGGAGAATGGCCTGATGGAGAAGGGGTTTAAAAACACAGTGGAGAAGGGAGGGGCAACTGGCCAGCAGGGGAGGAGAAAGAGAGACTGGTATTTGCAGGTGAATGAGAAACAAGATCCTGCAAAGGGAGGGGAGGGGGCTCTCTGGAGGGAAGAGACCCAAGCAAAAGAGGTCCCGAGAGAAGGGCACTCCCGGGGGTCAGGCAGAAGAGAGAGAAAGTTGGGAGTCCATGGAGAAGGAAAGATTACGAGTGGAGGGTTTAGGTTTCTCTGGCCTGAGAAAGGCCTGTGTGGTGGAACAGGCAACACAGAGATTAAGGACAGGCACGTGAATAATCCCTGAATGTAAGGCATCTCCAATCAGCTCCCAGCTTTTTCAGCAATAGTTAAATTGGTGAGGGTGTTAAAACCAAAAGTCCCTTCAGGAGGCTACCTGGTCCAATTATCCAGTGAGTTCTGTGGCCTGGCCACAGGAGAGAAGAACAGTTTTCTCTTCTTTAGGGAGGGAGAGATTTTGGATAAGGCAACTCCCGGAGTGTTTTGGGATTCGTGTGACCCCATGGCTGCCCTCAGTCCTCGAAGTGGTCATAGATGAGAATTGGCATTCCAAAACTCAGGCTCTGGCCATGGACGGGTAGGGAAAGTGGATGTGCTCAGGACGCCTCCATGGGCACACACGCACTTGGACGGAAAAGACTTCCCTGATGTAGCTACGGTTTCAGACAGGGAGTCTCGGTGGAAAGAACTGAAGGAAAGTTTGGAGGCAGCGGACTTACCGCACCATGCACCAAAGTGGGTGGATGGTCAGAGGTCCTAAGATTTTGCTTCTTTCTCAGAGGGGAAGGAGAGAGAGGAGCGTCCTTTGCAGACTTCTAACTCCTTCCTGGGTTTTGGTACCAAAATGTAAGGTATTTTTCCCATCCGAGAAAGAAGGAAAGTGGAGAGCAGACCCACAAAGTGTGGAATAGCAAAGGCTTTATTAAGTACCATGCATCCCGCCCAACCAGGTCCCCTAGCCCTGGGGTCAAAGGTTAGGGGAGTCGCACAATTTAAACCATGTGAGAGGTATTTAAAGGGCTCCTCTAGGCGAGCAATTGGGACATGGTGAAATCTCACTGGCTGTCGGACGGTCGCTCTTTTCCCATGGATCTCTGGGAAGTTTCTTTTTGGCGCGCTTAGTTGTGGGCAACCCTAGTAAAAGTTCTCGACATGACCTCAGTTCCTGAGTTCCTCATATGACCATCCCCATTGTCCACCGACATTACATTTGTCTTTGGAAAAAAAGTCCACAAATATTTGTTCACGTTTCCTGACATGGGATACTTTAGCTCACTGGTGAAGTACATACTTTTCTTGAAGCCTGGAGGCTAATAACTCAGCTGCTTTCTTTGATAGGTCCAAATCTTTTACTAAGTCATTCAATTTGGGTTGGCTAAACTGCTGAGGGGTTAATGACTGCTTGGCATCAGAAGAAGACCCTTCAGATTCTACAACTATTTCCTTGTGCATCTTATCAAAATGCACTTGATCACCATGTTCACTTTATTCATCCTCAGAAGAAATAAATCCATTGAAAACTGGAACCGGGAGTGTGTCAGAGTATGGGATAGGTCGTATTGCTGAAGGAATATTAGGATATGCGATCATATGCCATTTTTTTCTTGCCAATGCCTTTTATATGTATCAAAGACAGATATAACAGTCATTGCTGTGGTCCTTAGGTTCACACCAAACCATGGGAATACCAAAAGGCATTCCTTTGTGCTTTTCTTTTGTCCAGTCAAGAAGCATTTCCTCAAAATTATGATACACAATATGAGAAGCCCAATTCTTGTCTTGATCGCCAAGGGGAACTTGAAAATAGGCAATATATGCACGTGTCACAAATAATGAAATATTGTGCCTTTGACGTTGAAGTGTGTAACAACCACATATATTACAGAAGATGTCAGGACTATTTTTACATTTATGCCTACTTGAAGAAGCCATAATACAATCTTAAAACAAAATAAGAGGGTATTTTTAACAGATAATCATTTTTTACATTTAAAAACAACTACAATTATGTAAAAGTATTGTCTGTAAAACATTAATTGCCTTGTGGTTATGCTCAATCCAAGAGTTGTTGCCCTTTAATTTTAATTTAAAACCAACACATGCCATTAACTGTAACAAAAAGAAATTAAAATTGCATAAAAGCTAGAGCATGAACCAAAAAATGGATTTCAGATTTGGAATCAGTGATGCAGAAATATATAGAAAAAGTTCTAAAACCTCATGCAACAGAAAATTAAAAAATATAATTGTTCCCAGTGATTTGCATTTTGTTGAAGGATGAACCTCTGTTTAATGATAATTTTAATTTTTGAAATAACAATAAAGAAGTAATATATTGTTTGAGATGAAGATTTAGAGATTGTGAATCTGCTATATTGTAGAGTATTTTCTGTTTTTGGTATGAACCTCCCTTTTGTACAAATATTACTGCTTATTTAATTCTGCCATGCAAAAACATGGAAGGAGAAAGAATATTGACCAGGTAAATGCAAATTGCCTAGTCAAGTCAAAAGAATGATGTAATTATAACTTGATATCTAATTTTTTCATAGCAAGTAACACAAATTCTTGAAATTAGGGCCTGATGAAACCTAAATTTTATATCTCTCCAGAGAGATATAAAGTTCCTTTGATATTATATTATCTATTAAACTTTAAAATATATATAATGTAAAATAAGTGGATTTGAGATTTTAAATTTATTTATTCTAGGTGAAGTTTAGATTTAAAGTTTGATTATTTGCTAAGCTATTGATTTTATAAATTTATATTTCTGTCTCTCATTGTTTGTGATAGCTGTGCACATATTTTATCATCCTTTCTTGAATTTATATATTTTTGTGAGAAAAACTCTTGTCCTTTCACTAATATATATTATGAATGCATATGCTTTTGAGTTTTCCCCACATAAGGTTTTCAAATTTTAACTCTCTGGCCTGGTAGTGGACATATTTCAGGCAGATACTCTTTAAAATAGTTTGGTCTTATTTATGGGATGAAATAGTTTCAGTTTCTGGTGCAAAGTAAATCACCAACTGATATATACATCTTGTAAAAATAAATAACAGACTAAAATTAAATATACAATCAAGTCTATTTGTGTCCTATTTATTAATGTAGTCAATTAATATATGTTAAGCACTTACAAAAGTGTCTAGCATTGCATATAGTCAGACACAATTGATTTCCCTTTGCCCCGTAATTGTAAAATGAGAATTTTGAACAATTGCAGTGGTTTTCACATAAGCATTATCTGGGGAGCTTCAAAAAGTCTCCATGTTTTGACTCTACCCTCAGTGGTTTACATAATCTTCTTTTGGAAAATTTCTCTGTTGGCAAACTGAGGCAATTAAAAGCATTTTTTAGTCATTGGTTGTTGTTGTTTTTTTGTTTTGTTTTGTTTTTATACAGCAGAATGGGGAAACAGAGAGACAGAGAAAGAGAGAGAAACATCAATTTATTAATTTGATGTTCCACCCACCTATGCATTCATTGGTTGATTCTTGTATGTGCCCTAACAGGGATCCAATGTACAACCTTGACTAGTTGGGACAATGCTCTAACCAACTGAGTTACCAGCCCAGGGCACGCTTAGGCAATTCTTAAAAACATACAGCCACTACCATTTTGTAGCTATGAAGTAGATTTTATGACACTGGAGTTTAGAAAACCAATAGAAATTTATAGGTCAAATAAGTCTCCTATTATTGCTATTTAAAGTTAAATTCAAGAGATGTATTACCTAACCAACATTTTTACTGGGCTATCACATTTTTATTAGCCTCATCCACTATTTCTAGTATCACCACAGTTTCTCTAGTGCAATGATTTTCAATCTTTTTCATCTCATGGCACACATAAACTAATTACTCAAATCTGTGGCACACCAAAAAATATATTTTTTGCAAATCTGACAAAAAATAGGTATAATTTTGATTCATTCATACTGGACAGCTAATGTGTTAGCTAGTGTCATTTTTCAAACTTGACAGTCTCAGGGAAAAGAGGTCTCTGCCCCTGACTAAATAGTCAGGTATACCAGTTGAAAATTGCTGCTCTAGTGGCAGGAAAAATCATCCAGATATCACAGATAAGTCAATCAAATCATTCAATTAAGTGAAGTACATACATTTATAGACATATATGTATTAGGTGATTTGCAGAATACTCAGAAGCATACACTCAACACTTGACTTCAAGGAATTTGCAGTTTAATTGGGTTTTTTAATTATATTAAAGATAATCAGATAATTATGTAACAAAAGGACTATGGAATTTTATTATGGGGTACATAATTATTTTCAACTAGATAAATCAAGGAAGCCTTCTTTATGGATTTGAGCTTAGAATTAAAAGATGGTAAGATTTGGACAAGCAACACTAACATAAAACACAAATTGTGTCCCATGTGAATAGACTCATTTGATTGATGCATTCATTTACTCAATCATTTAATTATGTATTAAACAATATATCTTGAGCACTTGGTCTATGCCAGGTACTCAAGTAGACTGAGATAAAAAGGTAAATAAAATGGGCACAGTCCCTTCCCATGTGGAGTTTCAATATTCCAGAAATGACATTGGAGCTTGAGGACAGGGACTTGCTGTATTAAAGACTTTTGTCTTTATTGTAAAAGCAATGAGAAACAACAAAAGATTTAATGTCAGATAGTGACATAATCAGATTTGTGATTTGAAAATAATTCTGACTATATTAAGGAGAATGGTGGATTGGTTGGTGATTTCGTTGGAGGCTAGTACAGAATAAAATCAAGAGATGATTGTATTCTTTTTTTTTTTTTTTTGACAGAAACAGAGAGTCAGAGAGAGGGATAGATAGGGATAGACAGACAGGAAGGGAGAGAGATGAAAAGCATCAATTTTTCATTGTGGCACTTTAGTTGTCCATTGATTGCTTTCTCATATGTGCCTTGACTATGAGGCTACAGCAGGTTGAATAACCCCTTGCTCAAGCCAGTGACCTTGGGTCCAAGCTGGTGAGCTTTGCTCAAACCAGATGAGCCCACGCTCATGCTGGCGACCTTGGAGTCTCGAACCTGGGTCCTCCACATCCCAATCCGATGCTCTATCCACTGTGCCACCGCCTGGTCAGAGAGATGATTGTATTCTTGACCAAGATTATTATGGTAAACTGGAGAAAAGTAGAAGGAGAAATATGTGTAGGATGGAAGACCAACATAACTTTATGATGATTTGGATGTGTGAGATGGGCAAGAAGAAATGTCAAGAATAGTTCCTAGTTTTCTGACTTAAACAACCAAATGGATGCTAGGACTATCCACTGATACAGAGCATCAGAACAGAAAATGCTTCAGAAGATTAGAAGTTCAGTTTGGATAGGGTCCATCTAAGGTGTCATTAAGACATCCGGAGATGACTTTAAATAGATGTATATATTTATAGGCTTGGGACTTCAAGGAGTAATAAATTAGTGATTAATCTAATGTGACATTCTGTGTTTTCTGAGAATCAGATGCTGATTTGGATGAGAAGTTCAAGAGGTTTATTGATCAGAGATGTGAAGGGTTGATAATTCCTATGAAAGACAAAGGAGTAAAAAAAAAAAAAAGTCATAGTCATGATGTTGATCTGATACCTGACAAGAAAAAAACAGAATTGGGCAGTGATAGCCTTAGACAAGGATGGAGATCTGACAAAGTCTTGGCCATCTCAATGGTGAATCTGGTCAAAGATTGGGTGTTAGTGAAACCCTCATTGAGTAGAATTGGCCAGGACCTAGCATCCCCATTATATTCAGTCACTGGCTGGAGCTTCCCAGGAAAAGCGTAACCTTGGTTTAAATACTGTCATGAGTTTAGAAAGACCTACAGCTGGAGCCTGTCATTTAACAGCCTGCCTCACTGCTGAATGACAAGTTCTTTCTTGAAGGGAGCTCTGAGTGCCACATCTTCTTGATTGTCATATCTATCATAGATGCTCACTGAAGACACGCATGTGAATGAGATACCCTAGCAAGAAAATTAAGTATTAGAAGATATTTGAAGAAGGATTTATTAAAGAATGATCGCTTTTAGTAGAAAAGTGCAGGTAGGTAAAAACTATGTTCTGAAGTATCATAATGACAAATAAGAGGTTTGACTGGTACATCTGTATATTTATATATTTACCAAATTGTTCTCATGAGTAATTAAATTTATTTATACAAACATTTTTTGTATAATAATAAAATAAAATTTAAAATATGACAAAGAAAATGAGACTATGAGAAGAATAAAAGTAGGTGGAAAATGATATAATAGGAGTAAGTTGTTTCAAACATCACATGGCATAAAATTATATACACTGAGTAGAAGAAAATACAAATATGCTTCTGAACTTTCTAGTTGCCAATGAAAGAGGAAACATAATCAGCTATATGATTTACAGTGATCATAATATAAAAATAAATCAATTGCTTAAGAGAAGCCAATGTTTTTTGATACTGCAATGAGAAAGGTTCTTCACGAAGAGCATACCATGTAAAGTGATGGGTATCATCTTTGCAATCATTTTTACAATACAAGGTATCTTAGGGTTATGACACAGTTCTGTTCCAATGACAGTGACATAACCGGAATTTTGGTGTAAGTCGAAATACACCCTCTCATAACACAAACAGAATGCTTGTGCTTTTAACAGTCCAAAATGGCATAGGAAAGTGTGCTGGGGAATGCCAACTCCCTCACTCATATGCCATGTCACTGTGTATTCTTCTGCCAGGTGCAACCAAATTAGTTCGCGCACGTAGTCTATAAGTACATGGCTAATGGCATAAGCCGAAACACTCATGTCTCAATTTTTTTAAGGTTTTATGGGAGTGAGTGTCACAAACTTGAAACATCATCTGTCAAGGCTATCGTAACCCGAGGACTCCCTGTAAACACAGGAAGGAGTTACAGAACTCTGAATCTTGCCCTAAACATTCCATATCTTTGACCATGACTACAGCAATTTCAGCATTGAAAAACATTTAAAACAGAGTGAACTGAATATTTTTTATAAGAAAACATTTAAAAAGAAAACCACTAATCTCAATAAAGTATTCATATGACATCTAGCCAATGGTATTTTTAACTTCATCTTATAAAATCCTCATATAAAATCTTCTATATTTAGTATTTTCTCTCTAATGAATTTGTCTTTGTGTGGTGGTTTTAAATTATATCAAAAAATTCTTTTACTCTCCTTTCAAAAAATATAGCTTAATTTCCCTCCTTGTCAAATATCTTTCTTCTAGTGAATAGAATAAAGCCAAAGTAATGGTATATTTTAGGGATATTCTTCTTAAATATATTTAGTAAATATACATATGTTCTTTTTAAATTTTAGTCAATGGATTTATCATTCTAAGCAGTATTTTAAGAACTATTAAACTTTCAAAAGAAAAGAGTCACAACTTATTTAATCTTATTTTTTGATAAATTGAAAGCACTCTTAAACTCATTAATATAATTTCTGTAAATGTCATTTTATGAGGCAGTGTGGGATAGTGGGCCAAAGTCGGCAGCTTTGGCTGTGTAACTTTGGGCAAGTTACTCAATATACTGTGCCTCTGTTTCTTTCTCTAAAAATGGGGATAATAGTAGAATATACCCCATTATTGTGAAGAATTAATTAATTTATGTAAAGTACATAAAATAGTCTCTGACATAATGTAAGCTCTCCATAAATGTTAGAAAAAAGATTAGGTTTAGTAGATATCCTTAAAAGGTTTATTTTCACTAACTATATTCTAAAAGATTATTTCTTAAAACAAGTTTTTGGCAAATTTGATCAATCTAACAGTCAATTTTACCATTCATAAATTGGTTATTATGTAAATTAATTTTAATGGATTAACTTACTGTTACTTTCTATGTATTTATGACTATTTGTATAGTTATTGTTTGTGATTGTGTTTTAAAATTTTACTTTTCCAACTATCATTCTCTAGATGCTTTACATGATTAAGTATGTAATTACTATTTTTGAAAGTCAGTAATTAGTATAAAAAGTCCTTGAGGATTTCAAAAATTGGTATTCAGTGCACATATAATTAGAAATCTGATTCACTGAGCAACCAAAGAAAATTTCTCTGATATATCTCTAACTGAAAAATAAAATATTAAAAACATATTGTTTTATTATTTCAAACTTGCCTATAAAGTTACAGAAATAGATGTGGAAGGTATGCATTATAAGAGCAGGAATTTAGTGAAGGGAAAAACACAAACCTTGAATCCGCTAAACAACAATAGGTCCAGAGTCACAAGAACAATCTCTTGGCTTTGCAGCACTGTACCATGTTTTCTAGTTACATTTAACAGAAAATGTTATCATATCTTACTTTAATCTAGGAGAATGAGAATACAAATCTCAACCTCGTTTGATTTTTTTTTGCTAGCCCAGTGAAGAGTGAACATTAATTAATAGTTAATAGGTGGACAATTCAAGCAGCCTGTTCTGGACCAAAAACTATTCTTAAACATGGAAAAGCCATATTATCTGCAGTAAGCTGTAATATCCAGCTGGTTCTGCTGATCCTAAATCATAGGATTTTTGCTTTGCAAGGGGCTCTGTAAATCATCTAGCCTGAACCTTCAATTGAGGCTATTTAAGGGAAGTTTTTAGAGACTTCAAAGGCTTCATAAGACCGTATATTTGCTAGGACTACTTATTACAGCTAAATCCTACAAGGCTTTTGACTGTACCCACGTACTGACGAAATTATTCAGCTTCTTGAAGGTCACTTATTAAAATGTGGCTCTTGGCTACGTGGAAAGAAAGAAAAGTGTAAAAGGCGAGGAGAGGCTGGAAAAAGCTCTCGTGTTAGGGAAACCCAGCTGCTGCTGAGGCTGTGGCTTAGGTGTGCAAGGTCAATTTTACTCATCAATAAGCAGGTGGCTATTCTACCAGGAGATAGGGTACACTTGGTTGTCTAACATTAACATGATGTAACTTTATTCTTCCAAGTTATGGAATCATTTTGTGACTTTCTTTAGCCTTTGTTTTTTCCAGAGGAAACTTTGGGTTTGAGGAATTTCATGCTAAGAAATTTATGAACTGAATATCATAGATACTATTATGTGTTAACACTTATAAAACTGAGATGCAAAGGGTCTAGTCTTGCATAGATGTAGCATTTCACTCTTCTCACGTATCCTATCTCTCTTGGAATCTCTTAGGCTCCCTAAATCCATGCTCCCTTCTTCTGCACTTTCCCACATGGGAACTGCCAGGCACTACCCCACCTCCAACCTCATTCAGCCTCCTGTGAAAAGTACTTTGTCTCTTACTGTTTTAACGGAGTGAATTTTAACCTCTCTATCAGAGGGCAGGGAGCAGAAGAAGCTAGATGGTACATAGTCAAATGCACTTACACTGGGATAATGATGTGGGGCATGACATAGTGAAGGCAAGGGTACCAATTTCACACATAAATTCTTGTCCCACTACAGCAGTGGTTCTTAACCTTTTTTGAGGTACTGAACCCACCAGTTTCATATGCGCATTCACCAAACCTTTCTTTAGTGATAAATAAAATATGATATTTTTTTCCAAATTCAAGACATAGGTATATATTTTTTTACTGGTGCACAAAATGAGCCGTGCATGAACCTCACCTTGCTCAAAGAACAAAATCAACAAAGTGCATGAACTCACAACAAATTACAGTATTACTTTATTCTGGCCTCCACGGCAGAGGATTCTCCGAACCCCTGAGACCAACTCATCGAACCCTTAGGGTTCGATAGAACCCAGGTTAAGAACCACTGTACTAAAGGTTATGTAAAACACCAAACATTACTTTACTATATAGGGAGTCTCCTCAAATAACTCTGCTGTTTTCATGCATCAGTGACTAACAATTTAACCAAACAGACCATAAATTAATTCAACAATTTTCAGCTCGTAAATGCTCTGACTGGTCAAGCACAGAGTTGATGCCTCATGATATCTATGAGAACTATTACTAAATTCTATCTATAGTTTGTGTCCAACAATAAAATCATAAGGTTATATTCATATGAGGAACATTATGGATACAAGGGAGACATCATCACAAAGGTCTGTACCCTTACATCAGGATCTGGAGTAAATTAAAGCAAATTTGGGAGAATGTAGGTTGTCTTGTGTGTGACTCTATTTTTGGTGCTGTGATGCAAAAGCAACATTTTGGAAAGCAGAAACAGGTCACATTTAAACAGTTTGAATGTTGCCTGCCTCTTTTTCTCTCTCTCTATTTCTTTTCAACCTTGCATGGGGATTGGGTATTCATCACATTTACTTCTAATTTCTCAAGTTTTTAGAAAGGGATTCTTCTATTTAGTATTGATACACAGTAAAGATTTTCCTTATCTAGGGAAAAAAAGAATTAAAATAAGTATGATTAATAGCAATTTACTATTTCCCTCTTTCTAATCCTTTAAAATAAATTTGGATTTCTCTCTGGGGTCCAAATATTTAAGATTCTCAAAGCTGTTGATGTAAACATATAGAAAGAGAGATCCAGAGACAATTTGAATATGTCTACAGAAGGAAAATTTGAAGGCATCTGTCTGTTTTGTGAGACGGCCTACAAAACTGTCAAGAAACCAGATGAATTTGGGTTCAGATTGAGCTGATAGAGATTTTGAGACAACTTGCTTCTGTTTTTGTATATTTGATAAATATATTGCTATGAAATTGGGGGGTAGTGTTTTAGGATTGCACAGAATGTTACCCCTGAGAGCTCAGAAAAATAACCTTTTTACATTAGTATGGCTATCTGAGGAAGTCTTTATAAGTGTTCTGCATGGTAGCAATGTTCAGGGACCACCCTCTATTATCATTCAAGAAAACACAACATAGACATGTTGTGAGGCCGTGAGTGCAGTGTAAGGGAAAGTTCCAGGTTTATAAAAGAATCAAGAAAGCAGACTGACTCTGAATAGAATCTTTGAACATGATCTTATACCAAGCTGTATCCACTGATACATCTGGTTCATAATTAACAACTTTAGGTTTAGCAACTGATTCTTTCACATTAGTTTAATTATTTTCTGATAGTTTTTTTTAGCTAAGTTAGTTGCATAATTATTTGCCATAGCTTTTTTATATCACCAACTGACTTTGGGATTTGGTAGATATTGTTTACCCTTGTCTTGTATATTCAATTCAATTTAACAAATGTTTACAGAACACATTTAATACATATGGAAAACCAGAGTGATACAGAAAAATAGTAGAGGAACTTATTATTTGATACCATTTAAATGCCCCAATGCCAGTAACTAGAACTATACCTTTCACTGTATTCATTAAAGTACTTACAGTATATTATCACTTTTAAGAATTTTGTTTTTTTGTTTTTGTAAAGTCAGTTTGGGTTTTTGAATAGATTGCAAGATGTCCAGGAGGAAGCCAATATTGGATTTATAAAAACAGTGGTTTTTGTGGCCTATGGTTGTTTTACCAACACGTGCCAGCTTTTTCTTTCTTTTTCTTTATTTTTTTTACTCAGGATGTTCTTATTTGGCTAGCAGTCTGTTCATATACCTCAGACTGACCCCAGTCCTAAGGGGTCTCAGTCATTCTTGTACTGGTTCTCACAACCTACTTCTACAAAGTCACTGCTTTGATCATGCTGCCTGCCAGTAACTTTGCCTCTCCGAAAGATCTCAGGGCTCCCTACTAACCTAGGAAACCCTGGGACACTGAACAGCCAAGCCCTGTCCTGTCCAGGCCTGACACATTTTATTCTCTTCTATAGTCACAAGTGTGAGTTGGAAATTGGTGTTTTTGCATACTTGTATGTGTGAATGCAGTACCTTGTAGCCACTAGCACATGTGCATATAGCAGTTTTAGTGGATTGGTTCTATATCTCATTTCCCAGAAGTTACTATCATACTGATTTTCTGAGAAATATATATATAGCAGGATAATATACCAGTTTTTATTCTTTTTGTTTTCTGTTCTAATGCCATGCTGTGATGTTGCCCTTCTTGAGAGGCAGTGATGCCAGCTAGTAGGACTGACAGGCTGAACACAAAGATTAGAGGGAAGTAGTTTTCCTAGCAACAAAAATCATGCAAGGGAAACCACACTACTTATTCACTACTCAAGTCTCTCTTCCTCCACTTTAAATACCACAGAGGATCTGAATGCTACTTATTTGATTGTGAATTATTTCTGTAGCAAACCAGCAATGTCCAAAAGAATTAGAAAATTTGACAAATGTGCAATAAACTTTTATAAGTTAATAGACACCTCCAAAAATCTCTCTTTTCTGTCAGTCTGTAATTGCTTTAGCACTTTTCAGACATGAAGCTGAGAAATAGTTTGCTCTCTCAAGACAAAGCAGGTAAAGAACTTGCAAAGTCAGACTTTAAGAAAATGATTAAAAAATTCTCATTATATCTCTTACATTTAAAAATTATCCTTTCTACACTAGTGGCCAAAAAATAACCTGTAGATTAATTGATATAAGAAAGGCAAGAAAGTCACTTTAATTTCATTCTAGTTCTTAATAGAAATTTTATTTTAAAGTATTTAAATTATTCTTTTCTAAATTCTGTGCTTATTTTATTGGTTTCTTAACATTAGAGTATTAATATTTTGATGTGATTACTAGTTGTTTATTAAGTATTTATTAAATATGGACAGCTGAATATGGTTGTCCATATTTGCTGATCAGTACTTTATACATAAAGTTGCTGAAAACAACTATTGATAAAAAAGGATTACGTGCCAACCTATTACCTCTCAAACACTAATGTATCTTGAATAATTAGTTGTTGTCTATTATTTTATTAAATTTTCTGACTTACTAGAATAATCAATAAGTAACTCTATCCTAACCAGGCAGTGGCACAGTGGATAGAGCATCAGCCTGGGATGCGGAGGACCCACGTTTGAAACCCTTAGGTCGCTGGCTTGAACACAGGCTCATCTGGCTTGAGCATAGGCTCATCAGCTTGAGTGAGGGGTTGTTGGCTTGAGCATAGGGTCATAGACATGACTCTATGGTCACTGGCTTGAGCTGAAATGTTTCTGGTTTGAAGCCCAAGGTTGCTGGCTTGAGTAAGGTGTCACTGGCTCTTCCTACCTGTCTGTCCCTATCTGTCCCTCTCTCTGTCTCTCTCACAAAAAAGAGGAATTATATAATCCTGAAAACATATTTCTAATTTGTTTAAATGTATAGAACAATGTTGTCTAATAGGAGATAATGTGAGTTCCAAATGCAAGCTATGTAATTTTCAATATTCTAATAGTTACTTTTATAAAAAGAAAAAGTGACAGGAAAAATTAATGTTAATATCTTATTTAAATAAATGTCTAGAATATTATTATTTCCACATTGAAAGTTTTACATTATATTTTTCATACTCACTTTTCAACATCTTACTTGTATTTTATGCTTAAGATCATCTCAATTTGGACTAGAAATATATCTAGTGCCCAACAGCCACATGTGACTGGTTGTTACCATATTGGACAGCACGGGTCCAGAACATAAAAACTTACCAAAGGCAGTTGAGGTTCAGTTCCTTGGAAGTTAAGATGCTGACCCTATTATTTAAAAAATCTGTCTCAAGTTGTTTGGAAAGGTTAATATATTGGCAATGTCTTCTGGAATCAATATTCAGTGCTCCTATAAAGGTGTTTAAATTATTATTAGAACTTTTCCAAGTTCTTCCCAGAGACTGTAATTAAGTTGATGATAATATAATTACAAAGACTAGAAACAAATGGCAGTCCATAAAATATTCTTGGAAAAAATTCTTTGCTGTTGTAGTATTTCAGATTGTTTTATTAGCATTATAGAATCCAGAGTACTTTACAGGAACCATAACTTTGCTGATTTTTTTTAGAACCACTACTTTGGAATATAAATGTATACTGTGTGCATTCAGAGTGACTAAACTGAGGAAACCATAAGTTTTTCTAAGGGAAGTTTCATTTCAGTCTACTTGATTACAGAGAGATAGATACTTGCCTTCCTTGAATGACATTACAGAGAAGTAGACAAAGGAAGGATATAAGTGGTTTATCTCTGCCATTGGCTGAGTTATGCAAATTTCTTTTTTTTTCTCAAATATTCTGCAATATTTAAAAACTATTTTAAGTATACAGATGATATATCATAGAAGTGTACACTTGAAACTTATATAATACTTTAGCCAGTGTCATCCTCATAAATTTAATTTAAAAACATTTTTAAAAAGGCTGACTAGCAAGAATCACAACACTTTTTAATTAATTTCCATAGATGAAGATACCATAATTACAAAGGTATCTAGAGCAAACAGGAAACTATTATGTGAGCTTACAAATTCATTTATAAGGTTTCTACTATCAAAAAAGTTGAGATAATTATTTCATTTGAAGATTCTGCCTTTTATTATTCATTAATTCTATCAATGGCTCAACTAGATTTCCAAGAATCTATTCTCAATAGACAATTCAAACAAATCCAGATTGTCAATGATTAACAAAACCAATTTGTGAATTTAAGTGAAAAACTTATCTATTATAAAATAGATGAGACTAATGAAAGGACCAGATTTCTACATATGTTAGGGTGAAAGTAGCTTGTAAGATATTAAAGAAAGCAGCAACAAATAATTTATGGGACATTACTAGTAAACAATCATTTGTTTAACTTATTGAACCAATACATATTTTTAGAACTCCCATTGCATGCACATTGCTTGTTGCACATGCAGTAAAAACCTAAACACAAATCAGATGTGAATTCTACATTTAAGGGTCTACAATTCAGTGGAGGAAGGGGGAAGACCATTAATAGCTATAATGGAGGCCCAGAATTTGGTGTCATAATAAAAGAATGAGGCATATAGGTAGAGAAAATACTATCAAAGATGAAGTTCTTGAGGGAACACAGGAGAAATCTGATTTAAAAGTGGTGATAGAGATCTAAACATTTTTAAAAGATTATGTTCTGTATGGAAAGAAGTCTTAACATACTAATACTGGTGATTCTATGTTGTTTTTAAGCATCAGTTCAGACCTGTCTAACTAAGGAGTCTCTTTTGATCATAGCTTCCAGTAAAATAAATTCTATTTAAATCACAAACATGTGCCAGATTCTCAAGTTTGGTGCTAAGTTGGGGAGTCAGGTTCATTAATTCAGTTACTGTATTGGTCAATACTGATATTAGTGGCATTAAGATTTAGCCAGCAAGCCTGACCAGGTGGTAGTGTGGTGGTGGTGCAGTGAATAGGACCCAGATTCGAAATCCTGAAGTCACCTGCTTGAGCGTGGGCTCATCTAATTTGAGCATGGGCTCAGCAGCTTGAGCGCAGGGTCATTGGTTTGAGTGTGGGATCATAGACATGACCCCGTGGTTGCTAGATTGAACCCAAAGGTTGCTGGCTTGAGCTAGGGGTCACTCACTCTGCTGTAGCCCCCCTGGTCAAGGCATATGTGAGAAAGCAATCAATGAATAACTAAGGAGCTGTGACAAAGAATTGATGCTTCTCATCTCTCTTCGTTCCTGTCTGTCTTTCCCTCTCTCTGACTCTCTCTGTCTCTATCAAAAAAAGTAATTTATTTATATTAATTGTGAGAGCTTAGTTAAAATAATATGAGTTAATATTTGATGTATCAGTTAAATATATAGGCAATTTTTACCCAGTAAAATTTGACTTTGTGTTTTATATCTGGTATTCTACTTATATACTGTCTATATTAGATTTGTAGAAATTTTCTCAGTTATCTATTCTATTACTTACATATTTAGCTTGGAGTCCCTCTAACTCTCCCACAAATTTAACAAGTATTTCATTTTTTTATTCTGATTATTTTATGTTTTGATTATATCTCATTCATAACATATAAGCTTTTTGTACCTTTACTTCATCAAGGCTAAGACAGCAAGCAGTTCAGTGTTGATTTCTTTTTTTTTTTCATGTTCCTTGCTGATATCATGGTGCCAATATTTGGGATTTCCCATGAAAGGCTAACCCAATTCTTGCTTCTGTAAACAAAAGAGACACTGGTTTTAGACTGGTGATATATACATACTGGTAGAAGATGCCTTTTGTGCTCCTTATCACATCCCCTCAGCCTGCATCTGACTTGAGCAACAAGCTATGTGGACACTTTCAATGCACAGCTCTACCTCAGTTGTCTACCAGGCTTCTCTGCTTTTTTATTTTAGACTTTTTGCAAGCATAGAACTCTTCAGCCAGGAATGGGGCTGAGAGGAATTGCTGGGGAGTTAATGCCTCTGGGAGCAGCCCTCAAATGGAGGACAGGAGTTGATGCCTATGCCTCACCTGTCAAGAGACAGTTCTAAGGTGATGATTTCTCAGAAGGTCCCCAGCTCTGTACAGCCCCAGTTGTCTAAAACTTTAAAGAGCTTCCTAACAGCATTTGTTGGCTATCTCTTTCTCTCTGTCTCACTTTCCACTCCCTCATTCCTGCTCCTGGGTATCATCTCCCAAATGAACCACCTGCATCCAAGTCTTCATCTTGGGCTCTGCTTTTGTGATGGAACCAAATATCAACATTCCTAGGAAGAATTAGGTACTTTTAAAAAAATCAAGATTGGGTCATGAGGTGACTAAAGAACTTACATCAGGACCCCTCAATAGAAAGCCAAGATGAAAAAATCAAATCAGAGCCATGTGTATGGGGACAGACTGTAATTAACATGCTAATTTATAAATCAGTTGTTCTAAGTGTGGGATGCATTCTTCACAATGATGTCTGGGTTTCCAGATAACAGAAATAAATTAAGCTCATGAATAACTAAAAACAATTTAAGTAATAAACTTATGTTGTTTTATGAAATCACATTGCATTGGTTTGCTTAAGCTGTCATAATAAAATACCACTGACTGGGAGGCTTAAACATCAGAAATGTATTTTCTCACACTTTTGGGGACTGAAAGTCTGAGACCAAGGTCTTAGCATGATTGATGTCTTCTGAGGCCTCGCTCCTTTGCTTGTAGTAAACTGCCGTCTCCTCCATGTCTTCATATGCTCTTCCCTCTATTCATGTCTGTGTCCACATCTCCTCCTTTTATAAGAACACCAATCATATTTGTAATTACCTCATTTTGACTTAATTGCCTCTTTAAAGACCCTCTCTCCCCAAAAAAGTACATTCTAAGTTACTTGGAGTGAGGAATTCAAATATAGATTTGAGGGGAGGGACACAGTTCACCCCATAACACAAAGTATTCAGTTACAAAATATTTGATTCATGTAAATACGTAATAAACACCAATGAGCTCTCAATTCAACTTAAGAATTCGAACATTGTAAATACCTTTGCAACCATGTGTATTCTCCTTTCCACTCCTATCCCCTTCTTCCCTCTAAGAAGCAAATGGTACCCTGAATTTTGTTTACCAATTATTTGCTTTTTATTAGACTAGTCACATATGAATGTATACTTAATGCATTGAGGTTTTTTGAGTTTTATAAAAATAATATTTTTTACATAGCTTTATGCAATTTTTTTACCTCATAATCTTGTGCCTAAAATTTATTTATACTGAACATGTTGGTATAGTTTATTTCACTCATGTATGATAGCTCTTTAGGTAACTATATGCATACATAGGTATTCATTCTCCATTTGATAGAATTGAGCTTGTTTCCAGGTTTGTTTGTTCTTTTAGGTTTTTTTTTGGTCCCAGGTTCTTTTGATTATTAACCATGTTGCTCTTATTGTATATATTTCTTTCACTTACTTAAAGAGAGATTCTCAAAAAAAAATAAAATAAAAAGAGATTCTCTATGCCCAGGAGTAGAATTTCTGGGTTGTAGGGAATGACAGTTTACCTTTACAAGATAGTACTGAATTGTTTGCTAAAGTGGTAGTGCCAATTTATGTTCCCACCAACCGTGTCTGAGATTTCAATGATTTGTGGCTAATCCATAATACAGGCATTTTTAGGTTTGTAAATTATGCCAATATAGATGTCAAATAATATCAAATTCTGTTTTCTAACATATTTTCCTGACAACTAATAATTGTTATGAGTCTCTTTCCTTATGTTTATGAGCTATTCTTGTTTTCTCTTCTATAAAATATTTTTCATTCTTTTTTTTTTTTGCTCATTTTTTCTATTGCATCTTCTTTTTATTTATGGATTTTTTTCTATATCTGGAAACTAATCCTTTTCTGCCCATAATGTTACAAATATCTTCTTGCAGTTTATAGTATCTTTTTATCTTCTTTATGTGTATTCTGATGAACAGAAATTTTTAATTTTAATGTGGTTGAATTTAGCAGTCTCTTTTATAAATATTTTTTCTATATTGTTCAAAAATTATTTTCTATATTGAGACTATAATTTTTTTCCTAAACTATTTGTCTTATGGATATTGATTTTAATGTTTTGTTTAAGAAATCCTTTTCTATGGTTATCCTTCACATTTATACTTTATTTTTTTGGTAATGGATTTTGGGTATGTTATAAAGTAAGGACACAATTCTGTTTCCTTCTACATAAATAATAAATTGTCCTATCAATATTACAATGAAGTCCCACTATGCTTTTGTATCTATTGATAAATATTCCAATTGGAACTAAAACTTTAGAAAGAGGAGGAAATATATAAATAGTTTGAAGACTATTAGTACAGCCTGACCAGGGGGTGGCACAGTGGATAGAGTATCGGACTGGGATGCGGAAGACCCAGGTTCAAGACCCCGAGATCGCCAGCTTGAGCGCGGGCCCATCTGGCTTGAGCAAAAGCTTGACAGCTTGGACCCAAGGTCACTGGCTCCAGCAAGGGGTGGCTAGGTCTGCTGAAGGCCCGCGATCAAGGCACATGTGAGAAAGCAATCAATAAACAACTATGGTGTCGCATTGGCAACGAAAAACTAATGATTGATGCTTCTCATCTCTCTCTGTTCCTGTCTGTCTGTCCCTATCTATCCCTCTCTCTGGGTCTCTCTCTCTGTCCCTGTAAAAAAAAAAAAAAAAAAAAAAAAAAAGACTATTAGTACAGAAACAGTCAGTGGGCTGTTGGCCACAAAGGAATAGGAAGTGTGAGTTCCACTGCAGAGACAAGCAGGTTTTTCTTTTTCTTTTCTTTTTTTCTTAAAGTGAGAGTGGGGGAGATAGGGAGACAGATTCCCACATACACCCTGACTGGGATCCACCCAGCAACTCATCTGGGGCCATGTTTGCAACCAAGCTATCTTTAGTGCCTGAGGTGGAGGCTCCAGGGAGCCATCCTCAGTGCCTGGGACTGTGGGAGAGAAAGAGAGAAGAGAGAAGGGGGGGGAGAGGCAGATGGTCACCTCTCTTCTGTGCCTTGATAGGGAACTGAACCAAGGACTTCCACATGCCTGGTCAACGCTCTACCGCTGAGCCAATAGGCCAGGGCCAAGACAAGCATTTTTCAAAGCTATAGTGAAAGGGAGATGTTAGAAGAAATTAAACAAAACAAATAGTAAATGCATGTCCAGTTAGGGAGAAGAAAGAGAGATTTATTTTAACTTAGAATGACATAATGTATAGGACATTCATAAGCATGAATGTGGGATTAGAAACCAATGAACTGTAACTTAAAAATCTACATATTTTTATAAACTCCTTTGTTTATTGTCCAGTTTAGTTCTTTCATCTTGTCAAATATACATGTAAGACAGAGGATGAGTGATTCCCCAAAGACAAATGGTGAGTTTGGGGCAAAGCTGTAATTATAGCTCAGGTTAGACTTGGTGGGTAATAGACCTTTCACCAAATAAAAATGACAGGACCATACAAGTTTGTTGTTTTTATCCATCAATACAGTTTGATGACTTTTTTGGACTACAGGTATTGATTACTTACTACCTATGTGACTTAATGACCATTTAACTTTACTACCACAATCGCTAGCCATGACTGCTCTGCATCTGGAGCAGTTTTTGTATGCACCTGTATTTTGTAATTTTGTATGTTTTGCAAATATTAAACCAGTTGTACTGGTAATGCAGTGTTTTACTTAAACCTGACAAATGTAAAAATAAAGAAACAAAATGGTGTAGAGATGATACAAATGGCATAAAATGAACAAAGAAAATTATGATATATAACAGTAATGAAAGAAATTATGATAAAATATGACTTAAAGATTTTATAACATCATTTCACAGTACTGTACATATAGCCTACTTAAATTATGACCAAATCGTGTTATGAACTGTCTGTTAGAACCAATCGTGGTCATAAGTTGAGCACTAGCTGTATTTCCTTTTGCTAAATGTATATAAATGTAAACTGCTGGCATGATGCAAAAACAAACAAACAAAAAACGCATTTTGAAAATTTTATTATTTATCCCTGTGACAAGGAGGGAAGTTTAAGCCAAAAAATAATTTCTTGTATCATATTCCCAGCATGAGCAGATTTTCTCTTTTAAAGCTTATCAGTTTATCGCTTCTCGGCCTTTTGGCTAAGATCAAGTGTAAAGCTTATCAGTTTGCTTCACTGTGGAATAAAATATTTCTCTTGATAAACAAGTTGAACTTTCTCACGTCCAGTTAGCATGAACAGTTTTGTTTGACTACTGACAGAGGATAATTTGTGGACAGCATAAACAAGGAACCAAAAATGCACATGTTTAGCTTCACTAGACTTCTTTTATAATTGATAAAAATGTTACAAAACTCACAAGCTATGATCCATATATTTATTACTTTAGCTTCTGTAACTTTATTTTCCCTTGTGGAATAAAAAAAGACCATTGATAAAATAATTTGTCTTATAGATAGAATTTTTATTCTTTTACAAAGATGCTCTGTCTAGCATGTGGGTTACAGCACTTGGATGCCAGGAAATTATTTCTCAGACTATCTGCAAAAGTGACTCTTCCTTTATAGATATGCATGAGAAGTTTATGACTCTGGAGGGAAGTCCTTCCTTTCTTCTTTAAAACAAAGTTATTTTGCAAATGGCTAGTGAGCTATTAACTTCTTAGGTTTATAAAGTTATGTTCAAATTGTTTAATTTTTTCCATCCTCAAAACTTGACTACATCTAAACATTGTTGCTGTATTGAAAGATGGACCACACAAAGTGAGAACAGGGGGAAGTAAAGAAGAGGATGGAACAAAAAGAAATGTTACTGGTAAGAACTTATCTTTAAGTAAAAATTTAAAATAGTCTTGTAATCCTACTTTTAAATTTTCTCTTGTTCCCACCAATTAAAAATGTCCCCAACTAAGATACCAAGATGGCAGCAGAATAGGCAGACTAACTAACTCCTAACGCACACCATAAAACTGTATTACAAATTAATTTAGGAACAATCAGTGTGAAAAACCAACTTTGGACTAAAAGAACAGGTCTCAAAAACCAAGGAGCAAAGAAGAAGCCACACCAAACCTGGTAGGGAGTGTGGAGATGTGGTGGGAGTTCCCCTGCTACCAGGAGTAAAGGGGCAGTGAGACTGAGACCCAGAAGGGCTCTCATTACAAGGGGAAGAGCAGAAAATATCACTCACAGCAACTTTCCAGGGGGCTTGAGAATGAAGTGGGCTAAGAGGACTGGCTTGTCTTCCGAAAGGAAAGCGGGGAGACAGAGGCAGATGGTGATGGGCATAAGAATGCAAGGGATGACCTGAGAAGCTGACTCATTCAGTTTGGAGGCAGCCATAGCTGGGGGAAGGTTTGATCCTTCCACACAGCACAAGCCTAAAGTGTTTCCAGGTGACCCACCTCCAGAAAGCTCTCCAACTCCAATCAGTGCAAAAAGACACAGATGAAAACAGAAAGTGGGAGGAGGGGCAGTAACTCAAGTCTCCATGGAGATCTGAGATACACCTCCTCCTACTGAAGCTGAGAAAGCACTCCACCCCTGGAGAGTAGCTGGCAGAGTCTCAGAGGTTACACCCACTTCATTTCTGGATACGCTTTCAAATAAGTCCACTGCTGAGATCAGTAAGCAAAATTACCACCAAGTTAAGAAAACTGAGAACAAAACAAACAAATCAAGACTTCAAAGCGACTCCCTAGGCAAGGAGACCACAACTGGAAACAGAAAAATGGTAAGGCAGAGAAGCATAAGTCATATGCTTCAATAGGAAAAGTCCTCAAAAAAAGTCCTGAATAAATTGGAAGTAATCAAATTACTGGATGCAGGGTATAAAATAATGATCATTAGGATGCTTAAGGATCTCAAAGCTACAATGGAGGGGCTTAATGAACACCTCAATAAAGAAATTGTAAGCATCAAAAAGGACATGGAAATCATAAAGAAGAACCAGATAGAAATGTCAAACACAATATCAGAAATGAAGACTATACTAGAAGGAATTAAAAGCAGGCTGGATGAAGCAGAGGATCGAATCAGCATCTTAGAAAACAAGATAAGCAAAAGCACAGAAGCAGAAAAGCAAAAAGAAAAGAGGATTAAAAAGTCTGAGGAAACTCCAAGAGAGCTCTGTGATAAGATAAAGAGAAACAATATCTGCATAATAGGGGTTTCAGAAGGAGAAGAGAAAGAACAAGAACTAGAGAAGCTTTTTGAAGAAATTTTAGCTGAAAATTTGCCTAAATTGATGCAGGAAAGAGTCACACAAGTTCAAGAAGCAGTTAGAACCCCATTAAAAAAGAACCCAAAGAGACCTACACCAAGACACATCATAATCAAAATACCAAAGCTAAGATATAAAAAAAGAATATTAATAACTGTAAGAGAAAAATAGTCAATCATCTACAAAGAACACCTATAAGGATATCTGACTCCTCAACATAAACACTTAGGCCAGAAGAGATTGGCAAGAAATGTTCAAAGTAATGCAAAACAAAAACCTATAACCAAGACTTCTTTATCCAGCAAAACTATAGTTTAAAATTGAAGGAGAAATAAAAAGCTTCCCAGACAGAAAATACCTCATGGAATTCATTACAACCAAACCAATGCTGCAAGAAATTTTAAGGGGCCTGCTGTAGACAAAACAAAGTGAAAAAAATATATATATGTGTATATATATATTTATTAAAAGAGGAATATAGATTTAAAGAAAAAAATGGCAATAAACAACTCCATATCAATAATAACCATAAAGAAATGGATTAAATGCTTCAATCAGAAGACATAGGGTAGCTGAATGAATAAGAAAACAGGAGTCATACATATGCTGTCTACAGGAGACCCACCTCAAAACAAAAGATACACATAGACTGAAAGTAAAAAGATGGAAAAAAATAATTCATGCAGATGGGAATTAAAAAGAAAAACTGGAGTAACAATACTTATATCTGAAAAAAATAGACTTAAAACAAAGACTATAGTAAGGGATAAAGAAGGTCACTACATAATAATAAAAGAAGCAATCCAACAGGAAAAGTTAACCATTATAAATATCTATGCACCTAATATAGGAGCACCTAAATATATAAATCAGATTTTGATGGACATAAAGAATGAGATCAATAGCAATACTATAATAGTAGGAGATTTCAATACCCCACTAACATGAATGAATAGATCCTCAAGAAAGAAAATTAACAAAGAAACAGCAGAATTAAGGGACACACTAAATCAACTGCATTTTATAGATATCTTCAGAACCTTTCTCCCTAAAGCAGCAGAATATATAGTCTTTTTAACTGCACATGATACATTCTCTAGGGTAGACCACATATTAGGGCATAAAATGAGTCTCAACAAATTTAAGAAGACTGAAATCATATGAAGCATCTTCTCTGACCACAATGGCATAAAACTAGAAATCAACTACAATAGAAAAACTGAAAGACACTCAAACATTTGGAAACTCAACAGCATGTTATTAAATAGTGAATGGATCAACAATGAGATCTAGGAAGAAATAAAAAATTTCCTTGAAACAAATGAAAATGAGCATACAACAACTCAAAACCTGTGGGACACAGCAAAAGCAGTCCTGAGAGGGGAAGTTCATAGCATTACAGGCAAACCTTAAGAAGCTAGAAAAAGCTCAAATAAACAACTTAATCTTAAAACTAAAACAAAACAAAACAAAAACAACTAGAAAAAGAACAGCAAGTAATGCGTAGAGCAGTGGTTCTTAACCTGGGTTCTATCAAACCTTAGGGGTTCGATGAGTTGGTCTCTGGGGTTCGGAGAATCCTCTGCCGCAGAGGCCAGAATAAAGTAATACTGTAATTTGTTGTGAGTTCATGCACTTTGTTGGTTTTGTTCTTTGAGCAAGGTGATGTTCATGCACGACTCATTTTGTGCACCAGCAAAAAAACATATACCTATGTCTTGAATTTGGAAGAAAAAATCATATTTTATTTATCACTAAAGAAGGGTTCAGTGAATGCGCATATAAAACTGGTGGGTTCAGTACCTCAAAAAAGGTTAAGAACCACTGGCATAGAGGAAGTAGAAGGAGGGAAATAACAAAGATTAGACCAGAAATAAATGACATAGAGACTAAGAAAACAATACAGAGGATCAATAAAACCAAGAGCTGGTTCTTTGAAAAAGTAAACCATTAGCCAGGCTCACCAAGAAAAAAAGAGAAAGGGCTCAAATAAATAAAATTAGAAATGAGAGTGGAGAAGTAACAACTGACACAACAGAAATACAAAGGATTATAAGATCATACTATGAAGAACTTTATGCCAAAATATTAGACAATCTAAGTGAAATGAACAAATTCCTTGAAACATACAATCTTTCAAAAATCAATCTGAAAGAATCAGAAAACCTAAATAGACTGATTAAAAAAATAAGATTGAAACAGTTATCAAAAACTCCCAACAAACAAAAGCCCTGGGCCAAATGACTTCACAGGCGAATTCTACAAAACATTCAAAGAAGAACGGACTCCTATCCTTCTCAAGCTATTTCAAAAAATTCAAGAGATAGAAAGACTTCCAAGCTACTTTTATGAGGCAAGCATTATTCATATTCCAAAACCAGGCAAAGACAACACAAAGAAAAATAAATACTATAGGCCAATATTCCTCATGAATTTAGATGCTAAAATTCTCAACAAAATATTAGAAAACTGGATTGAGCAATACATGAAAAAAATCATACATCATGATCAAGTGGGATTTATTCTGGGGAAGCAAGGCTAGTACAATATTTGCAAATCAATCAATGTGATTCATCACAAACAAAACGAAGGACAAAAACCACATGATAATATCAATATATGCAGAAAAAGCATTTGATAAGATCCAGCAACCATTTATGATGAAAACTCTCAGCAAAATGGGAATACAGGAATCATACCTCAACATGATAAAGGCCATATATAACAAACCCATAGCCAACATCATACTCAATGGGCAAAAGTTAAAAGCAATTCCCTTAAAATCAGGAAAAAGGCAGGAGTGCCCCCTTTCGCCACTCTTATTAAATATAGTTCTAGAAGCCCTAGCCACAGTGATCAGACAAGAAGAAATAAAAGGCATCCAAATTGGAAAAGAAGAAATAAAATTATCATTATTTGCTGATGATATGATACTGTACATAGAAAACCCTAAAGTCGCAGTCAAAAAACTACTGTACCTGATAAAGAAATTCAGCAAGGTGTCAGAATATAAAATTAATACTCTGAAATCAAAGGCATTTTTATACACCAACAATGATCTGTCTGAAAGAGAAATTAAGAAAACAGTCCCCTTCACTATTGCAACAAATAAAAATAAAATACCTAGGAGTAAATTTAATCAAGGAGGTTAAAGATTTGTACTTGGAAAATTATAATACATTGATAAAAGAAATCAAGGAAGATACAAACAAGTGGAAGCATATATTGTGTTCATGGCAGGGAAGAATAAACATCATGAAAATGTCCATATTACCCAAAGCAATTCATAAATTCAATGCAATTCTTATGAAAATACCAAGGACATACTTCAAAGTTATAAAACAAATATTTTAAAAATTCATATGGAACCAAAAATAAAACAAATAGCCTCAGCAATCATGAAAAAGAAGAACAAAGTAGGTGGTATCACACTTCCTGATATCAAGTTATACTACAAGGGCATTGTACTAAAAACAACTTGGTACTGGCATAATAACAAGCATACAAATCAATGGAACAGAACAGAGAACCCAGAAATAAACCCGCACCTTTATGAACAATTGATATTTAACAAGGGTGGTAATAGCATACAATGGAGTAAAGACAGGCTCTTTAACAAATGTGTTGGGAAAATTGGACAGCTACCTGCAAAAAAATGAAACTAGACCATCAACTTACACCATTCACAAAAACAAACTCAAAATGGATAAAAGACTTAAATGTGAGTCATGAAACCATAAGCATCCTAGAGGAAAGCATAGGCAGTAAACTCACCGACATCACTCGCACCAATATATTTGCTGATTTATCTCCACGTGCAAGGGAAATAAAGGACAAGATAAACAAATGGGACTATATCAAACTAAAAAGCTTTTGCACAGCTAAAGACAATATGAAAAAATTCAAAATGCAAACCACACAATGGGAGAACATATTTGACAATATGTCTGATAAGGGGTTAATAAGCAAAATTTATAAAGGACTTGTAAAAATCAACACTAGAAAGATAAACAATCTAATCAAAAAATTGGCAAAAGAAATGAATAGACACTTCTCCAAAGAGGACATACAGATGGCCAATAGGCATATGATAAAATGTTCAACATCACTAATCTTTAGAGAAATGCAAATTAAAACCACAATGTGATACCACCTCACTCCTGTCAAAATGGCACTCATTAACAAAACGCACAATAAGTACTGATGAGGATGTGAAGAAAAGGGAGCCCTCCTGCACTGCTGGTGGAAATGCAGACTGGTGCGGCCACTGTGGAAAAACAGTATGAAGATTCCTCAAAAAATTAAAAATTGAACAGCCTTTTGACCCAGCTATCCCACTTTTAGGAATATATCCCAAGAACACCACATCAACAATTCAAAAGGAGAAATGCACCCCCATGTTTATGGCAGCATTGTTTACAATATCCAAGATATGGAAACAACCCAAGTGTCCAACAGTGTAAGAATGGATTAAAAAGCCATGGTACATATACACAATGAAATACTATGGGGACATGAAAAAGAAGAAAATATTCCTTTTTGCGATGACATGGATGGACCTGGAAACTATTATGTTAAGTGAAAAATCCAGGCAGAGAAAGAAAAATATCATATGACCCCACTCATTTGAGGAATCCAACGAACAATATGAACTGAGGAGCGGAATAGAGACAGAGGCAGGATAAAGGATCCAGAAGGAAAGCGGACAAAGGGAAAGGGGATGATAGGGTGATAGGATGGGGTGAGAGTAGAAAAGCAAATCCTGGATGGAAGGGGGGAGGGCGTTACAGGGAGAGGGACAAGGGGGATGTACTAAGAAACATGGGGGTGGGGAGAAGGTATTCGGTGGGGGGGACACTAGAATCTATGTAAACACAATAAAAAAGTCCCCAACTATATTGAAGTGTAATTTATATAAAATAAATACATTCATGTCAAGTGAACAGTTTGATTAATTTTGAAAAATATGCACATCTATGTAATTATTACAATCAAGATACAGAACATTTCCAATATCTGAAACAATTCCCTGCTGTTTTTTTTACCTTGCTCTCCCTCCCTTGTTCTCTTTGGCCCCAGGCAACTGGTGGCCTATCGCTATTGCTTAAACTTGTCTTTTTTTGAGTTTTAGATATCAAAAAATATATACTCATTTGCATCTAAAGTCTTTCATTCAGCATAATGTTTTTGATATTCAGGTTATTGAATGTTTAGCATTATTTGTTTTTAAAATACTTTACCTATTCTAATGAGTTTGTGCATGTATCTCATGATTTTAATTTGCACTTCACTAATGACTAGGTATCTTTTTATTTTCTTATCTGCCATCTATTTTCTTTTGTGAAAGTTCTATTAAAAATCTTTGCCTGAATTTAACTAGATTGCTTATATTCTTATTATTGAATTTGAAGACTTCTTTGCATATTCTGGATCTAAGATATACTTATTACAAATATTTTCTCTGTTTGTGGCTAGTATTTTATGTTTTTTAATGGTGTTTGTCACATATTAGAAGTTTTAAATTTGATAATGTTTAATATATCCTTTTTTTTGGTTTTTTTTTTGTACATTTTTGTTCTACCTAAGAAATTTTCACCAACCTTAAGTTTGCAAAGATATCCTCTTTAGTTTTCTTCCAGAAATTTTATAATTTTAGAGTTTAATTTGGTTCTATGGAAAATTTCTAATTAATTGCGTTTCACATGAAAGACAGATCAAGATTCATTTTTTTTTATAGAGCTACTATTGTTCCAACACCATTTGTAGGCAACACTAGATTAGTTTCATGCCTTGTTGAAAATTAATTGAGGCCTTGGCCTCTTGGTTCATTGATAGAGTGTTGGTCTGGCATGTGGATGTCCCAGGTTTGATTTCTGGTCAGGGCACACAGGAGTAGCAACCATTTGCATCTCTATTTCTCCCTTTCTCTCTCTCTCCCCCTCCTGTAGCCATCGTTCCATTGGAGTGAGTTGGCCCCAGGTGCTGAGGATGGCTCCATAGCTTCACCTCAGGCACTAAGAAGAACTTGGTTGCTGAGCAATGAAGCAATGCCCCAGGTGGGCAAAGCATTGCCCCCTGCTGGGCTTGCTGGGTGCATTATGGCCAGGGCACATGCTGGAGTCTGTCTCTACCTCCCCTCCTCTCATTGAATAAAAAAAAAAAGAAGGTTAATTGAGGATATACTATGTGGCTCAATTTTTGGACTCTAGAGACAGAATGAAGGACAGATAGGGACAGACAGATAGGAAGGAAAAGAGATAAGAAGCATCAATTCTTTGTTGCAGCACCTTAGTTCATTGTTTGCTTTCTCATGTGTTCCTTGACCGGGTGGCTACAGCAGAGCAAGTGATCCCTTGCTCAAGCCAGCAACCATAGGGTCATGTCTATGATCCCACACTCAAGCCAGCTACCCTGTGCTCAAGCTGGTGAGCCTGCACTCAAGCCGAGACTTCAGTGTTGGGGACCAAAATATAAACAGGGTATTTTTACAATCTGGATATTTTGGGGACAGAAGTGCTAGGCCCAACCCCCACCTCACCTGCCTAGTTAACAAAGAGCTACACCTGATTCTTGCTTGTCTCACACATGTTCTCCAAAAGAGGCTGGAAGCTAGTTTCTTATTGGTGTAGAGTTAGATTTGGATGGTATGGTGGTGGTTGTCTTTGAGTTGCCTTGGAAACTTAATTGAATTGCCAGTGGACCATGAATAAGAATGGATGCACTTTTGGGAGATGTTAGTTACCGCTCAGGAACAGTAGAGACTGTTCGTCGTGGCATTCTTCTGAACCCATCTGTATGTATATATCTTTAAGTCTGTATCATTTATTCAATTTCATACCTTTTCCCGTTCGAGACCCCGTAATAGACTTGTTGCGGCTGGACTGCGACACCTTAGAGTTTTGAACCTGAGTCCTCTGTGTCCCAGTCCGATGTTCTATCCACTGCGCCACCGCCTGATCAGGCATTCTGTTCCATTGATTTGTTTGTCTATCCTTGCACTAAATACAACATTACCTTGATTACTTTATAATTAGCCTTATTATGAGTCTTGAAACCAGGGAGTAGAGTATAAGTCCTTCAACATTAGCTCATTTTGGTTCTTTGCATTTCAGTATGACTTTAATAATCCATTTGTTAATTTTTAATAAAAGCCCATGAAAGTTCTCACTGGAATAGCATTAAATGTATAGAACACTTCTGATACAATGTGTCTTAGTTTATTCAGGCTGATATAACAACATACCTCTGACTGAATGGCTTATAAACAACAGAAAACTATATCTTATAGTTCTAGAGCAGGGGTCCCCAAACTTTTTATACAGGGGGCCAGTTCACTGTCTCTCAGACCATTGGAGGGCCAGACTATAAAAAAACAACAACTATGAACAAATTCCTATGCACACTGCACATATCTTATTTTAAAGTAAAAAAACAAAACAGGAACAGATACAATATTTAAAATAAAGAACAAATAAATTTAAATCAGCAAACTGACCAGTATTTCAATGGGAACTATAGGTGCGGATGCATCCTGTGCTCCTCTCACTGACCACCAATGAAAGAGGTGCCCCTTCTGGAAGTGCGGCAGGGGCCAGATAAATGGCCTCAGGGGGCCACATGTGGCCCAGGGGCTGTAGTTTGAGGACCCCTGTTCTAGAGGCTGGAAGTTGATTGTGTAGTGTGCCTGCATGGTCAGATTCTGTGTTTGGTGAGAGACTGGCTGCATTGGCTCTTAAATAGCAATAGTCTAGCTGTAACCGCTTTGTAGAAGGGGCAAGGGAGCTTTTTCAGGCTCCTTTTAAAAGGGCATTATTCCCATGACCTAATTAATCTTATGACAGAATCACCTCTCAAAGGCCCCAACTTCTAATGTCATCACCTTGAGGAATAGGTTTCAACATATAAATTTGGAATACAAAAATTCAAACTATAGTAAAATCCAAGCCAAAAATATGAGGCGAATACATTCAGTTTTTTCTGGCAGCTTTACTAAAAAATAAAACATATATACATAACCTATGAAATTAACTTAACATTTTATTTAGTGTCCAAATATTATTTCAACATGTAATCAACATAAAAGTATTTTGTGTGTGTGTGTGTGTGTGTGTGAGAGAGAGAGAGAGAGAGAGAGAGAGAGAGTGAAAGAGAGAGGGACAGATAGAGACAGACAGATAAGAAGGGAGAGAGAATGGAAACATTAATTCTTTGTTGTGGCACCTTAGTTGTTCATTGATTGCTTTCTCATATGTGCCTTGAGCAGGGGACTACAGCAGACCGAGTGACCTCTTGCTCAAGCCAGCAACTTTGGGCTCAAGCTGGCGAATCTTACTCAAACCAGATGGACCCGCGCTCAAGCCGGTGATCTTGGGGTTTTGAACCTGGGTCCTCCGCATCCCAGTCTGATGTACTATCCTTGTGCCACCACCTGGTCAAGCAACATAAAAGACATGATGTAATATTTTACATTTTTTGGGTGCTAAGTCATTGAAATTTGATGTTTTTGCACTTACAGAACATCTTAATTCAGACTAATCACCTATCAAGTGTTTAATAACCTCATGTGACTAATGGCTACCATACTAGGCAATGTAACTATAGATCAATTTGAGGAGAATTAATACATTAACAGCACTTAGTTGTAAATATTTATTATAGCATATTTTAATATTAAGTACTTATTTTAGTTAATTCCAAAACACTTTATTTTTAATAATTTCTGTATCAATTTATTTCTTCTCTAGTCTATGAATTATATAGAAGTATGTGAACTTCCAAATATTTGAGGATGTTTCAGATATCTTTCTGTGATTGATTTCCATTTTAACTCCATTGTAGTCACAGAACATACTCTGTCACACTTCAGTCTCTTTCAATTGGTCCAAATATGTCCTATCTCAATGAATATTCCATATGCACTTGACCAGAATCTGTGTGATCAGAGACTTCTGAGAAATGAGAAGTATTGACTTCCAGATATTTAAGGTATAGAACTCTTATTTATTTATTTAGAACCCTAATAATTGCAAGTGACAAAAACTAAGTAATAAACAAATACAAGGAATTTATCTCATGTAACCAATCCACAGCCAATGCAAGGATGAATTTGAACTCAGAGATGACAGGATTGACAGACTTAACACAGTCAGGTTTCTTCCTCTCACTGACTCCTATCTTTGATTCTTCTGAATTTTACACTTTTCCTTCCCTATTCCAGATGAATTATTTTTGGGAACATAACTGTAGACCATCTCAGACTAAAAATTTTCTATTTAAAAAGCAATAGGAAAAGCCTGACAATCTCTAATCGGATTCTACTAAGAAATACTCTAGTCCAACTTGAATCACCCATTTGGAGTTGGAATAATTTCCACCCTCAGGGATGGACAATAAGTTTGGCTCAGTTTGAGTTCCACCCAACTTTTAGTTAGGTTAGTGGTACACTAATGATTGTCCCCTCTTAGAAACACTTGTCAGAAGGAGAACTTCCACAGAAGAAGGGAGTATTGATATTAGAATTATGTAATGTAGCAGGGTGCTGTTTTAACAAAATAGGTGCCATGCAAGCATTTCTAGACACTAGAATTTTGTTTGGTGTCTGTCTATTTTTATTTAAAAGATAAGGAAATTTAAAGGCCAAGGGCTAGTAAATTCAATGATTGTTCACTTACTTTTTAGACTTAGAGATCTAGCTTCATCAGCTATGCAAATATTAAATTAGAAGCACTTTTAAGTCTATAGATAAACTACACTATTACCACAGAGGTAGAAAATCTGATTCAGTCTCAATAAATCAATACTTGAGAAAGAGTCTATTTAAAATACAACAATTACATTTCAGATAAACTACATGAACTGTTATGTACCCAGGAGCTACCTCTTTTTAGAAATAATTCTCAATTTAATGTCAAAATTTTACTTTTTAAAAATGTCACCAGACCCTTATAATGCTACAACATGGTTTAGTTCTTCATAGAACCTTATATCAACCAAAGGATGCCATGCTTCAGGTCAAAGAACATGTGACTTTAAAGACTAAACTCTCAATTTAAAATTCCTCTTTAATTCATGTCAGATTACACCATAATGCAAGAAAAGAAAGAGGCTGCAGATGTTGTCACATTTAATGGCAAAAGTTACATAGAATTGGCTAATTAAATAATAAGTGGATTCTGACTTATATTGAGGTTAATGTCAGAATTCATCAGTGTGAGTACTATTTGACAGGAGTGATAAATCTTGTTCTCTAGGGTTGATTTCTCAATACTCTAGTGCGTACTAGGGTATTCAAATATACTGAGAGGGCTGGATTAGCAACAGCCCAATTTAGTGATACCATTTTGGGGGAGAATTCTAATAATCACATATCTGAGATCTTTAAAGAGCTTAAATTGAATTTGTGCAAAGTGAAAAGATGGAGAAGATAATAGTCTGCGGTTACACGTATGAAGACACTTCTTATAGGAGGAGATGCTGATGGAGGCAAGAGCTGGATAAGAAAACAGAACTGTTGCATTAAGAGAATTCCCAAGACAGAGGAAAGTGGGGACAAGTTATTTTCAGGGCTTACAATTCACTGTCAAAGTCTCAATAAAGCATACTTCAACTAGTCAATGTCAACATTTTATAGTAAATCATTGATTTGGGTCTTAAATCGTGCAAGGAAGTGAATATACGGAGTTATTGTGTATTCATAAATTTTTTCTAATCACTGTGTTAGCTCCCCCTTTTTCTCCTTCTATGATATTTTTCTTCTGTCATACCCTCCACTTTTCTATTGACTCAACTGACTAAATTTGTTTTAAGAAGTGATATAGCACACACTAGCCTGCAGGAAATGTTATAAACTAATTTATCCTTAGTACAAAAATCTAGAAATTTAAGATAAGAGAAGAAATACTGTGTTATGAGTGTTACCATCCACTCATGTAGCCTTGGCCTTTATGAAGTCACGGGGATAATCTAGTAAAGACTAACTACTCTGATTTACAGAATCTAAGGCAATCTACTAACCTCAGGGTATATAATGGAATCATGGTAAATAGAATATAATATATTAAACTAAATTCTCCAAAGTTTCACAAAATTTTATGTAGGTTCTTCTTACATTGAAACAGTTTTCACTTTGCCACCCAAGTTTAGCCTTTTCTCATCATTAGCAAGGATGGAAGAGGAAACCTGAAAATGAGATCTTCACTTCCAATATGGATGTGATTGTCTTCAGTAGCCCCATCCTCTAAGGAATTGCAGATAATAACCTCTGATAGTTCCAGCCAATACACACTTAAAGACTCAAGGACTTCAGTACCTGTGGTTCAGGGATATCATTCTTGTCTTTTGTGTTTTCTTTAATGTCCAGCACCAACGATTAAGTTGCTCATGAGAACATACTGGTACTTTGGAGCAGATATATTGAATCATAATAAATAAAGGTTTCTTTTTTGTTTTGTTTTCTTTTTTGCCTTTTTTTAAAATTTTTGCTTGATTCATTTTTTTAATTGATTTTAATTTATTGTGTTTACATATATTCTAGTGTTGTCCCAAATGCATCCTCCCTCCTCCGTATTCCCCTCAACATCTCCCTTGCCCTCCTTGTCATAGGACCCTCCCCCCTTCCCTTCAGGTTTATCCCATCCCATCCTTTTTATTATTATTATTTTATGTTGAAGACTTTATTCATTTTAGAGAGGAGAGAGAGAGAGAGAGAAAGGGGGAGGAGCAGGAAATATCAACTCCCATATGTGCCTTGACCAGGCAAGCCCAGGGGTTTTTTTGAACTGGCGACCTCAGCATTCCAGGTCATCACTTTATCCACTGTGCCACCGCAGGTCAGGCCAGGTTTATCCCATCCTATCATCCTCTTTCCCTCTGTCCTCTTTTCCTCTGGTCCCTTTGATCTCTCCTCTGTCTCATGAATAAAGGTTGTTAATGCAGCATGGTTAAACACCAGTAGTAATTGTCATGCAGAGTAAAGGACAAAGGACTGAGGACATTATTTAGAGTGTAAAACTGGGGAGAAATTCAGGATTGAGTAATGCCAGGACTGTTGAACTATCCACTCTAAGATCTTTGCCTGTAGCCTGGACACACAGATTGCTCACCCCAGTACAATATGTATAGCCCCCATTTTAAAAATCTTTTCAATAAGCCCACTAAGACCTAAGGCTTAGATTTTTCTGCTTTATAATTCAATATTTGTTGAACTCCATTTTAGAGATCACTCATATATATATATTAACTTTTCTGAGTTATTGAAGAGTAATAGAATGAAGCAGAAAGCAAGATCATTTTCTTATTAACTTTATCAACAACAGTAGAAGCAGCAGTAGCAGCAACAAACAAGTTACTGAGGTTGAAGAGAAGCATATAGCTCAGCACCTTAATGGGCTTATAATTAATTTCTAAATATCCTGTATATAAGGAAATATTTGAGTAAATAAGATATAAAAAATACTATCTACTTATGAATGATATTTAAAAGTTTTATATGTTACTGAAGTCTTAAATACTTTTTATCATGTAGAATTACATTCTGAAGTGTGCCTTTAAAAAAATAAAACAGGCTTCCATGTATAGTACATCAATCAACCCAGCTTGTTCTTGGCCTCTTAACTTTCTTAAAATTAAAGTTCTGTATTTATAAAACAACAACTAAGAGGCCTTTCACCTTTTAAAGGCCACATCTAGTATGAGGTTAAATCACCAATGTACTAATATCAATTGCTTAAAAGAAGAAATAGGGAGGGAAGATGGCGATGGAGTAGGCGGAAGTACCAACTTCCAACTCCCAGAACCAAAGTGGATTATAACTCAATTTTAAGAACCATCATCTGGATAAACCAACTTTGAACTAAACTAAGTGGACTCTTCAACCAAGGAACACTGCAGAAGCCACATTGAGACTGGTAGGAATAGCGAAAACACGAAGAGGGCTGCCCAGCTCCCCGGAGCAAACGGCAGCCCGGAGAGATCCGCGTGGCGGGAGGAGAGTTTGGCGGAGAGGGAGGGACCTGGGTCCCAGGAACCAAGCCCCAGCCTGCAGTCCCAGAGCCTAGAAGAGGCGTTTGGACAGTATTGAGCTGTGAAGCAAGTGAGGATACTATTTGTGAAAAAGAGAGAGTTTTCTCAGACCCAAAAATCTATTTAAAGGGACAGCTCAGAAAGCCTCTCTCACAACCACGCACCCAGGGCTCTGGGGAACAGGGACAGAGGAGAGGAACAGAGCAGCGGGAACAAAGAGTGAAATGAAGGCACAGAGACACTCTGAGGGACAGCCACCCCAACCCGTGGGCTAAGTCACTTCCCTAATCGAAAACGAATATTTCCCCTGGAACTAGCAATACCAGCAAAGGGAGACAGGACACTAGCCAAACAAGCTCTCCCGCGGCAATTAGAGCAGAGCTGCTTAGAGGGAGGGAGCTCCCAGGCCTACAGTGTGGAGACATAGGGCACTCCTAGCCCCCTGAGGGTTGCTGAAGGGTCTGGTGGCAGCAGGATGCTGAAATGCGGTCCTGTCGGTGTGGGCAGAGGCACAACCGGTGTGAGCTCAGTCTAGCCCAGCAGGGGCGGACGGGACGCGCAAAAGCGGTCCTTTAGCTGCGGGCCGCCTGTGACCCCACTTGTGGGGAAAAATACGGGCAGAGATCAGCTCTGCGGCCCTGCACAAGCCGGCCCTGACCACGGGGACGGGGCTAAGACCAGGGACGGGCGAGGGGCTCACGGCTGAGCTCATGCTGCCAACCCCGCCCAGACAGAGAAACCAAGGTGTGCCATCTGTGTGCGCGAGCGGGCTCCTAACGCGGGGCGAGGGAGACACTGAGACCAGTGGAAGTTTGCGGCTGAGCTCACGCTGCTCCCCCCCCCCCCCCCGCCTGGCCGGATTAGCACCCTACGTGCCCGAGCTGGCTCCGAACGTGGGGGCGGGGTAGGATTCAGAACAATCGGAAGCTAGCAGCTGAGCTCACGCCAGCAAACACACCCGGCCCAATAAACCCGGTTTTCGGTTTTAGTCCCTGTGCAGGAGGGCCCTGGCCTCGAGGGCGGGGCTAAATTCCGGACGGGCAAAGGCTCACAGCTGAGAGCACATCAAAAGCCCCGCCCAACCCACGAAACTGTAGCGAGCAGGCTCTGATTGCGGGGGCTGTGTGTAAGCTTCCGGAAATAGGCTGGGTCCGCAGCTGAGCATAGGTGCTCACCTCTGCCCTGGGTGCTAAGGCTTGTGGCTTGAGTGACAGCCCCTCCCACAAAGGAGAGGCAGAAATCACAGCAATTACTGAAGTGAGCCGGCGCTGGCAACGCCCACACCCAACTGCCCTAGGCAGCAGTAGAGGGGGTGGCAAGCCTACAGACAGACCACACCTAGAGAACACAAAGGCAACACTTACTGGACTCCAGTGGCCACAACTTGCTTATACTCAGATAAAATGGGCAGGCAGAGGAATGCAAACCAAATGAACCAAGAGAAATCCCCAGAGAAGGACCTGAATGAACCAGATATAACCAAATTACCAGAAGCAGAATTTAGAATAATGATAGTTAGGATGTTCAAAGAAATTAGAGCAACAATGGATAGTCACTATGAGCACCTAAATAAAGAGATAACAAGTATAAAAAACGAAATTGAAATAATAAAAAAGAACCAGACAGAAATGACAAATACAGTATCAGAACTGAAGAACACAATGGAAGGAATTAAAAGCAGGATGAATCATGCTGAGGATCGAATCAGCGAGTTAGAAGACACAATAAACAAAGGCACAGAAGCAGAGAAAAAAAAGAAAAAGAGATTCAAAAAATGTGAGGAAACTCTAAGGGAGCTCTGTGACAACATGAAGAGAAACATCATTCGCATCATACGGGTGCCTGAAGAAGAGGAAAGAGGACAGGAAATGGAAACTGTGTTCAATCTAATCATAGCAGAAAACTTCCCTAAATTAAGGCTGGGAAACATTCCACACATTTAAGAAGCACACAGAGCTCCATTAAAGAGAAACCCAAAAAGATCTACACCAAGACACATCATAGTTAAAATACCAAAGCTAATAGATAAAGAAAAAATATTAAAAGCTGCTAGAGAAAAAAAGACTCTCACCTACAAAGGAGCCCCCATTAGGATGACATCGGACTTCTCAACAGAAACACTTGAGGCCAGAAGGGAATGGCAAGATATAATCAAAGTAAAGCAGAACAAGAACCTACAACCAAGACTACTCTATCCAGCAAGGCTAACGTTTAAAATTGAAGGAGAAATAAAGAGCTTTCCAGACAAAGAAAACCTCAAGGAATTCATTAACACCAAACCAATCCTGCAAGAGATTCTAATGGGCCTGGTGTGAACAGTTCAAAGGGAGGAAAGAATATAGCAAAAAAAATAATAAAAAAATAAGGCTTTAAAGAATAAAATGGCAATTAACAACTACATATCAATAATAACCTTAAATGTAAATGGTTTAAATGATCCAATCAAAAGACATAGGGTAGCTGCGTGGATAAAGAAACAGGACCCATACATATGCTGTCTACAAGAGACACACCTTAAAACAAAAGATGCACATAAACTGAAGGTAAAAGGGTGGAAAAAATATTTCATGCAAATGGAAATGAAAAAAAGCCGGGGTAGCAGTACTTATATCTGACAAAATGGACTTTAAAACAAAGACTGTAGTAAGAGATAAAGAAGGACACTACATAATGATAAAGGAAACAATTCAACAGGAAGATATAACTATTATAAATATCTATGCATCAAATATAGGAGCCCTGACATTCATAAAGCAGACTTTGATGGATATAAAGGGCGAGATTAACAGTAATACTATCATAGTAGGGGATTTCAATACCCCACTAACAACACTGGAGATCCACAAGAAAGAAAATCAATAAAGAAACAGCAGACTTAAAGGATACACTAGATCAACTTGATTTAATAGATATCTTCAGAACTTTTCACCCTAAAGCAGTAGAATATACATTCTTCTCAAGTACTCATGGGACGTTTTCTAGGATAGACCACATGTTAGGACACAAAAATGGCCTCAATAAATTTAAGAAGATTGAAATCATATCAAGCATTTTCTCTGATCACAATGCCATGAACTAGAAATTAACCACAAAAAAAAAAACACAAAAAATACTCAAACACTTGGAAACTAAATAGCATGTTATTAAATAATGAATGGATTAACAATGAGATCAAAGAAGAAATAAAAAAGTTTCTAGAAACAAATGATAATGAGCATACGTCAACTCAAAATCTATGGGACACAGCAAAAGCAGTACTGAGAGGGAAGTTCATTGCACTACAGGCATATCATAAGAAGCTAGAAAAAGCTCAAATAAGCAACCTAACCCTGCAGCTAAAAGAACTTGAAGAACAACAACAAATAAAACCCAAGACAAGTAGAAGGATGGAAATAATAAAGATCAGAGCAGAAATAAATGACATAGAGGCTAAGGAAACAATACAGAGGATCAATGAAACCAGAAGCTGGTTCTTTGAAAAGGAAAACAAGATTGATGAACCATTAACTAGACTCACCAAGAAAAAAAGAGAGAGGTCTCAAATAAATAAAATTAGAAAGGACAGTGGAGAAATTACAACTGATACAACAGAGATACAAAGCATTGTAAGAAAATACTATGAAGAACTCTATGCCAAAAAAATTAGACAATCTAGATGAAATGGACAAATTTCTTGAATCATAGAAACTTCCAAAAATCAATCTGGAAGAATCAGAGCACCTAAACAGACCAATTACAACAGATGAGATAGAAACAGTTATCAAAAAACTCCCAAAGAAGAAAAGTCCTGGGCCTGATGGCTTCACAAGTGAATTCTATCAAAAATTCAAAGAAGAACTAACTCCTATCCTCCTCAAGCTATTTCAAAAAATTCAAGAGGAAGAAAGACTTCCAAACTCCTTTTATGAGGCGAGCATAATTCTGACCCCAAAGCTGGGCAAAGACAACACAAAGAAAGAAAATTATAGGCCTATATCCCTGATGAATTTAGACACTAAAATTCTCAACAAAATATTAGCCAACTGGATCCAGCAATATATGAAAAAAATCATACACCATGATCAACTGGGATTTATTCTGGGGAGGCAGGGCTGGTTTAATATTTGCAAACCAATCAATGTGAATCATCACATAAACAAAAGGAAGGACAAAAATCACATGATAATTTCAATAGATGCAGAAAAGGCATTTGACAAAATCCAGCACCCATTCATGCTCAAAACTCTCAGTAAAGTGGGAATACAGGGATCATTCCTTAACATGATAAAGGCCATCTATGACAAACCCACAGCAAACATCATACTAAATGGACAAAAATTAAAAGCAATCCCCTTAAGATCAGGAACCAGGCAGGATTCCCACTCTCACCACTCTTATTCAACATAGTTCTGGAAGTCCTAGCTACAGCAATCAGACAAGAAGAAAATAAAAGGCATCCAAATTGGAAAAGAAGAAGTAAAACTGTCACTATTTGCAGATAATATGATATTGTATATAGAAAACCCTAAAGTCTCAGTCAAAAAATGACTGGACCTTATATATGAATTCAGCAAGGTGGCAGGATATAAAATTAATACTCAGAAATCAGAGGCATTTCTATATACAAACAATGAACTGTCAGCAAAAGAAATTAAGGAAACAATCCCCTTCACTATTGCAGCCAAAAAAAAAAAAATACCTAGGAGTAAATTTAACCAAGGAGGTTAAGGACTTGTATTCGGAAAATTATAAAACATTGATAAAAGAAATCAAGGAAGATACAAATAAGTGAAGCATATACCGTGCTAATGGCTAGGAAGAATAAACATCATTAAAATGTCTATACTACCCAAAGCAATTTATAAATTCAATGTAATACCAATTAAAATACCAATGACATACTTCAAAGATATAGAACACATATTCCAAAAATTTATATGGAACCAAAATAGAACACGAATAGCCTCAGCAATCTTAAAAAGAAAAAATAAAGCAGGAGGTATCACTCTTTCGGATATCAAGGTTTACTACAAGGCCATTATACTCAAAGACAGCCTGGTACTGCAATAAGAACAGGCACATTGATCAATGGAACAGAAAAGAGAACCCAGAAATAAACCCACACCTTTATGGACAACTGATATTTGACAAAGGAGGAAAGAACATACAATGGAGTAAAGACAGCCTCTTTAACAACTGGTGTTGGGAAAATTGGACATCTACCTGCAAAAAAATGAAACTAAACCATCAACTTACATCATGCACAAAAACAAATTCAAAATGGATAAAAGACTTAAACATAAGCCGTGAAAATATAAGCATCTTAGAAGAAAACATAGGCAGCAAGCTCTCCGACATCTGTAGCAGCAATATATTTGCCGATTTATCTCCACGGGCAAATGAAATATAAGGCACGATAAACAAAGGGGACTATATTAAACTAAAAAGTTTTTGCACAACTAAAGACAATAAGAACAGAATAAAAAGACAAACCACACAATGGGAGAACATATTCGACAGCACTTCTGATAAGGGGTTAATAACCAAAATTTATAAAGAACTTATCAAACTCAACACCAGGAAGACAAACAATCCAATCAAAAAATGGGCAAAAGAAATGAATAGAAATTTCTCCAAAGAGGTCATACAGATGGTCAAAAGACATAGAAAAAATGCTCAACATCACTAATCCTTAGAGAAATGCAAATCAAAACCACAATGAGATATCACCTCACACCAGTCAGAGTGGCACTCATCAGCAAAACAACACAGAACAAGTGCTGGCGAGGATGTGGAGAAAAGGGAACCCTTCTGCACTGCTGGTGGGAATGCAGACTGGTGCAGACACTGTGTAAAACAGTTTGGAGATTCCTTAAGAAATTAAAAGTCGATTTGCCTTTTGACCCGGCTATCCCACTTTTAGGAATATACCCTAAGAACACCATAACACTGTTCGAAAAGAAGAAATGTGCCCCCATGTTTGTGGCAGCATTGTTCACAATAGCGAAGATCTGGAAACAGCCCAAGTGTCCGTCAGAGGACGATTGGATTAAAAAGCTATGGTACATATATACTATGGAACACTATTCAGCCATAAGAAATGATGACATCGGATCATTTACAACAAAATGGATGTACCTTGATAACATTATATGGAGTGAAATAAGTGAATCAGAAAAAAAAATCTGAGAACAGCATGATTTCATACATAGTTGGGACATAAAATTGAGACTATGAGACATGGACAAGAGTTTGGTGGATACGGGATGGGGGGAGGGAAGAGAGGGTGGTATACGGAGAAGGGGAGGGGTACAGGGAAAACCAGATAGAAGGTGACAGAGGACAATTTGACTTTGGGTGATGGGTATGCAGCACAATTGAATGATAAGATAATCTGGAGATATTTTCATTGTACATATGTACCCTGATTTATTGGTGTCACCCTATTAAAGTTAATAAAAAAAAGAAGAAGAAATAGACCCTTAAAAATATCTAAGCAAAATTCAAGGAGAAATTTGGATATCTGTAAGAAACAGATTTATTTTGGGCATGAAATGCTAGTATAGTTACTAATATACCAATGCAAAAGTCTTATTTAAAGATATACAAAGCACCAATATGTTTAAAAGTTTTGTAAGATATATGTAGCATGGAAATTAGCCTTCAAAATAGACGTAATATGATCTCAATTGGGTGGGTTGTATGTATATATTTATAAAATTTGTGTATGTATATATATATGTATGTATATGTACATGTTTGTATATGTATGTATATATTAATATGGTAGTTGTAGGCTTACAGAAAAACATTATAAATTCTTTATAATTTTCTTTTTTCTCCAAAAAACCCCTAACAAACACACATTATCTTTATGCTAAAAGTTATTAAAAATAAAATTGTTCCTGTGTTATCAGTACATTTGAGCTGATTAATTTAAGGAAATTGTAGGTGGAGTTGAATCCATGCAGTAGTCTATCTTGCATTCATTATGAAATGTGGCACTAGAAATATACTGAAATTTTTAGTCACAGTTGCACTTTCAAACCATAATATGTTACCTAGTGTCATAAGCAAAGGACAACAGCAAGTATATTTATAGAGAAATATCATTAAGATTATAAGAATTAGCGTATAATTAAATAGGACTTAAAACTAATATACTTAAAAAATTTTAATTTATTATGTTGAATGGTTTCAAGTATCCCACTCCATATAACACCTTCTACACACTGCTTCATGCCCCCATCTCCCATGCAAAGTTTCTTTTTACCTCCTTTTCACCTCCTTGCCCCCTCTTTCTATACCTCCACCTGCCCATTCCTCTGACTATTGCTACCCTGTATATATGTGTTATGGATATATGATTTTGTCCCTTCATCTTCTTTGGTTCTGTCCCCCCTCTCCCCTCCCTTCTGACAGCTGTCCATTTGTTCCCTGTGACCAGCCTCTGTTTCTATTTTGTTCCTCAGTTTATTGTGTTGATTAGAGTTCACATATAACTGAGATCATATGTTATTTGTCTGTCTCTGCCTGGCTTATTTCACATAACATAATAATCTCCAGGTCCTTCCATGCTGTCGCAAAAGGTAAGATTTCCTTCTTCTTCTTCTTTTTTTTTTTACAGCCACATAGTATTCCATTGTGCATATGTACCACAGCCTTTTTTATCCACTCGGCCACTGATGGACACTTGGGCTGTTTACAGATATTGACTATTACAAACAATAGGGGTGCAATAACTTCTTTTGAATTAGTATTTTTGGATTCTTAGTATATATTCCTAGAGGTAGGATAGTTGGGTCATAAGTCAGTTTTTTTTTTAAATTTTTGAGGAAATACCATACTGTTTTCCACAGTGGCTACATAAGTCTGCATTCCCACCAGCAGTGCAGAAGGGTTCCCTTTTCTCCACACTCTTGCCAGCACTTGCTGTGTGTTGATTTGCTAATGAGCACCATTCTGACAGGTGTCAGGTGGTATCTCATTGTGGTTTTAATTTGCATTTCTCTAATGATTGGTGACATTGAGCATTTTTTCATCTGCCTATTGGCCATTTATTTGTATGTCCTCTTTGGAGAAATGTCTATTCTGGTCCTTTGCCCATTTATTAAGTATATATGTAGGTGATGACAGAGCTGGTTATAACTGATAGTATTTTTTCATTTTAAAACCTAAAATCAGATAATTTTAGCATCATATAACTATACAAGCAAAATTTTCAACTTAGTTTTTATTATGGGTTACTAGTGTAATTATAGAATAGTTTTATTTTTCATTTTTGTCAAAAGATGAACATCCTAAGAAAATAAAAACAAGTGTTTGAAATTGTAAGACAGATAAAAAAGTACAAATAAAAAGTGTACTACATCTGAAGCAACTTTCTAAATTGTTACTTACCTATCTATCTTTAGCTGTTGAAAAGTTTTACTAGGTGAATAGTAACAAACGAGTGGCTTCTCAGAGTACTACAAGCAAGAGGGTGAAATTGAATATGGATTTAACACATATTTGCAAATATGATTGTGATCATTCCAAAATTATTGATCTTATGAAGTATATGAGTTATGAGAAATATATCTTTTTTATTTTTATGTGGTTGGGTGATCAATAAAATGTTGTAGGTTGCAAGTCAGAGAGTTGGAACATTAATTCATTGTTCATAATTTCAAACATGAGAGAAAAATATTTTTAGAGAATAACATCCTTTGCTATAGATTTTTTTGAAGTGTGTGCAGAATCTTTTCTAACAGCTTTGATATAGCTCTGGGGGGCTGATAACAAACATTTATTGTTACTCGCTGAAAAATTAATTCATTTAATAACCACTGAGTTACAAAGGTTATTAAGATTGCAAGAAAGTATATGTTCAAAGTAAAGTAACTGGTTCTGATAACTCTGGGTAGATTTTTCTGACTAACAACTTTATTCTGAAGTTTCACTTGAATTATTTTCTGTGACCTTTTTATTTTTAGCAAATAAGTAAAGCTTTAAATTTTGCATGGAGAAAATATACTGATACTTTGAACTTCTTAATTTGTGTTTGGAATTGATCTTCCAAGGTACAGAATGCTTGTGTACTCATTGGTTGAAATAAATAATTTGACTATAACATAAAACTAAATTTATTGTTTTTTTCAAAGCTAATAAAACTAATATTCACTTTTTTATGGAGTGTGATTATATTAGTTATATAAGGTAGAGATGAATACTTAAAATTATTCATATATAAAAGTTCTATATATTAATCATATTTTCCACTTAAATCTCTAAGATGCAGTTCAATGTAAAAAGGATAGCTACACAACATACCAAAACTGTCCTTTAGAGTTGAGAACAATTTTACCAATATATACATTATTAAAATTGTTGGGAAGATGGCAGCTAAACACATGAGTGCTGTGCTATATTCTTAACTACAGTAGATAACTACATTTCCTGAATCTGTAGCTGCTAAGTTGGTAGATAGAAATGTAAAAATATGAGTCCTAGAAACCTTGACCTCTTCTAGAACTAAATGGAGAGGGCTGTACTGATATTTCCTCTCTAGAATGGACAATATCTTGTGGAACAGGAGAAAAGAGCCCTGAAGCAACAATCAAAGAGCATATTTAGACTAATTATGGCTCATGGAGATCCATGTGGTTATCTCTGGATGGTCTATCGATTTATTTAGTGCTTGAGAAGCTACAGAGGAATCTGATCAAGTAGGTTGGCTGAGTTCTCTCTACCCTGTGGTTAGATTGGCTAGAATGCTTACCTTTGTAGTTGAGGGATCTAAAAGGAGAGAGACCCCCTTCTGTTATCAAACAGGGCCTGGGTGACTTGCTGGCTACTCTGCAGCTACCATACAAGGGTAGAAACTGCTTGATTACTTCCATTTTTGAAATTACTACTGCTTAAGATATCTCAGTGTCCATCTGAATTCCAGTGAGTAATCAAAAAAAATAATAATTCATTTAAGAGGCTCTAAGATTTATACAGAGAAAGAACTAGAAGAAAAACAGAACTATTAGAAGAAACAAATGAAAACTTAAATTTAAAATATAAGTAGGACTTACCTGTAGTGGTGCAGTGGATAAAGCGTCGACTTGAAACGCTGAGGTCGCTGGTTCAAAACCCTGCACTTGTCTGGTCAAGGCACATATGGGAGTTGATGCTTCCTGCTCCTCTCCCCTTCTCTCTCTCTCTCTCTCCTCTCTAAAATGAATAAATAAATATATTTAAATATAAGTAAAGTGTAATAACATAACTTTACCCTTAAAGAACTAGAAAAAATATTAAACCAAAAACTAGAAGAACACTTCATCATGATAAACAGCATTTATGGAAAACCCACAGCTAACATCATACTCAATAGTAAAAAAATAAAAGCTTTTCCTCTAAAATCAGGAACAAGATATATATGTCTGCTTTTATAACTGCTATTCAAAAGAAAAAAAAGGCATTCTATCTCTATTTCTAAATTATATGATCCTACATAAAGAAAATATTAAAATACACACCCACAGACACACACCCACATACACCATGTATGAGAATACTCAATATTGTTATGATGTCATTACCACCCAAAGTAATCTAAATATTTAATGCAATTCTTATCAAAATTTTAGAACTTTTTCTGCACACACATATATGTACAATTTTTTTTGTTTTTCTTTAAACATAGAACAGTATCCTATTATTTTCAATTTTATTTCACTTGCTTGCCCTCTCCTCCAATATAACAGCAAGTCTAAGTGATCTACTCTCCCCATTCCTATAACCATGCATCTAACTTACTCCTCACAGACTATTTCATAAAATGGCTATGTAATAACTTTTTGAATCTTTTTCATATTTCTGAATAAATAGGTTATCTTCAATTTTTGGTATCATAAATATTGCTGTAAACAATATTCTTTCTCTAAGAACTGTTTCTTCCCTCCCACTTGAAGACCATCAGAAAGTTAAGTTGAGCTTATTGCTTGTCGCAGTATTGTTTCAGAGACCACCATTATGGAGAGGGTTAGAAATCTCTTAGAAATACAGTATTTGAGCTATGGTCAGGCAATTATGGGTAAGAGTCTAGGAAGCTGTCTTTTGTTTGTTTGTCTTTCTTTAGTCCCACTTTATCAAACACAAAATGAACTTGTCTGTTATTGGTGTTCTATCAGGTTGTTTAAGTCCAACAGACGAACACCTCTGTCTAGTGTTTGTGCCAGGTAAATAACTGACACCATCAAGGCCTAGCTGTAAGTGTTAGGACAGTTCCCAAATGTCAAGGGCTGCTTTTCTCTTGCTCAAAATCAATCCTGCAGAAATATTTATACAAGTGTCAGGATCAAGGAGTATGTGTATTTTAAATTTTAAAGATATTCCCAAAAGGCTGTACCAACATATATCCTACTGACAGGGGAGGGGTGATGAAAGGAGAGAAGGAAAGCCCCAGTGGGAAATTTCTCTAATGAATAACTTTGCTCAGAGCTGATGCATATAGCCATGATGCTTTCATTTATTATTTCTCTGAAGGGAAAGTAAGTAGGAGGAAAACCAGGGAAAGTCTTTACTACCTAGAACCTTAATCAAAGCTTTTTTATCTCTGTCTTTGAACTTGGGTCAGCATGTCACTAAAATGCAAAATAAGAGCAAAGGCTCATGTTTTTTTCCATATCTTTGTCTTTAATTTTCTACAAAATGGGGAAGGAAATATTTTGTTATAAATAATACTTTCATTCTATTAGAAGTGAAACCTCTGTCTGCCTTTTTTTTTTTTTCCCTGAGGAAACAGACCTGCTCCTGCTCTTACAACTATCTGGCAGTTGGTAGTTCATTATCACCTTCAGTTTTTAATTGATGATATATCTCTTGCTTGGTATTTGACAGAGACCAAGGAAGCAAGAAGAAAGAATTGTTTCTGGCAGGGAACAATGAATGGAAAAAGAAAGAGCAGGAGAATAGTTTTGCAGAGCAGCATAGAGAGGTATTACAGGCCCATTAAGTAGTCCATAAGTGTGAATTTAAATTAGTTCCCCACTGCATACATCTTTTTTGGGGGGGGTAGAGAAATTTGAATATTGACTTACACTATATAAAGTATATCTGAATTCTCTCAACTTTGGGAATTCAAAAGGAAAAAAATTTATTAGATGTGTGTTGTGCAGATATAATATATTATGCTCACTTCGTTAAAGATGGCACTGCCCACATGGAAGCCCGTCACCCAGGTGATATTACTTGCCCTTATGCTTGGGATGGGTGTGGGGGGAAAGCTGTAAGGTAAACAGGCCGGGTAGTTATAGACAAAGGCTTAGTTTTAAGAGTAAGCTTTTCCCCACACCCTTGACTGATTGGATGATGTGGGGTGGTGGACTCTTATGAGGAATCCCATTATGCCTCAGATGGGTGACTTTGTATCAGAGACTTTCTTATTTGTAGATTGGATTAAGGGTTTGGATTTCTGCACTATAAAGTGGGACAGACCAGTAGCTTGCTGGCTCTTGGTTCCTGAGATTAGTATTAGAGAGGAGAGCAGATGAAGGCCACATGGAGTCCAGGAGAAGCAGCCAAGATGGCAGAGTGCTGAGGGAGAAGCCAGTTTGTGCAGAGTTTGTGCTGGAGAAGGAAATGGGGAACAGAGGTGAATAAGTCTGGTGAGCTACAAAGCTTTGATTCTAGGAAACTCGGATAAGTCAGTAGCTTTGTGAACACTGAATGATTGGGTTTTGGAGCCCACTGTGTGTTTTTGCTTGCCCGCTGGGTGCAAGCTAGAATTAAAACTGATGGTTCACCAGTTCTTGGCTATGTTGTTTCATTACCGACTGTTCGAATCCAATGTGAACCTGCATTGGCCAGGCGGCCCTGTTGGTGGCCTTGACTATTGGCTTTACAATGTGATTCTAATGCTTTCCGGTCTCTTGAAAAATGCCATTCTTGCCTGACCTTTGGTGGCGCAGTGGATAAAGCGTCAACCTGGGAATACTGAGGTTGCCAGTTCAAAACCCTGCCCTTGTCTGGTCAAGGCACATAAGGGAGTTGATGCTTCTAGCTCCTTCCCCCTTTCTCTCTTTGTCTCTCTCTCTCTCTCTCTCTCTCACTCTGTGTCTCCTCTCTAAAATGAATAAATAAAAAGAAACTTAAAAAAATTTATAAAAAAAAATGCCATTCTCTATAGGTGTAACAAGATCTTAGTTTGTTTGAGAGGCATCCTAGTGAGACTTGTAACATATAAGCAGGATTACTTTGCTTAATGCTTTGATGTACCAACAGTTTTTTTCTTTTCTTTTTTCTTTTTCTTTTTTTAGATAAATTAATAGTCCTTATATCACTGCAGTTGTAGCAAAGCAATCACTATTCTCAAGGGCGTCTCAATGTTTAAAAATTATTTTTTTCCGCTCTTAATTATCATCTCTCTCCTCTTCTTTTTAGTTGGTCATTTGTTTTAATTCTCCCCATAATGGTGAAAAGGCCTCAACATAAAGATGGACTGAGAACTAAGCTTGTTTTATTCTAAATGCATTCCTAAGTTAAGAGTCTCCAGGCCTGCTGTCCTCTGCTCTTATTCTACCTATGTTTTAGGAACCTTAGATGAGGGATATCTACTTTCTCTATTCAGGTCCTAATTAATTAACCAGTGTGTTTCACATCAGTTGGCTCTAAATCTCAGAATTTCAAGAGGCAGAAACAAGTCAAAGGATTTTTTAAAAACAAAGCCTTATTATTATTATTTTTAAAAAACAGATCAGGTATTTAATTAGGTTCTTTGTTAGATTTTTAGAACTCCAGTTTGTGAGGCTAAATACCACTTTCGGGAGAGTAAACACAGAGCAGAGGTCGCCCTGGAGCTGAGGAACAGCTTTGATTTTTGTCAGAATTTGTGAACCCACGGTGTTTCGATCACTCTTGTCCTGGCCTATGGTCTCCTATTTCTCTTTCTCTGTTTCGAAGATCCTGCCCTCCTGGTGTCTGGCCTTGCACAGTTTCTTCTTGAAGTAAACCTCAGTGGGGTACTTAGGAACTTTGACACCAGTGAGAACAATTTTGGCAGCGGTGGCGTTGACAGATTTCCTGTGTGTTTTACACAGAGAAACTCGATTGAGGGACAGAGAGCTAGTGACAGTAGCAAGCCACTTCTTGACTGCTTCAGGAAAACCAGCCTCTTGCCCCTGGGGCCCCAGGGCAGCATGTCCTGGGAGTGATGCTAGCTGCAGGGCGCTCAGACAGGTTCCTTGCCCCTGGGGCTCCAGGGCAGAACGTCCCAGGAGTGATGCTGGCTGCAGGGCTCTCAGACAGATTCCTTGCCGGGGCTCACCAGCTTTGGAGGCACTTCTTCAGTAGAATAATATCCAGGCATTTGGCGAAGTTTAGCCACTTAGGTATCATCATTCTTGTCACCGCGAACTGGTTTTGTGACAGTTTCAAGAACTCGGACCTCTTATTTATTTTCAACCCTGGATTTAGCTTCTCGATACTTGCTCTTGTGCACGGCCTTTGGGGAACACATAACTGATTGGGAATACCTGCCTATTCCTCTGACTAGCACAGGGTTTCGACTGCAGTGGGGCTTCCTCTTCTGAGACATTTTGGCCTTGAGTTCATTTTCCCTAACCTTGCCTCCAGCATTAAATGCCTTCTCAGCTTCAGGCTTCTTAGTGTCCTTTTTCATCCATCATCATGCAAGATGGAAAAGAAAAAGCCTTCTGTATTTTTTAACTTGAATTCATTTTTAAGTTGTAGTACGTAACATAAAATTTATCATTTTAACTGCTATACGTGTATGCTTTGGTGGCATTAAGTACTAATGAGTTAATTTTAAATAATAGATAGTACATACATTGCGTCTTGTTTATTTGCAATTTTTCTGTTTTTAGCTTCAAAATTCTATAGTAAGTTAAGATTCATCACCAGTGTTGTAAGCGGCTACCAAAAAGAATCTTTTATCTACAGCCTGACTCCAGAGAAATTATCTGCTGACTACCTTCAAAGAAAGTAAGGTGATGGAATTTCCTATTTATATGACTATGATGATGGAAAGTGATACCGTTTAAACATAACTATTCTTATTTAGGGCACTGAGAAGTAATTTTAATATAGAAAGTAGACATTATTTTCTCAAACAGAAAGAATGACTTGCAGAATATTACTTGCTTCTGTTTCTTGCCATTGTTATGTCTTATATAAATTATCTTGCAGGAGAAAAGGCCAAGGCCTTCTGATCCCCTACTCTAAACTTAGTGAAAGTTTTTCAAATCAAGTGTAAAGGAGATTTGTTTTTCATGATAAGTGGTCTCAAAGCCAGGTTTTCCAAGTCTCTTGCATAGCATTTAACCTATTTTCCATGAATTTCAATGCACAACATCTACGTTGAACTCAAGGAAATTAATTTATGAGTCCCACACTTTACTTATTCATACATTTAATTGTTTACTTTTTTCTAAATAGATTTCGTTGAAAACAAACAAACAAACCAAAACAAGAGAGGCTTTAAGAGATATTAATTAAAGGATTTGTTGGTTAGAGTGAATGTCTGGGTCTGGTCTGGAAACATATCTAAAGACTGGTCAATCTCTTGGGCTTATGTTAAATCTATTCTTTGCTCTGTATTTCCATATTATTCTCCACTATACAAATTGGAGTCTTTTACTTAAACTTCAGTGTTCTCTCACAAGCTTGCTTGGCCTAATTCATGGTACCTATTCATGGCCTGTAGGATGTCAAGTTGTTTGGTTTTTAATTTCAGCTTCCCAAGAAGGAGTTGCTGATTGAACATTTTCATTGGCCCAAAGAGTTGAAAAATTTGTAGTGCAAACTTACATGTATGTATTGGGTTCACAATTTCCTGGAAGATTGATATGCTCTGAATGATCCTGAGATCATCTCTGCTTGGGATGAGACTATGACATTAGTAAACCTATACTCCAATTTTTGCAGTTTAAATTCTTCCTCATAAGGCTTGTTTGGGATTAGAGTATACTTTAGAGTTCTTTTCATTGATGGAGGTGCTTTATACAACTCTATCCAATGGTAGATAACTCACTCCATACCGGAGGCTCTCTTCTATATCAACTTGTTCCAGAATGTCCTAAGTCTTTGTATTGAATAATGTTAAGAGTTAATAAACAGTTAATATTATTTTAAAAGGGTGAAAAGTTATTAAAATGTATTGAACAATTATTAGAACAGGTATTTTGTTCTTTATATATATAAAAAATAGAAAGAAATTGGCTTTACTAAATAAGAGGGGCAAGGCTTTCAGTAGGGCGGTCTGACAATAATTTATATTAGAGTCTAGAAGAATACATTTGTAATGTCTTATGGTAGTACATTTATCTTTTGGTGACAGAGGAATGATTTCTTTAGAGAGCATATCAGTGACTATTTAAAAAGTTAACTCTTTGTTTCCTCACACCTAATGTTAAAAAATTGAGAGAAAAAGACATTGTGAGAAATGTAATCCAAGTAAGAACAGTTATGAAATATTGTTTTCCAGAAACACATACGTTGTCCTTTTTTAAGGAATAGTGAAAAGGCTGGAAAAGTCATAAAATGTTTTTCATTATATATAGGCATACATTTATTTATTAATATTGCTATCATATACTATTATCATTTTTGCTTGTTTTGTCCATGGAACATGGTTTTCAAGTTAAACATACCTATCTAATGTGGTTTTTGCTGACAGATGAACTGTGCCTGATAAGTTGTCAATTAGACTTTGCTGTCCTATTTTTTCAAGTTTGACAGCTTTAATGGCTATTTGAGTATTAGCTCTCTTTTATCTGTACTTTTGTGTAAAGTCTGTTTATCCTTCAGGTTCTTGATTTACCCTGAAAATATCTGTTGATATTTATGTTTCCTTCAGAGTCCAGCCAACATCCTGAGGGCAGGAATGGTATCTTATTGGACTGCTTGGGTTAAGGTGATGGGACTCCTTAAGGTAAGATATCACAAAACTTATTGTTTAAACTGATTACTTCTAAGAGTTAAAGAGATTAAGAATTATACTGTGATAGAAGGTTTAAACTGTCCAAAAAAAATCAGGATATATAATTACTCTTCTTCAAGGCAGCTTGGGTGGAAAAAAAGGTAGGATACTATTGAACTCAAATTTTTAAAAGTGAATTGAGATCAGTAGCCCTTCTTTATCTGTGGGGGATATGTTTCAATACCCCAATGAATCCACAAATAGATCCAAATGCCTTATATACTATGATACAGACTAGCTAAGTTTAATTTACAAATAAGGTACAGAAAGAAATGATCAATAATAATAAAATAGAACAATGATAAAAATATACTGTAATAAAAGTTACATGAATGCGTTCTCTCCTTCAAAAAACCTTGTTGCATTGAGCTCACCTTTTCACTTAGAAAGCACTTTATAGCTTCTCTTTGGCATATTCAAATTGCCAGCATCACTACTCTTGTGTTTTGTGGCCATTCTTATGTAAAATAAGAGTTACTTGAACACAACCACTACAATACTATGATATGACAGCCAATCTGATAACTGAGATGGGACACTAAGTGACTAACTGGTGGGGAGTGTATACAGTGTGGACATGCTGGAATAAGAGCGGAGTCACTTCCCTAGAGGGACAGTGTGGGATTTCATCACAATACTCAGAATGGTGCACAATTTAAGACTTCTAAATTGTTTGTTTGTGGGATTTTTAATTTAATATTTTTAGATGTCAGTTGACTATGGGTAACTGAAATTGCAGAAAGGAAAACCGCATATAAGGGGGGACTACTGTATTCCTGAATTGAACCAATGAAATATTTTTAATCAGTTTTACTATTCATAACTTAATGGTAACTAAAAGTCAGACATTAAATATAACTTCTTTTGTCTCCCAAAGTGACTCATCTTTTAAAAGAATAAAGTATGTATATATGTGTATATACATATGTACAGTGTGTCCGTAAAGTCATGGTGCACTTTTGACCATGTGACTGGTCAAAAGTGCACCATGACTTTACAGACACACTGGTATATCAGCATGACGCTGGTATTTATTGATCTGCTTGTATTTTTTCTGCTTAAGTCTACTGGTTTTGCACTATACAAGAACATATAATTTTGAAAGGGATTGATTTTCTAAATGAGTTAATTGTGCATTGAAAGAAGGGGATGATTTCCATACTAAAAATACATTTGTGTTAAATGTATTCAGCTTGTGGCCTGCACATAGTGGGCATTCAGTAAATAAGTGATGAATAAATAAATGAATGAGTGAAGAGTTCTAGCTTAGATTTGTTTCCCCTCTAGGACCTGTAGCTAGCCAATATTTTCATCTGGTTCATGCAGTTTCTTCAATTGATCAAGGTCACTTTGAATTCTGATCTTTTCTTCTGAAGTGTTAGCAACCCTTTGTAACTTGGTGTCATCTGAAAAATACAACCTGTATGAAATGTGTGACTGAGTTAAGCTAGGAGTGTCATGTTGGACATTTTCTTAAACTAGAACACAGCTGGAAATTATTACATAACTGAAAGCATACTTCATTTCAGTGTTATCATGCCAGCCTTGTCCACATTTGACTGATTTTCTTTCTCTTATCATCCATCACCAATTACTCAGCTTCTTCACTAAAAAAAATAAGATGCACAATAGAGCCTCATGGAAATTAGAAGAAAAGAAATGTAATAGGCAATCGGTGAGGGCATGTAAAGCCAGTAGTCGGGGGCAGCATCAGAGCTTGCCTGGCCAGTGCAGGTTCACATTAGATTTGGAGAGTCGGTAATGAAACAATGGAGCCAAGAACTGGTGAGCCATCAGCTTTAATTCTAGCTTGCACCCGGCAGGCAAGCAAAAACACACACTGGGCTCCAAAACCCAATTATTCAGTTCTCAGAAAGCTATTGACTTATCCGAGTTTCTTAGAATCAAAGGTTTCTAGCTCACCAGACTTATTCACCTCTGTTTCCCATCTCCTTCTCTGCACAAACGCTGCCCAAACTGGCTTCTCACTCAGAACTCCACCATCTTGGCTGGTTCTCCTGGCCTCCTCCACCTGGTCTTTCTCTGCTCTCCTCTCTAATGCTAACCTCAAGAACTAAGAGCTAGAAAGCTCCTGGTCTGCCCCACTTTATAGTGTAGAAATTCAAATCCTTGATCCAATCTACAAACAAGGAAGTCTTTGATACAAAGTCACTTATCTGAGGCATAATGGGAAGATTCCTCATGAGAGTGCACCACCCCACATCATCCAATCAGTCAAGGGTGTGGGGAAAAGCCTACTCTTAAAACTAAACCTTGGGCTATAAGGACTCTACCTGCCCACACCCAATAATATCATTACACCCACACATAGCATAAGGGCAACTAATATCACCTGGGTGATGTGTTTCCATGTGGGCAGCGCCATCTTTAACAGAGTGAGCATAATATATTTTATCTGCCCAACAATCCACCCCTATGCTCACTTTACTACCCACAATATACACCACCAGCATCTCTGTACAAGGAAATTAGGCACATTATACAAATTACATCAACATGACCAATCATACAATTTCAATAATTACAAAGATACACTTCACCAGTCTCTGAGCACTTTGCCAAAAGTGCAAAGTGCCCTCGGCCTTTTTTCTAGCCATGGGAAAAGCTTCCTAGGGCAGGGGAAGGGCCTCCATCAAAGCCACCCCCCAACCCCATTAGTGTATTTCACATTGTCCAAAATCCATAAGTCCATCCAACAAAGGAGCCAGTGCTCACTCTGATCATAGTCCAGGAAAGCAGTCCAAGCACATGGGGCCTTAGCCTCCCCATCATTCCTGCCATCATGGCAGGTCCCACACTGTCCTAAAGCAAAGCATGTGGCAATGGCAGTCAGCATTTTTATCTCTACTCTGGGGAGCATGATGGCATCCACTCCTATGTCCCAAAATCGCAGACCTATCAGCAGCTTAGCAGGCACTCCTTGCCCTTTCAGTGGCCACTTGGCGATGCATGCCTGGCTCCCTGGATGTCTGTTCATCCTCCTGCCGCAGCTGCCACCTTTTACCTTCTGGAGTCTGCATATCACAACTCCAGCCCAATTCTCCTTATCTTCTGGATAAGAGCTGGAAATGCCAGCTCCCACTGCTATGCTTGAGCCCCGGGCCGCCTGCTGCCACAGGCCTTGCCGCCTGAGCCTCAGCCCCGGCCTCCTGCTAGAGCTGGCTCTCTGAAATCTCCACAACGTCCATGGCAATCTGCAACTCACAAACCTGTGATTCCTACTCCAGCGTCTGCTCCATTTCCAGGTGAATCTCGCAAACCTGGTTGCCTCCTACACCAGCGCTTCCTCCAGCTTCATGGTCAGTGTTGGGCAGATAAAATATATTATACCTCACTTTGTTAAAGATGGCGCTGCCCCCGTGAAGTTTTAAGAGTAAGCTTTTCCCCACACCCTTGACTGATTGGATGATATAGGGTGGTGCACTCTTATGAGGAATCCTCCCATTATGCCTCAGATAAGTGACTTTGTATCAGAGACTTTCTTGTTTGTAGATTGGATTAAAGGTTTGGATTTCTACACTATAAAGTGGGGCAGACTGGGAGCTTGCACTCTCGGTTCCTGAGGTTTGTATTACAGAGGAGAGCAGATTAAGGCCACGTGGAGTAAGTAGGCCAGGAGAAGAAGCCAAGATGGTGGAGTGCTGAGGAAGAAGCCAGTTTGAGCAGAGTTTGTGCAGGGAGATAAAGGAGATGGGAAACAGAGGTGAATAAGTCTGGTGAGCTAGAAACCTTTGATTCTAGGAAACTTAGATAAGTCTGTAGCTTTGTGAGCACTGAATGAGTGGGTTTGGAGCCCAGTGAGTGTTTTTACTTGCCCGCCAGGTGCAAGCTGGAATTAAAGCTGATGACTCACCAGTTTTTGACTCCATTGTTTCATTACCATCTGTCCGAATTCAATGCGAACCTACACTGGCCAGGTGGCTGTGATGGTGACCCTGACTACTGGCTTTACAGTCGGCATCTCTTCCTCCCATGTTTCCTCCAGCTCCTTCCACTGCTCGATTTAAAGGTCCCAGGCAGCCTCCTCCATAGAGCTCTCTGTTTCCTCATGCATGGCTGTAAAAGTCAGCCAGCATACAGTTCCCAATAGGACAGCCATGGGGAACCACAACAGTAACCAGTCCTCTACCATGCACCTCAATGGCTCCATACCAATCTGTATCGAATCCTTCCACAGACTACACCAAATGTAAAGCCAGTAGTCGGGGCCAGCATCAGAGCCGCCTGGCCAGTGCAGGTTCACATTAGATTCGGACAGTTGGTAATGAAACAATGAAGCCAAGATCTGGTGAGCCATCAGCTTTAATTCTAGCTTGCACCTGGCAGGCAAGCAAAAACACACACTGGGCTCCAAAACCCAATCATTCAGTTCTCACAAAGCTACTGACTTATCCGAGTTTCCTAGAATCAAATGTTTCTAGCTCACCAGACTTATTCACCTCTGTTTCCCATCTCCTTCTCTCTGCACAAATGCTGCCCAAACTGGCTTCTCACTCAGCACTCCACCATCTTGGCTGGTTCTTCTGGCCTCCTCTACCTGGTCTTTCTCTGCCCTCCTCTCTAATGCTATCCTCAGGAACTAAGAGCTAGCAAGCTCCCGGTCTCCCCCACTTTATAGTGTAGAAATTCAAACCCTTAATCCAATTTACAAACAAGGAAGTCTTTGATACAAAGTCACTTATCTGAGGCATAATGGGAAGATTCCTCATGAGAGTGCACCACCCCACATCATCCAATCAGTCAACGGTGTGGGGAAAAGCTTACTCTTAAAACTAAACCTTGAGCCTGACCTGTGGTGGCGCAGTGGATAAAGTGTCGACCTGGGAACACTGAGGTCGCCAGTTCAAAACCCTGCACTGATCTGGTCAAGGCACATATGGGAGTTGATGCTTCCAGCTCCTCCCCCCTTTCTCTCTTTCTCTATCTCTCTCTCTCACTCTGTGTCTCCTCTCTAAAATGAATAAATAAATAAATAATAAAAAAGAATTGAAATCTTTATAAATAAAAAAAAAAAAAAAAAAAAAAAAACTAAACCTTGAGCTATAAGGACTCTGCTTGCCCCACACCCAATAATATAATTACGCCCATCCCAAGGATAAGGGCAACTAATATCACCTGGGTGATGGGTTTCCATGTGGGCAGGACCATCTTTAACAGAGTGAGCATAATATATTTTATCTGCCCAACAGGGCATTAGAGAAATATCTTGTAAGACTACCTTATAAATTATTCTTAAGGGCACACCTGTTGCATATTTTCTGATAGGCAAGTCTCGCCACATAATGTGTAGAAACAATCTACTATGGATATTCTAATAGGGCAGATGTAAATTCTCTAATACATTCAGATGTCCTCTTTCAAAAATTTGGTAGAAAAATATCATTTTACTGAGAGTTTAATTCTCTTCAAGTTACATACCAGTTCTCTATCTTATCAAGAAAACCTTTATTTACATCAAGAAATAATAATAATCTCTATATTATTTTTAAATTATTTAGTTTTTTAAAATGCACAAAGCAATGAAGAAAAGATATATAGTAGGAGATAAACCAATCAGTGACTAGATGTGCAGCATGAAGGAAATAACTGAGATAATTATTCAACTAATTTAAAATAAAATTCTTTTACCTTCATATTTATTTTTTAAATTTATTTGATAAATGAGGTCAAAATTACCTCACTTGAGTGTATATTCATGGACTGACATTAGCATGGAAACTACCAAACCATTGCTCAAATATTAGTGGATTGTATCTATATTTTTATCTTTTCCTTTCTTATTTTTAAATTAAAAAACTTTAATTTTCTTCCCATTGTAGAAAAATATGAAGTGCCATTTACTAACATATAATATATATTTTTAAAATTTTGTGCCATATGCCTTCTTTATTTGGAGAAAATATAACAATGTAAGTAAAAGATAATTATTGCCATAGAATAAGTTCATAAGCAAATTCCTTTGTTTACATAACAAGGGGGAAAACACCCCTCTGATGATAAGACCCAATTTCTAAAACATGTTTAAAATTCAAGTAGCAAGATGTGTTTTAATAGCTCAGGACTACAGTCTAAACAGCCCCCCTTGATTCATCAGTGGCAGTATGCATTTGTATGAGGAGGTAAAGTTGGCAGTGTGAATTCCCAATGTTTATGATGATTTGTATGTCACAGGCTTCATTTCCAACAATGCTATATGCAAATTAGTTATAGCTTCATGCCAGGGTAGAATACCATTCACAGAGTAATTGCCAGCATTTTTCCTGGTCACTCTATATATGGAATGAAAATAATAACCATTTAGGGACCTATTTATATAAATTAGCAGAACAAAATCATTATGTTGTACACATTTTCCTATTATTTTTATCACAATTAGAGATGTTCATTTTTTGTTGCATATTTAATTTATATTAAAATGTAATATTTATACACCTTCAATGTTTAATAAATTCTGCATTTTTAAACACTTAATTATTTTACACAGTTTAGTGTATGAGAACTATTTAAGATAAAATAAATTTGTTGCAAATTATTTGAAAGTATTTGAGTGTCATGAATAAAATACAAAATGATTAGATGGTAAGAAATTACTCTGTTACTGTGGCAGTACACAGGACACAAATGTTTAAATTAATTTTTGCTTCACCTAAAAATATTTGCGATTTCTGAGCATTTTTTTTTTTAATTTCTAAGAACAGTATACTTGGACCTAAGCCCAAATAATGGAAGGGATCATTGTTTCTAATGACAAGAGCTTACATTTCTTAGGGAGAAAAATTCAGCACGAGAATCTGAAAGTCTATGAAGTGAGAGAAAGGTACTAATAGATGAATTAGAAACAGACAATTTCTATTATGGCATCTGTGAGCTTTCTTCATTCCACTTAAATTTTCTCTCATTTTAGGAATATAGTGATATGTACTCCTCCTTTTCAGCTTCACATGCGAAAATGAAGCATACACAAAATGATTTGTAAATGCATTCTGTGAATAAAACACATTAAATGTCATTTGCATATAGTACGTTAACACATATGAAAAATGGTTCACACAGTACATTAGGAAGGGAATAAACAGAAATGACTTTAAAATGCCTGCTATATTTATAACAATTTAAAAAGATAACAGAGCAATGAATTTCAGGTGCATTGGACTTCATTCAGTGACAGAGTTTTCTTTGGAAGCCCTTATTTATTATTATTATTTTTAAACACTCTTTTGCCAGTTGCAGTGCTAAGCTGCCAAGATTTTCAGTTCTGACCAGGAGGTGGAGAGCTCATGCAAATGAGCTCCTCTCCTCTGCTGGCAGCACACAATGACTGATTCAAAAACGGGCTTTAACCCAGAAGATGAGTCTGAACTGAGTATCACCAGTCAGAAACCACTCTGTTTCATGTTAGGTGAGAAATTGTCTTCCAAATATATTTTACCTACCAAAATTCACTGGCTCTGTTACTGTTGATGGAAGATTTCATTTTGTTTTTTTTTTCCTATTGTTTTCTATAAGAGGAATCCCCATCTATTAAAAAACCTTCTTATCGTTAAATTAAATTTCTAGACAATATTTCTATTTTTCTCAACTTACATAACACCCACCAACTGGAATATATGTGTATATCTTTATTCCCAGGTCGTCTGAATTATATATGGTTAAATTTCAGTGTTTAAGAATATATTGAACCTAAAAGAAATGTTGAAAAATATACAATGAGTGTAAGCTTCAAAGTTTTATTAGGTTTCCTAGTGTGAGCTGGCAGATGATGTAATTTTCAAGAATAGTATAATGGGGAGATGTTGAATTGACGAAATGCAAGTCCAGCAGTATATTATAAGATTGTCCTTTTACCTCAGATTCTGGTTTCGTGTACACTTCCTCCTTTGGTAATTTACATAAACATACACAGTGTATGAATTATGCATAAACCTTATTTTAAATTCAGAGCTTTCAACTCTTATAGTGCACTAGTATACACACCCATTTGATTGGCTCTGCCCTATTTTCACTACTTGCAATTTCTTGGAACACAAAAGAGTGTGAAAAAGCTGACAGAAATGGACAGGATTTTTCCTTGTGTGTGTGGCAAATATTTGTTTCCTTTTCAAGGCAATTGCTCTAGCAAAGTTTTGTCTGTAATTGTTGGTCCTAGTTATCTTTTCCAAGGAAGAATGCATTAAAATCTCTGAACTTACAAAACAGCAATCACAATCAGATATTTTATTTATTTTATTTGTAAAGGATGTTACAGAAATTGTTCTCTATTTGAATAAATGTGAGCACATGTATAATGAGGAAGCAACCATTAGATTTTTGGGGATATCCCAATTATACTTGAAATAAATGGGCAATATTAAAACATTGATGGAATAGTTAGCCATGCAGAAAATATAAAATATTTAGCATTGTTATTGTATTTATTCAACTAGTATTGAATATTCTGATGAACATACACATGTGAGTCCTCTGCATGTGAGACATTTTGTGATTACTCTGTTTTCATATGAATGTATCTATATAAAATAATCCATCCAACAATATTAGTAAAGAGATTGTAGCTATTTTTATCAAAGTGCCAGTTTATTAAATAAAAATAATACAGGATGGCATGTAAACAGAATTTTATTGAGAAAATATTTTAATCTCTGTTGACTAATTATCCTGATTTAAAATATTTAATAATATTAAAATAATAATGCTATGCTTTAAAAATGGTGAAATATTTTTATTCTTTCTTTTTAAAAAATTTACTTTTCATTTCTGTCTTTATTTTTTATTATGTACCTCTGGGTCTTGGTCTTTTTTCTCTTCCCTGCTTCTTTCTTTTCTTACCTAACTTTCTTTTTATTCTCTATTTTAATACATTGGTGGACATTAATAATCAATTTATGCCTAAAATTTAACTTCACTTTTTGTCAATTCTTTTAGCTTATTTCTCTTAACATCTAATTAAGCTTTTATGAGAATTTCTTTCTCTTGATAAATTCTATACTAATGCTACAGGAAAATGGATATTTGGTGTAAATGAAAAAGGAGAAGTTTGTGCAGCTAGTCTTACTTTCAGATGTTCTACCTTTGAGGACTATAAGAGTTTGATTTCATTCTGCTGCAGGGAGTTACCAAGTTTTTCCTTGGTGGGTTTACATTAAAGATGAACACTTAGAGATTAATGACCAAAATGTCTTTTGGGTTATTTCATCATAATTTTATGTATAGCTTTGATGTACTGAGCATCCATACATTCCACAGCAACACAGACTTTAATAAATAGCAGTTGAAGAGGTATGAAGCTGAAAACTTAGGTTTATACTAAGCTACTGGAACTTAAAGGGACTAGCAGCAAACTGAAAGTAACATACTGCACCAAGAGAAGGTAAGGCAATTTGCTTCAGCATTTCCTCTGAAAAAGAAAATTTTACCTGGAACCCCTTGATCTCTCAAGGGGGAAAAAAAAAAACAACGGAAAAGTTGGAGAAGCATAAGCAGAACTAGTCAACTATGCTACCTTGTTTCAAGAGAGTTATCATCTTAAGTTTACAATTAAAACTAAGGTTATCTATCTAATCTTTATGATTATATTTCATAGTAAATAATACATTTTAATTTAAATAATATACCTTTGCTTCTTTATATCTGATTCTGTTTGATTTTACTAAACGAGTGTGAATGCTTCTAACCTGAACTATTTAACATAAAATAAAATATTCAGAAAGGATTTGATTGTTTGATCACAATAAAAACTTCTTTTATTTTATTTAGACTCTCCAGAACTCAATAAGTTTAAATAGAATGCTCACATCTGATCTGAAATAAGTCTTGTGAAAGGAGAATTTTGTAAATTGGGACAGCTTTCCTAGAATGATACGCAAGTGTCCTGCAGTGGTCACTTGTCATATACTGGACTAGATATCTCTAAAACAATTCTTTTTTAAAAAAATGTATTGACATTATTGAGGTAACATTGGTTAATAAAATTATATAGATTTCAAGTATGCAACTTGAAAATAAATCATCTGTATCTTGTAATGCGTGTTCACCACCCCAAATCAAGCCTCTTTCTGCACCACGTACCCACCCTTTACCATCTTCTACCTTCCCCACCCCCTTTTCCTCTGGTAATCACCATTCTGTTGTCTGTCTATGAGTTGTCTTTTTTTTTTGCTTAATCCCTTCTCCTTTATCACCCAGCCCCTCACAGCCCCCTACTTTCTGACAGCTGTCAGTCTACATTCCTTGTTTGTTTAATTTGTTCATCAGATTCCACATATGAGTGAAATCATATGGTACCTCTCTTTCTCTGACTGGCTTATTTCACTTAGCATAATACTGTCCAGGTTCATTCACACTGTCATAAAAGGTAATATTTGCTTCTTTTTTTTTTTAATGGCCAAGTAGTATTTCATTGTTTAAATGTATCACAGTTTTTTATCCATTCATCTACTGCTGGATGGGCACTTGGGCTACTTTCAAATCTTGGCTATTAAATAACACTGGAATGAACATAGGGGTTTATATATTATTTTAAATTAGTGTTTCAGGTTTCTTTTGATATAGTCCCAGAAATGGAATTGCTAGGTTATAAAGCAGTTTCATTTTTAATTTTTTGAGAAAAATCCGTACTGTTTTTCACAGTGGCTGCATAAGTTTGCATTCTCACCAACAGTGCATGAGGGCCCTTTATCCTCCAAATCCATGACACAGTATAAGAGAACCCTAAAGATTATACCAAAAAAACTAATAAATTTTAAATGTATTCAATAAAGGAGGAGGATATGAAATAAATATCCAGAAATCATTTGCATTTTTATAGATCAATAATAAAGTATCAGAAACTAAGAAAACAACTCTAATTACAATTGGATCTAAAGAAAAAAAATAGGAATAAATTTAACCAAAGATGCAAAAAACCTGTACTTGGAAAATTATAAGACACTGAAGAAAAAAATTGAAATACAAATAAATAAAGCATATACTGTGTTCACAGATAGGAAGAATGAATATCATTAAAATATTTATATTACACCAAATAGATTCAATGCAGTTCCTATCAAGATATAAATGGCATATTTCAAAAAACTAGAACAAATATTCCAAAAACTTATACGGCACCACAAAAGACCCTGACTACTTGTAGCAATCTTGAGAAAGAAGAACAAAGTTGGGAGAATCATGCTACATAATATCAAACTATAGTACAAGGCCATAGTAATCAAAACAGCATGGTACTGGCATAAAAACTGATATATAGATCAATGGAACAAATCTTTTTACTTAATGTCACATCAATAAATTTAATAAAAAGGAATAAAGAAACTAGAAATAAACCCACACCTTTATGGTCAATTAATATTTGACAAAGGAGCCTGACCATGAGGTGGTGCAGTGGATAGAGCATCAGACTAGGATGCAGAAAATCCAAGTTTGAAACCCTGAGGTTGCTGGCTTGAGCATGGACTCATCTGGCTTGAGCCCAAAGTTGCTGGCTTGAACAAAGGCTCACTTGCTCTTCTGCTCTTCTGTAGCCCCGATCATCAGGCACATATGAGAAAACAATCAATGAACAACTAAGGAGACTAAGGAGCCACAACAAAGAATTGATGCTACTCATCTCGCTCCTTTCCTATCTGTCTCTGTCTGTCCCTCTCTCTGTCTATCTTGCTGTCTCTGTCACACACACACACACACAAAATTGATAAAGGAGTCAAGAACATATAAAGGGGTAAAGATAGTCTATTTACCAAATGGTGTTGGAAAAATTGGACAGATATGTGCAAGAAAAAAAAGAGAATTGTTTAATTTAAATTTATTTATTGATTTTAGAGAGAGAGAGAGGGAGAGACACACAGAGAGAGACGTCCATTTCTCACTACACTTATTTATGCATTCATTGCTTAATTCTTGTATGTACCTCAATAGGGGATCAAAATTGCAACTTTAGCATGTTGGGAAGATGCTCTAAACAACTGATCTACCCAACCAGGGTTTGGAAGATAATTCTTTTCTTTTCTTTTTTTTTTTTTTTGGCAAGAGAGAGAGATGGGAACAGAAAGGGACAGACAGGCTGGAAGAGAGAAGATGAGAAGCATCAATTCTTTGTTGTAGCATCTTTGTTCATTGATTGCTTTCTTATATGTGCCTTGACTGGGGCAGGGGGGGGGGAGGGCAGCTCCAGCAGAGTGAGTGATCTTACTCAAACCAGTGATCTTGAATTCAAGACAGTGACTTTGGGCTCGGACCAGCGATCTTTGGGTTTAAGCCAGTGATCATGGCGTCATGTCTATGATCCTACGCTGAGGCTGGTGACCACGGTGTTTGAACCTCCAGCATCCCAGGCTGATGCTCTATCCACTGCACCACTGTATGGTCAGGCTGGAAGATAATTCTTTAACTTGGAATTTTATAACAACTAGCAAAGGTAATAAGAATGATTAAATGTATATCTATCATAATATGAAACTTTCTATAACCTAAGGTATATGAAATGGACATGAACTTTTAATTGATTAAGTTTAATATAATTATATTTTGCTACTTAATGTTCCACATTAATAACCTTAAGCACCACTTCTAACAACCCTTTTCTATCGTCACTCTCAACTTCATTCCTACTAAATCTGTTCTTCAAACTCTTAGATCACGTTTCTGATTCCTATGTTTTCTCATTATTTATCTTATTTTGGATTTATTTACTTTTCTCTGCTGGAACCACATGACTAAATAGCTTATTCACTCTCTTTTACTAATATCTCAGTTATTTGATGTTTGTATTGTTTATTGCCTGCTCAGAAAAACCAGAACTCTGAATAAAATTTTATTCAGGCTTCTATGAGATTACTGGTATAGAATACTCCTAAGAGCATCAAACAACCACATGTCAGTCCAAATTCATGATGTCTAAGTTTATCTGGGTCCTCAGTGAAGCTCAAAAGTCTTTACTTGGTTTGCTTCTTTGTTTCTTTCATACTTTTATGGCCAGTAATTTCTTGCGTTCCTTAAGTTTATACATCTCTTTCCATCCCTTACATATTAGCATCCAGAAGGCTCCCATCATTGCCCCTTTGGAAGTACTCATCAAACTTCATGGTTTTGACTTCTGCATCTGTATTAGAGATTTTCATTTCTGTATCTTCTATCCTAAGTTCACTTAGGCAGAGCTTCATACTTATTACTCTCAATACAAAATAAGAGTTATCCATTAAATGGCAAGTCTGATCATGACACAACTCATTCAGTATCTCCCAGACTTTCCAGCTTTATCAAAATCACATACAGAATCATTATATGACTCTGGGAATTTGCATTACCCCTTTTCTCTCTGCTTTGAAAACTACTTACTTATTTATAGTGTATAGTGTTCAACTGAGACTTTTTGGTAAGGATATTTACAACTTCACCTTTTTTTATCCTCCACAAACACACTCTCTAATCATATTTCCTGCTTTGTTTTTCTACATAGCATATATTACCATCTCTATATTTTACTTTTCTTTCTATATTTTACTTTTGTATTTTATTATATACTTTGTCTCCCCCCAATCTTTCTTCCCCAAGTACAATATAAGCTCTATGAGAGCAGGAATTTATGTCTATTTTGTCAACATATCTCTTGAGCCTATTATAATGTCTGGGAGATACAGATTATTAATAGAAGGATCATGGGCTTGGGATTGTAGAGAATTCACTAATAACATACAGAATATTGGGCTCATAGAAGAGACAATGGGCTTTTTTAAATCTCAGAAAGACTTGTAAGAAGGTAGTACCTAGATAAAAGGAAACTCACATGAACCTCTCTTCTTTGGTAATTTCTGGCATGAGGGTAGGGATAAAAAAAACCCCACTGAACCCTGGCTGGATAGCTCCATTTAGAGCATCATCCAAAAGTGCAGAGGTTGTGGGTTTGATCCCTGTAGGAATATGCTATGAAAATATACAGAGTTAGAATGACAATTAGAGACAGTGAGGCACTCTAGGGTGAAAACTCTGAGTGGACAAGAGTCCAGGGACCTCTCTGACCCCGTACTGGAAACAGTGCATGCTAAAAACAGAAAAGCAGCAAGATAAGATTAAGTAACACAGAAATGTTTAGGCTCTTAGAACAGAGATTAGAAGTCAGCATGTTTCTTGTCTTTACTTCACCCTCTGAAAATTTCTGCTGTCTGCTTCCTTGAGTTATTTGAACTAGCTAATAAATATGTGAGTAAGGCTGGGGATAGGGCTTCAGTCCTTAGGTCTGCTTAACTGGGCTGTTGCCTCCCTTCTGCCCCTCGGAGCATTTCATTTGCTCTCTAAGTAGTTCATTGTCATTGTGACAGATCCCCAGTCAGGGCACATATAGGAACAGATTGATGTTCCTTTCTCTCTCTCTCCCTTCCTCTCTGGCTAAAATCAATTAAAAAAAAATTGGATTCACATTGAAGGAAAGACTATTCATTAAGAAATATTTGTTAAGGAGGGGAAAATAGATATTTTTATTACAAACCTTGATTTCTTACCTGTTTTGGCTTAGAACAAGTCTGTAGCTCTAGCCATATTATTACCTCTAGCCCCTGATTTTTTCTTTCTCCCCTCCAGCTCTCATTCATTCCTTATTTCCTCATTATTATTTTCTCTTCTTTTCCTTCTACTAATATTCTTATACAAATATATTTGTGTTACAATCTTCCTTCAGAAGATTGATTTGATTACACTAATGATCTACTGGTGTAATCAATTTTAAAAAATACGATTTTGGCTTTATCTGCAACCCAAGTGCTATTTAAAATAAATCCAGCAGTCAAATAAAACAAGTAAACCAAGATTCCAAATTTAAAGATACTTTCACATATTACCTTATTATCAAGGAATTTTTACTAATCTAGGAAGTTGTCTGGTGTCTCTTATGACTAAATCACAAAGCATGTAAATTGATAGTCCACATAACCTCACAGCCATAAATGTTATTTTCGTATGCTATGAATGTGTTATTCTCTCTTGAAAGTTACTGAGGTATTAGGCTCACTAAAATCCTATGGAAATGACTGCTATAGATTTATTAGGCACTCCATAGAAATGTATTTCCTTTGTGTTTTAAATTAGTTGCATTTTAATGTCATTGAACATGCCCTTGTTCTTGTTTCCATTTGTGGTCTTGCATCCAGTGGGAATTTATAGGGCTCAGATTTATTTAAATTATGCTGATGTATTTGATCTTTCAACATTCAGTGCATGGTAAATATGGGTGCCTGTTCATATCCAGAGATGAAATATGAGGGAAAAGGCATGCTGATAAATTTTCCACTAAATCAGGTTTAATTAGATATCAAAAAAGGATAAAGCCTGGCAAAGTTTCCACTCTAAGTGTTACAGAGATCTAAAATGAGAAAAAGAAAATAGATATTCAAGTGTATATTATAAAACAATTTCTTAATTTTTCATACAGGACAAAGCAAGAAAATACTTCTCATTCAGCAAATCCACTTGTTGAGCAGAAACTTCTCTCATTAATTCTTCCAATTTCACTTTACAAATAATAGCTTAGGAAAACATCTCTACCCAACAAAAATGTTATTAAGCTTGTAAAATATCATTCTTGTCTTCAATAGGCCATAAGAACTGTAAAAATATTATTACTGAGCCACATTTGGCATAGCTATTTCTGCTTTGGGGATTTGGGCAGAATTTGATAAATTTCTAAAGTATTGTGTTTAAATCAAGTCTTATGTTTAGTGCCCTGGTGTTGCTTGCTAATTAAAAAAAAACTCAAGGGAAAATGTTCATGAAATGAAATAGTCTTTTCTAAAGTAAATAATAAACTCTTGATTTGTGTTTTGCACATATTAAATATTTGGCTTTATCTGCAACCCAAGTGCTATTTAAAATAAATCCAGCAGTCAAATAAAACAAGTAAAATTCAACAATGAATTTACCTACAGTGCGATACAGTATTACAAGTTTTAAGGATCCATGTACAACTTTGTCACAAAAACATAACCTTGTCTTCTCCATGTGTCTTTCTAGCTTTAAAAAATCTTCCTTTTTCCAGAACATCAGCCAAAGAAGAGAGAAGTCCCACTAGAATAGTTGTAAGCCTAGGGAAGTCAGAGTATGTGGGGGAATAAATGTCACGTATCCTTCTCATTCCATTTGTTCCTCATGCTTACTCTACACCCTGGTCTCGCTTTTCCTTATACATCATCTTTCACCTAGGGATTGAGAACATGACAGGCATGAGTGGAGTTAGTTGTAAATAATGTTGCTGAAATTGTGCTTGCAGTTATATTATAAAAACAAACATACACTGAAATTTAGGGGTCTATAGATATGTTAAATGTCTTAATTTAAAAACATAGCAAATTCAGTGTGTTATGATTGAATGCCTGTAATACAAATTAAATATATGATGTTCAAAATGCTACCAAAATGCTAAAACAAAAGATCACATCAAAAATATAATGTCTACATCCCTTAGAGATTTATATAGATAGCTCTTTTTATCAATGCCATTATTCACTGTGCTGGAGAAGTAATCCAAAATCTCACTAAAACTTCAGTTTCTTGTAACTGATTGATTTTACACACTTTTTCTTAAGCTTCCACATCTAGATTTAACTTTCCCTCATAACTCCACAATTCTTTTAAACTTTCATCAATAGTTTTGAGGCTCTGCAATATCCTCCAGTCCTTCTAATGCCCTAATTTGTCATCAGTATGATAGCCATACCAATCTTCTAATCCACCGTGGAAACTGTTCCTTTCCTCTATATAAACTATGTAAGTATTCTCAATACAAAGCAGATTTTACACTCAGGATTTATAATTATGTGTTAGTTTTACTTTTTCAGAATGCTGGATCCATGCTTTAAATTCTTCTTTGAAAATAGTAATTCCCTCCTCTGTCTTTCTGTGGTACTGAACGTAATTCCCCACCATCTCCGTCTGTCTGACCCCTCTGGGATCATTTTCTATCAATCACCTTCACCTCTCAACACCCCTTCAGTTATTTTGTTTTTTGTTTTTGTTGTTTTCTTTTTTTCGACAGAGACAGAGAGAGGGATGATAGAAACAGATAGGCAGGAAGGGAGAGAGATGAGAAGTATCAATTTTTTGTTGTGGCACCTTAGTTGTTCATTGATTGCTTTCTCATATGTGCCTTAACCGGGGACTACAGCAGACCGAGTGACCCATTGCTCAAGCGAGCGACCTTGCACTCAAGCTGATGAGCCTTGTTCAAACCAGATGAACTCGAGCTCAAGCTGGCGACCACAGGGGGCCATAAACCTAGGTTCTCTGCATCCCAGTCTGATGCTCTATCCACTGTACCACTGCCTGATCAGGCACCCCTTCAGTTTTTTATTCACTGATTTCTTTTTTCTATTATGACAAATAAACTGAACACTTTTATTCTCATAACATTTATTTTAAGCCTGCCCCTACCAATTAATCTACATTATCATCACTGTTTTCTTTGTTTAAGGTATTATCATTTTTTGAAATTCTTATACTTTTGCTTCTTTTATTCCTGAAGATTCAAGAAAACTTTTTTGTTGTTTTTGTTCAGTCCTCTCAAATGTTGAAATAACATTTTAGTGTTATTCTCATTTCTCATCCATTCCCAATTTGGGAATATCAAACATTTCTTCTGGCAAACATGTTCCTTCCCTGATTGTAATAAGAATTGCTAATGCCATTTTTCTACATGCTCTCTATATGCTTTGAGTGCTTTATATATGCTACACACTGGTCTAGGGATTTTACACATGTTCACTTGGATAATGTTCCATTAACTAACCCTATTTTTCAGGTGAAGGAACTGAGACAAAGAGATTATTTTCCCAAGAACACAGAATGGTAGGACTTGAACTCAGGTGGGCTGTTTCCAGAGACCACTCTACAACTATCGTGTCTTTGATGTTGGCTTTTGAGTTGAGTTGCCTTCCACTGACCAGTTTTTTGCTATCTTTATATATATATATGAGAATATATAATATAGATTTCACAATTACAAATTATTCATCAATGCATTTTTGTAAGAATCTTAGTAATGTAGAAATATGTGAAATGAAAAATGAAAGTCTTCTATTATTTTACTACACCAATTCCAAAGCCACCCCAACAGAAAACAGTTTGTGCATGCTTTTCCAGATTACATTCCATGCATTTATGTATAAAAATGATAGTGCACATTTACTAGTTTAAATAAATATTTCCAAAAATGAGATAATACTATATATTTTTCTATGAGTTAGCTTTTTCACTTAATAATGTGGTGAGCATTAGGGAACCTGAGTTTTTTATTTCAATACATACGGATCTGCATCATCCCATTTCATAACAACATAATAGTCCATAAGATGAAAATGCCATGTACACTCACTCTGAGGTTGTTTCCTTGTTATTACAAAGGTTGATGAAATCAATATTCCTGTGCATATAGCTTTGTGAACATGTAAACAAATCTTTTCATTTAAAAAAATTCTATAGATTGAATTGTGAGGCCAACATGTATGGTGACTTGTAATGTTTAAGTACTGAAAAATTTTCTTCCAAAAAGACTGCATTATTCAAATTCCATCAATAATGTATCAGAAATCTCATTTTTTCACAGCTTTTCTATCACTTTATGTTATGAGGAATAAATTTTTTCCATCAAATAAATGTGTAATTTCTTTATTTAAGCATATCACTATGTTTCTTGCTTTTTCATATTATTAGTCTAAATAATTAAATATTTTGTAATTTCCTATTAATTTACAGATGATAGTTAAAATTATTTATTCTTAGTATATTTATTATAACTACTTTATCCTACTTTGTTATTTTTTGTTTTCTTCTCTTTTTTTATATGAAGTTAATATTCCTACTAGCTCCTGATTTAAAAGTTTAATTATTTTGTTATTAACATACTTTGTTTGCTTATAAAGACAGTAAAGCTTCTGAATTTTTCTTTCAATTCTGTCTTGTCCAGATTTAGGATATAGCTTCTTCTCATTACTGCTTACTTCTGAATGTTCTGTAGTTTCAGTTTTAATTTTCTCTTTTACCTCAGAGTTAGTTAGAAGGGTGTTTACATATTTCCCCAAGAGGGTATATAAAATAATATGCATATAAACTATCTATCTATCATCTATATCTATCTATCTATCTATCTATCTATCTATCTATCTATCATCTATCTATCTACTATCTATCTATCATCATATATCTATCTTTGTTTTATATACATGTACACATGTTTATTTATAACTTACGTATGACTTGGTTATAATTCTGGTTGAAAGAAGTGTACGAAGGAAGAGGGTAGGAAGCGTTAATGTGCCTCATTATTTGACTTTAGAGAAGATCATTTAAAAATACCTTCTCCCCTTTGAGAAAACAATTTCACTAATGATCTAAAATAAATTGAAATATTTTATGTATATTCTTGTATATTTTTTACAGCTATAAAATTTAAACTTAGATAAAACATTACTCTTCTTTGTTTGCAGACTGTTTCAGTATTAAATGTTTTAGGTACAAATAAAGACTCCATGTGTTCATATGGAATGACTGAACTGAGGTAACGCAAGCTGTTTCTTTGTCTTTACAATCACTGCACTATCATTGTTTGAGTCTACTCTTTGAAGGTGATGTATGTAGTACCTTTGGGGATGAAAACACCAAAAGCAATGGAAACAAGACAAAAATCCTGCCATTTCTTAGGAAATTACTCTCTGAACAAATGGATGTAACCAAATCCACATTTATATGAAAAGTGACCCTATTAATTTTTAAGAAGAATACAGCATTTCTTTAGAGAATAAGTAATAAAACTCTACTAATTTGAAGCTTACATATAAATTATAAAATCTCAGCCATAATTACAACAGTTATTTAGATAATATATGTAATAATTTGCGGGAAGCAAATTTTATCACTAACACTGTTTAGATTGGCTGGAGCATGAAGATAATAAAAAGCATTCACCTTGAGTTGGTTTTATTATTGTTTTGAATTCTCTGCAGACACTCTATCCCTTATTTTCTACATCTGTAGAGATCCACTAACTCCCATGGCCAGCCTTTGTTATACTACTAGAAAGAGGAGAGAAACAAGCACACACCAGTAAAGCAACAATAAGGAACAGAAGATTGATGAAGGCTTTTCAGAATACGCTCTTATACTAGTCTACTTTGAAAGAAGGTAGAAGGGGCAAAAATTTATGCTATACTCTTCACAATATCATAGCACATTTCAGAAAAACTTGACAGCATAACAATTATAATAAATACTATGAACCATATCTACTTGAAACTTTAAGTTAAACAACCAGTTAATTGTAAATACCAATATATAATTCAGCTTAAGAAATTGTATTTAGAAGGAAATATATTAGCATGTATTCCTCAAGAGATTTAACTTTCTTCTAGACTCTTATATTACTAAGAAGTTTCATGTGTTTTTGAATAAAATATCTATTTCTAATATTTCCCATTGGTGAGGAGATAATATAGAAACCTTGAGAAAGCCCGTTTCTTAAAGATCCTAAAATATGGATTAGTAAATTCACCTAAGTTTATTCTTTGCCTTCAGGATACTTGGAAATTTGTCACAAGGGGAGAAAAAAATGCCTTCAGGACAGAACCTACTTTCTGCATTCAAAAGTAAAAAACAGTAGGTTATTCTTAATGGCTGTGGGGATTTTGGAGGGGTATGAATGAGCAGGAGTGGGGAGAATCAGAGGTGACTGCTCCTTTGACTTGGATGACTAACTGGTTTCCATCTTCCACTTCTTGTATTATTTATTCTGTTCTTTATTGTCAGGTAGTTAAAGTTTATAATATAAGTTTTTATGGGACAATTGCATGATCATTGGGAACATGGGATACATTATTTTTTCTTAACTCATTAATTCCAGTTCTACAATTGCATAATTCAAAGGTTCTTAGTCAGTCTCCATTAGGGGCATTGAGTGCTTATATAGTAAAATATAAAAAAATCATAAGGCCTAAGTTTAATGGGTAGCATTGAAGAACATTTCTTGTCACTGTGTTACTACTATTGATATTACAAGCCATGATGAGTTCTATAAAGATACCATCATGTCTTACTGTGGCAAATTTAGTTAGATGTCTATGGTAGGCTCCTTCCATTGTATATGAAAAAGACTTTCCTTCCTCATAAAATACCTATACAATGAAAACTTTGAGACACTGATATAAAAAATTGAAGATAACACAAATAAATGGAAGGATATACTGTGTTCATAAATTGAAATGGTTAATATTGTTGAAATGTCTATACTACCCAAAGTAATCAATAGATTTAATGCAATCCCTATCAAAATACCAATAACATTTTTGATAGAACAATAACAAATAATCCTAAGATTTATATAGAACCACAAAAAAACCAAATTGCCAAAAACAATCTAGACAAAAAAGGAAGTTGGAGGTATTATGCTGCCTGATTTCAGCCAGATTATAAAGCTATAGTAATAAAAACAACATGGTACTGGCACAAAACAGACCCATATATCAATGAAACAGAATAGAGAGCCAGAAATAAACCTACATGTATATGGTCAATTAATGTACAGCAAAGATGGCAAATATATGCAGTGTGGAAATGACAGTCTCTTTAATAAATGGTACTAGGAAAACTGGATAGATACATGCCAAAAAATGAATCTGGACCACTTTCTTATGATATATACAAAAATAAACTCAAAATGGATTAAAGACTTAAATGCAAAACCTGAAACTATAAAACTCCTAGAAGAAAATGTAAGCAGTAAACTCTTTGACATTGGTTTTAGTCAAATTTTTTTTGGACATGTCTCCTTGGGCAATGACAACTAAAACAAAAAAACAATAATAAAGAAGCAAAAAACAAATTGTACTGCATCAAACTAAAAACCTTTTGCACAACAATGAAAACCATCAAGAAAATGAAAATATAATCTACTGAATGAGAAAAGATTTGCAAATGACATATCTAATAAGGAGTTAATATCCAAAATATGTAAAGAAATCATATAACTTAACATCCATAAAACAAACAATTCAATTAAAAAAATGAGCAGAAAATCAAACAGACATTTCTCCAAAGAAAACATACAGATGGACAACTGGCATTCATTTATATAATGTCAATGGATTTTACTCAACTATAAAAAGAAATCTTACCTTTTGTGACAGCATGGATGGACATGGAGTTTTATGCTAAGTGAAATAAGCCAGTCAGAGAATAACTCCAATATGTTCTTAAGAATAATAAGGAAGTAGCCTGACCTGTGGTGGCGCAGTGGATAAAGCGTCGACCTGGGAACACTGAGGTCGCCAGTTCAAAACCCTGCACTGGTCTGGTCAAGGCACATATGGGAGTTGATGCTTCCAGCTCCTCCCCCCTTTCTCTCTCTCTCTCTCTCTCTCTCTCTCACACTCTGTGTCTCCTCTCTAAAATGAATAAAATAAAATTAAAAAAAAACATTAAAAAAAAAAAAACATTAAAAAAAAAAAAAGAATAATAAGGAAGTAACCCGCCTGACCTGTGGTGGCACAGTAGATGGACATGGAGTTTTATGCTAAGTGAAATAAGCCAGTCAGAGAATAACTCCAATATGTTCTTAAGAATAATAAAGAAGTAACCCGCCTGACCTATGGTGGCACAGTAGATAAAATGTCAATCTGGAATGATGAGGTCACTGGTTCAAAACCCTGGGCTTGCCCAGTCAAGGCACATATGAGAAACAACTACTACAAGTTGATGCTTCCTACTCCCCTATCCCATCCCTTCTCTCTCTTTCTCTTCTCTCTCTAAACTCAATAAATAAAATATTAGAGAAAAGAAAGAAGTAACCCAAGGAAGAAGAAACAGTTTCCTACTCAAGAGAGTAGTAGTAAAGGGTGATGTTCAGATGACAGTATCGCATTAGACCTACAGAGAAATCAAGTCAAGGAGCAGGAGGGTGAAGGAAGGAAAAATTCTGATAGCTGCTTGAAAGATCTACCAAAAAAAACTGGTTAAAAAATGGTGATAGAAATAAGAAAGAAGTAAAACAAAATGAAGTAATTATTACTGTTCTCTGACACAAAAAGAAGAAATGTCCTACTAGAAAAAAAAATAAAGAAATTAGTGAAGCAAAAATATTTGCATACTCAATGATGGAAATATTGACTATTGACTTAACAAAAATGATATTAAAGAAATGGAAGAAGGAAGAGGTTGTATGGAAATTACAGTATGTAAAAGCTAAACCCTGAACTTGTAACAAGAAGTTAATAGAAAACATCTAAAGTTGATGAGTTAAGAAATTATATGCTTGACTGGATGATGGCGCAGTGGATAGAGCATTGGCTTGGGACGCAGAAGACCCAGGTTCAAAATTCTGAGGTTGCCAGCTTGAACATGGGCTCAGCCAGCTTGAGTACGAGGTCACTGGCTTGAGTGTGAGATCATAGACATGGCCTCATGGTCACTGGCTTGAAGTCTAAGGTTGCTGGCTTGAGCTCAAGGTCACTGGCTCTAGCAAGGGGTCATTGGCTCAGTTGAACTCCCTGTTCAAGGCACATATGAGAAGACAATCAATGAATAACTAAGGTGCCACAATGAAGAATTGATGATTCTCATCTCTTTCCCTTCTTGTCTCTATCTGTGTCTCTGTCTCTTTCACTAAAAAAAAAAAGAAAAAAATGAAAGAAATTATATTTGTTTTGTTTTATTTTTAGATTACACATGTAAGTCAAACCATACAGCATTTGTCTTTTCAAGCTTTTTAAACCACTCATCTACTGGTGACACTGGGGCTGCTTACAAATACTGGCTACTGTAAATAATGCTGCAATGATGTAGGGGTCACATATATTCTTTTAAATTACTGTTTTGGTTTCTTTGGATATATATGATTTAACTTATATGAGGAATCTAAGGAACAAAATAAACAAAATAGAAACAGATTCATACATATGAAGAAGAGACTGATGGCTGTCAGAAGGAATGGGAGTTGAGGGGCTGGATGAAAAAGGTAAAGGGACTAAGCAAAGAGAAAGAACTTATAGATACAGATAACAGTATTGAAATTACAAGAGGGACAGGGGTTAGGGTGAGGTAGAAGAAGCTATGGGGGGATAAATAGTGATGGAAGGAGACCTGGGATAGTGAACACACAATACAATAGATAGATGATGTGTTATAGAATTGTACACCTGAAATCTATGCAATTTTATTAAGCAATGCCATCCCAATAAATTCAACAAAAATATTTTTTTAAAAAACATGCTGGAGTAACTTAAAAAGGATGCATAAAAGGTACTTTTATGGAAATTTGCACAATATCTTTCTACTTGCTTGAAAGTGCACTTTATTTTTTTTTAAGTTTTTAAAAATTCATTTTAGAGAGGAGAGAGAGAGAAAAAAAAAACACAGAGCGAAGGGGGGAGAAACTGGGAGCATCAACTCCCATATGTGCCATGACCAGGCAAGCCCAGGCTTTCGAACCATTGACCTCAGTGTTTTAGATCAATGCTTTATCTACTGTGCCACTACAGGTTAGGTCAATAGCTTACTTAGATATAGAATTTTAGATTAAAATTCATTCATTCTCAGAATTTGGAAGTTAATCTTTCATGATTCTAACATTCAGTTTTGCTCTGTAAATTTTAATCCATTTTGTTCTCTAATATTGTACATCACATCTTTATTTATTTGAAAAAAAATTAAGATAATCTCTTAATAACCAGCACTGGCAGTACCTGGGTTATGAACAAGATAGGTTCTATAAATTTGTTCGTAAGTTGATTTTGTATGTAACTTGGAACAGGTACATTTACCTATTAAATGCAACCTAGACAGATGTTTGTCTTAATATTTAATTTTATCTTGCTGTGCATATAAATACACTTTCAAACCTTGAGAAACTATCTCATTCATAACCTGGGGACTGCCTTTATTCTGAAATTTTATAAAAAAATGTCTTAAAGTAGATTCTTATTTATTTTTTTGTTGAACACTTGGTGAGCTCATTTGATTTAGAGGCTTATAGCTTTTAGTTCTGGAAAACTTTCTTCTATTAATTTATGATTTGTTGTTTACCTCACTTTTCTCTATTCCTTCTGTAACTTGTATTATTTACATGTTCCTAAATTAACTTTATTTTTAAATCTCTATTATTTTCTTCATCTTTGTATTCTGGCTTTACTTTCTGGTTTTAATATTTATTTTCTAATATCTCTATTGATATTTTTCACATTTTAATTAGCAAAATTTTAATTTTTAGAGTCTTTTTTATTCTTTAATTGTTCTTTATTCAGAGAAATCTAATTTTGCTTTATGGATGCAATAACATCTCTTACTACTCTCTGGAAAATATTGTATACAGTCAATACTTTTTTATGTAGAGGTAGCCAAGCATAATCCCCCTTGTTGAAATAACAACTATATTGAGTTATAATAAAAAATTACAAAATTCACCACTCTAAAGTATATGCTTCAACAACTTTTATTATATTTACAGAGTTGTGCAACAAACAGCACTATCTAATTTTAAGACATTTCATCATCCAAAAAGGAACTCAAAACTTATTAGCAGAAAATCCTGGTTTCCTTCTGTCTTCAGCCCCTGAAAACCACTTATCTACTTTCTTTGTGTATGAAATTGATTATTATTCATATTTCGGTTAATGGACTCACATAATGGGTAACTTCTTGTAGCTGGCTTCTTTCACTTAGCATAATGTTTTCATGGTCCCTCCTCACAGTTGTATGTATCAATACTTCATTCACTCTTATGGGTGAATAATATTCCATTATATAAATGTATCACCTTTTGTTTACCCATTCAGAAGTTGATATACATTTGGGTTGTCTTCACCTTTTAGCTCTTATTTATTGATTGATTGATTTAACAGAGACAGAGAGAGAGTCAGAGAGAGGGACAGACAGATAGGAAGAGAGAGAGATGAGAGGCATCAATTCTACATTGTGGCACCTTAGTTGTTCAATGATTTCTTTCTCATATGTGCCATGATGGGGGGCGGCAGCTTCAGCAGAGTGAGTGACCCCTTGCTCAAGCCAGCAACCTTGGGCTTCAGGCCAACGACCTTTGGGCTCAAGCCAGGGACCATGGGGTCATGTCTATGATTCCATGCTCAAGCTAGAAACCTGTACTCGAACTGGTGAGCCTGCACTCAACCCAGATGAGCCCATACTCAAACCGGTGAACTCGGGATTTCAAACCTGGGTCCTCCATGTCCCAGTCCACTCCCTGGTCAGGCTTTAGCTCTTATTAATGCTGCTATGAACAAACATGTACAATTTTTTATATGGACATATATTTTCAAGTCTCGAGTATACACTTATGAGTGAAACTGCTGGGTCTTTTGATAATTCTAAGTTTAACATGCTTAGGAACTGACAAAATGTTTTCTGTAGTAACTGCACCATTTTACGTTCCCACCAGCAATGTACACCATTTGAAAATTTGAGTTATTTGTATTTTAATGGTTGAGTTATAAGAAATCCCCATAGGTTCTGGGTACTAAATTCTTATTAGATATATGTTTTTCAATATTTCCTCCCATTTTGTGGATTGTCTTTTTAGTTCCTTGGTAGTGTCTCTTGAGGTACAATTTTTGTTTTGATGAAATCCAATTCATGTAGCTTTTCTTTGATCATTTCCCATGTGTTTGTGTGTCATATCTAAATTCTTCCAAGAGTTCTATTGTTTTATCTCACACATTTAGGTCTTTGATCCCTTTTGAGTTAATTTTTGAATATGGTAAGACTTAGGGGTCCAAATTCATTCCTTTTCGTATATATCCAGTTTCCCCAGCATATGGAAAAGATTATTCTTTCACTCTTTGAATTGTCTTGGCATCCTTGTCTAATATCACTTAACCATAGACACATGATTTGATTTCTGAAATTTTAGTTCTAGTCCATTGACCTTTGTTTATTCTTATGGCAGTATGACACACTATTATTTTAGGTGTATAGTGAGTTTTAAATTGACAAGTGTGAGTATTCTAACTTTGTTCTTTTTTGTAAAGATTGTTTTGGTTATTATGGGCCCCTTGCATTTCTGTACAAATTTTAAGACAAGCCTGTCAGTTTCTACAAAAAAATAGCTACTAGAATTCTGCTAGAGGTTACAGTGAATCAATTTATATATTTTTGCTATCTTAAGCCCAAGGTTGCTGGCTTAAGCAAGTGGTCACTCACTCTGCTGAAGCTGCCGCCCCGCATCTTGGCACATAGGAGAAAGCAATCATTGAACAACTAAGGTGCCACAATGTAGAATTCATGCCTCTCATCTCTCTCTCTTCCTGTCTGTTTGTCCTTCTCTCTGACTCTCTCTCTGTCTCTGTTAAATCAATCAATCAATCAATAAATAAGAGTAAGTTTTCCCCTCTATATACATGAGTGGCTTTTCCATTTAATTAAGTCTTCTTTAATTACTTCCTACAGAATTTTGTACAAAGTTTTCAGTGTATGTCTTGAACTTATTCTGCCACATTTATTTCTAAGTATTTTATTCTTTTTGATGCTATTATATTCAGAATTACTTAATTTTAATTTTAGATAGTTTATTGAAAGTATAAGTAAATAATACAATGACAAACAATGCTGCACAATATTAGTTTCTAAATTTCTTAATGTAGACAACTAGAATGGGAGTTACTGAGTCATAGAATAAGCAAGTTTTTCCAGCAGTTCTTAAAATTTGATGTATGCTAGCCATCATACACTACTATAAGGTATAAGATATTAGGTAATGCAGTAATTGGCTAAACAGTGTTATCATGGAGTTTATTCCCATTCCTCTATTGATATTTCTTTTCATATTTTAATTAGCAAAAATTTAATTTACAAGGAAATTCATAAGGCTGAAGTTGGATTTCAGAGAATAAAGTAAATAAAGCATAATGTGCTTAGTAGTAAGACTCACTTGCAACCAGGGCTCAAAATACAGTTTTTAACTTTTGTTTTAAATTAATTTTCAAATAGACAATAAATTCACCAGTGTGATGGATATTCTCTCTCTCTTTTTTTTTTTTTTTTTTTTTTTTTAGAGTCAGAGAGAGGGATATATAGGGACAGACAGACAGGAATGGAGAGAGGTGAGAAAATCAATTATTAATTTTTTGTTGCCGTCGCAACACCTTAGTTGTTCATTGATTGCTTTCTCACATATGCCTTGACTGCGGGCCTTCAGCAGACTGAGCAACCCCTTGCTGGAGCCAGCGACCTTGGATCCAAGCTGGTGAGCTTTTGCTCAAGCCAGATGGGCCCGCGCTCAAGCTGGCGACCTCGGGGTCTCGAACCTGGGTCTTCCGCATCCCAGTCCGATGCTCTATCCACTGCGCCATCGCCGAGTCAGGCAAGATGGGCATTCTTATGTACAAGATTCATTAGGAAGTGCTTGCAGGAAAAGGGGAGGGAGAGAAGTAGGACCGAGTGAGCAGGACTGGAGTCTGGCCTCAGTCTGATCCCATGAATTTGTGCAACACAAACTATACTGAATTCATCCCAACATGTGAAGCAAGGAGTCAGTTTCCTGTGTCTCTGTCAGCTTTCCATCACAGATGGCCTTCTCCATTCTATGATTACCAAGAACAGTACATGTTCTAGAACTTTAATATTAATCATCCTTTTTTAGGGAGGACAGTTCTTCTTTTGTAAGCTCTGTTCTCCCTCAAAAAGTGTCCTTCTACATTTCTTCCTTTTTGATATTGGAAGACTTATCTGTACATGTCCATATTTGATTGATGCAAACTCGATCCATTGCCTGTGATGTGACGCATTTGTACTTGACACGATGATTTGTCAAGGATCAGTACAGTGCAGCAAGACGTGATTATGAGACTCATGTGCTCTGCACGGGAGACCTTGCAAAAGGACGTGATATACCTAGAGCACAAATGGTTTTGTATACTTCTTACTGAAACATGCCACGGCACATATGACATAGTCGACTCACAGTTATTTCTTTCTCAGTGAATATTTAGTCATAGGTAAGCACAATTCACATTTTATTAATTCATTATCCACTTAATAATTTCAAAATACATATAATTTTATTTACATGTATTTTCCCAAAATTAGAGTTTTAAAGTGGAAATCTAACCTCAAACCATATGTTAATAATGCAATTTTATTAAACAGTTGAATAAAACAGATGTTTTAAATTAGAAAATGATAAATATAACCAAATATCACTCCATATTAGTGGTTTTGTTTGATATTTAGTTTTGTTAATTCAGCTTCTAGAAAATTTGCCTACCATGATGTAACGTTTTCAGTTCCTAATGTTCTTGCATTGTTCATGTAGCTCTGTATTTTATTTTTAATTTTAAATTTTATTTAAGGAATGGAAAAAATAAAAAAGAGAAAATGCCATTTCAACATAAATTGAAAAAGGAATTTTCATTCCTCATATCAAAGAAAGATAGCATTGTTTTCTGCAATATTTGCAGTGGACAATTTTGTATTGCAGTTGGGGGCAGAGCAGCGATAATGAAAGACTTGACCACCAACAAACATAAGCAATCATTACATGCATTAGCTTCCAGTTGTAAAGTAACAAGTTTTTTTAAAACTTCAAATTATTCTGAAGATGAAAAACAGTTGACTGCAATGGAGGGAAAATTTGCATTTCATACCATAATTCACCATCAAAGTTTTTGAGGTATGGATTGTACAACTAAATTATTGGAAAAGTCTCACAACGCAAAATTTTCATGTGCCCGGACAAAATGCGATGGTATTTTGAAATCAGTATTTAAAAATAACTGTGACTAAATACTTACAAAGAACTTGGAAATTGCAGCATTTATAATGATTTTATCTGATGCATCAAATCATAATGAAATTAAATTGTATCCAATAACACTAAGATATTTTAATGTTACCAAGGGCATTCAAGTAAAAATTTTAAATTTAGAATCCATTGAGGGTGAAACTTCTAAATTTTGTCAAACCATCTGTATAATGTAATAAATGAAAACAATTTGAAATCCAAAGTTGTTGCACAACGGCTGATAATACAAATGCAAATTTTGGTAGGCAAAGATGCAAAGGGGTGAATAATGTGTATGTAAAATTACAAGTTATTCCAAAAGAAAATACTAGGAATAGGCTATAATGCACATATTTTTTCAAATGCAATCAACACAGTGTCATGTGCCATGCCAATTGATGTAGAAATAATAATAACTACAATTTATTTGCATTTTAGTTGTTTTACCATTCATATTGCTACTTTAAAACCATTTTGTGGAAAAGCAAATGTTGAATACAAAAAACTTTTAGGATATTCAAAAGTTAAATGGCTTGCTCTAACACCTGCTATAGAGTGTGTTCTACAATTATTTGAGCCTCTCTGTTTATACTTTTTAAGTTTAGACAAATGTCCTAAAATCCTGGAATTATTTTTCAATTATAAAATATCTGAGATATTAATGTATTTTGTACATAATCAAGCATCTATTTTTCATAAAATGATTCAGAAGGTTGAAGTTGAACACATTTCAGCTAAGGAAATTAGTCTTATTTTGAATGACTTTATCCTTCAATATAAATATCGTTTTGAAGCAAAATTTCTTCCTTTAATTTTATAAAAAAATTGACAGACTTAGAGGAATCAAATCCGGGCATAACAGAAATGTTTATCAAAGAAGTGCAGAATTATTACCAGACATGTTTTCAAATACATTGAAGAATGGTCTGAAACAAACATCACAGGAAATAACAGTTTTCAATGGTGTTTTTTAACTTCATCACAAGTATATTGGACCAATATGGAACCATGTCTTGAATTTTTATCTAAAGAAATACCAGACATCAAAGTAGATGACAATTATCTCTTTGAAGAAATTAGAAGACTGAATGTATATTTAAATTCTAAAAAATTAATACAATGGGAAAATGAATATGTCAAAATTGATAAACATGGGTGGAAATATTCAGCCATTTCAAAAATGAACATATTCTATGTGAAAATTTATTTATACTTGTTCAATTTACATTGTGCAGCCCTGGAACTAGTGCAGCAGTTCAAGGAATTTTTTCAGTTGCTAATAATTTTTGGACAAGTGAGAAATCAAGATTGAATGTTGATACTCTAGCTGTAGCACTTACTGTAAAATTCAATATGATATTTCTTGTTCAGTTATTTCCAGTATATTGTTCAAGATGATACACTGACAAAACATATTCATTCAATGGAAAAGAACTCATTTAGATAATATTAATTTAGATAATAATTGTAATTTTTTCTTATAATTATTATTAAAAATTAATAGCATGCAAGCATAATCACAATATAAAATATTATAAATGTTTTTATTATGTATTTATTACACTGTAGTGTATTATTATTGCAGTGAATAAAATTTTTCTTTTATTTAAGATATTGTTTTCTTTAATTTATTTTTGTCCTTTTTATTGTAAAACAGTTGGTCACCTTATTAATATTAAGTTTCAGTTTTCTTTTTAATTTATCTTTTTTTATTTAAAATTATGATCTAACTGATATTTATTTTCATGTATGAATTTTTCCTAATATTGTTTATTGAATTACAAATCTTTGATGTACTGATTGATAATTCAACCTTTGCCACACACTAAATTATTATACATAGTTGAGTCTATTTCTGGACCTTTAAAATAGACTGCTAAAAATAGTCTGCTGTCCATGAGGCATCTAGTATACTATTTGCACTTATATACTTTTACAATATAATTTAATATTTAATAGGGCTGTTTCCCTTTATCACTATTTTTTCTTCACAATTCCTCTGGCTATTCTTGTTTATTTTTTCAAAGAAAAAAAATTAAAATCAGTCTCTCTAAAAATATCTTTTTATTTTATTGAGATTGTGATATGTTTATAAATTGATTTAGAGTTGAAAATATTGTCACATTATATCTTCTTATCAAGATCATGTAATCTGTTTTTTGTTCACATGTTATTTACTCAACTATAGTAGTTTCTCAAAATGTACTTAATATAGCTCTTGCTCATTTCATATTATAGCCTTCAATCTATAAAATATTTTTTTTTTTACAAATGGAAGCTGATGATTTCTGTTTATTAATTATGTATCTACCCATCTCCCTGAAATCTCTACTAATATTATAAGTAGCTCTGCTACATTTTCCAAGATGCAATTATACTATCTACAGTGACACTCTACATTTTTTATTTTAAACTGAAAATGTCTTCCCCTTCAATAAACATATCAAAGTAGTGTGCAAAGAAATGCTAAATACTTGTTATCTTAGTGGCCATCTTTGCCTTGAGCTTGACTTTTATAAGCATGCGTTAGTGTTTGTCATCAAGCATGATGTGCTCAGATATTTAATTAGCTCTCCCTTTAAATTTAGCCCGCAGAGCCAGGGGACCTTCTCCCTGGACCTGCCCAAGGCTATTCATCAGTACCAGCCTTAACTATCTTTCTTCAACTTAATTACCTTATTAGACACAGAGCTCACTGCGCCCCTCAAATTCCCCTTTTATAATGAAACAAGATGCCTATTTTCCTTTTGAACATACGGTACCATCACTGATCAGGTCACCTGGTCCTGTGCCTGGGGAGCATTGCTTCCTCATCTCTGGCTTCCCTGATGTAGCCATGTAAAGCCAGTACCTGTGGCCAAGGCCATCATCACAGCCGCCTGACCGGTGCAGGCTCGCATTGGATACGGACAGTCAGTAATGAAACAACGGAGCCAAGAACTGGTGAGCCATCAGCTTTAATTCTAGCTTGCACCTGGCAGGCAAGTAAAAACACACACTGAGCTCCAAAACCCACTCATTCAGTGCTCACAAAGATACTGACTTATCCGAGTTTCCTAGAATCAAAGGTTTCTAGCTTGCCAAACTTATTCACCTCTGTTTCCCATCTCCTTCCTTCTCCCTGCACAAATTCTGCTCCAACTGGCTTCTTCCTCAGCACTTTGCCATCTTGGCTGCTTCTCCTCTCCTCCATGTGGCCTTAATTTGCTCTCCTCTCTAATACTAACCTCAGGAACCGAGAGAGAGCGAGCTCCTGGTCTGCCCCACTTTATAGTGTAGAAATCCAAACCTTTAATCCAATCTACAAACAAGAAAGTCTCTGATACAAACTCACATATCTGAGGTATAATGGGAGGATTCCTCATGAGAGTGCACCACCCCACATCATCCAATCAGTCAAGGGTGTGAGGAAAAGCTTACTCTTAAAACTTGCACGTGGGCAGTGCCATCTTTAACAAAATGAGCATAATATACCTTATCTGCCCAACAGTAGCCCTTTCCATTTATTAAAGTCTCCTATTGGTGGACGAGCAAACAGGCAGGGAAGACTGCTTCCCTGTCTCTCAGGGTTCACAAACCCTGACTTGGTCTCCATTTTACAGCTTAGACTCATTCTCTGGACTCACCCAGACTCATAGGCCCCCACAAACCTCAGCAAGGCTTTCAAGCCCCTCAGCACTCTCTCTCTCTCTGCACTCTCCAGCAAAGCAGGCTGGGGGGAAATCTCCTTCTCCAGCAAACAATAGCAAACAATGGGCCCTCCCAAGCAGGAAGGCAATCTGCAATTTGCAATCTGATGCCATGAGGGCAAGCCTTCCATAGACTGTGCACACATGGTGCCACTCCAGTACAAGTGAGAAAACTTAATGACATCTGTTTACCCAACAGGGACCAATACTGGAACCTGAAAATGTGGACAGATTAACAGTCTTTGTGTTAAACTTTGATCATTATGAGGCAGGGAATGGGAGGGGCCCAGCAAGTTCATTTCCCTCCATCCCCTGTCCCAGAGAGAACTCTGGCCACTTCTCTTGTACCCTCTCTAAAGAAGTCTTGTATATGGAGCTAATGCATCTGCCACATAACTTGCTAGTTTCCTTGTCAGTCTTCTTGTGAAGTATATTCTGCACTGTCATGTTTCACTTTACAATGTTCCTCAATTTTTCTTACTGCATTTCCCCTTTTTCTCACCCATACAGTCCTTTAAAGACTTCCCAAATAATATATTACCACTCAAGATTTGCTTTCTCAGGAATCCATGATAAAACATTTTTTTCTATTCCTAAAATACATGTAAAAATATACAGATTTGCTTATTATTGTCTCAAATTCTCTCTTTTACCTAGGGAGACATGATTTAGTAATTCTAGAAATCAAAATTATTATTTTCTTTCCTGGTAATATGTTGTAAAACTATCATTCAGGGTTCTAGCAGAGAAACAGGACTATCTGAAATAATGCAGAATAAGAGATTGATTATAGGGATTGACTTTAAGAATTTGCAGGAACTTCTATGAACAGTGCTACTTTGGCTATTTCTTTTGCATCTGGTACTGAGCCTGATGACATGTAAGGCTAGTAGCCACCACTATCACAGCTGCCTGGCACATGCAGGTTTGCATTGAACTTGGATAGATAGTAATAAAACAACGGAGCCAAGAACTGGCGGGCCATTATCTTTATTCTAGACTCGTACTGACCAACGAGTAAAAACACACAGGCACCAAAACCCATTTACATGTTCCCTGGTTTCACAACCAGGAGAATCTTTCTGGTTTTCCTAGAATCAAAGGCCCCACTAGCTTCAGCCACCTCCTTTTCCACATCTACATGCCTCCATCTTGGCTGCTGCTCTGCAACCATATGGCCTCTCTCCAAAATGGCCTCCTAGCTCCTCCTTTTAAAAAGTTTTGGCATAAAAATTCCTCCTTCAGCATACATTAGCATAACCAAGCCCTTTCCCAAGCATGAAGGTAATCAGCACTATCACGTGGCAGCAGCATCACGTGAGCAGCAGCCATTTTTAACAATAAAACTGAGCAAAACCAGAAAATACAGATTTTACAAACTTATTTGCCCAACATTCCACCCCTTTTGCTCACTTTGCAACCCACAATCCACACCACAGGCATTCCTGTGCAAGGAAATTAGGCACATTGCACAAATTATAGCAACAGCACAAGTCCTACAATTTCAACAATTACAAAGATGCCTTTCACCGGGGCTCCCCCTGAGTGAAAGGGTCTCACTGAGCACTTTGCCCGAAGTGCAAAATGTCCTTGGAGCTTCTCTCCAACTGGATGAAAAGCTTTCTGGTGCAGGGGTGCCTCCACTAGTCCTGTTCCTCCCTCCATCACATTGTTCAAAATCAGTAAGTTTATCCAACAAAGGAGCCAGTGCCTTCTCTGGTTGTAGTACAGGAATCAGTCCACGCACAGGGGGCCTTAGCACCCCCCCATCCCAGAAGTCCTGGCAGGTCTTAAGCTGTCCCAAGGAGCACGTGGCAGTGGCAGCCAGTTTTTCCATCTCTGTTCTGGAGAGCACGCTACCATCCACCTCTTTGTTCCAAAATTGCAGCAAACCTACCAGGCGCGCAGTAGAAACTCCTTGCTACTAGTCTATTACCTTCTGAAGTCTGTGGGTCACAGCTTCAGCCCGATTCTCCTCATCCTCTGAAGGAGAACTAGAAATGCCAGCTCCCACTGGTTCAGATTCACTCTGCTGGCATGGCTCCATCCCGGCCTCCTGCAGTTGCCAGTTCTCAGCAACTTCCAGGGCAACCTGCAACTCCATCTCCTGCGGCTGCCTCATTTCCAGGCACAACTCATGAACCTGATCGGCCTCTTTCTCTGGTGCTTGCTCCAGCTCCAGGCTTGGCATCTCTTTCTTTTGTGGCCATTTCAACTCCTTCAACTGCTTGGTTTGCAGGCATTGAGCAGCCTCTTCCACAGAGCTCTCAGTTTCCTCTCACATGGCTGTAAACATCAGCCAACCTACAGTCTCCAAAAGGACAGACATGGGGAACCATAACAACAGTCAGTCCTCTACCCCACGGCTCAAAGTTAGTGGTGGCTCCATACCAATCTGATCCAAATCCTGCCGCAAACTATGCCATATATATGGCCAATAGTTGTGACCATCACAGCCGCCTGGCTCTTGCAGGTTCCTATTAGATTCGGTCACATCGTGATGAAACAACAGAGCCAAGAATTGGTGGGCCATTACCTTTATTCTAGACTTGTACCGGTTAACGAGTAAAAATCCACAGGCACCAAAACCCATTCACATGTTTCCTGGTTCCACAATCAGGAGAATCTTTCTGGTTTTCCTAGAATCAAAGGCCCCACGAGCCTCAGCCACCTCCTTTTACCTATCTGCATGCCTCCATCCTGGCTACTTCTTCTCTGCAACCATCTGGCGTCTCTTCAAAATGGTCTCTTAGCTCTTCCTTTTAAAACTTTTCAGTGTGCTGCTGAAATCCCTCCTCCAGTGCAAATTAACATAACCAAGTACCTCCCCAAGCATGAAGGTAATCAGCACTATCACATGGCAGCATCACGTGAGCAGCAGCCATTTTTAAGAATAAAAGTGGGCAAAACCAGAAAATACAGATTTACAACTTATTTGCCTAACAGGACTCAAGGAAGGCTATTGGGAGGAAAAGAGGGAGTGAAGTGAGGAAACAACATGAACAACCAGAAACTTTGAGGAACAAGCCGGTCACTCACAGAACTCCCACTGGCTGCTCCCCAGCTCATTTCCTTCAACCTTGCTTTCATGGATGACTTGGTGGAGAAGCTGTTGGTTTGCTTAGGAGCCACATGTGTACCAGACCCAGAATTTTGAGTAGCTGAAAGAAAATATTTAGCAGTAGCTGCGAGTCTGGAGGCTCTGCTGCTGCCAACAAAGTGAGGTGCTAGGTTAGTGAAAACTTATGTGGGCTCCACACAGGGCCTGCAGTGCATTGACTTCAGACAGAAAACCTTGGTTATGCCTTCATTTCTGCCCTCTAGAGCTCATGTAAGTTTCTGTTGCTGTAACTCTAATTTAGTAACATTCAGGAAATTGAATCCTGGCGAATGTAATTTAGCTTAGTCAACTAACTTAATGAAGCACCAATATCACATATAAATGAAACAGGGTAGTCCTCTCCGCACAAAAGAATACTGTGTTCTATTATCTATCTTTGGGTGATGTTCATGCTTTACCTATCTAAATCATACACTCCCTTTGATATAATTTAACTTAAATATGGCAGTTTAAAGTTTACTATTAACATACCTTATCTTATGTTAGATGATCAGAGGATGAGAGGAGGGAAGGAAAAATGGGTAATTTACTCACAAATTTATTCCTATCACAAGAGGGAAGGAATGCTTACAACTATTACAGTCCTCATTCTTGCAACTGTTTACATCATTGTAGTTATTTATAATAACTTCACTCACTACTAATTCCAAATACCCTTTGCCTTCAGCAAGCATCTCAGTTGGTGAGGCTTTCTACCTGATGGGGTGACCAATGTCATTCCTGAATGGTCTGGGCCATTCACATTCCTTTCATTTGGATTTAGTTTTTCACTGACTTTAATTACAGGTCATTAGTGTATAGTTAGGTTCCCTGGAGGATCTTCTTATTCTAGACATACTCCTTCTTACCCCATTTGTGTAGTAGTAATTCAATTTTGTCTTGGTTATCAAGGTAGATAAAGCACCCCAGTCAATACTACAGCTCTCCGCTTCGCCTGTTAATTTATTAACATAGAAGCCTAAAGTGGCCATGTGCCAATTTTAATTTCTAGTTTAATGAAATTATTGGTGTGTCCCCTGGTGGAAGAATTATTCCTTTGAGAGATAAGACTTCTAGACCAGCAGAACCCAAATTTGTGGGTATGAGAACAGAAATTTTGCTAATTAATTACTAAAAGTAAAATGATAGTAGAAGTTAATCCCATTTGCTTCTTTTGGTTCCTGAACCCATAAATCCTGGTTCCTGGGGAAACACCATCGTATACCAATCATGAATTGAGAGTACATTCTGTGTCCCTGAGAACACTGTTCTCTCTGCACTGCAAAGTATTTCCACTCCATAGGCTCTTAACTGTCTTTAAAAGGTCATTCCATTGTTCTATTACTCTAGTTCTCTGGAGACATGTTAAGACAGGGAATGCCACGAGCATGGACGTACTGCTGCACTTTATTTACTATAAAATCAGTTCTTTGGTTAGAAATGGTGCTGTGAAAAATTCTGCGATGGTCACTGAAGCATTCTGCAAGTCCACAGATGGCAGTTTTGGCAGAAGTATTGCAGGCAAGGAAGGCAAATCAATTGTTAGTGTCTATTCCAGTAAGAACAAAGCACCACTCCTTCCACATGGAGGAAATCCATTCTAATCAACCTACTACCAAGTAGCTAGCTGGTTCTTTTACAGAATTGGTGCCATATCAGAGGTTCAGTGTTGGTCTTTGCTTTTGGAAAACTACTCAACTGTTGGCTGTAGCCAGATGGCTCTTAGTGAGTGGAAGTCATGCTGCTTCATCCATGCATAACCTTCATGCTTGCTTCCAGGACCTCTTCTTCATTAGCCTATTGAGTAATATATTAAAGAACTAGAGAGATATGCTGACTGAGGTCCTTGGTCAGGTAATCTTCCACCTGATTATTAAAATCTTCCTCTGATGAAGAAATCTTCACATGCAATATGAATATCTTTACACTCTACCCATTCAGAGATATTTTTCCAATAGTTTTATTACCCAGTCTCTGACCAATCTGTTAGATTGGTATTGGTATATAGATATATGCATCTGGCTATCTTATTTTCCAGGCAAAAATGAACCCTTAAGTGCTCTGCTTAATGTTTGTCTCCTGAAGGAACTTATCTTCATCAGTGTCTTTCAGAGCAAACTCAGCATGGAGTCTAGTGCTGCAGCTGCATATTTCCAGTTGATTCCTAATAATTATGCAGACTCATCTGCATACAAGACTGATGTTTTTCTTCTTCAATTTGACCATTCTTTTACACCTTTATCAGAAATTCAGGTTTTCTCTTTATTAATTGGCTTCTTGTAGCCATTGTCCATTTTTGTATTGGTGACCTCTTAATAGTGGTTGTTTCACATGTTCCATCTTGATCCTCTTTTTTCCTGCTAATGGTTTAAAAATGTGTTTGATACTCTAATTGTCAGAATCTATATGAACAAAAGATTAGAATAAGTTTTCTTTGCTTTTAAATAAGTTTTTTCTTCAATAGTCATTAAATTTTGGGAGCGGATAGAGGTGTGGAAAGAGGATCAACTGCACAGTCAGTGTTCCCAAGCAAGGTTTCCTGTGAAGGCAATGGAGCAGACAGTCTAGAGGTCTTCCTAACTGCAGAAATAAATGGGACTTTATTCTAGGTGTGAGTAGTTTCAGAGTATTTGACTCCTCAGTTGATCTTTCTTTCTTTCTTTTTTTTCAGTGTGTCATTGAGGTCTTAGTTATTTTTTATTATTTCTGTCCCCAATACCCACTGTGAGTCTCTCCCCATAAAGACAGTCCACTATCTTGAGAGAACAGCTCTTAGGTTTTATCCTAAGCCTAAGGTCCACACTTTCTTCCAGGTGGGACCATATTCTGTACACATGAAATGCAGAAAGGGGAAGAGTTGGTCTACCGATTCAGTTGTGCTGAAACCAGCTCTCCATTTAGTTATACTGTGATTGTTTCTGCTGTTTGCATTTGTGGACTTTGAGTGGGGAGCTTTTCTATGACTTCTGTGGAAGAGCCTGGACAAACATCCTTATCTGAAGCTTGGTATAACAGTTTATAAAGATCAAGAAAGTTTTATTTGAATAAAGGTGGTATTAAAGCTAATCACAGAGGGAAAAGATTACTCTGGACCAATTACATTTCTATATGATTAGAGAAGATATTTAGTATAACTTCGGGAAAGTTACATGATCTTTATGTTTCTCAGGTTGGACTTTTATCGAGTTGATAGTGTTGATGTGAAATTAAACCAGTTATATATAAAAAGTATTTAGAATCATGCCTTGCATAAGTGTGCTCTAAATTATTTTATTATTCTATTGTTATTTATATTACACAATTTAGGTTATATAAATATATTTGGATTTATAACTGTTTATACAGATGTAACAATGACATTTTAAAAATAATGTTTTTTTCTTTTTAATTTTGAAACAAATTTAAACTTATAGAAAAATTGAACTACAATAAAAAAACAATCTTTCCTTTGAACCACATGAATTATTTGCAACTCTGGGCCCCCAAATAAAGTGCATTTTCTGCAAACAAGAATATTGACCCATATAACCACAGTCCTACTGGCAACATTAAAATATTAATCCTATTATTTACATATAATCCTCAGACTCCAATCAAGCTTCACCAATTATTGTTACAACAATTTTCCGTAGAGTGAAAGAGTACATTTCAGAATCATGTGGCCATTAAGCTATCATGCCTACTTCAGTATGGACTATCTCATCAATCTTTCCTTGGCTTTTGTGACCTTTACACTTTTGAAAATTATAGAAGTGTATCTTGCAGACTGTCACTCAATTTGATTTTGCCTGATATTTCCTCATCATTAGATTTAGATTATATATCTTGGGCAAACATATCACAAAAGCGATGCCGTGTTCTCGTCATTGTACCTTATGAAGTGGTGCACAAACTTTGATTTGTCCAATGATGCTACCTTGATCCCTGATTAAGATGATGTTTGCCATGATATCTCCTTTAAAAGTTACTTTTTACTTTGTAATTAGTAAATATTTTGGGGAAATGCCTTATGAAGCTATATAAATATTCTTTTCCTTAAAAGTTTTTGATTTATTCACCTGTCTAAATGGATTATGAGTTTCTATTTTATTGAATAATTTATAATCCACTAGTGTCATTATTTGGTATGGATATTTTCCAAAATTTGACCATTGGGAGCTTTTTAAGTTGATTCCTGTGTCATTTTTGACATGACTCTTAAAGTACCTCAACACTTTTAGTACAACAAAAAATGTTTCAGGCCCATCTGTACTTTTCCTGTCCCAGCCCTGGAATCAGACATTTGTCTTAGGAGTCCTGGATCCTTTACATAAATAATGTTATTTAGTTTTTTAAGACTTTGTTTATTCATTTTAGAGAGGGGAGGGAGAGAGAGAGAGAAGGGGGAGGAGGAGCACAAAGTATCAACTCCCATATGTGCCTTGACCAGGCAAGTCCAGGGTTTCGAACCGGTGACCTTACCATCCCAGGTCAACTCTTTATCCACTTCACCACCACAGGTCAGGCTGTTATTTAAAATCAAGATCTAATGTTAACTATGCTCACTATTGTGGGGGATTTTCACTGGTACCAGGCTTTGTAAGTAGAGAGAGCTAAGGAATATGTTTATGTATTATATATATACCTATTTATTTCTAGTTCAACTTCTTTTTAGACTTTTTAAAATTTAATTTATTGTATTTACATAGATTCTAGAGTCTCCCCAAAAGCATCCCCCCACCCCCCGTATTCCTCTCAACTTTTAAATATTGAAAAGCAGTAGCTCACTGATACTCTTGATTCCAGATTAATGCAACATATCTGTGATTCTTTGTTATGACAGGGAAGTTTGGTTAATGTATTTATTTCACATTTTCTTTTTAATCCAAGTACACCCCACTCACTCTAACAACCTGTTTGGATGCCCTGCTTTCCCTAGTCTCACTTCAACCCCTGTGCTGCTCTGAATCCTTGCCCAGGCGCCCTCCTCACCTGACTCAGGCCCATTTCCCACCTCACATGGAGTCACTCCTTATCTCACTTGGGCTTTGATTCTCCACTCCTATCATGTGTAGAACCATCTAATGGCTTTCAGACTGTGAATTGTCTGGAAAAGCTAAGAGAAGGTGGAGGTCCTGAGAGGGCTTTGGGCAGAAGAAATAGATGTATGAGTTGTCAGCAAAAAGAATGTCTACATATGAACTCACTCACTTCTTCTAGTTGTGATTACATCTTCTGGTTACATCTCTGCCCCCATGTGATCATTGGCCCCCCAGTCCTCACACCCCAGGTTCTATAACTGGTAGAAATATTCATGAACCTGCAAAGTTTCAGCTCTAGTTTTGTTTCTCTCTTCTTTCTGATACCTGGAAATTACCCTTGTTTTCATTTTGAACCTGACTCTGCATTTGCTATTTTGGTTATAATGTATCCAGCCTATTTATAAGTTTGTAATGAGAAAAATGTTTATATCAGCTTGGCTTACCACGTTGCCAGACTTCTTTTGATACAATTTTTAAACATTATTCTGTCAGATTTATGGGATCACTTTCTAAATGATATTGATCAAAGAAATGAAATAGAGGATGACAGATGTTTCTATTTATAATTTATCAAAAATGTTTCCAGCAGGTAACTATATTTAGTAGTACCATTATCATAAAAGTAGTTTAGCTTGAAGCATTATCTCTTAAATGGAACAACATGGTTACTATCTTAATGGCACACCTTTCATTACAGTTTATACATCAGTGTGGCATAATATTGTAAAATATTAAAATAACATGGAGGATTTTGCGAGCAAGATGGCGACGGAGTAGGCGGACGTACCAACTTCCAACTCCCAGAACCAAAGTGGATTACAACGCAATTTTAAGAACCATCACCTGGATAAACCAACTTTGAACAAAACTAAGTGGACTCTTCAACCAAGGAACACAGAAGAAGCCACATCGAGACTGGTAGGAATAGCGAAAACGCGAAAAGGGCTGCCCAGCTCCCCGGAGCAAACGGCAGCCCGGAGAGACCCGTGTGGCGGGAGGAAAGTTTGGCAGAGAGGGAGGGACCTGGGTCCCAGGAACCAAGCCCCAGCCTGCAGTCCCAGAGCCTAGAAGAGGCGTTTGGACAGATTTGATATGTGAAACAAGTGAGGGAGCTCCCAGGCCTACAGTGTGGAGTATTAGGTCCCTTCCTACTCTGCTGAGGGCTGCTTAAGGTTTTGGGGCGGCAGGACGCTGAAAGGCGGTTCTGTCGGCGTGGGCAGAGGCCAAGCCGGTGGGAGATCGGTCTAGCCCAGAGGGTAGGAGGGTAAGCGCGAGAGCGGTCCGGAAGCTGCGGGCCCGCCTTTAATCCCACTTACGGGGACAAAGCGGGAGGCCAGGAACAGGCAGGCCCTGCGCAAGCCGACCCTGACCGTGGGGACCGGGCTAGGACCAGGGACGGGCAGGGGCTCGCGGCTGAGCTGACACTACCAGTCCCCTCGCCCCCGGCCGGAGAAACCGCGGTTGGCCAGTATACGTGCGCGAGCGGGCTCCGAGCATGAGAACGGGGTGGACCCCGAGAAGGGTGGAGGCTCGCAGCTGAGCCCACGCTATTATCCCCATCCGGCCGGAGAAAACGCGAATAGCATTCATACGTGCACGAGCGGGCTCCGAACACGGGGGCGGGGTAGAGTCCGGGACGAGCGGAAGTACGCAGCTCGGCGGAAGCCAGCAAACACGCCCGCCCCAATAAACCTTGGTTTCCGACCCTGCGCAAAGGGCCCTGGCCTCGAGGGCGGGGCTAAAGCTCCGGACGGGCAAAGGCTTACAGCTGAGAGCACGTCAAAAGCCCCGCCTAACCCGCGGAACTGTAGCGAGCAGGCTCCGACTGCTGGTTCTGGGCGGAAGTCCGGAAATAGGCTGGGTCCGCAGCTGAGGAAAGGTGCTCACCTCTACCCTTGGTGCTGATCTTGTGGCTTCAGTGACAGCCCCTCCCACGGAGGAGAGGCAGAAATCACAGCAAAAGCCACAGTGGGCCCGCGCTGGCAACGCTCATACCCAACCACCCTAGGCACCGGCAGAGGGGGTGGGGGGCCTGCAGATAGACCACACCTAGAGAACACAAAGGCAAAACCTACTGGACTCCAGTGGCCACAACTTGCTTATACACAGAAAAAATGGTCAGGCAGAGGAATGCAAACCAAATGAATCAAGAGAAATCCCCAGAGAAGGACCTGAATGAACCAGATATAACCAAATTACCGGAAGCAGAATTTAGAATAATGATAGTTAGGATGTTCAAAGAAATTAGAGCAACAATGGATAGTCATTATGAACACCTAAATAAAGAGATAACAAGTATAAAAAATGAAATTGAAATAATAAAAAAGAATCAGACAGAAATGACAAATACAGTATCAGAACTGAAGACCACAATGGAAGGAATTAAAAGCAGGATGGATGATGCTGAGGATCGAATAAGCGAGTTAGAGGACACAATAAACAAAGGCACAGAAGCAGAGAAGAAAAAGGAAAAGAGACTTAAAAAATGTGAGGAAACTCTAAGGGAGCTTTCTGACAACATGAAGAGAAACAACATTCGCATCATAGGGGTGCCTGAAGAAGAGGAGAGAGGACAGGAAATGGAAACTTTGTTCAATCAAATCATAACAGAAAACTTTCCTAAATTAAGGCTGGGAAACACTCCACACATTCAAGAAGCACACAGAACTCCATTAAAGAGAAACCCAAAAAGATCTACACCAAGACACATCATAGTTAAAATACCAAAGCTAATGGATAAAGAAAAAATTTTAAAAGCTGCTAGAGAAAAAAACGCTATCACCTACAAAGGAGCCCCCATAAGGATGACATCAGACTTCTCAACAGAAACACTTGAGGCCAGAAGGGAATGGCAAGAAATAATCAAAGTAATGCAGAACAAGAACCTACAACCAAGACTACTTTATCCAGCAAGGCTAACGATTAAAATTGAAGGAGAAATAAAGAGCTTCCCAGAAAAAGAAAGCCTCAAGGAATTCATAAAAACCAAACCAATTCTGCAAGAGATACTAAGGGGCCTCTTGTGAACAGTTTAAAGGGAGGAATGAATAGAGCAAAAGAAGAATACAGCTTTAAAGAATAAAATGGCAATAAACAACTACATATCAATAATAACCTTAAATGTAAATGGATTAAATGATCCAATCAAAAGACATAGGGTAGCTGCATGGATAAAGAAACAGGACCCATACATATGCTGTCTACAAGAGACACACCTTAAAACAAAAGATGCTCATAGACTGAAGGTAAAAGGATGGAAAAAAATATTTCATGCAAATGCAAATGAAAAAAAAGCAGGGGTAGCAATACTTATATCAGACAAAATGGACTTTAAAACAAAGGCTGTAGTAAGAGATAAAGGAGGACACTACATAATGATAAAGGGAACAATTCAACAGGAAGATATAACTATTGTAAATATCTATGCACCAAATATAGGAGCCCCGACATACATAAAGCAAACTTTGATGGATATAAAGGGCGAGATTAACAGCAATACTATCATAGTAGGGGATTTCAATACCCCTCTAACAATACTGGATAGATCCTCAAGAAAGAAAATTAATAAAGAAACAGCAGACTTAAAGGATACACTAGATCAACTTGATTTAATAGATATCTTCAGAACTTTTCACCCTAAAGCAGTAGAATATACATTCTTCTCAAGCGCTCATGGTACGTTTTCTAGGATAGACCACATGTTAGGACACAAAAATGGTCTCAATAAATTTAAGAAGATTGAAATCATATCAAGCATTTTCTCTGATCACAATGCCATGAAACTAGAAATTAACCACAAAAGAAAAACTGAAAAATACTCAAACACTTGGAAACTAAATAGCATGTTATTAAATAATGAATGGATTAACAATGAGATCAAAGAAGAAATAAAAAAGTTTCTAGAAACAAATGATAATGAGCATACATCAACTCAAAATTTATGGGACACAGCAAAAGCAGTTCTGAGAGGGAAGTTTATTGCACTACAGGCATATCATAAGAAGCTAGAAAAAGCTCAAATAAGCAACCTAACCCTGCATCTAAAAGAACTAGAAAAACAACAACAAATAAAACCCAAGACAAGTAGAAGAAAGGAAATAATAAAGGTCAGAGCAGAAATAAATGACATAGAGGCTAAGGAAACAATACAGAGGATCAATGAAACAAGAAGCTGGTTCTTTGAAAAGGTAAACAAGATTGATGAACCTTTAACTAGACTCACCAAGAAAAAAAGAGAGAGGACTCAAATAAATAAAATTAGAAAGGACAGTGGAGAAATAACAACTGACACAACAGAAATACAAAGCATTGTAAGAAAATACTATGAAGAACTATATGCCAAAAAATTAGACAATCTTGGTGAAATGGACAAATTTCTTGAATCATATAACCTTCCAAAAATCAATCTGGAAGAATCAGAACACCTAAACAGACCAATTACAACAAATGAGATAGAAACAGTTATCAAAAAACTCCCAACAAAGAAAAGTCCTGGGCCTGATGGCTTCACAAGTGAATTCTATCAAAAATTCAAAGAAGAACTAATTCCTATTCTCCTCAAGCTATTTCAAAAAATTCAAGAGGAAGGAAGACTTCCAAACTCCTTTTATGAGGCGAGCATAATTCTGATCCCAAAACCGGGCAAAGACAACACAAAGAAAGAAAATTATAGGCCTATATCCCTGATGAATTTAGACGCTAAAATTCTCAACAAAATATTAGCCAACCGGATCCAGCAATATATGAAAAAAATCATACACCACGATCAAGTGGGATTTATTCTGGAGAGGCAAGGCTGGTTCAATATTCGCAAATCAATCAATGTGATTCACCATATAAACAAAAGGAAGGACAAAAATCACATGATAATTTCAATAGATGCAGAAAAGGCATTTGATAAAATCCAGCACCCATTCATGCTCAAAACTCTCAGTAAAGTGGGAATACAGGGATCATTCCTTAACATGATAAAGGCCATCTACGATAAACCGACAGCAAACATCATACTAAATGGACAAAGATTAAAAGCAATCCCCTTAAGATCAGGAACCAGGCAGGGTTGCCCACTTTCACCACTCTTATTCAACATAGTTCTGGAAGTCCTAGCTACAGCAATCAGACAAGAAGAAGAAATAAAAGGCATACAAATTGGAAAAGAAGAAGTAAAACTGTCATTATTTGCAGATGATATGATATTGTATATTGAAAACCCTAAAGTCTCAGTCAAAAGACTACTGGACCTTATAAATGAATTCAGCAAGGTGGCAGGATATAAAATTAATACTCAGAAATCAGAGGCATTTCTATACACCAACAATGAAATATCAGCAAAAGAAATTAAGGAAACAATCCCCTTCACTATTGCAGCCAAAAAAATAAAGTTCCTAGGAGTAAATTTAACCAAGGAGGTTAAGGACTTGTACTCGGAAAATTATAGAACATTGATAAAAGAAATCAAGGAAGATACAAACAAGTGGAAGCATATACCGTGCTCATGGCTAGGAAGAATAAACATCATTAAAATGTCTATATTACCTAAAGCAATTTATAAATTCAATGCAATACCAATTAAAATACCAATGACATACTTCAAAGATATAGAACACATATTCCAAAAATTTATATGGAACCAAAAAAGAACACGAATAGCCTCAGCAATCTTAAAAAGAAAAAATAAAGCAGGAGGTATCACGCTTCCTGATATCAAGGTTTACTATAAGGCCATTATACTCAAGACAGTCTGGTACTGGCATAAGAACAGGCACATAGATCAATGGAACAGAACAGAGAACCGAGAAATAAACCCACAGCTTTATGGACAACTGATATTTGACAAAGGAGGAAAGAACATACAATGGAGTAAAGACAGCCTCTTTAACAAATGGTGTTGGGAAAATTGGACATCTACCTGCAAAACAATGAAACTAGACCATCAACTTACACCATTCACAAAAACAAACTCAAAATGGATAAAAGACTTAAATGTAAGCCGTGAAACCATAAGCATCTTAGAAGAAAACATAGGCAGCAAGCTCTCCGACATCTGTAGCAGCGGTATATTTGCCGATTTATCTTCATGGGCAACTGAAATAAAAGGCAAGATAAACAAATGGGACTATATCAAACTAAAAAGTTTTTGCACAGCTAAAGACAATAGGAACAGAATAAGAAGACAAACCACACAATGGGAGAACATATTCGACAGCACATCTGATAAGGGGTTAATAACTAAAATTTATAAAGAACTTATAAAACGCAACACCAGGAAGACAAACAACCCAATCAAAAAATGGGCAAAAGAAATGAATAGAAATTTCTCCAAAGAGGACATACAGATGGCCAATAGGCATATGAAAAAATGCTCAACATCACTAATCATTAGAGAAATGCAAATTAAAACCACAATGAGATATCACCTCACACCAGTCAGAATGGCACTTATCAGCAAAACAACACAGAATAAGTGCTGGCGAGGATGTGGAGAAAAGGGAACCCTTCTGCACTGCTGGTGGGAATGCAGACTGGTGCAGCCACTGTGGAAAACAGTTTGGAGATTCCTCAGAAAATTAAAAATTGAACTGCCTTTTGACCCAGCTATCCCACTTTTAGGAATATACCCTAAGAACACCATAGCACTGTTCGAAAAGAAGAAATGCGCCCCCATGTTCGTGGCAGCATTGTTCACAATAGCGAAGATCTGGAAACAGCCCAAGTGTCCGTCAGAAGACGAGTGGATTAAAAAGCTATGGTACATATATACTATGGAATACTACTCAGCCATAAGAAACGATGACATCGGATCATTTATAACAAAATGGATGTACCTTGATAACATTATACGGAGTGAAATAAGTAAATCAGAAAAAAAGAAAAACTGAGAACAGCACGATTTCATACATAGGTGGGACATGAAAGTGAGGGTATGAGACATGGACAAGAGAGTGTTGGTTATGGGATGGGGTGAGGGAGGGAAAAGTGGGATAGGGAGGAGGGGAGGGACACAGAGAAAACCAGATTGAAGGTGACAGAGGACAATTTGACTTTTGGTGATGGGTATGCAACACAATTGAATGATAAGATAACCTGGAGATGTTTTCATTGTACATATGTACCCTGATTTATTGGTGTCACCTCATTAGAATTAATAATAATAAAATATATATTAAAATTAAAAAAAAAAAAATAACATGGAGGATTTTCACATCCATGTCCAGGCAGGATCTTATCCTGGCAGAGTTCCTATGGGCACAAGGAATATGAAAGCTGAGAGAGACATTGCATTCTTGATATTTAAATTTCAAAATGTGTGGTATAAATTTAAGGGAGAAAGAAAAGCAATTATATATGATATCTGCTCACTCCTCTTGACAGAATAGATTTTTTGAAAGGTAATGGCTACTGAAAGTGGTTATTGAGTCAGAAGTGAGAAACCATCATTCATCTGAGCGAGCTCCACCCTGGACCCGTGTAAGGCACGTGATGGCCAAGTCAGACCCTGAAAACCCTCGAGGCTCTAGGTACATGAAAGTCTGTCTGTATTAACAATTGTCCTGGCTGATGCTTTCTAAGGAGGACAGCATCAATTCCTCTTTCAGTGGTCTGAGACCATGTGGGGACCAGCCTTTACCTTCAGATCAGAGAAGTGAAGTCAAACTCCATGGATATTTGTTCAGCTTGCACACCACACAAGTTGCCACACCTAAGGCATGCTGGGCATCTGGTAGATGTCTTATTTAGTTGAGAAAATGTTTGTACTTTTATTATAACTTTGTTTTCTTCACATATAAGTGATTTGTATATTTCTTATGATGAACTTACAGCAGATGGCAGCAGAGTATATTATTCTAACAAATTCAGCCTATTACAATAATTTTCTGACAAATGAAAGTGAAGTATCTTGTTCTAACAGAACTGATTTTTTCCCCTACAGGAACATACCCAGTAATTGAAAGACTTTTTTGATGTAACAACATTTCAATAAGGAGTTTCTGCTGCTTTTCCCACTGATGTTCTGACTAGTATCTAAAAATAATAAATTAATGAACCCTTTTTGTTTTTCAGTTTATATATCTGCCATTTGTTGACTGTTAATTTATCATTTGAAATTCACAAGTACCTCCAAATGACATGACTCAATATGAAAAAAATCTATATACATTTACTATTAATAATCCAAGTAAATATTAGCTCAATATAAATTAAGGATTGCAAAATTATGCTTAGCTAGTTATATTATAGAAATTATTTATTTTTAGTATGAAAATTTAAAGTCAAAGTTAACTTCGTAAAAATTTAGCAACTTAATATATACATTTTACCTTATAAAGTATAAGTCCTAAAATACCAACTCTTTATTAAAGAATGCTTTACAATATTGAAAGAATAGTGTGGCCTTCTGTGTGATACACAGACCAATAAGATTAGAATCTTGGTAGGTTTTAGAAATGCAGAATCTCAGGCACTGAAACAAAAATTACATTTTAACAAAATCCCATGTTATTTATCTGTGTATTAATGTTTGAGAAACACTCTTCTAGATAGCATATACTATTTGAAAAATTACACAAAAAGTAAATACTACAAGTATATTTAAATTTTACAGTAGTCAATTAACAATAAACATAGTAAAGGAGTATGATATTGATGGGACATTTATATATACAAAATTTAAAAAACTACAGTTCTCTAAAATGTGATATGGCTTTTTAAAATAATGAAATATATTTGCATTAGTCATTTATAATATGAATTTCTAATACCTTATAGATTTGTATCTATTTGACTTTTGCAATATTTTTCTTATAATAGATGTTCCATCTAAAAAGTACTAATTATTAAAAACTTAAAATCATTAATGTCTAAGGAAAATGTTTTTGTGTATTTACAGTCACTTTTTCTATAAAAATGATGATGCTAGAACAAGCAAGCATCAAAACTGCCACAAAGAATATTGTTTTATGAAAGGGAGAGAAATTACTTCATAACACATTGTTATGTTCTAATGATTTGGCTCTTAACTCCCAATTATCTTTTCCATTAATTCAATTATTTGGTCTGTGTAATTTATATGAAATGAGCTTGTTGTTATTATTGTGAAATAAATAATACACTTCTCAAGAAAGAGTTCTTTACTGAGTAAGGAACCCTTTTGTTTTTTACATTCACATGGAGACATGACAAATGTTAGCAGTGGCTTGAGGGAGCTAAGTTGGACATAGTTAGGAAAAGAAAGTCCCCTAACTTGGTTGTGGCCCACCTAGAAGGACTCAGCTTCCCACCTGTCCCTGGGCAGAGACTGTTGTAGCCCCATTCAACAGAATTAATGTAATTCATGAGTTTAAATTATGATTACTATGTTTTACTGCTTTGGGACTGTTAATACAACAGTTTCTCTAACACGGTCACTTTGTTTCTCTGTGGTGTTTTTCCTTGCTATGATTAGTCTCATTTTAAAAAATCAGTTTTTTTTTTTAAATCAATTACATATGACATTATTCTAACTTATTTCAGCCACTATTTAAGTCTCTAATATGGTGTGTGGGGGACACTTGCTTGCTTGCGTGGCTTTTGTTTTGTTTTAGTTTTATTATAGGAACTTGATTCCTGAGGTACTGAGTCAATCTTTTCTTCAGTTGCTTTTGAAAATCATGCTAAGCATTTTAATGTAAGCCTGCTCATTTAAAAAAATAGTTTGCAAATCACCTTTCTTAGGCTCACTAAGAAAAATGAATAAAATGAAAAAGGATTTTTAGAAAACCTTAATAGGTAGAGTGCAGATTTATCACATGGGAACCTGCTTTGCTGGAATGCAGCAATAGATGTCCATTGGTCAGTCTCATTCACATGAGGAAACTCTATTACTTGCTATGAGCAAGAGAAAGGTTACCTGACCCAACTGGAGAGTATTAGCTTTTTTGTTCAGCTTTGAAAAAATTGCTTTGCCACTTAGGTCAGCATCATGATGTAAATCTTAATGAAACTTCCTTAGACAGGAGAGTAAATCAAGCTGTTTGGCCACCCTGATGCTCTCTTAATCTGCCTTTCTCTTGCTGTGTTTTCCTCGCTCAGGTTTGGGGAGCACAGGTCTCCAGGCAAGACTCACTGCAGAGTGGCTGTCACTCCACCCCAGTCATCTTGGCCCTTGTGGCACGCAAGGCTGAGGGTCCCAGAGTCATGCACTAGTTCTCTTTCTTTATGGAATAAAATTCTAAAAAGAAGATCAAGTTTTCCTTTCATTTCACTTGAAATTTTTTTTTAAACTGCCTTTTAGTTGAGATCCTAGGTCTCTATTACATATGAGTAAGTGAATGATATTATTATTATAAAAGAAATGTTATCTGAATTATTATTTTATTTTATTTTATTTTTACAGAGACAGAGAGATAGTCAGAGGGAGTGATAGGGACAGACAAACAGGAACGGAGAGAGGTAAGAAGCATCAATCATCAGTTTTTTGTTGTTGTTGCGACATCTTAGTTGTTCATTGATTGCTTTCTCATATGTGCCTTGACGGTGGGCCTTCAGCAGACTAATTAACCCTTTGCTGGAGCCAGCAGGCTTGGGTCCAAGCTGGTGAGCTTTGATCAAACCAGATGAGTCCGCGCTCAAGCTGGCGACCTCAGGGTCTCAAACCTTGGTTCTTTCTCATCCCAGTCTGAGGCTCTACCCACTGTGCCACTGCCTGGTCAGGCTTTCTGAATTATTTTAACTATTTATTTTAATAGATTAGTAGGAGGGATAAAGATACTAAACAAATGAATTAGATTGATTCCTATGATCTTTATAGGTATAGTTATTGAATTAGACTCCGCTTTTTCTTAGAAAAGTGAATTATTTTAAAACACAATAAGGCACTCAAATAATCTAGGTGAAATCTAAGCAAGCTTTCAAAGAATGCAGTGTTTGGAATCATTTTCTCATTCATTCAAACAATCATATATCCTTGACAACTACTTACTGAAAACCTGATTAGTATGAACATGTCAAGTTCTTTTCTTATTATTAGGGATACTGCAGTGAAGAAGACATACCAGTTCCTTACTTTCACAGAAATTTTGTGAGTATGGGGAAAACGAGAAAACAGATAAATTGGCCATTTTAGATAGTGGTACATGCCATAAAAAAATTAAATGTAATTATATGAAGGGATGACTTATAGGAGGAGATTCAAAATTTAATTAAATGGTCAGAGAAAGCAACATTTAGGTTGTGACCTGTTTTACGACTGTCCTGAGGTAGAGAATTAGAGGCAGAGAATATAGCAAGTGCAAAGGCTTTAAGGTAAGAAGAAACTTGGAGGAGGAGCAATAGGACTGAAGCCCAACTGGTAAGAGGCAAAGTTTTGGGATAAACTGGGATAGCTAGGCAGATTATTTAAGAACATGAGAAGGGGGTTCACTTTCTTCTAAGAGCTATGGGAAACCAGCGCACAGATTTAAGCAGGTGTGTGACATGGTATACTTCATATTTTTAAAATATAATTTTGAAAGGATTCTAAGAGTAAAAAAGCATGAAACAAAGTATCAGGAGACCACTGGGGTGACCCAGATGACAGACGACAAGGACGCTAGCAGTGGAGATAAAGGAGGGAGATTGTTTGGGGACATATTTTGAACTGGAAATTATAGTGTAAATGGATTTCAATAAAGTCTTTAGGTCAGTCCAGAAAAGACTTTGACATATTAATGCATCAATATTTGGAAAACAATATATTAGTACAGGTATTTGAGGTAATAAGCCTTTTATAAATAGGAAATTTCATCTTGAATCTTAATAATAAGACACACATATAGAGTTAAGAGAAATTGCAATCTAAGATATCAGTTTAATTTGTATTTAATTTTATAATATCAGATAAATGTAATCTTTTATAAGTATATACATAAATTTTTAGGTATCAATTAAATTATCATTTATATCCTTGTTTTAAAGATATTTTTTCAAAAATTTGTCTTCCTAAATATGAATGTACCAGCATAAAAATATATAACACACTGGAAATGTACTTCAAATAAATAAAAGTAAACAAAATCATACTGAATATCTTAGGGAAAGTGTATTTATTCAGTCATCTCAAACATTTTAGGGTTTCTGTAAAAGTAGAGGATTTTCTACCAGCTATTCCTCAAATTTCTCAAATTAATTAGATTTCTGACTGCAGAGTCACTGGGCTGTAGCCGAGGCATGGTTCTGGGCATGGGAAGCATTTCTGAACCATCTAATGGTATCAAGGTAGAAATGCCATGGCAGATGCCGCATGGCCCCCACACTTCTTTTTCTGTAATCCCTACTCCCCAGCTGTGTGACAACATCAAAACATGTGCTGAGACAAACACATGTTTTTCTGTTTTCTAGAAAATCCTCATGAGTGGTAATGGAATTTTGACAAGGTGATAAATAAGGATGTATACAGAAGATAATGGGATGTTAGGCATTAAGAAAAATATTTTAGGTAGGAAGGTGAAAGAAATGACAAGATGGAAGAAAATAGGAAAAGTAATCATTGCTAAATTTTAATAGATATTCAATGCATCATTTGAAAACCTATCTATTCAGAAATAAAATCATGTTGTATTAGTCATATAACAACAGGCCTTGCAGTTAAATTTGGGGTTTAGTCATAAATTCTGGGGACAGTATTCTAAAACCTCTAGCTGGGACTCACAACAACAAACCTCTCTTTTCTTTTCCCCTAGGTACTAGATAAGAGTACTTACTCTTTCCAAATGAATTTTAGAGTTAGCAGTGTATGTTAGTTTTCTAGGGCTGGCCAAAACAAAATGCCACAGATTGAGTGGCTTGAACAACAGAAATTCATTTTTGCACAGTTCTGGAAGCTAGAAGTCCAAGATCAAGATTTAGATTCTTCTGAGGCTTCTCCTAAACTGGTAGATGGCTGAACTTTTAGATGGTTGGCTGTCATCACATGAACTTTCCTCTGTGTGTGTGCATCCTGGGGGTGTCTCTGTTCACATTTTCTTTTCTTATAGGGACACTAGCCATGTTGGATTAGGACCCGCAACCCCAATGGCCTCTTCTTAATTTAATCACTTCTTCAAAGAACTTAACCCCACATATGGTTACATTCTAAAGGACTGGTGTTAGGTCTTTAACATATGAATTTTGGACAAATCTAACATACAAGTTTAATCCATAGTAGTATGCTCAATTTTATTTTGAATTATTAAATTATAGTATGTAGACAATTTTATATCAACATATATTATTGCTTAGTACCTTGACTCTAAAAAAAATTGATTTTGCCTGAAAATTATAATTACCAAAAATTCCTAATAGGTATTCAGTTTCTTTTGGAATATAGCAGTATAACTTTTTCCTCTGGATTTGTCTTTATTATTTTTTTATTTATCTATCTATTTATTTATTGAATCTCTTGGGGTGACATTGATAAAATTATATAGGTTTCATAGAGCAGTATGTATAGTTTTGAATCATCTTATTTTTTTTTCCTGAAAACCCTATAGAACAAACTAACAAAAAATTCATAATCTATCTTTTTAACAAAGCAATGTGTAAGAGAGAAAGTACCTGCAAATTTAAGATTATTTGCAAGGGCTTCAAAGGCAACTAAGCTGACCCGAGTGGGGAGCAGACCCATGTGGGAGGTTTTGACAGAGCTGTGGGGAAGAAAATGAGTGCAGGTGGGACCTGTTATAGCAGAACTGATAAATTCACCACAAATAGTAATCCAGAAAGATAAGACCCTATCCTGAGGGTGAGACTTGAGATTGGAAAGAACATGATATCTGAGATTGTTCAAGACAGAAAGAATAGATATTTCCAGCCAGAAAAAAAATCCTTTGATAGACAAAGGTCATTCACTTGTGATGACAACTTAGACAGAAGTCAGAAAAACTGACAACTGCTTGTAGAAGTCTTCCAGAGCCTGATTAAATTCTAAGAAGTAGTAAAGGCCAGCCTTTCCAGAGTTTCCATACAATGGAGAAATTGTCCTTGGTTTGAGATGTCCTTGACTGGTAAAATCTGGAAAAATATCACAGTCTCAACAAATATATTTAAAACTGCCAGGAAGTTTTCAATTATTCAAATAACAAGTAATAGTTATAGTATTCATACAAAAAATATTATAAAAATGTGACAAGTAGTACAACTTTCCTGGTGATGATAAAAATATACCAGAAAATGTGTTAAAATAAAGCTAATGGAAACTGTAGTCAGCATACCAACATGAATTAAAAAGAAATATGGAGTCATAAAAAAGAACTTATGAAGTAGAAGTAGAAGATCTCAGGAAGATAATGGTCAAACAACAGAAATGTAAAACTACAACTGGAAGCAATTGGTAGAAAAATAGAAGAAAAAGTTAAAACTGAGAAATAGGAATTGTTTTCTAAGAACACAGAAGCACTTTAAGGGAAGATAGAAATGTGAAAAAGAAAATATACGAAATAAAATAAACATAAAGAAGTAAAATATTATAAGAAATTTATAGATTATATAAATCAGAAAAAAGATCCAGGAAATAAATACTGATAATTGGAGACCCTCTCCCCCACAAAAAACTAAAACAATAGGACAAAACAACTATTTAAAATTATGCCTAAATAATTTATTGAAACCAAGAGACTAAAATACTTCAAATTTTGAATTGAAAGGGCACACTTTTAACAGGCAAACATTGTCCCAGAATGATTCACAATGACATGTTTCTTAGTAGAATTGTTGAACTTTAAAGATATCTAGTAACACTTACAATATCAAAAGAAACAATAAAGAAAGCCTATGAGTTTTATATCCAGTCAAGTTTGCTTCAAGTATAAGGGCTATGGTGAAACAGTTTTGAATATTGAAGAGCTTAAGAAATATTATCCAAATAAAAAGGTTTAATGAGGAAATTACTAAAGGGCAGACTTTAAGTGATCAAGAAATAACTGATAAAACTTAGGCAAAAGGGCCAGTAGTTTTAGAATCTTCAGAAGATTTCTAAAATTATAATGAAACTTCTAGTGTATGAACATGTTAAAACTCCTCCAAGTAAAACTTTTGGGCAGTAGAATATGGAGAAGACTAACAGATGGTAACTACAGTTGTATACTTAAGAGTTCGACACCTAATTATAAAAATTCTCTAATACCAACTATCTATAAAAATAGTGCCAATATACAGTGTGAACGGTCAACCAGTCAAAAGTGCACCATGACTTTAAGGACACACTGTACTTGAGCACTTCTTGGCTTTAGAATGTTTTGGGTAACCAGAAAATTTAGAATTTTGTCTAAGTACATCAAATTTTTAGATCAGCTTGCCTAGTTTTCTGCCTTGTGGGCAATATGCACAGAGAAACATTAACACAAAGGAGCCATGGACTTGTGATCTTGTCCATGATCTTGTACCCAGAAAATAAAATTATAGAATCCATTAACACTGTGAATCTTGATTTTTCATTGGAAGGGAGTCATCAACTTGATGGAACATAACTTTTAATTTTCCATAGAAAATAATTTAAAAACAGTTGAGTACATACACTAAGACTGAAAAACATGAAACCTGAAAAAATTCAATTGATTTGGAAAATAATAGTGGTGATTTGACAAGCTTCTGAACTCTGAGGTGAAAAATATTTTGTTGTTAATTGACTTTTAAAAATAAGTCTAAACAAAATGGCATTTATTACTAAATACCAAAATAACCTACAGTTTGAAAAACATTCTAAAATAATATTCCAGCATAATTTTAATGAACTTTGAAAAATTTTCTAAAATACCACAAAATAATACTCAAAGCAAGAGTCCTATAGCTATTTCATTGATGTCAAAATTTAATATTTTTTAATTCAGAAAAATCAATTAAAATCAATTTGATTTTTAAAAAAGAAATATAATTCTACATAACACTTTTAAGCCAATGTCATTCCAATATGTCTAAAATGTCTAAAGGCATACCAGCATGATTTAGAGTAAGAATTTCTTTGGAATATGAACAGAATATTGTTATTGCATAGACTGTTGACTGTATCTGCTCCTTTATTTAATGTAATTAAGACCAAAATTTCCACTTTTGTAGTTTATAAAAATTCAAGAATCAATCATTGTCTTATATTATGAAAGATAAATATGAGGAAAGATTTGGGGAAGTTTTTACCCAGGAACCTAAGCTCAGAATTGTTTATTAATCCACATAAGTGTGAAATTTTGTTTTATTAGTTATTCAACACAATTATTTACAGACCATTTCTGCTTACTCTGCACTGGCTGAAGATGTGTACCCATATTTTATGTCCTTATTGTCTTCTTTATAGAACATCTATTACACTGACCAGTGGGCAGTCTAGTCATGTGGTAAAGAGAAAGGAACTGGCATTTATTAGTTAGCCTTTTTGTTTGAAGACTGTGAATAGTTCTAACTCTAGTAAATCAAATATGATAAAGATGAAATTATAAACTTAATATTTCAAAAAGAACAACTAATGTAATCGAGATAAAGACAGAAGCAGTTCTGAAAGAATTTTTACTCTATTTGCTCTATGCTATAACAGGCTGCAGATGAGGCTGATCCTTTAGTCTCCAGTCAGAGACGAGCAAGGCGCACACATCGGAAATAAAATACGGAAGGCCTGCCACCTACAGAGGTACCTCACTCAGGTCATGCTCAATAAAATACTAACACCTGAAGGTTGGCATGCACATCAGATCATGTTTTTTTTTTATAAAGGTCTAAACAAAATTACCTTTCTTACATACTGTCAAAGAGCCCCCTATTCCTGGGTGAAGATTGAAGAAAGAATGGTTCAGTTCTCCAAAAGCCACTGGGAAATGTCAGCATCATCTAGTTAATGAATTCCTGATTTGTTTGGCATTTGCACTTTCTTAAGAAATTGCTGATGTGTTTAGACTTCCTCTTCTCCTCAGCAGCAGTGAAATTTGTTGATTATGTTGGCCTTATATAACATCATCCAGGCAGAAAGCTAAAAGATTACACATTAAAAAGAAACAGGCCTGTTTATTACTGGGCATTGTGCTTTCTCATATGCATATCTCTGCTCCTCAGTCTTTGACCAGGTTGCTTTGTGGAGGGGGCTTTGTTAAAACTATTTCCATGGCAGGCCTCCACTCATGAAAATGTCATTTTCGCTGCCTGGTGGTGATAGGAAGTCTTTTTCACCTATTGAAACCTGTTAAATTTCCTTCAAATATTTTTGTTTAACTCTTAGAAAAAGTTAGTGAAGGCCATTTAAAAACATGTCAATTTAATGAAGAATTGGTGTTTGTACTTAAAAACATTTTTCAAAAAAACTTCGCTCTGTGGCGCCTGCAATCTTGAGAGATTTCATTCAACCGGTTCAAACAATTCAGACTGTCTTTATTCCACATCATTTTCCCTTAACTACTTTTAAGCAGATGTTTGTTTTAGGAGATATTTCATCATCAGTAAGACTATTGCCACTTTACTTTGGTTTGTAGAAGTATCAGCCTGGTAAGAAGCTATGAGGTTAAAGTTACTCCACAAAAAATCTTTGATATTGCTTTAAAGCATAACAGAACAGGCTTAATGTCTATTATTACCTTGACCAGAGTAGTACTATAGGTGTATCCCACATTATATAGATCTTGGAATAGTAAACTAACGTAATTACTATTCTTCACATTCTAATTTATTTTAAAGGCAAAAGAATTCCTCCATAGCATCAAACTATGTTTCCACTCCATTGGCCTGTGTTTCATATTGTTTTTATAAGAGAACTTGCTACTCTAACCTTCATCTGTCCTTGACCCCCCACCACACACACAGCCATTCCTTTTAACTCTTTCTTGCTTGTGATCTTGGTTCCTAACTCTTTTCTACCCCTCTTGATAAATATAAATTACCCAGCAAATATCTATGAACCTACAAGAACAATCTGTCCACATTTAGAGAACTATTTTTGACCGAGTTCCCAAATTAACTAAACTTTGACCCTTTCTGTTAAAGATCTAAACATTTTACCCTCTTTCCCCAAAACAAACTTCTCCTCCAGAGCCTTCTAATGTTCGGCATTTTTAGCATAAAGACTTGCCAGGATTTCTCCATTTTTGCTCTATTAACTTTTGGGCTGGATAATTCTTTGTTGCGGAAGTCTGTCCTGTACGTTACAAGATGTTTGGCAGCATCCCGGTTTCTACCCACTAGAACTACTAGCATACCCACCTTTTAAGTTGTGACAACTAAAAATGTCTTCAGACATTGACATATATGTTCCTTGTGCCCTTGCTCCCACCCTTTTCTCTCTCTCCCCTGCCCCTTCCCCACTAAGTTCAGAACCATTGGGTTATGCTAACAGTTGCTCTGGTTAGTTTTCCTCCACAGTCTTTGGTATTGTGATTTTGATTTGGATCAAGCTTAGGTTCATTGCTGCTCAGCCTCAGCTATTTCCATGAGGATAGAGTGCTCGACATCCCTGACCTCTCCCTCCTTGGAGTTTCAGTGACAGGACAGCTGAGGAAGGCATTTTATCAATTGCTAGTATTTAGGCAGTGATTCTTAACCAAAAAAGAAGGTGTTGGCCAATCTCCTCACTTTTATAGCTTTAACTCTTGATCAGGATCAAGTTTGCATAATCTAGTTTAGGATTTATAAATCCCTTTAGAGAAAGACAAAAGTCCATTGAAGAATTTTAAACTGGTACTTTCTGATATGCATCAATTAGTTCAGCTCCTTATAAGACCTCAAAGTACTAAAACTTGGTTAGAAAAAAAATAGATTGATGATCAGACTGCTAGATCAAAATTGACTACAGATTCATATAAAAAGTGTTATAAGACCTCAAAACTGCCTTCTTTGCTTTTTTTGTTTGTTTGTTTTTTGATGGTCTGAAATCTGAAGTGGCAGATTTAGTCAGAAAATAAATAGAATGGCAGACTCTCTTTCTGAATTATAAGAGTATACAGAGTACTTTGATGATATTTTGACTTAGAAAAAAAATTGAAGACTAAGACCAAATAATAGCTCTTTGCTTGTTAGTTTAAACAATTAGAAAAACCCAAGGACAAGGACACATTTAATGTTTAGTCTAGATAAAGAAATCGGCTGATACTATAAGGACAAAGGACAGTGGAAGAACAATTGCACTGTCTTGGAGCAAAAGATAGTATCTAAAGAGCAAAAGACGACTGTCTGACAGACTAAATACCCTTCAGAGTATGTAGCTGCTCTGGTCTGCCAACAAATGCCCTCAACAAAAAAAGAATTCTATACAGTTTCAAAATCAGAACGTTCCATTTCTTGCTGCTGTGAGGATTACACTCTTGATTATAAACTTGGACAACTTTTTTACCATTTATTTCTGAGTCACAAAAATGGTTCACAGTTTTTTGTTGTTGTATATTATACCTTGATAAAGCTCTTTTTGTGTGCGTGTGTGATGTTGCAGTGGTAGTTATCTCATATACCCTCATGCTCAGCTTTTGTCTGAGCACTTCCTGTCTCTCTGGGCCCTCTTATTAGTAAATATACTTTTCTGTTGGATGATTTTTCTTTGGTTTTTTCATTGAGAAGGGGCTGTATTTGTTTTGGGACACCAGTATTAAATGTAGGCCTGACAGTCTTTTTGAACGTCCCAGAAAGAGGAGCAGCCTTGGCCTGTACTTTGATGATAGAACAAATGGTTACCTATTATCTGATGTTTTTCCTACCAACATCTCAGGACTTGAATTTGTTCCCAGTTGCCTCTGGGCCTAAGACAGTTTAGACATGAAACACATAAAGGAGGATGTATCTTTAAAGGTCTCAATCAATCACCTTATACCTTTACTGAAAATTACCCAGAATAACTTTTAATAAGAGATTTTTAAAGAATTGTATTTCATCTGCATACCTACAGAAAAAATTCATTATCTTCTGTACCAGCCTTTGTAACATCTCTGCTTCACCCCTCAAAAAACAAATGAGCATGGCTAGAGCTTTCAACAGATTTAAGGTTTGTTAATGAGCTTGTGTTTTCTCACTTTTCTGTAGCCCACAATCCTAATATCACTTTATCCTCATTTATAGATATTGCTGTTCACCTTACTGTGGTAGATCTATGTTCAGCATTCTTTAGAATGGCCTTGTACTCAAAGTCACTGCATTCAGTTGGGAAAATCAACAACACACATAGACAGTTATTGTCCAAAGGTTTACAGAAGTACCATTGTACTTCTTAGAACTGCATAATCTTAACCTTAGATAGGCAGTTTAGAAACATTCAGCTTCCTCAGAACTCTTATCTACCTTTTTTATTTTTTTTAATTGAGCTAGAGGCGAGGAGGCAGGCAGACTTCTGCTGGTGCCCTGACCAGGATCTACCTGGCAAGCCCTCTATGGGGCATGCTCTGCCCATCTGGGGCTTGTTCCATTGCTCAACAACCAAGCTATTTTAGCACCTGAGGTGAGGCCATGGAGCCATCCTCAGTGACCAGGGCCAATTTGCTCCAATCGAGCCATGGCTGCAGGAGGGGAAGAGAAGGGAGAGAGACAGAGAAAGAGAGAAGGGGGAGGGTGGAGGGAGAAGGGTGAAGACACAGATAGTTGCTTCTCCTGTGTGCCCTGATTGAAATCAAACCTGGGACTTCCACTGCTAGGCTGATGCTCTACTGCTGAGCCAACCGGCCAGGGGTTATATACTCTTAAAAATACATAATTCATACATATACACACACAAAATATGGATGGTCTCTGTTATGTTCTGATAGATTCAAAGTCTTGTAAATTTATTCTTTGTCTTTGTTGACAGTGACAATGTTAGTGTACTAAATACACAAAGTTACAAAAGACAGATGTCAATTTTATTAGTCTCAAGTCTATTATCTAGGCCATGGTGCCACACATAACAGAAAGCCTTTTTCCCCTAAAAGATTAAAAGTTATTGTGAGTTTCCTTAGCCAATTACCAATCTGGAGAATTTCTTGGTCTCAAGAGACAAGGTAGACATTGGGTACCTAACTTTTTGAACTGGTTGTTCCTACATATAATCTATTGAAAACTGTCATGGCTGAGTCATTGACCTGCCCAAACTCTCTAAAGTAGTGGTAGTCAACCTGGTCCCTACCTCCCACTAGTGGGCATTCCAGCTTTCATGGTGGGTGGTAGCAGAGCAACCAAAGTATAAATAAAAAGATAGATTTAACTATAGCAAGTTGTCTTATAAAGAACTATTTTGCCAAACTTAGAGAAAATCCGACATAAAGTACTTGGTAAGTAATTATTATTATATGCTTTAACTTGCTGTAACTCTGCTTTATAAATTTTATAAAGTAAAGTTACTTCCCTACTTTATAAATCACCATTACTGTGGAACCGGTGGGCAGTTAGAAAAATTTTCAACTAACAGAGATACAAAAGTGGGTGGTGGTATAAAAAGGTTGACTACTCCTGCTCTAAAGACTATCTTCTATAACTTAAAAAATTCCCAGTCAGCATGAAGATTTATATTATTTGCATATGAACTGTGAGGATTCTATCTAATAGCACAGTAGATTATATTCAGTTATCCCACCTATGCAGCTATGAGTATTTTCTTACTATTGTCTGCTGACTAGAAGTGTTTCCTTGTTATAAAGCAACTACTTGAATAGTGGTAGAAATAAGATTTGTCTACCCATTTTACTAAAATAGTAATTAGGGAATTCTTAAGGCTTTGTCATTCTGAAACTTTAGTGTTCTTACCATCTCTATTACTCAGAATGAATAGCACATTGAAACTGAAATTCACAAAACTATCCAAGAAACTTCACTTGCTGTGGCCAAAGACTTTACTTGTGGCTCCTACAGCCATTAAGACTTCTTCAATAGAATCTCATAGACTATTGACAAATGAGCTGGTCCCTGGATGCCCTCTAGTGATCTTGCCTCTATTCTTCTTAAGGTTGATATAGCCAAATATCACAGAGCTTTAATGTAGTATACAAAAAGGCTGTTGGGCAGATAAAATATATTATGCTCACTTTGTTAAAGATGGCGCTGCCCACATGCAAGTTTTAAGAGTAAGCTTTTCCCCACACCCTTGACTGATTGGATGATGTTGGGTGGTGCACTCTCATGAAGAATCCTCCCATTATGCCTCAGATAAGTGACTTTGTATCAGAGACTTCCTTGTTTGTAAATTGGATTAAAGGTTTGGATTTCTACACTATAAAGTGGGGCAGGCCAGGAGCTTGCTCTCTCTCAGTTCCTGAGGTTAGCATTAGAAAGGAGAGCAGATTAAGGCCACGTGGAGGAGAGGAAAAGAAGCCAAGAGACGGAGTACTGAGGAAGTGCAGAGTTTGTGCAGAGAGAAAGAGATGAGGAGATGGGGAACAGAGGTGAATAAGTCTAGTGAACTAGAAACCTTTGATGCTAGGAAACTTGGATAAGTCAGTAGCTTTGTGAGCACTGAATGAGTGGGTTTGGGAGCCCAGTGTGTGTTTTTACTTGCCCGCCAGGTGCAAGCTAGAATTAAAGTTGATGACTCACCAGTTCTTGGCTCCATTCTTTCATTACTGACTGTCCGAAACTAATGTGAACCTGCACGGGCCAGGCGGCTCTGATATTGGCCTTGGCCACTGGCTTTACAAAGGCCAAGGTGTTTTTCTCAAAGACAACCTAAAGAATCCCTGTAACTTTCAACTAAGAGACTTGTTTTACTGGAAATGACACCAGTAAATTATTGCCTTTGAACCTCCTCAGAAAGGAACTTATCAGGTACTCTTAACCATGAACACTAAAGTGAAATTCAAGGGAATTGGTTCTTAGATTGTTTCCTAGTTAAAAAGACACCTTGTACCCACCTCTTAAACCCTCATGCCAGTAGGACACTGAAAAGTGGGAATCTCTCAGGACTCTCCAGAAGCAGATGGCATCTCAAAAAACATAGCTTTCCCAAAAACCTCATATCAAGCAGTAGATGGCCAAATGGCTAGATGTGGATCCTGAGCCATTTGGCCATCTACTGCTTGGGATCAAAATCCCTGAATGCTGACTACCACATTTTTTCTGTCTCTTTACTGTCCTATTGTGGCTATGTGGTTTCTTTTCTTTCTGTCTTTTTTTTTTTATGAACTTATATTGCTATTGAGTTAAGGTTTTTGATTGTTAAAATGAGATTCTTAAAATTGTTTCTCTAACCTTGTTACCCTGGTTAAACCAGGACAAAGTGTTAAGTAAACCAATGGATAATCAAAACTTCTTTGTGTATAAGACTCAGGTTGGAGATAGGATCTGTTCTTCTGGATAATCCTAAGAAGGGTGGGATCATGGCTAAGTGATATCATCCAAGGTCATCTAGTAAGTATGTTAATTGTCCTCACATTGTTTTCTGTGTTCTCATCAACACAACCATTCACTGTAACAAATGATTAAAATTTAACTTCACAGTATAAATTAATGAGAAGTCCTGATGACAGTCATCACTAACAATTCTGAAATTACAATTGACACGAATGAAGTAAATCTGGAGAACTAAACAAGCCAACATATAGTTAAAAGAGAGAGAGAGATTCAGTTTCCTTGTTGTCCAAGAGAAGGAAGTAAAAGAGACTAAAGTGCTAAAAATCTATCATCATGTCCTTCACATGTCCTTGTTTTACACAGTTGTTCCTCACCACATTCTCTTATATACAACTTTGCCTACTGTTTCTGATCACTGTACTTAATAAACCTACATTATCCAAGACTACAGTGATCACTACTCTCCAAGCATAATTCTTCTCTCTTTTAAGAACCATTTCTGACCTACTATTCCTAAACTAGCTGGACTTCAGCTGACACTAAACTCTATAACAGCACAGTCCAACAGAATGTCTGTAATGACAGAAAAAAGGTTCTGTAAAGCCAGAGTCACGGCCACAATCACAGCCGCCTGGCCAGTGCAGGTTCGCATTAGATTCAAACAGTCGGTAATGAAACAATGGAGCCAAAAACTGTGAGCCATCAGCTTTAATTCTAGCTTGCACCCGGCAGGCAAGCAAAAACACACACTGGGCTCCAAAACCCACACATTCAGTGCTCACAAAGCTACTGACTTATCCGAGTTTCCTAGAATCAAAGGTTTCTAGCTCACCAGACTTATTCACCTCTGTTCCTCATCTCCTCCAGCACAAACTCTTAACAAACTGGCTTCTTCCTCAGCACTCTGCCATCTTGGCTGCTTCTCTCTTCCACGTGGCCTTAATCTGCTCTTTTCTCTAATACTCAGGAACCAAGAGAGAGATCAAGCTACTGGTCTCTCCCACTTTATACTGTAGAATCAAAACCTTTAATCCAATTATACAAACAAGGAAGTCTCTGTATAATGGGATTCCTCAGGAGAGTGCACCACCCTACATCATCCAATCAGTCAAGGGTGTGGGGAAAAGCTTACTCTTAAAACCAAGCCTTAGGCCATAACAACCCCGGCCTGCTTATATTATAGCCTTTCCCCTACACCCATCCCAAGCACAAGGGCAAATAATATCATCTGGCCGACGGGCTTCCATGTGGGCAGCGCCATCTTTAACAAAGTGAGCATACTATATTTTATCTGCCAAACAGGTTCCATGCTGTCCAATGTGGTAGCCCATAAGGATATGTGACTTCTGAGTATTTATTGCAGGTGCAGCTGTGGAACAGAATTTAAATTTTTATTTTACTTAAACTTAACCTTAAATGGATGTATAATTTGTGGCTGTTATATTTGACAGCACATCTAAAAATCTGACTTTCTTCTTCAAGAAAGAACTCTCCTTTGGAGTCCTTTCTTGTCTGACACTTAGATTAAAAGCTTGCCCATAATAGAGTTAATTTCCTTCATAAATAACCTGTTCTTGACCCTCCTTTATATAATCCTCTACTTAATCTTTTCTCATCCCACTTCTTTTCTTTCTTCCTTGTAATCTCCTTTGCTCCTTTTCCATCTATTCTTTCCCCAACTTTTCTTTTTCTTTCTCTCTTTTTGCTAATCACAGCAAAAGCATATCTGTTTACTCAGCTGTACAACAGGAGTTTTGGTGGCAACGATAGCAGGTGTGTCTAGATAGGCATCAGCCAAAATATCGAGGCTTTTCTTCTTGACTGGTGATATTTGATAAGGACCTTTTCTCCAACCATAGCTCTGTCTCATTTTAAATCAAGTTTGATAATCTTTTTACCAACTTTGTTGTCATATTCATAATATTCACTATGTCCAGCCTTTTATTACTATCCACTTATGACATTGATTACACAGTTTATATATAAATTACATCTCCCTGAAGCCAAAATAATGTGTTAGATTTGATTTAAAAATATATTTGTAGGCAAAAGCAGCCAAACTAGCTATTATGTGTCATGTGTTCTGTCGCAAATTCTAAGTTGGTTAGTTTCAAGTTTCCAGATTTACAAAATATAATAAAACAGGAATAGTAATGAGTAAGTAAAACAAAAACAGAATCACATTAAAAATATTTAAGAATCATTTCTAGATCTATAATTAAAATATTGGGCTGAACTCATGTTTATTGATGTTTTATACCAGAACTTTATTAAAATAATAATAAAGAGATAAAAATGACATAACTAATTGAATGGACTAAAATTGGTGGAAATACACAGGAAAAAAATAGTTCTATTTTTTTTTAAACTCTGCTTTCAAGTGTGCAATGTCCAATCTCCCAGGTATATCTGACAGATTTGTTGTTGTTGTTATTTTCAGATAATAGACTAGTCTCATCAGTCTAACCTCAACCATATTCATGTCAAACTGCATTCCCACTCATCTCCTCACTCCCACCCCTAGCTGAGGCCTGACCCAGGCTGGAAGACTTGCAGCAGGGTGTTTTACTGATTCCTCTCAGTTCTTTCATTTCTCTCTCTTCATTCACTATTTTGTCTTTGGCTCTTCCAAGATTAAAGTAGAAAAGAGTGATGAGTAATTAACAAACACATGTTTGTTTATTGAGCTATGCTGTTAATAACTCTTTCTTTGGCTGCAAGTTCTACTTTTTGGCAGATGTCCAAATGTTGTCTCTCTTATATGAGGTACTTACATGCCCTCAATTATACCCATTTCCCACCTCCAACCTTCTGGAGCTGGGAGTCTTTCCCCTTACAATGCCCTGACATAAAGTATTTTCTCTGTGGCTGACCTGTTATGGCTTCTCCTTTTTAATGTTGTGGCCTTGGACCAGACATATCCCTTTTAGCAGTGACCACTCAAGACATCTCGAGCTGAGTTGCTCTCTGTGGTGTTTACTTAGCGCATGGGGAAAAAACAAAAACAACAACATCAACAACAAAGACATTATTTTTACCCCACCGAGATCTGAGTGATCAAGTTATAGCAACTAGAGTTTTGTTTCTGCTTAGCTGTTTTCTAGTTGAGATTAAGTCACCAGATTTTGTAACTACAAACTTCATGGAAAACATGTCAGATTTACCAAGAGTCTTCTTACCATGCACTACTCTGACTCGATAATAGAACAGAATCAACTACAAAGAATCAATTACAAAGAAAAATAAATCCAACTCACATTATATATTTCATCAGTAATGATAAACAGTACAAGACCACAATTAACTTTCAAAATTTAAAGTAAATGTAATTTCAGCCTAGGATTGTGTTGTAATCACACTACCATTAAAGGCAGATACAGGAGAGCAGGCTTCCTGCCATAGTCCCTCATCCCCTGAAAATGTATGCCTGCACTATGTCTGTCTCCACCCTGTCCTTAGTCAGGAGCACCTCCCAACTGCTGAGCAGGTCAATGTCTGCAGTGGTGCTGACAGGACCGGGACACTGACAGATGAGAGCTTCAGCCCCCTACCCCCTGACCTCACTTGCTTCTAGTCACAGCTTCCAAGCCAGTTTCATTTTAGGAGCCAGCTACACAGCAGCAAAATCCTTTGGGGCTGGGGCTACCACATTGGGGGTGGCAGGCTCTGGGCTGGAACTGGGACAGTGTTTGGAAGCCTCATCATTGGTCATGCCAGAAACCTTTTTCTGAAGGAACAGTTCCTCTATGACAGGGGTCAGGAAACTTTTTGGCTGAGAGAGCCATGAGCGCCATATATTTTAAAATGTAATTCCATCAGAGCCATACCATATGTTTAACACTAAATACAAGTAAATGTGTGCATTTTATGTAAGACCTACACTTTTAAAGTACAATAAGTCTCTAAATTCTTCTTAAAAACGTTATGCTGTTGCTAACCAATGATGAATAAAATACTTCTTACCATTAATGTGACCCCTGGTGCTGCATGGTTTTGCTGATGGCTTTGCAGTCTGGTTGGTACGTGGGTGAGGTTAAGCTTCATGCAGCGTTGAGACTTCCATCCGTTAAACATGATTGTAGGATGGTCTTAACATTCTTTAGATGTGAGGAAGACTGCTCACATGCATATGTAGAACCAAACAATGTCAGCTAAGCAATACTCACATGCTGCAGTGTGTGGTATGTGACGGGAAGCATGTTTCAAGTTTTGACAATCAGCTGGTCTGCGGGTTGAAGTTCTTTCATTTCTCCCCACTTGTGTTTGTCGCCAAATCTACTTGCTGTCTTGCAAGTCTTTCCAAATCTTCATTCAGTGACTTGAACTTCTTCACCCACATATCTGAGGCCTTCAGGTCAGCAGCTTGTAACTCAAAATCTCAGAAGGAGACACCAGGGATGTACTCAGTTAAGCGCTGTCCCTGCACACTTGTTTGGATGGGTGATAAACTTAAAAAGACGAGTGCGCTCACAAAATTCTCCAAAGTGCGCTTTGAATGACTGCAGGAGATTAGATGTGAAGCCCGCTAGCTGCTGGAGATCAAGATATTGAGCAGGGTCACTTGCTGTGCATGCATCTTTAAACTCTCCCAGTTTTTCAAAGTGTAGTAAATGACCTGTTTCAATGTCCGCAATGAAGAGTTCCAGCTTGTTTTCAAATGCAAACACTGCTTGTTGAAGGATAAGTCTGTATTTCCAACACCTTGCATTTTCACATTGAGCTGTTTCAAATGTTCTGTCATGTCCACAAGATAGAACTTCAGGAGCCACTCAGCGTTAGCTAACTCAGGATGCTTGATGTTTTTTATTTCAAGAAAATTTCAAATTTTGAGAGAGACGGCAAGATGGCAATGGAGTAGGCGGACGTACCAACTTCCAACTCCCAGAACCAAAGTGGATTATAACTTAATTTTAAGAACCATCATCTGGATAAACCAACTTTGAACTAAACTGAGTGGACTTTTCAACCTAGGAACACTGCAGAAGCCACATTGAGACTGGTAGGAAAAGCGAAAACGTGAAGAGGGCTGCCCAGCTCCCCGGAGCGAACGGCAGCCCAGAGAGACCCGTGTGACAGGAGGAGAGTTTGGTGGAGAGGGAGGGACCTGGGTCCCATGAGCAAAGCCCCAGCCTGCAGCCTCAGAGCCCAGAAGAGGTGTTTGGGCACTATTGAGCTGTGAAACAAGTGAGGATACTGTTTGTGAGAAAGAAACAGTTTTCTGACCCAAGAGTCTTTTTAAAGGGACAGCGCAGAAAACCTCACTCACAACCACACACCCGGGGCTCTGGGGAATGAGGACAGAGGAGAGGACCAAAGCAGTGGGAAGAGAGTGTAGACTGAAGGCACAGAAAGAAACACTCTGAGGGACAGCCACCTTAATCCCTGGGTTAAGTCACTTCTCAAATCAAAAACGAATATTTCCCCTGGAACTAGCAATACCAGCAAAGGGAGACAGGACACCAGCCAAACAAGCTCTCCCACGGCACTTAGAGCAGAGCTGCTTAGACGGAGGGAGCTTCCAGGACTACAGTATGGAGTGTTAGGGTCTGAGCTGCAGTGCACCCACCCACATTGCTGAGGGCTTGCTGGATGGACGGTGGTCACGGGATGTTGAAACATGGTTCTGTCGGTGGGGTTGGAGGCCCAGCTGGTGTGAGCTCAGACTAGCCAGCAGGTGTGGAGGGGACGCGCAAAAGCGGTGTGGCAGCTGCGGGCCCACCTGTAGCCTCACCTGCGGGGGAAAAGCAGGAGGCCAGGAACGGGCAGAGATATGCTCTGCGGCCCTGGAGCCTGTGCAAGCAGCACCTGACTGCAGGGGCTGGGCTAGGACCAGGGATGGCGGAGGCTCGCGGCTGAGCGCACGCCAGCAGCCCTGCCTGGCCAGAGAAACCACAGTTTGCCATCCTGCGTGCGTGAGTTGGTTCTGACTGCGGGGGCAGGGCTAGAACCCTGGATGAGTGGAGGCTCACAGCTGAGCGCACGCTACCAGGCCCGCCCGGCCCGATAAACCGTGGTTTATGATCCTGCGCAGGCTGGCCTCGGGGGTGGGGCTAAAACCCTGGCCGGGTGGAGGCTCACAGCTGAGTGCATGTCAGCAGCCTCATCCAACCTGAGAAATGGTGGCAGGCAGGCTCTGACTGTGGGGATGGGCAAAAGCCCGGGAACAGGCTGGGTCCGCACCTGAGCAAAAGTGCTCACCTCTACCCTTGGTGCTGAGGCTTGTGGCTTGAGTGCGGTGCACAACCCAACCAGTGGGGGTGAGGCGAAGGCCCAGGCAGGCTGAGGCTCGTAGAGCAGGGCACCAGAAGACAGCCCCTACTGCGGAGGACAGGTAAAAATCACAGCAACAGCCACAGAGGGCCAGTGCTGGCAACTCCCATACCCAATCGCCCTGGGCCTGCAGACAGATCACACCTAGAGAACACAAAGGCAACACCCATTGGACTCCAGTGGACACAACCTTCCTAGACACAAATTAAATGGGCAGGCAGAGAAATGCAACCCAAATGAATTAAGAGAAATCCCCAGAGAAGGACCTGAATGAACCGGATATAACCAAATTACCAGATGCAGAATTTAAAATAATGATAGTTAGGATGTTCAAAAAAATTAGAGCAACAATAGATAGTCATTACGAATACCTAATAAAGAGATAACAAGTATAAAAAAGGAAATTGAAATAATAAAAAAGGATCAGACAGAAATGACAAATACAGTATCAGAACTGAAGACCACAATGGAAGGAATTAAAAGCAGGATGGATGAATCTGAGGGTCGAATCAGCGACACGATAAACGAAGGAACAGAAGCAGAGAAGAAAAAGGAAAAGAGACTCAAAAAATGTGAGGAAACTCTAAGAAAGCTCTGTGACAACATGAAGAGAAATAACATCCGCGTCATAGGAGTTCCTGAAGAAGAGGAGAGAGAATAAGAAGTAGAAACTTTGTTCAATCAAATAATAGCAGAAAACTTCCCTAAATTAAGGCTAGAAAAGATTTCACACTTTCAAGAAGCACACAAAACTCCATTAAAGAGAAACCCAAAGAAATCTACACCAACACACATCATAGTTAAAATACCAAAGCTAAGAGATAAAGAGAAAATATAAAAGCTGCTGGAGAAAAACAGGTTATCACCTACAAAAGAGGTGATATCTGACTTCTCAATAGAAACAATTGAGGCCAGAAGGGAATGTCAAGATATATTCAAAGTAATGAAGAACAAGAACCTACAACCAAGACTACTCTATCCAGCAAGGCTAATGTTTAAAATTGAAGGAGAAATAAAGAGCTTCCCACAAAAAAAAGCATCAAGGAATTCATTAAAACCAAACCAATTCTGCAAGAGATACTAAGGGGCCCGTTGTGAACAGTTCAAAGAGATGAAAGAATAGAGCAAAAGAAGAATACAACTTTAAAGAATAAAATGGCAATAAACAACTACATATCAATAATAACCTTAAATGTAAGTGGATTAAATGATCCAATCAAAAGACATAGGGTAGCTGCGTGGATAAAGAAACAGGACCCATACATATTCTGTCTACAAGAGACACACCTTAAAAAAAAGATGCACATAGACTGAAGGTAAAAGGATGGAAAAAAATTTTCATGCAAATGGAAATGAAAAAGAAGCCGGGGTAGCAATACTTATATCTGACAAAATGGACTTTAAAACAAAGGCTGTAGTAAGAGATAAAGAAGGACACTACATAATGATAAAGGGAACCATTCAACTGGAAGATATAACTATTATAAATATCTACGCACCAAATATAAGAGCCCCGACATACATAAAGCAGACTTTGATGGATATCAAGGGCGAGATTAACAGCAATACTATAGTAGTAGGGGATTTCAATACCCCACTAACATCACTGGATAGATCCTCAAGAAAGAAAATTAACAAAGAAACAGCAGATTTAAAGGATACACTAGATCAACTCGATTTAATAGGTATCTTCAGAACTTTTCACCCTAAAGCAGTAGAATATACATTCTTCTCAAGTGCTCATGGTACATTTTCTAGGATAGACCACATGTTAGGACACAAAAATGATCTCAACAAATTTAAGAAGATTGAAATAATATCAAGCATTTTCTCTGATCACAATGCCATGAAACTAGAAATTAACCACAAAAGAAAGACTGAAAAATATTCAAACACTTGGAAACTAAATAGCATGTTATTAAATAATGAATGGATTAACAATGAAATCAAAGGAGAAATAAAAAAGTTTCTAGAAACAAATGATAATGAGCATACATCAACTCAAAATTTATGGGGCAGAGCAAAAGCAGTTCTGAGAGGGAAGTTCATTGCACTACAGGCATATCATAAGAAGCTAGAAAAAGCTCAAGTAACCAACCTAACCCTGTATCTAAAAGAACTAGAAAAACAACAGCAAATAAAGTCCAGGACCAGTAGAAGAAAGGAAATAATAAAGATCAGAGCAGAAACAAATGACATAGAGGCTAAGGAAACAATACAGAGGATTAATGAAATCAGGAGCTGGTTCTTTGAAAAGATAATCAAGATTGATGAACCTTTAACTTGACTCACCAAGAAAAAAAGAGAGAGGACTCAAATAAATAAAATTAGAAATGAGAGTGAAGAAATAAGAACTGACACAACAGAAATACAAAGTATTGTAAGAAAATACTATGCCTGACCTGTGGAAGCGCAGTAGATAAAGCGTCGACCTGGGAACACTGAGGTTGCCAGTTCAAAATCCTGCACTAGTCTGGTCAAGGCACTTATGGGAGTTGATGCTTCTAGCTCCTCCCCCCTTTTTCTCTTTCTCTCTCTCTCTCTCTCTCTCTCTCTGTGTCTCCTCTCTAAAATGAATAAATAAAAATAAAATAAAATAAAAATTAAGAAAATACTATGAAGAACTGTATTCCAAAACATTAGACAACCTTGGTGAAATGGACAAATTTTTGAATCATATAATCTTCCAAAAATCAACCTGGAAGAATCAGAACACCTAAACAGAATGATTATAACAAATGAGATTAAAACAGTTATCAAAAAACTCCCAAAAAAGAAAAGTCTTGGGCCTGACGGCTTCACAAGTGAATTTTATCAAATATTCAAAGAAGAACTAACTACTATCCTCCTCAAGCTACTTCAAAAAGTTCAAGAGGAAGGAAGACTTCCAAACTCCTTTTATGAGGCGAGCATAATTCTGATCTCAAAACCGAGCAAAGACAACACAAAGAAAGAAAATTATAGGCCAATATCCCTGATGAATTTAGATGCTAAAATTCTTAACAAACTATTAGCAACCGGATCCAGCAATATATGAAAAAAATCATTGCCATGATCAAGTGGGATTTATTCTGGAGAGGCAAGGCTGGTTCAATATTCGCAAATCAATCAATGTGATTCAGCACATAAACAAAAAGAAAGACAAAAATCACATGATAATTTCAATAGATGCAGAAAAGGCATTTATTAAAATCCAGCACCCATTCATGCTCAAAACTCTCAGTAAAGTGGGAATACAGGGAACATTCCTTAACATGATAAAGGCCATCTACGACAAACCCACAGCAAACATCATGCTAAATGGACAAAATTAAAAGCAATCCCCTTAAGATCAGGAACCAGGAAGGGGTGCCCACTTTCACCGCTCTTATTCAAAATAGTTCTGGAAGTCCAAGCTATAGCAATCAGACAAGGAGAAGCAATAAAAGGCATCCAAATTGGAAAAGAAGAAGTAAAACTGTTGTAATTTGCAAATGATATTATATATTTAGAAAACCCTAAAGTCTCAGTGAAAAAACTACTGGACCTTATAAATGAATTCAGCAAGGTGGCAAATTAATACTCAAAAATCAGGCATTTTTATATACCAACAATGAACTGTCAGCAAAAGAAATTAAGGAAACTATCCCCTGCACTATTGCAACAAAGAATATAAAGTACCAAGGAGTAAATTTAACCATGAGGGTAAGGACTTTTACTCGGAAAATTATAAAACATTGATAAAAGAAATCAAGGAAGATACAAACAGGTGAAAGCATATACTGTGCTCAAGGCTAGGATAATAACCATCATTAAAATGTCTATATTACCCAAAGTAATTTATAAATTCAATGCAATACCAATTAAAATTCCAATGATATACTTCAAAGATGTAGAACACATATTCCAAAAATTTATATGGAACCAAAAAAGAACACGAATAGCCTCAGCAATCTTAAAAAGAAAAAATAAAGCAGGTGGTATCACTCTTCCAGATATCAAGGTTTACTACAAGGCCATTGTACTCAAGACAGTCTGGTACTGGCATAAGAACAGGCACATAGAACAATTGAACAAAACAGAGAAGCCAGAAATAAAACCACATCTTAATGGACAACTGATATTTGACAAAGGAGGAAAGAACATACAATGGAGTAAAGACAGCCTCTTTAACTAATGGTGTTGAGAAAATTGGACATCTACCTGCAAAAAAATGAAACTAGACCATCAACTTACACCATTCACAAAAACAAACTCAAAATGGATAAAAGACTTAAATGTAAGCCATGAAACCATAAGCATCTTAGAAGAAAGCATAGGTAGCAAGCTCTCCGACATCTGTAGCAGCAATATATTTGCCAATTCATCTCCATCGGCAAATGAAATAAAAGGCAAGATAAACAAATGGGATTATATCAAACTAAAAAGTTTTGCACAGCTAAAGACAATAAAAACAGAATAAAAAGACTAACCACACAATGAGAGAACATATTCGACAACACGTCTGATAAGGGGTTAATAACCAAAATTTATAAAGAACTTATAAAACTCAACACCAGGAAAACAAACAATCCAATCAAAAAATGGGCAAAAGAAATGAATAGAAATTTCTCCAGAGAGGACATACAGATGGCTAATAGGCAAATGAAAAAATGATCAACATCAGTAATCATTAGAGAAATGCAAATTAAAACCACCATGAGATATCATCTCACACTGCTGGTGTGAATGTAGACTGGTGCAGCCACTGTGGAAAACAGTATGGAGATTCCTCAAAAAATTAAAAATTGAACTGCTTTTTGACCCAGCTATCCCACTTTTAGCAATATACCCTAAGAACACCATAGCACTGTTCGAAAAGAAGAAATGCGCCCCCATGTTCGTGGCAGCATTGTTCACAATAGCAAAGATCTGGAAACAGCGCAAGTGTCCGTCAGAGGACGAGTGGATTAAAAAGCTTTGGTACATATATACTATGGAATACTATTCAGCCATAAGAAATGATGACATCGGATCATTTACAACAAAATGGATGGACCTTGATAACATTATATGGAGTGAAATATGTAAAACGGAAAAAAACTGAGAACTGCATGATTTTATACATAGGTGGGACAGAAAAATGGGACTATGAGACATGAACAAGAGAGTGGTGGTTACGGGATAGGGGGAGGGAAGAGAGGGTGGGTGAGGGGGGATGGGAGGGGCACAAAGAAAACCAGATAGAAAGTGACATAGGACAATTTAACTTTGGGTGTTGGGTATGCAACCTAATTGAATGATGATAACCTGGAGATATTTTCCTTGAACATATGTACCTGATTTATTAATGTCACCCCACGAAAATTAATAAAAAAAAAAAAAGAAAGAAAAGTTCAAATTTTGCTTAGACAAGCTGTGAAATGGCTGAGCGCCTTCCCTCTTGACAACCAATGCACATTGCTGTGCAGAAGCAGACCAGGATAATTATTCCCAACTTCATCCAGCAGTGTTTTAAACTGGCGATCATTTAAAGCTCGGGAAACAATAAAGTTGACCACTTGAATGACCAGCGACATCACCTCACCAAGCTGCTCTCCACACATCTGAGCACAAAGCGCCTCCTGAGGTAGGATGCAGTGAATACTTGGGATGGATCTCTTTTCATGTTCATGAAGAAGCACTAGGAATCCTGTTTTTCCCACCATGCATGGAGCACCATCAGTACACACTGAAATAAATTTATCCATCGGTAGATTTTTTTTCTTTAGCAAACTCAGTGATAAACTTGAATAAATCCTCCCCTCTTGTTGTCTCTTTCAGAGGCAAAACAGCAAGACTTTCCTCACGTAGTGTGTCACCAACAGCATACCTTGCAATCACGCTGAACTGGGATAAATGGCTTATGTCTGTTGACTCATCGAAAGCGAGAGAAAAGAATGGTGCTTCATTTATGTCCTTTACTTTTGTTGCCTCAATTTGATTTGCCTTCATGATGGTACGATCGTGAATAGTTCTTGCCAACAGAGGCATGTCTTTTATTTGTTTGATTATCTTGTCTTTATCTGAAAAGTCATAATAAAGTTCACTGGCAACATCAAGCATGAATGTTTTGGCATACTCCCCATCAAATAACTCAAAATCTATAGAGAATATCTAGAAACAGCATCAAAAGGCATTTTTTCCTGAAATTCAGATGATTGCACCTGGCAGAAAGTCTAGAAACCTGAATTATTAACAATCACTCTGGGTGATTCTTATTTGTGCCATCTGTGGCCCCAGCCACTAGAACTATGCTTTATAAACTTCATTGACTTATTCATAGGGAGTTCAAAACTAATTCTTGAGAAGTTATTGTTTTTATTATTTTCTAATGAGGGCAGAACACACTTTTTTCCCACCTAAATTCATCACCATTTTCCACTTTAGCAACTTGTGCAAAAATGGAACTACAATGTTAATAGATAATACTTTATTGTAAAGAATTAGATAACATTATTCCTGAGGGAGGAACAAAATCAAAATTCTTTTTCACTTATTCTGCCTTAGTTATATGCCATGGTTGTAACTTAGTCTCTCTATATCTACATTTTCTCTTAAAATTGCTACTTTTGAGTTTTCTGGACTATGACTGGCTGAGAAGAAATATGAGCATAAAAGAACAAAAGTAATTCATATTGCTGTGCTAATATACTGCTATGGTGCTAAAGTTGTTTTATTTATAAACCTATTAGATTATTGACTTCCCAGGTTTGAAATTCCTTCCTGAATATTTCTAAGCTTTCCATTTCTAAATTTTTCTACATGGTATTATATAATGCAGTATTCGTATCTTAGTTCATTCTTTTATAGATGTGTTTTCTTAAGAAGGGGTGTGCTATTGATCTCCATTCCATACAATGAGAAAGAAACTGTGCATTATTTTCCTTTCCAAACGAACCAAATTGATGTACACAATGACTGTTTGCTACTAGCTGAAATTGCAGTAGAGGGGTATACTTGCCTTATTAAGATAAAATTTTTGTTTTTATTTATTCTGGGGGGATAAAGCTCTATTCCCAAATAAAGGATTAATCTAGGGACCTGGGATATCAGTGCTGCCATATTGAATAGAAAATTGAGCAAGAGAAATATTAAAGCTTACTCTTTATATTAGTTGTTTTTGTTTTTTTTTTACAAGGACAGAGACAGAGTCAGAGAGAGGGATAGATAGGGACAGACAGACAGGAACAGAGAGAGGTGAGAAGCATCAATCATTAGTTTCTCATTGCCGTTGCGATACCATACTTGTTCATTGATTGCTTTCTCACATTTGCCTTAACCACGGGCCTTCAGCAGACCAAGCCACCCCTTGCTGGAGCCAGTGACCTTGGGTCCAAGCTGACGAGCTTTTGCTCAAACCAGATGGGTCTGCGCTCAAGCTGGCGAGCTCAGGGTCTCGAACCTGAGTCCTCTGCATCCCAGTCTGACGCTCTATCCACTGCGCCACTGCCTGGTCAGGCTCTTTATATTAGTTTTATTTGTAGGTAGGAATAATTGAGAAATTGGAGAAAGTATTAGTTCACATTAAAAGGTAAAACATGAAGAGGCCACTGTTAATTCAGGCTGTGCTTGTTGATTTCCAAATAACAACCTTGTCTCTGGAGTCATTAAAAATATTACTCCCCTGAGAAAAGGCCAGGTTCTCTGCCTTTGAAGCTGAATAAACCTGTATCATTTTGTCATTCTTTATGAGAAGAGTGGCCCTGAGGATCTTTAAAAAACAACAACCAAAAAGTTATCAAAAATTATCTATGCTATCTTCTTTACAAAAGTATGCAGGCACATACATTTAGTAAAATTTATTAGTTATTAAAGCAATTAAATATTACAATTCTTTGGATCTAAACTTTCTAAAAAATTTTGTCTTTTAAAGTAGTGGGAATAATTGGTTAACATTTAATTGTGTGATCTCCTTAAACAAAAGATCTTTCTGTTTCTTCTAGATGTAATATTTTAAGAAATCCAGAACTATATATTCTTAATCTAGAAATGTTATAGATATTAAACTACCTATATGATAATAGATAGAAGATGATATAAAAATTTAAAATATTGGTTTACTATTTCCCAGGAACAAATCAACACTGTGCTGCCGAAGTGTACAACTGATTTTATAGCTAAACATGTAGACTTTGCCTGTCCGTACTCGGACTGGACCGACTAAAATGCCTTTCTCCTTTAGAGTTTGTTTAGGGGACAGTTATGCAGAAGCAGCCTTGAAAATGTGTGTCTTTAAAAACTGGTGAATTTGTGTTCCCTGCTATATACACTGTATACTATAAAATCTGAGGAAGTGGATTGGGTAGGAGACAGACTTTTCTGAGAGAAATGGATTCAGAGTCACAGTTGGGTATTTGGGGAGACTGATATACTGTTACATTTAAGGAACATTTTGGGAACAGTGAGTGTTCTCACTAAGCACGAAGTTTCATTATTACCAGTTAGTAAGAGAACTGAGGAACATTAGAATTGTTCATTTGACTGTTTAAGATGTGCATTTTCTTTCTTTCTTTTTTTTTAAATTTAGTGAGGGGAGGCAGAGACAGACTTCTGCATGTGCCCTGACCGAGATCCACCTGGCAAACTAGGGGGCAATGCTCTGCCCATCTGGGGCCATTGCTCCATTGCTCCAACCAAGCTTTTCTTTGTGCCTGATGCAGAGGCCATGGAGCCATCGTCAGCACCTGGGGCCAATTCACTCCAATTGAGCCATGGCTGCAGGAAGAGGGGAGAGAGAGAGAGAGAGAGAGAGAGAGAGAGAGAGAGAGGGAAAGGGAGAGAGAGAGAGAGAGAGAGAGAGAGAGGCGAGTGGGGGAGGGGTAAAGAAGTAGATGGGCGCTTCTCCTGTGTGCCCTGATTTGAATTGAACCCAGGACATCCACACAGTGGGCTGACGCTCTACCACTGAGCCAACTGACAAGGTCCGAGACATGTACTTTTAATAAAGCTTCCTGGGTTACACAGTCTGGTATCCTCATTTAGGTAACTTTTCTTAAGAATTCTCTAGACTCAAGATGTCATAGACCACTTTTTTTGCTTCTCAAGTTTCTTTAACAAGTCAATAAAATTATGAAAATGTAAATAATGTTTATGCAGATATGTACTGGCAATTAAAGTCATCGTTTAATTTACATTTATTGGGTGGCTATATTGTTTTGGTTTTATATACAAGAATAATATGATTTAGTTAAAAATTTTGTATTCATTTCTATTTATGTTAACTCTGAGGGTTTTGTTTGATTTTTCTCTAGTCCATTTAAGAAAGTTACACATTTCTTGGGTGATGTTAAGAAGCATTTGATGAGCTTGTAAGATAGGATATAGGAAAAAAACAGTTAACTTGGTAGGTGAAAAAAATATATAGTTTAAGAAGTCAAATTCAGAATATTGGAAAGGGCTCATTTCACCACCCTGTTTCTAATACTTGGTCATAATTTTATCTGTAATAACTTATTTAAACATAAAAGGTGATCTCTAAGAAGAATCAATGCTTTTTTCTTTAGAGCCTACACTTATCATAGCTAAGTATTTTAGATCTTACTGTTATGCTACACTTAAAAACAAAGTTATATTTGGCTGCATACTCTCATGCAAAAAAAAGTACATTAAAATAAAAGTTGAAGGAAGAGAAGTACAAGTTGATCAGTTTGTATCTTATTTCTTGCTTTTTAAAAATTACAATTTATGTTGTGTTTTATTATATTTTGTTTCATTATATTTTTATAACATTTTTATTCTAAATCTTATGCACCTATTTTGATTCCTATTCAAATGGATTTAGTTCCTGTAACTATTTACTTTATGTATTCCATTTCAATGTATCTTCAAGTTGAATAAATGAAATTAAAGGACATTTAGGACTTTACTTTTCTCATCTTCTAGAATACTCATCAAGGGAAATAAAAGATGGGAAATATTGGCACCAGAATTTTTTTAAATTAAATGTATTAGAGTTACACTGGTTAATAAAATTATATAGGTTTCAACTGTAGCTTTCTATAATACATAATCAGTATATTGCATTGTGTGCCCACCACCCAAAGTCAAGTCATCTCTGTCACCATAGATTTGGCCCCCTGTACCCTTTACTATCTCTCATCCCCTTCCCTTTGGTAACAAGTGTACCTTTGTCTGTGTCTATGAGTTTCAGTTTTATATCCCACATATGAGTAAAATCATATGGTTTTAGCTTTTTTCTTTTTTATTAATTTTTATTAATTTTTCATTTATTGTAATTACATGGATTCAAGTGTCCCACTGAACATAAATCCCTCACCTCCCACTCGTGTCCCTTTTTATACTCCCTTTAATCCCCATCCCTAACTCTCTCCCCCTTCCCTCTAGGATTTGCTGTCCTGTTATCTGTATCTCAGTGTTATGTATATATAGTTTCACCAATCCCTTTACCTTCTCTTATTCCATCCCTTATACCCATTCCCTCTGACAGTTGTCCTTCTGCTCCCTGTAACCCTACCTTTTCCTCTATTCTGTTCCTCAGTTCACTTTGTCCATTAGATTCCACATATGTGTGAGATCATATGATATTTTTCTTTCTCTACCTGGCTTATTTCACGTAGCATAATAATCTCCAGGTCCATCCATGCTGTCACAAAGGTAAGATTTTCTTCTTTTTTACAGTCTTGTAGTATTCTATTATGTATATGTACCACTGCTTTTTAATCAACTTGTCCACTGATGGACACTTGGGTTGTTTCCAGATCTTGGCTATTATAAACAATGCTGCGATAAACATGGGGGTGAATATCTTCTTTTGAATCAGTGATTTGGTGTTCTTAGGATATATTCCTAAAAATGGAATAGCTAGGTCAAAAGGTAGTTCCATTTTTATTTTTTTGAGGAAACCCCATACAGTTCTTCACAGTGGCTGCACAAGTCTGCCTTCCCACCAGTAGTGCAGGAGGGTTCCCTTTTCTTCACATCCTTGACAATACTTTTTGTGTGTTGTTTTGTTAATGAGTGCCATTTTGCCAGGAGTGAGGTGGTATCACATTTTGCTTTTAATTTGCATATTTCTGATGATTATTAACATTGAATATTTTTCATATGCCTATTGGCTGTTTGTATGTCCTCTTTGAAGAAGCCTCTATTCATTTCTTTTGCTCATTTTTTAATTGGATTGTTTACCTTTCTGGTGTTAAGTTTTAGAAGTTTTTTATAAATTTGGTTATTAACCCCTTATCAGATGTTTTGACAAATATGTTCTCCCATTGTGTGGAATATCTTTTTATTTTGTTCGTGGTGTCTTTTGCTGTGCAAATCTTTTTAGATTGATATAGTCCCATTTGTTCATCCTGTCTTTTATTTCACTTACCAATGGAGATAAATCCGCAGAAATATTGCTATGAGAGATATTAAAGAGTTTACTGCCTATGTTTTCTTCTAAGATGTTTATGGTTTCACTACTTACATTTAAGTTTTTTATCCATTTTGAGATTATTTTTGTGAATGGTGTAAGTTGGTGGTCTAGTTTCATTTTTTTGCATGTACTTGTCCAATTTTCCCATCACCATTTACTAAAGAGACTGTCTTTACTCCATTGTATGCTCTTATCTCCTTTGTCAATTATCAATTGACTGTAAAGGCATAGGTTTGTTTCTGGGTTCTCTGTTCTGTTGCATTTATCTGTATGCCTGTTTTTATGCCAGTACCAAGCTGGTTTGAGTACAATGGCCTTGTAGTATAACCTGATATCAGAAAGTGTGATGCCTCCCACTTTATTCTTCATTTTCAAGATTGCTGAGGCTATTCATATTCTTTTTTGGTTTCATATAAATATTTGGAATATTTGTTCTATATCTTAGAAGTATGCATTGGTATTTTCCTAGATATTGCATTGAATTTATAGATTGCTTTGGGTAATATAGACATTTTAATGATGTTTATTCTTCCTATTCATAAACATGGTATATGCTTCCACTTGTTTGTTTATTCCTTGATTTTTTTTAATCAATGTTTTATAATTTTTCCAGTACAAGTCTTTTACCTACTTGGTTAAATTTACTCCTAGGTACTTTATTTTTTTGTTGCAATAGTGAAGGGGATTGTTTCCTTAATTTCTCTTTCAGACAGTTTATTCTTGTACTAAAATGCCATTGATGTCTGAATATTAATTTTATATTCTGCCACCTTGCAGAGTTCCTTTATCAGGTCTAGTTGCTTTTTGACGGAAACTTTGGGGTTTTCTTTGTACAGTATTATGTCATCAGCAAATAATGATAGTTTTACTTCTTCTTTTCCTATTTTAATGCCTCTTATTTCTTCTTCTTGTCTGATTGCTGTGTATAGGACTTCCAGAACTATGTTGAATAAGAGTGGTGAAAGGGGGTGTCCCTGCCTTGTTTCTGATCTTAAGGGGATTGCTTTTAACTTTTGCTTATTGAGTATGATATTGGCCGTGGGTTTGACATAGATGGCCTTTATTATGTTGAGGTATGTTCCCTGTATTCCCACTTTGCTGAGAATTTTGATCATGAATGGGTGCTGGATTTTATCAAATGCCTTTTCTGCATCTATTGATATTATCATGTGGTTTTTATTTTTCCTTTTGTTTATGTGATGAATTATATTGATTAATTTGCAACTATTGTACTAGCCTTGCTTCCGCAGAATAAATCCCACTTGATCAGGATGTATGATTTTTTTCATGTATTACCGAATCTGATTTGCTAATATTTTGCTGAGAATTTTAGCATCTAAGTTCATCAGGAATGTTGGCCTATAGTTTTTTTTTTTCTTTGTAACATCTTTACCTGGTTTTGGAATGAGGATTATCCTTTCCGTATAAAAGGAACTTGGAAGTCTTTTCTTCTAAATTTTTTGAAATAGCTTGAGAAGAATAGGTATTAGTTCTTTTTTGAATATTTGGTAAAATTCACCTGTTAAACCATCTGGTCCAGGACTTTTGTTTGCTGGGAGTTTTTTGATAACTTTCAATTTCATTCGTTGTAATCAGTCTGTTTAGTTTTTCAGATTCTTCCAGATTGAGTTTTGGAAGATTATATATTTCTAGGAATTTATTCATTTCACGTAGGTTGTCCAATTTTTTTGGCATACAAATCAGTTGTTACTTTTTCCCTTTCACTTCTAATTTTATTTATTTGAGTCCTCTTTCTTTTTCTCTTGATGAGTCCAGTTAAAGGTTTATCAATATTGTTTACTTTTTTAAAAAACCAGCTCTTGGTTTCATTGATCTTCTGTATTGCTTTTATAGACTCTATGTCATTAATTTCTCCTCTGATCTTTATTATTTGCATTCTTCTACATCCTCTAAGTTTATTTGTTCTTGTTTTTTTTTTAGTTCTTTTAGATACAGGATTAAGTTGTTTATTTGAGCTTTTTTTTTTTTTGCTTTTTTATGGTATACCTGTAATGCTATGAACTTCTCTCTCAGGGCTGCTTTTGCTGTGTCCCATAAATTTTGAGTTGTTGTATGTTCATTTTTATTTGTTTCAAGGAAATTTTTGATTTCTTCCTTGATCTTGTTGTTAACCCAGTCATTATTTAATAACATGCTATTTAGCATCCAAGTATTTGAATGGTTTTCACTTTTACTATTGTAGTTGATTTTTAATTTCATGCCATTTTGATCAGAGAAGATGCTTGATATGATTTAAATCTTCTTAAATTTATTGAGACTTTTTTTGTGTCCGAACATGTGGTCTATTTTATCCTAGAGAATATACCATGAACACCTGCCAAGAATGTATATTCTGCTGCTTTGGTGTGAATGGTTCTGAAGATATCTATTAAATCTGGTAGATCTAGTGTGTCCTTTAAAGTTGCTGTTTCTTTGTTAATTTTCTTGTCTGGATGATCTATCCATTAATGTTAGTGGGATATTAAAATCCCCTACTATTATATTATTGTTGTTGATCTTGACCTTTATGTCCATCAAAATCTGCTTTATATATTTAGGAGCTCCTATATTAGGCATATAGATATTTACGACAGTTATATTGTCCTATTAGATTGCTCCCTTTATCATTTTATAGTGACCTACTTTATCTCTTACTACAGACTTTGTTTTAAAGTCAATTTTGTCAGATATAAGTATTGATACCCCAGCTTTTCTTTTCATTTTTATTTGCATGAAATACTTTTTTTTCATCCTTTTACTTTTAGTATATGTGTATCTTTTGTTCTGAGGTGGTTCTCTTGTAAACAGCATATGTACTAATCCTGTTTACTAATCCATACAGCTATCCTATGTCTTTTGATTGGAGTTTTAATTCATTTACATTTAAGGTTATTATTGATATGTAGTTGTTTATTGTCATTTTATTCTTTAAATCTACAAGTCTCTTTCTCTTGGCTTTTCTTTTCTTTTGCTCTTTTTATAGCAGGCCCCATAACATTTCTTGCAATACTGGTTTGGTTATAATAAAATGCTTAAGTTTTTTGTTTGTTTGTTTGTTTTGTTTTTTGTCTGGGAAGCTTTTTATTTTTCTTTCAATTTTAAACAATAGCCTTGCTGGATAAAGAAGTCTTGGTTGTAGGTTCTTGCTTTGCATCACTTTGAATATTTCTTGCCAATCCCTTCTGGCCTCAAATGTTTCTGCTGTGAATGTGGATGTCATCCTTATGGGGTTTCCTCTGTAGGTAATTAACTGCTTTTCTCTTGCAGCTTTTAGTGTTCTTTCTTTGTCTTTTAACTTTGACACTTTAATTATGATATGTCTTGATGTAGATCTCTATGGGTTCCTCTTTAATGGAACTCTCTGTGCTTCTTGAATCTGTGTGACTTTAACCTTCATGAATTTAGGTAATTTTTCAGCTATGATTTCTTCAAACAGGTTCTCTGTTCCTTGTTCATTCTCTTCTACTTCAGGAACCCTCATGATGCTGATGTTGTTTTTCTTCATGTTGTCACAGAGCTCTCTTAGAGTTTCCTCAGCCTTTTTGGGACTCTTTTCTTTGTGCTGTTCTGCTTTTGTGCTTATTTTTTATATTGTCCTCTAAAGTGCTGATCTATCCTCTGTTTCATCCAGTCCGTTATTCATTCCTTCTAGTGTAGTCTTCATTTCTGATATTGTATTTGTGATTTTTGACTAATTTTTTTTTATGATTTCAATGTCCTTTTTGGTGCTTGCTATCTTTTTATTAAGGTTCTCATTATGTACATCCATTGCTGGTCTAAGCTCTTTGAGCATCCTGAAAATTATTATTTTAAACTCTGCATCTGGTAGTTTGGTTACTTCCATCTCATTCAGTTCTTTTTATGGGTTTTTCTCTTGTTGATTTTATTGAGTCACATTTCTCTGTCTGCCTATTTTGTCTGTGTTTTAGGTAGCACTGTTTGACTTTGAAATTTTTGTGTGGTCTTTATGAAGAAGATGGGCTCTGTGGTATTGTCTTCCAGGCCACTTGTTTTTTTTTTTGTTCTAGGAATGTTTGTTGAGGGTACTATTTTTCTCTTGTTGTGAGTATTAGATGCAGTTGGTCTTTTCATGGGTACGTTTATCCTTCCAAGTTGTCTGGCTCTTATGGTCAACATTGATTATGTGTATCACATGCTGCAATGCCTGTCCTCTTGGGCATATTTATTCTCTACAGTGTCTGGTGCCTGCTAGACTCACCTTTTGGTGTGCTTCTTGTGTAGGTAGTTGAGTCTAGGATTAGTGCTGTCTGCCATCCACTACCAGTAGTGTTGGTTCTAGTTCTTCTTTGGTTGGCATCAGCTGTTGTTTGTAACCTGCTATTGGCTACCAATCTGTAGCTTTTATATTTTTTGTTGTTTGTGTCTGCATTTTTTGTTTCTGGGTGCTGTGAGAGGGGCCAACCTTTGTATAAGGATCAGCTTTCTCCTGCTTAGAGCTGACCACAGCTCTGTAAAAGCCCCAAGCTCTGTAAGATTTGTCTCTGCTTTTCAGCTTTTCCTCCTCCTCTTGCAGCTGCCTTGTCTTCCCACAGAGCTTTCTATAATAAGACCACTGTGGGCTCAGATTGGCCTCAGTCATCCAATCCCTCCACAGGTTGCATGCTTGGTTGGTTAGGGTGCTGAGATTGTGAATTCAACATTTTTGGAACCTCCTACTTCAGGAGTCTTTTGGTCAGGAGCTCAGTACAGGGAATGTGGCCCCTACTTTAGAGCTAGATCCCTCAGCCACTACTGGATACTCAAATTTTATTTCTGCTCAACAAGGCGAGCAGCAGTTTCAGACCAAGTGTGACTGACAGGTCCCCCACAGAAGTTCTTACAGCTGTTGAAACCCCGGTCTCAGGGAGGAAGACTGAGAGTCCTCTCCTGGGTCTGAATGTGCCCCTGCCTAAGGTGGCTAAGCCCTTGACCAGATCCAACACTAGACTCACAGGAACCCACACTTTAAATGTCCATTCTCCAAGTCTCTCTCCCTTCCCCCTGTGGAATCTAGCCTTGCAGGACAGAATATCTTGCACCCAGGCTTGCTGATTGTGATGCTCCACCCTACCCTATGCACACAAGCCACTGTGCCGGTGCTGATCACAGAGAGTGGAACTTGCCCCAGTTAAGTCCAGTGTAAGGAGCTTTTCCTTAGGATACCACTCTAGCAAGGGTTTTTTGGTCCTGAACCAATGCTTTCCACAGCTGGCCCCTGGATGTGAAAGCCCTGGGTCTCCATTGCATAAACCATGCACAGACCAATGGGAGACACTGCCCATGACTGGCCCTCAGCAACCTCCTTGGAGCTACAAGCAATTCAGAGTTTGTGGATGCCTCTGCTGGGCCCAGGTACACATGGAAATACCAGCTGTATACCTAGGCTGGCTTTTATCAACTTTGGTCCTGGGGAAAAGTCCACTCAAATGGCTATGTTTTCCTGAGTCTCACCTCATGCAGCCTATCTGCTGGCTGCTTGTTGGGCTCACCAGCTGAGAAAACCCCTGCTAGAGCCTGTGGCAATTCTCGATTAGGCAGGATGGTGGGTGTGACTCTGTGTCTTGGCCCCAGGTGTCAGTCTGTCCAGACGTTTTACAGAGACCAGTAGGGTGAGGCCTTAGGATTCTGCTGTGTGTGGCCTCTCAGACCCAGAGATGTGGTCTGCTCCCTCTCTGGACAGTTTTAGCTGAGTCTCCAGTGAGGTGGAAGCACCAATCATAAACTCGGGATAGTGAGGGAGTGAACTCCAGCCTTAACACCAGAAAACTGAGTCACTGACGCGCCCCCTGCTTCCTGGCCTCTCAGAACAACCAGTTGCCATCCCTGGGGTAAGAGAGACTCCCTAGGGTGGAGCAGCTACTTTTCCCCAGGCTGATGCTGCACAAAGAGGATGCTCCATCCAAGAAAGATGGCGACTGCAGTACTGGAGAATGATTTAGCACAGGGTTCCATGGCCGTCCCCCGCAATGTCTCTCCCTGGGCCTCCAACTTTACACTCTCCTCCTGTAACTCCAGTCCTCTCAGCTCTCCCCTGCCAGAGCCCTGGGTAAGTGGCTGTGAATGAGGTTTTCTGTGCAGGCCCTTTAAAACAGAATCTGCATCCAAGAGGTGTGTCTCTCTCTCCCGAACAGAAACCCGGCTCTTTTCACAGCTAAATGCTGTCTGGGTGCCTCTTCTAGGGTCTAGAGTTCTAGGCTGGGGCTCCAGTTCTGTGGCTGAGGACCCACACCTCTCAGGGCGACCCACCCCTGAAGTGAGAGTCCCTTCGGCCCAGTGCTTTTTCCTGGGAGTGGGCAGCCCTTTCTGTGTCTCCACCCTTCCTAGCAATCTTGGTGTGGCTTATTCTGTGATGCATGGTTATAGATTCCTCTTAGTTTAGCCCAAAGTTGGTTTTTCAAGATGATTGTTCTTAAATTAAATTGTAATCTATTTTGGTCCTGGGAGGTGGCACTTACTCCATTGCCATCTTTCTTCTTCGTAGCTTCTTTCTTAGTATAATATTCTCAAGGTATTGTCACAAATAACAGAATTTTATCCTTTCTTATAGCTGCATAGTATTCCATAGTATATATACATCTTTTATCTAGTTCTCTATTGATACTTTGTTTGTTTACATGCCTTGGCCACTGTGAATAATGCTGCAATGCGCTTAGGGGTGTGAATACCTTTATGAATTTTGTTTTTGAGTTTTTTGGTTAGATACCCAGAAGAGGGATTGCTGGGTTATATGGTAAGTCTATTCTTAATTTTTTAAGGAACTTTCATACTGTTCAAAGAAGAATTATGTTTATTTGTATATCCCTTTTAATCAGACTGTTTGACTTTCTTCCTATATATTAAAATAACTTTATTTCTGACAAATATAATCAATTTATAGTTTGAACAACTATAATCAATTAATTGGTATTGTGTTTCTATCATGAAGATTTTGGTAGAGAGAAGGCTGTTTGACATATAATGGTGAACTGTGGGATTTAGAAATAGAGATTTTTACAATCTATATTTATTCAGATATACATCATAAGAATAGCCTGTTGAGGATAATCAGCAGTTTCTCTATGGAACAGTTTCTCAAATCATATGTTAGTTTTTAGGAGTATGTTAGGTATAGAAGACAAGTAACAGTATAAGAATTATTCAGAATCTAGTAGACTTGCAAAACACAGGTAGGTATAATACAAATTTCAGCTATAGCTTTCCTACCTTGAATTCAACTCAGTTGAATGTGGAACACTTTTTTTTCTGGTAGTTAAGTAAAGCACACTTGGAAATCTTTGTAGAGCGACTATCCTCGCAATAGAACAGATTCCTTTTTGCAAACAAATTTTCAGATTTTCTATTATTAATTTTCAGTTGCCTATCTCACTTCCTCCCACTTTCATTTATCCACTCCATATGGAATACTAACCACAAGAGTACAGTGGGAACGTTTTACAAATGTGTAATCTGGTCAGTTTTTATATCTCAGCTATCATCCTCCCATCCCAGCTTTCCCTGTTGGAAAGAATAGATCAAACAACATTAGGTTAGTCATCTATACTGCCTGCTGCAACTTTTCCCTAAGTCAACATGATAAGCTTTGGAATCTAGACTTGCAGCTCCAGTTTGGTGAAAGAGAATTTCCTTACCTACATATCTCAGGTTTGAAACCCTGATGTATTTGCATGCTTCAAGCTGGAGGTGAGAGTTCTGTTTAATTGAATGAACTCTAAGAGCTCAAATCTTCTTTGTATGTAAAAAGAAGGGTAGTTTGTAATGAAATGTGGGTAATTTATGTAGAAATGCTCACATGCCATAGTGACTTGATTGTGGGCTCTAGGAAAGACATTTCAAGGTCTGGGGAATGTTTTTAATGATGGCAGCAGCAATGGATACTGTGAAAGGAGGTTAGTTCTTAAGGATGCTGAACTCCTTTCCCATTCCTTTGAATTCCTTCATTAATTTTGCCTTTTTCTCTTAGAAGCAAATACTGCTCTTTCTTCTATCAATATAAAATGTATGTGTGAAAAGACATCTTTGTTATAGATTGATTTTTAGAACAGATAACTTCGAAAGCATGAAAATGTCATCTTTCTTGCCTGACCAGACGGTGGCACAATGGATAGAGAGTTGGCCTTGGATTCTGAGGACCTGGGCTCTTAATTCCAAGGTTGCTGGCTTGAGCGCGGGATCATAAATATGACCCCATGGTTGCTGGCTTGATTGCAAGGTCGCTGGCTTGAGCAAGGGGTTACTTGCTCTGCTGGAGCTGCCCCGCCCCTCCTGGTCAAGACACATATGAGAAAGCAATCATTAAGGTGCCTCAATGAAGAATTAATGCTTCTTATCTCTCTCCCTTCCAGCCTGTTTTTCTCTGTCTCTGTCTCTCACTAAAAAACAAACAAACATAAAAAACAGAAAAAGCAAGTCATCTTTCTTTATTTGCTAATTTGCCTTGTAAATACCCACATATAGAAAAAAATGCTGATTATAATGAAGATGACTATATTTGTCCCCCCAAAAATTTAGTTCCTAAGGAAATCTTTCTAAGTGACACAAAGTTAGTTTGTACCAACATTGGTTGTATAGGTTATAACCTGATAAAGCTGACTTCTGGAGCTTAAGTTGTTAGTGTACCACAACAAATGGAATATCACATTTTATGTTTTTATTTTTTGTTCTTTACAAGTCTTCTGCAAGACCAGCTGGCTTCTGGATTGCACTATAGAATTTTAATAGTCTCAATTTTAGGCACAATTTATTTTTTGTTGAAGTGTCAGACCTATTTTAATGGGTGCTAAAACCATGCAACTAATTAGGTGCAGAGAATGTAGAAGAATAGAGATTTCAATGACAAACTTTCACTTATAGCCTCTATTTACATATTCAAATGCCCATATTTTTTTAAAAAAATAACAATGAAGTAAATACAATAATCAAGTATATTGATATAGGTCTTTATGAGAATCATTTGCATGTGGCTAAGCAGGAATTTAAAATAGGACATGATCACCTTAGTAGATTAATAACCAACCCTATACTATAATAGCATCAAAGGGGAAAAAGCCTTCCTCAGGAATTACTTCTTTAATAAAGAGAAAAACCTTGTCCAGTGCTCTCCAGGGTACACCTTGTATAAAAAAATTATGGTTGTATCTGAGTGTAGAAAAAAATGACTGCAACATATAGTCATACACTTGTGATAAGAAGAGGACAATGTCATATGCTATAAAAATTCAGAGGAAAGATAGTATTAATAAGTCTTAAGTTCTAAGTCTTAAATAGGGGTTTGTAAAGTAGAAAAACTTGGAAACACACAAACTATAATTATCTTTGTTCAGGCAATAATGTGCTAAATAACTTATTGTCAATAATGATGACTCTAAATGTGCTTACTTATTCTTTTCTCTTTACTCACTTATTTTGCTTTAACCACCAAATTTATATGTTATGGCTGAAATGATCTCCAGATTTTATAGTTTATTCTAGTCAATCTGTATATTATTTTACTGTTATCAAGAGACTTTCAGTTCCCTATTTATAGAAAATGTAAAGAAACAGCTCAAATATAAATACTGTATCACAAAATTTTACAAAATAGGTAATATAAATGATGAAATGAAGCAATGTAGAAAATTGTAGTGCTTTCTAAAAAAAAGAATGAAAGCTCAAAATCATTAAATTTAGTTTTATTCTATGGGAAAGTCCAGAATTAATATCTTAAAATATGCCATTCTGTTTATATTATCTTTCTTATCGTAATTAAAATATCCATAGTAACAATTACGGAAACCAAAAGAATATTTACATTGTGACTTTTTTATTATTCAGCCTTCCCTACATATACTTAGTATGTGTATATTAAACATATTTATGTTTTATTTTAATTTACCTTCATGAATAACTTTAGTATATTATGATATTAAATGTTTTTTTCAGAAATGAAATCCTAACTTGATAACATCAAGGTATGTACTTATAAGAGTTTTGATGTTATTAAGTCAGGAATCACCTGTATTTTATTTTATTTTATTTTTTATTTTTTTAGGAATCACCCGAATTTTAACTTGATAAAATTGGTAAGCTATTTCATATTTTTATAAAATAAAGTTGTGTTCGATGAGCCAAACACAACTACTGTGGATTTTTAAAATTACCAAAATCTAATTTAATAATGACTACCATGCTTAATAAAAAGTAAGCTCCTTGAAAACATAAATTTTGTCTCATTTATTTTAATACCTTTTAATAGTGCTTTTAGTTCACTATACTAAAACAGTTAATACTAGACAAATGTTGATTAAGTGAATAAACAGACAAATAAGAATTTACATTTTATGTATGTGTCTAGTTTTGCTAGGAAAAGCATAAATTTCTTGGATAGACTATATTGCATAGATGAGCACAGAAGAAAACCTCTGGAAACAATTTTAAACACTTCTATATTTCAAAGAACCTAATTTCTTTTATGTGGAATTCATTTTGTTATCATATTTGCTACCAAAGTAATGTTCTAGCATTGACTCAGTTTTTTCCTCCTATTGCTACTGGATTCTACCTCCTTCAGAAAGACTCCCATTTACCAAATTCATTCCTCTGATCTTCCAATTGAATTTTGTCTGTATTTTGACTCTAACACAGGGGTCCTTAAACTTTTTACACAGGGGGCCAGTTCACTGTCCCTCAGACTGTTGGAAGGCCACCACATACAGTACTTCATACACTGACCACAAATGAAAGAGGTGCCCCTTCCGGAAGTGCAGGGAAGTGTAGCGGGGCCCGGATAAATGGCCTCAGGTGGCTGTAATTTGGCCCGTGGGCCGTAGTTTGGGGACCTCTGCTTTAACACTTTCCTCTTCTCAGTTTGTCTTAACATTTTACATGTCTGTATGTATTATAGTCACATATATTTTATTTATCATATTTACTTCCTAGGACTGATAGTTCCTTGAAAACAGGACCTATATTTGTTCCATCTTAGTACCCTAGTTGCAACTCAATAGATTGAATGGATAAATAACACATCAACACTTTATTAAGTGCCTACTCTGTGTCGGGTTATACTCTGAATATACATAGAAACAGAAGAGTACACTCTTATTCTAGACAGGTTGATCATACTTAAAAGTAGTATTTGTGTACATAAAAATATGACAACAGGAGATACTCATTAGTTCACAATTTCCAATACTTTTACACATCATTCTTTACACTTGGGAGTTTATCTTTTTATAACCTAGTTGTGGTTTGATTTTTAAAATATTCTTTATAAAAACAGGTTTTTTTATGATGGTATAAACTGTCTTCAAATGACTTTATCAAAATCAAGTGGGTTTCATGAGACTTAGCATGAACCTTCTCTCTGGATACTACATAGCTCTGCTTACATTTTTTTCTCCTCAAAAATAAGGCAGTTGTGTTCACATGTAACCGAAACCATATGCAGGCCTACAGAAAGTATTAGGATAAATTATATAAGTTGTGGTGATGGCAAGATGATGGTGGAGTAGGCGGACGTACCAACTTCCAACTCCTGGAACAAAAGTGGATTATAACTTAATTTTAAGAAGCATCATCTGGGTAAACCAACTTTGAATTAAACTAAGTGGCCTCTTCAACCAAGGAACACTGAAGAAGCCACATTGAGACTGGTAGGAAAAGTGAAAACGTGGAAAGGGCTACCCAGCTCCCTGGAGCAAACGGCAGCCCAGAGAGACTCACATGGTGGGAAGAGAGGTTAGTGGAGAGGGAGAAACTTGGGTCCTAGGAACAAAGCCCCAGCCTGCAGCCCCAGAGCCTAGAAGAGGTGTATGGACAGTATTTAGCTGTGAAACAAGTTAGGATACTGTTTGTGAGAAAGAGTCAGTTTTCTCAGACCCAGGGTTCTTCTTAAAGACCCAGGGTTCTTCTTAAAGGGATGGCGCAGAAAACCTCTCTCACAACCACTCACCAGGGACTCCAGGGAATGGCAAGAGAGGAGAGAACCAGAGCAGTGGGAAGAGAGTGTGGTCTAGAAGGCACAGGGAGAAACACTCTGAGGGACAGCCACCCTAAACACTGGGCTGAGGAACTTCCCAAATCTGAAATGAATATTTCCCCTGGAACTAGCAATACCAGCAAAGGGAGGCAGGACACCAGCCAAACAAGCTGCCCCATGGCACTTAGTGCACTGCCACTTAGAAGGAGGGAGTTTTCAGGACTACAGTATGGACTGTTAGGATCTGAGCTGCAGTGCCCCACCCACACTGCTGAGGACTTGCTGGAAAGGCGGTGATGGCAGGACGTGGAAATGCTGTTCTGTCAGCAGGGTCAGAGGCTGGGTCAGCTGGCTGTGAGCTTGGTCTAACCCAGCAGGGGCCAGGGAGATGCGTGAAAGTGGCCTGGCAGCTGCGGGCCTGCCTGCAGCTTCACTTCCAGGGGGAAAAAGCGGAAGCCCAGGAACAGGTGGGGATCTGCTGCTGAGCAGGGGCATGCGGACATGCAGCATCACCTGGCCTCTGAGGCTTGCAACCCTGCCTGAGCTAGTCCTGACCACTGGGGTGGGGCAAAAACCTGGGACAGGCGGAGGCTCTCAGCTGAGGGTGCGCCAACAGCCCCGGAAGTTTGTGATCCTGCGCAAGCCAGCCCTGACAGTGGGGGCTGGGTGGAAGCCAGTGTGTGAGCCGGCTCTGATCACAGGAGCTGGGTGGATCCTGGGAACAGGCGGGAACTGCAGCTAAGCAAAGGTGCTCAGCCCTGCCCTTGGTACTGAGGCTTGTGGCTCAAGTGCAGTGTGCAACTCCACCTGTGGGGGCGGGGCGAAGACTGAGACAGGCTGAGGCTTGTAGAGTCAGGCACGAGAACACAGCCCCTCCTGTGGAGGAGAGGAGGAAACCACAGCAACAGCCACAGGGGGCACACCGGCTAAGCCCATACTTAACCATCCTAGGCAACAGCAGAGGGGGTGGCAGGCCTACAGACATACCACACCTAGGGAACACAGAGGAAACACCCATTGAACTCCAGTGGCCACACCCTTCTTATACACAGAAGAAATGGGCAGGCAGAAAAATGCAACTCAAATGAATCAAGAGAAATCCCCAGAGAAGGACCTGAATGAAACAGATATAACTGAACTACCGGATGCAGTGTTTAAAATAATGATAGTTAGGATGTTCAAAAGCTTAGATCAACAATGGGTAGTCATTACGAACATCTAAATAAAAAGATAACAAGTATAAAAAAGGAAATTGAAATAATAAAAAAATAAGAAATGACAAATACAATATCAGATTGAAGAACACAATGGAAGGAATTAAAAGCAGGATGGATGAAGTTGAGGATCGAATCAGCGAGTTAGAGGACAAAATAAACAAAGGCACAGAAGCAGCGCAGAGAAAAGACAAGAGACTCAAAAAGACTGGGGAAACTTTAAGGGAACTCTGTGACAACATGAAGAGAAATAACATCTGCATCATAGGGCATCCTGAAGAAGAAGAGAAAGAACAAGGGGTAAAAACTTTGTTCAACCAAATCATAGCTGAAAACTTTCCTAAATTAAGGCTGGAAAAAGACTCACATGTTCAAGAAGCACAGAGAACTCCATTAAAGAGAAACCCAAAGAAATATATACCAAGACAAATCATAATTAAAATACCAAAGCTAAGTGATAAAAAGAAAATATTAAAAGCTGCTAGAGAAAAAAAGGCTATCACCTACAAAGGAGCCCCCATAAAGATGACATTTGAATTCCCGATAGAAACACTTGAGGCCAGAAGGGAATGGCAACACATATTCAAAGAAATGCAGAACAATGAGGAGCAAGATGGCGACGGAGTAGGCGGACGTACCAACTTCCAACTCCCAGAACCAAAGTGGATTATAACTCAATTTTAAGAACCATCATTTGGATAAACCAACTTTGAACTAAACTAAGTGGACTATTCAACCAAGGAACATAGAAGAAGCCACACTGAGACTGGTAGGAATAGTGAAAACACGAAGAGGGCTGCCCAGCTCCCCGGAGCAAACGGCAGCCCAGAGAGACCCGCGTGGCGGGAGGAGAGTTGGGCAGAGAGGGAGGGACCTGGTCCCAGGAACCAAGACCCAGCCTGCAATCCCAGAGCCTAGAAGAGGCTTTGGACAGTTTTGAGCTATGAAAAAAGTGAGGGAGCTCCCAGGCCTACAGTGTGGAGTATTAGGTCCCTTCCTACTCTACTGAGGGTTGCTGAAGGGTTTGTTGGCGGCAGGACACTGAAACAAGGTTCTGTCGGCATGGGCGGAGGCCAAGCCGGTGTGAGCTCAGTCTAGACCAGCAGGGGCGGAGGGGATGCGCGAAAGCAGTCTGGAAGCTGCGGGCCCACCTGTAATCCCAGCTACGGGGACAAAGCGGGAGGTCAGGAACGGGCAGAAATCTGCTCTGCGACCCTGCATAAGTTGGCCCTGACAGCAGGGACCGGGTTAGGACCAGGGACGGGCGGGGGGGCTCGCGGCTGAGCTCACGCTAGGGCTCCGAGTGCAGGGACGAGGTAGACCCCGAGACAAGTTGAAGCTCACAGCTGAGCCCACGCTACTATCCCCGCCCAGCCGGAGAAACTGAGGATTGCCATCTTAAGTGCACGAGCGGGTTCTGAACGCGGGGGCAGGGTAGAGACCGGGACGAGTGGAAGTTAGCATCTGAGAAGAAGCCAGCAAACACGCCCGGCCAAATAAGCCTTGGTTTGCGACCCTGCACAGAAGGGCCTTGGCCTCGAGGGTGGGGTTAAAGCTCTGGACGGGCAAAGGCTCACAGCTGAGAACACGTCAAAAGCCCCGCCCAACCCATGAAACTGTGGCGAGCAGGCTCTGACTGCGGGTTCTGGGCGGAAGTCCGGAAACAGGCAGGGTTTGCAGCTGAGCGACGGTGCTCACCTCTACCCTTGGTCCTGAGACTTCTGGCTTGAGTAACAGCCCCTCCCGCGGAGGAGAGGCAGAAATCACAGCAAAACTACAGTGGGCTGGCGCTGGCAACGCCCATACCCAACCACCTTAGGCAGCGGCAGAGGGGGTGGAGGGCCTGCAGACAGACCACACCTAGAGATCACAAGGGCAACACCTACTGGACTCCAGTGGCCACAACTTGCTTATACACAGACAAAATGGGCAGGAAGAGGAATGCAAACCAAATGAATCAAGAGAAATCCCCAAAGAAGGACCTGAATGAACCAGATATAACCCAATTACCAGAAGCAGATTTTAGAATAATGATAGTTAGGATGTTCAAAGAAATTAGAGCAACAATGGATAGTCATTATGAGCACCTAAATAAAGAGATAACAAGTATAAAAAACGAAATTGAAATAATAAAAAAGAATCAGAAATGACAAATACAGTATCAGAACTGAAGACCACAATGGAAGGAATTAAAAGCAGGATGAATCACGCTGAGGATCGAATAAGCGAGTTAGAGGACACAATAAACAAAGGCACAGAAGCAGAGAAGAAAAAGGAAAAGAGACTAAAAAAATGTGAGGAAACTCTAAGGGAGCTCTGTGATCACATGAATAGAAACAACATTCGCATCATAGGGGTGCCTGAAGAAGAGGAGAGAGGACAGAAAATGGAAACTTTGTTCAATCAAATCATAGCAGAAAACTTTCCTAAATTAAGGCTGGGAAACACTACACACGTTCAAGAAGCACACAGACCTCCATTAAAGAGAAACCCAAAAAGATCTACACCAAGACACATCATAGTTAAAATACCAAAGCTAATGGATAAAGAAAAAATTTTAAAAGCTGTTAGGGAAAAAAAGGCTATCACTTACAAAGGAACCTCCATAAGGATGACATCGGACTTCTCAACAGAAACACTTGAGGCCAGAAGGGAATGGCAAAATATAATCAGGGTAATGCAGAACAAGAACCTACAACCAAGACTAATTTATCTAGCAAGGCTAACGTTTAAAATTGAAGGAGAAATAAAGAGCTTCCCAGAAAAGGAAAGCATCAAGGAATTCATTAAAACCAAACCAATTCTGCAAGAGATACTAAGGGCCTGTTGTGAACAGTTTCAAGGGAGGAAAGAATATAGCAAAAGAAGAATACAGCTTTAAAGAATAAAATGGCAATAAACAACTACATATCAATAATAACCTTAAATGTAAATGGGTTAAATGATCCAATCAAAAGACATAGGGTAGCTGCATGGATAAAGAAAAAGGATCCATACATATGCTGTCTACAAGAGACACACCTTAAAACAAAAGAGGCATATAGACTGAAGGTAAAAGGATGGAAAAAATATTTCATGCAAATGGAAATGAAAAAAAAGCAGAGGTAGCAGTACTTATAGCTGACAAAATGGACTTTAAAACAAAGGCTGTAGTAAGAGATAAAAAAGGACACTACATAATGATAAAGGGAACAATTCAACAGGAAGATATAACTATTATAAATATCTATGCACCAAATATAGGAGCCCATACATACATAAAGCAGACTTTGATGAATATCAAGGGTGAAATTAACAGCAATACTATCATAGTAGGGTATTTCAATACCCCTTTAACTACACTGGATAGATCCTCAAGAAAGAAAATTAATAAAGAAACAGCAGACTTAAAGGAGACACTAGAACAACTTGATTTAATAGATATCTTCAGAACTTTTCATCCCAAAGCAGTAGAATATACATTCTTCTCAAGTGCTCATGGTACGTTTTCTAGGATAAAACACATGTTAGGACACAAAAATGGTCTCAATAAATTTAAGAAGATTGAAATCATATCAAGCACTTTCTCTGATCACAATGCCATGAAACTAGAAATTAACCACAAAAGAAAAACTGAAAATACTCAAGACACTTGGAAACTAAATAGCATGTTATTAAATAATGAATGGATTAACAATGAGATCAAAGAAGAAATAAAAAAGTTTCTAGAAACAAATGATAATGAGCATACATCAACTCAAAATTTATGGGACACAGCAAAAGCAGTTCTGAGAGGGAAGTTTATTGCACTACAGGCATATCATAAGGAGCTAGAAAAAGCTCAAATCAGCAACCTGACCCTGCATCTAAAAGAACTAGAAAAACAACAGCAAATAAAACCCAAGACAAGTAGAAGGAAGGAAATAATAAAGATCAGAGCAGAAATAAATGACATAGAGGCTAAGGAAACAATACAGAGTATCAATGAAACCAGGAGCTGGTTCTTTGAAAAGGTAAACAAGATTGATGAACCTTTAACGAGACTCACCAAGAAAAAAAGAGAGAGGACTCAAATAAATAAAATTAGAAAGGACAGTGGAGAAATAACAACTGACACAACGGAAATACAAAGCATTGTAAGAAAATACTATGAAGAACTATATGCTAAAAAATTAGACAATCTTGGTGAAACGGACAAATTTCTTGAATCATATAACCTTCCAAAAATCAATCTGGAAGAATCAGAACACCTAAACAGACCAATTACAACAAATGAGGTAGAAACAGTTATCAAAAAACTCCCAACAAAGAAAAGTCCTGGGCCTGATGGCTTCACAAGTGAATTCTATCAAAAATTCAAAGAAGAAGTAATTCCTATCCTCCTCAATCTATTTCAAAAAATTCAAGAGGAAGAAAGACTTCCAAACTCCTTTTATGAGGCAAGCATAATTCTGATCGCAAAACCGGGCAAAGACAACACAAAGAAAGAAAATTATAGGCCTATATCCTTGATGAATTTAGACGCTAAAATTCTCAACAAAATATTAGCCAACCGGATCCAGCAATATATGAAAAAAATCATACACCATGATCAAGTGGGATTTATTCTGGAGAAGCAAGGCTGGTTTAATATTTGCAAATCAATCAATGTGATTCACCACATAAACAAAAGGAAGGACAAAAATCACATGACAATTTCAATAGATGCTGAAAAGGCATTTGATAAAATCTAGCACCCATTCATGCTCAAAACTCTCAGTAAAGTGGGAATACAGGGATCATTCCTTAACATGATAAAGGCCATCTAAGATAAACCGACAGCAAACATCATACTAAATGGACAAAAATTAAAAGCAATCTCCTTAAGAACAGGAACCAGGCAGGGTTGTCCACTTTCACCACTCTTATTCAACATAGTTCTGGAAGTCCTAGCTACAGCAATCAGACAAGAAGAAGAAATAAAAGGTATCCAAATTGGAAAAGAAGAAGTAAAACTGTCACTATTTGCAGATGATATGATATTGTATATTGAAAACCCTAAAGTCTCAGTCAAAAAACTACTGGACCTTATAAATGATTTCAGCAAGGTGGGAGGATATAAAATTAATACTCAGATATCAGAGGCATTTCTATATAGCAACAATGAACTGTCAGCAAAAGAAATTAAGGAAACAATCCCCTTCACTATTGTAGCCAAAAAAATAAAGTACCTAGGAGTAAATTTAACCAAGGAGGTTAAGGACTTGTACTCGGAAAATTATAGAACATTGATAAAAGAAATCAAGGAAGATACAAACAAGTGGAAGCATATACCGTGCTCATGGCTAGGAAGAGTAAACATCATTAAAATGTCTATATTACCCAAAGCAATTTATAAATTCAATGCAATACCAATTAAAATACCAGTGACATACTTCAAAGATATAGAACACATATTCCAAATATTTATATGGAACCAAAAAAGGACACGAATAGCCTCAGCAATCTTAAAAAGAAAAAATAAAGCAGGAGGTATCAGTCTTTCAGATATCAAGGTTTACTATAAGGCCATTATACTCAAGACAGCCTGGTACTGGAATAAGAACAGGCACATAGATCAATGGAACAGAACAGAGGACCCAGAAATAAACTCACAGCTTTATGGATAACTGATATTTGACAAAGGAGGAAAGAACATACAATGGAGTAAAGACAGCCTCTTTAACAAATGGTGTTGGGAATATTGGACATCTACCTGCAAAAAAATGAAACTAGACCATCAACTTATACCATTCACAAAAACAAACTCAAAATTAATAAAAGCCTTAAATGTAAGCTGTGAAACCATAATCATCTTAGAAGAAAACATAGGCAGCAAGCTCTCTGACATCTGTAGCAGCAGTATATTTGCCGATTTATCTCCACGGGCAAATGAAATAAAAGGCAAGATAAACAAATGGGACTATATCAAAGTAAAAAGTTTTTGCACAGCTAAAGACAATAAGAACAGAATAAAAAGACAAACCACACAATGGGAGACATATTCTACAGCACATCTGATAAGGGGTTAATAACTAAAATTTATAAATAACTTATAAAACTGTACACCAGGAAGACAAACAATCCAATCAAAAAATGGGCAAAAGAAATGAATAGAAATTTCTCCAAAGAGGACATACAGATGGTCAAAAGACATATGAAAAAATGCTCAACATCACTAATTATTAGAGAAATGCAAATCAAAACCACAATGAGATATCACCTCACACCAGTCAGAGTGGCACTCATCAGCAAAACAACACAGAACAAGTGCTGGCGAGGATATGGAGAAAAGGGAACCCTTCTGCACTGCTGGTGGGAATGCAGACTGGTGCAGCCACTGTGGAAAACAGTATGGAGATTCCTCAGAAAATTAAAAATTGAACTGCCTTTTGACCCAGCTATCCCACTTGTAGGAATATACCCTAAGAACACCATAGCACTGTTCGAAAAGAAGAAATGCGCCCCCATGTTCGTGGCAGCATTGTTCACAATAGCGAAGATCTGGAAATGCCTCAAGTGTCCATCAGAAGATGAGTGGATTAAAAAGCTATGGTACATATATACTATGGAATAGTACTCAGCCATAAGAAATGACAACATCGGATCATTCATAACAAAATGGATGTACCTTGATAACATTATACGGAGTGAAATAAGTAAATCAGAAAAAAAGAAAAACTGAGAACAGCATGATTTCATACATAGGTGGGACATAAAAGTGAGAATATGAGACATGGACAAGAGAGTGGTGGTTTTGGGATGGGCGGAGGGAGGTAAGAGTGGGATAGGGAGGAGGGGAGGTACACAGGGAAAACCAGATAGTAGGTGACAGAGGCCAGTTTGACTTATGGTGACGGGTATGCAACATAATTGAATGATAACATAACCTGGAGATGTTTTCATTGTACATATGTGCCCTGATTTATTGGTGTCACCCCATTAGAATTAATAATAATAAAATATATATTAAAATAATAAAAAAAGAAATGCAGAACAAGAACCTACAACCAAGACTATTTTATCCAGCAAGGCTATCATTTAAAATTGAAGGAGAAATAAAATGCTTCCCAAACAAACAAACAAATAAAAACTCAAGGAATTCATTAAAACCAAGCCAATCCTGCAAGAGATGCTAAGGGGCCTGTTTTGAACAGATCAAAGGGGGAAAAGAATATACCAAAAGAAGAATACAGCTTTAAAGAATAAAATGGCAATAAACAACTACATATCAATAATAACCTTAGATGTAAATGGGTTAAATATCCAATCAGAAGACATAGGGTAGCTGCATTGATAAATAAAACAGGACCCATACATATGCTGTCTACAAGAGACACACCTTAAAAGAAAAGATGCACATAGACTGAAGATAAAAGGATGGAGAAAAATATTTTATACAAATGGAAATGAAAAAGAAGCTGGAGTAGCAATACTTATATCTGACAAAATGGACTTAAACCAGTCTGTAGTAAGAGATAAAGAAGGACACTATATACTGATAAAGGGAACAATTCAACAGGAATATATAACTATTATAAATATCTACGCACCGAACATAGGAGCTCTGAAATACATAAAGTAGACTTTGATGGATATAAAGGGTGAGATCAACAGCAATACTGTAATACTAGGAGATTTCAATACCGCACTAACATCACTGGATAGATCCTCAAGAAAGAAAATTAACAAAGAAACAGCAGACTGAAAGCATATACTAGATCAACTCGATTTAATAGCTATATTCAGAACCTTTCACATTAAAGTAGTAGAATATACATTTTTTTCAAGCGCTCATGGTACATTCTCTAGGATAGACCACATGTTAGGACACAAATGTGGTCTGAAAAAATTTAAGATTAAAATCATATCAAGCATACTCAAACACTTCGACACTAAATATCATGTTATTAAATAATGAATGGATTAACAATGAGAAGAAAGAAAAGAAAGAAAAAAGTTCCTAGAAACAAATGATAATGAGCATACATCAACTCAAAATTTATGAGGCACAGCAAAAGCAGGACTGAGAGGGAAGTTCATAGCACTACAGGCATACCATGAGAAGCTAGAAAAAGCTCAAATAAGCAACTTGACCCTGCATCTAAAAGAACTAGAAAAACAACAGCAAATAAAGCCCAGGACTAGTAGAAGGAAGGAAATAATAAAGATTAGAGTTGAAATCAATTACATACAGCCTAAGGAAACAATAAAGATGATCAATGAAACCAGGAGCTGGTTCTTTGAAAAGGTAAACAAGATCGATGAATCATTAACTAGACTCACCAAGAAAAAAAGTGAGAGGACTCAAATAAATAAAATTAGAAAGGAGAGTGGAGAAATAACAACTGACACAACAGAAATACAAAATATTGTAAGAAAATACTATGAAAAATTGTATGACAAAAACCTAGACAACCTATATGAAATGGACAAATTCCTTGAAATATACAATCTTCCAAAAATCAATCTGGAAGAATCAGAAACCCTAAACAGACCGATTACAACAAATGAGATTGAAACACTTATCAAAAAACTCCCAATAAAGAAAGGTCCTGGGCCTGATAGCTTCACAAATGAATTCTACCAAAAATTCAAAGAAGAACTAACTTCTATCACTCTCAAGCTATTTCAAAAAATTCAAGAGGAAAGAAGACTTTGTAGCTTCTTTTATGAGGCAAGCATAATTTTGATTTCGAAACCAGGCAAAGATAACACAAAGAAAAAAAATTATAATGAATTTAGATTTTAAAATTCTCAACAAAATATTAGCCAACCGAATCCAGCAATATATGAAAAAAAATTCATACACCATGCTCAAGTGGGATTTATTCTGGAGAGGCAAGGCTGGTTCAATATTCGCAAATCAATCAATGTAAGTCATCACATAAACAAAACGAAGGACAAAAACCACATGATAATTTCAATAGATGCAGTAAAAGCATTTGATAAAATCCAGCACCTATTCATGCTCAAAACTCTCAGTAAAGTGTGAATACAGGGAATTTACCTTAACATGATAAAGGCCATCTATGACAAACCCACAGTCAACATCATACTCAATCGGCAAAAATGAGAAGCAATCCCCTTAAGATCAGGAACAAGGTAAGGGTGCCCCCTTTCACGACTCTTATTCAACATAGTTCTGGAAGTCCTAGACACAGCAATCAGACAAGAAGAAGAAATAAAAGGCATCCAAATTGGAAAAGAAGAATGTAAAACTTTCATTATTTGCAGATGATATGATATTGTATATAGAAAACCCAATGTCTCAGTCAAAAAACTACTGAATCTGATAAATGAATTTAGCAAGTTGTCAGTATATAAAATTAATACTCATAAATTAAAGGCATTTTTATACACCAACAATGAAGTGTCAGTAAGAGAAATTAAGGAAACAATCCCCTTCACTATTGCAACAAAAAAAATAAAGGACCCAGGAGTAAATTTAACAAGGAGATTAAAGACTTGTACTAGGAAAATTATAAAACATTGATAAAAGAAATCAAGGAAGATACAAACAAGTAGAAGCATGTACTGTGCTCATGGTTAGGAAGAATAAACATCATTAAAATGTCTATATTACCCAAAGCATTTTATAAATTCAAATCAATACTAATGAAAAATACCAATGACATACTTCAAAGATATAGAACACACATTCCAAAAATTTATATGGAACCGAATAAGAACACGAATAGCCTCAGCAATATTTTTAAAAAAAGAATAAAGCGGGAGGTATCACTCTTTTTGATATCAAGTTATACTACAAGGCCATTGCGCTCAAGACAGCCTGGTACTGGCATAAGAACAGGCACATAGATCAATGGAACAGAACAGAGAACCCAGAAATAAACCCACAGCTTTATGGACAACTGATATTTGACAAAGGAGGAAAGAACATACAATGGAGTTAAGACAGCCTCTTTAACAAATGGTGTTGGGAATATTGTACATGTACCTGCAAAAAAATGAAACTAGACCATCAACTTACACCATTCACATAAACAAACTCAAAATGGATAAAAGACTTAAATGTAAGCTGTGAAACCATAAGCATCTTAGAAGAAAACATAGGCAGTAAGCTCTCCGACATCTGTAGCAGCAATATATTTGCCGATTTATCTCCACGGGCAAATGAAATAAAAGGCAGGATATACAAATGGGACTATATTAAACTAAAAAGTTTTTGCACAGCAAAAGACAATAAGAACAGAATAAAAAGACAAACCACACAATGGGAGAACATATTTGACAATACGTCTGATAAGGGGTTAATAACCAAAATTTATAAAGAACTTATAAAACTCAACACCAGGAAGACAAACAATCCAATCAAAAAATGGGCAAAAGAAATGAATAGAAATTTCTCCAAAGAGGACATACAGATGGCCAATAGGCATATGAAAAAATTCTCAATATCACTAATCATTAAAGAAATACAAATTAAAAACAATGAAATATCACCTCACACCAGTCAGAAAGGTGCTCATCAACAAAACAACACAGATTAAGTGTTGGCAAGGATATGGAGGTAAGGGAGCCCTCCTGCACTGCCTGTGAGAATGCAGACTGGTGCAGCCACTGTGGAAAGCAGTATGGAGATTTCTAAAAAAATTAAAAATCGAACTGCCTTTTGACCCATCTATCCCACTCTTAGGAATATACTCTAGGTCACCATAGCACTGTTTGAAAAGAAGAAATGCGCCCCCATGTTTGTGGCAGCATTGTTCACAATAGTGAAGATCTGGAAATAGCCCAAGTGTCGTTCAGTGGATGAGTGGATTAAAAAGCTTTGGTATATATATATATACTATGGAATAGTACTCAGCCATAAGAAATGATGACGTTGGAGCATTTACAACAACAACATGGATGAACCTTGATAACATTATACTGAGTGAAATAAGTAAATCAGAAAAAATGAAGAATATAAGATTCCATACATAGATGGGACATAAAAATGAGACTCAGAGACATGGACAAGAGTGTGCTGGCAGCGGGGAGGGAGAGGAGATAGAGGAGTTAGGGGTAGTGGAGGGGCACAAGTAAAACCAGGTAGAAGATAATGGAAGACAATTTGACTTTGGGTAATGGGCATTCATTATAATCAAATGTCAAAATAACTTGCAGATATTTCCTCTGAACATATGTACCCTGATTTATCAATGTCACCCCATTAAAATTAAAATTAATAAAAAATTATATAAGTTGTTTATTTTTGCTTTGGATTTACTGGGTATGTTGTTTATGATTCTCTGTGAAATTAATTGAATAAATAGATAGTCTTCCCACTCCTATTCCAAACTTTATAAGTATTAACAGTATATTTTTGGGAAGGAAAATCTATATAGTTCTCTAAGTTAATATCTGAGGGCTGTCAAAGAAAAATGTAATTTATATGATTTTCTTTAAGTTTTACTATCTTTTTTCTTTTCCTTGGTACTAGGTAATTAAATATTTTGAAAGGATGCTAAAGTATCAAAAACACAGAGCAGATATGAGCTTAGTAACTGCTATGAAAAATTAAAAAGCAGCACAAGGAGAGAATGAAATCTTTAAAGCTTGACCCTTCTCCTCTCCAACAGATCTTGGTCAGAGTGCATATCTGTTTCCATTAAAAATTGCTGCAGTAGGTACTTTCTTTTTTTTTGTCATTATGTAACAGATTTTCAATTGTATTTCGAGTTTTAAAGAACTATGTTTTAGATGATAGGTATTTTAAACTACTAGAATACTGATGTGGAGGTGGGTATTTGTCTCCTTTTGCACTCTGGAGCTGAATGCCTGAGGCAATTAAACAGTGGAAGAGGTTTCAAGAAGCAGAGGAGTCTGTATGCAATGTGCCAGCTAGCCATCAATCTTGCTTTCTCCTACCTTCCCCTCTGTAACTGCATTTATAGGTGCACACGCATGCACATTTGTGTGCAAATATGAATATTACATAGGGAAAATATTCCTAGGTATGCATAAACCAAGTTTCCTCAACTTCATTTTTCATATTTTAATATTTCTGATATTTGGATAGGTCAAGCAATCAATGTGCATTTAATGCTACATTGCATCTTGTTTGTCAAATGACTGTCATACTCAAAGCTAAATCATCTTGCGATGAATGGCATTTTAGGACTGAGAAAGGATTATGTAATTATAAATGATTTTCAGTTTTCTTGCCTGAAAATATATTGACTGCAAATTATCAACGTTGTTTATTCTCTTCTGTTCTGTTTCGGTTACTCTTACACATATGTAAACACTCCACCACATTTCTAAAAGAATGGTAACAATGGTCTACTCCAGTTTACCTAACATTTTTCTTTAAAAACATGTGCGAAAAAAAAACATGGGTGAAAGATGTTATAAAGAGATGAATAAGGTTGCTATTTAGAACAATACTATGTTAAATTATTTCATAGAGCAAGAACCTTCTAGGTAAACTTCAGTTTGTTTACTTTCAAACTATACAGATTGTAATATTTCAAACTATACAGATTGAATTTTGTAAAATTTGACTGTCAGTAGTGCATCTAATGACTTTAGATGATGATACAGACACAAGCTGAGAACTGAGAGCTGGACACATAGTAACTCAATAATTATCCTTCAATTGGAATGTGTATAAATGTGATGGTGATTTGTAACTTTCAGTTTATATGCTTCTATATCAAAATAAAAATGTTATCTCTCCATTAATAATTGTATTACCTTGTTTTAGATATTTAGTAAGAAAGAAAGATTCAATGTTGATTCCCATGATAAGAAAAGATTGATTCCTTTAGAGAGGAATTATTAAATATATATTTTAATATAATTATATTAATCATTATTAAATAATATAATAATTGCATACTATTAAGATATAAAATTATATATAACTGTAGCATGCTTCATATTAGGTTAGCAAATTTATTTGGAAAATGCGACTATTGTTTTAGGTCTGTGTGTGTGTGTGCTGTGTGTGAAAGTGTGCATGCAAGTGAGCAATCTATTGATTATTAGTGCACGCAAACCAATAGATTCTGTAAAAACCAAAATACACAATTAAAAACTGAACTTCATGAATTTAATTAAAATTTTAAAGTGGGTGTTCAGCCACATGAAATCAGTATAGAGAGTTTTTTGAGAAAGAAAATAGGTTTAAATATAGTATCTCAAAATAGCACAACTTGCAGCAAGTATATAATTTCTGAAGTAATTGGGTAATTAATTGAAAAAAAAGGTTGAGCAGTGCACGAAGCTTGTTCATCTTTCAAAAAATGAAGCTTAGATGGCATATGGCAGAATATCTCTTCTGTGTGACTTTGAATGTTAATTTTACAAACTATTCTAGTTCATTCAATTGGTAAAGCTAAATATAAATTGTAATTCACAGAAGAAATTTTGACTTAATGTCATATTTTTATAATTTGTTTTTCCCCCCAAATTAATATAAAGTCTTATGGAACATCTCCTAAGATTTTAGAATGTCTTCACCTTTTGAAATATTTTATTTTTAAAATTTTATTATTAATTTTAATTTATTGTGTTTACAAGGATTCAAGTGTCTCACTCAATATAACTCCCTCAAATCTACTTCCTTATTATCCATTACACCCTCTTTTCCCCCTCCCCCTAACTCTCTTCCCTCTTCCCTCTGGGATTTGCTGTCCTGTTATCTGTATCTTTGTGTTATGTATATATAATTTTACTAATTCCTTTTTAACTGTGTTTTCTTTCCTTAGTATTTTCCTAATGTAGATCATACCTTGCAAAACATTATAGTTACAGTTCAAGACCACTGTGTGTTTTTCTTCTAATATACCTTTATTGGGTCAATATTTATTATTTTCCTGCCCCCATACTATAAACCTTAATCTCACAGAATTTCTCCCCAAATGTGTCAATCTCTTTGGTGCTTTTCTAAAACATATCTCCTTCTGACGTCAGCTTTCAATACTCCTTTCATTAGCTCTCTTTGCATTTGTTCCATTGTGTTAGAGACCTTTGTTACGAAGCTATATTCTCCTCTAGATTATATGCTACTCAAAGGAGGACCACATAAGGTATTTATACCCTCAGTATGGAGGACACTGGCTGAAATATACTCAACAATGCTATTTCACTTAGAAAAATTTTACTCAAGAAAAATATAGTTGTCTTCAAACAGTAAAGGACGTTAAAAATACAGACATACAAAGAATAACGTATAATAATTAAAACAAAGATAAATACTTTTTCACCTTGCTAGGTAGGTTATTTTATTCTCTAAATTTTAAAATTTATATGACTCCATTACTCAGTAATTTATAAGTATAAATATTCTGCCTATAAAGTAGAAGAGCCGGGAGTCAGTATTCTAGCCGTATTCTGAGTTTACCCAGAGTGGCTTCAGAATAATTACTTAAATTGACATTTTTAAAGTAGGGCAAATGAAAATTCCAGTCACACAGGTTGATTGTGAGGATTACATAGCACAACATAAAGCTCCACAACAGTGCCATCATTCAATAACATTAGCTATTACTATTATCACTGAGTTTGCACTATTATTATTATCACTTCATTTGCTCCTCCTTTGAAATTTGTATTATTTACTGTGGTGGATCCTGAGCTCTGCATTGCATACAGAAAATAATTCAAACAATTGAATGACCTGCTTTTCACAATTAAGATGTCATCTATCCAATTTTTATATTTTTAGGATAAGTTAATATAGAGAAAACTTTTGAAATTTATCTAAAGTTTCTCCTTGATAAATCCAATTGGTAAACCAATAAAAGACAATACAGCTGGCTGAATCTGGATGCATTGAATTCCTTTTGAATAATTTCACTCTTTTGCTCTTACTGTCAAAATCAAATTTATGTTCTAAGAAGTTTGAGCTTCTACCTTTTCCTTTTCAGGTACCACTTATTACATTTTCCATGTTTATCAGACAAAAACAATATGACATTATAAACTGTACCACTTCTGCAAATTGATGGCCATATGCTATTGCACATTAGCACTAGCAGTAAGAAGTTAGGTCAGAGGTCATCTGTCAGATGATTTCTCCTCTCTTGATCAGACCTAAGCTCAGGCAGAGCACAGCTTGCTCTTCTAACTCATGGCATGAAATCTGTGCTCCTGACACTGATAAAGAACAGGTACCATCAAAGAAGCTAAAATTACAAGTCTGGAGATATATAGAAGGTAGAGAGGTGACATTTTCACCAGTGCATTTTACCTCGCACTGTATTTTCTAAAGTCTACTGTCCTTTTCCATTTCCTTCTTCAGCTCATTCCTGAAACCGTTCTGAGCCTCATCACTGTGTTTGGGCTGAGAATTGTATTATTATGTCAAATATGAAGCCTTTCACAAGAGGAGGACAATACTCATAGGTATTGCGATTGCGTGACATGCATTGGGAACCTAGGTGACACTGAGCCAAGGGAAGAAGAATGGAGCTGGAAATATTTATTGCCTCCAAGCAGGTAAATTGTCTCACTACAATTTATATTTTGCCAACTATTAAAACAAGGGTTTCAGACTTTAAACTGGAAGGCCACATTACTGCAACATTTTTTAAATGATTATTTAGAAAACAGCAAAAGAGGATCACAGTTGTCTGCTCATCACAGGCAGATAGTTAATATCTAAAATCATGCTTTCTTTCACTTAAAAAAATAGCAATTAATAAACAAGAGTTATGCACTATTGATTGTACTCAGTTAATGCAAATTAGGTGCCTTTGGATTCCAAATATCTTCAGTTCTGTTTTTTTGTTGTTGGTCATTAAAGCCTGAAAGAGTGTGGCTTCCAAATAAATCTGTCTTTGGAAAAAGAGCAGCTTAAGCATTAGGCTATTCTACTTTAGAAGAAAAATTAACTGTTAATTATATTTAATTATTTGCTATTAATTTAATTTTAATAAGTACAGATAAATTTTAAATGAAAGCATACTACTGAGGCAGAAATGACTGAAATGATGAAAGAACAAAAAACAATAAACAGTACTACCACCAGAAAAGTAAAGGAAAAAAATAAATAAGAGCCCTGGCAGGGTAACTTGGTTGGTCAGGGCAATGTCATGGGTTCATCCCCAGTCAAGGATCAACCAATGAATGCATAAATAAGTGGAACAACAAATCAATCTCTTCTCTCTCAAATCAATAAATCTTTTTAAAAAAGAATAAACAACCAGAAAAAATTATATTATAAATTTTGGTAATTTCACTTTGTGTCATTAGAGCAAAGTGAAAAAGCAGGTTTTTTTGTTTATTTTTTTTTGTGTGTGTACAAAAGTATTAAAATAAAATTGGGCCAAATAAGTGGCATTTTTTCCAAAACAAAATAAAGTTGGTAAGAAATGTAATATTAATAACTAAAAGAAAATTAGTGAACTTGGTCATCCAAAATCAGAATAAAAGATCCCTAAAATATCTTTAAAATAATTTTAATGGGATCTATGCTTATTACTTTGGCCAGCTTCAAACTGAGACTCCTATGCACATACAACAGTTTTTTTAATGTAGAGATGAAGAAATGTTCTCAGTTTGTGACCAAGAAAACAAACTCATGGTATAGATATTTTTGAATCTTACATCTACAAAATAATAATTTAATCTATATATATTTTTTAATTCAGTGAGAGGAGGAGAGGCAGAGAGACAGACTCCCACATGTACCCCGACCAGGATCCACCCAGCAAGCCCACCAGGGGATGATGCTCTGCCCATTTGGGGTGTTGCTCTGTTGCTGAGCAACCAAGTTCTTCTTCTTAGTCCCTGAGGCAGAGGCCATGGAGCCATCCTTCATGTGCTTAGAAAACATTTGTTGAAAATTCAAAGTAAAGATTTTTTTTGGAAATTTGAAGTTCCAAACTTATCTATGACTAATTAGGCAGGTACAAAATACTGAGATGGAGAGTTTTCATATTACAAACCAATAATAATAATTTATACATTTTAAAAACATCAATGAATATAAAGAATATTTTAATTGTAATTTGTAGTTTTATGAAAATTGGCTGCAAAGAGCTGCAAGAAAGAAGATGAGCCAGCATTTTATCTATGTGGATGCAAATATTAGAGAAAATGACTTTTTATAGTACTCAACTTAGTTTAAAAATTTAAGCATATTTGGAACAAATCTGGTATATAAATCTACTATTTCAACTTTGTATTTTATAAAATCTAAATTAAGTCTTTGAAGTAAAAATTTGGAATTGAGTTATGCTGTCAGTGTAAAATATACAATGGATTTTGAAGAAATTATTAAAAGAATGCCAAAGATTTCATTAATAGTTTTATGTTTATTACGTGTTGAAATGATTATTTTGGATCTATTGGATCATATAAAATATGTTACTACAATTAATATATTATTTTTAAAATGTGGCCATTGGAAAATTGAAAATTGTATATGTGGCTTGCATTATATTTTTATTAGATGTCCTCAAATTATGCAATTTCTCATTATTAATATTTTGCAAAGATTTTCCATTTCCCTTGCTTTTCCTTAATTGATTATAGTAATAAGTCCTATAAACATTTAGCTACAAACTTATCTAATATTTATACTGCATACTCTTGGTCTTTTTGTTAAATCATTATTTATCAGAACATTAGCATAATGAATATGGAAATTATATTTTAATACTAATTTATAAATTTTCTTAGTTATTAGGGCACTTTTGATATTTTAATATTAAAATTTAACATTGTATCTTTTCCTTCTGGGCAATGAGATGCAAAAGCTGAGTATTGGATAGTAACATATTCTGTCCTTCCTTTCTTTTTGGATTATTTGTGTTTTAAAACTGAGGCTTTGAAAGCAAGATTTGTCAAGAAAGCTTAAAGTGAATGGTGAAAATATGTAAACTTAAATATTTTTCAGTTTTAAGTGGGTTAAAATAATCAGAGAGAAAATATTTTTAAATAAGATTTGCTAGCAATGTAGGCAAGGATAGGTTGGCACATTTGTGAGGATATATATGGGAAATCCTCTGCAATCATTAATAGTGGAAGTGAATTAGAAAGCAGATAAACATGACTATAGGATCACTAGACAGAGTCAACATTACTGTCCTCAGTATCCGAGAAGTAGCTCAAATCACAGCCTCTGGGTAATTGGCACAGAGAGACACTTGAAATTATATAGTGGGACCAAAAATCTCTGCAACTAATTTAATTATGCTCAGGAACATGAATATCTGGTCCAGAATGGGATATTAAGGTGATTTTGAAATGTGAATAATGCTGACTTGTCACAGATCCTGCTCCAAGTGTATTTATTTATATTTTAGACTGTGGTACAGATGCCATGGTCCCTCTAATGGATTTTTACCTCCAACTTCAGAGTTCTGATTCTCAAAAGAAAAAACAAATTGAGAGAAGGTGGAGGGAGAAAGGAAATAAAGATGAGAGAGAGGGAGGAAAATACAGAGAAGAAGATTACATAAAGAAGAAGAAGAAGAAAAGTCAACAAAAACAAAGAAACCATAAACATTAGAAGCAATTTCTCTAGAGTATATTCCACAATCCCACATTTCATTCTCTATTGAAGAGGATGAAATAGAAATTATAAATACATTTTGATTCAAGTAAGGTGTTTTTCACTCCTATTTCTTTTCTTCATTCTCTTGGGCACTTGGCTCTTCATTCTTTTGTAAACTTGGGCACCCTCAGCATCCCAGTTATTTTCCCCTATCCTGAAAGGTCCCTGTTTCAAAAGAGTCAGTAGAGTAGAACCCCTAAATACGGTTTAACTATCAATCAAACCACAGTAAATTAAGTTAAATACATGGGCTTATACACATGTCCAGGTGCAAATGCACATACACACACATGCACACATTCACACACACACATGCCACAGACTCCCACTGTGATGAGTGTGTTTGAAGCTTAGAATAATGCAGCTTCTCCATCATTAGAGCAGCTGGCAATACGGATATACCAGTGCTTTAAAAGAAGTCCCATAATGCACTTGATAATACTTTTGTAAACTGTTTTGTGTCAAGTAGACCCAGAGAAGGTCAAGGGAGGGGAACCAAGATTTTGCAAGCAAAACATTTTCTTTTAGTAGGGGGCATTATCAAACCAATAATTTATAAAAAGAGACCATGAACTGATATGAATGACTTATCTGATCTAAATACAATACAGAGTTAGGCAAAGGGGGGGAAGTGTGGTCTAGTTTTTTGATGCATAGAAAATCTTTCTCTGATATAAATGAAATATAGACATAAACATACTCTTGTGGCAATGTAGCAACTTATTCACCAAAGATATTTTATATAAAGTAAATTACTTGGAAGAAATTAGAGAAATATGTAAAATCATAAATGGAGTATTAGTTCTTTATACTTTCTATGTGTCATCATTAGTATATGACACTAATGTATTTACATTAGTGTAAAATTCTTAGGGAATGTATGACAGTTGCCTTACTTCTTATCTTTTAAAAGGAGCAAAAATGATTCAAGATAATTGTTGTTTTCTTTATATTTACCCCTTTCAACACTTTGACTTCAGTTTTCATTATAGCTCTATTCTGTGATCAACTGGACTCCCACATAAATATGGTAGAGCCATCTGAGGAAATAAAGTCAGCCAGACCAAGCCTGCATGTGGTAATCAGCCAGTCTCATCAAAATAAAATAAATACTAGCACCATCATAATTATTCTAAGCTATTTGCCATAATTTAGTGCAGCACTTCATCCAATGTCACATAGTGTTTGCTGGAGACAAACAGAAAGATAAGGGAAGAGTAACTCCTCTCATGCACCTTAGTTCATAATGATTTCTGAGCATCTAGAGACCTTGGACCCAGATTTACCTTTTGTTATAATGACGGAGTTTCTTGAGATATAATTTGTGGACATATGTTGTATACCTTAATCACAGTTTTTATGCAACTGTGGTGTTTCTATGATTTTTTTTCTACTCAAATTTGTCTTGTGCATGATGACTTATTTATGCAATATAGATAGTATGTATTTTTTCTCCCCCGAAATATAGAATCCTAGATTGTTTGATACCAAACTCCGAACTAGTCTTGTAACAAATACAGATTTTTTTCCTACAAAGTCTCTTTACTGGCATGTGAAATTAAAAACTGGGACAGGTATTTTTACTCCTCTGTCTCTTTAAGAAGAATTTAAATAGTTAAGCAAAGAATTTGCTTCTAACATGCTGCTGCAAGGTTCTGCTAAAAATTCATGACTTTTATTCACTATTTACCTAAGTTTATATTTTGTAGTGTCTTCTACATTTAAATAATTTTAACCTGCCAATTTATGTTAATTATAGTGCCAACTGAAAATAATACACTGTTACAAGTTTCACAATTGCATGTATATGGAAATGTCATGTATTTTTCATGAAACTCTACAATTTTTTCAGTAAGTATAAGCTTGTTGCAAAGAATTATTGATAAAGCTTGTATGTGCATAACTGAGAAAGAACTAGTTAATTTGAAAAACAAAGCATTAAGGCAGTGTAGCTTTAAAGTTTAACATTTCCCTTTGAACTATACTTCTATACCTCTACACTGTTGAATGAGGTCTACTTCTATAGGTCTCATTCTATTTGAATAAAATTTTTTTAACTAGTTACCTATTTTAGCCAAACTAATTTAAATATAAATATCAGATAATAATTTATGTGCTAGTGCTTTAAAATTCTGTTTGCTTATTTCTAAGCTACAAAATAATGTATTCTGTATAATTTCATAATATAGTTGTTCTATAAGATTCACTTAAACAAATACATAAGTGCCAGAAACTGAGTAAGAAACTTATTTTATCTTCTTTTAGCTGATATAACATGGTATGGACTTCAAAAGACAATTGTAGTTTTACATACTTGGGGTGGTGAACATATAGTACAGATGATGTGTTGTAGAATTGTGCACCTGAAATCTATATAATTTTGTTAACCAGTTTCACCCCAATAAATTCAATAAAGAGGAAAAAAAAGTGGTAAATAAATTGGATTCTGAATTTTTCCCTGAGTCTGTTGTGTGCAACCAAGTTTCCTAAGGTTATTCATACAGCTGCAAGTTTCAACTGTGGCCTTCTCTGTTCATTTAGGTATTGCCGTGGTCCTGATCTTCAATCATGGAGCTGACATTAGTAACTACATGAAAGTCTGTTCTTTAAAAGTAAAATATAAGTTAGCAATACTTCAGCATGTACACAGTTGAGCCATACATAATCAAATCTAAGATACATAATCAAATTTCTATCACTATAGATGTTATTATACTAAAATCTTTGATCATGACATAAACTTTTATGTTATTTTATTGAATATATAATTCATAAATTGGTAATAAATCAACCCTTTTTGCTTATTTGTATTTTTTTGTTCTACCAAGCATTAAATAGAGCAAGCTAATGGTAATATTTCTCAAAACAAAAGAGTATATTTGAAACCATATTAGGAAAATCAATATTTTTACTAGGAAATTAGTAAGACATTTATTTGTGAGTTGATTTATATAAGAAATATCTTTCTTAAGAGACATGCTTAAAATCAGTAATGCTTCTAATTCCAAAACTTAGTGTCTGAAAGACTTTTATTTTTATTAGAAATATAATACTAGGATTTTACCTTAAAATGTTGTCTGAATTACTAAGTGTCCCAAAATGTTTAGTTATTTTGAACAAAAGCTAAAGCATAAAGATATATCTTGTCAGCATTATAAAACATTCTCTACCAGTTACTGATTGCCATAGTATGCTGCTTAACAAATAATCATAGAATCTACAACAATAACCCTAGTACAGGAGACTGATCATGACTAGTATCATTCAAATATCTATGGGTTGGTTGGCTGGTTTGACTGATCTATGATAGCCAGAACTGGGACAATGAGGGTAATTCAGCTCTGTTTCTCATATCTCATTCTTTTAGAGCCTAGCCCAGTTATAGGCTCATGGCAAAGGCAGAGAAGCCACTGCTTATATCACATCTGCTAACATCCCATTGACCAAAGGAAGTCATATGGCTAAGTTCAGTATCAAAGAAGGAGATTCAAATTTACATGGCAAATGATGTTGAATTATGGAAGGGTAAAGAATTGGACCAAAAATGCAATTACTCACACATTCTACTGCTTATTTTATTTTGAGAAATAACTTTATTGATATATTGATAGCTACCAAAACCTCCCACAAAAAAAAATATTCCAACAATAAAGAGAAAATAAAATTTGTGGTATAATAACACAATTTGGTATAATAACACTGAAGGCTAAGAGAATCATACTGTATGTATGGCAGATGAGATGAAATTATACTGCTCACAAAAATTAGGGGATATTTTATTGCTTCATATTTAGTTTGAAATATCCCCTAATTTTTGTGAGCAGTATATATACTGTATATTGTATGTATACAATAATGCACGCAAGTTTTAGCTTTTTGAAAAGGATGTAAAATGTTTAGCTTTATTTATTCATTCTATAATTTATGAGCACTTACTCTATTTTAAGTACTGTTCTAGACACTAGAGAGCAAATCATGAAACTTCCCAACCTCATGAAACATATATATTCTAGTGGGAGAGACAGACAATAATTGAGATAACTAAGAAAAATTTATAGCATATTAGATAATGATTCAAAAAGAAAAAATAACAAGAAAATGAGCTATGAAATTTCTGGAAGCAGAGAGTTGCAATTTTAGGTAGTTGGCCAGGGAAGCTGCATGGAGAAGTTTACACTGGAATAAGTAACTGAAAAGATTAGTGTGTGCCCTATGAATGGCTGGAGAAAGAAAATGTCAAGTTGAGAGAACAGCAAATTCATGGGCCTAGTTGGAAAAATGTCTGATGTATTTCAGGAAACAGAGTCAAGTATGACTAGCATGGAAAAAGAAAAAAAAAAGAAGAAGAAGAAGCAATTGAAGTTAGAGAGGTGCTGGGCCCAGATAAGAAACAATTAGAGAGGTGCTGGGCCCAGATAAGAAAGAATTAGAGTCATTTCAATACCTTTGGCTTTAACTCTAAATGAGATGTGGAGTCTGGAAATTTTTGAACAAAGGAATTTCATGATTCAGTTTAGATTTTAATGGGTCAGTCTGACTATTGTATTGAGAATATACTGAATAGCGGCAAGGGCAAAATCATAGACAAGTTAGGAGATTATTATAATAACCAGATGACAAATAATAATTTTTTAGATATTACTGGTACCAGAAGCAGTGGGTAAAAGGTGGACAAATAATAAACACATTTTGAAATTAGAGCCAGCAGGATAGTCTGATCAATGACTGTGGGGTATAAGAAAAAAAGATAGGAGTCAAAATTACTCCACGGTTTTATATCTGAGCAATTATGAAAATGGAGTTTCCATTTACTAAGATGAGGGAGACAGTGGAAGAGGCAGGTTTGATGTGAGGGTAGAAGGCAGAACAGAGTTTTGGACATGTGAAGTTTGAAATGATTGCTAAATCCAAGTGGATATGTCAAGTAAGCTTCTGGATGTTATGACTATGGAGATTTGAGATGAGATCATGAATGAGATGAGATCATGAATGAAGATATTTATTTGGGAGTCATCCTATACAGATAGCATTTCACACTACAAAACTGGATGTGGTAAACAAGATAGCCATTGAGACAGAGGGAAGAAGAGGTATAAAAAACACAACGATATCCAAAGTTGGAAGAATAAAAAACTAGCAAAAGATACAGAGAAATACCAGCTAGTGAGGTAGGAGGAAAGTCAGAAGAGTGCTGTGCCCTAGTCAAGTGAAAAGACTGTGTAAGAAGAAAAAGTATGGGGAAAATGCTCTTGGGTAGTAAGAGCTAGGAATTGATGACCAAGTTGTACAACAGAAATATCATCAATGACTTTGATGGAGGCGTGTGAGTGAAAGGTTGTTTGGAGTGGTTTATAGGGAAAACGTAAGATATGAGGAGACATTACTACTGATACTATAGCTTTTGAGAAGATAATAAGGCATTTGAATATCTTTGTGCTAATACATTTTAAAACAGATAAGATGAATAAGTTTAGAAAAACACAACTTACTAAAACTGACATAAGAAAGAGAATATCTAAATAGGTCAGTATACATTAAAGAAATTGAATCTATATCCTATAACAAAAATTCTACACCCAGATAACTTCACTTGTGAATTCTCAAAAAATTTTAAAAGATATAACACCAACTTTATTCAAATAGAACAAAATAAAATAGAAAAGAATGAAACACTTCTCAGCTCATTTTATGAGAGCAGATAAGGACAACACCAGAAAGAAACTTCACAGATTAATTTTTCACAAACCCAATTGCAAAATCTAGCAATAGAATCTGAGAATTATAAAAAACATAATAAATCATGATTTATTGATTTATTCCTGGGATGCAAGGTTGATTCCACATTCTGAAATCAGTCTCAGAAATCAACCAAATTACTAGGAAAAAAAAGATAAAAAGTACATACCAATTAAATAGATATAGAACTGTACTTGATAGAATAAAATTCTATATCCATTCATGATAAAACCTCTTAACAGTATAAGAATGAAAAGCAACTTTCATGATATGACAAAGTTTATTTATGAAGAACTTACAGGTGTTATACATCGCTGAGAAATATTGAAAGCTCTCAATCTGAAGTTATAACCAAGACCAGTATGTTAACTATGACTATGTCCGTTCAATATTATGTTGAGGCCTTAGCCAATGCAGTTTTTAAAAAGTTAAAACTCTAAGATTTGGGAAGAAAAAATATGTCACTCATAAGTTATAGATTAGTATGGCTAGGTATATAAAAATTCAAAAGAATGCATAAACTACTAAACTTGATATATAAATAAATTTATTAAGGTTATATATGTAAGATCAACATAAAAATAAATTTATTATCATATAAGTAATAAAAAGAAAATAAAGTTTTAATAAATAATATTACAATGCACAAAAAATAAAATTCTTAGAAATAAATGTAAAAATATTTTAAGATTAATTTAGTGAAAAGTACAGAGTATTAATGAGAAAAATTAAGACTAAATAAATGGATTACTCAGGTTCATGGATTAAAAAACAATATATTAAATATGTCAAATATTACCAAATTGGTAATTGAATGGCTTCAATTTAATCCTAATATAAATCCTAGCAGGTTTTGTGTGTGTGGGGTGGTGGTGGTGGTGAGTGGGGGGAGGTGACAGGTCATTCTAAAATATTTTTTCTAAAATAATGGCCAGGAATAATCTAAAAAATCTGAAGAAAAAAATTGGGTTTTTTTATTTACTCTGCAAATATAAAACTTATTACAAAATTATGGTAATTAAGATAATGTGTAAATGGCACAAGGATATTCAAAAAGTCCAATAAAAAAGAATAAAATAATTAAGAAACAGATTCATGATATCCCATGATGTTTTTTGAGAAGGTGTCTCTGCCAAGCAATAGGGAAGGGGTAGTCTTTTTGACAAATGATAATAATATAAGTAATTGGAAATTCATGTGGGGAAAATAATCAAGCTTGATTTTAGTTGATCCTATTGATATAATTTAATTCCATGGTGATTATAGATCTAAATGTGAAAGACAACATAACAAAGCTTCTAGACAAAATCATAGAAACATATCTTTATGACCTTGGGATAGGCAGAGATTTCTTAAATAAGACTTGAAAAGTGCTAACCATAAAGAAAAACATCTGAAAGTTTTACTGTATTAAAATTAAGAACATCTATTAATCAAAAGACACTTTTGAGAAAGTGAAAATGGAATTCCTGGAGTCAAAGAATATATTTACCACATAAAATACACAAAGGATTTGTATTTTGAACATGTGAAAGCTTTCTAAGTCAATAAGAAACATACAGATCAATGAATAGAAAAAAAATAACAATGGAGGATATCTAAGTGACCAATAACCATATGAAAAATGCTCAACATCATTAATAAGGAGAAAAATGCAAATTGCACACTCCACATTCACCACATGGCTAGGCTTAAAATGAAAAAGACTGATATTACTAATATGGTTTTCTTTTTCTTTTTTTTTTTGTGACAGAGACAGAGAGAGGGACACATAGAGACAAACAGACAGGATTGGAGAGAGATGAGAAGCATTAATTCTTTGTTGTGGCACCTTAGTTGTTCATTGATTGCTTTCTCATATGTGCCTTGACCGGACGTTACAGCTCACTGAGTGACCCCTTGCTTAAGCCAGCGACCTTGGGATCAAGCTCGTAAGCCTTGCTCAAACCAGATGAGCCCATGCTCAAGCTGGTGACCTCAGGGTTTCAAACCTGGGTCCTTCGCATTCCAGTCCAATGCTCTACCCGTGGTGCCACTGCCTGGTCAGGTGACTGATATCACTAAGTACTAGTCAGTTACTACATATATGGAACAATAGGAACTCTCATGCTCTCCTGGTAGAGGGCATATTGCTTTAACACATTGAACAATCTTTTAGAATTATCTTATGAAATTGAAACTATTACATGGTCTAGCAATTTCATCCCTGGCATATAAAAATGTATATACATATGCACCAAAATAGGTATACATTAATGTTCATGGCCATGTTACTCATAATACTCAAAAAGTGGAAATAACCAAATGTCCTTCAACAGTAGACTGAATAAATTGTGCATTTATACGAAAAGCAACAATAAGAAAGAATTTTACTTATATTTATAAGTGAATAAATCTCATAAACATAATATGAGGCAAAAGAAACTAGAAATGAAATAATATGCACTCTAAGATTTTATCTGTATAAGTTTAAAAATATGCAATACTATACTACACTGTTAGAGACTTAGGTTTCAATTTAGAAGAGGCATGAGGATATTTCTGGGGTGCTGGCAGTGTGTTATTTCTTGGTCTGTTTGAAGTTAACATGGATGTTTGCTTTGTGTTAATTTTCTGAAATATGTTTTTGTTTTCTACATTTTCTGTATGCATTCTATATTACCATAGAATATTTTTTCAAAATAGAAATTGCTTTTTTGAAATCAGAAAATTTTGGTTGTTTGCAACACTGTAAATAATCTTGTGATCATACATGTGTAAGTCAGGATAATATACCAGGACTAACCAGTAGCAAACTTCGGAAATGATTGTTCTTTAGAAGGGGAAAGATATTACTTTCCCCAATTTGATTTTCCCTAAGTACAGTAGAGGGATTTTTAGGCCTTTCACAATGTAAAAGCAGGTTACAATATCAAGACATGCAGTATATTTTGAATCTATGCAAGATCTTCCTTCCTGCTGTGCTTAATTTCTGAATTCAATGCTGTCACAAAAACAGATGCAATGTGATACCCGTGGAAAGAACAAGTCCGATTTTCATCAATGCTGCATGGGCCTCAGTGTAAATAGCTGTTGCACACTCCGGTTCTCTGGTTCGGCAGTTGAACCACACATTCTTAAAAGGTTTTATTTTGAGATAGGGTAATAGAAAAGAGTTACTTTTTAAATTAAGAGTAGGATATATTTTTCCACATGGAGCCAGAATTATTAAAGTGAAGATGATTTTTTCTCTAAATTTTAGTATTTAGCTCTATTTTGTGCCAGAAGGAATATTTGTTGAAATTATTGAAAACAACATTTATTAAACATGGTCATGTTAAAAGTTCATAATATGCCTGTTATATATTTTGAGTTTGATTTCAAACTAACTTGACAATTGGATCCATAATTGAATAGAAAATGCCAAATTAAAGAAAAAAACATTTTTTAATGACTACAAGTGAATGAAAATGAGGGCTGCCTATATGCCTAAAATGGAAATTTAAGTGATAAGATAAATATCCTTTCTCCTTTCACCGATTATGCAATCATCTCAACTGTGAGTTCAGACCTATCTGTACAACAAGCAAACAGATTGCAGAAGGAATCACTAAGTTGACAGGCCTCAGTCAAACGGTCCTTTTTTCACGTGGGAATTGATGCTGCTTCACAAAACCTGCCATTATAGTACTGAGTGACTGGTTAGGTAGTGGGAGAGGTTGCCAGACAAAAGCTGCATAATCCTGTCTGTAAATATATTTGCAGCCTACCTCATATTTGATATTACTGAAGGAGAAAGAATAGTTTTCATTGATATTATGACTTGTATATACCTGTGCTATATATAAACAAAACTGCTCCACTTCACCAGTTTTGGGAGGAGAAAATACATTCATATCTGTGGATTATTTAAATTAAATGTTTTAAATCCCACTTACCATCCCAAGCGTATTCCTATCGTGGTTCTCTTACTTTACCTCGTCTTGATAATTCCATAAACTCAGAGACAAACATCACCCACAGCCTCATTCCTGTTCCTGTGCTTTACAGAGAGAAAGCTGGAAACTCAGACTTCTTCCCTGGCCGCTGGTGATACAACGACCTGCCTTCTGTGAAGTATCAGTGTCAAAACAGTGATTCTGCCGATTCTTGTCCATTGTGTGGTTAACAGAGAAGGAACAGGCTGGGGTCATGGGAGAGTCCCACCTTCAGGCACCGTTCTCTGACTTCTGCTTAAAAGTTCCAGGTCAATTTTTAATTACTAAGCAACTAACCCTAACGAGGTTTTCTATTTCAGGCATGCATGTTTTGAAACCTGTCCCTTTTTCCTTTCGTCCTCTATAACTTTTTCTCTCCATACAAGCTATCACTCCCATTTGCTTTGCTTTTCTTTACCAACATCAACCCCAACTTTTGGTTCCCAGCATAAACACTTTTTCTAGGGACAAATTCACTTTTTCAACTATAAAGCCAAGATTTCATTTTACCAAACTTGAAGTACTAGAAAACCCTGAAGAAAGTAGGTTCTTTCTTCAAGGACCTACTTCAAGTGTCCACAGAACACTTTGTGGCCCTATCAGTGTGTTTAAGTTTATTCTTTACTTCTCTCTCATCCACACACGTCATTCAATTATATTGATTATACTGTTTTCTTCTCTCTAGTTTCACTCTCACCACCTTATTTGAACCTTCATCAGCCATTCAAAAATCTCCCTGTGCCTTAAGTTTACCTCTTTCTATTCTTTTTCTATGCAGTGATATTATGATCCCATCATTCTTAAACCTTCTCGTTATTCTTAGAATACATCCAAAATAACTCAACAAGGTTTGTAGCCCCTGCATGAGCTAAACTAGTTTTGTTTATATTTCTAACCTCACCTCTTGCTTGCCTTTTCCTCAAAATCTATGTATGACCAGCCATTATTTTTTAATTTTATTTTTCAATCAAAATTTACATTCAATATTATTTTCCCCCATTGATTTGAGAAAGAGAGAGAGAGAGAGAGAGAGAGAGAGAGAAGGAAGACATAAGGGAGAGAGGAAGGAAGAGAGAAAAGCATCAACTCATTCCACTTAGTTGTTCCATCTAGTTGTGCACCCCTTGTTTGCTTCTCTTATGTGCCCCAGTGGGGTATGGAGCCCTCAATCTTGGTGCACCAGGATGACACTCTATCCACTGAACCACTCTGCCAGGAACATTAAATATTATTTTGGATTTTTCCAGGTGTACCACATAGTGGTTAGACAATCATACACGACAGTGTTCCCCTGATCATTTCCAGTATCCACTATGACATCATCCATAGTTATAACAATATTATTGACCTTATTTACTATGTTGTTTACATCCCTTAGACTATTCTGCAACTATCAATTTGTACTTCTTAATCCCTTCACCCTTTTCACCCAGTCCTCCAAACCTCCTACCCCCTCTGGCAACCATCAGGCTGTTATCTGTATCTATGAGTCTGTTTCAATATTGTCTGTTCATTTATTTTGTTCTTTAGATTCCATGTGTAAGCAAAATCATATGGTATTTGTCTTTCTCTGGCTGACTTACTTCACTTAGCATAATACCCTCCAGGTCCATCCATGTTGTCATATAAGGTAAAATGCCATTTATTTATTTATGATGCAGAAAGACAGACAGAGAGAGAGACAGACAGACAGACAGGAAGGGAGAGAGATGAGGAGCATCAATTTTACATTATGGCACTTCGTTCTCATATGTACCTAGATGGGGGAGCTACAGCAGAGCAAGTGACCCCGGGCTCAGGCCAGCAACCTTGGGCTTCAAGCCAGCAACTTTTGGGCTCAGGCCAGCAACCATGGATCATATCTATGATCCCATGCTCAAGCCAGTGACCCTGCACTCAAGCTGGTGAGCCCACACTCTAGCCGGATGAGCCCACACTCAAGCTGGCAATCTCAGGGTTTTGAACCTGGGTTCTCTGCATCCCAGTCTGATGCTCTATCCACTGCACCACCACCTGGTCAGGGAAGATATCATTCTTTTATATGGCCAAGTATGACTAGCCAATCTTTTTTTTTTTTTTTTAAAGGAAAGTTTCTTTCTTTTTCATTTTTATTTTTTTTATTTTATTCATTTTTAGAAAGGAGACACAGAGTGAGAGAGAGAGAGAGAGAAAGAGAGAAAGGGGGGAGGAGCTGGAAGCTCAACTCCCACATGTGCCTTGACCAGACCAGCGCAGGGTCTTGAACTGGCGACCTCAGTGTTGCCAGGTCGACGCTTTATCCACTGCGCACCACAGGTCAGGCATGACTAGCCAATCTTGAACTTGATCCAAACACCCTTTGTGCTTCTGTGGCCCCAGGCCTTTTGAACAAGCCAGTTCTTTAAGTAGAACCATTTTGTTCTACTTATCCCTTCTTTAGTTGGCCAACTTACACTCAAATTTCAAGTTTGACCTAATGTACCACCTCCTCTGTGAAATAATTCTAGCTCCTCTCCTTTCCTAGTCTCTTATCATGTCCTTCTGGGTTAGGGCCATTCTTTATTTCTTCTTCAGTAACTTCTAAATTTCCTATCCTAATAATACCATACTATGCTGTATGAATTTATATGTCACTATTCTCAACTATTTGGTAGACTCCAAAATTCTATTTATTTTTTACCAAACAGTCTGACATGGTATCATCTCTCGTTACATCTTTGTTGAACTAAAGCGAACTATCTATGGTACTATTTAATTTGTTCACGCCCTTCAGGCTTATTCATTATTTTATCATAAACTCTTTTTGTGTCTTAAGATTTTACTCCTTTGTTCTTGATTCTAGGACTTATACTCTTATTTTACCTTCTTTGGTTGAACAACTTCCTGAGGAGAATGTATGATGATTAAATATTTCAAGATATGGCTTGTTTTCAAATTCCTTTAATTCTTGTTCACAATTAATTAATATTTTGCCTAGGTATAGAATTTAGTTTAAAAATCATTATCTCTTGGATATGTCAAGATGTAACTCATTATTATTTTTTTATACAGGGACAGAGAGAGAGAGAGTCAGAGAGAGGGATATACAGGGACAGACAGACAAGAAAGGAGAGAGGTGAGAGGCATCAATCATTAGTTTTTTGTTGCCATTGTGACACCTTAGTTATTCATTGATTGCTCTCTCACATGTGCCTTGACCGCGGGCCTTCAGCAGACCGAGTAACCCCTTGCTGGAGAGCCAGCGACCTTGGGTCCAAGCTGGCAAGCTTTTGCTCAAGCCAGATGGGTTGCATTCAAGCTGGCAACCTCGGGGTCTCGAACCTGGGTCTTCCTCATCCCAGTCCGACGCTCTATCCACAGCGCCACCGCCTGGTCAGGCTAGATGCAACTCATTTTTTAATACCTAAATTATTTAGTTAAATGCATTAGTGTTATAACTCAAGCAAACTCAACCCATACATACAGGGAAAAAAACAAACTTCAAGTTTAAATATTTCAAATTACAAGATTTTTTTGTAAAATTTTTAAAAGTTCATACTGTGTGAGATTTGCTAAATAGCAACAACCAAAATATGATTCTTATGTTATCTAGAATTAGAAAAAAATAAAATTTACTCATAAAATTTATATTTTGAGTTCTAAAAAACTTTTAATTTCAATAGTAATTATGTTGTGTAATTTAAATGGAATTTCCAAGATCTTCAGATCACTTAAAATCTTGGGCTAATATTCTTTTTAAAATTGACATATAGTTAATTTTACTTTGTGCATGTATGTGTACCATTCTAGGTTTAAACACATGTACAGATTCATATTAGTATTACCACAATCAGGACACAAAGCACTAACATTATTTCAAAAATCTCCTTCATACTGCATCTATGTAGTCAAATACTTCACAACCCTATCACCAGGCAAACACTGATTTGCTCTCTGTCTCTATACACTCAGATTTTTCAGAACATTACATAAATGGAGTCATATAATATTTATTTAACTGGCCCTTGCTGGTTGGCTCAGCAGTAGAATGTGGGCTGAGTGGGTGCGTGAATGTTCTGGGTTTAATTACAGGTCAGGGGACACAGGAGAAGGGACCATCTGGTTCTCCATACCTTCTCCTCTCCTTTCTCTCACTGTATCTCTCTCTTCCCCTCCTGCCATGGTTTGGTTGGAGCAAGTTGGCTCCAGGGGCTGAGGATGGCTCCATGGCCTTGCCTCAGGCACTAAAAATAGCTCAGTTGCCAAGCAACAGAACAACAGCCCCAGACGGACATAGAACTGCTCTATGGGGGTTTACCAGGTGGATATTGTTTGGGACACATGTGGAAGTCTGTCTCTCTGCCTTCTTGCTTCTATGTAACTGATTTTTTTAATATAATGTAATGCTTTGAAATTCATTAATGTTATTATCAAGAATTTATATCCTTTTATTGCTCAGTGATATTTCACTGTAAGAATGTACTACCATTTATTTGTCCATTCATCCATAGGTAGACATTTGGGTTGCTATCTGATTTAGGCAATTATGAGTAGACCTGCTATAAACATTTATGTATGGTTTTCTGTGAGAACATAAATTTTATTTCTCTACTGTAAAACCTAAAAATGAAGATATTGGGAAATGTGGTAAGTCCCAGTAAGTCTTAACTTTATAAGAAACTTATTTGGAAATGTTGGGTCATTTTGCATTGCCCTCAACAGTGTGAGATGGTTCTATTTGTTCTATATCATCAGCAGCACTTCATATTGTTAGTTTATAATTTTAGCCATTTTAATAGGTGTGCAGTGGTGTCTAAATGTGATTTTATAATGGCACATATTATTAAGCATCTTTTGTGTGGTTATTTGCAATCCAAAAATATTCTTTTGTGAAGTATGTGTTCCAATAGCTTCTCTTTTCATGCTTTTAACAATATCTTTCACAGAACAAAGGTTTTTAATTTTGATAAAATTCAATTTATCTTTTTTTTATTAATTGAGCTTTTAAGGTAAAATCTAAGACTTCTTTCCTAATGCTTATTATGAGTTAATTCTGTATTCTCTTCTGAAGTTTTATATCTTATATTTTTCATTTAAATTAGTGACATATTTTGAGTTAACTTTGAATAAAGCAAGATATTTAGGGTGAAGTTTTGTTGTATTTTTGGTTGATGGATATCTAATTGTCTCACACCATTTGCTGAAAATACTATGCATTATCCATTGAATTATCTTGGTTCATTTGTCAAAAATCAACTGGCCCTATTGGTATGTGTCTCTTTCTGGACTTTCTATAATGTTCCATTGATCTAAATGTTATCAAAATCATAGTATCTTAATTACTTAATGTTATACTAAGTCTTAAATTGAGTACTGTGATTTTTTAGTCTTTTCAAGTTTTAGTTATTCTAATTCCTTTTCCATATACACTTTATAATTAGCTTATCTATATCTATAAAAATTTCTACTGAGATTTTAATTAAAACTGAGTTATATTCATACATCAATTTGGGAAGACTTGATGTCTTAACTACATTGAGTCTTCCAATCCATAAACATGGTATTTCTCACCTTTTTAAAGGACTTCTTAAAATGTTTCATTAGGATTTAAAATCCTATATTCAGAATGTAGACCCTTTACATATTTTGTTAGGTTTATAATACCTTAGCGTATTTGACTTATATTGCTGCTTTAACAAATTATCACAAATATAGTGGCATAAAAACAACACAAATGTATTAATTGTAGATTAGAAATCTAACATGAATTGCACTGGTTTAAAATCAAGGTGTTGACAAGGTTACATTTTTTTTCTGGAGGCTCTCAGGGAGAATCCATTTCCTTGCCTTTTCTCCTTACATCAGCTTTCTACATTCCTTGGTTGCTGCCACCTATCCCTATGATTCTCTTTTCTCTCTCACTCTTTCACTTTTAAGAAATTTGTGATTATATTAGGGCTGCCTAGATAATCCAGGCTAATCTCTTTATTTTAAAGTCAGCTAATTAGCAACCTTAATTCTCCTTTGCCATATGACAAAATATTCACAGGTTCTGAAGATTAGAGTGTGGTGGACATCATTGAGTGACATTTATTTCACCTACCATCTGAGCCTTTTACTTTTTTTGAAGATGCTGAAATTAAATTGTCTTTAATTTTAGTTTCCATTAAATTTCATTGGTAGTATATAAAAATATGATTTTGTTTTCATGTTGACTTTGGATCCTGTAATCTTGCTAAACTCACTTATTAGTTGTAGGAGACATTTTGTAGATACCTTAAGATCTTCAAAGTAGGCAATCAAGTTGTCAGTGAATAGAAACAGTTTTATGTCTTCTCTTCTAATCTTTATGCCTTCTATTTGTTTTTCTTGACTTATTGTACTGGATAATACTTACTGTTTAATGTTGAATAAAAATTATGAGAGTGGACATTCATTGCCTTGTTCCTAATTTTAGGGGGAATGTGTTCAGTCTTAGTGATACCACTAAGTATCAATTTAGAGAAGTTATCCTCTATTCTTAGTTAGCTGTGTCTTACCATGATTCAATGTTGCATTTTTATTAGATACTTTTTATGCAACAAATAAATTGATCATATGGTTCTTGTCCTTAGTCTGTTAATATAATGGACTAAATTGACTGCTTTTCAAGAACTGAACCAGCCTTACATTACTAGCATAAATCCCAGTTGGTCATGATGTAGCTTTCTTTTTACCTTATTGCTAAATTCAATTACTAATATTTTGTTGAAATAGTTGTGTATATATTTGTCAATGATATTAGCTGGTAGTTATGACTTTTTGTTCTGTTTTTGTCTGGTTTTGGCCTTGGAGTGTGCTGGCTTCACCAAATAAGTTGGGAAATTCTACACCCCTTCTAGCTTCTGGAAGAAATTGTATAAAATTGTTATGTATTTAAGTACAATTATCTAGTGAAAATATTTGGGCCTGAAGGGTTCTCTCCACCCCCAATTTATAGTAGATATAAAAATTGAAGTCATTTATTTCTTCATGTGCAAGTATTAATAGTTTTTGCTTTCAAGGAACTGGTTCATGTTACTTAAGTTGTCAAATTTATGTGCATAGAGCTTTTCATAGTATTCACTTATAATTTTTAAAATGTTTTTGGTGTCTTTAGTTATACCGCTCAGCCTCTGCCTTCTCTCTCTCTGACTTTATTAGCATAGGTAGAAGTGTAGAAGTTTATCCATTTTATTGATCTTTTCAAAGAATCGAGTATTGGCTTATTTTTTAACTTGTTTTTCTTCTTTTCAATTCATTGACTTTTGCCTGAATCTATATTCTTTCTTCTTACTTTCAGTTTTGTTTATTTTGCTCCTCTTTGTTTTGTTTCTTAAAATGAGAACTCAGAATGTGGCTTTAGCCTTTTAACATTTCTATTAGAAAGCATTTAGTGCTATAAAATTTCATCTAATCACTGTTTTAAATGCATCATACAAATTTTTATCTGTTGTATAGTTCAAAACATTTTCTAGTTTTGTTTGTGTGTGTGTGTAAGAGAGAGAGAGAGAGAGAGAGAACAGAAAGAGAGAGTAAGACAGGAGGGAGAGAGATGAGAAACATCAACTTATAGTTGCATCACTTCAGTTTTTCATCGATTGCTTATCATACGTGCCTTGACTCAGGGGCTTCAACTGATCCAGTGACCCCTTGCTTGCGACCTTGGGCTTCAAGCCAATGACCTTTGGGTTCAAGTAGCAACCTTTGGGCTCAGGTCAATGACCATGGAATTTTGTTGATAATTCCATGCTCAAGCTGGCAACCTCAGTGTTTCAAACCTGGGACCTACCGTCCCATGTCAATGCTCTATTCACTGCGTCACGACTGGTCACGCTCTCGTTTTTCTTGCAACATCTCTTGGATCTTTGATTATATAGAAATGTGTTAATTTTTACCCACTTTTAAGCAACTCCTTGCAACAAATTCTCTTAGTTTTTATTCAACTAAGAATGTCCTCATATTACCTTCATTGCTGAATGATATTTAAACTGAATGTAGAATTATCGGTTTATAATTCTTTTCTTTCAGTTCTTTAAAATGTTGCTGTTTCTTTCAGGCTTCTAAGGTTATGATACAAAAATTATAGTTAAATTTAGTAATGTGTCATTTTCCTGTGATTTCATTCATAATTATTTGTTCTTAGATATTAGCAGTTTGCTTATAATGTATATTGAAATAGATTTCTCTGGCTATTTATAGCCAGTAGCTGCGGCCACCATCACAGCTGCTTGGCCCATGCAGGTTTGCATTTGATTCGAACAGATGGTTATGAAACAACAGAGTCAAGAACTAGTGGGCCATCACCTTTAATCCTAGCTTACACCTAGTGGGCAAGAAATACACACAGTGAGAAAACACTTCCCTTTCCATTCAGGGCTCCCAAAGCCACTGACTTATCCGAGTTTCCTAGAATCAAAGATTTCTACTTCAGCAGCCTTATTCACCCATGTTCCCCATCTCCTTCTCTCTGCACAAACTGCACAAACTGACTTCTCCTTCAGCACTCTGCCATCTTAGCTGCTTCTCCTCTCCTCCATGTGGCCTTTCTCTGCTTTCCTCTCTAATGCTAATCTCAGGAACCAAGAGAGAGCAAGCTCCTGGTCTGTCCCACTTTATAGTATAGAAATCAAAACCTTTAATCCAATATATAAACAAGGAAGTCTCCGATACAAAGTCACTTATCTGAGGCATAATGGGATTCCTCATGAGAGTGCACCACCCCACATCATCCAATCAGTCAAGGGTGTGGGGAAAAACTTAGTCTTAAAACTACACCTTACTTAGGCCACACCTACTTCGCCTGCTTACAGCCTGTTACCCACATCCAATGCAAACTATAAGTGAGCAAACATATATATCATATTTACAAACTTATTTGACCAACAGGATATATCTTTCTGTTGAGCATTTTGAAACTCTAAATTTACATTTTTCACTAAATTTAGGAAGTTTTAGCATTATACTTCCAAACATTTTGTTTTGACAACTCTTTTTTTCTTCACATCTGAAAATATAATTAAATAAATATTAGACCTTTAGAAAACTTCTGCTACTGAGCCCTAAGTTTTTATATTTTATATATTTTTCTCTCTATCAAATTAGATAATTTCTATTGTTCTGTCTTTAAGTTTATTGACCTTCCCCTCTATTTTTATTTGGCTATTGAGGCCATCCAGAAATGTATTTATTTTTTTCAGTTTTAAAATTTCCATTTTAAAATATTTCTGTTACTACTTTTAAAATAATATTTTTCCAGGCCTGACCTGTGGTGGCGCAGTGGATAAAGCGTCGACCTGGGAACACTGAGGTCGCCAGTTCAAAACCCTGCACTGGTCTGGTCAAGGCACATATGGGAGTTGAGCTTCCAGCTCCTCCCCCCCTTTCTCTCTCTTTCTCTCTCTCTCTCTCTCTCTCTCACTCTGTCTCCTATCTAAAATGAATAAAAAAAAATTTAAAAAAAATAATATTTTTCCATATATTTCAAAAGTGTTTACCCTTCCTTCCTGGAACATGGTTGTTGGTCAAATAAGTTTGTAAATATGATATATATGTTTGCTTGCTTATAGTTTGCATTGGGTGTGGGAGACAGGCTGTAAGCTTGCAAAATAATTATAGCCTAAGGCTTAGTTTCAAGGCTAAGCCTTTCCCACCCTTATAATACTAAGATCTTTTCAACACTAAGATTTTCCCCACACCCTTGACTGTTGAATGATGTGGGGTGGTGTACTCTTATGAGGAATCCCATTTATGCCTCAGATAAGTGACTTTGTATCAGAGACTTCCTTATTTGTATATTGGATTAAAGGTTTTGATTTCTACACTATAAAATGGGGCAGGCTAGGGGTTCACTCTCTCTCGGTTCCTGAAATTAGCATTGCAGAGGAGAAGCAGCCAACATGGCAGAGTGCTGAAGGAGAAGCCAGTTTATGCAGAGTTTTTGCAGAGAAGGAGATGGGGAACAGAGGTGAATAAGGCTGGTGAGGTAGAAATCTTTGATTCTAGGAATACTTGGATAGATCAGTGGCTTTGGAAGCCCTGAATGGAAAGGGAAGTGTTTTCCCACTGTGTGTATTTCTCACCCGCTGGGTGCGAGCTAGGATTAAAGGTGATGGCCCACCAGTTCTTGGCTCCATTGTTTCATTACTGTGTGTCTGAATCAAATGAGAACCTGCATGTAAATGGCCATAATGGTGGCCCCAGCCATAAAATGGTTTAATATACTGCTCAGAAACATTAGAGGATATTTTATAGCTTCATTTTGAAATATTCCCTAATTTTTATGAGCAGTATAGCTCCTTTAAAGTCTTTGATAACTCCAAAATTTGTATTATCTTGGTGTAGTTAACTCTAGTGTGTGTTTCCTTGTGAAATACTGGGTATTTCTCATTCTTTATATACACAGTAAATCTGTAGTGTATTCGTACTCTTTTAAATATCACATTATGAGACTCGGTCTTGTTTAAATCCCATAGAAAATGTTGATTTTTAATTTTTTTAGAAAGCAATTGATTCAATTTGATATGGGCTACACATGCCACACATTTCTTTCTAAGTTTATAAGTTGTGCCTTCAGTGTCAGAGCAGTTTTCAAAGCCTTTGTGGTGCCATTCCCACAGTGGCCAGTCTAAAACCTGGGGCATGCCTCAAGTGCAGCTTCATTCTCAAAGCTTTTTTCATGCTTTTCAGGGTAAGCTCCATGCATGTGCAGTTCAGGAGGGGGGGCAGAGGGGCCATACACAACTTTATGGGATTGCTTCCTTCAGCTCCCTCCTTTCCAAAATTTCTCCAAGACTTTCTAGTTCCCAGAAATCTTCTCTTCCTGGTTCTCTGCTGGGGTTTAAGTTCCTGAACTTTACCTTGCTCTTCCATTACCGTGTGCCTTAAGGGCAAAATGGTAAAAAGACTAGAGACAGAAGAAAGCGATGGGGATTCTCCCTATGCCCTTGCAACCACAGGACCTCTGATCAGAGATGTTTTCTCTCCCTTGAAGTGTAGGCATCTGTCCAGCTGCCACTGTTGTTTCTTATGCTGCTACTGTGGGACCACCTGATGGCTAGGACAGGATAGAACTGAAAAAATAACACAAACATTTTTAAAAAAGTAAAACATGGCATTTTCCTCACTCTTTTTGACACATAGGAGTCTGCTTTCCCAAATCTTGTAACAGAAATAACACTTCTTTGGAGTGCCTCCTGCCTGTGCCTGGTGTGCTGTATTGGGTTTCAGGCTGCATTTGCATTCAGGCCAGGACATGTGAAAGACAAAAAAATCTTGTAACTCACTGCTATTTCAGTGATACTTTCAGTGATATTGCCATTTATTTTCTAGTCCTCAGCTGCTTTTTTTCCCCCAGGATTTCAGTTGCATTTATTTTGAGAGATAGGGTAGAGTACGCTTATTCTATCTTTATCAGAATAGAGCTTCCATTTTTAAAAGAATAATTTAAAAATTATACTTGTGGTAAAATAAAGAGCCCTACATAATATTTAATTTATTATTTAGATCTTTTTAAGAATACAGTGTAGTAGTATTAAGTGTACTCACATTATTGTGCACAGGCCTCCAGAACATCTTCATCTCACAAAACTGGAAGCTCTGTACCCATTGATAACAACTCCCCATTTCCTCCTTCTTTCACCCCTGGAAACCAGCATTCTATCTTTTATTTCTATGTTTGACTACTTTAGATACTTCATATCAATGGAATCACACAGTATTTGTATCTTTGTACTGCTCTATTCTATTCAATGTATTATCTTTAAGGTTGATATATGGTGTAGCATTTGACAGAATTTCCTTTTTAGGGCTGAACGATATTTCATTGTATGTATGGACCACATTTTTAAAAAAAATTTATTCATTCATTAATAGAAATTGTATTTTTTTTTTATTTCTTGGCTATTGTTTTGAACATGGATAAGCAAATACTCTTTGGGACTCTGTTTTCTGTTCTTTTGCATAACTCACAAGGGTGATGGCTGGATCACATGGTAATTCTATTTTAGTTTTCTGAGGAAACTTTATACCAGGGGTCCCCAAACTTTTTACACAGGGGGCCAGTTCACTGTCCCTCAGACCATTGGAGGGCCGGACTATAAAAAAAACTATGAACAAATCCCTGTGCACACTGCACATCTTATTTTAAAGTAAAAAAAACAAAATGGGAACAAATACAATATTTAAAATAAAGAACAAATAAATTTAAATCAACAAACTGACCAGTATTTCAATGGGAACTATGGGTGCGGATGCATCCTGTGCTCCTCTCACTGACCACCAATGAAAGAGATGCCCCTTCAAGAAGTGTGGCGGGGGCCAGATAAATGGCCTCAGGGGGCCACATGCAGTCCATGGACCATAGTTTGGGCACCCCTACTTTATACTGTTCCAATAGCAGGTATACCATTTTATATTTTCACTAACAGTATAAAGGATCCTATTTTTACCTCATTTCTCACCAAAATTTTTATTAATTTCTGCTGTTTGGGTAGCATTTATCATAATGTGTGTGAGACTATAGTTCATTTGATTTTGATTTTCATTGCTCTAATCATTAGTGATATTAAACATTTTTTTCCAATGCTTGTTGGCCATTTATATATTATCTATGAAATTATGTCTATTTAAGTCCTCTGCCCATTTTCTAATTGGGTTTTTTATTTTTTGTTCTTGATTTGTAGGAGTTCTTTATATATTCTATATATAATTGCTTATCATATAATTTGTAATTTTTTTTTCCCATTCTGTAAGCAGAATCTCTATTTTCTTTTAACTTCCAGTGCTACCATTGAGAAGTCTGCCTCCTTGATCCTTTGTATGAAATACTTTCCCCACCTCTGGAAACTTATGATCTCTTTTTCTCTAGTGATAAAAAATTTGGTGACAATGTAATTTGGCATGTGTGTATGCTATTCCATTTTCACGGGCCCTTTACATTTATAAATGTCTCTTCTTCCATTTTTGATAAAACTTCTTGAATTGGTTCTATGATTCTTTCCATTTTGGGTTTCTATATCTTTTTTAAATTAAATTTATTGGAGTGCATACGTCACCTGTTTATTGAATTGTGTACTCACTGCCTAAAATAAAATCTTCTGTCACCATGTACTTGACCCTCTTTATTATTCCCACCCCTCTTTCCTCTGATAACTACCATACTGTTTTCTCTGTGTCTATGAGTTTTTGTTTGTTTTCTTATTTGTTCATTTGTTGCTTTCAGTTTTATATGCCACATATGAGTGAAATCATACGGTGCTTGATTCTTATTATAATATCTTATTTTTGAGACTCGGTTTTCTAGCAGGTAAGTTTATACTTATTGTGATTACTGTTATTTGAAATTATTTCTATTATATTATTTTGAGTTTTGCATTTACTGTGTTCTGTATTTGCTTTCTTTGCCTCTGTTTTTGGATTGTTAGAATTTGCTTTTATTCTGTTATTGTTCTGAAACTATACAGTTTTTAAATCTTTCATTGTGATTTAACCTTAAGGACATATTTTTTATGTCTCTGTGGATGTTAGAACTCTATTGCCTTTAACTTATATTCAGTATCTAACACTCTATGGGCTACCAAATGCTGACTACTATCCTTTGAGTTTAGTTATTTTGTGGCAAAAAAATTGTAACAGGTCTATTTGTTTATTTATTACATATTTTTAACATTCCTGTGTTAGTAATAGAAAGGGTTACAATGCAGAGTTTAGTCTATCATGTTGCTTTATAGAGTAGTTTACCAACAACTGTCACTAACATAAATAAACATGTATGTATATTTATATATGTGAATGTATCCATTGAGTGATAATGTAAAACAAGTATATGATTTTATATGATTCCATATTATATAGCTTTTTGCTAGTATTAACTTAGTAAAAAAAAGCTATTTTTTTATGAACCAAACATAACCCTTCAGAATTGATAGCTTTCAAAGCCTTTGTAGTTTTAGAGAGTACTCCCTGTAACCATCTCAACTGAGTTTGAAAGATAGTAATGACTATTGCAAACTACATTGTACTATAATCCTCAACACAAAAAACTTGTAGTTGTTTCAGGGAATGAAATTTTAAAATCCTTATGAAGCCTTCTGAACTTTGAACAAAGTTAAGAAGCCTGGCAGCATTTCCCCCCAAACAATATACTAGTTAACTCAGAAAACAACTTCTCTATTTGAACCATGGCTTGTGTTTCTCTACATTAGCCATAGTGAATGCTCAGCATTATTTTAAAAGCTGGATGGTAGAGGGAGATTAAAATATCTGCCTAAAGCATTTTTTTCTCCAAAAAATAAAAATAAAAAGAGAGAGAAGGGAGGGAAGACCTATAAAACAATATTTATTACCCTCCTTTCTCTACTTTATTGTTCAATGCCTCATAATTGCCTAATTGTTCATCAGCTTTAAAAAAGAAATGCCTTTTATTTTTTCCAGGCACTTAGAGATGACTAAGTGTCACTTAGTCAATTGATAGAACAAAAGAGTCAATTTATGGATCACATTTTCTCTGTTTCGTTATTCTTGAAAATAATTCACTTTATTGGTTTAGCGTTCTGGAAAGGCAAGGGATTGACAAGCCTGGAGCACAGAAATACCAGCTCTCATAGATTCAGGTTATACACACACATTTCTGTTTAAAACTGGGGGTGAAAAGGTAATATTTTCTCAGTTTTGTCATGTGAAAAACTACTCTATAAACTAAAATATACTAAGAGCTTTGACTTTCTCCAAGCATATTTCATTCTAACTTAAAGTCACATGCTTCATTTTTCTTTCCACACGTCTTATTAAGCTAGTGCTCAGTAATTTCTTTGATATATGTATAAAGTAATTATCATTATGATATAAAAATATATACATGTAAATAAGAAAATAAAAATCACCAATAATTTCAAGACAGAGAAAACCACTGTAACATTTTTATACAATCTTGCCATAATTTTCCCATATCTGTATTAACAAATTATAATCATATCAGTATATCATTTTATAACTTCATTTTTATATTTTGTAATCAATTATAAGAGATTGTTTCCCTAAAATTGTTGTTGTTATTATTATTATTTTAAGTGAGAGGAGGGGAGATAGAGAGAGAGATAGAGAGAGATAGACTTCTGTGTGCACTTTGACTGGGATCCACCTGGCAATCCCATTTGGGCCGACCCTCCAATCAACTGAGCTATCCTCAGCACCTGAGGGGAGGTTTGGACTAACTGAGCTATCCTCAGCACCTGGGGGTGACACTCAAAGCAATCAAGCCACTGGCTATGGGAGGGGAAGAGGGAGAGAAAGGTGAGAGGGAGGGGAAGAGGGAAAGGAAGAGAGCAGATGGTCACTTCTCCTGTGTACCATGACCAGGGATCGAACCTGGGATGTCTGCACATTGGGCCAATGCTCTTTCTATTGTGCCAACCAGCCAGGGCCCTAAAATTATTTTAATTACTAAATTATTGTTCATATATGGACATACACCAATTTTTAAACCATTCCCTTCCTATTGGACAGTCATATTATTTGCATTATGTATTATCATAAATAACATTGAATGAATATCATTGAACATGTTTTTGTATGAATTTGATTATTCTTTTAGAATAATGTGCTTATAATAGACTTAATACACTAAAAGATACTGATGTCTTTTAAGGATTATGTAGTATGTGTCCAAATTGCCTTCCCCAAATTTACTAATTTGCTCTCCTAAAAGTAGAGTTGGTTTTATTCTATTTTGATATGGAGAAAATAAAGCTTAACAATCAATGGACCATTTACTGCTGTAAGCCATAGAGTCAAACTATTGGATTTTTTTTTCTATTAGCTTGCATATAAAATTAAATTCACTACAGTATTAAAAATTAATTCCCTTATTATTATATTTATATTTCTAAGTATAATACTAGAAAGTCTTAGTTGTATACTTTTAACTATCCTTTAACCTTTGTCTTTGACCCGTCAAAAGTGCACCATGACTTTACGGACACACTGTACTGGTAAATATCTGAAATAATTCATTCCAGTCACTTTAATGTAAATTCATTACTTGGAAGCAAGAAACATTCACATAGCAACATGCTTCCTTTTTAAAGAAAGGTGTCTAATTATAGAATGTCATTATGTTTGTTTGTTTTTACAAACATGCATTATTCCTTTTTAAATTGAACTGAGAACTCCTAGAAGCCTGGTAAAAGTTGGAGAAAAAGTTGGAGGAAATATGCACAGATGTTTGCTATTCCCTTTTAATCACTTTCCCTCAGAAATTGTTCTTTTCACTAGAATTTACTAAATGTGGGAATAAAACTGCTGCAGCACACAATCTATATCCACCAATGGAATTATCTAGTTATAGTCAATCTATCTGTATTTTTAAACAGCAAGTGCGTTTTCTATACACAGAGTGAGCATTGAAACGTACCACAGCCACAAACTGCGATTAGAAAAGCTGCGTGTTTAGCAGTTTTAAAGGGAACCAACATGATAATCAAACATGGAAAGAGCAGATGGAAAATATATTTTAGGACACGCAGCAATAATAGAGAAATTAGGGACCAATTAAAACATGAAAAAAATCAGTTTAGCTCAGATAGTGAATCCAAAGTTAGTTCAGTTCAGTTCCCAATTATTCTTTTTCTTAAACCAAAGTTTGAATTAGGAAGAATAAAATGTGCATGTTGTTTTAGCAATCAAGGTACAACTAAGAGTGAGATGTGGTGATTATTTAAGACAGTCTTGAAAACCAGAGCAATTACTCAATCCTAGCATTTATTTTCAGATGGTAAAACCTGGGTACCTATATTTAGATTGTTGGTAGAGCAACAATATAAACTCATTGTATTTATCATTGTATCATAAACTCATTATATTTATCATTGTATGAGAAACTCATTGTATTTAGCCTTGCATTTTTTTTAAATTAACTATTTAAAATTTTTTTTAATTTCTGTTTTAAGTTGATTGCATAATAGTAAGGGCGACATGTAATGTGTTTCTCAAACATCTTGCACCCAACACGGCAGGAGAAATTTATGTGACCTTTGTAAATAAAGTCATCTATAAGTCACTACTAGTGGATTTGGATGGAATATGCCAGGGCACAAGGTTACCTTCATAGTGATAGTTACGGTGGTATGTATAAATGAATTCTAGTATTAGGTAGAAGAAGTTCCAGACACTTACCTGAAGTCTTGTTCTGCCAGTGCCAGAGCTTCACGTTGAAGGCATGATGTATCCTGAGGAGATGGGACCAGTGTTAATGGTGTCACAGGTTGTAGTCCCCAGAGAAACTCATATGCAGGTGATTTATTGAGAAAGTCCTCCCAGGAGATACCAATGAAGGATTGGTTAATGCAAGACAGGGAAGAAGCTGAAGTTAAACAGGTGCTCTTTTAGGCAAAAGCTCCTGATAGATGTCATCAGCTGGATCCAGAGGCAGTTCTGAAGTGTTAGTTATGCCTTAATATATCCCAACACATAAATGAACCTCCAGGAAAAACTAGTTTGATTAAATTAAGTTGTCAAAAATGGCTGATTGGTCTCCTAAAGAGTTTATAACATATTGGATAATTGACATCAGATTCCATTCCTGAGAAGCATTCAGTCTCCATGAGAACTCCATACTATTAGATCCATGCATAGTTTTCAATAAAACACCATGACTAGTCAGTTTGTGGGGCTGAAGTGGAAAAAACTGTGGTTGGATCAGGGCTAGTTATTTTTTGTCAGGGTGAGGAGCTAGGAGAGGGTTTTCGAAGGAAGGGAAGTTGAGGACCAGATGCTCACTTTTTTTTTTGGTATTTTTATTAAATGCCCAAGTGAAGATGTTACACAGATAGATATATAAATCTGAAGTTCAGGGAAGGTTTTTGGGATGAAGACATATATACAAATTTGGAAATGTCAGTGTAGAGATAGCATTTAAAGCTTAGATATAAGACTTTCTCCACAGATTGAGATCTACTCTCAAGCCATTAAAAATTATACGAATAAATTGCAAGTCTGCCCCTCTATGCTTCTACCTCTTTACAGATGCAACTTCTAGAAATAACTATTGTTTTTAATTTGGTATTAATTTTTCCTTATTTTCCAAGTTTATACCACTATATCTGCTAATATATATTTATATACATATAGTTTTAGAAAAATATAATATGCTATACTTTTTACTCACTGACTTGCTTTTCCCAGTTTAGAATATGCTATGCACTAATTTTCAAATTAATATATATATATATAAACATATCACATTCTGTTTAATTCTTATATAATATCTAATTTAGTGATAAAAGATAATTTATTCAACCATTCTGTTTTACAGGACAGTAAATTGTTTCTAGGTTTTGCATCAGAAAAATATTGAAATAAATATCTTCTTACTGATATTATATTATTGTTTTGTGGAATAGATTCTTAAAAAAAATCTCTGTCACAGTGACTGTATCTTTTCATTTATTATTATATTTCCATTAAAGCAGTTTTTAAACCTAATGAAAAGTCTGCAAAACATATGTTTTTAAAAATCAATTATATTGCAGCAGACATATAACTTAATGGAAGGGAACATTATGTATCTAGAACAATATATCTTAAAGATGAAAGAGATTTGGGATTGTTTTATTGATTGTTCACAAAATCCCCAAGCTATTTATGTATAAAATATGAAAAAACCATGACTAGACACCCATAGCCTACTTTCATATAAAAAAGAAAGAATTCACAGCCAAAAAGCAATTAGAAAATAATCTATTTTTTGTCTGTTTTATACATCATGCAGGAATACATGTTCCACAATAGTACTAAGTTCTCCCTTTTTTCCTTCTTTTTCTCTTCTTTTTCCTTCACATATCCATGTTTCATGCTCAATAACTATTTAATACTCCTACCCTTGTTTTAGCTTGCATGCCTCCTGTTACTCTTCTTTTCCCCTTTTCTTCTTGATTTTTCATTTCAAATGAAGATGTGGGCAAAGGATAACCCTCAAAAAATGAGAGAAGAGAAAACACTGATTTGGAAAGCTGAAATTCTCTTTGAAAGAGGGAGAGCAGAAAAGCAGACAGACCTTCCTGTCTATCTCTTTGTTTATTAATCACCAATTCCATAAAGGATTTGAGGTTATTTAAAAAAATATATGTAACACAGGTACAATGAAAAAATACAGACAAACAAATAAGGCCAAATATAAAAGTGGAACCAATGTTGCATACTATAGATTCCTATAGGGTAATTACATTTTCAGCTGAGAGGAGGAGAGATAGTGAGGCAGACTCTCACAACATGTGCCCTGACCTGGATCTTCCCAGCAACCCTGTCCAGGGTTGATGCTCAAGTATTGAGCTATTTTTAGTGCCTGAGACTTACATGCTCAGACAAAGTGAGCTATCCTCAGTGTCCATGGCCATGCTAAAAATTTAGCCACTGGTTCTGGGAGGGGAAGAAGGAAGAAAGGGGAGAGGGGGAGAAGCAGATGGTTGCTTCTCCTGTGTGTCCTGACTGTGAATCAACCCAGGAGTTGAACCTGGGACTTCCACAAGTTGGGTGGATGCTCTACTGATGAGCCAACTGGCCAGGGTTGGTTAACTTTTCAAGAAGAGTTAGGTATGTATTTGTGTTGGTCTTTAATTCAGATAATTTATCTGAGCATTAAATCCTTGGATCAAACTTCTTTTCTTTTAGAACTTTGTAAAGGTTAATATTCCATTTTCTGGCACCAAATAAATATTACCAGTTCCTTTATCAAAATTTTCTCATTTATCCATTGAATGTTTGCATTTAGTTGTCAGGTTTTTTAATGAAGTATTTATTTATTTACTTAGAGAGGTACAGACAGGGACTGACCAACAGGAAGGGAGATAGATGAGAAGCATCAATCCATAGTTATGGCACTCTTAATTGTTCATTGATTGCTTCTCATATATTTTTCTGATTTTTGATTTTACAGATAAATTGTGAAAATTATACAGTCTTTCCATATATCCTGAACTCAGTTTCCTCTGTGAGTAATATCTTACCTTACTCTAAGTTGGAGAATTTAAATATTTATAAAATGAGAGGAGCAATTCTCACCAGGGATAAAATGTGGTATTATTGCATATAGGTAGTTTTTGAAGCTTTCAACATGGAAGAGATTGCTTGGGGAGTAAGTGTACAACAAAACCTCAAGGAAACCCAATACTTGATGATTAGATAGAGGCTTTGTAGCCTTATCTACAAAGTAGAAGTCCCTTAGATGTATTAAATGGAGGTCCCTTTCTAAGTAGGAAAACAGAAAACCAACCACAACAATAAACGTATTCAGTATTTCAAAAGGAGGGTGACATTTTGGAGAATTTTAATAAAGATAGTAAAATATCTTTTGTAATTTCTAATTGCAGTTTTCAATAAAATTTAGGGCAAAATTGCATTCAGAAAAAGAACTCTTACAGTAGGAGTCTTAGAGTTTTAAAGTACTCCAGGTACTCAGAATACTGACTTCAGGTTTGGAATTTCTAATTACAATATGCATGCTCTAACCTGTGTATTTTGGGACATTTCAAATGCAGACCTCTCCTAAGCATAGTTGATTAGACTGAGAGTGGATTCTTGATGTTAGATGCCCAATCAGAGTTCTTTTCTAAACTAAAGTAAGAACTGGGAGGTAGAGTCAACTTCTCCATGAGAGGGTCATAATAACAATAAGACATGAAGATCATTTTGTCCCCAATGAGTTTAATATAGGCCAGATAGCCATTTTCCCTGATATAGGCAGCTTGTTCCAATCTATCTCTAATTTCTCCAATTCCCTCCCTATTTGTGTCTTATTTGCTATAGTACTATACAGGGAGTCATTTTCTGTGTACACTTTAGCTCTAGAATGTCTGGATATTTTAATAGACAGTGTCACTTTTTATAATTTTCAGTTATTAGCTAACATTTGGAGAGTAGTAAGCATAATTATTTTACAGTCCTTATCAAGTAATTTATTTACTAGTAGTTTACTGGTGAATATACTTCATTGTTCTTGTGCTGCTTGTTGCTTATGTTGCTTCCCCCCTCATCTTTGGTTGTGTGCTAGATATTCTATTTGAAAAGTAACTTATAAAAATTTGAAGTTTAAAATGAAATTATCTTCCTTCAAAGAGAATTTCTTTTTGCTTTTATCAAGTATTTGGAACACAAAACAGATGACTGGAAATCTGGTGGGTTTTTTTTTTCTGTATTTTTGTGGAGAAGTGGGGGGTGGCAGACAGACAGACTTCCTCATGTGCTCAACTGGGATCCACCCAGCATGCCCACCAGGGGGTGATGCTCTGCCCATCTGGGCAGTTGCTCTGCTGTAACCGGAGCCATTCTAGTGCCTGAGGAGGAGGCCATGGAGCCATCCTCAGTGCCCAGGCCAACTTTGCTCCCATGGAGCCTTGGCTGCAGGAGGGGAAGAGAGAGGTAGAGAGAAAGGAGAGGGGAAAGGGTGGAGAAGCAGATGGGTGCTTCTCCTGTGTATCCTGGCCAGGAATCGAACCTGGGACTTCCACATGCTGGGTCAATGCTATAATACTGAGCCCTCTGGCCAGGGCTCTAAGTCAGTATTAAAGTTTGAGGTTTTCTGTGCAACCCAGATTTAGAACTTGCTGCACTGCTTTTGAAGGTTGCATTACTTCCTATTTATCCTTAATCTTCAGGGTTGGGTCTTAAGATTGTTTACCAAGGACATTTTCCAATGCCAAATCCTGAACTCCAGCACTTACTGCTTTAGATTGGAGAAATTGTCAAGAATATTGCTCAGCTTCTCAAAGTTCTTTCTAGATTTGCAAATGTTCTCTTCACAGAAGAAACCCTAAAGTCCAGGTGTACTTGGACATCTATATTCTCTTGGATATTAACTCTAAACATACTTTTGGTTAGGAATTAATTTTTTTGGAGCCTGAAACTTACACAATTTGTGGGTTTCTTTCTAAGAAAAAAATGCAAAGTTAGTTACAGGGCCTTGAGAAAAATCAGGCAAGTGAGGAGCCCTGAAACTTAAGCTTAATTAGCCTCATGGTAAACCCTGCTCTGGTTGGCTCCAGTAGTAATTTGGTCCATATTACCTGGTCTGCAGTTACCAACAGTGGAAGGTTCCTTAATGTACCTTTAAAACATGGACCCTGTTTAATATGGTGTGATATTCACATCATGAAGCACAACAGAGCTAACACAGCAGAACATCACTCCCTTTTTACATGCATCTGTTCTTTGAATGGAATGGCATTCAGAATCGACCACATTTATAGTTATTTATAGCTCACTCTTTTTCTCTCATTTAAGTAAGCATATTTGAATCTTCAGAATTTGAATTTGCATATGATTCAACTCCATTATTATCTGTAATTTTTCTTTTGAGGAGTTCTTCAACACAGAGTTATTTCAAAGTGCATTGTTCAAATTCCAAATAAGCATATATTTTTAGCTATGTCTCATTGTTAATTATACACTTTATTACATAGTTGCTAGTACTATATTCTGTATGGATTATGCTTGTTGGAATTGTTGAGATTGTATTGAAACCAAGTAATTATCTTTTTAAAGTTTTGTGTTTGTTTTAATAGAATGCAAACTTCCTGTTGTTGGTAAGAAGTTCTCTATAAATCGGTTATATTAGAGGTATTAATTGTGTTATTAAAATTCTCTATTGCTTTACCTAATTTTTGTCAATTTTATTCATTGAGATCTGAAAGAAATGCCGAATGGCTGTGTACTCATCAATTTACAATATGGTTATGTTTTGTCAATTCTGTTAGCATGCAAAAAATAGTACCTGGCAGACCAGAAATTATGAATAATCTGTGTAAAAAAGTATTTAATGATGCCAATTATTCTTAAATTCATCTCTAAATTTGATAGTTTAGTCCTACATGCAATCCTAATCAAAATTCAAGCCCCTCTTTTTTATAGGACTTGATAAAGTTTTTCTCAATTGCATTAGAATGATTAAAATGGAAGGGACTGGCAGTACCAAGTCAAATATGTGGAACAACTGGAAAGCTCATTATTGGTGTTCTTACAAAATACTTCAGCTACTGTACTGAAATACACTATTGTTGTACAACAGCTTACCATAAACAGTGGCTGAAAATAACACACTGATATCTCACAGTTATTGAAGTTCAGAAGTCTGAGCCTGGCTTAGAGTAGCACTCTGCTTAGGTCTCAGAAGATGCTGTGATCAGGAATAGATTCTTATGTGAGGTTTGAAGTCCTTTTCCAAATTGACAAGACTTAATTTACTGTGGCTGTAGAATTCATGGCAGCTGGCTTCTTCAAAGAAGCAAGGGAAAGAGAGTCTCTAGTGTACGTCTAAAAGCAACAGTCTTGTATAAGGTAATGTGTTGATGGAAATGAAATCCCCTCATGTTTGCCTTATTCTATAGGTTAGAAGCAAATCATAGGTCTCGGTCAAATTCAAGACATGGGCATTATAAAAGTACCATGACACAGAATAAAAAATCATGAGGATCACTTTAAAGTCTGTTTTTCACATTCAGTTAGGAAAAGGGCTTGGTAGTTTCTTGTAAGGTTCGATATACACTATGACAGGGGTCGGGAACCTTTTTGGCTAAGAGAGCCATGAACACCACATATTTTAAAATGTAATTCTGTGAGAATCATACAATATGTTTAACACTAAATATAAGTAAATGTGTGAATTTTATGTAAGACCAGCACTTTTAAAGTACAATAAGTGTCTGAATTCTTTTTAATAACATTGTTAGGCTGTTGCTAACCAATAATGAATAAAGTACTTCTTACCATTAATGTGACCCCTGGTGCTGCATGGTTTTGCTGATGGCTTTGTAGTCTGGTTGATATGTGGTAAGGTTAAGCTTCACGCAGGCGTTGAGACTTCCATCCATTACACGTGATCATAGGTTGGTCTTAATGTTCTTTAGATGTGAGAAAGATGCTCACATGCATATGTAGAGCCAAACATTGTCAGTACAGCAATACTCACACACTGCAGTGTGTGGTATGTGACGGGAAGCGCGTTCCAAGTTTTGACAATCCGCTGGTCTGCGGATTGAAGTTTTTTCATTTCTCCCCACTTGTGTTTGCTCGCCAAATCTGCTTGCTGTCTTGCAAGTCTTTCCAAATCTTCATTCAGTGACTTGAACTTATTCACCCACATGTCTGAGGCCTTTAGGTCAGCAGCTTGTAGCTCAAAATCTCTGATGGAGACACCAGGAATGTAACTCAGGTCGGCGCTGTCCATTGCACATTCTTTTGGATGGGTGACGAACTTAAAAAGACGAGTGCGCTCACAAAATTCTCCAAAGCGCGAGGAGGAGCAAGATGGCGACGGAGTAGGCAGACGTACCAACTTCCAACTCCCAGAACCAAAGTGGATTACAACTCAATTTTAAGAACCATCACCTGGATAAACCAACTTTGAACAAAACTAAGTGGACTCTTCAACCAAGGAACACAGAAGAAGCCACATCGAGACTGGTAGGAATAGCGAAAACGCGTAGAGGGCTGCCCAGCTCCCCGGAGCAAACGGCAGCCCGGAGAGAACCGCGGAGCGGGAGGAAAGTTTGGCGGAGAGGGAGGGACCTGGGTCCCAGGAACCAAGCCCCAGCCTGCAGTCCCAGAGCCTAGAAGAGGCGTTTGGACAGTTTTGAGCTGTGAAACAAGTGAGGGAGCTCCCAGGTCTAGAGTGTGGAGTATTAGGTCCCTTCCTACTCTGCCGAGGGCTGCTTAAGGTTTTGGGGCGGCAGGACGCTGAAAGGTGGTTCTGTCGGCGTGGGCAGAGGCCAAGCCGGTAACAGATCGGTCTAGCCCAGAGGGTCGGAGGGGAAGCGCGAGAGCGGTCCGGAAGCTGCGGGCCCGCCTTTAATCCCACTTACGGGGACAAAGCGGGAGGCCAGGAACAGGCAGGCCTTGTGCAAGCCGGCCCTGACCTCGGGGACCGGGCTAGGACCAGGGACGGGCAGGGGCTCGCGGCTGAGCTGACGCTACCAGTCCCGCCCCCACCCCCCGGGCCAGAGAAACCGCGGTTGGCCAGTATACGTGCGCGAGCGGGCTCCGAGCGCGGGAATGGGGTGGACCCCGAGACGGGTGGAGGCTCACAGCTGAGCCCACGCTATTATCCCCATCCGACCGGAGAAAACGCGGATAGCATTCATACGTGCAGAAGCGGGCGCCGAATGCGGGGGCGGGGTAGAGTCCGGGATGAGCGGAAGTACGCAGCTAAGTGGAAGCCAGCAAACATGCCCGCCCCAATAAACCTTGGTTTCCGACCCTGCGCAAAGGTCCCTGGCCTCGAGGGCAGGGCTAAAGCTCCGGAGGGGCAAATGCTTACAGCTGAGAGCACGTCAAAAGCCCCGCCTAACCCGCGGAACTGTAGCGAGCAGGCTCCGACTGCTGGTTCTGGGCGGAAGTCCGGAAATAGGCTGGGTCCGCAGCTGAGGAAAGGTGCTCACCTCTACCCTTGGTGCTAATCTTGTGGCTTCAGTGACAGCCCCTCCCACGGAGGAGAGGCAGAAAACACAGCAAAAGCCACAGTGGGCCGGTGCTGGCAACGCTCATACCCAACCACCCTAGGCACCGGCAGAGGGGTTGGGGGCCTGCAGATAGACCACACCTAGAGAACACAAAGGCAACACCTACTGGACTCCAGTGGCCACAACTTGCTTATACACAGAAAAAATGGGCAGGCAGAGGAATGCAAACCAAATGAATCAAGAGAAATCCCCAGAGAAGGACCTGAATGAACCAGATATAACAAAATAACCAGAAGCAGAATTTAGAATAATGATAGTTAGGATGTTCAAAGAAATTAGAGCAACAATAGATAGTCATTATGAACACCTAAATAAAGAGATAACAAGTATAAAAAATGAAATTGAAATAATAAAAAAGAATCAGACAGAAATGACAAATACAGTATCAGAACTGAAGACCACAATGGAAGGAATTAAAAGCAGGATGGATGACGCTGAGGATCGAATAAGCGAGTTAGAGGACACAATAAACAAAGACACAGAAGCAGAGAAGAAAAAGGAAAAGAGACTTAAAAAATGTGAGGAAACTCTAAGGGAGCTTTGTGACAACATGAAGAGAAACAACATTCGCATCATAGGGGTGCCTGAAGAAGAGGAGAGAGGACAGGAAATGGAAACTTTGTTCAATCAAATCATAGCGGAAAACTTTCCTAAATTAAGGCTGGGAAACACTCCACACATTCAAGAAGCACACAGAACTCCATTAAAAAGAAACCCAAAAAGATCTAAACCAAGACACATCATAGTTAAAATACCAAAGCTAATGAATAAAGAAAAAATTTTAAAAGCTGCTAGAGAACAAAAGGCTATCACCTACAAAGGAGCCCCCATAAGGATGACATCGGACTTCTCAACAGAAACACTTGAGGCCAGAAGGGAATGGCAAGAAATAATCAAAGTAATGCAGAACAAGAACCTACAACCAAGACTACTTTATCCAGCAAGGCTAACGTTTAAAATTGAAGGAGAAATAAAGAGCTTCCCAGAAAAAGAAAGCCTGAAGGAATTCATAAAAACCAAACCAATTCTGCAAGAGATACTAAGGGGCCTCTTGTGAACAGTTTAAAGGGAGGAATGAATAGAGCAAAAGAAGAATACAGCTTTAAAGAATAAAATGGCAATAAACAACTACATATCAATAATAACCTTAAATGTAAATGGATTAAATGATCCAATTAAAAGACATAGGGTAGCTGCATGGATAAAGAAACAGGACCCATACATATGCTGTCTAAAAGAGACACACCTTAAAACAAACGATGCTCATAGACTGAAGGTAAAAGGATGGAAAAAAATATTTCATGCAAATAGAAATGAAAAAAAAGCAGGGGTAGCAATACTTATATCAGACAAAATGGACTTTAAAACAAAGGCTATAGTAAGAGATAAAGGAGGACACTACATAATGATAAAGGGAACAATTCAACAGGAAGATATAACTATTGTAAATATCTATGCACCAAATATAGGAGCCCCGACATACATAAAGCAGACTTTGATGGAAATAAAGGGCGAGATTAACAGCAATACTATCATAGTAGGGGATTTCAATACCCCTCTAACAACACTGGATAGATCCTCAAGAAAGAAAATTAATAAAGAAACAGCAGACTTAAAGGATACACTAGATCAACTTGATTTAATAGATATCTTCAAAACTTTTCACCCTAAAGCAGTAGAATATACATTCTTCTCAAGCGCTCATGGTACGTTTTCTAGGATAGACCACATGTTAGGACACAAAAATGGTCTCAATAAATTTAAGAAGATTGAAATCATATCAAGCATTTTCTCTGATCACAATGCCATGAAACTAGAAATTAACCACAAAAGAAAAACTGAAAAATACTCAAACACTTGGAAACTAAATAGCATGTTATTAAATAATGAATGGATTAACAATGAGATCAAAGAAGAAATAAAAAAGTTTCTAGAAACAAATGATAATGAGCATACATCAACTCAAAATTTATGGGACACAGCAAAAGCAGTTCTGAGAGGGAAGTTTATTGCACTACAGGCATATCATAAGAAGCTAGAAAAAGCTCAAATAAGCAACCTGACCCTGCATCTAAAAGAACTAGAAAAACAACAAATAAAACCCAAGACAAGTAGAAGGAAGGAAATAATAAAGGTCAGAGCAGAAATAAATGACATAGAGGCTAAGGAAACAATACAGAGGATCAATGAAACAAGAAGCTGGTTCTTTGAAAAGGTAAACAAGATTGATGAACCTTTAACGAGACTCACCAAGAAAAAAAGAGAGAGGACTCAAATAAATAAAATTAGAAAGGACAGTGGAGAAATAACAACTGACACAACAGAAATACAAAGCATTGTAAGAAAATACTATGAAGAACTCTATGCCAAAAAATTAGACAATCTTGGTGAAATGGACAAATTTCTTGAATCATATAACCTTCCAAAAAATCAATCTGGAAGAATCAGAACACCTAAACAGACCAATTACAGCAAATGAGATAGAAACAGTTATTAAAAAACTCCCAACAAAGAAAAGTCCTGGGCCTGATGGCTTCACAAGTGAATTCTATCAAAAATTCAAAGAAGAACTAACTCCTATTCTCCTCAAGCTATTTCAAAAAATTCAAGAGGAAGGAAGACTTCCAAACTCCTTTTATGAGGCGAACATAATTATGATCCCAAAACCGGGCAAAGACAACACAAAGAAAGAAAATTATAGGCCTATATCCCTGATGAATTTAGACGCTAAAATTCTCAACAAAATATTAGCCAACCGGATCCAGCAATATATGAAAAAAATCATACACCACGATCAAGTGGGATTTATTCAGGAGAGGCAAGGCTGGTTCAATATTCGCAAATCAATCAATGTGATTCACCACATAAACAAAAGGAAGGACAAAAATCACATGATAATTTCAATAGATGCAGAAAAGGCATTTGATAAAATCCAGCACCCATTCATGCTCAAAACTCTCAGTAAAGTGGGAATACAGGGATCATTCCTTAACATGATAAAGGCCATCTAAGATAAACCAACAGCAAACATCATAATAAATGGACAAAGATTAAAAGCAATCCCCTTAAGATCAGGAACCAGGCAGGGTTGCCCACTTTCACCACTCTTATTCAACATAGTTCTGGAAGTCCTAGCTACAGCAATCAGACAAGAAGAAGAAATAAAAGGCATACAAATTGGAAAAGAAGAAGTAAAATTGTCATTATTTGCAGATGATATGATATTGTATATTGAAAACCCTAAAGTCTCAGTCAAAAAACTACTGGACCTTATAAATGATTTCAGCAAGGTGGCAGGATATAAAATTAATACTCAGAAATCAGAGGCATTTCTATACACCAACAATGAAATATCAGCAAAAGAAATTAAGGAAACAATCCCCTTCAGTATTGCAGCAAAAAAAATAAAGTACCTAGGAGTAAATTTAACCAAGGAGGTTAAGGACTTGTACTCGGAAAATTATAGAACATTGATAAAAGAAATCAAGGAAGATAAAAACAAGTGGAAGCATATACCGTGCTCATGGCTAGGAAGAATAAACATCATTAAAATGTCTATATTACATAAAGCAATTTATAAATTCAATGCAATACCAATTAAAATACCAATGACATACTTCAAAGATATAGAACACATATTCCAAAAATTTATATGGAACCAAAAAAGAACACGAATAGCCTCAGCAATCTTAAAAAGAAAAAATAAAGCAGGAGGTATCACGCTTCCTGATATCAAGGTTTACTACAAGGCCATTATACTCAAGACAGCCTTGTACTGGCATAAGAACAGGCACATTGATCAATGGAACAGAACAGAGAACCCAGAAATAAACCCACAGCTTTATGGACAACTGATATTTGACAAAGGAGGAAAGAACATACAATGGAGTAAAGATAGCCTCTTTAACAAATGGTGTTGGGAAAATTGGACATCTACCTGCAAAAAAATGAAACTAGACCATCAACTTACACCATTCACAAAAACAAACTCAAAATGGATAAAAGACTTAAACATAAGCCGTGAAACCATAAGCATCTTAGAAGAAAACATAGGCAGCAGGCTCTCCGACATCTGTAGCAGCAGTATATTTGCCGATTTATCTCCACGGGCAACTGAAATAAAAGGCAAGATAAACAAATGGGACTATATCAAACTAAAAAGTTTTTGCACAGCTAAAGACAATAGGAACAGAATAAAAAGACAAACCACACAATGGGAGAACATATTCGACAGCACATCTGATAAGGGGTTAATAAAATTTATAAAAACTTATAAAACTCAACACCAGGAAGACAAACAACCCAATCAAAACATGGGCAAAAGAAATGAATAGAAATTTCTCCAAAGAGGACATACAGATGGCCAATAGGCATATGAAAAAATGCTCAACATCACTAATCATTAGAGAAATGCAAATTAAAACCACAAGGAGATATCACCTCACACCAGTCAGAATGGCACTCATTAGCAAAACAACACAGAATAAGTGCTGGAGAGGATGTGGAGAAAAGGGAACCCTTCTGCACTGCTGGTGGGAATGCAGACTGGTGCAGCCACTGTGGAAAACAGTTTGGAGATTCCTCAGAAAATTAAAAATCGAACTGCCTTTTGACCCAGCTATCCCACTTTTAGGAATATACCCTAAGAACACCATAGCACTGTTCGAAAAGAAGAAATTGCCCCCCATGTTCGTGGCAGCATTGTTCACAATAGCGAAGATCTGGAAACAGCCCAAGTGTCCGTCAGAAGACGAGTGGATTAAAAAGCTTTGGTACATATATACTATGGAATACTACTCAGCCATAAGAAACGATGACATCGGATCATTTATAACAAAATGGATGTACCTTGATAACATTATACGGAGTAAAATAAGTAAATTAGAAAAAAAAAGAAAAACTGAGAACAGCATGATTTCATACATAGGTGGGACATAAAAGTGAGAATATGAGGGGGGAGAAGATGGCGATGGAGTAGGCAGACGTACCAACTTCCAACTCCCAGAACCAAAGTGGATTATAACTCAATTTTAAGAACCATCATCTGGATAAACCAACTTGGAGCAAAACTAAGTGGACTCTTCAACCAAGGAACACTGCAGAAGCCACATTGAGACTGGTAGGAATAGCGAAAACGCGAAGAGGGCTGCCCAGCTCCTCGGAGCAAACGGCAGCCCGGAGAGATCCGCGTGGCGGGAGGAGAGTTTGGCGGAGAGGGAGGGACCTGGGTCCCAGGAACCAAGCCCCAGACTGCAGTCCCAGACCCTAGAAGAGCCGATTGGACAGTAAATCAGAAAAAAAGAAAAACTGAGAACAGCACGATTACATACATAGGTGGGACATGAAAGTGAGGGTATGAGACATGGACAAGAGAGTGTTGGTTATGGGATGGGGGGAGGGGAGGGACACAGGGAAAACCAGATTGAAGGTGACAGAGGACAATTTGACTTTTGGTGATGGGTATGCAACACAATTGAATGATAAGATAACCTGGAGATGTTTTCATTGTACATATGTACCCTGATTTATTGGTGTCACCCCATTAGAATTAATAATAATAAAATATATATTAAAAAAAAAAATTCTCCAAAGCGCATTTTGAATGACTGCAGGAGATTAGATGTGAAGCACACTAGTTGTTGGAGATCAAGATGTTGAGCAGGGTCACTTGCTGTGCATGCATCTTTAAACTCTCCCAGTTTTTCAGAGTGTAGTAAACGACCTGTTTCATGTCAGCAATGAAGAGTTCCAGCTTGTTTTCAAATGCAAACACTGCTTGTTGAAGGGATAAGACTATTTCCAACGCCTTGCGTTTTCACATTGAGCTGGTTCAGATGTTCTGTTATGTCCACAAGATAGTAGAACTTCAGGAGCCACTTAGTGTTAGCTAACTTAGGATGCTTGATGTTTTTCATTTCAAGAAAAGTCCGGATTTTGCTCAGACAAGACGCGAAATGGCTGAGCACCTTCCCTCTTGACAACCAATGCACATTGCTATGCAGAAGCACACCAGGATAATTATTCCCAACTTCATCCAGCAGTGTTTTAAACTGGCGATCATTTAAAACTCAGGCAACAATAAAATTGACCACCCGAATGACCAGCGACATTACCTCATCAAGCTGCTCACCACATATCTGAGCACAAAGCGCCTCCTGATGTAGGATGCAGTGAAAATTTAGGATTGGTCTCTCTTCATGTTCATGAAGAAGCAGTACTAATCCTCTGTTTTTCCCCACCATGCATGGAGCACCATCAGTACACACCGAAATAAGTTTATTCATCAGTAGATTTTTTTCTTTAATGAACTTAGTGAAATACTTGAATAAATCTTCCCCTCTTGTTGTCTCTTTCATAGGCAAAACAGCAAGACTTTCCTCACATAGTGTGTCACCCACAGCATAACTTGCAATCACGCTGAACTGGGATAAATGGCTTATGTCTGTTGACTCATCCAAAGCGAGAGAAAAGAATGGTGCTGCATTTATGTCCTTCACTTGTGTTGCCTCAATTTGATTTGCCTTCATCATGGTAGGATCATCAGCAGTTCTTGCCGACAGAGGCATGTCTTTTATTTGTTTGATTATCTTGTCTTTATCTGAAAAGTTATCATAAAGTTCACTGGCAACATCAAGCATGAATGTTTTGGCATAACCCCCTTCTGTGAATGGCTTTCCGTTTCTCACTATTGCTGCAGCACCAGCAAAGCTAGCTGAATTCCAGTCACCTTGTTGGGTCCAAACATAAAGTTGCTGCTGACTAGCTTTCACTCTACACAGTAGCTCTTGACATTCTTTCTTCCTACTGTCCCCTACTGGATATTTTGATGCAAATGTAGTATGGCGTGTGTTGAAGTGCCGCTTTTTATTTGACCGTTTCATCGATGCAATTTTATCATTGCATATTAGACACACTGCAGAACCTGTTCTCTACACAGAGGCAAATTTCTCTGTCCATTTCTGCTGAAAAGTAGGATACTCTTCATCATTTTTTCTTTTAGCCATCTTCTTTGTCAAAGGGTTTCTGCAATTAGCTAGCTGACTACTTGATTAAAAGGTGGGAAATTTACTTTCTGACCTCACAACGACCCGTGTATGTTATGCATTATCCAATAATAATTTGGTATTGTCCTGGAGGATAGCTGTGATTGGCTCCAGCCACCCTCAACCATGAAGATGAGCGGTAGAAAATGAAGGAATTGTAATACATGAGAATGCTTTATATTTTTAATATTATAATTTTTTTAATTAAAGATTTGTCTGCTAGCCAGATGCAGCCATCAAAAGAGTCACATCTGGCTCACAAGTTTAGGTCCCCGACCCCTACACTATCACATCATTACCATTTCTCATCATAAGTATTTACTTTAGAAAATAAATGCATAGGTATACATAAACTTATGCAAATGTTCAAAAATGTATTTATAGTAGCCAAGAAACTGGAATCAATTAAATCATTTATTTATGGTGAATGGATAAACAAATTGTGATCTATACAATGAAATGTTATTCAGTATTAAGAAAGAGTAAACCACTGACACATGCAACTAAATGAGTGAATCTCAAATACTGGCATTAAGTAAATGAGACAGGCACAGGACTACATTCCAGTTATATAAAATTATATAGAATATCATATATTAAAATAAAAATATACTATTTTACAGTGACAGAAAGATCAGCCTGATCAGGCAGTGATGCATTGGATAGAGCACTGGACTGGGATGTGGAGGACCCAGGTTCGAATCCCTGAAGTTGCTGACTTGAGCACAGGGTTCACCAGCTTGAGCACAGGGTTGCTGGCTTGAGTGTGGGATTACAGACATGACCTCGTGGTCACTGGTTTAAGCCAAACAGTCGTTGGCTTGAGCAAGGAAACACTCGCTGTCTTGTAGCCTCCCAGTCAAGGCACATATGAGAAAGTAATCAATGAGCAACTAAGAAACTTCAATAAAGAATTGATGCTTCTCATTTCTCTTCCTTACTGTCTTTCCCTATCTGTCCCGCTCTCTTCCTCTCTCTCTGTCACAAAAAGAAGAAGAAGGAGAAGAATAATATTAATAGTTGTCTGGTGCCGGGCATGGGGGATAAAGATTGACCAGAAAGGAGCTCAAAGAAACATTTTTGGGTAATGGTGATATCTTATATCTCAGTAGTAGTGGTAGATTTATGCATATATATAATTCCAGATATATAACTGACAATTGGCATACATTTTCAATATCATATCCCATTCCCCCTGAGTTGAAGAAAGTTATCTAGAAAGTCCATCTCATTGCTGAGATTGAGGGAGATAACATAAGCTCAGATTGCACTAATAAAAAACCCTCAAAATTTATATGCCTCACTATGTGGAAAGCGGAGTAGAGGAAATGAATGAGGGGTTTATTCCTAAATAGGAAATCTCTCAAGATAGATAATTGAAGGATTTTGAGCATATGTACTATGGCTGATCATGGGATTCAGATGAGTACAGAGCAAAATAAAAACAGAGACACACAAGATGCAATGACGAGGTAAAGAATGTTAAATGAAATAGAGGAAATAAATGAATTGTAAAGTACAGGAGAAAAAAAGTGCAGGTAGTGACAAATTTCAAAATTATACAAATAGAATTGAGATGTTTGGAGTAAGGACACTGGGTCCAGAATTTAAGAAAACACATAAAGTGCATGTTAAAACTGAAAAAACCTTCAAGTAGAGGAAATAAATATTTCAGAAAGATAAAATAATAGGAAGCTTGTAAGATAGGGCAATGAAGTTATGTTCATATTGAAAATATGGAGATTAAGATGCAAACAGGTAGAGTGGACATCAACAGATGTACTGTAGGATTGAAGTGGAACAATAACCTAAAGACAAGTAGTTGCTTAGTATTCTGCAGATACTCTTATCAAAACATTAACTTATGCTCTGAAACATGTAAGTTCAGAAATTACCTTAGAAAATGAGACTCTGGGCTGCAGCAATAGTACTTACACTAGCATTGAACCATAAGTTAAATCAAGCCATCAGTTAGAAATTCCCCATTCCCGCACTAAAATGAGGTCTATACCATGTTTGTAAATGGGTTTTCCAATGAATTTATTCTAACTTTACCTCCTTGCTTTCCTTTAAAGCTTAAATTACGTGCCAGTAGAACTGATATTGTTTTGGCAGATGCTTGTTTATATAGAGTAATTGGAAAGATTTATTTGAACCAGATTGTCTCTGCCAGTGGCCTTTTTTAAAAAAATCTGTTATACTGTTGCGCAAATGAATTTATCAAGTTAACTTCAATGAACACCACTCAGAGTCCTTAATAAGAGAAAGCAGTAAAAGGAATTTTAAGACGTAGGAAAAACACAAAATCAAAAACTAAATATAGTGAGCATGATAAAAGGTCCATGCAAATGAAGCAGAGTAAAGATTATGAAAGAGGAGGAAACATTTTGTATACTTTTCTATCTGGGGTAGAAAAGACCTAGTCATCTATGCAGGAAGTCCATTTTCATCTCTAACAAAACCATAATACTCAAGAGGCAGTTAAGCTTCCCCTATTTGACTTAAAATCTTTTCCTCCTGTTGAGACAGAGAATTTCTTAGAAAACATAATACCTACGGAATAATTTTACTAAAGAATGATAAGTATCTAACTATAGATGTACCTGCTTACACTTGTGGGCAAAGTTTTCTAAGGACTAAAACAGGATAGAAATGATGCTTTAAGTAATTGCAGCCAAAACCTAAAGGTTATTAGCTATTGTAGGTGAGATTATAGAGTGAATAGATTGTTTCTCCATTACAAATAGAAGAATAGCCTTCTATGACTGAACTAGAAGATCACAAATGTTCTTTCTCTCTCTCATTTTCTTCCTTCCTTCCTTCCTTCCTTCCTTCCTTCCTTCCTTCCTTCCTTCCTTCCTTCCTTCCTTCCTTCTTTCCTTCAACCTCCTCTCTCCCTCCCTCCCTCCCTCCCTCCCTCCTCTTCCTCCCTCCTTCCTTCCTTCTTTCTTTCCTTCCTTCCTTCTTTCCTTCCTTCCTTCCTTCCTTCTTTTTTTAAAAATATTTTATCCATCGATTCTACAGAAAAAGGGGGGTGCGTACAGTTAGAAGCATCAACCCATAATTGCTTCACTTTAGTTATTCATTGATTGCTTGTCGTATGTGCCTTGACCAGGCAAGCCCAGGGTCCCTCAGCATTCCAGGTCAAAGCCCCATCCACTGCACCACCACAGGTTAGGCAATAACAAATTTTCTTGCCAAAGATTAATGTGGGCCTGTATAAACATAACCCAGTTTCTTTGTTAGAACCACCTGGAGAAGAAGATGAGGGAGTTCTCATAACTATCCAAGAACAATTTTTTTTCTTTTTCCTCTGTCCTTGACAAATTAAAGAAGTGTAGCTTGAAGTACAGATTATAAAAGTTATGAGAAGTACAGAGACTGTGATCCTTGGTGAAAGCACAGAGAGGCTCTAAAAAACTGAGATGCCTGAGAAGCGAAGCAAGGAGAAAAGAATATGGGCACTCTCTTTTTGAAGTTATTACTAAAAAAGGACATTATTAAGTTAGTAATTGACCTAGTATACCTGGATGTGTGTGTGTGTTTAAGTTTTCTATAGAGAAATAATCTGTAAAATATTAGTACTGATGTTTTTATTTCACATTTCCATTGGAGATGTTTTTGTTAATGTTGTTATGAAGAGGAAAGTGTGGTAATATCTGATAGAAGCAGACGTGTCAGAATGGACACCTGAAAGCAGCCTGGCTACCTGGTGGCAATCCACACTTTGTACAGGTTACTTTTCATTCTGAATTGCTTCTTAAACAACAAATTTATAAATATAAATATACATCTGTAAAATAAAAGTATAAAAATCAGACAATACAAAAGATTGAAAACAGTGTCAAAATTCAGTACTATTCCAGATTTCACAACTCTAGCTCAAATACTTTAGATCACAAATTCAGATGCCTCCAGGGATAGCATAAAAGAGCAGAGCATCCTGGTGAGAACTCCTGGCTGATGGAGAACTTGGGACCTGCTTAGGGGAGCACTTTTGCCTGGCTCCTGGGGTTGGTGGCTTTGTGGGAATGCCAGCATTGAGTGACACACATTCTGATTTGAAAAAAAACAAAAAAAACAAAAGAAACCCAGACAATTCTGGTTTTTATGGTAAATCTTGTAATTTTAATTTAAAAATATTTATAGAGCAAATTTTATATATATTTTTACACATATCTATCTCTATATCAACTATCATCTATCTATCATCATCATCTATCATCTATCTATCTATCATCTATCTATCTATCATCATCTTTTGGTGGGGCAGGAGACAGCTCTGGGCCAAATTTTATTTTTAGGCCAATGGATTTCTAAGTTCACCTGATTTACTAATCAAGTTATTGTTATCTCTGTATATTCATTCACATTCTTTGGATTAATTATATAAAGTCAGAAGAATTGGCTTCAAAAGAGAGACTCAGCTAAAATAAATGGCAAATAAGCTGAAATTTGTCTTTATGAAACATTTAAAAGAATTTATAAATAGTCCTTTAGGATTTTATCATGCCTACAGAGTAAACAATTGAATGAATTATAAACCTGGAAGTTATGAATTCATCATTTAAATCATTGAACTCTGTCTCAAAAGCATTTGGTTATTTCATGTGGAACAGACTATTTTGGTTTTCTATAGAACCTAGTTCACTTAGTTAGCTACTTTTGTCTTACATTGATACAGGATAAGAGTTCTAAGGTGGCCATGACCTATGGCAGTTTGCATTTGGCTTATAAATATTTTAAAGTTGTCAGAAATACTCCAGAGTTGTTTAGGGCCAGACAAGAGATTCAACCTAAAAAAAAAAGAAAAAAATCCCATTAGTGATTTCAGGAATTGGACAAAGGATGACATTAATGATATCCACTTATATCTTGATCTGACAATTCATTTGAGGTGTGTGTTTAATGTGTTTTCTTTGGAAATATAAATATCTTTCTGAAGGAAGCCTTAGTTTTCTTGCAACCAAAGCATGTCCACTGAAGCTTAAATAAGCAATAACTAGTCCTGGTAAAAATGTATTTAAATTTTAATTTGAAAGTTGGAAAATTTTGTTGTTCAAGAAAATCTGAACTTATTTACATGAAAATATATTGTCATGTTGTTTATTCAATTTGTAATTTTGGCATTTCTGCTAGAGATTGCAATGAGAGTATTTATATTGAAAATAAAACCAAACAACAATAATAGCTATTATTATTATCATCATCATCATTACTAGCAATTGGAATATATTTTAATAGAAAAATGTTTTTATTGGGAATTAAGCATGTTCTTTAGAGAAAGAGTAAGGGACCAGATAATTAACCAAGTTCACTGAGTTTTTATGGGTTGAGAAGCTTAATAAAAAGCAACTACTACTAATACTATTATTTCTTAGAAGTCTTAAATTTAGAATTATTTAATTAGAAAAGAAATTATCAGTCCACCTTCTGAATAATAATATTCTTAAATCAATAAAAGAAAAATAATTGAATTATTACTAGGCATGTGTACTACTAGTTGTCCATTAAATTTTATTCTATATTTTGGAACAGATGTGTGAATACAATAACTAATATTTTAAATGAAATAAGTAACCAAGAAACAATAATGAAAATTTACAGATTCTAAAATTTTACCAATCCAAGTCAACTCTGAAATTGAAGAAAAGAGAATTTTAAGGAGACAGTAATTAGAATCAATATATACATACACTATCAGTTATAGAAAATATATGCAGATGTAGATAAATGTACATTCACCAGGATTATTTGCATGAAAAATCAGTGAGAAAGGGAATTATCTGAAATCATGAAAGCTATAAATAGGCAACTATAAGGTGACACAAAGAAGTCTTTTACTAAATGCCTTTTAGGAAAATAATTTCCAGCAATTGGATCTAGTCTTTGTTCTTCCTCTGGGTGTTTTGAGGTCTAATAGATATATAAAGAAACTACATATGTTTAATAAATACAATTTGAGGAGTTCAGACATATGCATACACCCATGATACATCATTATCAAGATAATAAATATTGGCCTGACCAGGAGATGGCGCAGTGGATAGAGCACGGGACTGGGATGCAGAGGACCCATGTTTGAAACCTCGAGTTTTCTGGCTTAAAGCTCTGACTCATCCAGCTTGAGTGAGAGGTCGCTGGCTTGAGCATGGGATCACAGGCATGACTCCATGGTCGCTGGCTTGAACCCAAAGGTTGCTGGCTTGAATCTCAAGGTCACTGGCTTGAGCCTAAAGTGTCTGGCTTGAGCAAGGGCTCACTCGCTCTGACATAGCCTCCTCAACCCCCACTCTCCGTCAAGGAATATATGAGAAAGCAGTCAATGAACAACTAAAGGTGAAAACAAAGAATTGATGCTTCTCATCTCTCTCAATTCCTGCCTGTGTGTTCCTATCTGTCTTTCTCTCTGACTCTCTGTCTCTGTCACACACACACACACACACAAAAAAAGATAATAAACATTGGATCTAGCCTATATAGCATTTATGGTAAGCATAACCAGCTTTTTATAAATGCTTAAGTTGCTTTAAGTATTTTTATTTCTTGAAAGTATTTGAAAATTCATTATGTTACATAAGGGAGAGCAGAAAGATTAGGAACCAGGAATGTGATAATTATTAGGAAAATATTAGAAATGATAAATACTTTTCAGTCAGTGGTAACTACCATGAAGAACATTGCCTTCTTATTTTTTCTTTGCCTTCTTATTTTTGAAGTTTGCAAAGTATGTTCAAGAAAGCAGAGAAAAAATGGTAAATAAAAAAAACAACTTATCAGATGCATTCCAGCACTTTTAGGCATCTTTACCTCTTTTTAAAAAGCAAAGAAGTAGAAACTATCTTTGACAAGGTAAAGCATTTTATGCAAGACATTCATTGTATCACTTAAATATTATGAATCCGGTCAATGTCTGTAATCGGTTCTCATGTACATACACTGTATGTGATGATTCACATTTTTTCATGGTTAGGACACTACATATTAGCATGCATTCCAGAGAACATTATTGCATTTGAGCTCCAAAAGGGAAAATCTTTGGATTTTAAAACTGCATGTACCAGAATCTTCTTGGTCAAAAGATCCACAATGTCTGTTCTAATGTAAAATAATCTCCATTTCAAATAACGCACATTAGTATTAAGAAAGCAAAGAGCTCAAGCCAATGTTGGAGGTCTTCCATTGACACTTCACACCTTAGTAAGATTTTACCACTGAAGGTTCACTGTATAAAAGAGTTCATTAAGGGTCACACATGACCCTGTGTTTGGTTATTAGTGTATTTAATTATATTTTTATTATAATTGTTTCTTCTTTACTATTCTATGCTTAAGGGATCTGCTCATATAAATGACTGCAGGATAAATAAAGCTGACATACACAAGTGATAGTGTCTTTTGACATTAAGATAATTATAGATCATTACATGGTAGAAATAATCAATAGTCTTAAAATAATATGATTAAATAAAGTATTTTAAACTGTAATTCACCTATACTTTTTAATATTTTACTATTTCCCCTTTGTTGCTACAAAGCTATGAATTTCAAGATTTATTTGTCACTACTCTCTATATTTTCTGCTGTATACAGTATTTATGGGCTATGGCAACCAATCCCCTTGGGTTTTCTTTTGCTTTAATTTGCATAAACACAGACATCATATGAATATTCAGTGAGTGGCTTTGCATTAAGTAAGTGCCCTTAATCAGCTTTTCAGTTCAGTTTTATTGGTTGCATGCACAGTCCGTTATTTCATCCAGAAAATCTGAAGGTCCTACAAACTAACCAGGTAAGGATTGTAATTCCATGATGTATTTAATGAAAGAATATTTTCATTTGATTACATAGGTTTTGAAGAATGCTAAAAGCATGGTGGGTTTTTTTCCCTGTATTTTTTTCTTTCCTTGGTGGTCAGGTGGGTGCATGCTTCTCTAATTTGCATAAACATCAGTTCTATGAATTATTCATCAGAGTTATTTTAAACACTAGGCTTCTACTTTGGATGGCATTAGGGTAGCACCATTTGATTGGCTGAATGCTGTTTTCATCACCAACAGAATTCCTATAACATAAAAGCACCTAAAGGAGGTGAATTGAAAATACAGTATTTGTTTTTTGAAAAAATGTTTTATCTTTTTAAAACAAATGTGCTGCGTTCCCCCTTCCTTAACATTAGAGCTTCGAGCTTTTCATGAAAAGTACATTACAAGCTCAAATGTGGCTAATGTTTGTAGACTTGACCAGCGTCTGTGATTTCTGGAGAATGGAGTAGCAGCTGTAGTCTTCTGAATATGCATAAACATGAGCGACATGTAAATAAGAAACTGCCACATACATATGGAGCCCTGGACAGCTCCATTGTTAGCATCCATCTATTTTTCATTATCAAAATCCTCTCTTTGAATAGATAATTTTGAGAACGCTTCTTCTATTTTTAAATGCCATGGACAAGTATGGTACTATATACGTATATAATAACTATATATGACCTGACAAATTATTTCTTGTTGAATGCATAATTTATATTTTCCTCTCAGTCCACCTGAAGGTTTTTAAATTTGGTAGTTCTTTGAAATACAATAGTGACAAGAAAAGTGTTAATCAAGAATGACCAGGTAATTAATTTAGCTATTAGGGTGTAATTCACTCCTATAATTTACTAAAGATATGTTGTGCCTTTCTTTATGACTGTGGAGATGAGAAACCTGGAGGCTCACGCCATTCTTTGTTAGGCACTTGAACACCGGCCATTGGCATTTCTGATCTGGAGTCCCCAAAGGCAAGACTCTCGTCATACATATTTGCGGTTCTGAAACATCACAGGCGTACGGGGTTGGAGGACGGTGCAAATTGAATTTAGCCTTTGGCACATTCCATTTTTGTGTCCCTGCTCTACAGAGGGTGTCTCACAAACAAGGTCCTGAGCAATTATATCGTGAAAGGTATATTGAACGATATGTGCAATCAGTCTGTAGAATCAGCTATAAAATTTTCCATGTTCACTATATTTCCTACGCATTGTGTGGATAAAAATACCATAAACATCTTTATGATGAATAAAGAAGGGTAAAAATATCTCAGTATTTAATAGGTTTTCCATATAAAATGTAAACATTCTTTCTAAATCAATATTAAACTGTAATATTTTTTACTGACTTTTTGTAAATAATATTCAGATACCAGTTTCATACAATATTGAAATTAAAAAAAATAATAAAATCCTTTTCACTTTCTTTCCTAGCTCTCTATGTATTTAATCATAGTGTTGGGATAGTTTCAATTTTCTTTTATTTGAATTATTTATGATTAAATAAGGGTCTATTTCTATTTTCTTTTCTTTCCTTTTTTAACTGAAATTTTGAATCAATATATTAAATAAATATTTCTGAGACTATTTTTTCTATCAGAATCAACTTTCATGAACTTGTTTGATATATATTTTTTCTGTTCACAAAACACTTCACAATAATAAGTGGAATAAAAAATTCAAAATAAAAATTGTTTAAAATGAGATGAAATTGTAAGTTTCTCTCAGAATTCCATGTACGCATATCAGCAATTGTGTTTTACATGTAATTATAAATAGTAACTTAAACCTCACATCTGTGATGTGCTTTGTTTAATTAAGTCTTGCAAGATTTAGTATGTATGTTGGTTATTTAATTATCAGCCATTAAATGTTTATAGCTGTAATAAAAACCAAGAAATGTTTACTATATAAAGACTGTGGGATTGAAACTATTTAACAAATATTCTGTCCAAGCAATGCTTATTCTGTAGAATACTTTTCATATAAAATCAGCTAAACTTAATTTATTCAATATTTATTCCTTTTATTTTTTCAAAGTAATCTATATCATATTTTATAAACAAGAAGTGGATAATTAAAATTTCAGAAGACAGTCCTGTTTTTCTTTATATCTGTGACAGCATTTTGATAACTCTATTTTAGGTGTGTATAACTTTGAAAATAAAAAAAATCTCAGCTAATTCTTTTTAATGGCGCTATTGTGAAATATCCAATTAAATATGATAAACTGAGAGTTCCTTTATGCTTTTGCCATTTACATTATTTTTGGCAATTACTGTGGCTCTTTTAAAGAAAATATATTTTAAATAAAGTTAGAAACAGGAAAGCCAGTGAATGACCAATGTATTTACTTTGCATTTCAGTAAGAGATTTTTCCTGAAGTAATCTTGTACTATATAAGCCTTATTTAAAGAAAATTAAGCAGTTTTTAAATTTTGGAAATGAATCATCAAATAAGTAAAATTATAAGGCATTACATTTTTAAGGAAGCAAGCAATTTATATCTTGCAAATACAATCTTATTTCATGTAACGACATTTTAATTTTAGACATTTAAAAAGAAAAGCAGTGAGACATATGTTTAGATTATCATTTAAAAGGCATTTTTCTTTTACATCTGATCACCCTATACACAGTGGATAGAAAATAAATATTCATATATCCTTTAATAAAGGAGGCTCTTTTAGGATTACCATGTTGTCCTTTTTATTTGTTAGCATGTGCATTAAATTTATAGATTTTTTTAATGGTGAACCTTGAATAAATTACTTTTGATTCTAATAATTTGTATATGTGTAATATTTGCATCCTCATTTTAGTCTTTTATTTACATAGTCAAAATAATTGTTGCTGAAGGACTTAAGCAATTAAGACTGTATATATATCATTGCTAAATTCATCAGTAATTAAGTGCTTTGGTCCATATAGAATAAAACCTAAAATGACCTAAATGATGCAAAGCCTTTTACTTGAGCAATATTTGTCTGTACAAAAGTGTGGGAACTGAATTTCACCCTAAGACAAGAGATATAAATTACCTTGTATGGATTCCCTAGCAAATTCTTGCATCTTTATCAAGAACTGAATGGTCTCATGGAAGCTAGAAAAGTCCTAAAGAATCCTTATCTAATGGGCGGTGCAAGTATATGACATGATCAACCAATATACAAAGCCCTCCACCCAGCGCCAGTCATATCCCGGGAACCCAAATATTTAAATTTGAAAATATACTTGAAAATTTTTTTTTATTTTCCTGAACTTATACTGTTTAAATCCAGACAGAGTAAGTCTTGTTTAATAACATTGTGTATGAGTTAGCCAGATTTTTTTTTTTTTTTTTTTTTTTTTTTAGTGTAGAAGAATAAAAGAAGGAGGAGGGGAGATGACGGAGTGGCTTCTCTTGTTCTGATTAGAGTTCCTCTCTGCTCTCTGATTGCTCAACTCCCTTAGTTAGAATTTGCATACTTAATATTTTAATAGGTAAGGTTACGGTATATTAAAGTACTGGGTAAGTTGAATTTGTACAGTTACTCTTAAAATATCACCCTCCTCATATTTAGGGTGTCAGCCAGTATCAAATAGAGATGCCATAGGCTTAGGTAATAGTATACATTTTCATTAAATTTTTAGTTCTGACCTTGTTTGAAATTTCTTAGGTATGATAGACTCAGTGACATTCTGAACTTAGTGATGAGGAAAGCAAAATATAATATTTGTAATTAAAAGTAAAATACAAAGTATGATAATTTATCATTATTTTAGAGATAAATATAACTGTGCAGTCTTCTATCATGTTATTTATGGAAAACATGCATTATAAATAATACATTATTTAATAAATAATAACACAAGAATAAACTCTGTTTTGCATGCTCACCACAGTAAAACCTACTTTTGGCCACCACTGCATATAACATATTGAGAATCTACTTGGGATGAGTACTTAAAACAGACCTTTAAGAAAAAATTTTAATAAAGGAGGCTCTTTGAGGGTTACCATGTTGTCTTTTTTATTTGTTAGCATGTGCATTAAATTTATAGATTTTTAACCGTGAAACTTGAATAAATTACTTTTGATTCTAATAATATTGTATATAATGTTTCTGCATTTACATTTATAAATGAGACTGGTTAAAAATTGGGGGTTATACTTTCCTGCCAAGTTTTAGTATCAAAATTATATTAGTATTATAAATATTGTTAGCAGCTTTTCTCTTCTGTTTGAAAAGAAAACTTTGAGTTTTGTATAAATTGCCTATAAATATATCTGGGCCAGGAATTTTGTCTTTTTTTTTCCTTCTTGATTCAATTATTTAAGTGTTAGTGATCAATTGGGTTATTTATTTCTTACTGTATGCATTTTGATCATTTATATTTTTTTTATCTAGGAAACCTTTTTATCTAATGTTTCAACTTCACTAACATGAAGTTATTCATTGCATCTTCTTATGCTGAATAAAATGTCTACTGTGCATGTAATGTATCTCTTTTTTCATTTTGAATTTTATTTATTTGTGAGTCTCTATTTTTTCCCCTTGGATATTCTTGTAAGAGGTTTGTCTATTATCAATACTTTCAATGAAGTTTTGGGTTTTTCTTGTTATCTATATTGTTTCCTTATTCTTTATTTTATTAATTTCTGTGTTTTTAAACCTTGTGGTCTTGAGTTCCTGAGAGATTATCTTTAAGCTTTGTTGTATACCTAAAATTCTATGGTTCTAATAAAATTTATTCAATTTTAGAAGTCATTGGAACTCTCAAGTAAAAGTAAAATAAAGTGGAATGTTAGTGATTATTTGCTGAACTTCTTTGTTATATAGAAACCCTTTGCCTTGAGTAACCACAACTATACCACATCACATGGCTATGAGTAGACTACCTTTTGAGGAAATCTACTTGGAAAGTCTCTTGTCTTGCAATTCTTGATATGACTTTTTAAAATATTTTTTAAGAAAGTCTATTATTTTACTTTGACAGAGAGAACTTAAACGGCAGAATAGTGTTTAGAATATATTCTACTTATAATCAAACACAATTGCATTAATTGCTTAGAAAATATGTTTGTGAAAAGTTCATAATATAATACATGATCATTTTAGACCCATATAAAAGTCACTAGCACTGCCTGGCCTGTGGTGGCACAGTGGATAAAGCATCAATCTGGAACACTGAGGTCACTGGAACCCCTGGGTTTGCCTGGTCAAGGCACATATGAGAGTTGATGCTTCCCACTTCTGTCCCTTCTCTTTTTATCTCTCTCCTCTCTAAAAATAAGTAAATAAAATCTTTAAAAAAAAGGTCTCTAGAACTAAGTGGGATGTTTTATATTCTCCATTTTGTGAGTGGACCACATATAGAATTATCTGAAAATCAGGCGAAGTTAATGTAAAAGTGCATCAGTATTCTAGTTTGCTTGCTTTGGAAGTATTTTCTTAGTAAAAAATTTACTCCTCTGGTTTTCTTTTTTTTAACATTAAGTAATGTTAAATTTTGAGTTAATAAATAAATACCTCAAAAAACTCACAGACTGAATTCTCATCTTTATGAAAAGGTGGTATTTGTTTGCTTGCTTGATTGTTCAGTCATTTGTTTGTAAATAGCTCTAAAATGAATTGTTTATGGACACCAGCATTCTTTCTTCATTCTTAGCCTGGGAACATGATAAATCAAAGCTACATGCTCAAAGTGTTTGAGATTTCACAAATGAAATAAATCACACTTAAGTAAAATCCATAAAGAAAATAAAAACTTTTTGAAGAAAATACTTTAGCAAAATGATCAAGTCTTGTAGAATATACCATAGTAACCATGACTAACAGCTATAACATTAGAATTTTGTTATCAATGATAGCCCCCTTAAACTTCTTTTGTTTCACAGAATATTGATTTGGTATACTTTAGATAATCAAGACTCCAGTAAACTTTATCTGTTTTAAAAATGTAATATATATTTGAGAAGAAAGTAATTTTTTAAATGTTAGTCCTATGTATAAGTAATCCAAGATGTAGAAATAATTTTTCAAACACAAATCATACATTACTGAAATACTTTATGTCATGATTGTTTTTATTCCAGTGTGATCAATTTTACATTTGCTTTTAACATGATTTCAGGAGTAATTTTCTACTTATTTCAAGGTCTGCCAATATTCAGTTTGCCAGTATGAAAATATGTCTGAGCTTGCACTTATATTTCCATATGAAATTAAACCATTAAATCTAAGTTCAAATACCCAACTCTGTGATTCTTTTTCTCTGAGAATATACAAGTTCTTTTGCCATCAATTTTTAAATCTTCTGTTCACAGCAAGAAGAATTTTTACCTACCAACAGACTATTTTAATAAGTCATATATACTACCGCAGAGAGAATTTGATTTCACACAGAAGAGAGAATAAAGGCTTGATAAGTGGTTGTTTCTTGATACACCTGAAACAATAAATAATATTTTTAAAGTAGTAACATCAAGATATTGAGAGTTTTAACTTATAATTAATTTTCAATACTTTGTGCAACCTTGAAGGATTTTTACCTGATGGCAAATTTTATAACATAATGGAACAAGCTGGTAATAGACCCAAATCTCAAAACAGATCTTGCAATTATATAAGGACTCTCCTGGAAAAGAGTTATCATGCTTTCACATTCACAATGCAACATTATATTACCAGTATTTATGTTTTAAATTAAACATTGAATGTCTTCTGTTTGTTTTTTCCATGAGAAATACATGCTAAATAACTTTCTATTAAGTATTGAGATTCTTACAAGGCAATCACAATATTTTTTTAATTATGTTGCTTAGAAATACTTCCCTTTTTATGTCACCATTTGTAATTTTTTCTCTTAATATTATTGCAAACAGAAAAGAATTTTGTCTCAAGTATTCATCTACTTTTTCTGTTTATTCTCCACCTTTGATTATTGTATCACAATAATTTTCATTGAGACTGATTGTAATAATCCAGACAATAAATATAAGCATTAGAAGTAAAATATGTAGAAATAGTGGCTGATAAATTTTTTAATAAAAATTCTTTTCATGTAAATACCTAGAGGAGAGGGTAAAGTGAGAGAGGGAGGAGGAGAGATACAGAGAATAATGCAATGTCCACATGCAAAAGAATGAAATGGACCCCTATGTTACAAAAGTTAACTCAAACAGAATTAAAAACTAAAATGTAAGATCTCAAATTATAAAACTCCTAGAAGAAAACAGGAGGAAAGCTTCATGTCATTTGAAATTGGAATGATTTCTAAGGTATGACACCAAAGGCACGGGCAACAAAACAAAAATAGTATGACATCAAATTAATAACTTGTGCCCATCAAGAATATATTCAACTGATTGAAAAAGCAACCTATGGAATGGGAGAAAAAAAATCATATATCTGATGAGGAGTTAATCTCCAGAATGTACGAAGAAACCTTAAAATTCAACAACAACAAAATAACCTGATTTAAAAATGGACAAGGAACGTGAGTAGGCAGTTCTCCAAAGACAATATACAAATGGTCAACAAACCAATGAAGAAAATTTTAACATCACTAATCATTGCAGGAATGCAAAGCAAAATCAACATGAGATACCACTTCATGTTCATTAAGATGGCTAATTTCAGACAACAGAAAATAACAAATATTGGTGGAGCTGTGAAGAAACTGGAACTCTTGTGAACTGTTGGTGGGATTGTGAAACAGTGGAACCAGTACGGCAGCTCCTGAAGAAACTAAAATTGAAAACACCCTGTGATTCAGGCATTCTTATTTATCTAAAAGAATTAAAAGCAGGGTCTTGAAAAGATAATTGTATATCTATGTTCATAGCAACATTATTCACAATAGTCAAGATGTGGAAGCAATCCAAATATCAATCAGTGGATGAATAAACAACATGTATATATAAATATATACAATATAAAATAGAATGTTATTTGGCCATAGAAAACTGCAACATGAATGAACCTTGAGGACATTATCTTAAGTAAAATAAGCCAGTCATGAAAAGGCAAATGCTGTGTGATTCCAGTTACATGAGGCATCTAAAGTAAGGAAATTATAGTAACAGAAAGTAGAATGGTACTTAAGGGCCACTGGGAGGAGGAGGAAATAAGATAGTTTTTGTTCAGTTGGTAGGGAGTTTCAATTAAGATGACAAAGTTCTAGAGAGCTGCTGTACAACAATATGAATGTACCTGACACTACTGAACTATACACTTAAAAATAGGTAAGGTGATCAATTTTGTATTTTTATCACAATTAAAAATTTTAAAATAATAACTCAATAAACAGCCAATGGAAAAGGTTTTGCAAACTTTTCACTATTAAAAAGAATTGATATTTTTCTTTTTTAAATTAATTTTAATTTATTGTGTTAAGATGGATTCAAGTGTCCCACTCAATATAACACCCTCAGCCCCCAACAAAGTGCCCTCCATTATACTCCCTTTGCCCACCTACCCCTAATTCCCTCCCCTATTCCCTCTGGGATTTGCTGTCCTGTTATCTTTATCTATGTGTTATGCATATACAGTGGTCCTTTGTCTACGGTGAAGGTTAAGTTCTAGAACACGCCACAACAGGCAAAAATGCGCAAAGTGGCGACCTTATATTTATTTTATTATTTATATATATTTTAAGGTTTTATAAATCACCCCCACACTCTTATAAACCTTTCCCACCTGTTATTAACCTTTCCCACTTTTATAACATTTTCCATGCTCTTAAACACTTTCTAAATAATTAAGATAATAAAAATACTTATATACTGCAAAATCCCGCAATGGAGCAAAAAATCCATGAAACAAAATTAAATAAATACAATTTAAAAATCTGTGATACAGTGATACTGTGAAAAGTGAACTGTGAATGGTGAGGCACGACTATATAATTTCACTAATACCTTCACCTTCTCTGATCCCATTCTCTCAACTCCCTTCCCTCTGACAGCTGTCGCTCTGCTCCCTGTGATCTGCCTCGGCCTCTATTCCATTCCTCAGCTCACTTTGTTCATTAGATTCCACATATAAGTGAGATCATATAATATTAGTCTTTCTCTGCCTGGCATATTTTACTTCTAATAATAATCTCCAGGTCCATTCATGCCATCACAAAAGGTAAGATTTTCTTATTCACTGCCATGTAGTATTCCACTGTGTATATGAACCACTTTTTTAAATCCACTTGTCCACTGATGGACACTTTGGGCTGTTTCCAGATCCTGGCTATTGTAAACAATGCTGTAATAAACATGGGGGTGCCTATCTGCTTTTGAATCAGTGATTTGATTTGGTATTCTTAGGATATATTTCTAAAAGTGGGATAGCTGGGTCAAAAGCCAGTTTCATTTTTAATTATTTGAGGAAACCCCATACAGTTCTCCAAAGTGGTTGCACAAGTCTGCATTCCCATTACCAGTGCAGGAGGGGTCTCTTCTCTCCACACTCTTGCCAGCACTTATTGTGTCTTGTTTTGTTAATAAGCATCAGTCTTAAAGGTGGTATCTCATAGTGGTTTTAATTTGCATTTCTCTGATGATTAGTAACATTGAACGTTTTTTCATATGCTTATTGGCCATTTGTATGTCCTCTTTGGAGAAATTTCTATTCATTTCTTTTGCCCATTTTTGATTGGTTACCTTCCTGGTGTTCAGTTTTAGAAGTTCTTTATACATTTTGGTTATTAACTCCTTATCAGACATATTGGCAAATATGTTCGCCCATTGTATGAGTTGTCTTTTCATTTTGTTCATGGTGTCTTTTGCTGGTCAAATATTTTAGTTTGGTATAGTCCCATTTGTTTATTTTGTCTTTTATTTCACTTATCCATGGAGATAAATCAGCAAAACTATTGCTATGAGAGATATCAGAGAGTTTACTGCTTATGTTTTCTTCCAAGATGTTTATGGTTTCACGACTTACATTTAAGTTTTTTTATCCATTTCAAGTTTATTTTTGTGAATGGTATAAGTTGTTGGTCTAGTTCAGGGATGCCAACACTTTTTCAGCTTGTGAGCTACTTATAAAATGACCAAGTCAAAATGATCTACCTACAATAAAAATGCAAAACATAAATTTATTTCTTCTATATTACCATTATTTAAGTTACTATTATTACTATTTAATATTGTGTATTCTTCTTTCACCTTTCACCTTCTCAGCTCTCTTTTTGGAGGAAAGTAAATGTCATAGTTTTTATGAACAGTCTGAAAAAGCCGCTCCACATTTCCCTTCTTTGGAATAGCAATGGCATACAGACAGATGAGGCAAACGCACTTAGAATATGACATAGTGAAAGAAGTCGCCTCCCATTCTGTATGAAAGTGGTAGGTTTTAGGCTTCTTACTCGGACCAGCTACAGCACTCATTTTTATACCCTTTGTAGTATTTAGTTTAAATAAATTGAAGGCTAACTATGCAGCAATGTAACTGAACAAGTTAGCGCGGTTTAATGCGCATGCGTAGGGTGTCAAAAGTTCAGACGTCAGATTGACTACCCTGTATGCCAATCAAGAGACAAATGTATTTTTAGTGTCATGCAATCTACCCACACTTCCTTCGCGATCGACCAGTAGATCGCGTTCAAGGTATTGAGCACCCCTGGTTTAGTTTCATTTATTTTGCCTGTACCTATCCAATTCTCCCAACACCATTTGTTAAAGAGACTGTTTTTATTGTCTTTAGCTGTGCAAAAATTTTTTAGTTTGATATAGTCCCATTTGTTTATCTTGCCTTTTATTTCATTTGCCCATGGAGATAAATTGGAAAATATATTGCTGCTACAGATGTCAGAGAGCTTGCTGCCTATGTTGTCTTCTAAGATGCTTATGGTTTCACAGCTTACATTTAAATCTTTCATCCATTTTGAGTTTGTTTTTGTGAATGGTGTAAGTTTGTGGCAGCATTGTTCACAATAGCGAAGATCTGGAAACAGCCCAAGTGTCCGTCAGAGGATGAGTGGATTAAAAAGCTTTGGTACACATATACTATGGAAAACTACTCAGCCATAAGAAATGATGACACTCGATCATTTACCACAAAATGGATGGACCTTGATAACATTATACGGAGTGAAATAAATAAAACAAAAAAAACTGAGAACAGCATGATTTCGTACATAGGTGGGACATAAAAGTGAGACTATGAGACATGAACAAGAGTGTGGTGGTTATCGGGTAGGGGGAGAAAGGAGAGGTTGGGAGAGGGGGGAGGGGAGGGGCACAAAGAAAACCAGCTAGAAGGTGACAGAGGACAATTTAATTTTGGGTGATGGGTATGCAACATAATTGAATGATAAGATAACCTGGAGATGTTTTTTTGAACATATGTACCCCGATTTATTAATGTCACCCCATTAAAATTAATAAAAAAAGAGAATGTTTTTACTCCATTGTATGTTCTTACCTCCTTTGTCAAATATCAATTGACTATACAGGCATGATTTTATTTCTGGGTTTTTTGTTTCGTTCCATTGGTCTATATGCCTGATCTTATGCCAGTATCAGCTTGTTTTGAGTACAATGGCCTTGTAGTATAACCTGATATCATGAAGTGTGATACCTCCACTTCATTCTTCATTTTCAAGAAAGCTGAGGCGATTTGGGTTCCTTTTCGATTCCATAAATATTTTACAAATATTTGTGCTATATCTTTGAAGTATGCCATTGATTTTTTAATAAGAATTGCATTGAATTTATACATCGCTTTTAGGAGTGTGGACATTTTAATGATGTTTATTCTTCCCATCCATAAACACAATATATGCTTCCACTTGTTTGTATCATCCTTGATTTCTTTTTTTAATGTCTTATAATTTTTAGAGTACAAGTCTTTTACCTACTTGGTTAAATTTGCTCCTACGTACTTTATTTTTTTGTTGTTGTTGCAATAGTGAAGGGGATTGTTTCCTTAATACAGTGGTTCTTAACCTGGGTTCTATCAAACCCTAGGGGTTCGATGAGTCGGTCTCAGGGGTTCGGAGAAGCCTCTGCCACGGAGGACAGAATAAAGTAATACCGTAATTTGTTGTGAGTTCATGCACTTCGTTGGTTTTGTTCTTTGAGCAAGGTGATGCTCATGCACGGCTCATTTTGTGCACCAGTAAAAAAACATATACCTATGTCTTGAATTTGGAAAAAAAATTATATTTTATTTATCACTAAAGAAGGGTTCGGTGAATGTGCATATGAAATTGGTGGGTTCGGTACCTATAAAAAGTTAAGAACCACTGCCTTAATATCTCTTTCAGACAGTTTATTGTTGGTGTATAAAATTTTCACTGATTTCTGAATATTTACTTTATATCCTGCCACCTTGCCAAATTCAGCTATCAGGTCTAGTAATTTTTTGACTGAGACTTTAGGGTTTTCTATATATAATATCATGTCATCAGCAAATAATGATCGTTTTTCTTTTTTTCCAATTTGGATGCCTTTTATTTCTTCTTGTCCGATTGCTGTAGCTAGGGCTTTCAGAACTATGTTGAATAAGAGTGGTGAAAGGGGGAACCCCTACCTAGTTCCTAATCTTAAGGAGATTACTTTTAATTATTGTCCATTGAATATGATGTTGGCTGTTGGTTTGTCATAGATGGATCTTAATATCTTGAAGTATGTTCCCTGTATTCCTACTTTGCTTAGACCTTTGACCATAAATGGGTGCAGGATGTTATCAAATGATTTTTCTGCAACTATTGATATAATCATGTGATTTTTATCCTTTTTTTTTGTTTATGTGATGGATCACATTAATTGATAAATGAATACTGTACCAGCCTTGCCTTCCCAGCATATATCTCACTTGATCATGATATATGTATAATATTTTTGAGGTATTGATGTATTGCTAGATCCAGTTTACTTATATTTTGTTGAGAATTTTATCATCTAAGTTCACCAGGGATATAGGCCTATAGTTTTCTTTCTTTGTAGTGTCTTTACATGGTTTTGGAATGAGGGTAATGCTTGCTTCATAAAAGGAGATTGGAAGCCTTCATTCCCCTTGAATTTTTTGAAATAGCTTAAGAAGGATAGGTGTTAGTTCTTCTTTGAATGTTTGGTAAAATTTACCTGTGAAGCCATCTAGACCAGAACTTTTGTTTGCTGGGCGGTTTTTTTTTTTTTTTTAATTTTTATTTATTTATTTTTACAGGGACAGAGAGAGAGTCAGATAGAGGGATAGATAGGGACAGACAGACAGGAACAGAGAGAGGTGAGAAGCATCAATCATTAGTTTTTCATTGCCGTCGTAACACCTTAGTTGTTCATCGATTGCTTTCTCACATGTGCCTTGACCGCGGGCCTTTAGCAGACTGAGCCACCCCTTGCTGGAGCCAGTGACTTTGGGTCCAAGCTGATGAGCTTTTTGCTCAAGCCAGATGGGCCCGCGCTCAAGCTGGCGACCTCGGGGTCTCGAACCTGGGCCTTCCGCATCCCAGTCCCAAACTCTATTCACTGTGCCACCACCTGGTCAGGCTGCTGGAAGTTTTTTGATAACTGTTTCAATTTCATTTGTTGTAATGGATCTGTTTAGGTTTTCTGATTCTTCCAGATTTAGTTTTGGAAGATTGTATGTTTCTAGTAATTTATTTATTTCACTAGGTTGTCCAATTTTTGTCATACAGATCTTCAAGTTATTTTCTCACAATTCTTTGTATTTCTGTAGTGTCACTTGTTATTTCTCCACTTTCATGTCTAATTTTATTTTTTTGAGTCCTTTTTTATTCTTGATGAGCCTAGTTAAAGGTTCATCAGTCTTGCTTAGTCTCTGTGTATCATCAAACTTTTAGTCTCTGTGTATTGCTTGTTATGAGGTGGGTCTCTTTCCAAAGAACCAGCTCTTTTTTTATTGATCTTTTGAATTGTTTTTTAACCTCTATGTCATATATTTCCACTCTGATCTTTATTATTTGCTTTTTTCTACATCTTCTGAGCTTTATTTGTTGCTCTTTTTCTAGTTTCTTTAGGTGTGGGGTTAAGTTGATTATTTGAGCTTTTTCTTGCTTCTTAAGGTATGCCTGTAATGCTATGAACATCCCTCTCAGCACTGCTTTTGCTGCGTCTAATAAATTTTGAGTTGTTGTATTTTTATTTTCATTTATTTCAAGGAAATTAGTGATTTCTTACTTGATCTCGTTGTTAACCCATTCATTATTTAATAACACGCTATTTAGCCTCCAAGTATTTGAATGTTTTCAGTGTTTCTATTGTTGATGTTTAGTTTCATGCCATTGTGATCAGCGAAGTTGTTTGATAGTCTTTTAAGTCTCAGTCATCTTCAATTTACTGAGACTTGTTTTGTGTCCTAACATGTGGTCCATCCTAGAGAATGTACCATGAACACTTGAAAAGAGTGTATATTCTGCTGCTTTAGGGTAAAAGGTTCTGAAGCTATTTATTAAATCCAGTTGATCTAGTGTGTCACTTAAGACTGCTGTTTCTTTGTTAATTTTCTATCTGGAGGATCTATTCTTTGATAATAGTGGGGTATTAAAATCCGATACTATTATAGTATTGCTGTCAATTTAGCTTTTTATGTCCATCAAAATCTGCTTTATATATTTAGGTGTTTCTATATTAGGTACATAGATATTTACAATGGTTATATCTTTCCTGTTGGATTACTCCATTTATCATTATGTAGTGACCTTTTTTTATCCCTTGCTATATATAACCTTTGTTTTAAAGGTTATTTTGTCAGATATAAGTTTTGCTATCCCAGCTTTCTTTTCACTTCTATTTGCATGAAATACTTTTTTCCATACCTTTACTTTTAGTCTCTGTGTATCTTTTGTTCTAGGTGGGTCTCTTGTAGACAGCATATAGATGAGTCCTGATTTCTTATCCATGCAGCTACCCTATGTCTTTTGATTAGAGCACTTAATTCATTTACATTTAAGGTTATTATTGACATATATTTATTTGTTGACATTTTATTCTTTAAATATACAATCATCTTTCTCTCCATTTCTTTTTTTCCTTTGCTCTTTTTACTGCAGGCCTCTTAACATTTCTTGAAGTATTGGTTTGGTTGTAATAAATTCCCTGAGTCTTTTTTTTTGTCTTAGAAGCTTTTTATTTCTTCTTCAATTTTAAATAATAGCCTTGCTGAATAAAGTAGCCTTGGTTGTAGGATCTTGTTTTGCATCACTTTGAATATTTCTTGCCAATGCCTTCTGGACTCAAGTATTTCTGTTGAGAAGTCAGATGTCATCTTTATTGGGAATCCTCTGTAGGTAATAACAACTTTTCTCTTTTAGCTTTTAGTATTCTTTTGTTGTCTCTTAACTTTGGCACTTTATTTTATGATGTGTCTTGGTGTAGGCCTCCTTGGGTTCCTCTTTAAAAAGACTCTTTGTGCTTCTTGACTTTTTCCTTCATTAATTTAGGGAGATATTCAGCTATGATTTCTTCAAACAGATTTTCTAGACTTTGTTTGTTCTCTTCTCTGTCAGGAACCCTATGATGCAGATGTTGTTTCTCTTCATGTTGTTGCAGAGGTCTTTTAGAGTTTCCTGATACTTTTTGAGCCTCTTTTATTTTTGCTGCTTTGTTTCCATTTATCTTGTCTTCTAAATCGCTAATTCAATCTGCTGCTTTATCCAGCCAGCTATTGATTCTTTCTAATGCAGTGTTCATTTCTGATACTGTATTTGTCATTTCTGACTGGTTCTTTTTTATGATTTCAATGTCCCTTTTGATGCTTGCTATCTCTTTATTTAGATGCTCATTATGTCCATGTGTTTTGTTCCTCTAAGGTCCTTGAGCATCTTAAAAATCTTTACTTTATACTCTGCAATTGGTAGTTTGGGTACTTCCATTTCATTTAGTTCTTTTTTCTGGGGACTTCTCTTGTTGATTCATTTGGGTTGTATTTCTTTGTCTTCTCATTTTGTCTGTGTATTAGGTAGTTCTGTCTGCAATTTGTTGTGGTGTCTTTATGAGGAAGATGAGCTCAGTGTTACTGACCTCCAGGACACCTGTTTTCCTTGTTCTAGGAATGCTTCTTGAAGGTATTATTTTTCCTCCTATTTTATGTGTGTATTGAATGCAGTTGCTCCTTTCATGGGTACAGTTATTCCTTCAGGCTGGCTGGCTCTTGTGGTCAAGCATGATCATGTGTATTACGCACTGTGCAATGTCTATCCTGTTTGGTGTATTTATTCTTCACAGTGTCTGGTGCTTGCTAGACTCCAACATTGGGTGTGCTGCTTGTATAGTTAGCTGAGTCTAGGGTTGGTGCTGTCTGCCACCCACTACCAGTTGTGTTTGTTCTAGATCTTCTTGGGTAGGTATTAGCTGTTGTTTATAACCTGCTATGGGCTACCTGTTCAGAACTACTGCTATTTTTGCGGTTTGTGTCTGTTTTTCCTGTGTTGGGAAATATGGGAGGGGCCATCCTATATATAAGGATCAGCTTTCTCCTGCTTAGAGATGACAACAGCTTTGTAAAATCCCCAAGCTCTGTACAAATTCCTTAGCCACTGCTACATACTCAAATTTTATTTCTCCCCAACAAGGTGAGCAGCAGGTTTAGATCAAACATCTGTTCTTTCAGCTGGTGAGACCCCCATTCTCAGGGAGGAAGACTGAGAGAGTCCTCTCCTGTGGCTGACCGTGCCCCCGCTCTCCTAGTTCCTCAACCAGATCCAACAATAGGCTCACAGAAACCTACACTTTAAATGTCCATGCTCCAAGTCTTTCTCCCTTTCTTCTGCAGAATCTAGCCCAGCAGGGCAGGATATCCAGCACCCAGGCCAGCTGCCTGTGAAGCTCCACCCTACCCAGAGCATATGAGCACTGTGCTGCTGCTAATCACAGAGCAGAACTCGTTTCAGATGAGCCAGGTGTGAGGTGCCCTTCCCTTGGATACTCCACCAGCAAGGGTTCTTAGGTCCTAAACTGATGCTCTCTTCAGCTGACCACTGGATTTTTCAGCTTTAGGCCTCAATGGCAGGAACTTGGCACAGACCAGTGGGAGACACTGCCTGTGACTAGCCCTCAGGAACCTTCTTGAAGCTACAAGCAATCCAGAGTTTGTGGCTGCCTCTATTGGGCCCGAATGCTCATGAAAATAGCAATCTGCACACCTAGGTTGTCTTTTATCCACACTGGGCCTGGGGGAAGGTTCACTTAAAAGGCCAAAGTTTCCTGAGTCCTGCCTCCTGCAGCCTCAGTCTTCTGGGTGCTTGTTGGACTCAGCCACTGAAAAACCTCTGCTAGAGTCTAGAGCAGTGGTTCTTAACCTGGGTTCTATTGAACCCTAGGGGTTCAATGAGTCGGTCTCAGAGGTTTGGAGAAGCCTCTGCTGCAGAGGCCAGAATAAAGTAATACCGCAATTTGTTGTCAGTTCATGCACTTTGTTGGTTTTGTTCTTTGAACAAGGTGATGTTCATGCACGGCTCATTTTGTGCACCAGTAAAAAAACATATACCTATGTCTTGAATTTGGAAAAAAAATCATATTTTATTTATCACTAAAGAAGGGTTCGGTGAATGCACATATGAAACTGGTGGATTCAGTACCTCAAAAACACTTAAGAACCACTGGTCTAAAGCCTGTGGCAATTCAGAGATTAGGAAGGGTGGAGGGTGTGGCTTTGCCCCTTGATCCCAGGTGTCAGTCCAGACTTTTTTTCACAAAACTCAGTAGGGTGTAGCTCTAGGAGTCTGGTGGGTGTGGCCTCTGAGACTGAGAGATGTGGTCTATCTACAGACTGGACAATTTCTACTGAGTCACCTATAAGGTGGAAGCACCAGTCCTATACTCAGGAGCCTGTGGAGGGGAAGCTCAGGTGTCAACACCAGAAAACTGAGTCAGTAATGTGCCCTCTGGTTCCTGTCTCCACAGATTGACCCATTCTCCATGATTGGGGTAAGAAAGACTCTCAAGGTTGGAAAATTTGTTTTTCCCCAGGCTGATGCTGTTCGGAGGGGATGCTTTACAGAAGAAAGATGATGACTGCAGTATTGGAGAATGACTCAGCACAGGGGTTCTGTTGCTGTCATTCACAGTTTCTCTCCCTGGGCCTCCAACTTTACCTTCAACTGTAGTCCTCTCAGCCCTCCCTCCACTGGAGCCTCAGGTAAGTAACTGTCAACAATATTTTCTGCGCTGATCTTTTAAGATGAAGCCTGTGTTTCTGAGAACTACAGTATCTTTTTTGCAGACAGAAACTAAGCTCTCTTTACTGCCAAATGTTGTGTGTGGGTTCCTCTTCTTGGCTCTGGGGCTATAGCCTGGGGCTCCTGATCTGGCGCTGAGCACCGACAACTCTTAGGGCAATCTGCCCCGCAGTGAGAATCCCTCTGGACCCTCAGACTCCACTACCTCCTGGGAGCAGGGCAGCCCTTTCTGTGTCTTCGCCCTTCCTACCAGTCTCAGTGTGGTTTCTTCTGTGATTCTTGGTTATAGACTCCTCTTAGTTTAGTCCAAAGTTGTTTTTTCAAGATGATTGTTCTTAAAGTAAGTTGTAATCCAATTTGGTCCTGGGAGGTGGCAATTGGAACGTTTGCCTACTCCATCTCCATTTTGGAATCTCCAAAAGTTTCCCTTGACACGTTTTAAGAGCATGTTTAAATCCTTATGGCATGCCTGGCTATGGCTTAATGGGGCCCTGTAGGTGTGCTCCTCTTGGCTTTCCTTGGTGAGAGTGGTGTGGAGACAGGCCACATTTAATATTGGTGTCTGTTTGACTAACTCAAAAATTAATTTTAAACAAATTTTTAAAATATATATTTACAAATTTTTGAAAAAACAATATATCAAAATATTTTTTATAGTAAAAGTCAATAACATACACAAAGTTAGAGTTTGAAAAACCTGGGTAATTGTTATAGTATTCTGAATAAGCAGGTGATTGGGCAAGAATTTTTAGGGATTACTGTAATATTTGATAAGATTATGTACACGCCTTGTGCTTTTAACCTATCTCTATAACCTGCAAAATGATAAACAACAGCAAAAGTGATTCTCCTTTTCTTAGTCTAAGTGATAAAAGATAGCTGAATTGTGATTTGCAATGTATGATCTCTCTTATTACTAATGACTATTGCATTTGCTGTTCCCATTAGTTGCTGCGTCAGGACAACTGCTCATTTTGCACAGTGCTCTCTAGAAAATGTTTTGAAATTTACCCTCTGGAGACTATCTGTTGTAAATGGGTTTCAGGGTAGTTGATGAATATTTTATTTCTCTCTCTCTTTTCTTATTTTTTGGTCTGGAATGTAAAACATGGGTTAAGTGTGAAGTGTGAAATTAACAGAGATGTTTCATTGAACTATTCATTCTCTGAAAAATATTTTAATTTATATGTTTGTAATTGGTTTAATCAATTTACTATCGCAAATATTTACCAAGGAAAACATGAGTGATTCAATATGAATAAATGTCTAATATTTTCTAAGCATAATTCTGGCACTATAAAACACATCACTTTTGACTGACTTGAAATAAAGCAGTCATTGACCGGTTGAATAAATCTGATAGGTCATATGTCCTCTAGAAAGTCAAATGGCTTGAGAAGATTTTCTGCAGTGAAATTATTCACCTCACACCATTTTTCTGTTGTCACTATTTAATCATCTTTTGCCTTCTAGCCATGCAAAATGCTAAATCTCTCAGATCCTTTAGTATTTGCCTGTCAGAGAATTAGTGTGTGATTTGGGTCAAATTTGTGATGTTAACCTTCCAAATTCTTCCTTTCTAGAATAACTCAGGAAGTTACTATTGTTAGTTAAACAATGTTACATAACACCATATCTTTGCACCCCAGCAACTGCATATATATTTTCTATGGTTAAATAAAGGAATAGGGTGAAATATGTGAGATTTGATGAGTTCATATTGCTCTGGCCACAAGGTGAAATAAAAACATTTGTTGAAGATTTACTATGTGTCTGATACAATATAATAATTTTAGACATATCATCTCATTTTATCTTCATAATTACACTGTAATATAAGAACTAATATCATCTATATTTTACAGTGGAGGATGTTCAAGTTCAGAAAGGCCAAGCAGTTTGTCAAGACAACAAGATTTACAGGTTGAGATTTGAATTAGTCTAATGTGAAAGCCTATATGTTTTCTATTTTATCATGTGGACTCCAGGTAAATAAAATATCAGTAGCTCTTTGTAATGTGAATACAGTTATTTTTAAGTTAGAGTTTTCACAATTTTATTTTGCCTTTTGTAAAATACAAAAGTAGAAATGGGAAGAGAAACTTGAGTTATATGATAAACATTAAGCAAGAGATGTGCAAATGATTTCTAGTGAATATTTTAAATAAAAATTAAGTTGTTTCTATACTAAATATAATAGATATGGTTGAAGTATGAATTTTAGACTTCATTTATATTTAATATAGTTCATGCTTTTCTCAATTAAGGTGAATATTTGATTTTTCAACTTCATGGAAACATTATAAATAATACATATTTTGTTTTTAATCAAAGATTGAGTCACTTTTCTCTTGCTGGATTTATTCACTCACTTATCAAGTACTCACTGAGTACATACTATATACCAGACACCCTTCTAGGTGCTAGAGTTGGGCAGTAAAACAGAAATATCTTCCCCTATGGAACTTACATACTACTCTATTTTATCTCTGGGAAAAAACTTATACACTGCATTAAAATATATTAGTTATAGATAATATGCTTTTGTGATAACTTTCATTTACCATTAATTTGATGCAAGATTTCAGGATCATCACAACATCAAACTTAAGAAGTTTCTCAACCTGCCAATTAGCAGAATAATTCCTTTTATTTTTTAAAATCCATTTTTGCCTGATCAGGCAGTGGCGCAGTGGATAGAGCATCGGACTGTGATGCGGAAGACCCAGGTTCGAGACTCCCGAGCTTGCCAGCTTGAGCGCGGGCCCATCTGGCTTGAGCAAAAGCTCGCCAGCATGGACCCAAGGTCGCTGGCTCCAGCAGGGGGTGACTCAGTTTGCTGAAGGCCCGCGGTCAAGGCACATGTGAGAAAGCAATCAATGAACAACTATGGTGTCAAAACGGCAACGAAAAACTAATGATTGATGCTTCTCACCTCTCTCCGTTCCTGTCTGTCTATCCCTATCTATCCCTCTATCTGACTCTCTCTCTGTCCCTGTAAAAAAAAAAAAATTAAAATCCATTTCTATGTGCTGAGATGCTTAGTTGAAACAGACATTCTTTTAGTCAACAAATAATATCAAAAGAAAATTCTGAGATGGAATGGTTAGCTATGTTACTGAGCTTCTTTTAGATTTTTTTTAAGTCATATCTTTTATGTTCCTTTGCTTTCTGAGTCCCAACTCTATGCCTAAGGTCTTAGACATCTGCTTTACATGGGTCTCATTATCTCTTACCTTTATTCCATTTACTCTTTTTCATATTTATTTCCACTCTTAGTGACCTTTCTCTCAGTTTCTCCATTATTTTCTGGTAGCTGAATTTATGGCATGGAAAGATTCAGTCATTGTGTGTTTGGAGGTCTAGTTTCTGTGATGACTATGGTATTGGAAAACATTGTGATGTTTCAGCATATATGTTGAGTCATGGAAAATTTGATTTGAAGCTTAAAATTTAATATTACATATTTAAACCAGTTGTTTTTATCCTCTTATTATTTAAACAATTTAAAAAGATATAAAAGTATAGGAAATAGGGGAAATTCCTCACATAATATAAATATATCCATTCCAATGAAAAGCAGTCAGCTCAAAAACAAAAAGGGAAAGATTACTTTCAAAAAGCTCTTTATTTTAACCTAAACACAGATGATCATGAAAATAGAAAACTGTTAGGCAGAAAGCATATTGTTGTTTTTAACTTTTGCTGCTGGTGGGTAATTTATATAGGAAGGAACCTTTGACCTCAAGACTCTTGAGTTGTTCTCTTCTTGCCAATGCCACAGACTCAAAGAAAAGGACTTCTCAAAATTTTTATAATAGTAGACTGACTTACAGAATTGTCACACTTAGCCGAAAATTGCAGTTTTTACCTATATGAGTGCATTAGAAAATAGAAGTAGCTTGTTACATAAAATTACAATTGGTGAATACTCTGAACTTTTAAAATAAAAACTTTGAACAAAATGTTATTAGCCTATCAAGTTTTACATAGTCAAGACAATAGTTGACAGGAATTGGGTTGGATCACCCTGACAAGGGACACAGATGATGCTCTTGGAATGACACAGAGACAGATGAGTAATGAGAAGATGGCTCACATCAGAACAGGAGCAGAGACATTCTGTGTAGTTACACTCTAATTAAAGTATAGACCAATATTTCAGCAGACATTCATTTATATATTAACTTATTGGGACTGCATAGTTGATTAATATCAGGGCGCTGTGAGAAGTGTTAGGGATATAGCAGTGAACAAAAACCTACAATCTCTTCCTCACAGAACTCACACTTCAGTTACATATATATATATTTGGTGGTTTGGTAATATTTGTATAGTTATAAAGACTCTCTTGGCCTTCACATAATGGAAGAAAGTTAGAGCCTTACTCTGTATTAGGCTTTGGTTTAAGGAAATATTGCAGCTGATTTCATCTTCTATCTAGACAACTAAAACTTTCTCCATATCAGGCTATTAATGTGCTCAGCTAAAACTACATTTTCTACCTTCCCTTTAAAATAGAGATGCCCAATAAAATGTAAGGGAACGTCAGAGGATGAGGCTACCAGAAAAGCTCTTTAACTGAGACATATAGCCCTCTGTAGTTGCTCCTTTCTCCTTTGTGCTATATAGAACATGGATATGATGACTAGAGCTAAAACAGCCATTTTGAGACCATGAAACAACTTGAAGATAGAAATACATATAAAATGCAGAGCAGAAAAATCGAAGGAGTCTGACTCTCTGGTGAAATCATAGCGTGACCACAGAAATTCAGGAAAACTTGTCCTTGAATTTCTTTTACTTAAAAAGTAAAATTACACATTTATCTTACTGAAGTTATTTGAGTTCTTTGAAATATGCAGTTCTTTTTATTTTTGAAAAATTCCTATACACAGAGAAAAAAGACAAGTTTTAATACAAATATGGACTTATAAATATTTTAAAATGTATTTCAAATATGGACTTGGTTTTTGTTAAGCAAACCTTCCACATCTTACCACATTAGATTTACAAAACTCTCTGCATAAAGACTTCTTCGAGGTATTTAAAGAAAAGATGCCTAACCAGAGAACCTGGTTGAGCATTCTAAGCAGCTTTTGGTGTTCAGGAGGGATGGACCAGCCAAGAAGAGCCCCTTACCCAGTGAAGTTTGAGATAAACTACTCCTGTATTATAATTTCTTTACAGCTGTTTTGATTTACTTTCACTATTTCTTAAATTCTTATTATATATGTTTTATATCACAAATATTATTGTTTAATTGAATACTTTAAATAATTTCCATTGTTTATGAGTATCTTCTTGCAGACAAGAACACTGTCTCTTTATGTTATTTTAACTGTCATTCTAAGACTATAACAGGATACTCAATTATTATTATCTAGGTAATTGTATGACCCAGGAATCCTTTTTTAATGAAGAAAACAACATTTTTATTTCATTGGGGCATTTAAATATTCTTTGTTTTAAAAAAAGGAAGTTTCATGAGTACTCACAAATGTTTTCTAGCAAAGTAAAGTTTTCATATTTCATTGCAATTTACAAGAGTGTTTACAGAAGAGTGTCTTTAGAGGAGATCCCAGTGACGCATTTAGTAATGTTACTCAACATGATGCTCTATAATTCCTTCATTCATTAAATCTTTCTTGAGGACCATCATGAATCTAATCTGGAGAAGAACAGTGTGCTGGAAGCGAAGAGGTAGGTGTGATGGGAGTATGTGGCAAAGACTGTACCACAAGGAGCTATTCTCACTGCAAAAATAGACTATAAACAGGTATAAAAATGTTTAATATAATTCTGGATAGTGAGAATAAAAAGTTCTAGAAAGAAATTAAAGCAGGATAGAAGGAGAGAGAATGTTGTGATGAATACTGTTTTTTGATGTGGAAGTAGCAAGGCCAGCAACTCAGAGATAAGGAAAATGAATTCCAGGACCTGAATTAGAAATGAATTAGGTATATTCCAGAAATAGCCAGAAGGCCAGTGTGGCTGGAAGACTGGAAGAGGCAGAGTGGTAGAGGTGAAGTTCCCAGAGAGAAGTGGAGAACAGATCTTAACGATTTAGAAAGTGAAAGTAAGAGTTTATATTTTACTCCAAAAGCAATGGTGAATGACTGGAAAACTTTAATTGGGCAATGTGTTGTGTGATCTACATATTAAATTATTTTGACTACAAAGTAAAGGGTATAGTATTTAAGAGCCTAAGTGGAAACTGGGAGACCAGGTAACAGATGACAAAGCTAGTCCAGATGAGAAATAATGTAGACTGGACTAGGGGAATAGTGGTGAGAAGTCAGAAGGGCCAAATTCAGAAAATATTCAACAGGTAGAATTGAAAAGATTTGCTGATGTAGTGGATGTGGTAAGCAGTGATTTTTTTGTTTGTTTTGTTTTGTTTTCAGAGTCAATGTACAGAGCAGATGAAATCCAGAGTGATAATCTTAACAAACTGAAGTATGGAATAAAATGTTCTCATTTCATCCTGAAAAACACAGTTATCCTTAAAAGCATTGGCCTTTCAATTGAATGATCTGTCAGATGATAAAAAGGAGTCATTAAATCCTTTATAAAGACTTCTTATTGGTGGCTAATATACTGCTCACAAAAATTAGGGGATCATGGAACATGCAGATACTCCAGTATTTTCAGTCTTTTCTATAGTGCATTTTCACCAATAAAATAAAAGTTGTTTTTGTATCTCATTTGCATAATCAATCAACTTTCTTTGACTGGTCGTTTGCCTTTCTCATGTTCTTGTTTAATAAAAAAAACCCAAATGCTTCTTTTTTTGCTTCATATTCATTTTGAAATATCCCCTAATTTTTGTGAGCAGTGTAATTATTTTAAGTGGCTAATCAAGTTGGGGAGGAAGAAAATAAAGTTTATAATTTTTATGATGGTCATTATTTTGTGAATAGTGTAAATCATCTGATTTCTAAATCACAAATGTTGAATGTTTCTGTTTTTAGCTTTATTTTTTCTGACTTTTACTTCATCCCTTGGCAAGTGACAATTTTAATTACAATAAGAAAAACAAAAAATTTGACAACTTAAAAAATTTATAAAACTGGCTATGTTAAGATGAAGGTACTTTTAGATAGGATGCTAACTATACTTTATTGGGTACCATCAGAAATGTAGATATGCAAGGAATGTAGTGCATATCAGAAAACTGACAGTTTTAGGGATAACTTGAAAAGTAGAAGATATATGTTATTATAAAATACAAAGTGTAAAGAACTCAGTCATTAAGCATGTTGTCAACAGATTCTGACGGTAAGCATGCAGTGAGAGTTTGGTATTTCACACATAAGCACTGTTGCACCAGACAGATACACATATATCCACTAATTTTCTCACTAAGCTTGATGAATTAATTCAATTCTTCTACAGTCAACAAGACTAGGATTAAACGGTGTTTATTGTTGATTCCAATGGAACCGTTTATCAGGAATATGGCTGATTTGTGACAAAGCACAGTAGGAGATGAATCAGTTGGTGATAGATAGATGATAAACAGATGGACAAATAGGCATTGAAACACTTGTGGCTCAACTGTTTTAGTTGCAAGGTGAAAATACCTAATATGCCATTGCATAAAATTCTTGGTTTATTTTTTACATGATAACTCTCACTTCAGTATATAGTACTTTGCTGAAGGGAAAGACCCTGCACAAATATGAATGGTAGTTAACTTCAGAGCAGTGGTTACTTGGAGAGAAGAGATCCTGGAGTGTGTTAACCATAACAGGAGACTGGCCTGGGGTTACTTGAATGCACATATGTAGGATTCTTGGAGGAATGCCTTCAAGAACCAGATGTCCTTTATGATTGATAAACTCTGAGAGTCTGATTCCTCTCTTATCCTTGATCATGAAGGAAACAGTAGACGTGCAGGATTGGGGATGGTATGGTTGGAAAAAAAGGGTTTTGTAGCTTTCTAGTTTTATCTGAAGAGCTGTGGTTGTTGGAACTCAATAAATGTTCAGTGGTGCAGTTTCTCAGGGCTGATTCCACTTCTGATTTCAGCCCTCTGCTTGTACTACTTTCATCTGATATGTCCTATTCCTTGTGAGTCCGAACTGTAAAAGAAAAATCATAACACTTTGTAATTTTTGAAATTGAAGACTAAACAAGAATTGATAAAATAGATCATTTGGAAGCACTCAATTTTAACATTTGATTCTTATTAAAAGTCTCAATGTAGAAATAAAAATGAAGCATGATCAAGCAATATTGGAAATAATGGCTTTGCCAAAATAAAGCCATTATTTTGAACTTTCTAACTTAAGCTAGGCTGTCAGGCTCACTGGTGAGAATATGAAATTTATATAATCAGTAGTTAGCAAGTAGGGACTGTGCATTATAATAATTTCGTTTAGCATTCAATATCCTTATTCTACAGGGTAGAACAAAAGTAGATCTATAGCCATAAATATTTGAAACACAGAGTTTATTCTTCACTTATTATTTATTAATTATTGTATTATTTTCCATTCAAACAACTATAATCCTACTTTTTTTTTTATAATCCTACTTTTATCCAAACCTGTATAAGCTTTTCTATATTCAAAATAATTTTTTTTGTTTGTTTCTTAAACTTTTTTTGTTAAGAACTAAGACATAAACACATAGTCTAGGTCTACACAGGATTAGGGTCATTAATATTATTATTGTTTACTTCCAAATCTTGTCTCTGAAGGTCTTTAGGGGCAATAACAAAAACAGAGTTGTCACCTTTTAGAATGACAATGCCTTCTTTTGAAAAACCTCCTGAAGGAACTGCCTGAGGCTCTTAAAAAAGTGTCACTCTTTTCAGAAACATGGCCATGGTGGTGGTTTACTTGGGTCTTTCTTTCCTTCTTTTTCTTTCTTTCCTTCTCTTTCTTTCTTTCTTTCTTTCTTTCTTTCTTTCTTTCTTTCTTTCTTTCTTTCTTTCTTTCTTTCTTTCTTTCTTCTCTTTCTTTCTTTTTCTTCTTTCATTATAGATTTGCTTATAAGCAAATGCACCATGGACAGTCCTCTCCATTGATAAAAACCTTTTGTTGTTGGGGTCCATGTTTTCAAACTTTTTAAGGAGCTTGTGGCAGTCTTCAAAAGCATCTGCCAACCCCTTCACTGTGACTTTTCTTGGGAGTTCATCTTTTTCCTCTCCTGCAGTTTCCTTTCCTCTTGCTTCTTCTTCAGCTATGCAATCCTCCTCTTTCTGTTCCAGTTTCAAGTATTCCTCATTAATCAATTCCTTCAGAACCACCTCAAAGTGCTTCTCAGTGTTGTCCTCACTTATACCCAAGTTAAAGTTGTAGCCATCACAACCACAGCCTTGTTGATTTTTGCAACTTCCTCAGAAAATCCTTTAAGGTTGTGGGCTACAGCATCACCAGGTGATAAAATTTTTTTCAGCTCCGTTATACTCTTATGGGACTATTGTCATATATGTGGTCTGTTGTTGAGAAAACATTGTTATGGGGCACATGACTTTATACAACCTAATCTATAGTGGCAGAAAGCTGATCAGTGATTGCTTTGAGAACCTGGTAAAGGTGGAATTAGGCATGAGAAAGGGAAAAAATTTAAAATGTTCACTATCTTAGTTTTGGTGATGTTTTCATGAGTGACTACATATTTCAAAACTTATTTCCAATATGTGAAGTTTATTTTATGTCAATTATACCTTAATAAAGTTATTTTTAAAACTATGGTAAATAAAAAGTTGTTTGTTTTTTAAGAAAAATATTTATACTTAAGCTAAGGATCATAATAATATTCAAGAAGTCTTAACATTTTGTTAACACATTCAGAAGGAAGAACACTTTTAAAAAATGATTTAAAATGACAAATGTCAGTGAATATGTCACTCTAATAAGATTCTCTTGTCTATCCCCAATGACAAGTTTTGAATTACAGAGTTTATATGAGTGTTTCAAGGAGCTGATTTAAGAGATATAGAACTAAAAAAAAGCTTACATACCTAGCCTTTTCCTCTGTTCATGTTGAATATCATATTTGGTCTACATTTAGCTTTATTTTGGTTTCATATCTATCAAAAAGCAAAATAGACTTTTAAAATAAAAACTAACCTCTTTTATAATGAAATCCTCAGTTTACAATGAAATTTTACCTAAGTCTCAATTATGCATCAGGTAGTGTTGATAATAGTCACTTGAGATGGTGCTCACCTCCAGGAACAATGGAATTCTGCTCTAGAAAACATGTTTATTATGTTTCTCAACCTCATTGTGCTTCAGTGTGAAGAAGCTATTTTATTCAATATGAATATAGATCTCTCCTGGTCATAACCTCAGTAATATCATTTATCTTTTCCTTTATTTTAACAATAAAAAAACCAGTTTTATTTGTTTGTATGGCTAATATTCTTTGTCATCTAAGTATTGCACTATGTCATCCAAATTCAGTTCTAATCAAAAGCAGTTATACTAGCTAGTGGAATATATTTTGAAAGCAGCCACACTAAATAGGCTAGTATTTAGCTGTAGTTATCCTTTGTATTGTAAGAACCTACATTGCTCCCAGCATTTACTATTTTCAGACAGAAACTCAGTAGGGAATTCCAAGTCTTCTAATACTTTGTTATCCAACTGAGAAGCTGTGAAGCTGTGTGATACAGGTGGGATTAAATATCCAAATCCTGTCTGTGAGAGAGTGTGTTTCTTCCAGGCATTAAAAAAGGTCACCTGATAACTACTTAAGAACTCTTGCTACCCCCAGGAACCTCGCCATTTAGTAACTTTCTCAGAAGAGATGAAATGTAGCCCAAAGGTTGGAAGCATAAATTTAAGGGTATAGCTAACTTCAGGGACACACGACCCCTGCAGTCACACAACACCCTGTGCTTAGAAGCATTCTGCATTTAGTTAAATGCTCTGTTGGCGCCTCTTGAAGCTCAATACTTTTTGAACAAGGGGTCCCACATTTTTGTTTTGTACTGGGGTTCACAAATTAGGTAGGCAGTCCTACCTATGATTCAGACAGATTATTTTTAAACTGCGCTGTGTGACCTTTTAAGAACCTGTTTTCTCATCCATAAAATGAAGATAGTTATTGTACGTACTTCCCAGGATTGTTCTTAGGAGTATATGAAAAAGAATTTAGCTTAACGTCTATCACATATTAAGCACTGAATGAATATTGACTATCATCTTTGTTGTTTTGAATCATCTGTTTTGTTACTATCTGCTGTTTTAAAATGTTTATAAAATAGAAAATCTTACCTTGAAGATGTGTATTACATTGTGCAATGTATAAAGCTGTTACCTTTTAATATATACATGTATATATTTAAATTTAAAATGAATTATACATATTAGTAATTTGCATGACATTCTTGTGGATTTTCTCAGAATTAAGACCAACATACTGAATTTTATTGCATCCTGTATTTCAGAACAATTGATGCCCCCCAAATCTTAATGTTTCCCTCAGATTGACTAAATTTTTGACAGATTTATTTCTGACTCAAGATCCCTGACCTCCCACTTCATAGAGCATTCACTTTAGAAAATGTGGAATTCTAAGGGATGGAGGTTGGGGGCTAGGTGGAAAAGGTAAAGGGATTAATCAAAGAAAAAAAACCTCCTAGACACAGACAATATTATGGGGGGAGACAGAAGAGGGTGATAAATGATGATGGAAGGGGACTTGACTTAGGGTGTTGAACACACAATATAATCAATATATAGATGACATATTATAGAATCATACACCTGAAACCTACATAATTTTATTAAACCACGTTACCTAAATAAATTCAATTAAAAAAAAGAAAAAGAAAACTTGCAATCCTAAATTCTGTCTCTGCCATTGAGATAGAATTCATATCCTAGACTGCCAATTTTACAACTCAAGAATGTCTTAATCGAGAATCTGAGAGTCTTATCTTTGAAATGTAAACATCAAGGAACACAGTGCTTCTATCTCACAGTCCTGGTTGGAAGATTGGAGCCTAACTTCAGTAAGCAACAATTAAAAAACACAGATGGCTTAATCACATTGACTAACACTCCTCCTGACATCCTTCAGCGTGCCTTTTTTATTTTATTTTTTAACAACAGCATTTAAAGGCCCTCTACTTTTTTAGTGGAGTTTTCAGTCTTTCTTCCTTATTACAATAGCCTTAAATAAATTCTTCCATGTCTATTTTAATTCTGCCCAGTGCATTTTTTTAACACTAAGAACACTTTATTCTTCTTAATAAGTGGAAATTTTTGCTTTATTTATTGAGGTTAGTTATTTGGTTATAGCCCTAAAATTATTTTTTTATGTAATATCTCTTTAATTATAATCAAGTTTCTGATTCTTTTTTCATTTTTTTTATTAATTTTTATTAATTTTAATGGGTGACATTAATAAATCAGGGTACATATGTTCAGAGAAAACATCTTCAGGTTATTTTTACATTTAATTATGTTGCATACCCATCACCCAAAGTCAAATTGTCCTCCGCCACCTTCTTTCTGGTTTTCTTTGTGCCTCTCCCCTCCCCCCACCCCCTTCCTATACTCCTCCCTCCCCCCACCAACCACCACACTCTTGTAAATGTCTCTTAGTCTCATTTTTATGTCCCTCTTATTTATGGAATCATACAGTTCTTGTTTTTTTCTGATTTATTTATTTCGCTCAGTATAATGTTATCAAGGTCCATCCATGTTGCTGTAAATGATCTGATGTCATCATTTCTTATGGCTGAGTAGTATTCCATAGCATATATGTACCACATCTTCTTTACCCAGTCATCTATTGCAGGGCTTTTTGGTTGGTTCCATATCTTGGCCACTGTGAACAATGCTGCTATGAACATGGGGCTGCATGTGTCTTTACATACCAATGTCTTTGAGTTTGGGGGGTATATAACCAGTAGAGAGATTGCTGGGTCATTTGGTAGCTCTATATCTAGTTTTTTGAGGAACCACCATACTTTCTTCCATAATGGTTGTACTACTTTACATTCCCACCAACAGTGGATGAGGGTTCCTTTTTCTCCACAGCCTCTCCAACACTTGTTATTACCTGTCTTTTTGATAATAGCTAATCTAACAGGTGTGAGGTGGTATCTCATTGTAGTTTTGATTTGCATTTCTCTAATACTAATGAAGATAAGCATCTTTTCATATATCTATTGGCCATTTGTATTTCTTCCTGGGAGAAGTGTCTGTTCATGTCCTCTTCCCATTCTTTTATTGGATTGTTTGTTGTTGAGTTTTATGAATTCTTTGTATATTTTGGGTATTAGGCCCTTATCTGTGCTGTTTGAAAATATCATCTCCCAATTAGTTGGCTGTCTGTTTGTTTTGTTTTCAGTTTCTCTTGCTGTGCAAAAACTTCTTAGTCTGATGTAGTCCCATTCATTTATCTTTGCCTTCACTTCCCTTGCCTTTGGAATCAAGTTCAAAAAGTGCTCTTTGTAACCAAGGTCCATGAGTTTAGTATGTATGTTTTCTTCTATGCACTTTATTGTTTCAGGCCTTATATTTAGGTCTTTGATCCATTTTGAATTAATTTTAGTACAATGGGACAAACTGTAGTCGAGTTTCATTCTTTTGCACGTGGCTTTCCAGTTTTCCCAGCACCATTTGTTGAAGAGGCTTTCTTTTCTCCATTGTGTGATTTTGGTTCCTTTATCAAAAATTATTTGATCATATACAGTGTGTCCGTAAAGTTATGGTGCACTTTTGATTTTTGACCAGTCAAAAGTGCACCATGACTTTATGGACACACTGTATATGTGGTTTTATTGCTGGGCCTTCTATTCTGTTCCATTGGTCTGAGAGTCTATTTTTCTGCCAATACCATGCTGTTTTGATTGTTGTGGCTCCATAATATAATTTGAAGTCAGGTATTGTAATGGCCCCAGCTTTGTTCTTTTTCCTTCGGATTGCTTTGGCTATTTGAGGGTTCCATATAAATCTGATGATTTTTTTGTTCCATTTCTTAAAGAATGCCATTGGAATTTTGATGGGAATTGCATTGAATTTGTATATTGCTTTTGGTAATACGGTCATTTTGACTATATTTATTCTTCTTATCCAAGAACAAGGAATATTTTTTCATTTCATTGTATCTTTTTCAATTTCCCTTAACAAAGCTTTTTAGTTTTCATTATATAAGTCCTTTACATTCTTTGCTATGTTTATTCCTGGGTATTTTATTATTTTTGTTGCAACTGTGAAGGGGATTATTTTTCTAAGTTCATTTTCTGATGATTCATTGTTGGCATATAGGAAAGCAATGGACTTTTGTATATTAATTTTGTATTCTGCGGCCTTACTGTATTGGTTTATTGTTTCTAGTAATCTTTTTGAGGAGTCTTTAGGGTTTTCGATGTATAGGATCATATCATCTGCAAAAAGTAAAACCTTTACTTCTTTTCCAATATAAATGTCTTTTATTTCTTTTTCTTGTCTGAATGCTCTGGCTAGGACTACCAACACCACGTTAAATAAGAGTGGAGAGAGTGGACAACCCTGTCTTGTTCCTGATTTAAGGGGAAAAGTCCTCAGTTTTATGCCATTTAATATGATGTTAGCTGATGGTTTATCATAAATGGCCTTTATTATGTTGAGATATTTTCCTTCCATACCCATTTTGTTGAGTGTTTTAAACATAAAATTGTGTTGTATTTTATCAAATGCCTTTTCTGCATTTATTTATAAGATCATGTGGTTTTTGTTCTTTGTTTTGTTGATATGGTATATTACGTTAACCATTTTACGTATGTTGAACTATCCTTGTGATTCTGGGATGAATCCCATTTAATCATGATGTATTATTTTTTTAATATGTGGTTGTATTTGATTTACTAATATTTTGTTTAGTATTTTAGCATCTTTGTTCATTAGATCATTGGTGATATTGGTCTGTAGTTTGATTGTGTGTGTGTTGTCCTTGCCAGGTTTTGGTATGAGGATTATGTTGGCCTCATAAAATGTGTTTGAAAGTATTTCTTCTTCTATTTTTTGGAAGACTTTGAGTAAAATAGGAACCAAGTCTTCTTTGAATGTTTGATAGAATTCACTAGTATAGCCGTCTGGCCCTGGACTTTTATTTTGGGGGAGGTTTTTAATAGTTTTTACTATTTCTTCCCTCCTTATGAGTCTGTTTAGGCTTTCTGCTTCTTCATGACTCAGTCTAGGAAGATTGTATTGTTCTAGGAGTTTATCCATTTCTTCTAGATTATTGAATTTGGTGGCATATAGTTTTTCATAGTACTCTACAATAATTCTTTGTATATCTGTAATATCTGTGGTGACTTCTCTTTCATTTTCGAATTTGTTTATATGAGTCCTTTATCTTTTTTCCGTGGTGAGTCTTGCGAAGGGTTTGTCAATTTTGTTGATTTTTTCAAAGAACCAGCTCCTTATTTTATTAATTTTTTTCTATAGTTTTTCTATTCTCTATTTCATTTATTCTGCTCAGATTTTTATAATTTCCTGTCTTCTGCTGGTTTGGGGTTGTCCTTGTTCTTCTTTTTCTAGTTCCTTAAGATGTGAAGTTGAGTGGTTTACTTGGAAACTCTCTTGTTTGTTCATATAGGCCTGTAGTGATATGAACTTCCCTCTTATTACTGCTTTTGCTGCATCCCAGAGATTCTGATATGTAGTATTTTAATTTCATTTGTCTATATGTATCCTTTGATCTCTGCGCTTATTTCTTCTTTAACCCACTCATTTTTTAAAAGTATGTTGTTTAGTTTCCACATTTTGTAGGTATTTTTACCTCTTTTTTGCAGTTGAATTCTAGTTTCAAGGCTTTATGATCAGAAAATATACTTGGTATGATTTCAATTTTTCTGAATTTGCTGATGTGTTTTTTGTAGCCCAACATATGGTCAATTCTTGATAATGTTCCATGTACACTAGAGAAAAATGTATACTCTGGCACTTTGTTGTGAAATGTCCTGTAGATGTCTATCATATCCAATTGTTCTAGTGTTTCATTTAAGGCCAATATTTCTTTATTAATTTTCTGTTTGGATGAATAATCTAGAGCCATCAGCAGTGTATTGAGGTTTCCAAGTATGATTGTATTTTTTTCAGGTTTTGTTTTTAGGTCAATCAGTAGCTGCCTTATATATTTTGGTTCTCCTTGGTTTGGTGCATATATATTAAGAAGTGTTATGTCTTTTTGATTCAGTGTCCCCTTAATCATTATGAAATGACCAGTTTTGTCTCTGATTACCTTTGCTGTCTTGTAGTCAGCATTGTTAGATATGAGTATTGCTACACCTGCTTTTATTTGGATGTTATTAGCTCGGAGTATTGTTTTCCAGCCTTTCACTTTGAATTTGTTTTTATCCTTGTAGCTTAGATGTGTTTCTTGTTAAATTTTCTTTTCTAATCCAGTCCGCTACTCTATGTCTTTTTATTGATGAGTTTAATCCATTTACATTTAGTGTAATTATTGACACTTGAGGGTTTCTTATTGCCATTTTATATATTGGTTTATGTTAGTTTTGCATCTTGTTTGATTCTTCTCTTTTGTTTTTCTATCATTTGCTTTTGTTTGGTTGTAATCCATACTTCTTTCCTCTGTTACTTGTATTTTCAATTCATGTGCTTCTGTGGTGGTATTTTCAGGGGTGGTTATCATTAAGTAATAGTAAGGGTACCTTCCATGTTCATTGTAGTACACTATCTCATGAATGCTTCTGCACTCCATCCTCCTTTGCTACTGTTAATCTTAGTCCTCTCCCTTTTTTTTTTTTTTTTGTTGTTACAGTTTAAATTTGATTTTATTGTGTTCTTGGTGGAGCTTTTGTGGTTTTGTTTTGTTTTGTTCTTTGCATCTGGTCACAAAACCCCCAATTTCCTGAAGTGGGGGTTTTCTGGTAATAAATTCCCCCATCTTTTCTGTATCTGTGAATGTTTTTATTCCTCCTTCATATTTGAAGAATAGCTTTGATGGGTATAGTATTCTTGGCTGGAAGTTTCTCTCTTTCAGAACTTTAAATATTGGGATCCACTCTTTTCTATCTTATAGAGTTTCTGCTGAGAAATCTGATGATAATCTAACGGGCTTTCCTTTATATGTGGTATTCTTCTTTTCTCTGGCTACCTGAGAATTTTTTCTGTCATTGGTTTGTGCCAATTTCATTATGATGTGCCTTAGAGTAGGTTTGTTGGGGTTAAGATAACTCAGTGTTCTGTTTGTTTCTTGAATTTGAGACTTTAGATCTTTCCACAGGCTTGGGAAGTTCTCTATTATTTGTTTAAATATGTTCTTCATTTCATTTTCTCTCTGTTTTTCTTCTGATATACCTATTATTCTTATGTTGCTCTTTTTGATGGAGTCAGACAATTCCTGTACGGCTGTCTCATTTTTTTAAATTATTGAGTCTCTCTCCTCTTCTACCTGTTGTGTCTCTAGTTGCCTGTCTTCTATGTCACTAATTCTCTCTTCTATCTGTCCTGTCCTATTAGCTAAGCTTGTTATCTCATTTTTCAGTTCATGAATTGAGTTTTTCATCTCTGTTTGATTTGTTTTCATAATTTCAATTTCCTTGGTAATATACTCTTTCTGTTCATTGAGTTGTTTTCTGAGCTCTCTAAATTGCCTTTCTGTGCTTTCTTGTATATCTCTGAGTATTTTTAGGATTTCTATTTGAAATTCTCTGTCATTTAACTCTAAGGTTTCCAATCTATTAAATTTTTTTTCTATAGATTTTTCCTCATCTATCTGTGCTACATCTCTGTCTTTTGTATCCATGATATTCGATTTCCTCTTTCTCAATGGCATCTGAGGGTATTTTTGTTAATAACACTAATAAGAATTGATAAAGAACAAAATTATTTTTAATTAAAAAATTATTAAAGAATTAAAAATTAAATTAAATAAAAAATAAGAAATAAAAAAATATATATATATATTTTTTTTTATTTGCTTTAAGTAAATTTTTTTTTATATATATTTTATTATTATTAATTCTAATGGGGTGACATCAATAAATCAGGGTACATATGTACAATGAAAACATCTCCAGGTTATCTTATCATTCAATTGTGTTGCATACCCATCACCAAAAGTCAAATTGTCCTCTGTCACCTTTAATCTGGTTTTCCCTGCGTCCCTCCCCTCCTCCCTATCCCATTCTTCCCTCCCTCCCCCCATCCCATAACCACCACTCTCTTGTCCATGTCTCATACCCTCACTTTCATGTCCCACCTATGTATGTAATCGTGCTGTTCTCAGTTTTTCTTTTTTTCTGATTTACTTATTTCACTCCGTATAATGTTATCAAGGTACATCCATTTTGTTATAAATGATCCGATGTCATCGTTTCTTATGGCTGAGTAGTATTCCATAGTATATATGTACCATAGCTTTTTAATCCACTCGTCTTCTGACGGACACTTGGGCTGTTTCCAGATATTCGCTATTGTGAACAATGCTGCCACAAACATGGGGGCGCAATTCTTCTTTTCGAACAGTGCTATGGTGTTCTTAGGGTATATTCCTAAAAGTGGGATAGCTGGGTCAAAAGGCAGTTCGATTTTTAATTTTTTGAGGAATCTCCAAACTGTTTTCCACAGTGGCTGCACCAGTCTGCATTCCCACCAGCAGTGCAGAAGGGTTCCGTTTTCTCCACATCCTCGCCAGCACTTATTCTGTGTTGTTTGGCTGATAAGTGCCATTCTGACTGGTGTGAGGTGATAGCTCATTGTGGTTTTAATTTGCATTTCTCTAATGATTAGTGATGTTGAGCATTTTTTCATATGCCTATTGGCCATCTGTATGTCCTCTTTGGAGAAATTTCTATTCATTTCTTTTGCCCATTTTTTGATTGGGTTGTTTGTCTTCCTGGTGTTGCTTTTTATAAGTTCTTTATAAATTTAAGTTATTAACCCCTTATCAGATGTGCTGTCAAATATGTTCTCCCATTGTGTGGTTTGTCTTTTTATTCTGTTCCTATTGTCTTTAGCTGTGCAAAAACTTTTTAGTTTGATATAGTCCCATTTGTTTATCTTGCCTTTTATTTCAGTTGCCCATGAAGATAAATCGGCAAATATACCGCTGCTACAGATGTCGGAGAGCTTGCTGCCTATGTTTTCTTCTAAGATGTTTATGGTTTCACGGCTTACATTTAAGTCTTTTATCCATTTTGAGTTTGTTTATGTGAATGGTGTAAGTTGATGGTCTAGTTTCATTTTTTTGCAGGTAGATGTCCAATTTTCCCAACACCATTTGTTAAAGAGGCTGTCTTTACTCCATTGTATGTTCTTTCCTCCTTTGTCAAATATCAGTTGTCCATAAAGCTGTGGGTTTATTTCTGGGTTCTCTGTTCTGTTCCATTGATCTATGTGCCTGTTCTTATGCCAGTACCAGGCTGTCTTGAGTATAATGGCCTTGTAGTAAACCTTGATATCTGGAAGAGTGATACCTCCTGCTTTATTTTTTCTTTTTAAGATTGCTGAGGCTATTCGTGTTCTTTTTTGGTTTCATATAAATTTTTGGAATATGTGTTCTATATCTTTGAAGTATGTCATTGGTATTTTAATTGGTATTGCATTGAATTTATAAATTGCTTTGGGTAATATAGACATTTTAATGATGTTTATTCTTCCTAGCCATGAGCACGGTATGTGCTTCCACTTGTTTGTATCTTCCTTGATTTCTTTTATCAATGTTTTATAATTTTCTGAGTACAAGTCCTTAACCTCCTTGGTTAAATTTACTCCTAGGTACTTTATTTTTTTGGCTGCAATAGTGAAGGGGATTGTTTCCTTAATTTCTTTTGCTGATATTTCATTGTTGGTGTATAGAAATGCCTCTGATTTCGGAGTATTAATTTTATATCCTGCCACCTTGCTGAATTCATTTATAAGGTCCAGTAGTTTTTTGACTGAGACTTTAGGATTTTCAATATACAATATCATATCATCTGCAAATAATGACAGTTTTACTTCTTCTTTTCCAATTTGTATGCCTTTTATTTCTTCTTCTTGTCTGATTGCTGTAGCTAGGACTTCCAGAACTATGTTGAATAAGAGTGGTGAAAGTGGGCAACCCTGCCTGGTTCCTGATCTTAAGGGGATTGCTTTTAATCTTTGTCCATTTAGTATGATGTTTGCTGTCGGTTTATCATAGATGGCCTTTATCATGTTAAGGAATGATCCCTGTATTCCCACTTTACTGAGAGTTTTGAGCATGAATGGGTGCTGGATTTTATCAAATGCCTTTTCTGCATCTATTGAAATTATCATGTGATTTTTGTCCTTCCTTTTGTTTATGTGGTGAATCACATTGATTGATTTGCGAATATTGAACCAGCCTTGCCTCTCCAGAATAAATCTCACTTGATCGTGGTGTATGATTTTTTTCATATATTGCTGGATCCGGTTGGCTAATATTTTGTTGAGAATTTTAGCGTCTAAATTCATCAGGGATATAGGCCTATAATTTTCTTTCTTTGTGTTGTCTTTGCCCGGTTTTGGGATCAGAATTATGCTCGCCTCATAAAAGGAGTTTGGAATTCTTCCTTCCTCTTGAATTTTTTGAAATAGCTTCAGGAGAATAGGAGTTAGTTCTTCTTTGAATTTTTGATAGAATTCACTTGTGAAGCCATCAGGCCCAGGACTTTTCTTTTTTGGGAGTTTTTTGATAACTGTTTCTATCTCATTTGCTGTAATTGGTCTGTTTAGGTGTTCTGATTCTTCCAGATTGATTTTTGGAAGGTTATATGATTCAAGAAATTTGTCCATTTCACCAAGATTGTCTAATTTTTTGGCATATAGTTCTTCATAGTATTTTCTTACAATGCTTTGTATTTCTGTTGTGTCAGTTGTTATTTCTCCACTGTCCTTTCTAATTTTATTTATTTGAGTCCTCTCTCTTTTTTTTTTGGTGAGTCTAGTTAAAGTTTCATCAATCTTGTTTACCTTTTCAAAGAACCAGCTTCTTGTTTCATTGATCCTCTGTATTGTTTCCTTAGCCTCTATGTCATTTATTTCTGCTCTGACCTTTATTATTTCCTTTCTTCTACTTGTCTTGGGTTTTATTTGTTGTTGTTTTTCTAGTTCTTTTACATGCAGGGTCAAGTTGCTTATTTGAGCTTTTTCTAGCTTCTTATGATATGCCTGTAGTGCAATAAACTTCCCTCTCAGAACTGCTTTTGCTGTGTCCCATAAATTTTGAGTTGATGTATGCTCATTATCATTTGTTTCTAGAAACTTTTTTATTTCTTCTTTGATCTCATTGTTAATCCATTCATTATTTAATAACAAGCTATTTAGTTTCCAAGTGTTTGATTATTTTTCAGTTTTTCTTTTGTGGTTAATTTCTAGTTTCATGGCATTGTGATCAGAGAAAATCCTTGATATGATTTCAATCTTCTTAAATTTATTGAGACCATTTTTGTGTCCTAACATGTGGTCTATCCTAGAAAACGTACCATGAGCGCTTGAGAAGAATGTATATTCTACTGCTTTAGGGTGAAAAGTTCTGAAGATATCTATTAAATCAAGTTGATCTAGTGTCTCCTTTAAGTCTCCTGTTTCTTCATTAATTTTCTTTCTTGAGGATCTATCCAGTGTTGTTAGAGGGGTATTGAAATCCCCTACTATGATAGTATTGCTGATAATCTCGCCCTTTATATCCATCAAAGTCTGCTTTATGTATGTCGGGGCTCCTATATTTGGTGCATAGATATTTACAATAGTTATATCTTCCTGTTGAATTGTTCCCTTTATCATTATGTAGTGTCCTCTTTTATCTCTTACTACAGCCTTTGTTTTAAAGTCCATTTTGTCTGATATAAGTATTGCTACCCCTGCTTTTTTTTCATTTCCATTTGCATGAAATATTTTTTTCCATCCTTTTACCTTCAGTCTATGAACATCTTTTATTTTAAGGTGTGTCTCTTGTAGACAGCATATGTATGGGTCCTGTTTCTTTATCTATGCAGCTACCCTATGTCTTTTGATTGGATCATTTAATCCATTTACATTTAAGGTTATTATTGATATGTAGTTGTTTATTGCCATTTTATTCTTTAAAGCTGTATTCTTTTTTTGCTCTATTCTTTCCTCCCTTTAAACTGTTCACAAGAGGCCCCTTAGTATCTCTTGCAGAATTGGTTTGGTTTTTATGAATTCCTTGAGGCTTTCTTTTTCTGGGAAACTCTTTATTTCTCCTTCAATTTTAAACGTTAGCCTTGCTGGATAAAGTAGTCTTGGTTGTAGGTTCTTGTTCTGCATTACTTTGATTATTTCTTGCCATTCCCTTCTGGCCTCAAGTGTTTCTGTTGAGAAGTCCGATGTCATCCTTATGGGGGCTCCTTTGTAGGTGATAGTCTTTTTTTCTCTAGCAGCTTTTAAAATTTTTTTTTTATCCATTAGCTTTGGTATTTTAACTATGATGTGTCTTGGTGTAGATTTTTTTGGGTTTCTCCTTAATGGAGTTCTGTGTGCTTCTTGAATGTGTGGAGTGTTTCCCAGCCTTAATTTAGGAAAGTTTTCCGCTATGATTTGGTTGAACAAAGTTTCCATTTCCTGTCCTCTCTCCTGTTCTTCAGGCACCCCTATGATGCGAATGTTGTTTCTCTTCATGTTGTCACAAAGCTCCCTTAGAGTTTCCTCACATTTTTTAAGTCTCTTTTCCTTTTTCTTCTCTGCTTCTGTGCCTTTGTTTATTGTGTCCTCTAACTCGCTTATTCGATCCTCAGCGTCATCCATCCTGCTTTTAATTCCTTCCATTGTGGTCTTCAGTTCTGATACTGTATTTGTCATTTCTGTCTGATTCTTTTTTATTATTTCAATTTCATTTTTTATACATGTTATCTCTTTATTTAGGTGTTCATAATGACTATCCATTGTTGCTCTAATTTCTTTGAACATCCTAACTATCATTATTCTAAATTCTGCTTCTGGTAATTTTGTTATATCTGGTTCATTCAGGTCCTTCTCTGGGGATTTCTCTTGATTCATTTGGTTTGCATTCCTCTGCCTGACCATTTTGTCTGTGTATAAGCAAGTTGTGGCCACTGGAGTCCAGTAGGTGTTGCCTTTGTGTTCTCTAGGTGTGGTCTATCTGCAGGCCCCCCACCCCCTCTGCCGGCGCCTAGGGTGGTTGGGTATGAGCGTTGCCAGCGCCGGCCCACTGTGGCTTTTGCTGTGATTTCTGCCTCTCCTCCGTGGGAGGGGCTGTCACTGAAGCCACAAGATTAGCACCAAGGGTAGAGGCGAGCACCTTTCCTCAGCTGCGGACCCAGCCTATTTCCGGACTTCCGCCCAGAACCAGCAGTCGGAGCCTGCTCGCTACATTTCTGCGGGTTAGGCGGGGCTTTTGACGTGCTCTCAGCTGTAAGCTTTTGCCCGTCAGGAGCTTTAGACCCGCCCTCGAGGCCAGGGACCTTTGCGCAGGGTCGGAAACCAAGATTTATTGGGGCGGGCGTGTTTGCTGGCTTCCGCCGAGCTGCGGACTTCCGCTCGTCCCGGACTCTACCCCGCCCCCGCGTTCGGAGCCCGCTCGTGCACGTATTAACGCTATCCGGGGTTTCTCCGGCCGGATGGGGATAGCAGCCATGGGCTCAACTGCGAGCCTCCGCCTGTCTCGGGGTCCACCCCGTTCCCGCGCTCGGAGCCCGCTCGCGCACGTATACTGGCCAACCGCGGTTTCTCCGGCGGGCGGCGGGGGGGGCGGACTGGTAGCGTCAGCTCAGCCACAAGCCCCTGCCCGTCCCTGGTCCTAGCCCGGTCCCCGCGGTCAGGGCCGGCTTGCCCAGGGCCTGCCTGTTCCTGGCCTCCCGCTTTGTCCCCGTAAGTGGGATTAAAGGCGGGCCCGCAGCTTCCGGACCACTCTCGCGCTTACCCTCCGACCCTCTGGGCTAGACGGATCTCCCACCGGCTTGGTCTCTGCCCACGCCGACAGAACCGCCTTTCAGCGTCCTGCCGCCCCAAAACCTTAAGCAGCCCTCAGCAGAGTAGGAAGGGACCTAATACTCCACACTGTAGGCCTGGGAGCTCCCTCACTTGTTTCACAGCTCAAAACTGTCCAAACGCCTCTTCTTGGCTCTGGGACTGCAGGCTGGGGCTTGGTTCCTGGGACCCAGGTCCCTCCCTCTCCGCCAAAATCTCCTCCCGCCACACGGGTCTCTCCGGGCTGCCGTTTGCTCCGGGGAGCTGGGCAGCCCTCTTCGCGTTTTCGCTATTCCTACCAGTCTCAATGTGGCTTCTTCTGTGTTCCTTGGTTGAAGAGTCCACTTAGTTTTGTTCAAAGTTGGTTTATCCAGGTGATGGTTCTTAAAATTGAGTTGTAATCCTCTTTGGTTCTGGGAGTTGGAAGTTGGTACGTCCGCCTACTCGTCGCCATCTTGCTCCCACGCTTTAAGTAAATTTGATGACCTTGAGAATGTCATTATCAAAAATATATTATTTTTTTTTTTGAGAAAATACTGTGAAAAACTAAGAATTATATTGTGCTAAATGGAACAAAAACTATTTAGAACGGAGGGCCTGAGTTGAGGAGCAGTGACAAAGGAGCAAAAAAGTGAGGTAAGGACCCACAGAATGCTATGAGGAAAAAATTTAAATCAAGAATAAAATAATCTGCTTGTAAATGACAGTCAAATAAGAAATCTAGTGAAAGAGAAAATGAAAAACAAAAAACAAAAAAGAAAAAGATACTATTTTATTAAGTGGAACAAAAACGACATAAAATGGAGAGCTTGGGTTCAGAGAAATGCTAATGAGTTAAAATGCAAAGTAAAAAGTACACAAAATGCCACAAAGAAAAAATTTGAATCCAAAATAAAATAATTTGTGAGTGAGGATTGAATGAAAGAAAAAGCAGAAAAGAAGAAATCAAAAGAGAGAAAGAAAAAAGAAAAAAAGAGAAAGGGAAAGAAAGAAAAAGAGATAAAAAAAGAGAGTGATAAGGTTTTGGGAATGTGGCCCTCATAGAAAGAAAGAGAGAAGAAGAGAGGAAAAAAAATGGGAAATGTAACACCTATAGGTAATGAATTCAAGATGAAAAGAAAAGAATAAGATAAAAAGAGGATAAAAGGATCAAGGTAGAAAAAAAAAGAATAAAGATAAAAAAATGAGAGAAAAAACGTGAAAAAAGTTACAAAGAGTGTGGATTATTCTTGACTTTGAGAGGTAATCTTCTTTCCTTTTCCCTCTTCTCTCTCTTTTTGTTTGGTGGCATTTTACCCCAGGCTCTGCCCCGGTGGCATGCTTAGGTAGAGATTTGCAGTTGATGTGTCACTATGGTGATGATATATACTAGGCCTCAGTCTCCTTGGTAGTTGGGGCTTGTTAGCATTTGCAGACTCCAACAATGGGAGAGTCCGTTTCCCCAGAGCCTCTCTCCAAGTCTCTTCTTCCTGAACCAGCAGCCTGGAGACTGAGCTGTGAAGTTGCCCCAACCACTGCCTGGATAGTAAGAGGCCCCAAGAGCTGCCAAATCCCCACTCTATACCCACTCAACACAGGACTCTAGGTAAGGCTTTGTCAGCCAGAGCTGACAGTGTAATCAGGCAGGGCTGGGGGCCAACTGCTCTCAAGGTGACTTTCTATGAGCCTCCAGGTGTGTTTAGTATGCCTCAGTGCTCTGTGAGACCACTCTCCCTAGCCTTTTTGCACTTTGTAACCTGTATTGGCTGACAGGAAGATGCCCTAGTCACTGCCTGCAGAGCAGGAGGTTTTAAAAGCTGTCATACCCCTCCTCCATGTCCTTTCAGAGCACAGCCCTGAGTATGAAAGCTCTGCCGACCAGAGCCACCAGCTTAAGCAGGCAGGTGGGCAAGTTGACTTCTGTTCAGGCTCCTTTCTAAGGTTCCCTGGGTATGTTTAGTTAAATTTGCCTTAGCGTTCTGTGTGACTGCTCTCTGCAGGCTTCTCTCTTGTTAAGAAGCCTACAGCCTAGACTGTCCAACTTCTTCAGTGTTCTCTGAGGTCTGTTCCATACGAATGTGTTTTTTACCCTGTATTGGCTGGCAGAAAGTTGCCCCAGCCCCTGCGTGCAGAGCAAGAGGTCCTAAAAAATATCATGTCTCTCTATTGGGTTTTCTTAGATTGCAGACCTGAGAAAGAAGACCTTGTTAGCCAGAGCCGCTGCTGGTGTAAGCCAGCTGGGCAGTGAGCAGACTGTGGGCAAAGCTAATTTCAGCAATTAGATCCACGGGTCTGCTGCAGAGACTGTCTGCAAGCTGCCTGCGTGCCCTTCCTCCTCCTAGCACTTCTGTATTTTTCTTACCAGGTAATGTTCTTTGTTATGGCTGGCGGAGTTGCCCCGCCCAGAGAGGTCCCGGAGCAGGGAAGCCAGCTTTGGTGCACTCCCCATGCGCTGTTGTTTGGAGCTCAGGGATCACACCAACTCTGGGCCGCAGCCCATGCAGAAGGCTACTGCTGACAGTCTCTGACCCTGCCCCTCTGTCTGGGAATGCAACAGGGGGCGGGGGGGGGGTGCCGTCACCTGGGGCACTAGGAGGAACCACTCGCACACTGCCCATGCTCCCGAGCCGGATATCGAGAGTAAACAAGGCAACTTCTCACCCACCTCTGCCGAGGTCTGCCACTGGCGTTAGCTCCGCACTCCATATGGATTGAGCTGCGGGTACACTCTCTCCTCGGCTTAAACATCTCCGCCCAAGCCCAGCTTTTTCCCCCATGCCCTCAGCCCTCACTTTTAAGTGAAAGTAGCCCTTGCTCAGGTCAGTGAGGCAGGCAGAGTGCTCCATTCTCCGTCTTATTTCCTTCAGAATGGACCATATATTTAGCCACCACTTCTCCCAATCGTACCTTTGTTTGGTGAATGTGCATTTCAGATGCTCCTGGGATTGTTTTTCTGTCTCTAGTTGTTGAATTCATTGATATTTCAGGGAGAGGTATCAGAAGCCCTCCTCATGGTGCCATTTCTCTGACGTCACTCTAAGAACACTTTAAGGGTAAGCTTTATGACATACTGTTTGAGAGTGTGACCAGAGAACCAAGATATATGGTTTCAGATCCTGACCACACTATCATGTATCATGTCCACTTGTGCTTGGGCAAGTTACTTAAGTCTCTGTTTCCTCATTCATGTATTAGAAATATTAATAGTGCTTACCTTACAAAATTATTGTAAGAAGTAAATGAGATGTTTGTTTATACTTCTTAGCCTAACTAAATAAATGTTAACTCTAAAAATATCTCAATAGATGTTTACTATTAATATTAGTCACAGCATTATAAAAAAGACATTATTTGGACTCAGCTGATAAACCAGACGCTTGTTATCAATTTTTCTGACTATTGGACTAGTTTCTGGTTTCCTTTTCAAATCCACAGTCTTGCTCACCCCCTCATTCTGTAATATAGAACCTTTCTAAAATGCAGCATCCACTACTTTCCCCACTGTATTACCCCTCTATGCTTCCCATTACTTTGAGAATAAAGTTCAAATTTCACCGGATGGCATTCAAAGAGCACGCAGCTGCTCTCCAGCCACCTCTCCAGCCTCATGTCTTGGGACTGTCATTCACATCTTTCTCATTGTACCCTGCCTTTTACAAATCAGGACTTTCGCCAGGTCCTGCTTGCATTGCTCAATCTACTTTGTGGCTCACACTACTCTTTTTGCTGGAAAATTCTTTACTTAACATTTCTCTCTTTCACACAGCCCTTCTAAAAGCTCATCATTGTTAAGAGCTTGGTTTTTCTCTTTTTATTGTATTTATAAATGAAAATGCCACATTATTTTTTTTAAGTGAGAAGAGGGAGATAGAGAGACAGACTCCCGCATGTGCCCCAACTAGGATCTTCCCGGCAGTCAGAGGCTGATGCTTGAATCAATTGAGCGATCCTCAGCGCCCAGGGCCTATGCTAGAACCAATCAAGCCACTGGCTGTGAGAGGAAGAAAGAAAGAAAGGGGAGAAGGATGGGAAGAGAAGCAAATGGTCACTTCTCATGTATGTTCTGAATGGGTATTGAACGTGGGAGGTCTGCACGCCAGGCCAACGCTCTATCCACGGAGCAACAGGACAACGCCTACATTTTTCATGAACTCTAATACCATCTCAGATTTGAATTATAACTGCTTTCCTTTGTTTTTACTAAATATTTAGAATTTGTATAATTTTATCTAGAATCACATTTAGTTGTGACATGTGTGTATCCACTTAATTTTATTTGATTGGTATGAGATACAGATGCAATTATTTTACATATAAAATTATCTCAATAATTTTATTATTAAATAATAATACCAATTATTATTTAATAATTATCAGTTATTTCAATATCACATATGGAATAACCCATCTTTTTCCACTGAACTGATCTGCTACTTTCATCACAGGTTGAGTTTCCATATATGTACAGTTATCTTTCTAGGCTGCCTCTCAGAATTTACACTCCTTAGGGAGACAAGTTTATCCTAGTAATTTTGAGTTACCACCACCACCAATGCCAAACTTATAGCTCCTACTTGGTAGATGCTTAATAAGTATTTACTGAACTTAATTAAAACAAGCCTATTATTGTTTAAAGCCCTTTTGACTTATAGTGCCTTAGATCTAATAAGAGGATTCATGACAAATTTATATTTGCTAGCTCTGAAAGGACATATCAATTAGATTTGTTTGTATTACAAAGCCAAAGGAACTTGCTTAATCTTTTTATAACTGTTTACTTGAATTAGATTTCAATTATAGCATTAGATTGAGATCTAGAACAGAGAACATACCATTTGAATTTGAAGCAACAAAAATTCTCATTTGAAAACTAAAGATTAGAAAATAGTTTTCAAAATTTATTTGAAAACATGGAGATGCTTTATGAAACAAAATATTAAAAGTCTGTTAACATCTTGATGGAAATAAAACCATGTAGTACCAAAGTAAACCGGTTGTTATGAAAAATCATATACATTCTTTTTTATATATATATATATATATTTTTTATTATTATTAATTCTAATGGGGTGACACCAATAAATCAGGGTACATATGTACAATGAAAACATCTCCAGGTTATCTTATCATTCAATTGTGTTGCATACCCATCACCAAAAGTCAAATTGTCCTCTGTCACCTTCAAACTGGTTTTCCCTGTGTCCCTCCCCTCCTCCCTATCCCACTCTTCCCTCCCTCCCCCCATCCCAAAACCACCACTCTCTTGTCCATGTCTCATATTCTCACTTTTATGTCCCACCTATGTATGAAATCATGCTGTTCTCAGTTTTTCTTTTTTTCTGATTTACTTATTTCACTCCGTATAATGTTATCAAGGTACATCCATTTTGTTATAAATGATCTGATGTCATCGGTTCTTATGGCTGAGTAGTTTTCCATAGTATATATGTACCATAGCTTTTTAATCCACTCGTCTTCTGACGGACACTTGGGCTGGTTCCAGATCTTCACTATTGTGAACAATGCTGCCACGAACATGGGGGCACATTTCTTCTTTTCGAACAGTGCTATGGTGTTCATAGGGTATATTCCTAAAAGTGTGATAGCTGGGTCAAAAGGCAGTTCGATTTTTAATTTTTTGAGGAATCTCCAAACTGTTTTCCACAGTGGCTGCACCAGTCTGCATTCCCACCAGCAGTGCAGAAGGGTTCCCTTTTCTCCACATCCTCGCCAGCATTTATTCTGTGTTGTTTTGCTGATAAGTGCCATTCTGACTGGTGTGAGGTGATATCTCATTGTGGTTTTAATTTGCATTTCTCTAATGATTAGTGATGTTGAGCATTTTTTCATATGCCTATTGGCCATCTGTATGTCCTCTTTGGAGAAATTTCTATTCATTTCTTTTGCCCATTTTTTGATTGGGTTGTTTGTCTTCCTGGTGTTGAGTTTTATAAGTTCTTTATAAATTTTAGTTATTAACCCCTTATCAGATGTGCTGTCGAATATGTTCTCCCATGGTGTGGTTTGTCTTTTTATTCTGTTCCTATTGTCTTTAGCTGTGCAAAAAATTTTTAGTTTGATATAGTCCCATTTGTTTATCTTGCCTTTTATTTCAGTTGCCCGTGGAGATAAATCGGCAAATATACTGCTGCTACAGATGTTGGAGAGCTTGCTGCCTATGTTTTCTTCTAAGATGCTTATGGTTTCACGGCTTACATTTAAGTCTTTTATCCATTTTGAGTTTGTTTTTGTGAATGGTGTAAGTTGATGGTCTAGTTTCATTGTTTTGCAGGTAGATGTTCAGTTTTCCCAGCACCATTTGTTAAAGAGGCTGTCTTTACTCCATTGTATGTTCTTTCCTCCTTTGTCAAATATCAGTTGTCCATAAAGCTTTGGGTTTATTTCTAGGTCCTCTGTTCTGTTCCATTGATCTATGTGCCTGTTCTTATGCCAGTACCAGGCTGTCTTGAGTATAATGGCCTTATAGTAAACCTTGATATCTGGAAGAGTGATACCTCCTGCTTTATTTTTTCTTTTTAAGATTGCTGAGGCTATTCGTGTTTTTTTTTTGGTTCCATATAAATTTTTGGAATATTTGTTCTATATCTTTGAAGTATGTCATTGGTATTTTAATTGGTATTGCATTGAATTTATAAATTGCTTTGGGTAATATAGACATTTTAATGATGTTTATTCTTCCTAGCCATGAGCACGGTATATGCTTCCACTTGTTTGTATCTTCCTTGATTTCTTTTATCAATGTTTTATAATTTTTCGAGTACAAGTCCTTAACCTCCTTGGTTAAATTTACTCCTAGGTACTTTATTTTTTTGATTGCAATAGTGAAGGGGATTGTTTCCTTAATTTCTTTTGCTGATATTTCATTGTTGGTGTATAGAAATGCCTCTGATTTCTGAGTATTAATTTTATATCCTGCCACCTTGCTGAATTCATTTATAAGGTTCAGTAGTTTTTTGACTGAGACTTTAGGATTTTCAATATACAATATCATATCATCTGCAAATAGTGACAGTTTTACTTCTTCTTTTCCAATTTGGGTGCCTTTTATTTCTTCTTCTTGTCTGATTGCTGTAGCTAGTAATTATTTTGTAGTAATTATTTTGAGGTCACTGAAAGCCTTTTATTTTTAAAAAATAAAATTATTATCTTAAAAATAAAATGAGTAATATAAATTACTTAATTTAAAAAAACTGCACCTTGTGATTTTGACAATGCACCTCATTAAGCGAAATAAGTAAATTAGAAAAAAAACCAAGAACTGTATGATTTCATACTTAGGAAGGACATAAAAATGAGACTAAGAGACATTTACAGGAGTATGGTGGTAACGGGGTTGGGGGTGGAAGGGGAGGGGTACAAAGAAAACCAGTTAGAAGGTGACGGAAGACAATCTGACTTAGGTTGATGGATATGCAACATAATTAAATGTCAGAATAACCTGGAGATGTTTTCTCTGAACATATGTACCCTGATTTATTAATGCCACCCCATTAAAATTAAAAATTAAAAAAAAGAAAAGTTTCAAAAATACAAGATCAATGTAGAAATATTTATATTTATATATATCTTTCACTATTGTTGGCTATTTTAAAGAGAAATACATATTGAGTTCAAGATTAGCTGTTAATGATGGTGAATGTAAATCTTTATCTGAGTACCTATCTTTTGAATTTCTACTTTTAGCCATTTCTTGTTTTATCTGTATTTTATTTCATACTAACTTATAATATGGTTGATAAATAACTTGTACTAGAAGTAGGAGAAATTTCAGCTCTGTCATTTTTCTAAAATTCCCTTATGCACAAATTATAAGGCTTTGTTTAAACAGTAATTCCCTTACATTTATTAAGGGATATTTTAGTCAACATAGAGGAACATACTCTGGACTTCCATTTAACCGGTTATGTGGAAGGAATCATCTGGAGGTAAAGAAATGCCTGAAGGTACTCTCAAGGACTCTAAGCAATGGAACTCTCCCATAAATACTGGTACAAGTATTTCTGCAATACTTCTGAAAACTGATTTAAAAGTTCAATAACAACTACAAAAATGTTCATAATCCTACTTCTGAGAATTTATGTTAAGTGAACTGTCAGTAAAACACAAAAGGTTTTCATTTAAAAATGAATACTTTCAAAGTAATTAAAATTTTTAACTGAAAAAAAGGGGAAACAATTTGTATTAACTCACACACTAGAATAATAGGCAGCCATTAACATAGTATTCCTAAAATATTTCATGACATGAGAAAAGCTTATAATAATAAGTAAAAACATCAGGGTACGAAACAGTATATACAAGGGAAAATCTAAATGTAGGGAAAATTGTCAGTTAGTACATTTTCTTTTTTCCTTTGTTCTGTTCTTTAAATTGCAAATTCTCAACAACAAAGTATTGTATTTATAATAATAAATTTTTCTTATAAAGGTATTTAAAAAATTAATCCTTATAATACTGCCACCTGGAGATAACCATTATAAAAATTTTAGTCTCTTCCAGTATTTTTTCTGTGCATGTAAATATATTTGATATCATACTACATATGCAATTGTAAACTACATATACAATTACCCTGTTTTTTAATATTCTCATTAGAGAAAAAGCACACAATCTGTATAGAATTGTCTTAAGAGGTCTTTGAGTTGAATAGATATTGCTTAAGTGTTGATTTGCTGCTGACTGGCAAAATTATATATAATTGTGTTTGTGTTTGATTACACTTAACAAAAATCTCAATTGACTTAACCAAACGGGGTTATGGGACTTAGGCAAGCATGGACTGGTGAAGTACTCCAGCATTGCATCAAGATCCAGGCTTTTCCAGCCTCCTTCTACTACTCCTAACTTGTGGTTTTCAGCCTCAATTACAAAATGACTGCTCCACTTACAAGCTTCACTTGCTCAGCTGAGAGCAGAAGATGGGAAAGATGAAGGCCAAAGGCTGAAAATGCTCATTCCAGTTGAGTCTTCTGTGAGAGAGGCAATTTTTACTTAAGTTGCATTGGCCATAATTAGGTCCATGACCAGCCTCAATTTTGTTAGTTTGATGGTTGAATATATTTGGTTGAGCACATTGCAACCCCAAAATAAAACTGGAGTTCTGTTAGTAGGAAGACAGGAGAACAGACTTTAGGTAAGCAAGCGGCAGAGACTAAACCATAGCTGCATAACCCTCAGCAAAGCAATTAGCCTAGCTAATATTCAGTTTTTTCACACTTGAAATGGGATCAAGAAACTATCTCTTAGGGTGGTTGTAAGAACTGGAGGCATGTAAAATGATTGGCTCAATGCCTAGCATACATAAGTATTCAAGAAATTTCAGCTTTTATTCCAACTCATAACTGTAATAATCTATCATATGGATGGACCTCAATTCCATTGGCAATGTTAAATTATTTTGGTTATTTTATATCTCTATAGCTCTTCCACTTAATTATTTTTATTTAAATTAATGTTGCGATGAAAAACTGTGCATAATTTTTTCTTTAGTTTGTATTATATCCTTAAGAAAATTTCATAGAAATTAAATTAATGGATCAAAAGTTTGAACAATTTTGACACTTGATTCATCTTAATGGTTTTCTCTCCAAAATCTTTTTTGCACAATACGACCATTCTCATTTTAAAATGTCAACTCACATTCTACTGTACCGTGTCCTGGCCTGGCCCATAAAATTCCCTCACATGTTGCTCTCCACGTTCAATTCCCCTTTTGGCTGCTGTCATAAGAACAATGATGGAAACTTTAGAAGCCATATATTTAATGCCCGAACTCTCCTTCATCTGGTCCCTGGATAACTCCCTGAGGCCTCCTTCAGCTGGTGCCTGAACCCAGCCTCTGTCTTCCCTTGCAGAGACATTGCATAAGCAAACAATTGACTTCTATTACAACAGTTCAGTTCTACACTCAAGGCCCATGGATCTCTAAGGTGACCGTACATAGAATTTAGTGGGTCTGTAAACTTGGAATGGGAAAATTATTATTTTCACTAATGTCTTTACTCCAATCAGGCATTTTCTTCTATTAGAAATATAGGCAACAAATCAGTAATATTAGCAATATTTGTGACAGGTATTTTTTGTATCACACTACAATTGTAGCAGTACCTGAAATTTAGTTCATACTCATCAAGACTTTGAAATTATGGTAGTAAGTAAACCTTGTGCTATATTTTGTTATTTAATGGTTTTATAAAGAAGCATCTTTATTATTATGTTATTTTAATATTTTATGGCTGCATTTGAATATTTTATTTTATATATTTGAAAGCATTATTCAGTCACCAGACTGCTAATGTGGTCCTGGTACAAGAATGCCTGTTTATACTATGGTTGAGCCATTTTATGTTTTCTGGTTTTTTTATTATATCTTTTAACGTTACTGCGACTTATATAAGTAATGAATGTTGTTGTTGGGGTTTGGGTGTTGTAAAGTTAAAGCTGATGTCATTTCAAATGTATCTATTTTATATATAAATTCTATAAGATGATCACTTTTGTTGCAAATATCTTGTCTTTTAATTGTATGATGTTTGATGTATAATATCAAATGTGGACAATTCTATTAATCTCTTTTGTGTGTGATTTTTATATTACTTTCTCACTTAAGAAATCCTTCCTCAACCAAGAATTGGTTACAAAGTGCTAAGATTTGTTACCTAAGAGGTTGTGCCATTCACAGTGTAGTCCACACGAATACAGTCCCTGAGATGTGCAGCATACAAGCTGAGAAACTATCTCCACCAACCTCAATTTGTTCAACAATTTGTATATTTTATACACATTTAATTTTTTTACCCATTTGAAGTCTATTTTATTCTCTATTGTACAATAGATAAAAAGGAGGGATAACATTTTTATCACCAACGTATGAGTAAATAATTCTATTTCCTTAAGAACATATTAAGTCTTCAAAATATTTGGGCCTGTTTTTGAACCATTTAATCTTGTACCATACTATTTTTTAATGTTATTTTATATTACAGTTTAATAGCTCATCAGGTGAGTTTTTATTACTCATAATCTTTAAGTTTTTGACATTCTGAAGAAATATTCTTGCCAAATGCATTCTCAGCAGAATGGAACTGTTTGACAGTTTCAGAAAAGACCTGTATGGCCAAACCAAGAATAATTTCAAGATTGTTTTGTATATTTGGCCCTGCCAGAAGTATTGTATTTATATTTTATCCAAAAATTTGAGTGACCTTGTGTCAGCATTTTTTTTTTACTTAGACTTAGTGTGATAAAAAGAACTTTGGAATAAAAGTCAGAAATCCTCAACTTGAAACCATCTTTTATTCTTTCCAGGTGCATAACCTTAGACAAGTTGCTTATTGTCTTAGAGTCTTAGTTTCTTCATGGTTAAACCTGAGTATAATATCTATTCTGTCTATTAAATGGGGCTGCTGTGAAGAATGAGATGTTTAAAAACTGCATCTCTTTAAAAATTACAATGTATCACAGGCAACAAATTAATATTTAATTAACATTACTATTTTACTGGAGCTGTAGAGGTATTTGTTGTCACATTTGTATCACCACATTCTCTAGAGCAGAATTTGATACGAGACAGATATGTCTTGGATATTTTCCAAGATTCAGTTTTACTGGAGAAGCCAAAAAGATCTCATTATAAGTTAGTTTCATGACATGGACTCTGAGAATGGTATTAGACATAGGTTACAATTATATATTTTCCAGTACTTGAATAGGGTAATTAGAGGAAAAAATTAATTACCTGACCTGACCTGACTCAAAGTTAAAATTGGGAGAAGGAACCTAAGAGAAAGTTATACAAAGAAAAATGAGAGCTTGGTTTTAGATGTGAGAAAACTTTTGGAATAAGGGTCAAGATTCCAAATGGTTGAGTTGTCAAATTTATATGTGTCAAAGTCGCATGTAGCAAGGAGCTTGAGGGCAAGGAAAACAAGTGGTGATATATTCAGTACCACTTGTTGTAGAGCTGCATTTTCTTTGCCGAGCACACTCCTTGGAGACACTGTATATAGCACACTATATCTTTCAAAATTATATGTACAAATTGTGATTGATATGTTTCCACACTAAAATTACTATTATGTGAGTATAGTCTTCTGTTGTTGTAGAAAAAATTTCCATAAGCATCAACAGGAGGAGTACCTTTTCCTAAAAAATGATGCCTAAAACTGTAAATATGTTTTAAAAAATTGAGGTGCGTTCCTTAAACAGACTCCACATGAAGTCTTCTGTTGCTTTTTTACAAATAAGAAATGTTTTGACCAATTATGAGAGGAAATAGTGAGGGAACTAGTGATTTATGGATTCCAACTATGTGTCACCCACACACAAGTAGTATGTTATAATCTTAGCATTAAATGCTTCCACACATAATAGCTTTGCGAGTTGATTTCTAAGTTTACCAATGTTAGCTTTATAAAGCAGAGGCCGGTTTTCATAGTGTACAGAGTCTAGAGCAGGGGTGCTTAATACCTCGATCGTGATCTACTGGTCGATCGTGAAAGAAATGTGGGTAGATTGCATGACATTAAAAATACATTTGTCTTTTGATTGGCATACAGGGTAGCCAATCTGACGTCTGAACTTTTGACACCCTATGCATGTGCATTAAAACGCGCTAACTTGTTCAGTTACATTGCTGCATAGTTAGCTTTCAATTTATTTAAACTGAATACAACAAAGGGTATAAAAATGAGTGCCGTAGCTGGTCCGAGTAAGAAACATAAAACCTACCACTTTCATACAGAATGGAAGGGGCATTTTTTTCACTATGTCATATTCTAAGTGCGTTTGCCTCATCTGTCTGTGTGCCATTGCTATTCCAAAGAAGGGAAATGTGGAGTGGCTTTTTCGGACTGTTCATAAAAACTATGACATTGACTTTCCTCCGAAAAGAGAGCTGAGAAGGAGAAAGGTGAAAGAAGAATACACAATATTAAATAGTAATAATAGCAACTTAAATAATGATAATATAGAAGAAATAAATTTATGTTTTGCATTTTTGTTGTAAGTATATCATTTTGACTTGGCCATCTTATAAGTAGCTCGCAAGCTGAAAAAGTGTGGGCACTCCTGGTCTAGAGTCAGCAAAACTGGTTTTTGAAACTAATTCTAGTTCTTCTATACTGTAAACATTTTTGACCTTCCAAATTTAAGCTTGATTTTTTACTTTAGAATGAGAACAATGCTACTGCTGCTATCAGTACAGTGGGCAGAGGAAAGGTGGAACAGAATTCACTCAATTGTTCTGAAGTACACAGCACATCTCATCAGTGCAGTAAAAGCTGAATGATGAGACAGTCTCTGTACCCCTCTGCTGGGCTGTAATGAGCACATGAATATTTCTTCCATCAAACAAGGCAGATGGCTTACCTTTAGCAATCAGTGCAAACATTTCAGAAAGAATGATGTTAAAACAAATATTCTGCATGTTTCTTATTAACTTTTTGACTTATGGAATCTTTCTTTATCTCATGTGTCAAGCAAGTAGCTCCTTGGAGGTGGTGCAGAGCAGGGTTTGTGATAATATCTCTAAGAAAAGCAAAACTGTTTATCTGCTTCTGATGCAGAACTGTTACATGTCATTGCTTTTCATATTGCTAAATGTTGATTATCTTTTTCATGGGAATTATTAATAAAAATATCTAGGGCCTCATTTTAAGTTTCATCACTTTGTTTGTTTGAAATTGCTAAGATTGTGTTCCAGAAATGTTTAAATCATGAATTAAAAAAATATTGGCTTTGTAACTACCCCTAAGAACTACAGTTGTAGTATCTCCAAATGTTCTTTTTGATAACACAGATTGTCTACAGGTGTACTTCATATACTCTGAACAACTGTCTCACACGCATGCTTCTCATCTATCTCATTCCAAGAAAGCAGAAAAGGATTTTTTTTTAATTTAAAATTTCTCCCACCAGGCCATTGCTTCTATTATATTATCTTCTTAATGAGAGACTAACTTAACTTTTCTGTTGTTGTTGAATCAAGGTTGAAAGAATATGAATTTAATTTATTTAAAGGTTACTTTTATCACACATTTAAAAAAAAACAAAATAAAAGAAACCTCGTGGTGATTCTGACCAATCTGTTTTAACTCTCATATCTTTCCTTTTCTTTTTTATGTATGTGATTGCAAACAAGTAGTTGAAATTAAGAGACAAGTGAAAGAATGAGCCCCAGTGGGGTCCCCTTGGGACATCTGCTCTCTGAGCCCACAGTGCAAGATTTACCCTTGGGAAACCACCATCTCCTTTTTCTCAGTATCCTAAGATACCCTTGCTTGTAAGGATACTCTAAAAACACATAGATAATCGTTTTTATTATTATTTTTATTTTTACAGGGACAGAGAGAGCATCAGAGAGAGGGATAGATAGGGACAGACAGACAGGAACGGAGAGAAGTGAGAAGCATCTATCATTAGTTTTTTGTTGCCGTTGTGACACCATAGTTGTTCATTGATTGCTTTCTCACATGTACCTTGACCGCGGGCCTTCAGCAGACCGAGCAACCCTTGCTGGAGCCAGCAACCTTGGGTCCAAACTGGCGAACTTTTGCTCAAGCCAGATGGGCCCATACTCAAGCTGGCGAGCTCGGGGTCTCGAACCTGGGTCTTCCGCATCCCAGTCCAAAGCTCTATCCACTGTGCCACCGCCTGGTCAGGCACACATAGATAATCTTATTTGAAACTTTCTACTTTCCAATCAGACTCCAGGAATCAGGGTCATCAGTAAATGACATATTTACTGTCATTTGTCTACAAGTTTATAGTGTTCGAATTTTACCATATAAAGAAACCCATTGCTTCCTCATTTGGCATTTTCTTATGATCATACATTCCTTTCGGCTTTCCAAAGTGCTTTCACAAAAAAATAGAAAGTAACTGTTTCCCTGGGAGAGTAACATTGTCATATGTATCCACCTTAGGCATTAAGGAAGTTAAAATAAAAAATAATTCAAAATAATTTTTAAATGTTCAAAGTCTGTTTGACAATATCAGGTAAACATGACATTATTACTGGTTCATCTTTTCACTCCTCAATTAATGCAGTATGTTCACAATACTTCATAATTTGCTGTCTAATTTTACTTGAAATCTTTCCAAAATCTTGATTATCTGGGCTAGGGAGGATCTGAAATAGAATGATTGAGCTCACTTTATAAATCACTCTCAACGACAACACTTTGGCACTTTCAGTAATAGTCTTAACTTTCCTCTTGAACGGTTTAACATTTACAAGAGCAAGTAGCATGAGTATCTTATGTAAGCATCTCTTTTTGATAATTTAAAAAGTATTATTTAAACCAATGAAATTACTGAAAGAAAATAAAAAACAGTAATAATAATAATTTATTAAGCATTCCTATTTTTAAATTCCTTTTCAAGGCACCTAACATACCTTAGGTAATTTCACTCTCATAACAACTCTATGGGAAAGTTCAACTATTATTTCTATTTTATAGATGAGGAAATTGAAACACAGTGTACTTTTATCGATGAGTAGAGCCAACTTGCTCAAGGTAAGATGGCAAAATATTGCACTTGTTTTGACTAAAAAACCTATTTAATAAGTGGAACATTCATTTTTGAAAATAATAAACTTTTTTCCAAATAGCAAAATGCCTTAGAGAACATATGGCAATTCAGAACTCTCCTGTGCATACTATAGATTTGGAGTATTGTTTGTGCAATTCAAAGGACTAAGAGTATTACCTTAGACAAATCATCTTAATTGCTTATAACTTCAGTTTTCAGTCTGTCATATCATCAATATTAATATAAATATATGCAAATTAAAATAAACTAATAAACATGTAAGGACCTAATAGCAGCAGACTTATGTTAGGTTCTTCATAAATATTATTTTAATTTTCTCCTTTCTGCAGATCCAATACCCAAATTATATACTTTGGTTGTCACACTGCACTGAAAATTAACATCTAGTTTATTATAATTTTTTATTTAAGAATCCTTGCTCTTAAATTTTTCATGCTTCAATACCTCATTTTATAACTAAACCCTATTTTATAATTTAGCTTCATGTGCCTATATTCTACTCCAAATCTTTCTTTAATAGTATAGCTTTTGTCAGATTCAATAGTTCAAATTTCTAACAGTTAATTGAGGAGAAAAATGACTTTTGTCCTTATTAAATGTATTTTCTACTCATGTATGATAAAAACAATTCTCACACTCAAAGTCTATGATTATACTTCAGATGTTAGTGAGACTCCTCATCCTCCAAAGAGGAACTGAAAACATCAGCTCCTGCTGCTGGGCTCAAGCTCTGGGCCACTGCTACCTTCTGCTCAGCAGGCTTTGCAGCTCCAGCCTCAGCCTCAGTCTCCTGCTGTTTCTGGCTCTCCACAATATCCAGGGCAATCTGCAACTCACGAACCTGGTTGGCCTCCTCTGGTGCTTGCTTCAGCTCCAGGGTCAGCCTCTCTTTCTCCCACGTTTGCTCCAGCTACTTCCACTGCTCGGCCTGCAGGTCCTGAGCAGCCTCTTCCATAGAGCTCTCAGTTTCCTCACACATGGGTGTAAAAGCCAGCCATCCTACAGTCCCCAGAAGGACAGCCATAGGGAACCATAATAGCAGCCAGTCCACTACTCCACTGCTCAAAGGTGGTGGTGGCTCCATACTGATCTTACCAAATCCTGCCACAGAGTATGCCAAATGTAAAGCCAGGAATCAGGGCCATCATCACAGCCTCCTGGCCAGTGCAGGTTCACATTGGATTCAGACAGATGGTAATGAAACAATGGAGCCAAAAACTGGTGAGCCATCATCTTTAATTCTAGCTTGCACCCAGCAAGCAAGCAAAAACACTGGGCTCCAAAACCCACTCATTCAGTGCTCACAAAGCTACTGACTTATCCAAGATTCCTAGCATTAAAGGCTTCTAGCTCACCAGACTTATTCACCTCTATTCCCCATCTCCTTCTCCAGCACAAACTCTGCACAAACTGGCTTCTTCCTCAGCACTCCGCCATCTTGGCTGCTTCTCCTGGCCTCCTCCATGTGGCCTTACTCTGCTCTCATTTCTAATGCTAACCTCAGGAACCGAGAGAGCAAGCTCCTGGCCTGCCCCACTTTATAGTGTAGAAATCCAAACCTTTAATCCAATCTACAAACAAGGAAATCTCTGATACAAAGTCACTTATCTGAGAGATACTGGGAGGATTCCTCATGAGAGTGTACCACCCCACATCATCCAATCAGTCAAGGGTGTGGGGAAAAGCTTACTCTTAAAACTTACATGTGGGCAGCACCGTCTTTAACAAAGTGAGCATAATATATGTTTTCTGCCCAACAGACATTATAAAAATCTTTAAGTCATATTTTATCATAATTTTCTTTCATTATTTTTATATATCATAATTTTCTTTGTTCATTTTATGCCATTTGTATCATCTCTAAACCATTTTGTTTATTTTTACATTCGTCAGGTTTAAATAAAACTGCATTACCAGTACAACTGGTTTATTATTTGCAAAACATACAAAATTACAAAATACAGGTGCATACAAAAACTGCTCCAGATGCAGAGCAGTCGCGGCTAGCTAGCAATGGTGGTTGTAAAGTCGAATGGTCATAAGTTGCATAGGTCGTAAGTCAATCAATACCTGTAGAAATAATACGAGATGTAGTTGAAGTAGAACCATTATGACCATTGTTTAAATCATTATGTATTCAATAGGCTTTTTTGTTCATTGTTTCCTAAGAGCATAATCAGCAGATGTATGTAAGTTTGATAGAAAAATGTGTTTTATGATCCAAATAACTAATTTCAAAATTGACATTTTAACTCCCATAACCCATTAAAAAAGTTCACATCTACCAGAATTTAGCAGTTTAAAGTGGTCTGCATATCTTGTGGTGTTTTTGGATGGTGTTTTATTATCACTGAATTTCTTCCCTTGTAATTCTCTTGCTTAGCATTGACAGTCAAGGTAAGTAAAAGTTAACAATTTATTCTCAAAGTCTATCTATTAAAGCGCTTTTCTTTCTTTTTTCTAGATGGATGAAAATTTTAAAAGAATTCTACATAATGATAAATAAAAAAGGGGTCAAGGTTCTGAACAAAATTGGTGAGGGGCTGCCTGTTTGACCTTATGTTGGTTATCTCAGCTTTCTGTAAGTCATATTCCACATCTACCTTGTTTGTAAAATACAGAAAAGTCCTTGAGAAATGCATTATGTTACAGTGTATGCTCGCCTTTGAGAAGAGTGTGTTAGAGACCTCATCATCCACTTTTTGAACACAAATAAAACCAACCCATGTTCCTGGAAATGCATAGACTGTCAGGGCTACAAAGAAAGAATGCATTTCATATAGCAAATGCTTTTACCAAGTAAATGTTGTGTGTTGTAGTTCAGTTACTGACGAAGAGGGGCTGAGAATCTTTTATCTGATGAATCGTGATATTCATCTTTCTATAGCCAAAGAAATTGCTCTATCACAAGGAGAAATAAAGAATAAAATATATATGGGCATACTCTTATTTAACAAAACCTAAGGAAAGCTAATTGTTCCAAGCTGAGGTCAGAAAGAATATGACAAAAATAAAAATGTGAATTTGTTTTACAAATTTGTCCACTATTTGACACATAACAAATGACCCATCCAGGGGCCTGTTTTTGAACAGGGCTGCAATGATTGTTGAATGTTTATAAGAGTGGGCAAAATAAACTGAGCAGAGTAATCCTCAGGCAATTCAAATGCAGATTACATGCATGGAGGCAATGGTTGGGAACTTGCAGTTACAATGGGTAAAATCGCTGACTTTAGTCATTAAGACTAAGTGTTAAATATATGTTTGCTTTGTTAGGGATGAATCAGACTGCACAACAATTGTCTGTGGTTACAGTATTTGACTAAAGAGCAGATATGTGTTCTGAGTGCCTGGCAAGTGTTCTCACCTTGCATGATACCCCCCCCCCCCAAATAAAAGAGTTCCTATTACTTTTTCTATTGACCAAGTAATGTGATCATTCTTAGGGCACAAAAAAAAAATCATATATTGTATATTATACCAGTTGAGGAATACACATTAAGCCACAATGTGATGAAACTACAGTTAGTTAATATTTTTGAACATAGGGAATATTAAAAATGGTATGTTAAAAATGAGATATCAAACTATAGAATTCATAATACTTTGATTTGATTTACAAGAATGGTAAGGAAATGTCTCTCCTGTAGAAAGACTATAACTTCTGAGAAATGAGCTCAACAAGTCTGTATTAACAAACTATCTAGGCCTAGTACTATGCAACACATTGTGAAGGATAAATGAATAAATTCAAGAAGGAAGAATCAACAATAAAAGAACATTTCTTATGAAAAACAACTATAGGGGCATGATCAAGTACTATACTGTAAGACCAGTATTGTAAATCCTACAGGAATTTTAAAAAGATCATTCAAAATAAAATGAAATGAAAAGTTTTGATGATATATTTTATATTAGATCAGTTGGGAACCAGTATAGTGTGATGGAAAATTAACTATATAATTTTAGGAAAGTTGCATTTTATTTTGAGCTTCACCTTCATTATTTGCAAGTTAAAAATCACTAGTAAGAATATAAAATGCTTACTGACAATATATTTCATTCAGAATTTCAAACTAAACTTTCAAACCAGGTTATGACCCATTATTTCACTATTTATTTATTTATTTATTTATTTATTTATTTATTTATTGTGAGAGAGAGATAGATAGTGAGATAGGCAGGGACAGAGATAAAAATCATCAACTCATAGTTATCCCATACTCAAGCCAGTGACCTTGGGGTTTCAAATCTGGGACCTCAGCATCCCAGATGACACTCTATCCACTGCACCACCACCTGGTCAGGCCATTATTTCACTTTTAATGTCTTACCTTTGTGTTCACCAAATAAAAAATTACCAAATCAAAAGATGAGGCTCCAGATCTGAAGTTCTATATGTCAAATTGATTGATTGAAGTTGGTGAGGCCTACACAAAATATAACTATCTATTAAATTAACAACAAAAAATAGATAAGGCAGTGCTTATGGCAGTCTAGTAATTGCACAATTGCTGATGAAGTTATACTTCAGAATGCAAATTAAAAATGCCTATTTTGTTCATATTCTTTAACCTAATAATTCCACTTTAAGTTACCTAAGTTTTAATGTATAGTATAGAAAATCTATTAGTATAAAGTTACTGGCCTCAACCTTGTTCAATTGAGCAAAGCATTATACTCAACTAAATAAAAAATGGAGAACCAATTAAGGAAATTGATGGAATATCTTGAAACTACTAAAACTTATAGTTATGGGAAAAAGAAGATAAAAGAGTGTGAAAAGTCACACAGAGGAAGTGTTAAGAATTGCCCATTGAGACTCTGAAGGCTAAAGGTACCTTAAAATTTCAAGTCTGTCTGTACCCCATTGCTACACAAGGTGACAAGATGGCGATGGAGTAGGCAGACATTCCAACTTCCACCTCCCAGAACCAAAGTGAATTAAAAGTTAATTTAAGAACAATCATCTGGGAAAACAAACTTTGGCCTAAACCAAGAGGAATCTATAACCAAATATCACTGAAGAGTCCACATTGAAACTAGTAAGAAAAGTAGAAATGCTGAGAGGGCTTCCTAGCTCCTGGGAGCAAGCAGCAGCCCTGAGGGACTCATGTGGCGGGAGGGGAGTTTCCTGGAGAGGGGAGGGTTCTATGCCCTAGGACGAAAGCTCCAGCCTGCAGTCCCAGAGCCTAGAAGAGGCATACAGCTAGTATTTAGATCCAAAACAAGCCAGGATACTGTTTGTGAGAAAGAGAAAGATTTCTCAGACTCAGGATTCATCTTAAAGAGACTGTGAAAAAAACCTCTTTCACAACCACTCACCTGGGGCTTTAGGGGATGGGGAGAGCTGAGAGAACCAGAGTAGCAGGAAAAGAGAGTAATCTAGGAGGCACAGGGAAAAACACTTTGAGGGACAGACACCCTAACCCCTGGGCTAAGTCACTCCCCAAATCTAAAGTGAATATTTTTTCTGGAACCAGTTATACCAGCAAAGGAAACAGATCTCCAGCCAAACAGAAGCTCCGCAGCTGCAGTCAGAGCAGAGTGGCTTACAAGCTGGCAGCCATCAGGGATACAGTATTAATTGCTGAGGTCTGAGCTATAATGCCACCCCCATACTGCTGAATGCTCTCCGGCTCACTGGAGCACAGGCAGCAGAGGGACAAGAGGGTGTGGTTCTATCGGTGGGTGTGTAAGCCAGGGGCTGACTGTGGCTGTGGCCCAGGTATGTGAGCGCAGTCCCGAATGTGGGGGTGGAAGCTGGGGGCAGAAAAGCAGTCCAATCCACAGCTGCAGGCAGGGTGAGCAAAAGCAGTCTTGCCAGCAGTCCCACTTGCGGGAGCAAAAAGAAGCTGGGGAACATGTTGAGGCTTGCAGCATGTGGCTGGGCGTGAAAGCACAGCCCGCCAACAGGGGTGGTACAGAGGCTGGAGGTGATCCAAGGCTTGCAGCCTGAATGTGAGAGTACAGTCATGCCCATGGGGGCAGGGAAGAGGCAGGGGTCAGGCCAGGGCTTGCAGTCTGGATGCGTGAATACAGTCATTCCTGCAGGGGCTAGGTGGAGGCTGGGCACTGGCCTGGGCTTGTAGCCCAAATGCATAAATGCAGTCCCACCTGAAGGGGTGGTGTGGAGGCCAGAGGTGGCCAAGGCTTGCAGTCAGGACATGTGAAAGCAGTCCCGCCTGTGGAGGTGAGGCAGAAGCTGCAGCAACCCCAGCAGTGTGCTGGTGTGGCAATGTCCTTGCCCAAATGCCCAAGGAGGTGGCAGAGGGGGTGGCAGATATGCAGACAGACCACACCTAGGGAACTCAAAGGCCACACCCATTTGTCTCCTGTGACCACAACCTTCTTATACACAGTCAAAATGGGAAGGCAGAGAAATGCAACACAAATGAATCAACAAGAGAAATCCCCAGAAAAAGATCTGAATGAGATGTAAATAACCAAATTACTGGATGCAGAGTTTAAAATAATGATTGTTAGGATACTCAAAATTCTTAGAACAACAAAACATGGACATAATAAACACCTAAATATAAGAGATAGTAAATATCAAAAAAGACATTGAAATAATTAAAAAGAACCAGTCTGAAATGCCAAATAAAATATCAGAAGTGAAGACCACACTAGACAGAATTAAAAACAGGATGGATGAAGCTGAAGATTGAATGAGTGATTTAGAGGACAAGATAAACAATAGTAAGGGAGCAGAGCAGCAAAATAAAAAGAGGCTCAAAATGTCTAAGGAAATACTAAGAGAGTTCTGTGACAACATGAGGAGAAACCATATCCACATCATAGGCACTTCTGAAGGTGAAGAGAAAGATCAAGGGATAGAGAATCTGATTGAAGAAATCATAGCTGAAAACTTTCTTAAATTGATGAAAAAAAAAGTCACACAAGTTCAAGAAACACAGAGATTCCCATTAAGGATGAACCCAAAGAGGCCTACTCCAAGAAACATCAAAATTAAAATACAAAAATTAAAAGATAAAGAAAGAATACTAAAAGCTGTAAGAGAAAATCAGTCAATTACCTACAGAGGAAATCCCATAAGGATGACATCTGACTTCTCAACAGAAATATTAGAGGCCAGAAGGGAATGCCAAGAAATATTCAATCTAATGCAAAACAGGAGCCTACAACCAAGACTTCTTTATCCAGCAAAGCTATCATTTAAAATTGAAGGAGAAATAAAAAGCTTCCCAGACAAAACAAACAAAAACAAACCAAAAAAAAAAAAAACCCAAGAAACAAACTGCAAGAAATTTATTACAACCAAACCAATGCTACAAGAAATGTTAAGGGGCCTGCTGTAAACAGAACAAAGGGGGGAAAATTTAGTAAAGGAGGATTGTAGATTTAAAGAATAAAATGGCAATAAACAACTGCATATCAATAATAACCTTAAATGTAAATTAATTAAATGCTCCAATCAAAAGGCATAGGATAGCTCAATGGATAAGAAAACAGGGCCCATACATATGCTATCTACAAGAAACAAACCTCAAAACAAAAGATACACATACACTGCAAGTAAAGGGGTGAAAAAAATATTTCATGCAACTGACAATGAAAATAAAGGTGGGTTAGCAATACTTATATCTGACAAAATAGACTTTAAAACAAAGGCTAGAGTAAGAGATAAAGAAGGTCACTAAATAATGAAAAAGGGAGCAAGCAATCCAACAGGAGGATATAACCATTATAAATATTTATGCACTTAATAAAGAAGCACCTAAATATATACAGCAGATTTTGATTGACATAAAGGATGAGATCAACAGCAATATGATAATAGTAGGGGACTTTAATACCCCATTAACATTACTGGATAGATCCTCAAGAAAGAAAATTAACAACCAACTTAAAGAACAGACTAGATCAACCGGATTTAATAGATATCTTCAGAGCCTTTCACCCTAAAGCAGCAGAATATACATTCTTTTTATGTCCTCATAGTACATTCTCTAGGATAGAATACATGTTAGGAAACAAAATGAGTCTCAATAAATTTAAGAAGACTGAAATTATATCAAGCATCTTCTCTGATCAAAATGGCATGAAACTAGAAATCAACTAAAATAGAAAAACACTCAAACACTTGGAACCTAAATAGCATGATATTAAATAATGAACATGTTAACAATGAGATCAAGGAAGAAATAAAAAATTTCCTTGAAACAAGTGAAAACAAACATATAAAAATTCAAAATCTATGGGACACAGCAAAAGCAGTCTTGAGATGGAAGTTCATAGCACTACAGGCATACCTTAAGAAACAAGAAAAAGCTCAGATAAATAATTTAACCCTGCATCTAAAAGAACTAGAAAAAGAACAGCAAGTAAAACTAAGAGGAAGTAGAAGAAAGGAAATGATAAAGATCAGAGCAGAAATAAATGACATAGAGGCTAAAAAACAGCAAAACAGAGGATCAATAAAACCAAGAGTTGGTTCTTTGAAAAGGTAAACAAGATAGATGAACCTTTAACCAGACTCACCCAGAAAAAAAGAGAGAACTCAAATGAATAAAGTTAGAAATGAAAGAGGAGAAGTAACAACTGACAAAACAGAAATACAAAGGATTGCAAAAATAAATTATGAAGAACTGTATACCATAAAATTAGACAACCTAGGAAAAATAAATAAATTCCTCAAAACATATAATCTTTCTAAAATCAATATAGAAGAATCAGAAAACCTAAATAGACTGATTTCATCAAATGAGATTAAAACAGTTATCAAAAAACTCACAACAAACAAAAGTCCTGGGTCAGAGGGCTTCACAGGAGAATTTTACCAAATATTCAAAGAAGAACTAATTTCTAACCTTCTCAATTTATTTCAAAAAATTCAAGTGGAGGAAAGACTTCCAAACTCCTTTTATGAGAAAACCATAATACTGAATCCAAAACCAGGCAAAGGCACTACAAAGAAAGAAAGCTATAGACCAATATCCCTGATGAACTTAGATACTAAAATTCTCAACAAAATAATAACAAACTGTATCCAGCAATAAATGAAAAAAATCATACATCATGATTAGGTTATATTTATTCTGGGGAGACAAGGCTGCTACAATATTCACAAATCAATCAAAGTGATTCAAAACATAAACAAAAAGGAGAAAAACCACATGATAATACCAATAGATGCAGAAAAAGATTTTGATAAAATCCAGAACTTATTTATAATCAAAACTCTCAGCAAAGTGGGAATACAAAGATCATACCTTAACATGATAAAGGACATCTATGACAAACCCAAAGCCAACATCATAATTAATGTGTAAAAATCTTTAAAAATGCCCTAAAGAACAGGAACAAGGCAGGGGTGCCCCCTTTCACCACTCTTATTCAACATCATTCTTGAAGTCCTAGCCACAGCCATCAGACAAGAAGAAGAGATAAAAGGCATCCAAACTGAAAAAGGAGAAAAGGAGAAGTAAAACTATCATTATTTGCTGATGACATGATAGTGTACATAGAAAACCCTAAAGTCTCAAGTCAAAAAACTACTAGACCTGATAACTGAATTTGGCATGGTGGTAGGATATAAGGTAAGTAATCAGAAATAAGCGGGATTTTTATACACCAACAATGAACTGCTTGAAAGAGAAATTAAGAAAACAATTTCCTTCATTATTGCAACAACAACAAAAAATAAAGTTCCTAGGAGTAAATCTCATCATAGAGGTTAAAGACTTGTACTTGGAAAATTATAAAACATTGTTAAAGGAAATCAAGGAAGATACAAACAAATGAAAGCATATACCGTGTTCATGGATAGAAAGAATAAACATCATTAAAATGTCTATATTACCCAAAGCGATCTATAAATTCAATGCAATTTCTATTAAAATACCAATGACATACTTCAAAAATATAGAACAACTATTTATATGGAAGCAAAAATTTATATGGAACTAAAAAAGAACATGAATAGCTTTAGCAATCCTGAAAAAGAAGAATAAAGTAGGTGGTATCACACTTCCTGATATCAAGTTATACTATAAGGCCATTTTACTCAAAACAGCTTGATACTGGCATAAGAACAGGCATACAGATCAATGGAACAGAACAGAGAACCTAGAAATAACCCCACACCTATATGGAGAATTGATATTTGACAAAGGAGAATTGATATTTGACAAATTGATATTTATAATGGAGTAAAGACAGTTTCTTTAACAAATGGTGTTGGGAAAATTGGACAGGTACTTGCAAAAAAATGAAACTGGATCACCAACTTACACCATTCACAAAATAAACTCAAACTGGATAAAAAACTTAAATGTAAGTCGTGAAACCATAAACATCTTGGAAGAAAACATAGGCAGTATACTCTCCAATATGTCTCGTAGTAATATTTTTGCTGATTTATCTTCACAGGCAAGTGAAATAAAAGACAGGATGAACAAATGGGACTATATGAAACTAAAAAGGTTTTGCACAGCAAAAGAGACCATTAACAAAATAAAAGTCAACCCACACAATGGGAGAACATATTTGCCAATATGTCTGATAGGGGTTAATAACCAAAATTTATAAAGAACTTGTAAAACTCAACACTAGGAAGGTAAATAATCCAATAAAAATAATGGGCAAAAGAAATGAATAGAAACTTCTGCAAAGAGGAAATACAGATGGCCAATAGGCATATGAAAAATTGCTCAACATCACTAATCAATAGAGAAATGCAAATTCAAACCACAATGAGATATCACCTCACACCTGTCAGAATGGCGTTCATTAACAAAACAACACATAACAAGTGCTGGAGAGAGTGGAGAGAAAAGAAAACCCTCCTGCACTGCTGGTGGGAATGCAGACTGGTGCAGCCACAGTAGAAAACAGTATGGGGATTCATCAAAAAATTAAAAATGGAACTGCCCATTGACTCAGCTATCCCCCTTTTAGGAATATATCCTATGAGTACCAAATCACTGATTCAAAAGAAGAAATGGACCCCCATGTTTATTGCAACATTGTTTACAATAGCCAAGATCTGGAAACAGCCTAAGTGTCTGTCAGTGGATGAGTGGATTAAAAAGTGTGGTACATATACACAATGAAATACTATGTGGCCATGAGAAAAAAGGAAATCTTACCTTTTGGGACAACATGGATGAACCTGGAAATTATCATGTTAAGTGAAATAAGCCAGGCAGAAAAAGAAAAATATATGACCTCACTAATTTGAGGAATCCAATGAACAATGTGAATTGAGGAATGGAACAGAGGCAGAGGTGGGATCAAAGAGAGCAGAGGGAAAGATTCAGAGTGAAAGTAGAAGAGAAGATGGGGTCAGAGAAGGAAAAGTGATTAGTGAAACTGCACTGGGAAACAAAATTTTTGTTAATTCTACAAAAACACTTGTTCTTACCTAATTAGAGTGTGCTGATCTCAAATCTGACATTAGTTATTCTCTGTAAGCTACTGGTTTTTTGCAATTCAAGATTTTAGGTTTTCATCTTATTGTAAAATTTTCAACATTTAGTTTAACATAATGAAGTAGAATGTCTTCTTGGGCATCATCTTTGTGAAAATATACACTAATACACTAAGAGATATGATTACATCAGAATTTGTCTACAATTTTGAAATAGAACATATTAAAACATTTATTTTAATCATAAAACTTCAGCAGTAGTCTGCCATCATATTTTTTTCCCATCACCCCTGATAACACTCTTCTATCATTTTCAGATCTTGATGAAAGCGTTCTACCTGCTCATTAGTAACAGCTCCAAGATTTTCGAGAAATTTATCAAGGAGACTATTCAGGAAGTGAATCTTAATGTTCATGTTACATTCAATGTCACGGAAAGCCAACAGCATCCTTTGAACAAGAAGTTCATAGTTTTCTGCTTTTTTGTTGCCAAAGAAGTTCTTTATAACTGCCACAAAAGACTGCCATGCTGCTTTCTCCTCCTTATTCATTTTCCTGGCAAATTCTTTGTCACTTATGAGGGTTTGAATTTGAGGTCCATTGGATACACCTGCTTTTTTTTTTTTTTTTTTTAATTTTAATTTTTATTTTATTCATTTTAGAGAGGAGACACAGAGTGAGAGAGAGAGAGAGAGAGAGAAAGGGGGGAGGAGCTGGAAGCTCAACTCCCATATGTGCCTTGACCAGACCAGTGCAGGGTTTTGAACTGGCGACCTCAGTGTTCCCAGGTCGACACTTTATCCACTGCGCCACCACAGGTCAGGCTGGATACACCTGCTTTTATCTTCTCAAATAACAGGGCAGGAAAAGCAGAAGTAATATGTTGAAAGCATTCACTTTCTCTATTTAAAGTCTGAACAATCTGCTTCATTAAGCCAAGTTTGATATGAAGTGGGGGAAAAATGATCCTGGCTTGATTAACTACAGGTTCATTCACAATATTTTGCATCCCTACTTCCAGAGCTTCATTCACGTTTCAGTCACTCCTTCTGTGTCCAGTGTTTCTCTGGAGCTCGGCTGTCCCACAAACACAGAAAGCAAGGATACTGCATGAAACCTCTCTGTTGTCCTTGCAGGAAATTTACCATTTTAAGATCTACACAAATGATCCAGTTATGCTCCTCATACTTCAGAAAGTCAAGGACAACTTTTATGTCATTATAATCTTTTCACAGATGAGTTGAAAAACCAACTGGAACTGCATAAAGATTACTGTTGTGTAGTAGAACATATTTCAGACTCTGTTTAGAGCTGTCAAGAATTAGCTGCCATTTTGTTGGACTGTAAGTGGTAACATCTAGCAGGCTGAGAAGACTACTGATATCATGACAGTAAACAAAGTGTTTGTCTTCAGAAAAGAAGTCCACAAAAATTAGTTCATGCTTCCTGAAATGGGATACTTTAACTGACCGGTGCAGTACATTCTTTTCTTGAAGCCTGGAGGCTAATAACTCAGCTGCTTTCTTGATAGGCCCAAATCTCTTACTAACTCATTCAATTTAGTTTGGCTAAACTGCTGAGGGGTGAATGACTCCTTAGCATCAGCAGAAGACCCTTCAGATTCGACAACCATTTCCTCATGCATCTTATCAAAATACACTTGACCACCATGTTCACTTTATTCATCCTCAGAAGAAATAAATCCATTGAAAACTGGAACCAGGAGTGTGTCATAGTGTGAGATAGGTTGTATTGCTGAAGAAATATTAGGATATGCAGTCATATGCCATTTTTTTCTTGCCGATGCCCTTTGTATGGATCAGACAGAAATAACAGTCACTGCTGTGGTTCTTAGGTTCATGCCAAACCATGGGAATACCAAAAGGCATTCCTTTGCATGTTCATTTTGTCTAGTCATGAAGCATTTCTTCACAATTATGACACACAATATGAGGAGCTCAATTTTTGTCTTGATTGCTAAGGGGAACTTGAAAATAGACAATATATGCACGTGTCACAATGATAAAATATTGTGCCTTTGACATGGATGTGTGTGACAGCCACATATATAACAGAAGGTGTCAGGACTATTCTTACATTTACGCCTACTTGAAGAAGCCATAATTCAATCTTAAAACAAAAGAAGAAGGTGTTTTTATCAGATAATAATTTTTTACATTTAAAAACCACTACAACTATGTAAAAGTGAAGTTTGTATAACATTAATTGTCTTGTGGTTATGTTCAATCCAAGAGTCATTGCCTTTTAATTCCAATTTAAAAACCAATGCATGCCATTAACTGTAACAAAAGGAAATTAAAATTGCATAAAATCTAGATCATACAACAATGAATGGATTTCAGATTTGGAATCAGTGATGCATAAATTTATAGAGAAAGTTGTAAAACCTCAGGCAACAGAAAATGAAAACAATTGTTACCCAGTGTTATATATACATAACACAGCATTATAGAGAACAAGACAGCAAATCATGGAGGGAAGTGGGGAAGACATTGAAGGGCAGGGATATGGGGGTGCTGAGGGGAACATAGGGGTAGGGTGAGATATATTAGGTTGGACACTTGAACCTATGTAAACAAAATAAATTAAAATAATAAAAAAACAATGAAAATTGATAGTTATGAAAGCTACAGTAAAGGCAACACAAATGTTGAGAAGACATGAAAATAATGTACTATGTTAACAGTGATTTATTATGCAGAGTCATTATGAATGACTTAGAGCAATAGAAAACATTAAGAATGTCTCAGCAACAAATTATTTAATGAAAAGTGTAGGTTTCAAAAGATTATGTACAGTGTACTAAAATTTTAGTCATAAGTAAAATATATACTTTTTAGAATCACATTAAAGACAATTTATAATTTATATGTATATGCATATATAATAAATATATATCTAATACATACAATGCATTATATTATACATATAAAGCATATGTATGTATATGTATGAAGTAAAGGAATAATAAAAGAACAATTTTAAATGATTTTATCTTTTGTGGAAGAATGCAGAGGAAGGAATGGCAATAGTGTTTTTTGTAGGTTATTTTTAAGCTCATAACTTTTTGGTCAAAATAAGTACATACTTGAACTACTAATGAGAATGTTGTCATGAACCAAGGACTATGATTTCTGCAATTAAGGATACCTAAAGGCTGGGAGTAGGGGTGAGGGAGGCTATAGGGAGATTGACACATTTTTAAAATATAAAATATTTTTAAAGTTTCATTAATAAAAAGGTTAGAAGAAAACAAACACAAATAATGGTTTTGTTACTTTGATGACTTTGTGATTTTTTTCCTTTTTCAAATTTTCTAAAACATACTTTTTAATGAAGACAAATGTTTATAAAGTCATTAAAAAACAGTATGCAGACCCAGGGTCCTGTATAACATGAACTTCTGTAAATATGAAGACAAATGAAATAATGTTAAATTGATTAGCATTTCAGTAGGCTTCTGACCAGCCCCCATAGCTGGAGGGCCTGAGAAGAGTCCCTATTGACCTTGCATTGACAACTAATTTAAGAATCAATCAAGAAAGAAGAAATGTGACTATTTAGAAGAACATGTGCCAGATCCAGTTAGTAATGAAAAGTTATGTTACTAAAACAAATCTCAGAGAATGCAACTGTTGTGTTTCAAATATGAAATTAATATGACCACTATGCTTTCTTAGTCAGTTCATTCTGCAGAGGTTGTATACAGAGAGATTCTAGATTAACTTACATAACATGGACTTTGAGTCCATTAGCTAACTGTTGATGCACAGAAAACCAATAGGGATAGGTCATGAGTCATGATACAAGCAAATTGATTGGACACTTTGATGATGATGCTTACAGAGCATGACACTGCTGCGTGGTTGGATGTTAATGCACTAGAAGGCTCATTCAAAACTAAAAATATATTATAGCAAATTATGCTTTTATAACAGATTTAGCTGTAAACATTTGATTTACAAATATCCTAGATGACTTTCACACTTCTTTTAGCTTTTACAGTGCACACTATATTATCACTTTAAAATATAGCGATAAATTTCATTAAAATGAAGAATACCAGAAGAATTGAATCGTACACTTTGCAGCACTGTGTCATAAATATTTTCTTGTAATTTAGTGTTTTCTACCTAGTACACCAACAGTAATACACATATAAATCAGTAGATTTCACAGTGTATTTATTCCAGGTTTATTTGCCAAGAAATTGAAAAAAAATTCTTGTCGGGCAAGAAGTAACTATCAGAAAATTGAGTGGGGAATTTTACAGTTAAAAAAAATTTTTTTTACTTATTGATATTTTAGAGAGAGAAAGAGAAGAAAAGAGAGAAAAAAACATTGATTTTGTTGTTGCATTGATTTATGCATTCATTGTTTAATTTTTGTATGTGCCCTGACCAGAGATTAAAGTATGCAACCTTGGCTTATTGGGATGACACTAACCAACTGAGTTACAGAGCCACTGGGGAATTTTAAAGAATCATTTTCCTTTCTCCTTTTTTGTACTATTTCTTATTGCAAAATGAAAAGTTGAAAAATATTTTATGAATTTATTGCTTACAATTTTTTATCAATCATATTTTATAATCAGAAGTGTTTGGATTTTCTCTTCTTGCTAGTTATTTAAAAGGTATGCCTTTTTTTTTTTATAGGGACAGGGAGAGAGTCAGAGAGAGGGATAGACAGGGACAGACAGACAGGAACGGAGAGAGGTGAGAAGCATCAATCATTAGTTTTTCATTGCCGTTGCGACACCATAGTTGTTCATTGATTGCTTTCTCACATGTGCCTTGACCACGGACCTTCAGCAGACTGAGTCACCACTTGCTGGAGCCAGCAACCTTGGGTCCAAGATGACGAGCTTTTGCTCAAGCCAGATGGGCCCACACTCAAGCTGGCGACCTCAGGGTGTTGAACCTGGGTCTTCCGCATCCCAGTCCTACATTCTATCTACTGCGCCACCTCCTGGTCAGGCAAAAGGTATGGCTTTCAATGATGGTTGTGGAAGTCTATAAGATAAAATAAAATAAGCCTCAGGTTGAAAAGAAAAATAGCTGAATTTGAATACTGATGCTCCAGCCTTGAAAAAAAATCATGTAAATTCCCTGAACCCCATGTTTCTGACATTTGGAAAGAAAGAAGATGAAAGCAAGTCAACATAGTTCACAAGGTTCTTTGGAAAATTAATGGCTTTCTATTCAAGTGAACAAAATTCTTATTGTTTTAATATTAATGAACTTGAAGACAAGTTCTTCCAGGGCAAGAAGGACCAGTCTGTAACAAGAGCAAAGAAAACACCAAGAGAACCTTTTTGAGGAATTATGATCAGCCTTTTGAGCTCAGGTACCCAGTGGTTGACTCAAATACCAATAGCTGATAATTTAGTCAACCATGCCAATGTAATGAAGGCTCCATAAGGACCCAAGAGGTCTGGATTCAGACATATATAGGGTTGGTAAACACATGGAGCTGCAGGGAGAGTGGCAGCTGAAGAGGACATAAAAGCTCTTGAATGCCTTATCTATCACATACCTTGCTCTATGCATCTCTTCAATCTGACTGTTCCTGGGTTATATTCTTTTATAATAAACTGGTCATTTAGTGAGTAAATGTGTTTTCTTGAGTTTTGTGAGCTGTTTTAGCAAATTAAACCCAAGAGGAAGGGGTCATAAGAACCTCCATTCTATAGGGAGTTGGTCAAGAAGAACAGATAACCTGACCAGGAGGTGGAGCAGTGGATAGAGTGTCGGACTGGGATGCGTTGGACCTAGGTTCAAAACTCCAAGGTCTCTGGCTTGAGTGCGGGCCCATCTGGCTTAAGCATGGATTTACCAGCTTGAGTGCAGGGTCGCTGGCTTGAGTGTGGTATCATAGACATCACCCCATGGTTGCTGGCTTGAGCCCAAAGTTGCTGGCTTGAGCCTAAGGTCGCTGGCTTGAGCAAGGGGTCATTCACTCTGCTGTAGCCCCACCCCCACCCCATCAAGGCACATATGAGAAAGCAATCAAAAACAACTAAGGGTCCACAACGAACGAAGAATTGATGCTTCTCATCTTTCTCCCTTCTTGTCTGTTTCTATCTGTGCCTCTCTCTGACTCTTTGTCAAAAAAAAAAAAAGCACAGCTAAAAGCCTAGTTTTGTGGCTGGCATCTGAATTAGAGGGCAGTCTTGCAGGGCTGAACCTTCTGCTGATGAAATCTAAAGCTATACCCAGGTTGATAGTGTCAGAATTTAGTGGAAATCTTGTATAACATGGTGATGCCTGAGAATTGCTTGGAGTTGTATAGAGGAAAGACCACTGGCTACAGCAGAATGGAATGCAAAAAGCCAAACAATACTCAGAGAAGTGGAGAGCTGCTTTAGTATGCCAGTGGACTCAGCGAAGTTAATTCTCTGAAGTCTGAACCTCTATTGGCAGGGTCTTTGTGGTTTTAAGGTCACACGGTTGGGTGGGGTTACAAGATATGCTGAAAGTGAAAGCAGGTTTACAGAAGCTAAAAAGACAGAATTAGTAAAAACAGAACAAAGAAACAGTAACAGACATATCAAGGTGAAGCATTTTGCTTTGTTATTATGGATTCATAGCCATATCACACCCTCAGCACAGACTTAGAAATTGGGTACAGATAACATATTCAATATGTATTTCTTTTATTTTAAAATTATTTAAATTATTCTTGTTTGTGTAAAACAATAAAAGGAGGAAAGAAAGCAGAAAACAATTTCTCATAATCTTATCAATAATAACATTATTATATTTATGCTATTAGCATTACCACTATTATGTAACAATTAGTAACATGAATGGCCAGTAGTCGCCGTTGTGGCCATTCACATGTAGGTTCCCATTGGATTTAGGCAGATGGTTAAGAAACAGCGGACCCAGAAAATGGTGGGTCATTCCTTTATTCAAGACTCACACTGGCCAAAAAGCAAATACACAGGGCTCCAAAAGCCACTGACACATTGTCTGGTTCTACAGCCAAGAGAATTTTCTCCAGTTTCTTGGTTTCTCCTAGAATCAAAGGCCTCACCAGTTCCAAAGCCCCTCATCTCTGGTTCCTGATCTGCATATCCTCTCCTCTCTGCATTCTCTCTACTCTTCCTTTCCAAAAATGGCTTCTCTCACACATTAGCAAAACAATAGCCCTTTCCAAGCCAGAAGGTAATTTGCAATTTTTTACAAATCACATACCTGGTGCTGCCCAGGACCATTTTTAACAATAATAGTGAGCAATCTCAAAAAACAAATTTTAGGGGAAAAAGATGGCGATGGAGTAGGCAGACGTACCAACTTCCAACTCCCAGAACCAAAGTGGATTATAACTCAATTTTAAGAACCATCATCTGGATAAACCAACTTTGAACCAAACTAAGTGGACTCTTCAACCAAGGAACACTGCAGAAGCCACATTGAGACTGGTAGGAATAGCGAAAACCCGAAGAGGGCTGCCCAGCTCCCTGGAGCAAACGGCAGCCCGGAGAGACCCGCGGGGCGGGAGGAGAGTTTGGAGGAGAGGGAGGGACCTGGGTCCCAGGAACCAAGCCCCAGCCTGCAGTCCCAGAGACTAGAAGAGGCGTATGGACAGTATTGAGCTGTGAAGCAAGTGAGGATACTGTTTGTGAAAAAGGGAGAGTTTTCTCAGACCCAAGAATCTTTTAAAAGAGACAGCGCAGAAACCCTCTCTCACAACCACGCACCCGGGGCTTCGGGGAACGGGGACAGAGGAGAGGAACAGAGCAGCGGGAACAGAGAGTGGACTGAAGGCACGAGAATACTCTGAGGGACAGCCATCCTGACCCCTGGGCTAAGTCATTTCCCTAATCAAAAACAAATATTTCCCCTGGAACTAGCAATACCATCAAAGGGAGACAGGACACTAGCCAAACAAGCTCTCCCGCGGCAATTAGAGCAGAGCTGCTTTGAGGGAGGGAGCTCCCAAACCTACAGTGTAGAGACTTAAGACACTGCTATCTCTCTAAACGCTGCTGAAGGGATGTTGGCGGCAGGACGCTGAAAAGCGGTCCTGTCGGCGTGGGCGGAGGCACAACCGATGTGAGCTCAGTCTAGGCCAGCAGGGGCAGAGGAAATGCACGAAAGCGGTCCGACAGCTGCGGGCCGTCCGTGACCCCACTTGTGGGGAAAATACGGGCAGAGATCGGCTCTGCGACTCTGCGCAAGCCGGCCCTGACCACGGGGACGGGGCTAGGACCAGGGACGGGCGAGGGGCTCGCGACTGAGCTAACTCTGCCAACCCCGCCCGGAGGGAGAAACCGCGGTGGGTTGAAATCCTTTGTGTGCCTGCGCGCTGGATTTCACGGCTTAGCTCACGCTACTGGCCCCACCCGGCGCGCGAGCGGCTTCCACGGCTGAGCTAAAGCCACTGGCCCCGCCCGGCGCGTGAGTGGCTTTTGCAGCGGAACTCACGCTGCTAGCCCCGCCGGGCTAGAGAAATCCCGGCACCTGGCCACCCTACGTGCGCGAGCTGGCGCCGAACGTGGGGGCGTGGTAGAGTCCTGATCCATCAGAAGCTAGCATCTGAGCTAACGCCAGCAAACACGCCCGGCCCAATAAACTGCAGTTTGTAACCCTATGCAGGAGGGCCCCGGCCTCGAGGGCTGGGCTAAATTCTGGATGGACAAAGGCTCACAGCTGAGAGCACGTCAAAAGCCCCACCCAACCCGCAAAACTGTGGCGAGCAGACTCTGACTGCGGGGGCTGGGCGTAAGCTTTCCGGAAATGGGCAGGTCCCGCAGCTGAGCAAAGGTGCTCACCTCTGCCCTTGGTACTAAGGCTTGTGGCTTGAATGACGGCCCCTCCCGCGGAAGAGAGGTGAAAATCACAGCAGCAGCCGCAGTAGGCTGTCGCTGGCAACGCCCATACGCAACCACCCTAGGCAGCAGCAGAGGGGGTGGCAGGCCTGCAGACAGATCAAACCTAGAGAACACAAAGAAAACACCTACTGGACTCCAGTGCCCACAACTTGCCTATACACAGATAAAATGGGCAGGCAGATGAATGCAAACCAAATGAATCAAGAGAAATCCCCAGAGAAGGACCTGAATGAACCAGATATAACCAAACTACCAGAAGCAGAATTTAGAATAATGATAGTTAGGATGTTCAAAGAAATTAGAGCAACAATGGATAGTCACTATGAAAACCTAAATAAAGAGATAACAAGTATAAAGAACGAAATTGAAATAATAAAAAAGAATCAGACAGAAATGACAAATACAGTATAAGAACTGAAGACCACAATGGAAGGAATTAAAAGCAGGATGAATCACGCTGAGGATCGAATCAGCGAGTTAGAAGACACAATAAACAAAGGCACAGAAGCAGAGAAAAAATAGGAAAAGAGACTCAAAAAATGTGAGGAAACTCTAAGGGAGCTCTGTGACAACATGAAGAGAAACAACATTCGCATCATAGGGGTGCCTGAAGAAGAGGAAAGAGGACTGGAAATGGAAACTGTGTTCAATCAAATCATAGCAGAAAACTTCCCTAACTTAAGTCTGGGAAACATTCCACACGTTCAAGAAGCACACAGAACTCCATTAAAGAGAAACCCAAAGAAATCTACACCAAGACACATCATAGTTAAAACACCAAAACTAATGGATAAAGAAAAATTCTTAAAAGCTGCTAGAGAAAAAAAGGCTATCACCTACAAAGGAGCCGCCATTAGGATGACATCGGACTTCTCAACAGAAACACTTGAGGCCAGAAGGGAATGGCAAGATATAATCAAAGTAATGCAGAACAAGAACCTACAACCAAGACTACTCTATCCAGCAAGGCTAACGTTTAAAATTGAAGGAGAAATAAAGAGCTTTCCAGACAAAGAAAGCCTCAAGGAATTCATTAAAACCAAACCAATTCTGCAAGAGATTCTAAGGGGCCTGTTGTGAACAGTTCAAAAGGAGGAAAGAATATAGCAAAAGAAGAATACAGCTTTAAAGAATAAAATAACAATAAACAACTACATATCAATAATAACCTTAAATGTAAATGGATTAAATGATCCAATCAAAAAACATAGGGTAGCTGCGTGGATAAAGAAACAGGACCCATACATATGCTGTCTACAAGAGACACACCTTAAAACAAAAGATGCACATAGAATGAAGGTTAAAGGATGGAAAAAAATATTTCATGCAAATGGAAATGAAAAAAAGCCGGGGTAGCAGTACTTATATCTGACAAAATGGACTTTAAAACAAAGGCTGTAGTATGAGATAAAGAAGGACACTACATAATGATAAAGAAAACAATTCAACAGGAAGATATAACTATTATAAATATCTACGCACCAAATATAGGAGTCCCGACATACATAAAGCAGACTTTGATGGATATAAAGGGCGAGATTAACAGCAATACTATCATAGTAGGGGATTTCAATACCTCACTAACAACACTGGATAGATCCTCAAGAAAGAAAATCAATAAAGAAACAGCAGACTTAAAGGAGACACTAGATCAACTTGATTTAATAGATACCTTCAGAACTTTTTATCCTAAAGCAGTAGAATATACATTCTTCTCAAGCGCTCACAGTACGTTTTCTAGGATAGACCACATGTTACGACACAAAAATGTTCTCTATAAATTTAAGAAAATTGAAATCATATCAAGCATTTTCTCTGATCACAATGCCATGAAACTAGAAATTAACCACAAAAGAAAAACTGAAAAATACTCAAACACTTGGAAACTAAATAGCATGATATTAAATAATAAATGGATTATCAATGAGATCAAAGAAGAAATAAAAAAGTTTCTAGAAACAAATGATAATGAGCATACATCAACTCAAAATTTATGGGACACAGCAAAAGCAGTACTGAGTGGGAGGTTCATTGCACTACAGGCATATCATAGGAAGCTAGAAAAAGCTCAAATAAGCAACCTGACCCTGCAGCTAAAAGAACTAGAAAAACAACAACAAATAAAACCCAGGACAAGTAGAAGGAAGGAAATAATAAAGATCACAGCACAAATAAATGACATAGAGGCTAAGGAAACAATACAGAGGATCAATGAAACCAGAAACTGGTTCTTTGAAAAGGTAAACAGGATTGATGAAGCTTTAACTAAACTCACCAAGAAAAAAAGAGAGAGGACTCAAATAAATAAAATTAAAAAGGACAGTGGAGAAATAACAACTGATGCAACAGAAATACAAAGCATTGTAAGAAAATATTATGAAGAACTCTATGCCAAAAAATTAGACAATCTAGATGAAATGGACAAATTTTTTGAATCATATAAACTTCCAAAAATCAATCTGGAAGAATCAGAACACCTAAACAGACCAATTACAACAAATGAGATCGAAACAGTTATCAAAAAACTCCCCCCCCAAAAAAAGTCCTGGGCCTGATGGCTTCACAAGTGAATTCTATCAAAAATTCAAAGAAGAACTAACTCCTATCCTCCTCAAGCTATTTCAAAAAATTCAAGAGGAAGGAAGACTTTCAAACTCCTTTTATGAAGCGAACATAATTCTAATCCCAAAGCCGGGCAAAGACAACACAAAGAAAGAAAATTATAGGCCTATATCCCTGATGAATTTAGACGCTAAAATTTTCAACAAAATATTAGCCAACCGGATCCAGCAATATATGAAAAATTAAATACACCATGATCAAGTGGGAATTATTCTGAAGAGGCAAGGCTGGTTCAATATTGGCAAATCAATCAAGTGATTCATCACATAAACAAAAGGAAAGACAAAAATCAAGTGATAATTTCAATAGATGCAGAAAAGGCATTTGATAAAATTCAGCACCTATTCATGCTCAAAACTATCAGTAAAGTTTGAATACAAGGAACATTCCTTAACATGATAAAGGCCATCTACGACAAACCCACAGCAAACATCATACTAAATGGACAAAAATTAAAAGCAATCCCCTTAAGATCAGGAACCAGGCAGGGTTGCCCACTTTCACCAGTCTTATTCAACATAGTTCTGGAAGTCCTAGCTATAGCAATCAGACAAGAAGAAGAAATAAAAGGCATCCAAATTGGAAAAGAAGAAGTAAAACTGTCATTATTTGCAGATGATATGATATTGTATATAGAAAATTCTAAAGTCTCAGTCAAAAAACTACTGGACCTTATAAATGAATTCAGCAAGGTGGCAGGATATAAAATTAATATGCAGAAATCAGAGGCATTTCTATATACAAACAATGAACTGTCAGCAAAAGAACTTAAGGAAACAATCTCCTTCACTATTGCAGCCAAAAAAATAAAGTACCTAGGAGTAAATTTAACCAAGGAGGTTAAGGACTTGAACTCAGAAAATTATAAAACATTTATAAAGGAAATCAAGGAAGATACAAACAAGTGGAAGCATATACTGTGCTCATGGCTAGGAAGAATAAACATCATTAAAATGTCTATACTACCCAAAGCAATTTATAAATTCAATGCAATACCAATTAAAATACCAATGACATACTTCAAAGATATAGAACACATATTCCAAAAATTTATATGGAACCAAAAAAGAACACGGATAGCCTCAGCAATCCTAAAAAGTAAAAATAAAGCAGGAGGTATCACTCTTCCAGACATCAAGGTCTACTACAAGGCCATTATACTCAAGACAGCTTGGTACTGGCATAAGAACAGACACATTGATCAATGGAACAGAACAGAGAACCCAGAAATAAATCCGCCGCTTTATGGACAATTGATATTTGACAAAGGAGGAAAGAACATACAATGGAGTAAAGACATCCTCTTTAACAAATGGTGTTGGGAAAACTGGACATCTATCTGCAAAAAAATGAAACTAGACCATCAACTTACACCATTCACAAAAACAAATTCAAAATGGATAAAAGATTTAAACATAAGCCGTGAAACTATAAGCATCTTAGAAGAAAACATAGGCAGCAAGCTTTCCGACATCTGTAGAAGCAATATATTTGCTGAATTATCTCCATCGTCAAATGAAATAAAAGGCAAGATAAACAAATGGGACTATATCAAACTAAAAAGTTTTTGCACAGCTAAAGACAATAAGAACAGAATAAAAAGACAAACCACACAATGGGAGAACATATTCGACAGCACGTCTGATAAGGGGTTAATAACCAAAATTTATAAAGAACTTATAAAACTCAACACCAGGAAGACAAACAACCCAATCAAAAAATGGGCAAAAAAAATGAATAGAAATTTCTCCAAAGAGGACATACAGATGTCCAATATACATGTGAAAAAATGCTCAACATCACTAATCATTAGAGAAATGCAAATTAAAACCACAAGGAGATATCACCTCACACCATTCAGAATGGCACTCATTAGCAAAACAACACAGAATAAGTGCTGGCGAGGATGTGGAGAAAAGGGAACCCTTCTGCACTGCTGGTGGGAATGCAGACTGGTGCAGCCACTGTGGAAAACAGTTTGGAGATTCCTCAGAAAATTAAAAATCGAACTGCCTTTTGACCCAGCTATCCCACTTTTAGGAATATACCCTAAGAACACCATAGCACTGTTCGAAAAGAAGAAATGCGCCCCCATGTTCGTGGCAGCATTGTTCACAATAGCGAAGATCTGGAAACAGCCCAAGTGTCCGTCAGAAGACGAGTGGATTAAAAAGCTATGGTACATATATACTATGGAATACTACTCAGCCATAAGAAACGATGACATCGGATCATTTATAACAAAATGGATGTACCTTGATAACATTATACGGAGTAAAATAAGTAAATTAGAAAAAAAAAGAAAAACTGAGAACAGCATGATTTCATACATAGGTGGGACATAAAAGTGAGAATATGAGGGGGGAGAAGATGGCGATGGAGTAGGCAGACGTACCAACTTCCAACTCCCAGAACCAAAGTGGATTATAACTCAATTATAAGAACCATCATCTGGATAAACCAACTTGGAGCAAAACTAAGTGGACTCTTCAACCAAGGAACACTGCAGAAGCCACATTGAGACTGGTAGGAATAGCGAAAACGCGAAGAGGGCTGCCCAGCTCCCCGGAGCAAACGGCAGCCCGGAGAGATCCGCGTGGCGGGAGGAGAGTTTGGCGGAGAGGGAGGGACCTGGGTCCCAGGAACCAAGCCCCAGACTGCAGAAGAGGCGTATGGACAGTATCGAGCTGTGAAGCAAGTGAGGATACTATTTGTGAAAAAGAGAGAGTCTTCTCAGACCCAAAAATCTTTTTAAAGGAACAGCTCAGAAAGCCTCTCTCACAACCACGCATCCGGGGCTCCGGGGAACTGGGACAGAGGAGAGGAACAGAGCAGCGGGAACAAAGAGTGGACTGAAGGCACGAGGACACTCTGAGGGACAGCCACCCCGACCCATGGGCTAAGTCACTTCCCTAATCGAAAACGAATATTTCCCCTGGAGCTAGCAATACCAGCAAAGGGAGACAGGACACTAGCCAAACAAGCTCTCCCGCAGCAATTAGAGCAGACCTGCTAAGAGGGAGGGAGCTCCCAAGCCTACAGTGTGGAGACTTAGGGCACTTCTAGCCCCCTGAGGTTGCTGAAGCCTATGGTCGGGACAGGACGCCGAAATGCAGTCCTGTCGGTGTGGGCAGAACAGTGAGAGCTCGGGCTAGCCTAGCAGTGGCAGAGGTGATGCGCTAAAGCTGTCCGGCAGCTGCGGGCCGCCTGTGACCCCACTTGTGGAGAAAAATACGGGCAGAGATCAGCCCTGCGACCCTGCGCTAGCTGGCCCTGACCGCGGGCACCGGGCCAAGACCAGGGACGGGCGAGGGGCCCGAGGCTCACGCTGCCAACCCCGCCCAGAAGGAGAAACCCCGGCGTGCCATCTGTGGGCGCGAGCGGGCTCCTAAGTTGGGGGCGAGGGAGACACTGAGACCAGGGGAAGTTCCCTGCGGAGATCACGCTGCTCTCCCTGCCCGGCCGGAGAAACCGCGGAGTACCACCCTACGTGCGCGAGCTTTCTCCGAGCGTGGGGGCGGGGTAGGAGCCGGAACGACCGGAAGCTAGCCGCTGTGCGCAGGCCAGCAAACACGCCCGGCCCAATAATCCCCGGTTTTCGGTTTCAGTCCCTGAGCAGGAGGGCCCTGGCCTCGAGGGCGGGGCTAAATTCTGGACGGGCAAAGGCTGACAGCTGAGAGCACGTCAAAAGCCCCGCCCAACCCACAAAACGGTGGCGAGCAGGCTCGGACTGAGGGGGCTGGGCGCAAGCCTTCCAGAAAAAGTCCAGGTCCGCAGCTGAGCAAAGGTGCTCACCTCTGCCCTGCGCGCTAACACTAGTGGCTTGAGTGACAGCCCCTCCTGCAAAGGAGAGGCAGAAACCACAGCAATAGCTGCAGTGAGCCGGCGCTGGCAACGCCCACACCAAACCGCCCTAGGCAGCGACAGAGGGGGTGGCAAGCCTGCAGACAGACCACACCTGGAGAACACAAAGGCAACACATACTGGACTCCAGTGGCCACAACTTGCTTACACTCAGATAAAATGGGCAGGCAGAGGAATGCAAACCAAATCAACCAAGAGAAATCCCCAGAGAAGGTCCTGAATGAACCAGATATAACCAAACTACCAGAAGCAGACTTTAGAATAATGATAGTTAGGATGTTCAAAGAAATTAGAGCAACAATGGATAGTCACTATGAGCACCTAAATAAAGAGATAACAAGTATAAAAAATGAAATTGAAATAATAAAAAAGAACCAGACAGAAATGACAAATACAGTATCAGAACTGAAGACCACAATGGAAGGAATTAAAAGCAGGATAGATGACGCTGAGGATCGAATCAGTGAGTTAGAGGACACAATAAACATAGTTACAGAAGCAGAGAAAAAAAAATAAAAGAGACTTAAAAAATGTGAGGAAACTCTAAGGGAGCTCTGTGACAACCTGAAGAGAAACAACATTCGCATCATAGGGGTACCTGAAGAAGAGGAAAAAGGACAGGAAATGGAAACTTTGTTCAATCAAATCATAGCCGAAAACTTCCCTAAATTAAGGCTGGGAAACATTCTACATGTCCAAGAGGCGCACAGAACCCCATTAAAGAGAAACCCAAAAAGATCTACACCAAGACACATCATAGTTAAAATACCAAAGCTAATAGATAAAGAAAAAATCTTAAAAGCTGCTAGAGAAAAAAAGACTCTCACCTACAAAGGAGCCCCCATTAGGATGACATCGGACTTCTCAACAGAAACACTTCAGGCCAGAAGGGAATGGCAAGATATAATCAAAGTAATGCAGAACAAGAACCAACAACCAAGACTACTTTATCCAGCAAGGCTAACGTTTAAAATTGAGGGAGAAATAAAGAGCTTTTCAGACAAAGAAAACCTCAAGGAATTCATTAAAACCAAACCAATCCTGCAAGAGATTTTAAGGGGCCTAGTGTGAACAGTTCAAAGGGAGAAAAGAATATAGCAAAAAAAAAGAAAAATACAGCTTTAAAGAATAAAATGTCAATAAACAACTACATATCAATAATAACCTTAAATGTAAATGGATTAAATGATCCAATCAAAAGACATAGGGTAGCAGCGTGGATAAAGAAACAGGACCCATACATATGCTGTCTACAAGAGACACACCTTAAAACAAAAGATGTTCATAGACTGAAGATAAAAGGATGGAAAAAAATATTTCATGCAAATGGAAATGAAAAAAAAGCCGGGGTAGCAGTACTTATATCTGACAAAATGGACTTTAAAACAAAGAATGTAGTAAGAGATAAAGAAGGACACTACATAATGATAAAGGGAACAATTCAACAGGAAGATATAACTATTATAAATATCTACGCACCAAATATAGGAGCCCCGACATTCATAAAGCAGACTTTGATGGACATTAAGGGCGAGATTAACAGTAATACTATCATAGTAGGGGATTTCAATACCCCACTAACAACACTGGATAGATCCACAAGAAAGAAAATCAATAAAGAAACAGCAGAATTAAAGGATACACTAGATCAACTTGATTTAATAGATATATTCAGAACTTTTCACCCTAAAGCAGTAGAATATACATTCTTCTCAAGCGCTCATGGTACGTTTTCTAGGATAGACCACATGTTAGGACACAAAAAAGGCCTCAACACATTTAAGAAGATTGAAATTATATCAAGCATTTTCTCTGATCACAATGCCATGAAACTAGAAATCAACCACAAAAGAAAAACTGAAAAATACTCAAACACTTGGAAACTAAATAGCATGTTATTAAATAATGAATGGATTAACATTGAGATCAAAGAAGAAATAAAAAAGTTTCTAGAAACAAATGATAACGAGCATACGTCAACTCAAAATCTATGGGACACAGCAAAAGCAGTCCTGAGAGGGAAGTTTATTGCACTACAGGCATATCATAAGAAGCTAGAAAAAGAACATATAAGCAACTTAACCCTGCAGCTAAAAGAACTTGAAAAACAACAACAAATAAAATGCAGGACAAGTAGAAGGAAGGAAATAATAAAGATCAGAGCAGAAATAAATGACATAGAGGCTAAGGAAACAATACAGAGGATCAATGAAAGCAGAAGCTGGTTCTTCGTAAAGGTAAACAAGATTGATGAACCCTTAACTAGACTCATCAAGAAAAAAAGAGAGAGGTCTCAAATAGATAAAATTAGAAAGGACACTGGAGAAATTACAACTAATACAACAGAGATACAAAGCATTGTAAGAAAATACTATGAAGAACTCTATGCCAAAAAATTTGACAATCTAGATGAAATGGACAAATTTCTTGAATCATATAAACTTCCAAAAATCAATCTGGAAGAATCAGAGCACCTGAACAGACCAATTACAACAGAGGAGATTGAAACAGTTATCAAAAAACTCCCAAAAAAGAAAAGTCCTGGGCCTGATGGCTTCACAAGTGAATTCTATCAAAAATTCAAAGAAGAATTAACTCCTATCCTCCTCAAGCTATTTCAAAAAATTCAAAAGGAAGGCAGACTTCCAAACTCCTTTTATGAGGCGAGCATAATTCTGATCCCCAAACTGGGCAAAGACAACACAAAGAAAGAAAATTATAGGCCTATATCCCTGATGAATTTAGACGCTAAAATTCTCAACAAAATATTAGCCAACCGGATTCAGCAATATATGAAAAAAATCATACACCATGACCAAGTGGGATTTATTCTGGAGAGGCAAGGCTGGTACAATATTCGCAAATCAATCAATGTGATTCATCACATAAACAAAAGGAAGGACAAAAATCACATGATAATTTCAATAGATGCAGAAAAGGCATTTGATAAAATCCAGCACCCATTCATGCTTAAAACTCTCAATAAAGTGGGAATACAAGGAACATTCCTTAACATGATCAAGGCCATCTACGACAAACCCACAGCAAACATCATACTTAATGGACAAAAATTAAAAGCAATCCCCTTAAGATCAGGAACCAGGCAGGGTTGCCCACTTTCACCACTTTTATTCAACATAGTTCTGGAAGTCCTAGCTACAGCAATCAGACAAAAAAAGAAATAAAAGGCATCCAAATTGGAAAAGAAGAAGTAAAACTGTCACTATTTGCAGATGATATGATATTGTACATAGAAAACCCTAAAGTCTCAGTTAAAAAACTACTGGACCTTATAAATGAATTCAGCAAGGTGGCAGGATATAAAATTAATACCGAGAAATCAGAGGCATTTCTATATACAAACAATGAACTGTCAGCAAAAGAAATTAAGGAATCAATCCCCTTCACTATTGCAGCCAAAAAAATAAAATACCTAGGAGTAAATTTAACCAAGGAGGTTAAGGACTTGTACTCGGAAAATTATAAAACATTGATAAAAGAAATCAAGGAAGATACAAACAAGTGGAAGCATATACCGTGCTCATGGCTAGGAAGAATAAACATCATTAAAATGTCTATATTACCCAAAGCAATTTATAAATTCAATGCAATACCAATTAAAATACCAATGACATACTTCAAAGATATAGAAAACATACTCCAAAAATTTATATGGAACCAAAAAAGAACACGAATAGCCTCAGCAATCTTAAAAAGAAAAAATAAAGCAGGAGGCATCACTCTTCCGGATATCAAGGTTTACTACAAGGCCATTATACTCAAGACTGCCTGGTACTGGCATAAGAACAGGCACAGTGATCAATGGAACAGAACAGAAAACCCAGAAATAAACCCACAGCTTTATGGACAACTGATATTTGACAAAGGAGGAAAGAACATACAATGGAGTAAAGACAGCCTCTTTAACAAATGGTGCTGGGAAAATTGGACATCTACCTGCAAAAAAATGAAACTAGACCATCAACTTACTCCATGCACAAAAACAAATTCAAAATGGATAAAGGACTTAAACATAAGCCGTGAAACTATAAGCATCGTAGAAGAAAACATAGGCAGCAAGCTCTCCGACATCTGTAGCAGCAATTTATTTGCCGATTTATCTCCACGAGCAAATGAAATAAAAGGCAAGATAAACAAATGGGACTACATCAAACTAAAAAGCTTTTGCACAGCTAAAGACAATAAGAACAGAATAAAAAGACAAACTACACAATGGGAGAACATATTCGACAGCACGTCTGATAAGGGGTTAATAACCAAAATTTATAAAGAACTTATAAAACTCAACACCAGGAAGACAAATAATCCAATCAAAAAATGGGCAAAAGAAATGAATAGAAATTTTACCAAAGAAGACATACAGATGGCCAAAAGACATATGAAAAAATGCTCAACATCACTAATTATTAGAGAAATGCAAATTAAAACCACAATGAGATATCACCTCACACCAGTCAGAATGGCGCTTATCAGCAAAACAACACAGAACAAGTGCTGGCGAGGATGTGGAGAAAAGGGAACCCTTCTGCACTGCTGGTGGGAATGCAGACTGGTGCAGTCACTGTGGAAAACAGTTTGGAGATTCCTCAAAAAATTAAAAGTCTAACTGCCTTTTGACCCAGCTATCCCACTTTTAGGAATATACCCTAAGAACACCATAACACTGTTCGAAAAGAAGAAATGCGCCCCCATGTTTATGGCAGCATTGTTCACAATAGCGAAGAGCTGGAAACAGCCCAAGTGTCCGTCAGAAGACGAGTGGATTAAAAAGCTTTGGTATATATATACTATGGAACAATATTCAGCCATAAGAAATGATGACATCGGATCATTTATAACAAAATGGATGTACCTTGATAACATTATACGGAGTGAAATAAGTAAATCAGAAAAAAAGAAAAACTGAGAACAGCATGATTTCAAACATAGGTGGGACATTAAAATGAGACTACGAGACACGTACAAGAGTGTGGTGGTTACGGGATGGGGGGAGGGAGGGGAAGGTGGGATAGGGAGAAGGGGAGGGACACAGGGAAAAACAGAGAGAAGGTGACAGAGGACAATTTGACTTTGGGTAATGGGTATGCAGCACAATTGAATGATGGCATAATCTGGAGATGTTTTCATTGTACATATGTACCCTGATTTATTGGTGTCACCCCATTAAAGTTAATAAAAAAAAAAAAAGTGAGAATATGAGACATGGACAAGAGAGTGGCGGTTATGGGATGGGGGGAGGGGGGGAAGAGTGGGATAGGGAGGAGGGGAGGGACACAGGGAAAACCAAATAGAAGGTGACAGAGGACAATTTGACTTTTGGTGACGGGTATTCAACATAATTGAATGATAAGATAATCTGGAGATGTTTTCATTGTACATATGTACCCTGATTTATTGGTGTCACCCCATTAGAATTAATAATAATAAAATATATATATATATAAAAATATTTTACAAACTCATTTGCACAACAGTAACATTTTGGACAATTTTCGTCTAGGTTATTTTCAATATGTATGAATATAATATATATATTTAAAATGGGATCATAGTAGATATTTTTGGAAAACTACCTTTAGCATTTAACAACATGCTATTGACATGTGTGGACAAATTTTTTTTTAAATTAATCAATATGTGGCCATGAGCTGAGCCTGACAAGCTCATGGAAAGCTGGCAGAATAACCTTGTGAACTCAAGGAACAAAGGCAAACACAGGATGGTCTCAATCAAACCTTTCTAACTAAAAACAGTTTATGGTGGGCAGTGATGTCTAATAGATACATGAATTGATCAGAACTTCTAACTGCCCTTTTGCTGTTTTGCTTGTCTACCTGACCCCACCCTTACTTACTGGACTATCATCCCGAGGCAGAAAGTTCCAGGAAGCTGGTCAACAGCCCCAAAGAGGAGACTTCCAGGAAGCCAAAATCACAAAACTGCAGAAGGGAGCATACCAGAACTGCTGCCTCAACACCCACTTGCTCAACTCCCATTGCTTAAATCCTATATAATTTTACTTCAAAAACTGCTTCAATGCTCTTCTTCTGGAGAAGTGCCCGGCAAGTCTCTCTCTCTTCTAATAAAGCCTGTACTCTTGGTAATCAAGCGCCGTCTCATCCTTACAATGTCCTAAGGAAAACATTTCCCTAAAAAGTGGTCAATGCTTGCTTTTACTTAAGCCTGCCTGCTCTTTTAAGGTAACCAACTTTTTTATAATAAAAAGGAGAACAAAAATAAATTGGAGAAAACAATATCATAAATAAAAGAAACATTTTATTCATTACAACAATATACTATAATATAATAAATGCATAATAAAAATATTTGTAATATTTTATATTGTAGTTATGCTTATATGCCTATTAATTTTTAAAAATAACAGTAAGAAAAAAGTACTCAGATATGTCACATTAGACACAATGGATCGACTCTGCATCAATTTAATATGAAAATTTACAGATTAGTCTTCCAATATCAAAAAGGAGGAGAGGTAGGAGGACACTTTTTGAGGGAGGACGAAACTTACAAAAGGACTGTCTTCCCGAAAGGAGGACAATTGGTCACCTTAGTCTTCTGCATCTACATAATGTGCCCAATAACATGCCTTTGGAATGTAAGGGTCTTCCTGCTTCTCCATCAGCCAGACATCCATCAGAGCAGAAGCCAACAAACCCCTCAATGTCGTTGTTATGTGAACCAATAACTGTTAACTATCTTATCTCCGTTCTGCCTATGTAAATGTTTCAACAAAATATATATTTTCATTTTTATCCAATTCCAGAGATTTCCTGCTCTTTGCCTTCTCTTCCTCCCTAATCTATCACCAATTTCATGTAACCCCCTTACATCTTCCCTTTTGATTCTAATGTATAAAAAAAGTAGTGAAACAGCCGTTTTTCTGAACATTTTCTCAATCTGTTGGGACTTTGCTTCCTGGCAATTGTTGACAGTTTGTCTCAAATTAACTCATAGGAGAATTTTTAAAGGTTTGGAAGTTTTTTTTCTTTGACACATGCTACATCTTGGTCAACATAAAATGAGAAGATTATTTATAATGACTGAGTAAAATTCCATTTTATGGAAAAATGAATTAATAAAATAATAACCTATGGCTGTACATTTGAAGTATTTTCAGTTTTCTCACATTGTTAATCATACTGTGATATAGATCATAATATATCTATTTTTACAAGTCCATCAGATCACTGGAAAACAATTCTTGGAACTGAGATTGCTGAATTAAATACATTACTTCCAATTATCCTTTAGAAATTTTCTAATTTTACTCCTGCCAGCAATCTGGGAGGTTTTTTTTGAGTCTCAACTACACTGGGCATTTTTCTTTTTTAATTCTTTGACAGACAAAACTGTAAATATGAAAATAGTATGTAATAAAGGACGCATTTAAAATCAATATAGAAAAGATGTTCAATTTGATAAAAAGTGTTATGACAACCAGTCAACCACTAGGCAAGAACAAATTTAGAGCCCTAATCTGCACCTAAAATAATTAATTCTATAAATTATTAAATATAAATACAAATAATAAAATGTAAAACAATTTGAAGAAAATAAAAGGGCAAATGTATAGGTCAAGAAAGCCTTTTCAATCAAGACTGAGCAAAAATGGAAATATCTAACTAAATAAATATCTTAAGGATTTTGTGTGGGGAAAATACTACAATCCAAGTGAAATAGCAAATGACAAACAAGGGAAAATATAACTATGTGACAGAAAGTCATTAATGGCTTTATAGAAATCTTACAAATTGGTAATAAAAAAACATATGCAGTAGAAAAGTAGGCCAAGTATTGTATATGAACAGGCAAGTTATAAAAATCAGAAATATAAATAATCAATAATATATGATAAAAATACTTTATCTCAGTAAGAATAACTGTGAACAAAAGACTGGCTATCCTCACCTCCCTCATCAACTTCCTTTACCTACAGACAATCTCTTATCGAAGCATAAAACTTTCATTTTGTAAGAAGTAAAGTCATCCTTTACTCTATTTTTCTCACATCCTACATCTAATATGTGTTATAAAATCCTGTAATTTACAACTTTTAAATGTCTTCTCATAAGTCATTTTCTGACATCCTGTTACAAGCCATCATTGCTCATTTCTTGAGATGACACAAAAACCTTTGAACTGGACTCCCTAACCTTGCCAAACCCTCTATTCTATAATTCACTCTGAATCAGACTGACTTTTTATTCATGGAACTGACTTATTTTTTCCATAAAATGAAACTGACTTATTTTACAAAATTTAGTTTTTTTTGAAATAAGTCAGTTCCTATCATTGCCTTGCTGAAAAACCTCAGATGGCTTCTCATTACCCTCATTGTAAAAGGGAAAGTACATACATTATCCTGCAAGTTTCTCCATGCTAAGCATCTGCTGCCGCACTGACGTCATCTCCTGCAGAAATTTCCACCTTACTTCACCCAGCCATCCTAACATTCCTTGAACCCTGAACTTAGGCAAGCCAGCTTCACTTCATTCAAGTCTCTGCTAAATATTACTTCAACCAAAAGACCTCTTCTGGCCTGATAAAAGAGCAGCCCACTTTTCTTTGTTGTATATACACTTATCCTGTTCAAATATTTTTTATAACACTTCTCAGCATCTGACTCCTATCCTATCCCACCCTACACTTCTCTAGTGTACCCTACTCTAACATACCTTTCCTGTCTCTCCCCTCCCCTCCCCTCCCCTCCCCTCCCCTCCCCTCCCCTCCCCTCCCCTCCCTTCCCCTCCCCTCCCCTCCTCTCTTCTCCTCTACTCTCCTCTCCTCCCCTCCTTTTTTCTCCTCCCCTCCTTTTCTCTCCTCTCCTCTCCCTCTCCTCTTCTTTTCTATTCTCTAATCTCTCCTCTTCCTCCAGTGTGAGTCTGATGAGGACAGGGGCTTTATTTTGTTTACTGCTGAATCTTCAGAGCCAAGAACAGTGCTGGCACTTAGTAAATGTACAACATTTGTTAAATAACTTAATGAATGGACCTATGTGATATGTATTATATATATATATATATATATATATGTGTGTGTGTGTGTGTGTATGTGTGTGTGTGTGTGTATATATATATATGTATATATATATACATACATACATATATATATATGTTGGGCAGATAAAATATATTATGCTCACTTTGTTAAAGATGGTGCTGCCCACATGGAAGTTCGTTGATATTAATGTGTGTTCTGGAACAGGCTGTGGGCAGGCCAGGTCATAATAGCCTAAGGCTTAGTTTTAAGAGTAAGCTCTTTGCCACACCCTTGACTGATTGGATGATGTAGGGTGGTGGACTCTCATGAGGAATCCCATTATGCCTCAGATGGGTGATTTTGTAACAGAGACTTCCTTGTCTGTAGATTGGATTAAAGGTTTGGATTCTACAGTATAAACTGGGACAGACCAGGAGCTTGCGCTTTTGGCTCCTGAGGTATTAGAGAGGAGAGCAGATTAAGGCCACGTGGAGAGGAGAAGCAGCCAAGATGGTGGAGTGGTGAGTGAGAAGCCAGTTTGTGCAGAGTTTGTGCAGGAGGAGATGGGAAACAGAGGTGAATAAGTCTGGTGAGCTAGAAACCTTTGACTTTAGGAAACTCGGATAAGTCAGTAGCTTTGTGAGCACTGAATGTGTGGGTTTTGGAGCCCAGTGTGTGTTTTTGCTTGCCCGCCGGGTGCAAGCTGGAATTAAAGCTGATGGCTCACCAGTTCTTGGCTCCATTGTTTCATTACCGACTGTACGAATCTAATGTGAACCTGCACGGGTCAGGCTGCTGTGATGGTGGCCCCAGCTACTGGCTTTACATTTGGCGTAGTCTGTGGCAGGATTTGATACAGATCGATATGGAGCCACCACCACCTTTGAGCGGTGGAGTAGAGGACTGGCTGCTGTTATGGTTCCCTATGGCTGTTTTTTGGGGAACTGTTGTCTGGCTGACTTTTACAGCCATGTGTGAGGAAACTGAGAGCTCTATGGAAGAGGCTGCCCAGGACCTGCAAACTGAGCAGTGGAAGGAGCTGGAGGAAACGTGGGAGAAAGAGATGCCGAACCTGGAGCTGGAGCAAGCACAGGAGGAGGAGGCTGACCAGGTTCGTGAGATTCGCCTGGAAATGGAGCAGCTGCCAGAGGAGGGATCACAGGTTTGTGAGTTGCAGATTGCCCTGGATGTTGTGGAGAGCCAGAAGTGGCAAAGGCAGAGGCTGAGGCTGGGGCTGGAGCTGCAAGGCCTGCTAAGCAGAAGGCAGCGGTGATCCGGAGCTCGAGCCCTGCAGCAGGAGCTGGCGTTTTTAGTTCCTCTTTGGAGGATGAGGAGAATCAAGCTGAAGTTGCAATCCACGGTCTTGAGAAGGTGAGAGCCCAGCAGCAAGGAGTAGCTACGCTCCTGGTAGGTCTGTGATTTTGGGACATAGGGGTGGATGTCATCATTCTCCCCAGAGCAGAGATGGAAATGCTGACTGCCATTGACACATGCTTCTCTTTAGGACAGTGTGAGACCTGCCATGATGGCAGGAATGAGGGGGGAGGTTAACACCCCATGTGCATGGACTGATTTCCTGGACTATGACCGGATGGGCACTGGCTCATTTGTTGAATGGACTTATGGATTTTGGACAATGTGAAATACCCTGATGGGGATGTGGGGCGGCTTTGATGGAGGCCCTCCCCCTGCCCTGGGAAGCCCTTCAAATGACAAGAAAGAAGGCTGAGGACATTTTGCACTTTTGGCAAAGTGCTTAGAGACTGGTGAAAAGTACTTTTGTAATTGTTGAAACTGTATGATTTGTGCTATTGCTGTAATTTGTGTAATGTACTTAATTTCCTTGTATAGAAATGCCAGTGGTGTAGATTGTGTATAGTAAAGTGAGCATAGGGGTGGATTGTTGGGCAGATAAAATATATTATGCTCACTTTGTTAAAGATGGTGCTGCCCACATGGAAGTTCGTTGATATTAATGTGTGTTCTGGAACAGGCTGTGGGCAGGCCAGGTCATAATAGCCTAAGGCTTAGTTTTAAGAGTAAGCTCTTTGCCACACCCTTGACTGACTGGATGATGTAGGGTGGTGGACTCTCATGAGGAATCCCATTATGCCTCAGATGGGTGATTTTGTATCAGAGACATCCTTGTCTGTAGATTGGATTAAAGGTTTGGATTCTACAGTATAAACTGGGACAGACCAGGAGCTTGCGCTCTTGGCTCCTGAGGTATTAGAGAGGAGAGCAGATTAAGGCCACGTGGAGAGGAGAAGCAGCCAAGATGGTGGAGTGGTGAGTGAGAAGCCAGTTTGTGCAGAGTTTGTGCAGAAGGAGATGGGAAACAGAGGTTGTTGGGCAGATAAAATATATTATGCTCACTTTGTTAAAGATGGCGCTGCCCACATAGAAGTTTGTTGATATTAATGTGTCTTCTGGAACAGGCTGTGGGCAGGCTGAGTCATTATAGCCTAAGGCTTAGTTTAAGAGTAAGCTCTTCCCCACACCCTTGACTGATTGGATGATGTAGGGTGGTGCACTCTCCTGTGGAATCCCATTATACAGAGACTTCCTTGTTTGTATAATTGGATTAAAGGTTTTGAGTCTACGGTATAAAGTGTGAGAGACCAGTAGCTTGATCTCTCTTTCTTGGTTCCTGAGTTCCTGAGGTTAGTATTAGAGAGGAGAGCAGAGTAAGGCCACGTGAAGGCCAGGAAAAGCAGCCGATGTGGCAGAGTGCTGAGTAAGAAGACAGTTTGTTAAGAGTTTGTGCAGGAGGAGATGGGAAACAGAGGTGAATAAGTCTGCTGAGCTGGAAAGATTTGATGCTAGGAAACTCAGATAAGTCAGTAGCTTTGCGAGCACTGAATGTGTGGGTTTTGGAGCCCAGTGTGTGTTTTTGCTTGCCCGCTGGGTGCAAGCTAGAATTAAAGCTGATGGCTCACCTGTTCTTGGCTCCTGTGTTTCATTACTGACTGTTCGAATCTAATGTGAACCTGCGTGGGCCAGGTGGCTGTGATAGTAGCCTTGACTACTGGCTTTACAGAGGTGAATAAGTCTGGTGAGCTAGAAACCTTTGTTTCTAGGAAACTCGGATAAGTTAGTAGCTTTGTGAGCACTGAATGTGTGGGTTTTAGAGCCCAGTGTATGTTTTTGCTTGCCCGCCGGGTGCAAGCTAGAATTAAAGCTGATGGCTCACCAGTTCTTGGCTCCATTGTTTCATTACCGACTATTCGAATCTAATGCAAACCTGCATTGGACAGGCAGCTGTGAAAGTGGCCGCGGCTACTGGCTTTACATTCTTGTATATAATTTATAAAGCTGTTGTGATGATTAAATAATTTAGGTCATGTGTAGAGCTTAAAACAGTGCTTGGAACACACTGTCTCATAAGAATTTACTATTATTAATTATTCAATAATAGTATTATCACTTCACAATAAATAAGTGCTCTTAGCTGAACTTTCCTGTTTGTTTTTCTCTGAAGTGATTCTATGGGAAAATATCTTGTTCATAGGAGAAGTCTAGGAGAGTAAACTGTGCAGGTACAAAAAAGTAGGCAAGAGAGCTGAGAAAATTTCTAGTAATTTGCATAAACTCCCTGTTTTTTAATTGTTGAATTCAGTCAAGCTATTTTGGTCTTTACATTTTTCAAATAAATTCCTTATTTCTCCATTTCATTTTTTATGCCTAAGCAAAGTTAAAGAAAAAATAAGGTAGATTCAGCAAGGAACTCCTGAATAAAATAAAATTCTGAAAGCAAGTTTCTTGTACACAGAGAAAGGCTAGAAAAAGAAGGTGCTCCAACAATGAGACTGAGTGGACAGTCCAAATGCACAAAACCTGGGTTTTTATAAATTTCTTTTTATTTTATTCATTTTAGAGAGGAGACAGAGAGTGAGAGAGAGAGAAAGGGGGAGGAGCTGAAAGCATCAACTCCCATATGTGCCTTGACCAGACCAGTGCAGGGCAAAACCTGGGTTTTAAAAAATTAACTTTATGAAAAAGTCAGGTCCTATTTGTCCTTTTAAGATAAAACTGACCCCAACTATTCATACATACTTGTTTTTCTAGAACATAACTAATTATCATTTTTTATCCTTCCAGAATGCATGCAAATTTTATATATTTAGTAAATCCATTGAAATATTAAGTCATAATTGATATTAAGACATGATTTTGTTTGTATCACCTATATTCATATGTGTTTGCCATTCTATTTGACTGTGATCTTTGTAAAATTAGCTCTTCTACTTCCTTAACAATTCCTCAAATAGCCAAGAACTGTGCTCAGGAAACAACATCATTGGCTGAATTATAACAATAAAATAAATTTCTTAAAGACATCATCATGTCCTATCTTTCTAATGTTACAGCTTTTGAAAAATATAATCTGTTATTTAAAAGTAAATTTTAACAAGGACAATATTATCTTTCCATATGTAAAAACGTTTGACATGCGTGATACCTTGAACAGTAAACAACTAAAACTTGAGTTCTCTTTTCCTGTTATGGCCTGAGGGATATTTATTAGCTATTCACTGCCTAAATGTCTCAGCCTACAATCCAGGAACAATCAGGACTTTATATTCAACTTAACTGAGCAAACTATTCACTTTAAGGACTGAAAATACAAAAGAATTATATGAAATTATTTTCTCCAAACTCTGCCCTAGGATTTACAATCTTGTCAGAGAGCAAGTCTTATCAGCAGGGAAAGGCATCTAATAAAATGCTGAAACAACAGCACAGATAGAGTCGAGATCAGAGAGGCAGTCATCACTTTATCTCCCTAGGTAGGAAGAAAGTGGGGCCTCAGCTGAACCATGAAAGGTAGGGGACGATGGGGGAAAAGATGACTAAGAATCTGGCTTTGGAAACTTTATACTTCTTATCCTTGACCAGGACACATTTACAGATGACCTAATCAAATGGAAACCATTGCTCACCTCTGTAAACTTTGTTTTACGCAAATCTGCTCAAAGGTGACTCGCGGTCTTTATGAACAAAGTTCAAAAGATAAGGCAGAGAAAAAAATATATAAAATTGTTCCTTTTTTATTCTTTTAATATGAAGGATTTGTTGTGCAGGGAGAGGGGTATTAATAAGGGGAAGAAGTAAAATATATACTCAATATTTATCTTACTATAATCTAGTTACTTATATCCTGGGAAAATACAGTATGTACCTTTTTTTTTGTATTTTTCCAAAGTTAGAAGCGGAGAGGCAGTCAGACAGACTGCCCCATATGCTCCACCCCACATGCCCCCACCCCCTGGGGGGCGGGGATGCTCTGCTCCTCTGGGGCGTTGTTCTGTTGTGGCCAAGGCCATTCCAGTGCCTGAGGCAGAGGCAGAGGCAATGAAGCCGTCCTCAGCCCCCCGGCCAACTTTGCTCCAATGGAGCCTTGGCTGCAAGAAGGGAAGATAGAGAGAGAGAGAGAGAAAGGAGAGGGGGAAGGGGGGAGAAGCAGATGGGTGCTTCTCCTGTGTGCCCTGGCCGGGACTCAAACCTGGGACTTTCACATGCAGGGTCAATGCTTAACGTTGAGCCAACCCACCAGGGCTTAGTATCTACCACATTTTAACCTGTCTGTTTTCTTCAGTTTTTGTAGAAAAATTAACAGAAGAAAATGTCTTTAGTTAAAGTCACCATATTATTGTGTTATAATTTAAAATTAAATAAAAACAATTGTCTTTATTATTTGCAAAATATTTTCTAATATTTCTTCTTGAAAAAGAAACTAACCACCACCACCACAAAATTATTTACAGGACATAATCTAGTGGAAGCAATAGTTGAAAGAAGACAGGGAGGAGAGAAGATAATTCTTTTAGATTCCCAGCTTTATTTTATTTTAATGTTTGTCATCCTGTAAAAATCCTGCATCTTAACTTTAAATGAATGGTATTGATCTCAGATTTGGAGGTGGTTAGAAAAAAGAATGAGAGATACATGGATTGGAATAAATTTATAGCTGGAGCTAATACTGAGTGAAAATTTAGAGTACGTATCTAGCATGGTTTGCTTCCTTTCTCCAGAGAGGAAATGACACTTTAGAATCCCTGGGAAGCTGGAACTACATGCAAAAAAGGATGGGCAAATTCGTCATTCAGAATTTATGAAGGATATTTTTCTTCTCACTGACTAAAAAGAACAAATCAAACACTAGGTTTCCAATTCTGAAAATTAGTAGACTCTGGAGAGCCAATTAAACATTATTCCCCTATCTTGACTCTGTTTTAACATGTTTCTTTATTGCACACTATTTCTTTTGCTTACAGGGCAGGTAGATGGTGTTATCAGGCTAATTTGGGGACAGTTATCATTATAATGTAATTTTTTGCAATTATGTGGTAGACCAGGTGGCAAGGCAGCATGGCTTTGCATTGCCAAGGTGCAAAACAAATTCAGTGTTCAATCAACCTGAGAGAGAAAGGACACTTCTCATTTGCATAAACATGTAGCCACGGAAACGAGATGCACAGAGGTATAAGGGGAAAGAGACCTATTTTACATGATGTGCATAGAATATTTGACAGTTTAGATTGGAGGCGTCATTGATGTGGGTTGGAATGGTATGGTTGGTTGCCATGGATATGGTTTTCCCTACTGGCAGTGCAGAGATTGGCAGGGATGGATGCTGGAAAAAAAAAACAAAAAAAAAACCAAGCCACTGCAACAGTCTGGCAGCCTCATTCTTTCCTTTTGTTGAAAAGCTATGTATCCTTTCTGCACTAATGACAGCTCATCAAGTATTCAGTGTAATCTAGAAACACTGATATTTCTGTAATAAATCATTCATGTATATTATATATGTACTTATACATTCTATGCACATATATATGTGGCGATCTACATGTATATATTTGAAATAACATGTATGCAGATTAATAAAAGATTAGATTTGGGAGAAAAATATTTACTTTTTGCTACTTTTTATTTAGCATTAATTTGGGAAATTCTTAGATATACTGAATTGTTGTCTAACTTAGAAAAAGAGAATCTGCAGTTTGTTTCTGTGGATAAGGCAAATAATGAAAGGAAGGAGGAGTGGCTCATCCCAACGGCTTAGTCTCTGGTTATTTAACCCCTGTAGCCACCACATTCCTGTAATGTAATTACACAAATGGTATTTGTCCATAAGAAACAAGTAGTTGCTATTTTCTGTATAGGTTCTAGCACAACATTGAGCATAGTATAAATCCATATGGGCTTTATATGTTGTTCTTTAGAACAGCCGAAAGGACTTACATTTCATTTCTAAAGCTTACCCATCCATTATCTTGTTTTCATACAGTTAGTCCAGAATCTCACTTGTATTAAAAGGATTGCAAGAACGTCTTTATCTTCAAGAATTCATTCACTAACATACCTTGTGAGTGTGCTCTTAAGGAGAAAAGCGGCCAGTTGCCCAACCTGGCAGGGTGAGACCTGGGAACTGAGAACCTTTGTCTCCACAAATGCAGTTTTGAACTTGGCCATACTTCCAAATCTGAACATTGGTAGTTCTGACCTTTTGTGTTTCCTCTTTCTTCCTTCCAGACAGTGGTGGAATGTTGAGTGTCACTGCATTTTCTAAACTGCGTCCACCAAACACTGGAAACTGAGGAAAGAGTTGGAAACAAGATTTGTTGTGCAGTCAAAACAACAGAATCATCCTTGAAACATGACCATGTTATTTGCCCTTAATAATTTGACTTTGTGCCTGTCCAGGTGGTGATGCAATGGATAGAGCGTCGAACTGGGATGCGGAGGGACCCCTGTTGTAGACCCCAAAGTTGCTAGTTTGAGCGCAGGCTCACCTGGTTTGAGCAAAATCTCACAAGCTTGAGTCCAAGGTCACTGGCTAGAGCAAGGGGTTATTCAGTCTGCTGAAGGCCCATGGTCAAGGCACATATGAGAAAGCAATCAATGAACAACTAAGGTATCAAAATGAAAAGCTGATTATTGATAATTCTCATCTCTCTCAGTTTCTGTCTGTCTGTCCCTATCTATCCCTCTCTCTGACTCTGTTAAAAATAATAATAATTCAACTTGGCTATCCATACAGTCCCAATTTAATAAATATCAGTAAGTTGATCTGTATTCGTATTAACATTGAAGAGAAAGTATAGTAGAAAGAACAATGAAAATAGTCTTCTTTTGCCTTATAAGAAAGATATTTTCAATGGGAAAAACAAAGAAAGTTTGTATTGATATTAGATGGTTTTCCCTGTATTTAATATTTTAGGTGAAAAATCTACTATTTCTCGATAAACCATATAAAAGGGACTAGTTATTTTTGTATTTTTTTACACGAAGCTTACTAGTGGGTCAGTTCCTGTAAGAAACCCCCTCACACACACACCTGTATACCATCATTGTTCTCAGCTTTCCCTAAAAACCAACCAAGAATTGCTAGATAAACTAGTCAGTGATCCCTTTCTCGAGGTGAAAATCAGCTGTAATCATATTGTACTTATTTTTATTATCTTTATTTCTTAGTTTACTTTTATTTGTGCTTCTTAGAGTAATAAGCTCTTATATATAAATACGTGTTTCAAGTTTTGCATGTGAACATTAATATTCTCTGCAAAAAAGAAAGTATTTTTTTAATCTCTGTGTTGTATTGTTTCTTAAGTTTTTAAAAATAAAAAAGGAATTCTAAATTCTATCCATATAATAAATTTATTAAATTAGAAAGAGGTTCACAATGATTAAAAAGAGAATATAGTCAATGTTATTACAGTAACTGTGTATGGTGACAGATTGTTACTTATTGTGATAACTTCATGGGCAATAGAAATGTTGCATCACTATGTTGTATATCTGAGACTAATATAATAGTGTGTGTCAACTACAATTTTTAAAAAATGAATGAATACAAATTTTAGCAGAGTAGATTATCATAATGCACAGATCTACTTGACTATATACCTTTTGATCACATGTAAGTGTTCCTGTCCAGATATTTCTCTTGGCTATATTGTCTTATGTATTTTGCTTTCTTATTTTCTGTTTTCTATAATATCTTCTGTTCTTTTCTCTGTTTCTTTCCCAATTTTGTGCTTCCTAAGTAGTATACCCTTTTATTTATAACTTCTTTTTTTTTATTAACTTCAATGGGGTGACACCAATAAATCAGGGTACATATGTACAATGAAAACATCTCCAGATTATCTTATCATTCAATTGTGTTGCATACCCGTCACTCAAAGTCAAATTGTCCTCTGTCATGTTCTATCTGGTTTTCCTATTTATAACTTCTATAAAAGATATTGTATTGCCAAAAAGCCAAGTGATGCCCAAATCCTTTGTGCGATCCCTTATATAAGCTGCTTGGGTGCTATAAAACTGAGACCCTCACACACAGTTGTAGAGATAGCATGGAGAGCTGGTATATGTCACGCACTAAAATAAAAAATTTAACAACCTTATTTCTGTTTCAAAGACACAAAATTGCTTGCTTATAATTAAAAATCAATTCTTAGTTCTACAGGAATAAAGAAATATGAATGCTGTTATGTTATGAGTGAAGACCTGATTATTTCCTGCTGTGAGTGTGATTCTTCAATGGTCAGAAGGGAAGTTCTGTAAGGTATACTTTTCTTGGGCAAGTGTACACTTGCCTCAGTCTCACTCAAAAACCAGAAGGTTATGTACACTAGGTTTAAATGTGTTCGTTTCAAATCAGGAGGGAGGCCTGACTTACATACTAAATTTTCAGAAGTATCATTTCCAAAATTTATCATCATATATGTGGATTGATTCATTTTCAGGCCCTGTTCACTGGTTCAATATTTCATCATTTTAAGAATTATATTAAATATATTATTTCTTACCTTTGTGTTATTAAAACTTATACTTGTACTAGTTTTGGTCCCTTCCATAAAAGAAAAATATAAATTTTACATTTTGCATCATAGGTCCATTTTCTCTCCCTAAAAATAAATAGACACTTTCCTTTTTGTTCAGACTCATTCAAAATATAGGCAGTATTTCTTCTTTGAAAGGAGAATAAGGCAGCAAACTGATTATTTGTTGTGATCAGGCTTATTAAAACAGAGACAGAAAACCAGAATTTGTTTCCCAGACCTGTCATTAGGTGATTAAAAGGGGAGGATTAAGTTTCTCATCTTAACTTTCCTCAGTTGCAAAGTGACATGCTCTGAATTTCATAAGCACATTTGACACACTAAAACAAATAAATCGGAATTTCCAAATTCTTTGTGAGGAAGAGCAGCAGTGGGCTTTTCTTAGGTTTTGAGTGCAACTTTAGACTGGACATGTGCTCAGCTGGCCATGATGGAGTTAGTTTCTGATACAGGTAAAAACAGGACAGGTTGATGGCCAGCAGACCTGATGCAAAAGTTGCAGACTTGAAGTGGATCTTAATATAATGATTTTAGAATACCTAAATTGATGTCTTAGAGCAGGGGTCCTCAAACTTTTTACACAGAGGGCCAGTTCACTGTCCCTCAGACCGTTGGAGGGCCGGACTATAAAAAAAACTATGAACAAATTTCTATGCACACTGCACGTATCTTATTTTAAAGTAAAAAAACAAAACGGGAACAAATACAATATTTAAAATAAACCACAAGTAAATTTAAATCAACAAACTGATCAGTATTTCAATGGGAACTATGGGCGCTGATGCATCCTGTGCTACTCTCACTGACCATCAATGAAAGAGGTGCCCCTTCCGGAAGTACAGCGGGGGGGCTGGATAAATGGCCTCAGGGGGCCACATGCGGCCCACCGGCCATAGTGTGGGGACCTCTGTCTTAGGATATCTTATAGAAAGCATTGCCTATGCTGATACACTCTTTAAACCTCAACTTTTTCATCTCTAAGTAAAGTTAAAGATCCGTTTGTCTCTATTTAAATTCACCCCATTCTTAAGATTAGATGGTATGAGAATTGGAATAATAAGTGTAAAAAGCATGTTTGTTATGTGAAAGGTACTGAAATTCCTGATGAAACGGCATCTCGTTATGATAACATTGCTTTTATTCTAATAAAGCTATACATATATTAAATTTTTATTCATAAATTTGTCTATCTTCCACCTACATTTAACATAATCCCACATCCCTGCCATCAGTTTTGTTTTCCTTTCAGGTTACTTCTAAAGAGTTAATAGAGAAAAAAAAAAGCTTTATATCTCAGAATTACTGGATAATGTTTTTGTTGTCGTTGTTTGCTGTTTTTAAATCTGGCAGAGAAAAACACTTTCAGTCAAAGATAACCTCAAATTTTTATTTATTTATTTTTTTTGGTCTTCAAAATGCCACATGTCATTTTCTCTCTGTTCATGTCACCCATGCTGACATCAAACCATGTGCCAATATCCTTATCCAGTTGGCTCAATGGAATGATGCCCTTCACCCTTCAAATTAAATCTGAACCCTGTGTCACTGCTCCTAAGCTGCTATTCATCAATTTTTTCATGTTGTCATGTAACATGCTGTGATTTTTTTACTAATGTCCTTATCTGTATCATTAATTTTACCTTCTGGTGCAGTAGTACCTAATAATTTACAACTTAATAAAATGAGTTTTTAAAACATTAGATAAATTAGTAAATCAATTTTTATAAGAGTCAGCAGTCTAGAGTTCTGAAGGCAGACTTAATTTACCTTCTTTGCCTGATTTCATCTCAGTTGAACTGAGTGGCATAAAGCAATACAGTAAACAGTGCAGTCATGCATAATATATAGCAGTTGGATTCAAGTTTAGTGGTTCTCCTAATGGTGTCCAGATGAGGACAGGGTGGCAATAGAAGGTTGATAGGTGTTTCAAGGCATCTTCTTGACTTTGAAATCTCACTCTCTTACTTTTTTTAACCTCAAGAATGAAATGTACCTCTGAGGGCACAAATCCTTTGGGGTGGGTGATTGTGCTCACTGCTTAGAATGCTAACATCCTTTTAAAAATGTACTCAGTTAAAGGATAAACTAATATAATAAAAAGTATTCATAACTAATTAGGTCTTATTTTCTGCCTTTAGGTAGTTAATTAGCCAAACCACCTAAGATAGATGTCAAAATAAATCAAAGGTATTTATCTTCTATGTGGAAAAAGGGCAATTTGCTCTCTCCACCCATCCAGATGCCAATTTAAGACAGTTTCAAATATTACCCAAATGTATGTCTGTTGTGGGAATTCAAATTCTATTACTGGATCCAGGTAAATTTCAGAGTAACAAGTAGAATCTAGTCTGTTATAAACCATCACACTTTTGAATAGGTATGGCTGTGACTGGTTGTTACTAATCAATTCATACAATTCAAAACAAGCTCTTCGTATTGTCCCAAAGATATTGTGTGGATATTTGTGGAATGTACAGCCAGGGAATAAGAAAGAACTGTCAAGAGAGTTTTTCAGTAGCTTGAATGGTAAAAAGAGAAATGTCTCTTTGCCTTCCTTACTCACCATTTCCTCAGTTCACTTACCCCCAGAAATGGAGCCCTAAGTGACATTTCTAAGCTTTAAAAAGTACTTTTACTTTCTTAATTTGGAAATGTCTATGTACAAAGACTAAATTCAAGTAGGATCTCACAGTATGGGTGAAATGGAAGAAAGCAACAAATGAACAAAGTAAACAATGGTATGTTATTATTCCTTTAGTGACAAATAATGGCAGCTATAACGCAGGATTAATGTGCCATCAAGACCAAATTAGGTAACTTTGTCAACATTCCTAAAGGATGACCTCACCTCCCTGGGCCTCAGGCCCCTTATCCACAAATAAAGGTTTAGCTATCTTCTAGACTTACAATTTTAATATTATTATCCAGTATCCAACTCAAAAACAATAGTTGGTTCTCCTTAAGGAAATCATTGGTGATAAAATAAATAACAAAACTGGTTTAAAATAATGGTGCATCTGCACTAGAATTTTCTTGGCATGTGTACTTCCTGCAATTAAAAACATAAATAACACAGGTGAAATCTGTATTAAAGATTTAAATCTGGAAATATATTTCAGTAGTACTTTGATAATCATATACAAGAAATATTTATATTCATTGTCTCAAAAAGACAAAGGCTTATTGGATATAGAATCAAAGTGTACAAAATTATGAGTAAGTTCTACTTAAAGTAAACGGATTATTTTATCAAATCTTAGTACCTAAGGAGAACTTGAAAAACTTAATTTTAACACAGGTCAGCATGCCAGTATGCATTTAATCACCAACATATCGAACAGAGTTACATTCTATAATAGATGTGAAAGTATAAAGCATAACTCATACATCCCAAGTAGATCTAATTGGGAGACAAGATCAGCAGACAAAATAATGAAAAATACAAAAGACTATATAAGTTATGTGATTGATTTTGTAATACAAATGTGTTGGCTTCCTTTCTTCCTTTTTTTTCTTTCTTTTTTTGTTTCCTTCTTCTTTCTTTCGTTCTTTCTTTCTTTCTTTCATTTTTCCTTCCTTCTTTTCTTCCTTCCTTCCTTTCCTCCATTCCTCCATTCCTCCATTCTTCTTCTTCTTCTTCTTCTTCTTCTTCTTCTTCTTCTTCTTCTTCTTCTTCCTCTTCTTATTCCTCTTCTTCTTTCTTACTGTGAATAGTATAATAAAATACTCAGAAGAATAAAAATCCAAATAGGATTGGACACTATAGTAGGTTAAGGTGTCCCAAAATAAGTCCAGACACTTAATTGTAGAAAATGCTCTTTAACATGTTGCTTTTGAGATAAAAAACATTGGGTATTATATCCCTGCTATTGAGTGTTAATAATGTATCATAGCATACTGAACATCCCAAGACAATGGTTCTTAAAGTGTGCATCCTAGAAGATTTCCAGGTGTGCCCTATGGTATTCCAAAAAAATATGTGCCTATTGGGGACCAAAAAACCAACAGGGATTTTGGAGTTTAGATTTCTGGGAGACAGAGGTGTGGGGAATTGGCTGTAAACTGATAGTCTGTCCAACCCTCCACCTCACTTGCCTGATTAGGTTGCAAAATCAGCTGTGGTGCTGGATTGTTTACACTACCCCCCCCCCGTGTTCCCAGGAAAGACTAGAGGCAAGTTTCTTCTATCCTTTGTTTGGTGTAAAGTTAAGATGATATGTATGGTAGGGGTTTTGGATTGATGATTAAACATAAGAAATTGTCTCTTGAAGCCTTTTGGATTTCCATAAAAGAAGAATATGTGGCAATATCTAAAAAAGCTTTGAATATTTTATTACAATTTTCAACACCCTATTTATGTGAATTAGGATTTTCTACCCTCAACACAATTAAGAGTAAAAAAAGAAGAATTCTTCAAAGTATTGATGAGGAAAAGAGAGTTTGCCTTTCAATTATATGCCGAAACATTGAAGAAATTGCTAGGACACATCAGGCTATGTTTATCATAAACACAAGAATGAAAAAATTTAACACTTTTGTGATGGAACTTGCTGAATTAACTAAATCTTACTAAGAATGTATCTATATATATAAAAAGATAACTTTTGTCATATTTTTTTATTTTTTAACCCCTCTTTTTTACAAATTCTAAAAAGCATAACTTAAAAAATGTAACATAAAAATGTTTTTTAGTGTCAGAATAAATTTAATATTGTCATATTTATTTTTTTAATTACTGTAAAAACATGCTTGCACTTTATATATTTTTCTTTAATATTTGACTTAATTATTATAACATATTTCTCAGAAATTTGTATATAGTGTGCCTACAATTATTTGTAGAATTTTAAATATACCCCAACTTCAAAAAGTTTGAGAACCACTGCCCTAAGAAGTCATGCAGGACGCGTCTTGGAGCTGGACCCGGTGGCGACTTCTTTGCGGAAGGATCTTCTTCTTTGATAACTCAATTAAAACTACAAATGTGTAGAGAGGGACGGAAATATGGCGATGAAGTAGGCGGATATACCAACTTCCAACTCCCAGAACCAAAGTGGATTATAACTCAATTGTAAGAACCATCATCTGGATAAACCAACATTGAACTAAATAAAGTGGACACTTCAACCAAGGAACATAGAAGAAGCCACATTGAGACTGTGGGGGAAAAAGTGAAAGGCCAGGAATGGGCAGAGATCTGCTCTGCAACCCTGCACAAGCCAGCCCTGACCGCGGGGATGGGGCTAAGACAGGGACGGGCGAGTGCTCACGATACCAGCACCACCTGGCCAGAGACACCATGGTTTGCCATCCTGCATGCGCAAATTGGCTCAGAATGTGGGGGTGGAGTAGACCCCATGACGGGCGGAAGCTCGCAGCTGAGCTCACGCCAGCCAACATGCCCAGCCCAATAAACCGCAGTTTGCCATCCTGTGTGCACAGGTTGGCTCTGACGCAGGGGCGGGGTGGAGCCCGGGACGAGCGGAAGTCCACAGCTGAGTGCACGCCAGCCCAACCCAATAAACCGCAGTTTGCCACCCTACGCAGGAGGGCCCTGGCCTCGAGGGCAGGGATAAAGCTCCGGACGGCAAAGGCTCACAGCTGAGAACACGTCAAAAGCCCCATCCAATCCATAAAACTGTGACGAGCAGGCTCTGACTGCGGGGGCTGGGCGGAAGCCCAGAAAGAAGCTGGGTCCGCAGCTGGGCTAAGGTGCTCACCTCTACCCTTGGTGCTGAGGCTTGTGGCTTGAGTGACAGGCCCTCCTGCGGATGAGAGGCAGAAATAACAGCAACAGCCGCAGTAGGCCGGCACTGGCAAGGCCCATACCCAACCGCCCTAGGCAGCGGCAGAGGGGGGGGGCGGGCCTGCAGATAGACCACACGTAGAGAACACAAAGGCATCACCTACTGGACTCCAGTGGCCACAACTTGCTTATACACAGACAAAATGGGCAGGCACAGAAAAGCAAACCAAATGAATCAAGAGAAATCCCCAGAGAAGGACCTGAATGAACCAGATATAACCAAATTACCAGAAGCAGAATTTAGAATAATGACAGTTAGGATGTTCAAAGAAATTAGAGCAACAATGGATAGTCATTATGAACACCTAAATAAAGAGATAACAGGTGTAAAAAATAAAATTGAAATAATAAAAAGGAATCAGACAGAAATGACAAATACAGTATCAGAACTGAAGACCACAATGGAAGGAATTAAAAGCAGGATGAATCACGCTGAGGATTGAATCAGCGAGTTAGAAACAACAATAAAAAAAGGCACAGAATCAGAGAAGAAAAAGGGAAAGAGCCTCAAAAAATGTGAGGAAACTCTAAGGGAGCTCTGAGACAACATGAAGAGAAACAACATCCGCATCATAGGGGTGCCTGAAGAAGAGGAAAGAGGACTGGAAATGGAAACTGTGTTCAATCAAATCATAGCAGAAAAATTCCCTAAATTAAGGCTGGGAAAAATTCCACACGTTCAAGAAGCACACAAAACTCCATTAAAGAGAAACTCAAAAAGATCTACACCAAGACACATCATAGTTAAAATACCAAAGCTAATGGATAAAGAAAAAATCTTAAAAGCTGCTAGAGAAAAAAAGGCTATCACCTACAAAGTAGCTCCCATAAGGATGACATCGGACTTCTCAACAGAAACACTTGAGACTAGAAGGGAATGGCAAGATATAATCAAAGTAATGCAGAACAAGAACCTACAACCAAGACTACTCTACCCAGCAAGGCTAATGTTTAAAATTGAAGGAGAAATAAAGGGCTTTCCAGACAAAGAAAGCCTCAAGGAATTCATTAAAACCAAACCAATTCTGCAAGAGATACTAAGGGGCCTGTTGCGAACAGTTCAAAAGGAGGAAAGAATATAGCAAAAGAAGAATACAGCTTTATAGAATAAAATGGCAATAAAGAACTACACATCAATAATAATCTTAAATGTAAATGGATTAAATGATCCCATAAAAAGACATAGGGTAGCTGCGTGTATAAAGAAACAGGACTCATACATATGCTGTCTATAAGAGACACACCTTAAAACAAAAGATGCACATAGACTGAAGGTAAAATGATGGATAGAAGTATTTCATGCGAATAAAATGAAAAAAAAAGCCGGGATAGCAGTACTTATATCTGACAAAATGGACTTTAAAACAAAGGCTGTAGTAAGAAATAAAGAAGGACACTACATAATGATAAAGGGAACAATTCAACCGGAAGATAGAACTATTATAAATATCTACGCACCAAATATAGGTACCACGACATACATAAAGCAGACTTTGATGGATATAAAGGGCGAGATTAACAGTAATACTATCATAGTAGGGGATTTGAATACCCCATTAACAATACTGGATAGATCCTCAAGAAAGAAAATTAATAAAGAAAAAGCAGACTTAAAGAATACACTAGATCAACTTGATTTAATAGATATCTTCAGAACTTTTCACCCTAAAGCACTAGAATATACATTCTTCTCAAGCGCTCATAGTACGTTTTCTAGGATAGACCACATGTTAGGACACAAAAATGGTCTCAATAAATTTAAGAAGATTGAAAGCATATCAAGCATTTTCTCTGATCACAATGCCATGAAACTAGAAATTAACCACAGAAGAAAAACTGAAAAATACTCAAACACTTGGAAACTAAATAGCATGATATTAAATAATGAATGGATTAACAATGAGATTAAAGAAGAAAAAAAAAATTTCTAGAAACAAATGATAATCAGCATACATCAACTCAAAATTTATGGGACACAGCAAAAGCAGTACTGAGAGGGAAGTTCATTGCTCTACAGGCATATCATAAGAAGCTAGAAAAAGCTCAAATAAGCAACCTGACCCTGCATCTAAAAGAACTAACAAAACAACCACAAATAAAACCCAGGACCAGTAGAAGAAAGGAAATAATAACGATCAGAGCAGAAATAAATGACATGGAGGCTAAGGAAACAATACAGAGGATCAATAAAACCAGAAGATGGTTCTTTGAAAAGGTAAACAAGATTGATGAACCTTTAACTAGACTCATCAAGAAAAAAAGAGAGAGGACCCAGATAAATAAAATTAGAAATGAGAGTAGAGAAATAACAACTGACACAACAGAAATACAAAGCATTGTAAGAAAATACTATGAAGAGCTCTATGTGAAAAAATTAAACAACCTAGGTGAAATGGACAAATTTCTTGATTCATATAATCTTCCAAAAATCAATCTGGAAGAATCAGATCACCTAAACAGACCAATTACAACAAATGAGATTGAAACAGTTATCAAAAAACTCCCAGAAAAGAAAAGTCCTGGGCCTGATGGCTTTACAAGTGAATTCTATCAAAAATTCAAAGAAGAACTAACTCCTATCCTCCTCAGGCTATTTCAAAAAATTCAAGAGGAAGAAAGACTTCCAAACTTCTTTTATGAGGCAAGAATAATTCTGATCCCAAACCGGGCTAAGACAACACAAAGAAAGAAAATTATAGGCCTATATCCTGATGAATTTAGACACTAAAATTCTCAACAAAATATTAGCCAACCGGATCCAGCAATATATGAAAAAAATCATACACCATGACCAAGTGGGATTTATTCTGAAGAGGCAAGGTTGGTTCAATATTCGCAAATCAATCAATGTGATTCAGCACATAAACAAAAGGAAGGGCAAAAATCACATGATAATTTCAATAGATGCAGAAAAGGCATTTGATAAAATCCAGCACCCATTCATGCTCAAAACTCTCAGTAAAGTGTGAATACAGGGAACATTACTTAACATGATAAAGGCCATCTACGACAAACCCACAGCAAACATCATACTAAATGGACAAAAATTAAAAGCAGTCCTCTTAAGATCAGGAACCAGGCAGGGGTGCCCCCTTTCACCACTTTTATTCAACATAGTTCTGGAAGTCCTAGCTATAGCAATTAGACAAGAAGAAGAAATAAAAGGCATCCAAATTGGAAAAGAAGAAATAAAACTGTCATTATTTGCAGATGATATGATATTGTATTTAGAAAACTCTAAAGTCTCAGTCAAAAAACTACTGGACCATATAAATGAATTCAGGAATGTGGCTGGATATAAAATTAATACTTAGAAAACAGAGGCATTTCTATATACAAACAATGAACTGTCAGAAAAAGAAATTAAGGAAACAATCCTCTTCACTATTGCAGCCAAAAAAATAAAGTACCTAGGAGTAAATTTAACCAAGGAGGTTAAGGACTTGTACTCGGAAAATTATAAAACATTGATAAAAGTAATCAAGGAAGATACCAACAAGTGGAAGCATATACCGTGCTCATGGCTAGGAAGAATAAACATCATTAAAATGTCTATATTACCCAATGCAATTTATAAATTCAATGCAATACCAATTAAAATACCAATGACATACTTCAAAGATATAGAACACATATTCCAAAAATTTATATGGAACCAAAAAAGAACACGAATAGCCTCAGCAATCTTAAAAAGAAAAAATAAAGCAGGAGGTATCACTCTTCCAGATATCAAGGTTTACTACACGGCCATTATACTCAAGACAGCCTGGTACTGGCATAAGAACAGGCACATAGATCAGTGGAACAGAACAGAGAACCCAGAAATAAACCCAAAGCTTTATGGACAACTGATATTTGACAAAGGAGGAAAGAACATACAATGGAGTATAGACAGCCTCTTTAACAAATGGTGTTGGGAAAATTGGACATCTACCTGCAAAAAAAATGAAACTAGATCATCAACTTACACCATTCAGAAAAACAAACTCAAAATGGATAAAAGACTGAAACGTAAGCCGTGAAACCATAAGCATCTTAGAAGAAAACATAGGCAGCATGCTCTCCAACATCTGTAGCAGCAATATATTGCCGATTTATCTCCACAGGCAAATGAAATAAAAGGCAAGATAAACAAATGGGACTATATCAAACTAAAAAGTTTTTGCACAGCTAAAGACAATAAGAACAGAATTAAAAGACAAACCACACAATGGGAGAACATATTCGACAGCATGTCTGATAAGGGGTTAATAACCAAAATTTATAAAGAACTTATAAAACTCAACACCAGGAAGACAAACAATCCAATCAAAAAATGGGCAAAAAAAATGAATAGAAATTTCTCCAAAGAGGACATACAGATGGCCAATAGGCATGTGAAATAATGCTCAACATCACTAATCATTAGAGAAATGCAATTAAAACCACAATGAGATATCACCTCACACCAGTCAGAATGGCACTCATCAGCAAAACTACACAGAACAAGTGCTGGCAAGGATGTGGAGAAAAGGGAACCCTTTTGCACTGTTGGTGGGAATGCAGACTGGTGCAGCCACTGTGGAAAACAGTTTGGAGATTCCTCAAAAAATTAAAAGTCGAACTGCCTTTTGACCCAGCTATCCCATTTATAGGAATATACCGTAAGAACACCATAGCACTGTTCGAAAAGAAGAAATGCTCCCCCATGTTCGTGGCAGCATTGTTCACAATAGCGAAGATCTGGAAACAGCCCAAGTGTCCATCAGAAGACGAGTGGATTAAATAGCTTTGGTACATATATACTATGGAATACTACTCAGCCATAAGAAATGATGACATCGGATCATTTATAACTGAATGGATGGACCTTGATAACATTATATGGAGTAAAATAAGTAAATCAGAAAAAAAAAAACTGAAAACAGCATGATTTCATATATAGGTGGGACATAAAAGTGAGACTATGAGACATGGACAAGAGAGTGGTGGTTACGGGGTGGGGGGAGAGAGGGGATGGTGAGATAGGGAGGAGAGGAGGGGCATAGGGAAAACCAGATAGAACGTGACAGAGGACAATTTGACTTTGGGTGATGGGTATGCAACACAATTGAATGATAAGATAATCTAGAGATGTTTTCATTGTATATATGTACCCTGATTTATTGGTGTCACCCCATTAAAATTAATAATAAAAAAAAGAGTTAAAAAAATTACCCTACATAAAAAAAAACAACAACTACAAATGTTAGTTTCTTTAGGGTTGGTGGCAATGTTAAATTGGAAAACTTATCAGTAAACTTTTAATTATTTTTTTGCATGAAAATCTTTTAGTTTACCTTGAATAAACAAAAAGAAGTCATGCAAAAGAAAAAAGTAATATATTTAATCTCTATTTTCCAAATTAGACTCTCAGTGTCTCCTAGCATTTGTATTTCTCCAAACACATTTTAGAAAATACTGGATTTGACAGTCTACCAGTGGATAAAAAGTTGTCATACATATATAAAAATTATGAAACCTTACCATATGTAACAGCATGGATGGACCTAGAGAGTACAATGCCAAGTGAAATAAGCCAGACAGAAAAAGACAAATACCATATGATTTCACTTATATACTAAATCTAAGGAACAAAATAAGCAAAGAAACAAAATAAAAACCAACTCATAGTTACAAAAAATAGACTGATGGTTGCCAAAGGGTGAGGGATTAGGGGTCTGGGTGAATAAGGTGAAGAATTAAGAAGTACAAATTGGTAGCTACAAAATAGTTATGGGCACATAAAGTACAGCATAATGGATATATAGAAAGTAATATTATAATAACTATGTATAGTGCCAGGTGAGAATTTGAAATATTGGGGGAGACCCTGACCAGTTGGCTCAGCAGTAAGGCATTGGCCCGGCATGTGGATGTCCTGAGTTCAATTCCTGGTCAGGGCACACAGGCAGAAGTGCCTATCTGTTTTTGCACTGCTCTTTTTCTAACTTCTCTCTGTCTCTCTCTTTCTTTCTCTACCACTCCCCTCATGCAGCCATGGCTCAATTGGAGCAAGTTGGCCCCAGGCACTGAGGATCCTGCCCTGGCCTCCTCCTCAGGTGCTAATAAATGGCTCCAGTTGTAATGGAAGGGCTCCAAATGAGCAGAGCACCACCCCCTAGTAAGCTTGCTGGGTGGATTCTGGTAGGGGCTCATGTGGGAGTCTGTCTCTGCCTCCCCTTCTCTCACTAAATTAAAAAAATAAAAATTGGGGGGGATAACTATGTAAAGTATATGATTGTCTACCCAGTATGCTGTACACTTGAAACTAATACAAAATATTATTGAATGTAAACTGTAATTGAAAAATAAAATAAATTAAAAAGAAAATGCTAGATTTGATAAATCCATAAATCACAGGGCTATGATATAGTAGTAACTGAAAATAAGAAAGCTAGAAATGTTTTTTTATAAAGACAATTTTTAGTATATAAGGATCTTGTTTGATATAAAATTTGGCTGATGGAACATGGTCCATCTAATTTGACTCTTCATGTTATTTATCATGCTCTTAAGAATTTAGTATAATATTTTTAATATTTTTGTTGTATTTTTAACAAAATTAAGGTGAAGGTATATATATATATATATATATATATATATATATATATATATATATATATATATATATATATATATATATATTATTATAAAGTCAGGGCCATTGACTTAACTAAAGAATTTCTCAAAACTCATTGGCTCATCTATGCATGTTCTAACACACGTGTAGCTGATGATGGGTTTATCCTTGATGATAAGAGATTAGTTCTAATTGTAGAAAGCCTTTATTGAAAACTACTAGTATAAACTGAGGCACAGACTTAAGAGAGAGCTTTGGTCTAGGCCTATGTCCTTTTCAAGGAAAATTATATTACTTAAAAATTTATTCTTGGAAAACAAACACAAACATTATGAAATTTTTACAGAACTTATTACACCTCCAGTATAAAATATTTTATAAAAGTTAGTAATGGTACCATCAATATTTTAATTAAAATAATTGGCCCACATCATTTTATGTTAGACTCAACCAACTGCTGGCTCTCATAGCATTGACACTCGGTAGTTAGCATAGTTAACTGAAGTCTCTGAAGCCTGATAGGCTACTTGGGACCATGTTGACAGAAAGGAGAATCAAAGGTAAGTGTTGATGTAGAGTGGCATTGATAAGAATTTTTATGACTATTCCATGATTTTCCCCTTTTTGAAAGCTTGACTCAGAGCACTGATTTCCAAACTTTCAGGTGCAAAATTATTACCTTTTTAAAATGTGTATTCTGATTCAAGAGGTTTGGGATCTACCCCAATTCTGCATTTCTAATGAACTCCAAGGTGAATCTGGTCCCCAAAGCACTCTTTAAGTAGCATAATTATTGAGAATATATAAGAGAAAGTTTCGCTCCTCTCTGTCCTGGGAGCTTATTGGTTTTTTACCCCTTATAGCACCTGGTACAGGGGTATCGGTAACCAAAGCATTTGTTTTGAGAATATCCCTCTTTCTGTGTGTTGTCACTTTTTAAAAAATTCCAGTCATTTTTTTACATGCAGAACATTGATTGTTTTAGCAGGTAGTTTAATTCTTTAAATTCGTTGTTGATCATTTGTTTTCAAATATTTGGAAAAAGGGAGCAAAAGTTATTTGTAGAAAATCTTTTTAAAAAGCCTGGACAGTTATACTGTCCTTGCTGGGCTGTATTGCCTAAAGGCAACAGCTCCTTGCACAGACTTGGTTGGGAGAGGTTTGTGGCCATTTAGGCTTTAAAAAGACTAAGTGTGAGCAGGACACTCTGGAATTGGTCAGAATATGTCAGGGCAATCTTCAGGGAATGACCACTTCATTTTCCTCCTAATGAGGTGGCAATGCTAAGCTGCTGTGGATTTTACTCAAGGTGTTGTGTAGGTATTTTTTTAATGAAGTCTCAGACATATTTTGCATGCTTTTACCCAGCAGCCTAACCATGCTTCAAAGTTTCAATCTTTTGATTGATCTCACTCATCTTGTTTGGGGATGAGGGGATGGGGGAAAGCTTCTGTAGCTGGTGGAGGCAGATCCTGCAAGAAGCAATAAACTTTGGAATTGAATAAAAATCTAATTCGTGCATGCTAACTCTTTTTGGTAGTGTTAATTTTTTTCATTCTATATGTACATTTCCATGGCCATAACTTCCCCCTTTTCAGACTACTCATTAACTATAGCCCTCAGCTGTTAATTTCTTGCCTTTCCCTCCCACTATTTCACTTTATTTGTTTAGCTGACAGACTTTTGAAGCAAGCCAAAGCCTGCAAGAATTTCTGGCTTTATTCCTCCTTCATTTTTGTTATTATTAGGAATGTGGACAAGGTGTTAGTATGTGTATTCCATCTTAAAATTGTACCGGAGTTTCTATCTCCTGGGAAAGAACCAAATTGCTTCATAATAGTCATGGACCCAATTCTGTAACTATTCGTAGACAAAATTCTTGTTAATGCCAAGGAGAGTTTTGCCCTCATTTAAGATTACAAGATCAAGTGGTAAAGGTATTTATAGCCACCTCACTCTCCCCAAGAAAGTAAGTTGAACCAGAAGTGGGAAAATGTTACTTAAAATGCTATAGATGCTTTTCTTTTCACTAGAACAATTTCCCCTAAGATAAATCAATGGAAAGAGACTTATGAAGAAAAATTTAAAATTAATTGCTGACTAGTGTTTTAACTAACAATTTATCTTCTTTCCTACTTTACATAATACAATGTGCATTTTACCTGGAAGACACAATGAAATATAAAAATCAGTGGCTGTCCTTTACAGGTAAACATGGAGTGCACATTCTGCTCATTTGTTGCATGTAAAAGTCATAAAAAAGCTAAAAATATTACCAGGCCCTATGAAAGTCAGTTACATTCAAACAGTACTGTATTTCTAAAAAAAAAAAAAGGTTCTACCATTGACCTTGTGAGCGCTCTACTCACTCCATGGTGGTACTTACATGCCTCCCAGCCCCTCACTTTATCTTTTTCCTCTTCTTTCCCCCACAAAAATATGATTGTGGTATAGTGGACAAATCAGAGAACTTCAACCAAGACTTTCACTTTATTCTGGTTTTAAAACTGTCCCTCTGGTGGAAAAAGCTTGACCTTTTTGGTCTTAATTACCTCGTTTATAAATGAGTGGGGTGAGTTGGCTGTTCTCAGGTTTCTTCTGGATCAAATATTCTATGATGAGTACAGGTTGTAAATTTTACTTAAATATTTGACACTATCTACATAATAGGAGAAGCTGAAAAGAGAAAAGCCAATGAGTATACTGTACTTTCCATTTCCTGTACAATTCTATACACCTGTTTGTAATAAAAATAAATACATAAATAGATAGTTGTGCAGTAAGAGAAAGGACTTTGAATTCAGGCAGACATTTATAAGATTGCTGGCTCTCTGTAAGGTGACTTTGGGCAAATTACTTAATCTCAAAATAGAAGTTTAAAATAGACTCATCAGTAAAATTAGGACATTAAAATCTATCTTACAGGATTGTTAATAGAATAAAGTAAGAATTTCTGTGCCAGACACATAACAGAACCCAAATTGGTAGCTGTCTGACTATAAGTGGGGGTGGTTTAGGCATTAGAAAATGTGGATTCTAGGTCCAGTTTCTCCATAACTAACCAAATAATGGTGTCCCATTTACTAAATAATGTATTCAACAAAGAAATCTTTAGCTCTTCTTCTGGCCCTAATTTTTCACAATTTTAATATGTGTAAAGAGTGCATTGAGGCTTTTTGTCACTCAAAATACAGTTATTCTTTTCTGCAAATGTTAAGTAATCCTGATTGTTTTCAGTAGTTTATTACAACAGTTCTTCATGTCTAACTTTGCTAGTAAATATTCAACCTTTTTTCTCTAGTGTCTGAATTAAAGGTACTTAGAAGTAATGTAGGTATATCAAGGACAAATTGATTCACTTTTAAAAACTAGGTCCTTGAATTTTAAAATGAAAGATCTTTAAAATATGAGTATAAAATATTTTCTAATATCCAAATCATCCCTTTGGTAATTTGACTTATGAAAAATAGAAAGAAAGGAATATAAAAGGACCTCACCAGAGTAATAATTATTTAAACACATAAACATTTTCCTTGGGTTGGTAAGTACAGTATGTTCCTTTTCTACTCAAGAAGAACCTATAATAAAATATGCTAAAACATAAATGGTACCTTTTTCTATATTGCAAATGAACTGCAGTTTATATTTTCAAGTTCAAACTATTTTACACTCTTAAATACTTTCTGAGTTCAGATCCTTATCTGGTGGATGGATAGCTTCCATAAAATGAGAATCCAGTTGACAACTCATTACACATTAGCCATTAATTAGTAAATTCTCTGGTTTAAACAAAACAAATCTCTCGTACTATGTATGTATCCCCTAAATACTGGTAATCACTCAGAAATATCTATACTGCTATTGCTGGATTTTACAGGCACACAAGTATCTTGGCTTGAAAAATATTTGGAAAATTACAGGTAATTTTATATTTTAAATCACTAAACTATTAATGGTGGATAAAAATCCAAATCTATTTGCTAGGACAAATTTCTCTTCCAAAAATGACCCTGTAAAATTCATATTTATTTTAGAGAAAAAATGATGCTGCTAAAATGACAATGAATTTTTCAAATGGATATGGATAAGAATGTTGTTGATGTGTCATCTGATCAAAAAGATATAAAATCTGAAGTGGAGTATATTGTGTAATGAACCTATATAGATATTCTTAAAGACATTTTGAACCATCATTAAATCATATTACTGTTGATTTTCAATTAAATTTGGGTTGTAAAGTGAAATGCCTTCAGGGCCTAAGTAAGTATCATACATGTTGGAGGAAGCCAGAAACTAAACAATTGAGAGGTGTTAGGGCTGCGATTTATAAGACAGTATATGCTTCATCTAAAGCCATTCAAATTATATTAAAAATAAAGTAAAAATCATAAACCAAATTAAACGTATTTGGGGGTGGGATTCTTCTAAAATAATAAGAAAGTCTCTTATGTGAGTCTTGGAGCTGCATTCCTGCTAAAAAAATAGATATTTAAAAATTGAGAATTAACTAAGGTTAAGTGGAAAATTAATTAAATTAAGGCATTTAGATGTCATAAAAAGTTACACTATATAATCCAAAGAATAGAGCTCAGATACTTTCTCAGTAATCCAGAAAGGAAAATGAAACCGGACATTGAAAGAAATGTTCTTCTGATCTTTGACTCTAATAATAAAATTCCATAATTGTAACTGAAAACCTGGAAACAAATGACTTGTGTGACAGGGTTATCAGTTTCAATGTCTTTCAACTTCTCTGTAGTAGGGACTTCAATATAAAAATGAAAAGAAAAAGAAGATGGAGGAACAGAACAGAATGAGAGAGGAAGGAGGGGGAGAAGGAAGAACAGCATTTTTCTCTGGCACATGAATTCATGGGTTTGCTTGAAACAAATATATCAGCTCAAATATCTATTTTCTATCTAATAAATATTACCAGGTATTTGGTCAACATGTTGTGCACTGAGACAGTGGAAGCATGTGGTCAAAATTTCCTCTTGTCTGATTGGCCACATTCAATTTAACAGTTTATTTTAACTTTAAACAAATTGAATTGTTTTCTTACACATCTGGCTGATCACTGGTCATTCATAAGATGACTGAAAAGAGTTGTCTTCATGGCCTCTCAGCCTGACTTCTATGGCAATGGTCTGATTATTGTAGTGGCTCTATTTACTGGCATTTTATAGTAATGATTCTCACATGTGAAGTTATCTTGCCTGTTATTTCAATATTTGGGGGAGTTGTATGGATACATTCTGGATGTGCACAAGACTGAAGAATGTTAGTCAATGAACTTGAGGCAGTTTAAAGATTCAGTTTTAGGTCTTGATCCTGCCTTTTCCTAGCTGTGTAGTCATAGAAAAGTTACCTAATCCCCTGGAGTCTCAACATATTTACCTATAAAATGGCCTTGAGCATAGTTTTCTCTTGGGGTGATGGCAAAGCTAACTGCGCTTACTAACATTTGTGAAGTATCCAAAACAGCTGTGACATATAGGAAGTGATCACTCAATAAGCGTTTTCCTTTGCACACTCAGTAAGAATCAATAACTATAGCAAATCAACTCTAAGACTTTTGAATCAACCTCACTGTTACTAGGATCAATTCAACTGTGCTTTCTGGTCAGAAATAAAAATAACAAAAATTTAGATCAATGCCTGAATGGAATCTGAGAGCTTGTTAGCCAGCCAGGGACAAAGGTAACACCTCTTAATAATATGAAGACCATAAAGATATATGTCTCTTTGCAGTAGGTTCAGAAGTTTCTTAAAGAGCACCAATGCTTTCTACAAGGAAGCCAAAGGTAAAATTCTGATCATGGTTCAGATGAACAAGTAACTTCCAGGGAAAAAGTTTCTCTTCAACTGGGATTGCCAACTAACCACGGGATTGCTTCTGGTCACCAATCATAAAGCTGTCCCTAAATATGCTAAGTGCATTCAAGAGCAATCAGCAAGAGCATTATTATTTCCAGTTCATGATTAAAAGTAGCAAAGGACCCTTGCTCCCCAGTCAAGTGAGTAAGTGCTGGCAAAATATCAAAATCTAAATTTAATAAAATTATTATCAGTCACTTTCCAAGGTGTTGTATCAGAGTAATGCTGAGATCAAAACCCTGATTTGAACATGTCAAGCAAATTGCAGGATGCCCAGTGGCTTGCAAGTTGAGAAGAAACTACTGACATGAGGGTTCGTGTAACTTTTCTGGTGAGGAAAAAGCACTTTGTCTTTCAGGAGTCAGGACCCAGGCATAGCCTCTGGTCCAAAAACTCTGCCGGACCCTGAGCTAGACTTTGTGTATGATTGCCAGCACACAGAATTCAGTGCCCAATAAAGGTTTAAGCCATTGTTCTATGCTGTGATTTAAGCAAAGTCTTAAAAAGTAATGGCCTGATCACCAGGATGAAGTATTAAAGACAATGTATTTAACAATCAGAAAAAAATTGTCTCTGGATTCAACATCCTAATATGAAAAACAGAAATAATGAAAACTGCTCAACCACTAGTAAAGGGTAATTTTAAGGATACAATTTTATAACATATGACAGCAATCAATACTCTGTGAAACATTGTACAAATCTGGTATTTATCTAACAAACATGTATTATGCATATACTATATGTCAGGCACATTTCCATGTTTCTGGAACAAATCAGAGTACGTACAAAAAGAATTAAATCTATGACACTTATATTCTAGCAGAGGAGAAAGAAAACAATAAATAGATGTTAAAAGAATAAAAAGTAAATGCCATTATATAGTAGAAGGGATAAGTGAAAATAAAGCCAGATAAAGAAGCTTTGAAGTGTGGAGCTGGGGAGGAGTTTGCAAAATGTACTAGGTTAGGGTTAGTCTTTTTTGTGAAGGGGACACTTGAGCAAAAACTGGAAGGTGGAGAGGGAGTTAGACTCTCTGATTATCTGTGGGAGAGCTCTGCAGGTCAAACATCCCTACGGCAGGAGCACATCAATTGTGCATGCGGATCAGAGAGGAGAGAAAACTTGTGGTTATAGTGGAGTCAGAGAGGTAACATGGTCCAGATTCTAGAAGGCCCTATAGGCCTTTGTAAGGGTTTGGCTTTTACTCTGAGTGGAAAAGGAAATCATTGTAGAGTTTGGCCACAAATGTGACATGCTCAGTTATTTCAGAGAATCATTTTTGTTTGTTTGTTTTTTCCTGCCATATTACAAATGGATTGTGGGAAGCTCAGGGTACAAGATCTGTGCTACACCTTGCATTGGAGGTGTTGAGTAGACACTAAACTCTGTGAATCTAGAAACCAGACAAGAAGTCCAGAAATACATTTGGAACTTATCAACATATAGGTGGCAATTAAATCCATAAGACTGGACAAAGTTAATGAGAAAATAAAATAGAGAAATGAAGAGATCTAAGGACTGAACCATGATAATCTCCAATATTTACTCTGTTGGAAATTTAAGGAGGAGTCAGCAGAAGAGACTAAGCTAGTGACAGGGGGAAAATCAGGAGAATATGGTGCACTGAAAATGAAAGGAAGAAAAGTTTAAAGAAGGAGGAACCGACTCTGTCAAGTAAGATGAGAACCAAAATTGATCATTTGACTTAGCAATATAATATGATCATCACTGATAAGTTAGAAGAATTGTTTGAAGAACATGTCCATCACTTCCAGTTCCAGATGTATAAGGCGTGAGGAGGAAAACAAACAGCAACAGTGGAAAATGTGAAGGGAGTGTTCGGAGAAGTCAAAGATTTCAGGGATTTCTTTTTTTCTTTTTTTTTTTTTTTACAGACCATGAATTCCAGAGGGCATAGTAGAAGGATTTCATGAATTGCTGAGTGATTGGAGAAGAAATAGGTCAGAGGCTGTGCAAAGCCCTATAAGAATTAAAGTGACAGATATAAGGGGTGACTGAGATTCTGGGCTTCTTTTGATGATTGACGCTGATAAGGATAATGGGAATAATGTGATTAGTCCTAGTAGAGTCAAGCAGAGCATGGTAGCAAAGATTTAAGTGTACTGTAATGGTGAATGAGGAGGTTTGGGTAGCCAGGCCTCCCTCTAGACTCCTATTGGCAGAAGTCATGATGTCTGGGAAAACTGGATAGTTGAAGTCCAAAGCTTGACACTTGTAGGTAGAGGTCAGACCTCTTAGGAAGCTGGGCTTTGTTGGAACTCACAATCCCTTTTTTAACCCCAAAGGAGAGTTAGAAGTAGAATACTTCAAGAATTCCAGGTGCTGCCTTCATTTGAGTATTTCTCTTTAGACCTCTCTTGAGAGAGAAGAGACATTACTTCAAATATTCTGACTCTCCTTTGCTCTTGTTGATGTAACTGAAGACTTCTGGGAAAGGCAGGTAAGATTTCCACAATCAGGATGATTATCTAAGGCCTAGCGGAAGTATGATCTCAGAAAGGTATTAGTTGAAGCCATCCCACTAGAACAGGGGTTGGGAACCTATGGCTCATGAGCCAGATGTGGCTCTTTTGATGGCTGTATCTGGCTTGCAGACAAATCTTTAACAAAAAAAATAATAACATTAAAAATATAAAACATGCTCATGTATTACAATCCATTCATTTCCTACAGCTCATGTTCATGGTTGCAAGTGGATGGAGCCCATCACAGCTGTCCTCCAGGACAACACCAAATTTTTATTGAATAATGCATAATGTACATGGGTCATTGTGAGGTCAGGAAGTAAACTTCCCTTCTTTTAGTCAAATAGTCAGCTAGCTAATTGCAGAAACCCTTTTGACAAAGAAGATGGCTAAAAGAAAAAAGATAAGGAGTATCGTACTTTTCAGCAGGAATGGACAGAGGAATTTGCTTTTGTGGAGAGAGCAGATTCTGCAGTGTGTCTAATATGCAATGATAAAATTGCATTGATGAAACGGTCAAATATAAAGCTACACTTTGACACACGCCATACTAAATTTGTATTGAAATATCCAGGGGTGGACAGCAGGAAGAAAGCATGTTAAGAGCTACCGTGCAGAGTGCAAGCTAGTCAGCAGCGAATCCGTGTCTGGACCCAACAAGGTAAATGAAATTTGGCTAGCTTTGCTGGTGCTTTAGCAATTGTGAGAAACGGAAAGCCATTCACAGATGGGGAGTATGCCAAAACATTCATGCTTGATGTTGCCAATAAACTTTTTGACGACTTTTCAGATAAAGATGAGATAATTAAATGAATAAAAAAATTGCCTCTATTGGCAAGTACTGTTCACAATCCTACCATGATGATGGCAAATCAAATTGAGGCAACACAAGTGAAGGACATAAATGCAGCACTATTCTTTTCTCTTGCTTTGGATGAGTCAACTGATGTAAGCCATTTATCCCAGTTCAGCATGATTGCAGGGTATGCTGTCTGTGACACACTATGTGAGGAAAGTCTTTCTGTATTGCCTATGAAAGAAACAACAAGAGGAGAGGATTTATTTCAGTCTTTCACTGAGTTCACTAAAGAAATAATCTACTGATGGATAAACATATTTTGGTGTATACTGATGGTGCTCCATGCATGATGGAAAAGAACATAGGATTTATAAGGTTTCTTTGAACATGAAAAGAGATCCATGCTAAGTCTTCACTGCATCCTACATCAGGAGGCACTTTGTGCTCAGATGTGTGGTGAGCAGCTTGGTATGGTGATGTTGCTGGTCATGTGGGTGGTCAACTTTATTGTTGCCCGAGCTTTAAATGATCACCAGTTTACAAAACTGCTGGATGAAGTTGGGAATAGTTATATTGATCTGCTTCTGCACAGCACTGTGTGTTGGTTGTCAAGAGAGAAGGTGCTCAGCCGTTTTGCAGCTTGTCTGAGTGAAATCCGGACTTTTCTTGAAATGAAAAACATCGAGCATCCTGAGTTAGCTAACACTGAGTGGCTCCTGAAGTTCTACTATCTTGTGGACATGACAGAACATCTGAATCAGCTCAATGTGAAAATGCAAGGCATTGGAAATACAGTCTTATCCCTTCAATAAGCAGTGTTTGCATTTTAAAACAAGCTGGAACTCTTCATTGCCAACATTGAAACAGGTCGTTTACTACACTTTGATAAACTGGGCGAGTTTAAAGATGCATACACAGCTAGTGACCTTGCTCAACATCTTGATCTCCAGCAGCTAGCAGACTCCACATCTAATCTCCTGCAGTCATTCAAAGCACTGTTTGGAGAATTTCATGAATGCACTTGTCTTTTTAAGTTCATCACCCATCCACACCAGTGTGCAGTGGACAGCACCAACCTGAGTTACATCCCCGGTATCTCCATCAGAGATTTTGAGTTACAAGCTGCTGACCTAAAGGTCTCAGACATGTGGGTGAATAAGTCACTGAATGAAGATTTGGAAAGACTTGCATGACAGCAAGCAGAGTTGGTGAGCAAACACAAGTGGGAAGAAATGAAAAAACTTCAACTCATGGACCAGCGGACTATCAAAACTTGGAACGCACTTTTCATCACATACCACACACTGCAGCATGTGAGTATTGCTGTATTGACAATGTTTGACTCTACTTATGCATGTTAACAGTCTTTCTCACATCTAAAGAATGTTAAGACCAACCTACGATCATGTTTAATGGATGGAAGTCTCAATGCCTGCATGAAGCTTAACCTCACCATGTATCAACCAGACTACAAAGCCATCAGCAAAATCATGCAGCACCAGAAGTCACATGGTAAAATGGTAAAAAGTAATTTATTCATCATTTGTTAGCAACAGCATAACAATGTTATTAAAGAGAATTCAGAGACTTATTGTACTTTAAAAGTGTTGGTCTTACATAAAATTCACACATTTACTTGTGTTTAGTGTTTAACGTATTGTATGGCTTTCACGGAATTACTTTTTAAAATATGTGGCATTCATGGCTCTCTCAGCCAAAATGGTTCCCGACCCTTGCACTAGAATAATAGGATAGGAAGTTCTTGGATAGGAGAAGAGAATTTACTTTTATTAAGTTTGTATTGCGTACCAACTTACTCTACATAAGTATTAAGTATTATATATCATTTAATCTGCAATGTTATAGTTAATTAGAATTAGCCATCTCTGTTTTAAACCAAGGACATGCTAGAGCTGCTAACTCTTTATCAGGTGTGATTCCACTATGGAGATTTTGTTGGGACCATCATCTTCATCTATATTTCCATTCTAGCAGTGATATATACTATTGATAGTATATCTAATTCCAAATATTTATAGAAGTTGCTATACATTTTCATTAATTATTTTAAAGCAGCTTGGATACAGGTTGATTTACAATGTTTGCTCATTGGTTGAATGGTTCATTAATTCAGTCTTTTTTTCCTTCAACAAATACGGGTGTTTACTATGTATAAAGCAGCATATATTCTTTCCATCATGCTTTCCAGTAGCTGTCCAAGTTGGTTCACTGAATCTCATTTTATTTACATCTTTAATGTAAACTTTTTTTATATGTCAATTCTAAATGGTATAAATTCCTTAAATACTGTAGAGCCAGAGAAAACAAATATTCTTTGAAATTTAAAAATATTGGGCCTATAATGTATTTGTTTCAAACATTAAGTAAAGTTTTATATTTTAACAGTTTATTTAATTTTGTAAATGGGTCTATTTATTCAACCAATTCACTAAAAACTCCAGTGTAATAATTTAGAGTCCTTATTCTAAATTTAGGCAGAACTGATTTAAAATCCTGGTTTCACACAGCTTAGCTATATAAATTTGGGCTAATTTCTGAAACTCTGTAAGTTTTGGTGCCTTAATTTATTAAATATTATAACAGTAATGTCTACCTCACATTATTCTGAAAGAATCAAAAGAAATATTGGAACCTATTGGAGATTCACTAAATGTTATCTAATGTTATTACTATTATTATTAATCAAAACACTGTGGGCAATATAAAAGTGAATAAGACCTGGTCCCTAATACTAAAGAGCTGATAATTCAGCAGAGAAAACTAGATGTATTTGTGTAAACATGGGTCATTCTATGGCAGGTAATATATGTGGCATAGAAAAGCTCTAAATCAAGTATAGAGGAGGAAAAAATTACTTCTTGCTTGAATAATTAGGTAAGACTTTGCTTAAAGTTGACTGTTAGTTCACAGTCCTTGAATCAAACATTAGCCATAGGTTGAGGGAAAATCTAGAGATTTGAAGGATGACACTAAACAAATATCAGCCAGACATCAAAGCCAGTACAATGAAGAATTATGGCAGAAGCAGAATCTAGTATTCACGAGGAGAAGCAGTTATAAGAACTGAATGAAATAAAATTTGGAATCAGAATTATAACCAAAGCCAGGTCAAGAGCATGTAGAATCAAATAAAGCATCAAGATTTGTTGTGGACTTAAAGAGAAGACTCAGGTGGCAGAACCTATTTCATTCCATAGACTTTTCTTTTTCTTTTTTTAAACAGCGAGAACACACCTTCACAGCCACATTGCCCCTCGTTTTAAAGAAATGCCACTGGCCAGGCAGTTTGGAAAAGAAGTCTGTATAAGGAAGGCATCCAAATGAGAGCAGTGGCGTTAGAGTGCAGAGGTGGGGAAGTCTGATGGGAGTCTGGTCATTCTACTTTGTAGAACTATGGGATAAACAGAAGAAAAAAATCCTCTAAATAAAGCAATAATTATTTGGGGCAAAGCGAGATTTTAAAAATCAATTTACAGTTTTCCTTTGCCTTACTTTGTATTTCAGAGTTGCACTATGTAAAGACTATTTTGTGCCATTCTCTCAGCGACCTGCCCGTTAGATGCTGTTATTTTTGTCTTGGGATCATTAAACAAAGTACTGGCAGGGTATAAGCTGCTTCCCTTGAAAGTGACTTCATCTATTGTAATCATGTTGTGTGATAATGTAACAGTAAGCTCTCTGTCAGAGTTCTGTGTCCTAAAATAGAGCAGCAGGACTTCACTTACTTAGCCTGAGCATGTCACCATTGTACTGTGTTCTGTCAGCATTGGCAAGGAAACCCAGAGGTGGGGCTCAATCGTTTGTTCTCATCTCAAAGAACTTATAATATAGTAATAGTAGCTAGAAGCACTCCCAAAGGAAGCAGATGCTCATATACAACCTAGACTTTATATCAAAGACATGAAGCACAAAGACAAGCTGATTATAAAGAAAAGAGAAAACCTACTTAAGATTAGAGGCTGGATTGCCTCCTGGTTAAGAGCACAGGCCCAGGAGTCAGACCAATGTGGGAGAGAATTCTAAGTTTACTGCCAGGGACCTCAGGTAAACCAGCTATTTTCTCATATCCTTCGTTTCTCCTCTATAAAATGGGAGATTGTAATGCTTCAAAATATTATTGCTAAATAAATATGTGATGTAATATAGACAAAACACTTAGTCCTTGCTTGCTTGGCACATAGGGAACACTCAACAGATTGTTGCTGTTATTCATTCATAGGCCCAAGAATCCTACATTGTAAAAATAATCATTGATAGATCTGTTATATAATGCTTCAGTTTTGTACCTTTAGTTTATTGCATACCCAGGTTGATTTAAAATATGAGTTAAACATTAGTAAGGTTAATTGTGTCCTAGAAAGAGTTTGCCAAAAGTTTGTAGGCCTCATCAAACCTCTCTGTGTTCACTTTGTGATGATCTCTGTTTTATTCTTGAGCTTTCATGACCCCATACCCCAGCAGTCTTTTTCTACTGGCAAAGAAGGCCAACAACCCTGGCACTTTGAGGAAAGAGTCATAGTGGCATTGGGTCCCAACCTCCTCAGATCAGAGGAGAATAAACCTGGCTATCTAAAACCAAGTTTATGACACCATACTCTCTAAGGAACACATATTGTCTCATGAAATCAAGCATTGCAGCAAAAAGAAGAGCTAGTGAATTTTAAAAAAACAAAACTCTAAACTAAAATAAAAAAAGCATATAGAATATTTTAAATGAACAGAATTGCTTGGGTACTTATTAAAAATGCAGATTTCTGACTTTTCTTCTAAAAAATCAGAGCGTCTGGAGCAGAGGTCCCCAAACTATGGCCCGCAGGCCAAATTGAGGCCACCTGAGGCCATTTTTTCCTCCCTGGCCGCACTTCCGGAAGGGGCACCTCTTTCCTTGGTGGTCAGAGTATGGAGTACTATATGTGGCGGCCCTCCAACAGTCTGAGAGATGGTGAACTGGCCGCCCCCTCTGTAAAAAGTTTGGGGACCCCTGGTCTGGAGGTACGGGTTCACAGAACATGTATTTTAAACAAGCATCCCCACGTGATCGTGGTTTAGGTGGCTCCTGTACCCCACTTTGAGGATCATTGATTTAAATAAAGGTAGAATATACTAGGGGAAATCTGGGGGGAGTTTTACATACAAAAAAGCCCAAATGACTGAAGTAATTAAGAGGAAAATACAAATAAAAACGACCAGCCTACATCAGCTAAATCAATGTAGATTAGGAAAAAGGTGGGTTGTTTTAGTAGGCCACAGCTGAATTTTATTATTTAGAATGGTGAAAGACAATTAATCAATTTGGCTGCAATATTTTTTTGGACTGTATGGCAACAGTTTTTTAGCTATGTCAATTTTATTCATAAGTAGCAATAATATGAGGCAATTTACTTTTTTAGGCTACATGCTTTAAGACATCTAATATTTACCAGCTCTTTACAGTGCAACTAGTAAAAAGCAAATTAAAACCATAAGAAATAAGAGCTGAGTGATTAGTCAAGCTTTATTTTTTCCATGGTTAAAAATAAAATTCTAGCAGGATATAAGATTTCTGTAAGCTTTAAACCTAAAGAATTAGCATCACCTGTATTTTTTTTCTCTGCTTAATGCATCTTTGTTGACAGGATGGCATTATTTATTTAATTTTTTCAAGATCACCATGTGTTTATTATGAGGGTTTTCTTTTAATTGCTTGAATACAAGCCTCTGCTTCATTCAGAGCACAAGATAGTAGATAACAGCATTCATTATCATCATTTGTGAGTGAAATTTGGACACTGATTTGGATAGGGCAGCAGGAGCAATGTTATTTTTCATTAAAAACAATGACATTTCTGTGATTTTTTTACTTACTTTATTGGGGTTGAAGATTTTATTTTGCATGTAATGATAAAATATTGTGATAGATGGCAGTTCTTCTCTCTTAATTGCACTAAAAGCAAAACACTTATTCCTAAGGAATAGTTTTGGCTTATACAAATACAAATCTTTTTTCTTTTCAATATAGAGTAAGCCACTCTCCATTTAAAGGATCAGCTCGTGTACAATCACAGTCCCTGGTAGGCTGCCAAACACAATAGGGCATTAATTAACATGTGCTGGGGGATTCATCAACATGCACAGTGGTAGTGTGCAATTGGAACCTTTTTTTCCTCCCCTTTTCTCTCCACGTTGGCAGAATTCATGAAAGGTCTACTCTAGTATGTAAATCAGTTCTTGCTAAACACCTAGTAATGGAGTTCCTTTATTTTCCAAAGCTGTTGTCAGAGCTACTCACATATCAAAGAAAGACACTCTGTCTCTTTCTCGTGTTTAAAATCCAACTACAGTGGGAAAAATAGCATATTTGTTTACTTGTCATGCACACTGCAGTGTAAATAAATCGTTTGATAAATTACTTCCCCCAAAAAAACAGGACGAGTTTCATTTCCCATAATGTAGTACCAGTGGAGATGGCAGAATTTCTCTCCGTGTTAGTGCAAGGTGACAGTGTGCTGACCTGCTAACTTGGGTAAATTTTCATGCTGCATCTACCTTCTGCCACCTGGCATGAGCAGGTGAAAAATAAGAAGAATACAGTTATTGTAATTAGTTCTAAGTTGGGTCTTGGGCTAAGTCTTGCTTTGATAAGCCCTTGCTAACTGATTTCAGTACGTTTTGCATTATTCTTTGGGATCAAGGTATGGATATAATCATTCAGACTTGTATGAACCAGACTTTGGACAATAGACAATCTGTCCTCTTAAAGTGAGAGCAGATTCAGGGAAGTGGAAAACTGTGTCCATATTTTCTACTTCTTAAAAAATATATATACATGTCTCAATTTAGTTTGAGATTTAGATTGTGAAATTTGTGACTAATTCTTTTTTTAATGAAATAATATATGTAAAGTGCTTAGCAAAGTACTTCAAGTAAATGCCTAGTAAATGGCAGTAGAAATTATTCTTGGAGGTGGTGGTTAAGGTGTTATTGTTATCATTTATTGTCTTTTATAGCCTAGAAATCCCTAGTGTTATAAAAAGCACAATGCAATTTTCATGTTTTAATCATTTTCAATATATATCAATAAAATATTTAGTTTTGGTATGTAAGAGAGATGTGGAATTTAAAGGTTCCATTTGCTCCACTCACTCTTTTATAAATGTGTGCCCTTTACATGACCTGTGTTGATGAGAAGTAGTGTACTGATTCAGATCCCTTGGAGTTATGCAGACTTGGTTTCTATGCCAGTTCTAACACTGTGTGACCTTGAGCAAATTATTTAACTGCACAGAGTTCAGTTTCTTCTTTTTTAAAATGGGAAGAATGATTGTAAGGATTCAGTGAGACAATGTGTATCAAACATTTGGCAGCATCTTGGAACACAGAAATGACTTAATAAATGCTAGAGACACACTCCTAATATTCCAAAACCTCCCCTTTTCAGGCTGAAAGATACAAGGCAACATTCTATGCTCCTGTTCAGGGGTAAGATCGCCTCTTTTCCCTTTAGCAGGGACCAGGCTCCTGACCACTGATGCTCCAAGAAGCTGAAGAATCCAGCAAGATGGTAAGTATTCTATGCTTTTGCTGCTTCTTCTTGATGTTTCCTGAAGATTTTACACTATGTCAATAAGAGTCAGGTAATCAAATCTGCTTTCATTTAAAAATCATAAAATAGTTACTTTTAATACATAGGAAGTTCTGAAATATTAAAATTTACAACTTAAGTAAAAAATTATCTTTATAAATACACATCTTTTTCTCAAGGAAAATACTTCTGTTTTATAAGTTTTCATTCTATCAAGGATTCAAGCATAAATTTTTTAAAAAAATTCTCTTTAAAATGATCAAATATTTGGGACAATATTCATATAATAGTTCATTGAAGTATGAAAAAAATAGCTATAATATACTATATGTTGTTTTTATTGAGAATATATTTTGGCAATTAGCAAATCTGTTGATATTTTCATAGATCAATTTTCCCCTACAGCCTTATTTATATCATATTTGACTTGTGGGATATTAAATAATTTATATCTCAGTTTTATTCTTATTCATAACAAAAAATTACAGGCTAATTTTTCTACATTGAATTTAAACAGACTAAAAAATACATTAGAATTGGATTTCATGTGGAAAAGAGGTCATCATAGTATTAATCCTCCTCATCCTTGGCTACCATCTGGAGTACAAGATAGTACAGTTAATTCCATGGGAAAAATTTTCAGAGAAAGATAGTTATTCCTTGATGAAAAACCAGAATACTGTATATATATTGTGCTTCACATTTGTTGCTTCATTTTAAAGAAATAGATAACTGCTCTATTCCTTGTGGAGATAGGGCAAACATACATGGGCCATATTTAATATTAAAAGATATGCAAATTTGAGCAATTTTTATTTATGTTTACTTTATTGATTTTAGAAAAAGGAAGGGAGAGAGTGAGAAAGAGAGACAGGAACATCTATCTATTCATGTATGTATGTGCCATGACCGGGGATCAAACAAGCAACTTCTGCACTTCAGGACGATACTCTAGTTACTTGAGCTATCTGGCAGGGTTGGATATTTTTTTAAAAAAATTGAGTCCTACACAGATCTTCTGAAATTGCAATTTTAGTATTAATTGAAAAGATATTTGTTTTTCTCTTCTGGTTGGAGGAGAGCTCAGGAAAGCACCCACCCAGTGCATAAATGAGTCTCAAGGCATTTGGGTTACAGTGAGAATAGAATGAAGTGGAAAAATGCCAGACAGCCGAATTTTAACTTTTTCCTCTCCGACTGCTGCTTTTTCTATAAAATGGTCATTTATACTAATAATTCTTTGGTTCACCTTCTAAAAAATAACTCATTTAATCTTCACAACAACCTATCAGTCATGTATCTTTAGTATCAGTTTATAAGTGAATGAACTGAGACCCCAAACCCTTACGTACTTCTTCAGTTCTCCCGACTAGGAGGTGATTGGGCTGTGATTGCAATCTCAGACAATTTGGCTCCAATGTCCATCCTTTTAACCACCACACCATGCAGCTTCTCTAGCAAGCTGTGCTAGTTTTTCTTCTCAGTGGAAAATGGCATTGAATAGTGGGAGAAAAAGGGTGGCAGAGAGAGCATCTATAGTAGACTCTCACCCATTTAAAGCCACCCAAAGGAGAGGCTAGAACTAATTAATTATTAACTCAACAAGTACCAAACCAGAATTTAACAACATTTATTACTTGAGTTGAGGTTAAATTCTTCTAGAATATTCAGTATTTTGTAAAAGTACATAACATTTAATCAGTTAAGGACCACCAGTGACTGAATTATGTATTATTTTGAATAAATTAGTGTAATTGCTATATCTTTGTTGGTATAAAACATTATTATTGATATCATTTTTTTTAATGACTGTAAATTTGAAGCCATTTCCAAGACTTCCCATTTCTTTTCAAAGTTCCTTGAAGAACAAATGATTAAGTAGCCAAGTCTTTGAGCTACAGTCTTTGCTTCTGACTGAATTGATTAACTAATCAGTTTTAAGGATGATAAATTTACAAAAAAGAGAGGGAAACTTTAGAATATTTTCCCCATGTCCTTTGAGAATTTTTGTTCTGGAAGTATTTGCCACTGCCCATATATAATATGAGGACATAAGCCAAATAATGGCCCATGCATTGTAGCTCCATGTGTGGGGTAGCATAGGGCATGCAAAACAAAATCAACTACCAATAACATAACACACAGGAATGTCATGTCCAGGACTAAAACATAGAGATCTAAAACAACTTTACATTTTTAGATACCTATTTTTGTTTCCCAAGCAAAGGTCATTAATGTAAAGTGAAGACGATGAACCTTGGGAAACTTGAAGTCCTGTATGTCCTTATCACAGGCTTGCCTCATGATAAGAAACTCTTTTTGCCTGCCTTCCTCCTCTCCCACCTCATGTACACAAGTCTACACACATAGCAAAACACACTCACGTAGTAATGCTGCTTATAAACCACAGCAATCTGTCAGAAAATGAAGAACTGGCATCAGTTAACTGAATATTTTTGTCTACTCTGACATCTAACAATTTCTTTCATTATTCTTCCCACCACCAGAGAGGCCAGACTCATAAGCAATTGAATTGACTTATTTTTTATATAAATCAAATTGTCTGCTCCCTGCTTTGGAAATGGCTTAATGCTTCCTTTGAACAATTCAGGGGCTTCCTTCTCTCTTTTTTGCTCACTCCCTTCCAGAACATCCTCACCACATTTCCTGCATTCCCTCATGCTTGTTTCTTTAGGAGTATGGCTTTCAGCTGCCTCTCTGTGGAATTTAAGTTCACATTTCTTATTAACCCATTGCCTCTCTGACACATTTTGGTGGAAGACCTCTTTATAATTCCCATTAAGTATAAATTACTATAGAGCTCACAGGAGACACAAACTAATTTGCAAAATTCTGCAATCCTCTGTGGTCTTTCCTATCAATAGGGTCAATGAGCTCTTGTGCTTGATGAGTGAGTGAGTGAGGGATGATATAGTGGAAGAGCAAGAGGAACTGCCCTTTCTCTCGATGTATTTAACATTTACCGAATTGATACTGAAACGGGCATAGTTTTGAGCCTAGGAGGCCCACTGCAGCACTTCCCACGCAGAAGGAGGAGATCACTAATGATGTAAAGCACGGCACCATGGTAACTTTCAGACACATAGGGATAATGTGCTGGAAAACTCAGTTCTAAGGCTACACTCAGATCAAAGGCATGTGACAAATGTTGCCATAGATTACTTATTTCTCTAAAGGGACTTAATATTAACACCTGTGAGTTGGAAGAAGGAATGGGAGGAAGCAGTTACTATATTGTTTTTTGTTTTGGTTTCGTTTCTTACCAATAAAAATTTGGGGAAATGTTTGTAGTAATCATCTTTGCTCCTTTTGAGTGAGTCATGTGTTGGTCCCATTCAAAGTTTAAAAATACTTCTGTATAAATCTCTAGTGATAAATGCTTTATTGTTTTTCTTTGATTAAATAAACTATTAAAGAAAATAAAAGAAAGTCTATGAAGTCTAGTCTCCCACTGACATTCAAGGGCTTTGTATGTGTAAGACCCATCAAGGTTAATGAAAGTTACCCCTGAAATTCCTTCGGCACTGGTGGAAGAAGAGACTGTTTAATTTCTATTCAGATGGCATCCATACATGGAGTACCTGATCTGTGGGAGAAGTGAAGGATACAAGTTGAATGAACTAGAAGCTGACATACACAGCGGGACATATAAAATTGAAATGAACTTTATTATTTGTCACCTTTCTAATTAACATTATGTAACCAAATTACCAGAATGGAATGTTATTTACATTTTTAACCTCATCGGAAAATTTGCTCTGCCCTCATAAAGTATAGTTGGTTGAGAGAGAGGTAAACCACTTGGCACAATATAGGTAACAAAATAATATTTATTTTTGGGATTCACAAGATTTCCAAATTCTAAATGCAAAAGCCAAGGTGTATAGCTGGCTTTTTTCAATTTAAAGTCATGTTTCACCATGTCTGATATTCATCTCTGATTGTTTGTACTTCATTATCATGAATGAAAATTGTTCTTTTTGCATGATATGCCTCCTAAGAGAGCAAACACTGGAGTGCAGGGATCATTAATTTGGTCTCATAAGGCAACCACAATAATCATGCTAAGTTATTTTACTTAACTCTTTAACAGATGATGCTTACAAAGTAAGTATAAAAATACATCAAGAATTTTGCACCAAGTACATCAGAACCCAAAATTTGTTGGGAGCATTAGAAACTACGTTTGCCAAGATCTGAAGCTTACCAGGCAAGTCAGTGAAGATGGCTTTGGAGTTTATCTGAGATCTCATTAAATAGATTTCTTCTTTTTATTTATTTTTTATTAACTTTAATGGGGTGACACCAATAAATCAGGGTACATATGTACAATGAAAACATCTCCAGGTTATCTTATCATTCAATTGTGTTGCATACCCATCACCCAAAGTCAAATTGTCCTCTGTCACCTTCTATCTGGTTTTCCCTGTGCCCCTACCCTTCTCCCTTTCCCACCCTCCCCTTTATCCCCCCCCCACCGTAACCACCAACCACTCTCTTGTCCATGTCTCATAGTCTCACTTTTTTGTCCCATCTATGTATGAAATCATGCTGTTCTCAGTTTTTTTTTCTAATTTACTTATTTCACTCCGTATAATGTTATCAAGGCACAACCATTTTGTTGTAAATGATCCGATGTCATCATTTCTTATGGCCGAGTAGTATTCCATAGTATATATGTACCAAAGCTTTTTAATCCACTCGTCTTCTGATGAACACTTGGGCTGTTTCCAGATCTTTGCTATTGTGAACAATGCTGCCACAAACATGGGGGCGCATTTCTTTTTTTCGAACAGTGTTATGGTATTCTTAGGGTATATTCCTAAAAGTGAATAGATTTCTTTTTAAAACAGCAATAGCGCACCTTCACAGCCACATTGTCTGTCATCTTTAAAGAAATGCCACTGGCCAGGCAGAGTTGGGAAAGGAGGCCCTATCTTACCTGACCTGCCACCCCAGCCTAACTCACCTTATCATCTCCCCCTCTAGTTTACTCTGCCTCCTCTACAGCCACCCTGGATCCTTCCTGTTCCTCAGCACACCAAGTGCCCTTTGTTGTCAATGCCTCTCTGCTTTTTCCTCTGCTCAGAAAGCTCCCCTCCCTATATCTTCACAGTTCCCTCCATCAATGACTTCACAATTTGCTTAAATGTTGTTTCATCAAAGTTTTCTTCCCCAATAATCATTTGTAAAATAGCATCCTATCCCTCTCTGCACCCCTTCCACTGCTTTATTTTTCTTATCATGTATTAATATACGACACATTATATATGTCTTTTTCAATCTCTCCACCCAAACTCCTCACCACTGAAATGTGAGATCCACAAGGGCCAGTTTTGTTTACTGCTATTTCCTCAGCCCCCAGAAAAGTGCCTGGCCCATAGGAGACCTTAATAAATATTAGTTGAATGGATGAAGGAATGAATGAATGAATGAATAGCTTCCCCTGTGAGCTATTTATAACACCAGCCACATCATTCTCTGAAAACTATACTTTAGGGAAGTAGCACAGTTAATGGCATAAACTTGACTTTGCTGCTTGATACCTGAGCTTAAATCATGATTTTATGATTTATGAGTTATGAAACCTGGAGCAAGATAACTGATAATTCTAAGTTTTATTCTCCTCATCTGTAACATTGCTATAGTAACACCTATCTTATTGAAACATTTAAAAATATAAATCAGTATCTACCACACAGTCACTATTAATAACTAGGTACTTAAAAATATTGAAACCCTTTATGACATCATAGGCATGAATTCCCTTCTATAACTCATAAGGTTTAAGAATTCAGTATTTTAATTTTACTTTCTCTAAAGCTGATAAAACAGCCTTAAGCTGATAAAACTCCCTAATTAGATGAAGGGAAAGTCAGTATTAGTGATAATATTGGAAGCTCCTACTCTTTGGGCCTCTAGTCTTCAGGCCATACTGGCCCCGTGATAGGCTCATTGAGACAGTAATGTCCCTTAAAGACAGGTAGCTTCATTACTTCAAATTGGAGACTTAGAACCTAGTGTTACCCTCTCCAAGTTTTGTTTTAACTGCTTCCACCTGAGGTCTCGATAGTTGTTTGTGGTGCTGTATGGAACCAAAACTTTGTTCCTGTCACCTGCAGAACCAACAAACCCATAACAACTTTCCTAACTTCTCTCACCTTCCTAATTGTCTCACTTTGGACTCTCCTGATCCTTGAGGATCGTCTCCCCAGTGGCAAGTACAGTCCATCCTATGTTAGAGGCTGGGCTTTTCCGAACCAAAGTACTGGGTAAGGATTATCTGTGGATTCCTGGAAATTTAACAACTACTGAGTCACAGAAAGATAAGCACTTGATGATTTTTTTTAAAGGTGTGTAAAGGGAAAAAAGTCTATCAATAGGTATAGAACATAAATGATTTTATTCATTATCCTGCCAAACCTGAATTCAATCAGGATTCTGGAATGTGGAGACAATACACTAAGGTGCTCTTTCAACTTAATCATGTTGAGCATCCATAAAGAAAGTTCTACCTCAACTTAGATTTCTTTTTTTCTTTTTTTAGTTTATTTTTTAACAGAGACAGAGAGAGTCAAAAAGAGGGACAGACAGGGACAGACAGACAGGAAGGGAAAGAGACAAGAAGCACCAATTTTTGCTGTGACACCCAGCTGTTCAATGATTGCTCTTTCATATTTGTCCTGACCGGGGGGCCACAGAAGACCGAGTGACCTCCTGCTTAAACCAGTGACCTTGGGCTCAAGTGGGTGAGTCCCACTTAAACCAGATGAGCCTGCACTCAAGCTGATGACCTTGGGGTTCCGAAGCTGGGTCCCCCACGTCCCAGTCCGATGCTCCATCCACTGCACCACTGCCCAGTGAGGCTCAATTTAGATTTCTTGTACATTTAAGTATCAGGTACCTTCCAAGCTTTGCCAGCCAAAGCATCCAGTCAAGGAATAGGGTCACCAATAATAAAACAGATGCATGATTCTGAGGCCTCACCTGGAGTAATTGCAGAAATTCTTCTCTAAGTTCCTCTCTTACAGAATCTACTACTTCTCTTAATTTCAGTGCTGTTTTTGCTTCTTTAGTCAGCTTATGTTTTTGTGTTTCAGACACCGAGGTATACACTCCCATCTGATCTTTCTGTGGGGTCACAGAGGGAAACTACTGAAGTGAAACTGGATGAACGGTGTTGCTGCTCCTAATTTTTGATGCCAGGATCGTGAGTGGAGAGAGGCTGTCTTTGCTAGTTCCCAAGCCTGGGACATATAATTCTCTTTTTGCTAGGAGCTTTCATCTTTCTCAAACTTTTTATTCCTTGTAATTAAACCAGGAAGCTTTGGGAACTTTCTGCTACCTCTAGAGGGAGCTGATATTTTTCTTGTCTCCCTTATTAGTTAGGGACTGGGGCTTCCCCAAGGCAAATCCTTGTCTCCACCCAGTTTATCCCTAAATTCAGGCCATCCTTCCCAGAGGACCATGTTTGTTGAATAGTTTACTATTGATAAAGAACTTTTGCATTCATTATCACCTTTAACATACTCTCTCAAGACTCATGCATTACAGAAAATATCTTTATCTTTATTTTATAAAAGAGGGAAATGAGGTTTAGGGAGATTAAGTGTTTTACCCCATGTTCGAGCTAGTAAATGTTCACTGAATATCAAGCTCAGGTCATCTGACTTCAAATCCTTCCGCTCTTGCCCTTATACAGCACCTGTAAGATCCTGATTTGCATTTCTCACTTTGTCAAACCCTGTACAGATGGTCCCCAACTTATAGTTTTTCAAGTTATGAATTTTCAACTTTATAATTCTGTGAAAGCAATTTGCATTTAGTGGAAACCATACTTTGCATTTAAATTTTGGTCTTTTCTTGGGTTAGCAATGTGTGGTGGGATATTCTCCCATGAAGCTGGGTAGCAGTAGCAAGATGATTTTGTATAACCATAGGCCAATGGAAGTGTCTAGAGCATGTTTAAGGTAAACTAGGTAGGTTAGGTGTAATAAATGCATTTTTTTTATAAATACATTTTTTTACAGGATATTTTCAACTAAATGATAAGTATTTGAGATGTTACCCCATCATAAGCTGAGGAGCATCCATATCTTGTTTATAATAGCTATGTAATTATTATTGGCATTATAGCATTTACATATGCCAGACCACATGGTCTGAAGGGAAGGGAAACATTTTCTTGAACTTGAGTTGACATATAAACTCTCATCAGGGTAATCTATACCTAACCAAATGTTTTCAGAGATCAGGAGGTCTCTGAATTATTCCATGTGAGTAGTTCATTATCAGTGAGCTCTAATTTTCTAAGTGACAAATGGAGAAATATACTATAAACCAAAAAAGGTGGAAAGTTGGAATTTTACAAAAATAATCTGAAACAAGACATCTACCACTCCTCATAAGACTGTTCATGGCAGGCATAAGATGAATTGATAATACATCTACCAAGAGAATATCATGTAGATGAAATAGCTCTTCTGGGATAAAAGAGAGAGAATCCAGATGCTTCAAGGTACCAAGAAAAAGAAAAATCTTGAAATGTTTAAAAAGAATGCCTCTGGAATAGGTACTGCCATCCTCATCAGATATTTATATGGAGATCTAAGTAAAGGTAGAAATTTCTAGTTGAACAGTATTTCTTTGAAGGCAAAATAAGTTTAGAAATTCACATGGATGTCCAAATTTAAGAATGTTATATTGAGGCCAATATAATACATTTTATGAACCTGGAAAATATGAGTCATCCAGTCTTTTCTGCTGGTTGTAGTATATATCAATATATTCCTGTCACAAGATTGCAATTGTTTTCTCTTGGTAGATTATAATTTTTAGTTATAGCAATTTGTAATGTAAGGAGAAAAATGATTTTATATACTGAGGTCAATATTTCAAGCCATGATACTAATATAAGTTACTGCTATTATTCCCAGATTTTTAAATAAAAATGTTTCTCAGTTTTGGAATTGCAAAACACTAATGCCATATTTTCAAGCTTCTATATAAAAATTTTTTATTCTTATATATATGAAAGAACAACATTTCTTTTTATCTAATTTTCTTATGAAAGACATACTTTTCCATTGTGTCTGCTCATTCCAAGTAGGAAGTATTAATGTTGAATCACTAATTCAATTATTTTAGTGTCAAATTGTTTGTATCAGCTGTCATAAGGGCTAAATAGTTAGCAATTGACTGGATAAAAAATCATATGACACTAAAATGAATAGAAAGTGTCTGCTCTATCATTCACCCATGTGCACTACAAACAACTGATCTGTTAGGCCATCAGAATAGCTCTAGCCCACCATCTAATTCTATTAATCTCATGTACAATAACCCGTTTTGCCTGAAAACCATATTGAGATGAAATTCTCCATTGCAGCTATTTTTTCTCTCCCATTTCAACAGTCTCATTTATTTCAAAATAGTATTTGTTTTATTTTCCATAGCTAAGAGCAATATAAAATTTAGAAAGGGATTATTTGTACTTTCTTTAGTAATCAGAGCTTTAATTTGTAAAATATAGCTACCTTTTCAGTCAGTTGTAAAGATGTTAGGGAGAGAATTGGATAACAGTGGGTAGATTTTACTGAGCATTTCATTTGAATAATATGATGACATTTTATATGGACAAATCAATGTATTTTACTTCTTAATGCTTTTCTGAAAGACAACATTTAGAGATAAAATAGTCCACACTTAGGGTGGTCTTGCACATTTATTTCATAAAATTCTGCAAAATATTTTTTCATCCAGTTTTGTTATAGAATATGAAAAAGATTTTCTTATTCTACTTTCAAAGGAATTTAAAATTGTTTCTGATTCCATATAACTTAGAAATAATTCTGAGTATTTTTATAAAATAACAATATGCAATTCCCCTTAGGGTTAGAGTCACAAAATAATTATTGTGGCTATGGGGTTTCTTAACAATTTAGTTTGGTTCCCAAATGGACATAAAATCTTGTGTGTGACATAGATTGTCTGTGACTTCTATATTTCTCCTGTTAGATTTAGTTCTAACAAGAGAGGTAAAAAAGAAGTAAAATTCAAAAAAAAACTTTCAGAAGTAGAGGTACAAAGCAGGTAAATTATATGTGAAAAGAAACAATATGAGCTATACAAATCACAGTTCTGATAGATACTCTTTTGCTCAAAAAACTCCCTCTTGCCTATAGAATCACAACCCAACTCCAAACTCTTTAGCAGAGATGTCAAGTGTCAACAGAGTTATTCACTCTTGAATTCCATCATTCTTCCTTAAGCAGCTCATGTTATACCCACTCCAAATACTGTGTCACACAAAAGATATCCTGCATTTACCCACCCTGATACTTTTTCTCTTGCCACTTTCTGTCTGGAATTTATCAATCCTATCAGGTCATTCCTGTCCCTCTAACTGAATGCATCTTACAAGGATGTTTTTAAGTGCTTTCTCCTTTGGGAATTATTCCTTAATTCAGCCAAAAGAAATCTCTTTGATTTGTTTTGACGCAATTTTATGACACTGTTTATTTGCCATTGTTTATCATTTATTATGGCTGTGCACTTTACCTTTTCCATTAAATTGGAGAATTCTTAAGGGTAGATAAGATGTCTACTGATTTTTTTATATCTCTATGATTCTAGTACAACATCTTATTGGTAGGAGATCAAAAAATATTCATTGCATTCAGCTGATCTGAGTTAACACACTTCACAGACAATCCAATAATCATGATAAAATGTTTTAGTGTATTTACTAAATAGATTTCTGTCTCTCTGCCTCCTCTGTTTTAAGTAAACTTGGTATATTTAAAACCACCAGGGAAAAATGAGAGGTTTTAAAAATTAGTCAAGAGCATATTTTTCATAATATTCTGGTCAAATGTTGAAGTAGATAGAAAGATGATATAAACTGGAATCAGTATTGTGTGGTTCACAAACTATACATTAGGTGTGAGTATAAAAAATTACCAGGCAGATTACTGTGGGGCCAATGATTTCATGTTATTTATATTGTCTATCATCCAGAAGTGGCATACCTTGGTGCTCCACCTTGGCTGAACTTGAGGTTCTTGTCAAAGGGAGCCCTCCATTCTGAAGAGGTAAAGTTGTATAACATCCTTAATAACCACCTAATACTTTTCAGTGAACTGTGTTCTTCCATTGGGACAAATGCTTCCTAATATTTTATATATTCCTGGTCAGTGATTTAAAAGAAAACAAAAAACTACCCAATCGCAGTCTGCCATTCAAAAGGAATATTTCTGCAAAGAAAAAGATGTGAAAATGTAGGCATTCAAGTGAAAATTCAATCCTTCACAGTACAGAGCCTCTGCGAAGTCTTTTAAATGACCCTTTTTATCATGGTGCCATGTCTGTATCTTTCTGAATAGTGAGACCTGGTAAGAAAAATAGATGTATGTATACAAGTGGTTGAGTAATGTATTACTCATATGCACTTTGTTCTTTTTGGCAAACTGACCTTATCGTAAGAAAAAAAAAACTATACATTGTGACAAGCTGAGCCTTACCAGAAAGTCTGAATTAGAAGTGAGAGTCTCCTGTTATCTGGATTAAAATATGAGCAGAACAACAACAACAAATCATTATTTAACCTCTTGAGAGGTGGGATGCTTAAGAATTGAGTTTCTTTTAAATCAAGACCTAAGCTTTCTTGTTCCATTTAGATTTAACCATCAGATTTACATTAATAATAGTAACAGTAATAAATACTTTATCTAATCCTTGTCAGTTTTTTGTAATCTTTAAATGAAGTGTTAAATTTTTTTTTAGTCTATGCTTGTTTGGTAACTATTTTAAAAAAGTGATGAGCAAATATCCTTTATCACTTTATCCAGGGAAAATGGTGTGCCTTATTTTTTACCTGTATAGATAACTTAAATAAAAAATTAAAGTTTGGTATTAATATTGTATAGAAATTAGAAGGCCTTGATGGTTAATTGAGAAACTTTTGGACCATTAAAATATTCTTTCCTCATGCTGATTTAATCCATTTTAGTGCAAATATCAAATTATTTTTAAAACTAGGTAGTGGATGAATCATGAACCTAATTTATTCCCTTAAAATAAAAACCAGACACATGCAAATCAAACTTGTTCATATGAAGATCTTTTTTTCCTTTGCAATGAACAACCCCCTTTAAGCAAGTACATAAAGATGGACAAAATAATCTGGAATGGGTAAAGCCAAGAGGAAAATAATGGCATCTGACATTATACATAGGCACGTAAAACTATAGCTATTTTATTAACATTTTAAAAAGTATGTATGTTGCTGCTGCCCAGTTACTGTGTATGTGAATTTAGATGTACTTGACCAGTGAATTACCCTACTGTTCAACAATGAGGAGTGACGGAGGCAGCCTGCTCCTCCTCAGATCACCCGTGGAGTTCATGCAAGCATAATGTCCTCTCTTCAGAAAATGATCCCAACCAGCTCTGTAATTATTTCTTTTTCTCTTGAAATAAAGGCATTGATTCAATTATATGTTAAAACAGTTTGTATGAGAAGAAAGGGACAGGAAGCAGAATCTCTTTCTTTACCTTTCTGGGTAGAAAGGTGGAAGGCGAGCTATCCCTATCCCTCCCTACTCTTTCCAGTAACAAATTTCAGTATTAAAAATAATTGCTGATCAAAATTGCTCATCATTACCCTTAATTAGTCTGTTGGTTTTCTTCGTTATACAGATGACGGTGTGTTCTTCCACGTTCAATTATACATGCTATCCCTCCGTGCTGGTAAGCAGATGACTAAGCTTATGATGTAGCAGATCAAACAAAGAGCCCTCATGAACAAATGCACACAGTCCCTGTAAACTAGGCTAATTAGCATTGTAATTAACTCATGTGATGACTAAAAATCAAAGTTACTCAGAAATCACTTAGAAAGGATACTAAGTGGTGTGTTCCCCGCCCCTTCTCTTTTATTGCTAGCCCTGGGAGAGGCTGGCCAGAGTCATACCTTCCTCCCAGTTCCGGAGCTCCCCGCCTTCTGGTGGTTCAAGTCAAGTCCTCCGCCCAGGCCTGGACAGTATAGGAGGCACACAGGACTTGCCTGTGTCTTCTGTAACAATATCATTAGAATTTTAATGTCATGCAGGCAGTTGCCAGTTAAACGTAGCTTAGAAAAATACTTCCTCCTTTGCATTTATTGAAATGGACAGACACAGTTCTCTTTCTTAGCATGAGAACTGGAAGCAAGAGTGGACATCTGGGCTTCTTGTCAGATGGACTTTTCTGTTTAAGGCTAAACATTAAGTACAGTACACTGAGTTCTACTCATAGACATCCATACTAATATCACTTATAAAATAACAATCCCTCAATAGGACGTGCAGGTCCACATGGTTTCTTTGAAATCTTATATGTATAATAGTTAAGGCATCTTGCTACTCAACACAAAATTTTTACTAATTTTATGCAATTACAACAGAATAGTTCCAAGGTTTTACTCATAGAAAGAGAGAGCAAAGACCATAAATAAAGATCAAAGGAAAAATGACCATTGCAGGAAAACAAGTCAATATCTGGAAATCTGGAATAGTGTAACCCACTCTTTAAATAACTTTGTGTCGATTAAGATTAAAATTTTATTATTCAAGTGTTTTCACCCTTTATTTCCTTTGATCCTTATAATTAACCTTGCAAAAAAGCTATGGTAGATATTTTCTTTTCTTTTCTTTTCTTTTTTTTTTTGGTATTTTTTTTTAAGTGAGAAGTGAGGAGGCAGAGATCCTGCGCCCAACCAGGATCCACCCAGCAAGCCCACCAAGGGGTGATGCTCTGACCATCTGGACCATTGCTCCTTTGCAACCAGAGTCATTCTAGTGCCTGAGGTGGCGGCCACGGAGCATTTTTGCTCCACGGAGCCTTGGCTGTGGGAAGGGAAGAGAGAGATAGAGAGGAAGGAGAGGGGCAAGGGTGGAGAAGCAGATGGACACTTCTCCTGTGTGTCCTTACCAGGAATCGAGCTCAGGACTTCCACACGCTGGGCCAATGCTCTACCACTGAGCCAACTAGCCAGGGCCTATGGAAGGTGTTTTAATTCCCATTTACAGATTCAGAAATAGCCTCAGAGATGCTAAGTGATGGAGAGCATAATCCTCAAACTTCCAGTTTAGGAAGACTTCTATCATGGCAAACTGACCATGCTTAAAGCTTTCCTTTCTCCTAGGTCAGTGAGAGCAAGATAGATTTAATTAGACTTGGTCTAACCTAAATGTCATCATTATCTCAAATGTAAACATTCTGACTGAAACTAAATTCTTTTTAGTTTGTTATCTTTAAACCTGTATTAACATATAAAATATCTATTATCATTGCAAAAATATAGACTAATTTTATTACAACATACTACCATCATATAAAACTGAGACCTCTAAGTCATGACACATTCAGATTTCTCTGGCTATTGAAGTAGGATTTACTAAAGATCTCAGGTACTGTTCTTCCTTTTTCAAAGGCTTATGTCTATGAATTTTGGGGGACAATTACCTTGATAATAATAATTGACACACCTTTAAAGGTATATTAAGTTATTAACATTCATGAAAATATAAAAGTTTTGACCTGAGTCAATTGATCATTTGATCTATTATTCTAACCTATTTTTATTATCCTATTTGATTCAAAATAGCAGATCCAGTCTTGTGTGAAATGTAGCTTGAAAGGCAGTATTAGATTGCTGATCCTCAGGATTGTTGATGAAAGCTTTGTAAATATTCATAAAATATTATTTGAGATTTCCTAACAGATTAATCTGACCAAGAAAATGAACACATTATTTTAAAAAATTGTTCACATCCTATGTGATATATGAATACTTTTAATTAAGACACAATTTGTTCTTGGTATCTGCCACAAAATTAAGTATGCATGAACTTGCTCTGAACATAAAATAAATAATAAAAGATCTAAAGACAAGCCTTTGGAGTGTCTATTGGGAATCAGAGAGCTGACTCCCCCCCCAAAATGCATATTCACTGCTTGGACTTTCTTGTTTCCTTTTATAAAAGGCATGTGAAAAAATAAAATTAAGAGTACATTAGGTATTATTCAGCCAGTTTAGTTATGATCTGGGACATAGGAATAAGTGAGCAGAGGCTAACAGTGGTATGCGAAGGTAAGGCTGATCCAGTAGACTCCCTCCATTCCCTTCTTCCCAGTCAGACTTAATCAGAACTAGAAATGAAAGAGAGAAGATTACAGTACAGATTTTAAAAAAATTTTCAAACTGAAAAAAATGGGGGCAATGTTTATGACTGAACTTGAAATTTAAATGGAAAAGACACAGACACAAATTTTTAAAACAGGTAAGAAGAGCATATGTTGTGATATCCCGGGCTTGGTACTTGAGCAAGAAAGTAGCATTTGACAGATCAGTTAAATAAAGTAAGATTTTTCAAAGGGGAAAATTAAGGAAGAAATGAAATACAATTATTACAAATCAAGATACAAAAATATGCCGATATTCTATGGGGTAAACTAAAATTGCAAAACCATTTACAAACTAATAAGTGCAAGGTAGAAATACAAAATACACAATATGATCTATTAAACTTACTTTATCATTGTGCTGTGTTTACTATTGCATTTCTTTCTTTTACTTTTTTATTTACAGACAGAGAGAGGAACAGATAGACAGGAAGGGAGAGAGATGAAAAGCATCAGTTCTTCGTTGCAGCACCTTAGTTGTTCATTGATTGCTTTCTCATATGTGCCTTGACTGAGGGGGCCTATAGCAGAGTGAGTGACCCCTTGCTCAAGCCATCAACCTTAAGCTTCAAACCAGTGACCATGGGGTCATATCTGTGATCCACACTCAAGTCAGCGACCCCACGCTCAAGCTGGTGAGCTCACACTCAAGCTGGCAACCTAAGGGTTTTGAACCTGGGTCCTCCGCATCCCAGTCCGATGCTCTATCTGCTGCACCACTGCCTGGTTAAGCTATTATTACATTTTTTTCATGATCGTGTCTTCATCCTATGCCTTTTCATTTGTCCCTTACATCTGGACTAAAAAATCCATGCTCCCAAATAGTTAGGATTCAGCATCCTATAGCTAATTAATAACCATTTCCCAATCAGTTTTTTACCTTTAAAATTTCTCCTTCTACATCTTCAGTTCTTCACACCCTGATAATGACTCCCAGATGCCTTCTCTCCCACCTGTCTTCTTTGTCTATTGCATTCTCTTTAGCAAATACCACCAAATCATTATTCTAATGTATCATGTCTCAAATTCATTTTAAAAAAACTAATTAAAATGACTTTCACTTTACTTAAAGGGCAAATTTAGACTTCACATTTTTTGGTCTTCAAATCCAAATGGGTTCTCTACTTCCTGTACTAATAGCTGACATTTAAAGAGTAACATTAATGTGCCAGGAACTGTGCTAAGTGCATTGTATAAATAGACTCATATAGTCTCTCAGATGGCTCTCTAAGACTTTTCTTTCTCATTATAACCCTTGTATGTATTTTATTGAAGCTTAAGTGGTGAAGTCAACAGCCAAATTTGCACTAATAAGTGACAGAGCCAGAATTCAAACTCAGGCAGCTTATTCCTACACAAGTCTTTTAACCATGAAGTTTCCTCCTGCCTACTGAATTTACTACCTGCCATAGTGACCTTCCTGTCTAGACTCAGGGGATCCTTACTGTCAACCAAACTAAGTACATCTCTAACCTCAGGCCTTTTTCATACTCCATCTTCCCCATTCCTCAAGGTTCAGCTCAAGTCTCACCTCTCCGGTAATACATTCATTAAGTTCTTCTTGCTTTAGCTGGCACTCATTGTCCCCTTCCTTTGTGTCAGTTATACGAATTCTGCTTTATGACTTTCCTCTAATTGGACAGTAAGCCCTGGTGGGTAGAGCTTTGATGTTACATTTTTGTTCTATCTTCTTCAGCCCATCGACTAATGCCTTTAATCGTTTGCAGAAGAAATAAAGAAAAAGAAAAAAGGGAAAAAAAACTATTGAAGGAATAAATTAACTTAAACTTCTAGAGAGTGTCATGTCTGAAAAATGACACTATAATTAGTTCTCTAACATTCTATTATTTCTTGATAAAAGCTCCTGTGTATGGTGGCAAGTGTGCTTATAAACTATTGCTGCCATTTTGAAGGTGGTTTTCTATGTTTTCTCAGTGTGCCTGGGGTAATCTGACAGGCGGTACGAGTACATTACACTAGGTGAGTGCCCATGTGGGGTATTTTTTGGTAAGTATTCATTTTCATCTAAAAATTTTTCTGTTTGAATGATAAAAAACAAATTATATTGCTAGATTTTTTCTTTTAAATGAGTTCAGCATACATTTACTGGGTTCATTTACTGGATTAGCTTGCTCCCAAGAAAAAGGATATATTAAGAGAAGAATCTCTTCCTGATCCAGAGTCAGAATTACTTAGGCAGTTTTTGGGAACAGTGAGATACTTCAGTTCCTTTAATCCTTTTTAGGAATACCCAAAGCAGCACATTTCTCTAGTACTTGGGCCAATGTCAGGTTTCCCATTGACATCTCTCAGAGAATGGATCCTTTCTCACCAACGGACAATCTATCACCAGCTGACAGAAAAATACCAGGAAGAAAGAGCATTACCCATATGCTTAAGAAATCAGTTCTCTCATCCAGGCAGACCTATCTACATCAAAACTGTTATGTTTTATTCTCTTTATGTACACAAGACACTCATATCTAATAAAAACACATCACCCATTTTATTGTCCAACCTTCAGAAAAAAAGTGATATGTAAGACATTTTGTATAATAAATCACATTATAGTCAATCTGAGTAATTATACAGTGTGAAGCAAAAGTGGGTTTACAGTTGAAAGTATTGAAACAGGATTTATTCTTATATTGTTATGTATTAATTATTGTATTATTTTCCATATGAACAACTGTAAGCTTAGTTTGCCCAACCCTGCATTATGTACATATGTATGTGAGAACTTAGAATAGAATACTCTCACTATTTAAAAATACTTTTGAATTTTTTAAAAGTATCTCACTGATGAAGCTGGATAACACCCAGGGCATAGATGCATCACTATAAGTGACTCAACTTTCCTTTTAATTGTTTAAAATCAGAGTTAAGACTAAATCAGGAATCTCTAAAATGCTTACAGATGGAAAACTGATAATAAATGTTAGAAGTGGATTTGGTGCAAATCTCTCTAAGAAGTACTGAGGACTGGGGTAAATTGAAGAAAGTATACCTTGTCTAAAAAGAATAGCTAATGTTCAGTCCCAGGTGATTTTCCTGCAAAAGAGAGAACCCAGTGTTACAAAACCTTCCTTCATGAGAAAAAAAGGTTTTATTTATTTATTTATTTTTAATGTGAACTGCCCTGTTTTCTGAATTTTAAAAAAGATTATTATTTTTTTTTCCCCTGGCCATTTGACTCAGTGGTAGAGCGTTGGCCCAGTGTGTGGAAATCCTGGGTTCAATTCCCAATCAGGGCACACAGGAGAAGCGCCCATCTGCTTCTCCACCCTTTCTTCTCTCCTTCCTTTCTATCTCTCTCTTCCCTTCCTGCAGCCAAGGCTTCATTAGAGCAAAGTCGGCCCAGGAGCTGAGGATGGCTCCATAACTGCCTAAGGCACTAGAATGGCTCTGGCCAAAACGGAGCAACACCTCGGATGGGCAGAGTATTGCCCCCTGGTGGGCATGCCGGGTGGATCTCGGTCAGGCACATGCGGGAGTCTGATTGCCTCCCTGCTTCTAACTTCCAAACTATACAAAAAAAAGTTATTTATTTTTGAAAGCTGAGCAGGCTATTCAAAGCGTATATGAAGAGATTTATCCCAGAGCTACTAGTCTGTTACTGTGGACTGAATAATCTACACCTACTTATAAGCCCTATGTAATATATAGATATACACTGCTCACAAAAATAAGGGGATCAGGAAATGTGCAGATACTCCAATACTTTCAGCCTTTTGTATTGTGCATTTTCACCCATAAATTAAAAGTTGGTTTTGCATCTCATTTGCATAATCAAAACTTTTTTTGACTTGTTGTTTGCTTTTCTGATGTTTTTGTCTAATAAAAAAATCAAATGCTTCTTTTTTATCGCTTCATATTTATCTTGAAATATCCCGTAGTTTTTGTGAGCAGCTATTCTAACATATACTGTTTCAAAAGCCCTTTAAAAGTTAGAAATATTCAGTCATAATTAGAGTGACTAAATTAAGAACAATTTCTCATAGATACACTATGAATAATATTTAGTAGATGAAAGAATAGTAATAATGTATTGTGATTTCAGCAAAACTTTTTTCTGGTCTTCATAATGTGCTCATCCATAAACTGTAGCTAAGATTAAATGGAAGTTTCTAGGTGAATATAAAACTGTCCCCAAAGAAAGGATATTAGACTACTAGTTCTCAGAAGATGTTTAACAAATAATATTCTACAAGAATTAGTTTTGACCTCATCTTATCTAACAATGTCTTCCTCACATATATTACAGAATTGAGTGTTTTTTCTTTATTCTTAGACTGGGAACTGGCTTGATTATCTGCCATCTATCTGGCTCAGTTTTAAGTCTTGAACAGGGTAGCTCTTCTTTGAAGCATTCCACTGAATACATTGGATAGATATCATAGAAATGTAAGAAATAAAAATTGCTTCCACTTTAAAGCCTTCAAACATGATTTAGGATGTGAAGCACGTATATAAATGGAATAACAAGTTTATTATACAAACTGGTATGGTAGAAATTGATGCTGAGCAGTGCCAAGACAGAGAGGAATTCAATCACGTACGATCAGCCACCACGAACTCCCTGGAGGTCAGACTCGCTATTGAAATTTGAAGAAAGTAGGGAGCCAGGCAAGGCAGAGATTAACAAGCCAGTCTAGATCTGCTATGACTGTGTTTAAAGTGGTGAGATGAGTGAATGAGTGCAAGAATCTTTAGGCAAATGAGATAAATGACAGCAAAATGAACAAGGGAGAAATAGTGTCATTCCATAATCCATAAAATGGAGTAATGATACACAATATGTGAAAGAGAATAATTACCAATTCATCTGAGTTTTTTTTAATATTGTATTAAATCTAGTTTGTAATTATTATGACCCTTGATTTTGACTGAAGAATAATGCTTTGATTATTGACATACCTGACTAGAATTCTGTGTTTGCTTTTTCTGAAAAGTGAATATTGTAAATATATTGCTACTTACAAATCAACATTCAGTTCAACTTAAGAAGCATTTAGAAAAAGTCACAAGCTCTTCAATCCAACAAATGGTATATGTGAAGAACATGGGAAGTTTCTGACTCCTGTTAATAATCAGGCATATAGGAAGAAAGATGTGTGCTAGAGAGAAGCAGAAGTAAATTTAAATCTATCTTGTCATTTGGTAGCTTTGGTGATCCTGGGCAATTTAACCAAATTCTCTTGAGTCTCAGTTTCCTCATATGTAAAATGTAAATAGTTCTTATTTTGAGATTGCTCTGAATATAAGCAAAAATAAAGTGTAAATCATGGCAGATGGCATTAAATAGCAGCAATTATTATGAAAAATAATCAATGGTAGTTATTAACAATTATAAATTTTCTATAAAACTCACAAACACTTTAGTGATGAATCTATTTCTAAATTGCTACTGTAATGAAAAGAGGACATCTTTCTTAAGAATTTAGGTCCTAAATTTTTAAGCAGAAATATAATATTTAAATTTCTTAACCTTTAGTTTTTAATTTAGATGTTACCAGTTCAGAATCTTGGCTACAACATACATGCACTCTCTTTTATACATACATAATAAGATGTCAGAGATAGCATAAAATGCTGTGTTTCTGATACAAAGAAAAAAAGACAATTTTCCCTAAGATTCTTGTGGGAAATGGATCTGCTAATTTCTAAATCTTATTGCAATTCAAAACGCCTTGTTGAGTCTTGAACACATGTGTTGTTTTAAATAAGGCAGATACTTCTGTGTGGGGCATGGTTTTCCAGCCTCTGCTTAACTTCTGAGGCAGATAGAATGGGGTAGTGCTGTAGCCTAGCCGTGTAGAACAAAAGAGTAATAAAAGTGAGAGAAAGCTCTACTATCCAGAATGTCTCTAAGTGCAGCATTAGGTGGAGAACACCTGAGCAAGGACATTCATTAAGAGATTTCTATACATCAAATACACTCCTACACATGAAAGGGAGAAAAGAACCCTATTGATTTGTGTTTATGAAATTGCAAATTATTCCTCCAGTTAATATAAAAAGACTCTCCCTCTGGTTTGTAATATAACAGCCAAAGTCAATTAATTACATTAAAAGCATTTAAATAAAAACTGAAAAATTCAGCCTGACCAGGCAGTGGCGCAGTGGATAGAGCATGGGACTGAGTTGCGGAAGACCCAGGATGAGGAAGACCCAGGTTCCAGACCCCGAGGTCACCAGCTTGAGCGCGGACCCATCTGGCTTGAGCAAAAGCTTGCCAGCTTGGACCCAAGGTCGCTGGCTCCAGCAAGGGGTTGCTTGATCTGCTAAAGGCCCGTGGTCAAGGCACATGTAAGAAAGCAATCAATGAACAACTAAGGTGTTGTAATGGCAACAAAAAACTAATGATTTATGCTTCTCACCTCTCTCCGTTCCTGTCTGTCTGTCCCTATCTATCCCTCTCTCAGACTCTCTCTCTGTCCCTGTAAAAAAAAAAAAAAAGAAAAGAAAAGAAAAATTCAGACATCTGTATAGTTCTAAATCTGAATTATATATCCAGGTAAACTCATACTAAGACAAAAATAGGCAAAATGAAAGAGCTACAAAATGTAATGCTTGTGTAAAACTGTTTTCTTTGGAATTCAATTCTAACACCTAAAGAATGAGACGAAGTATTTAATCTTTGGAGAGATCATTAATATTTTCTGTATCAAAAATATTTTAATCATAATTCACATTCTACTTTTCTCTATAATTATAGTAGAGCTCCTTTGTTTATTTTATATCATACAAAAAATACAAAAATTAAAAATAAAATTACCTATGCAAACTTAGTAAGATTAAAACATATATGTATCTAATTCATTGCATATGATTGATTTCTGTTTGTTTTAAACCACTTGTAGATTTCTAGATTTTCAATAATTTGAGTATCTAATTTATCTTTTAAGATGAGCCAACCTTAGCAGCCTGTGGCCTAAAAAATAATCAACTATACATATTTTAAAGCACAATTTTCCCTATCATAGAGCTACAAACATCTACACTAATTACAATTAAAAGCTGTGTAACAAATTATCACTCCAATTATAGCTCCTTGTTCTCATCAAAATTCAGGACCGTCCTCAGAAAGCAATGTGTGTGATGCCCATATGCCCTCCTCTCTGAAATAAAACCTACGTTAGACTTTTTCTACTTCTTTAAAACAATGAAAATATATATATATATATATATATATATATATATATATATATATATATATATATATATATAAAGTCTCTATCTTTCCTTTTTATGTGAATTTACTTAGAAGAAATGCAGAAAAGCAAGCACTATGCGAAGCAACAAAATAGTTTCTAGATTTTCTAAATTTTCTTTTTAATGCTGTATGAAGGGACATCACTGTCTATAGTTCTTAAGTATTGACATTGAAAAGTATAGAAAAGCTTCTGGGTTTGAAATATATATACATAAATTAGGACAGATATTACATTAAAAAATCAAGCCAATATATCTCAGATTTTGTAAGTCACTTCTTTTTACATATGGAAATAAAACTAAAGTACATATGTAATAATTAGAAAATGTAAAAATTTAATAAAATCTTTAAATGACAAGTTCAGGTAAAAACTAAGAAAATATGTTTTGAAAAATTATTAAACAGTAGAACAATAAAATATATATCATATTTATAAATATATATATTTTTATGTAGAATTTAGTAATGCCATTTAAGGATAAAAAATTGGGAGAAATACTTAGAATTTTGTGTGACATGAATTTTTCTTTATAGTTGTTTAAATTCTATAAATGATGAGGAAGGTAAAAACCCAGACCTGACCTCTTTTTAAGCAAATTTATACTAAAATTTAGTACAAAGTAGAGAAATTAAAGAACATTCTGTGTGGTTCAGTATTTCAAAAGAGCATCCCTCACTTTAAGATATCTGCTCATTATCTAAATTAAATGGTGAAAATACAACATCCAAAAAGAACACAACTAAGGCAAATACATCGTATCAATCAAATGTTAAATTTATATTTTATGAATTTCTTTTTGTTCATAATTAAATCTTAGAAAATGAATCTTTTAATATATACCCTAAAGAAGGAAGATAACCAATAAAACTATTTTCATACTGAAAAGTGGTTTCCACATCTCTTCAATAAGTATTTTATTTATTTACTAAATCAAGTAGACATATTTTATGGAAAGTATTTATCAGCCATTGCATACCATGTACATAAATAAAATTATACTTGCAGTTCTTATTAATCTACAACCATAATAAAAATATGACTCTTATGTCCTGAGGTCTCCATATATCATAGGTATATAATGCTACAGTTTTTTTTTTAACTATAGCTCCCCCGTTTTGGTAATTTAAAAACTTTAATCCTTGACCCATGACAAAAACTATGCAGTTGCTTATTATACAAATTTAGAAATTCCCTTTTTTGTGTCTTTTAATAAATTTCATCACTGAAAACATATAAATCTAATTTTTTCATATTATCCTAGAAGACAACTCTGTATGTATAGTAAAAGAATGGTTTATATCTGTAGGTACAATAAATGTAACATTAAAATGTGTTAATAAGTGGAATCAAAAGGGAGAATTTCCATGCCTATGGAATAAATTTTAAATAAGAATGATAAAAATGTGTGATTTTGATAAAGCATACTTGATAACAGTTGAAGACTGACTTGTTAAAAATAAGTTAGAGTACACCTTCTAAACATATAAGTAGTGTGAATAGGGCCATTTTAATGACATTTTTACAAAAATAACAGTGGCAAACTAGATTTCTGAGAGTAACAAAATACCTGCGCTTGTAACAATATCCTTAGAGTTTGGTTTTACAAGTGCTGCTTACCGGGCAGCATGCCAGGGGGTGGTAAGTGGAAGAGTGTTAGAGGATATAACTATATAGAAGGTGGTGCTTGGACATCATCACCTCTCAATATTTCAACACTAGAGTGCTGAATGGGACATTTTACTGGAAAAGAAAGCCTAATAGGTACAAGCAAAAATAGTGTCAAGTCCTTGAAAATCAAAACAGGAATTTTATAGAGAAGTGAGGGTGAAACAATGAAAGGGAAAAGAGGAGAGAGAAAAAGAAAGAAAAGGGAAAGGTAGAGGAAAAGGGAAAGGAAAGGAGAGGAAAAGAGAGGAAAAGAGAGGAAAAAGAACCCTAATCTTACACTATATCCACCCAAACCAAAATAACACCAAAAATTTAGAGCCAGGTTGTTTAATATTCTGAGATATTTTAACCTAGAACCTTTATATTTCTAAAGAATAATAAATCCTGCCTGAATTCTCTGAATAATTTTGACAGTTCCTCATGCCTTGCAGGCACTCAATACAAGCAGGAGCGGTTCCCCGGGAGGGTCTTCCGGAGACTTCTCCCTCAGCCACTAGATGGCATGCGAGCACTGCATTGGGCCTGCCTGTCCCCATTGTAGCTAGCAACGTTGAAAGGCTTTTTTTTTCTCGTGCTAAGAGCTCAGTTTTGAGTCAAGTAAGACGCGTTTTTTTTGTTTGTTTGTTTGTTTTGTTGTTGTTTTTTTTTTCCCCAGAGAAATCTTTCTGTGTCGCATGATTCTCTTCAGGACCCAGGGTGGGGGTGGGACTCCGCTCCCTCCTCACGCGAATTCAGAAAATGTCGAATTAAATTCTGAAGAGTAAAAATCATTTCAGTATTTACTGGGGCTTCCTGAGAACTTTACCTTTCAGCTCTTTAGGGGATAGCTTGCTATTTGTTATTCAGGCTTCCTTAATAGGTGGTTAGAGGGAAGAAGTCCTTTCAGCGTGGAGCCTGCGCTCAAACAAGTAACTGTAGACAAAGTTTGCATATTTTCAGATATCTCTCGGTTTTCGCTGACTCTTTTTCTCATCAAAAATTCTCTTTGTCTTTCTTCATCTGATATTGTGGGGTCTCTCATTAAGGGTTGTAATATGAAAAGTTGAATTTAAAACTGCTGTCAGGATGGCCATTTTCCTCTTTTAATATTCTTTACTAGCAAGGCAAAGGAGAAGCCTCTGTGGGGCTTTTCAAATGCAGTGTTTTTGCTTCATCTTATGTTTCTGCCTACTCAGTAAGCACCTTCTAATCTACCCTCCAAACTTTGAGATGTACTTTTATACTGGGTGTGTTTCCAGCTTCTCAGTATATGAATAAAGTATGCCTCCCTGTGCCTCAACAACAGGGACAATGACCATATTCCTCCAGATATTATCACTATCTCATCTCACAAGATGTCCATTGTGAAAGCTGTTTTGATCTTTTGGATAAGTGCCTTAATTTAGAATAATAGCAAAAAAGTAAAATTAGGCCTCCATGCTCAGCCGTGCATGAATGACAAATCTGTTGTAGTTTGAGGTATACTTGAAAAAATTATTTTAAAAAACCTCTTATACCAAATTTACATATAATCAAAAACTATTTTACACATTAGCAAACTGAACTGTATAATTTATTTCATGTGCTACTGATATAGCTATATTTATACATATAATGGGTTTTACAGTTTTATAATATCATACCAGTTCAAAATATGAAAGGGATTCTGAAAGTTTTTTTTCTTGTATGGTATCTCAGAGCAAGATTATAATTTTTCAATACTTTTATGAAAATGGGAGATTTTATAAAGACATTTAATTAAAACATTTTTTAAATGAGAAATAAAAAATAATCTCACTTCTTTAAAATACAAATAGTAGAGACCAAATGGAGAATTTATCAAAACTTGATTTAAAGACAATGTTATATCTGATTTTACCCTATGTAGTTCTGGTTCATGTGCCCATAAGTTAATTTGTCATATTAACAGATCTATAGAATGAGTCCTGTGGGTCATGCTTTAATTGCTGTTATTTAAAATATTCACTTTAGGTAGAATCTCTAAAACTCCATTATTGCTATGCAATGAGTTGCTATAAAATAAATGGAGAGATACAGAGAGATATAGACTATCTTGAAATAAGAACCTTATGTGTATGCAACTGATTTGCTTTATTTAACCATTCTATGTAATTCACAATTGGTTATGAGGAATATAATACAGATTAATGGTTTAATACTTTTAAAGCAAATAATTTTTTATAGAGATCTAAAGTAATTTCTAGAAGTATGATCTCAACTGATTATGAATAGCCACTAAATTTTTTTGATTTATTTGGTTGGTTTTTTTGTGGCATCTAACTATTAACATCAGGGGAGCATAAAGTCATTTTATGTTGAAAATCCACCTGAGATTCTGCTTCTTACTAGTTCTGAGAGGAACATTGCTTCTATAATACAGGCAGTTAATTATTACCATAAAAACATTAATTTTTTTCTAATTTGGACTTCTATATAAATAAATTACTAAACTATTTTCATAAAGTGAAAAATAGAGACACTTCCAAATTTTTGAAGTAGAGAGATGGAAATAAAAGACTAATACTTTGTTCTGTTCTTTTTGTATTCATATATTCAAAGAGTTTAATAAAACTTGCAATATAATTTTATGCAAAAACCTGGACACCAAAGAACTTTGTAAGTATTTTTATAGTTGTACTAGGTTAAGCAGAGAAGCCAACATTCAAATTATATTTGGAGTCACACCAAACAGACTTAAATAGTATTTGAAATAATTAGTAATACATTCTATTCTCATATGTCAGTTGATTTTCTGTAATATTACTATTTGTAAAATAGCAGAGAAAATATATTGATCAAAATCACACAGGCAATAAGATGTTGTATTTCTTTGTTTGCATGGGAGATTTTTTTGAGAGAGTTTTTTTCTTTTAATATTGTTTGGCTTATTTGGCTAACCAATTAATTGAATATAAAATAATTTAAAAATTGAACATTAAAATAATGGAATATCACATTTATTTTGTGCCAATTAAGAGCACATATTAACAGAAGAATAGTGATAGTGTAGAAATGAGCTCTGATGCCTCTCTTAATTAGCGATTTCGTATTACATGCTGTGGTCAAAATTCTGCAAAATCACTGTCTTTCTTTAGGAGACACTAAATAAACATCCACTAATAATTTGGAAACTGTTAATAAAAAAGTACTTCTTTGGGGAAAAAATATCCCACAAAACTATCATTTTGTAGTTTGGAGTATCATAAATTTGAATTATATTTTAAAAATAAAAACAATAAATTGAGACAAATTAGGAAAACAAAATTTAAAGAAGGTCATGGAAGACACTGCAGCATCTTGAGATGGCTAAAACTCATGTCTTTAATATACAAAATATAGAAGAACGGCTTAAAAATTCACCATTGATTTGGGAAAAGAATACTATTTATTTGTTGGCTATTTTATTTACTTTTACTCACAGAAACTTAAGCTGTTAGGTCAACTACCCTAAAAATCAAAGCAGCAATTGTATCAATATATTAATTCTACTTTCCCAAGTGTTTTCACAAAAATGGCTCCCCTTAATGCACTACCCTAATAATTTGATCTATGCCCAAGTCTGAGTTGTCTACCACGTCCAAAGTGAGAGCCACAATCTCAGCCTCCCTGAGCAATCTCTTCAGACTCAGAGCTTTTAGTTTTCACCAATCTCAACCACCAAGGACAACAACATTTCCACTTCTGTTGAGTACAATACCCAACAAATAGAACAAAGTAAAATGATATAAAACAAAACAGAACCACATACATTTGAATAAAATTAATCTTGGACCCCTATTATTTGATTACATCAATAATGTAATCTGAATTACATCAAAAATTGCTCTTCTGAATTGCTGCTTGAGTGAATTGTTTACAAAACAGGTAACATTCTTCTGAAATGAACTGGGGTGAGGGATGAGGGGAGGGAGTAGAAGAGGAAGGAAGAAACGGTTCAGATCAATTAGAATCTGAGCAGGAAATACAATAGAAGGGTATATCATCCTTTCAAAGCTTAGCCTGAGTTAATAGGACACAACTTTATACTTCTCTCTGCTTCTATTACTCTTTCTCAAACACTCAACTGTTTATATGTGCCCACATATACCCACACAGGTCTCTATGCCAAATTGAAACAAAGCAGGATATATGGTATGTTGCTAACACTTATAAACAACCACTCGTCCCTGGCATTTGGCAATGGCAACAAAAAGCTGACCACTTTTCCAAAGCTATTTTCTACATTACAGTTCAATAAAATGCCACTGTAATGATTCTCACAAGAGAATCATGTGAAATAGAAAGGTATCTTGTTCCTGAAGGAGAATGCAGACACAAGAACTAAAACAAGCTGCTGCCCCAGTTTGACTGAAACTCCAAATATATAAATGTGAAGTTGCTGTTAACTGGGCTCAGATGTGATGGAAGTACAGCCTGAAGCATAGAAACAAGCAATAGAAAGAAAGCATAGAATAGGAGCAATTAATATGATAGACTATTTGAAGTAAGATACATTTTGAAGTCAACAAGATGTTTTTCCAGTCTTCCAGATTTTCATTGTTTATTGAATGTTCACATAGCGGGCCAAATATATAACCCAGAATGTATTGTTGCTGATTGCTTTTATCATTTTTTCAGAAAGTGAAATATAAAAGTATTTGCTAACACTTCATTAGGAAGCCAGTGGTTTATGTAGAATTAGAATTCAAGACATTAAAAATCTCAATTCCAGCCCTGGCCAGTTGGCTCAGTGGTAGAGAGTAGGCCTGGTGTGCAGATGTCTCATGTTCAATTCCTGGTCAAGGTACACAGAAAAAGAGCCCAACTGCTTCTCCACCCCTCCCCTTCTCACTTCTCTCTCTCTCTCTCTCTGTCTGTCTCTCTCTCTACATTTCTTGCACCCATGGCTCAATTGGAGTGAGTTGGCTCCAGGCGCTGAGGATGGCTCCATGGCCTCCACCTCAGGCACCAAGAAAAGCTTGGTTGAAACAATGCAGCAAGAGCCCCAGTTGTGCAGAGCATCGCCCCCTAGTGGGCTTGCTGGGTGTATCCTGGTCTTAGTGTAAGCAGGAGTCTGTCTCTGCCTCCACTCCTGAATTAAAATAATAAAACCCAAAAAACAAAAAAGCCTCAATACTAAATTTAATCCTTTAACCACTAGGACACTTCTCTTTCAAAGTTGTTAATAGACACAGCACTCCCCTTTTTGTGCATCTGTAGATGCCCTATTGATTTGTATCACATACTATTTAACACTGGATGATTTGGCTAGGAAAAGCATTGTTCACTGTTCCATGGCAAGTCAGACAACAGTGCTAAGATTGGCTACAGAACTAGGAAAATAGCATAGGAGATGGAAAAACAAACAATCACAAAGAACAAACCTCCCCTGCATGTTTTCACAGCTATTTTTTTTACTCCACTAGAGAGCAAAGTAGTAGATGGCAACTGTATTAAAACTAAAACTATTTCTGCCTGATGCAGATGTGGACCATGCAATGGGAACCTAGTAAACTACCAGCTGAAAGCCACATTGTTGCCCTCTCCTCCTCCCCTGGCTCATTTAGAAAATGACATGTTTTTCTTCACAATGTTTTCCCCCTCCTCTCTCTTTAGTGGCAGTAATGCTGAATGCTCTTGACATAATTCTTCGTTCACCCCTGACAATCATTTTCGTGAATACTCTCCCAGTAATAAAACACCTGACCTTGAGTCTTTCAAATGGCCATTGGCTTGGGTTACCCCAATTAGCTCAGCTCCTGAAAGTATCTGGAGGAGTCAGGTGTCTCACTCTTTGCTAAAGTAAAGTCAGCATTATGAGAGAATACATTTTACTTTTTATTTTTTATAATGGATTTCTTTATTCTTGTTTAATCTAAACAAAGCAAATTAACTGGTTTTAAAAATAATATAAAGTATGTAGAATTCTGATACCAAATATTTCTTCCTTCGAAGTTATATAGAACAACATTCAAGTTCCCTGAGAGCTGATTTTCAATATTTAAAAGTAACTGAAAGAATTATGTGTACGGCCATCAATGAAGAGCTAATTTTATTTCTATATAAGGTAGCTAGCTACACATCTGCAGAACTTAATAAAATTACATATGCACTTGTATGTAGAGCACATTCCTGTGAATATCTGTGTGTCTGGGTCAGTATATTTTTGAGTACACATTCCCCAAATAATAGGTCTTCATTAAAAACTATGTGGAGAAGAAAACGTGTACTGCCAGTGTTAAAAATGTGTTTATTACATGTCTGTGTATTAATTAAAGTAAGATTTTTTCTGAAGAATAAAGTTGTGAGTTACTCTAAATCAGTGGTTCTTAACCTGGGTTCTATCGAACCCTAGGGGTTCGATGAGCCAGTCTCAGGGGTTCGGAGAAACCTCTGCCGCAGAGGTCAGAATAAAGTAATACCGTAATTTGTTATGAGTTCATGCACTTTGTTGGTTTTGTTCTTTGAGCAAGGTGATGTTCATGCACGGCTCATTTTGTGCACCAGTAAAAAAACATATACCTATGTCTTGAATTTGGAAAAAAAAATCATATTTTATTTATCACTAAAAAAGGGTTCTGTGAATACGCATATAAAACTGGTGGTTTCGGTACCTCAAAAAGGTTAAGAACCACTGCTCTAGATAATAACTACTGAGGTTTCTCAGAGAACTTTGGGAAAGGTATATAGGCATTTTTAACATACATAGATGTAAGAAAAATAAAAGAGAATAATCAAATTATATTAAAGGGCCCTTATATTTTTAAATTATTAGGAACTAAAATGCACCTTTCTGTATCTGTTCTGGAGATCATTTTGCTCCCTTTATTTGGTTTATAATATTTGTCAGTAGACAGAGGACTTAACAACAGTATGATTTTCTTCACAAATCTTTTAGAATTTGTTTGTGTATGCAGTTTATCACATGCCATATTTTTATTCTTAGGAAGGGTAAACAATAAGATTTCTTGATAGACGACACCTGAAATAGAATATGAAGTCCACATAATCGAAGCTGGACAAATAATGCAGAATGAATTGAATGCATGTGTCTTCCAAAGACTACAAGCCTACTTCTGACATTCAAGTGACTCAGTAAGAAAAGAGGAATTAAATATAGCTGATGCAAAGAAAATTAATACTAAATTGGTTGTCACATCAAATTGATGTTAACTATGTAAATGTTTCCTGTTTATAAAACTACAGTTTAGATTGTATAATGCTGCAAAATGAGAATATTTCCATGTTCATATAAATAAAAATTAAAAGACAGATTGTGGACTAGTTTAAAATCTTTGCTACTTACCCACGTAATATTTAAGAGACTATTAGCCATGAAAATTGTGGATCTTGAGTATTCAGATAAACATACATACATCAATGTACATGCATGCTTTTCTGGACAGGCAGTATCCCATTACATCATTGCTTCAAATGCAATCATTCTCTTCAATATTGTTGGCTGTTTCAGGTTAACTACCAAAATCATTTGCCTGAGAAGCGAGATTTAATTGTCTTACAACTACCTCTGTGATTATACTATTGGGTAGAATAAGGGACTCTTATTCTAGCATTTCTCATTCATTTTGTCATTTTATTCTCTTTGAAAGAGACCAAATGGGTCCCAGCAGGTGAAAGCAAAGAAACCTGAAAGGCCCCCTTTGATGAATGACAATACCACAACTACCCTCCCCCCTTCCATTTTTGGAGATTATAAAACCTTATTAAATCATGCCCTGTTAGATATTGATTGAGAGTGAGCTAAAGTAAAACCAACAATAGCAGCATGGATCAGAGAATACTGCTTTCATTAATGGGCACTAAACACAGCTAAGCTTTCCAATCCTTTTTTGGGGGGAGATAGGAGGTGAAAGGGACTTTTTTTTAAACTGTTTACTTTTGTTTAAACCATTATCCCAGAAAGTCATACAATTATAGAGGCTTTGTCAGTCAAGAATAGATCTTAGTTGCCTAGCACTTCATCTTTTTGAATGTAGCAGTGTATTGCACAAACAATATTATAATTGGTTAAGATTCAAGATTATTATTATGATTATTTGGGGGGTTTGCAATTCTGGGTAATTATCATAATTATTCTTGACTCTGGGACCCCTTTGATGACAAGGCTGCTTTAAAGTAAACCACTTGGACAGAACAACTCAAGATATCTGAAAAGAGGCTGCTGCCAGAATCAGAGTGGAAAACTCACCCATATTTTAAGGCTATCTTGATTATCAGGCTGTTTGCATCCTGGGCTGTCTTTTCTGCCATCTGTGAGCACCATAGCAAACAACCCTTTTATGACAATCACCTCAGATAACTTGAATATGTCTGCTTTAGAGGAATTTTCTGTAATAAGACTCTGTGCTAATTAACTGTCAGTTTTTTTTTTAATCAGCCAAGTGTATTTCAGAAAGTCAAGACAGTCTACCAAAAACTCCTAAACAAGAATTTAGCTTAAGTGCTAGCCTGCAATAACTTCTCCTTGTTCTCAGACCTTAATCTAAGTAAATCTGTTCGCTTAAAATACTGCTTATGTGATAAAGATTTTAAATTGTTTTTGTCATTGACTACAGGTAATAACATTTGCTCCTCCCACTAGACAGCTACTTGATCCAATAACTTTACCAAAAAAGAGGAAAAAAGGCAGAGGAGGGTGGGACAGTAGAAGGAAGGGAAGAAAAGGGGGAAGAGAGGGAGAAGGAGGGAGGGAAGGAGGGAGGAGGAAGAAAGGAAAAGGGGAGAGAAAATAATGCTGGTGTAAAGCCATTTTTAGTTACTTAGTTAAAAAAAAGAGTGGGCAGCTAGTGTTGCTACTGAAAACAATCAGTTAAAAGGGCCAGATACCTAAATTATTAGTTTGATATAGAAGAAGAATAATTCCCTGTTCAAGAGAAATAATTATTTGTAGAAGCAGCTTTAAATGCCATGAAAAAAACATTTAAAAGAAATCAAGAAATCATTAGCGCCTGACCTGTGGTGGCGCAGTGAATAAAGCGTCGACCTGGGAACACTGAGGTCGCCAGTTAAAACCCTGCACTGGTCTGGTTAAGGCACATATGGGAGTTGATGCTTCCAGCTCCTCCCTCCTTTCTCTCTCTCTCTCTCTCTGTCTCCTCTCTAAAATGAATAAAGTAAAAAAGAATTTAATAAAAAAATATCTTACTAAAAAATCATTAGCAACTATGATTGTCTTAAAGAGCTATAGAAATCAAGGCTTGCAAAAAATAGAAATAGAAGTTTAAATATTAAATTTATCTTGGTGAATTATTTTCTACTTGATCGAGAAAAAAAGTAATAAACATGTGAAAATAAAGAATTAATAATACATATTTAAGAAAATAAAATAAAGGCATAAATGACACTTCTGAATTATGAATTTTTAAAATATAAACAGAAAGTAAATTTTTTAAGTCAGAAGCAATAAACAGAAAATAAGAGTATGAAATTACTTTTTTAAGGCAAAAAACTTTATTTCTTTATACTGTATTACATTGTTACAAAATATTTTAAAATTTTAATTGTATTCATATATTTGATTTTATTATTGAATAATAAAAAGTTTACTCAAAATTACTGCTAATTATTATTTTCCATTTCTAGTCTTCTAGATTTGTTAGCTTAAACTTTGAAATTAGTCATTACATTCTTTTAACATTCTTAAAACATTTGACATAAAATATTATCATTTGTAAATTTTATTTTTCTAATTTTATTCCCACACCTTTCTAATGCTATCCTCTAAATAAAAATGTTATTTCAGTAAGTGCCTAATACTTTAAAGTCAACATACCTAAGTATTAGTTTAAAACATTTTGAATAGAACAGTTAAATAAAAATGTTGCCAACTATGTATTGAATAATATTATCTTTCTAAAGCATGAAGATGTGCTGCAAGCCAGTTTCAAAGTTATAAATTTTCATATGCTACTTAATATATAGATAATTAAATGACAAAATCTGTTGCTAATTTTATTTTCATTAGATTTTATTTTCAAGTGAGTGTTACCTGTTAATTTTATACTGATTAGTTCAGTCCTTTGATGATTTGTGTTTCCTAAAAGAAACCTGAGAATTGTTCTCTTAGTAAACAATATATTTTTACTATAGTCATCAATTGGCAATTTTAGATTGCGCTCTACCTTAGGCAAATAGATAGATATAAAAAAACTTAACCATTTAAGTTTCAATAATAATATTTTTTTAAATTCATTTTAGAGAGGAGACACAGAGTGAGAGAGAGAAAGGGGGGAGGAGCTGGAAGCATCAACTCCCATATGTGCCTTGACTGAACCAGTGCAGGGTTTTGAACTGGCGACCTCAGTGTTCCCAGGTCCACGGCTTTATCCACTGCGCCACCACAGGTCAGGCTCAATAATTGTATTTTTTAATGTTGTTAAAGTACATTTTGTTTTTCTTTTTTTTTTAATGCTGTTATTTTGACTCTTTTTTAAGTTGTCTAGGAAAATCATATTGAAACAATTTTATTTAATAATAAATCATTGTAGTAAGAAAATTATCAAAATGTTGTTTAGTGTACTACTATTATGTGAAAATAACTAATAATACTTGAGGTTTCCCAAATAGTCAAATTGTTACATATTTCATAAATTCTTTCTCTTCCATCATATTTAAAAATTGTGAACATGCCAGAAATTATTTTGGTTTCAGCACTAAAATATAATTTCAATTTCTATCACTTTCCTTAAAATTGAAATTTAATTGTTGTATCTTTTAATTATGTAGCCTTTTATGGTCAAATTACATATCCAATCTCTTAGTAAGTCCTATGATCTTTGTCTAGAATTTTCAATTCAATACTTACATCTTTACAAACACTGTGCCCAAATTGCTAGTTCTTTTTAGCAATTGTAACAATATTGCAAAAACGATTTTAATCAATTTATATTAGAACTAGAGTAAAAGATATTAGGCACAGGTTTTGCCTAATATCTTTTACTCTAGTAAAAGAACACAAAAAGCAGCCTGTTTTTTAGAATTTAACTCTTTATGGATGATCACAGATACATTTTTGTTTTTTAAATAGCTTATTTATTAGTGTTTAACAAAAATAAAGTTTTCTAATATATCTTCTAAAGACCCTTTAAAACCAATCTGCAGCATTTTATATATATATATATATATATATATATATATATATTCTACATTAGAAAAATATTACCTCAGTCTAATGCATCTGACATACAAATAAATATTGAATAATTTTTTCAAATTGAATAACCATGCTATTACACTAAATGCTATTAGCATCTAGTTTACAAAATAGTTCTTGTTAGATTAAATATGATTTATTTTTTTAGTGGTAGGTGTCATATGGGGTAGGAAGACAGAGCTAATTTTATTTAAGTTGAAATAATATTGTTACTAAGAAAGATATTAATTCAATGAAATAGATATTGGATTTTTTAGCTTGATTTGGTAATAACAGTTTAGCCATCTCTTTCCAGACACATCTGACTCATGATAATGTCTATTTGTGGTAGATTCAGTGGAATGAACTTTAATAAAATGTTTCAATTGTCATTTCTGAAGTTGGTAAGTACCCAATATAGTGCTTTCTATATATGAGGATTCTTCTCTTTCAGAATCTTGTTTTTACTACATTCTAGGTTTAAAAGATTTAAGAAACTTTAATCCACCACACACACAAAAGTAGAATTTTATTGAATCTCTCACATAGGATTTCATAAAATTGTAAGATTACTTGACTTCATTTCTGATGCTTTCACATAAATTTATTTGGATGAACTATCAGTAAGACTCTCTTCTGTTTCATCAGAATATCTAAGAGATATTTGTATATGGAAGCTGAAGACATTCTCTTGACTTGAGAAGGCCTTCCAGTTCATGCTCACCACATATTCACAAAGTATATGAATTAATTTGTCATTCAGCACAGGGAAATGAGAAATATCTATTAAGACACATTAGGAAAGCCAATCTCCTTCTTAGGAAAACTTGGAGAAGTAAAGTCAAAATCTTACTTTCAGTTTAAATGTCAAAATCCCAGGTCCTTTGGGGAATTTTATAGAAGAGTCAGCAACATTCTTCTTTTGCTTCTTCTTACAAAAATGACGACCATGTGGCCATGCGACATTTGGATGACCTTCCTACAGATTCTGGACTCACATTTTATGGAAGCCAGTGCCCCCTTCCTCCCCATTGCTTGCACCATTTATCCAACTCTTCTTTCAGAGTTGCCTTTAAAGTGAGATAATTTTCAGAAAAATATTTTTACTTTATAGTCATACTGCATTTTTAAACTCAAAACAGAGCTATCTATGTTTACCACACTTAGCTACATATAAATTGCCCAGAGTCAATCTTCTTATATTGAACAAAAATTTCTCATTATAAAAATGTTCAAAAGGTTGGACAGTGTCATCTGAAGACAATTGTCAGAAGAGGATATCCAATACTGGTGGAGCAATGGTAGCATCTTTGAAATGATTATTTAATACCTAGCAAGATGACCACTTTGAAGCATTTGATTTTAATGAATTCTCAGTTATATTAGTTAAAATTATAAGTCACACTGCCTTGCAGTCATATTTCAACTATCTGCCTGTCATTACTTTATAAGATCAGTCTTTTGCCGCTCTGCATGAAACATGACTGGAAAACTTACATGTCGTATTTACAGTCCCTTTAGATATATGCTTTCTGAGTGATAAGGCTTCCTTGTTTACATGCACAAAGGGTTAACTTTAAGATAAATCTTAACATATACACTAATAATATATTTTCAGATAGCACTGAATCATCACACATGTGAACTGAGTTACTAATTTAGGTAAGTTTAAATTTAGTAAAACCACTTAGTCCAAAAAGACACAAATTTAGAATATAGTGATGTGAACAATTAGTTTAAGTATTGATATATATGCATCCAAATTTAAAATTTTGTTTTTAACATAAAGAATATGCACCAGTGAACGACGGCAAGATGGCGATGGAGTAGGTGGATGTACCAACTTCCAACTCCCAGAGCCAAAGTGGATTATAGCTTAATTTTAAGAAACATCATCTGGATAAACCAACTTTCAACTAAACTAAGAGGACTCTTTAATCAAGGAACACTGAAGAAGCCACATTTAGACTGGTAGGAAAAGCGAAAACATGAAAAGAGCTGCCAAGCTCCCCGGAGTGAACGACAGAATGGAGAGACTCACGAGGTGGGAAGAGAGTTTAGCGGAGAGAGAGGGACCTGGGTCCCAGGAACAAAGCCCCAACCTGCAGCCCCAGAGCCTAGAAGAGGCGTTTGGATAGTATTGAGCTGTGAAACAAGTGAGGATAATTTTTATGAGAAAGAGACAGTTTTCTCAGACCCAGGATTCTTCTTAAAGGGACAGCACAGAAGACCTCTCTCACAACCACTCATACAGGGCTCCGGGAAATGGGGACAGAGGAGAGGACCAGAGCAGCAGGAAGAAAGTGTGGACTGGAAGGCACAAGGAGAAACATTCTGAGGGACAGCCACCCACACCCCTGGGCTGAGTCACTTCCCTAATTGAACATGAATATTTCCGGTACTGCTAATACTGGAATTAGCAGTACCGGCAAAGGGAGATAGGACACCAGCCAAACAAGCTCTCCTGTGGCACTTAGAACAGAGCTGCTTAGATGGAGGGAGCTTCCAGGACTACAGTATGGAGTGTTTGGGTCTGAGCTGCAGTGCCCCTACCCACACTGCTGAGGGCTTGCTGGAAGGACGGTGGTGGCGGAATGCTGAAACAAGGCTCTGTCGGAGAGGGGGAAGCCCAACCTGTGTGAGCTCGGTCTAGCCCAGCAGGGTGGAGGGGACGTGTGAAAGCGGTCTGGCAGCTGCTGGCCTGTCTGCAGCCCCACCTGCGGGGGAAAAGTGGGAGGCCAGGAAAGGGCAGAAATTTGCTGCTGAGCAGGGCCCCCATGGGCACGCAGCATTACTTGGCTTCTGAAGTTTGCGACCCTGCATGAGCTGGCCCTGATTGTGGGGGAGGTGCTAAAGCACAGGACAGGCGGAGTCTCACATCTGAGTGCACGCCAGCAGCCCCGCACAGCCGAGAAACCCCTGCGTGCGCAAACCGACTCTGACCATGGGGGCAGGGCTAAAGCCCGGGACAGGCAGAGGCTCGCAGCTGAGTGCACGCCAGCAACCGCTACCAACCCGAGAAACCACGGTGAGCAGGATCTGACCACGGGGGCTGGGCGGAAGCCTGTAACAGGCAGGGTCTGCAGCTGAGCAAAGGTGCTCACCCCTACCCTTGGTGCTGGGGCTGGTGGCTTGAGTGCGGTGTGCAACCCCACCTTAGGGGGCGAGACAAAGGCCCAGACAGACTGAGGTTTGTAGAGCCAGGCATCAGAAAACAGCCCCTTCCATGGAACAGAAGCAGAAATCACAGCAACAGCCACAGTGGGCTGGCGCCGACAACACCCATACACAACCGCCCTAGGCAGCAACAGAGGGGGGGGGTGGGCCTGAAAACAAACCACACCAAGGGAACACAGAGGCAACACCCACTGGACTCCAGTGGCCACACACTTCATATACACAGACAAAATTGGCAGGAAGAGAAGTGCAACCCAAATGAGTAACGGGAAATCCCCAGAGAAGCACCTGAACGAACCAGATATAACCAAATTACCAGATGCAAAGTTTAAAATAATGATAGTTAGGATGCTCAAAGGGCTTAGAGCAACAAAGGAGAGTCATTATGAACACCTAAATAAAGAGATAACAAGTACAAAAAAAGAAATTGAGATAATAAAAAAGAATCAGACAGAAATGAAAAATACAGTATCAGAACTGAAGACCACAATGGAAGGAATTAAAAGCAGAAAGGATGAAGCAGAGGAATGAATCAGCGAGTTAGAGGAAAAAATAAACAAAGACACAGAAGCAGAGCAGAAAAAAGAAGAGACTCAAAAACTCTGAGGAAACTCTATGGGAGCTCTGTGACAACATGAAGAGAAATAACATCTGCATCGTAGGGGTTCCCGAAGATGAAAAGAGAGAACAAAGGATAGAAACTTTGTTCAATCAAATCATAACTGAAAACTTCCCTAAATTAAGGCTGAAAAACGTTTCACACTTTCAAGAAGCACAAAGAACTCCATTAAAGAGAAAGGCAAAGAAATCTACACCAAGATACATCCTAGTTAAAATACCAAAGCTAAGGGATAAAGAGAAAATTTTAAAAGCTGCTAGAGAAAAAAAGGCTATCATCCACAAAGGAGTCCCCATAAGAATGACATTAGACTTCTCAACAGAAACACTTGAGTCCAGAAGGGAATGGCAAGATATATTCAAAGTAAAGCAGAGCAAGAACCTACAACCTAGACTACTCTATCCAGCAAGGCTAACATTTAAAATTGAAAGAGAAATAAAGAGCTTCCCAGACAAAAAAAAAAAAAAAAAAACCTCAAGGAATTTACTAAAACCAAACCAATTCTGCAAGAGATACTAAGGGGCCTGTTGTGAACAGTTCAAAAGGGGAAAAGAATATAGCAAAGGAAGCCTACAGCTTTAAGGAATAAAATGGCAATAAACAGCTACATTTCAATAATATCCTTAAATGTAAATGGATTAAATGATCCAATCAAAAGACATAGGGTAGTTGTGTGGATAAAGAAACAGGACCCATACATATGCTGTCTACAAGAGACACACCTTAAAACAAAAGATGCACATAGACTGAAGGTAAAAGGATAAAAAAAATATTTAATGCAAATAGAAATGAAAAAATAGCCGGGGTAGCAATACTTATATCTGACAAAATGGACTTTAAAACAAAGGCTGTAGTAAGAGATAAAGAAGGACACTACATAATGATAAAGGGAACAATTCAACAGGAAGATATAACTATTATAAATATCTATGCACCAAACATAGGAGCCAATACATACATAAAGCACTCTGTGATGGATATACAGGGCAAGATTAACAGCAATACTATAATAGTAGGGGATTTCAATACCCCACTAACATCCCTGGATAGATCCTTAAGAAAGAAAATTAATATAGAAACAGCAGACTTAAAGGATACATGAGATCAACTTGATTTAATAAATATCTTCAGAACTTTTCACCCTAAAGCAGTAGAATATACATTGTTCTCAAGCGCTCATGGTAAATTGTCTAGGATAGACAACATGTTAGGACACAAAATTGGTCTCAACGAATTTAATAAGATTGAAATCATATTAAACATTTTCTCTGATCAAAATGCAATGAAACTAGAAATTAACCACAAAAGAAAAACTGAAAAATACTCAAATACATGCAAACTAAATAGCATGTTATTAAATAATAAATGGATTAACAATGAGATCAAAGAAAAAAAAATGTTTCTAGAAACCAATGATAATGAGCATACATCAACTCAAAATTTATAGGACACAGCAAAAGCAGTACTAAGAGGAAAGTTCATAGCACTACAGGCATACCATGAGAAGCTAGAAAAAGCTCAAAAAAGCAACTTGACCATGCATCTAAAAGAACTAGAAAAACAACAACAAATAAAGTGCAGGACTAGTCGAAGGAAGAAAATAATAAAGATCAGAGCAGAAATAAATGACATAGAGGCTAAGGAAACAATACAGAGAATCAATGAAACCAGAAGCTGGTTCTTCAAAAGGCAAACAAGATTGATGAACCTTTAACTAGACTCACCAAGAAAAAAAGAGAGAGGACTCAAATAAATAAAATTAGAAAAGACAGTGGAGAAATAACAACTGACACAGCAGAAATACAAAGCATTGTAAGAAAATACTATGAAGAACTCTATGCCAAAAAATTAGACAACCTAGGTGAAATGGACAAATTTCTTAAATCATATAATCTTCCAAAAATCAATCTGGAAGAATAAGAACACCTAAACAGATCAATTACAACAAATGAGATAGAAACAATTATCAAAAAACTCTCAACAAAGAAAAGTCCTGGGCCTGATGGCTTCACAAGTGAATTCTATCAAAAATTCAAAGAAGAACTAACTACTATCCTTCTCAAGTTATTTCAAAAATTTCAAGAGAAAGGAAGACTTCCAAACTCCTTTTATGAGGCAAGCATAATTCTGATCCCAAAACCGGGCAAAGACAACACAAAGAAAGAAAATTATAGGCCTATATCCTGACGAATTTAGACACTAAAATTCTCAACAAAATATTAGCCAATTGGATCCAGCAATATATGAAAAAAATCATACAACATGATCAAGTGGGATTTATTCTGTAGAGGCAAGGCTGGTTCAATATTCACAAATCAATCAAAGTGATTCATCACATAAGCAAAAGGAAGGACAAAAATCACACGATAATTTCAATAGATGCAGAAAAAAGCATTTGGTAAAATTCAGCAGCCATTCATGATCAAAACTCTCAGTAAAGTGGGAATACAGAGAACATTCCTTAACATGATAAAGGCCATCTATGACAAACCCAAAGCAAAAATCATACAAAATAGACAAAAATTAAAAGCAATCCCATTAAGATTAGGAACCAGGCAGGGGTGCCCCCTTTCACCACTCTTATTCAACATAGTTCTGGAAATCCTAGCTACAGCAATCAGACAAGAAGAAGAAATAAAGGCATCCAAATTAAAAAAGAAGAAGTAGAACTGTCATTATTCGCAGATGATATGATATTGTATATAGAAAAACCTAAAGTCTCAGTCAAAAAACTATTGGACCTCATAAATGAATTCTGTAATGTGGCAGGATATAAAATTAATACTCAGAAATCAGAGGCATTTCTATATACAAACAATGAACTGTCAGCAAAAGAAATTAAGGAAACAATCCCCTTCACTATTGCAGCCAAAAAAATAAAGTACCTAGGAGTAAATTTAACCAAGGAGGTTAAGGATTTGTACTCAGAAAATTATAAAACATTGATAAAAGAAATCACGGAAGTTACAAACAATTGGAAGCATATACAGTGCTCATGGCTAGGAAGAATAAACATCATTAAAATGTCTATATTACCCAAACCAATTTATAAATTCAATGCAATACCAATTAAAATACCAATGACATACTTCAAAGATATAGAACACACATTCCAAAAATTTATATGGAACCAAAAAAGAACATAAATAGCCTCAGCAATCTTAAAAAGAAAAATAAAGCAGGAGGTATCACTCTTCCAGATATGATGGTATACTACAAGGCCATTATATTCAAGACAGCCCGGTACTGGCATAAGAACAGGCCCATAGATCAATGGAACAGAACAGAGAACACAGAAAAAACCCCACAGCTTTATGGACAACTGATATTTGACAAAGGAGGAAAGAACATACAATGGAGTAAAGACAGCCTCTTTAACAAATGGTGTTGGGAAAATTGGACATCTACCTGCAAAAAAATGAAACTAAACCATCAACTTATACCATTCACAAAACAAACTCAAAATGGATAAAAGATTAAATGTAAGCCGTGAAACCATAAGCATCTTAGAAGAAAACATAGGCAGCCAGCCATCCGACATCTGTTGCAGCAGTATATTTGCCGATTTATCTCCACGGGCAAATGAAATAAAAGGAAGATAAACAAATGAGAATTTATCAAACTAAAACGTTTTTGCACAGCTAAAGACAATAAGAACAGAATAAAAAGACAAACCACACAATGGGAGAACGTACTCGACAACACGTCTGATAAGGAGTTAATAACCAAAATTTATAAAGAACTTATAAAACTCAATAGGAGAAAGACAAACAATCCAATAAAAAAATGGACAATAGAAATTTTCAAAGAGGACATACAGATGGCCAACAGGCATATGAAAAAATGCACAACATCTCTAATGATTAGAGAAATGCAAATTAAAACCACAATGAGATATCACCTCACACTAGTCAGAATGGTGCTCATCATCAAAACAACACAGATTAAGTGCTGGCGAGGATGTGGAGAAAAGGGAATCCTCCTGCACTGCTGGTGGGAATGCAGACTGGTGCAGCCACTGTGGAATACAGTATGAAGATTCCTCAAAAATTTAAAAATCGAACTGCCTTTTGACCCAGCTATCCCACTTTAGGAATATACCCTAAGAACACCATAGTACTGTTTGAAAAGTAGAAATGCGCCCCCATGTTTGTGGCAGCATTGTTCACAATAGCGAAGATCTGGAAACAGTCCAAGTGTCCGTCAGAAGACGAGTGGATTAAAAAGCTTTGGTACATATATACTATGGAATACTACTCAGCCATACGTAATGATGATATCGGATCATTTACCACAAATTGGATGGACTTGATAAATTGTATGGAATGGAGTGAAATAAGTAAAACAGAAAAAAACTGAGTACAACATGATTTCAAACATAGTGGTTACATAATAATGCGACTATGAGACATGGACAAAAGTGTGGTGGTTACTGGATGGGGGGAGGGAGGAAAGGGAGGAAGAGGGGGAAGAGGAGGGGCACAAAGAAAACCAGATAGAAGGTGACAGGACAATTTGACTTTTGGTGATGGGTATGCAACATAATTGAATGATAAGATAACTTGGAGATGTTTTCTTTGAACATATGTACCCTGATTTATTAATGTCACCCCATTAAAATTAATAAAAATTAAAAACAGGAAAATAAAAGATTCTTTCTAACAACAACAAAAAACTGAATACGTACCAGTGCTTAAATGTTTTCAAAGGGTTTCAAAAGTCACCCAAAGGGGGTTCAAGATGGCGATGCAGTAGGCGGACGTACCAACTTCCAACTCCCAGAACCAAAGTGGATTATAACTCAATTTTAAGAACCACCATCTGGATAAACCAACTTTGAACTAAAATAAGTGGACTCTTCAACCAAGGAACACTGCAGAAGCCACATTGAGACTGGTAGGAATAGCGAAAACGCGAAGAGGGCTGCCCAGCTCCCCAGAGCAAACGTCAGCCCGTAGAGTCCCGCGGGGCGGGAGGAGAGTTTGGCGGAGAGGGAGGGACCTGGGTCCCAGGAACCAAGCCCCAGCCTGCAGTCCCAGAGCCTAGAAGAGGCGTATGGACAGTGTTGAGATGTGAAGCAAGTGAGGATACTGTTTGTGAAAAAGAGAGAGTTTTCTCAGACCCAAGAATCTTTTCAAAGGGTCAGCGCAGAAACCCTCTCTCACAACCATGCACCCGGGGCTCCGGGGAACGGGGACAGAGGAGAGGAACAGAGCAGCGGGAACAGAGATTGGACGGAAGGCACGAGAACACTCTGAGGGGCAGCCATCCTGACCCCTGGGCTAAGTCATTTCTCTAATCAAAAACAAATATTTCCCCTGGAACTAGCAACACCAGCAAGGGGAGGCGGGACACTAGCCAGGCAGGCTCTCCCGCGGCAATTGGAGCGGAGCTGCATGGAGGGAGGGAGCTCCCAAGCCTACAGTGTGGAGACTTAAGACACTGCTATCTCTTTAAACGCTGCTGAAAGGCGGTTGGCGGCAAGACGCTGAAAAGTGGTCCTGTCGGTGTGGGCGGAAGGGTGTGGGCTCAGTCTATCCCAGCAAGGCCGGAGGAGACGCACGAAAGCGGTCCGAGAGCTGCGGGCCGCCTGTGACCCCACTTGTGGGGGAAAAATACGGGCAGAGATCGGCTCTAAGATTCTGCGTAAGCCAACCCTGACCACGGGGACGGGGCTAAGACCAGGGACGGGTGAGGGGCCCGATGCTGAGCTCATGCTGCCAACCCCGCCCAAAAGGAGAAACCGCGGTGGGTTGAAATCCTTGGTGTGCGCGAGCAGCTTCCGAGGCTGAGCTCACGCCACTGGCCCCCCCCTGGCACTCCAGCAGCTTCTGCGGCTGGGCCCGCACCAGCGGCGGCACCCGGCGCGTGAGCGGCTTCCGTGGCTGGGCCCGCGCGAGCGGCTCCGCCTGGTGCCTGGCTTCCGCGGCTGGGCTCGCGATACTGGCCCAGCCTGGCCCTCGAGAGGCCTCGGAGGCCCGCCCGGCGCGTGAGCGGCTTTTGCGGCTGAGCTCACCCTACTAGCCCCGCCTGGCTAGAAAAACCCCGACTGGTGGCCACCCTACGTGCGCTAGCTGGTGCCAAACGTGGAGGCGTGGTAGAGTTCTGATCGATCGGAAACTAGCAGCTGAGCTAACGCCAGCAAACATGCCCAGCCCAATAAACAACAGTGTGCAACCCTACGCAGGAGGGCCCCGGCCTCGAAGGCGGGGCTAAATTCTGGACAGGCAAAGGCTCACAGCTGAGAGCACGTCAAAAGCCCCGCCCAACCCGCAAAACTGTGGCGAGCAGTCTCTGACTGCGGGGGCTGGGCGTAAAACTTCTGGAAACGGGCTGGTCCCGCAGATGAGCAAAGGTGCTCACCTCTGCCCTTGGTTCTAAGGCTTGTGGCTTGAGTGACAGCCCCTCATGCGGAGGAAGGGTGGAAATCACAGCAACAGCCAAAGTAGGCTGTCATTGGCAATGCCCACACCCAACCACCCTAGGCAGCAGCAGAGGGGGTGGCAGGCCTGCAGACAGACCAAACCTAGAGAACACAAAGGGAACACCTGCTGGACTCCAGTGCCCACAACTTGCCTATTCACAGATAAAAAGGGCAGGCAGAGGAATGCAAACCAAATGAATCAAGAGAAATCCCCAGAGAAGGACCTGAATGAACGAGATATAACCAAACTACCAGAGGCAGAATTTAGAATAATGATAGTTAGGATGTTCAAAGAAATTAGAGCAACAATGGATAGTCACTATGAACACCTAAATAAAGAGATAACAAGTATAAAAAACAAAATTGAAATAATAAAAAAGATTCAGACAGAAATGACAAATACAATATCAGAACTGAAGACCACAATGGAAGGAATTAAAAGCAGGATGAATCATGCTGAGGATCGAATCAGCAAGTTAGAAGACACAATAAACAAAGACACAGAAGCAGAGGAGAAAAAGGAAAAGAGACTCAAAAAATGTGAGGAAACTCTAAGGGAGCTCTGTGACAACATGAAGAGAAACACACCCGCATCATAGGGGTGCCTGAAGAAGAGGAAAGAGGACAGAAAATGGAAACTGTGTTCAATCAAATCATAGCAGAAAACTTCCCTAAATTAAGGCTGGGAAAAATTCCACACGTTCAAGAAGCACACAGAACTCCATTAAAGAGAAACTCAAAAAGATCTACACCAAGACACATCATAGTTAAAATACCAAAGCTAATGGATAAAGGAAAAATCTTAAAAGCTGCTAGAGAAAAAAAGGCTATCACCTACAAAGTAGCCCCCATAAGGATGACATCGGACTTCTTAACAGAAACACTTGAGGCCAGAAGGGAATGGCAAGATATAATCAAAGTAATGCAGAACAAGAAACTACAACCAAAACTATTCTATCCAGCAAGGCTAACGTTTAAAATTGAAGGAGAAATAAAGAGCTTTCCAGACAAAGAAAGCCTCAAGGAATACATTAAAACCAAACCAATTCTGCAAGAGATACTACAGGGCCTGTTGTGAACAGTTCAAAAGGAGGAAAGAATATAGCAAAAGAAGAATACAGCTTTAAAGAATAAAATGGCAATAAACAACTACATATCAATAATAACCTTAAATGTAAATGGATTAAATGATCCAATCAAAAGACATAGGGTAGCTGCGTGGATAAAGAAACAGGACCCATACATATGCCGTCTACAAGAGACATACCTTAAAACAAAAGATGCACATAGACTGAAGGTAAAAGGATGGCAAAAAATATTTCATGCAAATGGAAATGAAAAAAAAGCCGGTGTAGCAGTACTTATATCTGACAAAATGGACTTTAAACCAAAGGCTGTAGTAAGAGATAAAGAAGGACACTACATAATGATAAACGGAACAATTCAACAGGAAGATATAACTATTATAAATATCTACGCACCAAATATAGGTGCCCCGACATACATAAAGCAGACTGTGATGGACATTAAGGGCGAGATTAACAGCAATACTATCATAGTAGGGGATTTCAATACCCCACTAACATCCCTGGATAGATCCTTAAGAAAGAAAATCAATAAAGAAACAGCAGACTTAAAGGATACACTAGATCAACTTGATTTAATATATATCTTCAGAACTTTTCATCCTAAAGCAGTAGAATATACATTCTTCTCAAGCGCTCATGGTACGTTTTCTAGGATAGACCACATGTTAGGACACAAAAATGATCTCAATAAATTCAAGAAGATTGAAATCATATCAAGCATTTTCTCTGACCACAATGCCATGAAACTAAAATTAACCACAAGAGAAAAACTTAAAAATACTCAAACACTTGGAAACTAAATAGCATAATATTAAATGATGAATGGATTAACAATGAGATCAAAGAAGAAATAAAAAAGTTTCTAGAAACAAATGATAATGAGCATACATCAACTCAAAATTTATGGGACACAGCAAAAGCAGTACTGAGAGGGAAGTTCATTGCACTACAGGCATATCATAGGAAGCTAGAAAAAGCTCAAATAAGCAACCTGACCCTGCAGCTAAAAGAACTAGAAAAACAACAACAAATAAAACCCAGGACAAGTAGAAGGAAGGAAATAATATAGATCAGAGCAGAAATAAATGACATAGAGGCTAAGAAAACAATACTGAAGATCAATGAAACCAGAAGCTGGTTCTTTGAAAAGGTAAACAAGATTGATGAACCTTTAACTAGACTCACCAAGAAAAAAAGAGAGAGATCTCAAATAAATAAAATTAAAAAGGACAGTGGAGAAATAACAAGTGATACAACAGAAATACAAATAATTATAAGAAAATACTATGAAGAACTCTATGCCAAAAAATTAGACAATCTAGGTGAAATGGACAAATTTCTTGAATCATATAAACTTCCAAAAATCAATCTGGAAGAATCAGAACACCTAAACAGACCAATTACAACAAATGAGATCGAAACAGTTATCAAAAAACTCCCCCCCCAAAAAAAGTCCTGGGCCTGATGGCTTCACAAGTGAATTCTATCAAAAATTCAAAGAAGAACTAACTCCTAACCTCCTCAAGCTATTTCAAAAAATTCAAGAGGAAGGAAGACTTCCAAACTCCTTTTATGAGGCGAGCATAATTCTGATCCCAAAACCGGGCAAAGACAACACAAAGAAAGAAAATTATAGGCCTATATCCCTGATGAATTTAGACGCTAAAATTTTCAACAAAATATTAGCCAACCGGATCCAGCAATATATGAAAAAAATCATACACCATGATCAAGTGGGATTTATTCTGGAGAGGCAAGGCTGGTTTAATGTTCGCAAATCAATCAATGTGATTCACCACATAAACAAAAGGAAGGACAAAAATCACATGATAATTTCATTAGATGCAGAAAAGGTATTTGATAAAATCCAGCACCCATTCATGCTCAAAACCCTCAGTAAAGTGTGAATACAAGGAACATTCCTTAACATGAAAATGGCCATCTACGACAAACCCACAGCAAACATCATACTAAATGGACAAAAATTAAAAGCAATCCCCTTAAGATCAGGAACCAGGCAGAGTTGCCCACTTTCCCCACTCTTATCCAACATAGTTCTGGAAGTCCTAGCTCTAGCAATCAGACAAGAAGAAGAAATAAAAGGCATCCAAATTGGAAAAGAAGAAGTAAAACTGTCACTATTTGCAGATGATATGATATTGTATATTGAAAACCCTAAAGTCTCAGTCAAAAAACTACTGGACCTTATAAATGAATTCAGCAGCCTGACCTGTGGTGGCACAGTGGATAAAGCGTCGAACTGAGAACACTGAGGTCGCCAGTTCAAAACCCTGTACTGGTCTGGTCAAGGCACATATGGGAGTTGAGCTTCCAGCTCCTCCCCCCTTTCTCTCTTTCTCTCTTTCTCTCTCTCACTCTGTGTTTCCTCTCTAAAATGAATAAAAAACAAAACAAAAACAAAACTAAAAAATATATATATATATATATAAATGAATTCAGCAAAGTGGCAGGATATAAAATTAATACGCAGAAATCAGAGGCATTTCTATATAAAAACAATGAACTGTCAGCAAAAGAAATTAAGGAAACAATCCCCTTCACTATTGCAGCCAAAAAAATAAAATACCTAGGAGTAAATTTAACCAAGGAGGTTAGGGACTTGTACTCAGAATATTATAAAACATTGATAAAGGAAATCAAGGAAGATACAAACAAGTGGAAGCATATACCGTGCTCATGGCTAGGAAGAATAAACATCATTAAAATGTCTATATTACCCAAAGCAATTTATAAATTCAATGCAATACCAATTAAAATACCAATGATATACTTCAAAGATATAGAAAACATATTCCAAAAATTTATATGGAACCAAAAAAGAACACGAATAGCCTCAGCAATCCTAAAAAGAAAAAACAAAGCAGGAGGTATCACTCTTCCAGATATCAAGGTATACTATAAGGCCATTATACTCAAAACTGCCTGGTACTGGCATAAGAACAGGCACATAGATCAATGGAACAGAACAGAGGACCCAGAAATAAACCCACCGCTTTATGGACAACTGATATTTGACAAAGGAGGAAAGAACATACAATGGAGTAAAGACAGCCTCTTTAACAAATGGTGTTGGGAAAATTGGACATCTACCTGCAAAAAAATGAAACTAGTCCATCAACTTACACCATTCACAAAAACAAACTCAAAATGGATTAAAGACTTAAATGTAAGCCATGAAACCATAAGCATCTTAGAAGAAAACATAGGCAGCAAGCTCTCCGACATCTGTAGCAGCAGTATATTTGCCGATTTATCTCCACGGGCAAATGAAATAAAAGACAAGATAAACAAATGGGACTATATCAAACTAAAAAGTTTTTGCACAGCTAAAGACAATAAGAACAGAATAAAAAGACAAACCACACAATGGGAGAACATATTCGACAGCACATCTGATAAGGGGTTAATAACTAAAATTTATAAAGAACTTATAAAACTCAACACCATGAAGACAAACAACCCAATCAAAAAATGGGCAAAAGAAATGAATAGAAATTTCTTTAAAGAAGACATACAGATGGCCAATAGGCATATGAAAAAATGCTCAACATCACTAATCATTAGAGAAATGCAAATTAAAATTTTAACAGCAGTGGTACCTTGAGATATGAGCAAACCAACATACAAGTTTTCACCCAATCACTGATTTTCTTTGTTAGGAGAAATTATTTTTTTAAATTGTGCTACTCTGAAATTATTCTTAGATATTATTTTTATCACCTAATTATTACCTAATATTTTATTTGTATATGACATCATGGTTTAGAAATCAGAAATTAGTCCTTATAAGACTTATTTCTTAATAAGAGTTTTAGTGAGCTCTTCCTCTAATTTTTACTGCAAAAAATAAAAACATGCTAGCCTCTTGGACCACTTATGTCTCTTTTGATGTAGTGCTGAACCTTTTTAAGAGCTCAGATTAAAAAAATAATAAAACTCCATTTCTGATTACTGTAATTTATAAGTTTCTGTGATACATTCAGTTTAGAAAAAAGAAAGGATTATTTGACAAAATGTTCAAAATCAGAATAAGATAGGTCTGGATAACTGTTTTCCTAAAATAGTGAAATAACAGCCACACTTACTGAATCATTAAGGCAAATTTGAGAATAAAAAGTGGGAATCTGGAGACACATTTCTCTTAGGACTTTGGAATTGCCATGAGGGCAGTAATCCTGCAGCTCACAGGTGTTGCCTTACCCCATCCTCTCTGTTACCTTTTGCTGGAGATATAGGAAACAATTTGCTATGCTTCTGATAGGTTGGTCTTTCTGACTTCCCAATCGTGGCTTCCTTTACTTCCTCCTTTTATTTATTTGTATGTTTGTAATTTGTTTTCACAATACTTTAGCAACTGCTAAACATTCCCATGTTAAAGTGTGACTGTTGTATTCTGGTATTGGGCTGCTTCTTAGAGCCTTGGGCTGGACTATTTTCTGCTATTGTGGCCCCAAATTTATTATTTCTAGTACAGTAAGAGACTAACACTTGATATTAGCTCTTAGTTTTTATATGGAGGAGACCTCAAGATTACTTTCTTTGTAGTTATAAAATTTAAAATTTTTGGAAGGCAGAGATTCCTTCATTGGCTTTCTCTCATTGCCCTCATGACTAGGGAAATGGGGATTTTGTTGCAGAAGGTACTAGGGCACTTCTTGCAGGCCTTGTCTTACATCAGCACCTCTTCTGAAGTTAAACTTGTATAGTCTATGAGGGAATCCAATAAATGGTATCAGCTGGACACAAGACAAATTGCAGAGTCAGCTGGTGAAAACTTTTTCTTTTTCACCCTCAGTGTGCTTTTCTGCATAGGCCTTAGACTTTCAGACATAGAATCTTTTCTCTCCCCTGAGGTGTGGTTTGGCCTGTTACTTCTTATCTTAGTCAAGTTGAGAGGGTTGATGTGTACCAGGACTGGATTTAAGAAGTTTTAACCCACCTCTCTGGGAAGTCTCCTCACCCTGCCCGCTCTAATTCTCTACCTTGTTTTGGTCAACTTACTTCTGCCTTCTATCTTCTGTCTTTGCAATGATCTTGTCATTGCCTATAGAATGTCTGTGTATGTGTGTTGTTTGTTTTCCAGAACCAGAACATTTCTTGCTACTCCTTGAGACTAGAGTCAGTCTTCAAGCAATCATGAGGATTTACTTCATGCAAATGAACTGTATATATTTACAGGAGGAGTGCCAAAACACAGAATTCCCTGGCAGATTTCCTCTGTTCACCTTTTGAGACCTGTTCACCTTTTGTTATATTGCTCATCTGGGGCTTCTCTCATTTATAAAGTCCCATTACAAGTTAAAATCAGAGCCCCTGTTCCTGAGCCACATCCTCCAGAAAGGATGGCTTCCAGGTTTGTGTTGAGTCAGTGTTCACCCTATGGCTACCCTGGTCCAGGTGAAGATCTTGGGCTAAGCCCAGGTCCTGCACATCTGCTATGTCCTGCTGTTGTTATTGTTAGCCTGCCGAACCTGCCTGTATCGACATATATGGTAAGCCTTCAGCTGCTTATGCTTCTATTAAGCTAACCTTAATTGGTTAGTGAACAAAATATTGGTAAAAAATTTTTAAAGAGCTTAGAAAATTTTGATTCCAACTCCACCTCATTCTAGAAACAGGCAAAGTAATAACAAGAATGAAGTAAAAGTCAACTGGACTTTTTTACAATAATGACCCAGTACTGTAGTCATACAACTAAATTTGAAAATTACTACATATTTTGACTTTATGTTTAACCTTATTAAAACAGTCTAAACAACACAAATTCTGGCTTTTTGTCTTTTTATGCCTCCATGCCAGAATATATAAAATGGTTATTTAAAAAATAGATGTAATTTTTTAAAAAAATAAGGCAATATTTGATCACAGACTTCAAAGCAATTTTATATGATATAGGAAGCTATTATACCAAATAGAAGATGCAAAGTTATAAATGGCCCAAACAATAATTCTTACTGAGTAATTACTAGTAACAGCCATGACTGCCACATGAACCTTGGTTTTCATCTATTACTCTCTATCCTGGAAAAAATCAGAACATGTTATGTAAGTTAGTCCCACTTTGGCTTAGTGAATTTTCTCCAAGAGACAAACTAACAATAGTGTTTGTTTTGTAACCAACAGTCATGCTTACATAATTACATCTTTCCAAATAGTTTTAAACAGAAAACCTCTGGTGAAGAAAAGAAACCTGCCAGTGTCCATCTGCTTTGGTTCCTGCACATTTATTATTACTGATTTTACAATTTGGCCAATTAATGTGTTTGGTTTATAATGCTGTCTTTTTTTATTTAAGAAGTTGCCTGCATCTATTGTAACCTCTCTGGCACTCACATTCCAAAAGACATAAACTGATAGAGGATCACCACAGCAAATCACTAATTCCAGTAATTGTCATGATGTGTTGAGATTTTCCTATAGTTTTAATCCAGTTCAGCATTTCCTCAGGAGGAAAAACAAAAAGAGAGAAACACCAGAATTCTTTTTAAAAAAATTTCTGATCTACCAAAATATGAAGTTAAGAGCAAATAAGGTTTCTAGGTCATAGTGTGACTTAAGAAAAGAGAATAGTTGAGAAAAAACACATACTATTGTGTTTTTGCATTGCATGTTAGGAAAGAAAAAGGCTAGGTTTATTTATTTTTTCAAATGAGAGAGTAAAGGGTTACAGCTACAGCTTCTGTTCTCTAGTCCCTTTGTAAAAAAAGAACTCTGGTTTTGCAAATGATGACATATATTTATATCTTATTCTTCATGGTGATGACAGCCACACATCTAGTTTTTATATTTAATTTCCATATTCTGTCTAAAAATATTTTTTAAAAATCAGTTAGTTGTCAAATAAATCTTAGAATAATTTATTAGTCTGTTGTGAATATTGTAGAGTATAGTTTTCAAGTTTGGGCATTTGAACTCTTAGAAAAATTTTGGAACATATAGTTATCAATTGTAGCTATTTAATCAGTTGTTTTAAAGAGTTAATTATGTACAGAAAAAGTCTTCTTTATATTTTTCTTATAAGTCATTAACATAGATGCCATGCTGTGATTTTTCTCCTTTATGACTTTCTTTAAATAGATGTACCAAAAGAAATGTTATGTGAGTCAGTCAGTCGAAAGCTTTCTTCCTTGTTCCATAATTAAATAATGCCATTCTTAAAGACAAAAAGAATACCTATTTTAAGAATTTGCTCTTATGAAAAATAATCCTTTCACTTGAACAAAATGCAATCAATGAACAAAAATTATAGTTTGAGATTTTGTTATAAAGATGATTGTCTCAGTTTTCCTTTTAATTTTCTTAGTGTAAAACCAGCTTTTCCATTCACTTCAAAATCTTGAATAAAATACAACTTGCTTTATTTTTCTAATTTCTAGAGATAATACTTATCACATAGACTTTTAAAGTAAATCAGCTCTCTTAAAATAATGCTATTCAAATATCAATTGTTCTATATTTTAAACCACACTTTTGTCTCATCATTCAATTGTCTTTCAATTTTTTTATAAAAATTAAGAGTTCATGATGATTTATTGGATGCAAAAAAATAAATTAGTTATATAATGTTATAAAAATATCTGGATAGTATTAAACTTTTAGGTGACTTGAATTTTTTTAATTCTATTTATGTCTTAAAAGTTTGCTTAAATATAAATATTGTCAACTATTTTTTAGAAAGACATAACATAAGAAAAAAGTAGAGGGCAATACTTTAATAAAAATAGTTGGACAATCCTTATTCATGTGGCAATTATAGATTTGTCCTTTTATTTCCTGTCTTATATGCAAACCTATAATTTCTTTTTCCTTTTGTAAAATTAATATTTTTGGTGACATTAGTTAATAAAATTATATAAATTCCAAGTGTACATGTCTATGATAGAGCAGCTGTATATTGCATTGTGTGCTCACTACCCAATGTCAAATATCCTGTCACCATATATTTGACCCTCTTTAACTTTTGCTACCCTCAACCCCCTTTCCTTCTGGTCACCACCATAATGTTGTTTGTGTCTATGATTTTTTTGTGTGTTGTTTATTTGTTGCTTTCAGTTTTACATTCCACATATAAGTGAAATCATATAGTTCTTGAATTTTTCTGTCTTATTTCACTTAGTTTATCCTCAAGATCCATCCATGTTATCAGAAATAGCAGTATTTCATCTTTCCTTATGCCTGAGTAGTAAGTATTACATTGTATATATGTACCACATCTTCTTTATCCAATCATCTAACCTCTCTTTTCAAATTCTCCTGTACGTAGCCTATCCTGTCCTGCCTTTATTACACTGTATAAAAGAACACTTCTGTGTGGTCCTTTCTCCAATGATATAAGGATTAAGGTGGGAAAGAGAAAGAGCTGTGATAATCCACATACAGTGGTACCTTAAGATACGAGTTAAATTCGTTCTGTAACTGAGCTCGTAAGTCAGTCAACTCATATATCAAACAAATTTCTCCCATTTAAAATAACTGAAATAGATTTCATCTATTTCATCCCTGTGAAACATCCCCAAGCCATCCTAAATTATGAAAAATACATGTTTTCAATTAAGAAATACACATATATACTTTACCAATGCATAACAAAATATATGAAATAAAAGAAAAATGTGTTATTTAGTACTGTATTTTTACCTTGGAGACAGATGAGGGCAGCTAACAGAGGTGAATAGTGGAGGAGGAGGGAGGGAGGAAGGAATGCAGGCACTGTAGACATGTAAACTAAAATTGCACTTTCTTAACACTAAATGTAAACAAAAACTGCATTTTCTTTACTTTAAACAAAACTAAAACTGTACTTTCTTTACTTAAAATGAAACCACAAAAATGTAATTGTAAAAAAATGCACTTTCTTAACTTTAAACTTAACCTAAACTTAACATTACATATTTTTCATTTAATCATCACCTGTTTTTGCCTTTTTGGCTGGACTTTTGTCACTTTCACTTTCAGGACTTTTGAATAAAAATCTATCTAAAGAAGTTTGCTTTTGCCTGCTTTTTAAAATGTTACAGAAATGTGACAAATAAGTGTCATTAAAAAGTGCTGAAGCACAACCAGTTGAAACTTATTCTGGGTGTTTCTTTTCAATGAAACTTGAAAGTTTCTCCATCATTGCCAGCATGTCTTTAATTTCACTTGTAGAAATCACTTCCTCCAACTCTACCTTCTCCTCACTACTAATCTCTTGCAGAAGCTCTATATGTTGCATCATCTGCAGCTCCTTCAATTCCTTAGTTGAAAGTTTCTCTTCATGTTCCTCGACGAGCTCTTTTACCCTCATTTATCTCCAGACCCATCGACTTTATGTGGGACACAATCTCCTCCAATGCTTCTATCTCAGTCTCAGTCTCTGGTTCGAATCCTTTAAAGTCCCTGTATGGAACAACATCAGGCCATAACTTTTTCCATGCCGAGTTTAAGGTTCTTCTTGTAACCTCTTGCCATGCCAAGTCAATAATGTGTAAACATATAACAATGTTGTAGTAATGACCTGCTGATCCATAGGTTGTAAGATTGAAGTAGTGTTGGGTGGGAGTTAGAAGACTTTCACAAATTTGAACTCATCAAGAATGTCATCTTTAAGACCAGGTGGAGGGACTGCAGCATTATCAAGAATTAGTAATGCTTTCACCAGGCATTTATTTTCTTGAAGATATTTTTTTCTCATCAACGAAACAACACACATTAAGTGCTGGTGAGGATGTGGAGAAAAGGGAACCCTCCTGCACTGCTGGTAGGAATGCAGACTGATGCAGCCATTGTGGAAAACAGTATGAAGATTCCTCAAAAAATTAAAAATCGAACTGCCTTTTGACCCAGCTATCCCACTTTTAGGAATATACCCTAAGAGCACTATAGTATTGTTTGAAAAGGAGAAATGTGCCCCCATGTTTATGGCAGCATTGTTCACAATAGAGAAGATCTGAAAACAGCCCAAGTGTCCGTCAGTGGATGAGTGGATTAAAAAGCTTTGGTACATATATACTATGAAATACTACTAAGCCATAAGAAATAATGACATTGGATCATTTACAAGAACATGGATGGACCTTGATAACATTATACTGAGTGAAATAAGTAAATCAGAAAAAAACTAAGAACAATATGATTCCATACATAGATGGTACATAAACATGAGACTCAGAGACATGGATAAGAGTGTGCTGGTTACCAGGGGGGAATAAATGGGGGGGGGGAGTGGAGGGAAGGAGGAGGGGGAGGGGAGGTGCACAAATAAATCCAGACAGAAGGTGATGGAAGTCAATTTGACTTTGGGTGATGGGTATGCAACATAATCAAATGTCAAAATAACCTGGAGATTTTTTCGCTGAACATATATACCTTGATTCATCAATGTCACTGAATTAAAATTAATAAAAACAATTAATATTTTTTTTAAAAAGATATTTCTTCACTGCCGGACCAAAGACGAGATTTACCCATTCAATAAAAAACTGCTGCATAACCCATGCCCTAGCATTGGCATGCCACATAACCTGCAGTTTTTCTTTAAGAATCTTGTGAGTCTTACAGGCTCGAGGATTTTCAGAATGATACACTAGCAGTGGCTTTACTTTACAGTCACTACTAGCATTTGCACACAATGCAAGGGTCAGATGGTCCTTCATGGGCTTATGGCCTGGCAGTTTCTTCTCCTCTGCAGTGATGAAAGTTCTCTGGGGCATTTTTTTCCAAAATAATCCTGTTTCCTCACAGTTGAATACTTGTTGGGGAATGTAGCCTTCCTTTGCAATAAGCGCAGCAAAACGTGTGATGTACTCCTCAGCTGCCTTAACGTCAGTACTCGTAGCTTCACCATGCCTCACCACTGAGTGAATGCCAGATCTCTTCTTGAAATTTTCAAACCAGCTGTGATTTGCTTTAAACATATCTTCTGCTGCTTCTTTTGAGGTTGATGGTTCTTTCTTCTTCAAGTCGCCATAAATAATACGTGCCTTTTTGCATATTACAGTCTCTGTCACTGTATTTCCTGCCAGCTCTTTCTCTTTTGCCCACACCAGCAGAAGCTTCTCCAATTCTTTATGGATATTTGTCCTTAACTGGGACAGAATTGGAGTTCCTTTTGCTGGATTTGCGCTTTTGATGGCATACTTTGGTTTCAGGATGGTACAAATTGTAGATGTATTGTGGTCATACAGCCTTGCCAGTTCAATCACTTGTACACCATACTCATGTTTTTCTATTATTTCTTCCTTTACTTATATCGACATCATTCTCTTCTTCTCACCCCTGTCCTTTACACTCACTTTCTTTGACCCCATGATAGCACACAAAAAAAGTTAGTAAGAAATGCAAAACTTATGCAAGAATGAATACAACGCACAAGATTTGACGTGATTCTGCAGGTAACACGTGAGAAAAAATGAGATGCTGGTGTTGTGCTGCCGATACTGGACCCGTGCTTCAATGCGCCAACTAGCGGCAGCTTCCCGGAAAACGACTTTTATCTTGGAATTTTGCTCAGATCTCGAACAAAAATACAGACCGAGTTGCACCTTGTATCTTAAAAAATAATTTGTATGTTGGTTTGCTCATATCTCAAGGTACCACTGCTGTTAAAATATCAGACTTCATCTCCTTTCCACCAACCCTGATCATGTCATCTAAATACATCTCCTCACTCATCTAATCTCTTTTTCTTGACTTTTCTGGGAAGTCATGAGACAAGAATACAAAGAAGGGTATTATGAAAAGACAATAAGAAAAAGTAGAGCAGAGAATTAAGGTAAAAGATGGAAAATTTTCTCTTGAGTAATTCTTACCCACTTGAAGTGTGGGCGGCAAAATTAGGACAACCAAAATAAGAATTAAATGATGGCTACATTGTAGCTACAGAGATCATGAGAGCTTAGGGTCAAATGGCAATGGTTTTTTTCTCTCCTTTCTTTTTCTTTCTTTCTTTCTCCCTTTTGTTTAAGTGAGAGGAGGGGAGATAGCCAGACATCTGCATGCGCCCACCCAGAAACCCCGATCTGGAGCCGATGCTCTGCCCATCTGAAGTGGATGTTCACAACCAAGCTATTTTTAGTATCTGAGGAGGAGGCTCCATGAAACCATCTTCAGTGCCTGAAACCAATGCACTTGAATCAATCAAACCATGATAGTAGGAAGGGAGGAGAGCAAGAGAGAGAAGTAGGTGGAAAGGGGAAGTAAATAGTCTCTTCTTTTGTGTGCCCTGACTGGGAATTGAACCTGGGACTTCCACATGCCAGGTCTACTCTCTACCACAGAGACAATCGGCCAGGGCCTAGATGGCATGGTTTCTAATTCTACATTTATTACTTTAGCTCTGTGGCCTTGAGCATATCACTATATTTAATTTCATTTGTAAAAATAGGGACAATAATAGTTCTCCTTCAGAGAACTGTCGGGTTTAAATGAGATAATTTGTATAAAACACTTATTAAAGCACAAACAGTAAATACTATTATTATTGTATCTTCATTCATCAAGCTTTGTACTGATCACAAGTGATAGATATAAAATTATTGTTTCTCTCAAGAGCCTAAGTTGCTAGAGGAGAATCTGACGCCAAAGGTAAAAGCCCATTTTTTTCATGTTTTAACGAAGACACCTTCTCAGATGGCTACAATGATTGAAGTGTAAGAACAAAGTAAGTCTTTCAAGCTCAGGTGACAGTGATAATCATTGGTTGACAAGGATTCTTATCCTAAAGTTTAGGGACACCCACATACCCAGGTTTTTAAAAACTTTAAAAGGTTCTTAGAGAGAGGGATAAAAGGTTCTTAGAGAGAGGGACTTTTGCTTTTAATAAATTTTCAAAAATGTCCAGAAAGTTAATAAATACACCTGCCATCTCTAATAAATATGCTTGCCAGTTTCCTACATTGAGTCTGGAAACCCTAGATTTTTGTTAGGCAGATGAATACACGTCATCTGCTTGGTCTGAATAGGACAGATCTTAGAATATTTATATTTCCCTCAAATAACCTTTTACATCCAAAGGTTTTATATGGTTCTCCCTAGCCTTTGGTGTTTAAATCTGCCCTTGAGTCTCCAATGATAGATTAACATCTTCAGGCCTAGAAGGGCTTTTCATAAATTCCCTTGAGGAAAGAGATTTTGCCACTGTACTATGGGTACTCACTTAAGGTAGGTCTGTGGGTCTGAGGTAAAATCCAAATGACTACCTGTGAAAACCTTATAGCCAAGGAACTTTTCAGTCTCACCACAGGTACAAAGAAATATTAGGCAGACTACCCAAATGGTATGATTTTACCATTTTAGAAATAGCAACTAATGTAATCCATAATTACTTGGGATTCAGAGAAGGGACTTACCAATTGCCACCTGTGTTTGGATCCTATAACAATTGTCAACAGTAGATTTCCAAGCACTTCATCCTAAAGTAAAAACCAGTTATGTATACATTTAAATATTTTAAAATTATTTAAAAATAGCAACTCAAAAATCCTATTTTGTAAGTTTTTTGATAAGCAAGAATTCCTAAAATATTTGCTACAACCTCTTTAAAGACATTTTTTCTCTTAAAATTAGGATGCCTTCATTTCCTTTTATTTTCCCTTGAAAAAATTTGAAAGTAAATTAACCTCCCACATGGCTCAAATTGAATCAGGTATTATGACCCAAAAGATTTAAATAAATTCTAAATTTGACAAAATTAATTTTTCCATTATCAGTAACCACCACGTAAATTATAATAATGAACTCAGTGCTGAGACTAGTTATATTTAAATTTAACTGTTTTAAATTTTCTTAAATAAGCTTTTTATTATAATTACATGTTTTTGTTTGGTAGTAAGTTATGTTTATTAAAAAGTATTTCCAGCCTGACTTGTGGTGGCACAGTGGATAAAGTGTTGACCTGGAACACTGAGGTCGCTGGTTCAAAACCTTGGGCTTGCCTGGTCAAGGCACATTTGGAAGTTGATGCTTCCTGCTCCTCCCCCCTTTCTCTCTCTCTCTAAAAATGAATAAATAAAAAAAGGATAATAGTAAAAAAAAAAGTATTACCATGCTTTAATATAAGATACAAACTATTAATATTACATATTTGTTGTGTAATTCCTATCATAAACAATAAATGTACATAAAAGCACTATTTTAGATATGGATATTATTAAAATACAAAATAATTTCATTAAGTAAAAGAAATATATATTATTTGGGATACAACAAAGCATGTGACATGTGGAAACTATTTTTAAGTTCCCATTTACATATTAAAAATATAAAATGATACCTAGAGTTAGATTACATTAGTCTCAGTTGCTCTGACTACCTCCAGGACCACATCATCTTCCCGAGATTTCAATTTGCCTTCAATGACCTGAACTCAAATATACGGTCTGATACCAGGGCTTTTTTGTTTTGTTTTTTTTTTAAACTGAATGAATAGTTTGTGGGCTCTACACTTTATAACTAGGTGAAAAATAAAATCTGGATTCTTTAAAAAATAAAAAATGTTCAGTGAATTCTCTTTTTTCCTTTTTGTTATTAGTGATGCTTGATGCAGTAAGAACTCCACTATACTTTCACATTATTTTTCTGTTCCAAGTCTTCAGTTCTTACTGTTTTGTCTATTCTGTCAGCTAATTAGACACATGAATTTAAGAGGAAGCTACTGTTAAAGCATCTTTCGTACAAAGATGATTTCTCAATAGGCCTGATGTTGAAAATGTTTGAGGTGCACAGTGTAACCTACTCAGGATGAAAAGTATATCTACTCATGAGCTGCGAACCTATATCTCTATGACTCAAATAGGACACTGATATTTAATCACATACCACAAACATCGGTGAGAAAAAAACCTGGACTTTACAGAATAGGTTCAATAATCCCTCTAAAAGATGTGTACATAATTTTATAAAAGTGGTGGTAAAATTGAAGCAGAAAATAAATATACCATCAAATCATTTCTTTAAACTAAAAATACTGAGGGGAATATGGGGGGGGGATGCATTCGGGGAGACACTAGAATCTATGTAAACACAATAAATTGAATTTAAAAAACTAAAAATACTTATTTTTCATGTCTTTCCAAATATCAGATGTGGTTACTTTTATGTTCTAACTTTATTAACAATGTTTTCTGTGGCTACACTACTTAAATCAATTTATCTGTTTTTAGTTATAATAGGCAAAGTATAATTAGTAGGTACAGAAATATTTACTGTCTGCTATAAATATAATTAAGTAGACCAAACACAGAAATTTGTTCTTGCATACTATAACTCACATTTGATTTCAATAAATGATACTACACAAACCTTAATAGACTAAATGTTTTTTGACTTATCATTGCTAAATAATTGAGTAAAGAGAGGAAGTAGGTAAATGATATGAAAAAAAATTAACATCACTATTATAAAAACCATTGTTTTGAAAATGAAACACAATTTCGGTTTCTATATCTAGTGCAATTATTTTCTCACCATTATTTCAGTAAAGCACTTTCTCCTAAGATCTACCCAAACACACAATCTACAATGTAAGTGTCATTGTGAGGCCTCAACTCCAACAGATGATTATTTTCTTTTAATTATCTAGCTTTGTTTTCAGGCATAAAAGAATTGATTCTACATGTTATTAACCAAAGACATTTGCATGTATTATTATACTATATCATGAATTTGGGAGGTGCCTGGAAGGTTAATTACTGGTAGGTAAAATTACTCTTGTTGATAATAATAAAAAATATATCATTGAGAAGTATAACTGTAAAATATTGTGTTTTGGACTTGGGGGCATAAGATCTATGGGTTTTTTTTTACATAACTGTTTTTTTAATTTTGTTTTACTAAATAATACAGTCTGAAAATGTTTAAATTCAGATTGGAAAGATTTCAGATCTCAGGCAAAGAATGAATCTTTCATTTGTTTGTGTTGAATATAGTTAAAATATTGTTTAAGAATTTTAAGTTTTGAGTTCTTATTTCAGTTTTTTGGAGGTTTGGGAGATGTATTTTTTTCCCTGTGGAAATTCTCATGATGTCTAATTCAAAGTAGTAAATTATACCCTCTAAGATTTCAAAACATTATGGAGGAGTAATTATTAATGAAAAAAAATCACTCCCTAGACATACAAATTATGAAATAACCATAAAGAAATAAGGAGAACTCCTTGTTTGTAATACATTTCACAGTGGATATTTTCACTGTTAAACAGTTTTACCTTTGGACTTGATCTGATTTTAGGTGATCATGGAATTTTCTGACTTCTATTACTGACCTATATTACCTGGTGCATTATGAGAATAAAAAATAACTTGACTAGAGTTTGTTAATAGAAACCTAATAATCCCAGATGAGCTTTTAGAGCTTTACACCTTAAGTTCACCCAAGGCATTTTTGCAGAATTATAACTTAATATACCCAGCAAAAAGCTGGATCCTAGGTAAGTATTAGGAAAACTAGCTCTTTTCTAATACTAATATTCCTTCACCTCTTTACCTGCTATTATCCAAATCTTGGTCCCATCCAAGGAAATAAAAGAAATGAGACAAGTTACGTGTCTGAGTGACTAGAAAAAAGATTCATGTGGATTTTCACAATATTATGAAGAAATCTTCTAAGCTGAACACTGAGACTTACTTTCTTGAAGAAAATACTCTGTATGACTCCTGTAGTTAAACTCAGCCCTACTACCCAGTTATCCTCTCTGCCTATTGTCCATTGTGATTCTAAACTCCAATTACTTATATTTGTTTCTGTTAACAGAAAAATTCTAATTTTCTAATTTCTCAGTAATTTAACAGTCACTGGAGATAATTCTGGGTTAAAATAATAGGAAATTCCAGGTATTATATATAAATTATTGCTAAGGACAAACAACAAATTACTATATATATATATATGGCTTTCCTGAAGAAAATGTATTTTACATAATATTTAATTATTCATTATATGCAACCACTGAATTATGTGATTTAAATTCATTATAGCATTGAGTCACATACAACCCAGTGAGTAGAAAATAACTGTTTTTCTCATTTTGCAGAGGAGAAACTGAACTAAATTCTACCTGTGGGTTAACACCCCAGTAGAATGATCCCGATGGCATTGAAAAAATTGGAATCTCATAACAAATTCCCAAGTAATTCTGATATATACTGTATGCCCCTCTATTAGAAGCTTTACTTTTCATGGCTTCAGTTACCCACAGTCGACCATGATCTGAAATTATTAAATGATAAATTCTAGAAATAAACAAGCCATAAATTTTAAATCAAGTGCTGTTCTGAGTGGCATGATGAGAAGTTATGTTGTCTCATTCTGTCCATACTGGGAAATGAATCATCTCTTTTCCAGTGTACCCATGTTATAAATGCTACCTGCCCATTAGTTACTTAGTAGCTATTAGTTTTCAGATAGAATGTCAGGGTATTGTAGTGCTTGTGTTCAAGCAACCCCTATTCTACTTAAAAATGGCACTAAAGCACTAAAGTAGTGATTCTGGGACTTTAGATAGGTCAAAGAGAATCCATAAAGTGTGTATATATATATATATATATATATATATATATATATATATATATATATATATATATATATATATATAACCATATAGTATTTTGGGGTTCAGTACTTGCTGTGGTTTCAGGTATCCACTGGGAGTCTTGGAACATATCCCCACTGATAAGGGACCTATTCCACTAGGTTAAGTACCACCAATAAAAAAATTAAATATAATTGCTTATGTATCTACAAATATTTTCATACTAATTTAAATATATATTTATAGGGACCTGTATTATCACCATTAAAGTTGGAAAAATAGTGTTCATCTTGTGATATTTTAAAGCCAATGCATTATTGCAGATAACTTGATATTTTTCTTGAGAAATCAATAGTATCAACGTGTCTTTAATTCATAAGGCATTTTATGAGGCTAAGAGGAACTGATGTGTTCCTATGAATGATTCACTTAAGTGAAAAGCTTCTTTTATTTGTGTGGCAAGGGAAGACACCTTTGTAATCAGAAAAAAATGTTATTCAATCTCATTTTCATGGAACTTACTATGTTTTGAATACTATATTAGGTCCCCAAAATAAATGTTGATAAGAGCAATACCGAGGAGAAACAGTCTGAGTTCAATGGACTCCCTGAGTTGAAAATATGTTGCTGAGAGTCTAAGAAGGTCAAGTGGGCTAGATTATGTAGGGCAGAACACCAGAGAAAAGAAAGCTTCACAGAGAAAGTACTCCAAGAAGTTGCAGAAGGGCCCCCTTGAGTTTGCACTGCAGTACTGATCACCACATGCATATAATAATACTAACAAATGCCAAGAAAAGAACTGCCTAAACTACCAAACTGGAAAACTTCAAAATTCACAACAATGAAGGCTCTTGTTTGAGTAGTAGGGAGGAATTAAGGAGTACTAAACTAATAGAGGCTTTAGTCCTGCCATCAAATTTTAGGCAAGACTCAAAAAAGCCAAACTGGTCCCAAGTAAATTAACTTGTATGTAATAGCAAATCTTAAGGGAATGTATAGAAATACAGAAACATTGAGCACTCAACAAGGTTAAATTCACAGTGTCTGGATTTGATTAAAAATTTTCAAGTATACAAAAAATAGCCAAATATGACCCATAATAAAGATAAAAATGAATCAATCAAAACTAACCAAGAACTGACACAGATGTTAGAATTACCAGACAAGAACATTAAACAGTTACTAGGATGATATTCCAAGTATTCAACAGCAAGAAGAAATTTCAAACAAGTTAAGTACAGATACAAAATTAAAAAATATATACCCAGATTGAATTTATAAACATAAAAACAGCAATGAATGCAAAGTAAGTTACACTGGATGGATTAACAACAAATCATACATTGTATAAGAAGGAATTATCATGTGTAAGACACAGCAATATAAACTATACCAACTCAAACAAAGAAAAAAAGGACTCGAAAATTTTAACCAATCTTCTATGGATTTTAGAGAAAAATTAAAGCAGCCTAATAAACATAGAATTAGATTTCTCAAAAGAAGGAAGGAGAATAATAAATAAATAACATTAAAAGAATTAATAGCTGAAACTGTTCTAAATTTGTTGAAAATTTTAAGAAAATAAATATACCCTCAAGAACAAGAAGTGATTAAAAATCAAAGAGAAAAGATACATTATATGCTGAAGGACAAATAAGAAGATGAGAGATTTCTTGTCAGAAAAATGCAAGCTGGGTTAAAAGACAGAGGGAAAAGGGATGAGAGGATGGGATCAGAGAAGGAAAAGAGATTGGTGAAATTACATATACATAACACAGCGTTATAGAGAGCAGAAAAGCAAATCCTGTAGGAAAGGGGGAGGGCGTTGCGGGGAGAGGACAAGGAGGATGTTGAAGGAAGGATGGATGTATTCGGAGGGACACTAGAATCTATGTAAACACATACCAAGACACATCATTTCCTGCCCCTGTAAAAAAAGTCTCAATAAATTTAAAAGAAATTAAATCAAAGTATGTTCTCTGACCACAGTTGAATTAATTTAGATATCAAGAACTGAAAGATTCTTGTAAAATTTCCAAATATTTGAAATCTGTATAACACACTTTTAACAAAATCATGGGTCAAAGAATAAATCAAAATGAAAATTAAACAGCATTTCTAACTAAATAAAATGTAAACAGTGCATATCAAAATTTCTGGGACACAGCTAAAGTGGTTAGCAAATTATAGCCCATGGACTACATTCTTTCCATCAGCTATTTTTGTGAACAAAGTTTTAGTGGAATATAGTTTTATACCCACACTAACTTTTTATAGATTGTCGATGACTGTAAGCTACAGTGGAACAGTTGAGTAATTGAGGCTGAAATCACAGTATGTGCAATGCCTAAAATGTTTACTATCTTATATTTTTAAAAGAACAGGTTTGCAAAAGCCTGACTTAGAATTTAGAGCATTAAATAACTATATTGCAGTCCTATAGCTCAGAAAAGACCTTTGATAACATTTTCTTCCATGTCGTATTGGTCAGTTTTGTTGCATCCAGTAAGTTATATTTACAAAATTGGAATCATACAAAGTAAATACACATATACACTTTTACAATATATATGTAAAAGCTATATAGAATTCCATCATATACATATCCCAAAATTTATATTTTAATTTCCTACTTTTGATTATATTATTTCCAATTTTTTAAATTAAAAATAATGCTAAATTTAATATCTTTACAGATGAATCTTAGTGTCTATTTCTAACTATTTCTAACTGTGTTCTTAGGATAAATCCTTAGAAAAGAAATTTCTGGATTATAACTGTCAATTAACAGCTGTTGTGTTAGTCTATTTCTGGCTTTTATATTCTGTTTCATTAATTTATGTCTACCTTTATATCAATACCACTTTATCTTAATTGCTTAACTTTACAGTAAGTCTTGAAATAAGTCATTTGAATTGTTTTTTCAAACTTGTTTGTCTAATCTAGGTCCTTTGAATTTCCATAAACATTTTCAAACCAGCGTGATATTTTTTTTCCAAAAATACTGCTGGAATTTGGTTGGGATTGCATAGCCTCTATATATATCAATTTAAGGGTACTTACATCTTAACAATATTGATCCTTCTGATTCATGAACACCATATGTCTTCTCATATACTTAGGTCTTTAATTTTTCTTATGAATACTTTGTAGTTTTCAGTGAACAGATATTAAACTCTTGCTTAAATTTATCTCTTAATTTTTCATGCATTTTGATATACATGTAAGTGGTATGACATGTGGTAAATCTGTATTTGTGATATGCATATGGATTGAGCACATGACTATTGTTTATTTGCAACATACTTCAACCAATTGAAATGACAAAATAATAAAAGAAAAATATAAGGGTCATATAGTAGATAGCACCCTAAACTGTTGTCATTATTGACCAGCATATCTACCAAGTCAAGTAAAAACAGAATCCTTTAGAAGATTTTTTATTTTTTGACAGAGACAGAAAGAGGGACAGATAAGAACAGACAGAAAGGGAACCTTAGTTGTTCATTGATTGCTTTCTTCTATGTGCCTGGATGGGATAGGGAACTGCAGCAGAGCGAGTGTCCCCACACTCAAGCCAGCGAACCTGTGCTCAGGGTGGTGAGCCCACGATTGAGTTGGATGAGCCTGCGCTCAAGCCAGTAACCTCAGGTTTCGAACCTGGGTCCTCCACATCCCAGTCTGATGCTCTATCCACTGCACCACCACCTGCACCTGGTCAAACCTTTAGAAGATTCTTGAATGGAAGTACTGTCTTTCTAGGTTGGGCATGTTTTGAAGCTTCTCATCTTTAAAAAGTAATTAGTATAAATATTTAGCTGTGTACCTGTTAGGTCAAAGATCATACATATTTTAAATTTTAATAACTATAGGCTCTTATTATAGATGGATATAGGGGATGTTCATCATACTGTTGTTTAAAACTGAAAAAAAAGTGAAACAACCCAAAGATGTGCTTACAAAGGGATGTTCAAATCATCTTGGACAGAATTCATTAATTTAGTTACCTGTTTTTCTTCAAAATAAGTATTTTACAGGGACTAGATATCAATTCCAATAATATATTATTGTTTAAAATAGTTTGCCAATTGGAATTTGTAGAACACATTCTTAAATAGCTTCTATTGAAGACAATAATGACCCTTTGATGATGGATTGAAAAAACCAAATGTCATTCAGAGTCACGATTGGCAAAATAGAATAAAAGAGCAATCTAGATAAAGCATTGTGTTAAAAACATATGACTTTTTTCCCCACACAATTTGTAAACTGGCTTTGAAGAGAATTCTCTTGTGGATTATAATAGATAAGAACTGACATCACAATGGGTCACCTAGAAAAAAGAAATATTTCACATGTAAATTCTTTCTTAAGTGAAACAGTGTGTTGTTTCAAAAAGACCACTAGATATAGAAAAAGTAAATTCAAATTTTATTTCCAAATCTTACAGCAAAATCTTGCATGAACCTGGTACATGGCAGTTAGCCTATGTGTGAAAGCCATGCTCTCTAACAGAAAAGTAGTCAATTTGATTCATTAGTTCCCAGTCTGGCTCCTCATCAGAATCCCTGCTGTCACAGATGATCTGGACCACACCCTGTAAATTCCGATTTAATTACTCTAAGGTAGGTGAGCCTTCAGGAATGTTTATTTTTAGTATCTTTTGATGTTTTATGGCAACAAGTCTGTAGACACGCATTGGGGACTATTGGTATAAATAATCTTTACGATTCTTTCTAATCCTCAAATTCTTTGATTCTGTGAAGGCAAGGAAGAAAAAAAGAAAAGAGATTGAGCATCACTTCTAATCAATCTCTAATGATCACAGTTGCTGCTGAATAATGCAAAAGGATTAATTTCAAATTAAGAAATAATTATTGAGATAATTAAAATAAGAGTTCTTGATATCAAATAGTTAGTGAAAACAGCAATGGATAAAAGAGAATTTCAGTGCCCACTGATCTAAAATTCTTAAGAATATTGACAATTTTCCTTTGGAGAAGAAGAAGAAAAAGAGATGAACTTATTCAGAATTTTATGTACTTTGCCCTTTAGAACTAGATAGTGTACTGAAAGTAAAATGGATCCCAGCACATTACAATATATAAATATCAGAACCTGAATATAAATGTACAGTGCATCTCTGACCTTTGGGATATTAAAATGTTTGATGAGCCATGGACACACATTAAGTTAAAAAAAAAAGTGGCCCATCTAAGTTATATTATGAATCCAATGGGAAAGAACAATGACTTATCTGATGTCCTCTATGGCACGTAGTGTATGTTGAAGTTCAATAGCTATCTAGTTAAAAAAATAATTTAAAATATGATCATGAATTAAGTTATGCTGAAAACTAGCATTCAGTGATAGACAATGGATAATTGGTAGGGAGGTACACACAACTTTGATATCACAGAGTACTTTATATATAAGCATATTCATAAAGCTTTTGTATCTTATATTTGTTATTTGTACTTTATGTTATGTAATTAACTCATTTAATGTGTAAAGTGAGTTTTAATCTATATTTTATTTAACTTATTAAAGTTTATATATTTAGTTCAAGTATAAACTTATTTGTTCTTACATTTGACATTTAATTAGTCACCACTATGTATAAAGCACATCCCTGCATATTAAAAACAAAGAACTTTTTCTACAGATTTCCCCACTTCTTTTCTCTTTTTTTTAATCATCCCAAATAATTTTATCAAATATATCTTTCACCCCTTGTCCTTCTCATCATTATTTTATATGACAAGGAATCTTTATGTCCCCAGGTCACACCACTTTGTTTTTAAGATCTGACAGTGCACATCACATTTCCATCTCTATTTTCCAAAAACAATTCTATTACTTCATGCTGCAGATCTCTGCTTTGGTCTCCAAGGCAGTCTCCATGGGCATTTATCTTTCCCTGGTGTCGGACTTCTCACAAACCAGTATTCTTTCATGGATAGCCTTATTTTCTCAGCTTCCTCATTTCTTTTATTCAAGACTTACACCTTTAAGAAAACTTCCTGAATTTGAAGAAGCAAATGCAGTAATCTTATGCCAGTACTTTCTCTACTGTCCCTGAATTAGTCTATCATATAACCTTCAGTTAGAGAGATAATAACATAAGCTATAACAAAGTTATTACTCCATTGAGAGCCTACTTTGTGAGAATTTGAGGTTATCAAGAGGTACAACACAACTTTAACAAAAAGCAATTTAAAATCTATTTAAGGAATAAGAGAAGAGATGAATAACAATATTACAGAACATGAGCTAAGTCTGAATTAGTAGGACAGAAATATACATTAAGATCAAAATTTACTCACTGTAGCTCAGATATACTGTACTGTGCGCTAGTGCAAAGATACCTGCAAGATAAAATCTCTAGCTGATTTCATTAGTTTTGGTGCTTTCATTTTTACTAGTAGCAAGAATGTCCTCAAAAAATTAACTTGCTAATTTAATGTAATTGAATCTTTTCTGATTTTACACTAAACATTGTTTGGGGAGAGGAACTATGCAGATGTGTAAGCTTTCTCTCCTCATTTCTTTCTCCAGTGATGCCTGGTCATAGAAGAAGGTTTTGAGATCCCTCGGTAGAAGGAGAGGAGCTCAGGCTTTCATGAGAATGTCTCTGCTGGCTCTCTCTGACCTATAGCTGAGCTCCTCGTTTCTCGTTTCTCTTCAGCTGCAGAGTCCAAGGTCAGAGGAACCCTCCTCTAGAGTGGAAAATGCTTAACAGTTGCTTCTGGAGAGCTGGGTCATCTTCCCCACCAAGAGGCTCCCACCTTGACTTTTGATGACACAGCTGACACTCTGAGTTTTATCATAGCTTTCCTTCCATCCTCCACTTCAAGTAGTTTCCCTGAGACTTCCTGTGAACCCTTCATTCCAGGTCAGTGGTTCTCAAACATTTTGAAGTCGGGCACATTTAAAATCCTACAAATAATTGTAGGCACACTATATACAAATTTCTGAGAAATACATTATAATAATAATTAAGTTAAATATTAAAGGAAAAATATAAAGTCCAAGCGTGCTTTTATGGCAATTAAGTGAAATAAACACAACAAAATTTAATTTATTCTCACATTAAAAACATTTTTATGTTACATTTTTTGAGTTATGCTTTTTAGAATAAAAAGAGGAGTTAAAAAAATAAAAGACAAAAAAAATTCTTTTTATATATATAGATACATTCTTCATAAGATTTAGTAAATTCGGCAGGCCCTGACATGAATGTGTTAACTTTTTCATTCTTGTGCTTATGAGAAAGATGAGCCTGATGTGTTCTAGTGATTTCTTCAATGTTTGGGCATATATTTGAAAGGCAAACTCTCATTTCCTCATCAATACATTGAAGAATTCCTCTCTTTTTACTCTTAATTGTGTTGAGGGTAGAAAATCCTAATCATAAATATATAAACTGTAGTAAAATGTTCAAAGCTTTTTTAGATATCGCCACATATTCTTCTTTTATAGAAATCCAAAAGGCTTCAAGAGACAATTTTTTATGTTTAATGATCAATCCATGATCAGTGAATATAACCACCAGTTCTTCTTCTTTTGTTAATTTTAAACCATTCACTTGAAGCTTCCATAAATGGGTTTCTAATCCAATCAGATTGTTCAGTGTTAAGTGATGGAAAATGCTATAAATTAAATTCTGCCCATCAGCCTTCAAGTCTTATTTTATTTACACTTAACTTTTGCTCACTTCCAGAATTGGATTCTTCAATATCATCCTTCTTTTTGAGAAATCAATCCATTTTATTTGGGTGTATTTATCTAAAGATAATATAATGATGTGTTAATAATAAATATAATAATGATGTGTTAACAAAATAAGCAGTATTTTCGTAATGAAACGATATAATAGAGTAACTATATTTATTTTTATATCTGGGCACATGCCACAAACCAATGCAGCTAGTAATTCCAGGTCCCAAGTGGGAACAATGCGGAATTAAGAAAATACACAGAGCTAAGAAAATACAGGGTTGGGAAGGCCCTGTGATTGCTACTGGCAGGAACAAAGAGCACCCAAAACCCACATCTTGCTTTATTTATAGGGCAAAGTGAGGCCATTAGCGAATCTTAACTTTACACCAAACAAAGGATAGAAGAAACTTGTCTCCAGTCTTCTTTCCGGGGAACATGGGGGGTAGTGTAAACAATCCAGCACCACAGTTTAACAGCCTTTTGCAACCTAATCAGGTAAGTGAGGTGGGGGTTGGGCAGACTGTCAGCTTACATCCAATTCCCTACACCTCTGTCCCCCCAAAATTTAAACTATAAAAATGCTGTTGGTTTCTTGGTCCCCAACAGGCACATATGTCTCTGGAATTCCATAGGACGCACCTGGAAATCTTCTAGGGCACACCAGTGTGCCCTGGCGCACACTTTGAGAACCAGTGCCCCATGATCCCTTCATAGGCACATTGATTCAATGCCACCATAACTTTCACTTGGCTTATGATGTTACAAAGAAATTCTGGGTAGTAATAACATCTTATTCAAGTCATAGAGACAGCCAAGAGAGGTATAAAGAAGGAGAGAAGAGGGGAGAAAAGGAAGGAAGACTCACAGGGAAGAACTGCAGGGAGTTCAGTTTGCACTGTAGGGCTGAAGGAAGGAAGTTACAGGACTTGGGGCCACATTGCAAAAAAGCTTATATGCCTAAATAAGTTTAAATTTTATCCTAAATATTATGATTTCCAACAACAACATACATCCACCCTCAGAGACAAAAAGGGAAATGACAGTTTAGGAGTGAAAACCACAGGTTATTAGTGGTGAGGTCAGAAGCCAGAAGTTAAAGTGGCAGAGACAGGGGACCATTCACCCAGGACAGGACCAAGCCAGCTTTTCCAGCTTTTATCAGCTGTATCAGGGGAATATGAACAATTGCAGCTGCCTTACTCCACAATGGCAGCTGACCTCTTTCACCCTCACATATGATTTTAATTATGCAACAAGTGGAGCTTCCAAAATAAGAGTGTGCAGAGAAGTCCCTTGACTTTTTATTAAGTCACGTTACCCTTAGTATCATCAGTTTTCATGTGTGAGAATTATAGGTTGAAACACTTCAGTTATTTTAGTAACACAATGCACAGGATCATCTAATTTCATTTGAATCTATTTTGAGGTTTAATCATTAAATTTCAAACACTAAGAACATCTAGGAAAAATGTATGTTGAATCTCAATACAATCATATAATTGTCGTGGTATCTGAGTCATGGTAGACAAGATTGATATTATAAATGCTCCACCAAATACTCAAAACTTCCTTTCTTTCTGCCACCAAGTCACTGCTATTTTATATACATCATTTCATTTCATTGTTGTAACAGACTACATAGTAGCTATTGTTAACTCTACTTTACAAGTAAGGAGGACAAGGAAACAGCCTCAGAAAGTTTAAATAACCTATTCAAAGGCATTTTTTTAGAAAGCTGGGAAGGCTTTTTCACTCCAAAGTCCTTGGCCTGCCTGTAGCAGACTCTAAGAAAACCTGGAGGGTCACTGTTTTGGCAGGCCCACTCTCCTGGAAAAGTCTTTAAATATACCTTCATTGCTTACTTATTGTTATGAACGCTGCTGTTTCTCTGCTCTGAGCATCTATGCCCATTGTTCTATTCTATTTAACAGATGTGAATATGAAAACCCTTCATGAATAAGAAGAGATGTGCAGAGAAATATAATTGGAACATGGCTTCTTTTTCTTGTGGCAGGAGAGCAATAATTTTGGATACAAAAGAACCCACTGCCCACTAATTGAAATGCACGAGGGTCCTTTTCCCTAACAATGTTTTTTGTATGCGGTTCTTAGGACATTCCTATCTTAGTTAGAAACCATATGTTTGTTCAAGGGTGGAAGCTTTTGGATCATTTATTTGAGAGAATCAGAAACAGACCACAGAGCCTGACAAAGCTCTGATCAGGATAGAGACAGAACATCCATCAAGAACTAAAGTGAACTTTTTCTCTACTCTCTGTCCCCCCTTTTTCTACATCTTTTCACATGGGCCAAGCAGAATCATCACAGGCTTGGTTTAAGTCACTGTAGAGTTGAAGAATCCATCAGACTAAATTTTCCGTACTTTATTTCCAAATGCCGGGGAGAAGAAATCTGACTGGTCCAGCTATGGTCCAATCAGCTACAGTTAGGTGGGCAGGGCCAGACCTAGCCACTCTGAGAAAGACTGTGACCTTTCCTGCTTTGGGGTGTTACAACACTTCTGGGACAGCCTGAGAGGCCTTTCTTGCTCCCAACAGCCATAGTACCTCAAATTAATTCCTTAGGAGGTGCATTCTGATTACAGTATGCTATGATTAATTTCCAATGCCCAAGGACACTAGTTTTACCTTGCAACCACTACACAGCAAACATTCGTTCTGGTTCAGTTATTCAAAGGATACACAGAATTCTTTAATCCACTGCCACCTCCACCACACATACACCACCACCACAATTTTGCCTCTGCCACCTCCTCTGCAGCATACATCAGAGATAACTATAACCACAAAGAATATATTATTGGCTTGATAGCAAAGAGGATAATAATATCCCCTTCCAGCTTTCTTTAAGAGGATGTTGTTGACAGTGAATATATTATTATTTGTTGAGTACTTTCAGTTTCTCAGAAGACAATCACTGTGGATATACAAGGTATTATTATAGTCATTACTATGTTTAACATCTGGTTAATAGGGGAAAAGTTCTTTTACAGTCCTAGCTGTAAACTATAGCTGTGAATGCCTTCCTTCCTTCTTTAAGGGCTTTGAACAATGATACTAAAGTAACAATTCAAGTATATCACTGTGTCTGATGAGTAACAGCACTCTTGATTACATTATTCGATACCACTCTGACAGAAGTATAAAGTGTTAAAAAAATTGAAGTTTTTGACTACTGTGATATTTTCCTGCTATTTCAAAAATAATATAGGCATCATCATAGTTGAATATTTCTTTTGTGCTGTTTTTTTTTTTACCTTTTTGTCTATCCAACTGCTGCTGTATTTTTCACTCTATAAGTACTATGTTTTGTGTCATACTGGTGTTTGCTATCAGTGTTATCACTCAAAAGATCTGCTATAGGGTCTGCTAAGTATCTTCACAATCGGCAAGCCTACTGCTACCCTAGCACTATGCGTCCACTCAGGAGAAAAGGAAGGTGGGAGGAAAGGCAGGTGAGCATTGCTAAAAGGTACACACTGATCACAGCTGACAAGGAAAACCAGCTAACTCCTGGGGATATCTATCAAAAGCCTTTGGTGAATTGCAGGTGACTAGAGGCATACTTCACAGTGCCATCTCAGAGTTTATGTATTTTACTAGCCTTATTTCATTGGATTGAAGCTATACAGTTTTATGAGCCCCCCAGTCCTCTGCTAGTTGGAAATAAATTCCTCGTCATCCATATATCAAGAGATAACACTAGCTGTTGGCCCATATCTCTGGGCAAACGTTCTGCCTGTATATCTTCTTTTCCTTTCAGCCAAGGATAGGGTGATGGGTATGCAGGTGGGAGTGTTTCTGTGTGACATGCAGGAAGGAAAAAGCTTACAGTTCAAGGTGAAGGAAGTAGTGCAACATGAATGCCAGTTTTAGCCTCTTGTTACATCGCTGTCTTGCAAACTGTTCAGTCCGCTGGTGATTTGAATGGCTAGCACGATTGCCAGCTATCTCTGCAGTCCAGCTTTTCTCTCTCCTGGCAGGAACATCTGGGACACAGACTTTACAAACAGTAATAATAACCTTACTTCAGCTTTCATATTTTTGCAGTTGTTATTATGTCATCATGGTAAATGACCATAATTGACCCCTACAATGAAATGTTGCCAACATTCAGTTGAATACCAACTGCAATTGCACAGGCTAGCAGGCATGTGCTTTGCAAATAAAAATTTTGCTGAATAGCCAAAACCCCAGGTTCATTTGGGGACCCAAGTATTTCTGAATTATAATAGAAAACGGTTTCTGAAACAGAAGAGTGGTGCATGCAAAAACCTAAATAGGAGGTCAGGGGTAAGTAAATATTAAAGGGAGATTTCCAGGATTTGTAGGAGCCTTTATGACTTTTGGGGGCTGATTTAGATACAAAGTGATGAGTCATGAAACTCTTCACCTGAGCAGAGATCCTGTAATTCCATTTCTTATCTAAAGGGAACACAAAAATACACACACACACACACACACACACACAACACACACACACACACATACTTCTACCATTCCCATTTCCACCATCCCAAAGTTAGCATTGACCTTTCCTGACCTTCTAAGACCTGCCATGCAATAAGGATATAACAAAATAGTGAAGAAAGATGTGATAATGCCAAAAGGCATATCAATTCTGACTATAACTGTGCATTTTAATATTGTGCTCAGGATGCAATTTCAGCTAACTTCATCTTGACAATTCTTAGCTGATTTGGTTGAGAAATCAGGATCATTTCAATAAATGAATGAATGGGTGAATAAATGAATGAAATCTATCTACTCTCATTTCTTAAGGAAAATATTTTATCACAAAATGCCTATTTTTTATTAGGTTTTTATTTTCTCAAACTGGGCATGTTGCCCTAAAATAAAACAAAACCCAACACAGAAAGCAGGGACCTTGAAATTAGCTGTATTTAATCTAAAGAAACTGCTTGTTCAGTCATTGTCATGCAGATTCAGTTAAAATTACTCACACAGGATTTTAAAACTTGCCCCAAAGTCTTCTTTTAATTCTTTCTCAGGTTGCAGAAAAAAGCTTCTCTCCAGGTTGGGACTTCTGCTTAACAAGGACACTTCTGGTGAGAATGACCAGCAGTCTCCCATTATTTTTGGTATAGAACTTAAGGATGATCATGAAGTCTCACTATAAACAGAGGTTAAAAGAATTTATTAAACTATTCTTATGATTCTCAAATTATAGGGAAATTGATAAAGAACTTCGCCAGGCCAGTTTCTGTCATTTTAGTAAGTTTCCCATTGTCTCCTATGGGATAAAGAGTTATCTTCCAGCAGTAACAAAGGATAGAATATTTACCTTTGGACCATTTTCACCTTCCTAAAAATTCTACCACCTCTTAGTTCCCTACTGACCAGTGGTATTTTTGGTCAGTGGGCCCTCAGAGTGGGTCAAAACCCCACACTATCCACCACTTCTCTCAACCCCACTGCAAGTAGATTTGTGCCTTACTCCTGTCTCTCTCTCAACTCAATCAAAATTCTCCATTACACTAGTGTGGCAAGGCTAGATATTACAGGAAAACTTGTAACTTATATCTTCTAAATAATATTTTTAATCTTGAAAAGAGATTTATCAATCCAAATAAATCTCTCATTTGTTAACTGGATAGACAGACATTTTGTTCAGAAAGGACATGTCTACAGATTCCCCTAATCCTGTTCTGGCAAGCTAAAAGTCAGTAACTTTGATTCCCTATTTCTGAAAATTTCGCAAGTTAATTTAAAAAGTTTTATATCAAATTTATTGTGGTGACATTGATTAATAAAATGATATAGGTTTCAGGTGTACAATTCTATAATACATCATCTGTACACTGTATTGTGTTCACCATCTCATATCTAGTCTCCTTCCATCACCATTGATTCCCCGTTTACTCTCTTGTATTCCCCTCACCCCCTTTTCCTCTTGTAATTACCATGCTATTGCCGGTGTATATATGTATTTTTTCTTTGCTTAATCTCATCATCTTTTTCAACCAGCCCCCAACCCTCATCCTTTCTGATAGCTGTCAGTCTGCTTTCCATATCTATGCGTCTGTCTCTATTTTGCTTGTTAGTTTATTTTGTTTGTTAGATTCTACATATAAGTAAAATCATATGGCACGTGTCTTTCTCTGACAGGCTTATTTAACTTAGCACAATGCCTTTCAGGTCTGTTCGTGTTGTTGTTAAAGTTAATATTTCCTTCCTTTTTATAGCTGAGTAGTATTTTATTGTGTATATGTACCACAGCTTTTTTTATCCACTCATCTACTGATGAACATATGGGCTGTTTACAGATCTTGGCTATTGTAAATAATGCTGCAGTGAGTATAGTGGAACATATATTCTTTCAAATTAGCATTTTGGGTTTCCTTGGATACACTCTCAGAAGTGGAATTGCTAGATCATAAGTCAGTTTTATTTTTAACTTTTTGAGAAAACTCCATGCTGCTTTCCACAGTGGCTGCACCAGTCTGCATTCCCATCAACAGTGCCCCAGGGTTCCAGTTTCTCAACATCCCTGTCAACTCTTGTCATTTGTTGCTTTATTGATGAGAGCTATTTTGACAGGTGTGAGGTGATATATCATTGTGCTTTTAATTTGCATTTCTCTGATGATTAGTGATGTTGAACATCTTTCCATATGTCTATTGACCATCTGTATGTCCTCTTTGGAGAAGTGTTTATTCAAGTCCTTTGCCCATTTTTAATTGGATTGGTTTTTTGTTTTGTTTTGTTTTTGGTGTTGAACTTTATAAGTTCCTTTTAAATTCTGAATATTAAGCCCTTATCAGATCTATTGGAGAATAGATCCCATTCAGTGTCTTTTCATTTTGTTGATGGTTTTCCTGTGTAAAACATTTTAGTTTGATGTAGTCCCATTTGTTTACTTTTCTTCTTTTGTTTTCTTTGCTTGAGGAAATATAGCCAAAAAAACTATTGCTGAGAAATGTCCAAGATTTTACTGCCTGTTTTCTTCTAGGATTTTTATGGTTTTGAGTCTAACATTTGAGTTTTTAATCCATATTAAATTGTCTTAACTTTTTCATAGTTTACACTGAGATAAAAATAAACAAAATGAAGGCAGGGGTATTTAACTTTTCTAAATTACATTTATTGTACTTTTCTTTTCCTTCTGGTTTTTACCAGAACAGAAGGAAACTGGGAACGAAGAGACCAAAAGGTAAATAACTATTTGCTGGTTTGGGGATGACTTCCTGTTAACCAAGCTAAGCCTGGAACATTGCCAACAGAACTACTCAGCTGTTGTAAACAACAGAGGAGCTCCTTATGAAATTTGCAAGTGGAGAAAATTGTGTGAAATTGTTGTTTCTTGTGTTGAATTTTTAAAGTTTGTAGATTCCATTATTAACTTAAGTATAGTTTCCATCAGAGAAGAATTAGCCATGGGCTTAAACTATCAGTTTCTGTGGTCACCTCCCATTCCAGTGAGAACAAGTCTTCTCTTTCTCCTCATTGATCACGGACTATTCTATCCATCTTCTCTGTGTTCTGAGTCTTCTTCCTTGACCATGGCTTCTTACTTAATAGCTACATCACTGCATTATTAAAATGTATAAAAACCACCAATATTTTCATTAGTATGTTTAAAAGATGCTCATTAATCCAAATGATTACTTCATTTTTGAAATGTGTGGTCATTTCTTATAATTGAGTTAATCTTATTTTTTGAACACTTCATATTAATCATGTGTGAGAAGTAATATCTCTTACCATCTTTCAGTTTAACATAATCTTTTATTTCAAAATAGTCTTTTTGAAAGTACATGTTCAGTCTTTTAGGGTTCTTCTTTTGTTCTTCAATTATCCCAAAGCAGCACTGGCATATATAAGAGGTGGGGTTTTTTTGCAGGAGATGGGCAAACAGAAAAAGGAATAGACTTATAGCCATAGTCCTTTGTCCTATACTCTGGATCTTGGATACATTCAGTTAAGGGGAAAGGAGGCTGATCCAAGCTGATCTAGAAGTATTTGTAAGGTCTTCACAGCAACTGCTGTGGCACATAAGAAATCATGTTCCCCTGGCTGATATCCATGGCCCTATCCATTTGCTTCTGGCCTCAAATACCCTATACTTTGTAACCTCTTCTTTCAAGCCCCATTCCTCTGTTCGTCCAGTGATCATCTCAACCCCTCTCTATCCCTACCAAGGCTTATGATAGTTCTGATTATCTATAAGCTATTTATAACCATGGGAAACCTGGATTGTTATTTCATGTCTTTTTAAATAAACATGCTTTCTGTCATGTTTATAGTTGAAAATGATCTTGGGATAAATATTTGGCTTCTTCTAAAGGCTCATATCCTCCTCCTGTCCAGTTCTAAGAAAACAGGCTCTTTCTCTCTGAATGTTTCATTCAGTGCTCCTCTATAAGTTTGGTCTGGAGTGGGAAATATGGATGTATGTGTCCCACTGCCTTCTTGACCTTCTCTTTTATAATCTTTCCAAATCCTTTGGAGTTGGAAGGGCTGATTTTTAACCATGCATCAGGATTTTCTCGTACATCGTATTCACGGCACATGGTAAAGCTGGGAACTTAGTGAATTTAGAAAATCTTTTATTCCCCTCCCGGGACTTTTTTGGCTTTTAAGATTGTTTTCTAAACAGTTTCAAAACTTTCACTTTGATTCAGAAAAGCTAAACGTTGGCTCTTTTTCTCTTCACATTCCGCCTATTTCATGCCTAATATTTCCAGATAAAAATTATTATTTCTGGGTGACTAAGAAAATCCTGTATATGAAAATGCAAAATAGAAAAATTACAATGATATTTTAACAGTATTATCCCTGTTACATATGCTTATCATTTCTAGCTAATGCCTTCTCTGCCATCATTTCAGGTGGCTTTCAGAGGTAATATCGGCACAAAATGTTATGATGAAAGAGAATTTTCCCCTAAACCTCTCTCAGTCATAGTTTCTGACCCAAGTATTAGAGGATTGTTGGTGAGTTAGAGAACAAGTTGATATCTTTGTCCTGTCATTAGACTGTCAGTTTCCAAAGTGTTGGGAACACATCTTGCTCATGTTTGATTCTTCAGGATCTAGCATAAATATTTGTCATTAGTTGAAATGAATCCAAATTTTATTAAGTACTTTGTAAAATAGAAGTGAATGCTCTCCCCAGCATGATAGTCAGCTTTAGATAGTTTTTATTTCTCGAGTATTTTAAATGATGCATTTATTATTTCTTTATATGTGCTAGACCATCTCTTTTGGATTCAAGAGTTCACTGATATGGCAATAATGTACAAATTATATCTCTAGCTCAGATCTCTCCCCAGAGACGGTTTTAACAGCAGGAATACTAGGAGTGCACCCTGAGCTCTGTCTTCTGAAGGACCCCGCAAAATCCCAACTTTACACTTTTTTTTAATGACACCAATTTTGGTTTTATATGTATAATTTTAATATTAATAGTACATAATACTTTTTATTTATTTAAAAATATGGTTAACGTGTATTTTTATTTTCCCTGTCTCTCTTTTTTTAAAGGGGCGTAACATTTTCTTTTGCACTCAGAGCGTCGACTTAGCTTAATCCACCTCTGTCTGTCTCCTAAAGCCCACATTGTACATGCAATCAGTAACTTGATCCCTCCAGTTGATTGTCTAAGTCTGAACAACTAACTTTCCCCTATCACCCCTACCCTTCCCACAGTCCTCTCCATCATCGTTTTACCTGTTCAGTTTAGAAATTCTGTAATCATCTTTGATTTCTCTTACTCACAACACAAATCCAATGCACAAAAAGAATTCTCTCCTTATTTTTAAACAACATTAATTTCATTCTCAGGCTCTAATTATATATCCACCATTGTCATCTTGGTCTAAGGCACCATCATCTCTTGCCAGGATTATTACTTTTGCCTCCTAACTAGTCTCATTGCTTTCAATCAATTGTATGTACTGTAAGCTATTCTTATCATCATTATTTTTTATTTAAGTGAGATGAGAGAGAGAGAGAGAAAGACTCACACATGTGCCCAAACTGGGATCCATCCAGAGACTCCATTTGGGGCTGATGCTCTGCTTATACAGGGGCATGCTCGCAACTGAACTATTTTTAGTTTCTGAGGTGGAGGCTCCATGGAGCCATCCTAAGCACTCCAGGCCAATGCACTCAAATCAATTGAACCGTGGTTGTGGGAGGAAAAGACAGAGAGGGAGAGAGAAGGGGAGAGGGAAGAGTAGAGAAGCAGGTGGTTGCTTTTTCTGTGTACCCTGACTGGAAATCTAACCCAGGACCTCCACATGCCAGTTGATGCTCTACTACTAGGCCAACTGGCCAGGGCATGTAGGCTATTCTTAACAGAGCTATTAGATCATTCCCTTTACTGGGAGAAAAAGCTTCTATCAAGGTGCCTATAAGGTCCTAAATGAGCTGGATTTCTTCTATGTCTCTGACTTTATCTCTTACTATTTTGATCCAGTCTTATTAGCCCCTTGATATATAACCACCTCATGTACTTTGGACTTACTATGTCCTTTGCCTGGTATGACATTCCCCTGAATATCCAAATGGCTTCTTCTTTTCCTCTTTCAGTTCTTTGCTTAAATGTCTATCAGTGAGGTCTTGCCTGATTATTTAAAAATAACACACTCCCAAGCATTCCTTATTACCCTCTCTTTTGTAAATCATAGCACTTACAATTACCAAAATATTATACTTTTTTTGTAATTATTTATTAGATGTTTTTCCTTCTTAGAAAAGAATCTACCTAAATTAGGGCAAAATATTTATATATTTTTTATTCACAACTATATCTCCTGCACCCAGAACAATACTTGGCATGTGGAAAGTGCTCAAAGGGATTTGTTGGGTGGACAGAAGAATGGGTGGATGCATCAACGGAGGAATAATAGATGGATAGAAAGATAGATAGCTTTGCAGATTGAATCATGGCAATACAGAGAACTAACTTTATTTTGGACCAGCAAAGTTTATTGGCAACTGTGAACTATTTCTGGAAATATTCTCAACTAGAAAGGAAATATTTTAAATAAAATTGTGTATCTTTCTTCATTAATTCATTGAGTATTTATTAACTACCAAACCTTGAAGGATCAACAATGAACAAAATAACATGATCCCAGCTATTAAGGAGCTTACATTTGGAAATATATTCTAAGATTAGAAATATCTACCAAGGTATTTTATGGTATTAATAGACTTTATATTGTTTAAAATATTAATGCACTTTTTCTCTTTTGTACTTTCATATACATACAGGAAAAAAATCCTTGGAAACAGTGGAGGCAGTGATAATAATTTACGTGAGAGATGATGATTTCTTGGGCCACAATGACAATGGTGGAGATGTAATTAGGTCATGGTAGGTGGATTTTTGAATATTATTTGAAAATAAAGAGACGGAATGTTCTGCTGGGTTGGATTTAAGTTGTGAGAAAAAAGAAACAAAGATAATTGCATGGTTTCTAAGCTAAAAAGGAATAAAGACAGATGTGAAAGACTGTGAAAGAAACAGCATTGAAAGGAGAATGTCAGTTGCTCAGCCTTGAAAAATATCTTGGACATACCAAGGTCAAGATAAAACACAATTTGAGCCTTTACATCAATATTCCAGAGATATTTTCAGCTAGAATCCAACAAATGGGAATTGATATAATAGTATTGATATAATTATATTCTAGTCATATTTTTCAAGTTCCCAGTTAAAAACTACATTTTCTTTGTCTATGGGTGTGTGGCCATTATTAGGATGAGACCAGTGAGATGTGAGTAAAAATGATGCACAAAATTGTGAATTGTTCCCAATTGAAGACAAGCTGCTTTTCCAGGACTTTGGCTTTGATTTTCACAAGCTGAACTGTTTTTTTGAGCCAAAAACCTAAACTTTAACTTTATAAATAATGGAACCACAAATTGAAAGGAATACAATTTAATAAAGGTTGGTAGAGCACAGCTACCCACTGTGCTAAACAGACCTGTCATGTGAAAGATAAAGAAACTCTTTATTTAAGATTGTTGGATCTCGGGGGAGCAAGATGGCAATGGAGCAGGCGGACGTACCAACTTCCAACTCCCAGAACCAAAGTGGATTATAACTCAATTTTAAGAACCATCATCTGGATAAACCAACTTTGAACTAAACTAAATGGACTATTCAACCAAGGAACACAGAAAAAGCCACATTGAGACTGGTAGGAATAGTGAAAACGCGAAGAGGGCTGCCCAGCTCCCCGGAGCGAGTGGGAGCCCGGAGAGACCCGTGTGGCGGGAGGAGAGTTTGGCAGAGAGGGAGAGACATGGGTCCCAGGAACAAAGCCCCAGCCTGCAGTCCCAGAACCTAGAAGAGGTGTTTGGACAGTATTGAGCTGTGAAACAAGTGAGGATACTGTTTGTGAGAAAGAAACAGTTTTCTCAGACCCAAGATTCTTAAAGGGACAGTGCAGAAAACCTCTCTCACAGCCACTCACCTGGGGCTCCAGGAAATGGAGTCAGAGGAGAGGACCAGAGCAGCGGGAAGAGAGAGTAAACTGGAAGCCACAGAGAGAAACACTCTGAGGGACAGCCATCCTAACCCCTGGGCTAAGTCACTTCCCTAATCAAAAATGAATATTTCCCTTGGTACTAGCAATACCAGCAAAGGGAGACAGGACACCAGCCAAACAAGCTATCCTGCGGCACTTAGAGCAGAGCTGCTTAGATGGAGGGAGCTTCCAGGTCTACACTATGGAGTGCTAGATCTGAGCTGCGGGGCCCCTTCTCACTCTGCTGAGGGTTGCTGGAGGGATGGTGGCCGCGGGACCATGAAATACAGTTCTGTCGGCAAGGGCAGAGGCCCAGCCAGTGTGAGCTCGGACTAGCCCAGCAGGGGTAGAGGGGATGCACGAAAGCGGTCTGGCAGCTGTGGGCCCACCTGTAGCCACACCTGCGGGGTAAAGCGGGAGGCCAGGAACAGGCAGAGATCTGTTCTGCGACCCTGCGCAAACCAGCCGTGACAGCGGAAATGGGGCTAGGACCAGGGACGGGTGGAGGCTTGTGGCTGAGCTCATGCCAGCAGCCCCAAATGGCCCGAAAAAACGCGGTTTGCCATCCTGCATAAGCATAATTGGCTCTGAACATGGGGAGGGGCTAGAGCCCAGGATGAGTGGAAGTTCGCAGCTGAGCACATGCCAGCAGCCACGCCCAGCCCAATAAACCAAGGTTTGTGATCATGCGCAAGAGGGTCCTGGCCTTGAGGGCGGGATCACAGCTGAGAGCATGTCAGAAGCCCCGTCCAACCTGAGAAACTGTGGTGAGCAGGCTCTAACTGCGGGGGCTGGGCGGAAGCCCAGAAACAGGCTGAATCCTCAGCTGAGCAAAGGTGCTCACCTCTACCCTTGGTGATGAGGCTTGTGGCTGGAGTGACAGGCCATACTGCGGAGGAGAGGCAGAAATCACAGCAACAGCCACAGTGGGCCAGTGTTGCCAGCGCCCGTAAAAAACTGCCTTAGGCAGCAACAGAGAAGGTGGTGGGCCTGAAGACAGACCACACCTAGAGAACACAAAGGCAACACCTACTAGACTCCAGTGGCCACAACCTTCTTATACACAGACAAAATGAGCAGGCAGAAAAATGCAACCCAAATGAATCAAGAGAAATCCCCAAAGAAGGACCTGAATAAACCAGATATAACCAAATTACCAGATGCAGAATTTAAATAATGATAGTTACGATGTTCAAAGAAATTAGAGCAACAATGGATAGTCTCTATGAACACCTAAATAAAGAGATGAAAAGTATAAAAAAAAATTGAAATAATAAAAAAGAATCAGACAGAAATGACAAATACAGTATCAGAACTGAAGACCACAATGGAAGGAATTAAAAGCAGGATGAATGACGCTAGGATCGAATCAGCGAGTTAGAGGACACAATAAACAAAGGCACAGAAACAGAGCAGAAAAAAGAAAACAGACTCAAAAAATGTGAGGAAACTCTAAGGAAGCTCTGTGACAACATGAAGAGAAACAACATTTGCATCATAGGGGTTCCTGAAGAAGAGGAGAGAAAACAAGAAATAGGAACTTTGTTCAATCAAATCATAGCAGAAAACTTTCCTAAATAAAGGCTGGGAAACATTCCACACATTCAAGAAGCAAACAGAACTCCATTAAAGAGAAAGGCAAAGAAATCTCCACCAAGACACATCATAGTTAAAATACCATGCTAAAGGATAAAGAGAAAATTTTAAAAGCTGCTAGAGAAAAAAGGCTATCACCTACAAAGGAGCCCTCATAAGAATGACATCAGACTTGTCAACAGAAACACTTGAGCCCAGAAGGGAGTTGCCATATATATTCAAAGTAATGCAGAACAAGAACCTACAATCAAGACTACTCTATCCAGCAAGGCTAATGTTTAAAATTGAAGGAGAAATAAAGAACTTCCCAGACAAAAAAAAGCCTCAAGGAATTCATTAAAACCACACCAATTCTGCAAGAGATGCTAAGGGGCCTGTTGTGAACAGTTCAAACGAGGAAAAGAATATAGGAATAAAAGAATACAGCTTTAAAGAATAAAATAGCAAGAAACAACTACATATCAATAATAACCTTAAATGTAAATGGATTAAATGATCCAATCAAAAGACATAGGGTAGCTGCATAGATAAAGAAACAGGACCCATACATATGCCATCTATAAGAGACACACCTTAAAACAAAAGATGAACATAGACTGAAGGTGAAAGGATGAATAAAAATATTTCATGCAAATGGAAATGAAAAAAACGCCGGGGTAGCAGTACTTATATCTGACAAAATGGACTTTAAAACAAAGGCTGTAGTAAGAGATAAAGAAGGACACTACATAATGATAAAGGGAACAATTCAACAGGAAGGTATAACTATTATAAATATCTACACACCAAACATAAGAGCCCTGACATACATAAAGCAGACTTTGATGAATATAAAGGGCGAGATTAACAGCAATACTATAATAGTAGGGGATTTCAATTCCCCACTAACAACTCTGGAAAGATCCTCAAAAAAGAAAATTAATAAAGAAACAACAGACTTAAAGGATACAATAGATAAACTCAATTTAATAAATATCTTCAGAACTTTTTTACCCTTAAGCGGTAAAATGTACATTCTTCTCAAGCGCTCATGATACATTTTCTAGGATAGACCACATGTTAGGACACAAAAATGGTCTCAATAAATTTAAGAAGATTGAAATCATATCAAGCATTTTCTCTGATCACAATGCCATGAAATTAGAAATTAACCACAAAACAAAAACTGAAAAATACTCAAACACTTGTAAACTAAATAAAATGATATTAAATAATGAATACATTAACAATGAGTTCAAAGAAGAAATAAAAACGTTTCTAAAAACGAATGATAATGAGCATATATCAACTCAAAATTTATGGGACACAGCAAAAGCAGTTCGGAGAGGAAAGTTCATTGCACTACAGGCATATCATAGGAAGCTAGAAAAAGATCAAATAAGCAACCTGACCCTGCAGCTAAAAGAACTAGAAAAACAACAGCAAATAAAGCCCAGGACCAGTAGAAGGAAGGAAATAATAAAGATCAGAGCATAAATAAATGGCATAGAGGCTAAGGAAACAATATAGAGAATCAATGAAACCAGAAGCTGGTTCTTTGAAAAGGTAAACAAGATTGATGAACCTTTAAGTAGACTCACCAAGAAAAAAGAGATAGGACCCAATAAATAAAATTAGAAATGAGGGTGGAGGAATAACAACTGACACAACAGAGATACAAAGCATTGTAAGAAAATACTATGAAGAACTCTATGGCAAAAAATTAGACAACCTCGGTGAAATAAAGAAATTTGTTGAATCATATAATCTTCCTAAAATCAATCTGGAAGAATCAGAACACCTAAACTGACCAATTACAACAGATGAGATTGAAACAGTTATCAAAAAACTCCCAAAAAAGAAAAGTCCTGGGCCTGATGGCTTCACAAGTGAATTCTACCAAAAATTCAAAGAAGAACTAACTCCTATCCTCCTCAAGCTATTTCAAAAAATTCAAGAGGAAGGAAGACTTTCAAACTTTTTTTATGAGGAAAGCATAATTCTGATCAGAAACCGGGCAAAAACAACAAAAAGAATGAAAATTATAGGCCTATATCCCTGATGAATTTAGACGCTAAAATTCTCAACAAAATATTAGCCAACCGGATCCAGCAATATATGAAAAAAATCATACACCATGATCAAGTGGGATTTATTCTGGAGTGGCAAAGCTGGTTCAATATTCGCAAATCAATCAATGTGATTAATCACATAAACAAACGGACAGAAAAAAATCACATGATAATTTCAATAGATGCAGAAAAGGCATTTGATAAAATCCAGCACCCATTCATGCTCAAAACTCTCAGTAAAGTGGGAATACAGGGATCATTCCTTAACATGATAAAGGCCATCTATGACAAACCCACAGCAAACATCATACCAAATGGGAAAAAATTAAAAGCAATCCCCTTAAGATCAGGAACCAGGAAGGGGTGTCCCCTTTCACCACTCTTATTCAACATAGTTCTGGAAATCCTAGCTACAGCAATCAGACAAGAAGAAGAAATAAAAGGCATCCAAATTGGAAAAGAAGAAGTAAAACTGTCATTATTCGCAGATGATATGATATTGTATATAGAAACCCTTAAGTCTCAGTCATAAAACTACTGGACCTCATAAATGAATTTAGCAAGGTGGCAGGATATAAAATTAATACTCAGAAATCAGAGGTATTTTTATATACCAACAATGATCTATCAGCAAAAGAAATTAAGGAAACAATCCCCTTCACTATTGTAGCCAAAAAAATAAAGTACCTAAGAGTAATTTAACTAAGGAGGTTAAGGACTTGTACTCGGAAAATTGTAACACATTGATAAAAGAAAACAAGGAAGATACAAACAAGTGGAAGCATATACCGTGTTCATGGCTAGGAAGAATAAACTTGATAAAAATGTCTATATTACCCAAACCAATTTATAAATTCAATGCAATACCAATTAAAATACCAATGACATACTTCAAAGATATAGAACACATACTCCAAAAATTTATATGGAACCAAAAAGAAACACGAATAGCCTCAGCAATCTTAAAAAGAAAAAATAAAGCAGGAGTTATCACTCCTCCGGATATCAAGATTTACAACAAGGCCTTATATTCAAGACAGCCTGGTACTGGCATAAGAACAGGCACATAGATCAATGGAACAGAACAGAGAACCCAGAAAAAAAACCACAGCTTTGTGGACAACTGATATTGAACAAAGGAGGAGAGAACATACAATGGAGTAAAGACAGCCTCTTTAACAAATGGTGTTGGGAAAATTGGACATCTATCTGCAAAAAAATGAAACTAGACCATCAACTTACACCATTCACAAAAACAAACTTAAAGTGGATAAAAGACTTAAATGTTAGTCGTGGAACCATAAGCATCTTAGAAGAAAACATAAGCAGCAAGCTTCCGACTTCTGTAGCAGCAATATATTTGCCGATTTATCTCTATGGGCAAATGAAATAAAAGGCAGGATATAAAAATGGGACTATATTAAACTAAAAAGCTTTTGCACAGCTAAAGACAATAAGAACAGAATAAAAAGACAAACCACACTATGGGAGAACATATTTGACAGTACGTCTGATAAGGGATTAATAATCAAAATTTATAAAGAACTTATAAAACTCAACACCAGGAAGACAAACAACCCAATCAAAAATTGGGCAAAAAAAATGAATAGAAATTTCTCCAAAGAGGACATACAGATGGCCAATAGGCATATGAAAAATTGCTCAACATCACTAATCATTAGGGAAATGTAAATGAAAACCTCAATGAGATATCACCTCATACCAATCAGAATGGCACTCATCTGCAAAACAACACAGAACAGTTGCTGGCGAGGATGTGGAGAAAAGGGAACCCTCCTGCACTGCTGGTGGGAATGCAGACTGGTGCAGCCACTGTGGAAAACAGTATGGAGATTCCTCAAAAAATTAAAAATCAAACTGCCTTTTGACCCAGCTATCCCACTTTTAGGAATATACCCTAAGAACACCATAGCACTGTTTGAAAAGAAGAAATGCGCCCCCATGTTCGTGGCAGCATTGTTCACAATAGCGAAGATCTGGAGACAGCCAAGTGTCCGTCAGAGGACAAGTGGATTAAAAAGCTTTGGTACATATATAGTATGGAATACTACTCAGCTATAAGAAATGATTACATCGGATCATTTACAACAAAATGGATGGACCTTGATAACATTATACGGAGTGAAATAAGTAAAACAGAAAAAAACTGAGAACAGCATGATTTCATATATAGGTGCGACATAAAATTGAGACTATGAGACATGGACCATAGTGTGGTTGTTACGTGGTTGGGGGAGGGAGGAGAGGTTGGGATAGGGAGGAGGGCAGGGGCACAGGGAAAACCAGATAGAAGGTGACAGAGGACAATTTGACTTTGGGTGATGGGTATGCAACATAATTAAATGATAAGATAACCTGGAGATATTTTCTTTGAACATATGTAACCTAATTTATTGGTGTCACCTCATTAAAATTAATTTAAAAAGTAGAAAAATAAAATTAATAAAAAAAAGATTGCTGGATCTCATTTATTATAGAAACAAAGCATTTACCCTAATTAATATGTGCAGTTTTCAGAGGTGAAATGATAATAACATTAACCTGGCACATAATGAATTTTATATACATAAATTTTATATATATATTACAATTATAAAATAACAAATTTCTTCATTGCATCTGGGCAGATGTTTGCCAATCAGATCCTTGCTCTAGCCTCCTTCACCTATACCTACCCCATCTGGAAGAAAAGTGATATTTAAGGTGATAATGACCAGTTCTAAGCTCAGTAGATAACACATGATGGGCCAAATACATTCTGATTATTACCACTATTAGGCACTATTCCACCATTCAGTTTCTAGAACAAAGTTACATTTCCCAAATTTTCTATAAATTCTCAATATCTCATTTCAACTATGAAACATGGACTGCAGTCTGCTACTCAGATCTTTCTAACACTCATCAATAAAGGATATTTTTGCTTCATCAGACGGTTACAGCTTTCTTTCTTTGTTTCTCTCGTGCTATGTTGCAAAGAACAAACTGTAATAAATTGCACCCACTTCACTACCAAAAATAAAATCTTGTTTTAAAATCAAATGCTTTCATTTCAACTGTGATAATGTCAAATTTGGCACAAAATTATAACTGAACAGTTTCAAGCTCAAAATCTCTTAGAAAACATTGACGTCAAAAGAATGTTTAAAATCCAGACAATGTTCTTGTAAGGGAAAACATTCATGTTAGGAATACCCTAACAATTAAGGATCTAGATCCCCACCTTTTTGCTTATACTGCTACAATCTGATGTGGCCCTAACTTTTAGCACTGCCATTGCATGGAGAGAGTTTGCTTAGTAGGAGTGGACTAATGATATATACAAATGCTACCTCCTTCTCATAGAACCCAGTGTTTCCAAAAAGCAGGATTGGGAAAGAAACTTGAAAGAGAAGACTGCAAGATCAGAGAAGTTTGGGGGGATAGATGTAAAAGTTGAATGGGATCAAGAAGTACAAATTGCCAGTTATAAAAATAGTCACAGGGAAGTTAATTATAGCACAGATAATGCAACCAATAATATTGTAATAACTAGGCATTTTGTCATATGGTTACTAGGCTTAGTGTGGTGATCATTTCATAAGATGTATAAATGTGTACTCACTATGTTGTACACCTGAAATTAATAATATTTTATGTCAACTGTAATTAAAATATAAATTTTATAATATATAAATAAAAGAAAAGGAAAACAATTTTCTCCACTAAACACTCACACACACACAGGCCCCACAATAGATTTTTTTTCTGATGGACCAGTGTTTAGGCTTATACTGATCCCCTTAGGAATCTCTTGAATTGCAGTTCTCAATTTAATAGGCAGTATTTGAATTTAATGATCAAAAGAACATGAGTTCAGAGAACTGGTACCTAATATCTCACAAGCTATGGGGAGTATTTTGTAAAAGTATTAGCATAGATAAGGTTTTTTATTTGTACCTATGTGTAAGTGGAAAATATTTTAAAGTTTCTTTTCTCATGTACTTTGCTGATTCTTAATTGTCAGGTTTACTATTATTTATTTGATTTACTCTGTAAAATGTTTGTTTTATGGTATTCATCTCTGTGAAAACATAGGGAATAATATTGCCACAATACATCTCAAATTTTGGAAAGGACATTGTAACAGATGCTAATTTTATATAAACATTACACTAGAGGCAGAAGTAAGGATAACTCAAGCAAAACAAAAATAATTATTCAATTAAAAACACATCTTTTCCCTTTTAATGTAGTGGTTCAATGCAGTCTCTGAAAAGTTAATTATAGAACTCACCAGTAAGTCCATAGAGTAAATGAGTTAAAGAAACTGCGACACTAGACTTGTCTGGATTTGAATCCCAGGTCTATCACTTTAGAGTTGTTACAGCTAGAGCATATCATTTCTCTGTACTTCCATTTCTTCAACTGGAGAAATTATAGGAAAAGAGAATTTCACAGGCTAGTTCTGATTATTGGGTAAGTGAACACATGCAAAGCTTGAACTACATGGCTGATACAGTACTGGGGAAGTATTAAAAAAATATTAGCAATTTTTTGGGGGTTGCAAGTATTCTTGATACATCAAGAACTAAAATCTCCATTTGACTTTCCACTTTTTGATCAGAGAATGTAAGCCAACATTCCTGACATGTTTGAAGATTTGATTCCCTTTTGTCATCTCCAGGTTTCACTTTAAGAAGGGAATAACCTCAATAAGTAAAATTACACTGGAAGATAGAAAAAATCTGTAGTGATTATTTTTAACAAAAGTATTAAACAAGGGTTTAAAATTTTTCCATACTTAACATTGCATTTTATTACTGAGGCATTTATAGTTTTTAAAAAGATTGACTGGAGGACTAACCTTAGGATTAACTGGAAAACAGAAAAAGTGGTTATTATCTCTCATGGTGATGTTATCCCCTCTCCCATTAGGGGTCTATATCTATACTGAGTTCCATTTTCATTGTCTTCAAAGTCATGTAAGCTTGAGGAATGCCCACTAAAATATTAATTTATTGTTATTCCTTCAAGCATAGTCTCATTTAATAGGGGACACCTAAAAGAAAAATACTGACCTGGTTTAGTGGGGTCTTACTGTTTTGCCATTTATCAGGTGCCACATTTCTTTTACTACTGCCTTTCCCCCTAATCTATGGACATTTCTTATGTCCTGTGATCATGCCATCTGATTCAAGAGTTCGCATATTTCCTTTGCTTGGCCAATATATTACCTTTAATATTTTAAAACTTGGGACAGAGAAAGGCAGTGTAATTTCTCTCCTTGGTTAAAGATACATTAAACTTGGGAAGCATTATTCACCATGTTTACAACACTTGGGAGAAAGAAGAATGACACTGATACATAGAGACTAGAGATGTAAAGAGTTGGGGAAACACTTGAGATACTGGTTCTGCAAGATTCATTTGAAGGATGGTGAAGAAGGGATGCCACGTAGTTTTCCTGCCTTTCCCACAGCTGTTTTTAGCTTCTCTTTAAAGAACTGCAAACACCTCCAATGCTGCCCTTCAGAATCCTCTTGACCCAAACTCTTAGGCCACTCATTCAATTCTGGCTTCTATCAACATTTTTTTTTTTTCAGAGAGAGAGAAAAAGAGAGGGACAGACAAGAGGAGAGAAAGATGAGAAGCATCAACTCATAGTAATGGCACTTTAGTTGTTCATTGATTGCTTTTTCATATGTGCCTTGACTGGGTGGCTCCAGCCAAGCCAGTGACCTTGGGCTCAAGCCAGCAACCATGGAGTCATGTCTATGATCCCATGCTCAAGCTGGTGACCCCACACTCAAGCTGGTGAGCCTATATTCAAGCCAGCAAACTCAGGGCTTTGAAACTGAGTCCTCAGCACACCAGTTTGACACTCTATCCACTGTACCTGGTCAGGCTACATTAACTTCTTGAAAGTAAATTTAGATGACATCTCATGGAAGACCCAAACTCTGTATTTCTATTTCCTACTTGGAGATTACCTGAAATGCTACAGTGTGGGAATCTGTTCCATACTCTTGCATGCACAATATGGAAGTCCAAAAAACTTCATGTCCATGAAGCCACCATTGACTAATGGAAGTCAATAGATAAAGACTTTCTCCTTTTGTCCCCAAGTACATTTCACAAGGGTCTCAGAAATGTTGAGCACCAGTCACCTAATCCCTAAATTATGGTGGCCAATTTAGTAACCCTTCCTTGAATTGGCTTTTATTTCTTCCTTTTTGCTATTCCTCTGCAACATACCAGGATCATATTCCCATATAAATTCTAAGGAATTATTTATGCCGGGCTCTGCTTTTGAGGGAACCCAAGCTAAGAGACCCAGTATCCTTTTAGAAAATAACTTTTAGTTAGATTTCAGTCATCATTAATTATAATGGTTTAAAAAAGACTTGATTTCTATTTTTTTTAAATTTTGTATTTATTTAAGAGAGAGAAGCAGGGGAGAGAGGAAGAGAGAAAGAGAAACATCAGTTTGTTGTTCTACTTATTTATGCATTCATTGGTTGATTCTTGTATGTGCCCTGATCAGGGGTTGAACCCACAACCTTGGCATATTGGGACAACACTCTAACCAATTGAGCTATCTGGCCAGGGTAAAAAAATTATCAATAAAATTAAATAAAACAACAACTTGATTTCTAGTCCCAGGTAAATAGCTAACACATTAAGTATGACTTCAGAAAAATTGGCTGGCCTATACCTTAGTTCATTCATCTATAAAATAGTGGAATTGGGTATATTTCTAAGATTCCTTTCATCCTTAAGGTTCTACATTTCTAAGAAAAGGCTTAATGTCTCAGAAAATAAATATTTAGCTGTGGCAATGCAGATAGTGGGACAACCAATTCCTTCTGAATTTCTGGTCCTTCAGTGCTTATGTCTCTGGTAACACTGAGGGAGGATCATGCTTTCCTTCTTCCTTGAGAGGGGAGAAACCAGAAAATACAAAGAAAAGGATCCATCAGGGATAACTGAGTCAGCCAGTAATAAATTAACTACATCTCATAGTTCTCTAAATGGTTGCTTGCAGCCGCTTGCAACACAAACCAAGAAATGCAGGATTTGTATGTAGCTAGAACCAGTGATCCAGAAACCCCTTCCCACTTGCTGACCTCATTGATACTCCCCTTTCCCTCTTCTTGAGTCCTGAGAAACCTTAAACAAAGAAATCACATGCCCATTGCTTGGATACTGTAAAGGTAAAGAACCTGTAAGAAAATCTAATTTGGCGAGCTCATACATGCTACTAGTCTCACGTGCTCTGCTGGCTACTAATAAATTCTTCTTCCTCTATTAATCAAGTTGTCTGAGCATCTCCTTCGGTGTTGCTTCCTGCAACAATACCATGGCAAAATTAATCCTTAATTTTCATATTTCCTTTAGTCCAGTATACCAGGGAAGAATTAGAGAGGGTAGTTACATGGAATGAAGTTTATAAATTATTTCCCCAGCATATATAAAGCTGTCAAACTGCTCCAAAAGAACCTTTGGATGATTCTTAGTCTAAAACTAATTATATTCTTGTGAAAAAGTTAATTCATAAAAAAAATTCAAAGAGAATTTCCTGAAAATCTATTCATCTATAAAAACTTAAGTCTTACAGGATTCTGGAAGGTTCTCATAATTTCTCTTAGCTTCAAGATTCTCAAATGTGAGATTTTGACTTCAGGGCACTTCCCTGTTTTTCTCTTACATTACACATCAGACTCTTTCTCAGTGTATTTAATTATTAAAGTGCACATTCCCTGGTGACCCATGGCTACGTATTCAAGGTACCTCTGTCATCTGTAAAACTCTATACTGTGAATTAGCAACTGACTTTCTTATCTTTGATGAGAACTGATTATTACTCCAACTCTTCCTTTTACTTTAATATCCCTCCAAAAATACAACTAGGAGAAGTGGAGAGAGCAAAAAATTATATGGTTAAAACAAAACTATTCTTAAAAAAAATCCTACAAATTGGTGTTGAAGAAAATATGGATTGATGGCCTAAACAATTCAAGATAACTGGAAGCATTACTAAGCACACACTCCTAATACCCCAAGCCATTTTGAAGAATGAGAGTGTTCATGTGAAGAGAGAACTGACAGCAAAATCACAGCAAAGAGCAGCTATCAGGCAGTAGAAGACAAATTTAGCTCCATCTATTGCATTTGGGCAGAGGAAAGGGGAGATGGTGGAATATTTAATAGTAGATCAGAAAGAATGGTTTTAAAGTGAAGGGTGTCTAAATGATCAAGGCTTTTGGGTAACAATGAGTCCCAAATTTGTCATTTGATCCAACTAATACTAAAAAGCTTCATAAAATCCTCTTCACTTAGTGGCATCAAGAAGGCAGTGATCCAGCCCTGGCTGGTTGGGTCAGCAGTAGAGCGTTGGCCCGGTGGGTGGAAGTCCCTGGTTCAATTCCCTCTCAGGGCACACAGGAGAAGCGCCCATCTGCTTCTCCACCCTTCCCCCTCTCTTTCCTCTTTATCTCTCTCTTTCCTTCCCACAGCCAAAGCTCCATTGGAGCAAAGTTGGCCTAGGCACTGAGGATAGCTTGTGGCCTCCTCCTTAGGCGTTAGAATGGCTCTGTTGGGGCAACGCGCCAGTTGGGCAGAGTATCACCCCCTGGTGGGCATGCCCGGTGGATCCTGGTAGGGCACATGCAGAAGTCTGTATGACCACTCTCCCCACTTCCAAATTCCGAAAAATACAAAAAATCAAAAACAAAAAACCCATAGAAGGCAGTGATCTGTGGCAAATACTTTTGTGGAGTCCATTTTATTAAAGAAATAGTGCATTGTTAAGTTTTTCAGAAATTTGGGCAGTAGAATACAACAATAGTAATTACCAGAAAAATTAAAATGCAGTTGTGGAATGTGTTTGCTTTAGAAGCAAAACTGAGTAACCACAAAAATAAAGACAAAGAAATTTTTGCAAAGCGTATGTCAACTTTGATTTTTAAAATATAGCTTTAGGATTTAGAAAAAGATCAAAGGAGAAAGCAATAGAAGCCTCTGCAGGACGAAGGACATGCTGGCTTTCCTAACAAGCAGCCAAGTTACAGGTCTCAACAAAGCAGGGAGGTAAGGAACAAAATCAAAAAGTCAGGTTCCTCTGAAGAATGTATCCAGAATTTTGCAAACTAAAAAACATCTATGAGAAAGCTATTTTCATTTCCACCTTACATTAAGTAGTATTTTTTGTAAATTAAACTTTTAATTTGAAAAACACATGAAGGTAGAAATAAGACTCAGTCTCTCCACTGGAGGCTTCTACGTGGTCCATTTTAGCATCAACATAAAACCCCAGTGGACGTAATGTCACCTCTGTACTAGGGAAAAGATGGAATCGAAGTGGATCCAACACAACCTGTTACCTAATTTTGCTCAACCTACTATTGCCTTTAAAAACAAGTGAGGGTTCCACTTTCTAAAACATTACTTTCTTTTGGCTGGTGTTACTGTTGATATTTTACTTTTTAAAAAAATTGTGGAAAGACCATTTAACATGAGATCCACGCTCTAAATTTTAAGTATACAATATGGTATGTTAACTGTAGGCAGAATGTTGTACGGAAGATCTCTAGAACATATTTATCTTGCATAAAAATTTTTATACCCATTGATAGCAACATTCAGTTACATTTTGACAGTTTATAGTAGGTGATGAAAATGGAGAGACATTTCATATTAAAATGTTTTCTGAGTTTACAAAAGAAAGTGATAATTTCTATTTGTAAAAACAACTCAAAACCTGATAATTCCTTGCCCTAATATTTATAGCCATATAAACTAAAAATTAAACAGTGATGGGGACTTGATGACTCAGCATATTTAATTTTCCTATTTGCTTCTGTCACAATGTTCCCACCTAAAATTTTTTTCAAATAATCTTATTCCTTTAAGGAAACAACTGGTAGAATATATTCTGAGATATATCCTGAGGCCTTCCTCTTTTTCTATAGAACACTAGGCATTTCCCCTCAGGAGAAAAATGGTGGGGCTGGTGCATCAATCCAATATGACTAATCTTGTATTCTTTTATTGCTGAATTTAGTTCCCAAGAAATCCTTTTATGTGTTAGTTTGGAGAAACTTTGATTATCTTATTCCTCTTGGTGATTACTCTCTTAACTTCCTGTTGAGTTATTCATCAACTGTAAATTGTCCTGCACCAGAAAGAGGATTTTTTAAACAGAAATTTTCCTTTAAGTTGTTGAAATAATTATAGGGAATATTAAAAGGTATTAATAACATTTCAGAGGTGTTTACATTATGTACTCTGCAAAACAAATAGTCACTCCAAAGGCCAAAATACTGAGTACTAAAATTGCAATGACGGTCTGGTATTGAGTTAAGTCCTCGAGAAACAAGGAAACTGGCTTATTCTAGAGCTCACAAAATTTATCACACTCCAGGGTTTAAAGCAAGGCAAAGAACTTTATTTTCTGTGTTATGTATTTCAGTAAATATGTCTGTGTCCCTAAAAGGATATTAGTTTTAAAGTCCCGAAATACTTTGAGTTCCCTAAGACTTTTATATTTTGGGATGATTGTACCTTGCCTACACAGGAGAACAAAATCTATATATTTCCACAGAATTTAAAAATCTGTTACTTCATCTGTTTTCCATATTTACATGAACAGCATTTGCAATAACATTGATAAAGTAGTGATATAAATGTTATGATAATAAAGTTGTCTCTTATTTCCTTTTCTTTATTATTGGGAAGAGTAGAGGATTTAAGAAATTAAGAAGTGAGGATGCTCTTGAAAGAATTTGATTAAAATAACCTTGGAACTCTAGCTTATTTTATGGGCTCCCACCCCACTTTAGTGTTAATTCAGAAACTTAGATAAGAGAAGGAGGTTGTGAAATATAAAAGAATCTATTCTGACTTTCCAGAAGACCCTATGGTCATTGTTCTGTCACTCAATTTGAATCATGTCCAACATGATTTCTGGGAAGCAAGGTATGAAATGGCTCGAAAAAAATGACCAAGAATTTCTGCCCCTCTCAGCTTTGCTGAATACGAGAAGGAGAGGAAGACTACTCTCCTGCCATTCAGAATTGAGGTGGTACCACCTGAGGTTTCCAGTTTTAGAATAAATTCTTTGGGAAATTAGAAAATCTCTGAGCATCTGTCTCCCCTGGCATTTAAGTAAATTAATAATATTAAACATTTCTAAAATAAGAAGTGGGTTATAAGATATGCAAACCTACCATGAGCATAATTTGCTCTGTTACCTTTTGCCCAAAGGAGACTCGTGAAGGCACAGTTCTACAGCATTAATGCTTATGAGCCCATAGTCCTGGAATAACTATTTCCCACAGACTCAAGACAATGAAACTTCATTATCATGTACCCATATTTAACTCCAATACTCAGATCTTGGATTTGTTTCAATGTCCCAGTCTAAACGCCTTGCTGCAATTATTTTATTTTCAGGAAATAGCCCCCATTCATAATGCTAAAAGCTCTTGAATTTCCAGTCAGTTTGGCTGTTGGATACCCTTTATTTATTTACTTTTTTACTTTCTAAACTTTATATCTTGGCATATGCAATCAAAACTAAATTACTTTAAAAGCACCAATGTTACATGTGGAACTTAGGATGAGTGGATAATTCTAGAATTAGTAGCTCTGATCTCAAGGTACATATATTTCTTCTAAGTTTTCTATAGACAAGAATAAAAAAAAAATCTTTTTAAATTTTCCAGAATTTAAGCAAAAGCCAACTTATCTGTGAATGATAAGATTTCAGTTTCTGCAGAAGAAAGTTATGTATTTATTATTTCAAGATACTTAGGTTTCTCACCAGGTTCCTTTACAACCCGAAAGCTATGAAAGACAACGCCTAAAATCCTTTCTTGGTATAGATCAGATAACTGCATATATATTTAATTTTTTGTTACATAGCCAGTGTAATACAATAGAATGATTTCAAGGTATAAAGTTAGAATGATCTGGATTTAATTTCAAATCACTGCTCAGAAGCTATTTGTCCTTGGAAAATTGTTCTCATCTGAAAAATGGGTAGTAATATTACCTAACTCACATATTAGTGATGAAGATTAAGATTTTAACAGGCATTTTTGGTTGTATTTTGGGGATTCATTAATTATTCCTTCCTTGCCAATGAAGAATGATTTCCTCCTGGGACCTGTGTGGTTCTAAAGAAGTTAACCCCACCTTGTGTGTGTGGTCTAAACTAAAAAATCCACGTATCTAGCCCCTGGCCACAAAGATAGTTTCTGGAATGGTAGGAACTAGAATGAATCTCAGGACTTTTGTTGAATATGTGAGGACAGAGAAACTCTCTTTTCACCTAAACATGAAACAGAAAGTATGTAGTTCTGGGCACTTCGAGCAAACATCTTAAGATCACATAGGAACCAACAACAGAAAGGCTGAATGATCAAGCTTTACTAGATGTTAGCCCAAACTTTGGACTGTCTAGTCACATAACCCAACAAATTCCCTTTCTTTAAGCCAATTTGAAGAAGCCTTTTTTTAAAAATTTCTTATAAACCAATATGTTAAAGATGCAAGATAAGATTAAAAGTGTGATTTTCTGTTGTTTTCTACAATCCCTGGTCATATTCTTTAGAGAAGAAAAACTTTCCCCCATGGCACTCTGTGAAAACACCAGAAACCCCATGATTTCTCTGCTCATGCTCAGGTAATAAAAAATTGTACAGTCATTTTTTTTATAGGGACAGAGAGAGAGAGTCAGAGAGAGGGATAGATAGGGACAGACAGACAGGAACAGAAAGAGATGAGAAGAATCAATCATCGGTTTTTCTTTGCGAAACCTTAGTTGTTCATTGATTGCTTTCTTATATGTACCTTTACTGCGGGCCTTCAGCAGACCGAGTAACCCCTTGCTTGAGCCAGTGACCTTGGGTCCAAGCTGGCGAGCTTTTGCTCAAGCCAGATGGGCCCGCACTCAAGCTGGCAACCTTGGGGTCTTGAACCTGGGTCATCCGCATCCCAGTCCGACGCTCCATCCACTGCACCACCGCCTGGTCTGGCTGTACAGTCATTTTAAGTCATAAAACATAGCTTGAGTTCAGAAATATAAAGTCTCAAAAATTCAATATATTAAGCAATTCATCAATCTTTATTCAAAAGGGAGCCTTCTTCTCATCTCCAGCCTGTAACTGGCAAACCTTCTCCATTCATTTACCTACTCTTCTTCACCTGATAGCTGCTCTCTTTATCTCATCTGGGTCATAGGTAATGGGAGGAGAAAGATCAAGAGAATGAATGGAATAGGTCTTATTTGGCTGGTGGGTGGTAAAGTGGTATTTTAACTTCCCATTTTCTGGGTCACACATATGTTGAAAACAGACTCTATTTTGTGGATACACCCAGTAGCTCTCCAGAAGCCCCTACTGGTCCTCTCTGACCACAGCTTCCAGAGTCCATGAAAGACATATTTTCTTTGACTCACCCTTCTCCAATCCTCATTGGTTTTTGTTTCACCAGTGATTTCACTGTTATGATTTCCTTATTTGTGGTAGGAGTCTAATTGACCATATTCAAAATTATTTTTTAATGTTTTAAGGTCACCCAGAAGTATACAAAAGTTGTAATAATATAAACTCATATTTGAAAACATTCTTTGGCCACAATTTGTAATTTTTTTAAAGTTAGGAGGTAAAATAATTGTAATTGTGGAATAGTCGGGATGTCAAGTACAGGCTAGGGAATATGGCCAATATGTGGTAACAACTCTGTTGTGCCCAATGGGTGCTGGAAGTATCACGGGGGACACTTTATAAAGTGTATGACTGTGAGACCACTATCCTGCACCCCCTGAAACTAATACAGAATAATACTGAATACAAGCTTTAATTGAAAAGTAAAATTAAAATATTTTAAAAGTCATGAAGAGAAACATCAAAACAAGTCTAAGTGGCTTGACAATTAGCGGAAAAAAACATGATTTAGAAAACAAGTAACACTAACTAAAACTAAAAACAGATCAAACTGTAAACACACAAAAACTGTGGCAAGTCTGTTCCTGTGCTTCACCCAATTATCAATACATAAAAAAACTAATATCTGAGAATATTCATTTTTAACCAGACGGTAGTTTTAATTTGTTTTTGATAAAATCGCTAGCATCACCCATGGGTAGAAGATGGTTATGTGATTCTAGGGCCTCCACCTTATGCTCTCCCTGACATCACAAAATTACTATTGGACCTAGGCTTCAGTTTCTTCAATATCTTTGCCTCCCCTTTTTCTTAACTTATATTTATTGAGGAGTTACTCTAAGGCAGTGGTTCTTAACCTGGGTTCTATTGAACCCTAGGGGTTCGATGAGTTGGTCTCAGGGGTTTGGAGAAGCCTCTGCCGCGGAGGCCACAATAAAGTAATACCGTAATTTGTTGTGAGTTCATGCACTTTGTTGGTTTTGTTCTTTGAGCAAGGTGATGTTCATGCACGGCTCATTTTGTGCACCAGTAAAATAGCATATACCTATGTCTTGAATTTGGAAAAAAAATCATATTTTATTTATCACTAAAGAAGGGTTCGGTGAATGCGCGTATGAAACTGGTGGGTTAGGTACCTCAAAAAAGGTTAAGAACCACTGCTCTAAGGAATGATGTTTTTATTTGTGTGGTTTTTTTTTCATTTATTTTCTGTCCATTTTACTTGTTGGCAATTTTGTCTATCATTATACCCCAGCATGGTGCCCTACACATAGTAGGTGCTCAATAAATGTTGTTACATATATATTTAGGCACTAGGCTGTTTCACATTTATCCTCACGCAGCCCAGGCAGGGAGGTAGCAGTCTTGAGCAAATTTTGGAGAAGAAAATTTGTGTCCTGGAGACAGGAACTGACCTCTGAAAGTCATGGAGTTGGCTAGACACAGAGGTAAGATTTGAAACCTGGTCTGTTATTGCAAAGCCTGTGTATGCTCTTCACTGCTGGGTCCTACTAACTCTGGCAGAGAGAAAAAATAAGGCAGATTGAGGGGCCTCTGAGAAGGGAATCTAGGGCAGAATAGGGACCACTTTGCCACTCCCCCATCCTGCCTGGTGGGTCCCAATCACACAGCTCATTCAACATGGTGCCTCATTTGGTGTTCACTGCAGTAGAGTCCAGAGGGGCATGCCTGGAGACATGCCTTCTTCTGAGCCACTACTGTACAAGCATTTATGGAAGCCCTACCTTTTCCCCCAAACTTATGCTACTGTGTACAGTAACTCTAAAAAAAGTACAGTTATCATTCTACCTCAAATTATGCAACTCAACAGTTACAGGTTTCAACTTCCAATGTCAATATTTCCTTGATTCTATTTGGGTATCAGTTTATTCCCAAAGTTTATCTTAATTAGAGTAAGGGGTAACCTTCTTTTGGACATCAAGAGTGTGGCATCTTGGCTCACATTAATTTTTATGATGTAGCTTAATAGGTTTTAGCATGGGACCTAGACCTAAATATTCTTGGAGTCAGGCACACAAAAGCTACCAGTTTCCTTATTTTGCTAGTCCTGTTGTAGCATAGAGGCAGAAGTAAGCCAAGTATGGTCAGTAGTGTAAAATATTTTTCATAAGAATTAATAATCAATCCCATGTAATATATTCACTCCTCTACCTCCAGTTGGTTTGAAGTTAGTACAGGTTGTAAAATGTGCATTTAGATTTTCCGTGAGTGACTGCTTTCTAATTGGTATCATTTTCCTGGCCAAAGGACTAGCAAGGAGAGGGAACTAAGTGTTAAAAATCCCCAGGAACTTTATATCCTTAGAAATCTCCTTGTTGAAGTACTGTTATTGCCCTGCACTATGTGGGCCACCTAATATCTCTATCCCATGGCTACCATCTCACCAGGAAAAGCCTTCTCAAAGAAATACCATGGAATCCTTGAGCATTCTGAAGCCATCGTTCCCCTCTCACCCATTACCCATGCCTCAGCATCTGCACTCCCTGGCAGACTTCACAAAGGGCTGCACACCAGGGGAGGGAAAATAATGATGAGCATTTGCCTTATGGGTGCAACTCACATTTCAAACTTGTCTATAATTCCAATAAGTAAAAAAACTTGTTAAACCATAACAAAGCTTAAATAAAAAGAAACATTAAATTGTAAAATGAATAAAGGCTGTCATTAGGTAAAACCTAAACAGTCTGTATGTGGTTTCTCGAAATGACAAGTAAACAATAAACATTAAATGTAAACAGCTTCAGCCAAAAGTGCTTCTACGCATGTGCAAAGGAGATGCAGCAGTCAGCACCAGCTTCCAGAAGCACTGAGGGCAGTCCCGCGTGCTACCCACCAGATATGCCTGTATTTCCTCCTTCAGGAAGGCTGACAGGACTTCTCTCTCTCTCTAGTTGAACATCCAGTGGTCTTTCACTTTCTTTTGGGTTGCGTACTTAACAAAGCACTTGAAGGAATTGTTGGAAAAACTAGTCCCCATTTAGGTTGTTTTAGTGGTAGAACATGAAAACCAAAAATGCAGTACCAGCCTCCATAGCATATATTCATAATAAAAATGGAACTGTCCACTCTACAATGACAGTGTCATGCAATAATAAATACCTGAGTTGTTTCCTAATTTCTCCTTTCCATGAACCAGGAGCCCCAAACTCCAATGCCCACCAGGACTGGACGATTTACATGAACAAGGAAGGTGGCTGGTATAAAACAGGTATAGGACTGGCTATAGAGAGATGAGGGCTTAGAACAGTGGTGAATGTATACCAGTCCCCAGGGTACATCCATTCTCCAATTTGTAAAATCTGTGCTGCCCAAACAAAGCATATCTCCAGGCTGGCTATTTTTCATCTTGATGGGATTAAATCAAAATTAATCAGAAGACTTTAAGAAAGCCAATATTCTACCAACCAGAGTTTTGGTTAAAAGTCCAAGTCCTTTAAAAGAGATAAAGTATTTCTACTTTCCACCCTTCCCCACCAAAATATGGCAAACACTAATGAATCATTAAATCACCAAGTGTTTTGCTGATAAAACCATGTATTTGAACAATTATGCTCTCAGTTAGTGTGACTTTTACAGTAACTCCAATTGTATATTGCCTCCATACAGCCATTTTGAAAGAAAAAGCAGTTTTGCAGATGAAAAGGGCAATAATAGTAATCTTCATATGCTGTGCACTTTGAACAACTGAGCTGGTAAAAAAAAAAATTCCCAACTTTATCTTTTAGTGAATATGCTATTGATTTGTTCCATGAGGAATTAAATGTGAAATAATGTCTTTATCAAAAGCCTGCCTTGACTTCAGCTGTTTAAACTGAACTTAGCACAAGGTGCCCAGCAAGTATAACCATCGTGCCCAGTTCCAAAGAAACATTTTTTTTAAAGGAAGCAGTAGAGAGTTTTAATGAGCTACTTTTCTGTTCACAGGTCACAGGCTATTTATATATATTATCTATTTTCACTAAATGATTCAGTTATTACTGATATAATGATTCTCTGAAGATGGTTATTATTTACATTGACAAGGAGGCTGAGGTTCAAGGAGGTCAAGTGACTTCTGATAGAGAAGGCTCTAAAACTCAATATTAGTATATAGATTTTTATTTTCCCTAAACTGTATTAATTTCTGAAATTTCAAGAAGATATTGTACTTATGACAGTTCTTCAATGTTTGGGTTCTTATTTTCTGTTAATGTTAATTTACAAATTAAGAATTGTGGTCAACTCTGCGCGAAGGCAGGAGGCTGCGGAGCAGCCGCAGCTGCCAGCTTGCCGGCAGGGGTTCCAACCTCTGGGCGCTGTGGTCAGCACGACTTTGAAGAGGCAGTTGATTACTTCTGCATAGAACACTCGCTCTGCTGAAGCAGGGAGTGCAGACACCTCCTGTTTTCTAATTTAGAGACTTGCGTCCTCTGAGCACTCGACACTAAGACTGCTTTTACAGGGAAGTCATCTTTCAGGATTTTATCTATGAGGAACTTCTTAAGATATATGAAGTCTGGGGGCAAGACCTGCAGTAATTTCCTGTAAGTTTCCTGTAAAATCTGAAGTAAGGTTCCTTCTCTCATTCCTGGCAGTGGTGATTTGTGTCATCTCATCCTTTTCTCCTGATTGGTCTGGGGAAAGGGTGGTCAATTGTATTCATCTTCTCAGGCAATTAAAGAGGAGGGAGCAAGATGGCGATGGAGTAGGTGGACGTACCAACTTCCAACTCCCAGAACCAAAGTGGAATATAACTCAATTTTAAGAACCATCATCTGGATAAACCAACTTTGAAATAAACTAAGTGGACTCTTCAACCAAGGAACACGGAAGAAGCCACATTGAGACTGGTAGGAATAGCGAAAACGAGAAGAGGGATGCCCAGCTCCCCGGAGCAAACGGTAGCCCGGAGGGACCTGCGTGGCAGGAGGAGAGTTTGGCGGAGAGGGAGGGACCTGGGTCCCAGGAACCAAACCCCAGCCTACAGTCCCAGAGCCTAGAAGAGGCGTTTGAACAGTTTTGAGCTGTGAAACAAGTGAGGGAGCTCCCAGGCCTACAGTGTGGAGTATTAGGGCCCTTCCTACTCTGCTGAGAGTTGCTGAAGGGTATGGTGGTGGCAGGATGCTGAAATGCGGTTCTGTCAGTGTGGGCGGAGGCCAAGCCAGTGTGAGCTCGGTCTAGCCCAGCAGGGGTGGAGGGGACGTGTGAAAGCAGTCCGGAAGCTGGGGGTCTGCCTGTAATCCCACCTGCAGGGACAAAGTGGGAGGCCAGGAAGGGGCAGAGATCTGCTATGCAACCCTGCGCAAGCTGGCTCTGACCGCGGGGACAGGGCTAGGACCAAGGACGGGCGGGGACTTGCGGCTGAGCTCACGCTACCAGCCCCACACAGCTGGAGAAACCCCAGTTTACCATTCTATGTGCATGAGTGGGCTCCGAGCACGGGGGCGGGGTAGACCCCAAGACAAGCGGAAGCTAGCAGCTGAACCCACGCTACTATCTCCACCCGGCCAGAGAAACTGTGGTTTGCCATCCTACGTGCACAAGCGGGCTTGGAACGCGGGGATGGGGTAGAGTCCGGGAAGAGCGGAAGCTCGCAGCTGAGCGGAAGCCAGCAAACAGGCCCGGCCCAATAATCCTTGGTTTGCGACCCTGTGCAGAAGGGTCCTGGCCTCGAGGGTGGGGCTAAAGCACCGGACGGGCAAAGGCTCATAGCTGAGAGCACGTCAAAAGCCCCGCCCAACCCACGAAACTGTGGTGAGCAGACTCTGACTGCGGGTTCTGGGCGGAAGTCCGGAAACAGGCTGGGTCCTCAGCTAAGTAAAGGTGCTCACCTCTACCCTTGGTGCTGAGGATTGTGGCTTGAGTGACAGACCCTCTGGCGGAGGAGAGGTGGAAATCACAGCAAAAGCCACAATGGGCCGGCACTGGTAATGCCCATATGCAACCGCCCCAGGCAAGGCAGAAGTGGTGGCGAGCCTGCAGACAGACCACACCTAGAGAACACAAAGGCAACACCTACTGGACTCCAGTGGCCACAACTTGCTTATACACAGGAAAAAATGGGCAGGCAGAGGAATGCAAACCAAATGAATCGAGAGAGATTCCCAGAGAAGGACCTGAATGAACCAGATATAACCAAATTACCAGAAGCAGAATTTAGAATAATGATACTTAGGATGTTCAAAGAAATTAGAGCAACAACAAATAGTCATTATGAACACCTAAATAAAGAGATAACAAGTATAAAAAACGAAATTGAAATAATAAAAAAGAATCAAACAAAAATGACAAATACAGTATCAGAACTGAAGACCACAATGGAAGGAATAAAAGCAGGATGAATCATGCTGAGGATCGAATAAGCAAGTTAGAGGACACAATAAAAAAAAAGGCACAGAATCAAAGCAGAAAAAAAAAAAAAGACTCAAAAAATGTGAGGAAAGACTAAGAGAGCTCTGTGACAACATGAAGAGAAACAACATTTGCATCATAGGGGTGCCTGAAGAAGAGAAGAGAGGACAGGAAATGGAAACTTTGTTCTATCAAATCATAGCAGAAAACTACCCTAAATTAAGGCTGGGAAACACTCCACATGTTCAAGAAGCACACAGAACTCAATTAAAGAGAAACTCAAAAAGATCTACACCAAGACACATCATAGTTAAAATACCAAAGCTAAGGGATAAAGAGAAAATTTTAAAAGCTGCTAGAGAAAAAAAGGCTATCACCTACAAAGGAGCCCCCATAAGGATGACATCGGACTTCTCAACAGAAACACTTGAGGCCAGAAGGGAATGGCAAGATATAATCAAAGTAATGCAGAACAAGAAACTACAACCAAGACTACTTTATCCAGCAAGGCTAACATTTAAAATTGAAGGAGAAATAAAGAGCTTCCCAGAAAAAGAAAGCCTCAAGAAATTTATTAAAACGAAACCAATACTGCAAGATTAACTAAGGGGCCTGTTGTGAACAGTTTCAAGGGAGGAAAGAATATCGCAAAAGAAGAATACAGCTTTAAAGAATAAAATAGCAATAAACAACTACATATTAATAATAACCTTAAATGTAAATGGATTAAATAATCCAATCAAAAGACATAGGGTAGCTGCATGGATAAAAAAACAGGACCCATACATATGCTGTCTACAAGAGAAACACCTTAAAACAAAAGATGCCCATAGACTGAAGGTAAAAGGATGGAAAAAATATTTCATGCTAATGGAAATGAAAAAAAAGCCAGGGTAGCAGTACTTATATCTGACAAAATGGACTTTAAAACAAAGGCTGTAGTAAGAGATAAAGAAGTACACTACATAATGATAAAGGGAACTATTCAACAGGAAGGTATAACTATTATAAATATCAACACCAAACATAAGAGCCCTGACATACATAAAGCAGACTTTGATGAATATAAAGGGCGAGATTAACAGCAATACTATCATAATAGGGGATTTCAATATCCCTCTAACAACACTGGATAGATCCTCAAAAAAGAAAATTAATAAAGAAACAGCAGACTTTAAGGATACACTAGATCAACTTGATTTAATAGATATCTTCAGAACTTTTCACCCTAAAGCAGTAAAATATACATTCTTCTCAAGCGCTCATGGTATGTTTCTAGGATAGACCACATGTTAAGACACAAGAATGGTCTCAATAAATTTAAGAAGATTGAAATCATATCAAGCATTTTCTCTGATCACAATGCCATGAAACTAGAAATTAACCACAAAAGAAAAACTGAAAAATCCTCAAACACTTGGAAACTAAATAGCATGATATTAAATAATGAATGGATTAGCAATGAGATCAAAGAAGAAATTAAAAAGTTTCTAGAAACAAATGATAATGAGCATACATAAACTCAAAATTTAAGGGACACAGCAAAAGCAGTTCTGAGAGAGAAGTTCATTGCACTAAAGGCATATCATAAGAAGCTAGAAAAAGCTCAAACAAGCAACCTGACCCGGTATCTAAAAGAACTAGAAAAACAACAGCAAATAAAACCCAGGACAAGTAGAAGGAAGGAAATAATAAAGATCAGAGCAGAAATAAATGACATAGAGCGTAAGGAAACAATATAGAGGATCAATGAAACCAGTTGCTGGTTCTTTGAAAAGGTAAACAAGATTGATTAACCTTTAACTAGACTCACCAAGAAAAGGAGAGAGAGGACTCAAATAAATAAAATTAGAAAGGAGAGTGGAGAAATAACAACTGACACAACAGAGATAAAAAGCATTGTAAGAAAATACTATGAAAAACTATATGCCAAAATATTAGACAATCTTGGTGAAATGGACAAATTTCTTAAATCATATAATCTTCCAAAAATCAATCTGGAAGAATCAGATCACCTAAAAAAACCAATTACAACAAATGAGATCAAAACAGTTATCAAAAAACTCCCAAAAAAGAAAAGTCCTGGGCCTGATAGCTTTACAAGTGAATTCTATCAAAAATTCAAAGAGAACTAACTCCTATCCTCCTCAAGCTATTTCAAAAAATTCAAGAGAAAGGAAGACTTCCAAACTCCTTTTATGAGGTGAGAATAATTCTGATTCCAAAACTGGGCAACGACAACACAAAGAAAGAAAATGATAGGCCTATATCCCTGATGAATTTAGACACTAATATTCTCAACAAAATATTAGCCAACTGGATCCAGCAATATATGAAAAAAGTCATACACCATGATCAAGTGGGATTTATTCTGGAAAGGCAAGGCTGGTTCAATATTCACAAATCAATCAATGTGATTCATCACATAAAAAAAAGGAAGGACAAAAATCACATGATAATTTCAATAGATGCAGAAAAGGCATTTGATAAAATCCAGCACCTATTCATGCTCAAAACTATCAGTAAAGTGGGAATACAGAGAACATTTCTTAACATGATAAAGGCCACCTATGACAAACCCACAGAAAACATCATAGTAAATGGACAAAAATTAAAAGCAATCCCCTTAAGATTAGGAACCAGGCAGGGGTGCTCCTTTCACCACTCTTTTTCAACATAGTTCTGGAAGTCCTAGCTACAGCAATCAGACAAGAAGAAGAAATAATAGGCATCCAAATTGGAAAAGAAGAAGTAAAACTGTCACTATTTTCAGATGATATGATATTGTATATAGAAAACCCTAAAGTCTCAGTCAAAAAACTACTGGACCTTCTAAATGAATTCAGCAAGGTGGCAGGATATAAAATTAATACTCAGAAATCAGAGGCATTTCTATATACCAACAATGAACTGTCAGCAAAAGAAATTAAGGAAACAATCCCCTTCATTATTGCAGCCAAAAAAATAAAGTACCTAGGAGTAAATTTAACCAAGGAGATTAAGGACTTGTACTTGGAAAATTATAAAACATTGATAAAAGAAATCACGGAAGATACAAACAAGTGGAAGCATATACTGTGCTCATGGCTAGGAAGAATAAACATCATTAAAATGTCTATATTACCCACAGCAATTTATAAATTCAATGCAATACCAATTAAAATACCAATGACATACTTCAAAGATATAGAACACATATTCCAAAAATTTATATGGAACCAAAAAAAACACAAATAGCCTCAGCAATCTTAAAAAGAAAAAGTAAAGCAGGAGGTATCACTCTTCCAGATATCAAGGTTTATTATAAGGCCATTATACTCAAGACAGCCCGGTACTGGCATAAGAACAGGCACATAGATCAATGGAACAGAACAGAGGACCCAGAAATAAACCCACAACTATATGGACAACTGATATTTTACAAAGGAGGAAAGAACATACAATGGAGTAAAGACAGCCTCTTTAACAAATGGTGTTGGGAAAATTGGACATCTACCTGCAAAAAAATGAAACTAGTCCATCAACTTACACCATTCACATAAACAAACTCAAAATGCATAAAAGACTGAAACATAAGCTGTGAAACCATAAGCATCTTAGAAGAAAACATAGGCAGCAAGCTCTCCAACATCTGTAGCAGCAGTATATTTGCCGATTTATCTCCACGGGCAACTGAAATAAAAGGCAAGATAAACAAATGGGACTATATCAAACTAAAAAGTTTTTGCACAGCTAAAGACAATAAGAACAGAATAAAAAGACAAACCACATAATGGGAGAACATATTCGACAGCACATCTGATAAGTGGTTAATAACTAAAATTTATAAAGAACTTATAAAACTCAACACCAGGAAGATAAACAATCCAATCAAAAAATGGGCAAAAGAAATGAATAGAAGTTTCTCCAAAGAGGACATACAGATGGCCAATAGGCATATGAAAAAATGCTCAACATCACTAATCATTAGAGAAATGCAAATTAAAACCACAATGAGATATCACCTCTCACCAGTCAGAATGGCACTCATCAGCAAAACAAGACAGAATAAGTGCTGGCGAGTATGTCGAGAAAAGGGAACCCTTTTGCACTGTTGGTGGAAAACAGTTTGGAGATTCCTCAAAAAATTAAAAGTCGAACTGCCTTTTGACCCAGCTATCCCACTTATAGGAATATACCCTAAGAACATCATAGCACTGTTTAAAAAGAAGAAATGCTCCCCCATGTTCGTGGCAGCATTGTTCACAATAGTGAAGATCTGGAAACAGCCCAAGTGTCCGTCAGAAGACGAGTGGATTAAATAGCTTTGGTACATATATACTATGGAATACTATTCAGCCATAAGAAATGATGACATTTACAACAAAATGGATGGACCTTGATAACATTATACGGAGTGAAATAAGTAAATCAGAAAAAAAAAACAACTGAGAACAGCATGATTTCATACATAAGTGGGACATAAAAGTGATTCTATGAGACATGGACAAGAGGAGGGAGGGAAGGGTGGGATAGGGAGGAGGGGAGGGACACAGGGAAAACCAGATAGAAGGTGACAGAGGACAATTTGACTTTTGATGACGAGTATGCAACACAATTAAATGATAAGATATCTTGGAGATGTTTTCATTGTACATATGTACCCTGATTTATTGGTGTCACCCCATTAGAATTAATAATAATAAAATAAAAAAGGCAATTAAAGCCTGACCACGTGGTGGCGCAGTGGTTATAGAGTTGGACGGGGATGCAGAAGACCCAGGTTCGAGACACCGAGGTTGCCAGCTTGAACGCGGGCCCATCTGGCTTGAGCAAAAGCTCAGCAGCTTGGACCCAAAGTTGCTGACTCCAGCAAGGGGTTTCTCAGTCTGCTGAAGGCCCGTGGTCAAGGCACATGTGAGAAAGCAATCAATAAACAACTAAGGTGTCCCAACGACAGTGAAAAACTAATGATTAATGCTTCTCAACTCTCTCTGTTTCTGTCTGTTTGTCTCTATCTATCCCTCTCTCTGACTCTCTCTCTGTCCTTGTAAAAATAAAAAAAATTTTAAAAAAGGCAAAAAAAAAAAAAAAAAAAAAGGAATTGTGGTCATAGTCATTGAGCAAGTCCAGACTCATAGAAATAGATATTGTCACCCCTTGTGCTTCTTTATTAAATATAAACATAACACAATTAGAGAGTTAAGAGACTGCCTTTAGTTTCCTTCTGCCCCATTATCTGATTTGAAGAGAGGGTAGTACTCACTGACTTGGTGTCCAGCTGATGAGGTTGGCACAGAAGGGTCTGTATGGACAAATGGGAAAGAGTGGTGCCTGGTTGTCAGAGAAGCTGCTAGCCCCTTCCTTCCCAGGCTCAGGTTTATGATGATAGGAGTAACCACACAAGCTTGTGAACTCTTCCTTGAACAATTCTTGTATTTCAGTTGCTGCCTAAAAAAAATGCTACCATGCTCATAAGGAACCTAAATCTCAAGTTTAATCAGTAAAGAAAATCTCTTGCCACTTTATAGGAAAAATTAACAGAGACCTCATTTTCCTTTATATTTACTCCTCTCCTTCCTCCTTCCTCCTTCCTCTATTAGGTTCAAATATTGTTTTGTATTTATATTTTTTTACACTGTAAAGTTCAACTCCATTTTATGTTTCATTGTGCTCAAAATTTTGATCCTATACAGATTAAAATTTTCATTAATATTCTTGGAAGAGATTTTTTTTTTTCACAGAATCACTTGAATGAAAAGAACTCTAAATGTCATAAATAGACGTCATTTCTGAATGGCTAAAACATGGGTTTGGGGTAACATTGCATTAGATACATAGCCTATTCCTGACACTTCCTCTACACCAAGCTCTTGATACTTAACAGACATGTGACCTTAGTTACTGAAACTTCGTGTCTCCTCTCTAAAACCATGATAGTACTAATAGTAAATAATTTTCTGAACATTTAGAATATAAGGCATTTAGAACAATGCCTGACAACACATAGTAAATTGCTATAACATGTTTGTTATTACTGTTAATATCGGTGCAACTTAGGCTAGTTACTCAAACTTCCTATGAGTTCATATTTTTACCTGAAAATTGGAAGAAAAGTACTTTCTTCTTAGGTATGTTGAGCAAATTTTAACTGATGTAGTCTATGTAAAGTAGAGTTTCCAGCAAACATGTTCATCCAACTCAGCATCTGGCTGCTTAATTTTTAGTACCAGAAATCTTATGTATAAGTTATAGGCACCTTATTTTTTAAAAAGTTATTTGAGATCAAAAAGGATAGATTTCTGTAATCAGTCAAAAGTGTACCTATTTTATTTTGTCATATCAGCAATATATATATATATATATATATATTGGTATGCTGCAAAATTTTAGTAATTAGTTTATATTCCATGAGATAAAAAAAGCTTGAGAACCTTTGATTTAGCTAGAATGTACATTTCCCATGCAAACTCCAAACCTTGACCTCTTCATTTCCAAACGTTTTTACCTTTAATTCATCTCATCAGCTTGCCTTTACACTTATCGCCTGGATGTTGTCAAACATATGAAAGAGAGGTATCTATAAAGTTTCAGATTCCAACATCTTCAGTCTTCTGATCACAGATTTGTTTGCCTTGTCATTTCTCTGTTTGGTAAAACATTGACATTGGATCTATTTATCATCCTACCTGCCCTTGCATTGAGGTAGCCATGTCATCTTGGGGAGAACCACATAATTGCAAAGACTAGTGCCACCAAATAATCATAACTGCCAACTAATTGGTAACAGTGCCTGGCAATTGTCTCATTCTCATAGTCAATGCTCTTTCTTATGCCTTTCGGTGATTATTCAAACCATTGTCATTTCCTTCAAACCTTCCATTTTGCTCTTAGAATATAACCAACTTAACAAAGACAGTAGAAGTTTCCAAGCAAGAATTCTACCAGTATGAGCACAGGCAAATGGACAGGCACTAACATATTGTCTCCTTTTATATTTGCCAATTTCTTCTCCAGAACATCCAGTTTAGAGGCTGGGCTTTTGCTAGCTCTCTGATGTAAATTGTGTCACTGCCTGTCCAAAAAAAAAAAAAAAATGCTGTCCCTGTCATGGAGAAAATGATTCAGAATAAAGAAAGCTAGCCACTCTGTTTGTACTCTTTACTGCTTTTCTTCCTTTTTCCTCAAGAACTTAGCTCTACTTGTCTCCCTATTTGCTTTTCCTCACAGGTATGAAATATGGTTGTTTTACTCTAATATTAATAGGAAAAAGTCCTCCTTTTGAAAATTAATGATAGTTATGAATTCTTTCCCTCTTCATTCACTGAGTCCTGCTAACTCTAGTCATAACTAAAGATTCCAATCCCATTTGTCTATCTCTCTTTTAACTACAGTGTGTCCATAAATTCATGGTGCACTTTTGACTGGTCACAGTCTTGCCTTCAACTGGTCCTTCTGCTGCCATATTTGTCTCTCTCTAATACATTTTCTGCCTTCTCATGAAATTAATAACTTCAGTTAAAAAATAGTGTTATATCACTTCTGTTTTTAGAAATACACTAATGAATTCCTAATGCCTACAGAATAAAGACCAAATGTCAAGTCAGTTTTTCTTTTTTAGCTTCTATTTATTTTATTAGCCTCATCTCTCACCACTCTACCCTTACACTTTTAACTTCAATAGGACACAGCCTTTTGTAGCTTCCTGAACACACCATTGTTCCTTTTCCTCAGGACCTCTGTGATTTCTATTCACACTGCCTACATTCCCCTTTCTGCTCCCAACCTGGCTAATCCTAACTTGTCTTTCAGTTCTCAGCTTAAATGTTGTCTTCTCTAAGAAGCCTTCGCAGACTTCTTAAGACTGTTGGATACCTCCATTTTTTTCCATAACACCCTATTTTTACCTTCATCTTCTCCAAAATGATATTACATAACATTCTAATTGCCTGACAAATTTCCCAAGTCCTTATTGGACTATAAACTCCTTGAGGACAGAGATAACAATTTGTGCATTTTTCTGTCCCTATTGTACTGAGCCCATAGCAAATGTTAAAAATATTAGTTGATTTAAATCAAATTTTTATTTGGAGATCTAGGCCTATTCTGCTTAGTCTGTGTATCTGAGTCTGTTTCCTTATAACCTACTTAGAAAATGGTCCCTGGGAGTGGTTTTCTGCCTTAACTTTGCCAGTTTTCTCTCTGGGTCTTAGGCCTTATCCAACAGCACCATTTTGGTAACTAGAGCCATAATTCCTACTGACAAACGTTTTGGTGTTAATTACTTGCTTCTGAATTTCTAACGCAGTTTAGGGTAGTGGAATTAATCATGGCCTCTGCACACAGACTTGGATGTTAATCTTATTCTAGCATTTGCTAACTCTGTGATTTTGAGTGAATATCTTAGCTTCTCTGAGACTCAATTTTCTCACATGTAAAATAAGGTAAGAACATATATATATATATTGCTGTGGGAGTAAAATGAGATTATAATATTCACTGCCTAACTCAATGATTTAATAAATATTAATTTCCTTTATCTCTGACCTTCTTCCTGCTGAATTCCCCTAAACAATAAATGCTTTCCTAAAAAGATACACCACACATTTTTTTGAAGATATGTTTTTAACATAATTTTATATTACCTTCAAGTATACAACAGAGTAGTCAGATAATTATATAATTTATGAAGTGATTACTTCGATAAATCTAATACCCACCTGGCACCATACATAGTTATTACAATAATATTGACTATATTCCCTATGCAATATTTTACAAACTCAGGACTATTTTGTAACTGCCAACTTGTACTTCTTAATCCCTCCACCTCACCATACTTTTCTTTACATTCTCAGATTTCACTGCTTGCCTGTTCTTTCCACTATGGTTTGTTCTCATAATCTTTGGATACTATGTTCTGAATACCAAACTCAGTCTGACAAGTATAACTCCTGACTCAGTAAGTGAGTCAAGACTATGTCCTGACCCTCAAAATTAGTGATTTCACAACATTTGCTCAATATAGAATTGAATGTATTGGAAGTATATGTTGTTGTCCTCAACAGTCAAACAGAAAAGTGAAGAATATTATTTTGGTTGCTGGCTTTCTCCAGTATATCAGACAGGAATGCATTCTCTCACAAAAAAATAGAAAACCTGACTATTGTAACTTAGATTAACAATGGTTTATTTTTTTAAATAAAAAGAAGTACAAAGGTAGATGGTGTCAGGCTGGCGTCACTACTTAATACCAAATTAATACTGCCAACAGGACTCTAAGTTATCTCTGCCCTGCTCTGCCATCCTCAGCATGTTGTTCTTAAGATAGTCAATTCATGATTGAATTGTGGCTATTGTCTTCAAGGTCCTAAAAGCATGAATTATGAGCAGAAAGAGGGAGAAAGATACCACAAAAGCCCCTCACCAGATTGCAACTAGTTATGTAAATGTGAAGTCTGTTAAAGTCTTCACTAGACTAGAATCAGGTTTATGAGTTAAACTGCATTTCCCTTTGATGTCTGGCCCTTGCCATTTACTTCTTAAGGTTGCTTGAATTCCTTGGTAATGTCCCCCTCTCTCCATCTTCAAATCCAGCAATGTAGCATCTTTCTGACCCAGCTTTCAACTTCACACCTCTTTCTCTGACCATAGTCAAGAAAGTTTCTTTGCTTTTAAGGATTTATATGATTAGGTTTATCACGCCCAGATAATCCAAGGTAATAGACCCATCTCTAGGTCCTTTAGTTATAACATAAATATTTACAGGTAAGAATTAGAACGTGAATATCTTTTTTGTGACAATTATTCTTCCTGCCATAACTACCTATTTCAGTTCTATATTTTGGAAACTTTTGGCCTGAGTTACCAAATTTTAGAATAACTTCATAAAAACAATTGACTATCCCAAGACTTTAGATGCAGTATGAAATGAAAACAGCTTCAAAGAGCCCTTTAGAGTCAAATATTTTTTTCTTAGTACACCACTCAGGAAAGTTCATACATTCTTTCAGGAATTAATTGAAAACTTTATTCCGGTTGGTATAAAACACCATTAAGTCATCTTATCCTCTTAATGGGCCTCTGAATTTGCAGAAATTCTCAGGGCAGAAATATAGCCTGAAACAAGTTTTTGAGACTAGGTATGATATAATCTAGTGGTCTAAAATTTTTTTCTAGTTTAAATATGGGAATTACGGCTCATGTGGCCATAAATCCAGCTGACAACAATTAGTTATCCCTATATCAGTGCCCTTTATGTGTCCTCTGAGTCCTTTTGTGAATGAGACATATATCAGATGAAATATTATTGGTTCCTAAATCATATTCAATACTTTTTAGCACTTTTGTTGTAGATATTGGATATGAGAAGTGACCGAGAACACCACAAATGACATGGCAGGGGTAAGAGCTTCAAGGAGTAGAAATAATAAAATTATTTTTTATATTCTTGGAAATTATTCTTTTCTCTCTCTCTTTTTTTAATTCAGAAAATTAAATTTTACAGGGTGATGTTGGTCAACAAGAGTACATAGATTTGGGGCAGACATCTCCACATTATTTGAACAGTTGATTCTGTTGTATATCCATCACCCAAAGTCAAATCATCCTACATCACCTTATATTTTTTCTTTTTTATACCATTCCCCCAATCTCCTCCCTTCCTCTCCTCCCATGCTCTCCCCCTGATAACCTCTGCACTCTTACCTATGTTCGTCAGTCTCAATTTCCTATCCCACCTATGTGTGGAATCATAGAGTTTTTAGCTTTTTCTGATTTACTTATTTCACTCAGTATGTTACCAAAGTCCATCCATGTCGTTGTAAATGATACCATGTCATCGTTGCTTATGGCTGAGTAGTATTCCATAGTATATATGTACCACATTTATCCAATCTGTTGAAGGGCTTTTTGGTTGTATCCATGTCTTGGCCACTGTGAACAATGCTGCAATGAACATGGGGCTGCATGTGTCTTTACCAATGTTTTCAAGTTTTAGGGCTATATAACCAGTAGAGGGATTGCTGGGTCATATGGTAGTTCTATTTTTAATTTTTTGACCAACCATAATACTTTCTTCCATAATGGTTGTACTATTTTACATTCCCACCAACAGTGAATGAGGGTTCCTTTATCTCCACAACCTCTCCAGCACTTGTTATTACCTGTTTTGTTGATAATAGCCAATCTAACAGGTGTGAGGTGGCATCTCATTGTAGATTTGATTTGCATTACTCTAATAGCTAGTGAAGATGAACATCTTTTCATATATCTGATGGCCATTTGTATTTCTTCCTGGGAGAAGTGTCTGTTCATGTCCTCTTCCCATTTTTCCTTGGATTGTTTGCTTGTTTGTTGCTGAATTTTGTGAGTTCTTTGTATATTTTGGATATTAACTCCTTATTTGAGCTGTTCTTTGCATATCTCATCTCCGATTTAGCTGGCTATCTGTTTGTTTTGTTGTCAGTTTCTTTTGCTGTGCAGAAGCTTCTTAATTTGATATAGTCCATTTATTTTTTCCTTTTATTTCCCTTGCCTTTGGGATCAAATTCATAAAATGTTCCCTACAGCCAAGGTCCATGACTTTAGTACCTATGTTTTCTTCTATATAATTTATTGTTTCAGATCTTATATTTAGGTCTTTGATTCATTTTGAATTAATTTTTGTGCAAGAGAACAAACTGTAGTCAAGTTTCATTCTTTTGCATGTGGCTTTCCAATTTTCCCAGCACCATTTCTTTTCTCCATTGTGTGTTTTTGGCCCCTTTATCAAAGATGATTGACCCATTTATATGTGGTTTTATTTCTGGGTTTTTTATTTTGTTCCATTGGTCTATGTGTCTATTTTTTGGGCAATACCAAGCTGTTTTGATTATTGTGGCTTTGTAGTATAAATTGAAGTCAGGTATTGTAATGCTCCAGCTTTGTTTTTGCTTTTCTCTCTTTTTTTGCAGTAATATTTTTGCAGTAATATTTTGGTTATTCAGGGTCTTTTATGGTTCTATACAAACCTGGTGATTTTTGTTCCATTTCTTTAAAAAATGACATTGGAATTTTGATGGAAATTGAATTAAATTTGTATATTGCTTTGAGTAATATGACCATTTTAACTGTATTTATTCTTCCTATCAAAGTACATGAGATATTTTTCCATTTCATTGTGTTTTTTTTTTATTTCCTTTAATAATGCTTTGTAGCTTTTAGTATAATAAGGCCTTTACATTCTTTGTTATGTTTATTCCTAGGGATTTTTTTTTTTTGTAACTGTAAAAGGGATTTTTTTTAGTTCATTTTTTGAAGTTTTATTGTTGGTTTATATAAAAGCAATTGACTTCTGTATATTAATATTGTATCTTGCAACCTTACTATGTTGGTTTATTATTTCTAATAGTCTTTCTGTGGAGTCTTTGATGTTTTCTATATGCAGGATCAGGTCATCTGCAAAAAGTGAAAACTTTATGTCTTTTCTGATATGAATGCCTTTTATTTCTTTATCTTGTCTGATTGCTCTGGCTAGAACTTCTGGCACTATGTTAAATAGGAGTGGAGAGAGTGAGCAACCCTGTGTTATTCTTGATTTTAGAGGAAAAGCTTTCAATTTTTTACCATTTAGTAAGATGTTAGCTAATGTTTTGTTATATATGGCCTTTATTATGTTGAGATATTTTTTCTTCTATACCTGTTTTATTGAGTGTTTTAAACATAAAAGAATTTTATATCTTATCAGATGCTTCTCTGCATCTATTGATAGAATCATATCGTTATTGTTCTTTGTTTTGTTCATATGGTGTAGTATGTTAATCGTTTTAAGTATGTTAAACTGTGCTTATGCTTCTGGGATGAATCCCACTTGATAGTGATATATTATTTTTTTAATGTTTTATTGTATTTGATTTGCTAGTATTTTGTTTAGGATTTTTCATCTGTATTCATTAAAGATAATGGTCTGTAGTTTTCTTTCTTTGTATTGTCCTTGCCAGGTTTTGGTATGAGGGCTATGTTGACTTCATAAAATGTGTTTGGAAGTACAGTATTGCTTCTTTTTCAACTTTTTTGGAAGACTTTGAGAAGGATCGTCTTTAAATATTTGGTAGAATTCACTAGTATAGTTGTCTGATCCTGGACTTTTGTTTTGGGAGAGGTTTTGAATAGTTGTTTCTATTTCCTTCCTGCTTATGGGTCTTTTTAGGCTTTCCACTTCTTCATCACTCAGTCTAGGAAAATTGTATAGTTCTAGGAATTTATCCATTTTTTCTAGATTGTTGAATTTAGTGGCATAAAGTTTTTTATTATTATACAATGATCCTTTGTATATCTATGATATTTGTGGTAATTTCTCTTCTTTCATTTCAGATTTTGTTTATATGAGTACTTCCTCTTTTTTCCTTGGTGAGTCTTGCTATGAGTTTGTCTATTTTATTGATCTTTTAATAGAATCAGCTCTTTGCTGAATTAACTTTTTCTATAGTTTTCTGTTTTTATTTCATTTATTTCTGCTCTTATTTTTATTACTTTCTTTCTTCTGCTGACTTTGAGTTGCCCTTGTTCTTCTTTTTCTAGTTCCTTAAGATGTGATGTTGTTTATTTGGGTTCTCTCTTGTTTTTTGATATAAGCCTGTAATGATATGAACTCTTATTACTACTTTCACTACATCCCAGAGATTCTGACATGTTGTGTTTTCATTTTCATTTTTCTGTATATATCTTTTGATTTCTGCTTTTATTTCTTATTTAATCCAGTCACTTTTTAGAAGTATGTTGTTTAATTTCCCCATTTTTGTGGGTTGGCTTACTTCTTTTTTGCAGTTGATTTCAAAGCCTTATGGTCAGAGAATATGCTTGGTATAATTTCAATCTTTCTGAATTTGTTGATGTTAGTTTTGCAGCCCAATATATAGTCTATTCTTGAGAATGTTCCATGTACACTGGAGAAAAATGTATACTCTGATGTTCTGGGATAAAATTTCCTGTAGATATCTATTATATACACTTGTTCTAGTGTTTCATTTAAGACCAATATTTCTTTATTGATTTTCTGTTTGGATGAATAATCTAGAATTATCAATAGTGTATTGAGATCTCCAAGTATGACTGTGTTTTTTGTCAGTTTCTATTTTTAGATCAGTTAGTAGATGTCTTATATATTTTGGTGCTCCCTGGTTTGGTTCATATATACTAAGAAGTGTTATATCTTAATACAGTGTTCCCTTTATCATTATGAAGTGATCATCTTTATCTCTAGTTACCTTTGCTGTATTGTAGTCAGCCTTGTTAGATATGAGTATGGCTACACCTGCTTTTCTTTGGATATTATTTGTTTGGAGAATCATTTTCTAACCTTTCACTTTGAATCTAATTTTTATCTCTATAGCTTAAATGTGTCTCTTGAAAGCAGCATATGGTTGGCTTTGTTGGTGAGTTCAATCCATTTACATTTATTGTAATTATTGATACTTGAGGATTTCCTATAGTCATTTCATACATTGTTTTCTGATAGCTCTCTGTCTCATTTGGTTCTTTCTTTTTTGTTTTTCTTTTTTTGTCATTTGTTTGGTGGTATTCCATAATTTTTTCCTGTTTCTTCTTTTTTTAAGCTATATGTTTCAGTAGTGGCATTGTTGAGTGTGGTTACCATTAGGGTATTAAAAAAATTATCATATTTATAAGAGTATATTATCTCATGAGTGCTTCTGTACTCCATCCTTCTTTGCTACTGCTGATTTTTGTCTTCTCCCCTTTTATGTTATTGTCATAGATTATCCTTGTCTTTACTGTGATCTTGTTGAAGCTTTTACTTGTAGTTTTGTTTTGTTTTGTTTTTTGTATCTGGTCCTTTAGTGTTTCCTGTAGTGGATGTTTTCTGGTAATAAATTCTCTCAGCTTCTCTATGTCTGTAAATGTTTTTATTTCAGCTTCATATTTGAAGGATAACTTTGATGAATATAGCATTCTTAGCTGGTAGTTCCTCTCTTTCAGTACTTTAAATGTTGGGGTCCACTCTCTTCTGGCTTGTAGAGTTTCTGCTAAGAAATTTGATAATAACCTAATGGGCCTTCCTTTACATGTTATATTCTTCTTTTTCTTAGCTGCCTTGAGGATTCTTTCCTTGTCATTTATTTGTGATCATTTCATTATTATGTGCCTTGGTGTAGGTCTGTTTGGGGTGAGGTAACTTGGTGTTCTGTTTGCTTTTTGGATTCAAGGCTCTAACTGTTTCCACAGGCTTGGGAAGTTTTCATCAATTACTTGTTTGAATATGTTCTCCATTCCCTTTTTCCTCTCTTTTTCTTCTGATACCTTTTATTCTTATATTGCTTTTTCTGATGGAGTCAGACAATTCTTGTAGGGTTTTCTAATTTTTTTAAATTTTTGAGTCTTTCTTTTCTTCTCTCTGTAGTATCTCTAGTTGCCTGTCTTCAATGTCACTAATTCTCTCCTCTATCTGGCCTGTTTTATTAGCTAAGTTTACCACCTCATTTTTCAGTTCATGTAGAGTTCTCTGTTTGGTTCTTTTTTATAGTTTTACTTTCTTGGTGAAGTACTCTTTTTGCTTATTAATTTCTTTTTGAGCTCACTAAATTGCTTTTCTGTGTTTTCTTGTATCTCATTGAGTATTTTTTAGAACTTCAATTTTGAATTCTCTGTCATTTAGCTCCAAGGTTTTCATGTAATTGAGATTTTTTTTCTGAAGATTTCTTTCATCATTTATCTGAGCTATATCTCTGTCTTGTGTTTTCATGATATTTGATTTTTTTTCTCAATGGCATTTGAGAGTGGTATTGTTAATAACACTAACAAAAGATAACTAAAAATAATACAAATAATAATGAAAATACAGTGAAATAATAAAAATTTTACAAATAATGATAAATAGAACAAAAACTACAGAGAACAAGGAGCAGGAACTGAGAAAAGTGAAGAAAAGAGAGAAAAAATGAAAAAAACCCCACAAAAATGTATAAGTACAAAATATAATAATTTGAATAAAATGAAGTTTATATGAGAGGGAAAATAAAAGAAAGTGACAGAAATAAAACTCTCACAAAAAAATAAAAATAAAAAATATAACAACTAAGAATAATGAAGTTCAAGTGGGAAAGAAAAAAGTAAGAAAAAGCAAAAAAAAAAGTATTTTTTTCAGTTTTGAGCAGTTACATTTTCCTTTTTCTGGCAGGTGGCACTGTACTACAAGTTTTGCCTCTGTGAGGTTCTTGGGTAGAGTTCTACTGATGTACTGCTTTCCTAGTGGTGTAGGCAGGGCTGTAATCATGTTGGTGGGAGGCGCTTTTTTTCAGGGCCTTGCGATTTTATGGTTCTACCAATGGTGGTCTCAGGTCTCCTGGGCTCTTTCCACTTCTCAACAGAGCAGGGCATATAATACCGGGCACCTTTGCTTCTCACAGGAGAAAGGGGCCCAGAAATTCAGTTGTGGGAGATCTGCCACCACTACTGTTTGCATAGCTAAGGGAGTAATGTGGGGGCTGCAAGGCTGGGGGAGCTGCACCCTCGTCCTCTCTTCAATACACTCAAAGTGCAACCTTTGGGCAGGGCAGGGTCTGCTACATGAGTGAATGGCACCCAAGCACCAGGGCACCCAAGCTTTGGGAGCCAGGTGTGTGTGTGCTCAGATCACAGATAAAGTGCACCTCCTGCATGTAAGCCAAATTCCATGGGCTGACAGCAAGCAAACCTTAGTACCCTGAGGGAAGAGCTCCATGGGCTATTCACATGCAGATCTAGGAAGACCCATAGGCTGTGTGCACACCCAGTGCCTACAATTGCAAGTGGAGCCCAGAAATGCAGGCAGATCCTAGGAACCAGCCATGTTGCTGATCTTGGTTGTGTACCCACCTTAATTTAGCTCCTTACCCTCCACCCCTCAGTCTCTATAATTCTTCCAGCTCCAAAACAAAACCCATGCTAAAAGTGTCTCCCTCCCTAGGATCAGTGTGGAAAGAAAAAAACTCGCTCCTTCAGCTTTTGTCCTCTGGAAGTGGGTCCTATCTTCTGCCCGCCTTTTCACCCAATCAAATATTTGTCCATATGGTGTGTGGATATTTCAGGTACACCTGCAAGCCCAGCTGGGGCTTCTTCTCTGTGTTATAATTGTTCGATTTGTTGAAATTTCAAGGGGAGAGATCAGGAGTTTCTCTTATGGCACAATTTCTCTGATGTTACTGATTATTCTTTTTTCAATGGTCTTTAGTTATATTTTTGTCAACATGGCCTCATGTTATGTAAAAGAAAGAAATAGAACTTCATAAAATTCAAGTTAGAAATTTATTAAATAAGTACTTTTAAAAGATTAAGAGTAGGCCTTGGCTAGATAGGTCAGTTGGTTAGAATGTCATCCTGACACATCAAGGTTGCAAGTTAAATGCTCCCCTCTCCATCAGGGTGCATACAAGAATCCACCAATGGGCCCTGGCCGATGGCTCAGTGAATAGACTGTCAGCTCAGTATATAGATCTCCTGGGTTCCATTCCTGGTCAGGGCATCCAGGAGAGGTGACCATCTGATTCCTCCTCTCTCCCTCTCTCTTTTCTCTCCCTCTACCTCTTCTCTCCCTCTTCCCCTTCTGCAACCAGTAGATTAATTGGTTTAAGTGTGGCCCTAAGCACTGAGAATAGCTTAGTTGGTCTGAGCGAGTCAGTCTCAGGTGCTTAAAAAAGCTCAGTTGATTTGAGCATCAGCCCCAGACAGGGGTTGCTGAGTGGATCTTGGTTGGGCTGCATGCAGAAGTCTGTCTCACTATCTCCCCTTTCCTCACTTATAAAGAAATTAACCAATGAATGAATAAATAAGTAAAACAACAAATCAATATTTCTCTCTCTCTCTTCCTCTCCCTCTCTAAAATCAATAAAACAATTTAAAGAAATAAAATAAAATGTCAAAGGTCAGGAGTATAGTATTTAATAGACATATATGGTCACTCTTTTCTTCAGCGATATTTTTTTTCTACAACAAGCCTGAAAATTCCATTTCTGCTCTTCTTTATCCCACTACTATAAACCTTCCACTATTCATTGAAATTTAGTGCTATTGTTAGTTAGCAAACACAGATATCCTAGAAAGTTCACAAATGCTATAAATTGCTATGTGATTGACTGAGAGTGTTAAATATTTGCTCTGTTCCCCATTAAAATAGAGTAAAGCAAAGTTGTACTCTGAAATTAGTCAAAAGAAAAGCAGGACAATGTCAATGTGCAAAGCATGTTTAGTGGGTATGAGCATATAACCAAAAATGTTTCATACAAAGGATAGAAGCAATAATGTTCTAAAAAGAGATTTGTCCATATTATAAGGAGTCTTGATTGCCAGGGTCAGAAATAGAGTTTATTTTGCAAATCAATGGTTCATTAAAATGACTTATTTGAGATCTTAAAATACATGGATAATGGCAGAGCTGATAATTAGATGGTATTTAGGATCATTCTATCTTTTTGCAGCCAGTTTCCATACTGATTGGTCAGCAAAACAATTTTGATTTGGTAGGTGCTTAGCATGTCACAAGTAAAATTCTTTAAATAATTCTCTTCAATGGTTGGACCTTCCCCCAGATAATTCTTTTTTTTTTTTTTTCTGGTCTGGGGTAGTCTAGGCATAGAATACCCTACAATTTTCCCAGGAGAATCTAATGTGTAGTCAAGTAGTCCAGACAAAGAATAATGTGGTGCTACACAAATGAAAGTTCTGTGAGAGTAACATGTTGAACACATGATTTTAAAGGAAAACTAATTTGGACTATATTGAAGGGATAAACAACTTGAGATAAGGAAATTATTCACTCATTGATCAGATGAGTAACTATGATGTGTAGTGTTGGGCACTGAACTACGACACCAATCCAGGGAAGAAATAGAAGCAGCGCCAGAAGGAGAGCTGACTTTGCAGATACCAAGATCAGACAGGTAGTGCTATATGGGATTAGGAAAGGAAGGAGTCAAATGATACTCTGAAGTTTGTTTGCTAATGAATGAATGGAATAATCTAGCAAAAATTAAAAGGTAAAGACAATTTCAGGAACATTATGAATTCAGTTAGAATACATGAGACTTGAGACAAAGGCTTAATTTCCAAGAAGAAATGTCTAGCTGGCTTGGAGAAGAACTAGTTGAAATTTTTAAATAATTTTAAAAGCTGAAGTATAGATTTCAGAGTCATCCATGTATTGATTGAAACCATTGGAATGAGTTATAAATAAAATAGAATAGAGGGCTAAGGACTAAGATACAGAAAAAGAGGGAAGAGATGAGGAGATCATAGATGGAGGAGAGAATCAGGAACAAAAATACACCTGGAGAAACTACTGTATATTCCAATAAGGAACATAAGATTAATTTCAAACTCATATAGTGGCATCAGAAGTCAAGCACCTAGATGTGATCTGTACTTAATATTAAATATACAGATATGATTACTAAATGCTAGTTTCTTTTATTTGGCTTAACTAGCACTGTATTGATACAGGTTATAATGTACCATATTTACCCATGTATAACACGCACCTTTTAAAAAAAATTTGGGGCCAAAAACTGGCTACATCTTATACAGTGGTTGTAGATTTTTTTTACTTGCATTTCCCACTTGAGAAGCTGTATGAATTTTATGATGAGAAAAACTTGAGTTCAATAACTTTATGTAATACTTTTTTTCTCAAATTTTGGGCCCCCAAATGAAGGTACATCTTATACATGGGAGCATCTCATACATGGGGAAATATGGTAATTCCTATTGGCTAAATATGCACTAAGAAGTTAACAAGATAGCCAAGGGTTACTATCAATGACAAATAAATTGTGCAGAAATTTAATATAAATTTGGCATAATTGGAATAAACTGTGAACAGCCAAGAAATAAGAACATGTGCCAACTAGTCTGGAATTAAAATTCAAAAATAATATTGCTGTTTTTAATCAAGGGCTAAAACCCACCACATGACTAAAACATTGAGTTTAAGATGATAAGAGTTTTCTAATTGCATTTAGAGAATTTGAGGAACAATTTAATTGCCTAATTTCTACCTCCACCTAGAAAAATAAATTGGTAGACTGAGTCACTTTGAATCATCTTTTTATTAATTTAATCCATGGTATAGTAAATATAAGGTGCTGGGAATACCAAAAGATGATGGTTCTGGCACTAGCTCTGTTAACTCACTGTGAGATTCTTTGTGTCTAGTGTCTTTGCTTGCAAAAAATAAATTTTAAAAATGACTTAGAAAAAAGGCCATTTTTTTCCCTTATGACCTATAGAAGTTTACCTTGGCTTTGATAGTTAGAGTTTTTGTTTCTTATCTCTAGTATTTTTCATTATCTTATTACTCTTTTCTTAAATTTTTTTTTTAGGTACTGTGACTGGTTTTCTAAAGATGACAAAGAAATAACATTAACTTTATTAAATTATATTCAGTAGAATTTATTGAGCACTTATCTTAGGCTCAGCTACACAGGAAACATAAAAGAACTATCAGCCCTCGGTAAGCTATTCAAATATTTGGGGAAAACAAGATCAGTATTTTGGCTTTAGAAACCTGACTCCCATGTAAAAGTGGTTATGTAGGATGGGGTCTTATTAGAGAGGCATTGAAACCCAGAAGTAGAGGTTATTAGTTTTCTCAAACAGCAGAGAAAAATGTATAGCATGATAAAAGTTAGTTGGCATCTGTGTGTAGAAGTGGCTAAAGGGGAAAATGCTGCCATATTGTTTTCCTCTCTTCCTTCTAAAATACAGTTTCAAAGGTGCTATGCTGCTGACATATCTGACTCTGACCCATAATTCCAGTTTAGCTGAGGTACTCTGGCTTTTGAATGACACTTGTCTCCTTGTTTCAATGTCAAAAGTTAAATCATGGAAACATAACGAAGTGCAAGGAATTGATTAGTTGGGTTTATTTTTTCTCCATGGCTTAATGTACCCACACTAAAGCTACTTTGAGTGGAATCTTGCCACTTGCCTGTCTGCCTGCCCTCTTTCTGGCTTATACAAGTGTTATTTTTCCTCAGCTGCCATTGCCTTTTCAAGCTGAATATGCGTGCCACACATCCATGAGGCAATGTGGGCAACTGATCAGGAAAGGTCTTGGTACTTGCATTTAGAAATTTTTCAATAAACATAACAATTCAAGTACTCTTTCTAAGACTAAAAACAAATCCCTGGTGGGTTGTTGATAGACTTGTTATTAAAGGTTTTCCAAACTTTAATATGACTGATAACAAGAAATTGCAAATCTCTTCAAACTATTCTGTAAACATTTGGATAGGGCTTGAAATAAGAATACGGAATACATGCATTTCTCAGATCTGTTCTTTTTAGCTGGCTTTCATGTTACAAAATAAGCAACATATGTCGGCAGATCCAATTGACCTTCAAGCCAGAGTTTGAATATCTTAGGTGTATGTCACCTCATCTCTGGCTTTAATCTGCTGTAAGGAAGAGAAATATAATTATTAGCACATTGTTCTGTGCAACTGACAGAGCATCTGGTATTTTAGAAATGCTTTCGAGATGCCTAAAAATTGATTTGAAATTTGGTTGGAAGGGAGCCTGGAAAAGATACAACATTTTTATAGCATTAGTAATTAAGAGAAATCAGAAACAAGTTTGATCAGCACAAAGTTATAGCTGAAAATAATACACCTAATAATGATTAAGAAAAGAATTAATTTAAAAAATGATAACACATAAGGCTCCCTATAAATGATTATCCAACTCTCTTACTGATATAGACAATTTTAATTACATTTCTTTATTGCAACATCAATATCCACCTGACTATGGTAACTGAATTTCCATCATAGACTATTTTGTCTGAGTTTCCATTACAAAAAGTAATTTTTGAGGTTTACAATCTCAGATGTGTCAAATTGGCTCAGATTTTAACTTAGCATATGGTCTGTTGGTCCAGCTGCCATTATGTAAAGGGGAAAAAAAGTATTTGAAGTCTTTCAAGACAGCTTTGAATAAAAAATAAATGTATACAATTTTCATGCTTTTTTCCTCAATCTCCAGTCTAAAAGAAATGTGCAAAAGGGTCTATCATGTTCCAATACTAGTTTTGATCCAGATGAATGAAAAATATCTCTATTCATTTGAATGGGGATTATTGTCATAGCAAATATTTGAAAGGGAAGAAAAAGTCCAAGATTTTAACAAGAAAGACAAAAATACCAAGTTAGAAATGCTCATTTTGATCCATTCTCCAACATCAGAATAGTTCCTAGTATATTTCTAATACAACTAATAATTTCCCTAAACAATTTTGCATTCAATTTCAGAAATTTTAGAAGAAAAGTCTCAAAAATTTCCACTAAATTTAAAATTCTGGACTCTCATATATGTTTCATCCCTTATGTAATCTTTTTTATTAATAATGTACTTATTGAAAAAATTGAGGCACATTTTCAATTTGGTTTTTCTTGCAGACCAAATTCACAGCAGTGTTGACCTTGCTTTGTAAAGCACTTCCGTATTTGTGGCTGAGAAGGAGCTATACTGCTGCTTCACTGTTCATTGTGTATCTGTCTATTATACATGTTATAACAGATATGAGGGAATCAATTCTCTGTGCCATTGCTTTCCTCCCCTCGATTGTAATTGATGTACTTTTAGAAAATATAACATAATATTGAAACCAATTCTCTTCTTTCAAGAAACTTCAATATGTAAACTTGTAAGACTTTTTAAAACTGAAAAATCTCTGATGTTGACTTCAGTGCTCTACATTTTATACTGTTCATCTATATCTAATATATTATATGTGTGTATATATTAATAATATACCACTTTAACTGTGGGTGTATCATTAGTGTGAGGAAGGCAAACAACATCCAGTAACTACCCTTGAACTGTAAAACTAAAAAGTCCAAACACTTAAAAAACTTATGTAGGAGCAAGATGGCGACGGAGTAGGCGGACGTACCAACTTCCAACTCCCAGAACCAAAGTGGATTACAACTCAATTTTAAGAACCATCACCTGGATAAACCAACTTTGAACAAAACTAAGTGGACTCTTCAACCAAGGAACACAGAAGAAGCCACATTGAGACTGGTAGGAATAGCGAAAACGCGAAGAGGGCTGCCCAGCTCCCCGGAGCAAACGGCAGCCCGGAGAGACCCGTGTGGCGGGAGGAGAGTTTCGCGGAGAGGGAGGGACCTGGGTCCCAGGAACCAAGCCCCAGCCTGCAGTCCCAGAGCCAAGAAGAGGCGTTTGGACAGTTTTGAGCTGTGAAACAAGTGAGGGAGCTCCCAGGCCTACAGTGTGGAGTATTAGGTCCCTTCCTACTCTGCTGAGGGCTGCTTAAGGTCTTGGGGCGGCAGGACGCTGAAAGGCGGTTCTGTCGGCGTGGGCAGAGGCCAAGCCGGTGGGAGATCGGTCTAGCCCAGAGGGTCGGAGGGTAAGCGCGAGAGCGGTCCGGAAGCTGCGGGCCCGCCTTTAATCCCACTTACGGGGACAAAGCGGGAGGCCAGGAACAGGCAGACCCTGCGCAAGCCGGCCCTGACCACGGGGACCGGGCTAGGACCAGGGACGGGCAGGCGCTCGTGGCTGAGCTGACGCTACCAGTCCGCCCCCTCCCCCCGCCGCCCGCCGGAGAAACCGCGGTTGGCCAGTATACGTGCGCGAGCGGGCTCCGAGCGCGGGAACGGGGTGGACCCCGAGACAGGCGGAGGCTCGCAGCTGAGCCCACGGCTGCTATCCCCATCCGGCCAGAGAAACCCCGGATAGCGTTAATACGTGCACGAGCGGGCTCCGAACGCGGGGGCGGGGTAGAGTCCGGGACGAGCGGAAGTCCACAGCTCGGCGGAAGCCAGCAAACACGCCCGCCCCAATAAATCTTGGTTTCCGACCCTGCGCAAAGGGCCCTGGCCTCGAGGGCGGGGCTAAAGCTCCTGACGGGCAAAAGCTTACAGCTGAGAGCACGTCAAAAGCCCCGCCTAACCCGCGGAACTGTAGCGAGCAGGCTCCGACTGCTGGTTCTGGGCGGAAGTCCGGAAATAGGCTGGGTCCGCAGCTGAGGAAAGGTGCTCGCCTCTACCCTTGGTGCTAATCTTGTGGCTTCAGTGACAGCCCCTCCCACGGAGGAGAGGCAGAAATCACAGCAAAAGCCACAGTGGGCCGGCGCTGGCAACGCTCATACCCAACCACCCTAGGCGCCGGCAGAGGGGGTGGGGGGCCTGCAGATAGACCACACCTAGAGAACACAAAGGCAACACCTACTGGACTCCAGTGGCCACAACTTGCTTATACACAGAAAAAATGGGCAGGCAGAGGAATGCAAACCAAATGAATCAAGAGAAATCCCCAGAGAAGGACCTGAATGAACCAGATATAACCAAATTACCGGAAGCAGAATTTAGAATAATGATAGTTAGGATGTTCAAAGAAATTAGAGCAACAATGGATAGTCATTATGAACACCTAAATAAAGAGATAACAAGTATAAAAAATGAAATTGAAATAATAAAAAAGAATCAGACAGAAATGACAAATACAGTATAAGAACTGAAGACCACAATGGAAGGAATTAAAAGCAGGATGGATGACGCTGAGGATCGAATAAGCGAGTTAGAGGACACAATAAACAAAGGCACAGAAGCAGAGAAGAAAAAGGAAAAGAGACTTAAAAAATGTGAGGAAACTCTAAGGGAGCTTTGTGACAACATGAAGAGAAACAACATTCGCATCATAGGGGTGCCTGAAGAAGAGGAGAGAGGACAGGAAATGGAAACTTTGTTCAATCAAATTATAGCAGAAAACTTTCCTAAATTAAGGCTGGGAAACACTCCACACATTCAAGAAGCACACAGAACTCCATTAAGGAGAAACCCAAAAAAATCTACACCAAGACACATCATAGTTAAAATACCAAAGCTAATGGATAAAGAAAAAATTTTAAAAGCTGCTAGAGAAATAAAGACTATCACCTACAAAGGAGCCCCCATAAGGATGACATCGGACTTCTCAACAGAAACACTTGAGGCCAGAAGGGAATGGCAAGAAATAATCAAAGTAATGCAGAACAAGAACCTACAACCAAGACTACTTTATCCAGCAAGGCTAACGTTTAAATTGAAGGAGAAATAAAGAGCTTCCCAGAAAAAGAAAGCCTCAAGGAATTTATAAAAACCAAACCAATTCTGCAAGAGATACTAAGGGGCCTCTTGTGAACAGTTTAAAGGGAGGAAAGAATAGAGCAAAAGAAGAATACAGCTTTAAAGAATAAAATGGCAATAAACAACTACATATCAATAATAACCTTAAATGTAAATGGATTAAATGATCCAATCAAAAGACATAGGGTAGCTGCATGGATAAAGAAACAGGACCCATACATATGCTGTCTACAAGAGACACACCTTAAAATAAAAGATGTTCATAGACTGAAGGTAAAAGGATGGAAAAAAAATATTTCATGCAAAAGGAAATGAAAAAAAAGCAGGGGTAGCAATACTTATATCAGACAAAATGGACTTTAAAACAAAGGCTGTAGTAAGAGATAAAAGAAGACACTACATAATGATAAAGGGAACAATTCAACAGGAAGATATAACTATTGTAAATATCTATGCACCAAATATAGGAGCCCCGACATACATAAAGCAGACTTTGATGGATATAAAGGGCGAGATTAACAGCAATACTATCATAGTAGGGGATTTCAATACCCCTCTAACAACACTGGATAGATCCTCAAGAAAGAAAATTGATAAAGAAACAGCAGACTTAAAGGAGACACTAGATCAACTTGATTTAATAGATATCTTCAGAACTTTTCACCCTAAAGCAGTAGAATATACATTCTTCTCAAGCGCTCATGGTACGTTTTCTAGGATAGACCACATGTTAGGACACAAAAATGGTCTCAATAAATTTAAGAAGGTTGAAATCATATCAAGCATTTTCTCTGATCACAATGCCATGAAACTAGAAATTAACCACAAAAGAAAAACTGAAAAATACTCAAACACTTGGAAACTAAATAGCTTGTTAATAAATAATGAATGGATTAACAATGAGATCAAAGAAGAAATAAAAAAGTTTCTAGAAACAAATGATAATGAGCATACATCAACTCAAAATTTATGGGACACAGCAAAAGCAGTTCTGAGAGGGAAGTTTATTGCACTACAGGCATATCATAAGAAGCTAGAAAAAGCTCAAATAAGCAACTTGACCCTGCATCTAAAAGAACTAGAAAAACAACAACAAATAAAACCCAAGACAAGTAGAAGAAAGGAAATAATAAAGGTCAGAGCAGAAATAAATGACATAGAGGCTAAGGAAACAATACAGAGGATGAATGAAACAAGAAGCTGGTTCTTTGAAAAGGTAAACAAGATTGATGAACCTTTAACTAGACTCACCGAGAAAAAAAGAGAGAGGACTCAAATAAATAAAATTAGAAAGGACAGTGGAGAAATAACAACTGACACAACAGAAATACAAAGCATTCTAAGAAAATACTATGAAGAACTATATGCCAAAAAATTAGACAATCTTGGTGAAATGGAAAAATTTCTTGAATCATATAACCTTCCAAAAATCAATCTGGAAGAATCAGAACACCTAAACAGACCAATTACAGCAAATGAGATCGAAACAGTTATCAAAAAACTCCCAAAAAAGAAAAGTGCTGGGCCTGATGGCTTCACAAGTGAATTCTATCAAAAATTCAAAGAAGAACTAACTCCTATTCTCCTGAAGCTATTTCAAAAAATTCAAGAGGAAGGAAGAATTCCAAACTCCTTTTATGAGGCGAGCATAATTCTGATCCCAAAACCGGGCAAAGACAACACAAAGAAAGAAAATTATAGGCCTATATCCCTGATGAATTTAGACGCTAAAATTCTCAACAAAATATTAGCCAACCGGATCCAGCAATATATGAAAAAAATCATACACCACGATCAAGTGGGATTTATTCTGGAGAGGCAAGGCTGGTTCAATATTCGCAAATCAATCAATGTGATTCACCACATAAACAAAAGGAAGGACAAAAATCACATGATAATTTCAATAGATGCAGAAAAGGCATTTGATAAAATCCAGCACCCATTCATGCTCAAAACTCTCAGTAAAGTGGGAATACAGGGATCATTCCTTAACATGATAAAGGCCATCTACGATAAACCGACAGCAAACATCATACTAAATGGACAAAGATTAAAAGCAATCCCCTTAAGATCAGGAACCAGGCAGGGTTGCCCACTTTCACCACTCTTATTCAACATAGTTCTGGAAGTCCTAGCTACAGCAATCAGACAAGAAGAAGAAATAAAAGGCATACAAATTGGAAAAGAAGAAGTAAAACTGTCATTATTTGCAGATGATATGATATTGTATATTGAAAACCCTAAAGTCTCAGTCAAAAAACTACTGGACCTGATAAATGAATTCAGCAAGGTGGCAGGATATAAAATTAATACTCAGAAATCAGAGGCATTTCTATACACCAACAATGAAATATCAGCAAAAGAAATTAAGGAAACAATCCCCTTCACTATTGCAGCCAAAAAAATAAAGTACCTAGGAGTAAATTTAACCAAGGAGGTTAAGGACTTGTACTCAGAAAATTATAGAACATTGATAAAAGAAATCAAGGAAGATACAAACAAGTGGAAGCACATACCGTGCTCATGGCTAGGAAGAATAAACATCATTAAAATGTCTATATTACCCAAAGCAATTTATAAATTCAATGCAATACCAATTAAAATACCAATGACATACTTCAAAGATATAAAACACATATTCCAAAAATTTATATGGAACCAAAAAAGAACACGAATAGCCTCAGCAATCTTAAAAAGAAAAAATAAAGCAGGAGGTATCACTCTTCCTGATATCAAGGTTTACTACAAGGCCATTATACTCAAGACAGCCTGGTACTGGCATAAGAACAGGCACATAGATCAATGGAACAGAACAGAGAACCCAGAAATAAACCCACAGCATTATGGACAACTGATATTTGACAAAGGAGGAAAGAACATACAATGGAGTAAAGACAGCCTCTTTAACAAATGGTGTTGGGAAAATTGGACATCTACCTGCAATAAAATGAAACTAGACCATCAACTTACACCATTCACAAAAACAAACTCAAAATGGATAAAAGACTTAAATGTAAGCCATGAAACCATAAGCATCTTAGAAGAAAACATAGGCAGCAAGCTCTCCGACATATGTTGCAGCAGTATATTTGCCGATTTATCTCCACGGGCAAATGAAATAAAAGACAAGATAAACAAATGGGACTATATCAAACTAAAAAGTTTTTGCACAGCTAAAGACAATAGGAACAGAATAAAAAGACAAACCACACAATGGGAGAACATATTTGACAGCACATCTGATAAGGGGTTAATAACTAAAATTTATAAAGAACTTATAAAAAGCAACACCAGGAAGACAAACAACCCAATCAAAAAATGGGCAAAAGAAATGAATAGAAATTTCTCCAAAGAGGACATACAGATGGCCAATAGGCATATGAGAAAATGCTCAACATCACTAATCATTAGAGAAATGCAAATTAAAACCACAATGAGATATCACCTCACACCAGTCAGAATGGCACTTATCAGCAAAACAACACAGAATAAGTGCTGGCGAGGATGTGGAGAAAACGGAACCCTCCTGCACTGCTGGTGGGAATGCAGACTGGTGCAGCCACTGTGGAAAACAGTTTGGAGATTCCTCAGAAAATTAAAAATCGAACTGCCTTTTGACCCAGCTATCCCACTTTTAGGAATATACCCTAAGAACACCATAGCACTGTTCGAAAAGAAGAAATGTGCCCCCATGTTCGTGGCAGCATTGTTCACAATAGCGAAGATCTGGAAACAGCCCAAGTGTCCGTCAGAAGACGAGTGGATTAAAAAGCTTTGGTACATATATACTATGGAATACTACTCAGCCATAAGAAACGATGACATCGGATCATTTATAACAAAATGGATGTACCTTGATAACATTATACGGAGTGAAATAAGTAAATCAGAAAAAAAGAAAAACTGAGAACAGCACGATTACATACATAGGTGGGACATGAAAGTTTGGGTATGAGACATGGACAAGAGAGTGGTGGTTATGGGATGGGGGGAGGGAGGGAAGAATGGGATAGGGAGGAGGGGAGGGACGCAGGGAAAACCAGATTGAAGGTGACAGAGGACAATTTGACTTTTGGTGATGGGTATGCAACACAATTGAATGATAAGATAACCTGGAGATGTTTTCATTGTACATATGTACCCTGATTTATGGATGTCACCCCATTAGAATTAATAATAATAAAATATATATATAAAAAAAAAAAACTTATGTAAAACTAAGGAATTAATGCTGCTTCTGAATGCAGCATTTAGGATGTGAAGTACACCTATTATGAACTCATAATCTCAAAGTGTTTGCTATATTCTGCAATATCAAATGAATTAAGGCACAGTCATCAACAAAATTCCAGTTCAATCAAAATTTGGAGGAAAGGATATCTCACCCAATTACCTACCTACCCACCCCACACTTGCCACCTACACCCTTATATGTACACACATAAGTATAGTGACAAAAAGTCAGATTACTATTTTATGAAGAAGCCCATATAAATTTAGTGATGCTCTTTGACTCAGACTATGTGCGGTAAATATCTGGAGAAGGTTAGAAGATTTGTGAGTTGTGGCCTTCACTCTGTAACAGTCACAGTTTAAAAACTCAGAATATATAGCTTTGACTAGTGTACATAGCTGGTGTGTATTATTCATGCTTTTCAATACCCGGCTCCTGTTTTACAGTACAAAGAGCTATGAGTTTCATAGTGATGATTATCTCCTGCATCTAAAACACTTACTGTTTTTCAAAGACCAGATATAAACAGATGTAAAAAATAGGGTCTTACCCTCAAGTCACCAGCAATTCAATAACTGGTCAGAGTGAAGGGTCGATATAGCAGAGAGATTTTTCAAGGGATAAAATTTCTCCACCACTTACAGGTGGAGGTCCTTTAACTGGAGTGATATATTACTCATAGTTTCTCCTGGGGGAGGGGCAGTGTGGGGAGAAATAAAAAGTCATATGAAGAGAAACTCTTCAAAAATCTGTTGAAACATTTATCATTATTAAACATGTTCATCCTTGAGTAATTTGACACAGAGGAAGAAATTAGGCTTGCTGACATTTGTCTAAGAGAATTACCTAAACAGGAAAGGAGGAGGCAGAGAATAAAAGATAAATCTGATGGAAAAAGAATAGATTCTATTTTTCAAACAAATATAAGCCATTGTTCTGCCTATTTTTCAGGTAAAGCTTTCAATTAGCATGGATAATCAGAAAAATGATTTGCATATTTAATTTTAAATAGTAATTTATAACCTTAATATCCCAACAAAGTATATCTAGTCTAATTTTTAAAATACTATGAAACCTCCTATGATAAAAAGCATTTATAAAAACACAGTTTTTCATAAACATGGTGTTTGTCTCTCTAGCTCCAATATTCACATGAATTGTTCTCTTTGCACACATTACAATTTCAATATGGAAATGTAACTGTTTATAAGGAGAAAGAGCAACTATTTTAGAAAGCCATTTAAAAATAAATACTTGACCCTACACTTTATTAAAATTTAATATATATGGTTTTGCTGGAAAGAATACAATATGGGATTTTTAACTTTTATTTTATTTTAATAACAGTTTCTTTATGCTTTAACTTTAGGGAAGATAAATACCCAAGTTCTTTTCCCATAAAAAAAAAACTTAAATGTTGACTGTGGTACTAAGAATCGACAAAATCCAGTTGCCAAAATGATTAGTGAATTAAAGGAATGAAAAAGAAAGAAATGTAAAGAAAAGAAAAAAGAGAAGGGAAGGGGAGGGGAGGGAAGGGAAGGGAAGGGAAGAAAATGGAAGAAAAGGGAAGGGAAGGGAAGGGAAGGGAAGGGAAGGGAAGGGAAGGGAAGGGAAGGGAAGAGAAGGAAAGAGAAGAGAAGAGAAAAGAAAAGAGACATTTTAGCTTCCATTTCTGTTCCATGCCACACCAGAATGCTTACATATAAACACATTTGATTTAATCCAGACCTTTTAGGTAAGGTGTGCCTTCCCTCACGAGTCTTAAATGAGGAAGCTGAGACTCAAAAACTCAGTATCTGTCCAAAGTCACAAAGCTCAAAAACCAAGATCAGAAAACCTTAGTTGAAATCCACTGAAGCACAGCCTGAAGCAAGGTGACCCTGAATTGAGAGCTTGGAATTCAGAGTTGGTAACTATCAAAAAGAGAGGCACCTTTGGTTTGAACAAGGATATTTGGCTGAAGACAGCAATCAGCAAGGGGGCTGCTTTGGAGTCCTCACACTTATTTTCTGAAGAACAAAAGCAGAGTCTCTACCCATTTTGTCATTCACATTCTTTATATCTTCTTTCATCGATAAGATGCAAATTTAGGGGTGGTTTTGAAAACTGCCTTGAAGAAGTCTTAAAAATAAATGGATCTGACTGGTTTCTTGGAGTATTTATAGGGTTCTATTGTTTCTGATGAAGTCAGGTTCACTAGAGTTTAGTGGGACTTGTTTCCATGGAGATAATATCTAAAAGTCCTCAGCTCCCAGATTGAACATTTCTTAAAAGGTGTGGCTCCCTCAACTTCCCTTTTCCTAGCCCTAATCCAGCAGTGTCCATGCTTCAGCCCCTGCTCTGCAGTCTCAGTATGGCTGAATCCCAACCTTCTTTCTGTGAGTGCCAGCACTGCAAAAAGGAATTTCTACTAAATTATCTGGAAAATTCTGTGGAAATAAAGGGTCAGAGGAAGAAGTTGACCAGGTCTTTATCATCCAGTATTGCAGCAAACTTGACATTAACAGACTGTAAGTGACAGACATATCACTGGGATCAAGGTTAGAGATTCCTGGGTGGCTTGAAGGCTCTGAGCTTTAATAAAGGAAAACATTTCATAAGAGAGAAAGAATATATATTCAGTATCAATTAGGAAGTATATTTTGCAAAACTTTCCATTCTATAGTGTAATTATGGAATATATATTTAAATGACTAGCCATTTAATCCAGTAACAAATTATTAGCCTTATGAAATTGTGTGGTCCTTTTATAGGTGAAAAAATTGCTAAGACAAAAATATTACCATGTGTTTGTTGGGTTCATGTAAGTTCCTTTCAGACTAGAAAATATCCCAATTATTAACCCAAGATTAATCCTATTCTTTCTATTCACTGCTTGCTGTAATGCCAGCTGATGAGTGTCATAACTGCCAGCTTAGATAAAATACTCCTGAGCAACGCCCAAATATGCCAAATATTGCAGACGACAGTTGTGAGCTTTTCTGCCTGCTTATCTGTCTGCCTTCAATGTGACCCTAAATTAGGCCTCAGAAGGTATAGTGTTTAATACAGATTCTGGGCACAATATACCTTCTCACAATTAGTTGAAAGTGCTGTTTTGTAATTAAAGGGTGAAGTGGGGCATGATGAACATATGGAAAAGGAGATCCTTAATAAGTGATGGAGCCTTCAAAAGAAATTGCTAATTAGTATGCATTTGATGTGCACTATACCAATTTGAAGACTTTGCCTTGAATAAATTGCTATGTTGGGTGTTCGAAGGAGTGGTGAGATTAGCATTTACAAAGGGGGCAATTTTCTGTCTTCTTGACTCTGTTAAATGGAGGAAATAACTTCCAAGACTGGAGCAGTAGTTAGCCCATCAATCATTCTCACAGCTGGAAACTGGGGATCCCAAATGTGGAGATCAGTTAATCCGTCAGCTAATAAGTTCATAGTGGCACCATATGGTGCAGGGCCACTCCACACTGGGACAAGGATATAACTGTTTACACAGGCATGCTGCTTTCTCAGGTAGCTCCCTGCTGACAGAACCCTTTGTTCTGAAGGATCAATTTACTTTGCACAGTAAATTGACTGAATTGATCAGTTCAGAGCATATAATTGTTGGCTAATCCTGTGGAATCATGTCCCATCCCTGTGAGAGGGACAAAAGGGTGTTGCCCATGGCCTGGTCTGGGGCACCATCCTGGGGCTATTCTCATCATACAAGCTGGATACTGATTAAAGGCCGGGTGGATGGTAGATATGTACTAACCATTGACTTCAAACACCAAAGGGTAGAGAAAACTGCAATGCTAAGAAGAGCTTTTCAGAGTGTCTTCACTCAACTGGAACCACAACTTAACTTGAAATTAGAAACAGTCCAAGAGATTTAAGTGCAGACTGTTTTTCAACTACTCATCTAGAAGAATGAAGAGGTATCATATCACTCCATATTCAAATCTAATAAGTAACTGCAGTCATGCTTATTTCTAAATCTACCAACTTTAAAGGGGGGAGGGGCAAGAAGTTAAGAAAGAAAAAGAAGAAGTTTAACAGAAAGAGCCAGAAAATCATGGAAACTGTGAGTTAAGTGAGAAATACGGGCAACCGCTGTTACGCTGTGTATGGGAAAATGCACCAGGGCTTTTCAGAGCAAAAGAGAGCACAAGCTTCCCATCTCTGTACATTGGTGTGAACCCTGCCGCTTTGTCCGACAGACGTGTTTGATCTGACTTTGTTTCTTCCTTCACACATAAAAAAATAAAAGAAGAAATAAAATGAAAAAATCCACCAATAGAGATAAATGTTGGACATAGTTCCTTTTAACTGAAGGTTTTCTTCAATAGCTAGTGTCAATAGGATCATTTCACATCAATGGTTTGAAAAGAATTGTGTTCAATAGTAACTGAAGACATTTGGAGTTGCTTAGAGGACATTTACTTATTAAGAGTTTGAAGAGTAATGAACTTTATGCAACCACACCAAGAGTTTTCACCAATTAGGGAGCTATTGATTTCTTTACTTATTTTATTGAAAATATCTGATATTAATATAATAATGAGAAATAGCAGCAGTTTTTGATTTGACAATATGTGGAATCTTACAGGTTATCTAGGTTTTCTTTTCTTTAAAGCAATCCATAGAAAGAAACATACAATTTAATGGCAATTGATGTATTTCACCATAAAGATCTAAAATTAACAATTCACAAGAATCACCAGCATACCTTCTCAAATTCCTATGTATCTATAATTTTTCCCCATGTAATTTTGCATTTGTATTGTACCACAATCACAGTATCCAGGATCTGTAGCATTATTTTAAAGCAAAACCAATGATCTTTTGTATATTTTATATTAGGAACTGCCAAAATGAGAATAAAATATAAATAATGCTGTAGAAGCACTTTTATATTAAACTTGTGAAATGAAAAAGGCAGAAAATGTAAATTGTATAAGAAAAACATCATAAGTGGGAGTCTAATGTGAAAGCACTCTGCCAAAAGAACTCTTTTTTTAGAGCACAAAAGGCCTGTTGTGATTTTTGGTAAAATTTTCTCTCAAGTGTTGTCAAATTGGAATCGTCCTCACCATAGATTGCACATGAGGCAATCTTGAAATCTTTCTGAGTCATTCATGTGCCAAATTTTTATTTATTTAAATAAAAGCTACCCAAGTGCACATTCTGAAGTTTATTAAACTCCCAGGCTCTGAATTACCAAGATCAAATCCATCGCCTTTGCCCTGTCCTGAATGTTGCCAAATCTTCACATCACCCGCTCCGCAGCACTTATGCACTGCAGAGGTAATACCGGAGTGCTTGTATTCTAAAGGATAAAAATCATAGTCATTAAAATACATGTTTTATTTTGCCCATTCATAGAAGATTCTATAATTAAAATTGAGTAAAACTTTATAAATTTCAATTTTTTTCATCTTTAATAATATTTTAAAGCATAGGACTGGGTTTAAAGAGGCAATAAAAATTACATTTCACCAAAATGTTGTCCAGGAGTGTCCTAACTTTTCAGAGCAATTTTTGAATTCATTATCTCAAAATCTATATAAAATCTTCCACATATTTAACCTTTTTATTTTTTTACATTAGCAAAAGTAAAGAACCTAGGGAAAATATGTGCTTTCTTCTTCCCTTTGTTACCACTGACCTTCAACTCCCTGGGCCTTTCTCAATGAAGACAAAGAAACCTTCCCTCCTGTCTCATTATAGAATGTCCTCTTACAGGCTCTATCTCTTCAATACATCATTAGATGTGTTTTCTTTCTTCTGTAGTTTCAGACTAAAGAAATGCCTATTCAAAGGCTTTAGAAATCTGCTGGGTTTTCAGAACTCGCGTTGGGTGTGTGGGTTGATCAGTAGAGTTCTTCATACACTAAGATGGGCAAAGGTCAAGACCTTGGGTAATTTCTCTTTCTGATTGCACCAACTTCTCTACCCACCCATCTAAAATATATGATAGTTCCCTTCCTTACTTTATTTTTATCTCTTTAGTCTTAATCCCTATTTATCATATTACATAATTTACTTTGTTCACTTCTCCAAACATAAACCATATGAGGATACAGATTTTTATTTATTTTTTACTTCTGTGCCTTAGTATCTTGAATAGTACCTGACACCTAGTAAGCCCTCAAAATTATTTTTGAATGAACAAATGAATGAAATTAACCTACAATCATTGTTTGAAATCTTGGAACAAATTACATAATGCAAAAATGAAATTAAATATACTAATTTCTTTCAATGAAGTAAATTATTTTAAAAGATTATTTCAAGTCTTTGCAGATTTTCTCTACTCTCAATTATGTAAAAGTTTATTTTTCAGATTTTGGATTATCTGTAATTTTTAACAATTGCTGGGTAAGGATGGAAACAGAAAAAGTAGAAAAGAGTGATATCCTTTATTCACTTGGTAAATGTTTTAGTTAATGATTGGATATAATGCAGAAACTGACACGTAGTAATAGGTTTGGGTATAACCATGCATTTAATTTCATCCAAATAATAGTCTTATTTCTATCACTATAAGTTGCTAGCATTTGGGACTTTGGTATAGAAAGTTTAAGGTTTTAAATACCAAACTTTTAATAAGGACCACGTATCAAATTTATTATAGTTACTTATGTGTAATAGGTTACACAAAATCTTTTTTCTTTTAAAAGTTTGTGTTTGATAGAATGGCATGTTGGAGCCAGCTCTTACCAATTTACGAGAGCTTTTATTATGTAAAAGCTCATCCAAACGCCACACTTAGTGACATCAAATTGAGATACTGAAATTGGCCATAGAGGGGAGAACCTCAAAAATTAAAAATGCTACAAATAGGAGTTATTACCAGTACATTTCTAATCCTATCTGAATCTGATGAAACTAAAAACTAGCAAATACACTACTAAACAAAATATACAAGTTTTTAGTGTAAAATGTTTTTGATTCATCTTAACCCGCAAAACAACACTAGAAAGATTTCCCAACTTCCTCACCCATCTAGTTCCTCTTTTCCTATCAAGCCAAGAGGAAGACATTCAAGTATTACACCAGATGAAAAGATTTGCTGTACAAACTATTTTTCCAGGTGTCCAATGTACTTATATGTTGAATGATGGTGGTATAGAGGCAATAAATATTAATCCAAGGAAAAGTAAAAAGCTGTTTTATTACTCCCTTTGAAATGCGTGACGTCAGCCTGTCCGGAGAACTTCGTGCCGCACCCTTCTTCCTGGTACTTCTGTACAGAATTATTCAGAAGTGAACAGAGAAATGGGAAGTTGCTTCTGATTCACTTGCAAAAGTGGTGTGAGTAATACATTTGTGTAAATTGTACTGCTGGGAACCATGAGAGTCTGACTAATCAGGGGGAAAATACTTTACTAGGGTAATAAAAACTAGCATATTTAAAAAATAATAAAACAAGCTATGAAGGTCTAAGTTTTGTGCTTCACTTGGAAGATGTGTTTAAGGGAACTGTATAATTTCTTGAACAAAAATATATAACTCATATGTTTGAATTACTTGTTTTTTTTAAACTTGTTTTTTATTTATGGATGCTCATATGTTTTAATGCTTCTTGTTCCTTAAAATGTCTTAATTTGTGGGTAAAATGTGTTAGAAAAATATCAGAGCAAAATAATATTTGTAAAGATGAAGATACTTATACAAGAAAATGATGTAAACATGTTCTCAACATGTTTTTAGCTTAAAAAATCAAGATTATTTCATTGATTTTTAAATATTGATCAAAGATTTAAAAGATGTATTTATACACTAAGACATAATAGAACCTTAATGTAAAAAAAAACAACTTAGAAATTATTTGACCCTTGTAAGTAAGTGTAAACATGCATGTTAATACTCACCACCCCAGGTGTCCATGTAGATATCACTAGTTGACAACATTCTTTCCCACTGTCCTCAAATTGGATTTCACATCATGGGTAACTCAATGCTTCAAGTGGTCACTAACAATTGTCAGGAATAACATAAAACATGAAACTGATTTACCAAACCTAATTTTGGTGAACTCTTTCATTTTATAGTTTTTGTACTATACTAAGCTAAAGAAAACTACCTTATCTAGTTATAAACACACACTTGTTAGATAAAATGCTTTAAAGGAATTTTAAAATGTAAGGCTGAGTTTTAAAGAAAGAAAAGAAATTCTCAGAAATCAGAAATGAAGAAACTTGAAGACAGATATATATATTTTTATTAGTTGACACTATGTTAGGCCAAAGAGTTTTCATTATAAACATTATTATTAAGATCTCTAGTATAAATACTCTAGCAGCTTCAAGATATGTGTCTTCAGACTCATCAGAAGTGTGGTACTAAAACTAAATGTGCTGCATAAATTTAGTATCCTACAACAACTCCATCCTGTGGGAAAGAGAGTTGTGAAATTTTTACCCACACACCTAGGTAAATGAATGCAAAAATGAGTACCATAAAAGATAATATCTCCAACTCTTCTCCACACATGGGTTTGTAATCTGAATTATGCTTCCTGCATTACTGTGAAATTTCATGAAAAGATTAAGGTAAACCCTCAAAACCAATAGAACTTCTGAGGTGCTTAGGAGAAACTAACACAAAAATATTGAATTTGGAAATTTCCAAAATCAAGAGTGCAAAAATATTCCCTTAAAAAACAAGAAAACGGGTATACAATCAAAAGTCTTAAATTATATAGCATATAATTTACCATGAGAGAAAATAGGCAGAGCCAAAATAGAAAAATAGCACTCCAAGACCTTGAATTAATAAAACAAACTGAAAGAAACCACAGAACATTAGGTTTAAAACATTAAATTAAAAAATGAGTAAAACACTACAGTGAAAGAACACACTATGAAAGAAATGTTGAATTTGAATTTGAAAAAGACACAAATTGAACTTCTAGAAATAAAAAATGGTCACTTAATTTAAAAATTCAGTTAGATGGGTTGAAAGTTACTAGAGGGAGATTATGTGAACCAAGAGATATATCTGAGAAAATTATTCAAAATATAACTCAGAGAGTCAAAGAGTTTAAAAACACACAAATTAAAATATATGGAGCACAGGCTAAGAAAGTTGAAAATATATCTCATAGAAATTCCAGAAGGAGTCAATAGAGAGAACTACAAAAAGGTAATATTCAAAGATTATGGATAAGCATTTGAAAAAAATACAAAAAGCCCTGGCCTAGCCGCTGAGCTCAGTAGTAGAATGTCAGCCTGGTGTGTGGAAGTCCTGGTTTGATTCCCAGTCAGGTCACACAGAGAAGCCACCATCTGCTTCTCCTTCCCATGCCCTTTCCCTTCCGGCTATTTCCCCACCCACACCAATGGTTGATCTATTCCAGTGTGTTGACCCCAGGCACTGAGGGTGTCTTTGCAAAGCCTCTTCCTCAGGTGCTAAAAATAGCTCAGTTGTGAGCTAGGGCCTAAGATAGGCAGAGCACCAGCTCCAGATGTGGGTTGCTTGGTGGATCCTGGTCAGGGCACATGCAGGAATCTGTCTCTCTATTTCCCCTTCTCTCACTTAAATAAAAATAAATAAAAAAAGTATTATGAGCACTTGGAATAAAAAAGTACAATTAACCCCAGGTATAATAAATGTGTGTGTGTCTATATATATATATGGACATACATATAGAGAGAGAACTTAAAACATCAAAGACAAAAAAGTTTGTTTTTTTTTTTTTTTTATTCAACTAATTTTTTTTTTAATTAACTTTAATGGGGTGACACCAATAAATCAGGGTACATATGTACAATGAAAACATCTCCAGATTATCCCATCATTCAATTGTGCTGCATACCCATTACCCAAAGTCAAATTGTCCTCTGTCACCTTCTATCTGGTTTTCCCTGTGTCCCTCCCCTTCTCCCTATCTCACCCTCCCCTCCCTCCCCCCATCCCGTAACCACCACACTCTTGTACGTGTCTCGTAGTCTCACTTTAATGTCCCACCTATGTATGAAATCATGCTGTTCTCAGTTTTTCTTTTTTTCTGATTTACTTATTTCACTCCGTATAATGTTATCAAGGTACATCCATTTTGTTATAAATGATCCGATGTCATCATTTCTTATGGCTGAATATTGTTCCATAGTATATATATACCAAAGCTTTTTAATCCACTCGTCTTCTGACGGACACTTGGGCTGTTTCCAGATCTTCGCTATTGTGAACAATGCTGCCACAAACATGGGGGCGCATTTCTTCTTTTCGAACAGTGTTATGGTGTTCTTGGGGTATATTCCTAAAAGTGGGATAGCTGGGTCAAAAGGCAGTTCGACTTTTAATTTTTTGAGGAATCTCCAAACTGTTTTCCACAGTGACTGCACCAGTCTGCATTCCCACCAGCAGTGCAGAAGGGTTCCCTTTTCTCCACATCCTCGCCAGCACTTGTTCTGTGTTGTTTTGCTGATGAGCGCCATTCTGACTGGTGTGAGGTGATATCTCATTGTGGTTTTAATTTGCATTTCTCTAATAATTAGTGATGTTGAGCATTTTTTCATATGTCTTTTGGCCATCTGTATGTCTTCTTTGGTAAAATTTCTATTCATTTCTTTTGCCCATTTTTTGATTGGATTGTTTGTCTTCCTGGTGTTGAGTTTTATAAGTTCTTTATAAATTTTGGTTATTAACCCCTTATCAGACGTGCTCTCGAATATGTTCTCCCATTGTGTAGTTTGTCTTTTTATTCTGTTCTTATTGTCTTTAGCTGTGCAAAAGCTTTTTAGTTTGATGTAGTCCCATTTGTTTATCTTGCCTTTTATTTCATTTGCTCGTGGAAATAAATCGGCAAATAAATTGCTGCTACAGATGTCGGAGAGCTTGCTGCCTATGTTTTCTTCTACGATGCTTATAGTTTCATTGCTTATGTTTAAGTCCTTTATCCATTTTGAATTTGTTTTTGTGCATGGTGTAAGTTGATGGTCTAGTTTCATTTTTTTGCAGGTAGATGTCCAATTTTCCCAACACCATTTGTTAAAGAGGCTGTCTTTACTCCATTGTATGTTCTTTCCTCCTTTGTCAAATATCAGTTGTCCATAAAGCTGTGGGTTTATTTCTGGGTTTTCTTTTCTGTTCCATTGATCACTGTGCCTGTTCTTATGCCAGTACCAGGCAGTCTTGAGTATAATGGCCTTGTAGTAAACCTTGATATCCGGAAGAGTGATGCCTCCTGCTTTATTTTTTCTTTTTAAGATTGCTGAGGCTATTCGTGTTCTTTTTTGGTTCCATATAAATTTTTGGAGTATGTTTTCTATATCTTTGAAGTATGTCATTGGTATTTTAATTGGTATTGCATTGAATTTATAAATTGGTTTGGGTAATATAGACATTTTAATGATGTTTATTCTTCCTAGCCATGAGCACGGTATATGCTTCCACTTGTTTGTATCTTCCTTGATTTCTTTTATCAATGTTTTATAATTTTCCGAGTAAAAGTCCTTAACCTCCTTGGTTAAATTTACTCCTAGGTATTTTATTTTTTTGGCTGCAATAGTGAAGGGGATTGATTTTTAATTTCTTTTGCTGACAGTTCATTGTTTGTATATAGAATTGCCTCTGATTTCTGGGTATTAATTTTATATCCTGCCACCTTGCTGAATTCATTTATAAGGTCCAGTAGTATTTTGACTGAGACTTTAGGGTTTTCTATATACAATATCATATCATCTGCAAATAGTGACAGTTTTACTTCTTCTTTTCTAATTTGGATGCCTTTTATTTCTTCTTTTTGTCTGATTGCTGTAGCTAGGACTTCCAGAACTATGTTGAATAAAAGTGGTGAAAGTGGGCAACCCTGCCTGGTTCCTGATCTTAAGGGGATTGCTTTTAATTTTTGTCCATTAAGTATGATGTTTGCTGTGGGTTTGTCGTAGATGGCCTTGATCATGTTAAGGAATGTTCCTTGTATTCCCACTTTATTGAGAGTTTTAAGCATGAATGGGTGCTGGATTTTATCAAATGCCTTTTCTGCATCTATTGAAATTATCATGTGATTTTTGTCCTTCCTTTTGTTTATGTGATGAATCACATTGATTGATTTGCGAATATTGTACCAGCCTTGCCTCTCCAGAATAAATCCCACTTGGTCATGGTGTATGATTTTTTTCATATATTGCTGAATCCGGTTGGCTAATATTTTGTTGAGAATTTTAGCGTCTAAATTCATCAGGGATATAGGCCTATAATTTTCTTTCTTTGTGTTGTCTTTGCCCAGTTTGGGGATCAGAATTATGCTCGCCTCATAAAAGGAGTTTGGAAGTCTGCCTTCCTCTTGAATTTTTTGAAATAGCTTGAGGAGGATAGGAGTTAGTTCTTCTTTGAATTTTTGATAGAATTCACTTGTGAAGCCATCAGGCCCAGGACTTTTCTTTTTTGGGAGTTTTTTGATAACTGTTTCAATCTCCTCTGTTGTAATTGGTCTGTTTAGGTGCTCTGATTCTTCCAGATTGATTTTTGGAAGTTTATATGATTCAAGAAATTTGTCCATTTCATCTAGATTGTCAAATTTTTTGGCATAGAGTTCTTCATAGTATTTTCTTACAATGCTTTGTATCTCTGTTGTATTAGTTGTAATTTCTCCAGTGTCCTTTCTAATTTTATCTATTTGAGACCTCTCTCTTTTTTTCTTGATGAGTCTAGTTAAGGGTTCATCAATCTTGTTTACCTTTTCGAAGAACCAGCTTCTGGTTTCATTGATCCTCTGTATTGTTTCCTTAGCCTCTATGTCATTTATTTCTGCTCTGATCTTTATTATTTCCTTCCTTCTACTTGTCCTGTATTTTATTTGTTGTTGTTTTTCAAGTTCTTTTAGCTGCAGGGTTAAGTTGCTTATATGTTCTTTTTCTAGCTTCTTATGATATGCCTGTAGTGCAATAAACTTCCCTCTCAGAACTGCTTTTGCTGTGTCCCATAAATTTTGAGTTGACGTATGCTCATTATCATTTGTTTCTAGAAACTTTTTTATTTCTTCTTTGATCTCAATGTTAATCCATTCATTATTTAATAACATGCTATTTAGTTTCCAAGTGTTTGAGTATTTTTCAGTTTTTCTTTTGTGGTTGATTTCTAGTTTCATGGCATTGTGATCAGAGAAAATGCTTGATAGAATTTCAATCTTCTTGAATTTATTGAGATCATTTTTGTGTCCTAACATGTGGTCTATCCTAGAAAACGTACCATGAGCGCTTGAGAAGAATGTATATTCTACTGCTTTAGGGTGAAAAGTTCTGAATATATCTATTAAATCAAGTTGATCTAGTGTATCCTTTAAGTCTGCTGTTTCTTTATTGATTTTCTTTCTTGTGGATCTATCCAGTGTTGTTAGTGGGGTATTGAAATCCCCTACTATGATAGTATTACTGTTAATCTCGCCCTTAATGTCCATCAAAGTCTGCTTTATGAATGTCAGGGCTCCTATATTTGGTGCGTAGATATTTATAATAGTTATATCTTCCTGTTGAATTGTTCTCTTTATCATTATGTAGTGTCCTTCTTTATCTCTTACTACAGTCTTTGTTTTAAAGTCCATTTTGTCAGATATAAGTACTGCTACCCCGGCTTTTTTTTCATTTCCATTTGCATGAAATATTTTTTTCCATCCTTTTACCTTCAGTCTATGAGCATCTTTTGTTTTAAGGTGTGTCTCTTGTAGACAGCATATGTATGGGTCCTGTTTTTTATCCACGCTGCTACCCTATGTCTTTTGATTGGATCATTTAGTCCATTTACATTTAAGGTTATTATTGATATGTAGTTGTTTATTGACATTTTATTCTTTAAAGCTGTATTTTTTTTTTTTTTGCTATATTCTTTTCTTCCTTTGAACTGTTCACACTAGGCCCCTTAAAATCTCTTGCAGGATTGGTTTGGTTTTAATGAATTCCTTGAGGTTTTCTTTGTCTGGAAAGCTCTTTATTTCTCCCTCAATTTTAAACGTTAGCCTTGCTGGATAAAGTAGTCTTGGTTGTAGGTTCTTGTTCTGCATTACTTTGATTTTATCTTGCCATTCCATTCTGGCCTCAAGTGTTTCTGTTGAGAAGTCCGATGTCATCCTAATGGTGGCTCCTTTGTAGGTGAGAGTCTTTTTTTCTCTAGCTGCTTTTAAGATTTTTTCTTTATCTATTAGCTTTGGTATTTTAACTATGATGTATCTTGGTGTAGATCTTTTTGGGTTTCTCTTTAATGGGGTTCTGTGTGCCTCTTGGACATGTAGAATGTTTCCCAGCCTTAATTTAGGGAAGTTTTCGGCTATGATTTGATTGAACAAAGTTTCCATTTCCTGTCCTCTTTTCTCTTCTTGAGGTACCCCTATGATGCGAATGTTGTTTCTCTTCAGGTTGTCACAGAGCTCCCTTAGAGTTTCCTCACATTTTTTAAGTCTCTTTTCCTTTTTTTTCTCTGCTTCTGTGCCTTTGTTTATTGTGTCCTCTAACTCGCTTATTCAATCCTCAGCGTCATCCATCCTGCTTTTAATTCCTTCCATTGTGGTCTTCAGTTCTGATACTGTATTTGTCATTTCTGTCTGGTTCTTTTTTATTATTTCAATTTCATTTTTTATACTTGTTATCTCTTTATTTCGGTGCTCATAGTGACTATCCATTGTTGCTCTAATTTCTTTGAACATCCTAACTATCATTATTCTAAATTCTGCTTCTGGTAGTTTGGTTATATCTGGTTCATTCAGGACCTTCTCTGGGGATTTCTCTTGGTTGATTTGGTTTGCATTCCTCTGCCTGCCCATTTTATCTGAGTGTAAGCAAGTTGTGGCCACTGGAGTCCAGTATGTGTTGCCTTTGTGTTCTCTAGGTGTGGTCTGTCTGCAGGCTTGCCACCCTCTCTGTCGCTGCCTAGGGCGGTTTGGTGTGGGCGTTGCCAGCGCCGGCTCACTGCAGCTATTGCTGTGGTTTCTGCCTCTCCTTTGCGGGAGGGGCTGTCACTCAAGCCACTAGCGTTAGCACGCAGGGCAGAGGTGAGCACCTTTGCTCAGCTGCGGACCCGGACTTTTTCCGGAAGGCTTACGCCCAGCCCCCTCAGTCCGAGCCTGCTCGCCACCGTTTTGTGGGTTGGGCGGGGCTTTTGACGTGCTCTCAGCTGTCAGCCTTTGCCCGTCCAGAATTTAGCCCCGCCCTCGAGGCCAGGGCCCTCCTGCTCATGGACTGAAACCGAAAACCGGGGATTATTGGGCCGGGCGTGTTTGCTGGCGTGCGCACAGCGGCTAGCTTCCGGTCGTTCCGGCTCCTACCCCGCCCCCACGCTCGGAGAAAGCTCGCGCACGTAGAGTGGTACTCCGCAGTTTCTCCGGCCGGGCGGGGAGAGCAGCGTGATCCCAGCAGGGAACTTCCCCTGGTCTCAGTGTCTCCCTCGCCCCCGACTTAGGAGCCCGCTCGCGCCCACAGACGGCACACCGAGGCCTCTCCCTCTGGGCGGGGTTGGCAGCGTGAGCCTCGGGCCCCTCGCCCGTCCCTGGTCTTAGCCCAGTGCCCGCGGTCAGGGCCAGCTAGCGCAGGGTCGCAGGGCTGATCTCTGCCCGTATTTTTCCCCACAAGTGGGGTCACAGGCGGCCCGCAGCTGCCGGACAGCCCCCGCGCGTCACCTCTGCCCCTGCTAGGCTAGCCCAAGCCCTCACTGCCACGCCCACACCGACAGGACTGCATTTCGGCGTCCTGTCCCGACCATAGGCTTCAGCAACCTCAGGGGGTTAGAAGTGCCCTAAGTCTCCACACTGTAGGCTTGGGAGCTCCCTCCCTCTAGGCAGGTCTGCTCTAATTGCCGCGGGAGAGCTTGTTTGGCTAGTGTCCTGTCTCCCTTTGCTGGTATTGCTAGTTCCAGGGGAAATATTCGTTTTCGATTAGGGAAGTGACTTAGCCCATGGGTCGGGGTGGCTGTCCCTCAGAGTGTCCTCGTGCCTTCAGTCCACTCTTTGTTCCCGCTGCTCTGTTCCTCTCCTCTGTCCCAGTTCCCCGGAGCCCCGGATGCGTGGTTGTGAGAGAGGCTTTCTGAGCTGTCCCTTTAAAAAGATTTTTGGGTCTGAGAAGACTCTCTTTTTCCCAAATAGTATCCTCATTTACTTCACAGCTCGATACTGTCCCATCGCGTCTTCTAGGGTCTGGGACTGCAGTCTGGGGCTTGGTTCCTGGGACCCAGGTCCCTCCCTCTCCGCCAAACTCTCCTCCCGCCACGCGGATCTCTCCGGGCTGCCGTTTGCTCCGGGGAGCTGGGCAGCCCTCTTCGCGTTTTCGCTATTCCTACCAGTCTCAATGTGGCTTCTGCAGTGTTCCTTGGTTGAAGAGTCCACTTAGTTTTGCTCAAAGTTGGTTTATCCAGATGATGGTTCTTAAAATTGAGTTATAATCCACTTTGGTTCTGGGAGTTGGAAGTTGGTACGTCTGCCTACTCCATCGCCATCTTAGTGATCCCAGACAAAAAAGTTTTTTAAAGCAATTAGAGAAAAACGTTAATTTACGAATAAATGACTTTTAGTCTGAGTATAGATTTCTCATCAATTATAAATTCTAGAAGACATTGAAATAATATCTTTAAAGAGCAAGAAAAACTAGCTGCTAATCTAAAACTATCATTCAAGATGAAAAAATAAAGATACCCAATTTAAAAATTTAGAATTTATCATTCATAAATTCTAACTACTATAAGTTATTTATGGGAAATCAAAACCAACTAAGCATGGAGAGATTGAGTAACTAGCCCAAGGTACATGACTATAAGCAACAGAGTCAGTTTTGTTCTGGAAGTGGTGTTTTTAACAACAATGCTATATAATCTTCCATGATGGCACAAGAAAGTTTGAAAATAAAACCAGAAGAAAATAATATGAGCAAAATATTAGGAAACATAATTATATATAGCTTAAAAACATTATTTGTAAAAGAAATCAATATGCTGTATACTTTACAAGTTTAGAGATAATAATGAACAAAAATAACACAGAAGCTAGGGCAATAAATAACACTGGGGAACAAAATTTTTGTTGCATCCACAAAAACACTTGTTCTTTCCTAATGCAAGTGTGTTTATTTCAAATCTGATATTAGCTTTTCTCTGTAAGCTACAGTTTTGCTGAAATTCAAGATTTTAGGTTTTCATCTTATTGTAAAATTTTCAACATTTAGTTTAACATAATGAAGTACAATGTCTTCTTGGGCATCATCTTTGTGAAAATATAATAATTTATATAATGCAGTAAATACATCAATACACTAAAATATATGATTGCATCAGAATTAGTCTACAATTTTGAAATAGAACATACTAAAATACTTATTTTAATGATAAAATTTACGCAAAACTTATTTAAATTCTATTCAGGCAAAAATTTGCGTTTGTAGCTCTTGCATTTGTGTACTTGTTGAGTAAAATCTCATTTGATGCTCCTGCAGTAGTCTGCCATCATATTTCTGTCCTATCGCCCCTGATAATGCTCTTTCATTATCTTCAGATCTTTTTTATTTTATTTATTTATCTCTCTATATATTTATTTATTTATTTATTTTACAAGGACAGAGAGAGGGTTAAAGAGAGGGATAGACAGGGACAAACAGAAAGGAACGGAGAGAGATGAGAAGCATCTATCATCAGTTTTTTTGTTGTGACACCTTAGTTGTTCATTGATTGCTTCCTCATATGTTCCTTGACCAGGGGCCTTCCTCAGACCAATTAACCCCTTGCTCGAGTCAGCGACCTTGGGTCCAAGCTGGTGAGCTTTTGCTCAAGCCAGATGGGCTAGTGCTCAAGCTAGCGTACTTGGGGTCTCAAATGTGGGTCCTTCGCATCCCAGTTTGACGTTTCATCCACTGCACCACCACATGGTCAGGATTGTCTTCAGATCTTGATGAAAGCATTCTCCTTGTTTATCATTAACAGCTCCAAGATTTTTGGGAAACTTATCAAGTTGACTCTTCAGGAAGTGAATTTTAACACTCATGTTACATCCAATGTTGCAGAAAGCCAACAGCATCTTTTGAACCAGAAGTTCATAGCTTTCTGCCTTTTTGTTGCCAAGGAAGTTTTTCATAACTTCCACAAAAGATTGCCATGCTGATTTCTTTTCTTTATTCATCTTTCTGGAAAATTCCTCATTACGTATGAGGGTTCGAATTTGTGGTCCATCGAATACACCTGCTTTGAACTTCTTGAAAGGCAAGGCAGCAAAAGCAGAAATAATATGTTGAAAGCATTCACTTTCTCTATTCAAAGCCTGAACAAACTGCTTCATTAAGCCAAGTTTGATGTGAAGTGGGGGAAAAATGATTCTGTCTCAATTAACTGCAGGTTCATTCACAATATTTTTCATCCCTACTTCCAGAGCTTCATTCATGTTTCAGCCATTTCTTCTGTGTCCAGTGTTTCTCCCGAGCTCAGCTGTCCCACAAACACAGAAAGCAAGGATACTTTGTGAAACCTCTCTGTTGTCCTAGCAGGAAATTTACCATTTTAAGATCCACACAAATGATCCAGTTATGCTCCTCGTACTTCAGAAAGCCAAGGACAATTTTTATGTCATTATAATATTCTCACAGAGAGTTGAAAAACCAGTTGGAACCACTGCATAAACATTACCATTGTGTAGTAGAACACATTTCAGACTTCATTTAGAGGTGTCAAGAAATAGCTGCCATTCTGTTGGACTGTAAGTGGTAATACCTAGCTGGCTAAGAAGACTACTGATATCATGACAGCAAACAAAGTATTTTTCTTTGGAAAAAAAATCCACAAAAATTTGTTCATGCTTCCTGAAAAGGGATACTTTAGCTGACCCGTGAACTACATTCTTTTCTTGAAGCCTGGAGGCTAATAACTCAGCTGCTTTCTTTGATGAGCTCAAATCTCTTACTAAGTCATTCAATTTGGGTTGGCTAAACTGCTGAGGGGTTAATGACTGCTTGACATTAGAAGACCCTTCAGATTCGACAACCATTTCCTCATGCATCTTATCAAAATACACTTGATCACCATGTTCACTTTCTTCATCCTTAGAAGGAAAAAAACGTTGAAAACTAGAGCTGGGAGTGTCTGAGAGTATGGGATAGCTCATATTGCTGAAGGAATATTAGGATATGTGAACATATGCCATTTTTTTTTGCCGATGGCCTTTGTATGGATCAGACAGAAATAACAGTCACTGCTGTGGTTCTTAGGTTCATACCAAACCATGGAAATACCAAAAGGTATTCCTTTGTGTTTTCTTTTTGTCCAGTCACAAAGCATTTCCTCAAAATAATGACACACAATATGAGGAGCCTAAGTCTTGTCTTGACCGCCAAGGGTAACTTGAAAATAGGCAATATATGCACGTGTCACAAATGATGAAATATTGTGCCTTTGATGTTGAAGTGTGTAACAGCCACATATATAACAGAAGGTGTCAGGACTATTCTTACATTTATGCCTACTCGAAGAAGCCACGATTCAATCTTAAAATAAAAGAAGAGGGTATTTTTATCAGATAATAATTTTTTACACTAAAAAACAATTACAACTATGTAAAAGTGATGTTTGTAAAACATTAATTGTCTTGTGGTTATGTTCAATCCAAGAGTCATTGTCCTTTAACTCTAATTAAAAAACCAATGCATGCCATTAACTGTAACAAAAATAACAACATTGCATAAAAACTAGAGTATGCACCAAAAAATGAATTTCAGATTTGGAATCAGTGATACAGAAATATATAAAAAACGTTCTAAAACCTCATGGAACATAAAATGAAAAAAAAAAAAAGATTGTTCCCCAGTGCAGTGTTAAATCATGCAAAGGTCCTATTGGTAAAAAATAAAAAAATATTAATTATAAACTGTTAAATGTAGCATGTATGTAAATTATTTTGAAGCTATTCAATAGTAAAAAACACTCAGAATTTGAACATAAAGAAAGCTACAACAGAAAAGAGGAAACATTGTTTGAAAAAACATTATAAATAAAAACATATTCACAGTTTTATAAATTTCTATAAATTTGATATTCTCACATTAGATGACCAAAAATTCAATCACAAGATTTTACCAAGAACTATCCTAAAGTTTCATAATAGGTAACACTTTCTACACAATAAAGCATCTTTCATTTAACATTTAACATTTTATTTATCATCACAACTCCTGAGATAGGTGTTATTATTAAAAAGAGGTGGGAAGTGATTCAAATTCAGGTAATCTAGCTCCAGAATCAGTGTTTACCCACTAAGACCTATTATCATTATAGTAAGAAAAAAATTAATTACACTGTGGAGTATTTACTATGCGACTAAGTTCTGAGTACTTTTTCCATATTAACATATTTAAGACTCATATGAAGTACATACCATTATTATCCCCATTTTTCAGGTTTTTGAAGCATAGAAAAATTGAGTAGCTAACCCAAGGTACACAACTATAAGTATCAGAGTCAGTCTTATACTGGAAGCCATGTGTTTAATTATAATGTTATATATACTACTTCCATGATGGGACAGAAAGTTCAAAAATAAAGAATAGAAAAGAGTTTGGGAAAAAGTATACTCCAGAAAATGCTCATCTAATAAACCTGGTGTCACAAAATACATATTAGAGAAAATAGACCTTAAGTAAAAAAACAAACAAACAAAAAATAAAACAGGATTAAGAATATAGGTAGTTATCATATAATGATAAAACACACTCACCTACAAGATTTAACAATCTTGAATTTGTATGTGCTTAACAATATAGCATCGCATCATATAAAGCAAAACTCAATAGAATAATGAGGAGAAACTGACAAATTTATAATAGCAGTGGGAGAATTAAGAAAACTTTCTCAGAGATTGAGAGATCAAGAGGTAGAAAATCAGTAACAGTCAAGCAAACTACATTTCCAAGAGATGAAGTAAAGAGTTTAGGGCCCCACTGCTACATACTGGTAATTCAGTTTGCAATACAGAAACAGAATAACAATTCTTCCCACTTGGGTAACTTATTTTATTAAAAAATTAATTTAATACATTTTAATCTCTCTACAACTGTGTTCCTTCAATACCACTAAGTAAATAGCCTCCAATAAATTATATAACTATGTTGAGGGGATAAGGGAGTTCCTTTCACATTTTCTTATCAAGTAAAGGAAAAGTGGAAAAAGGGGTGATAGCAAAGTAATACATGCCTACCTAGGCTCACAAACACTAATGAAAGACAATTTTCATCTAAATATCAGTTTCCACATGAACAATATACCAAAGAAAACCTTCTCTTGCTTAACTAGAAGAGATTTCTCTGATACCTTCACCATAGGGCTTTTGTTATATGAAATGGAGGCTGGCTCTGCTGAGTACAAGGAAATTATCACAAGTAATAAAAGGAATAGAACTAGCAAGGAACTGAGATGCCACCTACTTTCAGAGAGGCTGACTGAAGGGCATTCCAGATTTTTCAAGCTCTAGAGTTTATGGCAGCCAGATTCTATGGAATTTTTACCCTACTCAGTACCAGGGTAAACCATTACTATAGCCAAGTTCTCTCTCAGTTTTGGTTATTTTTCTGTGTTCCCTTTTCCTCTTACCATCTGGAACTGGTCTGCCCTTCACAGTGGAATCTGTCTACCTTACAGTGTCCCCCTCATTATAACTCTAATTCACATAGAATTATGGTCATTATGACCAGCTGCCAACTGTCTGATACTCTCCATACTTCCCAAATATCTCCAAACGGGCACATCAGCTTGGTCTAGAAATTTTCTATTTCAGAATACTTATTTACCCCAGTCTGTTTTATAGGCAACTGTCAGGCCTGTTGAATACTGTCTTCAGATCAAGCAGGCATCCATGTAGTCAAATGTGGCCAAGGAGTGTGCTAGCACAGCCTAAAACATGTCCAGTTAATATAGGGCTAATGCTTGTTCTGTAAAGAAACTATGAATTTAGCATGACTAAATATTTTACTCATATAACTTTACCTGAACTCTAAAACATAATTGAAAACTAATTCTTTAAATGCATAAAATTTTCTGTTATTATTACAGTTGATTCTCTTTGTACCCATAATTATTTCTCAGGCAATAATCTACATTAACTTATTATCTTTATAAAAGATTATTATGAGCAGATTCCTGCTAACTATGAAAACACATATTCCAAAATTTTAAAATAGAGTATTTTTCTATTTCTGTCAAACTCATAGAACCAAAAAGAAAATAATCAGTATTAGCAAGTTGTAATAGTTGCCATATAACTAGAGTTTGAAAGAATAATTTAGGTTGTTTTTTTATAATTAATTTTACTTAAATACAGTTTTACAAGAATAAAAATTAAGATTAAATTTGAATGTATGATGAGACGAAAAGCCAACAGCATATGATTACTGTCAAATGGTCACATCGAATGGGTTTTTTGTTGTTGTTCCTTTTCCTTTTTTTTTTTTATGTTGGAGTCCCTAGAGGTCAATAGATACATAAAAAATGGGTTGGACTGAATTGGCACCATCTGTCACCATCGTGAAGAAGAGTCCAGACTGGTATGCTATGGATGAACTATGACTTCAAAAGACTCCAAACTGTCTAGAAACATTTCCAGAATTTTATTTACAGCTTTTTGTGAGAACATTAAAACATTTTTAATGTTAAAAAAAGGAGGCATTCTAAACTGGCAATAAAGTCAAACACAATGGAAGTCAGCTCTATTTGTTTCAGAGTTCTATACAGTTACACACACTCTGCAAGAATCCCTCAAATCCACCATTGAAATCTGGAAGGAAAGAAGTCTCTTACACACATTCTCCTCTGGATTTTCTGTTCTCCTGTTTTACCAAGCTCAGTCTTGAAAGAATAGCTTCTTCTTTCAATAAAAAAGGCCCTCGGCTGGTACAACAGAGCTTGACTGTCAGATTCAGACAGATTGAAAGCTATAAATCTGCAATGGACCAACAATACGGTTTTATGACCTTTAGCACCTCCCTCAGTTTTCTGACCCTATTCTTTTGTCTTTCTCACTTTTAGTTTTGGATGTTACCTACAACTCCATCAAAATCTGGTGTCATCTTAACATGTTTCTTTAAAAGTTAATTTTCCAATTTCAGATCCTTTCAATAAAATTTATGTTACTTTTTTAACATAGTCTTTAACCCTTAGAGAAACTAACACGTGCATTTAAAGTGTACTCTTTGATTTTTGAGAACTTGCCTCAACTGAATATTCTCAATTTCTTCTTGTTGAAATAAATATCTATATATCTATATAGATATATACTACATATATATAAACATATGTTTATATATAAGTATATCAGAATGACAGGCTCACTGAAAACTTTTCAATTTATTTAGTACATAGCAACAAGTGACCTGTTAAATGATGACAAATCCTTTAGATTATGGCTTTAGACCTTTAACCTTTTGACTTTAGGTTGTATCCAGGGAGCAGGGTGAGAGAAAGAATGCAATAAACTGCTTGTAATCTAGTGGTCTCAAAAGAAATTACATCAAAACCAGCTGTTACACCACTAGTCATTAAATACTGACAACATGTTAACTAAAATACAGCCATTACGTTGAAAAAGACTTTTCTCCCCACCCTGCTGCTGAACTGCTACGTCTCTTGCCTCACTTAATATTAGAAAATGTGGATGGCTCAAAGCAAATTCAACACTTACACTTAAATTAGCAAGAAGTAAGTTGTATTTGATTGAGACATGACCTCTTTATTTTAAATGTGTTTGAGGAGATTGGCCAAATTTGAACATTGTGGTTTCATGGACTGCTGGCTGATAACTTGGGGTTTTACATGTCTTAGAAGCTAATTTAGCTTTTCTTTGGATTGTTCTTTTTTTAAGTTTGTGTTTGTATAAGATTGCATCTGTCTTTTTTCCCTCCTCTTTTGATAAAAAGAAAGTTGGTGTGGGGATTTTAATCATAAAGTACAAGAACACTTCCCTAGGTACTATTTTCTAGCTTCCTTCTACTTCAAATATCGCAGGACTTTGAGTTAGCTGTCATACAGACCTATGTATGACAACCAATGGTATGTCAAAGCTGTCATATAAAAGCTTGAAATGTAATGCATATCTTTCTGGAGACTGTCATCCAGCCTCAGCATCATTTAAAATACAGCAAACAGTACCCATAGGCTTCAAAGACGCAAGTCAACATCAGTGTGGGAAGCACACAGCAGTGGTTGAAAACCCGGGGAGGAAAACATGTTGCTAAGTGCCTGTTACAAACACAGCCTGTACAAAGCAGAGTGCCAAGGACATCAAGTCAGAGAAGATGTCTTTCCTTGCCTAGAAAACTGAGCATTTGAGCAAGAGAGAAAAGCCAGTGACACAGCCACAGTACAAATTCAGCAAGTGCCACCATTCCTGGGGTATCTTTATGACCTGTTCTCTTATGCAGGGTTCAAGAAGTAATTCTCCCATTAGAAAAAGCTCCTTATTAAAATCTACTCAATAATTTTAAGTTTTTTCTACATTCTTGTTCTGAAATCTACAACAAATTCAACTTTGATTTTTATTTTTGGTGTAACACATTTGAGATTTCAAAATAGATTAAATATTTATTTGAAAATAATTATTTAGAAATAACAAATATGTGACTTTATAAGATGAAAAAAATATGGTTTCTAATTCACAGATGCAGGGCCAAGTCTTTTCCCATTGAGAGAATCTGGAAGTTGTCCTTTTATTCAGGCCTCTAGAACAAAGATCTAGCACACTTCTGTTTATTCATTCATGTGCTATATAATTGTCAGCCAGCCTCTTAGCTCAGCATCAGGCCTGGTCCAGTCAACCACAAGGCCAGGATTTAAACTCTTGCTGTTACTTTTAAGTACTGTGGAATTGAACAAAGGGCAGTGCAGTCAAGGGGACCCAGGGGCTCATCTACATATTCTGTGTTCTTGGCATGACTTCTCCAGACTTCAGTTTTCATCTCTATAAGGTGAAGTTGATAAAACCAAGGCTCTTAAATTTCACCAACTGGATTTTTTGAATGACAATGAAATAATAAGCATGAAAGGTTTCTATGTAATTTATGCTGTAAACATACATATGAGTACTTTTATTACCTCCTGCTGCTACCTAATTCTCCAATAGAGTGAGTGGCGACCATGTTTCCTGGAACTGTCTACCTTCACTGTGTATGAGGTCAATCCCACATGAACTCTGACGGCTTGACTGCTGGCATCTCTGTTGCTGACTCTTCTAAGGGACCTAAAATAATTCATCAGTAAATAAAATGGCAGTGATGCCCACATGCTAGGTCTTCCTAAGATTTACAGCAATAATACATTGTAATGTTTATAAAATTTACCAATACTATGTGGAGAAAAAGAAAAGTTATGTTCACTATCCTTCTAGGTTGATCTCACATTGTTAGTCCACATAGTAATAGCTTATTTACACACTTTTGTGGATCTTTTATGATCTTTTAAACTTATTAAGAGCAATTTTCCATATACTGGGGATATTTATGTCTTCTCTTTCCAGTAAAACCCTCACACTGGCACACTTCCTTTAGTTTATATGTTTAGGAAGATGCTATTTTGAATATGACATATGAATAAATACAGTATACCCTTCCTTTGTGATACTCTGCCCGCTTCACAAGGACTTATCCTTAAATGTTTTTTTATAACTTACAGAAACAAACCCTATACCAACCATGTTTAATATGTTCCATGATCATGGTTGATTGGGCCAGGGATGGATGCTTAAACTGGGTTCAATCAATCAGAATGTCTTATGTTAATTATGGAATTAGGATTATAAAATTATTAGATAATTTCTACATGTTGCAGAAACCATAACCTATAAATTCAGGGACTGTGAGAGACTAAAAGTAGAGAAAGCTATACTTTAAAGATATAAGAATAAAACAAAAACTTAAAAGGATGCTAAAATGAAAGGTTCTAACAGTCTCAGGATCACCACGTCTCATGAAGAATGAATATAATGCTGCCCTTCTGTTTCACAAGACATTTCTATATCCTTATAATAAATTTCATTCTTTTGTAGTTGTTGTTAGCCCATACAAAATTGATTTATGTTTTGTGTAAAGTTATATAAAATATATTTAAACTTGGTATTCACTAAGTTATTTAAGACATTATAGTTTCCTGAGGAAGGTGAGGAAAACATAAAGTATATGCAAGTAAAGAAGATACCAATAAGAAATATTTATGAATTTATCATAAGAACTAAAAACACAAATAAAAATTCTCTTCAAGTTTTGGTTATATTAAATTCATTATATTAGAAGTTTATTGTATTTGTGTATCAGATTTTGCATCAGTTTATAGTTAGTCCAGATGACCACTAAATTTCTGTCATACCATTGCCAAATTTTTATCTTAGAGTAAACCAAACAATTATTCACATATCTCTATCTATTATCTATCATCTATCTATCTATCTATCTATCTATCTATCTCTCCATCTATCATCTATCATCTATCTTTCCATCAAATATATAATGTCATGATGTTTAGATAGTAGAAAAATCCTTTCAAAGGGCCAAGAAACAATGATGCTCAAAAAGCAATGAACACACTTCATCTCTCTAATAATAATAGTAACAGAACTCCTCAGAGAAGTAGGTTAGAGCAGTGAACATAAAAGATGAGCCTGGAATATTTTATGTTAAAAAAGGTCAAAAAATAAAGGGTCACATCACAAAAAAAAGAGGTCCTGCACCAGCTCTGGGACTAAAATAATTAGGAACAATAATAAATTTAAAAATATTGAAAAAAAATGTATAAGTCCACATCAACAATTAAATAATAAATAGATAAATGAAAAGAAAGGGTTCTTGCTTAAGATTAAATGTCAATTGCCAACTCATAAATGTGGAAAGAGTGCTGAAATTGGAAAATCAGCATTTTGCAACCATTATTGAAAGGAATGGGGTCAGATAAAAATTATCAGTAGATACAAAATTTAGAGGAGAATTTTGATATGCAACAAGATATCTGCATGGTCTTAAATTATGTCTCCAAGGACTGCTTATTAATGGTAAAGAAGAAAAGACAGCAATTATACAGTGGAATATTTAATAACACTTTGCCTGACCTGTGGTGTTGCAGTGGATAAAGCATCAAACTGGGACACTATGGTCCCAAGGTTGAGATCTGAAGGTCGCCAGCTTGATTATTGGATCATCGAAATGATTCCATGGTCACTGACTTGAGCCTAAGGTCACTGGCTTGAGCAAGGGTCACTGGCTCGACTAGAGCCCCTCCGTGAAGACACGTATGAGAAGCAATCAATGAACAACTAAAGTGACACAACTATGAGTTGATGCTTTTCATCTCTTTCTCTTCCTGTATCTCTCTTGCTAAAAAAAAATAAAAAAATAAAATAAGGCAAACATTACTTAGGTGTTCTCTGGCCAAGAGTGAATAAACTGAATCTGAAATTTCATGAAGAAATAATCAAACAAACACAAATTGAACAATGTTCTGTTTTTATTATTTTTTATTTTTTTAGTGAGAGAGAAAGAGAGAGAGAGGCTGGAAGGGAGAGAGATGAGAAGCATCAATTCTTCATTGTGACATTTTAGTTGTTCATTAATTGCTTTCTCATATATGCCCTGACTGGAAAGGTGCTGCAGAGCAAGTGACACCTTGCTAAAGCCACTGACCTCAGGGTTTCGGTACTGGGCCCTCAGCATCCCAGTCCAAGACTCTATCCACTGCACCACAGTCTGGTCAGGCCTCTGTTTTTAAAAGAAGAAAAATATAAATGTCATTAAAAGTAAAGAAAGACTGTGAAAATAATATAGATTAAAGGAGACTAAAGAGATACAATAATTAAATGAATTATCTGACCTAGACCTATACTGGAGGAAAAATAATATAATGGACATTATAAGTTCAGTTTTTAAAACTGGAAGGTGGACAATAAGTTAAAGTACTGTATCAATGTTAAATTTACTGAAGTTGATTACTAAACTGTGGATATCTGAGAGAATATCTCTACTGAAAATATGCATTGAAGTATTTAGAAATAAAGAGCCATGTGGTGTATAACTTACTCTCAAATGTTTCAGAAAACAGGCCTGACCTGTGGTGGCACAGTGGATAAAGCGTCGACCTGGGAACACTGAGGTCGCCAGTTCAAAACCCTGCACTGGTCTGGTCAAGGCACATATGGGAGTTGATGCTTCTAGCTCCTCCCCGCTTTCTCTCTCTCTCTCTCATTCTCTCTCACTCAGTGTCTCCTCTCTAAAATAAATAAATAAAAAGAAATTTAAAAAAATGTTTCAGAAAACAATATAAGTCATATCATAGATGACAGATAGATAGATGATAGATAAATGATAGACAGCAAATGCTAAAACAAGTGAGGCAAAACATTCATGTACAAAAATTTGGGACAAAAATTTTATGAAGACTTTTGAACTTTTTATGTTCTTACATTTTTTTCTACATATTTGAAATTATTTCTAAATAAGAAGTTAAAATTTTAGGAACATTTTATTTATAAACCAGAATGAGACTATGGAAAATCTCTACTCTAGCATATCTCAAACTGTTCTAAGAGATATTATCAGGTATTCTGAAAAATATAAGTATTTCATGCTTAAACAAAGTTTGAAAAAGAAAAGTTTTTAAAGAAAAACAAGGTTTTTTAACAGAAAGGCTTCTCCCATGCTTTCTTATGTTGTCGATGGGGTTTGTGAACCTCCAGGAAAAGGTTTTATATGTTAGCTTGAAGAGCTTACCTAACAGATATAGGCATTGATATGTTTGTCAATATCAATTTATTACCTTTTCTTTCTTGTATAATCTCCATTCTTTACATAGAACTGGATGTCAAGAACTGGACATCACAGATAATATGATTTTTGTTTTCCCAAGAGAATGTAGCTTGTAAATAAGAATCAGAGTATCTAATAACTCTGGAATACTTAACTATGTGCCAGTTCTTTGAATGTATTTTTCTTCATTGCAGCCCCATAACATAGAAGACACAGCTCAGAGGCCTTGCCCAAGAACACCGGCTAACAACTCAGGAAACTGAGTTGACCCCATCTGCTTGGCTCTTGAGCTATGAGTTTGAGACCATCCTGTCGAGCAAGTGAGGGTCAAACCTGGAGACTTCACTCCCAATACAGACCTCTCCTTCTGTGAAAATCACTAAATAAATAGAGCTTTTAATTTTATACTTAAATTTTAAGAGTTGGCTGAAGCTTCAGACAACCTGTTAATTGTGTTATACTAGTTATGTATCTTTAATTTTTATATTTTAAAGTGAAAAGTAAATTCCTTGATTTTCTGATATACACGACAATTATTTCAATATATATTAAAACACACAGTCTGGTGCAGCCACTGTGGAAAACAGTATAGAGATTCCTCAAAAAATTAAAAATCGAACTGCCTTTTGACCCGGCTACCCCACTTTTAGGAATATACCCTAAGAACACCATTACACTGTTTGAAAAGAAGAAATGCGCCCCCATGTTTGTGGCAGCATTGTTCACAATAGCGAAGATCTGGAAACAGCCCAAGTGTCTGTCAGAAGACGAGTGGATTAAAAAGCTTTGGTACATATATACTATGAAATACTACTCGGCCATAAGAAATGATGACATTGGATCCTTTACAACAAAATGGTGGTACCTTGATAACATTATACGAAGTGAAATAAGTAAATCAGAAAAAAAAAACTGAGAACAGCATGAATTCATACATAGGTGGGACATAAAAGTGAGACTAGGAGACATGGACAAGAGAGTGGTGGTTACGGGGTGAGGGGAGGGAGGGCAAGGTGGGAAAGGGAGAAGGGTAGGGGCACAAGGAAAACCAGATAGAAGGTGATAGAGGACAATTTGACTTTGGGTGATGGGTATGCAACACAATTGAATGATAAGATAATCTGGAAATGTTTTCATTGTACATATGTACCCTGATTTATTGGTGTCACCACATTAAAGTTAATAAAAGAAAAAAAACACAGTTTACCTTAAATACATTAATTGCCACATTGGTTGCATTGTTTTATATTTCTAATATATAATCTTGGCCCCTCACTTCTAGGGACTTTAGAGTATTATGAAATAGCATTTACATATAGCACTTTATACCACCAAGTGTTTTACAGTCAATTTTACCAGTTATTCCTCCCAGCACCCTCATAATATGGGACAGCAGTTTGCGAACTTCTGAACAAACTATAGATGAAAATTATTTCAAAATGTCAGGTGTGAGTCTAACGGAGCTCTATCTACGTTACTGGACCTCTCTTTCAGGATTGCAATTAGCAGTCCCCGTCAAGGGCCCAGCTCAAGGAGCATGGCCAAGGAAATCACAATCAATTCTAAGTTGTTGATATACCTAGAGAAGAAAGCTGCTGAATCATTTGTACATGCAGAGAAAAATTCTGTCTAAAAGCATTTTTACTTCTGATTAGTTTCTGAAATTAGTTGCACATCAGCCTAATTTTCTTTCCACTTGTGATTTTCAAGTGTCTTTGTTATAGGCCAGCCCTCTAATTCCCACTTTAATGGAAGTTCTAAGCAGCTCCTTACTTTGATATGTGTTGCAATAATATTGCATGAGAAGAAGAACAAGGATCTGTTACTTAATAATGAAGAATTATGGTACAGATGGCAGTGCTTCTCTCAGCGACCACTGATATAGAAATTGACAGCTTTCAGGCTGCAGTCTCCTCCGCCCAACTTGGCTGATAACTGCTCCAGCTCCAACTAAATGACAGTTTGCTAGCATGCAAAGCCACTAGACATGCACAGCTGAGTGTCTACAAGAACAATGCTGTAGTTCACACTTACTGTTTATTTTATAAGCTTAAGTTTATCAGTCAAACTACTAGAAGCAGAACTAGTGGAAAAACCACGTTAGCTGGTGAATTTAGATATCGGCTGTCTCTTCATAAAGAATAAAATGAAGTATGGACATTCCCATAAAGTATAAATTATAAGACCCTGTGAAAATTACAGCTGTTCCAGTAATTACATCAGCTCCTAGAGGAGATTAGAACCAACACCTAAGCCTGGAAAATTTTTTGTGTGTCTCTCTCTAGTCGCCTGTCTAGCTTTATTTTCAACTACACTGAGCTTCTTAGTTCTCACCTCTATGGCTTTACCAAAAACTTAATGCTATCTCTTGTTCTATTCTCTCTTTTCCTTGCCTTCTTCTTCTCTTATGCTCCTTGCCTCCCCATGTTCCTGACAATACCCTACACTTTCCTTTTAAACCTAACTCATTCATTCCCTCATCTGTTAAGTTCTCCTAAACTGCAACTCCTACCCCACAGTCATAGGTTACACAGCGGGACAAAATTTTTGTTGCATCCACGAAAACACTCGTTCTTACCTAATTCGAGTGTGCTGATCTCAAATCTGATATTAGTTTTTCTCTGTAAGCTACAGGTTTTAGAGCAATTCAAGATTTTAGGTTTTCATCTTATTGTAAAATTTTCAACATTTAGTTTAACATAATGAAGTAGAATGTCTTCTTGGGCATCATCTTTGTGAAAATATAATAATTTATATAATGCAGTAAATACATGAATACACTAAAAGATATGATTGTATCAGAATTAGTCTATAATTTTAAAATAAAACATATTAAAACACTTATTTTAATCATAAAACTTGCTCAAATCTTATTTAAAATCTATTCAGGCAAAAATTTGCATTTGTAACTCTTGCATTTGTATACTTGTTGAGGAAAACCTCGTTTGATGCTCCAGCAGTAGTCTGCCATCGTTTACAGCTATCAAGAAATAGCCGCCATTCTGTTGGACCGGATGTGGTAGTACCAGGTTGGCTGAGAAGACTATTGATTTCATGACATTAAATAAAGTGTTTGTCTTTGGGAAAGAAGTCCACAAAAATTTCTTCACGTTCTTGAAATGAGATACTTTAGCTTACCAGTGAAGTACATTCTTTACTTGAAGCCTGGAGGCTAATAACTCAGCTGCTTTCTTTGATGGACCCAAATCTCTTCCTAAATCACTAAATTTGGGTTGCCTAAACTGCTGAGGGGTTAATGACTGGCATCAGAAGAAGACCCTTCAGATTCTACAACTATTTCCTCATGCATCTTATCAAAATACACTTGATCACCATGTTCACTTTTTTCGTCTTTAGAAGAAATAACACCATTGAAAACTGGAACCGGGAGTGTCTCAGAGTGTGGGATAGGTTGTATTGATGAAGGAATATTAGAATATGCAATCATATGCCATTTTTTCTTGCTGATGCCTTTTGTATAGATCAGAAAGAAATAACAGTCACTGCTGTGGTCCTTAGGTTCACGTCAAACCATAAAAATTCCAAAAGGCATTCCTTTGCGTTTTCCTTTTGTCCAGTCACAAAGCATTTCCTCAAAATAATGACACACAATATGAGGAGCCTAAGTCTTGTCTTGACCACCAAGCGTAACTTGAAAATAGGCAATATATGCACGTGTCACATGATGAAATATTGTGCTTTTGATGTTGAAGTGTGTAACAGCCACATATATAACAAAAGGTGTCAGGACTATTCTTACATTTACGCCTACTCGAAGAAGCCATGATTCAATCTTAAAACAAAAAAAGAGGGTGTTTATATCAGATAATAATTTTTTACATTTAAAAACAACTACCAAACACTTGAGGCCAGAAGGGAATGGCAAGATATAATCAAAGTAATGTAGAACGAGAACCTACAACCAAGACTACTTTATCCAGCAAGGCTAACATTTAAAATTGAAGGAGAAATAAAGAGCTTCCCAGAAAAAGAAAGCCGCAAGGAAGTCATAAAAAACAAACCAATTCTGCAAGAGATACAAAAGGGCCTGTTTTCAACAATTTAAAGAATATAGCAAAAGAAGAATACAGCTTTAAAGAATAAAATGGCAATAAACAACTACATATCAATAATAACCTTAAATGTAAATGGATTAAATGATCCAATCAAAAGACATAGGGTAGCTGCATGGATAAAGAAACAGGACCCATACATACGCTGTCTACAAGAGACACACTGCCTGACCTGTGGTGGCGGAGTGGATAAAGCGTCAACCTGAGAACACTGAGGTAGCCAGTTCAAAACCGGCACTGGTCTGGTCAAGGCACATATGGGAGTTGAAACTTCCAGCTCCTCCCCCCTTTCTCTCTTTCTCTCTCTCTCTCTCTCTCTCTCTCACTATGTGTCTCCTCTCTAAAATGAATAAAAATAAAAAGAATTTTTTAAAAAAAAGACACACCTTAAAACAAAAGATGCACATAGACTGAAGGTAAAAGGATGGAAAAAAATATGTCATGCAAAAGGAAATGAAAAAATAGCCGGGGTAGCAGTACTTATATCTGACAAAATGGACTTTAAAACAAAGGCTGTAGTAAGAGATAAAGAAGGACACTACATAATGATAAAGGGAACAATTCAACAGGAAGATATAACGATTATAAATATCTATGCACCAAATATAGGATCCCCGACATACATAAAGCAGACTTTGATGGATATAAAGGGCGAGATTAACAGCAATACTATCATTGTAGGGGATTTCAATACCCCTCTAAAAACACTGGATAGATCCCCAAGAAAGAAAATTAATAAAGAAACAGCAGACTTAAAGGAGACACTAGATCAACTGGATTTAATAAATATCTTCAGAACTTTTTACCCTAAAGCAGTAGAATATACATTCTTCTCAAGCGCTCATGGTACGTTTTCTAGGATAGACCAAATGTTAGGACGCAAAAATGGTCTCAATAAATTTAAGAAGATTGAAATTATATCAAGCAGTTTCTCTGATCACAATACCATGAAACTAAAAATTAACCACAAATAAAAACGGAAAAATACTCAAACACTAGGAAACTAAATAGCATGTTATTAAATAATGAATGGATGAACAATGAGATCAAAGAAGAAATAAAAAAGTTTCTAGAAACAAATGATAATGAGCATACATCAACTCAAAATTTATGGGACACAGCAAAAGCAGTTCTGAGAGGGAAGTTTATTGTACTACACGCATATCATAATAAACTAGAAAAAGCTCAAACAAGCAACCTGACCCGGCATCTAAAAGAACTAGAAAAACAACAACAAATAAAACCCAGGACAAGTAGAAGGAAGGAAATAATAAAGATCAGAGCAGAAATAAATGACATAGAGGCTAAGGAAACAATACAGAGGATCAATGAAACCAGAAGCTGGTTCTTGAAAAGGTAAACAAGATTGATTAACCTTTAATTAGACTCACCAAGAAATAAAGAGAGAGAACTCAAATAAACAAAATTAGAAAGGACAGTGGAGAAATAACAACTGACACAACAGAAATACAAAGCATTGTAAGAAAATACTATGAAGAACTATATGCCAAAAAATTAGACAATCTTGGTGAAATGGACAAATTTCTTGAATCATATAACCTTCCAAAAATCAATCTGGAAGAAACAGAACACCTTAACAGACCAATTACAACAAATGAGATAGAAACAGTTATCAAAAAACTCCCAAAGAAGAAAAGTCCTGGGCCTGATGGCTTCACAAGTGAATTCTATCAAAAATTCAAAGAAGAACTAACTCCTATCCTCCTCAAGCTATTTTAAAAAACTCAAGAGGAAGGAAGACTTCCAAACTCCTTTTATGAGGCGAGCATAATTCTGATCCGAAAACCGGGCAAAGACAACACAAAGAAAGAAAATGATAGGCCTATATCCCTGATGAATTTAGACGCTAAAATTCTCAACAAAATATTAGCCAACAGGATCCAGCAATATATGAAAAAAATCATACACCACGATCAAGTGGGATTTATTCTGGAGAGGCAAGGCTGGTTCAATATTCGCAAATCAATCAATGTGATTCATCACATAAACAAAAGGAAGGACAAAAATCACATGATAATTTCAATAGATGCAGAAAAGGCATTTGATAAAATCCAGCACCCATTCATGCTCAAAACTCTCAGTAAAGTGGGAATACAGGGATCATTCCTTAACATGATAAAGGCCATCTAAGATAAACCCACAGCAAACATCATACTAAATGGACAAAGATTAAAAGCAATCCCCTTAAGATCAGGAACCAGGCAGGGTTGCCCCCTTTCACCACTCTTATTCAACATAGTTCTGGAAGTCCTAGCTACAGTAATCAGACAAGAAGAAGAAATAAAAGGCATCCAAATTGGAAAAGAAGAAGTAAAACTGTCACTATTTGCAGATGATATGATATTGTATATAGAAAACCCTAAAGTCTCAGTCAAAAAACGACTGGACCTTCTAAATGAATTCAGCAAGGTGGCAGGATATAAAATTAATACTCAGAAATCAGAACCATTTCTATATAGCAACAATAAAATATCAGCAAAAGAAATTAAGGAAACAATCCCCTTCACTATTGCAGCCAAAAAAATAAAGTAACTAGGAGTAAATTTAACCAAGGAGGTTAAAGACTTGTACTCAGAAAATTGTAAAACTTTGATAAAAGAAATCACGGAAGATACAAACAAGTGGAAGCATATACTCTGCTCATGGCTAGGAAGAATAAACATCATTAAAATATCTATATTACCCAAACCAATTTATAAATTCAATGCAATACCAATTAAAATACCAATGGCATACTTCAAAGATATAGAACACATAATCCAAAAATTTATATGGAACCAAAAAAGAACACAAATAGCCTCAGCAATCTTAAAAAGAAAAAATAAAGCAGGAGGTATCACTCTTCCAGATATCAAGGTTTACTATAAGGCCATTATACTCAAGACAGCCTGGTACTGGCATAAGAACAGGCACATAGATCAATGGAACAGAACAGAGGACCCAGAAATAAACCCACAGTTTTATGGACAACTGATATTTGACAAAAAGAAAAGAACATACAATGGAGTAAAGACAGCCCCTTTAACAAATGGTGTTGGGAAAATTGGATATCTACCTGCAAAAAAAATGAAACTAGACCATCAACTTACACCATTCACAGAAACAAACTCAAAATGGATAAAAGACTTAAATGTAAGCCGTGAAACCATAAGCATCTTAGAAGAAAACATAGGCAGCAAGCTCTCCGACATCTGTAGCAGCAGTATATTTGCCGATTTATCTCCACGGCCAAATGAAATAAAATGCAAGATAAACAAATGTGACTATATCAAACTAAAACGTTTTTGCATAGCTAAAGACAATAGGAACAGAATAAAAAGACAAACCACACAATGGGAGAACATATTCGACAGCACTTCTGATAAAGGGTTAATAACTAAAATTTATAAAGAACTTATAAAACTCAACACCAGGAAGACAAACAATCCAATCAAAAAATGGGCAAAAGAAATGAATAGAAATTTCTCCAAAGAGGACATACAGATGGCCAATAGGCATATGAGAAAATGCTCAACATCACTAATCATTAGAGAAATGCAAATTAAAACCACAATGAGATATCACCTCAAACCAGTCAGAATGGCACTCATCAGCAAAACAACACAGAACAAGTGCTGGCGATGATGTGGAGAAAAGGGAACTTTTCTACACTATTGGTGGTATTGCAGAATGGTGCAGCCACTGTGGAAAACAGTTTGGAGATTCCTCAGAAAATTAAAAATCGAACTGCTTTTTGACTCTGCTATCCCACTTATAGGAATATACGCTAAGAACACCATAGCACTGTTTGAAAAGAAGAAATGTGCCCCCATGTTTGTGGCAGCATTGTTCACTATAGCGAAGATCTGGAACCAGCCCAAATGTCCATCAGAAGACAAGTGGATTAAAAAACTTTGGTACATATATACTATGGAATACTACTCAGCCATAAGAAATGATGACATTGGATCATTTGTAACAAAATGGATGTATCTTGATAACATTATAGGGAGTGAAATAAGTAAATCAGAAAAAAAGAAAAACTGAGAACAGCATGATTTCATACATAGGTGGGACATAAAAGTGAGAATATGAGACATGAACAAGAGAGTAATGGTTGCGGGATGGGGGAAGGGAGGGAAGGGTGGGATAGGGAGGAGGATAGGGACACAGGGAAAACCAGATAAAAGGTGATAGAGGACAATTTGACTTTTGGTGACGGGTATGCAACACAATTGAATGATAAGATAAACTGGAGATGTTTTCATTGTACATATGTACCCTGATTTATTGGTGTCACCCCATTAGAATTTATTATATATATATAAAACAACTACCACTGTGTAAAAGTGATGTTTGTAAAACATTAATTGTCTTGTGGTTATGTTCAATCTAAGAGTCATTGCCCTTTAACTCTTATTTAAAAACCAATGCATGCCATTAACTGTAAAAAAAGAAATTAATATTGCATAAAAACTAAAGCTTGCACAAAAGAAATGGATTTCAGATTTGGAATCAATGATGCAGACGTATATAGAAAAAGTTTTAAAACCTCATGCAACAGAAAATGAAAAAACATAATTGTTCCCCAGTGTGATTATTTCTTCCCTAACATCTGTTCTGCTCATTTTATATTATTCTATGCGTTTTTAATGATTTATTTACAAGTATATATCATTTAGTAAACTATGAGCACCTAAAAAATGGGGAAAGATTATGTGCTAGCCTTTCTTTATTCAGAGGCCTAATAGCATGGTGAGTCATCAATAGATAATAAACCTGTTGAACTTCACGCCATTCAAACAGACTTAAAATTATGTTAAGATATTTATAAATGGCTTGTATTATTTTTATAGAATTATTTTTTATGAAATGATCTAAAGCCATTTTAAAAATCTGAACAGTTTAGAAAAACTAATAAATAAATAAATATTTTTAAAAATGTAACAAACAATCAGGCATGCCAGTTACCCACAGAACATTAAGTACAGTGTGTCCATAAAGTCATGGTGCACTTTTGACCGGTCACAGAAAAGCAGTGTTCCATGACTTTACGGACATACTGTATATATATATTTATGTACACAGATATAGAGTTTTACAAAAATGTTGTTATTAATAGTAGCTCTTTTGTAATCTGTTTTTTAACTCAATTATATGCCATAGATACTTTTTTGTGTCAATAAAATAATCTAAATCTCATTCTAGCACTACCATATTAGTTCATGTTTTGAATAAAACATACTTTAACACATTGATGGACATTTAGACAGTATTCAGGTTTTCATTGTTATAAATATTGGCACAATGACTTTTGCTAAAAAGGTATATATTACAATTATTAGTGAGGTAGAGTATCTTTTCATAGATTTATTGGTCATTTGTATTTTCTCTTGTAAGTTACTATTATAGCCTATTTTTCTAACAAGCATTTCACAAAATGACCATTAGTGTTTTTAACAGTAAGTAATTAATAGTATGGAATTAATAGAAAAAGGAAGAGTTTTTAAATTTTATTTATTGATTTTAAAGAGAGTGTGAGAGAGTAATAGATGGATTTGTTGTTCTACCTATTTATGCATTCATTGGTTGATTCTAGAATATGCCCTGACTGGGGCTTGAACCCTGCACTTTGGCATATCAAGACAAGGGTTCTAACCAACTGAGCAACACTACCAGGGTCAGTAGGAAGACTCCTTTTTTTTTTAATGCCTTTAAGTGTCATTCAAATCATAGACCTTTATGGTCCTTTGACAGGAGCAATGATCACACTGTCAGATGTTCAAATTATATAGACAGGAACTTCTGTCTGGTTACATTTCATTGTGAGATAAGAAGTTTAGAAACTCAGGTTGTTTATTAAATTTTTGCCTTTTCTTCAAAGTATTTACAATGTTCACTGAAAATACTTGTGACTAATTTACTGACCTCAGACATTTTATTTATGGTTTACATGTCACTATGCCATCTGTATTGACCACAGGAATTTTAAACACACATGTTAAAATAGAATTTACATATTTGAAATCACAAGTAGAAAGTAGTATGTTTCCTGAAGATTTCTATGTCCTTTATTTAACTAGAATATTTGACAGAATTTATTTACCAAACCATGCTTTATCTTTCTGTAGTCCAATCCTACACGATAAAATATGACAGTTTCAAGCAAGAAGCTAAATAAATACCTGTATATCGCTATTGTGCCTCAATTCACAGTGGCTTTGTTCATCTCAAAAGTACTAAATTTTATTTTCATGTTATAAACACCATTATTCTAAACTATTGAAAGATTAGTAGGTGAGAGTCTGGGTAACACTGTTTCTAAGCAAAAAATGGAAAAGCTACGTTTCAGGATCGATTTTAGTCAGATATGTGAACACCCGTTCTATAGAATTCAGCTCCTGTTTTGACAGCTTATAAAATACTCTCTCAACTTTTCCCGCCTGGTAATGTCTCCCGTTAATTAATACCCATTCTCTCTTCACAGTTTTGATAGAACAGCAGAGGTTGTTAACACAACACCCATAATCACAATTGTTCAGGTATGTTTTTTGTCTGTGTTGTATATAAGCCTCAAATATTAAATGTTGCCCAAAGAAAAGTGCAATTATTAGAAATAAAATTATTTTAAAATAGAAATAAGAATTCTGTTTGCATTTTATTATTTTCTGTTTCCTGTGGTAATAGAAACTCTGCATAACATTTTCTCTTATCTTTTTCTCTTTTTTGTATGACTAAGGCCACAATAATTGGATTTAAAAAATCATTTAGCCTGACCAGGCGGTGGCGCAGTGGATGGAGTGTCGGACTGGGATGCGGAAGACCCAGGTTCGAGACCCCGAGCTCGCCAGCTTGAGTGCAGGCCCATCTGGCTTGAGCAAAAAGCTCACCAGCTTGGACCCAAGGTTGCTGGCTCCACCAAGTGGTTGCTCAGTCTGCTGAAGGTCCGCTGTCAAGGCACATGTGAAAAAGCAATCAATGAACAACTATGGTGTCACAACGGCAACAAGAAACTAATGATTGATGCTTCTCACCTCTCTCTGTTCCTGTCTGTCTGTCCCTGTCTATCCCTCTCTCTGACTCTCTCTCTGTCCCTGTAAAAAAAAATAATTTAACTATATTTAAAAAACAATATTTTTACTTGGTTGACATGTGGAGCAAATCTTTATGACAACCATGTAAATGATAGTCATCAAGAGAAGTCACAAGTTCAAATATAATTTTTTCCTGAGAGTGAAAAATAATTTAATGATATTACCTTTCAATATTCTTAAGGTTTGGAAGACTTTGGTGCAATGTTTCTCTAAATTAGTAGTGCATAAGAGAGCATTAAGAATCTCAGAAATAATGTCTTACTGGAAGAAATGGACATGGTGACTGGTATAAATCTTTATATGTGGTTTAAAAGGTTTTATGTGTGCATTAATAAAAATATAACAACTCAAAATATTTTTTGAAAAACTTCTAATATTCATACAAATATTTTTGATAGTTTTGTATTTTTCCTTCAAGACATTTTTTCTATACATAGATTGCATAATTGTAACATCATATAATAAGCATTTACTAGTGTTATTACCATTTTTCAAAACAATTATTTCAAATTCTGAATAAAATGCTATTGAGTAGATAAATAAACACTATAATTTAATCATTCATTTATAACAAGCATTAATTTGTCTCTTCAAAAATATATAGCCTGACCTGCGGTGGCGCAGTGGGTAAAAGCTTCGACCTAGAACGCTGAGGTCGCTGGTACGAAACCCCGGGCTTGCCTGGTCAAGGCACATATGGGAGTTGATGCCTCCTGCTCCTCTCCCCTTCTTTCTCTCTGTCTCTCTCTCCTCTCTTTAAAAAATGAATAAAATCTAATAATATATATATAATTATTTAAAACATTTCATAGTGCCTATATCTCTGTCTCAAACTCAGAATTTTTGCTTTAACGTAAGTTACCAAAAGTTGAATCACTGGGTTAAAGAATGTAAATGCATGTATAGCCTGACAAGGTGGTGGTGCAGTGGTTAGAGATTTAGACGGGAACGTGGAGGAACTGGGTTTGAGGCTCCGAGGTCGCCAGCTTGAGCACTGGTCCATCTGGTTTGAGCAAGGCTCACCAGCTTGAGCCCAAGGTCGCTGGCTTAATCAAGGGGTCACTCGGTTGGCTGTAGGCCCTCCCTGCCCCAGTCAAGGCACATATGAGAAAACAATCGATGAACAACTAAGGTGCCACAGCGAAGAACTGATGTTTCTCGTCTCTTTCCCTTCCTGTCTGTTCCTATCTGTCCCTCTCTCTGTATCTCTCTGTCTCTGTCATAATAAATAAATAAATAATAAATAAATATATGTATATGTGTGTGTGCCTATATGTATTCACATACACACACTCATTGGTATATGTGTGATCTCATAGAAAAAGTAAATAACACGTAAGTGTCCTTACAGCATATGTATTGTATGTGCATCTGTGTTTCAATAATATATTATATAAATATGTATATACATTTATATATATATGTGTATATATATATATGGAGAGAGAGAGGTAGAAAGAGAGAGAGAATTTCCTAGACCTGTTCACAAAAATTAGGGGATCAGAGAATGTGCAGAAACTCCAGTATGCTTTCAGGCTTTTGTATAGTGCATTGTCACCAATGAAAGAAAAGTTGGTTTTGCATCTCATTTGCATAATCAAACAACTTTCTTTGACTTGATGTTTGCTTTTCTGATATTCTTGTTTAATAAGAAAAATTAAATACTTCTTTTTTTAATCACTTCATATTCATTTTAAAATATCACCTAATTTTTGTGAGCAGTATATTTCAAGCATTGGAAGTGTAATTTTTTTCATCTTCCCTACTTGATTGGCATAAAAAGGGAGGTATCTAACTCTTTTAATTTATATTTATTTGTTTATCAATAGATTGATGAATTTATTGCCATAAGCTTATAGATTTAGTAAAAATTTAACTTAAGTTCATTTTCTTAAATCCGTGCCATTCCCACTCAGAACCTGGAATTACTATCCACTCTGGTTCGTGACACCTGCTTATTAGCTTTTGTCATCACTGCTTTCAAAGCTGACTTAGGGCCAGACACCAATGAAGTGTTAATCGACATTTTAAATGAGAGATTGTAACTGGATCTTTATAACTGATCTATAAGAGTTGGGAGAAAGAAGAGGAGAAGAGTCCCTGAAATTGTGGCATATTTAATTTGGGTTCACTATGGAAGCTCAACCCTAAACAATATTTTAAGGACTATTATCAGTCTACCCAACAGTTATCTGCATAAGTAGCTCCTGGGTAAATGTTGTCTGATTTAACTAACAAAAGGAGAAACTATTTTTCCATCAGTTTGAAACAATAGCAAATTACATCATCATTTGTTCATTTTAGTTTTGATTACTGTATGCATTAAGTATTTTTCTGTTATATTGCTCTTTTTTTATCCCAAAGAAACCACCAGGGACACCTCATTTTCACTGCATTGATATGGCATGCCATTCTTGGCAAGGAACTGTAGGTGTTGCTGAAGCTACATAGCTGAAAAAGCTAGGCCAGGCCTCTAGTTCTTTGACTTATAGCAACAGTTCTATTTTAGCCCAGTCCTTTTCCTCCCACTCAAATTCTGTGCCTTAACATGTATTTGAATATGCTGCATCTTCCAGTTCTTCACACTAAATATACTCTTAGAAACCATGAGCAAAACTTGCAGATGAGTCATTCTATCTGAAAGCCTCAGCTGGGTGGAGGACAGCTCATAAACTGGAATAGATTCAGGTGGATGGGGGGAGTAGAGACAACAGTAATTGGTTCATGGTGTTCCACAAAGGGAACCAAGGCAATGGGGGTGGGTGATTTTAGAATAAATTGAAACAAGTGCTCATATTACACTTTTTAAAAAGTTGGTTAGAGAGCTAATACTCTAAAGTTCCAAATCTTAGAATTTGTGTTCAGCACTGTTTTTTTTTTTGTTCAGGCACCTTGTTATTTTTTTTAATCCTTTGACAAGTTCTCAGAGCATAATTTGTTTCCAGTCTTTTTGTTCTAAAAGTGAAAAGGTCAACGCCCTTTGACACTGCATGAGCTAGCTGTTCAGCACACCAGAGGAAACATCACCAGCAGTGCCAGGCTTAAAACAAATTCAGGGCAACCAGTGTCAAACACAGGAAGTGTTGTACAAACCCCCAGAGAACACTGGCTTTGTTTATTAGCCAACTTACATCTAGTTGAGTTGCTAAGTGCCACTATCTTGAATGAACAGATATATCAGAGACTCCAAACCCAGATGAGGAATTTGTAGGCTTGATATTCAACATCACTCTCCTAAAGTGTCCCCTACAGGAATCTAAATACAGAGTGGCTATTTTCTTAAATGGGAAAAGTTCCATCTCAGGTCCCCATAGTCCAATTCATGCTAAATGATTCTACAAATGAACAAACACTGCTTTGATGAGACAGTAAATTTAGTGTGGTAAATAATCAAGCAGAAATGTAGAAAAATATGTGGATTTCTTTATAAACAGTCTAATCAGGAAATAAATTACACATTCAATCTTGTGCTCATAAGACTTTTTTTATTATTATTAATTTTTCCCAGGAAACACTAACATTATTTAAATAGTATGGGTAAATCTCTAAGTCTTCAATCAGTTATTAACTATTACTTTAAAACTGCTATAAGATATTTTAACTTTAATTCACAGATTAATTGAGAAAGGTTAAGGATTTTACCTAAGGCCACTCAGCAAATCTAAACCAGAACACATTTAGTTACTTGAACTACTGACTTCATGTCTTATGGGGTTTTTTGTTTGTTCGCTTGTTTGTTTTTGCCGAGCCAGAGAGAGAGCCAGAGAGAGGGACAGATAGGGACAGACAGGAAGGGAGAGATATGAGAAGCATCAATTCTTTGTTGCGGCACCTTTGTTGTTCATTGATTGCTTTCTCATATATGCCTTGATGGGGGGTGGGCGGGTGGGGGTCTACAGCAGAGCGAGTGATGCCATGCTAAAGTCAGCAACCTTTGGGCTCAAGCTGGTGAGCCTGCACTCAAGCCATATGAGCCCATGCTTAAGCTGGTAACCTACAGGTTTTGAACCTGGGTCTACCTTGTCCTAGGCTGACACTCTATCCACTGCACCACCACCTGGTCAGGCTCATGTATTATATTTTAACTCAGTAAATCATTTTGCTTCTAAATATTGTTTGTACTGGAAAAGACTCGGGTCTTACAGAAAAATCACATTATGTAGTAGTCCTCCATTTGGAAATAAAGGAAATTTGGATAAAATGCATACCGACCTTATTCTATAGTATCAAAGGCAGTATTAAAGAGGAATAAATGCAGCCAGAAGACAGAAAAGTACCAAGTAGGTATGAAATGGCTTGGCCATACAAAAAGCCTTCTCTTTGCTTTCAGACAAAGAGTCAAGATACTTGGGCACTGGTTCCAGCTCTGCTCTGCTATATACTTAGCTGGATGTTTCTTAACTTCTCTATTTCCTCATCTGTGAAATGGATACAATAAGGTCTGCCCTCTCCTGAGGAAAGTCATGAATTTCAAAGAGAAATGTGGACATAAAAGGTCATTTTAGAGAATATTGTAGGTTGTAAGGTGCTGTACAAATCTCATTAGTGATTGTGGTAGTGATACTACTGTTATACTAGATAGGAAATGACAGGAAGTCAATGAATAAAATATATGCTTTAAATTAATGAGTCTATTTTATGTCACTGGCCCCACTGAGAATCTGAGCAAAATTATGAACTCTACTCAGAAAAATTCACATTCAGGACTATACCTAAAATTATAACTAATTTCAAGAGATTCACAGATCATATGAATCATTTGTGTTCATATAACTCACATTAAAACATCTATTGTAGAGAAAGAAGAGAAATCGCTGCTTATCTGGAAAGTAAGGAGGTGAATTAAAGAGCAAATGGACATACTAGTGAGCTGAACAGTCTTGTGGTCTACGGTGTTTTAGTGTCATGTGTAAGCAGGATGTAGACAGACAGATTGCTTATTGGGAGTAATGATGCTAACATTGTCTTGTCCAAGAAGAAAACTCCTATCTGTTCCGTGAACATTTTAGGATCATTGTCACAGATATAAAAAGACACCCAGATAATTGTACATTGCAGGGGGTGGGGTGTAGGGGGCCATATGTAGGAAATGAAGGAGGATGGCCGCCAGAGATTCTGATTGGACCAAGTGTAGAAAGGCAGGGTTGAGGCTGAAATTTTTGCCTGGCAATTAGCCCAGGTTGCATCGCCTCAGAAACAAACAGTAATTAATTGTACCATTCTCTGCATTTCACCAGATCTCCCATCTGTAGGCTCAGCAGGAGATCATACTGGGAGTAACTCTGGCTTGAAATGGGAGGTAGACCCCAGCTGTCAAGATTACTCTCCTTTAAAACCATCCTGTGGTTGACTTGGTTCTTATTTTGGCTCTCAAGGTCTCTATGAATGAGTCCTACCTGCTGCTGCAGGAGCTCCTGCTGCAGCTGCTGGTGCATGTAACCCCTTTTTATACCTGGACTGACAACCTCAATCTTAAACATGACATCAGATTTGTTCAAAGGGACTCCTAAGTGTTCTACACATTTGTTTGCCTTATGCTGGTCTCAGGTACATTCTATAGGTTCATATATACTCTACGATATATCACGTATCCATATACTTTCATCTTGACTGGTCGCAGGTCCCCTTGTGATTTTGAATCAAGACAGTTTTTGGTTCTAGTCCTTTGTTGGTCTGGCTTAATGTTGTTTCTCCTGCTTCCTCATTTGACCAGTGTTAGAAACAGGAGTCAGATATTCAGTAATACCACTTCTCATGTGGCATCGCTAATTCGTGTAATTTCAGCAAGTTGCTGTGAATTTTTCTCCTCCCATAATATATAACTTCTGAGTCACTGAGTCACCCACTAATAAAGACCTCCTGAATCCAAAGTGATTCTACAAACTGCCATACTTTTAATAACTGCAAATTTACCTACAGTTTCTGTAAGAGTTAGAAATTTAGTATTTAATTGTTGCGTCCTTTTTACAGTGAATTTTAAGTTGCTTATAATAGTGTATATGTGTGTGCAGGCACACACACGCACACATATCTTTTCTTTTTATAACCACAGGTCACCTTGAAATATACTATTCATCCTAGTGTAACTTTCTGTACTCTGAGATTTACTGGGTTTTTTTGTAGCCCACATAAAATTTCTAACTTTGTGTTCCATTATATAATGCAATACTTGTTTATATTCTTCTTTGCACTCATTTCTGCAAAATTCTCAACTGGGGGGGGAGAAAAGTATAAAGCTCAAAGAGGGAGTTGGAAAAGTAGAATTTATAAGGCCAGACAACTCTGACTCCACTATAATTCCCTAAATGTTAGAAATGACAACTTATATTAGGAATTATAAATTTACTATGTTATATGCAACACCAAGTGGAGAACTTTTGAGAACAAGCTAAGAGAACCTAAGCAAAATCTCTTCAGAATTTATATGTTTTATATGATGTTTAGAACTGGAAAGATAGCAGATCATTTGGCATTTACCATAACATATTTTATGGAAAGCAAGTATGTTATATAACTTTACAAAACTTGCATGGTCAGGATTGTCTTCAGATCTTGATGAAAGCGTTCTCTTTGTTCATCATTAACATATTCAAGATTTTGGGGAAACTTATCAAGTTCACTGTTCAGGAAGTGAATCTTAACATTCATGTTACATTCAATGTCGCGGAAAGCCAACAGCATCCTTTGAACCAGAAGTTCATAGTTTTCTGCTTTTTTGTTGCCAAGAAAGTAGTTTGTAACTGACACAAAAGACTGCCATGCTGCTTTGTTCTCCTTATTCATCTTCCTGGAAAATTATTGACCACGTATGGGGGTTCGAATTAGAGGTCTATTGAACACACCTGCTTTTATCTTCTCGAATGACAAGGCAGCAAAAGCAGAAATAATATGTTGAAAGCATTCACTTTCTCTATTCAAAACCTGAGCAAACTGCTTCATTAAGCCAAGTTTGATGTGAAGTGGGGGGAAAATGATCCTGTCTCCATTAAATACAGGTTCATTCACAATATTTTGCATCCCTACTTCCAGAGCTTCACGTTTTAACCACTCCTTCTGTGTCCAGTGTTTCTCCCACACTCGGCTGTTCCACAAACACAGAAAGCAAGGATACTTTGTGAAACTTCTCTGTTGTCCTAGCAGGAAATTTACCATTTTAAGATCCACACAAATGATCCAGTTATGCTCCTCATACTTCAGAAAGTCGAGGACAATTTTTATGTCATTATAATTTTCTCAAAGATGAGTTGAAAAACCAATTGGAACCACTGCATAAACATTACTGTTGTGTTGGAGAACACATTTCAGACTTTGTCTAGAGACGTCAAGAAATAGCCGTCATTCTGTTAGACTGTAAGTGGTAACACCTAGCTGGCTAAGAAGACTACTGATATCATGACAGTAAACAAAGTTTGTCTTTGGAAAAAAAGTGCACAAAAATTTTTTCACACTTCCTGAAATGGGATACTTTAGCTAACTGGTGAAGTACATTCTTTTATTGAAGCAGGGAGGCTAATAAATCAGCTTCTTTCTTTGATATGCCCAAATCTCCTACTAAGTCATTCTATTTGGTTGGCTAAACTACTGAGGGGTTAACGACTGCTTGGCATCAGAAGAAGACCCTTCAGATTTGACAACCATTTCCTCATGCATCTTATCAAAATACATTTGACCACCATGTTCACTTTTTTATCCCTAGAAGAAATAAAACCATTGAAAACTGGAACTGGGAGTGTCTCAGAGTGTGGGATACATCCTATTGCTGAAGGAATATTAGGATATGAGATCATATGCTGTTTTTTCTTGCCAATGCCCTTTATATAGATCAGACAGAAATAACAGTCACTGCTGCAGTCCTTAGGTTCATACCAAACTATGAGAATACCAAAAGGCATTCCTTTGCATTTTTCTTTTGTCCAGTCACAAAGCATTTCCTCACAACTATAATACACAATGTGAGGAGCCCAATTCTTGTCTTGATCGCCAAGGGGAACTTGAAAATAGGCACTATATGCACGTGCCACAAATGATGAAATATTGCGCCTTTGACATTGAAGTGTGTAACAGCCACATATATAACAGAATATGTCAGGACTATTCTTACTTTTACGCCTACTCAAAGAAGCCACGATTCAATCTTAAAACAAACAAAGAGGGTGTTTTTATCAGATAATCATTTCTTACATTTAAAAACAACTACAATTATGTAAAAGTGATGTTTGTAAAACATTAATTGCCTTGTGGTTATGTTCAATCCAAGAGTTGTTTCCCTTTAACTCCAATTTAAAAACCAATGCGTGCCATTAACTGTAACAAAAATAAATTAAAATTGCATAAAAACTAGAACATGTGCCATAAAATGAATTTAGATTTGGAATCAGTGATGCAGAAATATATAGAAGAAGTTCTAAAACCTTATGCAACAGAAAATGAAAAAAATTGTTCCCCAGCGTTTTTCTTTTACTTCATCACACAAGGTTTTCAACAAAAAATTTAAGATATGGTGATAATAAATTACTTGATTTTTTGTAACAATACTGTTATGTCTTTAAATAAGCCCTTTTTGAGTAAAGTCTCACTTTTTTAATAAAAAAATATTGCAGAGAATATTAGCTAGCAATTTCATAAGTACTGTCTGAAAACATTAGCTGATATTTTGCTAAATTTAGCTCTAAAATTTTAAGTTTATTTTAAACAGCATTATTTGAGAGTACAATTATAAACACATATTGTTGCGATATTTATATAAGGTAAGAATAAACTAATACGGTTTTTGAGGGTGCTGATTTGCATCGATTGCCTCTGGATGACAAGTTATACAATTAATATCATGATGTTGGTTTAATTTGTATTTATATTGTCAGACCTATAAACAAGAATATATTTGTTTTCACAACACTCTCAGTATCACATACTCATTTGAAAGTATCTGGGAAAAGGATATGTTCTGAGAATCTCTGGTCTATTGTGTGGTGTAAGTAATGGGGACATTACTTACCATACATTTGTACTGTATCCATATAACTGCATTGTAAGATCTGACCTCATCCTATTTAGCCAGTTATTTGTTCATTTCATCTAGTCATTCATTCATTCTTTTAATTCACAAGGCACAGGGGAAGGCTCTGGAAGTATGGAGATAATTCAAACATGACTTCTGCCTTCAGAGAACTGAAGTCTGTTATCAATGAAAACCACTAAATGTTATGATAGGTAAAATAATGACCTTTAATAATAAGAGTTATTGCTAGAAAAGATATTTAATAGTTAAATATACCTAGAGAAAGGAAAAATGAGAAAAATTCTTGAAGAAAGAGGGTATAAAGCACAACCTTAAAGCACATACAAGTATTCTTTAGAAGCAATGATTAATGTTTTTATATTTAAGCCATTTTGAGTTGAATATTTTGCTACTTGCAGCCCTAAGTCTCCTGATACAGGTTTTAAACAGTTATATTATGAATATTTTTTCATAGGTTAAAATTAGTCTAATATCAGCAATTTCATATCTTTGAACTTAGAGTTAATGTAAAAGACTGATGGGGTTGACATAGTCATGATTAATACCTTAAAATGGTCACATTTACAGAAGAATATGGGATGAATTTATGAGGATCTAAAACAGTAAGAAGATCTTTTATAAGATGATTACAATAGCCAAGTTAAGTTCTAAATTAAGGTACTCTTGCCTTAATTTAGTACTTAACTAGAGCACTGAGGATGACATGGTATAGGAGTAAAGGTGGGAGAAATGATCAACAGGTAGAACTGGAAGATTTGGTAATTTACTGGAATTAGGATATACAAAAGAATGGGATATATCTAGGAAGACTTTCTGGCTCAAGTGAATAGAGTGTTTAGTATAATTGATTCTAACAGTTCTCACTTCTGTATCTTGACTCAGAAAGCTCATTGGTTCTATAAGCCCTGGAAAGGTCCTTTTACCTTAACTAAAACCCCTTTTCCTGCTCTTATTCCTCTGACTGCTCTAGTATCAGGCCTCGGTGACTGGTGTTTTGGAAATATTGTTAAACCACACACTTCGCTGTTCAGAAGGATAGGATTTTGCCCTGTTGCTATTTGGAGGCCAGAGGCATACAAAATGATGGGATTCCTTTGCTGGAAGGTTAAGTTCTTTGTAACAGGGATAGGAATATGCCTTCTATTTCTTGCCTTTATAACATCTGACATAGACATACATACCAATAAAACAAAATTGATTTCAATTAGGGCAGATTAGATGTTTCCTTAGGGCAAAGTGTAGAGAATTTTAAAGAAATGTTGCTTAATTATAAAAATAGGTGACAACCGCTGTGACATCCCAGCCTAAGCTGCCCAGTCCCTTCTGATCACATGTTACAGAACTGTGTGCTATACTTCATGGGGTATAAGACATTTGCCTCACCTCCATCATCCTGATGCCAGTATATTTGAAGGATAAATAAGGAAACATAAAGTATTTGCTATGCCCTATTATTCTAAGAGCTTTATTATTCAATTAATAGATTGTTAAATCTAAGATTGAGAGTGATTGTTAAATGATTTAAATTTTAAGGATTCTTAGAAGTAACAAACTATTTTTGCTTTTAGAGAACTGTAGAAAATAAAAATAGCATTAAAATTTATGTGACTTAGAATATATTTTATATAGTTATGTAGAATTGAGCATATAGTCTATCGATAGCATATATAAAACTGCAAAAATTGGAAGATGAAAATCATTTATTCAAATTATCTTCTATTACACAAATAGGCTAATAACAGTAATTAAAAGAATAATTATGCAACTATGTGTCACTCAAAGGAGTCATTAAAATTATGCAAATAAAGCATAAGGTCATGTAAAGACCTAAGAGAAAAGAGCTAAAATATGCAAAATAGTGTACTCTGTTAATGCTTCCTGTTTTAGAAATATTCATATCACAAGCATGTAGTGTGCATCTCATTTTTGTACCACAAAATCAAATTAATTTTTCTAACCTTATTAACTACTCTGAAATTTGGTAATATGAAATTCTATAGATGGGCTAATTTGATCTAAAATAAAAATGTTTATTTTTTATGTAAGCACTTTATTTTTAAAACCTTGATTTTTTTCTAGTTTTGTAGTGTTTGCATTATAAACAGAAAGTTATAGGAAACACACAAAAGTATAAAATATTTTTTAAAATTGTAATGTTACTACACTGCACACAAAAATCAGGGGATATTTCAAATGAATATGAGGCAATAAAAAAGAAAGCATTTAATTGTATTTTTTATTAAACAAGAATATCAGAAAAGAAAACAAGTAAAAGAAAGTTGTTCAATTATGTAAGTGAGATGCAAAGCCAACTTTTATTTCATTGGTGACAATGCACAATACAAAAGGCTGAAAGTACTGGAGTATCTGCACATTCCCTGATCCCCTAATTTTTGTGAGCACTGTATTTTAAAATAAGCATGATCTCATTTTTTTAATGATTCATTTTTTTCTTTTTATAGAGACAGAAAGAGAGTCAGAGAGAGGGATAGACAGACAGGAGCAGAGAAAGATGACAAGCATCAATCATCAGTTTTTGTTGTGGCACTTTAGTTGTTTATTGATTGCTTTTTCATATGTGCCCTGACCATGGGGCTACAGCAGAGTGAGTGACCCCTTGCTCAAGCCAGTGACCTAGGTTCCAAGCTGGCGAGCTTTGCTCAAACCAGATGGGCCCGCGCTCAAGCTGGCGACCTTGGGGTCTTGAACCTGGGTCCTCTGTATCCCTGTCCGACGTTCTATCCACTGCGCCACCGCCTGGTCAGGCCCTTTTTTTTTCTTTTTTAAGTGCATTATTTTTTTGGTCATAATTATCAGACTGTCAGACTATCTTCTTTTCTATGTCATGTCTACTTTTGTATTTCACTCAGTATTTTATCATGAACATTTTCCCAGATCATTCATGAAACCTGAATTTTTAATGGTGGCATAAAATTTTTACATGTATATGTAATATTTAACTATTGTATTATTTTTATATTCTTATTATTGCCTTCTTTTTATATAAATTATACTATAATAAACACATTACATTGGATGGAAATTACTGATTATTTCATTTGAATGGTTTGCTACAGTAGGTTAATAAGTTGTGATATGGCTATGGATCTAGAATTAGATTTACACTTAGAATTAAGATTAGGGAGGCAATATGTGTGAATTTATTTAAATTTATTAACATCACAGCCTTCTTTACAGAACATTTGTGTCAGTTTGCATACTATCAGCAGGCCAGATCACTATGGTTTTAAACAAAAATTAAAACAATCTCATTTTATTAGTGTTTCTTTGATTACTAGTGAAGTTTAATTATCTACGATATGGTTTTAGGTTCTTTGTTTTTCTTTATTACATGGCTGTACATGACCTTTATTTATTTTGCCAGTGGATTATTATTTTTAATCATAGCTATATTTGTCACAAATATTTTTCCAGTTCATTTGTTTTTATTTATTTTTGCTTATGTATTTTATTTCTATTTTGATACACATAAGTATTGTGTTTATATGTAGTCAAATTACTAAATCTTTACATTTATGGGTTTTATTTTTCATTATTTTTTGCTTTAAAAACATTCATTGCCATTTAACAAAATATTTTTCTAGATTCAAACGAAAAGTATATTGGTAAGTAATATAACGATTTGATATTTTTTGCTCAATAATCCAGTTTTTATAACATTTGTTAAACTTTTCTTCGATTGGATTTATTTTAAAAGTTAATTTATATATTAGCATTTGCTTTAAGATTATCTAGTTTATTTCACCAATCTGTCTATTGATTCTTTTTTTCTTTTTTTCAATTTATTGGGTGTACATAGATACTAGTGTCCCCCCAAATACCTCCCCTCCTCCCCCATGTTTCCCACCATATCCCCCTTGCCCTCCTCACCGCAATGCCCTCCCCTTGTTTTTGCTTTGCTGCTCTCATCCCATCCCATAATCCCCTTTCCTCTGGACCCTTTGATCCCACCTCTGTCTCTATTCCATTCCTCAGTTCATATTGTTCATTGAATTCCTCAAATGAGTGAGGTCATATGATATTTTCTTTTTCTCTGCCTGGCTTATTTCACTTAACATTATAGTATCCAGGTCCATCCATGTTGTCGCAAAAAGTAAGATTTCCTTCTTCTCCAAGCCCCATAGTATTCCATTGTGTATATGTATCATGGCTTCTTAATCCACGTCGACTATTGGACACTTGGGCTGTTTCTAGATCTTGGCTATTGTAAACAATACTGCCATAAACATGGGGGTGCATTTCTCCTTTGAAATAATTGATGTGGAGTTCTTGAAATATATTCTTAAAAGTGGGATAGCTGGGTCAAAGGGCAGTTTCATTTTTAATTTTTGGAGGAATCTCCATGCTTTTTTTCCACAGTGGCTGCACCCGTCTGCATCCCCACCAGCAATGCAGGAGGGTTCCCTTTTCTCCAAATCCTCACCAGCACTTATTATGTATTGACTTGTTAATAATTGCCATTCTAACTGGTGTGAGATGATATCTCATTGTGGTTTTAATTTGCATTTCTCTAATGATTAGTGATGTTGAGCATTTTTTCATATGCCTATTGGCCATCTGTATGTCCTTTTTGCAGAAGTGTCTATTCATCTCTTTTGCCCATTTTTTGATTGGACTGTTAATCATCCTGGTGTTGAGTTTTACAAGTTCTTTATACATTTTGGTTATTAACCCCTTATCAGTTGTATTGGCAAATATGTCCTGCCATTGTGTGGTTTGCCTTTTTATTTTGTTAATATTGTCTTTAGCTGTGCAAAAACGTTTTCGTTTCATATAGTCCCATTTGTTTATCATGTCCTTTATTTCCCTTGCTCTTGGCGATAAATCAGCAAATATATTGCTGCGAGTGATGTCAGAGAGCTTATTGCTTATGTTTTCTTCTAAGATGCTTATAGTTTCACGACTTACATTTAAGCCTTTTATCCATTTTGAGTTTATTTTTGTGAATGGTGTAAGTTAGTGGTCCAGTATTATTTTTTTACAGGTAGTTTTTCAATTTTCTCAACAGTGTTTGTTAAAGAGACTGTCTTTACTCCATTGTAGGCTATTACCACCTTTGTCAAATATCAATTGTCCATAAAAGTTTATTTCTGGGATCTTTGTTCTGTTCCATTGATCTATATCCCTGTTCTTATGTCAGTACCAAGCTGTTTTGAGTATAATGACCTTGTAGTATAACATGATATCAGGAAGTGTGATACCACCCACTTTATTCTTCTTTTTCAAGATTGCTGAGACTATTCTTGTTCTTTTTTGGTTCCATATAAATTTTTGGAATATTTGTTCTATATCTTTGAATTATGTCACTGATCTTTTAATAGAAATTGCAATGAATTTATAAATTGCTTTGGGTAATATGGACATTTTAATGATGTTTATTCTTTCTAACCATAAACACGGTATATGCTTCCACTTGTTTTTATCTTCCTTGATTTCTTTTATCAATGTTTTATAATTTTCCAAGCATAAGTCTTTAACCTCCTTGGTTAAATTTACTCCTAGGTACCTTATTTTATTTGTTACAATAGTGAAGGGGATTGTTTTCTTAATTTCTCTTTCAGACAGATCATTGTTCATGTATAAAAATGCCTTTGATTTCTGAGTATTAATTTTATATCCTGCCACCTTGCTGAATTCATTTATCAGGTCTAGTAGTTTTTTTACTGTGATTTTAGGGTTTTCTATGTACCGTTTCATATCATCAGCTAATAATTACAGTTTTGCTTCTTCTTTTCCTATTTGGATGCCTTTTATTTCTTCTTCTTGTCTGATTGTTGTGATTAGGACTTCCAGAACTATGTTGAATCAGAGTGGTGAAAGGGGGCACCCCTGCCTTGTTCCTGATCTTAAGTGGATTGCTTTTAATTTTTGCCCATTGAGTATGATGTTTGCTGTGGGTTTGTCATAGATGGCCTTTATCATGCTGAAGTATGTTACCTGTATTTCCACTTTACTGAGAGTTTTGATCATAATTGGGTGCTGGATTTTATCAAATGCTTTTTCTGCATCTATTGATATTATCATGTGGCTTTTCTCCTTCCTTTTGTTTATGTGATGAATCACATTCATTGATTTGCGAATGTTGTACCAGCCTTGCTACAAAGAATAAATCCCACTTGATCATGGTATATGATTTTTTTTCATGTATTGCTGGATCCGGTTTGCTAATATTTTCTTGAGAGTTTTAGCATCTAAATTCATCAGGGATATTGATCTATAGTTTTCTCTCTTTGCAGTGTCTTTGCCTGGTTTCAGAATCAGAATTATGCTTGCCTCATAAAAGGAGCTTGGAAGTTTTTTCTCCTGAATTTTTTGAAATAGCTTGAGAAGGATAAGAGTTAGTTCTTCTTCAAATGTTTGGTAAAATTTGTCTGTGAAGCCATCTGACTCAAGCCTTTGGTTTGTTGGGAGTTTTTTGATAACTGTTTTGATCTCATTTGTTGTAATCAGTCTATTTAGGTTTTCTGATTCTTCCAGATTGAGTTTTGAAAGATTAAATTTTTCAAGGAATTTGTCCATTTCACTTAGGTTGTCTAATTTTTTAGCATACAGTTCTTCATAGTATTCTCTTACAATCCTTTGTATTTCTGCTGTGTCAGTTGTTACTGCTCCACTCTCATTTCCAATTTTATTTATTTGAGTCCTCTCTCTTTTTTTTTCTTGGTGAGTCTGGCTAAGGTTCATCGATCTTGTTTACATTTTCAAAAAACCAGCTCTTGGTTTTATTGATCCTCTATATTGTTTTTTTAGTCTCTATGTCATTTATATTTGCTCTGATCTTTATTATTTTCTTCCTTCTACTTCCTCTGGGCTTTACTTGCTGTTCTTTTTCTAGTTCTTTTAGTTGCAGGGTTAAGTTATTTATTTGAGCTTTTTCTATCTTCTTAAGATGTGCTTGTAATGCTATGTACTTTCTTCTCAGGACTACCTTTGCTGTGTCTCATAGATTTTGAGTTGTTGTATGCACATTTTCATTAGTTTCAAGGAAATTTTTTATCTTTCTTGATCTCATTGTTGACCCATTCATTATTTAATAACATGCTGTTTAGTTTCCAAGTGTTTGAGTTTTTTTCAGTTTTTCTATTGTAGTTGATTTCTAGTTTCATGCCATTGTGGTCAGAGAAGATGCTTGATATGATTTCAATCTTCTTAAATTTGTTGAGACTGGTTTTATGCCCTAATATATTATATGGTCTATCCTAGAGAATGTACAATGAGCACTAGAAAAGAATGTATATCCTGCTGCTTTAGGGTGAAAGGTTCTGAAGATATCTATTAAATTCAGTTGATCTAGTGTGTCATTTAAGTCCTCTGTTTCTTTGTTAATTTTCCTTCTTGAGCATCTATCCAGTGATGTTATAGTGGGGTATTGAAATCTCCTACTACTATAGTATTGCTGTTGATCTCATACTTTATGTCCATCTGAGTCTGCTTTATATATTTAGGTGCTCCTATATTAGATGTGTAGATGTTAATAATGGTTATATTTTGATGTTGGATTGCTCTCTTTATCATTATGTAGTAACCTTCTTTATTTATTACTATGGTTTTTGTTTTAAAGTCTATTTTCTCTGATATAGGTATTGCTATCTCAGCTTTTTTTCATTTCCATTTGCATGAAATATTTTTTTCCATCCTTTTTCTTTCAGTCTATGTGTATCTTTTGTTTTGAGGTGGGTCTCTTGTAGACAGTATATGTACAGGTCCTGTTTTCTTATCCACACAGCTCCCTATGTCTTTTTATTGAAGCATTTAAGTTTTTTACATTTAAGGTTATTATTAATATGTAGCTGTTTACTGCCATTTTTTTCTTTAAATCTACATTTCTCTTTTACTAGATATTTTCCCCCTGCTTTGTTCTGTCTACTGCAGACCCCTTAACATTTCTTGCAGCATTGGTTTTGTTGTGATTAAATTTCATGAGGATTTTTTGTCTGGGGAGCTTTTTATTTTTCCTTCAATCTTAAACAATAGCTTTGCTGGATAAAGAAGTCTTGGTTGTAGGTTCTTGTTCTGCATTACTTTAAATATTTCTTGCCATTCTCTTCTGGCCTCAAGTGTTTCTATTGAAAATTTGGATGTCATCCTTATGGAGGTTCCTTTGTAGGTGATTGACTGCTTTTCTCTTGCAGCTTTTAGTATTCCTTCTTTATCTCTTAGCTGTGGTATTTTGATTATGATGTGTCTTGGTATGGGTCTTTTGGGGTTCTTTTTTAATGTGGTTCTCTCTGCTTCTTGAACCTGTGTGACTCTTTCTTGCATCAATTTAGTAAAAATTTGAGCTATAATTTCTTCAATCGGGTTCTCTATCCCTTGTTCTTTCTCTTCTCCTTCGGGAATCCCTAATATGTGGATATTGTTTCTCTTTATGTTGCCACAGAGCTCTTAGAATTTCCTCAGACTTTATGATCCTTTTTTTTTTCTGTTCTGCTTTTATGTGTTTGCTTATCTTGCACTCTAAGTTGTTGATTCAATCCTCTGCTTCATCCAATCTGCTCTTAATTCCTTCTAGTGTAGTTTTCATTTCTGGTATTGTATTTGTCATTTCTGTCTGGTTCTTTTTATGATTTCAATGTCCTTTTTGATGCTTATTATCTTTTTATTTAGGTGTTTATTATGTCCATCAATTGTTGCTTTAAGGTCTTTCAGCATTCTATCAATCATTATTTTAAACTCTGCGTCTGGTAATTTGTTTATTTCCATCTCACTCAGTTCTTTTTCTGGGAATTTCTGTAGTTGATTCATTTGAATTGCATTTCTTTGTCTTCTCATTTTGTCTGTGTACACACTCTTCCTTTGGGTGTGTTGTTTGTGTAGCTAGCGGAGTCCGGGGTTGCTATTTTCTGCCTCCAATTTTTAGTAGTGTTATTTCTAGGTCTTCTTGGGTTGGTATCAGCTGTTGTTTGTAATCTACTGTGTACTACTTATCTGCTATCACTATTCTTTTTGCTATTTGTGTTGTCATTTTCTATGTCTTAGCTGGGTCATGTGTGAGGAGCTCTTCCTTAAGCTACCACTCTAACAAGGGTTGTTAGGTCCTGAACTAATGCTCTCAATGTCTGGCTGCTGGATGTGTAGCCCTGGACTCCCTGGCTGGAACCTGGTGCAGATCAGTGAAAGTCACTGCCTATGACTTGCTCTTATCAACCTTTTTGGAGCTACCAGTTATTCATATCTTGTGGCTGCCTCTTCTGGGCCCAGGTGCCACTGTAAATATCTTTCCCTGAGAGAAGTTTCTTTAAAAGTTCAAGTTCCCTTGAGATCTGCTTTCTCCTACCTCTTATTAATGGCTACTTGTTCAGCTCATTATTGTAATTCAGTGATTAGGTACAGTATTGAATATGGCTTGCCCCTTAGCCTCAGATGTCTTTCTATCCAGACATTTTATTTACTTTCTTTTCTTTTGTTTTTTGTTTTTCATTTTTAGCACTCAGAATGGTGTGGTCTCAGGGGCCCAGTGGGTGTGGCCTCTGTGCTCCCATTCTGTGGTCTGTCTGCTGCTGTTGCCACCTCGGGCATTTAGGCTTGGGCTCTGACAGTACCAGTCCATCTCCGTGGCCACCACAGTCTCTGCCACCAGTGTTGGGCCCACACACATCCACTTGGACCACCCCTGAGGTTACCCAGGCCCCAGCCACTGCCAAGGGCTGGTTCACATTGCTGGTGGGTTTGCATGCTCACTCCAACCTTAGCAGCAGCTGCCACCACTCCTGTCTCAGCAGGTGGGCTTGCGCAAACCTGCTCAGACTGCCTCTGCAGTTGCCTGGGCTCACGCCCTAGTCGGGATTGTGTGCTCGCTCTGACCTGCGCAGTGGTCTCCATGGCTTCCATCTCTGCTGGCTAGCCTGTGTACTCACTTGGACTGCTCTGGCTCCTGCAGCCATGCCCCACCGTTTCGGGCCTGCCCATCAACAGCGAGCACTCAGCAGTGTGGTGGAGTGGTGTAGCTCAGCCCTCAGCACTCACTACCTGTGTTCCTAACATGCTGCCTGCCTCTAAGTGCTTTTGTTCTGACTGGAGCAGGAGATGCTCCAGTGGGTGAGGTAATTTCTTCCCTTTGCTGGTGTTGCTCTTCCAAGGAAAAATGTTCACTTTAGATTTGGGGAGTGATTCAGCCCAGGCGTTAGGGTGTCCATCCTTCAAAGTGTTTCTCCCTGTGTCTCCAAGACCACACTCTCCCCTGGCAACTCCAGTCCTCCCAGCACTCTCCACTTTCAGAACCCCAGGCAGGTGGCTATGAATGAGGCTCTCTGTGCAGTCCCTTTAAGACAGCCTGGGTTAAAGAGTTTTGTCTCCTTCTCTCAAACAGTATCTAGGCTCCTTTCTCAGCCAAATGCAGTTCGTTTACCCTTAAAGACTCTAGGGTTCTAGGCTGTGACTCCAGTTCTGGGCCTGAGGACCCACAACCCACAACTTTCCAGGCTATCCTTCCCACCACAAGCATTCCTCTGGGTCGCTGCTCACTCCCAGGAGCGGGGCAGCCCTTTCCGTGTCTCCACCTTTTCTACCAGTCTCAATGTGGGTTTTTTGGTGGTCCTTGGCTATAGAATCCTCTTAGTTTAGTCCAAAAGTTGGTCTTTCAAGATTACTGTTCTCAAAATTAAGTTTTAATTCAATTTGGTTCTGGGATGTGGGAGTTGGAATGTCCGCCTACTCCATGGCCATCTTGTCTCCCTCTATTGATTCTTATATACATATTAGACTCTTAATTTTTTCTTCTTGGCCTTGGCCAGTGGCTCAGTGAATAGACATTGGCCTGGCATATGCATATCCTGGGTTCAATTCCTGGTTAGGGCACATAGGAGAAGCAACCATATCTGCCCATCCCTCTCTCATTTCTCTTCCTCTTCCTTGATTGGTTCAAGAATGGCTCTGGGCACTGAGGATAGCTCACTTGGTCTAGTGCATCAGCCTCAATTTCTAAAAGTGGGTCGGTTGATTCAAGCATCAGCCACAGACACAGTTGCCAAGTTGGTCTTGGTCAGGGAGCACGCGAGGGTCTGTCTCACTATCTCCCTCTTCTCACTTAAAAAAAAGAGAGAACTTTTTTATTCTGTATTATGCTATAATATTTGGGAAGAGAAGCAAGCCTCAGCACTTTTATTTTTCATGTATCATATATTAATATTTCAGATGACCTTCCTGATAATCTCAGAATTTATATTTTAAAAAACACCTTTTATACTTACATTTATTAAAAAATAATGAAAAAATATTATAAAGTACCCCTTATACTCCTTCCAAGTACTTGCTAACCACATTCAAATATGGTATAGTTCACTTAATCCTCAGTCATTTTGTGAAGACAGGATTAATTTATTCTAATTTACATATAAGAAATCCAAGACTTGGAAAATTTATGTCTTATTTAGGATTCCATTAAAAAGGCTGGTAAAATAACTTAAAAAAACAAAACACTGAGTTAATAGACTATTTTATTTAAAATGTATATATCAAGTTTACTGTTGTTTTATGTAACTAATGTACATTTTAATTATTTATTTATTAACTTTATGATATATTTTGAAGTGCATATGTCAGAAAAGAAGACATAACCTGACCAGGTAATGGTGAAGTGAATAGAGCGTCAGACTGGGACACAGAAGATCCAGGTTCAAAACCTGAGGTCACAGGCTTGAGCGCAGGATCATAGACTTGAGCCCAAAGGTCGCTGGCTTGAGACCAAGGTCACTGTCTTGAGGAAGGTGTCACTTGTCCTGTTTTAGCACCCTCCTCCCTGTCAAGGCACATATGAGAAAGCAACCAATGAACAACAAAGGTGCCGCAACAAAAAATTGATGCTTCTCATCTCTCTCCTTTCCTGTCTGTCTGTGCCTATCTGTCTCTCCCTCTCTCTCTCTGCCTCTGTCAAAAAAAAGAAAAGAAAAGAAAAGAAAAAAGAAAAGAAGACATAGAGACATAAAAGCAATCATATAAACTATGGTTTCTTATAATAAAGCTTCGGGTTAGTCACTCTATTTGAATTTGTTTATCGGTAGATAGTATATGTTCATTTTCTTTCGAAAGTTAATGATAATTAAAGACCAACATATACTTTTCACTATTTGAGTATGTGCATAGAACACACTGGAATAAAATTACCATATTGGTATTCAAGAATTAAGTGATGCAAAATATTGCAGTCTAATGGGAAAATCCCATATTTTCACTTCCTACCAACTCAAACCCAAAGATATTTTAGAAATCCATTATAACCTAAACTTGTAATAATTTCATCCCTGCTTTTTATACTTCCAATTGAACTAAATTATTAGATAATGCTCATATATCAAGATTAATTAGTTTTCTGTAGTTGCAAGTAATAAAAACTTAAGAAAACTTAAATAAGAAAGGAAATGTCTCATGTAACTGAGAAGTATAAAATAATCTGGATTCAGGCATAATTTAATCTAGATGTTTTTTTAAATATTGTCACAAAAGCCTTTCTCTACATACCTTTCTAGGAACTTTTTATGTTGTTTTATTCATTTGAGAAACAGAGAATGAAATGGGTCTGAGATTTTACCCTGCTCATAAGCTAACAAGTCAACCTGCCTCAGTTACATGGTGCTGACAGAAAACTTGAGATTATCAAACCACACACAAAGAACTTTATTCCTCATGCCACAGCCAGAAACACAAACATCAGCATATTTCTGTGACTCCCCCTTATCCCACAAACCCACGAAGATGACACAGACAATCTCAAGGAGATTTCTGCAGATACAGGCAGTGGTACAGAAGGGGAACCTTGAGCTTAGGGAACCTGAACCCTTGATAATGGGAAGTAAACATTCCTTTTCTTGTTCTGGAACGCTATCTCTCGAACAAAGAATAATCACAGTTTTTCCACAGAATGTGCAGAAGTATAAAAGATTTGTGAAGAATTGTCTCCCATCAGAAGCATTTGTACTAGGTAGCAAAGAAGTTTACTTGTTATATCTATCTGAACAACCTTGGTAGAAAGAGAAAATGTGCTTTCTCTCAAAAGTCCTGAGTAACATTTATATTTTTGGACCACTATAACTGATTGACCAAGATTGAACACTGTGGTCCTCTTTGTCCCTCCCCCAGAACATGTAAATTTAGAGTTCAGGAGAGATGGGTACCCAAAATGTATCAGACTAGTTTTAACAGAGAAGGGGGTGTTAATGTGAAGCAAATAAAATGAAGACAAATTCCCTGTCATTTATCTTTTTTCTTTTTCTGTATCTTTGCTGTCAATATTCCCTATGCTTTTATGCATTCTATTTCTCTTTTATCTTTATGTGTCAATATTGACCCAAGACATCCTATGAAGCCATGCTCAAGTGCACATTTCAGCATAAAGACTACAATATTTACTTCCCACCTAAAGAATTCTCCTCTAGATTCACTCAGTATTTTCTCTTCCTCAGTTGTGATGCTTTTTACTTACTACCTTTCATTATAATAAACTGTTTCAGTGCCTTAACCTTCCCAAGCAGACTAGGGTCTCCTTTAGAGCAAGATCATGTCTGTGTCTGTCTGTATCTCCTATAGATTGAAGCATATTGTGTGTGCACATATATACATACATACATACAGTGGTACCTTGAGATACAAATTTAATTTGTTCTGTAACCAAGCTATAGGTCAGTCAACTCGTATATCAAACTACACATACTGGACCCCTGTGCCAACGTGCCAACTAGCAGCAGCTTCCCGAATCACGATTCATATCTTTGAATTTTGCTTGGATATTGAACAAAAATATGGATCGAGTCACAGTTTGTATCTTAAAAAAATATATATTTTTTTTTGTATGTTGGTCTGTTTGTATCTTAAGGTACCACTGTATATGTGTATGTGTATATGTGTACATATTATTTATATTTATATATAAATTCAATTTTATATCCTTCCATATATATATATATATATATATATATATATATATATATATATATATATATATATATATGGAAGGATATAAAATTGAATTTCACACTTATATCTCTTAACTAACAATTACCAGACTAGGAAACCAGAGACTTTGCTTCTCTTCCTGTTCTTACCACCCACTAGTTGGCCACCTTGAGCAAATCTATTAACCTTTCTGAGGCTCAATTCTCTCATTTGTAAAATGGTGAAGCTATGTGCTCTTCCTCATAGGACTATTGAGATAATCACATGAAAAAATGTATTTAAAATTACTTTAGAAATGTAAACCACTCTCATAATTAAGAAATTCCATTTTTAAATAACAAGTGAATCATTTCTGTTATAGTAATACAATGTATTTAATATTAGCAAAATAATTATTTTACAGATGTAAGTAAGTGTAACATGAAGGATGCTTGCAAAAATTCTGTCAGTACGAAAACATATATTCCTTGATACTTCTAATTCTGCCATCACCTTTTAGTGTTTCTCAATTTTTAAAATAACTATCTCCAAATGTCTTCATAAGAGTATAATTTTATTGACAGGATTATTACATAAAACCTTATGTTATTTTTACTGGCTGAGATACACAGGTACTGTTTGAAAGAAAGTGGGACAAGTTAGAAAGAAAGTAAAAGCTTGGCATGGGTTTGTCTAGAAAATAATTGGAAGAGAAACATATTACCAACAAGAAAAAAAGCACTTAAGGAAAGATAGAGATGTTAACAACAACAAAAAAATCTACTTTATAGCTTTGTTTGTATTGGTCCTATCAAACATATCAATATTCTGTACTTTTTATTTTTATTCACAATTTTTCTGTCAGATTTAAACAGGAAACAAACTGGAACCAAATAATACATTGTTCAAAGAATTATCTCTCTTTAGAGGATGAAATCTATAACTTCTTGGAAGTTACTTTCTGCTATATGAACTATTAATTGGTTGGAAAAGCATCTTTTTATAGAAACTGTTGGTTGCCTCCCCAATTTTGAATAGAATCTACAAACTCTCAAGTGTTAAAAATTATCCCTACCAAAGCTATGTGGTTCTTCCATCTGTAAGAGAAATAAGCATATTACCCTAAAATGCCTTCCTAATTAACAATGAACAAATGTTCTATGAGTAAAATAATGAAATTATGATAGAGAATTTGTGCTTCATTGAAAAATGCCAGGAGAACACATTAATAAGAAGGCATGGAAACTATTACAGAAGCCTAAAGTAACTATATTTTTCTGAGAGAGTTGGGAACTGCATGGAAACAGTCACCAATTACAGTTCACCTTTGAATAACACAGGTTTGAACTGTGCAAGTCCACTTATATGCAGATTTTTTTCAATAAATATGTACAATACTGTATATGTATTCTCTTATGATTTTCTTTTCTCTAGCTTACTTTCTTATAAGAATATAGTATATTATACCTATAATATACAAAGTATGTGTTAACTGACTTATATTATCAGTAAGGCTCCTGATTAACAGTAAGTTATTAGTAGTTACTTTTTGGGTGAATCAAAAGTTATACATGAAGATTTTTTACTGTTCTGAGGGTCAGTGCCCCTAATCCCTGTGTTGTTCAAGGGTCAACTGTATTTCTTCAGAATAAATAGAAATAAAAATTTAAAGAAGGACTGTAGTTTTAGAGTCTGCAATGAATTCTAGGCATTCAGTAGAGCCCCAAGATCTCCAACATCAAAATCTATAAAAGGGATCAAGAAGAATTAAAAATGATTGTTTGTAAGAATCTACCTGCAGCATAAGGTCATTATTTACCTGCTTCTTTATTACAGCAATCTCTTAAACCTGATGTAGACCTCTGGATTGTATCTGAAGTGTTTTTGGTTGTTGTTGTTTTTTGTTTTTAGATTTTATTTATTTGTTTTTAGAGAAAGAGAGAAAAAAGAGGGGAGGAACAGGAAGCATCAATTCCCATATATGCCTTAACCAGGCAAGTCCACAGTTTCAAACAAGTAACCTCAGCATTGCAGGTGGACACTTGATCCACTGTGCCACTGCAGGTCAGGCCTGAAGTGGTTTTAATTAATGCATTATCAAGGAGATGAATGAGATAATGGTTACTCCATTATCAACTTCAGACTAAATTGAACAAAAAGGCTGTAGGTTTGGGAGCCTTTGCAACAATCACCAGAGCTCAGATTTCAAAAAACATTACAGGAACATAAACTGAAAATTAAAAAGTACCTTCCTTGTCACCTGTGTGTCAACAGAACTGCAAGTTTCAGATCCCCTTCCCTGCTGCTGAGATTATAGGGACAAAAATGGATGGATTCTTTGGAGGTTTTGAATATTTTATTTCTTTTTAAAATTCTCAACTAAATATTTCTTAATAAAACACTGCAGCGTGTAAAGAGTACACTGGGTGTTTTTTAAAAAACTCTGAAAAGTTGGTCACATTCCTAAAAAGTTTTAGATGTCCTTAGATCAATCCTAAAAGAAAAAGTAATAATTTAATGAAATATACACATGAATGAAATGTAGGGGTCTAGGTTATTCATCTAAAATAATCAAACTTAAATAGACAAACACAACATAAACAGACTTATAGATACAGAGATCAAACTGATGTTTGCCAAAGGGGAGGGGCTTGGTGGAAAAGGTGGCTGGATTAAAGAATTCAAATTGGTAGTCACAGAATAGTCATGGGGATAAAAAAGGGCAGCATAGGGAACCTAGTCAATGATGTTGTACAGTTGTCCCTCACCATATCGCAGTTTACTTTTCGCAATCTCACTGTATTGAGGATTTTTAAATTGTATACATCTAATTTTGTATAGTGGATTTTTCCCTATCTCGCAAGATTTTGTGGTATATAGGTGTTTTTATATACTTATTATTTTAATTATTTTTGTGGTAAAATAAGCATTTTCTAGCCTAAAAATTTTAAAACAATATAAAAATACTAATTAAAACATATTACGATTCACTGGTGAATTTTATGTATGTTGTTAAAATTATATAGGTTTAAGAGTGTAGAATGTGTTTAAGAGCATAGGAAGTGTTTATAAGAGTATAGGAAAAGTTAATAACAGTGTGGGAAAGGTTTATAAAGCCTTAAAATATATATAAATAATAAAATAAATATAAGGTCGCTACTCTGTAGATCTTCATCTATCGCAGGAGTTTCTGGTACCTAACCTCCAAGATAGACGAGGAACCACTGTAGTAACTATGTACAGTGCCAAGTGAGTACTTAAAATATCAGGGGGGACCATTTTATAAAATATAGGATTATATAACCACTATGCTATACTCATGAAACTAATACAAAATAAAATAGAGAGTAAACATTAATTGAAAATTTTTTAAAAAAGAAAATAATTATGCTTAGATTTAAGAGTTGAGCTTTCTCTGCTGTTGAGGTTTCTGAAAGTAGCAGTTTTCAGCTGTTCAATTAGCTCTGTCAGGTCCCAGCAAGCAGATAGAGAGTATATATCACTCATGCTATCATAATACGTGCCCCTAGCTAGTCCCTATTATTCATACATGAAGAAGTATCAGCAGCTTAAATCACAGTTTAAACATACACTATACATATATATATGTACAAATATATATAATTTAGACAGTATTTTGTGATGCATACATGAGAAACAGCAAAAGGATGAACAGCCATCAAAAAGCCCAGCCTAGATAGACTGCATTCTATCTTGATCCTCTGCAGAGGAATTTTCCCCAACATCAGAAATAAAGTTCTTATGATTGTTTCTATATTTGTGCCAACAGGACAAACTTACCAAATCCTGAATCATAACAAATTTTTATATTGAATTAGGAGGAAATCCCAACAGTTCTTCTAAAGACAGTACTGGCTTTTAGTCAATGAAAAAATTATTAAAATTTTCAGCAAAAGAAAAGCTCAGGTAGATACAAAAATATACTAAAAGAGCTCTACCTCCCAGGTATTAGAACAAAGACTCTGTGAAAGGTTTCAACGGAGAATGAGCTCCTGAGAGCACAGATGAGAGTCATACTCTAGGTCAGCAACAGCAGCGCATGCGTGGGAAGCTTTCAGGAAATCTCAGTTTCCTTCACTAACAAGAGAAATAGATGAACCTATTGACATTTCTTTCACAAATCACAGGGTTCCCATTTTCTATCTTAAATTTGTAAAACAGGGTTAAAATTTATAATTCCAAATTAACTCATCATATTAATAATTTATAGTATTTTTAAGAACATAAGTAAGAGTAATTTTAAACTGAATGCATAAAGGTATTGTTTTCTTATTCCATAGAATAAGAAAGTGAAAGGGACTCCATAGATAAAAATCAAACAACAATATGTTGTGAGGTTTTGCAATCTTATGAACTGTGAATCTGAATTCTGATGTCCTCTGAACTTAGCACAAAATGTTCTACCATCAGGTTAATGTCTTCTTAATATCAACACTTTTAGCATAAAATCTCATGTATTTTGGACCCTGCTCCACTCTACACATGTTTGTTTTAAAATAAAAGTAATGGGTTCCCTAATCTGGAGTCAAGTTGGCACTCTAGAACGATTCAAAAAAAACACAAAGTCAAGTGTATCATTTAGAGTATCCCATACCCACCTCCCATATTGACAAATGTTGGTAATATTTGTCTTGGTGTAAAAAAGTGTCAATGTTGTTTTAAACTGATAATATAGACAAAAACATATTATCAGACAGCAACGCAGCAGAACCAAAAGCTATGATCTGTAGAAACCACTTTTTTTGTTCACATAAACTGTAGGTATATATACGGTGTATTTTCTACCTAAATTATTAATATCAACCTTGGAAAATACACTGTTCAGTTCTTTTCTGAGGTGACCCAATTACTGGGCATTAATATGACCAGAAACAGATCCTTCACAAGTAACAGAATTTAACAGTTATAGTGACATTAGACAACATAGTCACTTGAGATCATTCAATCTCAAAAAACAGTATATTTTGTTGTGCTTGAGCTTGCAAATCATTGTCCAAACTGCTAATATATCCATAGAATTTCAAAGTAGAGTAAAAAGGAAAAATATATAATTTAATATAATGCCATGGAATTGAATATTTACCAAAAAAAAGGCTGAAAATAGACACGTAAATTAATATATTTTCTTTGAATTTTTGTTAAGTAATATTTTTAAGGCACATATCATTATAAAAACTCAGAAAATACACAAATAACAGATTACTCTCCAAAAAGTTCACAGCTTGGGCACTAACTTCTCTGTAATAAAATTCTACATTTATACTATGAGACCACATTGAAATGTTTACCTATATAAACACAAACGTTTTAATAAGGAGAGAAAAAGGAAGTTGCTGCTAAATTACGATAGCAGTTGATACTCCATATCAAGTGGTTGTGATCATATTCATAGTCGAAACGGAGTAAATGTTCATATGAGAATGCACTTGTGTTGGAACACTAGCAAATCCAAGGTATCTGAAAATTATCAAGCAAGGGGCTATTTTAATTCCTCCTGTGTTTAGTCTCTCCTGAACAGTAGCATGTGAACACATACTACATTTTCAAGAGAAAGCAAAAAGTAAAAATGAGTGCCCACTACCTGTCAGACACAATCACATACCTCTGTATTATGAATTTGCCCTACAATGAATGACACTATCATCATTTTTTAGATGAGCTTTCAATTCAGGTAGAGAGGTCATTAAATTCATCCAAGCCCCATCAGCAAGCAAATGGCTCAGGCAGAAGGTAAGCCAGATTTAAAATGTAAAGGATTTCCATTTTACTTCACTAGTTATTGCCCATTTTTTCCCATTGCTGTCCCTTCTCTTCCAAAGAAAACACAGAAATTCCTCCAGAGGGATAAACCTACTATCTAAAGGGTGACAAATTTATCTGAAACTTCTCTTTAATTACATCCAATTTGTAGTTCAACCATAGGGACAGAATACAGACTATGGCAAGTCATTGAAGCTCTCTAAAGCAGTTGTTTTAAGAGCTTGCATTCATAAAATCACATAGAGGATTCATTTAAGATACATATTTCCAAGACCCAATTCAGATCTTCAATAAGGAGTTTCTGGTGGTGTGCACAGGCATGAGCATTTTGAACAAATGCATCAGTGATGCTTTATGCAGTGTAAAAAACCCTGCTCTAGCCGGTAGAGATACTCTAATCCCAAATGAATCCCAAATGGTTAATCCCAAGTGGGTAACTGGCAGCAACATCCTGCATAAATTCTAGTGTCAGACTCCATCTCTCCAAATAGTTAAACTCTGCTTGATAGCATGTTCCTGGAGTTAACTGCCCTCTGCATGGTGGGGGTTGGAAGAATGAATCATCAATAAGGCTTTCTTCCTGTTCTCTTTATATTAAAACTAAATTTAAAATTTCTAATCACAGAATTAAAATATCAAGCCATATACAGCTTTGTAAAGTTATCAGATAAACTTATCACTGCAGTCCTATACTTAGTGAACTATGAATATATAAATAAAATAAAACATAACTAAATAGATGGACAAACATCAAAACAAAGGTCAATTTCTTTGCATCCTAGAAAAGAATTACTAAAAAAATGAATTCTTTGAAATTTTCAAAACAGGGGTTTTGTGATGTATTCAATAATTTTTTCAGGTATATTATAATGAGAATATGGAAAATTAAATACATCTGAGCATTACAGATTCTAACTTTTTATGCTATCAGGCAAGATAGAAAGAAACTTATGAACTCTGCTATAACCCGAAGAGATGGCACAGCTCAAGTAATTCTCTACCTAAAAAATCCTGTAAGAAATGGTAGCTTCACAAAAAGACTTTGAATGGCCCCCAGTTGGTATGCCATGGGTGTGGTATTCCTGCCATGCTCATGCCCACTACAATTGTTACTAAGGGAATGGCAGTGAATAATACAGCTTGTGCAAAAGGAGGCAGCAACCTGGGTTTGAGTTCTGTCTCCTACTTTGTCAAATACAAACTGTGTTTCTTTTAACAGATCACTTGATTTGGTAAGACTTTGGTAATAATAAAACATATGTGAAACTACTAAAAGAGTATAACGTATTTTTTTCATTTCTTTAACCCTAAGTGATCTAACTAGGAAGATTGACTTAGTCATATTAATACTTTTGAGAAAAGATACAAAAGAAAATGAGAAGGGAAAATAATTTCTCTAAAATAAAAACACCCCTTGGGGCCCTGGCCAGCTGGCTCAGTAATAGAGCATCAGCCCGGCGGGTTTGATTCCTGGCCAGGGCACACATGAGAAGCTCCCATCTGCTTCTCCATCCTTCCCCCTCTTTTTTCTGTCTATTTCTCTTTTACCTTCCCACAGCCAAGCCTCCATGGGAGCAAAGTTGGCCTAGGCACTGAGGATGGCTCCATGGCCTCTGCCTCAGGTGCTATAATGGCTCTGGGTGCTATGGAGCAATGCCCCAGATGGGAAGAGCATCGCCCCCTAGTGGGCATGCCAGGTGGATCTCAGTCTGGCACATGCGGAGCCTTTCTCTCTGCCTCCCTGCTTCTCGCTTCAGAAAAATACAATAACTAAATTAATTAATTAATAGTAAAATAAAAGAAAAAAACTCCTTAAAGATATATGTAAAAAAAGGTTGAATAATATTATAGGTACAGTATTTAATGAATAAATATCCAAAATGTATTGCTAAGAGCACAAAATAGAAATAAGGCACGTTCTTTAAATCTTCTTGAAATTTTCAAATACAATATTATTAGTAAAGGTAGACTTCTGTTTCTCCTTGTGAATAATCTTATTTACCCATTTACATCCAACTTACCACTGAATACATTGGAATTAGCTAAGTAATTGATTGCATATTTTTTTTAAAATCTTAATTATTTGAAAGATAACTAAAAAATAATTTAAAACCATATAAAATTAGCAGGAAATGTGTGTAATTTCTGAAGTGTTATCTTAAAAGGTAGGCTAGAAACAATTCTAAAATTTTCACTTCTTAAAATACTGTATGTAGGTACCAAAATATGTCCTCTGGCATTAAAAATGTGTTTATAGATGCAGTATCATGTATAAACCTACTTTTCCTCCAACTGAGAGAGAAATTGGGGGTAGTCTAAAACAGGCTTCCAGCATCTTAATAAAGACCAACAGTTTAGGGAGCCAGGAACTATGACATAAAACTATGACATTGGCGAACCTATGACACACATAGCCATTTTTTATGACACATGGCTGCATGTGACCGCATACCAAAGAAATATGGGGCCGCATGCCGAGAAGGATGTTTCATCTTCAGCTCCTACATGGCCAGGTGCAGTAGCCGAGGATAAAATATTTGCTGTACTGTAGACACTCTGTGCCAGAGGTCTGTAGGCCAAAACAACAGAACTCTGGCACAGAGTGTCTAGTTCTGGGACTTCTGGTTAGGCCATTTTTCTCTAAGTGACACACCACCCGAGTTATACTCAGTTTTTTGGTGAATTTTGACACACCAGGTTCAAAAGATAGCCCATCACTGGTCTAAACCCTTTAAATGATCTTGTTTCATTTCTCAACAATCTTTAAAGGCAGTGCCATTATTATCACCATTTTACAGGTGAGGAATCAAAGAATTAGGAAAATAAGTAACCTTGCCCAAAGCCATACAAGCATGAAATGAGAGTTAAAATGTAAATACAGCTTAAACTGTATTTGCCCTCCTAATTACCTTATATCCCTGTTTCTTGAAGTTTTCAGAGAACATTACTCCCTCCTCACACATAGTTATAACTCCGTATGTGGTCACTCTGATCAGGTATTTTGTTTTTTGTGGTGTTCCAACAGAATGGAGAAATTATGCCTCAAGCCTTCTCAGCTTTTCATGTCACCACCAACTCATCCCGACCCAATTCACCAAGATAATCTCAGGGGTCACAGGGGACTTTTGCATGATGTGGAGCTACTCAGAGCTGTTACAGTCAAGACATATAAAGAAAGATGATTCCAGGAGTTGAAACTGGGAACAAGATGGGGGGTTAGGGGTAGTTTACTATGGTTCTCCATGAATGTGAAAAGAGAAAGCATCAAGTCTGCCACTATGCTGTTTGTTCCCTGAGATGCATTATCACCATTGAAAGAAAAAGAAATATTTTCTCTAGGAAACCACACGTATTACATATAAATCGTTCACATACTGTTTAAGAGACCTGCATATTGATAAGCTCAAGGTTCCTCATTTTTCTTTCATTTCTACAATGCCTCTCTGGTCATGAGTTAAACCCCATCATACACATACAGCCATTTGGCAATATTTCAGTGCTAATTCTGAACAATAATAACTCATATCTCCTATGCAAAGTCATGTACTGTGATGGAGAGCATATATTTGGGGATGAGTCACCCTGCCCAAATGGGTAAAAAGGCAGCTTTTTATTGGCGATGTCTTATCATCGTATAAAGCAATTGATCTAAATATATTAATGGGAACTTGTTTGAAGAAGAGAAATGTATCATATACTCAATTTATCTGTTGAATAGAGAGGTTCACAATTTCCTTTCTGCCATACTCCAGCAACATTTGGCAAAAGAGAGTAAAATAAAGTTATACATTGGAGTGTATGAGCACAGTTGGGACTGTGTGGAAAAGTACAGTGAGTGCTCTTATACATAAGCTAAGCCCCAGGAAAGTTCTCACTAAAATTTTAATTCCAAACTCGTCCTGTAAAGGAGGCAGCTAGTTTGTTTCCCACCCCAACATCTCTATCCAATGCCAGAATTAAAGCACGGTTGCTCCTGTAGTAGGTAGTTAAACAGGTATGAGCAAAGCAAACTGTGAGTCAGATATAGAAGGTCACCAGGGCAGAAAGCCCCAAGCCCCCAACTATAGACAAAACTGGGAAAACAAGGATCTCTCCCCTGGGTAACCTTTCTTCACCTAGCATATCACTGGTCATGCAGTTCAAACTCTCCCCTGACCTTTCCTCCCCTGGCATATCACTAGTCATGTGGTAGACCCCCTTAAAGTAGGAACCAGGGTCCAAGAGTGGCCTCATGTGACTCACTTGGAGGTCCTTGCATGACCACTCTCTTAAGCATTAACCCCTAAGGATAGGCCTCCATTGTGTTTTAGCTCCAGACCCAGAGAAGGAGCAAAACCAGATAAGCAATGCCATGGCTAACATCAGGACCAGATGCAATGACTGCTCTTAGCACCAACCAATCAGTGGAACCATGACCTTGAGGGACACATCTGAAAAGCTGATGAATATTCATTCCATTGAGATTTTCCCCTAGAACCTCCCCTGAAATTCCTGCATTTAGAGAACAAAGAAAAGCCTTCAAGACTAAGAACCCAATGTGGCTCCCTCTCCTTCTTTCTGTCTCCCTCCTCTGGAGCACTGCGGCATCTTTCACCACCCCCTTCCCTCAGGCATGTTTTCTTCCCTCTCTAATGCCTAGTACCCTTTCACAGCCAACATACCCACTAGACCTCCATTAGCAATGGTTCCAAGAACATTACATATTGCTTGCATCTGTGGTGTGAAATACCTTTAGTTTTTGCTTTAAGTGTTCGCCAGTCTACCAGCATAAAATTATTTGAGTGGTTTGCTCATTTATTAAATAAATATTTGGGTGTCTTCTTGCACTGGGCTAGATGCTGAGAATACAACAGTGAGCAAGATATACCTGGTTCTGTTGTTCATAAAGTCTACCTTATCAGAGGAGACAGAAAATCACCACGTAATTAAAGTGTAAACACAGATATACTTTATTTGCTCATTGTTGACTATATTTATTTTTAGCGGAAAAAAAAGAGAGAAAGAAGAGAAGGAAGAAGTGTTGGCAGAGGAGAAAAGAGAGAGACAATAATATTAAAAGTTTAAATTATGCCCAACATTCCTCTTGATAGCACGTCCAGAGGTCCTGATCCAGAAAATGAGCAATCTCAGTTGCAACCTGCCATGTATAATGTGAAGATTTCACCACAGAATAATGTGAGTGTTTTGAAGGTTTGACCATTAAACACAAGTCACTGCCTTCATCTTATTTTCAAATGAATTAATAGCACTCTAGAAGACAAATAGATTGTGCTATTAAAGACAATAAATCAGCATATTCTCCAATGTGGTAACTTCTTATAGCAATTTTTAAAGGTAACTTTTACCTTGTGGAAATCCTGTTTACTGAAGTTTATAAGCTCTGTCTCTATCTCCCCTGTTTGATTTCAAGGCCACAATATATATAAGTGAGCTGAAGTGGAGTGGAGTGGGTGAGGGGAAGATCATATTTTTGCCAAGCACTATGGAGCTCATTCTCTTTTCTTTTGCTCTACCTGCTGAGTGCTTCTGATATCTGTAGTGTGCAAAGCAGTTTGAAAACATTAAAGCATTTACTATTAGAAAAAGATCTTTTCTTATTATATTTAATCCAGTGTAATTTTTCTTGATACAAATGAGAAGGATCCCCAAAAAACAAAAGAAAAAGGAACGGAAAGAACAGAGTAGGAGAAGAAAAGAGAGGAGAAGAGAGGAGAGGAGAGCAGGGAAGGGGAGGGGAGAGGAGAGAAGAGGAGAAGAGAGGAGAGGAGAGGAGAGGAGAGGAGAGGAGAGGAGAGGAGAGGAGAGGAGAGGAGAGGAGAGGAGAGGAGAGGAGAGGAGAGGAGAGGGGGAAGTAAGGAGGGAAGGAAGGAAGGAAGGAAGGAAGGAAGGAAGGAAGGAAGGAAGGAAGGAAGGAAGGAAAGAGAGAGAGAAAGAGAAATAAATGACAGGATGAACAAATGAGACAATATCAAACTAAAAAACTTTTGCAGAGCAAAAGACACCATTAACAAAATAAAAAGACAACCTATACAATGGGAGAACATATTCACTAATTTGTCTGATAAGGGTTAATAACCAAAATTTATAAAGAACTTCTAAAACTCAACACCAGGAAGATAAACAATCTAATTTAAAAATGGGCAAAAGAACTGAATAGACATGTCTCCAAAAAGGACATACAGATGGCCAATAAGCATATGAAAAAATGTTCAATGTCACTAATCACCAGAGAAATGCAAATTAAAACCACAATGAAATATCACCACACATCTCTCAGAACAGCACTAGTTAACAAATCAATACACAATAAGTGCTGGCGAGGGTGTAGAGAAAAGGGAACCATCCTTCACTGGTGGTGGGAATGCAGATATGTGCAACCACTGTGTAAAACAATATGGAGTTTCCTCAAAACATTAAAAATGGAACTGCCTTTGACCCAGCTATCCCACTTTTAGGAATTTATTCTAAGAATACCAAGTCACTGATTCAAAAGAAGATATGCACTCCCATGTTTATTGCAGCATTGTTTATAATAGCCAAGATCTGGAAACAGCCTAAGTGTCCATCAGTGGATGAGTGGATTAAAAAGCAGTGGTACATATGCACAATGGAATACTACATGGTTGTGTAAAAGAAGGAAATCTTACCTTTTGTGATGGCATGGATGGACCTGGAGATTATTATGCTAAGTGAAATAAACCAGGCAGAGAAAGAAAAATATCATATGATCTGACTTATATGTGGAATCTAATGAACAAAGTCAACTGAGAAATGGAATAGAGGCAGAGTTGGTATCACAGAAATTAGAGAGACAGCTGTCAGAGGGAAGGGGTGAGAGGAGATGGGATCAGAGAGAGTGAAGGGATTAGTGAAATTATATATGCATAACACATATATACATATTACAGGACAGCAAATCCCAGAGGAAAGGAAGAAAGGAGTTAGAGAGGGGGAGGGAAAAGGGGGTATAAATAGAAGTACGAGGTGGGAAATGAGGGTATTATATTCAGTAGAACACTTGAATCAAAGTAAACTAATAAATTAAAATTAATAAAAAATAAGAAAATAAAATCAAGCTAACTAAGAAAACTAAAAGAAAGAAAGAAAAGTAAAAGAAGAAAGAACGAAAGAAAAGAAAGAAAGAAAGAAAGAAAGGAGGAAGGGAGGAAGGAAGGAAGGAAAGAAGGGTGAAAAATAAAACCTATTTTTAGTGGTCAGTGTCTTCACTCTTCATTTCTGTCGGTAGACTCTCAGGATAAAACTTTTGATTATGTTCTTCAAGTTTGTTTCCTCACTGGGCATTGCTGGGAAGCTTGCTCAAATGAACTGGTTTTAGAAAGAGACTCTGGATGAACATTTTACATGTAAGGAAGCAGAATCAAAGTATAAAACGAGAGTCATTTTTTGCATAATTCAAGGAAAAATCTCATTTTTATCTCCACTACCTCCTTGGAGTGGAGGAGAGGCAATAAATTATCTAGATAATTGCATTATTTCTTTAACTTGTTACATCTTCATACTCAACTACAGATTTTCTTCTTTTCTTTATCCAGATAGTTTAGTTTTTAACTTAATTGACATAAATAACAAAACCTAATAAAAACATTATCATTCAGACAAAGACTTGATGACTCAGAAGTCTTTTTCTATGCAAAATGATAGCAGTTACCTTTGTTACTGTTGCATTACAATATTACTTAATTGATATTCAAAAACATGCAAGGCTTATGCTACCTTCCTATAAACTGAAGTAGAAAATGTTGAAATGGAGAACAACAAGAAAGCATAAATAAAATATGAAAAGTTTGTCATGTTCTATTAGGGTTTTTTATGTTAGCATCTTAATATGATATGAAAATTGCTGAAATGATTGCTTGGTAATATCTTGTCAGGTGACACAAATTCTAGAATTGTAGAATTCTAATATTAGATGATAGAAAATTGTTAGTATTATAAAAAGTTTCTATGATGTGAAGGCCAATCAGAAAAAAAAATAGTTTAAGTTATTTTGGTGAGATTTCTTACAAATATTTTCTTTATAGAAACCAGGTGGTAACAAAGAAGAAGAAATTGTGTATGAGGACACTATTGTAGGGTTCTATACCTAAATAGGAAATATTTCTCTCAGGTAGGCTATATATTACATGTATTTTATTTTTCATTCTAAACAGTTATGAGTATTGATTAGCAGAGATGAGTTTTGTTGGGGAGGATATTAAATTCAGAAGTTAGATGCAGTGATTTAGTTTTTGGTTTCTTTAATTTTCTAAGAAAAGCCACTATCAGTAATATTTCTCTTCATTATTTGCTTTTGAACTCAAGTTAACATTAATTGCTAAACAATCATTTAATTCCTAAACAATACAGCTTGATATCTATTATATGGTAATAAATGTAGGGGGTTGCTTAAGTTAAAGGAATAGTTTTTTAGTGCTTACTAAAAAACATGTTTAATTTATTACACTTCTTAAATGTGATATATCTTTCAGTAGTCTGTATTATTAAATAGTTTAGAGTTAAACCTAAAGCTCAGTTTCGATGTAAGTGTAAAGATGTTACTTTTGGGTATCAGAAGTAATGAGCTTAATGTAACTTTGAAATCAATGTAGACGTCTTTATCAAAACTTGTGTTTTATGTTTCAGAAATATGGCATAAGAATCAAATTGAGAGTTGAAAGAAATGTTGGAAGAATAAAATAATTGATTGTCAAGGTTGTTATTTACTCTTTTTAAAATACTGATTTCATCACTGTAAGATTCCCTGAAATATTATATTTGAATGAAGATTGCCACATTTTAATATTTATCTTAATGTAACATTTTATACACTGAAGCACTCTTTTTCTTCAAAGATGAAATTATCAACAGTTTACAAAATGAGTATGATTGCTTAAAGGGCTTGGCATAGAAAATCTAGTCCTGACATATATTAGTGTTATGAAAAATATAAATTTATCTCAATTGGCTCTTAATGCTAGCTAAAAAGGGAAACCATTTAAAATTAGCTGCTGGACACAAAAATGATCTTAGTTTAAATTATAATATGTTTTATAAAATAGATGAAGTGACAAAATTGACTTTTGGATAGGGCATATTTTTTAAATACAATATATATTTAACTTAAATGTGGTATAGATTGTGTTTGTTGGAACCAGATTATTTCCATCTCTTTCTTATTTCCTCCAGCTCCAAGGGCTCAGCCTCATATCCAATTCTTCAAAAATGATTTAGGATAAGAGCCATTGTAAAGTTAACTTCCACAGGGCCATTGGAGTTCTGTAGTAAATCAATAAAACAAATTAGCTAAAAAAATAATAGCTGAGTTAATTATGGGAATATTTAAAATGATAAAACTTGAATTAAAGTTTCTCTAAATGCTGAGGAACTTTATTAATTACCATATCTCTTCCAATTTTAGTATCTAGGTCTTGTAATCAAGTTTTCTATCATCTGAGGCAAAGAAAATCAGGTGGGAGAAGTTTCTGACACTAGCAATAAGAATTGGAACATCCATGTCCAACTTAGTGATTCACTTCCAAAATACTTTATGGTCAAAAGATCATTTTATATTAAAACATAAAATTCAAAATTCCTCATAAAAATAAAAAAGACAATGACTAGAACCACAGCTCTACTGTCTATTTTCCATAAAGAATGAGTTTTCTTATATTCCTATATTGCTCGGGTTTTGATATTTATCTATGCTCTAATTGAGCAAGGCAACATAATCATGAAAAAGTTAGACTTTACCATAAACAACTTTTCTAATGTTTTCACTAAGTTTCTTTAAGTTGCTAGGACGGTGAAGATGTAATGTGTCACTAAGGCCTTGTCTTTATTTTTGTCTAGTAGTGGTCAAAGCGGTGAGACCTACACGCTGTGTTATCTGTTGCAGTGAGAATACTGCCAGCCCCAAATCAACTGCCTTTTTCTCCCTCAAAGCCCCAAGAATGCTGCCCACACCACCCCTCATAAATTAGCAGTGTTTAGAAGGATACTAGCCCACATTCTATAGATTACTTTCAGAAAAAGTTCCAGCATCCATAATACATTGGGGACTTCTTTCTAGTTGAAGATTTATATATTTTTTTATTGATGGGTTATGAATATTGACACAGGAGATATTCATTGTTTATTGAAGGCTTGTTTACATAAAAGATCTTCACATGCTACCCCCTATGTCTAGAGGTCCTACACCAGTGTCAGGGAGCTGTCTGGGTATTTTTTCCCACGTATTGCTCTGCCATTCTACCAACAATAGAGGCCCATTAACGTTTGGCCCTTCAAGTTACAACAGCCCAAGCCTCAGTGGCAGGACGTCTGCCCAATATGTAAAATAACAGAATGAATGGATTCCTTGGAAACAATGATAACAAGACCTGGCTGAGCTAACTGTGACAGCATGTGGTAATTTTCCAGACCGCTGGCCCTGTAAAGGAAACTGGAACACAAAGCAGAGACTGCGGGGCGGGCCGCCTGAATAGCTGTGAACAAGTACAGAATATCTGATGATGTCATACGCACAGTTTGACAGATGGAGCTGGACAGTTTTCCCTCCTTCAAATGTGTTCTTAACTATTTGTATTCCATCAGCTTCTCACTTGGGAAGTTCAATCCTGTAATCACCTGCTTGAAAGACTAAACAAACCTGAACTGTCATGTGGTTGATTCAAGTACCACTAGTTTTATGAAGAAAAATGATATCCATTCTTAGTGGCTGAATGCTGAGGGGAGCAGTGGGGGAGAGGGGACTGCTGTGGATTAATGCATCATCTCTGTTTTCAGCTGTGGGCCAGGTTTTGAGTCTAGCTCTGACTGAATCCTGCCAAACACTTTGAATAGCATAATGAAGTATTGTTATTGCCTCAGTCTAGTCATTATAGCAGGGAAACAGACATCTAAAGTTATCAAAACTGATTACTAGCTGAGCTTTTGAGTCTGTAAAATAAACACATTAAAAGCAGGCTTTTTTTTTTTTTTTTTTTAGCCTTACGGATGTTTTCTCATGGTTGAATGTTTTAGTGTTTATAGCACTCTGTGTCACTATATGTAAGCTGGGTGAGGGCATATCTGTAGACAGTGCTTTCCCAAAACACGATGACATGTAGGTCTGCATTTGTGCATTTATGTTTAAGTGGGTGCATGGGAGACAGAGAAAATGAAGATTGACAACATTTATAAAAATCAGACACAACTCAATTAAAATTCACTGAAAATAGTAAATGAAGCAGCATACTTGGTTTAATTGTAACACACAAGTCTGTCTTTCTCCTCCCTTCAAATAAATACTTGCTTTGAATCTCACATGTCTTCGCCATTTTATTCATGTAGTTCTTTTTATTTTCTTTCTCAAGGAATTTATGTAAATATATGTAGGCTACAGAATGGGTTTCAGATACAGCTTTATTCTTTAATCTTTTCATCAAATAGCCAAAAGATTCTGTTTATGAAGAAGTGATATCTGTCTCACAAAAAAGCATGGCAAACTGCATAGCCTGTAGAAAAAAAGAAAGAATAATAGCAATAGCATGATAATAAAAATTAATGATTAGGATTTACAAAATACCTTTCAACTAGGAAAATACCACACATTAAACTATTCTCTTCAGAGCCTCCCAGATTACAGAAGCTGTATACAAGCTATGCTAACCTTAACGTCTCCTGTTTTATCCAACATAGTTGTTGGGTAGGAAACGAAAAGTGATAAATGCAAGCAAGATAAATGCAAGGAGAATTCTCCTCATCCTTGAAGACTGGTTCTGCCCAACTCACTTCTGCTCTCAACCTCTGCCCTCACTTTTTAGATGTGAAAGGAAATACATATCCCTGATATCCTCTGCCACTGTCAGCTCACCTAGACATGGTCAGGCTATGCTTTGATCAACTTTCATGCATTTGTTTCACAATGAATGATTACTCTCTACTTGGTACTGGGCTATCACCTTATTGTATGCAAATACTCTGAGATTATGTTAGATCTTTAAAGTCAGTGTAAGAGAATTATGTGTACAATGCACATTTGCACCAGAAGCTGCGTTTGAATAGTAGAGTTGTCATTCACAAGTAGCCACAAGCTATTTCTAGGTCATGTCTAAGGCTGAGGCAGTGGTGGGTTTCATCAGGTTTGCATTGGTTTGGAAACACTGATACATAATTTTTTGTTGAGTTCGGCAAACTGGTTGTTAAATTGGCACATGTAGTTAGGGTTCTCTCTAAGGTGGGTGCTTGGGCAGCCACCCAATGTGGGAATCATAAATTTACATTCCTTACTCTTATTTTTTAAATTTTATTTTATTATTATTAATTTTAATGGGGTGACACCAATAATTCAGGGTACATATGTACAATGAAAACATCTCCAGATTATCTTATCATTCAATTGTGTTGCATACCCGTCACCAAAAGTCAAATTGTCTTCTGTCACCTTCTATCTGGTTTTCCCTGTGTCCTTCCCCTCCTCCCTATCCCACCCTTCGCTCCCTCCCCCCACCCCGTAACCACCACTCTCTTGTCCATGTCTCATAGTCTCACTTTTATGTCCCACCTATGTATGAAATCATGCTGTTCTCAGTTTTTCTTTTTTTCTGATTTACTTATTTCACTCCGTATAATGTTATCAAGGTCCATCCATTTTGTTATAAATGATCCGAAGTCATCATTTCTTATGGCCGAGTAGTATTCCATAGTATATATGTACCATAGCTTTTTAATCCACTCGTCTTCTGATGGACACTTGGGCTGTTTCCTTACTCTTTTTTAACATTCATCTGTGCAACAGTGTATTCTAAGCACCTGTAGTAATGTTCATTACGTCCATAGTGAAAAATAATTGCAAGTGAGAACACCAATGAAGAAACAATATGAAAATATCTTAAATAACAGTTTTATTGTCTTTTTGACAGGTATAATTTAATATTTTTATTAATATTTTAATACTCATAACATAATCTAGTTTGTGTACCTCTTTCATTGTTCTTATTTAAGGATTAAATGTATGAAATAATTAACTACCTTTTGGGATATTGTTTTTTATACTTAAGATGGTCAATAGGGCAAAGAACCAGTTACTAAATTATTTGAATCCCACCACTAGCCTGAGGGTCTAAGTGGCTGCCATAACTTATACTGAATGAGAATCTTATCATAGGGCACATGGTTTATGGAAAGGAGTTTGTATCAGCTTCCTACCTTCAACTAACACCAAAGGCATCCCTTTTCATGTTACACCACATGGAGCTCCCCATCTGTGACAAAGAGACAAATTGTTTTATTAATAGCTGTGATGCTTATATCTCTACAGGAGATGAAGAAGGTGAGAGAATAAGAAAAGGTGGGGATAGATAACATGAGTTTGTACTGTTACAAGTCATAATATGAAACTAGCCCGAAGCTGTTCTGTAAGACCTATTTCTGAGCTATCTATGTCAGTAGCCTGATGGGGTGGGGCCCTCATCAAAGGCCTAAAGATCAGAGCCAAGAAGTTCAGTTGAGGAACAATGTCATAATGAGTAGGGAGGAAAAACAGAATTGTGCATTCCCATCATTAACACTGAGTTAAAAGTGTGTTAACACAATGGCTTTTTCCAAATCCTCATATGACCAAAAAGCCAAACTACTGAGCTTAATCATAGTAATAATCAGCTAGAATGACAATCATGATAGTATTTTATGAAATTGACCTGGCAAGATGTATGAAAGAAATTGATAGAGGAAGATTCCAAACACATTTAGTACAACTTGTAAAAATATCAGTAAAGATAATGTCACATTTAGAACAAGGATCATTTAGTCTAACATGCCAGAGGTATTCATTCTTGGAAGGAGATATTGTCATTCAGATTACACTTCCAAAAGTAATTAACTTTGCAAATATGCTTAGTTCCTTAACAATGAACTATAAGTGAGCCATTATTTATCCTACCTAAAGATTTCTTGAATCTGCTGAGAATTTAAGCTTATCATCATTGGGGTAACAAAATCTGTAAATATTTAGCTGCCTCACAAAATGGAATCTCATGTTTATATGAAATTTACATTTCAGTTCAATTGAGTAAATATTTGTTAAGGATTTATGTAGTGAATGTTACCATGCAATAACAACTAGAAATAGAAAGGGGAACAAGAATGATTTAGAGAACTTACATTATTTAGAGGGCAATATCCACAGAGTGTCTGCAATGATCATGGACTACAAAATATACTGTGGAAGAGTATTTATAAGTCATATATAAAGACTAAAGGAATGGGGAACATCAGCATGTTTGCTGTAGAAATATTATATAATTTTTAAACTTTGAGCAAGATGTTACCCATGGCCTCAGCTTTCTATACTGATGCCAAATCTTGACTTTTAGTTTTCTGCCTTCAGAAAATACCCTTTAAACTTTTTATCATTTCTGTGGCCTTTCCCTAGAATTTTTCCGGTTGTATCACTTGTTTGTTACTTTCTATTAAGCATGTTTAAGAGTAAATGGACTTTTGAATTTAGTATGCAAAAATAAGAAAAAAACTACTCATATCTAAGTACAAAGTGATGTGACCCCAAACAACTGAGTTAAAAAGAAATGAATAATTAAAATCAATTATTTATGTCCATTGTTCAAGAAAAAGCTCAGTTAGAAAAAGACTTGAGGATGGGGCAAGGCATGTCATGTAATTCTTATCAATTATTTAGCAAAAGCATTGGGCGGAGTGCTAAAATTCTTCATAACACCTAATTCTGCTGTTAACTATGTAACTGTAGTAAATGCATGTCACAGCATAAGTTTGAAATGCTTTACCAGGTTTGGGGTATAGCTGACCTACTTTTGTCATTTTCTAGGTATGATATTTGGTACTGGTCCTTTCTGCACACTGTTTCTTTATTGGTAGAATAGGAATACTATCTGTGTCACAGAGCTGTTAGCTCAGCAACTAGAATATAATAATTTTAATAAATTCTAAAAGCTGCTGTTCTTAACAAAATAACTGTAAAATGAGAATTTTGTGTTGAAAATTTTACAGTTTCCCTTAACTCTGAAATTCTGTTTCTATAAAGCAGCAGATTACAAACATTATCTTTTGCTTTAAAAAAAAAAGTCACAACTTGTAAGACAAAAATGAGGCAGTAGGTGTAATGGAAGGGAAGTGCCTCTCATTGTCCAAGACTAGTGCCCAGCTCCAGCTCTGCTCTTTACTCATTTAATGACCCCAAGCAAGTCAGGGAACCTTTTTGAAGTCACCCACAGAAAGAAATTATTAATGCTTACCTAAATATGAAAGCCCTTTGTGAACTTCAAAGTGTTATAACACCATCAATTGTTATTGTCTTACAATACTTTGGAACATGTTTTTGAACTGTCAATATCATTCCCATAACTCCCCAGTCTTCCCAGGGGTTTTAGAGCATTTTTGTTACCTAAACAATTAATGACAAAAAGTAATAAAAATTAAAATTTTAAATATTTTATTAGACCTGTCCCAGTTGGCTCAGTGGTAGAACGGTGGCCCACCATTTGGATGCCCTGGATTCAGTTCTCGATCAAGGCATACAGAAGAAGTGATCATCTATTTCCCCACCTCTCCCCCTTTCTTTTCTCTTTCTCTCTCTTCACCTCCTGCAGCCATGACTCAAATGGTATGAGCAAGTTGGCCCCAGTTGCTGAGGATGGTTCCATGGCCTTGCCTCAGACACTAAAATAGCTTGGTTGCCAAGCAATGGAACAGTGGCCCCAGATGGGCAGAGCATTGCCTGGTAGGGGGCTTGTCCAGTGGATATCAGTCAGGGCACATGCAGGAGTCTGTCTTTCTGCCTCACTACCTCTCATTTAATTAAAAAAAATATTCAAAATATTTACTTAAATTTTGAAAAACAAAATATCTTATGAAATTTCTTCTTTTAAGGGTTTATTTACAATTGCTATATAATTATCATATTAAACTTTATATCTAAATCAAAGTCTGCTTTCTGAGTGTACTCATCAATGTCATTATGTATTCAAATATGTTTCTCAAACTAATGAGACCATCTCAGGAAAGATTCCATTCAATTTAGGATATTTTGTTAAAAATATTCTTGAAATCAACTCACCAAAATCAACTCATTAAGCCCTTTCCAAAAGAAATGCATTGACATAGGAGCTGCGATAAATACAAAATGAATAAAATTAATTCACTAACATCAAGAAAATGATAAAACTGGTAAAGTATAAAACAGGTATACAAATGATTATTAAAGAGGATAAGATAAATGCTCTAAGAAAAATAAAAGCAAAGTTTTATGAGAGAATCAAAAAAGGAAAACATACACTTTGCCTAGAGAATAATTCCCTCTCTAATCAGAAAAAATTTTTTCAGGGTGGGTCTGCCAATAACCTTCCAATTAAATATCTAAAAAGACTATAATTATAATGCTGGGTGGCCCATTTAAAGAAGTCCCACTTAATATAATGTGATTTCAACAGTAATAAGATAAAGAATACATATTTTAAGTACATGAAGATCTTCTTTTTTGAAGGGCACAAATTTTTACTTTTGAGTTGCTTAAATGGGTCATCCTACCTAATAGGATCACAACATTTTTTTTAAATAAGAGAAATCTGAAGAGGTGATACAAACTTCCTAGGTGAAAATGATTCATTTTCATTTGTGTTAGTGGATCCTATATGAAGTCTCATGTGTGTATTGCCCTCTGGAATTTCAGTGGGTGCATTAGCTCTTTTAGCCATTAGGGTACCATCCGGTCATGCAGACCTCCAGGGAAGGCGAAGGCTCCCAAAAAGGAGCCTTTTCAGGATATTCTTTGGTGTCTAGTGGATAAAGTCTCTCACCACTACCACTCTAGCCTCCCCCAGTCTGGACCTGGGTACCATTAGTGTATTGGAGCAGTAATTTCACTAAATAGTACCTTTGTGGGCCCTTATTATGAAAAGAAGTGTGAATGCTGCCAAAGCCCTTTTCTGACTGGCAATGGAATTACAGGTCAAAAACATCTTTAGCAAGCATCAATTATTAGGCTCACTATAGAAGAGAGCTGACAGATGAAACAGGCATTTCCATGAATGAACAATACAACTTCAATTCAAAGACTGCTGATTGGGTGTTCAGCCTTCCAGCATAAACAGCTATTCAAATTTTAAACTGTAACCAAGTGAATAAAGAGAAGGAATGCCGCAGCCACCTCTGGTTCTTCAAAACAATTCAACAAGAGATGTGATATAAATAAAATGTCAACCTATAGGCTGAGTATTTCTTTTTCTTCCCAAGGGTGCTTCACAGCCCATGAAACAGAAGGCCACTGTTTCAGAATAGAGGCAGCTCTGGAAACCCGGAGAGCCTGGTTCCCCACTGGCAGTCCCAGAGCCTCACCAGGAGAAGGGCACTGAGCACATCAGCCTCCCTCTCCTCCTCCCCTGGCTGTCTGAGTCTACCCAGTCTCCCTTTTGTAAGACATTATCTGTATTCATGGGGCAAGGCTGCTGGGGATGAAGTCACAAACATGTAATTATAAACCTTGTAGCAATGCAAAGCATTCTACTCATAAGAAAAGTAGACACTGTCAGTTTCTTGCTGTGATTTCACAAAGAAAAGTGCACCTCCCTGAGATAAAACTATATGTAGTTAACAAAATGAAAAGCCTTTATCTCTGTGTTTTGCCACAGGATTCAAATCCGAGATGTTTAAAGCTTCCTAGCATTTCTTGGGAAAACGTGATAGGAACCTAAGAACATCTGCCATCTTAAGTTGCATATAAATTTCTATTTAAACTAGAAGTGTGTAGCTGTGTATATCTAACAAACAGGAGACATAAGAGTGCTTAGTGCTTGCCGAGAGAGAATGCTTCACTATTTACTAATAGTGTACATTTTTTTTTAATTTATTTTATTTTATTTTATTCATTTTAGAGAGGAGACACAGAGTGAGAGAGAGAGAGAGAGAGAGAGAGAAAGGGGGAGGAGCTGGAAGCATCAACTCCCATATGTGCCTTGACCGGACCAGTGCAGGGTTTTGAACTGGCGACCTCAGTGTTCCCAGGTCGACGCTTTATCCACTGCGCCACCACAGGTCAGGCAATAGTGTACATTTTTAAGAGAGCCACTTACTGGACACTTCCATGTTGGGCTTAAATAATGTGCCCTTTAGTTTCAGAGGTCAGCAGAAGTCAGTTTAGGCATAAGTAATAAAAGAAGTGATCCAAAATTTCTTCTCTGAAAAACCTCAGGTGTATACCTTCTGAATGATCTACATGTTGCGCATTTGGCTCCCAACCCTTGCCCCTATAAGGTCAATTTAGATCTCTTTTCCTACACAAAAGGACACCTGTTATCACAGAAACACTTGCCTGCCTTGTTTATTACTGGGTTAATTTGTCAGTAGTTTCCACTGTAAGTTGGGAAGTCTTCCAATATTGATGGTATCTATCCAAAAAGCTCCCAGGTCAGCATAGAACTCTACTTTTCATGAATCAGAGCACACAAATAGTTCTATTTACATTGAAGATCTAGTCAGAGGAAGTGAAATTGCAACATACGTTTGTTTTTTCAGTCTTGACATGCTTGCATCAGATAAAGACTGTGAAAAATATGCTGGATGCTCAGAAGTCACCATTAAAATATCTGTTTGGGGATGATATTGCTTTACATTGATTGGGATTGCAAAACAAATAGTCCTTTCTGTTCTGAAGTACTGCTTTCTAACTTCCTTGCCTTCTGCACTATGTTGGTAACATTGTTTTTAGATGCTAAGAATAAGATAATTATTTACAAATAAACAAGAAGTTCTAAAGCTGAGAATTACTCTAAAATGTGCTATAAAAAGAGACAAATGACTTTAAAAAGAAAATTTCACATGTGTGTGATTAGTTATGTCTTTCATAATATGTGACCTCAGGTTGAGTTGTCATTCATTTGGTATCCTGCCCATAACTACAGTTTAAATAAAGATCTAAGTGACCCATGTGATACTAAGAAAGAGTATTTCCATGACTACTATCTGGCATTACTGTAGTAGAAACACGATGTGGAAGAGTCTTGTTATTAAATATACCTCGGTAAGGTGCTACTTCCAGTATGGTTATATAATAATACTATCTAGAAACTAGAGATCTCACATAGCTTGCCACTAGCTGGAAGATGCTAAAACACTATCCAGTATTGGAGTATTGGTATATAATTACTTTGATGACCAATGATTATCAATTTCTACAGTAACATTCAAAAGGATTTGGGATGGTTTAGTTCTCTATATTCTAATTCAGTAATTTTGCTTTTAAACAACAGCATATGGAGAGAAGCTAACTTTTCTTATTAATGTGCTTTATTAAATTTCCTTTTGTTCTAATCTGAATAAAGTAAGTGTATATACATCCTGATTCAGAGTTTTCAGAGAAAACTTGTAAATTATCACTAATTGTCTTAACACTGATCTTCTAAGGAAAGCATTTAGGAGGTAAAATTTATAACTAGATGCTACCATAATGATAAAAACTTCCCTTTCGGTCTAGCCCAGAGGGTCGGAGGGGACGCGCGAAAGCGGTCCGGAAGCTGCGGGCCCGCTTTTAATCCCACTTATGGGAACAAAGCGGGAGGCCAGGAACGGGCAGAAATCAGTTCGACGACCCTGCGCAAGCCGGCCCTGACCGCGGGGACCGGGCTAGGACCAGGGACGGGCAGGGGCAAGCGGCTGAGCTCACGCTACCAGCCCCGCCCCCCGCCCCCCCCCCCAGCAGGCCAGAGAAACCGCGGTTGGCCAGTATAAGTGCACGAGAGGGCTCTGAGCGCGGGAACGGGCTAGACCCCGAGACAAGTGGAAGCTCGCAGCTGAGCTCACGCTACTATCCCCGCCCGGCCGAAGAAACCACGGATTGCATTCATACGTGCACGAGTGGGCTCCGAACACGGGGCGGGATAGAGTACAGGACGAGCGGAAGTACGCAGCTGAACGGAAGCCAGCAAACACACCCGGCCCAATAAACCTGGGTTTGCGACCCTGAGCAGAAGGGCCCTGGCCTCGAGGGCGGGGCTAAATCTCCAGACGGGCAAAGGCTCACAGCTGAGAGCATGTCAAAAGCCCCGACCAACACGCAAAACTGTGGCGAGCAGGCTCTGACTGAGGGTTCTGGGCAGAAGTCCGGAAATAGGCTGGTCCGCAGCTGAGCAGAGGTGCTCAGCTCTACCCTTGGTGCTAAGGCTTGTGGCTTCAGTGACAGCCCCTCCCACGGAGGAGAAGCAGAAATTAGAGCAAAAGCCACAGTGGGCCGGCGCTGGCAACGCTCATACCTAACCACCCTAGGCACCGGCAGAGGGGGTGGGGGGCGTGCAGACAGAACACACCTAGAGAACACAAAGGCAACACGTACTGGACTCCAGTGGCCACAACTTGCTTATACACAGAAAAAATGGGCAGGCAGAGGAATGCAAACCAAATGAATCAAGAGAAATCCCCAGAGAAGGACCTGAATGAACCAGATATAACCAAATTACCAGAAGCAGAATTTAGAATAATGATAGTTAGGATGTTCAAAGAAATTAGAGCAAGAATGGATGGTCATTATGAACACCTAAATAAAGAGATAACAAGTATAAAAAACAAAATTGAAATAATAAAAAAGAATCAGACAGAAATGACAAATACAGTATCAGAACTGAAGACCACAATGAAAGGAATTAAAAACAGGATGAATCACGCTAAGGATCAAATAAGCGAGTTAGAGGACACAATAAACAAAGGCACAGAAGCAGAGAAGAAAAAGGAAAAGAGACTTAAAAAATGTGAGGAAACTCTAAGGGAGCTTTGTGACAACATGAAGAGAAACAACATTCGCATCATAGGGGTGCCTGAAGAAGAGGAGAGAGGACAGGAAATGGAAACTTTGTTCAATCAAATCATAGCAGAAACTTTCCTAAATTAAGGCTGGGAAACACTCCACACATTCAAGAAGCACACAGAACTCCATTAAAGAGAAACCCAAAAAGATCTACACCAAGACACATCATAGTTAAAATACCAAAGCTAATGGATAAAGAAAAAATTTTAAAAGCTGCTAGAGAAAAAAAGGCTATCACCTACAAAGGAGCCCCCATAAGGATGACATCGGACTTCTCAACAGAAACACTTGAGGCCAGAAGGGAATGGCAAGATATAATCAAAGTAATGCAGAACAAGAACCTACAACCAAGACTACTTTATCCAGCAAGGCTAACATTTAATATTGAAGGAGAAATAAAGAGCTTCCCCGAAAAAGAAAGCCTGAAGGAATTCATAAAAACCAAACCAATTCTGCAAGAGATACTAAGGGGCCTCTTGTGAACAGTTTAAAGGGAGGAATGAATAGAGCAAAAGAAGAATACAGCTTTAAAGAATAAAATGGCAATAAACAACTACATATCAATAATAACCTTAAATGTAAATGGATTAAATGATCCAATCAAAAGACATAAGGTAGCTGCATGGATAAAGAAACAGGACCCATACATATGCTGTCTACAAGAGACACACCTTAAAACAAAAGATACTCATAGACTGAAGGTAAAAGGATGGAAAAAAATATTTCATGCAAATGGAAATGAAAACAAAGCAGAGGTAGCAATACTTATATCAGATAAAATGGACTTTAAAACAAAGGCTGTAGTAAGAGATAAAGAAGGACACTACATAATGATAAAGGGAACAATTCAACAGGAAGATATAACTATTGTAAATATCTATGCACCAAATATAGGAGCCCCGACATACATAAAGCAGACTTTGATGGATATAAAGGGCGAGATTAACAGCAATAATATCATTGTAGGGGATTTCAATACCCCTCTAACAACACTGGATAAATCCTCAAGAAAGAAAATTAATAAAGAAACAGCAGACTTAAAGAAGACACTAGATCAACTTGATTTAATAGATATCTTCAGAACTTTTCACCTTAAAGCAGTAGAATATACATTCTTCTCAAGCGCTCATGGTATGTTTTCTAGGATAGACCACATGTTAGGACACAAAAATGGTCTCAATAAATTTAAGAAGATTGAAATCATATCAAGCATTTTCTCTGATCACAATGCCATGAAACTAGAAATTAACCACAAAAGAAAAACTGAAAAATACTCAAACACTTGAAAACTAAATAGAGTGTTATTAAATAATGAATGGATTAACAATGAGATCAAAGAAGAAATAAAAACGTTTCAAGAAACAAATGGTAATAAGCATATATCAACTCAAAATTTATGGGACACAGCAAAAGCAGTTCTGAGAGGGAAATTTATTGCACTACAGGCATATCATAAGAAGCTAGAAAAAGCTCAAATAAGCAACCTGACCCTGCAGCTAAAAGAACTAGAAAAACAACAACAAATAAAACCCAAGACAAGTAGAAGGAAGGAAATAATAAAGATCAGAGCAGAAATAAATGACATAGAGGCGAAGGAAACAATACAGAGGATTAATGAAACCAGAAGCTGGTTCTTTGAAAAGGTAAACAAGATTGATGAACCTTTAACTAGACTAACCAAGAAAAAAAGAGAGAGGACTCAAATAAATAAAATTAGAAAGGACAGTGGAGAAATAACAACTGACACAAGAGAAATACAAAGCATTGTAAGAAAATACTATGAAGAACTCTATGCCAAAAAATTAGACAATCATGGTGAAATGGACAAATTTCTTGAATCATATAACCTTCCAAAAATCAATCTGGAAGAATCAGAACACCTAAACAGACCAATTACAACAAATGAGATCGAAACAGTTATCAAAAAACTTCCAAAAAAGAAAAGTCCTGGGCCTGATGGCTTCACAAGTGAATTCTATCAAAAACTCAAAGAAGAACTAACTCCTATCCTCCTCAAGCTATTTCAAAAAATTCAAGAGGAAGGAAGACTTCCAAACTCCTTTTATGAGGCGAGCATAATTCTGATCCCAAAACCAGGCAAAGACAACAAAAGAGAAAATTATAGGCCTATATCTCTGATGAATTTAGACGCTAAAATTCTCAACAAAATATTAGCCAACCGGATCCAGCAATATATGAAAAAAATCATACACCACAATCAAGTGGGATTTATTCTGGAGAGACAAGGCTGGTTCAATATTCGCAAATCAATCAATGTGGTTCATCACATAAACAAAAAGAAGGACAAAAATCACATGATAATTTCAATAGATGCAGAAAAGGCATTTGATAAAATCCAGCACCCATTCATGCTCAAAACTCTCAGTAAAGTGGGAATACAGGGATCATTCCTTAACATGATAAAGGCCATCTATGATAAACCGACAGCAAACATCATACTAAATGGACAAAGATTAAAAGCAATCGCCTTAAGATCAGGAACCAGGCAGGGGTGCCCCTTTTCACCACTCTTATTCATCATAGTTCTGGAAGTCCTAGCTACAGCAATCAGACAAGAAGAAGAAATAAAAGGCATCCATATTGGAAAAGAAGAAGTAAAACTGTCACTATTTGCAGATGATATGATATTGTATATTGAAAACCCTAAAGTCTCAGTCAAAAAACTACTGGACCTTATAAATGAATTCAGCAGGGTGGCAGGATATAAAATTAATACTCAGAAATCAGAGGCATTTCTATATACTGACAATGAAATATCAGCAAAAGAAATTAAGGAAACAATCCCCTTCACTATTGCAGCCAAAAAATAAAGTATCTAGGAGTAAATTTAACCAAGGAGGTTAAGGACTTGTACTCGGAAAATTATAGAACATTGATAAAAGAAATCAAGGCAGATACAAACAAGTGGAAGCATATACCGTGCTCATGGCTAGGAAGAATAAACATCATTAAAATGTCTATATTACCCAAACCAATTTATAAATTCAATGCAATACCAATTAAGATACCAATGACATACTTCAAAGATATAGAACACATATTCCAAAAATTTATATGGAACCAATAAAGAACACGAATAGCCTCAGCAATCTTAAAAAGAAAAAATAAAGCAGGAAGTATCACTCTTCTAGATATCAAGGTTTACTATAAGGCCATTATACTCAAGACAGCCTGGTACTGGCATAAGAACAGGCACATAGATCAATGGAACAGAATAGAGGACCCAGAAATAAACCCAGAGCTTTATAGACAACTGATATTTGACAAAGGAGGAAAGAACATACAATGGAGTAAAGACAGCCTCTTTAACAAATGGTGTTGGGAAAATTGGACATCTACCTGCAAAAAAATGAAACTAGACCATCAACTTACACCATTCACAAAAACAAACTCAAAATGGATAAAAGACTTAAATGTAAGCCGTGAAACCATAAGCATCTTAGAAGAAAACATAGGCAGCAGGCTCTCCGACATCTGTAGCAGCAGTATATTTGCCGATTTATCTCCACGGGCAACTATAATAAAAGGCAAGATAAACAAATGGGACTATATCAAACTAAAAAGTTTTTGCACAGCTAAAGACAATAAGAACAGAATAAAAAGACAAACCACACAGTAGGAGAACATATTCGACAGCACATCTGATAAGGGGTTAATAACTAAAATTTATAAAGAACTTATAAAACTCAACAACAGGAAGACAGACAACCCAATCAAAAATTGGGCAAAAGAAATGAATAGAAATTTCTCCAAAGAAGACATACAGATGGCCAACAGGCATATGAGAAAATGCTCAACATCACTAATCATTAGAGAAATGCAAATTAAAACCACAATGAGATATCACCTCACACCAGTCAGAATGGCACTCATCAGCAAAACAACACAGAATAAGTGCTGGCGAGGATGTGGAGAAAAGGGAACCCTTCTGCATTGCTGGAATGCAGACTGGTGCAGCCACTGTGGAAAACAGTTTGGAGATTCCTCAGAAAATTTAAAATAGAACTGCCTTTTGACCCAGCTATCCCACTTATAGGAATATACCCTAAGAACACCATAGCACTGTTTGAAAAGAAGAAATGCGCCCCCATGTTCGTGGCAGCATTGTTCACAATAGCGAAGATCTGGAAACAGCCCAAGTGTCCGTCAGAAGACGAGTGGATTAAAAAGCTTTGGTACATATATACTATGGAATACTACTCAGCCATAAGAAACGATGACATCGGATCATTTATAACAAAATGGATGTACCTTGATAACATTATACGGAGTGAAATAAGTAAATCAGAAAAAAAGAAAAACTGAGAACAGCATGATTCCATACATAGGTGGGACATAAAAGTGAGAATATGAGATATGGACAAGAGAGTGGTGGTTACGGGATGGGGGTAGGGAGGGAAGAGTGGGATAGGGAGGAGGGGAGGGACACAGGGAGGGCCAGATCGATGGTGACAGAGGACAGTTTGACTTTTGGTGATGGGTATGCACCACGGTTGAATAATAAGATAACCTGGAGATGTTTTCATTATACATATGTACCCTGATTTATTGGTGTCACCCCATTAGAATTAATAATAATAAAATACATATAAAAAAAGAAAAAAAATAACTCACCTCACTGTGAAAATAAGCATATAAATCAGTTAAAACAATTTATAACTGAATTCAACTTACCTTTTCAAATTGATTTGCATATTAGTTATTACCAGTTGCTGAATTATTGGGCTCTCTAAATGTGTTCTTCCCTCCTCTCCAGGCTTCAAGTGGAGTTCCTTCAGTTAGAACTGTGCAACTCAGAGGATGTTTGTACTTTCTCAACAGAAACATCTGTGACACTAGTGACTTCTATCATGGACCTGATCTGCCTCTCTCTTTCCGACAGAAGAGTCTAACTTTTCAGTCATCATCACAGGACTTCAACCCTAGCCCCTTGAGCAAATTTCGTCTCTTTTCTAGACATGTAGATTTAGCTTGGAGTACAGAATTTAGAGACAATTTAAGTGATTTCTCCCAGCCTAATACTTCTTTCATCATTCTTTTTCTTCCTAAGTAAAGCTAAATTCTAATTATAAAGTAATTTAGGTGGTTCTTTTTTATTTCTTCTCAAACCTGTGATTTCTCCTTGAAACTCCTTGGTGTCTGTCAGCCAGTTGACACTTCCTGAACATCCAAGTATGTGCTTTGTGAATTTCACTAATTCTCAGAGAGATTCTGATTTAAGGCTTTCTTCTTATTTTATCCTTTTATAGTTCCCTTTTCTCCTCTCTTGGTAAGTATATCTTCCAAACCTTCTTTTCCTCCCACTGTTTTCTGCCGGAATTAATGAATATCTATCCATATACTTCCTTTGCTAGTCTTCTGTCCTCATACCTGCTTCTCAATCCTGCCATAGCTACATATTTCCTGAAGTAAATTGGATTACTCACTGCATCCAGTTGTCATTGAAAGACACTCAAGTTCATATCCCCTCAAGCCTGTTTTAATTTATTAGCTTGAATTCTAACACTTAGAATCCTATTTGGCAAAGAATATATTTAAATCCTTATTGATTATAATAATCCTACTAATGAAGTACATGTATTTTTTAAGTTAAAAAATGCACTAATCTTCTTAAACATTCAGTGAGTCAAGGAGAAATTATCCCCATTTTGCATATGAAATCACTGAGGAAAATTATGCCTATTTCCCCAGTGGCTAAGTAAACCAGGAAGGAATTGAATAACTAACTAAACGCCAGACTCCCAGTTATCTGCTGGACCAGGAAGAAAAAATTTCTTGAAACTCAAGAAAATTCAGATAAACTCTTTGTGCCAATGACTGCCTTTGTCTCCTTTGAAATGATTATAGTGGATGAATATTTATTCAAGAAATTCTGAGATAGCTTATGTATGTCATGCTACCCTGAGGAGGAAATGTCAAATGACTGGGAATAAGAGAAATGCCAGGAAGAACATGACCCACAGAGGTGATTAGTATAAAGTTTATCCATTGAGATATAAAATTTAAATGCAAATTCTTGACTTAATGCAACCTGAGGATGAAGACTCCCTGGAGATACTTCGAAGACCTGAAACAGTGCCTTTGCAGAGTTCAGACACCTGACTGAACTTCAACTCACCTTCTTTCTCCTCATATAACGCTGCCCCTGACTTGAGAGGCCATGCCACATGGGGAGAAATAAAAAATCACCCTCTACTTGCTTTATACAGGAGAACTGGGAGGGAATAGAAATGATTTCCCAAACAGGTCTATGACATTACAGGTACAATAATTGCAGAATTGATGGAGAGGGGAAAAACAAGAAAGAAATTACAAATTGAAATTCTAGCCTTGCACTCAGACAGCTTTAAATATAATCTCTGGCAATTATAACTCCTAACATATAAGCAAGAAGCCTATAGAAAATCTCTTGATACAGGCTAAATAGACATTGGATTTCTTTATCTTGTTTGGTATATTAATTCAATGACATGGAGTGGTTTGGGGCTTTTTTGCTCGTTTGTTTGCTTGCATGACCCAGTTGATTCTCCTCCAGTTAAAGCAGCTAATCCTGTTCAACTAGAATTTACTTATATCCAGACACAGTTCATAACACCTTATTTGCTCATAATTCCTGCTGATTAACTGGCCATCCATAGCAGTAGGTTTGTCTCGGTTATAACTCTTTAATTTCCCTATTTCTTATTAGAATTTTATTACTATTGTTATACACTCTGTGTATCAGTAAAATCCTCAAAGGTCATTTCTTTTTCACTTTCAGGAAAAATTCACCGTACCTTTAACCTTTTCTTTTCTATTATTCTTGAAACTATAACCATGGTCAATCTTTGCCAAGGAATAACGGGAACTTTTAGAGAACTTCCTTCCATGTTGCATATACTTGTACAAATCAAGGTTTTTGTTCTAAGTTCCACTCTGCCAGCTTATGAGAACCACTAATAAAAGTTCAGATAGTCAAGAAAATGTTTTGCTGCACTTTCCCAGAAAACAGTGCTCCTCTTTTGATAAATTTATAAAGCCCAGGTGAGGATGAGAAATTTTTAGGCAAAAGGATAAATGTCCAGGACATTATATATATGTAAATATATTATAGCAATATGTCATTCTGAACAAAGCTTCAAGAGAATGGTTGAAAGTGCACAATAAAGTGAATAGATAAATTGATTCAGGGTCTCTGTTATATTCTATTTCATATCCTTTTACCCCATTCTCGGAACTCTTAAAAAATCCTTTGGTCCTAAGAGCTACTCTAGGTATCACATACTCTTTAGGGATGTTCAGTCTCCTCTTTGGAACTAAATTGGTTGATATAGTAGAAGGAAAGAGAGCCAGGCTCATTGTGCATATGCATGTTATGCAAATGTGTATGTCTATGTTGCAAACTGAGAAAAGAATAGAAAAAAAGACAGTTGCAGAATTATTTTTTTATGTCTGACAGGATACCATTTTATTATTTTTATATTGAGATAGCATCTGACCTCTATCCCAAATATAGGCACTCATAGCATTCTGCTATGAACATGGAAAACCATTAGTGCTGACAGGCTGATCATATTCTCCAAAGGTCAGGATCTGCTGGAACAGTGCTTTTTCTGCATCATTTGTCATTTTTCTGGGCTCTTTTTAACTTTGGTGTCAACATATGTGCTTCTCACATCTGGATTGACATTTTAACTTCAAAAGCATGTTTTATCCTTGTTGCCTCAAATTCATAAAATAAGATAACCTATTTTTATAATTAAAATAATTTTATGAAGAGAAATATCTGTAATATTAAAAATTCATCAATATATTGATGACTGTTTTCCTTTGATGTTTACCTGGAACTTCTCTCTGAATTTGGTGAGGTAAAAATGGACAGATATCATTGATCTTTGGTGAGGTGAGTTATTAAAGAATATAATGGACAGGTGTCATTAATATTCTTTAATAACTTAGGACATTCAGAAGACTCCTGAAAGCGACTTCTGAGGATGAAAGCTAAATCTCTCATTCTCAGTTAATGCCATCTTATTTTGAATCCATGTCGAGAAATGTAATGTTGGAACATAAGTTAGTACAGCTGCAGGTTGCGATTCAAACTCTCACTCCAATTTTGATTTGGGAAAATAAATGGAAAGAAAAATAATGGAAAGGATTTGAAGTCTGAACAGGAAGCCAGATATGAATGAATCCATTAACTTCCTTCTCTTCCTACTATTCTTGGTTGTCATAACCCCCCATCTCAAACCTTTTGTTCTTCCCATTTCCCAACAATGCCTTTTTTATTCCATCTCTAAGTCTCAATTTACTAGTCTGGATCATTGCAAATATGCATAATGCGATGCAAACCTTACCTTCTACGGAAATATTTCCATATAAGTTATTTACCCCTTCTACAGCAATAAAAACACTCTACCAGTTATCAGATACTTTCATGTTCAGCACCTCAGAGGTGGAAAGAATCTCTGGAATCAATTAATCCAGGTTTCAGTTTTTAAATCAAGGACCCAGAGGTTTAGAAAATGAAATTATTCTCCAAACTCATACAACTGTAATACAACTCTTTTGAGTCTGTCCTCAGTGATTTGTCCTACTGTTTTTGTTTTTTTTTATGGAAATCTTTTATTCTACTGTTTTTATTGTTGGTATTTTGTTTTTGTTTTTTTATAGAAATGAAAGTTGTCACCCTTTCTATGTTGGAGGATTGTTAGTAATCCCAACTGCCTTAGGAACAGAGCACTTTAGATCTTGAAGACCCTAGCCTGGTTCAAGTTCCAAACAGCCTGAAGAGTGACCAGAACCTTCTTTGGAAGAAGAACAGGGAGTGGTGATAAGTGTATCTACCTGACAGGAAACCATAGAGTTCTATATCTTAAAAATAATCCTTATTTTAACAGATGCAAGGATAGAAAAGTTCCATTCAGATACTAAACTGTCTATTTCCAGTACCTCCATTGTTCAAAACATTCTGCATACTAAAACTAAATTTATTTGTCATTACTCTTGAAATAAATAAAAAGATTCTTGATAATATTCCAAGATCATTCTACCCAAATTCTAAAACAGTAGCTGCTTTTTCTCATTCTGTTTGAGCTTGCTATTTTAACAAGTTGACAATTTCCAAATGTCTAAAAATTTATTAGTTTTGATGGCTTTAGCCATCAAAGCTTTCATCCAGCTTCCCAAGTGACAACTGGGAAAATCAAGACATTTTAACTTCCCAGCTTAAAATAGAAATATCATTACCAAATCCAAGGACATTCTCATTTCTCTTGGAGTTTCCAAAACAAAGCTATTTCTCCTCAATGGAAGAGTGATTTGAAAACCCCAAGATCTTGAGACAGGGTAGGAAGGTCTGACCAAGATCTTTCAGAATGAACTGTAATTGTTACCTTTGTATAAACTCAAGCCACACCTCCCATGTTATGCAGACTAAAAGCTAATCTGAATAGCAAAGTATAATTCTGGATTACACATTCTGTTTGGTTATTTTGTCAGTCCCCAACTCAATTATCTCTCAGCATACCATTCCAATTATTACATGTTCTCCAAGCAGCAATCAATATTATCTGCTACATATTCTGTTTCAAGCTGTTATGAACTAAATATTTGTATCAACCCCAGTATTCCTATATTAAAATTTAAACCACCAACATAATTATATTTGGAGGTTGGGTCTTTGGCACATAGTTAGGTTTAGATTAGGTAGAATTATGGCCCTTAAAAGAAGAAGGAGATCTCTCTCTCCATGAGCATGCACTGAGGGAAGCAAGGAGACTGTCTACAAGCCAGTAAGAGACCTCTCACTAGGACCTGAGTCAGCTGGCACAGCTGGCACCTTGATCATAGACTTCCCAGTCTCCAGATCTGTGAGAATAAATTTCTGTTATTTAAACCACCCAGCCTATGGTATTTTGTTATAGCAACCTGAGCTGACTAAAATATAGATACTACACTAAACATTTTACATTCATTATTCCATTAAAAATTTTCAAAAATCCCCTTAGGAGACATTATTTTCCCCACTTAACAAATTAGGAAACTAACACTTAAATAAAATAGCTCTTCAACCTGAAGAAAGTAAAGTCGCTGATCTGGATTTTAAAAATGCTCCTTAACCCTGAATCATGCTGCTTAGTACATAGTAGACACCAAATAATTAAACTGAATATCTCCCACTTCTTTCTTCTTCTTCAATACTTTAAAACAATTATTTTGTATATTTATCGTTATCAAGCATCCAGAAATTTCTTGAGGGCCAAGACTATTGTATTTTCAGTGTCTAACACATAGCAGGTATGCAACAGCAGAATGAATAAATGAAGTTTATGTGAATCCAAAATGAATGGGTATATTAATTTCCTAAAGCTGTCATATATATCTAAGTACTACAAACCAGTTGGCTTAAATGACAGAAATTTATTGGTAGAAGCTAGAAGTCCAAAAGCTAGAAGGTGTCAGCAGGGTAGGTTTTTTTCTGAAGGCTGTGAGAGAAGGATCTGCCAGGCCTCTCATTTGGGTTTAAGATGGTCAACCTACCCCAAGGTCTCTTTACATCATCTTCCTTCCATGTATATTTTTGTGTCCAAATTTCATGTTTTATAAAAACACCAGTCTTATTAGGTTAGGGTTTGTTCACCCTAATGACCTAATTTTAACTTGATTACCTTTGTAAAGACCCTATCTTCAAAAAGTTCACCTTATGAGATACCTGGGGTTAGGACTTGCACATATAAATTAGTAGGTAGATGTAATAATTCAATTCATAACAATGTATAATAATGATGTTCTCCACTTGCAGCATAGTATGGGTAAGAAATGTTGAGACCAGTAGAAACTTTTTTATTTGGGCAACAAACCTCTAGTAAGGCTATTTGACTTCTTTATCCTAAAATTAGCATCAAGAAGTGAGATTTCAGGAAGTGTGTATTAACAGATGTATTTAAATTGATAAACGAGGTCAGATCTATCTGTGAGAAAGTAAGTCTAATTTATCTAATTTATATAAATAAAAATGTAAATGTTCTTTTGTTCAAAATCTTAAATCTCTGAAAGTTCTTCACCGATTGTTTTAAAATTTTGACACAACATTGCATTAGAATATGTGCTCTCTTTTATGCACTATTATACAGATTATTGATGTCACACCTGTGATAGGTAAAAACATGCTTTTTTTTAAAAAAAAACAGCGTCATCTGTTGGACATAAAAGCAACACACACTATGCTAAATATTTTACAATTCCATTTCAATGTTTCTAATTTATAATCCATTTATGTGCAGCCAGTCTTGAGGATGCACAGATGCAAGATGTAAGCACAGCAATCGCATTCTGCAGCTTCAGATCTGCTTCATTCTCAACAGAATGAATGCAACAGGCTGAGAGTGGCTGAAAGATGTCAACGAGAAACAGGAGATCTACATCAAATACGACTTCATGCTCAGCAATCACGTGATTACAATTGCTTTGCATTCCGGTCCAACCCAGGTGATGATTATAGTTTGAGCTGGCATGTTCTCATCAGCACTGTGACTGAACTGTGTCCTTATTGCAAGGCTCTGAAATTTAATAAAAAAACAAAAGCAATGAGTTGCACCGCCAAAAAAATTAAACTGCCTCAACTTGGAGAACCGCCAGAGCCATTAAAAACTTTGCTTGCCAGATGTACCGCCAAATCAAAGCATTTCCTATCTAATATCAGGAAATAACACTCATGCTTCCTGGGTCTTCTGCATCCCAGTCCAAGGCTCTATCCACTGAGCGACCGCCGTCACCACCGCAACGAGAAACTAATGATTGATGCTTCTCACCTCTCTCCGTTCCTGTCTGTCTGTCCCTATCTATCCCTCTCTCTGACTCTCTCTCTGTCCCTGTAAAAAAAAAAATTAAATTAAATTTAAAAAAAAAGATTCATGCTTCCAAATGACATCGTTCAGCACTGAAATCGTAACAGCTCAATTCATGCCAACTTTCAAAGTGAAAGGACAAATTTATCATAAAGCTGACTCCCTGCTTCTGTTCCCAGATGGTCAACATAAATTCCTACAAATGTATTTTATTGGTGATGGCAATGATGAATTGAATGCATGCTGTGGAATTTCTACCTTCATAAAAAGGTCCATCGTTTCCTAACTGCAAGAGCTTCTTCACAAAAAAAAAAAACAATTTAGTGCATTTGTTCAAAACAGCAATTGACATGATGCCATCCGATACACACAGAATTGTTATTCATGCTGACAAAATGGCGGCTGGAGAACACGTGCAAAGATTTAATGCTCCAACAATAGATGAAGTGGCAATTGTTATAGTCGGAGATCAATTCCAACCTAGAGATATTGTTCTTCATCAAAGAAACAATTAATTGACAAAAGTTGCAGAAACTCATCAATGCTACGATGCCCTGCAATATCCAATCATTTTTTGGGATGGTGCCAATGAATATCACTTTAATGTTAAGATGATAAATCCAGTCAGTGGCAAAGAAACAAATATGAAATGCAGTTCAATGAACTATTATTCATATCAATTAATGATTCAAGAGAATGAAGACAATCACATTTTGAAATGCCATCAATTGTTTCACCAATACATTGTAGATATGTATGCAAAAGTTGAAATAGAACATTTGATATTCATCCGTTTAAATCAGACCAAGCTTCGCTCTGAAGAATATGTTCATTTGCGAGATGCAGTTGTAAATGACGGTAATACAACTAACATTGGAAGACTAACGATTTTACCATCTTCATATACAGGCAGTTCACGTCACATGCATGAGTATGCTCAAGTTGCAATTACCTACGTTTGTCACTATGGGTGTCCAGACCTATTTATTACATTCACATGCAATCCAGCTTGGGGTGATATACAACAGCTCTTACTTCCTGGGCAATCGCAGGTGGATAGGCATGACATCAAAGCACGTGTTTTCAGAGAGAAGCTAAAATCGCTGATAGATTTCATGGTAAAACATGAAGTGTTTGGGTCTGTGTGCTGTAAAAAATTAGTGAGCAACATCGTAGAAGCAACAATCTTGATAGGACTTTTCAAAGGTAAAGATGTCCTCATTCCTTGCATTTCTATGATTCCAACAAATATGCCATTTCAATTGAAGAGATTGCAATTCCTAATTCGATTGGCGTTTGCACTCACCATCAACAAAGCTCAGGGCCAGTCTTTAGAATTGTGCGCGTTAGATCTAGACACAGATTGTTTCTCACACGGACAATTATATGTTGCATGTTCTAGAGTCGGCAAACCAGACAATCTGTATATCTGCACAGACAATGGAACAACAGAAAATATTGTATACCCACAAGCATTGTGAGATTAAACATATTAGAAATGTGCGCTTTCTCTTTTCTTTCTTTTCCATTTAACCAGACTGAGCCACAGCAACGTGTGGCCGGGTACAGCTAGTTGGTTTAATAAAAACTGGCCTTGTCCATTTGGTTATATGACAGATATGTTCCACAATTTGAATGAGTTAAATCTGTAGTTCTAAAGTTTTGATGAAAAATAATTAAAGCATGTGATACAATAACTACAATTTATAAAAAAAAAATTAATGTATTAACAAAGGTATATTAAAATTAACAATATTGCAATGTTCCCAAACAGGTTCTGACTATTTAAAGTGCTTCTAAAGAAAGAGCAACAGGAATAATCAATAGTCACTTAAGTCTTCCTGTAATGCTTCTGTTATGCTCACCAGGAATTCAGAAACTGAATAAATACCAAGGCTATTTTACAAATTTTTTCACAATTCACTGTTCTCAATAAAACTCAAGATGTTGTCATGATGACAAATTATTAAAAATAACATTTGGTGATATAATTTTTGGTATTCAACTCAGAATGAATTCAAATAACTGTGAGAAATTGTTATATAAAATAAACAAAATTTTTTTATTCTTACTTAGGCTTCCCAATATATTACACACTTACATCCATAGTGGAAGTAGAATTAATATTAAATCATCTTTTATTCCAATTATTCACCCCCCAAAAAAAAGGCTATTCACCTGATTATAAAATGCACTTCTGCCTGATCGATGGCGGTGCAGTAGATAGAGAACTGAATCAGGATGCTGAAGGCCCCAGATTGAAAGCCTGAGGTTACCATCTTGAGTGTGGGGTTGCTGGTTTGAACACAGGATCACAGACATGGTTCGAAGGCTCCTGGCTTGAGTAAAGTGTCACAGAATCAGCTTGAGCTCTGGTCAAGGAAAATATGAGAAGCAGTCAATAAGCAATTAAAGTGAAGCAAGCACAAGTTGATGCTTTTCATCTTTCTCTTGCTCACTCTCTCAAATAAATCAATCACTAAGTAAATCAATCAATCAATCAATCAATCAATAAATAAATAAATAGAATTCCAAGATGGCAATGGAGTAGGCGGACATTCCAACTGCCACCCCCCAGGACCAAATTGAACAACAACTTAATTGAAGAACAGTCATGTTGATAAACCAATTTTGCACTAAACAAAGAGAAGTCTATAAACAAGGATCACAGAAGAAGTCACATCGAAACTGGTAGGAAAGGCAAAGATGCAGCAAGGGCTGTCCCACTCCCCTGAGCCAGCAACCACTAAGGGTCCAGAGGGACTCTTACTGCAGGGAAGTTCATGCTGATAGTGGAGGGACTTCAGCCCCAAGCCAGGCACCCAGCCTAGAGCTTCAGAGCCTAGAAGAGGTGTGTTGGGCAGATAACATATATTATGTTCACTTTGTTAAAGATGGCACTGCCCACATGCAAGTTTGTTGATATTAATGTGTGCTGGGGGACAAGCTGTGGGCAGGCCAGGTCGTTGTAGTCTAAGGCTTAGTTTTAAGAGTAAGCTTTTCCCCACACCCTTGACTGATTGGATGATGTGGGGTAGTGCACTCTCATGAGGAATCCTTCCAGTATGTCTCAGATAAGTGACTTTGTATCAGAGACTTCCTTGTTTGTAGATTGGATTAAAGGTTTGGAATCTACACTATAAAGTGGGGCAGACCAGGAGCTTGCTCTCTCTCAGTTCCTGGGATTAACAGTAGAGAGGAGAGCAGAGAAAGGTCATGTGGAGTAGGCCAGGAGGTGGAATGCTGAGGGAGAAGCCAGTTAGTGCAGAGTTTGTGCAGAGAGAAGGAGATGGGAAACAGAGGTGATTAAGTCTGGTGAGCTAGAAAGCTTTGATGCTAGGAGACTCGGATAAGTCAGTAGCTTTGTGAGCACTGAATGAGTGGGTTTTGGAGCCCAGTGTGTGATTTTACTTGCCCATGGGTGCAAGCTAGGATTAAAGCTGTTGGCTCACCAGTTTTTGACTTTGTTGTTTCATTACCAACTATTCAAATCTAATGCGAACCTGCACTGGCCAGGCGGCTGTGATGGTGGTCTTGGCCACTGGCCTTACACCTACTACCATAATAGCAACCTGAAGAGGGGTTGATTGGGTGAAGCCAGTCTGAGTCCACACTACCGTCTTTCTACAAAAGACTTCGTGGGAAGAGCAGGCAGCTGCAAGAGGAGGTGGAGCAGCTGAAAAAATGGAGGAAAATCTTATGAAGCTTTGGGTTTTTATGAAGATGCTATCATCTCTAAGCAGAAGGAAGCTGATATTTATATACTGGCTGGGCCCTCACATACTACCTAGGCACAGGAAATGCAGACACAAATAGTGAACAGAGCAGTACTCCACAGGTAGTCCATGGCAGGTTACAAACAACAGCTGAAACCAACTTCCCAAAAAACAAGAATAAACCTGTAGTGGGTGGCAGACAGCACTAATCTAGACTCAGCAAACACACCCAAATAAGAAGTCCAGCAGGCACCAGACACTGTGGAGAATAAACACACCCAATAGGACAGATACTGCACAGTATCTAATAAACATGATCAAAGTGGACATTCAGAGTAAGCCAGTCTGAAGAAATAACCACACTCATGAAAGGACCAACTGCATTCAATACTCATATACAACAGGTGGAATAATACTAACCTCAGGAAGCATTCCTAGAGCAAGGAAATCAGGTGGTCTGGAAGTTTTTACTAATGGTCCATCTTCCTCAGAAAGACACCACAACAAATAGCAAAGTCAGACAGTGCTACCTAATACACAGTTGGGCAAACAAAGAGATATGACCCAAGTGAATTAACAAGAGAAATCCTCAGAAAAATAACGTAATGAAATGAAAGTAACCAAACTACAAGACACAGGTTTAAAATAATAATTTTTAGGATGCTCAATGATCTTAGAGCAACAATGGATAGTCATAATGAAAACCTAAATATAGGATAAAAAGCATAAAAAAGGACATTAAAATTATAAAAAAGAACCAGTCAGAATATCAGAAATGAAGACTGTACCAAAAGGAATCAACAGCAGGCTGGATGAAGCAGAGGACTGAATCACTGATTTAGAAGACAAGATAATCAAAAGCACAGAAGCAAAGCAGTAAAACAAAAAGTGACTCAAAATGACTGAGGTAACTCTAAGAGACCTCTATAACAACATGAAGAAAAACATCATCTGCATCATAGGGGTTCCTGAAGAACAAAAAGGAATTAATCAAGGGATAAAAAAATTTGTTTAAAGTAATAGCTAAAAATTTCTCTAAATTGATAAAGGAAAGCATCTCACAACTTCAAGAATCACAGAGAATCCCATTAAAGAGGAACCCAAAGCCTTACACCAAGATACATCATAATTAAAATGCCAAAGTAGAAAGAAAAAAAAATACTAAAAACCACAAAAGAAAAGCAGATAGTTACCTACAGTGAAGGTGGAGCCGCCATAAAGATGACATCTGACTTCTCAATAGAAACACTTGAGGCCAGAAGGGAATGGCAAGAAATATTCAAAGTGATGCAAAACAAGAACCTACAACCAAGACTACTTTATCCAGCAAGGTTATCATTTGAAATTGAAGGAGAAATAAAAAGCTTTGCAGACACACACACAGAAATAAAACTCAAGAAATTCATTACAAACCAAACCAGTACTATAAGAAATATTAAGGGGTCTACTGTAAAAAAAAAAAAAAAAAATAGAAGAAAAATATATTGAGAAAAAGAATTGTAGATTTAGAGAATAAAATGGCAATAAATAAGTACATATCAATAACAACCTTAAATGTAAATGGATTATGTGCTCTAATCAAAAGACATAGGGAAGGTGCTTGAATAAGAAAAAAGGACCCTTACATATGCTGTCTACAAGAAACCAACCTCAGAAAAATAGATACACATAGACTGAATATGAAGGGATAGTAAAAAGTATTTCACACAAATGGAAATGGAAAAAATAAAAACTGAGGTAGCAATACTTATACCTGACAAAATAATCTTTAAAACAAAGCCAATAGTAAGGGATAAAGAATGTTACTACATAATGATAAAGGGAGCAATCCAACAGAAGAATATAACCATTGTAAATATTTATGTGCTTAATATAGGAGCACCTAAATATGTAAAGCAGACTTTGATGGACATAAAGGGTGAGATCAATAGCAATACTATAATAATAGGGATCTTAATACCCCACTAACAACAATGGACAGATCCTCCAGAGAGAAAATTAACAAAGAAACAGCAATCTTAAATAACACACTAGATCAACAATATTTAACTGGTAGCTTTAGAATCTTTCACCCCAAAACAGCAAAATATACATTCTTTTCAAGTGCTCATGGTATATTCTCTAGGATAGACCACAAGTTAGGACACAAAATAAGTCTCAAAATTTAAGAAGATTGAAATCATATCAAGCATTTTCTCTGATCACAACGGCATAAAATTAAAAATCAACTACAATAGAAAAACTGAAAACATTCAAACACTTGGAGACTAAATAGCCTGTTATCAAATAATGAATGGGTTAACAATGAGATAAAGGAAGAAATAAAAAAATTCCTTGAAACAAATGAAAATGAACATACAACAACACAAAATCAATGAGACACAGCAAAAACAGTCCTGAGAGGGACATTTATAGCATTATGGGTAAACCTTAAGAAGCAAGAAAAAGCTCAAATAAACAACTTAACCCTGCACCTAAAGGAACTAGAAAAATAACAACAACAAAAAGCCCAGAGGAAGTACCAGTAAAGAAACTATAAAGATCACAGAGGAAATAAATGAGGAGACTAAAATAAACAACACAAAATATCACTGAAACCACAAGCTGGTTCTTTGAAAAGGTAAACAGGATTGGCCTGACCTGGGTGATGAAGTAGATCAAGTGTCAACCTGAAATGCTGAGGTCACCAGTTCAAAACCCTGGGCTTGCCCAGTCAAGGCACATATGAGAGTTGATGCTTCCTGCTCCTCTCTGTTCTCTCTCTCTCTCTCTCTCTCTCTCCCTCCCTCCTCTAGAATGAAAATAAACAACAACAAAAAAACAGTTTAAAATAAAAAGGTAAACAAGATTGACAAACCTTTAACCAAATTTATCAAGAAAAAAAGAGAAGATTCAAATAAATTAGAAATGAAAGTGGTAAAGTAATACACAGAAATAGAAAGGATTGTAAGAAAATACTATGAAGGTCTATATGCCAAATAAAATGGACAACCTATGTGAAATGGACAAATTCCTAGAAACATACAATCTTCCAAAACTCAATTGAGAAGATTCAGAAAACTGAAGCAGACGGATTACAATAAATTAAATTGAAACAGTTATAAAAGAACTCCCAGTAAACAAAAGTCCTGGACTGAATGACTTTACAGGCGAATTTTACCAACTATTAGAAAAGAACTAACACCTATTTTTTAAAGCTATTTCTAAAATATTAAGAGGGGGAGACACTTTCAAGCTCCTTTTATGAAGCAAGCATTATCCTCATTTGAAAACCAGGTTAAGAAATTAGAACAAAGAAAAATATAGGTCAGTATTCCTGATGAATATAGATGTTAAAATTCTCAACAAAATATTAGCAAACTAGATTCAGCAATATATCACAAAGATCATAGATCATGATCAAATGGGGTTTATTCTTGGGAGGCAAAACTAGTACAATATTTGCAAATCAATAAATATAATTCACATGAAACAGTAGGAAAGAAAAAGTCACATGATTATATCAATATATGCAGAAAAAGCATTTGATAAAATCCAGCACCCATTTATGGTCAAAACTCTCAGCAAAGTGGGAATACAGGGAACATACCTCAACATAATAAAGGCCATCTATGATATGACAAACCCACAGCCAATATCATACTCAATGGGCAAAAATTAAAAACAATCCCCTTAAGATCAGAAAGAAGACAGAAGTGCCCCCTTTCACCACTCCTATTCAATATAGTTCTGGAAGTCCTAATCACAGCAATCAGACAAAAAGAAGAAATAAAAGGCATTCAAATTGGAAAAGAAGGAGTAAAACTATCATCAATTGTTGATTACATGATACTGTACATAGAAAATCCTAAAGTCTCAGTCAAAAGACTAGTAGAACTGATAAATAAATTTGGCAAGGTGGCAGGATGTAAAATTAATATTAAGAAATCAGTGGCATTTTTATACATGAAGAATACACTGTCAGAAAGAGAAATTAAGGAAACAATCCCCTTCACTATTGCAACAACAATAACAAAATATAAAGTATATCTAGGAGTAAATTTAACCAAGGAGGTAAAAGACTTGTACTTGGAAAATTATAAGACATTGAAAACAGAAATCAAGGAAGATACAAACAGGTGGAAGCATATACCATGTTCATGTATAAGAAGAATAAACATCATTAAAATGTCCATACTTCCCAAAGCAATCTATAAATTCAATGTAATTTCTATTAAAATGTCAATGGCATACTTCAAAGATATAGAGCAAATATTCTAAAAATTTATATAAAACAAACAAACAAAAAACACAAATAGCCTCAGAAATCTTGAAAATGAAGAATAAACTGGGACATATCACACTTTCTGATGTCAAATTATTCTACAAGGCCATTGTAATCACAACAGCTTGGTACTGGTATAAGAACAGGCACATAGATCAATGGAACAGAACAGAAACCCCAGAAATAAACTTACGCCTTTATGGTCAATTGATAATCAACAAAGGAGGTAAGAGTATACAATGGAATAAAGACAGTCTCTCTAATTAATGGTATTGGGAAAATTGGACAGGTACATGCAAAAAAATAAATAAACTCAAAATGAATAAAAGACTTAAATGTAAGTCGTGAAACCATAAATATCTTGGAAGAAAACATAGGCAATAAACTCTCCAATATCTCTTGTAACAATACAGTGTGTCTGTAAAGTCATGGTGCACTTTTGACTTGTGACCTGTCAAAAGTGCGCCATGACTTTACGGACACACTGTATTTTTGCCAGTTTATCTCCATGGACAAGTGAAATAAAGGACAGGATAAAGAAATGGGACTATATCAAACTAAAAATCTTTGGACAGCAAAAGACAGAATTAACAAAATAAAAGGACAACCAGAGGCAGATTTAATGGCAGGCATACTAGGCACTTGCCCTGGGAGTCAACTTTTGAAGGGCTCTGCAAAACCCCAACTTTACCTTTTTTTCTAATGACAAGGGGCCCAAAATTTTTTTCTGTACCTGGGACCCCTACTGACCTTATTCTGCCTCTGAATACAACCCACAGAATGGGAGAACATATTTCCCAATACGTCTGATAAAGGGTTGATAACCAAAAATTATAAATAACTTCTAAATCTAAACACCAGAAAGGTAAAGAATCTAATTAAAAAATGGGTAGAGGAACTGAATAGACACTTCTTCAAAGAGGACATATAGATGACCAACAGGCATGTGAAAAAATGTTCAATGTCATTAATCATCAGAGAAGTTCAAATTAAAACCAAATTAAAGAGATACCACCTCACACCTGTCAGAATGGCACTCATTAACAAGTCAACACACAGTAAGTGCTGAAAAGAAGTGTGGAGAAAAGGGAACCCTCCTGCACTGCTGATGGGAATGCAGACCTGTGAGGCTACTGTGTAAAACAGTATGGCGTTTCCTCAAAAAATTAAAAATGAAACTGCCTTTTGACCCAGCTATCCCACTTCTAGAAATATATTCTAAGAATACCAAATCACTGATTCAAAAGAAAATATGCACCCCATGTTTATTGCAGCATTGTTTACAATAGGCAAGATCTGGAAACAGCCCAAGTGTCCATCAGTGGATGATTGGATTAAAAAGCAGTAGTACATATACACAATGAATTACTACATGGCTGTGAAAAAGAAGGAAATCTTACCTTTGTGACAGCATGGATGGATCTGGAAATTATTAAGCTGAGTGAAATAAACCAGGCAGAGAAAGAAAAATATTATATGATCTCACTTATACGAGGAATCTAATGAACAAAGTGAACTGAGAAATGGAATAGAGGCAGAGGTGGGGTCACAGGGAGCAGAGGGACAGCTGTCAGAGGGAACAAGGATGAGAGGACGGGATCAGAGAAGGTAAAGGGATTAGTGAAATTATATATGCATAACACATAGATACAGATAACAGAATAGCAAATCCCAGAGAGAAAGGTAAAGGGAGTTATGGGGAAGGAGTAAAAGAGGTATAATGGGGAACACGTGGTTGGGGGGTAAGGGTTTTATATTGAGTGGGACACTTGAATCCATGTTAACACAATAAATTAAAATTAATAAAAAAAAACAAAATAATTAAATATAGAAACACATAAATAAGTAAGATATACTCCTGATAAAACATTTCTTTCAGTTTAAAAATTTTGTACCAATATAATATATGCATATATTGCCAATGTATACTAATAAAAACCTTAAGGATAACTTGAACCTATGAAAAAAAATCTTTAAGACCTAGAGCATTATGATTATTTCAGTAAGGATAAAATATTATAAAGAAAATAAAATAGAACTATATTTTCAAGGTACACAAGAAATTATATAAAATGGAATTAAAGAGAAGCTTATGTATTAATTTTTCATTTACTTTTAATCTATAACATCTATTCAACACATATTCAGAAAAGTATAAAGGTGTAACTCAATACATTTTCACAACATAAACATGTAAAAAAGCACACAGATTAAGAATAAGAACATTAGTGACGTCAGAGAAATGGCACCATTAGGAGTGCCCCTGATACCTCTCCCTAAAACTTCAACAAATTCAACAACTAGAGACAGAAAATCTCAGGAGCATCTGAAATACACATACATCAAACAAAGGTACAATTGAGCGAAATGGTGGTTGAATATATAATCTCCTCTGAAGGAAATAAGACAGAGAATGGAGTATTACACTTTCCTCACTGACCTGAGAAAGGGTTGCTTTCACTTGGAACTGAGAGAAAAGGAGGGTTGGGGCCGAGAGAAAAAGCTGGGTTAGGGCAGAGATGTTCAAGTTGAGAAGAGAGTGTGCCCATAGCTCAGCCTCCAGCAGAGGTGGACAAGCAGTTGCCTTGTTTATTCCCGGTATCCTGTTTAGCAAGCATGGGCAGTGTGCGAGTGGATCCACCTGTTGCTTCGGGCATAGGTTAATGCGTTCCCAGACAGAGGGGCTGAGTCGGAGACTGTCAGTAGTGACCCTCTGTGTGGGCTGTAAACAGAGTTTCTGAATAATCTCAGCTTCTCAAACAATAGCACACAGGAGGTTCATGAAAGCCGGCTTCCCTACACCTGGACCTGTCTGGGTGTGGCGCCTCAGCCAGCCATACAGGCTAACAAAGCACACTCCTGGGGAAGAAAACTGTGGAAGTGGTGGGGGGGAAGCGCGTGCAGGCAGCTTGCAGACAGCCTCTGGAGAGCAAACCTGTGGAGTGCTAAGGCATACTAGACAGGCCCAGAGGCTCATAGAAAGACACTTGAAAGACAATAGGCTCCCAGCCCTGCCTGATTGCACTGGTGTCTCTGGCTGGCAAAGCCTTACCCAAAACACTGCGTTGAGTAGGAATAGAGGGGGGATTTGACAGCTCTTAGAGCCTCTTGTTCTCCAGGCAGTGGCTGGGGCAACTTCACAGCTAGGTCCCAAGGCTGCTGGTACAGGAAGGAGAGATTTGGGGAGAGGCTCCTGGAAAATGGACTCTCCCATTGTTGGAGCCTGCAAACGTTAACAAGCTCTGCTTACCAATGGGACTGAGGCCTAGTTTATGTCATCACCATAGCAACACAACAGCAAATCTCTGCCTAAGAGTGCCATAGGGGCAGAACTTGGGGTACAGTGCCACAGGCCAAAAAGAGAAAGAAGAAAGAAAAAGGAAGAAGAGAACTTCTCAAAACCAGAAAAAATCCACAGTCTTTATAACTTTTTTCATTATTTTTTCTTGTATTTTTTACCTTTTTTATTTCCTTCCACCTCGGTCATTTTTATCCTCTTTTCATTTTATTCTTTTCATTTTGAACTTTATTACCCATAGCTGTTACATTTTTCATTCTTTTTTTTTTCTATGAGTGTTACATTCCAAAAATTTTATCTCATTTTTTTTTACTATCTCTCAGTTTTTGTTTTTATTTTTTTCTTTTTCACTTTTTCTCTCATTTGAATCTCACCCACAAACAAATTATTTTATTCTGGATTCAAATATTTTTTGTGAAATTTTGTGTGCTTTTTATCTCTTTAGCATGTCTCCCAACTTTGGTTCTCAATTGTATAGCTTTTGTGCCACTTAATACAATAGAATTTTCATTTTTCACTGTATTATTTTTGTTTTCTCTTTTTCTTTTTTCTTATATTATTTCTTTCATTTGACCATCATTTACAAACAAATTGCTTTATTCTTGAACCAAATATTTTTTTTGCAGTATTTTGTGGGTTCTTGCCTCATTTTTTGCCTCTTTGTCACTCCCGTCAACCCAAGCCCTCCATTCTATGTATTTTTGTTCCACTTAGCACAATAAAATTTTCAGTTTTTCACTGCATTTTCTCAAAAAAAATTTTTTATATCAACTTTTATTAGTGTTATTAAAAATACCACTCTCAAATGCCATTAAAGAAAAAGAAATTGAATATCATGGATACAAAAGACAGAGATATAGCTCAGATAGATAAGGAAAAATCTATAAAAAATAATTTCAATACCTTAGAAACCTTGGAGTTAAATGACAAAGAATTTAAAATTGAAGTCCTAAAAATACTCAGGGATATACAAGAAAGCACAGAAAGGCAATTTAGAGAGCTCAAAAAACAATTCAATGAACAGAAAGAATACTTCACCAAGGAAATTGAAACTATAAAAACAAATCAAACAGAGATAAAAAACTCAATTTATGAACTGAAAAACAAGGTAACAAATTTAGCCAATAGAACAGACCAGATAGAGGAAAGAATTAATGACATAGAAGACAGGCAACTAGAGGCATTACAGAGAGAAGAGGAGAGAGACTCACAAATTTAAAAAAATGAGATAGCCTTACAGGAATTGTCTGACTCCATCAGAAAGAGCAACATAAGAATAATGGGTATATCAGAAAGAGAAGAGAGAGAAAATGGAATGGAGAACACATTCAAACAAATAATAGATGAGAACTTCCCAAGCCTGTGGAAAAAACAAAAGCCTCAAATTCAAGAAGCAAATGGAACACCGAGTTATCTTAACCCTAACAAACCTACTTCAAGGCACATCATAATAAAATTGACACAAACCAATGACAAAGAAAAAATTCTCAAGGCAGCCAGGAAAAAGAAAAATACAACATATAAAGAAAGGCCCATTAGATTATCAACATATTTCTTAGCAGAAGCTCTACAAGCTAGAAAAGAGTTGATTCCAATAATTTAAAGTTTTGAAAGAGAGAAACTTCCAGCCAAAAATACTATACCCATGAGAGCTATTCTTCAAATACAAAGGAGAAATAAAAACATCCACAGATACAGAAAAGATGAGGGAATTTATCACCAGAAAACCCCCACTTTAGGAAATACTAAAGGGGGTTTTCTGACCAGACACAAAAAACAAAACAAAACTACAAGTAAAGGCTCCATCAAGATCACAATAAAAAGATTAATCTGTGACAAAGAAACAAAAAAGGGGAGACAAAGATTAACAGTAGCAAAGGAGGATGGAGTGCAGAAGTACTCATAAAATAATGTACTACAATGAACATGATATGTATTCTTTCCACTATGTAACGGTAACCACCTCTGAAAAAACCACCACAGAAGCACATGGCTTAAAAAAAGAAATAACAGAGAAAAAAAGTATGGATTACAACCAAACAAATACAAATGATGAAAAAAATAAAAGAGAAGAACCAAACAAGATACAAAACTATCAGAAAGCAATATATAAAATGGCAATAGGAAACCCTCAAATGTCAATAATTACAATAAATGTAAATAGATTGAGTTCACCAATAAAAAGACACAGAGGAACAGAATGAATTAAAAAAGAAAATTCAACTGTATGCTGCCTACCAGAAACACATCTAAGCTACAAGGATAAAAACAAATTCAAAGTGAAAGGTCAGAAAACAAAACTTCAAGCAAATCACATCCCCCCAAAAAGGTGGTGTAGAATACTCATATTTAACAATGCTGACTACAAGACAACAAAGGTAATCAGAGACAAAAACAGTCATTTCATAACGATCAAGGGGACACTGAATCAAGAAGACATAACACTTCTTAATATATATGCACCAAACCAAGGAGCACCAAAATATATTAGACACCTACTGACTGACTTAAAAACAAAAACTGAAAAAAATACAGTGTTACTTGGATACCTCAATACACTGCTGGCAGCTCTAGATCATTCATCCAAACAGAAAATCAATAAAGAAATATTGGCCTTAAATGAAACACTAGAACAATTGGATATGATAGACATCTACAGAACATTTCATCCCAAAGTGCCAGAGTATACATTATTCTCTAGTGTACATAGAACATTCCATGTACAAGAATTGACCATATGTTGGGCCACAAAAATAACATCAACAAATTCAGAAAGATTGAAATTATATCAAGCATATTTTCTGATCATAAATCCTTGAAACTAGAATTCAACTGCAAAAAAGAGGTAAACAAACCTATAAAAATGTGGAAACTATACAACATACTTTTAAAATATTAGTGAGTCAAAGAAGAAATAAATGCAGAGATCAAAAGATACATACAGACAAACAAAAATAACAATACTACATATCAAAATCTCTGGGATGCAGCAAAAACAGTAATAAGAGGGAAGTTTATATCATTACAGGCCTATATGAAAAAACAAGAGATAGCCCAAGTAAACCACTTAACTTCACATCTTAAGAAACTAGAAAACGAAGAACAAAGACAACCCAAAACAAGCAGAAGAAAGGAAATAATAAAAATCAGAGTAGAAATAAATGAAATAGAGAACAGAAAAACTATAGAAAAAATTAATAAAACAAGGAGCTGGTTCTTTGAAAAAAGGTCAAGAAAATTGACAAACCCTTGGTAAGACTCACCAAAGAAAAAAGAGTAAAGACTCATATAAACAAAATTCAGAATGAAAGAGGAGAAATCACCACAGATATCATAAATATACAAACAATTATTGTAGAATACTATGAAAAACTATATGCCACGAAATTTAACAATATAGAAGAAATGGATAAATTCTTAGAACAATACAATCTTCCTAGACTGAGTCATGAAGAAGCAGAAAGCCTAAACAGACCCATAAGCAGAGAGGAAATAGAGAAACAACTATCGAAAACCTCCCAAAAAATAAAAGTCCAGGCCCAGATGGCTATACTAGTGAATTCTATCAAACATTCAAAGAAGAATTGAATCCTTCTCAAAGTCTTCCAAAAAATTGAAGAAACAATACTGCCAAACACATTTTATGAGGCCAACATAACCCTCATACCAAAACCTGGGAAGGGCAACACACAAAAAAGAAAACTTCAGACCAATATCTCTAATAAATACAGATGCTAAAATACTAAACAAAATGCTAGCAAATTGAATACAACAACACATTAATAAAATAATTCATCATGATCAAGTAGGATTCATCCCAGAATCACAAGGATTGTTCAACATACATAAAACGGTTAACGTAATACACCATATCAACAAAACAAAGAACAAAAACCATATGATCTCATCAATAGATGCAGAAAAGGCATTCGATAAAATACAACATTTTATGTTTAAAACACTTAACAAAATGGGGATAGAAGAGAAATATCTCAACATAATAAAGGCCATCTATGATAAAGCATCAGCTAACATCATATTAAATGGCATAAAACTGAGGACTTTTCCCCTAAAACAGGAACAAGACAAGGTTGTCCACTCTCTCTACTATTATTCAATGTAGTGCTGGAAGTTTTAGCCAGAGCAAAATACAAGAGAAAGAAATAAAAGGCATTCATATTGGGAAAGAAGAAGTAAAGGTTTTACTTTTTGCAGATGATATGATCCTATACATTGAAAACCCCAAAGATTCCACAAAAAGACTACTAAAAACAATAAACCAATACAGTGAGGTCACAGGATACAAAATTAATATACAAAAGTCCATGGCCTTCCTATATGCCAACAATGAAACATCAAAGAATGAGCTCAAATAAACAATCCCCATCATGGTTGCAACAAAAAATAAAATACCTAGAAATAAACATATCAAAGAATGTAAAGGACCTATATAATAAAAACTACAAAGAATTGTTAAGGAAAATCAAAAAAGATATAATGAAATGAAAAAAAAATTTCTTGTTCTTAGATAGGAAGAATAAATATAGTCAAAATATTACCCAAAGCAATATACAAATTTAATGCAATTTTGATCAAAATTCTAATGTCATTTTTTAATGAAATGGAACAAAAGTCATCCAGTTTATATGGAACAATAAAATACCCAGAAGAGCCAGACGAATCCTAAGGAAAAAGCACAGAGCTGGGGGCATTACAATACCTGACTTCAAATTATATTATAGAGCCACGACAATCAAATCAGCATGGTATTGACAGAAAAATAGACACTCAGACCAATGGGACAGAATAGAAAGCCCAGAAATAAAACCACATGTATATGGTCAAATAATTTTTGATAAAGGGGCCAACAACACACAATGGAGAAAAGAAAGCCTCTTCAACAAATGGTGCTGGGAAAACTGGAAAGCCACATGCAAAAGAATGAAACTTGACTACAGTTTGTTCCCTTGTACTAAAATTAATTCAAAATCGATCAAAGACCTAAATATGAAACCTGAAACAATAAATTACATAGAAGAAAACATAGGTACTAAGCTCATGGACCTTGGTTACAAAGAGCACTTTATGAATTTGACTCCAAAGGCAAGGGAAGTGAAGGTAAAGATAAATGAATAAGACTACATCAGAGGAGCAAGATGGCGACGGAGTAGGCGGACGTACCAACTTCCAACTCCCAGAACCAAAGTGGATTACAACTCAATTTTAAGAACCATCACCAGGATAAACCAACTTTGAACAAAACTAAGTAGACTCTTCAACCAAGGAACACAGAAGAAGCCACATTGAGACTGGTAGGAATAGCGAAAACGCGAAGAGGGCTGCCCAGCTCCCCGGAGCAAACGGCAGCCCGGAGAGACCCGTGTGGCGGGAGGAGAGTTTGGCCGAGAGGGAGGGACCTGGGTCCCAGGAACCAAGCCCCAGCCTCCAGTCCTAGAGCCTTGAAGAGGCGTTTGGACAGTATTGAGCTGTGAAACAATTGAGGGAGCTCCCAGGCCTACAGTGTGGAGTATTAGGTCCCTTCCTACTCTGCTGAAGGCTGCTTAAGGTTTTAGGGCGGCAGGACGCTGAAAGGCGGTTCTGTCGGCATGGGCAGAGGCCAAGCCGGTGGGAGATCGGTCTAGCCCAGAGGGTCGGAGGGGACGCGTGAGAGCGGTCCGGAAGCTGCGGGCCCGCCTTTAATCCCACTTACGGGGACAAAGCGGGAGGCCAGGAACAGGCAGGCCCTGCGCAAGCCGGCCCTGACCGCGGGGACCGGGCTAGGACCAGGGACGGGCAAGGGCTCGTGGCTGAGCTGACGCTACCAGTTCCCCCCCCACCCCGGGCCAGAGAAACCGCGGTTGGCCAGTATACGTGCGCGAGCGGTCTCCGAGCACGGGGGCGGGGTAGAGTCCGGGACGAGCGGAAGTACGCAGCTCGACGGAAGCCAGCAAACACGCCCGCCCCAATAAACCTTGGTTTCCGACCCTGCGCAGAAGGGCCCTGGCCTCGAGGGCGGGGCTAAAGCTCCGGACGGGCAAAAGCTTACATCTGAGAGCACGTCAAAAGCCCCGCCTAACCCGCGGAACTGTAGCGAGCAGACTCCGACTGCTGGTTCTGGGCGGAAGTCCGGAAATAGGGTGGGTCCGCAGCTGAGGAAAGGTGCTCACCTCTACCCTTGGTGCTAATCTTGTGGCTTCAGTCACAGCCCCTCCCACGGAGGAGAGGCAGAAATCATAGCAAAAGCCACAGTGGGCCGGCGCTGGCAACGCTCATACCCAACCACCCTAGGCACCGGCAGAGGGGGTGGGGGGCCTGCAGATAGACCACACCTAGAGAACACAAAGGCAACACCTACTGGACTCCAGTGGCCACAACTTGCTTATACACAGAAAAAATGGGCAGGCAGAGGAATACAAACCAAATGAATCAAGAGAAATCCCCAGAGAAGGACCTGAATGAACCAGATATAACCAAATTACCAGAAGCAGAATTTAGAATAATGATAGTTAGGATGTTCAAAGAAATTAGAGCAACAATGGATAGTCATTATGAACACCTAAATAAAGAGATAACAAGTATAAAAAATGAAATTGAAATAATAAAAAAGAAGCAGACAGAAATGACAAATACAGTATCAGAACTGAAGACCACAATGGAAGGTATTAAAAGCAGGATGGATGACGCTGAGGATTGAATAAGCGAGTTAGAGGACACAATAAACAAAGGCACAGAAGCAGAGAAAAAAAAAGAAAAGAGACTTAAAAAATGTGAGGAAACTCTAAGGGAGCTTTGTGACAACATGAAGAGAAACAACATTTGCATCATAGGGGTGCCTGAAGAAGAGGAGAGAGGACAGGAAATGGAAACTTTGTTCAATCAAATCATAACAGAAAACTTTTCTAAATTAAGGCTGGGAAACACTCCACACATTCAAGAAGCACACAGAACTCCATTAAGAAGAAACCAAAAAAAATCTACACCAAGACACATCATAGTTAAAATACCAAAGCTAATGGATAAAGAAAAAATTTTAAAAGCTGCTAGAGAAAAAAAGACTATCACCTACAAAGGAGCCCCGATAAGGATGACATCGGACTTCTCAACAGAAACACTTGAGGCCAGAAGGGAATGGCAAGAAATAATCAAAGTAATGCAGAAAAAGAACCTACAACCAAGACTACTTTATCCAGCAAGGCTAACGTTTAAAATTGAAGGAGAAATAAAGAGCTTGCCAGAAAAAGAAAGCCTGAAGGAATTCATAAAAACCAAACCAATTCTGCAAGAGATACTAAGGGGCCTCTTGTGAACAGTTTAAAGGGAGGAATGAATAGAGCAAAAGAAGAATACAGCTTTAAAGAATAAAATGGCAATAAACAACTACATATCAATAATAACCTTAAATATAAATGGATTAAATGATCAAATCAAAAGACATAGGGTAGCTGCATGGATAAAGAAACAGGACCCATACATATGCTGTCTACAAGAGACACACCTTAAAACAAAAGATGCTCATAGACTGAAGGTAAAAGGATAGAAAAAAATATTTTATGCAAATGGAAATGAATAAAAGCAGGGGTAGCAATACTTATATCAGACAAAATGGACTTTAAAACAAAGGCTGTAGTAAGAGATAAAGGAGGACACTACATAATGATAAAGGGAACAATTCAACAGGAAGATATAACTATTGTAAATAACTATGCACCAAATAAAGGAGCCCCGACATACATAAAGCAGACTTTGATGGATATAAAGGGCGAGATTAACAGCAATACTATCATAGTAGGGGGTTTCAATACCCCTCTAACAACACTGGATAGATCCTCAAGAAAGAAAATTAATAAAGAAACAGCAGACTTAAAGGATACACTAGATCAACTTGATTTAATAGATATCTTTAGAACTTTTCACCCTAAAGCAGTAGAATATACATTCTTCTCAAGCGCTCATGGTACGTTTTCTAGGATAGACCACATGTTAGGACACAAAAATGGTCTCAATAAATTTAAGAAGATTGAAAGCATATCAAGCATTTTCTCTGAACACAATGCCATGAAACTAGAAATTAACCACAAAAGAAAAAATGAAAAATACTCAAACACTTGGAAACTAAATAGCATGTTATTAAATAATGAATGGATTAACATTGAGATCAAAGAAGAAATAAAAAAGTTTCTAGAAACAAATGATAATGAGCATACATCAGCTCAAAATTTATGGGACACAGCAAAAGCAGTTCTGAGAGGGAAGTTTATTGCACTACAGGCATATCATAAGAAGCTAGAAAAAGCTCAAATAAGCAACCTGACCCTGCATCTAAAAGAACTAGAAAAACAACAACAAATAAAACCCCAGACAAATAGAAGGAAGGAAATAATAAAGGTCAGAGCAGAAATAAATGACATAGAGGCTAAGGAAACAATACAGAGGATCAATGAAACAAGAAGCTGGTTCTTTAAAAAGGTAAACAAGATTGATGAACCTTTAACTAGACTCACCAAGAAAAAAAGAGAGAGGACTCAAATAAATAAAATTAGAAAGGACAGTGGAGAAATAACAACTGACACAACAGAAATACAAAGCATTGTAAGAAAATGCTATGAAGAACTATATGCCAAAAAATTAGACAATCTTGGTGAAATAGACAAATTTCTTGAATCATATAACCTTCCAAAAATCAATCTGGAAGAATCAGAACACCTAAACAGACCAATTACGGCAAATGAGATCGAAACAGTTATCAAAAAACTCCCAAAAAAGAAAAGTCCTGGGCCTGATGTCTTCACAAGTGAATTCTATCAAAAATTCAAAGAAGAACTAACTCCTATTCTCCTCAAGCTATTTCAAAAAATTCAAGAGGAAGGAAGACTTCCAAACTCCTTTTATGAGGCGAGAATAATTCTGATCCCAAAACCGGGCAAAGACAACACAAAGAAAGAAAATATTAGGCCTATATCCCTGATGAATTTAGAAGCTAAAATTCTCAACAAAATATTAGCCAACAGGATCCAGCAATATATGAAAAAAATCATACACCACGATCAAGTGGGATTTATTCTGGAGAGGCAAGGCTGGTTCAATATTCGCAAATCAATCAATGTGATACACCACATAAACAAAAGGAAGGACAAAAATCACATGATAATTTCAATAGCTGCAGAAAAGGCATTTGATAAAATCCAGCACCCATTCATGCTCAAAACTCTCAGTAAAGTGGGAATACAGGGATCATTCCTTAACATGATAAAGGCTATCTACGATAAACCAACAGCAAACATCATACTAAATGGACAAAGGTTAAAAGCAATCCCCTTAAGATCAGGAACCAGTCAGGGTTGCCCACTTTCACCACTCTTATTCAACATAGTTCTGGAAGTCCTAGCTACAGCAATCAGACAAGAGAATAAATAAAAGGCATCCAAATTGGAAAAGAAGAAGTAAAACTGTCATTATTTGCAGATGATATGATATTGTATATTGAAAACCCTAAAGTCTCAGTCAAAAAACTACTGGACCTTATAAATGATTTCAGCAAGGTGGCAGGATATAAAATTAATACTCAGAAATCAGAGGCATTTCTATACACCAACAATGAAATATCAGCAAAAGAAATTAAGGAAACAATCCCCTTCACTACTGCAGCCAAAAATATAAAGTACCTAGGAGTAAATTTAACCAAGGAGGTTAAGGACTTGTACTCGGAAAATTATAGAACATTGATAAAAGAAATCAAGGAAGATACAAACAAGTGGAAGCACATACCGTGCTCATGGCTAGGAAGAATAAACATCATTAAAATGTCTATATTACCCAAACCAATTTATAAATTCAATGCAATACCAATTAAAATACCAATGACATACTTCAAAGATATAGAACACATATTCCAAAAATTTATATGGAACCAAAAAAGAACACGAATAGCCTCAGCAATATTAAAAAGAAAAAATAAAGCAGGAGGTATCACTCTTCCTGATATCAAGGTTTACTACAAGGCCATTATACTCAAGACAGCCTGGTACTGGCATAAGAACAGGCACATAGTCAATGGAACAGAACAGAGAACCCAGAAATAAACCCCCAGCTTTATGGACAACTGATATTTGACAAAGCAGGAAAGAACATACAATGGAGTAAAGACAGCCTCTTTAACAAATGGTGTTGGGAAAATTGGACATCTACCTGCAAAAAAATGAAACTAGACCATCAACTTACACCATTCACAAAAACAAACTCAAAATGGATAAAAGACTTAAATGTAAGCCGTGAAACCATAAGCATCTTAGAAGAAAACATAGGCAGCAAGCTCTCCGACATCTGTAGCAGCGGTATATTTGCTGATTTATCTTCATGGGCAACTGAAATAAAAGGCAAGATAAACAAATGGGACTATATCAAACTAAAAAGTTTTTGCACAGCTAAAGACAATAGGAACAGAATAAAAAGACACACCACACAATGGGAGAACATATTCGACAGCACATCTGATAAGGGGTTAATAACTAAAATTTATAAAGAACTTATAAAACGCAACACCGGGAAGACAAACAACCCAATCAAAAAATGGGCAAAAGAAATGAATAGAAATTTCTCCAAAGAGGACATACAGATGGCCAATAGGCATATGAAAAAATGCTCAACATCACTAATCATTAGAGAAATGCAAATTAAAACCACAATGAGATATCATCTCACACCAGTCAGAATGGCACTTATCAGCAAAACAACACAGAATAAGTGCTGGCGAGGATGTGGAGAAAAGGGAACCCTTCTGCATTGCTGGTGGGAATGCAGACTGGTGCAGCCACTGTGGAAGACAGTTTGGAGATTCCTCAGAAAATTAAAAATAGAACTGCCTTTTGACCCAGCTATCCTACTTTTAGGAATATACCCTAAGAACACCATAGCACTGTTCGAAAAAAGGAAATGCGCCCCCATGTTCGTGGCAGCATTGTTCACAATAGCGAAGATCTGGAACCAGTCCAAGTGTCCGTCAGAAGACGAGTGGATTAAAAAGCTATGGTACATATATACTATGGAATACTACTCAGCCATAAGAAACGATGACATCGGATCATTTATAACAAAATGGATGTACCTTGATAACATTATACGGAGTGAAATAAGTAAATCAGAAAAAAAGAAAAACTGAGAACAGCACGATTACATATATAGGTGGGACATGAAAGTGAGGGTATGAGACATGGACAAGAGAGTGGTGGTTATGGGATGGGGGAGGGAGGGAAGAGTGGGATAGGGAGGAGGGGAGGGACGCAGGGAAAACCAGATTGAAGGTGACAGAGGACAATTTGACTTTTGGTGATGGGTATGCAACACAATTGAATGATAGGATAACCTGGAGATGTTTTCATTGTACATATGTACCCTGATTTATTGATGTTACCCCATTAGAATTAATAATAATAAAATATATATATATATAAAAGACTACATCAGACTAAGAAGCTTTTACACAGCAAAAGAAACTGACAACAAAACAAACAGACAGCCAACTAAATGGGAGGTGATATTTTCAAAAAGCACAGATAAGAGCCTAATATCCAAAATAAACAAAGAACTCATAAAACTCAACAAACAAACAATCCAATAAAAAGATGGGAAGAGGATACGAACAGACACTTCTCCCAAGAAGAAATACAAATGGCCAACAGATATATGAAAAGATGCTCATCTTCATTAGCTATTAGAGAAATGCAAATCAAAACTATAATGAGATACCATCTCACACCTGTTAGATTAGCTATTATCAACAAGACAGGTAATAAGTGTTGGAGAGGCTGTGGAGAAAATGGAGCCCTCCTTCACTGTTGGTGGGAATGTAAAGTAGTACAACCATTATGGAAGAAAGTATGGTGATTCCTGAAAAAATTAAAAATAGAGTTACCATATGACCCAGCAATCTCTCTACTGGAAATATACCCCCAAAACTCAAAAACATTGCTATGTAAAGACACATGCAACCCCATGTTCTTTGCAGCATTGTTCACAGTGGCCAAGACATGGAAACAACCAAAAAGCCCTTTAATAGATGATTGGATAAAGAAGATGTGGTACATATATACTACGGAATACTACTCAGTCATAAGAAATGATGGCATTGGATCATTTAAAACAAAATAGATGGAGCTTGATAACATTATACTGAGTGAAATAAGTAAATCAGAAAAACCTAAGAACTATATGATTTCATACATAGGTGGGACATAAAAATGAGACTCAGGGACATGGACAAGATTGTGGTGGTTACGGGGTTGGAGGAAGGGAAGGGAGGGTGTTAAGGGAGAGGAGGGGACCAAAGAAAACCAAATAGAAGGTGACGAAGACTATATGACTTTGGGTGATGTGTATGCAACATAATCAAATGTCAGAATAAACTGAAGATGCTTTCTCTGAACCTATGTACCCTGATTGATCAATGTCACCCCATTAAAATTAATTTAAAAAATAAAATAATAAAATAAAAATCAATGCATGCCATTAACTGTAACAAAAAGAAATTAAAGTTGCATAAAAATTAAAGCATGCACCAAAAAACAAATTTTAGATTTGGAATCAGTGATGCAGAAATATATAGAAACAGTTCTAAAACCTCCTGCAACAGAAAATGAAAAGAAATTGTTCCCCAGTGTATTCAGAGGAATTTGGTGACCAGTAATTTAGCCTGGACATATCACATGAATAAACATTTATTATTGTATGATTCTCTTGAAAACAAAAAAGAATAAGAACATTACCCATAGAAACCTAGTACACCCCCAGTTCCTACTCCCAGAGTTAACAATTATCCTTACTTACAACATTCTACTTAAAATCTGCTTTTTACAAGGTTTATATAAATGAAATGGTATAGTATGTGCTTTTTTGCCATCTTTTACTCAGCATTATGTTTACGAAGTTCACCCATATTCATATATTGTATAAATGTATTATAATGGATAGAGTACATTTATTTTACAGTTTGTGAAAAACTACACAGTTAAATATATTTAAACATGCTAAGAAAAATCTGGATGTCAACTCAAAACTATGCAAGTTTAGTTATTTAAAGTCCATGGGTCTCAATTTTATCAAATTGAGGTAAAATGGAATTACAATACTGCTTTCCTCATAGAGTTGCTGTGAGATTTTGTATGGAAAGCACAGTTCCTGACACCTATATAAAAAACAGGCATTGCTGTGGTGGTTGTAATTGCCTTCCACTGGTCATTTCAACTTTAATACCACCCTCTCCAAAAGCCTTCCGCTTACTACTTCCAAGTGATATAACCACAACACATAAATGAACATTTTATCACTTAAAGTATGTGGTTCAACTACTCTTGCCTAACTTGCAATGGCAACCTTGACCAGACCTGCCTACTTCCTTTGTCTTTTTAGGGTTACCAATACCTCTTTCACTGGATTGTTGGAGAAAAAATAACTGAAAAAAAAATGGAAGAAAGGGGAAAAAAAGAAACTTGGTCTATGTACGTACAGCATTTATCATAAAACAGGTGCATAACAATTGGCAGTTACTTAGGAAAAAAATGAAGGAAATAGGGAGAAAGATGATCATGTAATCTAATTATGTTGGTTGGTGCTTGAAGGGTGGCTATTATGATGATAGATCTATATTTTAGTCAGTTGGTCTTGATAAACACTTCCAAGCCAAGGTGTGTAGAAGTGACATAAGTGAAATAATTAGAATATGTGATTTTATCCCACTTTATAGATGAGAAAACTGCAGATTTCAGAGGTTAGGCCCAAGAATTTATAGGGAATTAGTGGCAGTCAGGATTCTTATATAGATCTGTTTGATTCCTGAAATCTGTGTTTGTTTTGCTTTATTTTAGCTCTATCTCATTGCCACTCTGAAATATTCAAATTTTAATGTGCAATCTATCTCAAATATGCCTCACTCTAAGGAAGAGATAATTTTTTTATTTTAGCCTTTCTGAGCCTCAGGATCTAAACTGTAAAACTGAGCTAATAATAAGAATTGCCTTTTAAATTAGTTAATACATGTAAAGTACCTAGAATAGAACTCAATAAGTGCTACTTTTGTTATCATTTCAAATTTAAATTTATCAATTTATCCATTTTTTTATTTATATAGTAAATCAATGTATGAGGCTTTGGCGAATATTGGTCAGCTATCTCAGGGGAGTGTTACTTCTTCCACTTAAAGTAAACATCAGGATTCTGATAAAACCTTTACCCTTTTCCTGATCATTACCATGGGTCTTTAATATCCCTGTGTACTCAAACCTCAATGATATGTGCTAAATAAATACTAATTTAAAATTAATTATTACGATCCACATTCTTAAAAAGCTTGCAACAAATCTATGAAATGAAGACATAACTAAAAAAAAAAAAATAGAAAATAAATTAACCATGATTTTCATGGTGCAATTCTGTTCTCATCAAATAAATTACCATAGTGATCTGTTTTGAAAAAACTCAATTTCTCTCTTAGTTCTTAAAAATACATTTGGCTGAAAATATGAATATTCTCCAGTATTAGTGCTTAAATAATAATAATATCTTAGGTTCTATAACATTTCATAGTTTACAACATGTTTTTACATTTATTATTGCCTTACTTTTCTCATGAATATGTATTTGACCAGGCATATTATAAATATAAATGTCATTGACATTCATGGCATAAAGTAGATGTTCCAGTTCAAAGGTTAATTTATATCATCCTTTATTATATAATATGGAAAGAAAAAGACTTGCTTGGATAGAGTCAATACTATTCAGCATAAATTAATTGAGTATTTATCATGGCCACAGTGGATTTGATAGAGGACCTTACGATGATATGGACACTATCTCTGCCCTTTTGGAGTGCCCAACCCAAGGGAAGGAGGAAAATAGATACATGTGTACACAAATACACACTCAAATCATGTAAACAAAGTTTACATAGTCCAAATTCATGATGCAGCTGAACAATATCTACATTGCTGGCCTGAAATATTTAGAATGTGTTGTCTTTATAGTTGAAGCAAAAAGAGAGACTTCAAAATTGCTAGTTTAGAAAACACTGTGTCATCGTGAGACACAGTTTGGGGCCAGTGATATAGTGCCTTGCTTCTCAGTGTGTACATTAAGCCTCAGCATCACCTGGGAACTTGATAGAACTACAGAATCTCGGGTTTACAGATGGTCTTTTGAGTCAGACTCTGAACTTTACCATGATTTCTTGGTGATGTGTACACATATTAAAACTGGCAGCGCCCCAGTATAGAGTGGTACATGAGAAATACCTGGGGAGTTTTCTTAAAATAGTCTATACCTGGATTCCACCCCAGGCCTATTAAGTCAGAATTTCTTACCTACCTTTATCAGATCTCAGCCCATAGATCACTTTCCCTGGAAAGTCCTCTTTAATCCACCTTCAGACTAAGCTAATTCCTCAATTATGCATTCTCAAAGCATTCTTAGCTCTTATGACACTTTGTAACTAAGCATTTGTCTATGTTATCATATGATAGCTGTTTCTCAAATTGGCAAATGCTCTGTAAGAATAGCAACTATTTCTGGTTTTGCTCAAAATTCTTGCCACGTGTTATAAATTCAATAAATAAATAAATAAATAAATTCATTTATTCCACAAACATCTATTAAGTACCTACAATACTCTAAGTTCTTAAGATGTATCAGTGAATAAAAAAAAGATCCTTGAAGGAACTGATACATAATAAATGTGTTGTTCTATTTCCACAAGGAGAGAATGTTAAGAATAAAAAATGAAAGTGTATGGCACACAACACACCTAGTAAATTGTAGCTGTAATGCATACTGAATTTCCTCCTTCCTCTCTTCAAAAAGGGAACCCTGATCTTTAGAAATTTTTGCTTTTCTAGACACTTGTACAAAGTAGAGAGTTAAATGTTGAATAAACAAATGAGTAGAGAAAAACAAAAAAAAAGGGCATAATGTAGGATATTAGAGATAATGTTACTGTATTTCCTCATGCACCATTTTTTTAAAAACTTGGGGTCTAAAAATGGGTCTGTCTTGTACAGTGCTTGTAGATTCTTTACTTGCATTTCCTACTTTTTTGTGCTTGTCTTTGAGTTCATTGTTGTAGATTATTTTACTTGCATTTCCCGCTTTTTCGTGCTTATTGCCTTTGTGCTCATTGTTTCACACTTGTTACCGGTACGTTATGGTGGGTTATGTTTTGCCATGTTTTGCCCAGAAATGGCTCAGAAAAGGTTTTTGTACTGTGCTGAATTTAAGTTAAAAGTGATCCAGTTTTCAAAAGTGAAGGGAAATCATGCTGCTGAATGTAAGTTTGGTTCTCCCCCAACTGAGAAATCAATCTCAGACTGGCTAGAGGAAGAAGAAACCCTACTGAAAACTTCACATCAGAAGAAGACTATGGCAGGCAAGTCAGAAAAATGGCCTGATTTAGAAAGGGAATTGAAGATATGGATTGAAGAGCAAAGGGCAATTGGAATTCTTGTATCCACAAAAGATGGTCCAGCATGAGGCAAGAAGAATTGCTGATGAAAAAGAAGTTACTGATTTCAAAGGAGGACACAATTGGTGCTTCAGGTTCATGGAATGAGATGGACTGAGCATGTGTACATGCACCAGACTTTCCCAAAAGCTGCCTGAAAGCTTTTGTGTGATCAGAAGGTCCTTGGATTTCATTGTTTTGTTATTCAATGTCAGAAGACACATTAGTTTGAGTTGAGACAGATTGTAAATATGAACAAAGTCCCCCTTCAATTTGATGTCCCAAGTAATAGAACTGTTGATAAGAAGGAGGTGAAAACTGTAACTGTGAAGACAAGTGAACATGAAAAGAGCCATTATACAGTTGTTCTAGCTTGTTGTTCCAATGGAACTAAGCTGCCTCCTATGCTGATTTTCAAATGCAAAACAATGCCAAAAGAAGACATTCCTCAAGGAGTGATTGTCCTCATTCATGACACGGGTTGGATGGATCAGAATGGGATGAAGATCGGTTTGAGAAAGTCTGGAGAAGGAGACCAGGTGGGCTCTTACACAAACCTTCCTTATTGGTGCTTGGTCAGTTCAGGGCACACATAACAAAAAAACACAAAGAAAATTGCTGCAGAGCAAAAACCAAAACTTGATGTCATACCTGGAGGCTTGACATCCCAGCTCCAACAACTTGATATCAGCATTAATAAACCCTCCAAAGCTGCCATGAGAGGCAAATGGAACCAATAGATGAAGTCTTCTGGGGACAATTTGACAACAGCAGGAAGAGTGAAGAAACCAACTATAGGAGAAGTTTGTCCATGGGTGAAAAAATCCTGGGATAATATCAAGATTGAGATTGTTGTCAAGTCATTTAAGAAGTGTGGCATTTCAAATCACATAGATAGAACTGAGAACCAGGCAATATATGAAGACAGTGATTCGTTATCAGACACAGATGAGGACAAGCTAAAGGATAGAAGTTTTGACAGTGATGAGGAGTTGTTTGAATCTTATGATGAATAAAACTTGCGTTAAATAACTTTATGTAATATTTTTTTTCAAATTTTGGGCCCCAATATTAATGTGCATCTTATACATGGGAGCACCTTATACATGGAGAAATATGCTACCTGCATATAAAAAAATAAAAATGAAGGCAGGTAAGGGAAACTGGGAGAAATGATGTGGGTGGGGTAAGTTACCACTTTAAATAGGGTGGTAAGGGTAGACATCACGAAAAAGAAACACATGAAAGAGACTTGAAAAGCAAGAGTTAACTCACAGATATCTCAAAAAAGATCATGTCAGATCAGAGGAACAACATGGGAAGGCAAGGGAGGCAAGGGAGGTGAGGGAGGAGAGTTGGAGATGACTACACATAGGTAACTGAGGATCAGACCATGTACATTCTTGTATAAGGACTTTGGCTTTTACACTGTGTGAAACATGGAGCAATTGCAGGGTTTTGAGCAACAAAGTGATACAACTTTTTAAGGAGAATGTTCTGGTTATTGTGTTGAGAGTACATTAAAGGGGATCAAGACTAAAGCAGAGAGAAAAAATTTAAAACTATTGCAGTAAGTCAGGTGAGAAATTATTATAATGATGGTGGTTTGGGCCAGCGGGTTACTAAGTGGCACTGAAGAGATTTGGTTCAGTTTCTGGATTACATATATCTATTTATATATGAATACATATATTATAACAAAGGAAACACAGTCATGTAAACATAAAGGAATAAAAGACCATTTATGTTTCCTCCATTCCAACGATAAGCACTATTTTAACATTGAACTCCATGTGTATCTATTTTTAATCTTTGTATAAATGAAATCAACTATACATGTTTTTTTTGTGTCTTTCTTCTTTTGTAAACTATTTATGTTGTTATATGTAACTGACCTTTATTTTATCTTTATTGCAGTATAGTGCTTAACTGTATAAATAAGCACAATTTATTTATGCATCTTAGTGTTGTGAAGCATTGAATGTTCTTACCCTCTGGTTTTTAAAATAATGTAAATGTGAACTTTCTTATACATATATATTTTTTGTGTGTTGGGGGGTTCTTTATCTTTTTTTAAAATTTTAATTAATTAATTAATTTTTATAAATTTTAATGAAGTGACATTGATAAATCAGAACATATCAGTTCACAGAAAATATTTCCAGGTTATTTTGACATTTGATTATATTGTGTACCCATCACCTTCTATCTGGTTTTATTTGTGGCCCCCCCTCTCCCTATCCCCTCCCTCACCTCCCCCTCACCCAGGGTAGCCAGTACACTCTTGTCCATGGATCTGAGTCTCATTTTTATATCCCATCTATGTAGGGACTCATATAGTACTTAGTTCTTTCTGATTTACTTACTTCATGCAGTATAATGTTATCAAGGTCTATCTATGTTATTACAAATGCTCCGACGTCATCATTTCTTATGGCTGAGTAGTATTCCATAGTATATACGTACCAAAGCGTTTTAATCCACTCAACTTCTGAGGGACACTTGGGCTGTTTCCAGATCTTTGTTATTGTGAACAATGCTGCCACAAACATGGGGGCAAATTTCTTCTTTTTGTACCGTGTTATGATGTTCTTAGGGTATTTTCCTAAAAATGGGATAGCTGGGTCAAAAGGCAGTTCGATTTTTAATTTTGGGGGGAATCTCTATACATTTTTTCACAGTGTCTGCACCAGTCTGCATTCCCACCAGCAGTGCAGGAGGGTTCCGTTTTCTCCACATCCTCGCCAGCACTTATTCTGAACTGTTTTGCTGATGAGCGCCATTCTGACTGGCATAAGAACAGGCACATAGATCAATGGAACAGAACAGAGGACCCAGAAATAAACCCACAGCTTTATGGACAACTGATATTTGACAAAGGAGGAAAGAACATACAATGGAGTAAAGACAGCCTCTTTAACAAATGGTGTTGGGAAAATTGGACATCTACCTGCAAAAAAATGAAACTAGACCATCAACTTACACCATTCACAAAAGCCAACTCAAAATGGATAAAAGACTTAAATGTAAGCCGTGAAACCATAAGCATCTTAGAAGAAAACATAGGCAGTAAGCTCTCCGACATCTGTAGCAGCAATATATTTGTCGATTTATCTCCATTGGCAAGTGAAATAAAAGGCGGGATAAACAAATGGGACTATATCAAACTAAAAAGTTTTTGCACAGCTAAAGACAATAAGAACAGAATAAAAAAACAAACCACACAATGGGAGAACATATTAGACAGCACGTCTGATAAGGGGTTCATAACCAAAATTTATAAAGAACTTATAAAACGCAACACCAGGAAGACAAACAACCCAATCAAAAAATGGGCAAAAGAAATGAATAGAAATTTTTCCAAAGAGGACATACAGATGGCCAATAGGCATATGAAAAAATTCTCAACATCACTAATCATTAGAGAAATGCAAATTATACCCACATTGAGATATCACCTCACACCAGTCAGAATGGCGCTTATCAGCAAAACAACACAGAATAAGTGCTGGCGAGGATGTGGAGAAAAGGGAACCCTTCTGCACTGCTGGTGGGAATGCAGACTGGTGCAGCCACTGTGGAAAACAGTTTGGAGATTCCTCAGAAAATTAAAAATCGAACTGCCTTTTGACCCAGCTATCCCACTTTTAGGAATATACCCTAAGAACACCATAGCACTGTTCGAAAAAAAGAAATGCGCCCCCATGTTCGTGGCAGCATTGTTCACAATAACAAAGATCTGGAAACAGCCCAAGTGTCCGTCAGAAGACGAGTGGATTAAAAAGCTTTGGTACATATATACTATGGAATACTACTCATCCATAAGAAACGATGACATCGGATCATTTATAACAAAATGGATGTACCTTGATAACATTATACGGAGAGAAATAAGTAAATCAGAAAAAAAGAAAAACTGAGAACAGCACGATTACATATATAGGTGGGACATGAAAGTGAGGGTATGAGACATGGACAAGAGAGTGGTGGTTATGGGATGGGGGGAGGGAGGGAAGAGTGGGATAGGGAGGAGGGGAGGGACGCAGGGAAAACCAGATTGAAGGTGGCAGAGGACAATTTGACTTTTGGTGATGGGTATGCAACACAATTGAATGATAAGATAACCTGGAGATGTTTTCATTGTACATATGTACCTTGATTTATTGGTGTCACCCCATTAGAATTAATAATAATAAAATAAAATAAAATAAAAAAAAGATTGCTGAGGGTATTCGTGTTCTTTATTGGTTCCATATAAATTTTTGGAATATGTGTTCTATATCTTTGAAGTATGTCATTGGTATTTTAATTGGTATTGCATTGAATTTATAAATTACTTTGGGTAATTTAGACATATTAATGATGTTTATTCTTCCTAGCCATGAGCACGGTATATGCTTCCACTTGTTTGTATTTTCCTTGATTTCTTTTATCAATGTTTCATAATTTTTCAAGTACAAGTCCTTAACCTCTTTGGTTAAATTTACTCCTAGGTACTTTATTTTTTTGGTTTCAATAGGGAAGGGGATTGTTTTCTTAATTTCTTTACTGACAGTTCATTGTTAGTATATAAAAATACCTCTGATTTCTGCATATTAATTATATATCCTGCCACCTTGCTGAACTTATTTATCAGGTCCAGTAGTTTTTTGACTGAGACTTTAGGGTTTTCTATATACAATATATCATCAGTAAATAATGATAGTTTCACTTCTTTTCCAATTTGGATGCCTTTTATTTCTTCTTCATGTCTGATTGCTGTGGCTAAGACTTCCATAACTATGTCGAATAAGAGTGGTGAAAGGGGACACCCCTGCCTGGTTCCTGATTTTAAGGGGATTGCTTTTAATTTTTGTCCATTTAGTATGATGTTTGCTGTGGGTTTGTCATAGATGACCTTTATCATGTTGAGGTATGTTCCCTGCATTCCCACTTTACTGAGAGTTTTGATGATGAATGGGTGCTAGATTTTAATCAAATGCTTTTTCTGCATCTATTGAAATTATCATGTGATTTTTGTCCTTTTTTTTGTTTATGTGATGAATCACATTGATTGATTTGCAAATATTGAACCAGCTTTGCCTCTCCAGAATAAATCCCACTTGATCATGGTGTATGATTTTTTTCATATATTGCTGGATCCGGTTGGCTAAAATTTTGTTGAGAATTTTAGCGTCTAAATTCATCAGAGATTTTGGCTTATAATTTCTTTGGTTGTGTTGCCATTGCCCGGTTTCGAGTCAGATTTATGCTCGCTTCATAAAAGGAGTTTGGAAGTCTTCCTTCCTCTTGAATTGTTTGAAATAGCTTGAGAAGAATAGGCATTAGTTCTTCTTTGAATTTTTGGTAGAATTCACTTGTGAAGCCATCAGGCCCAGGACTTTTCTTTGTTGGCAGTTTTTTTGATAACAGAGTCGATCTCATTTGTTGTAATTGTTCTGTCTAGGTGTTTCGATTCTACCAGATTGATTTTTTGGAAGATTATATGATTCACCTAGTGAAATTTGTCCATTTCTTCATAGTATTTTCTTACAATACTTTGTATTTCTGTTGTGTCAGTTGTTATTATTCCACTTTCATTTCTTATTTTATTTATATGAGTCCTCTCTCTTTTTTTCTTGGTGAGTCTAGTTAAAGGTTCTTCAATCTTGTTTACCTTTTCAAAGAACCAGCTCCTGGTTTCATTGATCTTACGTATTTTTTTCTTAGCCTCTATGTCATTTATTTCCACTCTGATCTTTATTATTTATTTCCCTCTACTAGTTCTGGGCTTTATTTGATGTTGTTTTTCTAGTTCTTTTAGATTCAGGGTCAAGTTGCTTATTTGAGTTTTTTCTAGCTTCTTCTGGTATGCCTGTATGCTATGAGCTTCCCTCTCAGTACTGCTTTTGCTGTGTTCCATAAATTTTGAGTTGATATATGCTTACTATCATTCGTTTTTAGGAACTCTTTTATTGGTTTTTTTTTATCTCATTGTTAATCCATTCGTTATTTAATAACATGTTATTTAGTTTGCAAGTGTTTGAGTATTTTTATGTTTTTCTCTTGTGGTTTCTAGTTTCATGCCATTGTTATCAGAGAAAATGCTTGATACAATTTCAATCTTCTTAAATTTGTTGAGCCCATTTTTGTGTCCTAACATGTGGTCTATCCTAGAGAATGTACCATGAGCGCCTGAGAAGAATGTATATTCTACTGCTCTAGGGTGAAAACTTCTGAAGATATTTATTAAATCAAGTTGACCTAGTGTATCCTTTAAGTCTGCTATTACTTTGTTAATTTTCCTTCTTGAGGATCTATCCAGTGAAGTTAGTGGGGTAATGAAATCCCCTACTGTTATAGTATTGCTGTTAATCTTGCCCTTTATATCCATCAAAATCTGCTTTATGTATGTCGGGACTCCTATGTTCAGTGCGTAGATATTTATAATGTTTATATCTTCCTGTTGAATTGTTCCCTTTATCATTATGTAGTGTCCTTCTTTATCTCTTACTACAGCCTTTGTTTTAAAGTCCATTGTGTCAGATATAAGTATTGTTACCTCGGCTTTTCTTTTTATTTCTATTTGCATGAAATATTTTTTTCCATCCTTTACCTTCAGTCCATGTGCATCTTTTGTTTTAAGGTGTGTCTCTTGTAGACAGAATATGTATGGGTCCTGTTTTTTTTATCCACAAAGCTACCCTATGTCTTTTTTTTTATTAATTTTAATGGGATGACATTATACCCTATGTCTTTTGATTGGATCATTTAATCCATTTACATTTAAGGTTATTATTGATATGTAGTTGTTTATTGCCATTTTATTCTTTAAAGCTGTATTCTTCTTTTGCTCTATTCTTTTCCCCCTCTGAACTGTTCACAACAGGCCCCTTAGCATCTCTTGAAGAATTGGTTTAGTTGTAATGAATCTCTTGAGGCTTTTTTTTTTTTTTTTGTCTTGGAAGCTCTTTATTTCTCCTTCAATTTTAAATGTTAGCCTTGCTGGATAAAGTAGTTTTGGTTGTAGGTTCTTGTTTTGTATATCTTTGAATATATCTTGCTATTTCCTTCTGGCTTCAAGTGTTTCTGTTGAGTAGTTGGATGTCATCCTAATGGGGGCTTCTTTGTAGGTGATAGCCTTTTTTTCTCTAGCAGCTTTTAAATTTTTCTCTTTATCACTTAACTTTGGTATTTTAACGATGATGTGCCTTGGTGTAGATTTCTTTGAGTTTCTCTTTAATGGAGTTCTCTGTGTTTCTCAAACGTGTGAAACATTTTCCAGTCTTAATTTAGGTAAGTTTTCAGCTATGATTTGATTGAACAAAGTTTCTATCCCTTGTTCTTTCTCATCTTCAGGAACCCCTATGATGTGGATGTTATTTCTCTTCATGTTGTCACAGAGCTCCCTTAGGGTTTTCTCATATTTTTTGAGTCTCTTTTCTTTTTTCTGCTCTGCTTCTGTGCCTTTGCTTATTTTGTCTTCTAACTCACTTATTTGATTCTCAGCTTCATCTATCCTGCTTTTAATTCCTTCCATTGTGTTCTTCAGTTTTATACTGTATTTGTCATTTCTGCCTGATTCTTTTTTATTATTTCAATATCCTTTTTTATACTTGCTATCTCTTTATCTAGGTGTTTGTAATGACTATCCATTGTTGCTCTAAGCTCTTTGAACATTCTAACTATCATTATTTTAAACTCTGCATCAGGTAGTTTGGTTATATCTGATTCATTCAGGTCCTTCTCTGGGGATTTCTCTTGATTCATTTGGGTTGCATTTCTCTGCCTGCCCCATTTTGTTTGTGTGTAAGAAGGGTTTGGCTACTGGAGTCCAATGGGTGTTGCCTCTGTGTTCTCTAGGTGTGGTCTGTCTGCAGGCTCGTCACCCTATCTGCCGCTGCCTAGGGCTGTTGGGTATGTGTGTTGCCGGCACCGGCCCATGAAGCTATTGCTGCGGTTTCCGTCTCACCTCCACAGGAGGGGCTGTGTTCTTTTGCCAGCCTCTATAAGCCTCAGTGGGTCTCAGCCTTTGCCCCTCTCCCACAGGTGGGATTGCATACCACACTCGGGCCACATACCTAGGCACCAAGGGCAAGGGTGAACACTTTTGCTCAGCTATGGGTCCCTGTCAGCCAGTTCCTCCAGCCCTGAGGGGGTGCTGATGCATGCTCAGCTGTGAGTCAGGCTTCCACCCCGCCCCCGTCAACCACAGCTGGCTCCTTGGCTGGGATGAGCTGCTACTACACGCTTAGCTGCAAGCCGGTTTCTGCCCCGTCCCCGCCAACCTTGGCTCCTCCAGGCTTCTGGTGTGCTGTCAACTGTGAGCCTGGGCTTTTTCCCTACCTCCAGGGGCAAAGCCAGTTTGTTCAGGGCTTCAAGCCTCGAAGGTTGGGTGAGGCTGCACGCCCATTTCTCCTGCCCAGCAGTGGATCTCTGCCCATTCTTGGCTACCGCTTTTCACCCACAGGTGGGGTCGCAGGCAGGCTTGCAGCCGCTGGACCACTTTTGCGTGTCCAGTTCACCCCCGCTGGGCTAGACCGAGCTCACACCAGCTGGCTCAGCTTCTACCTCCGCAGACAGAACCGGCTTCTGAGTCCTGCCACCACCTGCCCTCCAGCAAGCCCTCAGCAGTGTGGGTGGGGGTGAAGCAGCTCAGACCCTAACACTCCATACTGCAGTCCTGGAAGCTCCCCTACGTCTAAGCGACTGTGCTCTAATTGCTGTAGGGTAGCCTGTTTGGCTTGTGTCCTGCTTCCCCTTGCTGTTTCCAGGGGAAGTATTGCTTCAGATTTGTGGAGTGACTCAGCCCAGGGTCTAGGTTGGCTGTCCTTCAAAGCTTTTCTCCCTGTGCCTTCCAGTCCGCACTCTCTTCCCATTGCTCTGGTCATCTCCTCTTTCCCTGTCTTCCAGAGTCCTGGGTGAGTGGTTGTGAGAGAGGTTTTCTGCACCATCCCTTTAAGAAGAATCCTGAGTCTGAGACAACTGTTTCTTTCTCACAAACAGTATCTTAACCTGTTTCACTGCTAAATACTGTCCATACGCCTCTTCTAGGCTCTGGGGCTGCAGGCTGGGGCTTTGTTTCAGGTACTCAGGTTCCTACCCTTCTACTAGCCTCTCTTCCCACCACACTAGTCTTTCTGGGCTGCCTTTCGCTCCAGGGAGATGGGCAGCCCTTTTCGCGTTTTTGCTTTTCCTACCAGTCTCAATGTTGCTTCTTCAGTGTTCCCTGGTTGAAGAGCCCTTTCATTCCAGTTCAACGTTGGTTTATCCAGATGATGGTTCTTAAAATCAAGTTATAATCCACTTTGGTTCTGGGAGTTGGAAGTTGGTACGTCCACCTACTCAATCGCCATCTTGCCCTCTTCTTATACATATATTCTTTGTCAATATTTATTGATCTTATTCCTAGAAGTAGAATTATTAGGTCATAAATTATGAATATGTACAAGTTTAGTAGATAATGTTAAGCAATTTCCCAAAATGTTTCTCTGCATCAGTCTTTGTAAATTTTAGTGATCTTGTTAAATATGTGGTGGTATCCCAAAGTGTATTTAATTTACATTTTCCTGATGATATAGAAAATTGAGCACATTTTAATGTTTATTGACTATTTGGAGATCTATTTTTGAAGTGCCTCTTCAAAAGTCCATTGTTCTATTGGATTATTTATGTCTTTTTCTTACTGATTGAATAAAGTTTATATTTGGGAAGTAGACCTTTTATCAACTATATGTATTGTGCATAGTACTTTCCACTTCCTTTGTAGTGTCTTCTGATAACTAGAATTTCTTAATTTTAGTAAGATTCAATCTATTAATATTTTTATTTGTGGTTAAAGCTTTTTGCTTCTTTGTTTGTTTGTTTGTTTTCTTTTTTACAGGAACAGAGAGAGAGTCAGAGAGAGGGATAGAGAGGGACAGACAGACAGAAACAGAGAGAGGTGAGAAGCATAAATCATTAGTTTTTCGTTGCCATCGCAACACTTTAGTTGTTCATTGATTGCTTTCTCACATGTGCCTTGACTGCAGGCCTTCAGCAGACCGAGCACCCCCTTGCTGGAGCCAGCGACCTTGGGTCCAAGCTGATGAGCTTTTTGCTCAAGCCAGATGGGCCTGCACTCAAGCTGGCGAGCTTGGGGTCTTAAACCTGGCTCTTCCGCATTCCAGTCCGATGCTCTATCCACAGCACCACTGCCTGGTCAGGCACTTTTTGCTTATTATTGAGAAATCTTTCCTCATGAAAAGGTCATATAGATCCTTTATGTTATTTTTTAGAAATTTTATCAGTTTACTACTTATAGTTAGCTCAATTACCCAACTGGACTTAATTATCCTATAAGATATGGGTCAACTTTTATATTTTCCCATATAAATATGCAATTGGCCCAACATTGTCTATTGAAAAGACAATCATTTTACTTCTCTTTTTTACTGAGACCTTGATCATAAAGTGGTCATGTTTGTGTGTGTCTGGATTCTGGATTCTCTATTGATCTGTCACCAATTACTGTGGCTATCATCAGTAGCACAGTTGTCCATATGTTTCTGCTGATTTAAGAGTGTTTTGGATATTCTTGGCTTTTTGTATTTGCACATTAATTTTAGAATCAGCTTTTTAACTTTTATAGCAACAAAAAGCCCCACTAGGACTTGGGTTGTGATTTAAATCTATAAATCTTTAAATACTAATTGACAACTGAAATATTGCATCCTCTAATTAAGCAATGCAATATATACATATATATATATATTACAAATTTTATGTATTTAATGCCACTGTAAATATTTTCAAAGGGTACAAGCTATTAGTTATAAGATGAATAAGTTCTGGGGATGTAATACACAGCATGATGACTATACTTAATAATACTGTATATTATATTTGATTGTTGCTAAGAGAGTAGACTTTAAAATTTTTTGCCCCCCCCCAAGTAAAACTTGTAACTGTGAGCTGGAGGATGTGTTAAATAACTTTATTGTGGTAACCATTTTGCACTATATACACAGATGAAATTATTGTGTTGTACATCTTAAATTTAAACAATGTTATATGTCAATTGTATCTCAATAAAATTGAAGAAAAAAGAGAAAAGTTATTTGAAAGTGTCTTGTAATTAGCAGAAAAAGCAAAACTTCTGTCTTGAAAGATGAGAACAAGCCCAAGATTGTTCCAGTGTCACACTTGCACTCACCCACATTTAGACTCTCAAAGGAAAAACCAACAGATAAATAAGATGCTTGAGTTGACAGTTTGATATGGAAAACACTTAATCTTTTGGTGGTTTATCCCAGTTAGAATTCAGTGGTTATTTCCCATTGTAGGCTAATAACACGAAAGGGAAGCAATCATGTCACTGGTGTCATGCCCATAGAAATGTGACTCAAGACTGTCACAGTGTTCCTCAACATGTTTTTCTCTCTCTTTGATCATTTTTAAACTGGCTAACTTACATTTGAAGTGTCATTGAGAATGATTTTTTTTTCTTTCTTCACACAAAAAGGAAGGGGGAAACCCTGCCAAGATTGTGCTATGAAAATCTTTTGAAACAAATTCAGAATTCCGAAGTGTTAATTAATATTGTTGCCAAACAAATTTTTTTTTCATTGAAGACATACAAAATATCCTTGTGTTTCTTAAAAATGAAATGCTCTTTCTTAACCTTCTTAGATTATGACATGGGAAAAATTATAAATAAAATTTTAGCCTTTTTACAAGTCTCTAAGACCCCTGAACTGAACAATTCTGACCCTTCATGGGCAAAGCTCTGAGGTTGGGTCAGGAATCTTTTTAAGCTGTTTGTGTTTTACACGGTCCACAAATAGAATTTTCTTTATTTTGAAGTAGAATGGTATGTAGCTAAGCAGTTGGATTTAATTCAGCTGACATTTGAACTATTATACTAAAGGGTAGAGAGGTATGATTCTAACACTTTTAGAACCAGCTTAACAAAGTTCTAAGATAGGATATGCTTACATAGTTTTTGCATGCTGTACAATTCTACCACCACCATATAGGCACAGCCACTTTTTCTATTTTCTAAATGTCTTTAGACATTTTGTGCTTTCTAAAAGACAGATGATTTACAATAGGGTAGAACAGGCATAGAGAAGCACTACTTAAGTCATTAGCTCAAAATGAATCTATCATTAACAAATTGCAAGTTTGATAAGTATTTGAGGATAGGAAAATGGAAGGGACCATGGAAGGAACTTACTAAAGATAAAATATCATCATGCTTAAATGGGGTTTACTTCTATGAGCCGCACATATTCTAAAGTAATACATAATGGTTGCCATTACCCTAAAATATTACAAGGTGCCACTTTTTAGATTTATTGTCAATCTCCAATTTCTTAAATCAAAATGTATTTTTTCATATAACATTAGGTTATATTTGAGCAGACTCTCTATAGGTGATGGTTGAAAAACATGCATTAATGGTGAAAAATATGGAAACAATTGCAACACTAATAATTTAAAATACAGACAGACAGGATAAAATGTCACAAGGCTACTATAGTTTTTTTTATTTGGTTGAAGAGTGCTCTGTTTTTTAAAAAGAATATTATTTTATAAGGGGTAGATAGAAACTTTTCAGGAGATTCTGAAGGACTTTTATTACAAGATTTAGAGGTTGTGATAGTGTTTTCTAATGTTATTTCTCTTTTAAAATTTAAAAAAATTATATCACTAAAGAAAAACTATTTTTAGGATGTTGATAGAAATAAAAAAGATTTATATGCTCACCAAGAGGCGAATAAAGAAGTAAAAAGAATGATTAATGTTGGATGGTCCTGTGTTAGCTATCAGGTGCTCCTGTCTGTCAGGGAGTTCTTAACTATTCGTCTGACTTAAGCAGATGCCACAGGAGGACTACACATTTTCTGTCAATGGTATATCCAATCTAAAAATTGAATCCAATCACTTTTTATTACCTTCATAATTTTAGAAGAAAAAAAGTGGTGTAAAACAAAAGAATAGGAAATTGCCAAAACCTAATCCCCAATAATAAGGATTTATTAAGCAAGTCATTTATATAAAGAAAAACAATAAAAATAACCAAAATTTTATCATCAAACTAGAAAAATTTGGGGAGAGAAAAGAGATACTATTGACAATTATCCTAGGAAAAGTAATATAAATCAGACTATTCCAAATCTTGGTATTATGATAACTTTAAACTTTACCAATATTATGGCTATAAAATGTACTCATTGTTTTTTAGTTCCTGATGACTAATATGAATGAAATTAGAACAGCTCTCAAAGACCATTTAAGTTCCAAAGCTTCTTGTGTGATCACCTGAAACCTCTCCTGAGAGAATTTAGTAATGAAGATTTATAATGAAAGGCTAAGGATAATTAACTATTGGGTAAAGCAAAGTGTGAAGGCAAGAGGACTTCTTTGGCAACATATAAATGAGTTTTAATTTTTTGCAGGCAAATAGCAAGAAAGGTAAGTATCAGACCCAGTACTTAATTACAAGATAGCATGGTTCCAGCAAATGCTGAATTTTCAGCCTTAGTAGTTCTATTCCAAGGTCGGGGCCCTTATGTGGAAGGAGTAGGAGCATGAAACATGGATTGGGAACATTTAGGTTAATGCATTCACAAAGTTGGAATCTTTAGCTTTCACTGAACCCTCTGAATCTTTAGCTTTCATTTGAACCCTCTGAACCTACACAAGTGGCTCACCATTCGTTTTAAAGGCTAGTGTTCCACCCCTCCTTGCAGATGATGTAGAGGCTTTGCCTTGAAAGACAACATATGCCTTTCTCAAGATCCAGCTTCACTTCCTTCTTTGGCTAACAAACAAATTGGTAGGGTCACATCACAACAAAACCCAGGCAAGAAAGTTTTGGGCCTGTTAAGTGACAAAAGGAAAAGTATGCTGAAGGGTTTGCAGGGGCTAGAAAACATACACCACCACCCTGGCCAATAACTTGATTGTTTAAAGCCTTGTCCCAAAGCACAGAGGTTGCAGTTCAATTCCTAGTCAGGGCATGTGCAGGAATGGCTCAATGTTTCTCTCTCTCTCCCTCCCTTATTCTCTCACTAATATCAATGAATAAAAAAAATTAAGAAAAAGAAAATTACAGCTCTCTCTATTTAAAAAAGAAAGAGAGAGAGAGAGAAAAAAAAAGAGAAAAAGATATCAGTGGAAGACAGGGGAGTAGGACTAGATCCCAATGGTACTGGACAAAGGTGGTGTAAAGCATAAGTTTGCATAAAAGGGAGTGTGTTCATATGAAAGTAGTCTCTCATGAAGCAGGATTTAACACCCTGGCAGAACCGAATGACCATGCAAACATACTCTTATGTAGCTCTTGAAAGTCTAGAAAAAGCTCTAATCCACACAAAGCAAAGTAGAAATGCCAGGACTTCCATGAGAGATGTGAAAGAAAGAATTAAATGGTTCAGGGAAATGAGAATTTCATAATGGGTAGAATACATAAGGCTGAAGAACCCACCAGAGACTATACTCCATGGGATGGCATACAGAATGATAGGGAATGTGCTGGGTAGTGGGTCATCAGAATTACTACAAAGCTCAGTGGTGCCTGTTTTCTATAGGCCAGGATTAGTGGTAGGAAATGCTATTACAAGACTTCTGAAAGCAATAGAGATGAGTCCAGTAGAAGGATAGAGAAGATAATAGGGGCTAAATAGTGATAATGCTGAAACCATCAGAAGCATCGGAGGTTACTACCATTACAAGTGAGTAATTACTCATAAGGAGCGATGGAGATGGTGTAAAGAACATGGCATTCCTAAGGGAAAGAGATAGGCAGCTAACAAATATATTTCTTAATTTATACAACAAAAACAAATTAAGAATGTATAATCAAGCTGTTTAGGGCAGCTGACCAGTTTATAGACCTGAGCCATCATTCAGACCTAAAATCCAATGACAAAGAGAGATGCCAGATTCTTAATAGAAACCTGCAACAGCAAAGCAAGTGTTCATGGCACTCCTTGCTCAGAACAACCTATAGCCATTTACTTAGATAACCATAAACTTGGAGAAAAGAAGCACCCATACTTTTTGAGGATTTTTGGACATAGGGTTTAAGTTTACATAGGGTTGAGTACAGGAAGCCCCTAAATCATCATGGACCCCAGTTGGAGTGAAAATGTGTGGGAGCGAGGTATTAAGTAGAGCCCTGGCCCAAGTCAGGCTTACAGCAGGTTCACTAGGTCTGTGGTGGTCATTGCCTTGGTCTTCAGATGTATAACTAGACATACCGGGGAGACTGAAGAACTTTACACATGCTCCTTGACGTACAGAGTAAAAGTTATCATAGTAGAGAACCCCCTCCCAAATAAAAACCTCTGAAACTTCCCTTTCACAGCTAAAATTGATATTTTATCTTCGTGGTAGTGGCAGAGGTGGGTGCCACCTTTATAGAATAGAGAAGTGATGGTCACTATCACACCTCATTTAAATTCATCATAGCCCTGATGAGATGGATCCTGTATATGACATTGACAACCACAAACTTAACCAATTTTTTCAGCTAGAGTGCCAGATCTACAGTGCCATGTATGGTGTCCTTACTACAACAGATTAATATAGCCTTAGGTACAAGCTATGCAACCATTTAATCTGGCAAATGTCATTTTCTCCACTCCTATCAGAAGCAGTTTATATTCACATGAAACAGACAACATTACACATTTGGTCTTGCCCTAAGGCTATGCTGTCTCTGCACCCTTGTCGTAAAATAGTCTAAATAAATAACCTGGATTATATAGAGGAGCAAGAATTGGCAAGTATGTAAAAAGCCCTGGTGAGACACTTGTGCTCCTCCAGAGGGTGGAGGATAAGACTTATGAAGATTTAATGACCTTGCTAACAATGAAGTTTTAAGGAGTCAAGTGGTCTAGAGAGCATGCCAGAACATCCCGTCAAAACTGAAACAGAAATTATTAAATCTTAGAATTCCCATCACTAAGAAAAAAGAATAACAATTGCTCTGCCTCTTTAGGTCTTCAGGTTCTAGAGGTAGCAAATATCATTCTCTGGCCAATTTTCTAAGTGACAATGAAAGGTTGGCAGTTTTGACTACAGAGTGAGGACAGAAAAGAACTCTATAACCCTGCACCAGGTTGACGGCAATCATCTCTCCCTCTTAGGGCATGTAACCTGGTAAAACTATAAGATTAAATTTTCTCAAGATTTGAAGCAATTCTAAAAATTAATATGGCTTTGCAATAATTCAACATAGCTAAGTCAGACAGACAGTACTGGTTGCTTAGAGACTGTCTTGTTTAAAATTTGGCTACTGGAAAGAAAGACATTATTTTCCCTGTTAGGGCTGATGTGGTTACCAGCCCCGATCTATATGAAGACACTGTCTAGATAATGAATACAAATAGTCATAAATGAAGAAATTTCTCATAAGCTTTCAAAAGCCAAAATAATCACTTGAGAAATGAAGGATTTTATTAACTATGTAGTTATTTCTTCTACATAAAACTGTTATCTTCAACTATGAGAACTCATAAGGACCTTCCAGGACATCTAGGCCAATGTTTTAATTTTACAAATGAAGAAACTGAGGCAAAAAAAGTTAAGAAATTTGCCTAATATATTTCCAATTTAAATTTTACCAAAGCCTAATTTACATCCAATTATATTCCCATAAAACTAAGTTTAATCATATCCATATTTAACAATTAAAAAACGAAATCAATCAAATATAAAATGCAATCATGTAAAAAAGATTCATGTATTAAATCATAAAAAATAGAACAGGTGATTAAATAAGAAGCCATTTACCCAGCTATCTCCTTATGTAAAAATGTAGTTCACGGACCACGTGGTGTTAAGTCTTTATTTCTTCTAACAAAATCCTTTTTACAAGCTCATAATGACACATAGTTGCTAAAATTTATATCCCCATTTCCTCTGATTAATTTATAGACTATTACCACTTTTAATCACTTTATGAGACTGATATTTTTACAGCCAGAAAAGGCATCAAGGTTATATTTTGTGTTACAGGACTTGGTGTCTAAGTTCTATGAATACAAACTTGATAGTCTGATAAGTCAGAAGAGAAAAATAACTTCCCCTTCCCAAACCTATATAAGGCTAATGGCTTTCATGAAAGTCAGCATTCATTCAAAGAAAGGTTTCTGTTGATCAAATCCTATAATTTTTTTAATACTAATTTCTCCTGGTCTCTGCCCTTAAACTAGGGTACACACACTCCTTAGCTTAATTAATCATTCTCTTGATTCCTTTTTTTCTCTCTGATCACTTTTTCATCCTCTTTTACATCATCTCTACTCAACCCTTAAACATCACAATGCCTAAGAATTCTATTATTGCCTTCTTTACTTCTTTATGACAGGATGTGCTCTTAACAAAGTGGGTGTGAATCTAAATAGAAAAAATTAAATCTTTATTTTCAAATCTAACTCAAATTCAGTATTCACTTCAATTGAAAAGTTATTCAATAATATAAGTAATATTATAGTATTGAATATGTATAATGATAATACTACAGTAACTAAATCTATTTAATTATTCATTTCCTAATATCACATTAAAGCTGTTTTAAGATCTCCAAGTAACATATACACTCATCATATACCTCAAAAATAACAGATGAGAAAACATCACATTAAAACTAATATGAGAAAGTGCAAGAATTAAGAAATAATGTTTCACAGAAGTAGAGGGAAAAATTGTGTAACTTTCACTAGGAGAATTGGGACTACCCTGTGGAAGTGACGTATAACTTTAGCCTTGAAAGATGAGTAGAGGTTGTCCAGTTGAGATAAAGAAGAGAAACCTTGCCCAACAGCAAAAACAACATCACAAGAATTAAGCTGTGAAAGAGAGGGATGAATGGTCCTATTTCATAGGAGCCCAGGATGTGATAGAGGGAAATGAAGGGAAGAGAAGGCAACAGAAAGGAGGGGATGGGAGGGGAGGCAGAGCAGATAATCTACCTAAGAAGATAGATGGAGAAAAGGTATGAAATGTTGTGCATGCTATGCTAAGACCTTCAGCTCTTTTGCTATAAGTGATAATAAAACACCAAAGATTTTAAACAGAAGAATCTCAGTACCTTATTGCATTTCAAAGTGCTAAAGCTAATATCAATATAGAGGAAAAATTGGTAGCATGGGGACTAGTGAAAGATGACTGATGCCACTAACATAAGGAGGAAATATAGGGATATAAACACAGAATCTTAATTTAAAAAGAAGATTGTATACTTTGGGAATGATTACTCAGCTTTACTCAACAAACAAAATACCTAACAGAAATAAGGTTTTAAATAAGAAATTTGGACGTGAGCTGCTACTGAAACCTACATCTTCAGCAATGTGATAGTATATTGGCTTCAACAAAGGAGAAATATGGGTGGCAAATAAGCATATGAAGAGTGTTCAATATCATTAACCATTAGGTAAATGTAAATTAAAACCATGATGAGATACTACTATGCATATAGTACTAAAATTGCTAAACTTCAAAAACTAACAATACCAAGTGCCACCAAAGATATGGAACAATTGAAACTCTCAAGCATTGCTGGTAGAAATGCTAAATTGTAGAACCACTTTGGTAATAGATTGGCATCTTCACCTAAAGTCTTGTAAAGTTAAATATACATTTACATGATTCAAGAATCACCCTCCTAAATATTTACCCAACAGAAATGAAAGCTTATAGTCTCACAAAGACCTATACATGACATTTTATAGCAGCTTTATTCATAATCACCAAAAACTGGAATCAACCTAAATATCCATCAGCCAATAAACAAATTGTTGCACATCCATACAATGGAATATTACTCAGCAATAAAAAGGGACAAACTACTCAACACAACATGTTTTTGTTATACTAAATGAAAAAAGAAACAATCATATGAATAATTCTACTTAGATGATATTGTGAAAAAGCAAAACTAAAACAACTGTAATCACATCAGAGATAGCTATAATGTAGGAAGAGGGGACTGACTATAAAAAGCCACTATGGAATTTTATACGATAATAGAAATGTTCAGCATCCTTCTTTTATAGGCAATTATATACTTACATATATTTATCGAAGTTCAAGGAACAGTACAACTGTAAGACTGAACCTTATGTAAATTAGACTTTTAACAAATTTGACATATAAAAACAAATTATAAAACCACTACCTGGACGGCAAGATGGCGATGGAGTAGGCGGATGTACCAACTTCCAACTCCCAGAACCAAAGTGGATTATAACTTAATTTTAAGAACCATCATCTGGATAAACCAACTTTGAACTAAACTAAGTGAACTGTTCACCCAAGAAACACTGAAGAAGCCACATTGAGACTGGTAGGAAAAGCGAAAAATGCGGAGAGGGCTGCCCAGGTCCCAGAGCAAACGGCAGGCCAGAGAGACCTGCGTGGCAAAGGAGAGTTTGGCAGAGAGGGAGGGACCTGGGTCCCAGGAACAAAGCCCCAGCCTGCAGCTCCAGAGCCTAGAAGAGGCGTTTGGACAGCATTGAGCTGTGAAACAAGTGAGGATACTGTTTGTGAGAAAGAGACAGTTTTCTCAGACCCAACATTCTTCATAAAGGGACAGCGCAGAAAACCTCTCTCACAACCACTCACCCAGGTTCTCCAGGGAATGGGGACAGAGGGGAGGACCAGAGAAATGGGAAGAGAGTGTGAACTGGAAGGCACAGAAAGAAAAACTCTGAGGGACAGCCACACTAACCACTGGGCTGAGTCACTTCCCTAATCAAAAACGAATATTTCCCCTGGAACTAGCAATACCAGCAAAGGGAGACAGGACACCAGCCACAAGCTCTTTAATGTCACTTAGAGCAGAGCTGCTTAGACAAAAGGAGCTTCCATGACTAAAGTATGGAGTATTAGGGTCTGAGCTGCAGTGCCCCTACCCACACTGCTGAGGGCTGGCTGGAGGAACGGTGGTGGTGGGATGCTGAAACGCAGTTCTTTCAGCTGGGGCGGAGGCCCAGCTGGTGTGAGCTCGGTCTAGCCTAGCAGGGGTGGAGGGGACGCATGAAAGCAGTCATCAGCTATGGGCCCGAGGTAGGCCCACCTGTGGGGGAAAAGCAGAAGGCCAGGAATGGGCAGGGATCTGCTCTGTCACCCTGTGCAAGCCAGCCAGCCCTGACCGCAGGTGGGGCTAGGACCAGGAACAGGCAGAGGCTCGTAGCTGAGGGCATGCTAGCAGCCCCACCTGGCCCGAGAAACCAGGGTTTGCCATATTGCGTACGTGAGTTGGCTCTGACCGCGTGGGTGGGGCTGGAGCCCGGGAAGGGCGGAGGATCGCAGCTGAGCACACACCAGCAGCCCCATCCAATCCAATAAACTGTAGAGAGCAGGCTCTGACTGCGGTGGCTGGGCTGAACCCTGGGAACAGGCTGGGTCTGCAGCTGAGAAGAGGTGCTCACCCCTACCTTTGGTGCTGACGTTTGTGGCTTGAGTGCAGTGTGCAACACAACCAGTGGGGATGAGGCGAAGGCACAGGCAGGCTGAGGTTTGTAGAGCTGAGCACCAGAACACAGCCCCTCCCACGAGGAGAGGCAGAAATCACAGCATGAGCCACAGTGGGCCGGTGCTGACAACACCCATACGCAACAGCCCAGGGCAGAAGCACAGGGGGTTAAGGGCCTGCAGACAGACCACACCTAGAGAACACAAAGGCAACACCCATTGGACACCAGTGGCCACACCCTTCTTATACAGAGACAAAATGGGCAGGCAGAGAAATGCAAACCAAATGAATCAAGAGAAATTCCCGAGAAGGACCTGAATGAATCAGATATAACCAAATTACCAGATGCAGAGTTTAAAATAATGATGGTTAGGATGTTCAAAGAGCTTAGAACTAAAATAAATGGTCATTATGAACACCTAAATAAAGAGATAGCAAGTATAATAGAGAAAATTGAAATAATAAATATGAATCAGAAAGAAATTACAAATACAGTATCAAAATTGAAGACCACAAAGTAAGGAATTAAAAGCATGGATGGATGATCAGTGAGTTAGAGGACACAATAAACAAAGGCACAGAAGCACAGCAGAAAAAACAAAAAAGACTCAAAAATTGTGAGGAAACTCTAAGGGACCTCTGTGACAACATGAAGAGAAATAACATCCATATCATAGGGGTTCCTGAAGAAGAGGAGAGAGCACAAGAAATAGAAACTTTGTTCAATCAAATCATAGCAGAAAATATCCCTAAATTAAGGATGGGAAACATTTCACACGTTCAAGAAGCACAGAGAACTCCATTAAAGAGAAACCCAAAGAAATCTACACCAAGACACATCATAGTTAAAATACCAAACCTAAGGGATAAAGAGAAGAATTTAAAAGCTTCTAGAGAAAAAAAGGCTATCACCTACAAAGGAACCCCCATAAGGATGACTTCTGACTTATCAACAGAAACAACTGAGGCCAGAAGGGAATGGCAAGATATAATCAAAGTAATGCAGAACAAGAACCTACAACCAAGACTACTCTATACAGCAAGGCTAATGTTTAAAATTGAAGAAGAAATAAAGAGCTTCCCAGACAAAAAAAACCCTCAAAGAATTCATTAAAACCAAACCAATTCTGCAAGAGATACTAAGGGGCCTGTTTTGAACAGTTCAAAGGGAGGAAAGAATATAGCAAAAGAAGAATACAGCTTTAAAGAATAAAATGGCAATAAACAACTACATATCAATAATAACTTTAAATGTAAATGGATTAAATGATCCAATCAAAAGACATAGGGTAGCTGTGTGGATAAAGAAACAGGACCCATACATATGCTGTCTATAAGAGACACACCTTAAAACAAAAGATGCACATAGACTGAAGGTAAAAGGAGGAAAAAAAATATTTCACACAAATGGAAATGAAAAAAAATCTGGGGTAGCAATACTTATTCTGAAAAGATGGACTTTAAAACAAGGCTGTAGTAAGAGATAAAAAAGGACACTACCTAATGATAAAGGGAACAATTCAACAGGAAGGTATAACTATTATAAATATCTATCCACCAAACATAGGAGCCCCGACGTACATGAAGCAGACTTTGATAAATATAAAGGGCAAGATTAACAGCAATACTATAATAGTAGGGGATTTCAATACCCCACTAACAACACTGAATAGATCCTCAAGAAAGAAAATTAATAAAGAAACAGCAGCCTTAAAGGATACACTAGGTCAACTTGATTTAATTGATATCTTCAGAACTTTTCACCCTAAAGCAGAAGAGTATAAATTTTTCTCAAGCACTCATGGTACATTTTCTAGGATAGACCACATGTTAGGACACAAAAATGGTCTCAATAAATTTAAAAAGATTGAAATCATATCAAGCATTTTCTCTGATCACAATGCTATGAAACTAAAAATTAACCACAAAAGAAAAACTGAAAAGTACTCAAACACTTGGAAATTAAATAGCATGTTATTAAATAATGAATGGATTAACAATGAGATCAAAGAAGAAATAAAAATGTTTCTAGAAAAGGATGAAAATGAGCATACATCAACTCAAAATGTATGGGACACAGCAAAAGCAGTACTGATAGGAAAGTTCTTCGCACTACAGGCATACCATAAGAAGCCATAAAGAACTCAAATAAGCAACTTGACCCTGCATCTAAAAGAACTATAAAAACAACAGCAAATAAAACCCAGGACCAGTAGAAGGAAGGAAATAATAAAGATCGGAGCAGAAATAAATGACATAGAGGCTAAGGAAACAATACAGAGGATCCATGAAACCAGGAGCTGGTTCTTTGAAAAGGTAAACAAGATTGATGAACCTTTAACTAGATTCACCAAGAAAAATAGAGAGAGGACTCAAATAAATAAAATTAGAAAGAACAGTGGAGAAATAACAACTGACACAACAGAAATACAAAATATTGTAAGAAAATACTATGAAGAACTCTATGCCAAAAATTAGGAAACTTAGGTAAAATGGGCAAATTTCTTGAATCATATAATCTTCCAAAAATCAGTCTGGAAGAATCAGAAGACCTAAACAGACCAATTACAACAAATGAGATCAAAACAGTTATCAAAATACTCCCCCCCAAAAAAAGTCATGGGTCTGATGGCTTCACAAGTGAATTCTACCAAAAATTCAAAGAACTAACTCCAATACTCCTCAAGCTATTTCAAACAATTCAAGAGGAAGGAAGACTTCCAAACTCCTTTTATGAGGCAAGCATAATTCTGATTCCAAAACCGGGCAAAGACAACACAAAGAAAGATAATTATCGGCCTATATCCCTGATGAATTTAGACACTAAAATTCTCAACAAAGTATCAGCCAACTGAATCCACAATATATGAAAAAAATCATACACAATGATCAAGTGGGATTCATTCTGGAGAGGCAAGGCTGGTTCAATATTCACAAATCAATCAATGTGATTCAGCACATAAACAAAAGGAAGGACAAAAATCACATGATAACTTTAATAGATGCAGAAAAAGCATTTGATAAAATCCAGCAACCATTTATGATCAAAACTCTCAGTAAAGTGGGAATACAGGGAACATTCCTTAACATGATAAAGGCCATCTATGACAAACATAATTCTAAATGGGCAAAATTTAAAAGCAATCCCCTTAAGATCAGGAACCAGGCAGGGGTGCCCCCTTTCACCACTCTTATTCAACATAGTTCTGGAAGTCCTAGCTACAGCAATCAGACAAGAAGAACAAATAAAAGGCATCCAAATTGGAAAAGAAGAAGCAAAACTGTCATTATTTGCAGATGATATGATATTGTATATTGAAAACCCCAAAGTCTCAGTCAAAAAACTACTGGACCTGATAAATGAATTCAGCAAGGATATAAAATTAATACTCAGAAATCAGAGGTATTTTTATATACCAACAATGAACTGTCAGCAAAAGAAATTAAGAAAACAATCTCCTTCACTATTGAAACCAAAAATATAAAGTACCTATGAGTAAATTTAACCAAGGAGGTTAAGGACTTGTACTTGGAAAATTATAAAACATTGATAAAAGAAATCAAGAAAGATACAAGCAAGTGAAAGCATATACTGTACTCATGGCTAGGAAGAATAAACATCATTAAAATGTCTATATTACCCTAAGCAATATATAAATTCAATGCAATACCAATTAAAATACCAATGAGATACTTCAAAGATATAGAGCACATATTCCAAACATTTATATGGACCAAAAACAACATGAATAGCCTCAGCAATCTTAAAGAGAAAAAATAAAGCAGGAGGTATCACTCTTCCAGATATCAAGCTTTACTACAAGGCCATTGTACTCAAGACAGCCTGGTACTGGCATAAGAACAGACACATAGATCAATGGAACAGAACAGAGAACCCAGAAATAAACCCACAGCTTTATGGACAACTGATATTTGACAAAGGAGAAAAGAACATACAATGGAGTAAAGACAGCCTCTTTAACAAATGGTGTTGGAAAAATTGGACATCTACCTGCAAAAAAATGAAACTAGACCATCAACTTACACCATTCACAAAAACAAACTCAAAATAGATAAAAGACTTAGATTTAAACCGTGAAACCATAAGCATCTTAGAAGAAAACTTAGGCAACAAGCTCTCCGACATCTGTAGCAGCAATATATTTGCCGATTTATCTTCACGGGCAAATGAAATAAAAGGCAGGATAAACAAATGGGACTATATCAAACTAAAAAGTTTTTGCACAGCTAAAGACAATAAGAAAAGAATAAAAAGACAAACCACAAAATGGGAGTACATATTCGACAACATGTCTGATAAGGGGTTAATAACTAAAATTTATAAAGAACTTTAAAACTCAACACCAGGAAGACAAACAATCCAATCAAAAAATGGGCAAAAGAAATGAATAGAAATTTCTCCAAAGAGGACATACATGTGGCCAATAAGCATATGAAAAAATGCTCAACATCACTAATCATTAGAGAAATGCAAATTAAAACCACAATGAGATATCACCTCACACCAGTCAGAATGGCACTCATCAGCTAAACAACACAGAACAAGTGCTGATGAGGATGTGGAGAAAAGGGAACCCTCCTGCACTATTGGTGGGAATGCAGACTGGTGTAGCCTCTGTGGAAAACAGTATGGAGATTTCTCAAAAAATTAAAAATCGAACTGCCTTTTGACCCAGCTATCCCACTTTTAGGGATAAACCCTAAGAACACCACAGCACTGTTCGAAAAGAAGGAATGAGCCCCCATGTTTGTGGCAGCATTGTTCACAATGCAAAGATCTGGAAACAGCCCAAGTGTCCATCAGGGGACGAGTAGATTAAAAAGCAATGGTACATATATACTATGGAATACTACTCAGCCATAAGAAATGATGACATCGGATCATTTACAACAAAATCGATGGACCTTGATAACATTATATGGAGTGAAATTAGTAAAACAGAAAAAACTGAGAACTGCATGATTTCATACATAGGTGGGTCATAAAAGCAAGACTATGAGACATGGACAAGAGTGTGGTGGTTACCGCGTGAGGGAAGGGAGGAGAGTGCGGGAGAGGGGGGAGGGGAGGTACACAAAGAAAACTAGATAAAAGGTGACAGAGGACAATTCGACTTTGCGTGATGGGTATGCAACATAATTGAAGGATAAGATAACCTGGAGATATTTTCTTTGAACATATGTAGCCTGATTTATTAATGTCACCCCATTAAAATTAATAAAAAAAATAAAAATAAACACCATTACCTATTTCTAGGGAAAAAATATGATAGCCTTATGGCTCTAAAATGCTAGCATTAAAAATGAACATAATATGGAAGAAAAACTAGAGTTAATATCAAATAGTAACTTAATGGTCAGAATTTTTAATGTTTCCAAAATATGATTTTTAATATCTGTGGCAAATATTCAATGAATTTGGTTATGATTTCTTACTTTCTTGATACTATATCACCATAAATAGATTTCCTTGTCTTATATACCATAATTTTTGCTTCTCAGCTCATAACTGAGCAACTCCTTATTCAACTATCAGTATTTATTTCATTATTTAAATTTTATTTATACATGGGCTATTTTACTTAATAAAATATAGTTTATAATAGTTAATGTATATTGTCTTAACTTCATCAAGAAATATAAAGAAATCAAAAGACTTTCTAAATCTGATCTTATCCATCACATCCTCACATACAACATAAAATGCCATAGTTTTTTACTTTCTATTTTATTATGTAAAAGTTAACTTTCAACTAATGAAATTTATCATAGTAAATGTATATATACTAAGATAGATGATAGATAATAGATATATAGATAGATAGATATTCACAGATTATGAATAAATGATAGTTGAGAACTTTATATTCTTTTATTACTGAGAAATAAATAGCATTTTATCTATTTTTTCAAAATTTCCTGTGTGCATTGCTAAGGCTAACCATTCAGTTTCTTTAATTATGTCAAAATGATATCCTGGAAAACAATGGTTTAATTTACTATGAATTTACATATAGCATTGACTCAATAGACCTCCACATCAGACCTTTTGTCCCATTCTGTCATGACAGAATCTCTAGTTTATGAATACAAGTCTAAGATACAATCCGAAGTAAGTTCAAGAACAACGGTGAGCTTTCTGGGTCAATACACACTGAATTTGTGAAGTCATCTTTGTCTGAGTTCTTACCCTATGTCTTCTGAAAGACAGGCATGTCTGAGCAACATTAAAAATACTGGTGATCTGTTCTCAGGTCAAATTTGTCTCTTACTTATGTATTTTCTTTTTGTCAGAAAGGTTTTGTCATATTTGTCTTGTATAATTATTTCTCTTCTCGGTCTGCCTCACCTCCCTGCAGGCATGGGAGTACTCTCAAACAGAATTTGTGCATGAACCTCTACACCCACTTTCAGACTTCCTTTCTATACAGTACATGACTGTTTAATTTTCTTTTTAAGACAAATTAATTATTGCTTGCTCTAATGAGGCTGCAAGGATCCTGCTCCAGTCCATAGGCTTGCAGAGGTTACCCAGAGGTTGTCCAGATTGATGGTTCTAGGGTAGATGACCTGAAAATGAACTTTAACTAAACTTCACTCTTTGAGCACTCAGCTGTCTGTACTTGGAAAGTGGCAATTTTTTGCAGCAGTTTAAAACTTCAAACCAAGATTTTATTTGGAGGTTAGCTTTTGGAGAAGCGTGGGGGGCATCTTTGCCAACTTTTCCAGTAGTGGTTTTACCAATTATTTTCTAAATATTTTATTCTTCCAAGTTATATTTCAAAATAGAAAGGAATAACCTAACTAAAAATGTCTTTTCCATTTTCATTTTCTCTTCCTCCAGGCAGTGTACAAGTTAGAATTGTTTTCTGCCTCAAACCTAATCCACTATAAAGCAACTTGCATAATGCTCTTTACTCAAGAATTTAGATCATATGTTTACATATATTAATTGGGTCCAACAACCTGTAGGCTACATATTAAACTCATTTTACTGATCAGATATAATTTATCTCAGGCTTATGTTGGCATTAAGACAACTATGTTGAAACTATTACATTTCAATTCTGCAATACAAGACTACAATCTGTCCAGGAAATTCCCCCTAACCTAATTTTTCTTTAAAATAAATGTTAGAAATATTTTCCATTAATGTGACAGTACAAAAGACAGAATATTCTGAGATAAAGTTTTTGGTTTCAGCCTACACTGGCAGTTAGGTTGAACTTTATAAAACCATATTTTTAATAACAAACTTAAAGATACATAAATAGAAATATTCTTTTATGTAGTATTCTTCAGTGTGTTTCATCATAAGCAAGTGATAAATATTACACTATTCTCATAAAGAATTATGAGTAGAAAGGGGCATCTCCTTATGAAAGATGAAAAAATTAGCCTGGGAAATGGCATAAATTATTTTATAAAACAATAGATTTGAAATAATAAGCCAACATTTTCTGTTTCTGACATTTTTTTTTATTTTTCATCATTCTCTAATCTATTTTCTCTTGAAGTGACAATTGCAGGTGGTACCCAACTACCTCCATCAGTGTTATGGTAGCTTTAGGTGCAAAAGAAAAAGAAAGTTTTAATATATATACTTCCATAGGTAGGTTGGATAGGAGTTTGCATATGTCTTTTTCCTTGACTAAATTCCTATAAAAGTTTAGGGAGGTATTATAAAGAGTAAACCAGATTATTTCATATTCTTAGAGGTATTCTTCAGGTCTTAGCTGAAATAGAAACTTAAGTTCCATTAAAATACATCAGAGCTTCCATTGGACTCCAGAGCAGATTACAATTGCCTTTTTAAATATGGTCCTTTTTAGTGTTACTGTGCACTCCTAAAGCCAAGATGCTTAGCTTAGAGAAAAATCAACTGGAGATTTCCAAACCAATTCTCCTAATGTTTCCCAATGTTGTGCTAGCTGGAGTTCCCTAGCATCAATCTGTATCCTTGACTCACATAGAGATGGGTACATATCAAAGAAGGCACCATTACAGACAATAGCTAATCAGCACATTATACTCAGCAAGACTGGCCTATAGGGGGAAATGGTGTTCTGTAGTATTGAGTATCTTCTTAAATTATGCTTGGGTAGAACGAATATAGGAAGAAGTGCTGATGTAAACTGGTATCAAAAATCTGTCCCCTCTGCTCTTGACTTCCCTTCACTTGCCCTTTGAAAATCCAGAATTAGAAACAGACTTTACAGGCAGGCATAAAATAAGTCTTAGAACTAGAGCTCCAGTGGCAATGTTTTCACAATACCCTGTATAGCTGAAAAAGCAATAGGCTGAATAATCCGTAATAGAAGGGCCTTATCTCCTTTGCAAGAATAGAGCTTGATCTATCATCCCAAGCTAAAGACAAAAGTTGGAAGTGAATAAGGCAGAAGAAGATCCTTTGATGAACAAAGACGCTCTCGGTTAATGTCAGAAATAAAGGGGTAAGAATAAACTCAGAGGAAAAAAATAACCTTTTTACTTGGAGAGGGATAATATCTGCTTAGATAGAATGCCTTTCACTATATAATGTGAGGCATCACCAGCTCTTCTGGAGTCACTGCAAATCACACCAGGTGGCACTCATTTGGCTCAGATGCTAGAAATTGAGACACAGCTATGATCAAGTATATATCTCAGTTTAGGATGCTGTAGAAAATAGCAGTATGATGACCTATTCTCTGTTGCTTTTATCCCTCACAGCTTTCACTCTTCTACCTTCATCTAGTGGGCAATTTGATGTTAGAGGTGTTGTTAATATGAACTTTTTTAAGTCATTGAACTTATCTTTTGGTAGAAATTTAAGATGTACCTCATATGAAAATGTCATGGACTTAGTGGAAAAGAATGATTGACAAAGAGCCTTTTGAGAGTGATTTTCAGAGTGCCCTCCAAATTAAACTTCATGTCAAGACTTCCAGCCATGTGATCTCCCAAGTTATTCTATACAGACAGCTTCAGGTGCTCTGCCATCTTTTCTGCTTGCCTTTCCTCTTAAAACAGTTTAGAGAACAGAGCCATAAACAAGGCAGGTTCTACAGTGAAACCAAAAACTTCTTAGGCAAAAGCTAATTCTATTCTCTTTTATGATCAGAGTCCCTGAACAACGTTCACTATAGCCTAACTTGCAGTTAATTTCTTCAACACAAATAATTACTGTGGATTGGTTCTGTACTGTCAGCTCTTAGTATCTTTTCAATTGATCTGCTGCTACAACTGAAAAAAGCCCAAAAGATGAATGCCATACAAACATCAAGAGAGTGAGAATTATTTACTCTACAAAAGACTAATGCCATACAACCATTAAGGGAGTGAGAATTATTTACTCTACAAAGCTGTAGAATAACAGTTACTAACTGATCAATAACTGGTTTTGAGTTAAATGATGAACAAACTAGAAAATTTAGTGAGATTTGCTTTCCTAAAACATATTAATCTATTAATTACTAAGACAATCCATACATATACAATGGAAGATTGCCTCCCTTGATATGTTTGTGCACATTTAAGGTAACAAAAATTAAAATTAAATAGTAACTTAAAATTTTTAATAGAAAATAAGTAGTACCTCTCAAATGCCTCTTTAGGGAAGACTTTCATTTCTAGAGGAAATATCCAAGAATCTATTAGCTTCTATGTTATCATTATAGTCATTCTTCATTTACCTTTTTTATGCTGACTCCCTTGGGTTTCTCTTTGCTCTTCTTGTTTAGGAAAGGCAGCTTTCTTTTATGTTCTTTCCAACAACGTTGAGGTGTGAGACCAACACAAGACAATAAGATACTAGCTATTCATCAGGATTAGGTGAAAGACATAAGTATTTAACCAAAATTAATAAGAAGGGATATAACAAACTCACCTTCTTACAATTCATTTGAAAGTCAGATAATATCAATTAGCATTTATCAAGTAAGAACAGGCAGGTGAAGGTGACAATATCTTACTTACCTTACAGAAATATTTGATGATGAATGACTCACTCATGAAATATTTTAAGTCAGCATGTTCTCAACACTCATTGAACATGTTTAAGCAACTCTAAATATCCTGATAAAACAGAAAAACTCAGGTAGGGAGCCATAACTGGGTGGACACAAGCCCAGTATACTTAATACTTCACCAAGTTAGAATCCTAACCTTCCAGCTGGTAATGTCCTAAGAGATAAGCATTAAATGAAGTTGACCTAGACTCTCTTTAATTCAGTTTCAGTACAAAAACTTTTCTGGATAAGTATATTACTCTTTTCTAAGGAGTTCCTGAGACTCTCTGCAGTTAATTCCCACCAATTCCTGCAAGATAGGCACCATTAGACCTATTATAAAGAGGAAAATGAAAACAGAGACTTTAGAATGATTTGCCCAAGGGAAGAACTTGAGAATGAAACTCATTTACTGGGCCCTGAGGGCAGTAATTTATTCACTATGCTAAACTGTCTTTTGTACCAAACTACTTATAGGAATACTCTCGTGTACATTAGAATCATCACCATTACCACTTATCCAAGCTAATGCATGTCTACTGGTAGGCTCTCTCCAACATGTGAAAACACCCAAATACAAACTAGAACGTTTCCATTCAGGTAAACACAGACCTCCCTCTAATGCTACAGCTTATTTACTAGTGAGTCAGGATTTCTTCAGAAAAGGAAAGAGAATCCTTGGCCTTGCAACTTCTGGCACGTTCAAGTTTAAATTCACTAAGAATTCAGGCTGCTTATATTTTATTTGAACTTTGGATGTCAATACTGAGGCCAGTATTATGAGACTGAAATGAAATGTTGAAAGCAAATTTGTCTGGTAAGGTAAGATTAATTTAGGTTATGTCTATAAGTTGAATACACTGGATTTCTTAGCTTCCAGTAAATGGATAATAAATACTAAAAATATATAATGGACTACTTAAAAGAGAGTTATAAAATTTGAATTCTATGAAAATAGTATTCAATTTAGCTGAGTTTTTCCCCTTTATTTATTCATTACATGCATAGATATTTGTGGAGCACCTATTGTTATACACTAGGACTAAGTATATAGTGAGTAGGCATTGCACTAGGACAGAGGAGACCCCCAGGGATCCACTCTGCCTCTGACAGCATAAAGCTTTTTTTTTGCAGAATGGACCCATGAAATGGAGTCAAGCATTTCATGGTACACAGGACCATAGAGTGCTATGAGCCAAGTACAGCATGGAGGCACCTGATCCTCCAGGGAGAACCAGACAACCACCAAGGAAGACATCCCAGTGACAAAAAGATGTGTACAGATTAGAGAAATGTTTTGAAAACCTATTTGATTTTTAAATGTATTCTGAGACTGACTTTATCCTATCTTGTGGTGACTGTGAAAGTACTAGGGAGAAAAGGGGGAGAATTAAAGAAAAACTTTGATTTCTTCTTTTTAAAAAGTAAATGGTTTAGTAAAAATGTAATTGATTTCATTTGAAAAGACATGTAAATTATTTTTCTGAGAACTGATGGCCTTTCAGTAAGTATTAGCTTTAAAACTACTTTCAAAATTAATTATGAAATGTCATGATATAGTTTGATATGAAGTATTTCTTCACAAATATTCAATGAAGCTGCCAAACAGCATACAAGCATATTTAATTGGGAAAATTAAATTAAAGAGAAAATAAAAGTAAAAAAAAATTAAGTAGTAAGGGCCTGAAAAACTAACTTAATATTTGTAGTTTCCTTTTAAATAATAGATTTATTTTAAATTGTAATATAGTTGTCCCTCGCCATATCGCAGTTCACTTTTCGCAGTCTCACTGTATCGCAGATTTTTAAATTGTATGTATCTAATTTTGTATCGTGAATTTTTTGCTATATCGTGAAATTTTTCAGTATATAGGTATTTTTATATATTTATCATCTTAATTTAGAAAGTGTTTAAGAGCATAGAAAGTGTTTATAACTGTGGGAAAGGTTTATAAGAGTGTGGGGAGGGTTTATAAAGCCATAAAATATGTATAAATAATAAAATAAATATAAGGTGGTTACTTCATGGGTTTTTGCCTGTAGCAGGGAGTTCTGGAACCTAACCCCAGAGATGGACGAGGGACCACTGTAAAGGTACATAATATGTAAGAAATCTAATTTTGGGAGCTTGTGTCTTTGGGGCTATCAGCCCCATGTGCTCCGCTGGCTATTAAAACCTTTTTTTCTGTCAAGTTGTCTTGGTGTCTTGTTAACCATTGGTGGCTATTTCCTGCTACAACACAGCATTTGGCAGTGAAAAGAACCGAGGTTTCTATGTGAAAGAAAGGGACGAAAGCTCTCAGAGACACAAGCTTAAATGGCCAGCACAGAAAATCCCGTTCGCAGCCACTTACCCAGGGCTCTGGCAGGGGAGAGCAGAGAGGACTAAAGTTGCATAAGGAGGCTGGAAAGTTGGAGGCCCAGGGAGAGAAAAAGTGGGGGATGGCCACGGAACCCTATGCTGAGTCATTCTCCAGTACTGCTGTCATCACCTTTCTTGGATGGAGCATCCCCTCATAACCTTTCTTGGATGGAGCATCCCCTCTGAGCGGCATCAGCCTGGGAGAAAGCAATGGCCCCACCTTCAGAAGTCTCTATGGCCCCACCCATGAAGACCTGGTCATTCTGAGAGGCCAGGAAGCAAGGGGTCTGTCAATGACTCAGTATTCTGGTATTGAGGCCAATGCTTTCCCTTACATGCTCCCAAGTCTATGACTGGTGATTTTGCCTCATGGGAGACTCAGTAGAAACTGTCTGGAATGTGGGCAGCCCATATCTCTGGGTCTTGGAGGCCACACCCAACAGAGGTCTGTAAAAAAAAAGTCTGAACAGACTGAAACCTGGGGCCCAGCCATACCGACAACACTTCCTAATCCCTGAAATGCCATAGGTTCTAGACTCTACCACAGGTTTTTCAGTGGCCAAGCCCAATAAGCAGCCAGCAGACAGAGACTGCAGCAGGTGGGACTCAGGAAATCTTGGCCTTTTAAGTGGACCTTCCCCCAGGCCCTGAGTGGGAAAAAGCCAGCTTTTAGGCATGCAGCTTGGTATTTCCAAGAGCACCTGGGCCCAGCAGAGGCAGCCACAAACTCTGGATTCCTTGTAGCTCCAAGACAGTTGCTGAGGGCCAGTAACGAGTAGTGTCTCCCACTGGTCTGTACCAGGTTCCCTCCAGGGAGACCCAGGGCTGGCAAATCCAGTGGCCAGCTGCAGAGAGTATCAGTTCAGGACCTAACAATCTTTGCTGAAGTGGTATCCGAAGGAAGGGTTCCTCAAAACCAGGCCAGCCGAGGCAAGTTCTGCTTTCTGTGATCAGCACCACCAGCACACTGGTTTATGTACATTGAATAGTATGGAACTTTACAGTCAGCAGGACCAGGTGCTGGGTATCCTGCCCCACTGGGCTAAATTCCACTGGGGGAAAAGAAAGAAGCTTGGAGCATAGATATTTAAAGTGTGGGTCTGTGTGAGCCTGTTGTTGGGTGTGGTCAAGTGGCTTAGACACTTTCTCAGGAAGTAGAGTCAGTATCAGGAGAGGACTCTCTCAATTTTCCTCCCTGAAACCAGGGTCTTACCAGCTACAAGAACTTCTGCAAAGGGGGCTGTCAGACCCACCTGATCTGAACCTGTGGCTCATTTTTCTAGGGAGAAATAAAATTTGAGTATCCAGCAGTAGTTAAGGGATGAGGCTCCACAGTAAAAGCCACATTCCCCGTACTGAGCTCCTGACCAAGAGACCCTGAAGTAGGGGGTTCCATGATGTTATATTCACAACCTCTAACCCACCAAGTGTGCAACCTGTAGAGGGGTTGGTAGGGTGAGACCACACTACAGTCTTTCTACAGTAGACTCTGTAGAAAATAAGGCAGCTGCAAGAGGAGGTAGAACAGCTGAAAAGTGGAGACAAATCTTATGGAGCTTGAGGCTTTTATGGAGCTGTTGTCATCTCTAAACAAGGGGAAGCTGACTCTTATACACTGTTTGGCCCAACACAAACTACCCAGGCACAGGAAACACAGACACAAATAGCAAACAGAGCAGTACTCCACAGGTAGCCCACGGTAGGTTACAAACAGCAGCATATGCCAACCAAAGAAGAACAAGAACCAACACAATTAGTAATGGATAGCAGACAGCACCAACACTAGATTCAGATAGCTACACAAGCAGCACATCCAAAGGAGGAGTACAGCAGGAATCACACACTGTGGAGAAGAAATATACCCAACATGAGAGACAGTGCACAGTGTCTAATACACATGATCAAGGTTGACCTTCAGAGCCAGCCAGGCTGAAGGGATAGGAGCACCTATAAAATGACCAACTGCATTCAATACTCATAAAATAGGAGGGAAAATACAACTCTTAAGAAGCATTTCTAGAGCAAGGAAATTAGGTGGCCAGAAAGTCAGTAGCACTGAGCCCATCTTTCTCATAAAGAAACCACAACAAATTGCAAACTCAGACAGCATTACCTAATAAACAGACAAAATGGGAAGAAAAAGAAATACAACCCAAATGAATCAAGAGAAATCCTCAAAAAAGAACTAAATAAAATGGAAGTAACCAAATTACCAGAAACAGAGTTTAAAATAATGATTATTAGGATGCTCAAGGATCTTAGAGCAACAGTGGATGGTCATAATGAGCAACTAAATAAAGGGACAGCAAGCTACAAAAAAAATATTTAATCATAGAAAAGAACCAGTCAGAAATGACAAATACAATATCAGAAATGAAAACTGCACCAGAAAGTATCAACAGCAGGCTAGATGAAGTAGAGGATTGAATCAGCAATTCAGAAGACAAGATAAACATAAACAAAGAAGTATAGCAGCAAAACAGAAAGTGACTCAAAAAGATTGAGAAAACTCTAAGAAACCTCTGTGACAACATGAAGAGAAACAACATTCTGAAATAGAAGCGAATGAACAAGGGATAAAGAACCTGTATAAAGGTTCTTCAAAATTTTCTCTAAATTGATGAAGAAAAAAGTTACACAAGTTTAAAAAGCACAGAGAGTCTCATTATAGAGGAATCCAAGGAGGTCTACACGAAGACACATCATAATTAAAATTCCAAAGTTAAAAGACAAAGAATACTAAAAACTGCAGAAGAAAATCAGTTCATTAACTATAGAGGAGCCCCCATATGGATGACATCTGACTTCTCAACAGAAGCACTTGAGACCAGAAGGGATTGGCAAAAAATATTCAAAGTAATGCAAAGCAAGAATCTACAGCCAAGACTTCTTGATCCAGCAAGGTTATCATTTAAAATTAAAGAAAAAATAAAAAGTTTCCCAGAAAAGAAAAAAAAAAACTTAAGGAATTTATTACAACCAAACAGGTACCACAAAAATATTAAGGGATCTGCTGTAAAAAGAGCAAAGGGAAAAAATTGAGAAAAAGAGTATTATAGATTTAAAGAATAAAATGAAAATAAATAAATACATATCAATAATAACCCTAAATGTAAATAGAGTAAATGTTTCAATCAAAAGACATAGGGAACTACGTGAATAAGAAAACAGGACCCATACATATTCTGTCTATAAGAGACCCACCTCAAAACAAAAGATACACGGAGACTAAAATGAAGGGATGGGAAAAGTATTTCATGCAAATGGAAATGAAAAAATAAAAAGCTGGGGTAGCAATACATATATCTGACAAAATAGTTTTTAAAAGAAAGACTATAGTAGGGAATAAAGAAGATCATTACATAATAACCAACAGAAATATGTAACTATTGTAAATATTTATGCTCCTAATATAAGAGCACCTAAATATATAAAGCAGATTTTGATGGACATATTGACAGCAATACTATAACAGTATAGGATTTTAATACCCCACTCAATGGACAGATCCTCCAGATAGAAAATTAAAAAAGAAACAGCAGTCTTAAGTGACACACTAGATCAACTAAATTTAACTGATATATTCAGAACCATTCACCCAAAAGCAGGAGAATATAAACTCACAAAACATAGGAAATATTTTATCACTTCATATTCATTTGAAACTATCTTTAATTTTTGTGAGCAATATACATTCTTTTCAAGTGCTCATGGTACATTTTCTAAGATAGACCACATATTAGGGCACAAAACGAGTGTCAATAAATTTAAGAAGATTGAAATCATATCAAGCATCGTCTCTGATCACAATGCATGAAACTAGAAATCGACTATAATAAAAAAACTGAAAAACATTCAAACACTTGGATGCTAAATAATGTTATTAAATAACAAATATATTAACAATGAGATCAAGGAATAAATAAAAACTTCTCTTGAAACAAATGAAAATGAACATATTTAAAATCCATGGGACACAACAAAAGCAGCCCTGAGAGGAAAGTTTATAGCATTAAAGGCATACCTTAAAAAGCAAGAAAACACTCAAATAAAAAACTTAACCCTGCACCTAAAGTAACTAGAAAAATAATAACAAATAAAGCCCAGAGAAAGTAGAAAGATTAAAATAATAAAGATCAGAGTGAAAATAAATGACATATAGGCTAAAAATAAACAACACGAAAGATCAATGAAACCATAAGCTGGTTCCTTGAAAAGGTAAACAGGATTGACAAACCTTTAACCAGACTCATCAAGAAAAAAGAGAGAGGACTTAAATAAACAAAATTACAAATGAAAGTGAAGAAATAACAGTTGACATTGAAGAAATACAAAGACTATAAGAAAATACTATGAAGATTTCAAAGATGATGATGAAGTAGGAAGATGTTCCAAATGCCAGCTCCCAGGATCAAATTGGATCACAACTTAATTTAAGAACAGTCATCTTAAAAAGTCAACTTTGGAGTAAACAAAGAGGAGACTATAACCAATGATCACAGAAGATGTCATACCAAGACTGGTAGGAAGGGCAGAGATGCAGAAAGAGCTGCCCAACTCCCAGGAGCAAGGAGTGGCTGAAAGTCCAGAGGGACTCTCACTGTGGAACAGTTATTCTGAGAGGTGTGAGTCCTCAGTCCAAGGCCCAGAGCCCCAGTCTAGGCACCCAGACAGCATTTGGTGGTGAAAACAGCTTGGTTTCAATCTGCAAAAAAGAGACAGAGCTCTTGAAGATGCAGGCTCCATCTTAAAGGACCAATGCAGAATGAGACATGGACAAGTGAGTGGTGGTTATGGGGTGGGGGGAGGGAGGGAAGGGTGGGATAGGGAGGAGGGGAGGGACACAGGGAAAACCAGATAGAAGGTGACAGAGGACAATTTGACTTTTGGTGACGGGTATGCAACACAATTGAATGTTAAGATAACCTGGAGATGTTTTCATTAAAAAAAATAAAATTAAAAAAAAAAAAAAGGACCAATGCAGAAAGTTTAGTCACAGCCACTTACCCAGGTCTCTAGTTGGGTAGGGCTGAGAGGACTAGAGTTACATGAGTAGAGTGTAAAGTTGCAGGCCGAGAATGACTGAACACAGTCATTCTCCAGTACCACAGTAGTCATGTTTTTGGGGTGGAGCAGTCCCCTCTGAGTGACACCAGCTTGGGGAAAAGCAACTTCTCTACCCTCAGGAGTCTCTCTTGCTCCATTTGTGGTGACTGAATCTTGCTGAGAAGCCAGAAGACAGGGGCACATCAGCAACTCAGTTTTCTGATATTGAGGCCAGAGCTTAACCACCATGCTCCTGAGTCTGAGAATGATAATTCTACCTCATGAGAGACCCAGTGAAAATTACCCAGAGTGTATTAAGACCATACCTCTGAGTTTCAGAGGCCACACATACTAGACTCCTGGGGCCACACCCTACTGAGGTCTGCAAAAAAATTCTGGACACATGGGGCCAGAGGGTGGAGCCACAACCTTCACACTCCCTAATCCCTGAATAGCTGCAGGCTCTTGGCTCTAGCAGAGGATTTTTTAGGGAAAGAGCCCAATAAGCAGCCAGCAGACAGAGGCTTCAGGATGTGAAATTCAGGGAACCTTGGTCATTTAAGTGGACCTTCCCCCACACGCAGTATGGGTAAAAGCCAGCCTAAGTGTGCAGCTTGATATTTCCATTGTACCTGGCCAGGAGAGGCAGCCACAAACTCTGGATTGCTTGTAGCTCCAAGAAGATTGCTGAGGGACAGTCATGGGCAGTGTCTCCCACTATTCTGCACCAAGTTTCTTCCAGGGAGGCCCAGGGCTGGCACATCCAGTTGCCAGCTGCAGAGAGCATCAGTTTAGTACCTAACAATCCTTGCTAGAATAGTATCCAAAGGAACAGCTCCTCACACCTGGCCAAGCTGAAGCACTTGCACAGTGGCTCATGTGCATTGGATAGGGTAGAGCTTCACAGGCAGCTGGCCTGGCCTGGGTGCTGGATATCCTGCCCTGCTGGGCTAACTTCTACTGGGGGTAGGGAAAAAACCTTGGAGAATGGGCATTTAAAGTGTGGGTCCCTGTGAGCTTATTGTTGGATCTGGTGAAAGTGGCTTAGCCACTTTCTAGGGGGGCATAGTCAACACCAGGAGAGGACTCCTTCAGTCTTCCTCTCTGAGACCAGGATCTCACCAGCTGTAAGAACTTCTGCAAAGGGGACTATCAGCCCCACTTCAATCTGAACCTGCTGACCATTTCGTTGGGGAGAAATAAAATTTGAGTATCCAGCAGTGACTGAGGTATTAGGCTATAAAGTAGGGGCCATATTCCCTATTGTGAGCACCTGACCAAGAGATACTTGAAGTAGGGGGCCTCATTCACATTGTATTCCCAATCTCAGCTGCCATAACCTAGCAAGATTGCAACCTGCAAAGGGGTTAGTCTGGGTCCACACTACAGTCTTTCTACAGAAGACTCTGTGGAAAGACCAGGCAGGTGAAAGAGGAGATAGAACAGCTAAAAGGTGGAGGCAGAATCTATAAAGCTTGGGGCTTTTATGGAGCTGCTCTCATCTCTAAGCAGGAGGAAGCTGACCTTTATATACAGGTTGGCACCTCCCACACTACCCAGGCAGAGAAAACACAGACACAAAGAGCAAAAAGAGTATATCTGCTGACAAGTAGCCCATGGAAGTTACAAACAATAGCTGATGCCAACACAAGGAGATCTAGGACCAACAAAACTAGTAATGGGTGGCAGACAGCACCAACCGTAGGCAAAGCTAGCTACACAAGAAGCACACCCAAAGGAGGAGTTTAGCATGCACCAGCCATGTGGAGAATAAATACGGACAACAAGATGGACATTGCACAGTGTGTAGTACCATGATGAAGATTGACTCTTAGAGCCAGCCAGCCTAAAGTTAAAACTATACCCACAAAAAAACCAAATATATTCAATACTCACAGACAATAGGAGGGAAAATAGTACAATTTAAGAAGTATTCCTAGAACTAGAAAAACAGGTGGCCTAGAAATCGGTACCACAGAACCCATCTTCCTCATAAAGACACCACAAAAAAGTTCAAATACAAACAGCACTACCTAATACGCAGACAAAATGGGCAGATAAAGAAATGTGATCCACATGAATCAACAAGAGAAAACCTTATATTCAAAGTAATGCAGAACAAGAACCTACAACCAAGACTACCCTATCCAGCAAGGCTAATGTTTAAAATTGAAGGAGAAATAAAGAGCTTCCAAGACAAAAAAAGCCTCAAGGAATTCATTAAAACCAAATAAATTCTGCAAGAGATGCTAAGGGGCCTGTTGTGAACAGTTCAGAGGAAGAAAAGAATATAGCAAAAGAATACAGCTTTAAAGAATAAAATGGCAATAAATAACTACATATCAATAATAACCTTAAATGTAAATGGATTAAATGATCCAATCAAAAGACATAGGCTAGCTGCGTGGATAAACAGGACCCATACATATGCTGCCTACAAGAGACACACATTAAAACAAAAGATGCACATAGACTGAAGGTAAAAGGATGGAAAATAATAATTCATGCAAATGGAAATGAAAAGAAAAGCCGGGGTAGCAATACTTACATCTGACAAAATGTACTTTAAAATAAAAGTTGTAGTAAGAGATAAAGAAGGACACTACATAATGATAAAGGGAACAATTCAACAGGAAGATATAACCATTATAAATATCTATGCAACAAACATAGGACCCCTGACATACATAAAGCACACTTTGATGGATATAAAGGGGGAGATTAACAGCAGTACTATAAGTAGGAGATTTCAATATCCCACTACCATCACTGGATAAATCATCAAAAAATTAATAAAAAAAAATCAGACTTAAAGGATACACTAGATCAACTCGATTTAATAGATATCTTCAGATATTTTCACACTAAAGCAGTAGAATATACATTTTTTCAAGTGCTCATGATATATTCTCTGGGATAGACCACATGTTAGGACACAAAAGTGATCTCAACAAATTTAAGAAGATTGAAATAATATCAAGCATTTTCTCTGATTACAATGGCATGAAACTAGAAACCACAAAAAAAAACATGAAAAATACTCAAACACTTGGAAACTAGCATGTTATTAAATATTGAACGAATTAACAATGAGATCAAAGAAGAAATAAAAAGTTTCTAGAAACAAATGATAATAAGCAAAAATCAACTCAAAATTTATGGGACACAGCAAAAAGCAGTACTGATAGGAAAGTTCACAGCACTACAGGCAGCTATGGGCCTCCTGTGACCCCACTTGTGGTGAAAAATACGGGCAGAGATCGGCTCTGCGACCCAGCGCAAGACGGCCCTGACCAGAGGGATGGGGCTAGGACCAGGGACGGGCGAGGGGCTCGCGGCTGAGCTCACGCTACTAGCCACACCTGGCCAGAAAAATCCCAGTGGTTGGCCACCATACGTGCGCGAGCTGGCGCCGAACGTGGGGGCGTAGTAGAGTCCGGATTGATCTGAAGCTAGCAGCTGAGCTAACGCCAACAAACACGCCCGGCCCAATAAACTGCAGTTTGTGACACTACGCAGGAGGGCCCCAGCCTCGAGGGTGGGGCTAAATTCTGGACAGGCAAAGGCTCACAGCAGAGAGCACGTCAAAAGCCCCGCCCAACCTGCAAAACTGTGGCGAGCAAGCTCTGACTGCGGGGGCTGGGCATAACCGTTCCGGAAATGGGCTGGATCTGCAGCTGAGCTAAGGTGCTCACCTCTGCCCCTGGTGCTAAGGCTTGTGGCTTGAGTGAAAGCCCCTCCCGCGGAGGAAAGGCGAAAATCACAGCAAGAGCCGCAGTAGGCTGTCGCTGGCAACGCCCATACCCAACCACCCTAGGCAGCAACAGAGGGGGTGGCAGGCCTGCAGACAGACCACACCTAGAGAACACAAAGGCAACACCTACTGGACTCCAGTGGCCATAACTTGCCTATACAAAGATAAAATGGGCAGGCAGAGGAATGCAAACCAAATGAATCAAGAGAAATCCCAAGAAAAGCACCTGAATGAACCAGATATAACCAAACTACCAGAAGCAGAATTTAGAATAATGATAGTTAAGATGTTCAAAGAATTTAGAGCAACAATGGATAGTCACTATGAACACCTAAATAAAGAGATAACAAGTATAAAGAACGAAATTGAAATAATAAAAAAGAATCAGACAGAAATGACAAATACAGTATCAGAACTGAAGACCACAATGGAAGGAATTAAAAGCAGGATGAATCACGCTGAGGATCGAATCAGCGAGTTAGAGGACACAATAAACAAAGGCACAGAAGCAGAGAAGAAAAAGGAAAAGAGACTTAAAAAATGTGAGGAAACTCTAAGGGAGCTCTGTGACAACATGAAGAGAAACAACATTGGCATCATAGGGGTGCCTGAAGAAGAGGAGAAAGGACAGGAAATGGAAACTTTGTTCAATCAAATCATAGCAGAAAACTTCCTTAAATTAAGGCTGGGAAACATTCCACACGTTCAAGAAGCACACAGAACAACATTAAAGAGAAACCCAAAAAGATCTACACCAAGACACATCATAGTTAAAATACCAAAGCTAATGGATAAAGAAAAAAATCTTAAAAGCTGCTAGAGAAAAAGAGGCTATCACCTACAAAGGAGCCCCCATAAGGATGACATCGGACTTCTTAACAGAAACACTTGAGGCCAGAAGAAAATGGCAAGATATAATCAAAGTAATGCAGAAGAAGAACCTACAACCAAGACTACTCTATCAAGCAAGGCTAACATTTAAAATCGAAAAAGAAATAAAGAGCTTTTCAGACAAAGAAAGCCTCAAGGAATTTATTAAAAACAAACCAATTCAGCAAGAGATACTAAGGGGCCTGTTGTGAACAATTCAAAAGAAGAAAAGAATATAGCAAAAGAAGAATACAGCTTTAAAGAATAAAATGGCAATAAACAACTACATATCAATAATAACCTTAAACGTAAATGGCTTAAATGATCCAATTAAAAGACATAGGGTAGCTGCGTGGATAAAGAAACAGGATCCATACATATGCTGTCTACAAGACACACACCTTAAAACAAAAGATGCACATAGACTGAAGGTAAAAGGATGGAAAAAATATTTCATGCAAATGGAAATGAAAAAAAAGCAGGGGTAGCAGTACTTATAGCTGACAAAATGGACTTTAAAACAAAGGCTGTAGTAAGAGATAAAGAAGGACACTACATAATAATAAAGGGAACCATTCAACAGGAAGATATAACTATTATAAATATATACGCACCAAATATAGGAGCCCCGACATACATAAAGCAGACTTTGATGGACATAAAGGGCGAGATTAACAGCAATACTATCATAGTAGGAAATTTCAACACCCCACTAACAACACTGGATAGATCCTCAAGAAAGAAAATCAATAAAGAAACAGCAGACTTAAAGGATACACAAGATCAACTTGATTTAATAGATATCTTCAGAATTTTTTATCCTAAAGCAGTAGAATATACATTCTTCTCAAGCGCTCATGGTACGTTTTCTAGGATAGGCCACATGTTAGGACACAAAAATGGTCTCAATAAATTTAAGAAGATTGAAATCATATCAAGCATTTTCTCTGATCACAATACCATGAAACTAGAAATTAACCACAAAAGAAAAACAAAAATACTCAAACACTTGGAAATTAAAAAGCATGTTATTAAATAATGAATGGATTAACAATGAGATAAAATAAGAAATAAAAAAGTTTCTAGAAACAAATGATAATGAGCATACATCAACTCCAAATGTATGGGACACAGCAAAAGCAATACTGAGAGGGAAGTTCATTGCACTACAGACATATCATAGAAAGCTAGAAAAAGCTCAAATAAGCATTCTGACCCTGCAGCTAAAAGAACTAGAAAAACAACAACAAATAAAACCCAGGACAAGTAGAAGGAAGGAAATAATAAAGATCAGAGCAGAAATAAATGACATAGAGGCTAAGGAAACAATACAGAGGATCAATGAAACCAGAAGCTGGTTCTTTGAAAAAGTAAACCAGATTGATGAAGCTTTAACTAGACTCACCAAGAAAGAAAGAGAGAGGTTTCAAATAAATAAAATTAAAAAGAACAGTGGAGAAATAACAACCGATACAACAGAAATACAAAGCATTGTAAGAAAATACTATGAAGAATTCTATGCCAAAAAATTAGACAATTTAGATGAAATAGACAAATTTCTTGAATCATATAAACTTTCAAAAATCAATCTGGAAGAATCAGAACACCTAAACAGACCAATTACAAAAAATAAGATCGAAACAGTATTCAAAAAACTCCCAAAAAAGAAAAGTCCTGGGCCTGATGGCTTCACAAGTGAATTCTATCAAAAATTCAAAGAAGAACTAACTCCTATCCTCCTCAAGCTATTTAAAAATTCAAGAGGAAGGAAGACTTCCAAACTCCTTTTATGAGGCGAGCATAATTCTGATCCCAAAACCGGGCAAAGAAAACACAAACAAAGAAAATTATAGGCCTATATTTCCGAGGAATTTAGACGCTAAAATTTTCAACAAAATATTAGCCAACCGGATCCAGCAATATATGAAAAAAATCATACACCATGATCAAGTGGGATTTATTCTGGAGAGGCAAGGCTGGTTTAATATTCGCAAATCAATCAATGAGATTCATCACATAATCAAAAGGAAGAACAAAAATCACATAATAATTTCATTAGATGCAGAAAAGGCATTTGATAAAATCCAGCACCCATTCATGCTCCAAACTCTCAGTAGAGTGGGAATACTGGTAACATACTTCAGCATGATAAAGACCATCTATGACAAACCCACAGCAAACATCATACTGAATGGGCAAAAATTAAAAGCAATCCCCTTAATATCAGGAACCAGGCAGGGATGCCCCTTTCACCACTCTTATTCAATATAGTTCTGGAAGTCCTAGCTATAGCAATCAGACAAGAAGAAGAAATAAAAGGCATCCAAATTGGAAAAGAAGAAGTAAAACTATCACTATTTGCAGATGATATGATATTGTATATAGAAAACCCTAAAGTCTCAGTCAAAAAACTACTGGACCTTATGAATGAATTCAGTAAGGTGGCAGGATATAAAATTAATACGCAGAAATCAGAGGCATTTCTGTATACAAACAATGAACTGTCAGCAAAAGAACTTAAGGAAACAATCCCCTTCACTATTTCAGCCAGAAAAATAAAATACCTAAGAGTAAATTTAAACAAGGAGGTTAAGGACTTGGACTCGGAAAATTATAGAACATTGATAAAAGAAATCAAGGAAGATACAAACAAGTGGAAGCATATACCGTACTCATGGCTAGGAAGAATAAACATCAATAAAATTTCTATACTTCCCAAAGCAATTTATAAATTCAATGCAATACCAATTAAAATACCAATGACATACTTCAAATATATAGAAAACATATTCCAAAAATTTATATGGAACCAAAAAAGAACACGAATAGCCTCAGCAATCCTAAAAAGAAATAATAAAGCAGAAGGTATCACTCTTTCGGATATTAAGGTCTACTACAAGGCCATTATACTCAAGACAGCTTGGTACTGGCATAAGAACAGACACATTGATCGATGGAACAGAACAGAGAACCCAGAAATAAACCCCCAGCTTTATGGACAACTGACATTTGACAAAGGAGGAAAGAACATACAATGGAGTAAAGACAGCCTCTTTAACAAATGGTGTTGGGAAAATTGGACATCTACCTGCAATAAAATGAAACTAGACCATCAACTTACACCATTCACCAAAACAAACTCAAAATGGATAAAAGACTTAAATGTAAGCCGTGAAACCATAAGCGTCTTAGAAGAAAACATAGGCAGCAGGCTCTCCGACATCTGTAGCAGCAGTATATTTGCTGATTTATCTCCACGGGCAAATGAAATATAAGGCAAGATAAACAAATGGGACTATATCAAACTAAAAAGTTTTTGCACAGCTAAAGACAATAGGTACAGAATAAAAAGACAAACCATACAATGGGAGAACATATTCGACAGCACATCTGATAAGGGGTTAATAACTAAAATTTATAAAGAACTTATAAAACTCAACACCAGGAAGACAAACAATCCAATCAAAAAATGGGCAAAAGAAATGAATAGAAATTTCTCCAAAGAAGACATACAGATGGCCAAAAGACATATGAAAAAATGCTCAACATCACTAATCATTAGAGAAATGCAAATTAAAAGAACAATGAGTTATCACCTCACACCAGTCAGAATGGCACTCATCAGCAAAACAACACAGAATAAGTGCTGGCGAGGATGTGGAGAAAAGGGAACCCTTCTGCACTGCTGGTGGGAATGCAGACTGATGCAGCCACTGTGGAAAACAGTATGGAGATTCCTCAAAAAATTAAAAATTGAACATCCTTTTGACCCGGCCACCCCACTTTTAGGAATATACCCTAAGAACACCATAACACTGTTTGAAAAGAAGAAATGCATCCCTATGTTTCTGGCAGTATTGTTCACAATAGCGAAGATCTAGAAACAGCCCAAGAGTCCGTCAGAAGACGAGTGGATTAAAAAGCTTTGGTACATATATACTATGGAATACTACTCAGCCATAAGAAATCATGACATTGGATCATTTACAACAAAATGGTTGTACCTTGATAACATTATACGAAGTGAATTAAGTAAACCAGAAAAGAAAATTGAGAACAGCATGAATTCATACATAGGTGGGACATAAAAGTGAGACTATGAGACATGGACAAGAGTGTGGTGGTTATGGGGTGGGGGGAGGGAGGGGACGGTGGGAAAGGGTGAAGGGTAGGGGCACAAGGAAAACCAGATAGAAGGTGACAGAGGACAATTTGAATTTGGGTGATGGGTATGCAACACAATTGAATGATAAGATAATCTGGAGATGTTTTCATTGTACATATGTACCCTGATTTATTGGTGTCACCACATTAAAGTTAATAAAATAAATAATAATAATACAAAAAAAAACCCTCTCAGTAAAGTGGGAATACCAGGAACATTCCTTAACATGATAAAGGCCATCTACGACATACCCACAGTAAACATCATACTAAATGAAGCAAATTTAAAATCAATCCCCTTAAGATCAGGAACCAAACAAGAGTGCCACTCTTTCGCTACTCTTATTCAACATAGTTCTGGAAGTCCTAGCTGCAGCAATCAGACAAGAAGAAGAAATAAAAGGCATCCAAATTGGAAAAGAAGAAGTAAAACTGTCATTATTTGCAGATGATATGATATTGTATATAGAAAACCCTAAAGTTTCAGTCAAAAAATTACTGGACCTCGCCTGACCTGTGGTGGCGCCGCTTTGGATAAAGCGTCGACCTGGGAACAATGAAGTCGCCAGTTCAAAACCCTGCACTGGTCTGGTCAAGGCACATATGGGAATTGATGCTTCCAGCTTCTCACCCCTTTCTCTCTCTCTCTTTCTCTCTGTCTCTCTCTAATATGAATAAAATAAAATAAAACTTTAAAAAAAAAAGTTTAAAAAAATAATTACTGGACCTCATAAATGAATTCAGCAAGGTGGCAGGATATAAGATTAATACTCTAAAATCAGAGGCACTTTTATATACCAACAATGATCTGTTAACAAAAGAAATTAAGAAAACAAACCCCTTCACTATTGCAACCAAAAATTTAAAGTACCTAGGTGTAAATTTAACCAAGGAATTTGAGGACTTGTACTCGAAAAATTATAAAACATTGATAAAAGAAATCAAGGAAGATACAAACAAGTGGAAGCATATAACATGCTCATGGTTAGGAAGAATAAACATCATTAAAATGTCTATATTACCCAAATCATTTTATAAATTCAATGCAATACCAATTAAGATACCAATGACATACTTCAAAGATATAGAACACATATTCCAAAAATTTATATGGAACCAAAAAAGAACACGAATAGCCTCAGCAATCTTAAAAAGAAAAAATAAAGCAGGAGGTATCACTCTTCCGGATATCAAGGTTTACTACAAGGCCGTTATACTCAAGACAGCCTGGTACTGGCATAAGAACAGGCACATAGTTCAATGGAAAAAAACAGAGAAACAAAAATAAACCCACAGCTTTATGGACAACTGATATTTGACAAAGAAGAAAAGAACATACAATGGAGTAAAGACAGCCTCTTTAACAAATGGTGTTGGAAAAATTAGACATCTACCTGAAAAATAATGAAACTAGACCATCAACTTAAACCATTCACAAAAACAAACTCAAAATTGATAAAAGACTTAAATGTAAGCCGTGAAACCATAAGCATCTTAGAAGAAAACATAGGCAGCAAGCTCTCTGACATCTGTCGCAGCAATATATTTGCCGATTTATCTCCATGGACAAATGAAATAAAAGGCAGGATAAACAAATGGGACTTTATCAAACTAAAGTTTTTGCACAGCTAATGACACTAAGAACAGAATAAAAAGACAAACCACACAATGGGAGAACATATTCAACAGCACGTCGGATAAGGGGTTAATAACCAAAATTTATAAAGAACTCTAAAACTCAACACCAGGAAGACAAACAATCCAATCAAAAAATGGGCAAAAGAAATGAATTGAAATTTCTCCAAAGAGGACATATAGATGGCCAATAAGCATATGAAAAAATGCTCAACATCACTAATCATTAGAGAAATGCAAATTAAAACCACAATGAGATATCACCTCACACCAGTCAGAATAGCGCTCATCAGCAAAACAACACAGAACAAGTGCTGGCAAGGATTTGGAGAAAACGGAACCTTCCTGCACCACTGGTGGGAATGCAGACTGGTGCAGCTACTGTGGAAAACAGTATGGAGATTTCTCAAAAAATTAAAAATCAAACTGCCTTTTGACCCAGCTATCCCACTTTTAGGAATATACCCTAAGAACACCATAGCACTGTTCGATAAGAAGAAATTTGCCCCCATGTTTGTGGCAGCATTGTTCACAATAGCGAAGATCTGGAAACAGCCCAAGTGTCCATCAGAGGACGAGTGGATTAAAAAGCTTTGGTACATATGTACTATGGAATACTACTCAGCTATAAGAAATGATGACATCGGATCATTTACAACAAAATCGATGGACCTTGATAACATTATACGGAGTGAAATAAGTAAAACAGAAAAAAACTGAGAACTGCATGATGTCATACATAGGTGGGACATAAAAACGAGTCTATGAGACATGGACAAGAATTTGGTGGTTATGGGGTGGAGGTGGGTGCAGAAGGGAGGGGGAGGGGAGGGCACAAAGAAAACCAGATAGAAGGTGACAGAGGACAATTTGACTTTGTGTGATGGGTATGCAACATAATTGAATAATAAGATAACTTGGAGATGTTTTCTTTGAACATATGTAACCTGATTTATTAATGTCACCCCATTAAAATTAATAAAAAAATACCAATAAATAAATAAATAAATGGTGAGGGAGTATGTAGACATTCTAACTGCCACCTCCCATGGCCAAATTGGCCTACGATAATTTAAGACCAGTCATCTTGAAAAACCAACTAAATGAAGAGGAATCTATAACAAAGGGTCACAGAAGAAGCCACACCAAGACTGGCAGGAAGGGCAGAGACACAGAAAAGGCTCTCCCTCCCCCAGGAGCGAGGGGCGGCTGAGGGTCCGGAGGGACTCTCACTGAAGGAGGGTCCCCCTGAGAGATGTGGGTACTCAGCCCCAGGACCAGAGCCCCAACCTAGAACCCCATGACCTAGAAGAGGCACCCAGACAGCATTTGGTGGTGAAAAGAGTAGGGTGTTTTCAAGAAAGATATGGAGCTCTTGGAGACACAGGCTATGTCTTAAAGGGCCAGCAGAAAATCTAGTTCACTGCCATGTGCCCCGTGCTCTGGTGGAGGGAGAGCTGAGAGGATTAGAGTTGCATGAGGAGAGTGTAAGTTGGAGTCCCAGGAAGAGACACTGTGGGGGATGGCCACTGGAACCCTGTGCTGAGTCATTCTCCAATACTGCAGTCAACATCTTTCTTGGGTGGAGCATCCCCTTTGTGTGGCATCAGTCTAGGGAAAGCAACTTCTTCACCTTCAGGAGTCTCTCTTATGCCAGTCATGGTAATGGGTCATTCTAAGAGGCTAGGAAGCAGAGGATGTGTCAGTGACTCAGTTTTCTGGTGATGAGGCCAGAGCTTTTCCCCCCAAGCTCCCAAATATAAACTGGTGCTTCTACCTCACAGGAGACTCTGTAGAAACTGTTCAGGGAGTGATCAGACCACACCTATGGGTCACAGGGGCTACACCCCACCAGACTCCTGGGACCACACCCTACTGAGGTCTGTGAAAAAAGTCTGGACAAACAGACACTTGGGGCAGAGGGAAAGAGCCACACCTACCACAATTCCTAATTCCAAAATTGCTGTAGGTCCTAGAATCTAGCAGAGGTTTTTTTCAGCAGCTGAGCCCAATAAGCCTCCAGCAGACAGAGGCTGTAGGAGGCCAAATTCAGAGAAACTTGACCTTTTAAGCAGACCTTTTCCCAGGCCCAGTGTGCGTAAAAGCCAGCCTAAGAATGCTGCTTGGTATTTTCATGTGCACCGGGACCCAACAAAGTCTGCCACAAACTCTGAATTGCTTGTAGCTCCAAGAAGGTTGAGGAGGGCCCATGTTGAGGAGTGTTTCCCAATGGTCTGCACCTGTTTCCTGCCAGGGAAACCCAGGGCTGGCACTTCCAGTTGACAGCTGCAGAAAGCATCAGTTTAGTACCTAACGACCCTTGCTAGAACAGTATCCAAAGGAACAGCTCCTCACACCTGGTCAAGCTGAGGCAGAGTATCTCTCTCTGTTATAAGCTCCAGCACAGAGGCTAATGTGCATTGGGTAAGGTGAAGCTTCACAGTCACACAGCCTGGAACTGAATATCCTGCCCTGCTGGGCTTGATTCCACAGGCGAAAGTAAGAGAAGGTTGGAGCAAGGATATTTAATGTGTGATCTCTGTGAGTATATTGTTGGATCTGGTCAAGGGGCTTAGCCACATTTGAGGGGGGCACAGTCAGTCCAAGGAGAGGACTCTCTCAGACTTCCTCCCTGAGACCAGAGTCTCACTAATTGAAAGAACTTCAGCAGAGGGAAATGTCAACCATACTTGGTCTGAACCTGTTGCTGACTTGTAGGAGAGAAATAAAACTTGAGTATCCAGCAGTGGCTGAGGGATCAAGCTCTGGAGTAGCAGACACATTCACTGTACTGAGCTCCTGACAAAGTCACTCCTGAAGTAGGAGGTCCCACAAACATTGTACTCAAAACCTCAGCTGCCCTAACACACTAAGCATACAAATTGTAGATGGGTTGGTTGGATGAGGCCAGTCTGACCCCACACAACAGCCTTACTACAGAAGACTCTGTGGGAAGACCAGGCAGCTGCAAGAGGAGCAGCAGCAGCTGAAAAGTGGAGACAAATCTTATACAGTTTAGGCATTTAACGAATTGCTGTCATCTCTAAGCAGAAGGAAGCTGATCTTATACAAAATTTGGCCCCTCCCACACTACTCAAGCAAGAAAACTCAGACAAACATAAAAAATGCATTAGCTGCAGAAAGGAAGCCCACAGTGGGTTACAAACAACAGCAGACATCAACCCTAGAAGATCTAGAGCCAATACAACTGTTAACAGGTAGCAGACGGCAACACTCTAGAAGACTCTGATAGCTACACAAGCAGCATGCCCAATGATGGAAAGTAGCAGGCACCAGACACTGTGGAGAATAAACATGTCCAACAAGACAGACATTGCACAGTGTGTAATACACATGATCAAGGTTGACTATTAAAGCCAACCAACCTGAAAGGATAGCCATACCCAGAAAAGAACCAACTGAATTTAATACTCACGAAAAAGAAGAGGGAAAATAGTACATTCAAGAAGCATTACTAGAAAAAGAAAAATAGATGGCCTGGAGGTCCATACCACTGAGTACATCTTCTTCATAAATACACCACAAAATTTTCAAAGTCAGACAATGCTACCTAAAACACAGACAAAATGGCAGAGAAATGTGACCCAAATGAATCAACAAAAGAAATCTCCAGAAAAAGAACTGAATGAGATGGAAGTAACCAAAATACCAGATGCAGAGTTTAAAATAATGATTTTAGGATGCTCAAGGACCTTAGAGCAACAACTGATGGACATAATGAGCACCTAAATAAACAGATAGCAAGCATCAAAAAGACATTGAAATCATAAAAACCAACCAGTCACAAATGACAAATACAATATCAGAAAAAAATATATACTAGAAGAAATCAAAAGAAGGCTGGATGAGCAAAGGATCAATCAGCAATATAGAGGACAAGATAAATGGAAACTAAGCTGCAAAAGGAAAAAAGACTCAAAAGTCTGAGAAAACTTTAAAGAGCGCTGTGACAACATGAAGAGAAACAACATCTACATTATAGGGGTTCCTGAAGAAGAGAATAAAGAAGGAATAGAAAGCCTGTTTGAAGAAATCATGGCTGAAAATTTCTCTAAAATGATGAAGGAAAAATTCAAACAAGTTCAAGAAGCATGGAGTGAGCATTCCAATAAAGAGGAACCCAAGAAGAACTACACAAAGACACATCTAATTAAAGTGTCAAAGTTAAGAGACAAAGAAAGAACACTAAAAGCTGCAAGAGAAAAGCAGTTACTTACCTATAGAAGAGCCCCCATAAGGATGACATTGGACTTCTCCACAGAAACACTTCAGGCCAAATTGGCAAGAAATATTCAAAGTCATGCAAAATAAGAATCAACAACCTACAACCAAGACTACTTTATCCAGCAAGGCTATCATTTGAAATTGAAGAAGAAATAAAAAGTTTCCCAGACAAAAAATAAAATAAATAAATAAATAAATTCAAGTAATTAATTACAAACAACCCAGTACTGCAAGAAATGTTCAAAAGCCTGCTATAAAAAAGGCAAGAAAAAAATAAATAAAACATTGAGAAAAAGAGGATTGTAGATTTAAAGAATATAATGGCAATAAATTAGTACATGTTAATAACCTTAAACATAAATGAATTACATGATTCAATCAAAAGACATAGGGTAGTTGCATGGATAAGAAAACAGGGCCTATACATGTGCTATCTACAAGAGACCCACCTCAGAACGAAAGATACAAATGGACTGAAAGTGAAAAGACAGTAAAAAGTATTTTATGCAAATGTAAATTAAAAAATAGCTAGGGTAACAATATTTATATCTGACAAAATAGACTTTAAAACAAAAGCTATACTAAAAGATAAAGAAGGTCACTATATAATGATAAAGGGAGCAATCCAACAGGAGAATATAACCATTGTAAATATTTATACATCTAATATAGGAGCACCAAAATATATAAAGCAGATTTTGATGGACATAAAAGGCTAGATCAATAGAAATACTATAACAGTAAGAGATTTTTAATACTCCACTAACATCAAGGGATAGATCCTCCAGACAGAAAATTAACAAAGAAACAGTAGGCCTAAATGATACACTAAATCAACTAGATTTAATAGGTATCTTCAGAACCTTTCTCCTCAAAGCAGCAGAATATACATTCTTTTCAAGTGCTCATGGTACATTTTCTAGGATAGACCATTTGTTAGGACACAAAACAAGTCTCAATAAATTTAAGAACATTGAAATCATATCAAGCATCTTCTCTGATTACAGTTACTTAAAACTAGAAATCAAGTACAATAGAAAATTAAAAATATTCAAACAGCTGGAGGCTAAATAGCATGATATTAAGTAACAAATGGGTTAACAATGACATCAAAAAAGAAATAAAAATTTCTTTGAAAAAATGAAAATGAACATGGAACAACTTAAAATCTTTGGGACAGGGCAAAAACATTATAAGCATACCTTAAGAAGCACGAAAAAGCTCACAAAAACAACTTAAACGTGCATCTAAATGAACTAGAAAAAGAACAACAAATAACACTCAGAGAAAGTAGAAGGAAGGAAATTGTAAAGATCAGAGTGGAAATAAATGACATAGAGGCTAAAAAAATACAAACAGTCAATGAAACCAAGAGCTAGTACTTTGAAAAAGTAAATAAGATTGATGAAACTTTAACCAGACTGATCAAAAAAAAGAGGGGGGGGGGACTCAAATAAGTAAAATTAGAAATGAAAGTGAAGGACTACCAAATGACACTGCAGAAATACAAAAGATTGTTAAAAAATACAATGAAAATCTGTATGCCAAAAGTTTAGACAAACTAGGCAAATGGATAAATTTCTAGAAATATACAATCTTCCAAAACTCAATCTGGAAAAATCAAAAAATGTTAACACACCAATTAAAACAAATAAAATTGAGACGGTTATCAATAAACTCTAAACAAACAAGTCCTGGACCAGATGGCTTCACATGCAAATTTTACCAAATATTCAAAGAAGAACTAACATCTATTCTTCTCAAGCTATTTTAAAATTTTCAAGAGGAAGGAAGACTTCCAATCTTCCTTTATGAGGCAAGCATGATCCTCATTCCAAAACCAGGTAAAGACACTACAGAGAAAGAAAACTATAGGTCAATATCACTAATGAATTTAGATGCTAAAATACTCAACTAAATATTAGCAAACCCAGTACAACATACATGAAAAAAAATTATACATTATGGTCAAGTGGGATTTACTCTGGGGAGGAAAGGCAGGTATGATATTTCCAAATCAATAAATGCAATTCATCAAATTAAAAAAGGAAGTATAAAAATCACATGATAATGCCAATAGATGCAAAAAAAGCATTTGATAAAATCCAGAAAACATTTATAATCAATACTCTCAGCAAAGTTGAAATACAGGGAACATACCTGAACATGATGAAGGCCATCTATGACAATTCCACACCCAACATCATACTCACTTGGCAAAAATTAAAAACAATTATCTTAAGAACAGGAAAAAGGCATGGGTGCCCCCTTTCATCACTTTTATTCAACATAGTTCTGGAAGTCCTATCCACAGCAATCAGACAGGAAGATAAAATAAAAGGCATCCACATTCAAATGTAAAAAAAGAAGTAAAATTAGCACTATTTGCTGATGACATAATACTGTACATAGAAAACCCTAAAGTCTTAGTCAAAAAACTACTAGACCTGATAAATAAATTCAGCAGGGTGGCAGGATGGAAAATTGATATTCAGAAATCAGTGATATTTTTATACACTAACTATAAATAGTCTGTAAGAAAAATTAAAGAAAAAATTTCTTTCACTATTTCAAGAAAAATAAAGTACCTAGGAGTAAATTTAACCAAGGAGGTAAAAGACTTGTTCTCAGAGAATTATAAAACATTGAAAAAATAAATCAAGGAAGATACAAATAAGTGGAAGCATATACCATGTTCCAATCTTTATAACCCAAAGCAGTCTATAAATTAAATGAAATTCCTATTAGAATACCAATAGCATACCTTAAAGATATAAAACAAATATTCCAAAAATTTATATGAAACCAAAAAAGAACATGAATACTATCAGCAACCTTAAAAATAAAAATAAAGTGGGAGGTATCACTCTTCTTGATATCAAGTTTTATTACAAGGCCACTGTAATCACAACAGGATGGTACTCATATACGAACAGGCATACAGATCAATGGAACAGAACAGAGAACCCAGAAATAAACCCACACCTTTATGGTCAATTGATATTTGACAAAGAAGGCAAGAGTGTACAATGGAGTAAAGACGGTCTCTTAAATAAATAATGTTGAAAAAATTGGACAGGTACATGCAGAAAAATGAAACTAGACCACCAACTTACACCACTCACAAAAATAAACTCAAAGTGGATAAAAGACTTAAATCTAAGTTGCAAAATCATAAACATCTCGGAAGAAAACATAGGCAGTAACTCTCTGATACCTTTTGTAACAATATTTTTGCCAATTTATTTCCACAGGCAAGTGAAATAATGGACAAAATAAACAAATGAGACTATATTAAACTAAAAACATTTTGTACAGCAAAAGACACCATGAACAAAGTAGAATGACAACCCACACTGTGGGAAAACATATTTGCCAATACGTCGCATAAGGATTTAATAACCAAAACTTATGAAGAACTTCTAAAACTCAACACCATGAAGGTAATCAATCCAAATAAAAAATGGGTAAAAGAATTGAATAAACACTTCTCCAAAGAGGACATACAGATGACCAATAGACCTATGAAAAAATGTTCAATGTCATTAATCATCAAGAAAATGCAAATTAAAACCACAATGAGATACCACCTCATATCTGTCAGAATGGCGCTCATTAATAAATAAATACACAATAAGTGATGGTGAAGGTGTGGAGTAAAGGGAACCCTCATGCAGTACTGGTGGGAATGCAGACTTGTGCAGTCAATGTGGAAAACAGGATGGAGTTTCCTCAAAAAATATAAAAATTGAACTGTCTTTTGACCCAGCTATCTCACTTTTAGGAATATATCCTAAGAATACAAAATCACTGATTCAAAAGAAGATATGCTTTCCCATGTTTATTGCAGCATTGTTTATAATAGGGAAGATCTGGAAACAGCCCAATTGTCCCTCAGTGGATGAGTGGATTAAAAAGCAGTGGATGGCCTGACCTGTGGTGGCGCAGTGGATAAAGCGTCGACCTGGGAACACTGAGGTCGCCAGTTCAAAACCCTGCACTGGTCTGGTCAAGGCACATATGGGAGTTGATGCTTCCAGCTCCTCCCCCCTTTCTCTCTCTCTCTCTCTCTCTCTCTCTCTCTCTCTCTCTCTCTGTGTCTCCTCTCTAAAATGAATAAAATAAAAATAAATTAAAAAAAAAAAAAAAAAGAAAAAGCAGTGGTACATATACACAATGGAATACTATGCAGCCATGAAAAATAATAAAATCTTACCTTTTGCAATGGCATAGATGGACCTGGAGACTATTATGCCAAGTGAAATAAGCCAGGCAGAGAAAGAAAAATATTATATGATCTCACTTATATGTAGGATCAAATAAACAGAGTGAACTGAGGAACGAAATAGAGGCAGAAGTAAGGTCACAGGGAGCAGAGGGTCAGCTGTCAGAGGCAAACAGAATGAGGGGATGGGATCAGAGAAGGTGAAGGGATTAGTGGATATATATATATATATATATATATATATATATATATATATATATATATCACATAGATATAAAAAGCAGGACAGGAAATCCCAAAGGAAAGAGGGAAAGGAGTTAGGAGGAGGGAGCAAAAGGGGGAGTAACGGGGGACAAGGGTGTGGGGCTGACAAAGTTATATTGAGTGTGACACTTGAATTCATGTTAACAGAGTAAATTACAATTAATAAAAAATTTAAAGAAAGAAATTATAAAGAATGAAAAATATAGGCCAATATTTCTGATGAACATAGATGCTAAAATTTCCAACAAAATATTAGGAAACCAGATCTAGCAATACATCACAAAGATCATATACATCATGATCAAGTGGTATTTATTCTGGGGAGGCAAGGCTGGTTCAATATTTGCAAATCAATAAGTGTGTCTCATCACATGAACAATAGAAAGGATAAAATCACTTGAGTATATCAATAGAAGCAGAAAATAAATTTGATAAAATCCAGCACCCATTTATGATCAAAATTCTCAAAACAGTAGGAATAACAGGGAACATACCTCAACATAACAAAGGTCATCTATGGCAATCCCACAGCCAACATCATACTCAATGGGCAAAATTAAAAGCAATTCTCTTAAGGTCAGGAATAATGCAGGGGTGTCCTCTTTCACCACTCTTATTCAACATAGTTTTGGAAGTCCTAGCCACAGCAATCAGACAAGAAAAAACAAATGAAACGCATGTAAACTGAAAAAGAAGTAAAACTAGCATTATTTCTGGATGACATGATACTGTACATAGAAAACCATAAAGTCTCAGTCAAAAAAGTACTAGACCTGATAGATAAATTTGACAAAGTGGCAGGATGCAAAATTAATATTCAGAAATCTGTGGCATTTTTATACACCAACAATAAACTGTTTGAAAGAGAAATTAATGAAACAATCCGTTCATTATTACAACTAAAAATAAAGTACCTAAGAGTAAATTTAATCAAAGAGGTAAAAGACTTGTACTTGAAAAATTACAAGACATTTTAAAAAAGAAATCAAGGGAGATACAAACAAGTGGTAGCATATACTGTGTTCATGGATAATAAGAAATGTCATTAAAATATCTATATTACCCAAAGTAATCTATAAATTTAATGAAATTCCTATTAAAATACCAATGGCATACTTCAAAGATGTAGAACAAATATTCCAAAAATTTGTATGTAACCAAATAAGAATACGTTTAACCTCAGCAATCTTGAAAATAAAGAACAAAGTGGGAATTATCATACTTTTTAATATCAAGTTATAGAACAAGTCCGTTGTAATGAAAATAGCTTAGTACTGGCATGAAAACAGACATAGACATCAATGAAACAGAACAGAGAACCCAGAAATAAACTCACACCTTTATGGTCAATTGATATTTGACAAAGGAGGTAAGAGCATACAATGGAGTAAAGATAGTCTCTCTAATAAATGGTGTTGAGAAAATTGGACATCTACCTGCAAAAATTGCACAGGTACATGCAAAAAAAGTGAAACTAGACTGCCAACTTACTCCATTCTCAAAAATGAACTCAAAATAGATAAAAGACTTAAATGTAAGTCGCAAAATTGTAAACATCTTTAAAAAAAAAAAGGTAGTAAATTCTCCAATATCTCTTGTAGCAATATTGTTGCTGATTTATCTCCACAGGAAAGCGAAATAAAGAACAAGATAAACAAATGGGACTGTATCAAACTAAAAAGCTTTTGCACAGGAGAAGATAACATTAACAAAATAAAATGACAACCCACACAATGGAAAACATATTTATCAAAATTTATAAAGAACTTCTAAAACTCAACACCAAGAAGATAAACAATCTAATTTATAAATAGGCAAGAAAACTGAATAAACACTTCTCCAAAGAGAACATACAGATGACCAATAGGCATATGAAAAAATTTTCAACATCCATAATCTTCAGAGAATTGTAAATTAAAACCACAATAAGATACCACCTCACACCCTTCAGAATGGCACTCATTAACAAATCAACACACAGTAAGTGCTGGCGAAGGTGTGGAGAAAAGGGAACCCTCCTGCACTGCTGGTGGGAATACAGACTTGTGCAGCCACTGTGAAAAGCAGTATGGTGTTTCCTCAAAAAATTAAAAATTAAACTGCCTTTTCACCCAGCTATTCCACTTTTAGGAATATATCCTAAGAATACCAAATCACTGATTCAAAAGAAGATATGCACCCTCATGTTTATTGCAGCATTGTTTACAATAACCAAGATCTAGAAACAACCCAAGTGTTCGTAGGTGGATGAGTGGATTAAAAAGCAGTGGTACATATACACAATGGAATACTATACGGTTGTGAAAAAGAAGGAAATCTTACCTTTTGCAATGGCATGGAGTGACCTGGAAACTATTTATTAAGCTAAGTGAAATAAGCCAGGCAGAGAAAGAAAAATATCATATGATCTCACTTATTTGTGGAATCTAATGAGTAAAGTGAACTAAGGAGCAGAATAGAGGCAGAGGTGGGGTCACTAGGAGCAGAGGGACAGCACTCAGAGGGAAGGGGGATGAAGGTGAAGGAATTAATGAAATTATTTATACATAACACTGAGATACAGATAACAAGATAGCAAATTCCAGAGGGGAGGGGGAAGGGAGTTGCAGGGAGGTGTATCCAGTGGGTGTAATAGGGTGCACCAAGTTGGGTGGTGAGGTTGTTATATTGAATATGACACATAAGTATATGTTAATACAATAAATTAAAATAAATGAAGAAAAATAAAAAAAAGAAAGTGTGGTACTGTTGATGGATATACATATAGATCAATGCAAGAGATCAGAAAAAACAGAAATAGGTTGTCTTCATCTGCGCATCAGAAATAATGCCCTTAGATAACTATGAGTCATAATCTCTCTTACACAATTTATCTCCACCCCCATACCACTAGCTATACATCAACTATTGGGCTCACTACTGAGACTAATTTATTGAACCTAGTGATTACTTTCCTGTAAGATCAGTCATCCACCTAAATGTATTAATTAAATGGTAGTTATTTTTTAGTTCCTTGGAGTGGTAGAATATTTGTTTTATTTTGTTTTTTTTTTCTCTAGAGAGTAGTTAATCATTTTTTTATAAGGGCACATATTTTAAAATAATATATTTGGGTGCTCTGGACTTACTGTATTTTCTCATGTATAAGATGCATGATTTCCAAAAAAAAATTGGGGTCTAAAAACTGGGTGCATCTTATACAGTAGTTATAGGGTTTATTACATGCATTTTCCACTTTTTCATGCTTGTTTTTGTGCTCATTGTTGTAGATGAATAAAACTTGAGTTTAATAACTTTATGTAATTTATTTTTCAAGTTGCAGGTCCAAAAATTAAGGTGCATCTTATACATGGGAGGGTCTTATGCATGGCAAAATACAGTAAAAAGAAGAGAATAAATAAGCATTGCTTTGCTGCTTAGCCACATGACCTTGGAAAAGTGAGTTAAACAACTTTGTACCTGAGTTACCCCATCTGTAAAGAGGGGTTAAATAACACTGGGGAACAATATATTTTCATTTTCTGTTCCATGAAGTTTTAGAACTTTTCTATATATTTCTGCATCTCTGATTCCAAATCTGAAATTTGCTTTTTGGTGCATGCTCTAGTTTTTATGCAATTTTAATTTCTTTTTGTTACAGTTAATGGCATGCATTGGTTTTTAAATTGGAGTTAAAGGGCAATGACTCCTGGATTGAACATAACCACAAAGCAATAAATTTTTACAAACATCACTTTTACATAATTGTAGTTGTTTTTAAATGTAAAAAAATGATTATCTGATAAAAACACCCTCTTTGTTTTAAGATTGAATCATGGCTTCTTTGAGTAGGTGTAAATGTAAGAATAGTCCTAACACCTTCTGTTATATATGTGGCTGTTACACACTTCAACGTCAAAGGCACAATATTTCAAATATTTCATCATTTGTGACACGTGCATATATTGCCTATTTTCAAGTTCCTCTTGACGATCAAGACAAGAATTGGGCTCTTCATATTGTGTGTCATAATTGTGAGAAAATGCTTTGTGACTGGACAAAAGGAAAACGCAAAGGAATGCCTTTTGATATTCCCATGGTTTGGCATGAACCTAAGGACCACAGCAGTGACTATTATTTCTGTCTGATCCATACAAAGGGCATCAACAAGATAAAAAGGCATATGATCGCATATCCTAATAGTCCTTCAGCTATACAACCTATCCCACACTCTGAGACACTCTCAATTTCAGTTTTCAATGGTTTTATTTCTTCTAAAGATGAAGAAAGAGAACATGGTGATCAAGTGTATTTTGATAAGATGCATGAGGAAATGGTTGTAGAATCTGAAGGGTCTTCTTCTGATGCCAAGCAGTCATTAACCCCTCAGCAGTTTAGCCAACTCAAATTGAATGACTTAGTAAGAGATTTGGACCTATCAAAGAAAGCAGCTGAGTTACTAGCCTCCAGGCTTCAAGAAAAGAATGTACTTCACCAGTCAGCTAAAGTATTCCATTTTAGGAAGCGTGAACAAATTTTTGTGGACTTTTTTTCCGAAGACAAACACTTCGTTTACTGTCATGATATCAGTAGTCTTCTTAGCCAGCTAAGTGTTACCACTTACAGTCCAACAGAATGGCAGCTATTTCTTGACAGCTCTAGATGGAGTCTGAAATGTGTTCTCCTACACAATGGTAATGTTTATGCAGCGGTTCCAATTGGTTATTTAACTCATCTGTGAGAAGATTATAATGACATAAAAATTGTCCTCGACTTTCTGAAGTATGAGGAGCATAACTGGATCATTTGTGTGGATCTTAAAATGGTAAATTTCCTGCTAGGATAACAGAAAGGTTTCACAAAGTATCCTTTCTTTCTGTGTTTGTGGAACAGCCGAACTGGGGAGAAACACTGGACACAGAAGGAGTGGTTAAAACGTGAAGCTCTGGAAGTAGGGATGCAAAATATTGTGAATGAACCTGTAGTTAATGGAGACAGGATCATTTTCCCCCCACTTCACATCAAACTTGGCTTAATGAAGCAGTATGTTTAGGTTTTAAATAGAGAAAGTAAATGCTTTCAACATATTATTTTTGCTTTTTCTGCCTTGTCTTTCAAGAAGATAAGAGCAGGTGTATTTGATGGACCTCAAATTTGAACCCTCATATGTGACAAAGAATTTGCCAGGAAGATGAATAAGAAGGAGAAAGCAGCATGGCAGTCTTTTCTGGCAGTTACAAAGAACTTTCTTGGCAACAAAAAAGCAGAAATCTAAAACCTTCTGGTTCAAAGGATGCTGTCAGCTTTCCATGACATTGGATATAACATGAGCATTAAGATTCACCTCCTGAACTGTCACCTTGGTAAGTTTCCTGAAAATCTTAGAGCCGTTAGTGATGAGCAGACTACTGCTGGAGAATCAAATGAGATTGTCCTCAACAAGTACACAAACACAAAAGCTACAAACGCAAATTTTTGCCTGGATAGAATTTAAATAAGTTTTGTGCAAATTTTATGATTAAAATAAGTGTTTTAATATGTTCTATTTTGAAATTGTAGACAAATTCTGATGCAATTATATTTCTTGTGTATTAGTGTATTTACTGCATTATATAAATTATTATATTTTCACAAAGATGATGCCCAAGAAGACATTCTACTTCATTATGTTAAATTAAATGATGAAAATTTTACAGTATGATGAAAATATAAAATCTTGAATTGCAAAAAAACTGTAGCTTACAGAGAAAAACTAATGTCAGATTTGAGATCAGCATACCCAAATTAGGAAAGAACAAGTGTTTTTGTGGATGCACCAAAAAATTTGTTCCCCAGTGTAATTGCACTTACCTAGATTGCAATAAAAATTAATGAATTAACATTTTTCAAGTGCTTAGCACAGGGCAGGGTACTTAGTAAACACTGTTTAAGCATTTGTTATATAAAAATAAAAACAAAAAAATCTCATTAATCCTCTACTATATTAATGTGATAATTTAGAACAAAGAAATTTAATTTTGCATTAAATTCTGGTGCCTATTATGTAGATAGAAGATGTATTTGTTTACATCTTCTATCTATTTTAAATATCAAAAGTATTTTTATTTAAAATTACTAGGTAATACACCTGAAGTTGAACAGTAACTTTCACTTAATTCAGTGCTCATCACTCAACAACAATACTCCTCTATCCTCTATATTCACCTTGTCACTCACGTTTCAAATTCTTATATGCAAAAAAATTGTAAATGACAAGTAATGTGACTACTGCACCTTTCCTTTTCCCACTTGTAGCAGCACTATGGGAAACATACAAATCAAAAAAGCAAATGACATGAAAGAACTAAAGGGGTTACTTTTTTATTATCTATCTCCTAAATGCCATGGAGCACTGAATTTGGCATATTGCTTATATTAATTTTTAATTTATTGTGTTTACATGGTGTAAAGCCAGTAGCCCAGGCCATCATCACAGCTGCCTTGCCAATGCAGATTCGCATTTGATTCGGACAGTCGGTAATGAAACAACAGAGCCAAGAACAGGTAAGTCATCAGCTTTAATCCTAGCTTGCACCCGGCGGGCAAGTAAAAACACACACTGGGCTCCAAAACCTACTCATTCAGTGCTCACAAAACTACTGACTTATCCAAGTTTCCTAGTATCAAAGGTTTCTAGCTCACCAGACTTATTCACCTCTGTTCCCCATCTCCTTCTTTCTACACAAACTGGCTTCTTCCTCAGCACTCCGCCTTCTTGGCTGCTTCTCCTGGGCTCCTCCATGTGGCCTTTCTCTGTTCTCCTCTCCAATACTAATCTCAGAAACCAAGAGAGAGCAAGCTCCTGGTCTGCCCCACCTTATAGTGTAGAAAGCCAAACCTTCAATCCAATATACAGACAAGAAAGTCTCTGATACAAAGTCACTTATCTGAGGCATAATGGGAGGATCCTCATGAGAGTGCACCACCCTACATCAAAAAGGGTGGGAAAGGCTTACTCTTCAAACTAAACTTTGGGCTATAACAACTCTGCTTACTTATAGCCTGTCCCCACACACATTTTAATATAATCATGCCCATCCCAAGCAATCACCTGGGCAATGGACTTCCACGTGGGCATTGCCATCTTTAACAAAGTGAGCATAATATATTTTATCTGCCCAACACATGGATTCAAGTGTCCCACTAAATATAACTCCCTCACCCTCAACCCCTGTGTCCCTTTTTACGTCCCCCTCCATCTAATTCCCTTCCCTCTTCCCTCTAGTATTTGCTTTTCTGTTATCTATATCTCTGCATTATGTATATATGGTTTCAGTAATCCCTTTACCTTCTTTGATCTCTTCTGGTAATCCCCCTTTCCTCTGACTGCTCTCCTCTACTCCCTGTGACCCTGCCTCTGCCTCCATTCCATTCCTCAGTTCACTTTGTCATTATATTCCACATATATATGAGATTATATGATATTTTTCTTTTTCTGCCTGGCTTATTTTACCTAGCATAACTATCTTCATGTCCATCCATGCTGTCCCAAAAGGTAAGATTTTCTTCTTTTTCATTGCCGTATAGTATTTCATTGTGTATATGCACCACTGCTTTTTAATCGACTCGTTCACTGACAGACACTTGGGCTGTCTCCAGATCTTGGCTATTGTAAACAATGCTACAATAAACCTGGGGGTGCATATCTTCTTTTAAATCAGTGATTTGTTATTTTTAGGATATATTCCTAAAAGTGTGATAGCTGGGTTAAAAGGCAGTTCCATTTTTAATTTTGTTTTTGAGGAAATTCCATACAGTTCTCCAAAGTGGCTTCACAAGTCTGCATTTCCACCAGCAGTGCAGGAGGGTTACCTTTTCTACACAGCCTCATCAGCACTTATTGTGTCTCAGTGGGTCAAATAAGTTTGCAAATATACTGTATAGGTTTGCTCACTTATAGTTTGCATTGGGTTTGAGGGACAGGCTGTAAGCAGGCAGGATCCTTATAGCCTAAGGCTTAGTTTTAAGACTAAGCTTTTCCCCACACCCTTGACATTTGCATGATGTGGGGTGGTGCACTCTCATGAGGAATCCCATTATGCCTCAGATAAGTGACTTTGTATCAGAGACTTTCTTATTTGTATATTGGGTTAAAGGTTTTTACTTCTAAACTATAAAATGTGGCAGAGAAGCCCATGCAGGAGAACAGAAAAAAGAGAGCAGAGAAAGCCATGTGGAGGGAGGAGAAGCAGCCAAGATGGCGGAATGCTGAAGAAGCCAGTTTGTGCAGAGAGAAGGAAATGAAAAGCAGAGGTGAATAAGGCTGGTGAGGTACAAAATTTTGATTCTAGGAAACTCGGATAAGACAGTGACTTTGGGAGCCCTGAATGGAAAGGGAAGTGTTTTCCCACTGTGTGTATTTCTTGCCTGCTGGGTGCAAGTTAGTATTAAAGCTAATGGCCCCCAGTTCTTGGCTCCATTGTTTTATTATCGTCTGTCCAAATCAAATGCACCCTTGCATGGGTGTAAAGCCAGTAGCCGGGGTCAAGATCACAGCTGCCTATAAAGCCAGTAGTTGCGGCCACTATCACAGCCGCCTGGCCCACACAGGTTCGCATTGGATTCGAACAGTTGGTAATGAAACACAGGGGCCACGAACTGGTGAGCCATCAACTTTAATTCTAGCTTGCACCCGGCGGGCAAGCAAAAACACACACTGGGCTCCAAAACCCACACATTCAGTGCTCACAAAGCTACTGACTTATCCGAGTTTCCTAGAATCAAAGGTTTCTAGCTCACCAGACTTATTCACCTCTGTTTTCCATCTCCTCCTGCACAAACTCTTAACAAACTGGCTTCTTCCTCAGCACTCTGCCATCTTGGCTACTTCTCATCCACATGGCCTTAATCTGCTCTCCTCTCTAATACCAACCTCAGGAACTCAGGAACCATGAGAGAGAGAGCAAGCTCCCGGACTGCCCCAGTTTATAGCATAGAAAATCCAAAACCTTTAATCCAATTATACATAAAGAAAGTCAAAAAAGCCACCCATCTGAGGCATAATGGGATTCCTCCCTACATCACCACCCTACATCATCCAATCAGTCAAGGGTGTGGAGAAGAGCTTACTCTTAAACTAAGCCTTAGGCTATAATGAGCCGGCCTGCCGACAGCCTGTCCCAGAACACACATTAATATCAATGAACTTCCATGTGGGCAGCGCCATCTTTAACAAAGTGAGCATAATATATTTTATCTGCCCAACACTGCCTGACCCGTGCAGGTTCGCATTAGATTCGTACAGTTGGTAATGAAACAATGGAGCCAAGAACTGGTGAGCCATCAGCTTTAATTCTAGCTTGCACTTGGCGGGTGTTGGGCAGATAAAATATATTATGCTCACTTTGTTAAAGATGGCGCTGCCCACATGGAAGTTCGTTGATATTAATGTGTGTTCTGGAACAGGCTGTGGGCAGGCCGGGTCATTATAGCCTAAGGCTTAGTTTAAGAGTAAGCTCTTCCCCACACCCTTGACTGATTGGATGATGTATGGTGGTGCACTTTCCTGAGGAATCCCATTATGCCTCAGATGGGTGGCTTTGTATCAGAGACTTTCTTTATGTATAATTGGATTAAAGGTTTGAATTTTCTATGCTATAAACTGGGGCAGTCCGGGAGCTTGCTCTCTCTCTTGGTTCTTGGTTCCTGAGGTGTTAGAGAGGAGAGCAGAGTAAGGCCACGTGAAGGCCAGGAGAAGTAGCCAAGATGGCAGAGTGCTGAGGAAGACGCCAGTTTGTTAAGAGTTTGTGCAGGAGGAGATGGGAAACAGAGGTGAATAAGTCTGGTGAGCTAGAAACCTTTGATTCTAGGAAACTCGGATAAGTCAGTAGCTTTGTGAGCACTGAATGTGTGGGTTTTGGAGCCCAGTGTGTGTTTTTGCTTGCCTGCCGGGTGCAAGCTAGAATTAAAGTTGATGGCTCACCAGTTCGTGGCTCCGGTGTTTCATTGCCATCTGTCCGAATCCAATGCGAACCTGCATGGGTCAGGCTGCTGAGATAGTGGCCTTGACTACTGGCTTTACAGCGGGCAAGCAAAAACACACACTGGGCTCCAAAACCCACACATTCAGTGCTCACAAAGCTATTGACTTATTCGAGTTTCCTAAAATCAAAGGTTTCTAGCTCACCAGACTTATTCACCTCTGTTTCCCATCTCCTCCTGCACAAACTCTGCACAAAATGGCTTCTTCCTTAGCACTCTGCCATCCTGGCTGCTTCTCCTGGCCTTCATGTGGCCTTACTCTGCTCTCCTCTCTAATACCTCAGGAACCAAATGAGCAAGCTCCTGGTTGCCCCACTTTATAGCATAGATTCAAAACCTTTAATTCAATTATACAAACAAGAAAGTCTCTGATACAAAGTCACCCATCTGAGGCATAATGGGATTCCTCAGGAGTGCGCCACCCTACATCATCCAATCAGTCAAGGGTATGGGGGAAAAGCTTACTCTTAAAACCAAGCCTTAGGCTATAACAACCCGGCCTGCTTACATTACAGCCTTTCCCCCAAATTTATCCCAAGCATAAGGGCAAATAATATCACCTGGGTGACGGGCTTCCATGTGGGCAGCGCCATCCTTAATAAAGTGAGCATATATTTTATCTGCCCAACAATGGGCCAGGCAGCTGTGATGGTGGCAGCAGCGGCTACTGGCCACACAGTCTTGTTTTGTTAATGAGCACCATTTTGACAGGTGTGAGGTGATACCTCCTGTGGCTTTAATTTGCATTTCTCTGATGATTAGTGACTGTTGGGCAGATAAAATATAATATGCTCACTTTGTTAAAGATGGCGCTGCCCACATGGAAGCCTGTCACCCAGGTGGTATTATTTGCCCTTATGCTTGGGATGGGTGAGGGGGAAAGGCTGTAATGTAAGCAGGCCAGGTCGTTATAGCCTAAGGCTTAGTTTTAAGAGTACGCTCTTCTCCACACCCTTGACTGATTGGATAATGTAGGGTGGTGCACTCTCCTGAGGAATCCCATTATACAGAGACTTCCTTGTTTGTATAATTGGATTAAAGGTTTTGATTCTAGGTTATAAAGTGGGAGAGACCAGTAGCTTGATCTCTCTCTTGGTTCCTGAGGTATTAGAGAGTAGAGCAGAGTAAGGCCACATGGAGGTCAGGAGAAGCAGCCAAGATGGCACAGTGCTGCTGAAGAAGCCAGTTTGTTAAGAGTTTGTGCTGGAGGAGATGGGGAACAGAGGTAAATAAGTCTGGTGAGCTTGAAACCGTTGATTCTAGGAAACTCAGATAAGTCAGTAGCTTTGTGAGCACTGAATTTGTGGGTTTTGGAGCCCAGTGTGTATTTTTGCTTGCCCGCCGGGTGCAAACTAGAATTAAAGCTGATGGCTCACCAGTTCTTGGCTCCATTGTTTCATTACCGACTGTTCGAATCTAATGCGAACCTGCATTGGCTAGGCGGCTGTGATAGTGGCCCCTGGCTACTGGCTTTACAGTGACATTGGACATTATTTTCATATGTCTATTGGCCATTTGTATGTCCTCTTTGGAGAGGTGTCTATTTAGTTATTTTACCCATTTTTTAACTGGATTGTTTGCCTTCCTGGTGTTGAGTTTTAAAAGTTCTTTATAAATTTTGGTTGTTAATCCCTTATTAAAAGTATTGGCAAATATGTTCTTTCATTGTGTGGTTGTTGTTGGGCAGATAAAATATATTATGCTCACTTTGTTAAAGATGGCGCTGCCCACATGGAAGTTCGTTGATATTAATGTGTGTTCTGGAACAGGCTGTGGGCAGGCCGGGTCGTTGTAGCCTAAGGCTTAGTTTTAAGAGTAAGCTCTTCTCCACACCCTTGACTGATTGGATGATATAGGGTGGTGCACTCTCCTGAGGAATCCCATTATACAGAGACTTCCTTGTTTGTATAATTGGATTAAAGGTTTTGATTCTATGGTATAAAGTGGGAGAGACCAGTAGCTTAATCTCTCTCTTGGTTCCTGAGTTCCTGAGGTTAGTATTAGAAGAGAGGAGAGCAGATTAAGGCCACGTGGAGAGGAGAAGCAGCCAAGATGGCAGAGTGCTGAGGAAGAAGCCAGTTTGTTAAGAGTTTGTGCAGGAGGAGATGGGAAACAGAGGTGAATAAGTCTGGTGAGCTAGAAACCTTTGATTCTAGGAAACTCAGATAAGTCAGTAGCTTTGTGAGCACTGAATGTGTGGGTTTTGGAGCCCAGTGTGTGTTTTTGCTTGCCCGCCGGGTGCAAGCTAGAATTAAAGTTGATGGCTCACCAGTTCTTGGCTCTGTTGTTTCATTACCGATTGTTCGAATCTAATGCGAACCTGCACTGGCCAGGCGGCTGTGATGGTAGCCTCGGCCACTGACTTTACAGTTGTCTTTTACTTTTGTTAATGCTGTTTTTTGCTGTGCAAGAGCTTTTTAGTTTGATATAGTCCCATTTGTTCATCCTGTACTTTATTTCACTTGCCCATGGAGATAAATCACCAAAAATATTGCTACGAGAGATATCAAAGAGTTTACTGGCTATGTTTTCTTCCAAGATGTTTATGGCTTCACTTACATTTAAGTATTTTATCCATTTTGAGTTCATTTTTGTGAATGGTGTAAGTTGGTGGTCTAGTTTTATTTTTTTGCATGCACTTGTGCAATTTTTTCAACACCATTTATTTAATATGCTGTCTTTACTTCATTTCCATTGTATGCTCTTACTTCCTTTGTCAAATATCAATTATCATAAAGGTGTGGGTTTATTTCTGGGTTCTCTGTTCTGTTCCATTGATCTATGTGCCTGTTCTTATGCCAGTACCAGGCTGTCTTGAGTACAATGGCCTTGTAGTATAACTTGATATCAGAAAGTATGATACCTCTCACTTTATTCTTCATTTTAAGATTACTGAGGCTGTTAATGTTCTTTTTTGGTTCTATATAAATTTTTGGAATATTTGTTTATTATCTTTGAAATATGCTATTCATATTTCCATAGAAATTGCATTGAATTTTTAGATTGCTTTGGGTAATCTAGACATTTTAATGGTGTTTATTCTTATTCATGAACATGATATATGCTTCCACTTGTTTGTATCCTCCTTGATTTCTTTTATCAATGTTTTATAATTTTCTGAGTACAAGTCTTTTACCTCCTTGATTAAATTGCTCCCAGGATCTTTATTTTTTGTTGTTATTGTTGCAATGGTGAAGAGGATTGTTTGATTAATTTCTCTTTCAGACGGTTTATTGTCAATGTATAAAAATGCATTGATTTCTGAATATTAATTTTATATCTTGCCACCTTGCTGAATTCATTTATCAGGTCTAGTAGTTTTTTGACTGAGACTTTAGGGTTTTTTATGTGCAGTACACTGTCATCAACAATTGATAATAGTTTTACTTCTTTTCTAATGTAAATGTCTTTTATTTTCTTGTCTTATTGCTGTGACTAGGACTTCTAGAACTATGTTAAATTAGAGTGGTGAAAGAGGACACCCCTGCCTTGTTTCTGATCTTAAGGGAATTGCTGTGGCTAGGACTTCCAGAACTATGTTGAATTAGAGTGGTGAAAGAGGGGACCCTTGTCTTGTTTCTGATCTTAAGGGAACTGCTTTTAATTTGTGCCCATTGAGTATTATATTGGCCATGGGTTTGTCATAGATGGCCTTTATTATGTTGAAGTATGTTTCCTGTATTCCCACTTTGCTGAGAGTTTTGATGATAAATGGGTGCAGAACTTTATCAAATGGTTTTTCTGCATCTATTGATATTATCATGAGATTTTTATCCTTCCTTTTCTTTATGTGATGAATTACATTGATTGATTTGCAAATATTGTACTAACCTTGCCTCCCCAGAATAAATCTCACTTGATCACGATGTATGATATTTTACATGTATTGCTGGATTCGGTTTGCTAATATTTTGCTGAGAATGTTTTAGCATTAAAGTTCATCAGGGATATTGGCCTATAGTTTTCTTTCTTTGTAGTATCTTTAACTGGTTTTGGAATGAGGATTATGATTACCTTATAAAAGGAGCTTGGAAGTTTTTCCTCCTCTTGAATTTTCTAAACTACCTTCAGAATGATAGATGTTAGTTCTTCTTTGAATATTTGGTAAAACTCGCCTGTGAAGCCATCCAGTCCAGTAATTTTTTTTGCTGGAAGATTTTTGATAACTTTTTCAATTTTATTTGTTGTAATCAGTCTGTTTAGGTTTTCTGATTCTTCCAGATTGATTTTTGAAAGAGTATAGTTCCTAGAAATTTCTCCATTTCGCCTAGGTTGTCCAATTTTATGGCATACAGATCTTCATAGTATTTTCTTACAATCCTTTGTATTTCTTAAGTATCAGCTGTTACTTCTCCACTTTCATTTCTAACTTTATTTATTTAAGTCCTATTCTTTTTTTCTTGATGCATCTGGTTAAAGGTTCATCAATCTTGTTTATGTTTTCAAAAAAACAGCTCTTGGTCATATTAATCTTCTGTATTGGTTTTTAGCCTCTATGTCATTTATTTCCACTCTGATCTTTATTATTTTCTTCCTTCTGCTTCTTCTGGGCTTTATTTGTTGTTCTTTCTCTAGTTCTTTTAGATGCAGGGTGAAGTTTATTTGAGCTTTTTCTTGCTTCTTAAGGTATGCCTGTAATGTTATGTACTGCCCTCTCAGTACTGCTTTTGCTGTGTCCCCAAAATTTTGAGTTGTTGTATGATCATTTTTATTTGTTTCAAGAAAATTTTTTATTTCTTCCTTGATCTCGTTAACCCATCATTATTTAATAACATACTATTTAGCCTCTAAGTGTTTGAATGATTTTGAGTTTTTCTATTGTAGTTGATTTCTAGTTTCATGCCATTGTAATTAGAGAAGATACTTGATATTATTTCAATCTTCTTAAATGTAGTGAGACTCATTTTGTGTCCTAATATGTGGTCTATCCTAGAGAATGTACCATGAGCACTTGAAAAGACTATATATTCTGCTGTTTTTGGGTGAAATGTTCTGAAGATATTAATTAATTCCAGTTAATCTAGTGTGTAATTTAAGGCAGCTGTTTCATTGTTAATTTTCTGTCTGGAGGATCTATCCATTGATGTTAGTGGGGTATTAAAATTCCCTACTGTTATAGTATTGCTGTCTATCTCACCCTTTATGTCTATCAAAATTTTCTTTGTATATTTAGGTGCTCCTATATTAGGTGCATAGATATTTACAATGGTTATTATCCTCCTGTTGGATTGCTCCCTTTATCATTATTTAGTGACCTTCTTTAACCCTTACTATAGCCTTTGTTTGAAAGTCTATTTTGTCACATATAAGTATTGCTACCTCAGTTTTTTATTTTTCATTTCCATTTGTGTGAAATACTTTTTTCATCCCTTCATTTTTGTCTATGTGTATCTTCTGTTCTGAGATTCATCTTTTGTAGACAGCATACATACGGTTATTGTTTTCTTATCCAGGCAGCTACCCTATGTCTTTTGATTGGAGCACTTAATCCACTTACATTTAAGGTTATTATTGATATGTACTTGTTTATTGCCTTTTTATTCTTTAAATGTACAATCCTCTTTTTATCGATGTTATTTTTCTTTGCTCTTTTTACAGCAGGCCCCTTAACATTTTTTGCAGTACTGGTTTGGTTCTGATGAATTCCCTGAGTTATTTTATTTTTGTTTGGATAGCTTTTTATCTCTCTTTCAATTTTAAACAGTAGCCTTATTTAAATTATAGCTCAGCTATATTTTCTTCAGACAAGTTTTCTATCCTTTTTTCATTTTCTTCTTGTTCAAGAACCCCTATGATGTGAATATTGTTTCTCTTCATGTCACAGAGCTCTCTTAGAGTTTCCTCAGAATTTCTGAGCCTCATTTAATTTTGCTGCTCTGCTTCTGTGCTATCATTTATCTAGTCCTCTAAATGGCTGATTTGATTCCCTGCTTCATCCAGCCTGCTATTAATTTCTTCTAGTAGAGTCTTCATTTCTGATATTGTATTTGTCATTTCTGACTGGTTCTTTTTTATATCAATGTCCTTTTTGATGCTTGTTATCTATTTCAGTGCTCATTATGTCCATCCATTGTTGCTTAAAGATCCTTGAGCATCCTAGAAGTCATTGTTTTAAAGTCCGTATTTGGTATTTTGGTTACTTCCATCTCATTCAGTTCTTTTTTCTGGAGAAATCTCTTGTTGATTCATTTGGGTGGCATTTCTCTGTCTGCCCATTTTGTCTCTGTTTTAGGTAATGCTGTCTAACTTTCAAATTTTTGTGTGGTCTTTATAAAGAAGATGGGTTTGGTGGTACTGTCCTCCAGGCCACTTGTTTTCCTTGTTCTAGGAATGCTTCTTGAGGGTATTATTTTTCCTCTTGGTGTATGTGAGTATTAGATTCAGTTGGTTCTTCCATGGGTACGGTTATCCCTTCAGGGTGGTTAGCTCTAAGGATTGACTTGATTATGTGTATTACACACTGTGCAATGTCTGTCTTGTTGGGCATATTTATTCTGCACAGTTTCTGGTGCCTGCTAGACTCCTCCTTTGGGTATGCTGCTTGTGTAGCTAGCTGAGTCTAGGTTTGGTGCTGTCTGCCACCCACTACTAGTTGTGTTGGCTCTAGATCTTCTTGACTTGGCTTCAGCTGTTGTTTATAACCTGCTGTGAGCTACCAGCTTGCAACTACTGCACTTCTTGCTGTTTGTGTCTGCATTTTCTGTGTCTGGGCACTATGGGAGGTGCCAACCTGTACATAAGGATTAGCTTCCTCCTGCTTAGAGATGACAACAACTCTGTAAAAATCCTAAGTTCTGTAATACTTTTTCCCACTTTTCAGCTGTTTCTCCTTCTCTTGCAGCTTCCTGGTCTTCCCACAGGGTCTTCTGCAGTAAGACTGTAGTGTGGGCTCAGACTGGCCTCAACAACCAACCCCTCTACAACTTGCACACTTGGTGGGTTAGCACAGTTGAGGTTGTAAATACAACATTTGTGGGACCCCTTACTTCTGGAATCTTTTGGCCGGGAGCTCAATACAGGGAATGTGGCCCCTACTTTAGGGCTTCATCCCTCAGCCACAGCTAAATATTCAAATTTTATTTCTCCCAAACATGGTGAGCAGCAGGTTTAGACTAAGTATGGCCGACAGCCCCCTCTGCAGAAATTCTTTCAGCAGGGTGAGAGCAGACCAGGGTGAGACCTTGGTCTTAGTGAGGAGGACTGAGAGAGTCATCTCCTGGGGTTCACTTTCCCCTTCTGAAGGTGGCTATACCCCTCGGCCAGATCTAACAATAGACTCACAGGAACGCACACATTAAATGTCCAGATTTCAAGCCTCTCTTCCTTCCCCCTGTGGAATCTAGCTTAGCAAGACAATATCCAGTGCCTAAGCCAGCTGTTTGTGAAGGTCCACCCTATCCAATTCACATGAGCTGCTTTGCCAGTGCTGATCACAGAGATATGAACTTGCCTCAGTTAGGCCAGGTGTGAGGAGCTTTTCCTTAGGATACCAATCTAGCAAGAAATGTTAGGTTCTGAATTCATGCTTTTCACAGCTGGACCTGGAAATACCAGTCCTGTGCCTCTGCAAAGCCAGTGACCATGGCCACCATCACATCTGTCTGGCCCAAGAAGGTTCACATTTGATTCAGACAGACGGTAATAAAACAATGGAGCCAAGAACTGGTGGGCCATCATCTTTATCCTAGCTTGCACCTGGCAGGCAAGAAATACACACAGTGGGAAAGCACTTCCCTTACCATTCAAGGCTCCCAAAGCCACTGACTCATCCGAGTTTCCTAGAATCAAAGCTTTATACCTCACCAGTCTTATTCACCTCTGTTCCCCATCTCCTTTTCCCTACACAAACTCTGCACAAAGTGGCTACTCCTTCAGTACCCCACCATCTTGGCTGCTTCTCCTTTTCTACATGTGGCCTTTCTCTGCTCTCGCTCTCTAATGCTAACCTCAGGAACCAAGAGAGAGAAAGCTCCCAGTATGCCTCATTTTATAATGTAGAAATCAAAACCTTTAATCCAATATAGAAACAAGGAAGTCTCTAATATAAAGTCACTTATTTGAGGCATAATGGGATTCCTCATGAGGGTGCACCATCCCACATTATGCAACAGTCAAGGGTGTGGGGAAAAGCTTAGTTTAAAACTACACCTTAGGCTATAATGACTTTGCCATTTTACAGCCTGTCTCCCACACACAATGCAAACTCTAAGTGAGCAAACATATATATCATATTTACAAACTTATTTGACCAACATTCCACCCCTTTTGCTCGCTTCACAATCTAAAGCACAGGTATTCTTGCACAAAGAAATTAGGCACATTACACAAATTACAACATGACAAGTCATACAATTTCAACAATTACAAAGGTACATTTCACCAGTCTCTGAGCACTTTTCCAAAAGTGCAAAATGTCCTTAGCCTTCTTTCTAGACATAGAAAAGCTTCCTGGGGCAGGGAAGTTCTTCCAGCAAAGCTGCTCCCCACCCCATTAGGGTGTTTCACATTGTCCAAAATCTGTAAGTCCATTCAACAAAGGAGCCAGTACCCACTCCGGTCATAGTCAAGGAATCATTCAAAGCACATGGAGCTTCAGCCATCCACTTCATCTCTGTCATACTGGCAAGTCTTACAATGTCCCAAGGAGAAGCACTGTCCCAAGGAGAAGCACTGTCCCAAGGAGAAGCACGTGGCAATGGCAGTCAGCATTTTCATATCTGCTCCAGAGAGCATGATGGTATCTATCCCTATGTCCCCAAATCGCAGACCTACCAGAGGCATAGTAGGTGCTCCTTGCTGCTGTCCTTTCACCTTCTGGAGACTGTGGATTGCAACTCCAGCCCGATTCTCCTCATTCTCCAAAGGGAAATTGAAAACACCAGCTCCCACTGCCAGGCTTGAGCCTCAGGCTGCTGCCACCTTCTGCTCCCCGGAACTTGCAGCCCCAGTCTGGCCTCCCACTGCCGCTGCCTCTCCACAATGTCCAGGGCAATCTGCAACTCATAAACCTTTGATTCCTTCTCCAGCAGCTGCTCCATTTCCAAGTGAATCTTGTGAACCTGACCACCCTCCTCCAGTGCTTGCTCCAGCTCCTGGGTCATTGTTGGGCAGATAAAATATATTATGCTCACTTTGTTAAATATGGCACTGCCCATGTGGTAGCCCATCACCCAGGTGATAATATTAGTAGGTCTTCTTGCTTATGATGAGCATGATTATATTAATATGTGTTGGGGACAGGCTGTAAGCAGGCAGGGTCCTTATAGTCTAAGGCTTAGTTTTAAGTCTAAGCCTTTTCCACCCTTTATGATTTGGGGTGGTGCACTCTTATGAGGAATCCCATTTATGCCTCAGATAAGTATCAGAGACTTCCTTATTTTTATATTGGATTAAAGGTTTTGATTTCTACACTATAAAATGGGGCAGACCGGAGAAGGGGGCAAGATGGCGATGGAGTAGGTAGACGTACCAATTTCCAACCTCCATAACCAAAGTGGATTATAACTTAATTTTAACAACCATCATCTGGAAAAACCAACTTTGAACTAAACTAAGAGGAATGTTCAACCAAGGAACACTGAAGAAGCCACATTGAGACTGGTAAGAAAAGCAGAAATGCAGAAAGGGCTGCCCAGCTCCCTGGAGCAAATGGCAGCCCTGAGAGACTCATGTGGCGGGAAGAGAGTTTAGCGGAGAGGGGAGAAACCTGGGCCCCAGAAACAAAGCCCCAGCCTGCAGCCCCAGAGCCTAGAAGAGGCATATGAACAGTATTTAGCTGTGAAACAAGTTAGAATACTGTTTGGGAGAGACAGTTTTCTCTGACTCAGGATTCTTCTCAAAGGGACAGCATAGAAAACCACTCTCGCAACCACTCACCCGGGGCTCTGGGAAACAGCGAGAGAAGAGAGGACCAGAGCAGTGGGAAGAGAGTGTAATCTAGAAGTCACAGGGAGAAATACTTTGAGGAACAGCCACCTTAACCCCTGGGCTGATTCACTCCCCAAATCTGAAGTGAATATTTCCTCTGGAACCAGCAAAACCAGCAAAGGGAAGCAGGACACCAGCCAAACAAGCTCTCCCGCACCACTTAGAGCAGAGCTGCTTAGATGGAGGGAGCTTTCAGGACTACAGTATGGAGTGTTAGGGTCTAAGCTGCAGCACCCCCACCCACACTGCTGAGGGTTTACTGGAGGGCAAGCGGTGGCAGTACATGGAAGCACGGTTCCATCTGTGGGGGCAGAAGCTGGGCCAGCCAGTGTGAGCTCAGTCTAGCCCAACAGGGGCAGAGGGGATGGGCAAAAGCAGTCTAGCCAGCTGCAGGTCCACCTGCAACCTCATCTGCGGGAGGAAAGCAGGAGCTTGGGAATGGGCAGAGGTCCACCACTGAGGAAGGGTGCACAATCTCACCTGGCCTCTGAGGCTTGCAGCCCTGCTCCAGCCAGCTCTGCCCACGGGGGAAGGCGAAAGCCCAGGAAAAGGCAGTGGTCCGCAGTAGAGCACATGCCCACACCCCTGTCCACTCAGTAGAGCTGAAGCTTGAAGCCTGAAACATGAGCCATTCTGCCCACAGTGGCATGGCGAAAGCCCAGGAAAAGGCAGAGGTCTGCAGCTGAATACGCACCCACAGCCCTGCCTGGCCAGGGGAGCCGAGGTTTGCAGACTGACATGTGAGCCAGCTCTGACTGTGGGGGCTGGGCAGAAGCCTGGGAAAAGGCAGAGACCCACAGCTGAGCAATGGTGCTCACCCCATCCCTTGGTGCCAAGACTTGAGGCCCATGTGCAGCACACAATTCCACACTTGGGGTTGGAACGAAGGCCACGACCGGCTTAGGCTTGTAGAGCTGGACACTAGGACAAAGCCCTTCCCATGGAGGAGAGGCGGAAACTGCAGTGACAGCTGCAGCAGGTCAGCGCTGGCAATGCCCATACCCAACTGCCCTAGGCAGCGGCAGGGGGTGGTGGGCCTGCAGACAGACCACACCTAGGGAACACAGAGGCAACACCCATTTGACTTCAGTGGCCAAACCTTTCTTATACACAGACAAAATGGGCAGGAAGATAATCCATTGAATCAAGAGAAATCACTAGAGAAGGACCTAAATGAGTCAGATATAACCAAACTACCAGATGCAGAGTTTAAAGTAATGATTCTTAGGATGTTCAAAGAGCTTAGAACTACAATGGATGGTCATTACGAACACCTAAAGAGATAGCAAGTATAATAAAGAAAATTGAAATAATAAATAATAATCAAACAGAAATGACAAATACAATATCAGAATTGAAGAACACAACGGAAGGAATTAAAAGCAGGATGGATGAAGCTGAGGATCAAATCAGCGAGTTAGAGGAAAAAATAAATGAAGGCACAAAAGCAGAGCAGAAAAAACAAAAGAGACTCAAAAAGTTGGAGAAAACTCTAAGGGAGCTCTGTGACAAAATAAAGAGAAATAACATCTGCATCATAGCGGTTCCTAAAGAAGAAGAAAAAGAACAAGAAATAGAAACTTTGTTCAATCATAGCTGAAAACTTCCCTAAATTGAGGCTGGAAAATGTCTACATATACAAGAAGCAAAGAGAACTCCATTAAAGAGAAACCCAAAGAAATCTACACCAAGACACATCATACTTAAAGTACCAAAGCTAAGTGATAAAGAGAAAATATTAAAAGCTGCCAGAGAGAAAAAGACTATCACATACAAAGGAGACTCCATAAGGATGACTTCCGACTTCTCAACAGAAACACTTGAGGTTAGAAGGGAATGGCAAGAAATATTCAAAGTAATGCAGAACAAGAACCTACAACCAAGACTACTTTATCCAGCAAGGCTATCATTTAAAATTGAAGGAGAAATAAAGAGCTTCCCAGAAAAAAAAAAAAAAACTCAAGAAATTTACTACAACCAAGCCAATCCTGCAAGAGATGCTAAGGGGCCTGTTGTGAACAGATCAAAGGGGGAAAAGAATATAGCAAAAGAGGATAAAACTTTAAAGAATAAAATGGCAATAAACAACTATATATCAATAATAACCTTAAATTTAAATGGATTAAATGATACAATCAAAAGACAGGGTAGCTGCATGGATAAGAAAGCATACCCATACATATGCTGTCTACAGGAGACACACCTTAAAACAAAAGATGCACATAAACTGCAGGTAAAAGGATGGAAAAAAAATATATCATGCAAATGAAAATGAAAAAAAAGCCAGGGTAGCCATACTTATATCTGACAAAATGGACTTTAAAACAAAGGTGATAATAAGAGATAAAGAAGGTCACTACATAATGATAAAGAAAGCAATCCAACAGGAAGATATAAGCATCATAAATATCTACGCACCTAATATAGCAGCACCAAAATATATAAAGCAGACTTTGATGGATATAAAGGACAAGATCAACAGCAATACTATAATAGTAGGGGGTTTCAATACTCCACTAACATCACTGACTAGATCCTCAAGAAAGAAAATTAACAAAGAAACAGCAGACTTAAAGGATACACTAGATCAACTTGGTTTAATTGATATCTTCAGAACCTTTCACCATAAAACAGCAGAATATACATTCTCTTCAAGTGCTCATGGTACATTCTCTAGGATAAATCACATGTTGGGACAAAAAGCAGTCTCAACAAATTTAAGAAGATTGACATCATATCAAGCATTTTCTCTGATCACAGTAGCATGAAACTAGAAATTAACCACAACAGACACCTGAAAAATACTCAAATACTTGGAAACTGAATAACATGTTATTAAACAACAAATGGATTAACAATGAGATCAAAGAAAAAAATTAAAAATTCCCAGAAACGAATGATAATGAGCAAATATCACCTCAAAATTTATAGGACACAGCAAAAGCAGTACTGAGAGGGAAGTTCATAGCATTACAGGCATACCATAAGAAGCTAGAAAAAGCTCAAATAAGCAAATTGACCCTGCATCTAAAAGAACTAGGAAAACAAGAGCAAGTAAAGCCCAGAGGTAGTAGAGGGAAGAAAATAATAAAGATAAGAGTGGAAATAAATGGCATAGAGGCTAAAGAAACAATACAGAATACCAATGAAACCAGGAGCTGGTTCTTTGAAAAGGTAAACAAGATTGATGAACCTTTAACTAGAACACCAAGAGAAAAAAAGAGAGGACTCAAACAAATAAAATTAGAAATGAGAGTGGAGAAGTAACAATTGAAACAACAGAAATATAAAATATTGTAAGAAAATACTATGAAAAACTGTATGCCAAAAACTAGACAACCTCAATAAAATGAACAAATTCCTTAAAACATACAATCTTCCCAAAATCAAACAGGAAGAATTAGAAAACCTAAACAGACCAATTACAACAAATGAGATCAAAACAGTTATCAAAAAACTCCCAAAAAAGAAAAGTCCAGGGCCTGATGGCTCCACAAGTGAATTCTACCAAATATTCAAAAAAGAACTAACTCCTATTCTTCTCAAGCTATTTCAAAAAATTCAAAAAGAAGGAAGACTTCCAAACTCTTTTTATGAGGCAAGCATAATTTTGATTCTGATACCAGGCAAAGACAACACAAAAAATGAAAATTATAGGCCAATATCCCTGATAAATAAATTTAGATGCTAAAATCTTCAACAAAATATTGGCCAACCCGATCCAGCAATATATGAAAAAAATCATACACCATGATCAAGTGGGATTTATTCTGGGGAGGCAAGGCTGGTACAATATTCACAAATCAATCAATGTGATTCATCACATAAACAAAAGGCAGACAAAAACCACATGATAATTTCTATAGATGCACTAAAAGCATTTGAGAAAATCCAGCATTCATTCATGACCAAAACTCTCAGCAAAGTGGAAATACAGGGAATGTACCTTAACATGATAAAGGCCATCTATGACAAATGCACAGCCAATATCATACTCAATGAGCCAAAATTAAAAGCAATCTTCTAAGGTCAGGACCATGGCTGGGATACCCCCTTTTGCCATCCTTATTCAACATAGTTCTGGAAGTCCTAGCTACAGCAATCAGACAAGAAGAAGAAATAAAAGGCATCCAAATTGGAAAAGAAGAAGTGAAACTATAATTATTTACAGATGATATGATATTGTATATAGAAAACCCTAAAGTCTCGGTCAAAAAAATACTAGACCTCAAAAATGAATTCAGCAATGTGGCAGGATATAAAATTAATACTGAGAAATCAGAGGCAATTCTATATACCAACAATGAACTGGCAGAAAGAGAAATTAAGGAGAAAATCACCTTCACTATAGCAACCCAAAGAATAAAGTACTTAGGAGTAAATTGAACCAAGGGGATTAAAGACTGGTACTCAGAAAATTATAAAACATTGATAAAAGAAATCAAGGAAGATACAAACAAGTGGAAGCAAATAGGGTGCTCATGGTTAGGAAGATTAAACATCATTAAAATGTCCATATTACCAAAAACAATTTATAAATTTAATGCAATACCAATTAAAATACCAATGACATACTTCAAAGATATAGAACACATATTCTAAAAATTTATAGGGAATCAAAAAAGAATGCAAATAGCCTCAGCAATCTTGAAAAGGAAGAATAAAGCAGGAGGTATCACTCTTCCTGATATTAAGTTATACTACAAGGCCATTGTACTCAAGACAGCCTTGTACTGGCATAAGAACAGGCATATAGATCAATGTAACAGAACAGAGAACCCAGAAAAACACCCACACCTTATGTACAACTGATATTTTACAAAGGAGGTAAGAGCTTACAATGGAGTAAAGACAGCCCCTTTAACAAATGGTGTTGGAAAAATAGGACATCTACCTGCAAAAAAGTGAAATTAGACCATCAACTTACACCATTCAAAAGAACAAACTCAAAATGAATAAAATACTTAAATGTAAGCTGTGACACCATAAGCATCTTAGAAGAAAACATAGGCAGTAAGTTCTCCGACATCTGTCGCAGCAATATATTTGCTGATTTATCTCCACAGACAAGTGAAATAAAAGACAGTATAAACAAATGGAACTATATCAAACTAAAAAGCTTTTGCACAGCTAAAGACAACAAGAACAGAATAAAAAGACAAACCACACAATGGGAGAACATATTCAACAATACGTCTGATAAGGGGTTAATAACCAAAATTTATAAAGAACTTCTAGAACTCAACACCAGGAAGACAATCCAATCATAAAATGGGCCAAATAAATGAATAGACATTATCAAAAGAGGATATACAGATGACCAATAAGCATATGAAAAATTGCTCAACATCACTAATCATTAGCAAAATGCAAATTAAAACCACAATGAGATATCACCTCACACAAGTCAGAATGGCTCTCATCAGCAAAACAACACAGAATAAGTGCTAGCAAGGATGTGGAGAAAAGAGAACCCTCCTGCATTGTTGGTGGGAATGCAGACCAGTGCAGCCACTGTGGAAAACAGTATGGAGATTCCTCAGAAAATTAAAAATCGAACTGCCTTTTGACCCAGCTATCCCACTTATAGGAATATACCCTAAGAACACCATAGCACTGTTCGATAAGAAGAAATGCACCCCCATGTTTGTGGCAGCATTGTTCACAATAGTGAATATCTGGAAACAGCCCAAGTGTCCGTCAGTGGACGAGTGGATTAAAAAGCAATGGTACATATATACTATGGAATACTACTCGGCCATAAGAAATGATGACATCGGATCATTTACAACAAAATGGATGGACCTTGATAATATTATACTGAGTGAAATAAGTAAATCAGAAAAAACTAAGGAGTATATGATTCCATACGTAGATGGGACATAAAAATGAGACTCAGAAACATGAACAAGAGTGTGCTGGTTGGGGGGGGGGATTGAGGGGGAGGAGAGGGTACGGGGAGGGGTGGGGCACAAAGAAAACCAGATTGAAGGTGATGGAAGACAATTTGACTTTGGGTGATGGATATGCAACATAAGCAAATGTCAAAATAACCTGGAGATGTTTTTTCTGAAAATATGTACCCCGATTTATCAATGTCACCCCATTAAAATTAATAAAAACAATTAAAAAATAAAAATAAGAAGGCAGACCAGGAGCTTGCTCACACTCGGTTTCTGAGATTAACCATTAGAGAGGGAGAGCAGAGAAAGGCCATGTGGAGGAGAGAAGAAGCAGCCAAAATGGCGGAGTGCTGAAGAAGCCAGTTTGTGCAGAAAGAAGAAGATGTGGAACAGAGGTGAATAAGGCTGCGGAGGTACAAAACTTTGATTCTAGAAAACTCAGTTAAGTCAGTGGCTTTGGGAGCCCTGAATGGAAAGGAAAGTGTTTTTCCACTGTGTGTATTTCTTGCCTGCTGAGTGCAAGCTAAGTTTAAAGCTAATGGCCTATCAGTTTTTGGCTCTGTTATTTCATTACCATCTCTCCAAATCAAATGTGAGCCTGCATAGGCCAGGCAGCTGTGATGGTGGCCGTGGCTACTGGCTTTACAGTTGGCATCTCTTTCTCCCAAATTTGCTCCAGATCCTTCCACTGCTCAGTTTGCAGGTCCTGGGCAGCCTCTTCTACAAAGCTCTCAGTTTTCTTATGCATCGCTGTAAAAGTCAACCAGCCTATGGTCCCCAAAAGGACAGCCATGGGGAACCATAACAGCAGCCAATCCTTTACTCCACCACTCAAAGGTGATGGTGGCTCCATACCAAACTATATTGAATTCTGCCACAGACTATGCCAAATGAAAAAAAATACAGTGGCCACGGCCACCATCACAGCCGCCTGGCTGGTGCAGGTTCACATTTGATTCGGACAGTTGGTAATGAAACAATGGAGCCAAAAACTGGTGGGTCATTAGCTATATTTTTAGTTTGCACCCAAAGGAAAACACACACAGCAGGAAAACACTTCCCTTTCCATTCAGGGCTCCCAAAGCCACTGACTTATCTGAGTGTCCTAGAATCAAAGTTTTGTACCTCACCAGTCTTATTTACCTCTGTTTCCCATCTCTTTTTTCCTGCACAAACTTTGCATAAACTGGCTACTCCTTCACCACCCCGCCATCTTGGCTATTTCTCCACTCCTCCACATGGCCTTTCTCTGCTCTTCTCTCTAATGCTAATCTCAGGAACCAAGACCCGAGAGAGAGCAAGCTACTGGTCTGCCCCATTTTATAGTGTAGAAATCAAATCTTTCATCCAATATTCAAATAAGGAAGTCTCTCATACAAAATCAGTTATCTGAGGCATAGTGGGATTCCTCATGAGGGTGCACCACCCCCCACCATGCAACAGTCAAGGGTGTGGTAAAAAGCTTAGTTTTTAAACTACGGCTTAGGCTATATTGACTTTGCCAGTTTACAGCCTGTCTCCCTCACACAATGCAAACTCTAAGCAAGCAAACATATATATCATATTTACAAATTTATTTGACCAACAGCCTTCCAAGCATGAACCCAGCACAGACTAATGAAAGACACTGCCCATGACGGGCACTCAATAACCTTCTTAGAGCTAGAACCAATTCAGAGTTTGTGGCTGCCTCTGCTGGGCCCCGGTGCACATGAAAATACCATGTGTATACCTAGGCTGGCTTTTACCCACTCCGGCCCTGGTGGAAAGTCTGCGCAAATAGCCAAGTTTCTCTGAGTCTTACCTCCTGCAGGCTGTTTGCTGGCTGCTTGTTGGGCTCAGCTGCTGGAAAAACCTCTGCTAGAGTCAATCTAGAGCCTGCGGCAATTCAGCGATTAGGAAGGGTGGTTGGTGTGGCTCCGCCCCTTGACCACAGCTTTCAGTCTGTCCAGACTTTCTTCACAGACCTCAGTAGGGTGAGGAGTCTGGTGAGTGTGGCCTCTGAAACCCAGAGGTGTGGTTTGCCTGCCCACAGTTTCAGCTGAGTCTCTTATGAGGTGGAAGCACCAGTCATAAACTCGGGAGAATGTGGGCAGGAGCTCCAGTCTCAACACCAGAAAACTGAGTCACTGACTCGTCCCCTGCTTTCTGGCCTCTCAGAATGACCCATCACCATTCCTGGGGTAGGAGAGACTCCCAAGGGTAGAGCAGCTGCTTTTTCCTAAGTTGATGCCCTGAGGAGATTGCTCCACCCAAGGAAGATAACCATTGCACTACTGGAGAATGACTCAGCACAGATGTTCCATGGCCATCCCCCACAGAGCCTCTCCCTGGGCCTCCAACTTTACACTTTCCTCCTGCAACTCCAATCCTCTCAGCTCTCCCCTGCCAGAGCCCCAGGTAGGTGGCTGTGAAGGAGGTTTTCTGCGTGAGCCCTTTAAAAGAGTCTGTGTCTGAGAGCTCTGTCTCTTTCTCTTGGACAGAAACCCAGCTCTTTTCACAGCTACATGCTGTTTGGGCACCTCTTCTAGGCTCTAGGTTCTAGGCTCTGGGGCTCCCAGCCTGGGGCTGAGGACCCACACCTCTCGGGGCGACCCACCCTGCTGTGAGAGTCCCTCTAGGCCGCTGCTCTCTGCTGGGAGCGGGCAGCCCTTTCCACATCTCCGCCCTTCCTACCAGTCTTGGTGTGGCTTCTTCGGGGATCCTTGGTTATAAACTTTTATTAGTTTAGTCCAAAGTTGGTTTTTCATGATGATTTTTCTTAAATTAAGTTATTGTAATCCAATTTGGTCCTGGGATGTGGCAGTTGGAACGTCTGCCTACTCCGTCGTCATCTTCCTTCTCCTGCGTATTGCTTCTTAAAGTCTCTATTACCCAGCACCTGTCCAGTGGAGAGTAACTTCCCAAAGGAACAGGCTGAGATTTTCACAGATCCATATACGTCTGCATCCTTGTTGAAAAAGCCAAATTTTCAGTTATTTGTAAATATGGTAAGCTCAAAGTCAAAACCTCTTCCTTTGATTTGAATGGGCTTCTGTTAGTTGCGTTTCTACTTCTCAGTCTGGCTAACAATTACTCAACAGCTGATTCTATACTTGTCATATCCTTTCCTAGAATATCTATTAAAAGACTTTTCTAGGTAAACAAGATTGATGAACCTTAAACTAGACTCACCAAGAAAAAAAGAGAGGACTAAAATAAATAAAATTAGAAAGGACAGTGGAGAAATAACAACTGACACAACAGAAATACAAAGCATTGTAAGAAAATACTATGAAGAACTATATGCCAAAAAATTAGACAATCTTGCTGAAATGGACAAATTTCTTGAATCATATAACCTTCCAAAAATCAAACTGGAAGAATCAGAACACCTAAACAGATCAATTACAACAAATGAGATCGAAACAGTTATCAAAAAACTCCCAAAAAAGAAAAGTCCTGGGCCTGATGACTTCACAAGTGAATTCTATCAAAAATTCAAAGAAGAACTAACTCCTATCCTCCTCAAGCTATTTCAAAAAATTCAAGAGGAAGGAAGACTTCCAAACTCCTTTTATGAGGTGAGCATAATTCTGATCCCAAAACCGGGCAAAGACAACACAAAGAAAGAAAATTATAGGCCTATATCCCTGATGAATTTAGAAGCTAAAATTCTCAACAAAATATTAACCAACCGAATCCAGCAATATATAAAAAAAAATCATACACCACGATCAAGTGGGATTTATTCTGGAGAGGCAAGGCTGGTTCAATATTTGCAAATCAATCAATGTGATTCATCACATAAACAAAAGGAAGGACAAAAATCACATGATAATTTCAATAGATGCAGAAAAGGCATTTGATAAAATCCAGCACCCATTCATGCTCAAAACTCTCAGTAAAGTGGGAATACAGGGATCATTCCTTAACATGATAAAGACCATCTACGATAAACCGACAGCAAACATCATACTAAATGGGCAAAGATTAAAAGCAATCCCCTTAAGGTCAGGAACCAGGCAGGGGTGCCCACTTTCACCACTCTTATTCATCATAGTTCTGGAAGTCCTAGCTACAGCAATCAGACAAGAAGAAGAAATAAAAGGCATCCAAATTGGAAAAGAAGAAGTAAAACTGTCACTATTTGCAGGTGATATGATATTGTATATTGAAAACCCTAAAGTCTCAGTCAAAAAACTACTGGACCTTATATATGAATTCAGCAAGGTGGCAGGATATAAAATTAATACTCAGAAATCAGAGGCATTTCTATACACCAACAATGAAATATCAGCAAAAGAAATTAAGGAAACAATCCCCTTCACTATTGCAGCCAAAAAAAATAAAGTACCTAGGAGTAAATTTAACCAAGGAGGTTAAGGACTTGAACTCGGAAAATTATAGAACATTGATAAAAGAAATCAAGGAAGATACAAACAAGTGGAAGCACATACCGTGCTCATGGCTAGGAAGAATAAACATCATTAAAATGTCTATATTACCCACAGCAATTTATAAATTCAATGCAATACCAATTAAAATACCAATGACATACTTCAAAGATATAGAACACATATTCCAAAAATTTATATGGAACCAAAAAAGAACACGAATAGCCTCAGCAATCTTAAAAAGAAAAAATAAAGCAGGAGGTATCACTCTTCCAGATATCAAGGTTTACTATAAGGCCATTATACTCAAGACAGCCTGGTACTGGCATAAGAACAGGCACAGTGATCAATGGAACAGAACAGAGGACCCAGAAATAAACCCACACCTTTATGGACAACTGATATTTGACAAAGGAGGAAAGAACATACAATGGAGTAAAGACAGCCTCTTTAACAAATGGTGTTGGGAAAATTGGACATCTACCTGCAAAAAAATGAAACTAGACCATCAACTTACACCAGTCACAAAAACAAACTCAAAATGGATAAAAGACTTAAATGTAAGCCGTGAAACCATAAGCATCTTAGAAGAAAACATAGGCAGCAAGCTCTCTGACATCTGTAGCAGCTGTATATTTGCCGATTTATCTCCATGGGCAACTGATATAAAAGGCAAGATAAACAAATGGGACTATATCAAACTAAAAAGTTTTTGCACAGCTAAAGACAATAGGAACAGAATAAAAAGACAAACCACACAATGGGAGAACATATTCGACAGCACATCTGATAAGGGGTCAATAACCAAAATTTATAAAGAACTTATAAAACTCAACACCAGGAAGACAAACAATCCAATCAAAAAATGGGCAAAAGAAATGAATAGAAATTTCTCAAAGAGGACATACAGATGGCCAATAGGCATATGAAAAAATGCTCAACATCACTAATCATTAGAGAAATGCAAATTAAAACCACAATGAGATATCACCTCACACCAGTCAGAATGGCACTTATCAGCAAAACAACACAGAATAAGTGCTGGCGAGGATGTGGAGAAAAGGGAACCCTTCTGCACTGCTGGTGGGAATGCAGACTGGTGCAGCCACTGTGGAAAACAGTATGGAGATTCCTCAGAAAATTAAAAATCGAACTGCCTTTTGACCCAGCTATCTCACTTTTAGGAATATACCCTAAGAACACCATAGCACTGTTCGAAAAGAAGAAATGCGCCCCCATGTTCGTGGCAGCATTGTTCACAATAGCGAAGATCTGGAAACAGCCCAAGTGTCCGTCAGAAGACGAGTGGATTAAAAAGCTATGGTACATATATACTATGGAATACTACTCATCCATAAGAAACGATGACATCGGATCATTTATAACAAAATGGATGTACCTTGATAACATTATATGGAGTGAAATAAGTAAATCAGAAAAAAAGAAAAACTGAGAACAGCATGATTTCATACATAGGTGGGACATAAAAGTGAGAATATGAGACATGGACAAGAGAGTGGTGGTTATGGGATGGGGGGAGGGAGGGAAGAGTGGGATAGGGAGGAGGGGAGGGACACAGGGAAAACCTGATTGAAGGTGACAGAGGACAATTTGACTTTGGGTGATGGGTATGCAACACAATTGAATGATAAGATAACCTGGAGATGTTTTCATTGTACATATGTACCCTGATTTATTGGTGTCACCCCATTAGAATTAATAATAATAAAATATATATATAAAATTTGAAAGAAAGACTTTTCTCCCAGTAAAGTATTTTGGCGACTGCTTCCATAACTATTTATTTAAAGGAAGAAAAAATTATTAACCTTTAGACCAAATCTTATCTACTTGTGGGTAGGTTTTAAAGTCAAAACAACGAGGAAATACAGTCACATTTACAAAAAAAAAAGAAAGAAAGAAAGAAAGCCCCACAAATTTTAACCACAAAATAGCTAAGTGACATGTCTTTGTGAGTACAACACAGGCACTTCTTGCACTGAACCCAGTAATTATTTCTCAGCTTAAAACCAACAGGGGAGTTAGCTTGTATTAAGGAGTGACGTCCCTGGAAAAACATGTATATTTAAATACTAGAGTTACAATTAGGCAATGAAAGACTTACACACGAGAGTTACAGGATTATTGTGGTCCACAAGGGGAAACTCAACCTCACCCCAAACACTTACTGACTGTGGAAGAACAAGCAGAATTATCTGTTCTATTTAAAATTCCTTCCTTCCTCTGAGTTAAGTGTGATCAGATTGTATCATTCTTTGTGTCCGTGATGATGCAAAAACTTCATCTCACTTGTTCCCAACATATTTTTTAAAATTAAAAGAAAAAAGAAGAACATCATTTAGGTCATTGACAGTTCAAGGCCAACATCAGATTTCACAGAGACATAGCCATAAGAAAGAGTTGTAAGTAGACTCTGAAGTTGAGGAAATAATCTGCGGTTCACGTGCTACTCGGACTGCTTATCGATGCTTAGAATGGCTGAACTTACTGTTCGGAATAGCAGAAATGTCTTTTCATTTAAAATCATCAAGCTTTTGCTAAAAGAAGACATTCTTTTATTATATGAAAAAATGAAAATGTGCAATTTTATTTCTTAATGTCATTCAAAAATTGTTCTAGGGAGCCCCAGAGTTTGGGATTATTTGTGATTCAAAAAGGACATGGTAGCTGTTATCGACTATATGAATATCTGCCACTTAGCAGTAGAACTCAGTTTTATGGAAACTAGTATCAATGATTAAAATTTGCAGAAAAACATATATTAATACACAACATACAGTATAATTTTTTTATTTATTTTAGTGAGAGGAGGGAATGCCGAGACAGACTCCCACATGCACCCTAACCTAGGTTCACCCAGAAAAACCACTAGGGGGTGATGTTCTGCCCATCTAGAGCCATTTTTTAGCACCTGAAGCAGAGGCCATGGAGTCATCCTCAGCATCCAGGGTGAACTCGCTCTAATCGAGCCTTGGCTGCAGGTAGGGAGGAGAGAGAGAAAAAAAGCAAAGGGGGAGGGAGAAGAAGCAGATGGGAGCTTCTCCTTTATGCCCTGACCAGTAATGTACCCAGGACATTCACATGCTGGGCCACACTCTACAACTGAGCCAACTGGCCAGGGCCACACATACAGTATAATTTTTAACAACTAAAGCTGCCAGAGTATGAAACAGTTCATGACCTAAGGAATGTTTTATCCAGAAGTTATAAAAGGAATCATTATATATGAAAACATCTGGCATACAGGAGGCTCTGAAGTGTTTATAAACTTAAATCATACCATAGTAGGGTGATGACCTATAAGGGTACTATTACTAAAGATTACTTGAATGAGCTAATTTTTAAAACTGTCAGTTCTTTGTTTTTATTATCTAGTGAAAATGTTGTCTACTTTACGATTTCATTTTCTCCTTTTCCCCTGTCACTCTCTTTTTAATGTTTGAGCTTTGGGCTCTTCCAGAAATAGTCAGATGAAGTCAGTCAGCTGTACGAGGCAAGCTACAATGTGAGAAATGGTTACAAAACAGTCTGAGGTTAGCTAAGAAACCACAGCCAAGTTTCAACAGTATTAGTTCTAGATCCGACTGCAAGTTGGGAATACAAAGCAAGCCAACATCCTTTGAAATCAGGATAAAACAGACAGTCTCCTGATCTAGTAATTGTGTTTGCGGTCCTGCTAAAACATGAGTTGGGGTTATTATGATCCTTTGCTTATTCTGGAAGTTGATGGCTTAGTTTTTATCCCACTGGAAACAAACCAAGATATTAGAAGTTCTCTGAGATCTTTTCCAAATTGCATTTCTGAATATGGCACGTCAGGGTGAATTTCATGTGATAAATATATTTTTTTAATATAGAAATTTAATTTAATAGGGTGACCATCAGTAAGAGTACTTAGATTTTAGGTAAACATTTTTTATAGCATTTGAACTGTTGATTGCACTGTTTGTGCATCACCCGAAGTCAAATCATTCTCCATCGCTGTGTATTTGTCCTTCTATGTAGTAGATATTTTAAGATTTCTGTTAAATTGAATAACTTGAGTTTAAATTTATTTGTCCTTTATTTAAATAATAAAAACAAATACAGTTGTCTTTTTATTAATTTTAATGGGTGACATTAATAAATCAGGGTACATTTGTTCAAAGAAAACATCTCCAAGTTATCTTATCATTCAATTATGTTGCATACCCATCACCCAAAGTCAAAATGTCCTCTGTCACCTTCTATCTGGTTTTCTTTGTGCCCCTTCCCTCCGCCCTCTCCCACCCTACCCTCCCTCCCCCCAACCTGTAACCACCACACTCTTGTCCATGTCTCAGAGTCTCACTTTTATGTCCCACCTATATGAAATCACACTGTTCTCAGTTTGTTTTTTTCTGTTTTATTTATTTCACTCTGTATAATATTATCAAGGTCCATCCATTTTGATGTAAATGTTCCGATGTCATCATTTCTTATGGCTGAGTAGTATTCCATAGTATATATGTACCGACGCTTTTTAATCCACTCGTCTTCTGACGGACACTTGGGCTGTTTCCAGATCTTCGCTATTGTAAACAATGCTGCCACGATCATTGGGGTGCATTTCTTCTTTTCGATCAGTGCTATGATGTTCTTAGGGTATATTCCTAAAAGTGGGATAGCTGGGTCAAAAGGCAGTTCGATTTTTAATTTTCTGAGGAATCTCCATACTGTTTTCCACAGTGGCTGCACCAGTCTGCATTCCCACCAGCAGTGCAGGAGGGTTCCCTTTTCTCCACATCCTCGCCAGCACTTGTTCAATGTTGTTTTGCTGATGAGCGCCATTCTGACTGGTGTGAGGTGATATCTCATTTTGGTTTTATTTTGCATTTCTCTAGTGATTAGTGATGTTGAGCATTTTTTCATATGCCTATTGGTCATCTGTATGTCCTCTTTGGAGAAATTTCTATTCATTTCTTTCGCCAATTTTTTGATTGGATTGTCTTCCTGGTGTTGAGTTTTATAAGTTCTTTATAAATTTTGGTTATTAACCCCTTATCAGATGTGTTGTCGAATATGTTCTCCAATTGTGTGGTTTGTCTCTTTATTCTGTTCTTATTCTCTTTAGCTGTGCAAAAACTTTTTAGTTTGATATAGTCCCATTTGGTTATCTTGCTTTTTATTTCATCTGCCTGTGGAGATAAATTGGCAAATATATTGCTGCTACAGAAATCAGAGAGCTTGCTGCCTATGTTTTCTTCTAAGATGCTTATGGTTGCACGGCTTACATTTAAGTCTTTTATCCATTTTGAGTTTGTTTTTGTGACTGGTGTAAGTTGATGGTCTAGTTTCATTTTTTTGCAGGTAGATGTCCAATTTTCCCAACACCATTTGTTAAAGAGGTTGTCTTTACTCCATTGTATGTTTTTTCCTCCTTTGCCAAATATCAGTTGTCCATAAAGGTGTGGGTTTATTTCTGGGTTCTCTGTTCTGTTCCATTGATCTATGTGCCTGTTCTTATGCCAGTACCAGGTTGTCTTGAGTACAATGGTCTTATAGTAAACCTTAATATCTGGAAGAGTGATACCTCCTGCTTTATTTTTTCTTTTTAAGATTGCTGAGGCTATTCGTGTTCTTTTTTGGTTCCATATAAATTTTTGGAATATGTGTTCTATATCTTTGAAGTATGTCATTTGCATTTTAATTGGTATTGCATTGAATTTATAAATTGCTTTGGGTAGTATAGACATTTTAATGATGTTTATTCTTCCTAACCATGAGCACGGTATATGTTTTCACTGGTTTGTATTATCCTTGATTTCTTTTATCAATGTTTAATAATTTTCCATGTACAAGTCCTTAACCACCTTGGTTAAATTTACGCCTGGGTACTTTATTTTTTTGGTTGCAATAGTAAAGGGTATTGTTTGCTTAATTTCTTTTGCTGACAGTTTATTGTTGGTATATAAAAATGCCTCTGATTTCTGAATATTAATTTCATATCCTGCCACATTGCTGAATTAATTTATCAGGTCCCGTAGTTTTTTGACTGAGACTTTAGGGTTTTCTATATACAATATCATATCGTCTGCAAATAATGACAGTTTTACTTCTTCTTTTCCAATTTGGATGCCTTTTATTTCTTCTTCTTGTCTGATTGCTGTAGCTAGGACTTCCAGAACTATGTTGAAAAAGAGTGGTGAAAGGTAGCACCCCTGCCTGGTTCCTGATCTTAAGGGGATTGCTTTTAATTTTTGCCCATTTAGTATGATGTTTGCTGTGGGCTTGTTGTAGATGGCCTTTATCATGTTAAGAAATGTTCCTTGTATTCCCACTTTACTGAGAGTTTTGAGCATGAATGTGTGCTGAATTTTATTGAATGCTTTTTCTGCATCTATTGAAATTATCATGTGATTTTTGTCCTTCCTTTTGTTTCTGTGATGAATCACATTGATTGATTTACGAATATTGAACCAGCTTTGACTCTCCAGAATAAATCCCACTTGATCATGGTGTATAATTTTTTTCAAATATTGCTGGATCCAGTTGGCTAATATTTTGTAGAGAATTTTTGCATCTAATTTCGTCAGGGATATTGGCCTATAATTTTCTTTCTTTGTGTTGTCGTTGCCCGGTTTAGAGATACAAATTATGCTCACCTCATAAAAGGAGTTTGGAAGTCTTCCTTCCTCTTGAATTTTTTGAAATAGCTTGAAGAGGATAGGAGTTAGTTCTTCTGAATTTTTTGTAGAATTCATTTGTGTTAGCAGGCCCAGGACTTTTTTGGGGGGTGGGGGGGTGATAACTGTTTCGATCTCATTTGTTGTAATTGGTCTGTTTAGGTGTTCTGATTCTTCCAGATTGATTTTTGGAAGATTATATGATTCAAGAAATTTGTCCATTTCACTTAGGTTGTCTAATTTTTTGGCATAGAGTTCTTCATAGTGTTTTCTCACAATACCTTGTATTTCTGTTGTGTCAGTTGTTATTATTTCACTCTCATTTCTTATTTTATTTATTTGAGTCCTCTCTCTTTTTTTCTTGATGAGTCTAGTTAAAGGTCCTTCAATCTTGTTTACCTTTTCAAAGAACCAGCTCCTGGTTTCATTGATCCTCTGTATTGTTTCCTTATCCTCTATGTCATTTATTTCTGCTCTGATCTTCATTATTTCCTTTCTTCTACTGGTCCTGAGCTTTATTTGCTGTTGTTTTTCTAGTTCTTTTAGATGCAGGATCAGGTTGCTTTTTTTTAGCTTTTCTTAGCTTCTCATGGTATGCCTATAGTACAATAAACTTCCCTCTCAGTACTGCTTTTGCTGTGTCCCATAAATTTTGAGTTGATGTATGCTCATTTTCATTCATTTCTAGAAACATTTTCATTTCCTCTTTGATCTCATTGTTAATCTATTCATTATTTAGTTTCCAAGTGTTTGAGTATTTTTCAGTTTTTCTTTTCTGGTTAATTTGTAGTTTCATGGCATTGTGATCAGAGAAATGCTTGATATGATTTCAATCTTCTTAAATTTGTTGAGACCATTTTTGTGTCCTAACATCTGGTCTGTCCTAGAAAATGTACCATGAGCGCTTGAGAAGAATATATATTCTACTGCTTTAGGGTGAAAAGTTCTGAAGATATCTATTAAATCAAGATGATCTAGTGTATCCTTTAAGTCTGCTGTTTCTTTATTATTTTTCTTTCTTGAGAATCTATCCAGTGATGTTAGTGGGGTATTGAAATCCCCTACTATTATAGTATTGCTGTTAATCTTGCCTTTATGTCCATCAAAGTCTGCTTTGTGTATGTCGGGGTTTCTATATTTGGTGCGTAGATATTTATAACAGTTATATCTCTCTGTTGAATTGTTCCCTTTATCATTATGTAGTGTCCTTCTTTATCTCTTACTACAGCCTTTGTTTTAAAGTCCATTTTGTCAGATATACGTATTGCTACCCCAGCTTTTCTTTTCATTTCCATTTGCATTAAATATTTTTTTTCATCTTTTTTACCATCAGTCTATGTGCATGTTTTGTTTTAAGGTGTGTCTCTTGTAGACGGCATATGTATGGGTCCTGTTTCTTTATCCATGCAGCTACTCTATGTATTTTGATTGGATCATTTAATCCATTTACATTTAAGGTTATTATTGATATGTAGTTGTTTATTGCCATTTTATTCTTTAAAGCTGTATTCTTCTTTTGCTATATTCTTTTCCCCCTTTGATCTGTTCACAACAGGTCCCTTAGCATCTCTTGGGAATAGGTGTGGTTTTAATGAATTCCTTGAGGCTTTTTTTGTCTGAGAAGTTCTTTATTTCTCCTTCAATTTTAAACATTAGCCTTGCTGGATAGAGTAGTCTTGGTTGTAGATTCTTGTTCTGCATTACTTTGAGTATATCTTGCCATTCCCTTCTGGCCTCAAGTGTTTCTGTTGACAAGTATGATGTCATCTTTATGGGGGCTCCTTTGTAGGTGATAGTCTTTTTTTCTCTAGCAGCTTTTAAATTTTTCTCTTTATCTTTTAGCTTTGGTATTTTAACTATGATGTGTCTTTGTGTAGATTTCTTTGGGTTTCTCTTTAATGGAGTTCTCTGTGCTTCTTGAACGTGTGAAATGTTTTCCAGCCTTAATTTAGGGAAGTTTTCTGCTATGATTTGATTGAACAAAGTTTCTATTTCTTGTTCTCTCTCCTCTTCTTCAGGAACCCGTATGATGCGGATGTTATTTCTCTTCATGTTGTCACAGAGCTCCCTTAAGAGTTTTCTCAGCTTTTTGAGTCTCTTTTTTTTATTCTGCTCTACTTCTGTGCCTTGGTTTATTGTGTTCTCTAACTCGTTTATTCAATATTCAGAGTCATCCATCCTGCTTTTAATTCCTTCCATTGTGGTCTGCAGCTCTGATAATGTATTTGTCATTTCTGTCTGATACGTTTTTATTATTTCAATTTCCTTTTTTATACTTGTTTTCTCTCTTTTGGTGTTTGTAATGACTATCCATTGTTGCTCTAATCTCTTTGAATATCCTAACTATCATTGTTTTAAATTCTTTATCTGGTAATTCGGTATATCTGGTTCATTCAGGTCCTTCTATGGGGATTTCTCTTGATTCATTTGTGTTGCATTTCTCTGCCTGCCCATTTTGTTTATGTATAAGAAGGGTATGGCCAATGGAGTCTAATGGATGTTGCCTGTGTGTTCCCTAGGTGTGGTCTGTCTGCAGGCCTGCCACCCCCTCTGCCGCTGCCTAGGGTGGTAGTATATAGGCATTGCCAGTGCCAGCCCTCTGCAATTGTTGCTGTGATTTCTGCCTCTCCTTCTTGGGAGGGGCTATGTTCTGGATCCCAGCTCTACAAGCCTCAGCCTTTCTGGGCCTTCGCCTCACCCCCAGAGGTTGGGTTGCGCACTTCACTCAAGCCAGAAGCCTTAGCACCAAGGGTAGAGGTGATCACCTTTGCTCAGCTGCAGACTCAGCCTGTTCCTGGGCTTCCACCCAGCCCCTGCGGTCAGAGCCTGCTCTCCATGGTTCTTAGGTTGGGCGGGGCTGCTGGCTGGTGCTTCTGGCGTGCACTCAGCTGTGAGCCTCTGCCTGTCCGGAGCTTTAGCCTCACCCCTGAAGCCAGGGCCTGCCTGCGCATAATCGCAAACCATGGTTTCTTGGGCCGGGCGGAGCTGCTGGTGTACACTCAGCTGCAAGCTCCATTCATCCAGGGCTCCAGCCCCATCTCCATGGTCGGAGCCAACTCACGCACACAGGATGACAAACCGCGGTTTCTCGGGCAGGCAGGGCTGCTGGCGTGTGCTCAGCCGCAAGCCTCCACCTGCCCTTGGTCCTAGCCCCACCCCTGCGGTCAGGGCCGGCTTGCACAGGGTCGCAGAGTGGATCTCAGCTCGTTCTTGGCCTCCAGCTTTTCCCCCGCAGGTGGGGCTTCAGGCGGGCCTGCAGCTGTTGGACCGCTTTCATGTGTCCCCTCCACCCCTCCTGGGCTAGACCGAGCTCACACTGGCCCGACAGAGCTGCGTTTTAGCGTCCCACCACCACTGTCCCTCCAGCCAGCTCTCAGCAGTGTGAGTAGGGGCACTGCAGCTCAGACCCTAACACTCCATACTTTAGTCCTGGAAGCTCCCTTCATCTAAGCAGCTCTGCTCTAAGTGCCACGGGAGAGCTTGTTTGGCTGGTGTCCTGTCTCCCTTTGCTGGTATTGCTAATTCCAGGGGAAATATTCGTTTTTGATTAGGGAAGTGACTCAGCCCAAGAGTTAGGGTGGCTGTCCCTCAGAGTGTTTCTCCCTGTGCCTTGCAATCCACAATCTCTTCCCGCTGCTCTGGTCCTCTCCTCTGCCCTCGTTCCCCGGAGCCTCGGGTGAGTGGTTGTGAGAGGTTTTCTGTGCTGTTCCTTTAAGAATCTTGGGTCTGAAAAACTGTCTCTTTCTCACAAACAGTATCCTCACTTGTTTCACAGCTCAATACTGTCCATACACCTCTTCTAGGCTTTGGGGCTGCAGGCTGAGGCTTTGTTCCTGGGACCCAGGTTCCTCCCTCTCCGCCAAACTCTCCTCCCGCCCCGCGGGTCTCTCAGGGCTGCCGTTCACTCTGGGGAGCTGGGCAGCCCTCTCTGCGTTTTTGCTTTTCCTACCAGTCTCAATGTGGCTTCTTCAGTGTTCCTTGGATGAAGAGTCCACTTAGTTTATTTCAAAGTTGGTTTATCCAGATGATGGTTCTTAAAATTAAGTTATAATCCACTTTGGATCTGGGAGTTGGAAGTTGGCACGTCCGCCTACTCCATCACCATCTTGCCGTCAGTTAAAGTTGTCTTGTTGGAAAATATTAAGCACCACACAAATACTGTTATTAGTTGAATTAATAATCATCATTATGATTACATTAAACTGACTATAGTAGTTTTACATATAGGTCCACTTTGAAAAAGAAAATTTAGACATAGACACTTTGTCTTCTATTGGACTCCTTTTTTTTCTTACCAGGTCCTTCTGGACCAGTTTCTTAATTAAATTTAAATTGTGGTAACATGCTAAAAGAAAAAGACTAGCCTGATTCTTTCATTCATTCATTTATGCATTTATTTGTTGGTTAAGTATTAATCAAGCACCTACTGTGCTTAGAACTCACATTGCTAGATGTCAGGAATATAATTTTGGATAAAGTAGGTGGGTTCCTGCCATCCTAGAGCATACTCTAGTGGTGATGTTCTGTTAGGTTTCTACTGGTGCGAACCTTCAACCTGAAAGGAGCTACCTCTGGAAAGGCTTTAGCAGTATGATTTGAAGGATATTAGACAGAGTGTTCAGTAAGTATTCAGCCTATGATAATGCACACATGACTCCCTGCATGTACAAGCAAAAGGCCTATCAATACAAGAGTTTGTCCAGCATTTAAATCCAACCTTACAATTATATAAAGAATATAAGCCACCCAGGAGTCAATTCTTTGTGTGGCTACATGATTACTTCAGAGCATCAATACACTCAGAACTAGACTGTGAAAATTTTATGACTATAATAAATTCATTATTTGTTTTATTCTGTTATTACCTCACACACCATCATGATGATCTTAATGTCTAGGTTTGCAGTGGGGTCTCTGTAAATGTTTTCTGAATTGATTTAAATTTAAATGCTTTCTAATTAAGACTAATGCATTATAGTAATGTGAAAAAAATGTCAGCATACCTGTAGCAAGATACTTTGGAATGGGTACTTATGTATGTTATGTGTAAGATGTGACAAATAAGTTCTTCTAGAAGAGGACAGTCAGCAAACATTTTCTTTAAAAGGCCAGAAACGAAATGTTTTAGATATTGCAGACCACAGCTACTCAACTCTGCCATTCTAGCATGAAAGCAGCCATGGGCAATTCATAAATGAATGAGTGTGGCTGGGTTCCAATAAAACTTACAAAAATGGAGCAAGCCATACTGAACCTGCAGGCTGTAGTTCACCCACCTCCACTGCATATTATAGAGCTAGATATACTGTATAGTATCAAAGAAAAATGTATGATTTATTTACAAATGTACATATTTATCCCATGCATGTTTTATGGAATATAATACATAAATATGTTACATTATATATATATAAATTTTGTATGAGTTTTTTGAATTAACATTATAATATGAATATGTTCTAGTCATTACAACTCTTCATCATAAGCCTCACTACTAATGACCACATTATATTCCAACACATGGAAAATGCAAACATGTACGAAGCATCTATGACCTAAAAAGTAAAATATTTTAGGAGACCTAAGACTTTTATTCAACATGGAATATAAACATGTTTGCCCTTTTTGTTTCCTCCTAAAATAAGAGCAAATTAGTATAAAAGACATAAACTCACAGGACAAACAGGAGAGGAAATGACAGTAGACAGTACATGAGAGATGTCAACAGTTGTGGAAAGGAAGAAAGAAGAAGATGAAAGGTACCTGTGATCTAGCAGATACTTGTGACTCTCAGAGAAAGTAAAAATTTGAAAAAGTAAGTCACTTTGATACTTAACATTTTCACCTTGTTACCATTTCTTATTACTACTTCATTTTGTTATTCTCTTCACTAATCTCCTCAAGTATATTTCATCCTGCTTCTTATAAATTCACGGTCATTCTGTTTCAGTAATCTGCTTTACTTTGTATAAGATACAAATATTGTTCAATTTGTTTTCACATTAGTTTGAATAAGGCTAACGGACTATGACAAGGACCCCAAAATACAGTGGCTTAAAAAACATACGCACTTATTTTTCTCATGTAACAAATATAGGAAAATCAGTGGTCAGTGGGTAGCTCAGTCCCACATGATCATTCAGAACAACAAATTCCAACCTTTGTCCTGATCAGCCACCCCCAGGTCACTCTAAACATCTGCGTGGTTAAAGATGGGTAGCTACCAAGTCAAGGTCCCAGCCAGTGGAAGAAGAAAGAAAACCTGCAGGAAGCATGCTCAGCACATTAAGATTCAAGAATAGAACTAGCATACATCATTTCTGCCTATCCCGTTGATAAAAATTTTAATCACATGCCACACCTAACTAAAAGAGAAGCTAGAAAATGTTGTCTAACTTGGAAGGAAAAGGAAAATTAATTCTGTAGAAAGCTAACTGATGCCACCACAGCTGTCTTTCTTTTTTATGAGTTGCACTCCTCAGGGCATTTAGCTGTTTTCAGTGTAAGCTAATGTACCCCTGTGTATACCAGTTCCTCTTTCCGACATGTTCACTGGGGAAGGACAGAATATCATATATTGAAAGAAATGAATAGAAGAATGGATATTTAAGAGAGGTCAGAAGCCATCACCCATTTGCATTCACTTCTCAATACAACCCAATATTCTTCATGACTCTAAGTTATATAGTCTTATACATATATATACTGCTTCCTTAAAATATCCTCAAAACAGGCCTGACCTGTGGTGGCGCAGTGGATAAAGCGTCGACCTGGGAACACTGAGGTCGCCAGTTCAAAACCCTGCACTGGTCTGGTCAAGGCACATATGGGAGTTGATGCTTCCAGCTCCTCCCCCTTTCTCTCTTTCTCTCTCTATCTCTCTCTCTCACTCTGTGTCTCCTCTCTAAAATGAATAAATAAATAAATAAAATATCCTCAAAACAGTGCTATTAGATTTTAATTAACTTTCAGTGAAGGAAGTATCAGGAACAAGACATTCTGAAAACCCCAAAACTTACAAAACATATATATGATGACAAATATTCTTCTACATGCTTAGCTTAATGCACATGCATGTGCAAGCACACACACCTGCGCACGAGCGCACGCACACACACATGCACACTAAGTAAGAAGTCCTCAGGGATGCAAAACGAAAGTTGGAAACCTGAAGTGATAGCAGTTCTGAGAGTATTTGCTGCTCTAGGACTATAAGGTTTAAGATACAAGACCTTGAGCCTGCAAAGATGAAGAATTCGAATTGAGAACCCCAACATAAAGTTTGGACATCAGCAGCACTATACTCGGTGAAAAGGTGGATCAGAAAAAAATAGTATTTCTATCAACAAAAATAGTGATGTGAATTGTCTACTTCAGCCTAGGCTCTGAGTAGGGAAAAAGTGTCTACTGAGAATTTGTGGCTACAGGCCTTCCCACATACAGATTTGAGTTTCAAATTTATGCTATTCAGATCAGGAAATTCCTGATTGAAAATGCATCTGAAGTTGAGTTGGCACACTGAACATTTGATAAAACATGTTGATCTTAATCCAAACCTGACTGGATTTCCAAAGGTGAAGCCCATCCAAATATAATCTCACCATTGAAAACTGCACATGAGGAAGTAAGTTACCATAAAAATAATCAACAGAAACACCAAATATTGTAGTACACTTAGACTTCTATGAACTTTAGATAGTTATTATGAATTTATAGAGAATATAAAGTAAAGATGTTAACTACTAAAGAAATAAAATTTGGATTCAAAATATGACAGGTCACAAAAATAAAATCAAAATAAGATCCAGTGCATGTTGTTAAAGAACTAAATGAGTCAGATAGAAATAAAAAATACCAGCTTTGATTTACAGTTACCCTTACCCTAAGTGATGGGACAATTCAAACATGTGAGTGAAAGGCATTATAAACATATACACATTTCTGCTATATTCTGGTTTACATTTGCCCAACATCATCCTGTGTTTCTGGCCTTATCCACCTTTAAAATAATAAAATAATTGGGCATAGTAAATCAAGGGCCTAATATGACTTCAAACTTTTATCACTTTTTTGACACTCAAGGATAATTCTCTTTCTTTTTTAATTTTAGAACTTTTTCATACAAATCTCATATACAAAAAAAATGTTATTATAATTACTATACTAGGATGGTGATGGTCGGTAGAAATGGGGAGAGTATGGTGGGTCCATGACATCACTGAGACCTGACATGGTAGAGATTCCTAGAGCTCAATTTGAAGAATAACTTCTCTGATACAACTGATTACTGTGCTGCCTTAATTGCTTTTCCCCCTTCATATCCTAAAGGTATAATTCCTGGGTGCTTTTACTATAAGAAAGAATTAGCTTCTTAGCAAATGACTACAAGATTTTAAGCATAGGGTATTTTTTTTATATTCCCAAATTTGTAGTCATTTTAATATCATTTGCCTCTAAACTAACACTATGAAATAGTGTTAAAGAGCGGTTTATTTCTTCACAATAGATGTTAAATTTATCTGAATAACTTATTGTTTCCAAAGACAGCAATACACATACATTGCAATTGTAACAAATTACATAGTTATCGTTACTGTTTTGTTTTTCCTATTGAAACCTTGTTTTGCACAATCAAAATTTAGCAACTTCATTAAATGCATTGCCTCATGCACCTGTTTGGACTCTGGGTATAATTTTCTTTTCTACAATACATTTTTATTCAAGATGTGCTGAATTTCCCAGGGGCTGTCTAGGGACTTAGAAACATCTGTACCTAACAGTTTGCTTAACCAACAAAAAAGTGTTGAAACCAAAATCAAACTTTAGGGCATCAACTTAACTATTCCTTTTCAAGTATCCTAGATTGATGGAACATATCAGCCCTGATATATCCACCATCACTGTTCAATCTATAGAATACCTAATAAGCAAATCTGACTGCACTCTAATGAAAGTTGTCACTGGGAGTTGTGTGAGGACCATGAAGAGAAAGCAATGCAGAAAATATTTAAAAATATTATTGAAATAGAGTTAGTATGAGGAAAATAGTTAAAATATCAAAAATAATATCACATATTATAAATTAATCTATATAAATACTGTAAATAGACACTAAATTCAAATAGGTAAAGTTTTAATATATTTTTACTTACATCTGTTCAGACTATCAAATACATCATTAAAAATTTAGAGTAATTTGCCAAGTTAGTTGGGTTAATCAATGCTAAGTCACTGTTCATGCAATACATTATAAAGACATACATCAAAATAAATAGTTGTTTTACCAGTGCTTATTGCATTGGCATTGATTCAAGAAGCTTTACTTTAAAATCTCTATTCCACTCAAGCACAAGAAATAAAACTAAAATAAAATAAACCATGAACACATCAAGGATGACAGGCATTGTGCTTGGTATCAGGCTAAAGTAGTAGGCAAACAAACCTGTGCCCTATTCTAATGTGGCTTATACATTACCACTAAGATTATTCAGTTCTTTGGATTTCTTCTAAATCTCTTCAATTATCAAAAATTTTATGATCACATACAAACTTCTCAAGGGCAAGAATTCTATATTCTCCTTTCTTTAAAGCAGTGGTTCTTAACCTTTTTTGAGGTACTGAACCCACCAGTTTCATATGCACATTCACCGAACCCTTTTTTAGTGATAAATAAAATATGATTTTTTTCCCCAAATTTAGTTTGGCCAGTGCAAGACTAGAGTTACTCAACTTGGCATTGCATATCATGCAGATAGGATGCTGACTCCCATCTCGTTCCATGATACATGTGAATCCATGTTGTACATATTCGTCTGACCACTTTCTTTTTTTGCTCGACATATTTAGTATGGATTAAAATATTAAGAAAGAAACCACACAACGTACAACTATGACAGCTGTTGACTACTGCACGCACTAAGTTCCCCGCAGCACTGGTTGGCCAAGCAATGTAACGTGATCCTCTGCAGCAAGTGATGGCCAAGCGGGCATGTCATCATGACTTTACACAAGTGTATCTTTACCTCCATGGCAGAGGCTTCTCCAAACCCCTGAGACTGACTCATTGAACCCATTGGGTTCGATAAAACCCAGGTTAAGAACCACTGCTTTAAAGTCAATATAATGCATTATGTATACAACTTAAGTCCTCAATGAATGCTCTTCACTGGCTGATCCAGACCCAGGATATACACATTGCAAAGGCAGGTTTGTTCAAATATATGAGAACCCATGTATGCAAAGGTAAAGAACAGCTCTTTAAAAATGTTCTGGAGGATTCCAAGATGGTGACAAAGTAGGCAGACGTTCCAACTGCCACCTCCCAGGACCAAATTGAATTACAACTTAATTTAAGAACAATCATCTTAAAAAGCCAACTTTGGAAAAAATGAAGAGGAATCTATAACCAAGGATCACAGAAGAAGTCACTCTGACACTGATAGGAAGGACAGAGATGCAGAAAGGGCTGCCCACTTACAGGAGCGAGTGGCAGCTGAGGATACAGAGAGACTCTCACTGTGGGGACAGTCATCCTCAGAGTTGTGGGTGCTCAGCTTCAGAGCCCCAGACTAGAGCCCCAGAGCCAAGAAGGAGTGCACACACAGCATTTGTAGGTTAAAAGAGCTGGGTTTCTGTCTGTGAGAAAGAGATGAAGATCTCAGAGAAGCAGGCTTTGTCTTAAAGGGACAGCACAGAAAAAGAACCAAAGGAAATGGAAGTACCAACACTACCAAATGCAGAGTATAAAATAATGATTATTTAGAAAGCAATAGGATCTTAGCACTAAAATGTATGGACATAATAATCACCTAAATAAAGAGATAGAAAACATCAAAAAGGACATGAAACGTATAAAAAAGAAGCAGTCATAAATAAAAAATACAATATCAGAAATAAAGACGTCACTAGAAGAAATCAAGAGCAGGCTAGATGAAGCAGAGATCAAATCAGCGATTTAGAGGATAAGATAAACATAAGCACAGAAGTATAGCAGCAAAACAAAAAGAGGCACAAAAAGACTGAGAAAATTCTAAGATATCTCTGTGAAAACATGAAGAGAAACAACATTCACATAGAAGGGCTTCCTGAGGGAGAAGAGAATAAACAAAGTATAGAGAACTTGTTTGAAGAAATCATAGCTGAAAACTTCTCTAAATTGATAAAGAAAAAATTCACACAAGTTTAAAAAAGCACAAAGAGTCCCATTAAAGAGGAACCCAAAGAGGCCTAAACCAAGACACATCAAAATTAAAATGTCAAAGTTAAGAGACAAAGAAAGAATACTAAAAACTGCAAGAAAAAAGCAGCTAATTACCAAAAAGGAGACCCCACTAGAATGACACCCAACTTCTCAACAGAAACACTTGAGGTTAGGAGAGACTGGCAAGATATATTCAAAGTGATGCAAAACAAGAACCTACAACTAAGACTACATTATCCAGCAAGGCTATCTTTTAAAATGGAAGAAGAAATAAAAAGCTTTCCCAGACAAAAACAAAAAACACTCAAGAAATTTATTACAAACAAACCAGTACTGCAAGAAATGTTAAAGGGGCTGCTGTAAAAGGAAAAATTGAGAAAAAAATGATTGTAGATTTAAAGAATAATATGGCAATAAACAACTACATATCAATAATAACCTTAAATGAAAATGGATCAAATGCTTCATTCAAAAGACATAGGGTATATGCATGAATAAGAAAACAGGTCCTGTACATATGCTGTCTACAAGAGACCCACCTCAGAAAAAAAGATACACATAGACTGAAAGTGAAGGGATGGAAAAACGTATTTCATGCAAATGGAAAAGAAAATAAAGCTGGGGTAGCAATACTAATATTTGAAAAAATAGCCTTTAAAACAAAGACTATCAAAAGAGATAAAGAAGGTCATTACATAATGATAAAGGGAGCAATAAAAGAGGAAGATATAACCATTGTAAATATTTATGCTTCTAGAGCCAATTTTGATAGACATAAATGGTGATATCAACAGCAATACTATAATAGTAGGAAATTTTAATACCCCACTATAATGGATAATCCTTCAGACAGAAAATTAACAAAGAAACAACAGCCTTAAAGGAAAACTAGATCAACTGGATTTAATGGAAATCTTCAGAACATTTCACCACAAACCATCAAAATATACATTCTTTTCAAGTGCCCATGATACATTCTCTAGGATAGACCACATATTAGGACACATAACAAGTCTCAATAAATTTAAGAAGATTGAAATCATATTAAGCATCTTCTCTGATCACAATGGCATGAAACTAGAAATCAACTACAATAGAAAAACTCAAATACATCCAAACACTTGGAGGCTAAATAGCATGTTATTAAGTAATGAATGGGTTAACAATGAGATCAAGGAAAAAATAAAAAATTTTCTAGAAACAAATGAAAATGAACATACAACAACCCAGAATTTATGTGACATGGCAAAAGCAGTCTTGAGAGGGAAGTTCATAGCATTACAGGCATACCTTAAGAAGCAAGAAAAGCTCAAATAAACAACTTCACCCTGCATCTAAAAAAACTAGAAAAAGAAAAACAAATAAATCCCAGAGGAAGTAGAAGAATGGAAATAATAAAGATAATAGTGGAAATAAATAACATAGAAGCTAAAAAAGATACAAAAAATCAATGAAACCATGAGCTGGTTCTTTGAAAAGGTAAACAAGATTGATGTACGTTTAACCAGACACATCAAGGACAAAAAAAAAAGAGAGGACTCCAATAAATAAAATTAGAAATAAAGGTGAAAAGTAACAACTGACACCACATAATATGAAGGATTGTAAGAAAATACTATGAAGATCTATATGCCAAAACATTGGACACCCTAGGTGAAAGGGTAAATTCTTAGAAACATACAGTAACCTTCCAAAACTCAATCTGAATCTATCAGAAAAACTAAACAGACTGATTACAGCAAATAAAATTGAAACAGTTACCAAAACAATCTCAGCAAATAAAAGTCCTGGACCAGATGGCTTCACAGACAAATTTTACAAAACACTCAAAAAGAATTAACACCTATTCTTCTCAAGCTATTTCAAAAAATTCAAGAGGAGGGAAAACTCTCAAGCTCCTTTAATGAGGCAAGAATTATCCTCATTCCAAAACCAGATTAAGAAACTACAAAGAAAGAAAAATATAAGCTAATATTCTTGATGAACATAGATGCTAAAATTCTCAACTAAATATTAGCAAACTGAATCCAGCAATACATCACAAAGATCATACATCATGATCAAGTGAGATTTATTCTGGAGAGGCAAGGCTGGTACAATATTTGCAAATCAATAAATGTTACTCATCAGATGAACTAAAGGAAGGATAAAAAAATCATGATTATATTAATAGATGCAGAAAAAGCATTTGATAAAATCCAGTGCCCATTTATGGTCAAAAACTCTCAGCAAAGTGGGACTAAAAGGAACATACTTCAACACACTAAAGGCCTTCTATGACAAACCGACAGCAAACATCATACTCAATGGGCAAAAATTAAAAGCAATCCCCTTAAGATTAGAAACAAGACAGGGATACCCCCTTTCACCATTCTTATTCAACATAATTCTGGAAGTCCTAGCCACAGCAATCAGACAAAAAGAACAAATAAAAGGTATCCAAATTGGAAAAGAAGAAGTAAAACTCTCATTACTTGCTGATGACTCGATACCATAGAAAACCCTAAAGTCTCTATCAAAAGACTACTAGACCTAATATATGAATTTGCGTAGGTGGCAGGATATAAAATTAATATTCAGAAATCAGTGGCATTTTTATACAGCAACATTAAACTGTCTGAAGGAGAAATTAAAGAAACAATCCCCTTTACTATTGCAATGAAATAAAGTAAAGTACCTAGGAGTAAATTTAACTAAGGAAGTAAAAGACTTGTATTCAGAAAATTACAAGATATTAAAAAAAATATCAAAGCAGATACAAACAGGTGGAAGCATATATCGTGTTCCTGAATAAAAAGAATAAATGTTATTAAAACATCTATGTTACCCTGAGCAATCTATAAATTCAAAGCAATTCCCATTAAAATACCAATGGCATATTTCAAAGATATGGAACAAATATTCCATAAATTTATATGGATACAAAAAAGAACATGAATAGTTTCAGAAATCTTAAAAATGTAGAATAAAGTGGAAGGTATCATACTTTCTGATATCAAGTTATACTACAAGGCCACTGTAATCAAAACAGCTTGGTATTGGCATAAGAACAGGTAGACACAGTAGAACGGAACAGAGAACCCAGAAATAAACCCACACCTTTATGGTCAATTGACATTTGACACAGGAGGTAAGAGCATACAATGGAATAAAGACAGTCTCTTTAATAAATGGTGTTGGGAAAATTGCACAGGTACATGCAAAAAAATAAAACTAGACTGCCAACTTACACCATTCACAAAAATAAACTCAAAGTTGATAAAAGACTTAAATGTAAGTCATGAAACCATAAACATTTTGGAAGAAAACATAGCCAGTAAACTCTCCAATATCTCTCATAGCAATAGTTTTGCTGATTTATCTCCATGGGCGAGTGAAATAAAGGACAAAATAAACAAATGGACTGCATCAAATTGAAAAGCTTTTGCACAGCAAAAGACACCATTAACAAAATAAAAAGACAGCCCACACAATGGGAGAACATATTCGCTAATATGTCTGATAAGGAGTTAATAACCAAAATTTATAAAGAACTTTTAAAACTCAGCACCGGGAAGGCAAACAATCCAATTAAAAAATGGGTAAGAGAACTGAATAGACACATCTCCAAAAAAGACATACAGATAGGCAATGAAGAAATGTTTAACATCACTAATTATCAGAAAAATGCACATTAAAACCACAATGAGATATCACATCACACCTGTAAGAAAGGCGTTCATTAACAAATCAACACACATTAAGTGCTGGTCGGGGTGTGGAGAAAAGGAAACCCTCCTTTACTGCTAGTGGAATGCACACTTGTGCATCTACTGTGGGTAACAGTATGGAGTTTCCTCAGAAAATTAAAAATGGATCTACCTTTCAACCCAGTTATCCTACTTTTAGGAATATATCCTAAAGATACAAAATCACTGATTCAAAAGAAGATATGCACCCCCCATGTTTATTGCAGCATTGTTTATAATAGCCAAGATCTGGAAACAGCCCAAATGTCTGTCAGTGGATGTGTGAATTAAAAGGCTATAGTATATATACATAGTGGAATACTATGCAGCCATGAAAAAAGGAAATTTCACCTTTTGCATGACATGGATGGACCTGAAGATTATTATGCTAAGTGAAATAAGCCAAGCAGAGAAAGACAAATATCATATGATCTCACTTGTATGTGGAATCTAATGAACAAAGTGAACTGAGGAATGAAATAGAGGCAGAGGCGGCATCAGAGGGAGCAGAGGGACAGCTGTCAGAGGGAAGGGGGATGAGGGTGATGGGATCAGAGAAGCTGAGGTGATTAGTTAATTTATATGTACATAACACATAGATACAGACAACAAGCCAGCAAACCCCAAAGGGAAGAGGGGAGGGAGTTGGGGGTGCTAAGCAGAGCTAGCACCACTGCTCAGACTCCTTGGCACCAAAGCCAAAAATATTTCTAAGTCCCCCAATCACCACGCCATGGGACACTCTCACATTCTCCTCATAAGAAGTGATAATCTGAGTGGGTCAGGGTCCATCTCCTGGTAGGCAGTCAGCAGGGTAATATAAACTGTGCCCTGGCTCAAATACACTCTCCTCAGGTGCAAAAGACTCAAGAAACTGTTCATGTGATGACCCAGTGCCCAGGAGTTCTTCCTGCACTAATGCTGACCTAATACTGCTCAAGTAAATAGGCAATATTAGCTCAGAGATTTCTGCATTAAACACCTCCATGAGACATTTGAAGCAATTGTGGTGGTGGTGGGGTGGTGTTTCCCTGTTCATCTTTGTATTGAGCCTAGTGCAGTGCCTGAAATTTAGTGGATTCTCACTAGATGTTGCTGAATGAGAAAATTACAAATGAAAGCATACCTGTTTTTCATCTTCCAAATTTCAAAGTGTTATTGCCTGCCAATAACAACAGTGTGCATTCATAAGCATTTATGAAATTGCATCATATTACAAATGTGCAGTTTTAACACCAGTGAATTTCCTCCATCCCAACTTGCAGGGAATAAAATACCAGTGTGTTTTCACTGCCTTTCTGCATATGTGGTAGTAAAATATTCACGACTGAGAGAATTATGCAGTATGTTTTCAACAGCAGCTTTTGAAAGCCACTTTTTCCATTAAAACTGTCGGTTTGGTAATACAGCCATGATTTCAAAGCAAAGGAGCATTATGGCACAAATCAAAGATAGATTACATATTTTATGTTTACATATTCTTAGGACCTTCATAGTGTAAAGTTGTTGGATTTTTCTTAGACTTTATGTAAGTCTTATCCATTTTGAAATTGGAATGTATCACCTTTATTATGAACCAGATAAAACCTGTGTATAATATATGTAGTATTGCTAGGTATTATACCTACTCTATTCACTAGCAGCTGCAAGGGGAAAAAGTGTCAGTGAGAACTGTAAAAGCCTTTTCCTGATACTTAACTTTTAGTTATTGAACTCCTGTTTTTTTTTTATCATTCTTATATTCTGGCAAAATATGTAGATATCCCCAAAATGTCTATGATTACAACTAACTGCCGGTCAGATAACAAAGGTAACAAAGAAATTTATAGCCAAATTTAAAAGTGAGAGGAAGCCCTGATACTATTTTTTTAATTAGGAGAAAATACATTAGTATTTTTGACAATTAGTTGCAATTGAAAACTATTACTGGGGTTGTAGTATAAAGGAAAATTTGCTTGGCAATAAGACAGCCTGTATCTTAATTACAGGTTGCAATGCACACTTGGGCATGCTCAGTTTGCAGGGGAAAAAAGAAAAGAAACTAAATCACTTAACAATATTTGTCCATAAGTGGTGAGATTCTTCAACAACACATGAAAGTGACAAGATGATAGCCTGTTTAAATACAGTTAGATAATATGCTTCAGAGATTTCTATCTTTAGCATTATGGTGGCAAATAGTGCTGAATAAATTAAACTAATATTAGAACAGTCTTGCAGTCTTCTATTCAGATTTGATGAGAACTGTTTTATTTAAGCATCTCTCTGGTCACCAAGACTCTATAAGAGAAAAAATTGAACTAAAACAAAATGAAAGCAATGTGGTATCATGATTAAGAATGTGGAATAAATTGATGGTTGCCAGATGGGAAGGGGCATAAAGGATGGGTGAAAAAGGGAAGGGTTTAAGATGTACAAATTGCCAGATATAAAAATGGTTATGGGGCTATAAAGTACAATGTAGGAAATATAGTCAATAATACTGTAATAATTATGTATGCCATATGGGTACTGGACTTATCGGGGTGATCACTTTATAAGGTATATAAAAGTCTAATCATTATTTTGTATATATGAAACTGATATAAGTTGTATGTCAACTGTCATTTTTATAAAATTTTAATTGGAGAAAAAGTAATAATATGGGTTCTGGAACAGCCTGAGTTTATACCCTGGCTCTGCCATTTACTAGTTTCTTCAAAAGCCACTTAGTCCCTCTGTACTTTGCTTTCCGAATCTGACTAACCCAAAGCCATTCCTAACACCTTTACCCATAGAAAGTGAAAGAACCAACAACGTGCTTACAGAATATGGTGTCATTCTGACTAGTCAGATAATGAATAGTCTGGGGGGAGTTCCTAGTGAGGCAGCATTTGCTTTCTTGTAAAAAGGACCGTGGTAGCTGGCTCTACCCATTCTTCTATCTTCTTTCTTTGAACACAGAAATGTCTTAGATTGTGGCAACCATCTTACAACTTGAAGGAAAGGTCAGGATAATACCAGAGACAGTGGTCCTGACATTTTAAGCCACAAAATAAACATACATAACTGCTGACCACCAAACTTCTATTTATATACAACAAACACCAATTTAAAGTTATTGTAAATTAAGCTGTCAGTTCACTTGCAACTGCAAGCATTTCTAACTGATGCTATGGGATTAGTCATAGTACCTATTCCATAGAGTTGTTTGTAGAGATTAAATAACTCACATAAAGCACTTAACACAAGACCAGCAAATAGAGATAACTGAGTAAACTGTTATTAGCTAGTAGTGATACTGGTAGTAATAACAGCACTAGTATCATCATCATCATCATCATTATTTTAAAACCTAGTAAAAATATATATATATATACCTCTCACACGGTACCACTAAGTGTGCTGCCTTTGGAGTCATTCTGGGTAAAGGATACTGAAGGATTCAAGCATGCTTCAGGTTTAATTTTCCCAGAAGAGAATCTAGAACCTGAAAGAACTAATGTGATTGTGAAAGGGGCATTGTCTACGATCATGGGTTATCTATCTCAAGCATTGAGAAATTTGAGTCAGAACTAAAATTTATTGTAAAAAAACTAAAAGAAGGTAAGGCAGAGCATATGCAATTTGGAGTTACAAGAAATATAGTTTATATAAAAAAAGAAGTAAAAGATTAAGAGAGCAAAATGTATATATTAAGAATAAGGCTAATTCAATGTAGTAGTCATATATCTAGCAAAAAATGATGTAATTTATTATTTTACTTTTAAAAACTGTATTTTAGAAAATTATTTAAGAATTTCTAATTTAAAAGAAGTTTATTGTTCCGGCCTATTGGCTCAGTGGTAGAGCATTGGCCTGGCATGTGGCAGTCCCAGGTTCAATTCCCAGTCAGGGCACACAGGAGAAGCAACCATCTGCTTCTCCAACCTTCCTCTCTTGCTTCTCTCTCTCTCTCTTTCCCTCTCTCCTTCTTTACTACATCCATGGCTTAAATGGTTTGAACAATTTGGCCCCAGGTGCTGAGGATGGTTCCATGGCCTTGCCTCAAGTGCTAAAATAGCTTGGTTGCTGAGCAACAGAGCAGAAGTCCCACATGGGCAGAGCATCTCCCTGTAGTGGGTGAATCCCAGTTGGGGCACATACAGGAGTCTGTCTCTGCCTCCCTACCTCCCACCTTTCAATCTAAAAAATAATAATTAAATAAATAAATAAAATGAGTTTATCTTCCTCTCACTTTATCCTTAAAAGAAGACAAAGATTGATTCTTCACAACCACAAGTGTAGTTTATATTCACCGTCAAAAGTACCCTGCCAGTTTTACTTTGTTAAATACAGAGCAAAAATCACTTTCTAATTGTCACCAAATAACCATATGGAAAACTCCAGAATATCAAATAAAAATAATTAATGAGAAATATGTAGCATTTTGTTTTACAGAGGTGGTTCATTTCAGAATAAGAGATCTTGCTGCTCTGATATTCTTCACTGTGCATATTTACAAGACTATGCTTAGGCTCCTGCTATCAGTGTAGGCAGATGAAGTGGAAGGCAACTGCCGCTAGGCAGCGGAGGAGAAAAAATGGCTGATGCAAACCTGTACTGGCTCTGCCCACACAGTCACAGAGTGACAGCCGCCATTTCCAATGCCCCGTACTGCTCTTTGGCAGCATTCTAGATCCAGGTTCATTCCAAATGCTTACAGTCACTCAAGCTGATAATGTGCAGTGTGCAATAAACAATATTATGTAGTTCCTCAATGTCCATTGGCCTTTCTGAAGCAGAGCAGATCTATTTCTTATCTTCTAGGCAAACAGTGTACAATTCAAAGCTCTGTGCCACATTGGCCATGAGAGCTGCCCCAGCCTGCTGGCAGCACAGCTATTGCAAACAGAGTGCCCTTTCTCCTTTCTTCTTATTCATGGTGGTATAAGGATGAATTGTTAGCTTTAACTTTGACCTTCCTGGCATTAGTCCATTTGTATCACCACCCTGGTATTATTTAAACACAGTGTGCTTCATATTTATGAGCTTACAAAATTTCTGGTCTCCTGCGCCTGCCATTCTTAAGAGCCATCAAGGGAAAAGGGTGTGACCATAAAAGCTAGTGTATAACAAACCTCATTCAAATGCAGGCAGTGTGTTGGGAATCTTAATTCTATTAAAGCATGGACAATGAATGTATTTGTGTTAGTTACTTTCCCACTTTGAGGTTAAACAAACCAGTGAATGGGACTCCGGGTGGCAGCAGAATGAGATACTGCATTGGATGACGCAGGCAGGCAAATGCCAGGGAGCATTTTTAAAAACAACAAATCTCTTTCCTGCCTTCCCATGACTTTTCAGCAATTTGGATTCTGTAAATGAAAATGAACAGCTCCAGTCCTCTAATATCTTCATTCAACACTTTGGTTCCTAAGGTCATGTGATGTATTTATCTCTATGGCTGCTTATAAGAAAATGTGCCCCATTCAAAAAGAGTCTGAATTTAACTATAGTAAATGAGTTCTGTCTACTCTTAAACTGATATCCTTTTCTGAATAAAGTTCTAATTTGTAATAATTGCCAGACTGAATGACTTGCTGGAAACCTCCTACTAATGCCACCACAAGACTTGTTTTCTACCAACATGATTACTGAATACACCTGTGTTTCAAACACCACACACACACACACACACACACACACACACACACACACACACACGTGCCACACATTTAATGATAGTGTAGCACTCCCATGTCATTAATAAGTATCATGTACCACCTGCCCAAAACTTTCACTTCACACGCATTTACTGAACATACCTGAAATCTAGCATGATTTTAAAGTAAAATTGAAAGAATATAAACTCAACCTGCTAGTTTTACTGGGGATGAATCTCTTCAAGTAAAAGATGTGGTATAGGACATGGGCATTAGAAACTTGGGTAGCATCTTCTTATCATACTCCATCACTCAATTAGCAATATCCTGCACTGTGGGCCTGAAGCTGTGCCAATCACAAATATAAAAAGCACTGAGAATTAACCCTTCCAAGTCAGGCAAGTTTTGACTGATCAGATTGAATACAGACAAAAACAATAAGAATAAAGAAGTTAAGCATGATGTAGTGTAACAAGGCTCTAGGTGGGTCCAGATTTTCACAGGCCCTCAAGTCCAGTAGGACTCACTATAAAATAGTCTACCCATTGTTTAAAGAACCTTTCATCCACACAAATTGAAACTCATTCTGTTATTAAAACCTCAGTAGAGAAAAAGAATATAATAAAAATAATTCTGACAGCTTAACTGTACTATTTCTAATTTCAAATAAAATTCATCACAATTCTTTTAAGAATCTTGACTCTCACTGGTACTTAATTAATTGGCATTCAATAAATATTTATGCTGTTACTGGTGTTTCAAAAAGTTAACTAGTTATCAAAGTTAATAAAGTATGTCTTCTCAGGAAAGAAAAATTGGCTTTTTAAGTATTGCCAGGGTTCAAGTCAAGTTTTTGTCCTTCAAATTTGCTAATTACTTACAATATCATAAAGGCACAGAGAAAATATCAATTGATTTTCATCTTTAGGTGATCTCATGGGAATCTGCCACTTGTTTTTATCAATAAAAAATAAACAAAACAATATTGAAAAAGAACAAAGTTGGAGCTGTCACTCTACCTGATGTCAAACTATATCACAAAGTTATAGTGATCAAAACAACATGATACTGACATAAAAATGAACACATAGATCAATGGAACAGAATAAAGATCCCATAAATAAACCTATACCTATTTGGTGAAATAGTCTGTTATAAAGGAAGTTTAAAAATGGTGCAGTGGATAGAGCGTCGGAATGGGATGTGGAAAACCCAGGTTCGAGACCCCAAGGTCGCTAGCTTGAGAACGGGCCCATCTGGATTGAGCAAAAGCTCGCCAGCTTGGACCCAAGGTCGCTGGCTCCAGCAAGGGGTGGCTTGGTCTGCTGAAGGCCTGCAGTCAAGGCACATGTGAGAGAGCAATCAATATACAACTATGGTGTCACAATGGCAACAAAAAACTAATGATTGATGGTTCTCATCTCTCTCCGTTCCTGTCTGTGTGTCCCTATCTATCCCTCTCTCTGACTCTCTCTCTGTCCCTGTAAAAATAAAAAAATGAAAAATGGGCAGAGGAGCTGACTAGACATTTCTCTGAAGAGGATATTCTGATGGCAAATAGACATAAAAGAATGATTAGCATCCCTAATCATCAGGAACACAAATTAAAACCACAATGACATATCATCTCACACTTGTCAGAATGGCTATCATCAATTAATCCACAAACAAGTGTTGGCTAAGATGTGGATAAAAGGGAACCCTTGTGCCCTGTTAGTGGGATTGTAAATTGGTGCAGCCATCTTGTAAAACAGTGCTGTACTAAGTTTTCTTTAAAAATTAAAATAGTGCTATGATATGATCCAGAAATTTTATCTCTGAGTATTTATCCAAAGAAATCCAGAACACCGACTTAAGAAAAATATGTGCACCCTGAAGTTTATTGCAACATTATTTATAACAGCAAAAGTACTTACAACAGCTAAGTACCCATGAATAGATGATTAGATAAAGAAGATGTAGTATATATATACAATTGAATATTACTCAGCAATAAGAAAAAAAGAAATACTAACATTTCCAGTAACATGAATGGACCTATAGAATATGCTAAATGAAAGAAGTCCCAGAAAGACAAATATCATCTGTTTTCATTTATATGTGAATAAAAAAATAGAAACAAACTTATAGATACACAGAACAGGCTGATAATTGTCAAATGGAATAGGGCTAGAAGGATGGGTATAAAAGGTAAAAGAGATTAAGGAATAGAAGTTGCCAATTATAAAAATAGCTCTGAAGACATAAAGTACAGCATAAGAAATATAGTCAATAATATTGTAATAACTATGTATGGTATCAGATGTGTATTAGATTTATCAGGGAGATTACTTAGTAATGTAATAAATAAAATATAAAAATGTCTAATCACTATCTATGTTGTACACCTAAAACTAACATTTTATTTCAACTATAATCAAAATAGAAATTTAGAAGTACTATTCAATTTAAAAAATGTTTAAAGACTTAGAAAAACACTATTTTCTCAATGTACCTAAGAAAAACAAGAAATATAAAGGAAGACAAGAAAACAGACCAAAGATATGAAAATACATCTCTGAAAAAATGGTAATACCTTAATTTCATATTAGACCTCAGGGTTCCTAGTATTTTCTTATTTTTTCCATTTCTAACAACTATGGCTATAGAATGTTTGCTATCAGATCTATACAGATACAATGTAATGAGCTAACTGACAATTTGAAATTACAAATAGTGATTCCGGCTCAAAAATTATCTAGGAGGTCCCTGATGATTAAGGTTAAGTGAAAGTTTGGCATTTGATTAAGTCATTTTTCATAAAGTAGAAATATATTTAGCAATACACTCCATCAGGATTGAGAATAAAATAACCTAAGTTAACATAATATTTCTTAAGTGAATGGAGATCAGATCTACAGAGGCAAGTGACAAGAGCTGTATAACTCTTATTCCCGTCATACCTTTGTCTGAAATACATTGTTGATTTATGCATCACATATTGGTGGTAGAAAACCCTCTCAGAAGTTTAGAGTGAAAATATCTAAGTCCTCTGGCTTCTGACCTTGTCCAGTCACGGTAGGCCACAGACTTTTACAGAAATGCTAAAAAAAATATAAGTTTATATTTGTAGAATGGTGGAACTTACACAAACAAAAACATTTAAAACAAATTTAAAGTAAAACAGTTTATCTACATCTTATAAAACCCAAAAAGCATCAAATACTTTTCTATATTTCTACTTCCCATCAATCAAAATTTCATATGATGTTCTGTTATTGGCTAGTTTCTACTTGCCAGTTTTATCAAAATTTGAAGCCTAATAGCACATATCTGTGAGTGAAGAAAAGTCAGATACAAATGCATTCCATGTCCCTGTTGTAGTTAGAAAAATAAATTTTAATTTTAAGGTCCCTACATTTGGGATTGTGTTTAGGCATCTCCTTTCTTGATAAGTAACATTAAAAGCATGCACATTTAAAGACCTAACAATTTTTTATTGTGATAGAAACCCTAATGAATAGAATCTTCTTACATAGAACTTACATAGAAAATATGCAGAGCATGAACAGTGGCTATGGAATTTTTGTTTTTTCAACCAAGTCAACCAACAAAGGAAGGCCTGTACTCATCAAAGTGAGAAAGTATTTGGGTCCCAGTTCCTACTTGGCCTTTGACCTCAACTGTGACTGACAAGTGCAATGGTGATTTGGGAATACGAGCAGACACCTGTCCACTGAGGAATGGACTGGAGCCAACAGCTCATTACACAGAAAACTACTAAACAGCCATTGTAGAACAATGACTTTTCATCACCTGGGTCAGATACAAACCAATAATCTAGAGGTGAAAGGCTGTCCATCAAATTCCAGCTCCCACTTCCCAGGTCCATTCAATTCCATCTATTCAATTTTAAGGACTCTCCTCTATAGGTTTGTGCAAAAGGGGCCATGTGACTCAATAGAGTTCAGACTGTTATTATTTATGAGATGAACTAAAAGGATTATAGATTCTATCACAATTAAGTTTTCCCCTAATGAATTTGCAGGCTTTAAATAATCTTCTCAAAGTGCACATCACTTTTCTTTTCTCCTCAGATGCTCTTGAGAGAAGGCACACTGGGTGATCTCAATGCTGGTTACTCTCAGCCCTGAAGTGGATTTGACATGTAGATGAGGCTGTTAAGCCCAAGACTGAAGTCCACACTAGTTGCAGTGTTCCTGATGTGTGAGCACATATTTATAAATTAGCAGCCCAAGTATTTAATTTTCATGCAAGTACTATGTGTTTACTAAAGATTAGCATTTTAATTAGTCTATATATTTTTTCTCAGACAGTTGGCAAGAATAGTATTTGTGCATACCTGACTAAGAGAATGCAATGGGGAAAAAAAGGGTTGTACATTTTTATTCAAAAATCCTAATTAGCTAGTCATTCTTGTAGCATGAAAGAAAATGGAATGAAGTACAAGTTAAGTAACCACTAAGATTTTGTATGGTTGGTTTAGTTTTGTTTCTTATTTGAATTTATTTATTGATTATTTTTGGTGTGTTTTTTTTCTCAATTATAGCTCTCTGAAAAGAGTTTAGCAAAAGTCTCTTCTCTCCGATCTCTTTGTATTGTTGATTTAAGTTATGCTTAGAATATTAAACATTTAGTCTCCTCCATTTTAAGTTCTGATAGTGTAATGTTATAAAGTGGCTTTAATTTAGCTAATTTCTAATAAGCTTTAAGAGAAAATGATGAGGACAACTCAGCTTTGTTTAAAGGCTTTCTGTTGCAGTTGGGCAAAATCTTTATTGTGGAACATTTTTAATGGAAACTCCTGAAAAATGTAAAAGTTGCTAATAATACGACACAAGAAGCCCAAAAGAAACAGAGGGGCTTCACCTAGAAATGTCTACACTGATGGTCACTACCAGAAATTTAGTCACTTGAGATTCTTTCTAAGGTCGTTTCACAGCCAAATACAGCAATTCAGAGGTCAGATGTCATCATCCTGGTACTCCAGCAAATCAAATCGCACTGGGAGTTCATTTTCTCCCTTGTTACTTGGTCATTAAAATAGAGGCCTTCTTTAAAATTTTTCTACTTTTTTTCTAGGTACAACTTTTTCTTCTATTTCTTACTTATAGTTTTTTGTTTGTTTGTTTAATAATATTTCCTACTTTAACATATAGGCTTGTTCTGATATTACTCCCCCGTGTGATATTTGTGCTTGTTTTGTAAATTTTCTCTTGCAAAATAACATGTTTGGGAAGCATTATTTTATGCTTACAACTAATTTATTTCAACTGGTGTACAAGTTATGCATTAAATACCACTGCATAGAAAAAGTCTGAGATTTAAAAATATGTATATTTAAATCTATAAAACATAAGTTTAGATTTGCATTATCTTTTTCTATGCAATGGTTAATTTGAAGAAAGAAAGAGTATTTTAAAAATTAGCACCACAGAGATGAGCATGGTAGTAGTCTATGTTATAAATGTCATGTAAATTCTTAAAATGCATAATGGAATCTGATCATCTTCATTGGCATAGTTGTGACTAGCTGTCACATACATATATGTTATGGTGTTATATATAACCATGTGGTATTATTATAATATGTAACATGACATTTGATAGACATTAAATGGCTGTCTGAAGAGAAGAGGTCAAGGAGACAAGAGGCATCAAATTTTGATGTAAAATAAAACAAAACAAATGAAAGAGCAAATGATTAAGAAGAAAATAGTTATAATTAATACTTTTCTTTCTTAGAATCACTCAGAAAACAAAGCTTTTAAATTTGGAGTACTTCAGCTTTAAGTTTAAAAATATAAGTGTCTGTTGGTAATTTCAACCTTATTATAAAGACCCCAAGTACTTTATAAATAAGGAGGTACAATGACTCCTCATTTTTAACACTGATGGAAGATAAGCTTTTCCACACAACTAAAACATAATATCAAAATTGTTTTTGTTGACTTCAACTCTTTTGGGGTAACTCCTTCTGAAATGCACTTCATATTTCCTTGTTCTTTCAAACTGATTATTTGATGTGTAACCATCACATTATTGATGACTTGGAGTCATCATAATAAATATCAATTATTATGTAGTAAGACTCTTATTGGCCACTAATTTTGAGCTTGTTTGCTCTGAAATCCAAATAGCTATGTTTTTATATTTTATACCTATTTTATATTTATTTATTTATGTTGTCTCTTTGGGCTTCCAGCTTTCCCTACTTATTGCTATCAATATTCCTGTGTCCATTTTCAGTAGTCACTTTAATATTCTAATTTCAAATTATAATTGGCTAGAAAACTAATAACTGACTTTGAAATTATGTGAGGTAATGAGGCATTCTTCTTATCTTCAATATGTAAAATATAGTGCAAAGATATCTTGGCATCTGTGTTTGCATCTCAAAAATTTCTTTGCCTTCCCTCATGAGTTTCAGTGAATGAATGAATAACCTCTAGATAAAGGAGATGTTCCTGTATTCAAACCTCTGAGTCTATAGGTTAAAAAGAGGTAGGAAGTTAAATTCAATGCACTGTATTCTGACCACTTGATCTGGTCAGTTTTAATTCCCAAAGAGTTAACCACATCATGATCTTTTATTTCCTGCTACGTTTATAAACACTCATTGCTTAAGAACAGAATCCTATCTTAATATTAAGAAATATGTCCAGCCCTTAATCTGTTGCTGGACACTTTGGGACCTAAACTAAGAAAATGTAAAAGACATAACCAATGACAAAGCACTGTATGTTCAAGCAGTTTGCACCTGCATATGGTATTAGAATAGTAATAGCTACATAGCTTAAACGTTTTGAACTGTTTCTGCAAATGAATATCAAAGTGCCAGGGACTCAAAACTAAACTTGTATCAGACAGCACTAGGCACTATGTGGTCTGTAAAACAGAGCATAATTATTTCTTTAAGCACAAATAATTTTTCATGTAAGATGACCAAGAGTAATTCACATCATTCTATACAATGAAGTGCTTATCCAGAGATAAAGAAATGTGCTAAATTTACATAAGAAACAAAATGAATAAGTGTTTGTTAATCCAGAAATAGCTAAGTGCCCTATGTAATACCACTTCCTTGCCAGGCTAATTATTTGTCATGTTTCTGACTCAGTTTCCTCTTTGTATGTGGAGTTGGGGTTATTTAGAAAGGGATAATGCTGGTGTTTTCTATTTCTCATGACTGAGCAGTTAATGACAGATTTGAAAAATGTGAATTTGTTATATCAAATATTATATTCAAAGGAATTTAAGAACTTATGAGCAGTGTAGTAATGATTAAAATCAGTATAAAGGAAGTTATCTATGAATAAAATATAGTTTGATGCAGAGGCATGCCGGATGTAAATATTTCACTGCTTTAGAGCATTTTCTTGCATAAAATTTTAATTGTGAATTTTACAAAAGTTACTCTGCACAGAAAATATGTACTAAAAACTATTGACAAAAATTTGAAATGAATTCCAGTAAGAGTCGCAATAATTATGAATGTGAGGGCAATAAAATATTTTGTAAGTAAAACTCTTAAGCATGCCTCCAAAACCTTAATGAAACTTCAAAAATGGGTTCAATAATATTAACAATTAAAAAGAATCTGTTTCCATAAAAATAAGGTGATTGAGGTTCTGTTTCCTCCAGGAACACATTAATTCTTCCTCTGCATATTCCATGAAAGTCTGCATGCCTCTGAACACTAGCTCCTGTTCATCTTTGGGTCTCAAAATAGGTACCTCTCCCTCAGGAAACCTTCCCTAGAGTGCTTCTCTGAAAATAGCTTGCATTTCTACTACAGTATTTCTCACATCTTATGGCATTTGCCTCCTTCTTTCCTCCAATAGACTATAGAAGTTCCAGAAAGGCTGAATTCTTGTCAGTCTTGTTTTCAGTGTCAAAAAAAAAATATTTATTGAATTAATAAACAATAGGCCCTGTGTTAAGAAATGGGGGTGCAAGAATACTACCCTAAGCTCTGCCTCTAACCTCAATAAACTTGCAGTCCAATGAAAGGGGACCACACTCAAGCAAACAATGATAAGTGTAACAGGCAGAACAGAATCTCTTAGGAGACTTCTGTACAAAGGAAGAACTGAGAGCCAACTGGCAAGTCTCAGAACCCATTTGAACTATTTTGTTATAATAGAACTCTAAGAAATTTTAAGTTGAAAATGATAAATATCAAGATAAATATTTTAGAAAAAAGTTCCATAAAAAATTGATGTATAGAGAAACTGAAAGAGATGTTTTAGAACTACATTTTTAAACTGGGTTTCTCAAGAGCATACTGGTAGAATGCTAATAACTATTTAGTACAGAAAAGTAAAAAAGAGTTCCAGACACAAATATCTTTGGGAAAATATCCCATGTTTACCCCAACAGGGGACTTCACAGGGCTCATTAGATTATTTCAGGCTCCAAGTAACCCTAAAGAAAAGAATCTTGCTAAAATTTGGCTAAGCCAGGTTTCCCAAACTCATTTCATCAGGGAACCCTTATTTCTCAGAGCACTACTGCCCTCTCAGTGTTGCTTTCTCCATCAACAATGTCATGTAAATTATTTTATAATAGTACTATATAATATTTCATAATATGCATAGAGCATTAGTGAGAATCATCTCAGAAACAATAGCTAATGATAATCAGATCTAATTAAATGCTCACTTCCCCATACACTTATAAAAGAAAGGGTTAATTATATATAAATTTATATATATAGTAGTATATAGTTCCCTATATAAAAAACACAAAAGGATTCAGCATTTACCAAAGCTGATGTGGAATACATATCCCCCACTTAATTTTCATCTCTACTAGAAATAATGGCGGCACATGCTCTGACTTCCTGTGGACCCTGAGTGAGCCCCTCATCTTCCGATCTCTTTGAGAAATGGAGGGCTGACCTGGACAGGCTCTGAATCCTCTGGCCCCACCACCATCCCACATTAATGCTCTAATACACGTCTTCCTTTTACACAGCCAATTTTCATAATTGAATATATGCTGTTAATTTTTGTTTCTTTTTATTCTAATCACCCCTTCAATATTAACAAAAGTCTTTGGTGGATAGAAATGTTTAAAAAGAGCTTTGGATCTTAATTGATTACCTGCCCCTGTGTAATAGGTATGTTCCTAGTGGGCTGCTATTTCTGCCCATGGAGGGAAACTTTTTGTATTTCTAAGAGTGGGCCAAACTACTGAACATTTTTAGTTCCACTTCATTTTAGTTCTGGAAAACCTGTATTTGTTCCATCACAGACTTCAAAAGTATATTACACAATGCATTCCTAAATTAAGATATAAATTGAGCATTTAATCATGTTTGCACAGAAAATCAGGAACATGTCTGCAGCTGATAGGAAAATTTTAAATAGTCCTTTAAATATAGGTTTCTCACCATCCTAAAGACAGCAGTTAGTTCCTCAGAATTATCACACGGTTTTTCAGAAGACATCAGGAGATTATATTAAATAACAAAAAAGATATGGGGCTATAACAATCTCAAAAGCTGAGAACATAGTGAAGACTTCAGAGAGCCAAAACAAAGTTAGGAGAGGCAGAGCATACCAGTTGGCAGAGGGTAATTAACTGAATGAGCAGAAGAACAGTTCTCTCTATCCACTCGACCGACAGTCAGTGTGACGAACTCATGGTTAGGCAATTTGAAGGATTCTTGAATATTTATATATTATGAGTCCCAAAGGTGGAAAAGTTTGCGTTAGAGCATTTGAGGGCCATAAAAGAGCATTACAGTGTGTTGCATTCCCGGGAAGGCAAAGCAGGTAAGCTTCCATATGACCTCATTTTGTTGTTGAGTTTCATGCTTGAAAGAAGAAATAAAATTTTGATTCTGGTCCATAAATCCAAAATAGTTTTTCAAGGTTTGAAAATGTTACACTTTTTGAATTACAACAGCGCCCTGCTTTGGCAATGAAAGGCATTCATGACTGCTATCAAGGTAAGATAAAAACAGATTGTAAAACCTCATTTCTTTAGCTTGTGTCATTCAAAGTTTGCTGCAGAGAGCTGGGTTTTATTATGTGTTCGTTAGTTCTAGGACTATTGGGCATGCCTTTTATGTTAATGAATCCCTTGCTTTACCTTAAGTTATTAAAGGTGAGAAAACCTCTGCAGCCTGGCTAACCCTCACTATAACTGAAATAATCTGCATCCTAATAATGACCTTTTTAAAAAGTAGCATTGTTCAAGAGTTTGAATTCTTCCACACTTGTCATATTCAGGAATAATGTGGTTATAAAGAAAGCCTCGAGTTCTAATTCTAAAAAAAAAAAAAAGAAGAAAAGTTTTAAGGGTAAATCATAGTCTTTGCTAAAATTTTGCACTCTAAGAAGATTAGAGGTAAACTAAACCCACTTTTGTGGGGAGTATCATATGAGAGGCAAAAATCCCAAACAAAAGTCTAGTAAGAATAGGTCACAGCCAAGAGAGGAAGAAAAGCTTTGCAGGGTTGAGTGTAAGAACAGGCAGGAAACATGCCTGCCATAAAGGGCATTTGCAATGAAGGGCTTTTGCACAGGACCCAGTAGACTGGCCCTGGGACAAAGATGAATGGTGGTAGAAATTCCTTGGTGAGTTTATCTTAGAGGTTTGAAAGTTGCAAATCATAAAGAAACTGAATGTGATGAAACTATTAAAATTAGACATGAGCTATCAAACTCTAAATGTCATGTGGTAGACTCCATAGTCTTGGAAAATTGTAGGCCAAGATTACTAATATCCTAGTGATACACAGAGAGTTTGGTATGTATTTTTAAATAGTCTGAATACAATGAAGAAAGTTAGAAACTATAGAGAAAACAAGAGACCGACAGGTCAGAGAGCACAGTTTATCAACAGAGGCTCTTGACATTCTTTGTTGCCATCTCAGTCACCTGGAAAGCTTCCAATGCTCATGCAAGCCCAATCCCCCCAAATGTGAACTTTAGACCCAGATTGGGGACCCAAGCATCCCTACTTTTTAAATTCTCCTAAGTGATTCTAAAGTGCTGCTGGGACTGAGAATCTCTGGTTGACTGCTGGAGGGTTTTTGAAATGGAAATATCACTTCAGAAATAAACACATGGCAGTGGTTGCCCTAAATATTTAGAGTCAGAATTAGCTACCTTTCTAGCCATTTCTTTGTGCACTCCTTACTCTTAATAACCATTCTTCCCACTATTCTCCAAACACACAGAGATCTTACATCCATCCATCTTTCTTTCTTTCTTTTTAGCAAGGGACAGGGATGGACAGACAGAAAGGGAGAGAGATGAGAAACATCATTCTTTGTTGCAGCTCCTTAGTTGTTCACTGATTGCGTTCTCATCTGTGCCTTGACTGGAGGGCTACAGCAGAGCGAGTGACCCCTTGCTCAAACCAGCAACCTTGGGGTCATGTCTATGATCCTACGCTCAAGCAGGATGAGCCTGCGCTCAAGCCAGTGGCCTTGAGGTTTTGAACCTGGGTCCTCAGCATCCTAGGCCGTTTTGCTACCCATTGCACCATGGCCTGGTCAGGCTTTCTTGCTTGCTTGCTTGCTTGCTTTCTATTATTTTCTTCCCTCTTTCTTTCTTTCTTTCTTTCTTTCTTTCTCTCTCTCTCTCTCTCTCTCTCTCTCTCTCTTTTCCCTTCCTTCTTTTCTTCCTTCCTTCCTTCCTTCCTTCCTTCCTTCCTTCCTTCCTTCCTTCCTTCCTTCCTTCCTTCCTTCCTTTTACCTTCCTTCCTTCCTTCCTTCTTCTCTCCTTCTCTCTTTCTCTTTTTTTTCTTTCTTTCCTTCTTTCTTCCTTTCTTTATCCTTTCTTTCTCTCTCTCTCTTTCTCTCTCTTTCTTTCTTCTTTTTATTTCTTATTAAATTTATTGGGGCTACATTGGTAAATAAGATCATTTAGGTTTCAAGTGTACATTTTTATGATGCATGATCTGTATATTGCATTCTGTGCCCACCACCCAAAGTCAAATCATCTGTCACCATAGATTTGGCCCCCTTATCCCATTACTACTTGTACCCCTACCTCCTTCCCTCTGATAACTACCATACTATTGTCTGTGTCTGAGTTTCAGTTTTATATCCCACATATGAGTGAAATCATATGGTTCTTTACTTTTTCCGACTGACATTTCATTTAGCATCCTTCTTTTATGTTGACTCTTCTGCTTCAAATACATTTTATTTTCTCTGTATCTTCTTTTCCAACTGGTGATTAGACTGTCTTGAAATGTCATCTGCAAGTTACCTTTTCAGTGACGTTTCTCAGGAATCCTCTTTTCGTCTCCCCATCATTCCATAGCACTTTATTCCGTTTAAAGGCCTGCCACTTCCTGCTGTATTAAAGTTCTTTGTTTAGTCTGCCAAATCCTCAAGACTAGTTACAACAATCACAACCTCTGCTAATGGCCAGTCCTTAGGCATCCATGTTTGAAACACATGACCTTGCTTCCTTTGACCATGGCTGATGAAATGAGGGCAAGCACCTGATCCAGGCATAATAGGATTCAAATTCAGCTCCGCCAAATTCCAAAATCTGTGCCTTTTGTGCTATGTTTCATTGACAGTTTCATTTGTAGAATTAAAATATCTATAACAAGGGTGGATGAATCATTAAAAATAGTGCATTTTTGACATAGAAAATTTGGAAAATAAAAGTAGGCTAAAATAAAATTTAGATTGCCTATAATTCCATGATCCAGAGATAATTAAATTAATATTTGGGGGTATGAAAAAATTAAATTGTTAACTTTTGGGATATCTAGGTATCAAAATTTTATACATATATGAAAATTGTCATAAATAATTTTATATAACCATAAACAATTTGATTTCTACATCTCTAAAATGAAAAATTTTATATACATATAAAGAAAGTTATATATAGTGGGAAAAAAATTTTTTTTAATTTTATTAAGTGAGAAGCAGGGAGACAAAGACAGACTCCTGCATGTGCCCCAAGCAGGATTCACCCAGCAAGCCCCCTATTCCCTACCAGGTGATGCTCTGCCCACCTGGGCCACTGCTCCATTGCTCAGCAACCAAGCTATTTTAGTGCCTGAGATGAGGCCATGAAACCATCCTCAGCTCCCAGGGACAACTTTACTCGAATCATTTGAGCCATGGCTTTGGGAGAGGAAGAGAGAGAGAACAAAAAAGAGAGAGATGAGGGAGAAGAAGCAGATGCTCATTTCTCCTGTGTGCCCTGACCAGAAATCAAACCTAGGACTTCCACACTCTGGGCCAACACTCTATCACTGAGACAACTGGCCAGGGCCAAGAATATTTCTTAAATTACATACATTATTAATACTCATCAGAGAATGAAATATTCTTTTATAAAACAATTTAAAATACTATGGCTGTATATAATTTTCTGTATTTTGAAGTTATCATGATTTATTGTTGGACATTTATACTATATCTAATTTTTATAAGTAATACTACAACAAATATTATAGCTCAAATTTTGTATTTATTCTTAGCTACTTGAAAGAAATATTAATAAAAACTTACTAATCTGGGGTTAAAGGGGACTACTACTATGAAGAGTTTTCTACAATTATTTGATTAACTTTTATTTACCTGCATTCTCTCAAAATCCTTTTTTTAAATTTTTTATTTCATTTAGAAAGTTAAAGTTAACACAGTGACATTGATCAATAAGCATACACAGATTTCAGGTAAACATTTCTATAGCATTTGAACTATTGATTATGTTGTATAGCCATCACCCAAAGTCAAATCATTTTCCATCACCTTATATTTGTTCCTCTTTACACGCTTCCCCCAACCCTTCCTTTATCCTCTTCCCCTACATCCCTTCCCCCTGGTAACCAGTTCACTTTTATCTATATACACGAGTCTCAGTTTTATATTCCACCTATATATGAAACCATACTGTTCTTAGCTTTTTCTGATTTACTTATTTCACTCAGTATAATGTTCTCAAGGTACATCTACGTAGTCATAAATGTCACTATGTCATCATTCCTTATGACTGAGTGTATATATGTATCACATCTTCTTTATCCAGTCATCTATTGAAGGGTTTTTTGGTTGTTTCCATGTCTTGGCCACTGTGAATAACATGTGCTGCAACGAACATGGGGTTGCATGTGTCTTTACATATCACTATTTTCGGGTTTGGTGGGTAGATACCCAGTAGAGGGATTGCTGGATCATATGGTAATTCTATTCTTAATTTTTTGAGGAACCACCATACTTTCTTCCATAATGGTTGTACTAATTTGCATTCCCACCAGCAGTAAGTGAGGGTTCCTTTTTCTCCACAGCCTCTCCAACACTTGTTATTACCTGTCATTTTGATAATAGCCAATCTAACAGGTATGAGGTGATATCTTATTGTAGTTTTGATTTGCATTTCTCTAATAGCTAGCGAAGATGAGCATCTTTTCATATATCTGCTGGCTATTTGTACGTCCTCTTGAAAGAAGTATCTGATCGGTTCCTCTCCCCATTTATTAATTTGATTGCTTGTTTGTTGCTGAGCTTTAAATAGTTTGGATATTAACCCCTTATTGGAGATGTTGTTTGCAGATATCATCTCCCATTTAATAGGCTGCCTATTTGTTTTGTTGTCAGTTTCTTTTGCTGTGAAGAACCTTTTTAGTTTGATATAGTTCCACTCATTTATTTTTGCCTTTACTTTCCTTGCCTTTGGGGTCAAATTCATAAATTGTTCTCTGCAGTCAAGGTTTATGAGGTTAGTACCTATGTTTTCTTCTATGTAATTTATTGTTTTGGATCTTATATTTAAGTCTCTGATCTATTTTGAATTAATTTTTATGCAGTCAAGTTTCCTTCTTTTGTATGTGGCTTTCCAATTTTTCCAGCACCATTTATTGAAGAGACTTACTTTTCTCCATTGTGCGTCTTTGACTTCTTTGTCAAAGATGATTTGTCCATATATATGTGGTTTTATTTCTGGGCTCTCAATTCTGTTCCACTGGTTCATATGTTTCTATGCCAATACCATGCTGTTTTGATTATCATGGCTTTATACTATATTTTGGAGTCAGGTAGTATGATACCTCTGGCTTCATTCTTTTTCCTCAGGATTGCTTTGGCTATTTGAGTTTTTATATTTTAAGGTTCCATATAAACCTGGTAATTTTTTGTCCTATTTCTTTAAAAAAATGACATTGAGATTTTGATGAGAACAGAATCAAATTTTTTTATTGCTTTGGGTAATATTGCCATATTTACTATGGTGATTCTTCCAATCCATAAACATGAAATATTTTTTTATTTCATTTTGTCTTTTCCAATTTCTTTTCATGATATTTTGTAGCATATAAGTCCTTCAAATCCTTAGTTAACTTTATTCCTAGGTGGTTTTCTTTTTTTGCAATTATAAAAGAAATATTTTTAAGTTAATTTTCCAATGTTTAATTGTTAGCATATAGGAAAGCAGTGAACTTTATATATTGATTTTGTATCCTACAACTTTACTTTATTGGTTTATCATTTTTAATAGTTTTTTGGTGGAGTCTTCGGGTTTTTTTAAATATAGGATCATGACATCTGCAAAAAGTGATGCCTTTACTTCTTCTTTATAAAGATGAATGCCTTTTATTTCTTTCTCTTGCCTGATCACTGTGGCTAAGACTTCCAAAACTACACTGAGCAAAAGTGGAGAGTATGGGCAGCGGTGTCTTGTTCCTAATTTTAGAGGAAAAGTCTTCATTTTTTTCACCATTTAGTATGATATTAGCTGATGGTTTGTCATATATGGCATTTATTATGTTGAGGTACTTTCCTTCTATTCTGATTTTATTAAGTGTTTTAAACATAAAGAAATCTTATGTATTTTATCAAATATGTTTTCTGCATCTATTGATAAGATCATATGATTTTTATTCTTTGTGTCTTTGATATTGTATATTACATTGATAAATATTCTTTTTTAATTTTGTTGTGTTTACATAGTTACAAGTGTTCCCCTGCATATATCTCCCTCCACCCCCTATGTTCTCCTTGATACCCCTTTTGCCACCTCCCTCCACTGCCTTCCCTCCATGATTTACTATTCTGCCCTCTATCTCTCTGTGTTATGTGTATATACTTTCCCTAATGTATTTTCTTTCTTGGATTCCCTCCTCTCATCTCCTTTCCTTCTGATTATTTTGCCTCCGGACTCTTTAACCACTTCTCTGCCTCTCTTTTGTTCCTCAGTTCACATTGTTCATTGGATTTCTCATGTGAGTGACATCATATATTTTTCATTCTCTGCCTGGCTTATTTCACTTAGCATAATAGACTCCAGGTCCATCCATGTTATCACAAAGGGTAAGATTTCCTTCTTTTTCATGGTTGCATAGTATTCCATTGTGTATATGTACCACTCATCTATTGATGGACACTTGGGCTGTTTCCAGATCTTGGCTATTATAAGTAAGGCTGCAATAAACATGGAGGTGCATTTCTTCTTTTTAATCAGTGATTTGGTATTTTTAGGATATATTTCTAGAAGTGGGATAGCTGGATCAAAAGACAGTACAATTTTTAATTTTTTGAGGAATCCCCATATTTTCCACAGTGGCTGCACCAGTCTGCATTCCCACCAGCAATACAGCAGGGTTCCCTTTTCTCCACATCTTTGCCAGCACTTACTGGGTGTTGATTTTTTAATGAGTGCCATGTGACAGGTGTGAGGTGGTATCTCATTGTGGTTTTAATTTGCAATTCTTTGTTAATTAGTGATGTTGAACATTTTTTTACATACCCATTGGCCATTTGTATGTCTCTTTGGAGAATTGTCTATTCAATTCTTTTGCCCAATTTTTGATTAGATCATTTACTTTCCTGGTGTTGAGTTTTACAAGTTCTTTGTCAATTTTGGTTATTAACCCCTTATTGGATGTGTTGGCAATTATGTTCTCCCACTGTGTGGGTTGCCGTTTTATTTTGTTAATGGTGTCTTTTGCTATGCAAAAGCTTTTTAGTTTGATATAGTCTCATTTGTTTATCCTATCCATTATTTCACTTGCCTGTGGAGTTAAATCAGCAAATATATTGCTGTGAGAGATGTCAGAGAGCTTATTGCCAGTTTTCTTCCAAGATGATCATGGTTTTATGACTTACATAAAAGTATTTTATCCATTTTGAGTTTACTTTTGTGAATGGTGTAAGTTGGTGGTCTAGTTTCATTTCTTTGCATGTATTAGTCCAATTTTCCCAGCACCATTTGTTAAAGAGACTGTTTTTATTCCATTATACGCTTTTACCTCCTTTGTCAACTACCAATTGACCATAAAGGGATGGGTTTATTTCTGGGTTCTCTGTTCTGTTCCATTGATCTATGTGCCTGTTCTTATGCCAGTACCAGGCTGTCTTGAGTATAATGACCTTGTAGTAAACCTTGATATCTGGAAGAGTGATACCTCCTGCTTTATTTTTTCTTTTTAAGATTGCTGAGGCTATTTGTGTTCTTTGTTGGTTCCATATAAATTTTTGGAATATGTGTTCTATATCTTTGAAGTATGTCATTGGTATTTTAATTGGTATTGCATTGAATTTATAAATTGCTTTGGGTAATATAGACATTTTAATGATGTTTATTCTTCCTAGCCATGAGCACGGTATATGCTTCCACTTGTTTGTATCTTCCTTGATTTCTTTTATCAATGTTTTATAATTTTCCGAGTACAAGTCCTTAACCTCCTTGGTTAAATTTACTCCTAGGTACTTTATTTTTTGGTTGCAATAGTGAAGGGGATTGTTTCCTTAATTTCTTTTGCTGACAGTTCATTGTTTGTATATAGAAATACCTCTGATTTCTGAGTATTAATTTTATATCCTGCCACCTTGCTGAATTCATTTATAAGGTCCAGTAGAACCTTTCTTTTGTTTATGTGATGAATCGCATTGAATGATTTGCAAATATTGTACTAGCCTTGCCTCCCTAAAATATATCTCACTTGATTATGAAGTGTAATTTTTTTCATGTATTGCTGGATCCAATTTGCTAATACTTTGTTGAGAATTTTAGCATCTAAGTTCATCAAGGACATTGGCCTATAGTTGTTTTTTTTGTTGTTGTTGTTGTTGTTTGGTGGTTTTTTTTGTAGTGCCTTTGCTTCATTTTGAAATGATGGTTATATTTGGCTCATAAAAAGAGTTTGGAAGTTTTCACTCCTCTTGAATTTTTGAAATAGCATGAGAAGAATAGAAGTTAGTTCCTCTTTAAATAAATGGTAAAATTTGCCTGTGAAGCCATCAGGCCAACAACTTTCATTTGTTGAAAGTTTTTTGATGACTGTTTCAATTTTATTTGTTGTAATCGGTCTGTTAAGGTTTTCTGATTCTTCCAGATTGATTTTTGAATGATTATATTTTTCAAGGAATTTATTCATTTCATCAAGGTTGTTTCATTTGGGGTTATACAGTTCTTCATAGTATTTTCTTACAATCCTTTGAATTTCTAATTCAAAGGGTCAGTGGTTACTTCTTCACTCTCATTTCTAATTTTATTTATTTGACCCCTGTCTCTTTTTTTCTTGATGAGTCTGGTTAAAGGTTCATCAATTTTGTTAACCTCTTAAAAGAACCAGCTCTTGATTTCATTGATCATCTGGATTTTATTTTTTTGCCTCTCTGTCATTTATTTCCACTCTGATCATTAAACTGGGAAACAAAATTTTTGTTGAATCCACAAAAACACTTGTTCTGACCTAATTCAAGTGGGCTGATCACAAATCTGACAATAGTTTTATCTGTAAGCTATAGTTTTTTTGCAATTCAAGATTTTAGGTATTCATTTTATTGTAAAATTTTCAACATTTAGTTTAACATTATGAAGTAGAATGTCTTCTTGGACATCATCTTTGTGAAAATATAATAATTTATATAATGCAATAAATACACTAATACACTAAAAGATATGAATGCACCAGAATTTGTCAACAATTTCAAAATAGAACATATTAAAACACTTATTTTAATCATAAAATTTGCACAAAATTTATTTAAATTCTATTCAGGAAAAATTTGCATTTGTATCTCTTGCGTTTGTGTACTTATTGAGGACAATCTCATTTGTTTCTCCAGCAGTAGTTTGCTCATCACTAACAGCTCCAAGATTTTTGGGAAACTTATCAAGATGACAGTTCAGGAAGTGAATCTTAATCCACATGTTACATCCAATGTCACAGAAAGCCAACAGCATCCTTTGAACCAGAAGTTCATAGATTTCTTTCTGGTTGCCAAGAAAGTTCTTTGTAACTGCCACAAAAGACTGCCATGCTGCTTTCTCCTCCTTATTCTTCTTCCTGGAAAATTCTTCATCACGTATGAGAGTTCGAATTTGAGGTTCATCGAATACACCTGCTTTTATCTTCTCGAAAGACAACGCAGGAAAAGAAGAAATAATATGTTGAAAGCATTCACTTTCTCTATTCAAAACCTGAGGAAACTGCTTCATTAAGCCAAGTTTGATATGAAGTGGTATAAAATGATCCTGTCTCCATTAACTACAGGTTCATTCACAATATCTTGCATCTCTACTTCCAGAGCTTCACGTTTCAACCACTCCTTCTGTGTCCACTGTTTCTCCCAAGCTCGGCTGTCCCACAAACACAGAAAGCAAGGATACTTTGTGAAACCTCTCTGTTGTCCTAGCAGGAAATTTACCATTTTAAGATCTACACAAATGATCCAGTTATGCTCCTTATACTTGAGAAAGTTGAGGACAATTTTTATGTCATTATAATCTTCTTGCAGATGAGTTGAATAACCAATTGGAACCACCAAAAATAGGCAATATATGCACGTGTCACAAATTATGAAATATTGCACCTTTGACGTTGAAGTATGTAACTGCCACATATATAACAGAAGGTGTCAGACTATTTTTACATTTATGCCTACTTGAAGATACCATGATTCAATCTTAAAACAAAAAAAGAGAGTGTTTTTATCAAATAATAATTTTTTACATTTAAAAACAACTACAACTATGTAAAAGTGATGTTTGTAAAACATTAATTGTCTTGTGGTTATGTTCAATCCAAGAGTCGTTGCCCTTTAACTTCAATTTAAAAACCAATGCATGCCATTAACTGTAACAAAAATAAATTAAAATTGCATAAAAACTAGATCATGCACCTAAAAGTAAATTTCAGATTTGGAATCAGTGATGCAGAAGTATATAGAAGCAGTTATAAAACCTCATGCAACAGAAAATGGAAAAAAAATCTCCAGTGTTATTATTTTCTTTCTTCTATTTTCTCTGTGCTTTGTTTATTGTTCTTTTTCTATTTCTTTTAGACATAGAATTAGGATTTTTATTTTGGCTTTTTCTTCCTCCTAACAATATGCCTGTCGTGCTATGAACTTCCCTCTCAGAACTGCTTTTGCTGTGTCCCACAAATTTTGAGTTGTTTTATGTTCATTTTCATTTGTTTCAAAGATTTTGATTTCTCCTTGATCTCATTGTTAACCCATTTATTATTTAATAGCATGCTATTTAGTCTCCAAGTGTTTGAATATTTTTCAGTTTTTCTATTGTAGTTGATCTTTAGTTTCATGCTATTGTGATCAGAGAAGGTGCATGATTTGATTTCAGTCTTTTTAAATTTATTAAGACTTGTATTGTGTCCTAACATGTGGTCTATCCTAGAGAATGTACCATGATCACTTGAAACAAATGTATATTCTTAGCTGCTTTGAAGTGAAAAGTTCTGAAGATATCTATTAAATTCAGTTGATCTAGTGTGTCATTTAAGGCCACTGTTTCTTTGTTAATTTTCTGTCTGGAGGTTCTATCCATTAATTTTAGTGGGGTATTAACATCCCCTACTATTAAAGTATTGCTGTTGATCTCGTCCTTTTTGTCCATTAAAATCTGTTTTATATATTTAGGTGCTCCTATATTATGTGCATATATATATTTATAATAGTTATATCTTTCTGTTGTACTGCTCCTTTTATCATTTTGTAGTGACCTTCTTTATCTCTTACTATAGCCTTTGTTTTAAAGTTTATTTTGTCAGATATTAGTATTACTACCCTAGCTTTTTTTTCCTTTCCGTTTGCATGAAATATTTTTTTATCCTTTTATTCTCAGTCTATTTGTGTATTTTGTTCTGAGGTGGGTCTCTCGTAGAAAGTGTATGTACAGGTCTTGTTTTCTTATTCAAGTAGCTACTCTATATCTTTTGATTAGAGCATTTTATACATTTACATTTGTTTATTATTGATATGTAGTTGTTTATTTCCATTTTATTTCTTAAATCTATATTCCTCTTTTTCTTGGTTTCACTTTTGTTTTTCCCAGCAAGCCCCTTAATGTTTCCTGCAGTATTTGTATGGTTGTAATAAATTCCTTGAGTGTTTTTGTTTAGTTTTTGTTTTTTTGTCTGGGAACCTTTTTATTTCTCCTTCAATTTTAAATGATAATCTTGCTGGATAAGAAGTCTTGCTTGTAGACTCTTGTTTTGTATTTCTTTATTTCTTGCCATTTCCTTCTGGCTTCAAATGTTTCTGTTGAAAAATTGGATGTCATCTTTATGGAGGCTACTCTATAGATAATTGACTTCTTCTCTCTTGCTGCTTTTAGTATTTTTTCTTTACCTCTTAACTTTGGTATTTTAATTATGATGTGTCTTGAAAAACCTCAGTGGGTTTCTCTTTACCGGGACTCTCTTTGCTTCTTGAACTTGTGTGACTTTTTCCTTCATCAATTTAGAAAAATTTTCAGCTATGATTTCTTCAAACAAGTTCTCTATCCCTTGTTCTTTCTCTTCTTCTTCAGGAACCCCTAGGATGTGGATGTTATTTCTCTTCATATTGTCACAGAGTTCTCTTATAGTTTCCTTAGACTTTTTGAGTCTCTTTTCTTTTTGCTGCTCTGTTTCTGTGTTATCATTTATCTTGCTCTGTAATTCACTGATTGGATCCTCTGCTTCATCCAGCCTGCTGTTGATTCTTTCTAGTGTAGTCTTTCTTTCTTGAATTTGAGGCTCTAACTCTTTCCATAGACTTTGGAAATTCTCATCAATTATTTATTTGAATAGACTCTCCATTCTTTTCTCCCTCTCTTTTTTTTCTTATGATTTACCATTCTTATATTTCTCTTTTTGATGGAGTCAGACAATTCTTGTAGAGTTCTCTCAATATTTTAAATTTGTGAATCTCTCTCCTCTTCTCTCTAGCATCTGTAGTTCCCTGTCTTTGATGTCACTGATTCTTTTTTCTATCAGGCTTGGTCTATTAGTTAAACTTGCCACTTCAGTCTGCAATTAATGTGTTGAGTTCTTTATCTCTGTTTTTAAAGTTTCAATCTCCATAGTGAGGTATTCATTTTGTTCAATAATTTGTTTTCTGAGCTCGTTAAATTGCCTACCAGTGTCTTCTTGCATCTTGTTGAGTATTTCCAGAACTTCAATTTTGAATTCTCTATCACTTAACTCCAAGGTTTCCATGTGACATATTTTTGTCTGGAGATTTTTTATTTTCTCTCTGAACTATATTTCTGTCTTATGTAGCCATGGTATTCAATTTCTTCTTCCTTGATGGCATTTGAGAGTGATATTGTTAAGAATGGTAACAAAAAAACCTAAGAAAGTGAAAAATTAAAACAAAATAATGTAACAAAAATATAAAAATTTTTAAAATTATGACAGGTAACAAAGAAAAACCACAGAAAAAATTATAAAAAGCAAACAAAAAGATAAGAAACAAAACACCCACACAAAAAAACAAGAATAAATATATAAAAATTAAAGAAAATGAAATTCAAAAGAGAAAAAAATAAGAAACAAAGGGGAAAATAAAGAAAAAATAAATTTTGGTTTTGAGATGTTTCTTTCAGTAGGTGTTGCTGTATTACAACTTTTAGCTCTATGAAGTTCCTGGGATGTCCTCTGCTGAAATGTTGCTGTAGCAATGATGTAGGCAGGGCTTCAGTTACGCTGGTGGGTGGAGTGTGTTAGGAAGGCTTTACAGCTCTGGCCTTATAACTTCAGCTTGTCAGCTTCAGCTTTTCAGCTTTACAGCTCTAGCAATCAATGGTGATCTCAGTCTTCCAGGCACTCCTTCCTATGTCTCAGTATTACTGGGAACTGAGCATGAAGCACCTCTGTTCTTCAAGGGAGAGAGTGATTCTGGAGAGCCAGCTGTGGGGTTTGTCTCTTTCACTCTTTGTACCAGAAGATGAGGGATGTGGGATCTGAGAGGCTGGAGGACTGCACTTTAGCTTTTTCTGTCTCTGCCAAGTGCAGGATGCAGGCAGACCAGGGGAACACTGGCTGTGACCCTGCGCTCTGTCCACTTTGGTTTATTTTCCCCCTGCCCCTCTGTCTCACTGCACCTCCTGGCAAAAGGAGATCCAGTCTCTCTTAGTTTTCCTCTTTGTACCCCTCAGACAAAGTCCAGAGAGCCCAAGCTTCCCTCTTCCCTATAGTACAACATATAAAAAAGCCCCAGTCATTCCAGGTTTGTCATCTCTCCTCTCCAAAGCCCACCCTGAACGTGTTTTACCTTCTTCCCCCCTTTTTAACCCATCCACCTTTAGTCAAATGTTGCATGGATCTTTCAGGCATGCCTGTGAGCCCATCTGGGGTTCTTTTGCTGTGTTATAATTGTTCAATTTGTTGAAATTTCAAGGGGAGAGATCAGGAGTATCTCTCATGCCACCATTACTCTGACATCATCTGACCTCAAAATCTTAAAATAAAAACTTTTTTTAAAAATATGCCAGTTGTATAGGTGAAACCAGCATGTCATTGCTTTAATTTTAATTTCCTTGATTATCAGTTACACTCAGCATTATTTTAGGGAGGTTATTTGTATTTTTTGTTGTTGTTGTATTTTTCTGAAGTGAGAAGCTGGGAGGCAGAGAAACAGACTCCCACATGAGCCCAACCAGGATGCACCTGGCATGCCCATCAGGGGGCAATGCTCTGCCCTTCTGGGCCATTGCTCTGTTGTAACTGGAGCCATTCTAGCACCTGAGGTGAAGCCATGGAGACATCCTTAGCGCTCGGGCCAACTTTTGCTCTAATGGAGCCTTGGCTGCAGAAGGAGAAGAGAGAGAAAGAAAGGGGAGGGAGAAGGGTGAAGAAGCATATGGGTGCCTCCCCTGTGTACCCTGGCCTGGAATTGAACCCAAGACTTTCACATGCCAACCCAGTACTCTACTACTGAGCTAACTGGCCAAGGACGGTTATTTATATTTTTATTGTGAATTTCTTATGTATTTCTTGTTATTTTCTTTTTGAATTGCTTCACTTATTGACTTGTAAAAGCTAATCATGCAGTAGTAGTAGTAACCATACTTGCTGTATACATGTGAATTTTTCTTTCTATTTTATAACTTACCCCTTTATTGTATTTAAAATGGTTTCTGATTTGCAGAATAGTTTCTTTTCTATGAAGTTAAATTTATCAACCCTATGTTGGCTTCGACTTAGAAATCATTCTTAAGATTTTCCTTGTCTCAAAATAATGAAACTGTTTACCTTATGTTCTCATATAATTTTAAATTCTCATTGTTAACCTTTACATTTTTTATAATCTGGAATTGATTTTTATGTATAATGAGAAATTTAGCTCCATATTTTTTCTCAAATAGTTCACAGTTCTCATAACACAACACCAGTTATTTCAAATGCCAACTTTATTATGTTAAAATTATATTAAAGACATATATGTATATAAATATATCAAGATGGTTCTGATTTTCTAGGTTGTTAATTAAGTTCCATTAATCAGCCTATATTCCTGCTCTCACCCACTGTGTTAATCATTGTAGTCTTGCCAAATTATTGAGTGTCATTTGAAGTTCTCCTCCTCCTTATTAATACTTTTTTATAAAAATTATTATTGCTTGCTTATTCTTGAATATATATTGGAATGTCTTAAAAATATCTTTGATGCTTTAATTGAAATTTAATTAGATTTATAAATTAACGAGATATAGCACCCTATTTCAATATCAGCCATTGAGGATGGTGCCTGAAACAGCAGATTCTTTAGTTGTTTGATTTAAGCAGATTACTTCATTTCGAGTGTCAGCTTATACATTTAGTATATTAGGTCTGTCCCCTATAAGGATATAAAGTATATGTACAGCCTGACCAGGTGGTTGCACAGTGGATAGAGCATCAGACTGGAAATGTGGAGGACCCAGGTTCGAGACCCCAAGGTTGTCAGCTTGAGCGCAGGCTCAGCTGGTCTGAGCAAAGCTCGCCAGCTTGAGCCCAAGGTCACTGGTTCGAGCAAGGGGTCACTCAGTCTGCTGTAGCCCCCCAGTCAAGGCACATATGAGAAATCAATCAATGAACAATTAAGGAACCACAACAAAGAATTGATGTTTCTCATATCTCTCCCTTCTTGTCTGTCTGTCCCTATCTGTCCCTCTCTCTGACTCTCTGTCTCTGCCACAAAAAATAAATAAATAAAGTATATGTACATATCTTTACTTATATTGATTTTTTGCATCTGTATCAGTAGAAATACTGAACCAAACTCACATGAGTCTCTACATGAACATATGAGATTAATAAATCTTTAAGTGATTTGATAGTATTCATCAAGGAAAGGCCAAATTCTTTTATTACTGGACTCTTCCCCCCAAAAAACAAATTAACCTCACTATCTCACATTTGGATTAACATTATTCTTGATGAAGTAGGCAGAACTTTCAGATGGCTCCCAAAATTTCTACTCCCTGTCATCCATGCACCTTCTCCCAGTCAGTCAATTAAACAACTACCATAAGTACTGCTCTGAAGAGCTTTTGTGATTGTAATTATGTCCCACGTTAGTTGACCCAGAGATCCAGAATAGGTCTGACCTAATCAGGTTGTTTCTTAAAAATGGGCATGCCTTTACCTAAAAAAATAAAAAACAACTTGAAACATGAAACGCATTTGACATGAGAAGATTTTCCATTGCAGATTTGAAGAAGGAGGGAGCCACACAAGAGGGAATATGGGAGAGAGGGGTGGGGGCTGTTCTAGGAGCTAAAAGCAGCTCCCAGCCAGAAAAGAAATGAAATCTTTTTCTGTAACCACAAGAAACTGAATTCTGCCACAAGCATGTGAGCTTGAAAGAACACAACCGACAAATACCTTGATTCTAGGCTTATGAGATGCCAATTAGAAATTCCAGTTATGGCCCTTGCTGGTTGGCTCGGTGGTAGAGCATTGGCCTGACATGTGGACATTCTGGGTTCAATTCTTGGTTAGGGCACACAGGAGAGGTGCCCATCTCCTTCTCCACCCTTTCCCCTCACACTTCTCTCTCTCTTTCTCTCTTCCACTTCTGCAGCCATAGTTCCATTGGAGTGAGTTGACCCCAGGAACTGAGGATGGTTCCATGGCCTCCACCTCAAGCACTAACAGCTCTGTTGCTCAACAGAGCAATGCCCCAGATGGGCACAGTATCACCCTCTAGTGGGTTTATTGGATGGACCCCAGTGGCGCCCATGCAAAAGTCTGTCTCTCTGCCTCCCCTCTTCTCACTGAATAAAAGAAATCCCAGCTTTGCTGTGCCAGACTTTTTACCTATGTTAGCTAAAAAAATGGGTGTTATCTTAAGCTGCTAAGTTTGTCATCACTAGTTATACAACAATGGGAAACAAATATACTCAAAATGCAAGTTGAATCATACTTCATTTTGATCTCAGCTCTGAAAATATTTAATGTGACTTCAATCCACAGATTACTTACTTGCCTTACTGGTCAGAAATGGATACATTAAGAATCACTATCAAAAGCCATTTTGTAGTAAGAAAAATTGTGCTAGGCTAAGAAGGGACTCAATCTATACTGTGATTACAATTACAGTATGTGTCAATGGAATCTATCATATTCTAATTCTTTAAAAATGAAAAATAACATTTGAGCATTTATTAAATCTCTTAGTGTTCAGCACCTAGTCACAGCCTTGTTAGTTAAATGTTTTGAAGTTATCTCTTATCTACATTCTGCACTCTATGATGCATCCTCCAATGCAATGTGGAGAATAAACACTGGAGACGTATAAGTCACATTTGTGTAAAATATGTTTTTCAAATAGTGACATTTCAGTAGCTCCTTTGGTCCTTCCAAACATATGAATGAGAAAAACCACTATTTCAGAAGATTCTCACATACATTACATATTAGAGTAAAGAACAATTCATAGGAACAGTAGAAGAGTTTCATTTCTATTCACGGAATAAAAGTGTTTTTAAGGTTTTACCTTGCTCAAATGATTTTAGTCTTTCCAAATGAAAAAATTCAGAAGCACTAATACAGAATCAGTAAGTAAAACTGACTTAGTCTATTGAATAAAGAAGTAACTCTTACACATAAACATATGGCATGTGTACACACATGTGGCAGCTCAACAAAAGCTTGATGAAAAAGAATATGATCATGGAGACCTTGGGCATGGAAGGGCATTATTTCCTTATAAAAAGAATGCTTCATTCTTTTTGGGAGTCCAAAAAATGAAGCCATCTCTTTAATTGACTTAGTTACATTTCAAACAAAATTATTTTTTGTAGTGGCACGTTCAAGCTTTCTTCCTTGGTATAATAGTTCTGAAAATAAAAGAACTTTTTTTTTAGCCAATATCCCTTCTATCCATAAAGAACAGTGTAGCTTCCAATCAATGACCTTAACCTCTCTTCTTCGTTTGCTGTTCTTTTTAGGGGATTAGTGGCTGTGTGAGTTGAGTCTATATAGTAGCTTATCACTCTGACAATGGAAAATCAGGGCTTAGCTTCCTCTATTGAAAGGATGAATACAAATATCATCCTTTATGGAGCAAGTTTAGGATATTGGTACAGCCTGAGGTGTATACAGAGTCTTTTAACACTCTGTGCCTCTCCGTGCAAGCTCCTAGGGTAAAACAAGTGACTTTACTTTGGCTTTTACCTAAATTGTAACTATAAGATCTAACCTGATAACCAAGACCAGACCAGCCAAAGAAGTGTCCTGTTGCATGCAGATGAACCTTAGAGTTATTTCAGCAACGTAAGTGAAAGGAGGAAGAAGCTATTCCGTTTGTACACTATAAATCTTTTTCTTCTATCAAGTAACAGGATGGAGCTCTGCCCAAATCCTCTTCAAATGTCACCCAATCTATTTGAATCATGGTATTCTTGTAAACATATAATACAACTCTGGAGCTACCCTAAACAAAGCTTTTTTACAAAACTACCTTACTATAGTAATGTGCTTCACTATGTTTGAATAAATGACAAAAGAAAGCAAAATTGGATAGAGTGGGGATTATTTTTTTTATTTTCCTTATGCTTATTTATTAAGAATTTTTTAGTTTTTATAAAGTGGAAAGAGGGAGAAAGAATGAGAGAGAGAGAGACAAGAGAAGAGTGGAAAACATCAACTCGTAGTTGTTTCTTGCATGTGACTTGACCAGCAAGCCCGGGGTTTTGAACTATGAACCTCATCATTCTATGTCAATACTTTATCCACTGTGCCACCACAGGTCAGGAACCTTATATGCTTTTAAAATCTGAATTGAACCTAAATCATATAGTCACACTGACATGGGTTTGAGTCAAAATGCAAATTTAAAAACCATTCTCTATATCAAATGCTTATTGATAAAAAAAAAAGTGATTAAAGGTATGGATTTTTTTCTCCCTAAAATCCTTGATGGGAAGATGATTGGACTGTTGTGCAGCCAAGGTAATGAGAGAGATAACGAAGGGATTACTTGTGGTTGGTTTCAAATTCTACTGCTGAGTACTGCAAATCTAAACAGGCCATGTATGAGAGCCTCACTGGACACTCACAGATATCCAGGAAGGATGTTTGTAACTCAAGTCTGTTTCTTTTACTTTCTTTTCTTTTTAACATAATGGAAATAATGTCTGTTATATATTCATCAATGGCCATTTCCCTGAACATATAGGGACATGTGTACTTTTGGCCAGAAATTGACTTTCACTAGCATTGCTTCCTGATGGAACTTGAAAGAATACTTCTCTAGCTCCTGAACATGCTCATGTGATATCTGGAACAATGGGTTTTACTCTGGAAAAAAATATTGAGATATAAATCAGTGCCAGGAAGGTGGTCCCTAAAGAACATGGATATTTGCACTAATAAACTGAAGTATAGCAATATCTTTCTTTAGAGAACAACATCTTTAAAAAAAATAACCTACCTCAAATGAAACCAAATAGGAAAAAAGGGTTATATATTTTATTCTGCTTCTTTATGCCAGGCCCTTTAGTACATAATCTCATGTACTGATTTACTTTTAGGCACCAAAATTTTAATTTACATACATTGCTGCTCTAACATTATAAGCATTATAAAAACAGTAGAAACCAAATTAACCTCTTTTTGATCCAAGGTTGTGATAGGAATCATTACAAAGTGGTGGCAGATCTATACCTGCTTTTAAGGTTCTCTGACCCCTCTCAACCTTTGGCTGTCACTTTTCTTCTTCTTTCTTGGGTATCCCATAACAGTATAATTTATAACCCCTGTAAAATAGGAACTGAAAGTACCAACCTCATTGTTCTGAGGTTTAAGAGAATGCCAGGCATTAAGCCAGGTTTTCAGCATTCAAACTCCAACAATTCCTCTCTCCCCATTAATATAGATCCTTCTCCTCTGTCACAGGCTAAGAAACTAGTGAAGCTATACACTGAAAACATGGGCACAACAACCATAGGCCAGGTGAGTGCTTAGATGGTAAAGTACACAGACATTGTGACTTCCACTTCCAACTTCTAGCTTAAGGAAGGACTGACTGAGTGAGCAAAAGGAATAAATTTCTAACTGTAGAGTACCAAGTATGTACAGCACAGGTATTTGGAGAAGCCAAGGGGCCACTCAGCCTACTAAAACATACCATGCACAGGTTAAAATAAAAGCAACCCTACTTATCAGTTTACCTCCAGCTATAAATATAAGTGAGACTAACTCCAGGAATATGTCTTTATGAAAGATCAAGGTTATTTGAAAACAGATAAGTCATTTAATTGATACTGTAAAACATAATCCAGAGGAAAACTTGTAGGTCTCTCAGCTCTTGATATTTTTTTTTTCCCTAGGGACAACTTTAAAAAGTTGTCATCAGGAAAATGGTCATGGTACATAATTGTCCTTCTTGTTGAAGAAAGCCTGAATACCTCTCCAAAATGAATCAACCAGTTTATAAGAGGGTTATTTCAAATTGAGAATTCTGAAGTCAGGTTAATCATTGACACAGACTAGACATTGAGATATATTTAATAAATTCACTAAGTAATGAATAAGTAGCATAAGTATACCTATATCTACAGACTGAATTATGTCTCTATACATATCATTTGATGACAAGTTATGCACTCCTTTAACTATTCAAGACTCAAGCTCAAGCTCTGAAAAGTAGTAGCAATATACAGAGAGTACTAAGTATTAAAATATAGCAAAAATAAAATCTGTCAAAAATAATGTGCTTTACTTAAACTAGAAAAAATATATTTATAAAAAGAGGAGTAGAGAGAAATTGGGATTCATGCATGGATATATTCATGAAATGAAAAGCAAGAATTACATCTGAGATTAGAAAAATAAATTTTACAAATGAAATGCCTTAAAATAGGGTAAGGATGGAGGAAAAGGTTGAGTAGAAAACAAAGAAAGACAATGTCTTTTGTTTATTTAGTATTCTATAAAATGAATGCTTCTATCAAAAATAATGAAATAAAACCATATGACAGTTAAAAACAGCAGGGTTTTTAAAAAGAGAGGGAAATGAGTATCAATGCTGATAGACAGAAATGCACAAAGTTATAGCACACAGAAAGAGAGGAAGATAAAATATATAAGGGTTGATAAAGAATGCAGCAAAGAAAATATAAGTTGCAGCCACAGATAAACAACAGAATCTATCAGAGAGAAAATCCAAGTGTAGTATTTTAAAATTAAGCATAATTAGATGGAAGGAAAGCAAACATTGAAGTGATAAAGAAAAACACTCAAGACCTTGCACAAAAATAATGGTAATAATAAAAGAACAAAGAGCAGAAGGGGGAGTTAAGGGGAAATAATACAAAGAAAACAAAGCACATTTTTTTCTTCAGAAAAATTCTACCCTAAAACTTCTCATTTCCATACACATCCTCTGTAAAGAACCAGACACACAACTCTTTCCCAGACATTGAGAATGTCTTTGCCCCCAGACATCACCACTAAGCCCCCTTACAAAAATTCTCCTGGGAAAAGCAACTGTTCAGGCAGCAGTGCCTGGGTGGGTCCTTCATTAGAGTGGTTACCACAGGCATGTTCCTCACTAGTAATACACAGGAATCCCATATGGCACAAGCTGGATCTTGCAGAGGTAAAGTCTGCATAAAGTAGGACGAAGCCAGGGCCAACACAAAAGCAGAGACACACATGTACAGACATCAGCTCCCTGCCCTCTGACCCAGCTCTACGCCTGTTCCCACACTTTGTGCAAGCGCAGACGACTGTGTCCGAGGAGCTGTAGGTAGCAGCAGTCTGTCACAGGGTGAGGATGGGACTGAAAGGAAGCCCAGAATTAGTCCCTCGACAGTGTGCAGATCAATTTTAAAGCAGTGCCCTGTCATTGGAAAAGAACACCTACATGTGGCTGCAATTAACCCTGTTAACATGTGTCTAGCATTGTCCTACTGCCAAACAAATGACCCTGTAGGGCGACTACCAGAGCAGAATATTCGTCTGACACCTAACTCGTTTATCTGGAACTTGTGGTTAGAACTAATGGGATTTACTAGTAAAAGCTTTGTTTGCATATGTGTGGATGTATGTTTCAGGGGTGCAGAGGTGTTGTTTGTTATTGATATTGTCTGCTGTGTTGCTCTGTTTTTGTTGTTATTGTCATTGTCTTAAGTAAACCCACCTTGAAAATGCTAACTTTTATCTGCAATTCTTGAAAAAGTAAACAGATTTCCAAGCATTATAAATTACGTAAATACACATTATGGTATTGTAAATTATTAGAAAACAATATCCATAGACTTAAACACATCAACTAACAAGTATCTCTTAATAGAAGTCACATAAATGCACGTGCGCGCGTGCACGCGCGCGCGCACACACACACACACACACACACACACACACACACAATCAGGACTCCATTTCCCAGCTGCTGAACACAAGGGAATGAGGCCATAGCTATTTTTCCACCTTAGAAGTCAGGTCTCTAGTTTGTCCCAGTGTTTCTGTGTTGATTAGTGCTCCTTAAATGAAAGAAACTAGAAACATTTTAAAAACCACAAGCCAATCAACTTTTTGTATCAGCCATTTACTCCATAGTTGGCATTTTGATCATGACAATTCAAAAACACAGAAAAAAATATGACTGAAGTTTATGCTTAAATTCAGGGATGGGAATGATATTTTTTAAAACAAAAATGTCTCTTCAATTTTCCTGACTTTTTTTTCCTACACACATTTTAAATATGTCAGTGCAAAAGGCTTAGGTCAAGCTGCATGACAATTTACAAACTTTCTTATTCAACTTTTTTCTTCTTCTGGTTTGAAAAATTATTTTTATTTCAGAATCTTTATTATGATAAGAAAGAACTTTTAAACCTTCTCCCGCCAAGAAGAGAAAAAAATAAGGGCTCTGAGGAAAAGCCCTAAATTATTCAGGAACCAGGGGAAACCGCTGTCTCCTTGCCAGGCATCCTGGACTCTTGAGGTACCACGTGCAGGCCCTCCCAACTCACATGCTCTCTCAGTGCTCTGGGTTCGTGGCTAATTGAAAACCGTTTTTATGAAGACAATGCAGTCTTAATTTGCTATGTTTCTTCACACCTGGCACAAAATCCAAGCAAACTGCCTCACTTGGATTTTAAGACATACCTCACTCATGCCCTGGCCGAGTACCTTAGTTGATTAGAGCGCCATCAGGAAGTGCAGCGGTGGATGGTTTGATCCCTCGTCAGGGCACAGCCAGGAGCAGATATTCCTGTCTCTCTCCTGCTCTCTCTTCCTCTCTCAAAAGTCAAGACAGTAAACACACACACACAGACAAAATTGCAAACCAAAGCTGCTGTGGGAGCACTAAAAAGCAAGATTTATTTGTTATGCAGCTGCAAAGACATTTATCATAAATGTCCACTCTGCACACCTAACATCAGGGGACAGACAGTTGACCTTGCTCCAGCCATGCTGTCCTGTAGTCATCCTGTCTCACTCTCTGAAGCCAGGAACTGCTTCTACGGGATAGGGACAGTGTAAAGGCTGGCATATGTCTAACCTATTCCAATGAGTTAAAGAGAAAACCAAGAAAGGAGTGGAGAGATGGATGAAAGAAAATTGGTACCATTTTTTTAACATATTAATAATAATATCTAATTTGGAATCACAAAAAATATTTGTTTTGGTTTTTAGTTTTATGTTGGTTTTCAGATTTAACCATAATCATATTTTAAGCAAGTATATTGCTTAAATATTGTACTATTTTAAGCAATTTTTCAACATATTGTATGACCTCTACTGCCTTAATGCTTTTTTAAACATATTCTATTGACTTCTTTTTTTATTTCTTTTTGTTTGTTTGTTTGTTTTTACAGGGACAGAGAGAGAGTCAGAGAGAGGGATAGATAGGGACAGACAGACAGGAACGGAGAGAGGTGAGAAGCATCAATCATTAGTTTTTCATTGCCGTCGCAACACCTTAGTTGTTCATTGATTGCTTTCTCACACGTGCCTTGACCGCGGGCCTTCAGCAAACCAAGCAACCCCTTGCTGGAGCCAGCGACCTTGGTTCCAAGCTGAGGAGCTTTTGCTCAAGCCAGATGGGCCCACGCTCAAGCTGGTGAGTTCGGGGTATCGAACCTGGGTCCTCCGCATCCCAGTCCGATGCTCTATCCACTGCGCCACTGCCTGGTCAGGCTCTATTGACTTCTAATCAGAGTAAAATGATATGAATATTGCCTATCATCTGTTTGTCAAGTGTTCCACAAGATGGTTTCTAAAATTGGTTTCCACTATCTTAACTTTAAACACAAGGCAGTGTCTGTAAACAGACAAAATTCTATGTCTGAAATAATAAATTTTTATTAAGTTGAATATGCCGATAAAAAATTTGGAAACATTGAATGTGTGTAAGACCTTTGGCACTCAGCTGACAGAGGGAACGGTTCTGCTCCCAGGCAGCGTGCAGCACGGGATGACGGGAGGGCTCCCGGCTTGTCCTCCACGGATGCCCAGGATGCCCTCGCTAACACTGCATTTCTTCATGCTAAATGATACCCACTCCAAGTGTCTGCTTTTAAGAAATACTCAACTGTGAGAAAGCCAGAGTGACATCGATAACACTGTAATGTCATGAGAGGCCTGAGGTACTGCATCTCTTCAAAGGGGGGGACCTGCAGAAGAAGGAAGCAGAAACCACCCTGAAAATTATTAAAATTCACTGAGGACAAACTATGCCCATCTCACCATAAACTTGATAGGTCTTTTCACGTTCCTGGTATAAACCTTCATCCTGGGGTGACACAGGGGTCATTAGTCATGGGTGAGGGGTCATATTCACTCACCTACAGCACCCTGCTGTAAACCTGGGAGGATCGTTTTCTGAGCTGTCTAGATATAATTTGAAGGATTTTTGTAGCATTGGATATTTTTCATAGTCTTGGTATTTTACAATATAAACCTCACAAAGTTCAAATTTAATTTTAAAGTCACTCTATCTTTTTTAAAACCACTGTCCATCTGTTCACAACTGTTTTCAGATGAAAACAAGGGTCCTGGTCTACTCCTGACAGTGACTTTCTCCATCCCTGCCTCCATTGCAGTGCACTAAAACCATGAACATTTCAGTCAGTGGTCTTCATAATCTGGCCTCGGATTTCTCAGTTTCACTCTTAATGTTTTCCATTGTATCAGTGGTGTTTTAACAGAAAACATTTTAGAATAGGGGAAAGAAAACAACTTCTTATGAAGCAACCCTTGTGTCACACTTTCCCTATAATTCCACACCTGATTCTAATCTGTCCTGAAGGACTCTTGCAAATTCAGAAGGCAGCCGTTCCTCCCAGCCTCCTCTCCCATCAGGTTAGCAACAGAAACCCAGGGATGCACAGGTCACTCCACTTGTGGCTTTGACAAGAACACATCCCCATGGGTGGTCTGGCTTTTACAAGTGTTTGGGCACAAATACATCAATGCAGCCTCTTTTTAAAGCAGCTGTCCCTTCAATGCTTCCACGGAAAAAAATTATCACACTAGTTCTCTGCTTTCTAAAATATTTTTCTTAAAATTGAGGGAATCCAAATACTATGCAATTTCAGATTGTTGATTCCTGGATTTCCGCCACCCTTCTGCTATCCAGTCAAAGGCTTATGTATTGTATTCATATTTCAGCTCTACTGTCCTGGGAGCAGCTCCATGCTTTGCTACACTGCAGTGATATTTAGTGTCCTGTCAGTTTCCCGGTGGCAAGGAGTGCAGCCAAATGGTTTGCTACTTAATCGGCACAAACTGTGAGCACTTAGAAACCAGACACAGGAAAAGCTGTTCCTGACTACAATATCGAAACACTTTCTAGTAATTAAGTAAAATTGCCTTGGCCTATTGACAAGGAAAATGTGCTCTTAAATTTTAGTTCTAATTAAGAAAAAACAACAATAGTATTTCTAGAAGCAGCTTTATATTGATACCTACAAACAAAGTTAATTCAGTTTAGGTGAGTCACTAGGCACTTTTTTTTTTACTTAACGGGTTGTTCAGGGTCTCAGAAAGCATTAAAATATTTTCTTCGTGATAGGAAGGAAACATTATTTGCAAAAGCTGCAACCTGAAGGCAAAAAATACCTAATTCACCCGTAGATTATTAAAAAGCACCAGGACATACTTAAAATGAAAGACCCTTAGTTCTTCAGATTGAGGTGACTTGTTAAGGAGAAAAACAGCAGGACTTTTGAAGGGTTCTTTTTGAGGTCTGAGTTCTAAGAAAGTTGCAAAGGCGTCTTAAAAGTTCCAGTGGCTCAGGAAAGAAGCTACCAATAAATTGATTGCTTTTAAAGGAAGGGAAAGGAGCAAGTGACAGTGAATTATTCACAAGGTCTCATTAATGAAAAATGTGTGTGTGTTTAATTAAGCAGCTGATTTTCACAAAACAGAATAGGGGAGCCAACTTAAAAGGAAATCTAAAGTGAATGGCAAGTGGGCATATAGCTACAATAGACACCTATCCACAAGCTTGTGAACTTCTGGTCTGTTAAAAAAAAAAAGCCCACCCACCTCCTGTTTCATGATTCTACATGTTTCACACTCTATCTCCTTGTTCCTGGAGATGTCCTCCTTTGTTTTGTCCAACTTCTGTTTTAGTCTTTCTTCTCTTCCCTGTAACCTCTTTCACTCTTTAGCAGACTTTTGCTCTGTGCCATGACCTTGCCTGTGTTCTTTTAGGTCAGAGCTCCTTGAACTTCTCCCTGACCCTGACTCATGTCCCTCCTTTATTCTTGTCCTCAGTTGCTTGCCAGAGGGCTTCCTGGCAGCCTTCTCTGATAATCGGGGGCAGTGTCAGCATGGCTTAAACAATCTGATCAGTGCACATAAACCCCTTACTGACAGCATCTTCCCAGAGGTAGAAAGCATGAGTCAATTTTGAACTTGAAAATTTTGCATGGTTTCCAAATGTCCTGAATGTATTCTCCTGTTTCATGTGATTATCACTTTGCAGCATGCTGCTGGCTACTTAAATCCCATGAAAATCGCTAAGAAGATGTAGGCTCAGTGAAAAACACTCTCCTCCATGTACAATTAGAACCAAGCATTATTTCCTAAAAATCTAGCTCTAAGAAATGAAATATGTACGTTATTATTTTTAATATTAATAGCAACTATTAAGCGTTAATTTAGCCTAAATCATTTGCAAGGGAAATCTGTGCTGCTTGCTTGTTGTTAGTTGAGTGGAGTGCATGATAATATTCTGTTGTGTGCTGTGTGGCATACTTGGTTGCTAGGTTACCCAGAGCATCAGGAATTCAGGGAACAATGTACTTATATCTTTTTCAATTTTGAAAAATAAAATAGGTATTGACATAAAATACAGTGTGGCACTGAAGTAATTTTGTAGTGGAGAGATCAGAGGAAGGGGGCCTTTCATCTCAGTGACAGCAGTTTACTCCTCGTTGTGACTTACGGAGGGCAGTGGCAGGACAGCACAACAGGATGTTGTTCTCTGCAGGAATGCTTGTGGTCCTGGTACCCCAGCAACTGTTTTTTGAGGCAGGCTCCCCAAAGCCATCCAGCAGCTGCTGTTCTGAGTTGTGTCAACTGGTCCTACAGAAACTCATGACAGGCCCCATGATGTATGGGCCTGCAAGAGAACAGCCAAGCCTTTCATGTTCAGGACAAATATGTCAGATCCCGTGAAGGTCCTCAGCCAACTGGGGCCATGCCGAGAGATATTCTTTTAATGATTATTATTATTATCACCTTCCTACTCAGAAATAATGTCATAATTTACAGTCAGGTATTGTGTGACCCAAATGATTGATGCCACTTGGACATGAATTGGTGAGGTTAATAATGGTTTTTCAGTGCAGCCCAGCATGGGAGGAAGCTCTCTCAGAGAGGCCACATTTTGCTTTGATATTTTTCTCAAGACAGGAAGGTGGACTTCTGGGAGCCAATGCCTCATCTTGCTCTACATCTGAAAGCTTTTCCTGGGCCCTGGAGAAAATTAGGAGAGGGGAAACCTTAAAAGCTCTCTTCTCTTCTCTCCAGAAGTACTTCAGATTTTGTATAACTTTCAGCAGAAGATGTCACCATAGAAGCTCCATTGAACGTGAAGTCTAAATCTCTGATGAAACAAATACCCTTGGAAGGTGTGCACCAAGATTCAGGAGAAGGCATCTGGCCCATTTCAGCATTATTCATTAGGAACCCAAACTAGAATGGGTTGCTTCCATGTTTTTCTCTCTATCACCGTGCCATTGTGTTGAATGCCTGCAGTCAGACATTTGGCTAAATGCAGAGAGGGAGTCAACAATGATTGATTAAAATATTTTTGTTTGTTTACTTTAACAACTGTTTAAGATAATACTTTTATCTTTAAAGTGATAGATTAAACCAATTGGGGGTGCTGTAATAAATTTTTTAGAAGAAAAGGCAGAATGAGGGAGATTAGCATTCATTTTATACCTATGTAGGTACTGCAATGCAATTTTTCAAAACTTAAGAAAATTGAAATTGAAGCCTAAGAGATATTAAGAACACTACCTAAGATCACACAATTATTGAAAAATCAGGATTCTAGCCCAGATCTCTCTGACTCTTTTTCTGCTCTATATTTCAGTTGAAAGATAGCAGTAAATGATGAGAATCATTTTTCAAAATCTACTATAAAGTACCACCAAAATTAAAGAATGAAAACATGACTTCTGGCTGAAGCCAACAGAGAAGTTTGTGAGGACAGAGTGGTGAAAATGTGAACCCAGAAAGATAAGAGAATTTTGATAGATGGAGAAGAAGAAATCTACCTCCATAAAAATTATGTTGTGAGCAATTTTTCTGTTTGGAGAGTCACTGCATTTTTGTTTCTACCACTGCCAAAGAGGAGAACTACTCTTTAAAATGATTAAGCATGGACGGCTGGTGCCAGTAAGTAGCAGCATTCATTTTTCTCAAACACTGCAGTTCACCTATTCCTGTGAAACACATTATTAAGCCATCACCATATAAGCATGATTCACCCTGAATTTCCTTTTTAACTTTATATCTACTTCCATAATACCTTTCTTCCAAAGGCCCTAAAGCACTTTAAAAACAGATGATATTATTAGTATTTTACTGGCAATGACACTGAATCATATCTACTATGTCTAACACTCTGTCCCTGGAATTATCAAAATGTACTAGTGGTAAAGATTACTGTTTATGAACAGAAAAATAAAAGTGCAGTGAGCCTTCCTATGTCATGAGAGGAGGCAAAATTGATTTACAAATACACAGTAGGTATGCAATAAATAGTGAACAAAATAAACTCTAACAACATATCAACATCCTCAAAAGCAACTTAGCAAGGTCCTACAGCTTTCAATTCTGAATCTATTAATCTTGACAACGTTCAACCATAGTCAATACAGAAAAACCCAAATTTATCAGTTTGGCATCCAACATTTCTCCACAATTTGACTCTAATCTTGGACCTCCATTTTCCAAAGTCTATATTTTGTTGATTCTCAATGAGTTGACCAGAAGAGAAAATTTTGTGGGCTTTGGAAGCCAAAAGTGAAATGGGAGCCTCTGTGTTCTGAAAGTTGTAGCGGACCAGGCTCCAGTGCCACTCGCGTATATTGATGATCAATCTGCTGGCTCACCTATGGTCCTCTCTGAGGTGCTCACTGCCAGGTTGAAGGTGGTGACAGTTGCAGCTTTCATTGCAGCATTTGTCTTCACTCTCCCCTCTTGGCATTCAGCCTCTTTCCCCAATTGCCAGTTCTGCTGACTTTCAAGGAGTGGTGACAACTTCCCATAGACTCTTTCCCCAGCTCCCAAAATTATGTGAAGTCTGATCCCTGTAACAAATCCTGAATTTCATATCATTTTTAGTGTCTGCTTCCATGATAAAATACAAACAAATACACTAAGCTACGCACCCTAACAATCTTTATATCCCCCCTACTGCACATGCCATACCTCAGAGAGAACTTGTCATCCCAATTCATTTGATTACTTCCTCTTAGAATGTCATTCCTTGCTTCCTTATTTTTGAGATAATAATACTGTATTTCCCCATGTATAAGATGTACCCCTTTGCAAAATCTTTAGAGTCTAAAAACTGGGTACATCTTAAACAGTGATTGTAGAGGTGTAGCATTTCAAATACCATAGATGGAAGTGAGGACAAGGCAATATATGAAGACAATGATTTGTCATCAGACACAGATGAGGACAAGTTAATAGATGGGAGTGTTAACAGTGATGAGGAGTTGTATGAATTTTATGATGAATAAAACTTCAGTTCAATAACTTTATGTAATATATATTTTTTTCAAATTCCAGGCCCCAAAATTAAGGTGCGTCTTATAATGGGGAAATATGGTGATAACAAACACTCACATGAAACTTACCGGTACTCTGTGCTAAAAATTGCTCGAAGTGCCTCTCATACTAATTTATTTAATGCTCACCGCAACCCTACAAGATAGGTGCTGTTTCTACCCTGATTTTTGAGGGGACAGAAGTGAGGCTCAGAAACATTAAAATTAACTTGGCAAAGATTTCACAGGTAGTAAGTAGTAGCACCAGGTTTTGAACTCAGTCAGTCTGGATTCAGAATTCCCACTTTTTGTGACTATACTACACTGCTTCTTACCTTCCATATATATACCTTATGTATGAAGCATGCTGTGTTAAAAAATACAAAATGTCAGTAGTTTAACATGTAAAGTTTATTTCTCATTCATGCAAAGTCAAATGTGGATCAGGCCCTCTTTTCACCAAAAGGTTGCTGTCTCAGGAAAAAAAAAAAAGCCACAAAATTTTGCAGGACTATTTTTCCTTTTTTTTTTTTTTTTTATAGGAACAGAGAGAGAGAGAGTCAGAGAGAGGGATAGATAGGAACAGACAGACAGGAACGAAGAGAGGTGAGAAGCATCAATCATTAGTTTTTCATTGCCGTCGCAACACCTTATTTGTTTATTGATTGCTTTCTCATATGTGCCTTGATCGCGGGTCTTCAGCAGACTGAGCAACCCCTTGTTGGAGCCAGTGACCTTGGGTCCAAGCTGGCGAGCTTTTGCTCAAGCTGGCAACCTCGGGTCTCGAACCTGGGTCTTCTTCATTCCAGTCTGACACTCTATCCACTGCGCCACCGCCTGGTCAGGTTTTGCGGGACTATTTTAAGAGCCAGGCCTAAAATTAATTACATTTTCTCCATTCACATCCCTTTGGCCACAACCCAATCACACGGGCTTAGGTAACAGCAAGACAGTCTGTTACATGAAGAAGAATACACAGATGCTCCCAAACGCTGGCAGTCTCCGCCAGGTTCATCCTTCAAAATTAATCTCCTTCTGTGAAAACCGCGTCTGGGCAATATGAATCCCGCCTTATTCAATATCCAAAGCTATTGATTGCTAATAGCATCTTTTTTAAAAAAAAACATTATTTATCTTAACTTTATATTTGATGAAATTTAGAAAAGTGAGAACCTGGACATTTTTAAGTCAATCGATTCTGCTACCTTTGAGGCTTTGAGAGAAAGACAATGGTCTCTTGCCCCAGCTCTTCTAGAACCCTCCACCCCACTTCTCCTTTCTAGACATTTTGCCCTCTGTCTGTGCTACTCTGCTGTCATCCCAGTTGCTCCCTCCTCAACTCTTCTGCATGGAATCCTGTGTCCTAGTTTCCATGTCTTTTTCTATCTTGGTTGTCACTTCATTAGAGCTTGTGTAAGTAGCTTCTATATAAAAGGATGCTTTGGAAGCAAATTTTCTGAGATCTAGTATGCAAAATATATTTGTTTCACTGTGTACTTAATTTATAGTTTGAAAGGATATAGAATTATGAGTTTCCATTGTTGCTACTATGAAATTTGATACCATTATAATTATTGATCCTTTGTATATGAGCTATTTTTCCTCTCTTTTTTATCTTGTTGTCCTGAATTTTCACAGTGAGATGTACTGGGTTGGATCTTTTGTCAACCCTCTTGCTGGGCACTCAGTGGGCTCTTTCAATGTGGAAATATATGTTCTTTAATTCTGGGAAATTTTCCTACATTATTTCTTTGTTCATTTTTTTCTCCCATTGTCTTTCTGAAAATTTACATGTCAGATATTGGTCTTTCTGGAATGGTCTTCTAATAGTCTTATCTTTCTTACCTTTTGTCTATTTCTTTGTTTCTTTCTTCCCTTTTCTGAAAAACGGCATTAAATTTTAAACTTATTTCTTTTATTACTTTGACTATCTATATTTAGTTTCTAATAGCTTTTTTTGTTTTGTCTTGTTTTTAAGTGTTTGTGTGTTTGTTATATTGTTCTTCATTCACAAATACAGTGCATTTTCTCAGCTTTCTAAAGATTTTATTGATGACTTTGTGGTGGAAGAAGGGTACGTTTTCTGTTTCCTATCTTATCTATATTTTCCTCTGAGTTGCTTTCTCTGTGTGTGTCTCTCTTTCTCTCTTCTGCCTTCCATTTTGGAGGCTGCATTCAGATATCTGTCTTGTTGCTGCCATTCACATTGAAAAGTGAAACAAAAAGTTGTTTGGAAACTGTGGAAAGTGAAATATGTCAGTTGGTGGGTTTCACTGCTGGCTAGATACACAACCCTTTAGATGAGTGATTTAGATCAGTCTCTGTGGAGAGATATAGACAGATACTCTGTGACAGTTCAGAGCTTCCAGAGAAATCTCTACTCTCTTATCTGTAACTTGCTTCTTACAACCAAGCAGTTCATGGAGATCAGAGTGTTACCATTCAGTTTAAAGACTTTTATTTAGTTTTGCTGTTTTTAGTATAGTATCTTCCCTGCCACCATTCATATTAGCCTCTTCAGTTAGATTTTTTTATTAAATAAACTCCTGTGGCACATTAACATCGAAGAGGGAACAAGAAACATGCAGTTCTAGTATCTTGTTATAGAAATGTCTCGCCAATGCCCCTGTTTTCATTTCTATGATTTATTTCTGTCTTTAATGATACCAAGTGTCTGATTTCAAGACTCTCTATGGTCCCGTAGCAAAATGTGACTTGTTTCTCATTGCCATTACCATTTGTACACACTTTGAATCAGTTTTACCACCTCTACCAATGTTTTTATTCATTTATATAATCTAAAATGCCTTGCTCTACTGTTGTATCCTCTCACATTCTGATTATGATTAACAGTTCAAATCTCTTTATGTCCTGTACTCTCATTTTATTGATAGGTCAAGAGGGTACAAGATAGATGCATGTGTCCAATTCACTAAGTTTAACTTGCCTGTTTTATTCATGTGCACACATTCTTTACCCCAATAGAGTATAACTTCTGTCTCCAATGGGGTCTTGCATGTACAGGCTCTTAATAAATGTCTATATTATTGGAGAGTTGGAAAACTACTGGAAATTTTATCCAGAAGCTCACAAAACCTTCTTATTTTTAATGGATTTTAATGACATCTTTTAAATAATAAAATGTTTAGATAAAACCTTCTATCATAAATCCCTGGAACTGTGTAGACCAACCTTTGTATCTTCTTACTTCATTGTTCAGATTCTTTTATTTGCTAGATAAATGTTTTTCACTCAACTTCTACTGTTTAACCAAAAAGAAGAGGCAAAGATCTCTGGTTATCTGAAAATATTAAAGACAAGACCAGCCAGAATTTCAGGAGATGTACAATTGTTAATTGATGAAAAAAATGTAGTTCTCTCCATAAAGGACTTCATTCTCAATCTTTAGGTTTCTATTAGCACCCTTCTGTTATAATTGGGATGTTCCTGCCATCAAAAAGCTTAGAAGATAGTGAACCAATTATCTCAGTGATGTTCTTATTTTTTTAACAATGGTATAAATATTGACTGCTTATACAATTTGAAATAAGATAGTGCACACAAATAAGGATGATAATTTAAAAGAGTAAAGTATAACTCCACATATGTTTTCTATGACTCAAAAAGAGATTATTTTTAAATTAGGATTTTATTCTTTATAGCGTGTGTGTGTGTGTGTTTAAATTGCCTTTTTCTGTTGTGCATAATTTTAACTGAGATTTTTCAAATATGTTATTTTAACTGCTGCTGTTTTGTTTTATGTATTTTAATTGCAGTTTTAAATTTTGTTCTGGTGTCCCATGGAGTAATAACCACAAAGGACACAATTGTATAATTGAAAAAATAAATTTGAAAACAATGTGCTAAATACTTTAGACAACGAGGTATAGATGGACTTCTAAGGTATGCGTGGATCCAACTGTGTTAGTGCCTAAGTGCTTCCTTCTGTCCGTGTGAACCTTTCCGTAATAATAGTGCCAGAGGGAATGGCAAAATTGAAGTCTAAGCTACTTTTTTAAAAAGCATCATATCTTGAACTAGTTGAGTTATAAGGGTTTTTTAAGTGAGGATTTCACAAATATTATAACAATCATTGTGTATCCGTTGTATTCTGATACCATACTATGCAATAGAGAAAAAAGAAATGGCTCCCCAACAGTAACTTGCCTTCAAGACAGACACACAGACAGTTGTAAACAATGTGAAAGCTGCTAAAGCAGGGCTAAATGTAAGGTTACAGGAACAGAAATGAAGGAGCCTTTGAATTGATACTTGCAAAATAGTTAAACATGATCCAGGAAGGTAAAACCTGTAGTGGGCACGCCATAAGTGTGCATGGCACAGAACATAAAAACATTCAGCATAGCTAGAAACAATGAGAGGGCGTGGAGGAAGAAGAAACAGACAGGAGGTAGGGGTCAGACTAAGGAGCAGGGGCAGTTGGCAATAGGAAATACTTAGGATTTTATACAGTGAAGTAACAAAATCAAGTTTATATTTTAAAGTAGTCACAATGATATGAAGGATGAATTGCAAGGGGACAAAAACATAGTTTGTTGCACTGCCCAACAAAGAAGTGATAAGAACCTGAACTAAGGCTTTGCCAGAGAGGCTAGAGGGTAATTTTAGACTATATCTAAGAGGTGGAATTGACAGAAATTGGTAATATTCTGGATGAAAGGTACAAAGAAAAAGGAGGAGCTAAGGATAGCTGTGACAATCTGGCTTGGATACCCATGCAGATATGATTCCATTTACATAAAGAAAAGGTGGTGGGTCTGACCAGTGGTGATGCAGTGGATAGAGAATAATTCCAGAACACTGATATCCCCAGTTCAAAACCCCAAAGTCTCCGACTTGAGCGTGAACTTGCCAGCTTGAGCACAGGCTGCCCTCTTGAATGCAGGATCATCCAACATTGCTGGCTTGAGCCTAAAGGTCGCTGTCTTGAAGCCCAAAGTCATTGGCTTGAGCAAGGGGTCACTGCCTCACTATGAGCCCCCCAGTTGAGGCACATATGAGAAGCAATCAATGAACAACCAAAGTAAAGCAACTACAAGTTGATACTTCTCATCTCTCTCCCTCTTTCTCAAAATAAATAAATAAGTAAATAAATAAATAAATAAAATATAAAAACAAGTAAAAGAAAGTAGTGAGTAAGAGAAAATGTATGCTGCTTCGTTTTAGACATGTTCTATTTAATGTGGTAGATTCCTCTCAGGTAGATTCCCGTAGATGGCTGGCTCTGTGTGTGTTGACTGTACTCTTTCTCTCTGATTGTCTCATCTCCTCCAATTTTACCTGCACTCCCATCATACTAACATTCCACTGTCACTGAGACACTCTCTGGTTGTTTCTGCCTTAGGACTGTGGGGCTTCTTGTTCTTTCCTGAAAACCTTGCGAGATTGATTCCTCACTTCATCCCAGTTTCCATTCAAAAGGTTCTCAAAAAGACTTTCCTTGCCACCTGATATAAAATAACCTCCAACCCTGACCTCACTCTTTAGCCCTATATCCTGGTTTCTTTTCCTCTATGATAGGTATGATTGCATGAAATTATATCACATATGTTTTGCCTTCTTGCTTTTTGACAGTTTGCCCTAATAGAATTTTCATATGGCTGCAGTCTCACCTGACACAGTCTTTTCTGTATCTCCTACCTAGCAAAGCTCCTGGAACATAGTCAAAGATTAAGAAGACAGCATTGAGGGCTCACCCAAGAACAGAAGAGACCAGGCTGCAGTGGCACCAAACTTGGCAGTGTCTGAAGTTCTCTGTCAGCACTCAGCAGCTTAGATATAAAACACTGTGGGTTAGACTGATCCAAAGTACGTAAGGTAGCAAAATATCTGTGTAAGAGAAATGAGAAAGATGATCAAAATATGACCAATAGTAGCATTTGATGGCATCTAGACTAGATAAGAAAAGAAGTATATTGGCCTGACTCAATTTGGCTTAGGGAAAAAAAGAAATTTGCTAACCATTGAAACTGAAAACTGGAAGAATATATGTTCCTTTGGGCATATCTAGTTTTATTTGCTTGAACTAGAACCTAACTGCATCTCTCAGCTCTGCCTTTTTTCTGCCTATGTGGACTTTATTCTCTGTACACTTCTCCCTAAGTGGTAGCCAAAATAATGAGCAACAGGAACAAGGTTACATTTCACCACCTTCACCATTCTGTGAGGAAATGGATGCCTCTGTCCTAGTAATGCCAACAAAATCTAGATTGATATGATCACCCCTTAATCAGTCACTATGGCTAAAGAAATGGAGTGCTATAATTGGCCAGGCCTGGGTCACATGCCTACACCTGGATCCAGGAGATGATATCAATGCCATCCAATCCATAATCTGGAATTAGGCAGAAGTGATCCCCTCCAGGGACATTAAATAATAAAAGAACATGTGTGTACCACAAATATAAAACACTGAGGAGTCAGTGCAGTGGAAGAAATCAGAAAGGAAGTTCAAGTGCTTGAAGACCTGAACATGATCAAACAGCATTGTTAAGGAGGGAATAAAGCAATGAAAGAATTGGACTGTGGATAAATTAGAGTGAAATCCCAGTAAATATGGGAGGAAAAAATGATAAAATCAGATACTAAAAAACCAAAAAGTAACATAACATATTTCCCAATGTATAAGACGCACCTCAATTTTGGGGCCTAAAATTTGAAAAAAAAATGTATTACATAAAATTATTGAACTCAAGTTTTATTCATCATAAAACTCATACAACTCCTTGTCACTGTCAAAACTCCCATCCATTAGCTTGTCATCTGTGTCTGATGATGGATCACTGTCTTCAACTAGTGCAAAAACAAACACGAAAAAGTGGGAAATGCAAATAAAAAAACTTTACAACCACTGTATACGATGAACCCAGTTTTTAGACCCCAAATTTTTCAAACAATAGTGCGTCTTATACATGGGGAAATGCAGTATTAACCAAACAAGGATTAAACATACAGCCTAAGCAAAAGAAAATTCAGGAAATAACTTGTCATTTAATTGAGCCATCTAACCAATTATTTGTTATTTTTGACCCAGATAAAGGGTCAAAAAATATATGTACTATATATAATTAATAAACATACAAATATGTAAATATATATATAATATAGTAAATAAAAAGAAGGATTTTATCAAGAGTAAACATAATATATATGAACCATTAGAAGTTTCAGGGAAGGTATTTACTATAGGCCAAAATCTTTTTGGATGTGTTTTAACCTGCCTGAATTTCTTCTATTATCATTAACCCCATATCAATAAAATATTCAGTTATGTGGAAATACTGCAGCCTTCACATAATTGTTTATATGGCTATCTAGATTAGGGACTGTTATTCACATGTATTATGCAGTTAAGCCTAGTAAAGCAATAATGTATATCAGTTTGTTTCATCTAAGAAACAAATTATTTTAATCTAATTTAAAAGTCTTAAGAGTGCCAAATAAAGGTTACAAAATAAATATACTATTTGGTTACTATTAGAAGTATCATCAGCCTGACCAGGCGGTGGCGCAGTGGATAGAGCGTCAGACCGGGATGCGGAAGACCCAGGTTTGAGACCCCAAGCTCGCCAGTTTGAGCACGGGCCCATCTGGCTTGAGCAAAAGATCGTCAGCTTGGACCCAGGGTCCCTGGCTCCAGCAAGGGGTTGCTTGGTCTGCTGAAGGCCCATGGTCAAGGTACATGTGAGAAAGCAATCAATGAACAACTAAGGTGTTGCAATGGCAACGAAAAACTAATAAGTGATGCTTCTCATCTCTCTCCATTCCTGTCTGTCTGTCTCTATCTATCCCTCTTTCTGACTCTCTCTCTGTCCCTGTAAAAAAAAAAAAAAAAAAAAAAAAAGAAGTATCATCAGAGACAGAGACAGAAATGACTAGTCTGCTCATCACCGATAACCATCAATCATCCTACAGATGCATGCATCTATCATCATGCTCAGGAGTGTTAGATAGGAATGTTCTTAACCCATTCCTTTGAATTCTAAGAAGTATTTTATCCCAAGCACTCACACCTTTTCACTCCTCCTTGCTTTCTCATCAGGTAGAAAACCTTACCCTGCTGCTCAAAGTTGTATAGAAGAGGCCCCCACGTGAAGAAGGCTGCTCTGACCTGACCTGGGGCTGTCTATGGGTGGATAAACAGGTCAAATTCTGTGCTGTGACAATGGGGATCCCATTGTTGTCAACATTATCCTACATCAGCTTTATAGATAATAAAAGGGACACTTGGGCTTTTCATCTGAATCTCTTGTTTTATCTCTCAAATAATTTGACACTCAGGCTGAGATAATGTCACACAGAAAGGCCATATCTACTTTTAAACAAAATATATTTCAGGAGAACAGAACTTAAAGCAGCCTGCTATAAGACAAAATTCTATGCATCAGCTATTGTCTTTATTGATACAGATATTAAATATATGGATAAAAATAAAGAGAAATGAAAAGTAAATTGTAGTTACTCAACATAGAAAGGAACATTATAAAAATATGGCTCTTTCACATAACTCTTTTACTGCTCTCTCTAAACATGTTCAATCTATCAGAACTAGCACCCCAAACTGTAAGTGTTATATTAAAATTTAAATAATAAAAGATTTCAAAAATCTTTACCTTTAAGACTACTTTTATTCTTAAAAAAAAAAAAAAAAAAGCTGGAGGGGACTATTCTCCAGCCCATTGACTAACATTTATTTCTCCAATACACTAATCAAACATCAACTCAGCATATACTAAGGGCGAGACACTATATAAACACTATGCATCCACTCGAACGTGGCTTCTTCTTGGAGCAGACAATAAACCTGAGGAGGTGGTACCTATGTACAAGTACCTAGTAGAAGGAGCTATTTGCTGAGCCCCCTAAGAGGAAACAGAAATCACATAGACATTCATGACAAATTGGAACTGGACCTCTCTCAGAGGAGAAAATCCTGTGTGAATTAGGTGGCATTTTCACTGGAGATAAGAGAAGAAGGTATAAAAGATGTGAAGTTCGGAAAGCACAAGGCAAAGGGCTTTTGGAAAGAAATGAAAGATGAAGGTGGAAAGGTATTTGGGGGCCATATCTGGAGCAAGGCTTGAATCTTAAAGAGAGCTGAAAATGTTTGGAAAAACTGCTGTGTGGGATGAGCAGTGAGTCAGCAAGAGATGAATAAAAGAAGTGCGGAGCAGAAATGACGGCTTGTTCAAGTGAAGGAGCATGAATTTGCAGCGGACTCAATCAGCACCACTTTCTCTAGCAGTGGTCTGCAGCCCAGCAAAGAAGCCACTGGAAGTCCAAGGTCAGAAAGGAATTTTAGGGACTAAGCAAAGGCAATGCTGAGTTGACTACCCATGGAAAGTAGGACAAGCGGAAAAGAAATGAAGGCAGAAATAGGCTAACAAACCCCAGGAAAAAGAGCAGAGGCAGTGTTGTGATGAATGGGATAAATCAGAATCAGTATGAGTAACAAATTATAATATCTTAACAGTAAAGAGGTAAGATACTCAGAATTGGAGATTGTGAAGATAGATGACCAGATCCAAGGATAAAATTGGGGATCATTGGTATCAAGGAGGTAAGGAACTTTGGAGCCACTGACATGATAATCAGTGGCAAACAAGTTCAATTTATGAGTATAAGGGGAAAAATAGCATCGAGGAGTGAGGATGGATGGTGTGATGTAGCTGTAAAGAGGAGAGATTGCTGAATTTCGAGCCAGGACAAAAATATAGAATTGGCAACGGAGATCAAAGGATGCTGACCCTTTCTTTGTGCTCTATTTTAGTGATAAAGAAAGGGAAAAGAAAAGGGGTGACCTGTGAGGAATTTTATGAAAAGTAACATTAATGAGAAAGCCAGGTTCACTTGTAGAAGAGTAGTATAAAGAACAGTTGTGAGAAAAAAAGATGATATAGGAAAGTTTCCTGAAAATAGAGGGTAAATCACAGAGCATAACTATAGGACATGGTACCCCCAAAAGGCAAAGCCATGTCTAGTACTGATTAGGGTTATTCACAAATATTCTATTTCACAAAGCAGATATAAACGTGGACTTGCTTTAGCTAAGTAAATGAGACCAAATGACATATGTCACTTCTGGTGGAAACTTTGCAAGCTGTTACACATTCCCTTGGCCCAAGGCAATCTAGAAGCATGTATCCTAATGAAGCTCCAGTCATCTGGGTCCCTGAGTGACTCTGAAAAGCAGATCCCCTTGCCAACCTATGATACACACGTGGCATGAGTAAAAAATAAACGTTTGTTGATGTGAGCCACTTAGATTTCGAGAATGTTTGTTACTACAGCCTGACCTTTCCTGACTGATAAGCAACTCAGGTAACTATAACTAAGAATCTTTTTGAGGACATCCTTGAGACATATACATCTCATGAACCTCATAAAATCCAACAGTAGTGTATTTTAAAATCACAAAATTTTTATCAAGATAGAATTATGATAACTTCAGGGGAGAATACTTCAAGATCAGGATGAAACTTCATGCTCACTGAGAGTTTAGGGCCAGCAGCAGACCCAGGAACCCACTCTCTCCTTCTTCAACCCCACAGATACTCCAATCTATTAGCATCTTTAAGCCTATGCCTCAGAATCCAGGGATAATGCAGGTCAAGAGTCACTTTTGGGAAAGACTTGGTCTGAGCTGGAGATGAAGGAAACAGCAGAAGGAAACAGTTTGTGCCTGGACAGTGTGCAAAGAACAGACAAGAAGATAGCAAGAAATTGGTATAGAGGCTCACTAGACATTGGATCTTGACTCTCAAAGTGAAAAAAAGTAACAAGGGCTCATCTAACCAATATGTCACAATTTGGCAGTGACCAGAAGGCAGAATTTGGAGACTGGAGGATTTCAGGAATAGATAGGACTAGCCAACTTCAATATTATATGGGTAGTCAGCTATTTATTTTGTTTTGTCTTTGTTTCTATTTTTATTTAGTTTTTTACATACTGAGAGACATGGTAAGCAGGCATTAACATGCCTATAATAGTTCCAGTTATAACTGCCAACACCTATAGAAAATTCAGCAGTTCAAAACATTTTCATCTTTTTAATGGCCTGACAATGTGAAGGATTTTGTCTCCTAAATCAAAGAAGCTCTATCTATCCATCTTCCTTTTTTAATTTTTAATCAACTCTCAGACCTGCTCTAATTTCTAGGCCCATGAACCTTGATTCATCTACCTCACGATGTGCATGTTTGGCAAGGCATCAGTTCCTACCTGCTATCCAGTGGGATGTGGGAAAATCCCATGCTGGATAGTCTCACTCAGAGCTGTCATTTTGGCTTATATAACATATGGTGCACTAATGACTTCATGACACTGTTAGTCCTCTTCTTAGGTTTCAAAGGACACCTGGCTCAACTGAACGACTAGCTTATTTTGTCACACTATAGGTCATCCTAACCCTTAGAAATGGAATTGAGAGGAAGGGAGGACCATGTAATTGTCATACCATTAGTCCTAGCACTGGAAATGCAATGATATAGAAGTCCAGAGATGCAAAACAGACTGCTGAGAAGGTTGGCTGTTTTCTTAGATCTGACAAAGATAATTCCAGAGCCTATACCTTCTATTAAAAGGATTTCAAATGGGTAGTATTTAGATATATGTATGTTACTGACAGTTTTCTTTTACATTACACTAAAGGCTCTCAGGAGTTAAGACTACAGGCTGCAGTCTAGAAGGTAAAAATGAGACTCGTTTATGTATTTTAGTGAGATCTGCATCGATGAGATAAAGGAAGTTTGAGAAAAAATTTTCATTTGAAGATTCTGAATAAATACCGCATATCTATTATTCTTGCCATCAGATTATTTTTCATTTATTTAGCATTTTCAAAGCCAAACACTATACCAAAGGGTTTCATTTATTGACTTTACATTTTCTCTCTTTAAAAATGAGTGGGGTATGCCATCTTAATTATATAGAATAATATTTCTTCTCTCTTTTCATTTAAATTCTGTTTAAGCCAGGCATAAGGTACTTCTTCCATTTAAGCAAATTTGATTAATGGAGTTTTGACAACTCAGCCACTTTTATTCAGAACAGGCCTAAATCAGGTGTATATACTGCCAACTTAAGAAGTTTTATTTGGAAGTTATAACTTTGAATAGAGAAGATTTTTTTCCATCTCTTACATAATATTTGCTTTTGACATGTAATCACTTATCACATGCATTTTTATAATATAAACCGTGAATAATGGTTAAGTTTTGCCCAGACAAGAAATTATAGTGGACAATAATTTGACAGAACTCTGCTCATAGTATGGAATCTTTTTTTTATTATCACTTCCAAGTATGTATCAGGAACAGTTTGGGCATGCAACATAAGCAGTAATTTCAGATCTGCCATAAAAACAAGGAAGAAAGGCTGCCCAGAAGTTCCAGGACATAATTATGTAGCAAGACACAAATATTCTACTTGTTTTCACATGGAACTACTACTGTGTTATTTACCTTACTCCTCTTGCTGCATTAGAAGGATGAAATACAAATATTTCCATTCTTCTCCAAAGAAAATTTGAAAATTAGATCCTACTTTGAATTGAGGAAGGGGGAAAGGGGGATAACTCCTGCAGTTGATTCTAGTTCTGGACTTTATAGACCATCAAGATCTACTGAGGAAAAAAAATGAAGAAATAACTTCTTTGAAGAGGGGATAGACTGGAAGGAAGAGTGAAGGGCAGGTCTCAGCAGGTAGCCTGCAGAGATACCTGGGACCGGATCTTAGCTAAGTCAGCTGTGAGGGACGTACCTGCAGAAAGAGGGGCACCAGGAGCTCTGGCTCACAGGCTTCCCAGGATGCCCTGGACTCTGAAGGAAGAAACCTCACTGCCAAGCACCCAGGCTCAGGACACTCAAGCCAGTTAGCTTGTCTTAGTTACCTACTGCTGCTGTAACAAATTGCCACAACATAATAAATTTTCTTATAGTCTTGACAGTCAGAAGTCCCAAATAAGTCTTAGAGGGCTAAAATCAGGGCATCAGCAGGGCCAGTCTCTTTAGAGGTTCTGAAGAAGAATCCATTCCTCATCTTTTTAAGCTTCTAGAGGCTGGTCTCCCTTGCCTCATGACCCTTTGTTCTCACTGTTTCTATCATCACTCTATCTTCCACCTTTGAGCTTCCATCCTCCCTATCATAGGGCTCTTATAGTTATATTTAGGGCCCACATGGCTAATCCAGGATAACCTCTGCATCATATGATCTTTAACTCAATTACATCTGTGAGGCCTCTTTTGCCATGTAGGACAACACTCACAGGTCCAGGGATTAGGATGTCCATATCTGTGAAGGGCCATTATTCAGCCTACCACCCCATCTATGTGGTTGCTCCACCATCTGGTGCCTGGAAACACTGCACCCTCTCCTACACACTTCTCTCAGGGACAACCCTGCAAAAGTGATGTCTGCCTGTAATGCAAGACCCACTGGTACTTTATAAAGTCCCCATGGCCACCCTCAAATACACACAGTGCCATAGGACACTTATAAGTTCAAAATGCAGGGAACTGTGACATCTAACAGGATGGTAGAGGAGAGGTTACACTCTGTGTTGTTAAGGAGAAGAGAATAAAGAACAGTGATATAATAGCACTGAACCACTCATTTGGGGGAAATGTCCACTTCAACCCCTTTGAATCTCTAGAATAATGTTCAATAATGAGGCCAACTTTGAGTGGTAGTGGAATTATAAGACAGACATCCTAGTGTCCAGAATCTCCTTAGTCTATTAGTTTGTATATTTTTTAATTACCTGTAATTTATTTAACTGGAATAATGCATGTTCTCCAGAGGGAGAAAAAGAGTTCTTTTTCTGCAGTTGGTTATAAGAAAAACTAAACATTTAAATGCCCAGCCAGTCCAGTGACTGGCACTGTACCATATTAATTAGGTCTTGTCAGCCCAGCAACAGGGTAAAAGTAGTCACAGATACATGTGGTCTCTGCTCTCTTTCTAGCCAGAAGAGCAGCTCCTCATTCCTATTCTTAAAGAGGTATGAATCTAGCACAAGCGAGGAGCCATTCCAATAATACCCGATCCTTTCAAAGCTCAACACTCAAGAAAGATGTGGAAATGCTTATAGTTGAAGACCATACATAGCACAAGCATCTTACAGTAAGTTTATTAGGTTTTTTAAAGAGAATTACAGATGGTGATGGGTCTGAGGAGTAATACATAGATGGTCCCAGTGGAACTGTAAAACCGTGAAGCACGTGAAGGACTCCAGTGATGCCATAAACATGACAGTGGAGGCCCCGCAGTTTAGGAACAGCTAATGCATTCAATAAAGAAATTCAGTTTCATATCAAAGTTGATATAATCTACTGGTATTTAATTCTCAATAATGATTTTTATTGATTTTCATATTTTAGTAAATGCAAGCAAATAAAATGCCTTAGAATCTCACAGACACTATTATGGAAAGAACAGTATTTTTATTCTTATATTTAAGTTAATGTGATAGCTTTTTATTCATTTCATTCATTCATTCATTCATTCATTCATTAAACAAATCCTTTTTGAGTGCTTTCTCTCATAAAAAATGTTATGAGGATATAAATAATAGTAATTATTTAATCATTTATAGTTTTATGGTTTGCATGGCACTTTTCCAGATACTTTTCCATATAATAGCTCTAAATACTTGTGAGGTAGATATTTTTACCATCATTTCATGAAAGAAGAAATAAAAGACTTTCATAGTCAAATATTTTCCCAAAGGTCACAAAGTCTTGAAAAACTGACAGAGCTATAACTTAATTCCAATTTTTCTGTCTCTAGTACTACCACACTATGTCGTATGATTTGCTCCCTGCCTTCTGAAATCTGCACATAAATAATTGCAATACAACATAAGAAGTTGTTTATGCCACAATCTCAAGAAAGTGCAAGTATTTTCCCAGGTTCCTGGCTTTCCCATAAATTATATTTTCTGGAGAATTGCCTTTTTCTTGTGTCTCTCCTCAAACCGAAAGTTAACTACCTTTTTAACTTTCATCTAAAATTTTATCTCTCGGCTAACAGCATCTTCCACCATGAAACACAGCTCTTAATGAGTCCACAAAACTTATTGCCTATATTACAGCAAGGGAAAAACAGTGCAGCTTCCCTAAGGCCCAGCACTAAGCAGCATATGAGTCACTTCCAGGGGAGAAAATCTACTACTGCACACCCAGCTGTGTAACAGACAAGATTTGGGATGCCCCTCGGAAGTGTTAAAAATGCCCTTGAATTGAGCCTTTGTGGGCTGCGGTGAGTAACCAAAATTCATGTGCTAAATTCATGAGTGGTCAGCTTCTACAATGTACAGAAAGTGCTGAGGAAGACGAGAGAAATGAGAAATCACAGTCAATGGAGAGAAACTGAGAAGTCTTCATGGAACAGTACACCTTAGAGCTGAGCACCAGTCTCTACGCCGGCATTCAGTGAAAAATTGTGCAGAAGATTGCAGGAGGAGAAAATGTCATGAGCAAAAGGTGTGACGATGAGCTGGGTTTGTTCTAGGTTCACTAAATAGCCATGAAAGAGTAAAGTAGGAAAAAAACAAAAGAAGAATGGGCTGGACTATATTCATTAGCAATAGATGTTACTGAAAGTTTAAGACCAGGATGATGACATTTTCTTTAGAAATCTATCCAAGAAAGCACATTTGGCAGAAATGCTGGATGGGTTTAAATACCCACCTGAGACTTTCCCAATCTCCCTTTTTCTCACTAACAAATACAGAGACTAAAAATAGCAGAAACTCACAGTTCTGGCCACACTTACACATGGAAAGTGACCCAGTACTGGCTAATAAGATCTAAAGGGAAGTCTCCCAAAGTTACTTGGGAGAACTTTCCTTCCTTCGTAAGAAACACACAAGAGGAGAAATTTATCCCCACTCCCTTCCTACTGTTAAATGCTCTTGCATGAGGATCTGATGCTTGGAGCTGTTGCAGCTATATTGTGATCATGGGGAGATAGTCAAGGAAATCACAGAATGCCAACTGCTGCCCTGACATTGCTGAATTGTTAGAGCAACCCAGGAGCCTCATACTTAAGATCTTCTTGAAATGGGAGGCAAAATAAGTCACTGTCATTTAAGCTACTTTTAGTTTGTTTTCCTATTAGTTTCAGCCAAAATCAGCCTGATACCAGAGGTCACCACAGTGATACTGGTGAAAGATAATAATACCAGGATGGATCTGGTAGCAATAGGTCACATAGAAGATTAATATTTATTTGAGGTAAAATAAAAATCCCATGGATGGATTGGCAACACTGTATATAAATTCTCCCATGGTAAAGCTAGGTATCTTCAACTTACAAAAAAATGAGTTTGAATTTTATCTTGACAAATAAAATAACTGTATACAAATGTGTGGCTAAGGAAACCTGAGTACAACCAAGTCTAATCCAGGCGTTAGCCCAGGTGGCAGACTTGGAATATGATCATTACAAAGAAAGTTGTCATTTACTCGATTGTATTATGTCTGTCTGAATTTTTAAATTATTCAGGAGTTTACTTTGGAAAGCCAGAGAAAAATAAATCAGTGTTTTCCCAGCATCATCTGAGGAAAGTTTCCTGAACCAGAGACCTAGAGCCAGACTAAGAAGATGTTGACCTCAGAAACAATTGATATCCTTTGGGCATTGTTTAGGGGTGGAAGAGACAGTTAACCTTCTACTCTAATATACTAAATCAGTTCTCTCAAAATTAAATTAAATGTAAAGAATAAGAGGGAAAAAAAGTGAATAAAACTTAGCCCATAGTCTTTGGACTAGTTAATACAGAGTGGTGATTTCAGCAACCAATAAGGAATTCTAAAAGGTAAAAAATAGGTTGAAAAGTTATATTTGGTTTGTGCTATGTCAAGTTTTAGGAGCAAGTAAAGATACAAAAGTATATATCTCTGGAAGGTGCCTGGAAATGTAGGTCTGGAGTTTATGAAGAAATACTGATTAAAGACAGACCAGTTTTACTTGAGGCTATGAAATTAGTCACATGCTAAAGGAACAAGATGGAAACAAAGTAGGGGACAATGCTCATGTTTGTTGAATATCATGTATTGGGCACACCATTAAGCATTACATATGTTATCAAATTAAACCTCACAATAACAGAAAAAACTACAAATTTCATATAGGAGAACACATAGATTTGGAGAACCTATGCATCACATCCAAGGTACAAGGGACAGCACAATCACAATTCCACTGCCATGAAGAAAACAGAAGCTTTTGTAACTTAGTCTTCCAAATGCACATATTAAAACACACAGTTTTAAAACTGCTAAAAAGTATTCTTACAGTACTCAATGAATAAATATAAATAGTGTAATAAAGGTATCATTCTCCCAATTTTACATTTGGGGAAACATGCAGAAAAATAAACAAAAGCCTTCATTGAATCATGAACACAGTACATGGGTTCCTTGGGTTATGACCATCTCAACATACAATGTTTTGAGTTTACGATGGGGTTGCCAGGTGGAACCCAATCGGGGTGCATGCAGGAATCTGTCTCACTATCTCCCCTTCTCTCACTTTAAACAAACAAACATTAAAAGATATAACTAAATACCTCAAGTTATTGATAAGTACTCAAGATATTGCATACTAAATGTGGCCTTCATCTTTACAATTGAAGAAAAACTTTAAAACTCTAGTGATAGAGTCCATATAGTAACAAGGAAACAGCATTTCATTATTGGTTTTAGCATGATTTTTTATTCTTTTGAAGAAAGAACACCCATGAGGCCTCTAATATAGATGTTTGAATTATTTATACAGTAAAATAACATGGTAAGTATTTCTTCTCCTCTCCTTTTTCATTAGACTGCCTGCCTTCAATATTCTTTTATTGGTTGAATTGCTTCAAAATAGGAATAAAGAAATCTGATAAAAATTACTCTCCCTAAATTTAAAGAAGACAACAGCATAAAAGAAAAATATGTTCAACATATGGCAATGAATCACTTAAGGTAGACTCTAGGGAAAAAAATAGGGAATGTCTCTATCTAGACATCTTCAGGGTGCTCGTATGTCATGCCCACATGTATAACCACATTTTATGGCAACAAACAAGTACTGCCCTTCTCCAAAATATATAAAATATTGGAAATAAACAAGGGTAGTAATAACTGTGCTTATACCACCATACTCAGAAAGAACCAGAAAGAAAAAAGTAGAGTCCACATGATTATGATTGCTATATTTCTTAAAATATCCTAGAACTGTCCCAATAATAAGTATTCTTAATGTTTTTTAAAAAAGTTAAGAATGCCCAGGAAATGTCAGTATGTTGGCTGGTTTCCCAGACAACCTCTCAAAAATTCTAGGTATTCTACTTTGGGTTTAAAAAAATTTTTCGCCTGACCAGGTGATGCAGTATAGAGCATTGGCCTGGGATGCTGAGGACCCATTTGAAACCCCAAAGTTGCTGGCATGATCATGGGCTCATCAACTTTAGCATGGAATCCTAGATATGATCCCATAGTCACTGGCTTGAGCCCAAAGGTCGCTGTCCTGAAGCCCAAGGTAGTTGGCTTGAGCCAAAGATTGCTGGCTTGAGCAGGGGTCACTGGCTTGGCTGGAGCCCCTCAGTCAAGGCACATATGAGAAAGAAAGAAATGAACAACTAAGGTGCCACAACTATGGGTTGATGCTTCTCATATCTCTCATTCCCTGTCTGTCTGTCCTTCTCTCTCTGAAAAAAAAAAAAGAAGAAGAAAATTTTTCACCAGATGTGAGCCACACTATAGAAACCACAATTAGAAAATTCATCCTATATTTTATTCTTGGTGGCCACACAGACCAGTAATTCTAGAATTTCACCTAAAAAAACAGTATAATAATTGTAATCTCAGCTCTTTATTATGTCTACCTTGAATTATTTTGATGAATTATGGTGAATGCATGCTCAGTTACTTAAGTTCATCACTGAAAAATATTATAAACCAAGGGCCAACCAAAAAAGACTTGTGTGGCCAGAATATATCCCACAGAGCACTGTGACACTCAGAGCTGTGCCCAGTTTAAGTTTCACTAATGACCTGATAGAAAGAATAAATAAAATAAATTGTTAACTTAACTGGAAAATATTATAAAAAATTTGAAAAGAACTAATGAGAGAGACAAACTCGGAAAGAGAGAAAGAGAACATTCAGAAAACTAAAGAAAACAGGTTTTTTAAAGAGAAAACTAAAACCAAGCCATTAGCAGGAAAAAGATGGTACACTATAGCCAATCCAAAGAAATGAAAGGTTGGAAGCAATGCACTAGTAAGTGATAGAATGGGTGAGTTTCATGTGCTAACAAACCTCAAATATTATCCTTTCTATCACTCACTCAACTATTCATTGACTCCTTTGCAGAATGATCAACATTATGTCCAATTGTATTTCTCACTTCTATTTCATTCTTCACTTTTAAAGGTTGAGAGTGAAGGAGAGGGATAAAATAAGATGATTCAGAAATGAGATTTTATGATATCCCCACCTAGTGAAAGCCATGGTAAAGAATGAATATAAGTTGTGTGTCTCTGATACAAAGTAACCACTTGGAAAATAAAAAGTCTAGTCAATCAGCTAGCTGTTTTACCTGTGCAGTATCAAATTCAGGTAAAAAGCAAACATTTTCTCCATGACACTTGGGTGCAAGAAATATCGTGTGTGTGTGTGTGTGTGTGTGTGTGTGTGTGTGTGTGTGTGTGTGTGTGTGTGTATGTTTTCTGACTAATCTGGCTCTGTCCATACCTGCTGAAGCTGAGGAGAAAATTCCCAGGTTACATAAGAGTATAATCTATAAAATTTAAGGAAAGGTCATGACTCTCGAGTGTATTATGTACACCAGGCCCAACTCATCCACTCAAAAGCAATTTCCAAAGCTTGGACATGGCAATCTTTCTCCATAGTCCCCTAAGACTCGAGAACCTGAGCATCTGCGCAGCACTGCCTGCGCAGTTCCGCCACCTCACAGGGCACTGCATGGCCAGGTGGCCCAGAGCTGCTCTGTCACACCAGGCCACCTATGATCCTTCTCCTAGAGTTCCCCTTTTGAACTCAACTGAAAACATCAGCTTCTACTCCTCCTCGGTCGAGGGCACTTTTGAATCCAAAAACAAAAGAAGAAAACTGAATAAGGGCATCTCCGATCTTTAGAAGTGTTGTGTTGGATTCTTCTTCCAGAGTGAAGAAAGGAATACTCTTTTTTTCTTAACAAAACTGCAATAGTATAAATAAAAACAGAAAACATAAATATAAAAGACCATATATATTAGCTTGAAACATACAAAATTGCCATTTTCATAGTCCAAGATGTCTTAATATCAGCAATTTCATGTGGTTCCACCTAGTCTTTTTTCCTAATAAACTATTATATTTATTTGATTAATTTTCATTAAACTGATGTTTTAATTGATCAGTTATTTAAAGGTCAACATCTATCTAAACATAAAAAAATAAGTAATTTATCAATTTTTGCCAAGAAATCATCTAGGACAATTCTCACAGACATTTCAATGGACATTGCTCATACTAGTGTGTTAACCCTACTAGTGTGTGGGAGGAGCCTACACTTACGCTGTCAACTGAGTCACACTGACCCAGCAGAGAGAGAGACTAAAAGGAGAAATGTAACCCAGACACCTGAATAAAATGCAGTTCTAGTTTTTCCCCAAATTGTTTGAATCTCAGAAAGTAATTTTTAAAATATTTTTTGAAATGAAAATTATTCATATATTTTCATTATTTGTGATAGCATAAGAGTAAATAATGCCATGACAACAAAAAAAAGCTTAAAGAAATAAATAAAGAGAAAAGTTAATTTTTATATTTGTTGCTGATACAAGATGATTCATTTCTCTTGAAAATTTTTTCAGTAATCTTTTAAATATTTAATTTACTTCAAAAAAAACCCTCAGTTCTGTTCCAATCACCTCAAATGCCTGATAATTTCCCAACAAGTTAACAATTTTAAGGCTCTCCAGGAGAGAGAACAAGAATCTCCTTTCTGTTCAATAGAGGAGGGACAAATCAAAGGATGGGGCCCCTGGTCACTAAGGCTGGGTAACCTTTTGCTGGTGTCTCCAAATGGGCAGACTGGTAAGCAATCAGATTCAGACTAATATTTATTCTAGAATCTTTTCACCAGAATGATCCATACTAGATTCTGATAACCAGTTTTACATTCTTTTAACATAGGCTTAAGGAATGACCTAAAGCATCACAGGTTTTCAAAGTTTGAGGTCATTTAAGTCCACACTTATCCAGACCTTTTGAAGCACCTGAGAGTGGCAAGGTCTCCTTATTTAGGACTTTGCAGGGTGTTTCCTGTGTAGACTCTCCCTCCCTGTCTCTCACCTTTTCTCCAGTTATTGAGGGTTCCCTTAAGCTATCTTCTCTTCAGGCGCTCTCAGCACAGGACATGGCACTCCTTTCCTCAAAATATCTGAGTCCTAGACCAGGCCTCATCTTCTGTTTGCAAACTCTGTATCACAGCCTTCCTTGGGAATTCAGAGACGTCTGTCTTTACTTAAGCTTGTGTTGAAGGGGGAGTATTTCAAGGTCAGTTAGGACACTTTTCACCAGTAATATTGCTACTCACATCCTCCCTTAATACTTGAAGGTTTACACCCCTATCACAGAGGTGTTCCTTTTCTTCCAAAGACTCCATGGTCTGTCTTCTTGATCAAGACTCTGTCTTAATTAATCTTCATGAAGAGTGTGCATATCAACTATTAACATGATTTTTCCATCTAGTCCTTGTGAAATAATACTTCTAGCCTTATGATATTAAAAGTTCATGGCATTCTTGACTGGTTTTTATCACAGAGGATCCCCACATTAACTGAAAATGTTCCTGCCTGAGTTGTCCAAGATAACATCTTTCCCAGTTCAGAGAGCGTCCTTCTGACACCCTAGTTTCTCTCATGACACAGATGGGACATTTACCTAATGCAGACCTAGTTTACCTCTACAAATTAAGTAAATTATCTTTCAGAATAGAATTATATTCTATTATATGATCCAGACATGCTTTCATATTTATACCTACTCTTATCATAACGATGATATCATACTTATTCTCACTCTAAGTATCTGAAGAAAAACTTGTTTATTGATCCAGAAGGTCATTAATCTAGATCAAGGGTTAACAATGATTTTCTGTAACACTTCATATAGTAATTACAACCTGTCACAACTATTCACCTCTGCCATTGTAACTTGAAAGCAGCCATAGACAATACATAAATGAATAGCATGTTTGTGTCCCTATAAAACTTAACTTACAAAAACAGACAATACAGCAAATTTAGCCTGAGGGCAATAATTTCTAAGGTTTGTTCTAGACTATAATTCTAGATTATAGACTTTAAAAGCTACTTTAAATTTACTTTGATTAAAAGATTATTATAAAAGGTCTCAACCAGGAGAGATTCATTTACATGCAAGATGGAAATAAAGAAAATAACCACAAAAAATCAAAATTCAAGGCTTCAAGAAAACTGAAAGCAAACACATACCTCATTATCATATTTAATAGATGATAAAAATATGCAACAAATTTTAGTAAAGACCCTCCTCCAATTCAAATTATCAAAGTCCAAGAAAGTTATCACAGAATTGAGAAAGCTGAAAATAACAGGCACACTAGTGACTCTGGGAATATAACCCTCTCAGTTGTATAATAAAGCATCTCTAGCCTACTCATGCCTACAGTTAGATGAAATCCCAGCTGCTTCTCTAGCTCCTTACTCTAGTCTAGAGGGGCCGCCAAATAATAAAGGAGAGCTAATACCAGAGAAAACCCCAATCTCCACACTAACACTCACCTCATATACACAGTAATTATGGGTTTCTATAATCACCCTCAGTCAAAATAGGTATAAAAATTCAACTAAAACATACCTTGACACTGACCAACATGCATTATTTCAACATTGTAAGGCCAGGTGCTGTGGCCACGCAAATTTGCATTGAATTTGGGCAGACGGTAAAGGACCTGTGGAGCCAGAGGATGGTGGGCCATTCCACTTTATTGGAGGCTCACAAAGACAGGCAAGTCACTAGAAGAAAAAAAAAAAGAAAAAATACAACGGGAAAGGAAAATCTGCTTTTCGCAATGGAGAGCAAGAAATCAGGAAACCAACTGTATCTCTCAGTGCTGGTGGGTGATATCATCACATCATCCTTGAAAGGAAGCACTTATATCCTTACAATAGTACTGTCACATGCTCCTGCACTAATTGCACAAAGTGCTTGCAGCTGGTAAACCCATGAGCAAGCCTAACAAAGCTACAGTGTGTCCATAAAATCATGGTGCACTTTTGACTGGTTACACTGTCGAAAGTGCACCATGACTTTATGGACACACTGTATTTTCTCCACATTCCAACCTTGTAGGGTTGTTCTCTTCAAAATCCATGTGACAGATATCTTCCACAATGGTCTCTGTTCAGGAGTGAGGTACATTGCATAAATAGAAACGGTACAAACTACAGAAACAGATTTAGCAAAGCATAAGCTATGGGCAAAATTAGAGAGCTGTCAGCCACACCAAGAGAGGCATATCTTTCCCCTCTAGCAGAATACAGGCCAGAGTTTTGTCCACAGACAGCCCAGTGGCTGGTACCAGAGGCTGCCCCAGGCAGGCATACCAAACCTTATTGGCCAATCACCAGGATCTGCTGGTTCAATGTGCAACAAATGGGAGAACTCATTATTGGCCATAAAGAAATTACAAAGGTGCCCTTCATCATGCTGTCCCCCCGGAGCACTCAAGGGATAATACACTTCTACCTTAGGTGGCCAGGTGCTGGTGGCCCAGGGAGTTAACTGGAGGTTCACCTCTTGCCCCTTACCCCATGGTGCCAACAAAGCCACCCATTGTAGGTATGGGGCATATACAGTCCAGGGTCACATACATTGAAGCTGTTGGCCTTTAAGGAGGGCTGGTGGGGCAGGCTAAAGCACATTGCCCTGCTGTCCAAAGCCTGGCTTGAGTAAAATGTCCTTGGTGCATATCTGCAACTGAATGGGGGGAGATGCCCGATGCAGGAGGGCCTCCACCAGAGCTGCCCTCACCCCTGTCAAGGTCTCTCATTCAAAATCTGGAGTACTGTCCACAAGTGGTGTGCCCATCCAATAAGGGAGCCAGTACCCCCCTCCTGTCACAGTCCCTCCTATAAGAGTCCATTATGCCACTCAATGATACCAGCTGCCTGTTGGTGGTAGGGGACATGGTACTTCCAGGCCACCCCCAGCTATCGATCCCATTACCTCACCATTGAACCGGTGAAATGTGTACCATTGTCACTTTCAAGGACCAGCAGCCACCTGTACACAAAACTCAAGTGATCCAGAGCCTATATGACTGTCCTCTGGTCAGGGTTATGGGTGGCATGAGCAGCAAGCAGACAGGTGGCAGTATCTACAAAGGTGACTGCATACCTGTTCAACTTTGGTAAGGGTCAAATGATGTCTGTCTGCCACCATGTCATTGGAACACGACCTCTCTGGATCTGTCCAGGTGACACTAGTTGTCTCCAAGAGAGCTCCTTGGAACTCACTGCAAATTGCTCACAAGGTGCAAGTACCTCTGCATAGGACACAGGCAAGTTCCACACCTTAATTGTAGCCCACATCTGTTTGGGGGGTAACGTTTACAATCCCATTTCCCTTGGTAGTTGGGAGCGGCAGCATGGACAGCAGCCTTCACTGCTTTATGACCCCAAGCTGCTTCCAGCTCCCCTAAATCTGCTGCCTTTTGCATTCCCACATTGATGGGTTGCCCCACATAGGGATCCAAGATAGCCACTAGTGATGCAAAAAGGGCTGACAGGGCACTACAGAGGGTAAGGTCCCTCATCCCGGCCGTAAACTCTTCCTCATCTGGTCCGTGGGACTCCAGGTTGAAAGCAGCATTCTTCATATCTAGTTTCCAAAGGACCTCTACTAGCTCATTATAGCACTGCCACTGACTCACTGTCCCTGGCAAGTCCCCAGAATTCTGCCAGACTATAAAAATGGCGACCATCACCCATTCTAATAGTGTATGGTTTCCTGGGTTGTCACGGCAGTTCTGAAGACGTTGCCTTAAGGAGGAATGTGTGGTAATGGTGGCCAATTTCTCCATCTCTGTTTCAGAGAGCATGATGCCATCCACCCTATGTCCCACAACTGCAGCAACCAAACTACCAGGGGCTCAGTGGGCTTCTGCCTGAATTGTGCCTCCAACTCCATCAGCTCTTCCTGTGTGTAGGACTGGACTATGGAGTGCTCCACTACCTGAGGCGGAGGCTGTAGATGTCCCTGAGGGACTCTTTGCTGCTGGGGTTTACCTTCTGGGCGAATACTGGCCAGGCTCCTAGTGTGTGGATGGCAGCTTTAGACCGAACCTCCTCACCCTCAGAAAAGGAGGAGTTAGAAATGCCTGTTCCCACCGACTCAAAGCCACTCTGTTGGCATGGATTCTGCTCCTTCTTTGGCAACCATTTCAGCTCCTGTAGCTGCTGGCTCTCGGTCTGAGGCTGAGACTTGAGCTCTTGAATCCACAGTTCTTTCTGCAACAGCTGTTGCTGCCAGCATTCCACTTCCAGGGCAAACTGCAACTCGCTAACCCGTAATCCCTTCTCCAGAGACCATTTCAGTTCCAGGCACCATTGGTGCTCAGCCTGCATCTCACGCTGTAGTTCTTGAACCCAGTCAGCCTCCTTCTTCAGTGCTGGCTCCAGTCCAAGCTGTTTTTGCCACTCGGTTAGCAGCTCACCCTGGAGCTTTCAACCTTGGGCAGCTTCTCACACAGAACTCCTGATTTTCTCTCACAGGGCTGGAAAAAACACCCTGCCCACAGGTCCCAAAAATGACAGTCTAGGGGAACCATACACTGGAGAACAACAACCACTCCTCTATCCCACCCTTCAAGCATTTTGGAAGCTCCATACCAATCTGATCCAAATCATGCCAGCTGTGCCAGATGTAAGGTCAGGTGCTGTGGCCATGCAGATTTGCATTGAATTTGGGCAGACGGTAAAGGAACTGTGGAGCCAGAGGATGGTGGCCCATTCTACTTTATTGGAGGCTCACAAAGACAGGCAAGCCAAAAGAAGAAAAAAAAAGAAAAATACAAAGGGAAAGGAAAACCTGCTTTTTGCAATGGAGGGCGAGCGATCAGGAAACCAACAGCACCTCTCAGTGGTGGGGGACGAGGGGAAGTACTCATATCCTTACGATGGTGCTGTCACGCACTCCTGCACTAATTGTACAAAGTGCTTACAGCCGGTAAACCTATGAGCAGGCCTAGCACATCTATTTTCCCACAAACATTTTAAAAAATAACAAAGTACACCAACATGCCAGAAATAATAATACTTAAAGTTAGGGCAATAGAAACTTAAAATACAACATCAATATGTAAATAGTGGTGAGATTTTAAATAATGTATATTTCACTCTTGTAATCTTTTTCTGTATTTTCTAATATTTTCATCAATTTGCATGTGCTAGTTTTATAATCTGGAAAAAAAACTCAAAAAAATTTCTTGACACAGGACACATATGTAATAAATGTACAAAAATGTAGTTCCAAGAAAGATACACACAGTAAGCATTCAATAGATGCATATGTAGTAGGACACACAGAACATAGAACACTCTCAGTTAAATAGGTAACATTAGTGAAGGTATTTAAACACTAAAAAAAAATTAACAAAGTAGTTCTCCTGGTTATTTGTACTATTCGTTGTTGGCATGCAAAGCTGTTTGGCTTTATTATACTCTAAAGTTCTGTTTCACAGCTGTTTTCAGAGCTGTGAATTTAGCCCTGTATTTGCATTTTAGCTGTTTACATTTTAGCTGTGAAATCAGATTTTGTATTTAGGTAGCTAGCAAGAGAACTTTTGTTATATCGGTTTCAAAAATTGTGAAATCAGAAATAACAACTTTAAGTATAACAAAATGTACTTTGCTTTTTGTCATGTGATAATATCTGTCATGTTATAGTTAGTAAAGTTGAACAGTTAACTTGCTTTACCTTTTTTTTCATAGAAATTGTTATGATTTGAATAAAGAAAACATCCAATCTAAGGAAAATGGCACAGAGTCATCACTGCTTCTGCATTGATAAAGGACACAGAAAATTCTCTGTTTTGAAGCAAAATTCATATGTATATGAGCACAAATATTTTGCTAAGAAACAAACTAAGCTGTGCTGGGCGGTTAGACGTGAGCAGAGCAAGGACTACAGCCCAGGCACAGAAGGTCACCAGGGCGGAAAGCCCCAGGTGCCTAGCAACCGGCAAAACTGGGCCCTTACTTTTCCTCCTCTGACGCTTTGCTACTTGTGCAGGTTAGACCCCTCAGCAGGCAAGTGAACGAGTGGGCCAGAGAACAGCCCTTAAACCTTAAGACCCAGGACAATGAGGTTCTGACCCACATCAAAAAAAATCTAGACTTCAGTTGTCTTACAGCTCCAGGCCCAGAAAAGCAGCAAAACTACACAAGTAATGCCATGGCAGACCCCATGACAAGCTGCATGGACTAATGACCTCTACCCTGGTACTTACTAATCAGTGGAGACCAGGACCCTGAAGACCATGAAAGGACACACTTGGAAAGCTGGGTGAACATGCTACCCTGTGATCTCCCTAAGATCTACACCCTTAAAAGCCCTTAGGACAGAGGACACAGCTTGAAGTCTCCGCCTCCCAGCACATCTTTCCCTCCTCTACCCCCTCTTCTTCCCCCAGGCATGTGTTCCTGCCTCTCTGTTTCTCTTAAGCACTAAGGGACTGACCCCAGGAGGCTTGCAACCAGGCGAGCAGTGGGCAGCAGCAATTTGTTCTGTGGCTAACTCCCTGACCCTTTCGGCAAGGCCCCTTTTTCTCTAACTCTCTTTCTGCACAGACAATAAATACTTACTGTACTTGCTGCACTTTGTCTCTTGACTGAATTCTTTCCTTCAAGAAGACAAGAATCAAGGTCTCATCATTTCACTGGTAATAAAACCATGTGTAGTTTAATGTGGGTAGCAATATTCATATGCAAATCAAGATTTAACTTATTTGACAGGGCTATTTAGAGAATCTAGAGTAGTGATGCTTAAAAAGAGGCCCCCTCCCTTGCCTGACCTGTGGTGGCGCAGTGGGTCAAGTGTTGACCTGAAATGCTAATGTCACAGTTCAAAACCTGGGCTTGCCTGGTCAAGGCACATATGGGAGTTGATGCTTCCTGCTCCTCCTCTCTCTCTTTCTCCCTCTCTCTCCTCTTTCTCTCTAAAAATGAATAATAAAAAGAGGTCCCTTATCCTCACCTGGGAGCTGTTTAGAAATGCTGAATCTCAGGCCCCATATCAGAGCTCTTAAATCAGAATCTGCATTTTTACAGCATTAAAGGATTTATGCTCACATTGAATTTGAGAAGTACCAGTCTACTGCTAGATATTTTTAGCAAAATGCAAGTTCACCTTTATAGATAGTAATGAGCCTAAATTGGTCACAAATAAACCAGGATATTGGTATTCAGATGTGTCACATTTGGAAGTTATATACCCATTTTCTCTGACACCCCATCCATGACACTATATTTAGAAACTCCCTTTTGGACTTGGTTAAACTCACAAAATCAATGTCATTACTTTATATTTTTACCCCCTTTTGAACCAAAAGCAGCTTTTCTTGCTGATTTTATTCACTAAACTAAGCCAAATAACATTGGAATCTTTCCAAAATGAAGTCCATTTTTAAATATAAATATTTGCTCTCCTTGGGAGTAATAAAAAAAAGTTAGGCTATAGGCTCTGAAAACATAAAGATGAATTTTAAAAAGTGTTTGAACAATGGTGGTGTATTATAATAATGTACAGTAAAGTACTCCTTTAAAAAGTGTAACTCTCAATATGTATACAGCTGGTTTGGGGACTCATTTTTAAAATGAGCACCCCACTGAAGACTTAATTAATGGGGTGACCTGATGATCTAAATGGTGCTTTGCTATTGTCCCCTTCAGCAAGAAGATGCCTGAGATCTCCCAATCTGTTCTTGGGGTAAGGGATTTTGTAAAGGAAGGATAAAGTTTCCCCCCAGATTGTGGAAGTAAACATACATTTGCATTTTTGTGGTCTGGACCATTCAATTAACAAACAAGCTCTATTGTCAAAGAAAAGAATGGAATAGGTTCTTTGCTCAGGGTCAGAGAAAGGGAAGACTTCTCACTCCTACGTGTGAATCCTCCTGGGTTTAGTGCAGGACAATGGATATCATCCAGCATGGCATGTTACTGGTGAGTCCTTGGGTGGTGCATGAACTCAAATTATGGGCACTAGGATCTGATTTTGAGGGAAATAACCTTCATTCAAAGGAGCATTCTGGCCTAGAGCTCTGAGCAATGCAGTGTGGTGACAGGAAGCAATGCCAAGATGGCCTTAGACAACATGGGGCACAAGAATTTTCCTGAAGTGAAAGTGGTTAGGGGACTTCTTTGGGTACTCTGTAAACCTACAGAATTCTTTGATAATCCAGAAGAGGGAATGGGGTGCTCTGAGGGAGTAATATTAAGGATTATCCTATCAAAAAAGATAAGATTCAAGCCAGTTCTGACTCAACTCAAAAATATGAAACAAAATAACAGTGCCCACAATCCAAGTGTTGCAAAGGGGATCACACCTGTGCTACTACTTTATGACCATGTCTATTAAATATGTTAAATAAAGACCTTCACAGGCAACAGTTGTCAAGATGGCCAATTTAGTGAATAAACACTTTAGAAGCCAGTAATGTGGGAGAACAGAGTGAACTAGCATGATCCTGATCTGTGGCATGAGGTTTTATGAGTAAGGTGAGGGAAATGTAGCCCTGGGAATGGGACCATGCGGTATCCACTTAGTCTCTTAACGACGTTTACAGAGCTCCTTCTGTAGTACAGACATTGTGCAAGTGGCAAAGAATGCAAACCAAATACCTACTTTTCTTGAGTGCATATTATTTAAGAAAAAGGATACATAAACATGCAGCCCAATATGTAGGATCAATGGAGGAAGCAAAGTAAAGTGGTTAAAATTTATAGCTTTTAAAGCCAAACAAATCTGTCTGAAATTTTACTACCAAAGTAATCTTGGGCAAGTAATAGAAAACCTCAGACTCTCATCTTCTTCATCAATAATATAGAATTATAGCATTTACGCATTCACATGTTAGCTGTTATCGTTGTTAAAGTATATATTAATGAAGTGATATAGTAATTCTATTTGTAGAGTTATAAAAGACTTCATCAAAAATACATTTGAGCCTGACCTGTGTTGGCACAGTGGATAAAGCGTCGACCTGGGAACACTGAGGTCGCCAGTTCAAAACCCTGCACTGGTCTGGTCAAGGCACATATGGGAGTTGATGCTTCCAGCTCCTCCCCCCTTTCTCTCTCTCTCTCTCTCTCTCTCTTTCTCTCTCTCTCTGTGTGTGTGTGTGTGTGTGTGTGTGTCTCCTCTCTAAAATGAATAAATAAAAAAAAGAATTAAAATTAAAAAAAATACATTTGAATTTTATACTGCAGGACAATTGGAGGGGAACAACATTCCAGGCAAAGGGGACATCTTGAATAAAGTTACAAGAGAATTAAAGTACATGGTTGATCTAGGGATGACAGAGAGTTTAAATACAATCACAATAAGAGGTCTGTGGGAGGACACTGAAATAATGATAAAAATGTAAAACAGAGATATGGTGTAGACACAGGACCTGTAAGCAATGAGGAACTCAAGTGTTGTAAGCCAAGGAACAGAATCAGATATATATTTTAGAAGGATAATGTGGTGCCATGCAGGGGCTGGACTAGAGGAGAAGTCAGTAGGGTAGGGCACTTAGAACAGAAAATTTCTAATGAAAATCAAATAAATATACCTAGGAAACCTGTGTAGGAGAGGGAGAATCCAATCTATATCACTTTCTTTACACACATGCACACCCTCAAACAGGTGTATTTATGGGCTGGTCATATAACCTCTGTGTCTCAGTCTCTCCATTCATAAAAAGAAGATGATAATGGAATGTTCTAAAGATTAAATGGGTTGGTACAAGGGAAGTGCCTGGCATATAGTAAGAGCTATATAAATGTTATTATCAAACTCTTTCTTACCATATCAATCCTCTCCCATTTTTCCCTGGTTTAATTACTGCCTCCTTCCCATTGTTAACTACTTTGTCACCAAATTCCAGTTGTAAAAGTTCGAAGAGTTCCACTTTGATCTAATTCAATGCATTTTAACTGGCTGCGTCTACGTTAGAAGAATTTCCAGATGTGACGGGGGACAATCTGCAGTTAAAAGGGATCCTGCTCTTTTCCCTGCACTAAGGAAGATCACTTTAGGAGGAGAAAGAGAAGTACATAATGGAAGAAAATGTAGTGTGGAATAAAGCAAAAGACATAAGAGAAGTTACAACAAAATGCAAAGTGAGAAAGCTCTTAGTTGGGAGTCAGAAGACCCATGTTCTAATTAAGGATCCAACACTAGTGGCCATATTTCCTAGGGCAAGTTACTAAATTTTGGCTAGGTAGAGAGGTGTAATGGTTAAATTTTGGGGCCTGGAACCAGAGTCAGTAGATTATTATCTGACTCACTATGTACTCACTGTATAGTTCTGGACAGGTTACTTCACCTCTCTGTACCTCTGTGATTCAACTTATAAAATGAAAATTATAATAATAACATCCACTTCCCACAGCTGTTATCTAGATCAAATAAACTAAAACATATAAAGTTCATAGAAGACTGCCTTGCACAACAAAAAGTACTCCTAAAGCTCAGTATCCTTTATTATAAAATAAGGATAATTTTCATCACAGCCTGGCGGGTTGGCTCAGCAGTAGAGTGTTGGCCTGGCATGTGGAAGTCTTGGGTTTGATTGCTGGTCAGGGCACACAGGAGAAGTGGCCATCTGCTTCTCTACTCCTCTCCCTCCTCCTTCTTTTCTCTCTCTCTCTCTCTCTCTCTCTCTCTCTCTCTCCCTTTCTTGCAGCCATGGTTTGAATGGCTTGAGCAAGTTGGCCCTGGGTACTGAGGATGGCTCCATGGCCTCACCTCAGGTGCTAAAATAGCTTGGTTTCCAAGCAACAGAGAAGCAGCCCTGGATGGGCACAGCATCCCCAGTAGGGGGCTTTCCAGGTGGATCCTGGTCCAGGTGCATGTGGGAGTCTGTCTCTCTGCATCCCTGCCTCTCACTTAATAAAATAATAATAATAATAATAATAATAATAATTTTCATCACCAATCTATCTTATTGTTGTGAAATAATTTATATAAAATAATTTATGTGAAAGTGTTTTGTAAATTGTCGAGTATATAATATGCAAATGTATAATAAACACTACAGTTGAACAAATATACAACTTCACATATTGTATAAATGGAAAATGAACACTAATATCATCAGGTAACAAATAATTCCTTCTCAGAGTATCCTTTAGCAATCTTACAAATGTGAACTTCATTTAGAACCCTTCCTAAATACATCAGAACTAGAATAAAACCTTTAGATCTATCTTGCTGGAATTCAAATCAATGAGAATTTGGCCCAATGTAGAAAATAACAAAAGTGTTGTTGCATGCTTTTAAATAGTCGATTGTCAATGGATGAAGCTGTAGACACTGATGACCACATTTTTGAGAGAATATTGGAGTAAATACAGGAAATTCAATCATTTAAAAATGTTACCCACCTGAGATATCTATTGACATTTTGCAAAGCAAATCATAAATGTACTTAAACGGGTGTGAAAAATATTAAAATTAAAAATCAGCCTATGTTTTCTCCCAGTACCTTTTTAAAATGGCACAGAGAACTTTACACAAGCTTCAGGCACCTATATTTAATTTCTCTGGGGCAATGGTATTCATCAGTGAATTAAAGCAGCCTGGTCAGGCACTGCTGAGTCAACCCTGTTCCAGGACTTTCCCTGCATGTGAATGCTGCACACAGGCCTTGAAATGTCATTATTTCAATGTTTAGATAAGGCACTCACTTATGCTGCTTTACAGAGAGAGAGAATCAAAGTTTAAAAAGCCAGAGTCATCAATTTGTATTATGGTATTGTAACACACAATCTCATTTTAAAATGCCTAGAAGAAAAAAAACAAAATACCCTTTACAGGCTTAATTCACAATCATGGAATTGGTGGTTGTAAAGCCATTAGCTGCGGCCACCATCACAGCCACCCAGCCCATGCAGGTTCGCATTTGATTCGGATAGACGGTAATGAAACAACGGAGCCAAGAACTGGTGGGCCATTACCTTTAATCCTAGCTTGCATCCAGCAGGCAAGAAATACACACAATGGGAAAACACTTCCCTTTCTATTCAGGGCTCCCAAAGCCACTGACTTATTCGAGTTTCCTAGCATCAAAGGTTTCTAGCTCACCAGCCTTATTCACCTCTCTTCCACATCTCCTTCTCTCTGCACAAACTGGCTTTTCCTCCAGGACTCCACGATCTTGGCTGCTTCTCCTCTCCTCCACGTGGCCTTCATCTGCTCTCCTCCAGCATGTGCTCCTCTGCCCCATTTTATAGTGTAGAAATTAAAACCTTTAATCCAATATACAAACAAGGAAGTCTTTGATACAAAGTCACTTATCTGAGGCATTGTGGAATTCCTCATGAGAGTGCACCAACCCCTATCCTGCAGCAGTCAAGGGTGTGGGGAAAAGCTTAGTCTTAAAACTAAAACTTAGGCTAGAATGACCCACCCTGCTTACAGCCCGTCCCAATATAAACTCTAAGCGAGCAAACATATATCATATTTGCAAACTTATTTGACCCACAGTGGTCATTTGAAAGATACGTCTTTTTATTTTTTTAATGATCACTTCATTTCATTTTCATTAGACATCACAGTCTTGGTACCAAGATAGCACCAATTTCTTTTAGCACAAAGATGATCTTCTCTTAATGAGAGAACTACCATCAAGTTACTGGACTGACGATCTTCACAGGCCAGCACTTCTGAGCATGAACACGTTTACTAAATAAAGTTGCTGCAGTAATTGCAAAAGTTATGAGTGCATGCTTCTCAATTATCTTATTTGAATAAAGGGCTGTAAATTAGTTTCTCTGGTGAGAAATGGCCACTTCTCAGAATCTTCAAGTGCATCAGAAAACTGCAGCTTAGATGTGTTATAATTAACTTAAGCAGGAAAATGGAAGATGCCTCCAACCACGCAATCTGGTATGATTAATGGGGAAAATCTGTAACAGCAAAACCTAGGACTCACAAAGTGCTTCCTGCTGCGGGAACCTTAAATCATACACAGCAACACATTTACTCCATTGAGCTTTTATAAAGGAGAAAATTGTGGTGCAAATTTGGTAGGTTTTTTTCCCAAGATCTCACAGAACCCTTACTGAACAAAGCAAAAATGTAGCACTGCATTCCTCTATAACCTTTACTTAAGAACTCATCCAAAGTAGCCTGACCTGTGGTGGTACAGGAGATAAAGCGTCGACCTGGAATGCTGAGGTCGCTGGCCTGAAACCCTGGGCTTGCCTTGTCAAGGCACAAATGAGAGTTGATGCTTCCTGCTCCACCCTCTTCTCTTTCTTCTTCTCTCTCTCCCCACTCTCTAAAATGAATAATAATAATAAAAGAATTCATCCAAAGTAAATTTTGAGTGCTTACTTTACTAATTATTCCTTTAGTTGACTAGTTAGATGAAAGTTCTGTTTCTAGTATTACCTGCCAGACGGTGATATTATTAGAACTAAAACTAAGGATGACAAGCAAGGTCTAGCATGTAGCAACCAGACAAAAGTTTAAATTAGAAAAACAGCCCATTTTAGCAACAGAACTAGGAATAGTAACAGCACTCCTTTAATCACAACACTGGTATTACTTCATAGCTTGGAATGTCCTCTTCTCCACCCTAAACCACACACAGAAAGTAGTTGGTCTATAAACATTTGTTTATTCCTCTCCTTCCCACCTTGCATGTTAACACAGTAGTTCCCCTTATGGTTATCTCTCAACAATAAGGGGAACTACCCCCCAGTGCGTTGCCTGAAGTCAAAATAATACTGAATGCAAAATATACTATGATTTTTCCTCTACATACCTATGATACAGTTTAATTTATAAATTAGGCATAAAGAGACTAACAACTAATAATAAAATAGAATGACTATAACAATATACTGATACAAGTTATGGGAATGTGGTCTATCCTTCCCTCTCTCAAAATATTGTATGTTACTCACCTTTTTACTCAAAAGAGGCACTTCCTGGCTTCTCTTCAGCACATCCAAATCACCAGCATCACGACTTTTGTGCTTTGGGCATTTATGAAGTAAAATAAGGGTTACTTTAACACAAGCACTTGGACACCTCCGCAGTCGATTTGATAACTAGGATGGCTACTACGTGACTAAAAGTAGGTGCAAAGCAGAAAGGCACAAAGGTGGGGATGCTGGACAGAGGGTGAGTCACATTCTGGGTGGGGCAGAGCTGAATACCCTGAGATTTCATCACATTTCTCAGAACAATGTGCAATTTAAAACATAAATTGTTTCTTAAGTTTTTCATTGAATATTTTTAGACCACAATTTGAGGATAACTAATATGGCAGGAAGCGAAATTGCAGACAATGGGCCACTACTGTGCTGGGACAGCTGCCCAAATAGCCAGGAGAGGACTACAGATTTTTAAAAAATAAACAGATGAGTCTCTAAGTAGTAGATAATTTACAAACAATAGATATTTGTCTTTGGAACTCTGACGCATACATTAAGAAATGCTAATATACCTATAGGTTTACTCTGTTCCTGAGCTTAGTACCTACTGTGTACAGCTCAGCTGTCAGCTTCTTGGGGTCCCAGTGAGAAACAAACAAGAAGAAACCAAACAAGAAGGAACTGAATCCTTGAGGATTGACTGTATAAACCAGGATCTGTAGTTACTCTGACACCTTACAAGTGTTTAGAACCCCTAAGTTATTGGCAGGTATGTGGGAACTCAGCCTGCCAGTAAAGCTCATCCAGGATTTCAAAGAGCAACGGTCAATCTTTCAATAGGATTTATGAAATATTTATAATCAGACCATCATTTCACACTTGGAAATATACAGATGCTCAAACAGTTAGAAATGTAGGTCACCAGCCACAAACATATAAATTCTTACATGCTGATCATCAATATATCTAATTAGCCTCTCCTATTGTACTCATTACAACTGAATTACTTGAAGGACAACTTCCAAATGACTGTGAACATGTGTGTTTTCCTTTACATTTGTCTGAGTAGGTTTTCCTAGCTTAACATTACATAGTATTTAACATCAGATTACTGATTTAGCCTCTAGGGGAAATAGCTGAATTTCATTTATCTATATAATATAACAACCATTCACAAAAGATCCAGATTATACATGACAACACTGGACAGCAGTAAATTGAGTCCCTGGAATCAAGAAACTACACATCAGAAACAACTCAAATGGCCTTCAACTGGTAAAAGAATAAATAAACTGTGATATGTTCATACAATCAAATACACTCAATAGTCAAAAGGAATAAATTATTGATACATCCAACAACACAGATAAAGATCCAATTCATTATACTACATAAAAGAAGGCAGAAGAAAATCATAGCAACATATCATATGATTTCATTTATATGACATTATAACATTCTGGAAAAGGTAAAACTATAGAACTATAGGATTGGAGAAAAAAGTTCAAGGTTATGGGGAGTTGAATACAAAAGGCAAAGATTGACTACAAAAGATATCGCAAAGGAATTAGGAGAGGGGTTGATGAAACTGTTCTGTTTCCTGTGATTATAATACCCTATTACATGCATTTTCAAAACTCATAGAATTGTATACCTCACAAAGTAAACTGTCCTATAAGTAAATGAAAGATTATATAAAAAGTGTAAAAGTTTCATTATTTCTTTTTCTCATGTATTCAGAAAGAGAATTATCTTTTGAATATTTCTATTAAGTTCTTACATAGATTCAAGAATTTAGCTGCAGTGTCATCGTTCTATAAAACTGTCCATACTTCTCTGTTCCTTCATCTTCCTAATTATTTTTTTAAGGAAATAAAATTGCACTTAAGGCTAAAATCCACATGGTTAAAGGATCCCTCGCTCTCCAAAAGTTACTACCATACTGATGTTGCCAGTATCCTTCCCTACCATGTTTTTATATGCTTTCTAGAACTCATGTATTTGGGGAGTTTTAAAAAATTTTTTACATTGATACCACATGTATTTTTCTGCAACCTGATTTTTTCATTCACTAAAACAGTCCATTCATTTTTAACTGCTGCAGAGTATTTCACTGTATGAGTATAACAATATATTAATGCATTGTACTTCTGATGGATATTTTAGGCTGATTCCCTGCTCAGGGTTAAATTGTAACACAAGTCTCTGTTATGTTTCTTCTTCCTGCAAGATGATGATCACCTCCAGGGTAAAAACCGCCCAGAATTCTGGTCCCTCTCCCTAATTTTCAGTACATCTGAGAATGATGGGACATAAGGTGCATGGAAAATGATGCTGTGTACTTTGCATGCATAAGCACTTCATAAAAATGTGTTGAATGACTAAATGCTGATAAATGTTATCTCAAATCTTGTGCTCTCTACTCACTTCTCAATGGTGTAAGATTTGAGGAAGAACCGATTCAATACTCCTGTATGGAAGGAGACATCTATGAAACAAAGTAACTTCACAATTTTCATGCTTTCTTATTATAGGATCTCAAAGCACTATACAAATCGCGATTTTCTCCATTAACGTTTTCCCCCTCATTGTGCCTCAAGGTCAGCACAGAACAGTATTCAAAGCTTGAATACCCGTTACAGGTGGCCTGTAAAGGACCTGGAAACCAGAGTCTGGATGTAAATAACAGTAATATCCTATGATTCCCAGGTCTTGTTTTTCCCTTAAGGATTCGGTTTTTCTTTTCACGGTTCCTCATTTGTGTTTTAAGTCTGCTCACCTGTACGAGCAAGACGCTGACATTAAACTGCACACCTTTAGCAGGTTTTGAGCCATCACTCTCCATCTCCCTCGTATGCACCCACTTATCTCTTTTTCATCTAATGCTGTCTGATCTCATCTTCAATTTTTTTGCCGTTTAAGGAGCTGTGTAGCCCTTGATGTACAAGACAAATACATATTGTAGCTCTGGGCTTACAAAATCATCTATCATCATCCTGACTTTGGACGTGACCAGTACGATGTGTGTTTCAGAGAAATTAATCTGGTGTTTAGGAGGAGAAAGACATTTCAAAATCAGTCTGCGTGCTGAATCTTCCTGCAGACCCTGCAGAGGCATTTTCGACGTTTTTGCCTCTGCTCAGCAAGCCTCAAACTTGACCTTCGAGGAGATTTCAAGGGTAGTGCCGTTCTTCCTTCCCCTCCCCTGTTCCAAGAGCGCGAGTAGGCCTCCTTCTAGGAAACAGCTGCCCCGGACCAAACCTTGAAGTACGTCTAGGCGTGCAGATGCGGCAGGGAAACGGGATAAGGCGCGGGCGGTAGACAGGAGGGGAAGGGGAAGAGAGCGGTTGGGTGAAAGGGGGCGGGGAAGGAGAGAGGAGGAGGTGGAGAGAGGAGGAAGATCATCTGCATATGCATGAGGCACCCAGCCCTGCCCTAGTACCCCGCAGCTGCTCGGGCGGGAGCGGAGACCTGAGACCGTGGGAAGAGAGGAATGTGGCCCGGGCGGGGCGGCTGGATTTGCCGCTAAGGCAAACGCGGGTTTAGAGAACAGAAGAGGTGAATTGCATGGAGCGTGGTGATTGGCTAGTGGCCGGGGGCTGGGTCTGACAGACTGCACCTGAATGGTTTAACGGAGGAAATTGAAGGACTTACTTGGCTAAAGAAAACCTTAAGGTCAGGTCTGAGCAATATAAAGCCTGGCCGCGAGGGGGCGCAATGTCCCATCTTTGTTCTTATTAATGTCTCCTTTTTTCTCCTCCCCTCAACCCCATCCCTGTCCCTTCCCCCACCCTCCACACACAGACACACGCAGAAAGTGCAGAGAAACCCCGTGATCCAGTCAACTGGCTCTGCCCCATCTATTAGGAAGGATGAACACCTCCTTCCTAATAGGTATATTTTCCATCTCCTTCATGGGAGAACACTTTTCATTTCAGATTATCACATCAATAAATATTCTTCGAGGAATAAAAAAGATACTTTGCCAAAAGATAAGAGAATATATATGAAATGTGTGGGTTATAGAGAAAGACAATACAGTAGGCAAGGGAATAGACACACATATGTAAATACACACACTATCACCCTGAGAACACAAAACATGGAAGGGTGGTGTATGAACAGGATACTCGGAGAACATAGACTCACATCCTGCTCACAGGCTGTGCACACTCTCCCACACAGTTAGGTACACACACACACACACACTTCAGAAAAGGCATCCAAATGAATCCACAAGTTGTGGAAAGACTGCTGAGAAAATAGAATTTAAATGGTTTATCCCAACCTCCTTCAAAACAATTCTCAAGCTGAATGACTGTATTTGTATAATACTAATATATGGAGGACGACGACACAGGCAAGAAAAAATGGCTCCACTTGAGGCACACCCCCGAGAATGCGTGTATACACGCACGCGCGACTGTGGGTGGGACACACCCTCAGCCTGTGTCCTCCGCCCACGGGCAAAATCCGAAGACGGATGTCATCCATAGCGCTCAGAAGAGTTTTCCAGAAAACACTAATGCTAGAAAAACGTAGAGAAACCCATCTCAGCCACGAAAGCACCGGTAGTGAACTCAGGTTTTCTAAACGCGCGCGCGCGCGCGCGCACACACACACACACACACACACACACATCGACCGCATTTATACACATACTCACACACGCTTGTCAGACAAGAGAGTTGAGTTCAAAGAAATAAGGAATGCACAATAGATAACTGAGAGCAAGAGTATGTCATTAGCTTAACCAGTACTTTGAAATTGCTTTCTGCGATGCTCCTGAAAAGTCATACCTAAGAAAAATAAAACATTTTCTTCTATTCTGCTTTTTCTTTATTTCCTCTTTCCTTCTTATTTAGATAGAGATAGGGATAGAGGAAGGATCCTCCTTTTCCAAAGGAAGGTAGCCCCTGTTTTTGTTTTGAGAGCTCATGAGATTTCCAGTTGATTTCTCGGGGAGGAAGGTGCTAGGTCCCGGCCAGACGGCAGCACAAAAGGCATTATTACACATTCCAAACAGCAAAGGCTGTCTATATATTTACAAATTTGTTCAAATATTTAACCTCTTAACTTGCTAAATATCTCCCTTTCTTTTTCTCTTGCGCTCTCCTCTCTCCCCTTTTCTGCCCCCCCCTCTCTCCCCCATTTTCTTTTCTCTTTCTAAAAGAGGAGAGGACGGGAAGCGCCCTTATGGAAAACAAAATGTGGCCCGAGGCTCTGGGCTTTACCTGACCCTATTTGATTGCCAATTTCGTTTCCAGGCAATTGCTTCTTTGCCAGACACAAGTTCGGCTGCGTATTTTTAGAGAAGTTTTGATGTTGCCTCTCAGTTTGTAAACTGCCACCGAAAGAGGCATCTCCTAAACAAAAGTGATTTTCCTGACTTTAGAGTTGCCAGTGCCACCCAGTCTGTGCTGTTTTTCTCAGTGTTACACCTCTTGTCTGTCAAGGGACTAACAGAGGTGCAACTGCATAAGTGAGAACCTTCGAAAGATAGCCAAGGAGTTTCGGCAGTTATATGGAGACCCAGCCAAGGCCAAGCATGAGTCACACGCCTGTTACAGGAACCAATTTCGAATTTCACCGTTGAGAATTTCCTACTGCCCAAATCTTTCTTCATGGGACTAATAAACTCTTTTGGAGGGCCCATGTAAAATGTGAAGATACATAGTGGTGGTCCGTTAATAAAGCAAAAGCGTCAGATTAATCCAAGAAGTGTTCTAACGTTGTTGAATAAAGGGAAAAGAAAAGTTGAGCATAGGCACAGCGGGAAAGGTGCAGGCGACCCACTACAGGCACCAGCGCTGCCTACCTCTACCCTCCAGGTGGTTTAGCTGGGTGGGCTTCCCTTCCTGAAGGAACCATAAGCACTCTTACCCTATGGTGTTCCAGCCTCCCCCGGACTAAGCTGTGACACAATTTAAAGTGCCCTGAAGGGACTTCCCCCATGCCATTTTGGGGGTTTCTTTTCATAAAGAATGGCAAGGATATTCTGGTGCCTCTAGAGTTGCCACATAAAGGTACATTTCCTCTTGGCACGTTTCTTCTGGCCTTAATAATAACTTTATTTATGTATGTTTGAGGATAATATGAAAAGTGAAACTGCAGTTTGGCGAGATAAGATGTCTCCAGGTTAGATTTGTTCAGTTGACCACATTTCAGCTTCTACATCTGTTCTCCTGAGCCGCCCTGTCCACTGTTGTCCCGAGTGTACCTCAGAAAAACCGGCCCTCTCCTCGGACCCTAGCTTTCAGCGCACTTAAATTGGGATTACACCTCTCAGTAGCCCAAGAACTTCTCGCCTCCGTTACCTGCCAGTCGGTGACTCTCCCGAGGTACTGAGACAAGGGAGTCTGCGTGGTAATGACCTTTGCTCGGTGCTGTCTGGGTTAGCAAGCGTGGCCGGGGCGCTCCGGGCCACCCAAGCATTGGGCAAGGGGTTGTAGTGGGAAGGTAGTGGCTAAAATAAAAGTTTTAAAATGGTTTGCTGAAAACTTTTACAAATATCAAATAAGAGAAGGAAGGCTAAGTGATTTTTTAAAAATTGTTTACTCTTTGTCCCACGCCAGACCAAAGAGGAAAACCGTTAGCATTGGTTTATTATGCGGTGTTTTCTGTAAAATGCCATCTATTTGCATGACTGTGCGATGGTCAGGACATTTCTCCCTTGTTGAACGAACCCCTTGGGGAAAGAGTTTTTTAATTTTTCCTGATCGGAAAGATTTTTATCCAGAGACATTATCTAAATATGCGAAAGAACGAACGCTGCTTGTCATGCGTTTTTCGTCTCCCGTAATGTGTGCCACCCAATTACAAGCAATTTAAGCAATCAAGGCCGTTACGAGAGAAAGGGGTGTTAAAAATAGGTTATCTATAGCCTCAAAACTCTAATTCGGAAGAACATCTAAAATCACATATGTATCATTTCTTTATATAAAATAAATACATAATCCGAGGGTCTTCTGAACGTTCTTCATTTTTGCTTCGAGGGTCCCTCCTCCATAGCCCGCCTTTCTCTTGAAAATTCTTAACAGAAGAGGAAAGCTCCGACGAAGAAAAGGGACTAGGGTCCCTACAAAGTTTTTCCGACACTAAAGAGGATTGGGTGGGGCTTGGCTCACTCAGCCTTTCTCAGGCTTCTCGCTATTGTAGTGCTCTGAAAGGTGGCTGCTATCTGACTTTCCTTCGCGGTAAGAAGAAAAATCCCAAAAGTAATACCCACAGATGGAGGGACCCCATTACTGGAATCGAGTTGTTTGACCCAAGACCTTCTGGGAATCGGAGGTGTCGGACTGGGGAGGTGGACTCTGGTCACTGGTGGCAAGTCAGGATAGCTGCCTACACATGCAAATCATCTTAGGAGTTAGTGGAGCAGAAAGAGAGCAGAGGATGTGTTGTGGAAAAGAGGGTAAATAAAATTAGGCACGTGTTTCCCAATAGAACGGGAAAAGTAGAAATTTTTAAAAAGTAAAACAAAACAAAAAATAGACCTCGGGCAATGTCTTTTAGCCTAAGCAAGAATGCCCAACTCAGACGCCACTTCTCACCCATCCCCCTTCCCCCCACCCCACCCCGGCCCCCCGACTAGCGCGGGCGGGCGAAGGCCTGGACGCGGGACCCAGCGCGGAATGGCTGACTCCCGCGCCTCTTCCCCTTCTCATCGAGCCTGCCCCTTCCAGCATTGCGATCTGGGAGGCAGTTTTACCCTCCCTAGCTCTCAAGAGAGAGCTTAACAAAGCCGGTCCGGAAACTGACGGAAGCAAAGTTGGCAGAACTTCCAGGAAGCTTCCCTCAGGCGCTGGGTCAGAGCCTTTGATCCCTTTGGCCAAGCGGAACCAAGTTCTCCGGAAGTGAATGTGCTCAAAGCCAGACTCACAGAACCTGAACTCTGGAAGCCCTGCAGGGCGAGGAAGGCGGAGAGGAGTTCCACACTGAGCCAAGCTCTGGTCCCCGAGTGGCAGAGTGTATGGAAGGAGGCAGGAGGTCGCCCCGTGCTCCACTGAGCAGCACCAGCTGTCTCCAGGGCGGCTAACAGCCTCCAGTGCGAAGTAATCACTTGGCAGTAACCCCCTGCAGAACCCGGTCTACTGGGAGGAGCTTAAGGTCAAAACAACATCCCTGCCCAGAGACGCTAAGGGTAGAGGGCGAGTTCAGAAACGGGGAGCGTTCTTGTCTCAGACTTGCCACTGGTGTTTCAAAACAGTAACAGTTCCAGAGGAGGCAGAAGAGCCCCAACAGTACAGGCTGAGGACGACCGTCTGGGCTTCTCAGAGTGTGAGCCACAGACCAAGTGCCATGACCAAGTGGCACAGACCCAGAGGCCGGTGCCACGGCCCGTCTCCATCCCCAGGCGAGTCTTCACTGAAGGTCCTTGTGCACAGCTACGATAAAATTGCAGTGTTAAAATTCTTTCTAATAGCACCTAATTTATTTCCTATTTGTTCTGCTTGTTGGCGTCTGACGCCTGAACTGAAACCATTTGATTTTAACAAATGGAGCAATTTAACAATTCAAAGTACTTCTATTTTCAAATAAAGTAGTGTTAAAAGTAGTGTTAAAATTTATTCTTGAATTTAAAGCTTCATGAAAATTGCTTCCAAAATTCTTTGAAAAAAATTGCTTCCAAAATTCTTTGAAAAAAAATACTGTATTTTTATACAATTCCGTTAGCAATAGGTGACATTTAAAAATGTATAGATTAAAGAGTATTTACACTGAGGTTGCCTGATTTAATAAATATATAGATATAAGCATTTCTGAATTTAATTCTTCCTTTTGCTACTTACTAATGAGCTAATACATTGGGGTAGAAGCCAGAATAGATATTATTGACAAGCAATTGTACCTTTTTAAAAGTTTAAGTTCTCCTTTAAAGCTACATTTCTCATATAGCAGTCAAAAGTTTAGTACACATGTATTATGCATTGGATATAACAGATTTTTCTCTCATATAACTAGTTGGGTGAACTTGACTAAATCTTTTCTTTGGGTGTCAGCTTTGTCAATTTTGAAGACTGGTCTAAATTATCTACAGTTCAAAAATTGTAGTATTATGAAATATTTTATTTTTATGTATTTTGCAATTACATAAAATAAGACAGTAGTAATTTAAAAATCCCCTTGCTATTTTATACAATTAGCCTATACCATGTTTTAACTGTCAATGTAATACTCTATGGTTTAACTGTCTCGGAGGACTTCCAAACTTGATCCATCTCTCCTAATAATCTAAATAAGTGTCAGTGGGCCTGACCTGTGGTGGCGCAGTGGATAAAGTGTCGACCTGGGAACACTGAGGTCGCCAGTTCAAAACCCTGCACTGGTCTGGTCAAGGCACATGTGGGAGTTGATGCTTCTGGCTCCTCCCCCCTTTCTCTCTCTCTCTCTCTCTCTCTCACTTTGTGTCTCCTCTCTAAAATAAATAAAAATAAAATAAAATAAAATAAAAAAACAAACAAAAAAAAACCCTGCACTGCTCTGGTCAAGGCACATATGGGAGTTGATGCCTCCAGCTCCTCCCTCCTTTCTCTCTATCTCTCTCTCTCTCTCACTCTGTGTCTCCTCTCTAAAAATGAATAAAATAAAAAGTTAAAAAAAAAAAATTTTTAAATAAGTGTCAGTGAATATACCAGAAAGAGATCAAGAATTGTGCATCATTATGTATACATCTCCTTTTCTGTAAATGCAGTCTTATCTTTCACCAGATTCCCAAAGAGATTCATAAGTTTTAAAAAGAGTAAGAACCATTGGCCAATACTGGATTCATTCATAAGCAAAACACAACTCCAGCAATCATCACATTTACATTCCTTTGCATGGCTGAAACAGTTGGTCCTTGAAATAATTAAAGGAAACCAAATGCTATGCTATGTGAACTTCTTCAATAGCATTCCATTTAGTTGTAAGAAATGAAGATTTCAGTAATGGTGTTATCTATAATAATTTTATGCCCATAGAAAAGTTTAAAATTTTCCTCTACCTATTGAAGTTGGTGAAATACTACCTTTGATAATTTTATAACTTTCTCTGGAAGACAGTTGATTTTAGCTACTGTAAGAATAAAGAATTATGCAGAGAATATGCTCTCTGATTGTGTCCTTGAAATTGTTGTTTTCTCCAGTAATGTAGTTTTTTTCCTCAGTTTTCTCCCTACTGTACCCACAATTCCACCTCTAGTTTCAATCCCAGTCCCACCAAGGTCATTTGTCCAGGCTGACACTGAGCTTTCTTATTTAGTCTGAGCAACACTTTCAGCAATCAGCAACAACAGATTACAACAATGAACTTTTTTTTTTTTCAGGTAAAGCCCCAAGATGGTAAACTTAATTTCCATTTCAACAATCGCAAGACTTCCCTTGAAAATATCAACGACTGCACAAGCCACAGACAGATCAAGTGTAGGTCCTCCATCATCTGAGTGGGGTTGGGCTGTTGTTCTCAGTTGGAACAAGGTATTAAGTGATTGAATTGTGCCAGCAGACACAGCATTTTAAAAATTAATTTTAATGGGGTGACATTGATAAATCAGGGCACATATGTTCAGAGAAAATATTTCCAGGTTATTTTGACATTTGATTATATTGCGTACCCATCACCCAAAGTCAAATTGTTCTCTGTCACCTTCTATCTGTGCCCCTTCCCTCTCCCTACCCCCACCCTTCCCTACCCCTCCCACTCGGTAGCCAGTACACTCTTGTCCATGTCTCTGAGTCTCATTTTTATGTCCCATCTATGTATGGACTCATATAGTCCTTAGTTTTTTCTGATTTACTTACTTCACTCAGTATAATGTTATCAAGGTCCATCCATGTTGTTACAAATGATCCGATGTCATCATTTCTTATGGCTGAGTAGTATTATATAGTATATATGTACCAAAGCTTATTTTTCTTTATTATTAATTTTAATGAGGCGACATTAATAAATCAGGGTACATAATGTTCAAAGAAAACATCTCCAGGTTATCTTATCAATCAATTATGTTGCATACCCATCACCCAAAGTCAAATTGTCCTCTGTCACCTTCTATCAGGTTTTCTTTGTACCCCTGTCCTCCCCCTCTGCCTCCCTCTCCTCCTTCCCCCCACCCCATAACCACCACACTCTTATCCGTTTCATAGTCACGTTTTTCTGTCCTACCTATGTATGAAATCATGCAGTTCTCAGGTTTTTTTTCCATTTTACTTAATTCACTCCATATAATGTTATCAAGGTCCACCCATTATGCTGTAAATGATCCGATGTCATAATTTCTTATGGCTGAGTAGTATTCCATAGTATATATGTACCAAAGCTATTTAATCCACTCGTCCTCTGATGGGACACTTGGGCTGTTTCCAGATCTTCGCTATTGTGAACAATGCTGCCACGAACATGGGGCACATTTCTTCTTTTTGAACAGTGCTATGGTGTTCTTAAGGTATATTCCTAAAAGTGAGATAGCTGGATCAAAAGGCAGTTCGATTTTTAACTTTTTGAGGAATCTCCATACTGTTTTCCACAATGACTACACCAGTATGCATTGCCACCAGCAGTGCAGGAGGGTTCCCTTTTCTCCACATCCTGTGTCGTTTTCCTGATGGGTGCCATTCTGACTGGTGTGAGGTGATATCTCATTGTGGTTTTAATTTGCATTTCTCTAATGATTAGTGATGTTGAACATTTTTTCATATGCCTATTGGCTATTTGTATGTCCTTTTTGGAGAAATTTCTATTCATTTCCTTTGCCCATTTTTTGATTGGATTGTTTGTCTTCCTGGTTTTGAGTTCTATAAGTTCTTTATAAATTTTGGTTATTAACCCCTTATCAGACATGTTGTCAAAAATGTTCTCCCATTGTGTGGTTTGTCTTTTTATTCTGTTCTTATTGTCTTTAGCTGTGCAAAAACTTTTTAGTTTGATTTAGTCCCATTTGTTTATCCTGCCTTTTATTTCATTTGCCCGTGGAGATAAATAGGCAAATATATTGCTGCGAAAGATGTCAGAGAGCTTGCTGCCTATGTTTTCTTCTAAGATGCTTATGGTTTCACGGCTTACATTTAATTCTTTTATCTATTTTGAGTTTGTTTTTAGTGAATGGTGTAAGTTGTGAATGGCGTAATTTGATGGTCTAGTTTCATTGTTTTGCAGGTAGATGTCCAATTTTCCCAACACCATTTGTTAAAGAGGCTGCCTTAACTCCATTGTATGTTCTTTCCGCCTTTGTCAAATATCAGTTGTCCATAAAGATGTGGGTTTATTTCTGGGTTCTCTGTTCTGTTCCATTGATCTATGTGCCTGTTCTTATGCAGTACCAGGCTATCTTCAGTACAATGGCCTAGTAGTATACCTTGATATCTGGAAGAGTGATGCCTCCTGCTTTATTTTTTCTTTTTAAGATTGCTGAGGCTATTTGTGTTCTTTTTTGGTTCCATATAAATTTTTGGAATATGTGTTCTATATCTTTGAAGTATGTCATTGGTATTTTAATTGGTATTTCATTGAATTTATAAATTGGTTTGGGTAATATAGACAATTTAATGATGTTTATTCTTCTTAACCATGAGCACGGTATATGCTTCCACTTGTTTGTATCTTCCTTTATTACTTTTATCAATGTTTTATAATTTTCCAAGTAAAAGTCCTTAACCTCCTTGGTTAAATTTACTCCTAGGTACTTTATTTTTTTGGTAGCAGTAGTGAAGGGGATTGTTTCCTTAATTTCTCCTTTTGACAGTTTATTGTTGGTATATAAAAATGCCTCTAATTTCTGAGTATTAATTTTATATCCTGCCACCTTCCTGATTTCATTTATCAGGTCCAGTAGTTTTTTGACTGAGACTTTAGGGTTTTCTATATACAATATCATATCATCTGAAAATAATGAGTTTTACTTCTTCTTTTCCAATTTGGATGCCTTTTATTTCTTCTTCTTTTCTGATTGCTGTGGCTAAGACTTCCAGAACTATGTTGAATAAGAGTGGTGAAAGGAGGCACCCGTGCCTTATTCCTGATCTTAAGAGGATTGCTTTTAATTTTTGCCCATTTAGTATGATGTTGGCTGTGGGTTTGTCATAGATGGCCTTTATCATGTTAGGGTATGTTTCCTGTATTCCCAATATAATGAGAGTTTTGATCATGAATGGGTGCTGGATTTCATCAAATACTTTTTCTGCATCTATTGAAATTATAATGTGATTGTTGTCCTTTTTTTGTTTATGTGATGAATCACATTGATTAATTTGCAAATTATAAATCAGCCTTGCCTCTCCAGAATAAATCCCACTTGATTATAGTGTATAATTTTTTCCATATATTGCTGGATCCGGTTGGCTAAAATTTTGTTGAGAATTTTAGCATCTAAATTCATCAGGGATATTGGCCTATAATTTTATTTCTTTGTGTTGTCTTTGCCTAGTTTCGGGATCAGAATTATGCTCGCCTCATAAAAGGAGTTTGGAAGTCTTCCTTCCTCTTGAATTTTTTGAAATAGCTTGAGAAGGATAGGAATTAGTTCTTCTTTGAATATTTGGTAGAATTCACTTGTGAAGCCATCAGGTCCAGGACTTTTCTTTGTTGGGAGTTTTTTTGATAACTGTTTCAATCTCATTTGTTGTAATTGGTCTGTCTAGGTATTCTGATTCTTCCAGATTTTTTTTGGAAGATTATATGATTCAAGAAATTTGTCCATTTCACCTAGGTTGTCTAATTTTTTGGCATAATGTTCTTCATAGTATTTTCTTACAATACTTTGTATTTCTGTTGTGTCAGTTGTTATTTTCCACTCTCATTTCAAATTTTATTTATCTGAGTCCTCTCTCTTTTTTTCTTGGTGAGTCTAGTTAAAGGTTCATCAGTCTTGTTTACCTTTTCAAAGAACCACCTCCTGGTTTCATAGATCCTGTGTACTGTTTCCATAGCCTCTATGTCATTTACTTCTGCTCTGATCTTTATTTTCTTTCTTCTACTAGTCCTGGCCTTTATTTGCTGTTGTTTTTCTAGTTCTTTTAGATGCAGGGTCAAGTTGCTTATTTGAGCTTTTTCTAGCTTCTTATTGCATGCTTGTAGTGCTATGAACTTCCCTCTCAGTACTGCTTTTGCTGTGACCCATAAATTTTGAGTTGATGTATGCTCATTATCATTCGTTTCTAGGAACATTTTATTTCTTCTTTGATCTCATTGTTAATCCATTTGTTATTTAATAACATACTATTTAGTTTCCAAGTGTTTGAGTATTTTTCAGTTTTTCTTTTGTGATTAATTTCTAGTTTCATGCCATTGTGATCAGAGAAAATGGTTGATATGATTTCAATCTTCTTTAATTTGTTGAGACCACTTTTGTTGTCTAACATGTGGTCTATCCTTGAGAATGCACCATGAGCGCTTTAAAAGAATGTATATTGTACTGCTTTAGTGTGAAAAGTTCTGAAGATATCTATTAAATCGAGTTGATCTAGTGCCGGGGTGTCCACAACTTTTCTGCTTGCGAGCTGCTTATAAGATGACCAAGCCAAAATGATATACCTACAATAAAAATGCAAAACATAAATTTATTTCTTCTATATTGTCATTATTTAAGTTACTATTACTACTATTTAATATTGTGTATTCTTTTTTCACCTTTCTCCTTCTCAGCTCTCTTTTCGGAGGAAAGTCAATGTCATAGTTTTTATGAACAGTCTGAAAAAGCCGCTCCACATTTCCTTACTTTGGAATAGCAATGGCACACAGACAAATGAGGCAAACACACTTAGAATATGACATAGTGAAAAAAATACCCTCCCATTCTGTATGAAAGTGGTTTTGGGCTTCTTACTCGAAGCAGCTACGGTACTCATTTTTATACCCTTTGTAGTATTTAGTTTAAATAAATTGAAGGTTAACTACGCAGCAATGTAACTGAACAAATTAGCGTGGTTTAATGTGCATGTGTAGGGTGTCAAAAGTTCAGATGTCAGATTGACTACCCTGTATGCCAATCAAAAGACAAATGTCTTTAATGTCATGCGATTTACTCACACGTCCTTCGCGATCGACGAGTAGATCGTGATCGACGTATTGAGTGCCCCTGATCTAGTGTATCCTTTAAGTCTGCTGTTTCTTTGTTAAATTTCTTTCTTGAGGATCTATCCAGTGAAGTTTGTGGGGTATTGAAATCCACTACTATTATAGTATTGCTGTTAATCTCGCCCTTTATATCCATCAAAGTCTGCTTATGTAGGTCGGGGCTTTTATGCTCAGTGTGTAGATATTTATAACGGTTATATCTTCCTGTTGAAGTGTTCCCTTTATCATTATGTAGTGTCCTTCTTTATCTCCTACAACCTTTGTTTTAAAGTCCATTTTGTCAGATATAAGTATTGCTACCACGGCTTTTATTTCATATCCATTTCCATGAAATATTTTTTTCCATCCTTTTACCATCAGTCTATGTGCATCTTTTGTTTTAAGGTGTGTCTCTTGTAGACAGCATATGTATGGGTCCTGTTTCTTTATCCACGCAGCTACCCTATGTCTTTTGATTGGATCATTTAATCCATTTACATTTAAGGTTATTATTGATATGTCGTTGTTTATTGCTATTTTATTCTTTAAAGCTGTATTCTTCTTTTGCTATATTCTTCCCCCCCTTTGTACTGTTCACAACAGGACCCTTAGAATCTCTTGCAGAATTGGTTTGGTTTTAATGAATTCCTTGAGGCTTTCTTTGTCTGGGAAGCTCTTTATTTCTCCTTCAATTTCAAACTTTAGCCTTGCTGGATAAAGTAGTCTTGGTTGTAGGTTCTTGTTCTGCATTACTTTGAATATATATGGCAATTCCCTTCTGGCCTCAAGTGTTTCTGTTGAGAAGTCGGATGTCATCCTTATGGGGATTCCTTTGTAGGTGATAGCCTTTTTTTCTCTAGCAGCTTTTAAAATTTTCTCTTTATCACTTAGCTTTGGTATTTTAACTATGATGTGTCTTGGTGTAGATTTCTTTGGGTTTCTCTTTAATGGAGTTCTCTGTGCTTCTTGAACGTGTGAAATGTTTCCCAGCCTTAATTTAGGGAAGTTTTCTGCTATGATTTGATTGAGCAAAGTTTCTATTTCTTGTTCTCTCTCCTCTTCTTCAGGAACCCCTATGATGCAGATGTTATTTCTTTTCATATTGTCATAGAGCTCTCTTAGAGTTTCCTCACATTTTTTGAGTCTCTTTTTTCTGCTTTGCTTCTGTGCCTTTGTTTATTTTGTCCTCTAACTTGCTGATTCGATCCTTAGCTTCATCTATCTTGCTTTTAATTCCTTCCATTGTAGTCTTCAGTTCTGATACTGTATTTGTCATTTCTGTCTCATTCTTTCTTATTTCATTTTCCTCTTTTATACTTGCTCTCTCTTTATTTAGGTGTTTGTAATTACTATCCATTGTTGCTCTAAGCTCTTTGAACATCTTAACATTATTTTAAACTCTGCATCAGGTAGTTTGTTTATATCTGATTCATTCAGGTCCTTCTCTGGGGATTTCTCTTGATTCAATTGGGTTGCATTTCTCTGTCTGTCCATTCTGTCTGTGTGTAAGAAAGGTTTGGCTACTGGAGTCCAATGGGTGTTGCCTTTATGATCCCTAAGCATGGTTTGTGTGCAGGCTTGCCAGCCCCTGTGCCACTTCCTAGGGCAGTTGGGTATTGGTGTTGCCAGCACCAGCTGCTGTGGCTGTTGCTGCGGTTTCCGGCCTGCCTCCATGGGAGGGGCTGTGTTCTCGTGCCAGGCTCTAAAAGCCTCAGTTGGTCTCGGCCTTCGCCGCTCTTCCACGGGTTGGATTGTGCACCACACTCAGGCCACAAGTGTGGGCACCAAGGGCAAGGGTGAGCACTTTTGCTCAGCTGCGGGTCCGGTCGTGAGGGGCTTCCGGTGCGTGCTCAGCTGTGGGCCGTGTCTCCTCCGTGGGCAAAGCCGGTTCGTGCAGTGCTTCAAGCCTCGGAGGCTGGGTGAGGCTGTACACCCGCTCGTTCCTGCCCCGCGGTGGATCTCTGCCCGTTCTGGGCTCCCACTTTTCCCCCATAGGTGGGGTCGCAGGCTGGCCAGCAGCCACCGGACCACTTTTGCGCTTCCCCTTTGCCCCGCTGGGCTAGACCAAGCTCCCTGCCGATTGGGCCTTCTCCCCCCGCTGAAGAAACCGCACTTTCGCGTCCCGCCGCCGCCCACCCTCCAGCAAGCCCTAAGCAGTGAGGTGGGGACGCTGCAGCTCATACCCTAACACTCCATACTGTAATCCTGAAAGCTCCTTCCTTCTAAGCGACTGTGCTCTAATTGCTGCAGGGGAGCCTGTTTGGCTGGTGTCCTGCTTCCCCTTTTTGGTTCCAGGGGAAGTATTGCTTCAGATTTGTGGAGTGACTCAGCCCAGGGTTTAGGGTGTCTGTCCCTCAAAGCTTTTCTCCCTATGCCTTCTAGACCACACTCTCTTCCTGCTGCTCTGGTCCTCTCCTCTCTCCCCGTGCCCCGGAGCGCCAGGTGAGTGGTTGTGAGAGAGGTTTTCTGCGCTGTCTCTTTAAGAAGAATCCTGGGTCTGAGACAACTGTCTCTTTCTCACAAACTGTATCCTAACCTGTTTCACAGCTAAATAATGTCCATACGCCTCTTCTAGGCTCTGGGGCTGTAGGCTGGGGCTTTGTTCCTGGTACCCAGGTCCCTACCCTTCCGCTAGCCTGTCTTTCCACCACAAGAGTCTCTCCGGGCTGCCTTTCACTCTAGGGATCTGGGCAGCCCTTTCCGCATTTTCGCTTTTCCTACCAGTTTCAATGTTGCTTCTTCTGTGTTCCCCAGTTGAAGAGTCCTCTTAGTCAGTTCATCGTTGGTTTATCCAGATGATGGTTCTTAAAATCAAGTTATAATCCACTTTGGTTCCGGGAGTTGGAAGTTGGTACATCCGCTTACTCCATCACCATCTTGCCCTCTCAACACAGCACTTTTATCAAGCCCTTTTCTATCCAAGCAGGCACATGGATAGTCAATCCCTGGCCCTGAAAGTCTCCAAGGAAAACTTGGAATGCTTTAGGAAATCATGTTTGCAATTAAAGCACTGGCATTTTCCTTTTCATCACTGAATAAAGGTTAAATACCAGTTTTTAAACTTTACCATTTTTTATTTCAATAAACTGCTTAAGACCCTCTTGCTTTCATTGACAGGACTTTTGGTACCATCCTGCTGCACTACTCAACAACCATTTAATTGTTAAGTGTTCACAGATTACAAGTGACTTAACAGAGGCACATTCAGAATTCCAGACACCATTGTCTGAGTTCCTACCACAGCCAACACTCACATAAGACAGAAGATCAATACCAATTTGGGTACCATATTTTCCTGCATTCTTTGTGCAAAGTTAGAATGCTAGTATGTTTTCATCTTATTCCTATCAGCATACCTGGCTCACTGCTGAGAATGAGTCAATTAACAAATGAATGAATAAATATGCAGAGTACTCAATGTCTGTTTGACTACTTGGAACCACAGGAGAAGTGGCAGCTTTTTAGTGATTCCTATTACGGTTCCCAAATTATAAGTGCTCTTCAATGAAAATTACAAAGTGAACAGAATCAAATACTGAATATGTATTATAAATCAGAAATAAAATTATTAAGCTGTCCATTATTATAAAATTCTTTTACAAAGCCTTTCAACTAATGGAAGTAAGGGAAATAAAACCCCAACTTCCTTGGAAACTGCATAAGACTGTAGTGTCAGGCACTGTTCTTAGGGCTTTGTGTGGATTCTCTCATTTAATCTCCCAGGAAAACCCTGAGACGTTGACTATCAATACCATTATACAAGTGAGGACACCAAAACCCAGGGAGGCTAACTCACTGCTCAGCATCATGGTGATGAGTGGTGCATGGTGAAGCCAAGATTCAAAGGGAGGCAGTCTCGTTCTAGAGACAGAGCTCTTAGCCTTAGGCAGTGCTTCGCACAAAATAGTGTTAAATTGATGCTTATAGAATTTGCTGCTTTTGTTGTTGTGTTTTTCTTTCTGGTCTAATTTGTTAAAAGAGGTATAAGAACATGAGAATTAAAGAAAGATTCACACACACACACACACACACACACACACACACACACACACACACACACAAAGCAGGTGCTTCCAAAAATCCAAAGACTACACTCATATGGTTAATGGCAGATGAATGAATGGAATGAATGAATGAAGGGAATGATATTATAGCATGGACAGTAGGATCTGCTCAGCTGGGATGCATCCTTAACTCCCAAGTTTTTAATTGTGAGACCGTGGGCAGGTTACTAACTCCTCTGAGCCTCAGTTCTCTAACTGGGAGTTGGCAAAAACAAAAAACAAAAAGACCCACTAACTTCATGGTATTGTTATTTCTATATAATGTTACAAAATTGTTATTTCTATATAATGAGTACAAAATACTTGATATGAAGTAAGTAGATAATAAATGTTTTACTTTGTGGGAGATAGATCAGAGGACTGAATTGTCCTTCTATTGCATCATTGACTCTAATTTGAAAATCAAAATGCTAATAGTTAGATTAGGCTCCCCTAGCTACTTCTATAACATCTCCACTTCTGTTTTTCTCATCTAATATTTTTGGAGAATATTTTTATTATACTTAATATGAAACCAAACAGTTGTATTCTTTGTATTTCAGAGATGAACATAAAAACAGTCTTCCTGCTCCCACCAAAAAAATTTCTTGCAAGTCCTAAGAATGTTTCATTTGGAAGAGGCCTGGAATATGAGATAGACTTGTGCAGGGGCATGAGGGAGCTTAAAATGAGAATAGACAATCTCTTTAAACTGGTCATTAATTTTCCTGTAGATATTCTGTCAGATATCATATATATAGTATTCATTAAATTACTTATGTAATATATTTATTTTTTTTATCAAAGTAAAGCATATACATGGTTTAAAAAACAGTACAGAATGACTAACAATGAAAAACCAGTTCTCTGTCCTAACTTTCACTTCCATTATATCTTTTCATAGTCACTTTAAATGTTTTAAACTGTTACTGATTTCCCTTCTTCTGGAAATTACCACCATATTGCTAAATAACATATTTGTACATCTAGTTTTTGCTCATTCATTTTGGACATTGTCAAAAACTTCCTACCATGGAAAATGCAGATATAGCTTAACTGGACCATTTTCCACACTTTTTTCTAATATAGTTTTATCACTATTTTTTGTATATATTGCCTCTTTTAATTTTAAATAAGACATTCTTACATGTATTTCTTGATGCTTCAACCACAGATAATATCTTTTGATATCCCATTTCAGCTCTCCTGCCATCTTTCAGCACCCAAATAGTATTCTTTGTATTTCTTACCAAATCTGATAAATTGATTTTTTAATTCATAAAATTAAGTCTATGTACTTTTAATAAGTTGAATATAAAATTTAAAATCAATAGCTTTTTCTAAAGATTTCATTTATTCATTTTAGAGAGGAGAGAGAGAGAGAGAAAGCAGGGAAGGATCAGGAAGCATCAACTCCCATATGTGCCTTGACCATGCAAGCCCAGGGTTTTGAAATGGCAACATCATTCCAGGTCGACGCTTTATCCACTGCACCACCGCATGTCAGGCTAAAAATCAATAGTTTTTAATTGTGGTAATAATGTATATACTTATTGCACAACCATAAATATTTTCATCTTGTGCAGCTTTTAGTTTTTTCCTGGAGTTTTCCATTGCCTTTGTTTTTATTGAACTATCTTTTTTGACTCCATAAGTTTTTCACATGCTCAATAATAGTATCAAATCTTTGAAAGCTACTGTTTGTCTAAAGTTTTCCTCCATAAGCCTTCTACTTCACACTTTCTGCTCTAATCTTGACAACTTTACCTCTAAGTGTCTGTACAACACAGAGGCATTATTTTAGGGGTTGTGGGCAGTTTTCTGCATTGAAACTCATGTCGTTCTTTGGATCATTCCTCCCTTCTCACCCATTCTGCTCAAGTAATTTCCTAAGGTTGAGCACATGGAAAAAATTTTTCTGAGTCCTTTCTTGTCTAAAACTGTTCTTTATTTAATTTTCACCCTTTATTGACAGTTTGGTTGTAAAATTTTAGGTTTAAAATATTTTCCCTCAGAAACTTCAGGACATTATCTTTTGTTATGACTGATGAGAAGACTAATGCAATCTGATACTCATTCCTTTGTAAAGGTTCAGGGTTTTTCCCCATTATGTAAAATTCCTGTAGCTGAGATACTATAGGTAGAGGCTCACAACTTCATTCACTTTAGGAGTTTATTAAGGGAACTTGCATACTAGGCATGTCTTGGAGGATGGTAAAATGACATGGATCTACTCTGTGCCATGTAGCAGGTGATAAGGGGTTATATTAGAGGACAGGATGGGTGGGGTACTGGTAGGGCATGAGTCACCCTGGATGAGGGGAATATGCTTGGCCAGGGCAGAGCAATGGCCTGTTCCAGGAACCAGCACATTGTGCGGCATGCAGGAGGGGTGGATCAATTGGACAATCTAGGGCATTTAGATGCAATCTCTGTTCTGTCCCCATCTTACTGGATCTAATAAAAGTGTTCAGCAGCAGGCAGTTCATGAAACAGTTATTCCTCCACGCCTCCTCTGGAATCTTTTAGTCTTTTCTTTACCGTTAGCGTTCTGTAATTTTAAATAAGGTATCTAATGTGGGTCTTCATTTATTCAATGGATACTTTCTAATTACTTATGTCCTTCAACTCTAGCTCCTCTTTTCTGTTGCCTTTGCTTCTGGAAATCCTGTTAGTTAGAATTTCCCCTCCAAGATCAATCCCTTCTTCTTTGCACTTTCTGTTCATTTTCTAATGTTTTACTTTCTTTGAAATTTACTTAATTTTATAGTTCAACCATTCAATTGATTTTTGTAGTCTGAAAATCACATTTTTAATACCAACATTTACTTGATCTATAATTTTTTTATAGCATCCTATTTTTATAGCAGCCTGTTCTTATTTTACAGATGCATTGTTTTCTAATCTTTCTGTGGTATGAATGAGAATTGTTAAGGATTTTGTGGTTTTGTTCCTGGAGTGTCTGTCTCCTTAAAGGTGTTAATGTTTCCCTGTCTACTTCTATTTATGATGTTTCCTTGGCCTTTCTTATTCATGCTGTTTTTTGTCAAATGATTAAAAATGCTTGGTTTCTACTTATAAGTAGGAAATAGTAAATTGGCTGACTGGTAGCTCTGTGAACACAGGTAGGGTCTTACTTACTGATAATTCAATTAAAGAAATGTAATTGGGAAGCTGACCATCTTATTGAAGATCATACATCGTAATTTAGAGACCTTTGTTCTGGGATGGCAATGCCTGCGCCAGCTTCCCTGAACCAATTTTGGCTATTTCCCTAGAAAAGGTCCTTCATTATATTTGTCTGGGAAATGGTAAAATGCCTTTATTCTACACACTGGAGTAGGGCACTGATCATTTTATGTGCAATTACACACCTGCTTTTAGTCACACATTTCTCTTGCACCCCCTTTACACCTGCTATTTCTGAATTCTGAGACTTCTGGGCCTCATGGGTTAGACTGGCCCACCTGCCTGCAATCACCTGTGCACACATTCTAGCTAGTGGCTGCTTTCCCCTGGCTCATCAGTTGACACTATTCATCCATTTCTCAACTTCCAGAACTTTTTCAAAGTTCTTCTTTTGTTGTTAGACTCTTATGTTCTTTGTTCTAGACCTTTAATGATGGATCTTTACAAATAATTCATTAATATTTTAGAAACGTCAGACTGCCATTCTGAACCAGAAGGTTACATCACTGTCATAGGGATAAAACTGTGTGGTAAACCGAGGAACCCCTATAATAAGCATTCAAAGGAAGGAGAGATTGCGTTAAGCCAGTAGAAAATGAGGGATAGGATTTTGATAGGTAGAGATGAGAAGGAAAAAGCTTTCCATGGCATAAAGGTGTAAGTCAAAATAATATCCAGCTTATAAAATGTTTACATTCATTCAATAAATTTAACTTTAAGACAAATGCCTAACTTACAGAATTCAAAAGTAATATATTCATAATAAAGCACTGAAGGCAGATCAGATTTTCTTTCTTTGATCAACTCTGTAAAGTTACTAAATGGACACTTATACACACTGTATTTCCAGGTAATTCTCACCTTTTTTCAAGAAATTTGGGGTCTAAAATCTGTGTGCATCTTATACAGTGGTTGTAGTTTTTTTACTTGCATTTCCTGCTTTTTTTTTTGCACTCGTTGAAGACAGTGATTCGTCATCGTACACAGATGAGGACAAGCTAATGGATAGAAGTTTTGACAATGATGATGAGTTATGAATTTTATGATGAATAAAACTTTAGTTCAATAACTTTATGTAATACATTTAAAAAAAATTGGGGCCTCAGAATTAAGGAGTGTCTTATACATGGGGAAATACAGTAGTGAACTTGGTATATAAAACTACATTCCTGAGACAAGTTTAAGAGTTTCACACTATCTCTGCTTGGCCTCAGAGCTGAATTAAAATATAAACTAAATCAATATGTAAATGTCCCTTACTTATGTTGATTGCCTCCTTTGGAAAAAAGGCCAGACATCTCTCACTCATTCCCGATTATTTTGGCAAATTTCAGCTTTTAGTTCTTAGATATTTTCCTTTTCTTTCTCTTTCTTTCTTTCTTTTTCTCTCTTTCTCTCTCCCTCCCTCCCTCTCTTCTTTCCTTCTCCTTTTTTACCTTTCCTTTCCTCCTTCCTTCCCTTCTTTCTTTTTCTTTTATTTTTGTGAGAGAGACAAGAGAGGGACAGATAGGGACAGACAGACAGGAAGGAGAGAGATGAGAAGCATCAATTCTTTGTTGCGGCCCCTTAGTTGTTCATGAATTGCTCTCTCATATGTGCCTTGACTATAGTCTCACTACAGCCAAGCCAGTGACGCCTTGCTCAAGCCAGCGACCATGGGTTTTAAGCCAGTGACATTTGGGCTCAAGCCAGCGACCATGAGTTCATGTTTAGGATCCTATGTTCAAGCCAGCGACCCCACACTCAAGCTTGTGAGCCTGTACTCTAATGGGATGAGCCTGCACTCAAGCTATCAACCTTGAGGTTTCAAACCTGGGTCCTCTGTAACCCAGTCCTACAATCTATTTACTGCACCACTGCCTGGTCAGGCTCTTAGATTTTCTTAATGAAAAGAGAATGTCTGGTTGTTTTAATATTGTTTACAAATACCCAGGTGCTTGTATTCTAAAAAATAAACCACAAAGTGAACCAGGCAGAACTAAATAAATCTGTCTGAAATTCTCCAACAGAGCATGGCCAGGGACAGATTGTGACACTCAGGGTGAGTTGGTACACACACTTGAAACAGTATTATTGGGGGCACCCTTCAAAGTAAGTCTAATTTTCCTGATAAGAAAAAACAGTATCTCAAAAAAAGAGAAGGATACACAGGGACAATTTGGAGAAAGATTGTAAGCAGGGAAGGAAGGGAAAAAGATAATAAAACAAATGATAATAAAATAGTCAAGCACTCTAAGTTCTTTACAGGGATTACTTCAGTTAAGGAGAAAAGAGAAGAAAATCAGAGAGGGAGAAAATAAGTTTATTTTCCTAGAAATTTCTCATTTTAAAATGACATACAATCTTACCACTGCTGTCCTTAAGGAAGTATAGTGAACTGGAATGTCTTACCATACGGTGGCTCTGAACTTTTGGATCTTGTTAGAAATCAGTCTAGCTTCACATTTCATATGATCAAAAAAGCACTTACCGGTGTTTCCTGTAAACTTCACCAAGACAGCCAGATGGGAGAAACTCTAAGTGCCTTTATTTTTTTGGAATGATGGACACTCAAATGAATTATATTAATAAATTTTGGTGCAAATTCTGTAGTTTCCATGCACAAAAACTGAAAAACACATGTTGCTTTAAAAATTATTTATAAGCTGTATTCTAACAGGTTAGGTTCTTTTTCCAAAAGGGTACATCATGTTCTTTCTTTTTTTTTATTACAGGGACAGAGAGAGAGAAAGTAAGAGAGAGGGATAGACAGACAGGAACGGAGAGAGGTGAGAAGCATCAATCATTAGTTGCCATTGAGACACCTTAGTTGTTCATTGATTGCTTTCTCACATGTGCCCCGGCCGCGGGCCTTCAGAAGACCAAGCAACCCCTTGCTGGAGCCAGCGACGTTGGGTCCAAGCTGACGAGCTTTTGCTCAAGCCAGATGGGCCTGCGCTCAAGCTGGCGAGCTCGGGGTCTCGAACCTGGGTCTTCCACATCCCAGTCCGATGCTCTATCCACTGCGCAACCACCTGGTCAGGCACATCATGCTCTTAAATGGAATGAATGATCAATAGCCTGGTGGTAAAAAACACACTGGTGAAATGAGAATCTTGGGAATGTAGACTCACCTCAATGCTGGCAAGAATCACCTGTGTGAGGTAACCACACTGACCAAGGTTTTCCAGACACTCTTAATGTTGCGAGACACATACTCGAGATCTGTAAATGCCCTACCCCCACCCCAAGTTAGATACACCTTTGAACTGACTTCTGTGGATTTAGCTTTGTTCTGATTTAAGATTGCCTTCTCCTTAATGAACTAGCTGAGACCTACAACTCTAGTTCTAAAGAAATCAAGTAATGTGCCATTTCAAGCCATTAAATGGAGGAGGCATGTGCTGTTCAGGATGTGTAAATTCATTTAAAAAGGCAAATTAAGCCTGGCCTGTGGTGGCGCAGTGGATAAATTGTCGACCTGGGAACACTGAGGTTGCCAGTTCAAAACCCTGCACTGGTCTGGTCAAGGCACATATGGGAGTTGATGCTTCCAGCTCCTCCCCCCGTACTCTCTATCTCTCTCTCACTCTGTGTCTCCTCTCTAAAATGAATAAAATAAAAATAAAAAGGCAAATTATATGTGCTCTTTAGTAGAATCTCTCATTATAAATCAATGTCTAAACCACCTGGTCATTTTAAGTTTCAAAGATGATGCCATATTTCCCATAACAGGGCTCATTGTTGTTCTAAACATGCAAATCAAAAGTCCAGCAAAATACAACAAGCTAATGGTAGCCTAGAAATACCCATGCCCATCCATACACCAAATCAAGTGACCAACTGTTAGCATTTTTTTAGACCAACAGTTTTTAATTCTAGCAAAGCCAAATACAAAGGCAGGCTGCTTTGTAGTTCACAGAACTGCCAAAGTCATACCCACGTGTGAGTAGTTTTTGTGGCACTCGGGTCTCCAGAACAGCAGTGCACTGCTGATAGCAATGGAGTGTCTTCTGGGCAAGAACATTCAGAGCCCCCATGTGTGAGGGAGCAACACCTGGGAAGATTATGAGAGCATTTGCAGCCTGTGAATAGTACTAAAAGCTCTGCTGAATCGTCCCACTGCTGCTCTAGTCAGTAACAAATTGAAGCACTTTATAGAAGTTATAGCTCTTTGATAATTTTGAATTACTTTAAAGTGTTCATGCTCCAAAGCATAAAGTCCTTCTTAACCACTGCAAATGTATGTATAAAAGGCACATCATCAAAATGACAGTAATCAACTCCTTCAATTTTAGGTGTAAAACTGTTTTTTTTCCTCTTCGTTTTGTTGTTCACCAAGTGCAATGAAAAAAAAAAGGTCATAAGGATACAATGTACAAAATTATCATTTCTCGACAGCACCAAGTAATCAAAATTCTAAAAAAAATGTTCTCAGATAAAAAATACTTGGTCTGAGATAAACTACCCTAAAGGGCGTGTGTGTGTGTGTGTGTGTTATACCTGTCCCGGATCCTAAATGAACTGAAAGAAGTCATCCTGCAGGTGTGGAGAAGACTGCTGATGCAAGTCTTTGGGGATGTCCTTGAAATAGCGTGTATCATATTGCCAGCGAAAGTACAAGAACAGATGATAAAGAAATGGATTATACACTTGATAGTGAATTAGGTGTATTTTTTTTGAATTAAAAACAAATTTCCTATGGTTTAAACCACTAACTAAAGAGCACTAAAACACTGTCACGTTAACACAATTTTCTAGTTTGCTTTTGAGTTTAAATTATTAAATCGATATCATTCAGATTAGGTCCTTCTACCTATGGATCGTATCAACCCTGGCCAAACTTGTTCATGACCAAACCACATTTAAGTTTCTAAATGAAAGGGTCACATCAGACTAGTCCGGTAATGTCTTCTGTTTTCTGGGACAGTTAGAAATTATCTTAGAAACATTCTATGCTCAGTTTTAGCACAGCTCAAATTTAGTTCACTTAAAAGCATACATAAAAAATAAACCTGTCCTTATAAATTTGAGGTTGTGGCGACACATATCACTTGTGCTCACAGCTCTCGCTTGTATTAGTTGAGAATGTAGTCAGAGGGCCCCATCTAACTCCAGGAGAGCTGTAAAGTGCGGGGGAACACTAATGGATTTGGTAAGCAGGAAAATCTCTCTGCCACGGGTTGTACCCCAAACAGCAGATGCACCCCACTGTTCACACAAAGGCTACTTACTCTCAAGCCAAAGCTGATAATTCTCTTTCAAACACAGTATGGGATACGCTTTATTTTCTCTTCCTATATTTTTGTACAGTCGATATATTTTTCTCCTCTAAACAAGAACTCAAATCATAAGGGCAAAATTCATACATGCTCTTATACTTTTGAGTCCAGTGTGCAACAAACTGATTGTTTGCCCCCTATCCCCACCCGCCAAACACACACCCATCAATTCATGTAGAAATTCTAACTCCCAAAGCAATTTTATTAGTGGGCAGGGCCTCTGGGAGGTAACTAGATGATGAAGGTGGAGCCTTCCTGAATAGGATTAGTACCCTTATCAGAGACCTAGAGAGGTCTACTCTATCCCTCTGCCATGTGAATATACCAAAAGACAGCAGTCTGCAACTCAGAAGAGGGCCCTCACTAGAATTTGACGATGCTGGCAACCTATCTTGGACTTCCAGCCTCCAGGGCCATGAGGAATAAATTTCCGCTGTTTATATATAAGTAATCCAGTCTATGATATTCTATTGGAGCCCAAATGAACTAAGACACCAGTAAAGAATAGATCTGTAGTTAAACGGTTTGGCTTCTGTCCCCTGTGCTGTACACACCAGTGATGAAGTGGATCATTTGTTCCAACAGCCCGTGGGCCCTGAGCAAATGCAGCACATCCTCGTGTAACCAGAGGAAGAGTGGCACCACCTTCAGCACAGCAGCAGGTGCAACAGGCTCGGGCAGCCTCAGACAGAGGGCCCTCAAGTCCTCTCTATGTATGAGCCTGTTGAGTCAGCCCTGAATTAACTAGAAGCTGTCTTACCTAAACACATTCCTATGAAAACAGTAATATACATTTCATATATGGCATTGGAGACTTAATTTAAATACTGATAACCCAGTTGCTTCAGACAGCTTTGTATTTATGGCTTACCTTCTTCAATTAATTTGAAGGACATTTTAATAATAAATTATATGTATATGAGAGGAAGGTGGGGAGAGAGAGTGAAACACTGATTTGTTGTCCCCCTTATTTACAACTTCATTGGTTGATTCTTGTATTTGTACTGACTGGGGATTGAACCTGCAACCGTGGAGTATTGTGATGACACTCCAACAAACTAAGAGACCTGGCCAGGGCCAAGAAAATCTCTACATAGCATTTGGCTTTAGGCCTCAAAACACAAAAGAGGATCAACAGGGGACATTTACCAAGCCAAAAAGAATGTCATCTTTCATGATCAAAAGAGAACATTGATTTGACCAGGCTAATCTGAGGTGGAACACTGTGCTGTATGGGTTTCCGTGTGAGCCTAAGAGGACCAGGAGACAGCACTTACACAAAGCACAAAGCTCCCAGGACTCTCAGGAAGAGAAAGACTGACTTTTTAGGGTGCAGCTGGAAAAGTGTACAAAGGCTTTGCTTTTGTTTTTTAGTTATTCTAAGTACGTTTTAGGCATGGGGGGCACTGATGGCTATAGCCAGAGATATAAAACATCTCACAGCATGTAGGACAACTTATAATAAAGAATTTCCTGCCAAAATGTCAACAGTGCTCCAGTTGAGAAATACTGAGGTGAACAAATACAAAACCTTACGATAAATCTATGAAGGCACTGACTCCTTTCTTTCATGTTCTTCTTCTGAACTCTTCGTATCATATGCCCAGAGAAATGCAGATTAGTCTGCAAAAAGAGATGAAACACATCAAGAAACTGAAGGAACTTGAGACAAAAGTCAGTAACATGTGAAGTTAGTTTTTATTCAGACACTGGAAAACTAATCTTTGATACCTTCCTCGTTCTGAGCAATGCAGTCTTTAAAGGCTGAGAAAACATCCATCCTCAAGGAAGACACCCCCATTGTTGTCAATATATTGCTGGATATGAAAACCAACATAATTTTAAATGTGTGCATGTATGTTTTCATGTGTTGTGTGTGCACTTGCACTTACATATTTCATAGCTCTGCCCACTGCCCACTGAGAGGATCTGGAAACATTGACAATCCAAAAAGCAATAAACACACCTAAATACTCAATTCATGGTTTTAAAAACTATTCTCCACTGAAAAGAAACAGAGTTTCTGAGTGTGGAATGCCTTACTGTGGCAGAAAGTAGAGAAGTGCTCAAAGAATGATGGGGGTATGTCAAAAGGTCATTGAAGGAACTCCCAATGGCAAAATGTGGGACAATTTGAACACCAAAATAGATAACAATAATAATAACAGAAAACCACCTAGTTAATAAACATGATTCTGTATAATTTAAATTGATAAATTGTAAGTTTGTTCAGCACCAAGATATTTACAGTTTCAAGGCACCTGTACCGAAAACATTTATTACAAAAGGATGAAGAACTTTTAAACAGTGGCAGACACTACCTTACTCAAGAGACTAAAGTGGACATCATCAGTAATTATGTGTCAGTTGACAGGATACAATGAGAAAAGCATCAGTTCTATCATAATCTTGCCAAAGTGAAATAACCTGAATTCAAACTCAAAAAGTAAACTGAATCAGACAAATCCAAACTGAAGGTCATCCTGTAAAATAAATGGCCTAAAGTATTTTAAAATTGTTAAAACCATGGAAGCCAGGAACAAATTAAAGACTAGTTCAGACTGAAAGGCTGGAATAGAGACAATGAAATGGTTGTGCACTGAATTACAATAGTCACTATATGGACAACTGGCAAAAATCAACTATGGTCTAAATTTAGAAAGAAATCATGTATCAGTACCAAATTCCTGATTTTGATGGTTGTGTTGGGATTATATAGAAGAATGTCCTTGTTTGGTAAGAAAACACACTAAAAGGCCTGACCAGGAGATGGCAGAGTGGATGGAGTGCTGGAATAGCATACAGAGGACCCAGGTTCAAAACCCCAAAGTCACCTGCTTGAGCGTGGCCTCATCCAGCTTGAGTGCAGGATTGCTGGCTTGAGTGTGGGGTCATGGGCTTGAGCGTGGGATCACAGACATGACCCCATGATTGCTGGCTTGAGCACAAGGTTGTTGGCTTGAGCAAAGGATTACTCGGTCTGCTGTACACCCCAGTCAGGGCACATATGAAAAAGCAATCAATGAACAACTAAGATGCCACAACAAAGAATTGATGTTTCTCATCGCTCTCCCTTCCTGTCTGTCTATCCCTCTCTCTGTCTCTGTCACAAACAGATAGAAATAAGAAAAAAAGAAAAAGAGAAAGAAAGAGAGAGAGAGAGAGAGAGAAAGCAAGCAAGCACGCAAGCAAGCACACTAAAGTATTAGAGGGTTAAGGGGCATTTTGTGAGCAATTCACTATCCAATCAACAAAGTTTATTTTTTTTAAAGTTCTTTGTACTGAACTTGAAACTTTGCTGTGAATTTAAGATAGCTTCACACCTGACCAGGCGGTGGCGCAGTGGATGGAGTGTCAGACTGGGATATGGAAGACCTAGGTTCGAGACACCAAGCTCACCAGCTTGAACGCGGGTCCATCTGGCTTGAGCAAAGGCTCACCAGCTTGGACCCAAGGTCGCTGGTTCCAGCAAGGGGTGGCAAGGTCTGCTGAAGGCCCGCGGTCAGGGCACATGTGGGAGAGCAATCAGTGAACAAATATGGTGTCACAATGGCAACGAAGGACTGATGATTGATGCTTCTCACCTCTTTCCGTTCCTGTCTGCCTGTCCCTATCTGTCCCTCTCTCTGACTCTCTCTCTGTCCTGGAAAATAAAAATCAACAAAAAAATCTTAAAAAAAAAAGATAGCTTCAAAATAACTAATGATAATATTCTTAAATATTTTTTAAGTGCTTGCTGTAAAACAGGCTACTTGTTAAGTTCTAGGGATTTCGTAGAAAAAAACTCAGTTCTTGCCACTTGGTGCTTATAATCTGATGGGGAAAACAAGAGTTGAACAAATAATTATATGTGCAACAGAGGAAGCTGTTCAACTGTAGAGAATAAATGAAGGCCCCCCTGAGAAGGTAATCTTCATGCTAAGGATGTAATGATGCACAGGATTAGCTGGGTGACAGGTGACTAAGGGTGAGTGTGTTTGTGTGTGTGGGTGCATGTGACATGGAGATTTTGTACTTTGGCAATAAGATAATCACTAGTATAATACAGCCGTCCAAAAACCACCAGACATGCAAAAAAAAAAGTGATTATTGATGATGTCCACCATCAATATCAAAGAACTTCAAAGTACAGATACCAATAGTTTAAACTCCTCAATAAATAATTAAAATAAATTTACTGGTATAATTATTGTTAAAATTTGTACAGAATAAATTAAATTTTTAAAGAAAAATATGCTAGAATGCCTTGATTTTAAATAGTTCCCTCTCTGAAATTCAAGATATTTTCACTTAGTCAATTTTTAAAACATTGCTATTAAGAAGTATTTTAACATTATTATTTTAACGTGGGGAAAACAGAGGCAAATGATCTGCCAAATTCACATAATTTTTAAGGTATAGGGATAAAACCATGTTCTTAATTTATTTTTCTTTTTCTTTTTAACAGGGACAGAGAGAGTCAGAGAGAGGGGTAGACAGGGACAGACAGACAGGAACGGAGAGAAGCATCAATCATTAGTTTTTCGTTGCCGTTGCAACACCATAGTTGTTCATTGATTGCTTTCTCACATGTGTCTTGACCACGGGCCTTCAGCAGACCGTGCAATCCCTTGCTGGAGCCAGCGACCTTCGGTCCAAGCTGACGAGCTTTTTTTTTTTTTTTTCGCTCAAGCCAGATGGCCCCGCGCTCAAGCTGGCGAGCTCGGGGTCTCGAACCTGGGTCTTCCACATCCCAGTCCGACGCTCTATCCACTGCGCCACCGCCTGGTCAGGCCTTAATTTATTTTTCAATAACAGTTTACTTTCAATTTTATTTTGTATTGGTTTCAGATGTACAGCATTGTGGGTAGACAATCATACACTTTACAAAATGATCCCGATATTTCCAGTGCTCACCTGGCACCATACAGAATTATTACATTATTGACTATATTTCCTATGCTGTATTTTACATCCCCTTGACTATTTTCTAATTACTAATTTGTACCTTTCCCTTAATTTTTTTTTTTTTGACAGAGAGAGTGAGTGAGAGAGAAGGACAGCAAGGGACAGACAGACAGGAAGGGAGAGAGATAAGAAGCATCAATTCTTTGTTGCGGCACCTTAGTTTTCCAATGATTGCTTTCTTATATGTGCCTTGACTGGGGGTTACAACAGAGCGAGTGATCCTTTGCTCAAGTGAGCAACCTTGTATTCAAACCAGAGAACTTGGGTTTCAAGTCACTGACCTTTGGGCTCAAGCCAGAGACCATGGGGTCATGTCTATGATCCGATGCTCAAGTCAGTGACCCTGCGCTCAAGCTGGTGAGCCCACACTTAAGCTGGCGATCTCACGGTTTTGAACCTGGGTTCTCTGCGTCCCAGTCTGAAGCTCTAACAACTGCGCAACCTCCTGGTCAGGCACCTTGTCCTTAATTTTGAAGCTCTTATCCCAATGCTTTTAAAAACTACTTGCATTGAGATTGTCAGTCATATTCTCATGGCATGGAAAACAAAATACTTAATTCTTTTCAAAGCAGAAATAATTACATTTACAAAGTATAAATAGTGCTGAGTACTCAGTAAAAATATAGAATTACTTTGTCTAATCAGTGTCCACTTGATTCCTTTGCCCCACTATAACTGTCTTCTGTCACAGCGCTTTTACTTTTTGATGCCTATTCCACTTGTAGAGAATTTCAGACCTCTCCCTTTGCAATTCACTTTCAAATGTAAGTGAGCTCATACTACGATGATTCCTCACCTGATTTTGAGAATTATGAACTACTTCCTCAAAATATTCACATGTAACATTTACATGTCTGAGTTTGCTAAGCAATCTCCCTTCTCAAGGTCATTTGTGTACCCCAAATTATGAACCCCTGATCTCTGTGTCAGTCACTGATTATCTCAGTTTCATTTTCATGACCACTCTACATGAAGGTTCTGTTATCCTCAACACCAAGCAAAGGAAACTGGGCCATATCAAGTAGTAAAGGTTGGATCTAAATCAATGTGTCTTACCACACCTAGATTCTTTCACTTACACATTCTCACTTACAAAATAGCCTTCAGCCCCTTTTCCCCCCTAATCTCATACTGGGGTTTAAGCCACTCAATCAGCTTCCTCCACATGCCAAAACTTTTGACCATTTTCCTACTCACCTAAGACAAATCAAGTCTAGGAAAGCTGCCAACCTCTCAGGAGGCTTATAAAATTTTATTTATTTATTTTTACAAGGACAGAGAGAGTCAGAGAGAGGGACAGACAGACAGGAACAGAGAGAGGTGAGAAGCATCAATCATTAGTTTCTCATTGCCGTTGTGACACCATAGTTGTCCATTGATTGCTTTCTCATATGTGCCTTGACTGCGGACCTTCAGCAGACTGAGCCACCCCTTACTGGAGCCAGCGACCTTGGGTCCAAGCTGGCGAGCTTTTGGCATCCCAGTCCGATGCTCTATCCACTGCGCCACCGCCTGGTCAGGCAGCTTATAGAATTTTTTTAATTGCCCTCTTGCAATATGGTTCTGGAAGCAGCTTCCTAAAAACCAGCCTAACTTCTAGGGTCACTGGTGAGGAAAGGTTCTTTTTTCCACAGCTTCTGTAGAAGTCAGGCTGATGACAACAGGAATGTGGCTGCGCGAGAATTTCTAAGTCCTCAGCCTCCTGGTTCATCTAGCTAGCTCCCAGGTGACAGTCTCCTCATTCTAGAACTATTCCTGTGCTTTTCATCCTCTCTCAGCACTAAACAAAAAATGAACTATATTATATAGTAATCAGACAGAATTTGGAACTGGTTACACATAACAAACTCAAGCAGGTGAAAACATTACTTAAACCAGGCAGTTACTTTTTAAAGATCTGTATGTCTAAACGTGAAATAAAAAATTTACCTCCTTGTACTTCTATGCACCAGCAGCCAGATGGACCAATTTATTCTTGTTTGTCTGTCTGCTCAACTAACTGATTATTGGAGCAGATGGGAGAATGAATTAAAGTCCCATTAGATGAACTAAACATGGGCATATTAAGATTTTGTGGATCCTGAAAAACAATAATTGGGTGACTCCTTCTAAAAAAATATGTAACTATATATATAAAATTAGGTTAAAAATGAACAGTAGAACTTAAAAGCAACATTGAAAATACACCAGTATCACAAAACCCAGAAAAATAACTTATTTTTATTAGGTGACATATCTCTGGCCCAGCACCTCATGACACGATGCTAGATGAGTCAACACAGTGGGAGTTAGGTATATTCTAGAAGCCAGTCCAATACATGAGTGACAGAAAAATACTTAACATGCCCCACAAAACCTGAATGACATTATCTATAACTCAACTTCCCTGCATCTGGGTCCCCAGCCACTCCAAAACCACCCTACCTTACAAGCAGTGCAACCGAGGGCAAGTCTGAGCTTGAGTCTGCCGTTTCAACAACTGCCAATTTTGCAGAGAATGTTAAAATTGGAAGAGATCCAGGAAAACAGTGGCGACACTTTTCTTCATTTTGCCTACTAGCAAATACCATTCTTCCCCATGTGTAAGACACTCCCATGTATAAGACGCACCTTAATTTTGTGGTCCGAAATTTGAAAAAAAGAGAAAAGTATTGGATAAAGTTATTGAACTCAAGTGTTATTCATCATAAAATTCATACAGTTCCTCATCCGCGCAAGAAAGTGGGAAATGCAAGAAAAAATATCTACAACCACTGTATACGATGCACCCAGTTTTTCAACCCCAAATTTTTTGAAAAAGGGTGCATCTTATACATGGAGAAATACGGTAATTACCTTCTGAGACCATCACATCGCATTTGCCATGGGCCTCAGTGTGGACCAGCTTTTAGACTGTCCCTCTCTGCAGGACAGAACTCATCCCTTCCTCCATTCTCTCTAATCAGAATACTATCTCCGGGTTCCTTCAGCTTTGTCTCTCGATAAATGAACGCTCTATACTTTTAATGCTTTCTGTTTTGTGTTTTTTAATACTTTTTTTATTTATTCATTTTAGAGAGGAGACACAGAGTGAGATTGAGAGAGAGAGAGAGAGAGAGAGAGAGAGAGAGAGAGAAAGGGGTGAGGAGCTGGAAGCATCAACTCCCATATGTGCCTTGACCAGGCCAGTGCAGGGTTTTGAACTGGCGACCTCAGTGTTCCCAGGTCGACACTTTATCCACTGCGCCACCACAGGTCAGGCCCCTGTTTTGTGTTTTATTAGCAACTACAAAGATAGCGTTTTAGCAACAAGACTCTGAGACAGACAATCTATCTTTTTTTTCCTTCATCTTATGAAGAACTTGCTCAAAGGAAGTATATAATCCAGATCCTCAGACTTCTAAAATAGTGGTGTAAACAGTGTTTCATACTGCTATACACTTATCTAGGATTTCTAGAGTATCTCTTTTCCTTTCAATATTATTCAAACTGCTAAGTTTGAAGTTTCTCCCTTATTACTCTTAATATTAAGAGTATTGATAACTTCTAACATCATGATTTCTTTAACATTCAGCCATTCAGGTACACAAACTCCAACTTTCAAGGCAGCTTTTGTTCTTCATAAAGTTCTCTCTATAAATCAAATTTGCATTAATCCTTAACAAAGCATTTACCATACTGTATGTCTGAGTCAATTTAGGGCACACTCTTGTTCACAGTACCCATTTATAGTGGCAGACAGTAACCACTAAATGTTTGCTGGAAAAACTAATGCACATTTGAATAAAGAATACATATCACTAAAACAAAGTTAGTTTACATAGGTATGACTAACAATAAGAACACGTGGAACTTTGCCTTGCTTTTATTTTTTTATTTTATTTATTTTTTTAATCACAGGGACAGAGAGAGAGTCAGAGAGAGGGATAGATAGGGACAGACAGACAGGAACGGAGAGAAGTGAGAAGCATCAATCATTAGTTTTTCGTTGCCCTTGCGACACCTTAGTTGTTCATTGATTGCTTTTGCACATATGCCCTGACCACGGGCCTTCAGCAGACCAAGCCACCCCTTGCTGGAGCCAGCGACCTTGGGTCCAAGCTGGCAAACTTTTGCTCAAGCCAGATGGGCCCCCGCGCTCAAGCTGGCAGCCTCAGGTCTCGAACCTGGGTCTTCCGCATCCCAGTCCGACAGTCTACACTGCCTGGTCAGGCTGCCTTGCTTTTTTAATGTAACTGTTCTAAGGTAATAAATAGCAGTTGCAGAAGTTGATGGAGGTTTACATTACTTCCTATAACCTCAAAAATTGAGTCAGTGGTACTTCTCTTGTAATCTAGAAAACACCTCAGCTCACTTCCCCCTAAAAATAACCCCACAATGAACTCTTTTGGGTTCCATTACGAATAGATTTCTCCCACTCAACTTCTGAATCCATTGCCCTGAGGGTGCCTTACTCTCCTGGGTCTTCTTTTTTTACCATACTGATAAGAAAACATTGATGGGTTCTTTTCTTGTATTCTAACTTTGGAAGATACTAGCATTTCCCTTTGCCACTGGATGCCAGAGGAGACTGGGAAACTTTTACTTTCATTTTACTTGGTTGTTCTGTTTTTACTTCCTGGGCCCATAGATGCCAGTTAGTATCAGGAACCTATCTAGACTGTTAAAAATATGTGGAGGTAGATTTAAGAGAAATACCATAAAACAATAGTGTTTTGGCTCTACTCAGCAGGAGCAAATTTCTGAAAGTTTTCAGAAACTAAACTGGTAAAGGCTGTGGTTCTCAGGCTATTTTGATTTCAGGACCCAATAATCAACTTTTTATTGTAGTATAGTAGTTGAACAAATCTACTATTAACAACATTTCAAAGCAAAAGACATTTTAACATCACAAACTCCAGAAACTACCTTAGTGTAAAAAAACAATCCTTCCAATTGTATCAATTTAGCTTCATGAAAACGTGTCCGATTCTCATTTTGCTACAGAAGAGCAAATATTCCATTACATTCAGAAATAAGAGCTCTGCTCTATCTCACTGAGGATTTCAGGAGGCTAATATTTACATAGTTTTAATAACATGTAGATAAACTTCTCATGCATTTTTAAAATAAACTTTTCCTTTTTAGAATAGTTTTAGATTTACAGAAAAATCGCATAGTCCAAATAGCTCTATATCCACCATTGTCATTGCTCCTATTAACATCTTATACTAGAATGGCACTTATATCAGTAATAACCCAATACTCTGTTTGGATTTCCTTAAAATTGACCTTCTTCTTTCAGGATCCCATCTAGGCCCATCTAGGATACCACATTACATTAGTCATTATGTTTTCTTACTCTGTGCTAGGCTGTTTCTCAGAATTTCCTTTTTTATTTATATAAAAAGTTATGAGAAGTACTGGTCATATACTTGGTAAAATGCCTCTCAATTGACATTTTTCTAACACTTCCTCATGATTAGACTGGTGTTAAGGGTTTGGGGCATTCTCATCACAATGTATATTAACATAACTTATTGTCAATGCTAATCTTGATCACCTGAAGTCAGGTTTGTCAGATTAACTATTTCTTTACCTTCCCATACTGTAGCTTCGTAAGAAAGTGACTATGCATGTATTACTATCCTGAGTCGTAGTCCATTACACACACATACCAATGTGTTTATTACTGATGGCACGCTTGGGCTGCTTCTAGTCTGGGGCTATTACAAATAAAACTGATATAAATATTCTTAACAAGTCCTTTTGTGAATCTTTTTTTTTTTTTTTTTAGGGTAAACAAGTATAGAATTGCTGGGTTCTAGACTAAGTATATTTTTAGTTTCAAAAGAAACTACTAGAACTTTTTATAATTTTTATCATTTCCAATGTAGCTATACCATAAAGTGAAATTCCAAGTTTGAGAGTTCTAGTTTCCTCATATCCTCGTCAACATTTTGGTGTAAGTTTTTAATTTTAGGCATTCCAGTGGGTATAAATGGGTATCTTGTGGTTGTAATTAGCGTGTTTCCCTGATAAATGGTGTTCAGTGACACATCTTTTAAAATAGTGAATGAAAACCTGTTTCTGAACTGACTCTTGGTGGGGAACAAAAAGTCTTTAGTAAATTAAAACCCAAAGCTGAGGCCTTCCACTTCTAGCCAAGGTGAAGTTAATAGGGACCATCTGATAGAACTACAAAATGGAACAAAATGCAAGGAACAGTTTTCAGATAATGAACAGGCAGCATAGAACAGAGATGTCTGGAAGAAGGACAACTACAAGGTGAAGTCTTGGTTGCTCCAGCTTACTGAATGAAGTGTCCAATCTGTAGCACAGAACTGAAATCGAGCCCTGTGGCCTCTTGAGTTGAGAGTCCAGTGAGGAGATCAGAAAGGGAACTGAGAGAGAGAGAGCTCTGAGATGCAACTGCAATTCCTATGTTGGGAAAAGAACCTCCAGGAAGGAACAGGTAGAACAATCCTAGGGACTGAGAGGTGGGGAGAGGCACGAGGCAGAGAGAGAAAACTCATCAATATTTGGGGCAGTGGTGGAATACTCAGAAAGGCATTTCTTCAGGCCTGACCTGTGATGGCACAGTGGATAAAGCGTCGACCTGGGAACACTGAGGTCGCCAGTTCAAAGCCCTGCACGGGTCTGGTCAAGGCACATATGGGAGTTGATGCTTCTAGCTCCTCCCCCCTTTCTCTCTCTCTCTCTCTCTCTCACTCTGTGTCTCCTCTCTAAAATGAATAAATAAAAATAAATTTTTAAAAAAAGAAAGGCATTTCTTCAGTAGTGGGTAATAATTAGCACTCAATTAAAGGCTGCTCTTGTCTTCAGAGAAAGCCTCGAGGGAATCAAAACTCTCTTGTATGTTTCCTAGTAACTTAACTGTATTACAGAACAAAGCTCAGGAGTACTTAAAGAAATACGAAAATATCCAGTACCAAACAAGGCAAACTTCAGTGCCTAGTATACAAAGGTTTTCAAGAACACAAGAAAGCAGGAAAATATAACACACAATGAGAAGAAAAATCTGTCAATAGACACACTTTCAAAATGACAGAGAAGATAAAATTAGTAGACAAGGACAATGTATCAGCCATTATATATATATATATATCTTCTATGTTCAAAAAAGTAGAGAAAAGTATAAACATGTTAAGGAGAGATATGGAATAAATAAAAAAAGACATAAATTGAACTACTAGCGATTAAAAAATAAAGGTCTGAGATGAAAAATACACTGGATAAATTGACCACCAGATTTGATACTGCTAAAAAAAAGAGTGAGCTTCAAGATATATCAATAAAAACTATCCAAAATGAAATAGGGAGAAGAAAAACGGGAAAGAAAAGTGAATAGATTCTCAATGAGTTGTGGTAGAAATTAAATCTAATAAGATAAAAATCTTTTAAATTGCTTTACAAGTCAGCAACAAATACAGCTGAATAACTAAAAACATGATGCTTCTAAATTCTCAAATGAAATGACAAGACCAAAAAGTGCTAAAATGCCACCTAAAATGCTAAAACTAAAATCCACTGCTTCAGCCAAGTACTTTTGATATTCTCAAGAATAATCAACATTTAAAGAGGCACCCCCCCCATTATCAAATTTATCGTGTCTGATCATGTAATTAGAAAGCTTTCTATGCTTAATCTAGTTAATTCTATCATTCTAACATTTTATGTAATCACCTAACTTTTAAAATCTAGCATCCTTCTCTTCAACACATTTTTTCTGCAGAAAGAGCTGTTAAAAAAATCCAAGAATGGCCTGACCAGGCGGTGGCGCAGTGGATAGAGCGTAGGACTGGGATGCGGAAGACTCAGGTTTGAGACCCCGAGCTCGCCAGCCTGAGCGCGGGCCCATCTGGCTTGAGCAAAAGCTCGTCAGCTTGGACCCAAGGTCGCTGGCTCCAGCAAAGGGTTGCTCGGTCTGCTGAAGGCCCACGGGTCAAGGCACATGTGAAAAAGCAATCAATGAACAACTAAGGTGTTGCGACGGCAATGAAAAACTAATGGTTGATGCTTCTCACCTCTTTCTGTTCCTGTCTGTCCGTCCCCATCTATCCCTCTCTCTGACTCTCTCTCTGTCCCTGTTAAAAAAAAAAAAAATTCAAGAATGCATTGCAACTGCATTTGTACTTCTTTCCTCAGAATGGAAAAAATAGTCTTTCATACAACCTGAGATAAAAACCAAATAATCTAAGAACCTCAACAAACTTCTACATGAATAAAAGGAAACTGGTAAGAAGGCTCACTGTATTAAAATTACTGGAGGCCAAGCACCTTGTATTGGGCTTTTTAGTCAGCTGTGAGCTATTTAAATGTTTGCTCATTCTTTAATTTGTTTTTGGTAGTTCTTTGTATATCCAGAACAAGTCTTTTTCTCGTTTTGCAAGTATTTTATCTAAGAAATGACATCTTATTTTCTTAATAGCTTTTTTGATGAGTTTTTAATTTCTATGAAATCATTTATTATTGAATTTCAGAATTATTGCTGTGTCCGAAGATACCTTTGTCAATGCCTAAAATTAGCCAATATTCTCTTATAATCTCAAAAACTTTATGGGTTTAGCTTTTGCAATGAGATATATGGTCTCTCCCTTGAATTAATTTTTGTGTATAGTATGATGTAGGGATAATTGGGGTTCAGAGTTGGGGGGCTGGGGATGATGGAGGGATTGGGCAAAAAAGGAAAGAAGAGAAAAACTCATGGGCACAGACAACAGTGTGGTGATTCTGAGGAGGGCTGGAAGGGGAGGAGGAGGGGCGTGGAAGGAGGTGGAGGAGGGTAAAGGGGATAAATGGTGACGGACAGAGACTTGACTTGAGGTAGAGGTGGTGAACACGCAGTACAGTTGTACAGACGCTGTGTTGTGGAATTGTATGTCTTCAATAAAAAGGAGAAATAAATTTAAAAAAGAAAATAGTTTGTGGGTATTCCTTAATTTAATAATATACGTTAGTTGACAGCACCAATAAATGTTCAATAAAAAAATACTGTGAATGTCCAACTATTCTAGTGCCAATAGTTAAAATGACTCTTGCAATGTTGTTTTTAAAATTTTATTACTAAATTTAAAAAAAATTAATAATTAAAAATTTTAAATAAAGCTTTTTGGTTTGTATCTATAATTCAGTTATTTCCCGAATGTTGATATTTGGTTTCAACAGACTATTCAGTTGACAGATTATCAATTTTAGACATCAGCCACTTACCCAAAACAGGTATACTAACCAATTACTACAATAATAAAAATGCAAATATGTGGAAAAAAGTACACTTCATGCTCTAAGAAACAATTAAAAATAGAAATAAAAGAATAAATATATATATAAACATAATTACAGTAATTCCTATCTATATCTTATTGCTATTTATCTGAAGTAATTCCAATTTGTAATTTACGTAATTAGCCTCTTAGAATTACAAGAAAATCAAGAAAAATGTAACAAAATAAATGTTAAAATTAATTTTTGTAGAGCACTATTTAAAAAATTATATCTCACTAATTTTTTTTTTTTTAACAGGGATAGAGAGAGAGAGTCAGAGAGAGGGATAGATAGGGACAGACAGACAGGAATGGAGAGAGATGAGAAGCATCAATCATTAGTTTTTCATTGCCGTTGTGACACCTTAGTTGTTCTTTGATTGCTTTCTCACATGTGCCTTGACCGCGGGCCTTCAGCAGACCGAGCAACCCCTTGATGGAGCCAGCAACCTTGGGTCCAAGCTGACGAGCTTTTGCTCAAGCCAGATGGGCCCGTGCTCAAGCTGGCGAGCTCTGGGTCTCCAGCCTGGGTTTTATGCATCCCAGTCTGACGCTCTATCCACTGCGCCACCGCCTGGTCAGGCTCTCAATAATTTCTTATCCTTTTTAATGAACTTATTTGGATGATACTGGTTAACAAAATTATACAGGTTTCAGGTACACAAATTCTACACCTCATCTATACACTGCATTGTGTTCACTCCCCCAAGTCAAGTCTCCATCCATCACCATTTATCCCCCCATACCTCCTCCGTCTCCTCCACCCCTCACCACACTGTTGTCCATATCCAGGAGTATTTCTTTTCTTTTTTACTCCAGCCCTCTTAGCCTTCATACCACCCCACACCAACAGACAGCAATCAGCCTGCTCTCTATGAGTCGGTCTTATTTTTAATGTTTCAGTAATGGATACTTAAAATACTAAAACTGTCATAGATTTAAAATGCTGACGTTATCATAATTTGTCCTCAGCCATGTTACCCTTTGTGTAATTATCTTTGCATTACAGATTATCTGACAGATTAAAGAGCAGTAGGAAAAATCTGTCTGCCAAATAGACACATCATATTAACCTAGGTGTTACAACTCTTTTAAAACTGTTTAAGTCTTTCAAGTTTCTACTGAAATAAAATAAAATGTAAACATGCCCAAATTAATTTAAAAAGCACTGACAGAGAAAACATAAAAGTGAGCTTGTGAGATTATACTTGTTGAATGTTTTACTATTTATTAGCAACCAAAAAGCACTTAATTCAATGGTTATAACCCTTCCTGTCCAATAACCCAACTGAATAGGGAATTATACATGGGTGAGCAAAAGCAGGTTTACAGTTGTGAATGCATGAAACACAGAATTTATTCTTGTATTATTATTTATTATTGTAGTATCTTCCAAACAAATAACCATGAACCTACTTTGGCTAATCCCTATATATCATCCATCTTTTAAAAAAATCCTTTAGTGACTTCAAACTAGCAGATTCCAAGCAATTCAGGGTATTCTGTTAACCAATAAACTAGAGTGATATAAGAAAAAAACAGTATGACGATCCTCATTTCTTTCTCTTCCGTGAGGATTTCCTTCAGTGCTCTACTTGAAATTTTAACTTTATTTCTACCATCCAACTTCATATTCCCCCCTTCCCTGATCTCCCTCACCTTCCACTCATTAGGTCTTATCACTATCTAACATACCCTATATTTCACTCACATATATTTTTGTTTAGTATCTGCATTCACTCACTAGATTTTAAATTCCTGGGGGCAGGAATTTTCATGTTTTATTTATTGTTATATTTAGGGAAGTTTTTGGAATATAATAAGTACTCAAATATTTATTGAACAATGATAAAATGAGTACAAAAATATTCCTTGAAAAAACTCTTTGTGAAGTGAAGTTATTATTTTATTAAAAAATAAATGTCTTTAATGTGATCTATAACCATTCCTGAAGCCAAAAAATAGTTATTGCATTTTTCTCACGGTAACACAAAGAGAAATAAATAGCTAATATAGAAATATATAGCCTTATATTTAATAAAAACTCTTTATTTTAACATGATAAAACTGAGGCAATAATGATAATTCACTTCTATTTAATTAGCATAGGTTGAATACCTAGTAAGTGCAAAAAGTAGCTAATTGTAGGCAGAAATAAGATATTTGAGTCTTAACATTGTTTACACAATTATCCTGCTACTTTGTTTTATAAAATGAAGTATTTTGCCAAATGGGAGAAAAGAACCCCATAGAGAGAAAAAAACCAACCAACCAGTGGAATAAAAAAAATACAAATTCTCTGACCCATTAAAGACAGGTCCATCCAACATAAACAGTTTATAATTAAAAGGAGTCTCTTAGCTAGAGAAGACAAGCATATGTACAAACTACGTCTGCTTTTTCTTTTTTCTTATAAAGAAACAAACAAAAAAAGTGAGAACATTTACCTTTTAAAGAAGAGAAAGATTTGAATTAGCCTTTGACCATCCTTAGAGTATCCATGTCAGAGTAGCCATGGCATACAACCAGCTCAACTATAAACCCAAGGTAACAGACATAATGAGATGAGAGGAGTTAAAAGATGACATTCATGACTATTCAAGATCCTGGGTTCAAGCTCTAAGATCTCAAGTGTGTTTAAGTCTGATTCTTTAAGTCAGCTGAAGCTCTGTGAGGACACAAAATGATCCACATTCAAAAACACTTAGTTTTCTTTTGCTGAATAGAGCCATATACCATGGTAGACCATTTTCAATTATGAGATGGCTCAGAAAGTGTGTATGAATTCAGAGAATGTTGAGACCATATGCTTTCCAGTACTGAGAATTTAATCTTTCACTTGAAAGAATAAATCCACTAAAGTTCCATTTATATTTCATAATGACTTCTAGTTATTGCTTCTTGGACCTATCAATTCCACTAATGGATGAATATCTTTCTGAATCATAACTCAAGAAAAAATGTCAGTATTTTATCAATGATACTTATATCAGAAACAATAATAAGACAACGAGCCCCTTCTACCTGAATACACTGGTCGTTTATATATAGCAATTGGAATTCTGGGGAAAATACCAAAGATAATATGCATACAGATATTAGGGTAAAATTATATGCTTTTCATTTCAGACAAACCAGGGGGGAAGAGGGAGAACAGAGCTCTGACTTTTATAGTGACATGGGCAGGAGGGGGAAGAAAAGTAACAAATTAGCAAATAAAATTCCACAAATTATATGAAATAAAATTATAAAGATTCTGTTAATTTGGGAAAAAAAGTGTATAATGAAAGTAACTCTCTGTTGAGGCATATTACATTGACAAGAGCCTGATAAAAAAAATAATTCTACTAAATTATAATTTAGGCTATTAAAATATTTGGAATCATTTTGCAATACACATACATATATCAAATCATCATGTTGCAGACCTAAAACTAATACAATGTTATATGTCAATTATATCCCAATTAAAATATATTATTTGATTTACATAAAGTACAACCCTTTTATACTTAACATCATTCTGGGTGCAAAGGCTAAATGCATATAAACAAACCAGTTAGTAGCTATAACCAGCATTCTCTTCAGTTTGCTTTGAAAGGCTAATAAAACAGAAAGAAAACTAAACCACACCCATCACTTAATGTCCAGTTTATATAAAATCAGTACACTTAGGGAGAATTCAAACTCAAAAAGAGTACATCAATAGTACTTTTAGCCTTGCCCGATCAGGCGGTGGAGTAGTGGTAAGAGTATTGGACTGGAACGTGGAGGACCTGGGTTCGAAGCTGTGAGGTTGCCCGCTTGAGTACTGGGTCACTGGCTGGAGCCCAAAGGTCTCTGGCTTGAAGTCCAAGATCGCTGGCTGGCTTGAGCAAGGGGTCATTTGTTCTGCTGTAGTCCTGCACCCCTCACACTCACCCCCATTAAGGCACATATGAGAAAACAATCAAGGAACAACTAAGGGGCCGCAACAAAGAACTGATGCTTCTCATCCCTCTCCCTTCCTCTCTGTATGTCCCTCTCTGTCTCTCTTGCCAAAATAAAATTGTATTTTAGCCTGACCAGTGGTGGCCCAGTGTATGGAGTGTCGACATGAGATGCTGAGGTCCCAGGTTCGAAACCCTGAGGTCGGCAGCTTGAGAGCAGGCTTATCCTGCTTGAGTGAGGATTGGCAGCTTGAGCATGAGATCAATCGATGAACAACTAAAGTGCCGCAACTATGAGCTGATGCTTCTCATCTCTCTCTTCCTGTTTCTTTCTCTCTCACACAAAAAGAAAGAAAAAAAGAAAAAAGAAATAGTATTTTAGAAACACATGTTATTCCACCCAATAATGAATGCTATGGAATGTATGTCTTTTTTTGCCACATAAATCCACTGTACAATCTTTGAAACTCAAAATAATAACTTTAGTAACAATTTTTAAGATCTAGTTCTTCAATAAAAATGGCTATTTATACCAGGTGAGATTCAAGTCCAACATGTGAGAACTTTCACATACAAAATAAATGTTATACTTTGTTGTAATATTATTATAAGCTACTTCTTTTAGTGATGCTAATATATCTCAAAGTACATGTGGAATGCTTCTTTTAGAAATACAAATTAAGTATCATTAGGCTAAATCCACAATTCATATCAACCAAAGTTTTATCCAACTTAAGCACATATTATTCAGTCTTTTAAAATATCAGCTATTTCCAAAATATTTAATCTACACCAAAATATAGGATTTTTCTGTACTGAGATTATTCAAATAAAAGTGAACTACAAACTTTAAGAGTTATTCCAAAAGAAGTTTCAAAATTGCTTTCAATAGTAACAACAGAACTGAAACATAATATATAGCCTCTAAAGACAATTACGTGAAAGAATATTTATTTATAAATTCAACAGTTTGTTAGAAAAAAACAAACCTATTTATCTCATATTCATTCCCTTTATAACACTTTATTTTGGGTTTTAGATGTAAAAAGCATTAAAAATAACATTATTATATATCATTTTCATTTTGTTTAAATTTTCAATCAAATCACCTCACTTTTTGAATTATAAAATAAAAATTTAACATTTCTAAACATTTCTAATTTTGGACACTAAACATGTAACAGAAGTCCCATTTAACATAGATTTAAATATAGACTTGTTTAGTGTGGGAAAGATTTTGAAAATGCCAGAAAAAAAATTTTCATTTGGGAAAAATCTCCTAAATATTTATAAAATATAACTACCTTCATACAGGAAAATAAATAAATTACTTGCTCTCATCAACTTTCAAAATGAATTTTAATCTCATTCCAAAAAGAAAGAAAATTTCTAGATACAAATACATCTTATTGAATAAGGTTTTAATATACATTCAGCAACTTAAAATATTATAAGAATCCAATATTTTTATCTTTTATAATCTCAATATATTATATATTTAATATATAATATATACAATACATATAGGGTAGTCAGTAAGATTACAAAGTAAATTTTTAAAGTCTGGTCAATATTGATAAATATATTTAGACTATTATACATAACCATTTAGGATCATAAAATAAAATATGGGATGTCCAAACCTAACAGCAAGATTGCAAATGTTCATTATAGCCAGTCCTTTTAAAACATACCTCAAGTTGGATAAAATACATTTGAAAACAATACTCTTGCTACTCTCAAGCAGCAGTACTTGTAGATATCAAGCATGTATATCTCCATTAAATTTAAAATTACTATGCAGCTTTCTTTACTGTAATATACAGTAGTAATTTCTTCCTTTCTGTTGGATTTTTCTGTTACAGTTGTTTGAAGAATGACTAATATTATTACCAACAGAAGCAACTTTAGCTCCTTTACATCCTCTAAAACATGGCTCAGTTTGAAGAATGTTCCATAGGCAGCCACATAAATAGTAACAGTACCTTAATACCATAAAAAGCAATCGATAACGAGTCATGTGAAAAGTTTCAAAGACTATTTCGGAGGTTTCTGTAAACCAAAGTGATCAGAAGTATTATCCTTGTAGATAGCCCTCTCATATCAGTTAATACAAGGAGTTAAAATTTCCAAAGCCACAGTATAGCAGTTAACTTATCCTGTAATTTTACATAGTATACCAATAATTCACCCTGAGAATACAGAGGAAGCATTTCAAGCAAGATATTCTGATATGTTTTCTTTTTCCTTTGTATTGGCTTTCTTCTGTTTTATTTTATTCTATTTTTTGTCAGCCCTTCAAGGGCACAAACATTTGAATCCAAAGTGTGACTTGGATATCCTTTTTTTCTTAACTCAGACTCATGCCACAGTGAGGTACTGGTGATAGAAAAGCCCAAAAAGGCTGGTAGAAAAGAGGCAAGCAGCAATCCACCAGGCTAGAAAAGACAGAAGTCCTCGAAAAAGCAGGGGAGTGAAAATGTTTTTTAAGCTGCTCAGTGCCACTGTGATTTGTGTAACAGTGACCTTTATCTTCCCATCAGCAGATGGCAACTCAGAATAAATCGAATTGGAGGGTACGTTATTATCCACTGGACAGAGAGATTCTGGATAAACACCCCAGGAATGATTACCTAGAAATTCAAGACACAAATAAAACTTGAAGAGTAACTAATTCCAAAGCTTCTTATTAAAAATAATAAATTCTTTAACTTACATTTGGAATTAAAAACAAGAATTTTAGTGACACAACAAAATATTTTATGTTAAATATGCAGTAAAAAATAATCTTTTGACATACCTGATAAAAAATTTATTTAACTTGACCAGATTACAATCTGCCCTCATTAGTAAAAGTGCACATAAAAGCTACAAGTCTAATTTACTTTTAATAATTGCTCTAAAATCTTCAAAAATAATAAAAACAATCTTTCCTTTATATAATACATGAATCAACTATGTCTACTGGAGTGAAAAGGACAGACTTAATAACTTCTTAGAAATCTTTTTTTCCTCTAGAATATCAAAATAAATTTCTTTCTCAGAAATTATCTATGATTTCAATGTGCAAGGAAATTAATAGCTTCAAGAAATGTTTTCATCATATACTTTCCAATGCTGAATACGATATGAATCACATCTACAACTGAGCTATTCTGCTATGTTCCACAGATTCCTAAAGGACATTTCCATCTATCAGCTCTATGGTATCTACTAAGCCCACCCAAATACTTCTAGTTCCTTTTGCTTCTTAAATCCTCACACTGGCACCAAAGAAAATGATCAATAAAACAATGGATAGTAACATTCTTGAATAATACCACACAGGGACTGGATACCTTAGTAAACAGACTGACAGAACTTTGTTCTTCCATAGAGAAATCTTTCAACATAAGTTATCTATAAAATAGAACTCACCAAAAGGATTCTGTAATTCATATAAGTTTACAAGTATCTTGTAATAATTTCAATGTCAGGTACTAACAAAACGTTAAAGAGTCCTTTCATAACACAAAATAACTAAGATCAGAAGTGCTCACTCAAGTTACTCAGTAAATTTGGGAATTAACGTTTAGGACACAGTTTTTATAAGTAAAGCATAACATAAAACATATGGGCCTCAGTTTTCATAATAAAGATGAGAAATCCAGTTCTAAAGCTAAGTTCCCATGTTTCCTCTTCAAACTTTTAAAGAGAGAAACAATTTTAAGACTATTTCTCCATAGGTAACAAGAAGCATTAGTTGCAGGTAGAAGTAAAACCAGGTGTTTCCCAGCTGCCAGGGCATGCCTACCTAGTGTTTTCAAAAGCAGAGTTGTGTGGAGCAGCATGACCAGAGGTGCCACATACTGCAGTGCAATGACACACAGGTAATAAAAGACTCGAGCCACCTGCAACCAACAACATTCTTAAGTGTCCAATAGGGCTGACATATCATGAATGAAAAAACTTTCAAATAATTGTCAAACTGAATTGTTTACGAGTAAGTAATCCTTTCATAGAAAAGAAACTAAATAGTAAATTTGTACTTCATTAAAAATGCCCCTAAACTGACTTCAAAAAGGCTCAATTTAAATATATTTTGAAATGTGAAAATATTAAATAATTTCCTTTATAAAGCTCTTAAGTGATTAATATAAATTAGAAAAAATCAACTAAAATTCAAATGGTATATATTCACATATATTCAAAATATGTATAAAACAAAATGATAAAATAAAGACAAGACACCTAAAAATAATAAAACTAACAATAGCAGGCTGATCACATAAGTGCATAAACCCTGAATAAATAGAAGTATTAACTCCCCATTTATACGAACATATTCAACTTAGGTCATATTATAGAGTATGAAAATATATAAGAGGAAAAAGAAAAGAAAGTTGAATCTTGATAAACACTCCTGATTTATAAATTAGAGTAAAAAACAGGGGACCTAATACCAAATCTCTAAAAAAATATAAAATAAAATAAAGACATGACCAAGTGCCCTGGCTGAATATCTTGGTTGGTTAGAGCATTGTTCCAAAGCACAAAGATTGCTGGGTTAGGGTCCACTCAGTAACATTTTTGATGTTCACATTTCTCTCTCTCTCTCCCTTCCTCTCTCTAAAATCAATAAAATAAAATTAAAAAAAATAAAAGACATGGCCAGGCATAGGTCCAGTCCACTATAATAGTGTACAGATTCCTAGCACTTTCCTTCTCTGGAATCCCCATTAAGTTAAATATTCACTTTTCATGTTCAATTCTTAAAATAATACTAAGTGGAATAAATGTAGTCACTAAAATCAGTATTTTCTACTCTTTAATACATAAAGGCTGGACAACGTATTGTAATGTCTTTCAAATCAATCAGGAGGTCTCATTTTAGCAACAGTGGGCATACCACAGCTTCACACCACACAACTTTATGAGACTTAAAGCACTGAAGGCAGGAAGAACAACTAAGATTCTTTCTTCATTTAGCACCAAAATCAGATCAAGGTCTCTTTGATGTCTGTATAAAATCATCCCATTTACTTCCAATAAGAAATATAAAATAAAATTGCAATCTGTTAAAGAAAAACCAAATTCTTTTTTGTCTTACAACACACTATTTACCATTTTTCATTTTAACTACAGTATAAAACTTACCATTTTCTGTAATTCAACCGTACTTATTCGCCCTGCTTCTTTCTTCATCTGATCCACACATTTCTGGGCTAAGTTTAAATAAGCTTGCAGGTGACTACGCATCATGGCCAACCGCAATGCACACAGCAGGATTATTAACCAGAGTCGAAGAGTATCAAATGTAGCTTCTGTCATTCTACAGATCAAAAAGTTGACACGGTCCTCTCAAAGATCATATTATGCTAGGAAGCTAGTTAGTTATACGTGCTAATGTTCACCATATAAACTATATTTAGCTACAGTTGGAGTTATATAGCAAAAGTACCCCACTCTGCCATAGACAAACCTATGTAATACTTTGATTTGCATAGTAGGACCAGATAAACAAATGTATCATAAAAAGGAAAGTAATTAACAGCTATCTAGAAGAAAAAAATGTAGAGCAGTACTTGGCATTTTTTCTTCTATCTTCCCTCCTCCATGGGGAAAAAAATAGGTGTAAAATAAAAAGAGAAGTTGGATACTTTTAACCTGAACTCTAGGAGAGAGAAAGAAGGAGAGCACTGGAGACTGCCTGTGGAACTAGCAAGTCAATGACTGTCTACAGGGTGTGCAAAAGTAGGTTTATAGTTATTCATATGGAAATAACACAATACTGTAATTAATGATACAAGAATAAATTGTTTCATGTACTCACAACTGTAAACCTACTTTTGTCCCACCCTGTATTATTGGCTGAGTTTCCTCTGATATATCTGAATAAGATCTTTCACTCCGCTGAGTTCATGTTTGAAATCACTAAAAAAAATCAAGGTTCTGATACATTATGAAGTAATCAGATGCCTCTGACTCCTCTCCAACAAGCCATTTAACCAGCTATATGCTGAAGCTGGCTCATTTCTAAGCAATTCCTCAAGGCTAAGGTTAGGACTCAAGTTCAGATGAACCCTTAGACATTTATTCCAAGAAATTAGGCTACTAGTGAGGTTTCCTTAAAAGACTTAAAAAAAAAGAGGTAATTTCTGATGTCCTTTTGGAGTTTACTACTTATAAAAGACCATGATTTCTGTTTTGATAAAGGATCATATTGTAAATAACCTCAAAGCAATGACTAGACCATATTGGGTATCTACTCTAATCTCTAGAACATACTGGGTATTAATACATGACTTGAAATGTGTGGAGTGATCTTCCAGGTAGAATCTGGAATGTACAAATCTCCCTCAAATGTTATGATGATGGGGGTAGAATAAATGATTGTTAAAAAAACACATGGAAAAGATAAAACACTTTATAAAACTTCTCCCCCCAAACAGGTTCCTATACCACCCTTTCCATCCAGTTTAAACACCTAGAATAGGAACCAAAACTGCAATATGGGAGAAGTTGCCTGGGGAAATAAGTTAAAGAACAGTACAGGAAACAGAAAAGGCACAGATGTGTGTAAGTGTACAGTTTTGTTTGAACTATTGATGAAATGGAGATCATAAATGGGGATGGAACAAAGGCATTATTATGTATGCTCTCTTTTGGTTTCCTCTTAACAAGGTCATAAGTGCACTTGGATATAAAATCCCAGTGGAAAAGATTATAAAGAATAAAGGAATAACACTTGATCCACAAATTTCCATTACAATGAACAATGAGAGTAAGATGATAGTCATCTGAAACTGACAGAACACAAGATGCAAGCCATTCATAGCCTTGAACCTTTCCAGGGGCCAACAGACAGCACTGCTCCCTAGAGTTGTGCAACAAGGAGGCTTGACTTGTAGCATCCTGAAGATAGCTACAGCACAGACTTTAAGGGGGACAAATAATGGGAATGAAGGGAATATAATAAAGAAGTGAATCAAAAAAATATTTGGCCTGACCAGGCGGTGGCGCAGTGGATAGAGCGTCAGACTGGGACGCCGAGGACCCAGGTTCGAGACCCCAAGGTCGCCAGCTTGAGCGCGGGACCATTTGGCTTGAGGAAAAACTCGCCAGCTTGGACCCAAGGTCGCTGAAGGCCCGTGGTCAAGGAACATATGAGAAAGCAATCAATGAACAACTAAGATGTCGCAACAAAAAACTGATGATTGATGTTTCTCATCTCTCTCTGTTCCTGTCTGTCTGTCCCTATTTATCCCTCTCTCTGTCCCTGTAAAAAAAAAAAAAAATTGCTCAGTTTATGAGTTCAGTATTTAGGGAAACAGTCATTAAGTAGTACCTCCTTATTCAGATTATTTTACTTCATAAAGCTCTGGTAAGTTGATCTAATGGGGTCAAGGAAGAACCCAGAGATGGGATAAAATATAGTATATAGGTAAAGAACAGGCAGAAGACATTTCTCCAAATTTCTATAGTTATTCTAAATACCATAGTCTCCTGGTTTTCTTACAAGGTCACAACTACACACAACCTGTTTGCCTGCATCTTGTTTATTTTTATTTATTTTTCATGTTAAATCAGAAAACATGAGTGAATTTAAATACATTTCTGGGTTGAAACTGCATTATAACCATTTTTGCTTCTGATTACAAATAAAGACCTTTCCATAACAATTTAGTCCCTATAACAGGTAAAATACATGTGATTTGCTTTCTTCTTCGTCACATTTACTTTGATTGATGGGCAGTCATTCTTTCTCAATCTATCACATACATTTTGAATTTTGAACAAAAATTAAAAGTATTTTTTGATTTTTGTTTGTCAGATCATAACATTAAATGATGTTACAGTCTGACAAACAGAAAATAAGATGGAGTAGAAACAAAGCTGCAATTCTGTTTAAATTACTTATAAAATGGGTAGATATGGGGATGGAACAAAGGAAAAAAAGCTATAGGAAGAGGACCTTCAGTCATCATGCATTAACACAATTTTTCCTATAATTTAATATACATACAAGGAAAAATTCTTTATTTCCTTTTCTTTCTTATCTTTTCTTTTCTTTTTTTTTTTTTTTGTATTTTTCTGATGTGATAAGCGGAGAGGCAGAGAGACTCCCAGCCCGACCATGATCCACATGGCAAGCCCAATAGGGGGCGAAGCTCTGCCCGTCTGAGGCTTTGCTCCATTACAACCAGAGCCATTCTAGTGCCTGAGGTGGAGGCCATGAAGCCATCCTTAGTGCTTGGGCAAACTTTGTTCCAATGGAGCCGTGACTGCGGGAGGAGAAGAGAGAGATAGAAAAAGAACAGGGAAGGGTGGAGAAGAAGATGGGTGCTTGTTCTGGGTTATCAATGATTATATAATTCCAAGACAAATATGTACCAGGATGTGAAAAAAATACATAAAATGCATACTGTGGAGTCAATGACTAGTCCAGGTTTTCTACTTTACTTTTGATGAAGTAAAACAGTGAAAGCAACATTTATCAAGCACTTAATTCATCTGGCTGCATTACATGTGTTCTTTCATTTAATTACAATGATAACTTTATAAGATAGATGCTATTATCTTCATTTTCCAGATGGGGAAATTGAGGCTTAGTGAAGTTAAATAATAATCTCCCTCAAGTGACAGATCAGAACTGGGGTTGAAACCAACTCTGTATAAATCTTTCTATTACTGTTAATATCATTTGGCAAGGCTAATTATGAGTTAATATATCAATTACAGTTATTAATGCCTTTTAATAAATTGTTTCTATGTCTTCTTGCCATCTTCTTCTGTTAAAATATATTTGTCTAACTATGAAAATATGACCTCATAGTAGATAAAAATGTTAAGGAATTATTTTTAAATTTTAATAGGCATGATAATATTGTTATATAGAAAAATATCCTTACTTTTAGGTGTACATACCACATAGGAAAAAATGTTATGCCTCTAATTTACTTGAAAAACCACATAAAAAAAACCAAAACAAACAAACAAAAAAGGCAAAGCAAACATGGAAAATGTCAAATACAATGGAAGCTTCATATATGAATTTCAACTTATACTTATTTTTTCCTCCATAATTGTCACAATTAAAATAAATAAATTGCACAAGTTACCTTAACAGAGACAATGACATGGCAACAGAAAAATGTCAGAAAACTGGACAATTAAGTGAAAAAGCAGAAAAACCTACCTGTATATAAAATAATGTTAATGCAGGGTAATAATCATTCACATTCATTAATAAAGATCACAAGAGATTAAATGATAACCTATAGCTTCAATTTTATAACACATCTTTTAGCATTTCTATTGTTTTAAAAATAGTGTACTGATATTCTCCTTAAAAACTTAAATACAGTATATAGCATTTTTGATTGTATAATAAAATAATTTGCCCCCAAAATACCCATACTTACAAAGGGACACTTTCTTTACCCAATGGTGGGTTCATAATGTAGTCTTTGGTGATTGGTTTTACCCAGAGCAGAACCATAATTAAAGGTGCCAAGAAGTTGATATGAAGTAATGTTCTGAAAGTATATAAAAAATAAATATAAAAAGCCAGAAACAAAATGCACTGAAAAACTACAGAAAATTAGACTTACAAAATGAAGACAAAACTTATTTGCAACATTCTATGTATTTAAGATTATTTTATATTTATCATGATCACTTATCACTGATTTGAGCCCTTGTAAAACTACTTCACTGTCTTTATATTTCAGAAAAGAACATTTAGATCCAGGCAAGTTGAATGACTTGCTCAATGCAATATTACTGTTAAGAGGCAGAACTAGCACTAAAATCTAATTCTGTTCACTTCTAGTGTTAACAATCCCCTCCTACCTTCCTGATTTAATACAGTTATTTAAATGATTCTCTGACTACATAGTCATGAATTCAAAGAATTTTCAGTATGCAGTGGTCATCTTTTGATACTTTTCAGTGTAACTGAAACAAAATGCCTCATTATTTCCAAGTAAGACAGTGATTAGCAATGTCCATAATACCAGAAGGCATACGGCAGATGAAACATACTGCAAAAACCGATAACTGAGGAAAATTTCAATATGTAATGATCATGTATACTGTTCTAATTACATTGTTAAAATCATAAATGAGTCACATATTTTTATTTCTTCTTGGAGTATTATAAACATTCATGACGTTAATTTTCCTATCCTTTATTAACCAAGGAAATTTACATCACTCCTAACAAGAAAATATACCTCAATACAGCAAAATGTTTCAGGTATGAGTATTACTTCATTGTCAACTACTGTCCCAAGTATGTTCCCTACAAAGATAGATGACTAGTAGGAATTTTTCTTATTTTAGAAAAAAGACAAAACCTTCAGATTATTTAATTACCATGTACTGCTTTCATTATTAACCAGACTGAAGGTTAAACTGGAGGATTTTAAACACACACACACACACACACACACACTTTAATATACCACTACAGTGAAAATGACAGCAATGTATGTGTGGAAGCAGGGCTGGAGCTAGGAACCATGAGCACCTAACAAGGAGAGGTGGAACTCTGGCTCTAAGCTCTGGCATGTAAACAAGTACTAGTACCTGGCCATGGGTGTGAGGAGAATGCTGCTCTTTGGGCCAGTCATGCTACTCTTACCACAGAACTAAACTGCCCACACCCCTGTATGTGGTGAGCGCTGCAACACAATGGGGGAGAGAGGATGCTACAATAAACTGAAAATAAAACTCCAAATCACCAAAGTTAAAAAATCTTAAAGAGAAGCCATGTTTTAGTGAAAAGAAAACTGAAATGTGCCTCCACCCTGACCCCAAACCAGAAGGAAATGTTTTAAATGTTTTTATAGAGTGGTCTGTCCATCCCACAGGCTGGGTAAACCACTGGGTAAGGGAAGAAAGGAGCAGTATGAAGTATGCAGTGTTGCTAGGGAACACTCTAGTATTAAGGAACTGCCCACAGCAGTCTCAGAAGTTAATGAAGAATTCCCATCCACCCACCCTTTCAGCTTATTTAAATCATAACACTGGAGGGTTAGTGGACTGAAGTGTTCTGTGTTGAGAAGGGGGGAGAGCCAGGCTTTGTTTTAAAATAAGCCATTAGAGAGATTGATGGTGGAAGAAAGGCAGGATGTAGCCAAGAGCATGCTGAGTAAGAGGAGGAAAAAGAGAAATGAAGGAGAGTGTACTGGGAGGTGAGAACAGTAAACACATACAGTACTATGCAAAAAAATGGAGTGAAGGAAGAAACCAAAGTCTCTCAAAATTAACTAAAAATGACATAGGTAAGAGAGATATAAATGTAAAAGGACTAGAGAATCAGCATCATTACGTTTGAGGTTTTAAAGGCAGAAATGTTAGAAAATTATCACTCAGAACTTAATGCCTATAAATGCATAAATCAATAAGGGCTATTCTTATAAAAATATATATAAGGACCATATATCAACATGGGTTTCTACTGCAAAGCAAAAAGATAAGATGGGAATCTGGATGTGGATATGTCCTGGAAATAAAAACCTGTCATTCTGGCAAGGTGTTGATATCAACAAAAAACCATCTATGACAACCACAAAGAACACAGTAAATGGGTTTTGAACTTTATCTATATTTTCAAGTATGATTTCTCCATTTGAGAACTAAAACAGAATTTAATAGTTAAAAGCAGTCTATGATATTTGACACTATACAGTACTAACAATCCCAAAATAAAACAACGCATCATTTTTAACAAGAGTTGTACAAATACTTACATGTGCAGATTTTACTTTCAAAAATTATTAATTTTAATAAAAATATTAAATTTTAAATAAAATTATTTATACAAAATTTAAATAAAATATTTCACAGATTCTTTAGTTCAGTTGTCGAGATTACAGTATCATAAATTGACCTATGTTAAAAAGAATTAACATAAATAATGACATTTCCATTTTAAGTAGGTAAAACAATTTAGCAACGGATGTTAAATTTTTTTTAAACCAGAACTTAAAAACTAGAAGTGAATAAAAGAAATTTGCTTATAATAGAAAGAGGAAGTAATGTGATATCAAATGGTTATTCATTAATTTTCAATATAATTATGATTTCATTACAATAATATACCTTCATTAAGATGGAAAACATATATTTATCTGCATGTGCTTATGTACATTTTCCGCTTACTGTGTAATTTTTTCTGTTGCCAAATTCAGTGCATCCAGATGCATTTGAGCCAGCCGTAATCCCGGAAATGTCAAAAAAGCCCCAATGAATGAACAGAAAATAGCCAGGAAAAATTTGAAAGTAAGTTTTGAAACAGGACCCCTAAAAAATAAAATTTTATTTAAAAACTCGTAAGTTTTTAAAGTTAACTTTCAAGGAATATTTCTTTGCTGTAATCAACCATTTAAATAGCCACAGTAACAACAGTAATGCACAGAGAGTCTAATTCTACAAAAAGACTGTGGTTTATTCAATTATCTATAATAGATTTTAGCAAAATAAAAATTAAATTGGGATCTCTTTAGCCACATTTGTAACAATCCAACCTACATTCAACTTAGAATTTGATATGTGACTCAGATATAAACTTGGTTTAATTTCTGGTGGTAGAAGAAATAAATCAAGTCCAAGTAAAAAATAGAAAATTCTATGTAAGATAGTAATTTTATACAAATGTAATAACTACAAGAATATTTCTAAAAGTAATGGTCCTACTTAAAAAAAACTTTTCATTGATTAAAAAACAAAGAACCTCTTATAGTAAATCTATTTTACTAAAAATGAAAAGATTTAAATTTAAATAATGCTTGATTTAAAAAAAACTTACTGAGATTCTAAACCTTGTTTTTCAAGAAACTGCATCGCACTGTCTGAAAAATTTGTAAACCCTGTAGGGAAAGAAAATTACTCTTATCAGTGGGGTAAAATACATATTTCTTTGGAAATAAAATGCTAGAAAACAGAGCATTTCAGATTTTGAAGTGACTAGTTTTGCTGTTTCATGTGCCATAATGCAATAAAATTTGGTTATTAGCAGGAACACTCTTTGGAAATATCCCTCTGATATCTGTATATTCCATAAGTGTGAATATAATTTGCATTGAGATTTGCATCTTTATGGATATGAGTAAACTTTAGCATTACAGAAACCCATTTACCTATTAGAAAAAAATGGGGAAAGAGTAGCATTTCTAGAGAAAGGTAACAAAATACTTAGCTAAGCAAAAAACAAAAAAAGATCTTACTTTAGAATAATAAAAGTTAATTATTTAGGACATTACAGAATATGCACCTCTAACCTTATTTAAAAAACTTATCTGATGTAAAACATATTTAAATAATGAAGTAAAAATATTAACACTAGATAAAACTGATTTTTAAAGTTGTATAAAATTTTTACCTGTTTCAAGTCCAAATTCCAGGTAGTTTTCTGTTACAATCAAGACTGCCATTGCTTTCACGAAGAAAAAAAATCCAAAGGTAACACAGACTGATTTTTCACCACCATCTTTTACTTTAAAATAGTGTGTAGTTAATGAAAATAGAACTTTGCTGCAGAAGGAAAAGTTCAGGAAAAAAACCACAAATAACTTTGTGGGAGTTAAACACAACCATTCCAATAAAATTTGACATTTATTTTGATTTTTTTTAACAACATGCTTATATACAAGGTGCCCTCTAGAAAGAGATAAAAAAAATAATGAAAATTTGAATAGTCCTCTAGGATACTGTATTTAAAAATATAAAGCAAATTTAATTGAAGTTAGTAACTAATGAAAAATGCATATAGGTGACCAGATTTTAAAATTGGTAAAATGGGACACCATTGACAGGGGGGTTCTTGATTAAAAATTTTGTCACATGGAGCAAAAAAAAAAAAATTTCATAGAATGCAAAAATAGTATTGTAATGTATTTTTTTAAATTGGGACTTTTTAAAAATGCTGCAGGACGCAAGACAAATTGTTAAAAATCGGGGCTGTCCCGCCAAAAGCGGGACATCTAGTCATATTTCTAATTTTTCTGACTCGTATTTTACTAGAAAGTTATTTTAATAATTTTATGACAGGTTCTCAGTGACATGAAAAGCCAAGATAAGAGGTTATATTAGGGAACTATCTTTTTTGGGCATGTTTATTAAGTAGTTTATATTTAGAATTAAACACACAAACACATATCACAAGAATCAGCTGTAAATCACTCAATAACTCAAAATTTGAGAATTCCTAATGCCCACTGATAGGCTGTGGTACAAAACTAAGTATCTGGTTCACCATATCACAGTGTGATTAAACAAGAAAATTCTACAAAACAAGTTCCAGTTGAGTACTCAAAAATAGACCTATTTAAATGTTAAAATATTTGAATTTTATATGAAAAAAATAAAGAGATTTTATCTGAATTCTCCCTCACTAATTAGTCAAATCAAGATTAGATCAGGGGACAATCCAAACTAGACTGCAGATTTCCATTATACCAAATCCTTCTCCTTGAAAGCATAAACCCAACAAACGGAATAGGTACTTGGCAAAAAAATATAGAAGAGCATCTATTACATAAATGATATGTCAAGCACGGAAAACAATAACAACTGTCACATAGTACTTGATAAGTGTGAGGCATTATCAGTTAACTCATTTCATCCTCACTTTAGACAGCTATTATCACTACTTTACAGATTTAAAAAAAAACAAAAAAACTGGAACAGATAGGTGAAGTAACTAGCTCAAAATCACACAGCTAAATTAGAGGCAGTTGGGATTTTTTCTATCTAGGCAGTCTGCATCCAGAATCTGTTCACTTAACAACTTATTATACAGCTTCTACCAAACTGTATGCAGCATGTAAGTAATAATGGTAATTTAGCAGTCACACATGAAATCTTTTAAAATAGCTCCATGACAGAAGCAAACAGTTCAAATATTCTCATAATCAGAAGAATCCTTATTTAGAAAAGGTTGGGCAAGAATAAGGACGCTCATCCTTACTCTTTAAGACGAAACTGTCCTTTGTTGCGGTATTTAAAAACTACTAATATAGTTATTCCCATTCTCCATTATTAGATACTACATAGGATACTGGATATAAATCTAGAATCCCAGCTACTTCAAGCTAGCACCTACCCTAAGTTAGCCAACTTGAAGGTTTTAAAGGTAGATGACTTTTTGGCATCATTCAAATGGAACATAAAAACAGAAATAAAACACTACTAGACTGTAAACTCCACAATATCAAGAATTCACTGCTGTAGTTAGAGCACCAAGAGTGCCTGGCACTCAATTGGTGAATAAATTTTGCCACAGAAAACATGTTTTACACAGTAGGTTTAGGTAAGCTTAAACAGTACTAATTATATGCTTTAATGGTAAATAGACCTTCTGAAGAAAAATATAAAAACCTGCTTCTCTGGGACAATATACTCAAAGCAGAAAACAATATAGAAAACATTTTTGTCTAAGATCTGCTTTTATCGTTGGTAATAAAAATACAAATTATTTTCCACTCATAGTTATACATTTAAAAAATTTTCTGGGTTTTATAAAGATTAAAACTTGGGTGGATAGTTCCCCCTCTAAAATGTCAATGACAAAAATTCAAAGTATAGGAATAGCTCGTCTTTACCCACCTATTCCTGAGGCAGCCAGGCCCTCAGAACACTGTGTGATTGTGATAAGAAGTATCTTCACTAACCTCTCTTAGTCAAGCACCTGATTTTTTTTAATTAAGTGAGAGAAAGAGAGGCTGAGAAACAAGACTCCCATATGTACCCCAACCTGGATCCACCCGGCATGCCCCTTATGGGGTGATGCTCTGCCCATCTGGGGCTGAATCTGTGTTGCTCAGCAATAGAGCTATTTTTAGCACCTAAAGTGAAGGCTACAGGAACCATCCTCAGTACCCAGGATCAACTTGCTCAAACCAAAAGAGCCATGGCTGCAGGAGAGGAAGAGAATGAGAGAGAGAGAGAGAGAGAGCAAGAGAGAGAAAGAGAGAGGAAGAGAGAAGAGGGAGGGGTAGAGAAGCAGATGGTAGTTGCTTCTCTTGTGTGCCCAGGACATCCACACACCAGGTGATGCTCTACCACTGAGCCAACTAGCCAGAGCCAACACCTCAATTTTCAGTGAATATCATCACTTACCTGCCTTTCACTTTCCTCGCCTTGGTTAAATTCACTCTAATTAACCTCCCTAACACACAAATATCTCTACTTTTTCAAATACCATTATCTAAGATAGATACTTTATCAAGTTTGTTTTCATAATTAGTATGATGTTCCTTGAAAAAAATATGATCTTGTATGCTACACTATAGACCAAATAAACTTTCTTGGGCTAAGGGGGTCATTTATAAAATTATTTTTCTAAGTAGAAAAAAATATTTATTTTCAAGCATTTCAAAATATTACCTAAATCTCTCCCATTGCCTAAGGGCCCAACACCGAGGTTGAGAAACCACTGCTTCATTTTTACTAAATACTGATACCAGAATCTATAAAGGAACAATTCCCAACTCAGTTACTTACACTAAAAAGCAAAATAACATCTTTAGTCAAAACTGGTATCAAAAGACCAAAATACAATTTCTCAAGGATGATACCCACTACCAAACTTTGTTACCACAGAAATAAATTATAAAATATGTCAACACTAGCCTGACCAGGCAGTGGTGCAGTGGATAGAGCGTCGAACTGGGATGCGGAAGACCCAGGTTCGAGACTTCGAGCTCGCCAGCTTGAGCGCGGGCCCATCTGGCTTGAGCAAAAACTCGCCAGCTTAGACCCAAGGTCGCTGGCTCCAGCAAGGGGTGGCTCGGTCTACTGAAGGCCCGCGGTCAAGGCACATGTGAGAAAGCAATCAATGAACAACTATGGTGTTGCAACAGCAACGAAAAACTAATGATTGATGCTTCTCACCTCTCTCCGTTCCTGTCTGTCTGTCCCTATCTATTCCTCTCTCTTTCTCTCTGTCCCTGTAAAAAAAAAAAAATGTCAACACTAAAAGAAATAAATCCCACAAAATTACATGCAACCTTATCATCCATGAAGCATAATCTTCCTTATATTAATATTTTAACCCAATATAGTTCTATACCACAAATATCTAAAACGTTATCTCTGCACCCTCAATTCATATTAAATACTGAAATAAATCTTAAAATCAAGTATCTTATTGAGTCCTGTGTTAGAAGAGAACCTTCCCATAACCCACAATGTAAAATACACATATAGTATTCTGATACATAATACTGGCTATGCCCATATGTTCAAGCTTTCAGTTAGCAGTCCCCAAACCTCCACTTCAATCAGAGTGGTGTGTTTATTATCTTCTAAATGTAACAACCATAGTCTTAGGTCATAACCTATTATCAGAACTACCCCTTTCCCTTCCATCTACCTAATGAGATTCAACTCAAGCTCTACTTCCTTCCTGAAGCTTACCTTTACCTCTCCAGCCTGGACCAATCTCCCTCTTTTAAACTAATAGCACTGCCAGAATTTACTGGCTACGTACAACATATCGTAGTGTGACAGTTGTAAAGAAAGCATTTTCTAGATCTAGACTGCCTGGCTGAATCCTGGTTCTACACTTACCAAGTGATCTTCCATGTGACGTTAACTAACCTTTGTTTCCAGTGTCTTCATTTGTAAAATGCAACTAATACATCCACCATTTCAGAGGGCTGTTTTGAAAATGAAAGGTATCATTGTATTCTCAGCAATAACTTGTTTTCTATATAACTGAAAATACCAAACTTCTAATATCAAAAAATATGAGAATGTAAACAAAGACAGAAAAAGGTAATTTTACTTTGGATACAATTCTTAACTGTTTTTAAATTTTTAAACTTTCCTATGAAAATATAATTTAAGAGGTACAAGATTCTACAAAATGCAGCAGTGTTGTATAAGCTGAAAAGAGAGGTATGAGTTGACCTCTATATATGGAGAAATTGGACTACTCACTCTCCACTATTACCTTCCTGTGCAGACAGGTAACAAACTCCACTGAGACTACAGCAAGACTAAGATTTATTCTCTAAAGAAACTGAGTAGTTTAGATTAAGGCAACTGTACTCAAATAGAAAAATTAAGTGAAAGTCTACATACTCAAAGGTATACTCACCTTGGAAACAGGCGCAACAGGCTTGCACACTCCAGGCAGGAGATTAGACTCTCCTTCTAGAGAAACTAAGGGCCCAAAGAAGAGGCCAACAGGTAGTGACATTAGAGGCTACCAAAAACACAACCAGCTTCAGTGTTACCAAGTCATTCTTCAATGAAGTGAAGTAAGACCTGTTTACATACAGTTTCTAAATTGCCTTTAGATTCTGACTCATATGTATATGAAAGGAAAGCCAAGAATCCCCAGGCATAAGAGCAGAGATCAGAAAACTTTTTCTGTAAAGAAGCAGACAGTAAATATTTTAGGCTTTGTGGGCCATATACAGGCTCTGTAGCATATACTTCTGTTTTCTAGTTTCTCTAAACACTTAAAAATATTAAAAACCATTCTCAGCTCAAGAGCTGTACAAAAACAGAATGCAGCTCACAGCAAGCCAGTTTACCAACCCCTGTATGAAAGCCTAGCCTCTTATATAAAAGACGAGAACAAAGCGCAAGGGGGGAAAGTCACTTAGAGAAAAGAAAGATGATAGAGACAGCAGAATTTATCTCCCATATATAGATATACACATTTTTTGATACATAAATTATCTACATGTTATACAGGGGTCCTCGGGTTACAACAATCTTGACATAATGACGTTTTGAGTTTACAACACTCCCATAAAAATTTAAAAAAAAATTTCGGTTTACGCTGTTAGCGTTGTACTTATAGACTAAGTGGGTGAACTAGTTTGGTTGTGCGCAGTAGAATATGCAGTAATGCGACGTATGAATGAGGAAGTTGGCATCCCCTAGTACACTTACCTACACCATTTTAGACTGTTAAAAGCACAAGTGTGCTGTTTGTGTTTTGTTTGACGACTTTTAAGTCCTTATCAGGGCTCTTAAACTAAAGTCAGCGTCTTCAGATGGTAGTGATTTGAAGAGGAAAGCCATCATGATGGAAGTAAAATTAGACATTTTAAAAGATCAGAAAAAGGAGAAGCGGCCACATGCTAGGTTTTAGCTGCTCTACCGTAGCCACAATGATCAAGGATAAGGACCACACATATCCTAGAGCATGTTAAGGGGTCATCCCCTATGAAATCAATTGTAATTACTAAACAGCAGAGCGGCATAATGATTGAGATGGCAAGATTGCTAGTTTTCTGGCTGGAAGACCAGCATCAGTGGCATATACGTTGGTCTGTTGATTTAGGAGAAGGCTAAACGATGTTTGAGGCAATAAAAGTGAGAAGGGGGAAGAGAGTGAAGAGTTTGTAGTGAGTAGGGGTTGGTTCATGTGTTTCAAAGCTCCTGCCAGCTTGTATAACCTTAAAGTGCAGAGTGAAGCTGCTGGTGGGGATGAAAAAGCAGCAAGCGATTTCCTAATAGGCTGGCTGAATTAATCAAAGAGGAGGGCTACTGTGCTGAACAAACATGGAATGTTGATGAGGCAGGCCTTTTTTGGAAGCGTATGCCTAACAGGACCTACATCACCAAGGAGGACAGCACCAGACCATAAAGGTGGCAAGGAGAGGTTGACTTTGCTTCTTGGGGGGCATGCTGCAGGTGACTTCAAACTCAAGCCTCTGTTGGTGAACCAGGCAGAGAATCCAAGGACACTACAGGGCACGTGGAAGGGTCAATTGCCTGTCATCTGGAGGTCTAACAAGAAGGCATGGGTGATGCTTCAGATTTTTGAGTTGTGGTTTTCCAGCCATTTTGTGTCAGCACTGTTAGCAAGGGCCAACCTTTTAAGGTATTGCTAGTGCTAGACAATACACCTTGTCACCCTGCCCACATGAATGACTTTAACCCTATTGTCAAGGTGGTTTACCTTCCATCTAATATACTGCCTTTTACAGCCCATGGACCAAGGTGTCATTGCCTCTTCAAGGTCTACTACCTCTGGAGGACATTTTCTATGCCCCTTAATGCAACTGAGAAGGACAAGAACCTGACACTCAAAGACTTTTGAAGTCTTACAACATTTACAATGCTGTACAAAACATTGCTTTTGCCTGGAATGAAGTGAGGTGAATAAACTTAAATCGTGTGTGAAAAAAACTGTGTCCCCAGTTTCTGTATGAGTTCCATGGCTTTGAGGACTCAGTGGAGGCTATTACAGAGAAGGCTGCTGCCATGGGTAAAAAGCTTCATTTGGCGGTGGAGGCTGAGGATGTCAAAGAGCTCTTGGCATCACATAGAGAGGAGTTATCTGCTGAGAACCTCGTTCAGCCAGAGAAGCAGCTGATTGAAGAGGAAGAGACAGAAATCCAAGAACCCAAGAGATTTACTACCAAAAGTTTAGCAGGTTTTTCTATGGTAGAGGATGGATTGGCAATACTTCAGGCTGAGGACCCCAGCGATGACAGATTCAGTAAGGTTTACAGAGCTGTTATGGATGCCTTGCAATGCTATAGGCAGATTTTGGAAGAGAAGAAGTCATCAACCTTCCAGACTAGCCTGGAACAATTCTTTAAGAAGGTAGAGTGGTCTACAACAGATCCTGTACCCGCTATATCAGTGGATTCTCAAGATGAAACACCTGTAGTACAGGTAGAATCATCTCCAGCATCTCCTGGATGTCCCTTAGGCAATCCTGACTCACCTGACCCAGTATCTCCAGCACCTTCTGCAGGTTCTCCTGCCTCCAGCTTCCTCCTCCCAATAGGTCACTCTCTCCCACCTTGCAATGATCCTTCCATGTGCAAGGTAACCACAGGAATAAAAGAAAGGAATTGTTTTTTTACACTCTTTTTGTAATTTTTTCTATTACTACATTACAGTATATTTATGTCCTTTTCCTTTTTATGTGGTTTAGCTGTGTTTTTATGTTCTAGATCAGTGGTAGTCAATCTGGTCCCTACCACCCATTGGTGGGCATTCCAGCTTTCATGGTGGGTGGTAGTGGAGCAACCAAGGTATAAATAAAAAGATAGATTTAACTATAGTAAGTTGTTTTATAAATATTTATTCTGCCAAACTTAGCGAAAATTCAACATAAAGTACTTGGTAAGTAATTATTATTATATGCTTTAACTTGCTGAAACTCTGATTCATAAATTTTATAAAGTAAAGTTACTTCCCTACTTTATAAATCACCATTACTATCTGACCAGTCGGTGGCGCAGTGGATAGAGCGTCAGACTGGGATGTGGAAGACCCAGGTTCGAGACCCCGAGCTTGCCAGCTTGAGCACGGGCCCATCTGGCTTGAACAAAAGCTCCTCAGCTTGGACCCAAGGTCGCTGGCTCCAGCAAGGGGTTGCTCGGTCTGCTGAAGGCCAGCGGTCATGGCACATGTGAGAAAGCAATCAATGAGCAACTATGGTGTTGCAATGGCAACGAAAAACTAATGATTGATGCTTCCCACCTCTCTCCATTCCTGTCTGTCTGTCCCTGTCTATCCTTCTCTCTGATTCTCTCTCTGTCCCTGTAAAAAAATAAATAAACAAATAAATAAACAAATCACCATTACTGTGGAACCGGTGGGCGGTTAGAAAATTTTACTACTAACAGAGATACAAAAGTGGGTGGTAGGTATAAAAAGGTTGACTACCCCTGTTCTAGATAATGATTTTACAACTGTGTTAGCATAGATAAGTGACTTAGGCTAGGGTGTGTTTTGACTTACACCAAAATTCAGGTTACGTCACTCTCGTAGGAATGGAACTATGTCGTAACCTGAGGACCCCCTGTACACCTATATTTCATAAAACTAAATAAAGATAAATTTATCCTTGAAACACAAGCAAGATGCTACAAAATATAAATGGTTAGATATCAAAAATAAGCTAAAAAAATTAAGAATAGAATAGGAAAAAAATTTTAAACTAGATTTGAAATATACACTTGAGGAAAAGTTCCATCAAGCACAAAGGGTATTAAAATGAGAGGACCAGTCTGAGGAGGTAAACTATCTGACTATCAAGAGAGCAAGAGAAGTGGGGTGGGTGAGAGTACAGAGGGAAAGAAATTATCAGACACTACAAGAAATAATTTTCAAACTCAATGTTTCCAAATTAAAAGAGCTTACCAAAAGTCCAACACAAAGAATGAAAAAAATTTTCTAACAAAGTACATAATCATGAACCTTGCGAAACTAGATAAAGGTAAAAACTTCCTGAGAAGAAAAACAATGCAAAACAAGTCACATGCAAAAGATTAAATATCATGATATTGTATTTTTTAAGAGACACTTTTGAGGTAGAAAACATTGGAGCAATGTCTTCAAAATTATGAAGAAAAGTACTGACAACTTAGGATTGCTGATGCAATAAATGAAAAGTAGAGCATTTAGGCATATTCAAAACTGTTAAGTCTAAAACTAGTTACCTTACTTGCACTTTGGTAGAAAGCTCTAAAACATTTGAACAAACCAAAATATAGAAAAACACTGAATCCTGGATATTGGAGACTGAACTTGGGAGAAAAATAAAAGAAAGTCCTACACTGACAATAATAATAAGTCCCAGGAGAACAGCTGTAGAGCAGGCCCAGATAAAAGTCAGAGAAATTGAGGTCTCTAAGAAAAGTTATCTCAATAAGAGTTAAAAAATAAAACTAATCCAAGCTATAAGTGACTTTGGGAAAAACTTATTGAAAAGCTAGTGGAATTAATAACACAGAAAAATATAAGTAAATTAAAAGAAACCATTAATTAATGAAAATATTGCAGGAGAAACTATAATACCTTATAATGCTCACATATATATTTATGTAGTTATAGGTTACTAAATACTGATTTTAGCAAAAAATGTGAACTACATTAAAAACATAAAAGAAAAGAAAAACAGAGTGGGCATTATTTAAGTAAAACAATCCTGTGCTGGTCAGGTAGCCTAGCTGGGAAGAACGTCATCCCAATACGCCAAGATAGTGAGTTTGATCCTCAGAATCAACCAAAGAATGTATAAATAAGTGAACAACAAATTGATGTTCCTCTCTACCATAATTGATGAATTAGTACTATAAGTATTATGTTTTACTTATTTATTTATTGATTTTAGAGATGGAGTAGGGGAGAAAGAGAGAGACATACACTGATTTGTTGTTCACTTACTGATGCATTCATTGGTTGATTCTTGTATGTACCCTGACAGGGGATAGAACTCACAACCTTGGCATACAAGAACAACACTCTGACCAACTGAGATACCCAGCCAAGGCAAACGTTACATTTCAAAATATGTAGATTTTTTAAAGGTTTTATTTATTCATTTAAGAGAAGGGGGGAGGGGAGAGAGAGAGAGAGAGAGAAAGAGAGGGAGAAGGAGAGAGAAAGAAGGAGGGAGGTGGGGAGGAGCAGGAAGCATCAACTCCCATATGTACCTTGACCAGGTAAGCCCAGGGCTTTGAACCAGCGACCTCACCATTCCAGGTCAATGCTTTATCCACTGTGCCACCACAGGTCAGGCTAAAACATGTAGATTTTTAAAAGCCAGCTAAACAAGATCCCAAGTAGCAAGCGGGTAGAGAAGACTTAAATTTTAATATAGCCCTTTTGGTACTTTTCATCTACATAAGCTACATATACATATTATTTAATAAAAGATACCATTTTGGAAAATTCAACTTATATTTTAATCAAGTTTTGCTTTACAATGTTCCCCCCAATCTGAAAAAAAGTACATTATATCCTGGAGTTTAACAGAACCTAAAGCACATACGAATTCACTAAGTATAAAGTACGCCTGTATCTCATAGTAATCTTTTCAATCTCATGTACTGAAATTTCCACATCCTAAGAATTAAAAGAGTGAAATGCTAATGATAATGTTAACCACCTATTAGAACTGTGTCCTATGCTTGTGAAACACTACCAACATAAAAATGTAATATTTCAATACAGTTTAATCTTCCACTTGCAAAGACCTGATTTATCCCCCAGAACAGAATAGAACAAGTATTTAACTTATTTTATAGAGAATAAGCAGTTCTTCCAAGAGTTATATTCTCCCACCAGAAGGAAAAAAATCTGAATATTTTTCAGCAATAACGCTAGTGTCTAAGAGATCATTCCTGGCCAAGAAGTTAAACAAAGATTTACTGAACCAATTAAAGTCTATTTGGGGATTTTATTTTGCAGAACTGTCATCACGCTTCAACTCAAAACTCAACTGCTTGCTCTACCAAACTTTTAGAGCAACATGTATTTTATTCCATCTATACGTAAGCCCAAATATATGGTACATGGTAGTGGAGGTGGGGTGGACTTCTAAAAAAGAAAATAAACTTTTTATTTATTAAGTGAGAGGCTGGGAGGTAGAGAGACTGGCTGCACCCAGACTGAGATCCACCTGGTAAGCCCCATTCAGAGATGATGCTCTGCCCATCTGAGGCCTCAGCTCTGCTGCTAAGGCCATTTCAGTGCCTGAGGAGAGCCCATGGAGCCATTCTCAGCACCAGGGAAACTTTGCTTGAACAATTCAAGCCATGGCTGCAGGGGGGTTGGGGGGAGGAAGAGAGAGAGAGAAAGAGAGAGAGAAAAAGAGGAGGAGGGGTGGAGAAGATGGGCGCTTCTCCTGTGTGCCCTGACAGTGAATCGAACCTGGGACTTTCACACGCAGGCTGACGCTCTACTGCTGAGCCAACTGGCCAGGGCCAAAATAACTTTCATTAGCATTAGATATATCATATTATAATCTGGCTCCCTTTTTTACTCTTTTTAAATGTTTATTTATTTTTATTGATTTTAAAGAGAGGAAAGGAGAGAACAGGAGAAAGACATCTGTTCCTGTATGTGCCCTGACCAGGGATTGAACCAACAACCTCTGTGCTTCAGGATAATGCTCTAACCAACTGAGCTATCCAGCAAGGACTAATCTGGCTCCTTTTTAAGAGACAAGAGAAATAACCACACTGTAGTATCCCATTTGGAGTTACTCACTGAAAACTGTGATTAACTTTATTTTGAAATCACTTGTAGAGACTTCCCGTACTAGCTAAGATAGTAATTATTCAAGATATTTTATCAATGCTTTTTTGAGAAAGAAACAAAGTTTCTTGTTGAGCTATTTATTAAATTTCTCTAATACCTATATAACAAATTGTTTTGAAATAAGAAATCAAAATTCTTTTATGTTCTAATATCATAAATATTAGTAACAGTAAGTTATTCACATAGAAAAATAAACTACACCTGAAATACTATAGAAATTCATTGCTAAATATAATTTCTCTGGCAGCTATTTCTTTTGAATGTTTCTTAAAAATTTGTCCACAATTTCCAAATATATTAGACAGGATTATCTTTTCTCTCTTATACATAAATATAACATGATAATGTTAACATTCGATAATATACCAAAATAAGGCTTCTATATTTACAGACATGTATAACAAAAAAACACTAAGATTATGGCATTTATTTATTTATGCCTTAGTGGAAATAATAGGCAAGTACCTTCACTATGAGTCAACTTTCCCCCCACCTTTATCCTTCTATTATTATTTTCATAGATCATTCCTAAAGAACATACTAGTAGCCTGACCTGGCGGTGGCGCAGTGGATAGAGAGTAAGACTGGGATGCGGAACACTCAGGTTCGAGACCCCGAGTTCGCCAGCTTGAGCGCAAGCCCATCTGGCTTGAGCAAAAGCTACTTAGCGTGGACCCAAGGTCACTGGCTCCAGCAAGGAGTTGCTCGGTCTGCTGAAGGCCCGTGGTCAAGGCACATGTGAGAAAGCAATCAATGAACAACTAAGGTGTTGCGACGTCAACGAAAAACTAATGACTGATGCTTCTCACCTCTCTCCCTTCCTGTCTGTCTGTCCCTATCTATCCCTTTCTCTGTACCTTTAAAAAACAAAAACAAAACATACTAGTAAATATTTAAAGTTGCATATGCAAATAGTCATTTTCTTTTTAATAATTTTCCCCCTTATTAACTCTTCAGTCCTAGTTGAATGAACCACCTACTTTAAGTGCTAACTTATTTTGCTTTATATCACAAAATCTCAATTTTTAAAGTAAATGGAATGTTAGGAGTAAAATTAACTTTTTCTTCTACATGGCTAATATTTTTAAAGTTCTAATATAATATCAACGTATTTTTGCAATTGGAATTTGGCCATAAATAACAGATGCAAATACAAAACCTATAATAGAAAAAAAATCACGGACAGTCATTCATTAAAAAGTACTTTAAATTTATTTATCTTTGAGGTGGAAATAAAAGCTCTCAAATCATCAACAGGCTTAATTTTTAGTTCTAAAATGGCAAATTTCTCTCAAATCTAGAATAACAAATAAAAAATACTTATGAAGGCACTAATATATTTTAACCTAGTATTTACATTGCTTGAGAGACCCAATTTTTTTTTTTTTTTACAGAGACAGAGAGAGAGAGAGTCAGAGAGAGGGACAGACAGAGACAGACAGACAGGAACAGAGAGAGATGAGAAGCATCTATCATTAGTTTTTCGTTGCGACACCTTAGTTGTTCATTGATTGCCCTCCCACATGTGCCGTGACTGTGGGCCCCCAGCAGACAGAGCAAGCCCTGCCCGAGAGGCTTGCTCAAAGCAGATGAGCCCGCACTCAAGCCGGCGACCCTGGGGTCTCGAACCTGGGTCCTTCACATCCCAGTTCAACGCTCTAGCCACTCCACCACCACCTGGTCAGGTGAGACCCAATTCTTGTATTAAGAAACCATCTTCTATACCTTAATATTTTGAAATTATTCAAGATATTTTATCAATGCTTTTCTGAGAAAGAAACAGAACAAGATAATATTCTAAGAAATATTTTTTTGCCAATAGACAAATCTATAGTCCCCTAAAGGAATAAACACAGAGGTTTTCAGAAGTTTCTCAAAATTGCACAAAATTTATTATCATTAAAATAGATCATGTTTTGACTCATCTAAGTGATATTCATGTAAACTGAAAGTTTTTCTACACTGTTAAAACTTATATGTTGTTTTTGCTGCCACTAACAATAAAGAACCTGTTTATTCCTATTCAAATGGTTAAACCTTCCATATCTATTTTTCCATAAGAAAAGGCAACCAAAATACCAAAAGACATTATACTAACATGCATTCTCACCATAAAGAAACCCAGAAACTATACCAAGAATCTCTTACAGTACGTACATTGAAAAGTAGCAATAATTACATCTATCATTATGACCTAGCAAGTAAAATCATTTTAAAAACAATCTGATCCTGTTTTCCAATGCTAAAAAGAACAAAACAACTAACTTGGATAACTTTTAACTAAAATAATTTCTCATATTTTCTTTGAGATAAAGGCTTAATTCACATATTTTAGTTTAAAAAATACAGAACCTAAAATTATCTCAATAAGCCAAAAACCACTATACCTATGTAAAACTATTCTCCACAAGAAGCACATAGCCAGCCAGCCTCAACCTAGCCAGACCTCAGACGGAAATAACAGCCGAAGATTTCTGAAAGCATAATACATACGCTTTATTTAAAAATAAAAGCAAGCAAGCAAGCAAGCAAACAAAAAAACTATTATCTAATCTTCTGGATTGAAATAAAGCAAAACAACGGAAGTTATTTTTAAATTTTCAAATTCGGAAGGAAAATGATCATTTTAAGCTAAAAGAAAAAGTCATAATTATAAATTAATTAACAGAAATATAATCCTATCTCACAAGTAAGTTCCCTACATACTGCTAGATTTCTAAACTAACAGTGAATTAATTTTGCAGCATTAATGTCAGAGAAGATCTTCAGAAGTTTATAAAAGATGCAGTTTTCACACCACATGCTAGGTACAAATTTTCAAGACTAAACAAGATTCTTGGCTCAGATTCAATAGCTTTGACTGTTTCTTACTAGGAGACTTGGTATCTTACGCAGTTCACTTCAGGGTTTCCTGTGTTGTTTTTATTAATCTAAAGCAGAGTATTTTTGTACAGTAAGAATACAGTAATTTAGAACCTTTTAAAGATAAATTTAGAAAAGGTGACAAGTTTGCTGTAGTTGTTTATTTCCCACAGCATTTATATTACAGATCTTTAATTTACAAACCTATATATAGAATTGAATATTTAACACAGAAAACCTTAGACTTTACTTCAATTTAAATCATTCACAATTTTTTGCTTTGTATAAAATTTGTATGTCTGGAAACGAAGGCAAATTAAAAATTTAATACATTGCTTTAACAACATACGTAACAAGGTTTTGTACCTTAAACCATACATTGTAAAATACAAGCACTGTGAAAATGTGACTAATGATCCAGTCCTTTAACCAAATATAACAGGAGTATTGAGAAGCTTTATCACTTTGTAGAATAGCTTTCTTCTCACTCAAATCCACATAACTGATACAATATTACTCTGTAATACAGTTTATTCATAAGAAAGGGATCTTTAAAAAGTTGATTGTAGAGAATTTTAATTTTTAAGTTTTATACCCACCAAAATGCTTTCTTCAAAAACTAATTTCACCTTTTTTACTTTTCCTTAGTCATAAATTAAGGAAAAAAAGAGCTTCACGTTATAACATGTGTCTCCAGTGTCTAAGACTTCATGGGTCATCATTCAAAAAAGACATCTATTACACCTGCATCACCCTCACTGTAAGGCTTTTTAAACTCTTTACCTTCCCCACACCATGCAACTTGGCATAAATGGAATTAGAACACACAAAGACTTGATGAAATAGATGGTTAGAATTACAAATGGGTAGGAGAATATTCTCTACTAGAGTTTAGAAGTAAGATTGGAAGCAAGTTGATAGCTGAGATGCGTGTACAACTAACTCACTTGAAGCAAAAATAGGGCAGGTAACAAAAGGTGCTCTGTGAAGTTCAAGATTTTAGTGTGACACATTGAAAGAAACTCCTCATGATTTTAGAAGTTCAATTCTGTAAAATTCTAATTGTTATACAAAATTATGTCAAATAAAACTGATGGGGGAATAACCATGGAAATAAAACATTTTCTTCCTCACTTTTAAGTAAATCACTTATTTAAGTCATATGTGTTTAATTTGGAGAGCACTTTAACAAAGGACATTTCATCAGTAACAACTGCAGAGAATTTATGAATCAACTGATGTATGTGTGTCTAGACCTATGTAATCAATGGAGACATGTTTTTAACTAGTAAGTAGGACATACAATAAAAACAGAAAGGGAAGCCAGATAAGAGGTCACTGCAGCTAGACCCTGTTCACAGGCTATAAACAGAACTCTTCCTTGATGTTAATCTGGATATCAGCGTTTAATTCTGGTTTTCTGCATGCCTTTAAAGGCAGTAAGTCGTTTTCTCACCATGGTACAAGTCTGAAAGAAAATCACATACCCAAGCACAGGCACAATTCTACTTTCCTTCTACTTCCCTAACCCTTTTGTGAAGGGTAAAAGTTGGCAAAAAATAGTTTGGATTCTAAAGCCCTTCAGCTCTTTCTGTCTTCTCTGGGATGGAGAGGTACCAGCTACTAGATTCTCGCAGGGCTGCTATTGTCTGGTGCCTTTCACAAGGACACTTCTTAAAATTAAGCAGAGTCAGTTCAGTGCTGAAGACTGTGTGGGACCTCTGCTCTCACATTATTAGGCACTACTAAGGGAAATGAAAGATGAAATTTATTCTCATAAGCAATAATTGGGAGTAGCTATTGAGTACATTTTTTCTAATTTCTCTGGTAAGCAGGTACCAAGGGCTGTGTATACATTAAATAAAATGGAGCATTAAGAACATGTATTCCTATGTAAATACCATCAATGGCATTTTAATAGAGCTATAAACCATGAATTAATGACATACATAGTCAGCTAGTGCTAATTATCAAGTTAAAATATTTTTAGTGTGTTTTATAATTTAATGTGTAGAGATGGGTCTTTATTCTGACCCAGTGGTATTTTCACATATTTAATACTATAGAATTAAAAATAGTAGTATTTTAAACGCTTGAATTTAACTTGCTCTTGAAATTAGCACCACACTAGATGTTTCTCAACTGACAAACATGATCACTATTTCTATCCAATACAATATACTTTGTGAAGATGCTGACTCTTCAGGCTTTGTTCTGGCTCTTTTTGTCTCAATCATACCTAAATCAATCCAAAAGAGTCAACAGAGAAATAGCATAGTGATGTTGAACATCAAATCATACGATTTAAATAAAATCTACTTACAGCTTTAAAACTGGGTTAGCAGTCTCTGGTTGAATATAAAAGATATAAGATATGCATTTACACTGCTTACTTCCAAAATATGACTGAAAAAATATATATAAGAAGTAAATATCCCCAGAAACAAAGAACAGGAAAAAAGTGACAACAGAAAAAAAGATTCTAACAACATTTGGATGGACAAGCAATAACTGATATAGGCTTCAGCTTTCTTTGCTATGCTGGGTCTAAAACAGGAGGAACCCAATAAAAAGGCAATTCACTCATAATATACCCTGGAAGTCTGGAATTTGAGACAAGCAGGCACCTCTGAGGGCAAGCTTGCACAGTGGATGAAAATGGAATAATTGGCTAAATGTCCATATGGAGTAGTAATTAGACTACCCAGATCTTCTATCCTGCCTAATCATGTAGTTTACATGATAGCCCTTCTCCAACTCTGGCATAATCCAGAAGAATTCATGTTAAACCAGAGAATACTGGTTTTGGGAATCCTAGACAAAAGAGGGTGATGAAGAGCTGAAAACAATAAGGTATATGTGGGGGGGAATCGGGATGGTAATACACAGACTCAATTTAAATTATTGCCTGCATAATGACTGCTGCTGAGTCTCTGAGTCTTCTTTCCCCCCAATCAGCTCCTACAACACTGGCTGTCAGACTTATACAGCACAGATAAGAAAATGAACAGTTTTCTTCTGGAGAAAATGATAGGCTCAACAACCTGAAGACACTGACATTTAGCGGTTCCTCCAAGAATGCTGCCAGGTCTCCATACATTATAAAAGGCCCACCAACCAATAAGCTCCAGCCACTTGCACAAAATTTCCTACCACTCTTTTGAATACAGATACTCAAAGACCATGAGACATTTGAGAACAACTTTAATGTAACTGTAATTAAAGCAAAAAGGAGGCAAGGGGGATGCAAAATAAGCAATGAGAGTTTCAAATTAAAATTTTAAAGATATTAATATCCTTAGAAATGAAAAGATATTACAAGTCTATGACATGAATACTATAAAAGTGGAACATTAAAAAAAAAGTTTTAAAAATAGAAAAATAAGTCGATACAAAAATGTCCATAGAAGGATTAAAAGAAAATTAAGAGAAAAGTAAAAAATATAGTATAAAACAAATAGCAAAGAGGAAATAAAATATTTAAGAATCATTCAAAGAAATCAAATACCTCACTAGAGTTTCTGAAAAAGAAGACGGATTTTTACAAAAGAGAGTATAAACCTAATGGATAAAATGAGCAGATTGAGCACATCTACTTACTTTTGTCCCCTCTCCAATCCACACCTAAATGAGAGTAAAGCATTTCTTCTCTTTTTAAGTAAATAAATAGAGTGAACGAAAGAAAATAAAAAGCAGTAAAACTGTGAAGGCTAGAAGGCAGGCAGATTAGTGGTAAATGACTAAACAGTATGAGGAAGCTCAATCAGAAAGCCAGGACACAATCTGCTTTTACTGCAGAACTGCCAGAAAGCGTAAGAAACTGGTCAAATTGAGGTAAAAGTCTGAATGTGTCTGTTGTCGGTGATATTAGGAGAAAAAGCACTACTAAAAATAATTACTTTAAATTAAAGTAACCAGTTAAAACTTTCCCCACCTGAAAGCAGTATGGAGAGTCATGCTTTGGAGAGTAAAAGAGGATCTCAAGCCTCCCCAGATGATTCAACACTTGCCTCACCATTTGCTCAGAGCTTCTTTTCAGTCTCTTAGTTAGTGCCTACACTTAAATATGAACAGGCAAGTATAACCAGCTCTCTGGAAGAAAAGTCTTTAACATGAAAGACAGCAACCAAACCAAACAAAAACGACTTAGAGGAAAAAGATACTTGGCATAAAGAAAACCTTTACATAATCTATCAGTATCTCAAATAGACACAAGACAATATAATCATAAACCACGTAGGATTACATAAAGGTGGGAGAAAAAAATAAAAAATTATAGCAGAAATTAAAAACTCAACTAATGGATTGGGAAGATTAATAAAATCTCCCAGAAAATTAAAAAATATAAGTATAAACATATACATAGAAGATGAGAGTCTTAGAAAACCAGTCTAGGAAATCCAGTATCTGAACACAAAAGCATTGCAGAAACAGAAAAATGGAGGAAAGAAAATCACAAATAAAATAATTACAGAAAAATTTCTGGAAGTTAAGACCACAAGTTTCCAGACTGGGTGAAGTCCTAGCAACAACAGATGAAAACAGATTCGCAACAAGGCATATTATAATAAATTTCAACTCAGTGAATGGCAAAAAAAAAAAAGATAGTAACAATTCACAGAAGAAAAATATGGAACACAAAGAAATCAGAAATCAGATTGGCAAATTGTAATTCTTAAAGAACAAAAATGGAAATGGAACTTCAAAGACCAAATAAATATGAAAATCTATTCTTATTTAAAAGTTAAATTAATATTCAGGAGAGTAAACCAAGAAACAGCAGATGATGTGATCCAAAAAGAGGCACAGGGAATTCTTAGAAAGACATGAAGAAAATTCCAAGATTAATAGCTATGTAGGAAGTTTAGAGAAGTGAGGGCTCTAAATATTTAAATATCCTCTCTAAGAGGATATTTCCACTGAAAAACAAAATAGAAATAATGTATCGGAACTACTGAAGTTTAGAAATCTGTAGAAGAGTTTAGCTTTTACAAAACAAGAGTAAAAAATTTTTCAAAAGAGGTAATAGAACACTATTAATGCTCAGCTATAAATATTTTTTATAGGTATAACTAAACCCAACTACTGATTTAATTTTAAAAGTCTCTTTACTTTCTTGAAACGTAAGAAAGGAAAAGAAGGCAAAAGGTGCAATAATATCTAAAGTTAAAGAAATGCCATTAATATATAACATTTAAACATATGAAAGAAATAATAAGAGGTAAAAGTAGCTTCCTCTGTAACATAACATGAGACTCAGGAAAGAAAAGGCAGGGAACTGGCAACTTTCCTTGTATTTTAGTTTTTAAACTATCTCTATTTGAAATTTTTCAGTTAAATAAAAATGATTTCAACAAATAAAAATTCTCTAATGATCTAAATCTTTCTTCAATTCAGAGATGGGATCTGATGGTGCAGCTGAAGAAGGAAAAGAAATTTATAAATTATACTGATGTTTTGAAGGATACACTGCGAAAGACAAAACAAGCAGGCACCAAACTAAGCTGATATTCATCTCCTGTGTGGGCTTCATAAAGCTGTAGTAGACTTCAGTTACTAGGTACACAACTGTAGCGGCCACTGTGAAATCCACCAGCCACTGGTATTCTGGAAAGTAATGTAATGCTGAAAAATAAAGGGTAAAAAAAACGTTTTGAACTTTCATAAACAGCACAGAAGGGTTTATTTATTATTAACTAAAAACATGCTAGACTTAATCTGATGACTTACAATGTAAGGATTACAAATATGAGAATCTAAAAATGCAGGAAACATAAAAAATGCTGCCATCCAAAACTAAATTTTAATACCACATAAATTAATTAAAATAAACCTGAAATAATTATCAACAATTACTTAAATTGCTGTTAAAAATATGATTGTAAAATGAGTTGGACTCTTCTGAGCTTATTAGCTATTCTTTAGAGAAAATATAAATCAATACATTTTTATAGAATCTGAGCTATATTTTAGAACAATGGTTTTCAAACTTTTTAAATCTCATAGCATACATAAACTAATTTAATTACTAAAATTCTGTGGCACACCAAAAAATATATTTTTTGCCTAACAAAAAAATAGGTATAATTTTGATTCATTCACACCAGACAGCTATTGTGTTGGCTCTTGTCACTTTTTAATTTGACAATCTAAGGGGAAATAGGTCAGTGCCCTGACTAGTCAGGTATTACATGTTTTAAAAATTCTTGCAGCACTTATTGAAAATCACTGCTTTAAATACAACCTAATGTAGACAACTACAGCTTTACTTATATTCACTTGTGAAGAATGATAACTTTATTTTTTTAAATTTATTTACTGATTTTAGAGAGAGGAAAAGAGAAAAAGAACCAAAAACATTGACCTGTTTCTGTATGTGCCCTGATTAGGGATCAAACCAGCAATCTTTGTGCAGAGATGACACTTGAACAACTGGGCTATCCAGCCAGGGTAAGAACATAAAATTTATGTTCCAGTTATTAATTGAGCTAATGGAGGGTTAGTAATTTTCAGTTACTGCAGATTAAAATAATAAATTAAATAAATCTACTTTTTAATACATTATCTGCTCCTGCAAGAAAAACTGATGAAACTCCTGTCGATTTTTCCTTAAATCACATCCTTTTAACAAATTATTCTCTTCTAAAGGGTTTACATTAAAATTGGCATAATATGAATGTAAATATGATTCCATCTCCCTTTTCATTTCAGATATTCTGGTTAATTTATGCCAAAGGGTAATAATCCAAAAAAATATCAACATCATTTTGTAGAAGGCTCCAAAATATGTGAAAACACAGACATAACCATTAATTTTTATGTTCTTATCGGCACATTACTTTGAAAATATTTTAGTTGTAAAATGCAATGACTGAGGCTATTTTAAAATCACATTTTTATTAAAAAAGTATCTTAAAAATACTACTCAAAGTTAGAGTTATTTAAAATATCAAAAACACACTAACCAAACTTATATCATCTCTATGAATTGATGCAAAAATTCCAAATCCTTTTATTTGCTATAAATTATTTTAATTCCTTTAGCTTTTTTTTTTCTGTGATGTACAGCTTCTGAACATCAGTATGAAAAGCTTGCCCTACAACGGCTGCAGGGTTCCTACCCTCTTTCTCCTCTGAAATCATCCAGTTAAACCTTCTGAGTAACTCTCTGGAAGGCAGATGGGAAATGGAGGAAACAGAGAAGTGTCTGTGTATCTGAAGGTTTTCGATTTTTATTAACAATTGAAGTAAACGTTCTAATTCTCCATGTCAGCCCACACTCTTGCAGGTTGCCTACAAGGAAACTAATCGCAAACTGCCAAGCAACATTCCAATGTTCTTATGTTCTTTAAGAGGAACTTATATTTAGTAGCTGATACAAATTGAGATATCCTTTCAAGATAGTATTCAAACACCATTAATATATATTTAGCAAAAGTACAAATTATACAAATTCTTTGTTTTATATTTAATCCAAGTATGATATTCTTTTTGTATTCAATAATATAATTATAGTCCTGCCTTTTTCATAGAATACTGGAAACAAAAGAAAACTAAAGAGTTTATCAAACCCAGTAATATCCATTAAGCTCCTCAGAGTACTTAATGTTCAGGCAGAAAACTCTATTGCATAAACACACATATATAGCATACATTCACAAATAAATATGTCAATATAAAAATAAATAAAACATCTCCCTGTTACTCTGATCAACTGAAATGCTCATGAAATTATGTGTCAAGTTGTTAAACTAGTATCATTTGCTCCTCAAAATTGTACAAGTGAAACAAAACATTGATTAAGCTGTGTACTGAAGCCACATTACCCTAATTTTAATTTTTAGGATCATAATAGCCTAGTTCTCACTGAATGTCTCTAATACATTAGGTGTGTAATCGTGGACAAGTTATTTAAACCCTATCTAATGAGTTGTTCTTTGTTGAAAGCTTGATAATAGTTATATACCTCATAGAACTGTGAGGATGAGTTAGAGGATGAGTTAATACAAGCAAAGCACTTACAACAATGACTGATAAATATGGAATTTTAAGCTATGAAAACTAATTAGCTGATAATCATTCAATAAACATTAGTTATTAGTAAAAGTAAAAATAAAGTGTACTAGAAATCAGGGATATGTATATATATTCTTATATTTATACATGTTTGTGAACATTTTATGTAAACCATTAGTTCTGAAAGCTGCTCCAAATTAGAAAACCACTTTGAACATCTTTAAAATTACAGGTTTCCAGAACTCATTTTATATTTACTGAATCCCAACAGTAGGTTTGATGAGTCTTTATTTTTAAAGAGCTGCTCAAGTGATTCTGAGGTAATGCCAGGTTTGAAAACCAGTGTTTTAAATAATATCACATAAAAGGACTTTCTCTTCTAGGACTGAAATAATGTCATTTTAAATTTAAAATCATTATAGTTATTATATAATTATAAACATTGACATACAGGGAAAAAGACTGAATGATACCCAATGGGTAAAAGTAAAACTTGAACAAGTAAAATTTTCTTTTTCTTAATCGAGTTTATTATTCTAAAACCACTTTTTCTTCCATTAAATATGAGCATAAAGTTGAATTATTATAAATACAGGGAATTCAATACAAATATACAAATTCATTTCTGCAAGCCACAGAAACAGACTGGGACTGATGGCAAAAAGTCTAGAATTTGAAACAATGAAAATTGACTGATTTCAGCATAGACAGAAACTGTGAAACAAACTTGTATAAGTCAGGCTCTGCTGAAAAATGCAAAAAGTAATGCTTACTGTAAGTTAGATGAGTAAAAAAAAGGGAAATTCAGTTCAAATGCAGTCATTTTGAGCTTCTAAGCTCTAAGAAAGATTTCATATTCTCTGTATAATGAACTTAATGATTACAAAAAAAGTCCAGTCACAACAAATAAAATGAAAGTTCAAAAGCATAGTATAACACTGAGATTTCAAAACACTTTACCAATATTTTCCATACCTAAGGTATCCACTTCTGTAATTGACTTTGTTTCTAGATGGAGGTCAATGTCCTTTGGAATGGTTAGTAGCTTACTTTCAATGTGACCATTATATTTCCTATAAAAAGCAGACAAGTAACACAAAAAACAAGTTACCTACACTGTTATACGAGTGCTTGTATAAAACTAATTATAGCCTGACTAGCTGGTGGTGCAGTCCATAGAGCATCGGACTGGGAAACAGAGGACCCAGGTTCGAAACCCCAAAGTGGCCAGCTTGAGCGTGGGCTCATCCAGCTTGAGTGCGGGGTCACTGGCTTGGGTATGGGATCATAGACATGGTCGCTGGCTTGAGCCTAAAGGTCACTGGCTTAAAGCCCAAGGACGCAGGCTTGGGCCTAGGGTCACTGCTTGATGAGCAAGAAGTCACACACTCCGCTGGAGCCCCCGTCAAGGCATCTATAAGAAAGCAGTCAGCCTGACCAGGCAGTGGCACAGTGGATAGAGTCAGACTGGGATGCAGAGGACCCAGATTCGAGACCTCGAGGTCACCAGCTTGAGCGTGGGCCAGCTTGGACCCAAGGTTGCTGGCTCGAGCAAGGGGTTACTCGGTCTGGTCAAGGCCCACAGTCAAGGCACATATGAGAAAGCAATCACTGAAAATCTAAGATGTCGCAACGAAAAACTAATGATTGATGCTTCTCATCTCTCTCCGTTCTTGTCTGTCTGACCCCATCTATCCCTCTGACTCTTTCTCTGTCACTGTAAAAAAAGAAAAAAATAGAAAGCAGTCAATGAACAACTAAGGAGCCGCAACAAAGAATTAAAGCTTCTCATCTCTCTCTGTTCCTGTTTGTCTGTCCCTATCTGTCCCTCTCTCTGTCTCCGTTTGTCACAAAAGAAAGAAAGAAAACTAATTACAAATTAAATTTTAAATTTCACAGTGAGAAAAAAGCAGAATTTCTAATATTTCCTTAAAAAGAAGGTAAGGTACACAAAAGTAGATTTTAGAAAGGGGGATGATAAATTATGTCAATACAGAGATTGCCAGGAAAAGAGTTACAAACATTAGTTACAGGAATAAAAATCTTAATTACTATCTTAGCATATTACCCCATTTTTCCTACTGTCTCCTCTGTGGATTTAAAGACAGTTTAACATCACTTTCTTTAGGGACAAGAGTAAAAGCAAAAGCAAATGAAGACAAAATGCATTTCTCTTTGAAATTATATGTGTGCATACATACACTGCTCATAAAAATTAGGAAATCAGGAAATGTCCAGATACTCCAGTACTTTCAGCCTTTTTTGTAGTGCATTTTCACCAATGAAATAAAAGTTGGTTTTGCATCTCATTTGCATAATCAAACAATTTTCTTTGACTTGTGTTTGCTTTTCTGATGTTATTTAATAAAAAAATCAAATGCTTCTTTTTTTTAATTGCTTCATATTCATTTTGAAATATCCCCTAATTTTTGTGAGCAATATACATACGTATACACAGCTCTTTACCTGTAAACAAGTCAGAGTTAAAGAAATATATAAGATGCATGTGCATGAGAAACTAAGATAAATAAAAGGCCAACTTAGAGTTGCTTTTATTATGAATCACAAATGGAGGAAAACAATAGAATTATTCAGATGCGTGCATGTGTCATTCCCAAATTTAATTCTTAAAGACAAACATATACTGAAAGTAATAAATTAAATTTAAATAACAGTAATTACAATACCAAGAAACAATCTTGCACTTACTCTTTTTTTTTTTTTAGCGAGAGGGAGAGGGAGGGAGAGGGAAAGAAGAAGGAAGGGGTGAGGGTGAGAGAGAGAAAGAGAAAGAGAGAGATAGGCAGGGACAGAAAGACAGGAAGGGAGAGAGATAAGAAGCATCAACTCATAGTTGCGGTACTTTAGTTGTACACTGATTGCTTTCTCATATGAGTGTTTGGGGGGTGGGAGCTGGCTCCAACAGAGCCAGCGACCTTGAAGTCATGTCTATGATCCCATGCTCAAACTGGGGACCCAGCAGTCAAGCTGGTGAGCCTGTGCTCAAGCTAGAGGAGCCGCACTCAATCCAGTGACCTCAGAGTTTCAAATGTGGATCCTCAACGTCCCAAGCCAATGCTCTAACCACTGCACCACTGCCTGGTCAGGTGCTTTTATTCTCAAGTAATTATAAACTTGGAAAACATCAGTAAAAATATAAATTCATGTCAATAAATCAAATAATAATTATAACTACTAGGAACAAGACTGTGTCACTTAGTGCTTCTTTTTGTAATTATAAAACATTTTTACCAAATAAAATACTGTAAGAATAACAAAATTACTAACAAGGCATACAATAAAAATTAAATGTTTATAATATTAATACTATATTATATAACCAAATTTCACAAATGTTAAATATGGTAGCTATAAATAGACAGAGGTAGAATAGTTATCTATTTTAATGTACATAAAGATGAGACAGGTTTACTGTTAAACGTAAACAGAGTAAACTCTTCAGGTAAGCTGGCAGCAGCACATTAAAATTTTCTACCCACCCCCTCATTTACACAAAATGAACCTATATGTGTCATTAAAAAGTCCTTTGAATGCACGCCAAAATATAAAGTGTTCATTTTACTTTCCTTAGAGAACGTTCAAATTTTATTAGTGTAAATCATCATATTTAAAACACTCTCAAAAATGTAGAAACTAGCCTGACCTGTGGTGGTGCAGTGGATAAAGCGTCGACCTGGGAACACTGAGGTCGCCAGTTCAAAACCCTGCACTGGTCTGCTCAAGGCACATATGGGAGTTGATGCTTCCAGCCCCTCCCCCCTTTCTTTCTCTCTCTCTCTCACTCTCTCACTCTGTGTCTCCTCTCTAAAATGAATAAAATAAAAATAAAATAAAAATGTAGAAACTAAAAACTAATCTAGATTACAATCCTGACTCTTAATAATTATGTGAACAAGTCATTTCTGATCAACTTATTTGTAAAATATAAATGAAAATAACAGCTAATCTTCAGGGATGTATAGATTTATTTAAACTATTTAAAAGTGCTTTTGAAATATTAATATTAAACAGAAATATTTTATTAAAGAACGTAACTATTGAAATTCAGAGGAGAGTTTACACTTAATCTTCCAAAATATTCATTGGAAAAGAGAATATTTTCAAATTTTCAATTAATGCTAAATAATCATTAACATTTAAAGAATTTTTAAAAATTTGGTGAGTTTGTTCTTACTGACATTTTACAATATATTAGAATAACATTTTTAGATCCTAAGAAGTCCTCCCCTTTCTCAACTGAGGAATTTAAAACTAAAACCCATTCAGAAAAGCTAATTAACAAGCAGTTTCCTTAAAAATTCAATTCAAATAGAGAGAAAAATTTAAAGCTGAAGGATCCTTCAAAATTAGTTAGGTTCTTCCATTTAACAGATGAGGCTGCTGTGATCCATTCAGTGAGGTTCAGTTAAGTTTTCTTCATAAACTTTAAATATCAAAATAATATACAGCAGCTGAATGGGACCTAAGAATTTATATTGTGCATACCTTTTATTTAAAAAGGTCAAATCAGAAGAATTTGTCCAATAACATGAGTGGTAGCAAAATGAAAAAGAACCCAAACAAACTGATATTTTTAAATGACATGGACTACGGGCTTCCCCCATCAATCCTCCCACTGAATTTTAATATTATGGCTATTTGTTTTCATTACTGAAACACAAAGAAAATTACAGTTGACTATATTCTTAAGTAAAATAATCACTTTTGTGTTTATGTATTAGATTACTACATATGGGATTTTCTTAAAGGGTGATCCAAAATTATTTTAGATCATGGGTTTTGATCTCCATTTATCAACTGTTGATGGTATAATTGGTAAACATTCCTTAACCAAAGTCCAAAAATGTATTTGACATAAATTGTGTCAAATATTTAACACTTTACAAACTCAACAATGTAACTTACCTATCTTTTTTGCTTTTCCCTTTTTGCTGCTTCCCTGCAAGAATTCTTAATTCTTCTTCTGTAGGATGTTGATACCATCTTAAACTAAGAAAAGAGGAATCCTTTACAATGAAGCAATTAAAATCACCAGAATTATTCATTTATTCTACAAGTATTTATTGAGTTTCTTAGCTGTGTAGACACTGCTGGGAACAATCAGGTGAAAAATTCTAATCTGAAACAGATACTGCTGCTTAAGCCTTAAAATGATTTATTTCTATTCAAATCCAGCAAACAAGCACTTACTAGATAGATCCCAGATCCTGAAATGCTGTTTGTAGTTATATTTCTTACAACTAACAATGTATTAATATACATAAAGATGAAACAGGCTTACTGTTAAAAGTAAACAGAGTAAACTCTTCAGGCAAGCTGGCAGCAGCACATTAACATTCTCTACCCATCCCCTCATTTATACAAAATGAACCTATATGTGTCATTAAAAAGTCCTTCAAATGCACCCCAAAATAAAAATAGTGCTCACTTTCCTTTCCTTCCTTTAATTTAGAGAACATTCAAATTTTATTAGTGTGAATCATCATATTTAAAACACTCTCAACTCTTAGCTATATGTAACCCTCTTCAGTTAGGGCTCCAAAGACAACTGGGTATATTCACCTCCACCACCCAGTGAAAATATCCCAACATCATTTATTCCCTCCAAAGCACCCATGTGTTCAGTATAAATTTCCTGTCTCACCAAAACTTCCTACCAGCTAGTCACCTAAATTTGAGATTCAGGTTTTATCTTCAATGTGTCCTTGCCAAATGCTAACATTAATCCTTAACTCTTAAAATCCTAACTTGCCTGCTCCCCTGCAAGAACCTTAGTTCAGACTTTTGTTCAGTCTCTTTGTCTCTAGCTCTATGGCAAACTCTGTCTACTTACGTTCCCTCTGGACACTCTCTCCTGAGGACATTCCGATCCCATCTTCCGTTATTTTGTTATAATGCAAACCTTATTAAGGTATATGCCTGTTTAAACATTTCTAATGCTCCTCACAGAGTAAAGCAGTAAAGTAAGGCAGCTAGGTAAAGATTCTGACCAAGTTTCTATTCTCATAAAGAAAAACATACACATGGTATTGGTATACTTTGTACTTCTTCCATTATAAATATGCCAGTAAAAAATATAATATTGCCATGGCTGGTTGGCTCAGCCGTAGAGCATCGGCCAGACGTGTGAAAGTTCCGAGTTCAATTCCCAGCCAGGGCACACAGAAGAAGAAATCATCTGCTTCTCCACCCCTACCTCCCATCCTGCTCTTCCCCTCCTGCAGCCATGGCTTGAATGGTTCGATGGTTCCAGCAAAGTTGGCCCGGAGCACTGAGGATGGCTCCAAGGCACCATGGCCTCTGCCTCAGGCACTAAAATAGCTCTGTTGCCTAGCAACGGAGAAGCCACACAGCTGGGCAGAGCATCGCCTGGTAGGGGCTTGTGGATCCTGCTCAGGGCACATGCAAGAGTCTGTCTCTGCTTCCCTGCCCTCACTTAATATAAATAAATAGATAGATAGATAGATAGTATGTTGTGTACACAATGTATTAATACAGTGTACACACACACACACATATATATTAGCAATTGATCTGTTTTTAAAAACACTGCGAAACTCACAATCTGAGTAATAATTGGATATTTGATATTAAGAAATTTTCTGCTGTAATAATGTGATAATAGTAATTTTTAAAACCTCATGTATTTTAGAGACATGTACTAAAATATCTATATAAAATATTTGCTACAAAAATTATATTTGCTACAAATAATATGTTGGAGGAAAGGACACATGAAGGGAACATAGATGAAACAAACTGACCACCTGCTATTAATTGTGATGAACACATAGAAGCTTGTGGTATGCATTAAATTATTCTGTCTACCCTTTATATATGTTTGAAAATTTCCATTAAAATTAGAACATATGCTTGAGCATGGGCTCATCTAGCTTGTGCATGGGCTCACCAGCTTGAGTGTGGGGTTGTTGGCTTGAGCGTGGATCATAGATGTGACCTCAAGGTCGCTGACTTGAGCCCAAAGGTACACTGGCTTGAGCAAAGGGGTAACTCATTCTGCTGTAGATCCCCACCCTCCCTCGGTCAAGGTACATATGAGAAAGCAATCAATGAACAACTCAGGAGCCACAACAAAGAAATGATGCTTTTTATCTATCTCCTTCCTGTCTTGTCTGTCCCTATCTGTCTGTCCATCCCCCCCTCTCTGTCACACACACAAAATTAGAACATGTATTTTAAGGCCCAAATATGTATAGGGTTTGTGACCTCCCGTTTGCACAGCCTTTCACAATTTCACTACTGTCTACTTCACTGGACGCATATCAACAATTTCCTTTTGGAACATGACATTCTATCTAGACTAAATGATATTTTATTTCACAAACTGTTTCATTCCTTGGTTTGGGCATGTATTCCCTTCTCTGCTTGAAAACAAATGCTCCTATCTGGCAAACTCTACATTTATCTTTTACTAATACTGTATAGAATCTATCTGGTTATTATTCCCAGCTCTTGGCATACAGCTTCAAAAGCCCCTGGAATTTCCTGAGTAATATGGGGTGGGGTTTTGTTATGTTAATAAGGGAACTCATGGTGTGCCTGCAGGCAGCTTCAGGTTGGAGGGTGGTCACCAGAAATATCAACCATGTGAAGGAGAGGGAACTAGAGATTAAGTTCAACCATGTGGTCAATGAGACCTATGTGACCAATCATACATCTGAAATGGAACACCACAAAAGCTCCTCTGACACTGAAGCTCAGAGGAGCTTCCCAGTTGGATCAACACACTGATGTGCCTGGAGCATGACACACTTCAGAGAGGGAGACCATGGAAACTCTACATTCCTCCTCAAACTTCATCCCATGTGCAATCTTATAATAAAATTGTAATCATTACAATTTAATAAGCTCTAGTCATTTTGCAAACTACTGAATCTGAGGGAGTTGTAAAAATGCATGAATTTGTAGCCAGCAGCCATGTATGGCCAGTAGTCACAGCCACTGTGGCTGCCAGGCACGTGCAGGTTCCCATTGAATTCACGCAGACAGTAAAGAAACTGCAGAGCCAAAAAATGGTAGGCCATTTCTTTATTCTAGCCTTGCAACCGGCTAGTAAGTAAAAACACAAAGGGCACCAAAACCCACTCACACATTCTCCAGTTCCACAACCAGGAGAATCTTTTCCAGTTTTTCCTAGAATCAAAGGCCCCCAGCAGTCTAAGTCACCTCTGGTTCCCCATCTGCCAACATGGCTTCTTACTTCTCTCTACACAAATTGGCTTCTCTTTCAGCACCCTCTCCTTCCTCCTTCTTCCTCACAAACTTTTCTTGGCATGCAAACCCCTCCTCCAGCACACATTAGCATAACAAAGCCCCTTCCCAAGCAGGAAGGTAATTAGCAGTTTCACCTGGCAGTGCCATTCACCTGGGCAGCAGCCATTTTTAATAATAAAAGTGAGCAAACATAAAAATCACATTTTACAAACTTATTTGCCCAACAAGCCGGTTCTAAGAAGTATGAATAGACTGGATATACAAAAATCTGCATCTGGCATCTGAAGCCTGGGCATTCTTAGGGAGGACTTTGTCTTTAATCCATGGGGTCTGTGCTAACTCCAGGTAGTTAGTGTCAAAATTTAATTGCAGTTGGAACAAGAGAAGTTGGGTTAAAATGAAATATTCCACTAATTGAAAAGTTCCTTGGCCCTTGCCAGGTAGCTCAGTTAGTTATAGGACATCATCCTGATACACCAAGGTTGTGGGTTCAATCCCTGGTTCGGGCACATACAAGAATCAATCAATTAATGCATCAATAAGTGGAACAACAAATCAGTGTTTCTCTTCCCTCACCCCCATCTTTCTAAAAATCAATAAATGAAAATTAGAAAATTTTGAAAATTCTTGGAGATTTTTATGTATATGTATATATATGTGAACATATATATTAGTGTATACACACACACACAAACATTGTTTGTATATTGTTTTTTGTATATTTCCAAACTAGTACAGTTATTGGAAGATAGTAAGTACTTAAAAAGGTTCATTGAACCAAAATAAATTCAGTTCTCCTCTCAATTTAGATTTTAAAATAAAATACATATCCTAACCAAAAGTCCCTAAACTATACGTGTTAATTAAGTGAGGAAGAGGCACTTCCTGAAATTTCTACTGAAGTCCAGAATTTTCACAGTCAATTCTCATTATTTGTGGTAGTTATGTTCTATGTAGTTTCATTGGATACTGAACCACTGTTCCTAATGGAAATATAGGGTTAGGTTCCTGAGAGCCCCTGGTCATAACATTTTCATCAATCAATGCATAATCTTGTTTTGTGCATGATTCTGTTTACACAGATGCCTTATTTAATATATATTGTTAATGAACATTATATCCGCAGCCAACAGAGCTGTAACTCATACCAGAGCAGAGCTTATCTAATAACTGTAATAATAAGTATTGCATTTTCCCTGAGTTCTATAAATACAGCAAATTTTCTCCATAAGGCATATTATAGCTTTCCTGTGTTTAGGAATACTAGATGGCATTTGCATTTCAATACTAAGCTTGGGAGTCATTTTAAATAGTGAAGTCATCAGAAAAAGCAAAAATGTGAAACATGTGGGACTAAATAGACCACAAAAAGGACACCTATTTACAATATGAGAGGTGAAACAATAAGGCTTCACTTGCTAGGAAAATGGGCACAGGCCGTTCAAATTTTCCCCTACTCTGCATGTCTATGAACTACTTCAAAAGTATCACAACTATAGATTTTGTGGTACTTTAATGAATACATTTTAAAAATAAACTCTCACAAGTAGGCAAATCACAAAAGCAGAATCCACAAATGATGAGAATTAAGTGTATAATACTTAGAAAAACACTTAAGCGGTAACTCATTTTATAGACTAAAATTAGTTATTTCACTTTGAGAAACAATAATCAGTATAAAAAAAACAGCATAGGAAGACTTAGGTTAGATTTAGAGTCCTATAATAATAAAACATTTTAAGACCCTTACATTTTCTAGGACCCATTTTCTTTATAATCAAGCTTGTTTCCACTTATGTGTGAACCTACTTTCTAAAATGGATTATACTTCTTACTAGACAACTCAAGTCATATTCATTATAAACAGTTATTGTTCAAAGTTAGAACTTAAAGGATGCTACGTGTTCTTAGGGTGACTTCAATTCTGTTGCTCACTCATTAATTCATTCATTAGATATTACAGAGCCCACTGTGGTCAAGTACTCTTAGGCAATGGAGATATAACCACACACAACAAGGAATAAAAGGTCTAAGTCCCTGCTTTCCTGATGCTTATATTCCAGAAGGGGCATAACTTAACAACAACAACAAAAACCATAAATTGGATAACACGCAAAAGAACCAAACAAGTAGTGTGAATGAGACATATAAGCCTTAAGTCATTAAATTAGGTTAGGAAAACCTCTCTAAAATCACACTTACCCAGCAAGCAAAAGGATGAGAAGAATGGAAGGGAAGAGCACTCCAGGTGGAGAACAGCATGTCCAAAAGCACAAAGGCGTGAAACAATACTGCAGTAACCCAAAGGCCAATGAGGAAGTAGCACCATGTGCAAGGAGAAGCACAAGGGAGGCTGAAGAGATAAGAAGGGAACAGATCATGCAAAACCTTCTGGGTCATGGTATGCAGTTAAATTTTATGCTAAAGTAATGATCTTAAGGCAGGAAGAAAGACTTGATTTACATGATAAGATCGCTTTTGGTGCTCTGTAAATTAGGAGGAGGCAAGAATAGCAGAGAGATTTGGACAACGAATCAACAGGCCTTGCCAATGGACTAAAGGCAGGGAGTGAAAAAAAAAGTAAGGACTGCAGGATGATGTCTACAATTACAATCTAAGGAAGATTGCAGTACATTTTCTGAAATGGAGTATGTAAAGCCAATAGTCAAGGCCACCATCACAGCAGCCTGACCCGTGCAGGTTCGCATTAGATTCGAACAGTCGGTAATGAAACAATGGAGTCAAGAACTGGTGAGCCATCAGCTTTAATTCTAGCTTGCACCCGGCGGGCAAGCAAAAACACACACTGGGCTCCAAAACCCACACATTCAGTGTTCACAAAGCTACTGACTTATCCGAGTTTCCTAGAATCAAAGGTTTCTAGCTCACCAGACTTATTCACCTCTGTTTCCCATCTCCTCCTGCACAAACTCTTAACAAACTGGCTTCTTCCTCAGCACGCTGCCATCTTGGCTACTTCTCCTCCACATGGCCTTAATCTGCTCTCCTCTCTAATACCAACCTCAGAAACTCAGGAACCAAGAGAGAGATCAAGCTACTTTCTCTCCCACTTTATAGCAGACTCAAAACCTTTAATCCAATTATACAAACAAGGAAGTCTCTGATACAAAGTCACCCATCTGAGGCATAATGGGATTCCTCCCTACATCACCACCCTACATCATCCAATCAGTCAAGGGTGTGGAGAAGAGCTTACTCCTAAAACAAAGCCTTAAGCTATAACGACCCAGCCTGCTTACATTACAACTTTTCCCCCACAGCCATCACAAGCATAAGGGCAAATAATATCACCTGGGTGACGGGCTTCCATGTGGGCAGCACCATCTTTAACAAAGTGAGTATATTATATTTTATCTGCCGAACAGAGTAGAACAGAAAAAATATCAAGAATTTCAACATGCTAAATTTTTAAGTACTTATGAGACATCAAGTGAAAATAGCAAGAGGTACCTGTGTATTAAGAGTATACAACTCAGCCTGACCAGGCAGTGGCGCAGTGGATAGAGCGTCGGACTGGGATGCTGAAGACCCATGTTTGAGACCCCGAGCTCGCCAGCTTGAGTGCAGGTCCATGTGGCTTGAGCAAAAGCTCGCCAACTTGGACCCAAGGTCGCTTGCTCCAGCAAGGGGTTGCTTGGCCTGCTGAAGGCCCGCAGTCAAGGCACATGTGAGAAAGCAATCAATGAGCAACTAAGGTGTCACAACGGCAATGAAAAACTAATGATTGATGCTTCTCATCTCTCTCCATTCCTGTCTGTCTGTCCCTATCTATCCCTCTCTCTGACTCTCTGTCTGTAAAGCCAGTAGTCGCGGCCACTATCACAGCCGCCTGACCCATGCAGGTTCACATTAGATTCGGACAGATGGCAATGAAACACCGGAGCCAAGAACTGGTGAGCCATCAGCTTTAATTCTAGCTTGCACCCGGCGGGCAAGCAAAAACACACACTGGGCTCCAAAACCCACACATTCAGTGCTCACAAAGCTACTGACTTATCCGAGTTTCCTAGAATCAAAGGTTTCTAGCTCACCAGACTTATTCACCTCTGTTTCCCATCTCCTCCTGCACAAACTCTTAACAAACTGGCTTCTTCCTCAGCACTCTGCCATCTTGGCTACTTCTCCTCCACATGGCCTTAATCTGCTCTCCTCTCTAATACCTCAGGAACAAAGAACCAACAGAGAGATCAAGCTACTGCTCTCTCCCATTTTATAGCATAGACTCAAAACCTTTAATCCAATTATACAAACAAAGAACCTCCCTACATCACCACCCTACATCATCCAATCAGTCAAGGGTGTGGAGAAGAGCCCACTCCCAAACTAAGCCTTAGGCCATAACAACCCGGCCTGCCCACAGCCTGTTCCAGAACACACATTAATATCAACGAACTTCCATGTGGGTAGCGCCATCTTCAAGAAAGTGAGCATAATATATTTTATCTGCCCAACACTGTCCCTGTAAAAATATAAAAATAAAGTTTTTTAAAAAAAGAGTATACAACTCAGAGATAACTTGCTGTCATTACATAATTGTGGTTTTCAAGTCCATAGGAATTAATAAGATCACTGTAAAGCTAGTAGCCGGGGTCAGGATCACAGCTGCCTGACCCGTGCAGGTTCGCATTAGATTCGGACAGTCGGTAATGAAACAACGGAGCCACGAACTGATGAGCCATCAGCTTTAATTCTAGCTTGCACCCAGCGGGCAAGCAAAAACACACACTGGGCTCCAAAACCCACTCATTCAGTGCTCACAAAGCTACTGACTTATCCGAGTTTCCTAGAATCAAAAGTTTCTAGCTCACCAGACTTATTCACCTGTTTCCCATCTCCTCTCTATACAAACTCTGCACAAACTGGCTTCTTCCTCAGCATTCCACCATCTAGGCTGCCTCCTCTCCTCCACGTGGCCTTAATCTGCTCTCCTTTCTAATACTAGCCTCAGAAACTGAGAGAGCAAGCTACTGGCCTGCCCCACTTTATAGTGTAGAATCAAAACCTCCAATCCAATTACACAAACAAGGAAGTCTCTAATACAAGACCACCCATTCGAAGCACAATGGGATTCCTCATGAGAGTGCACCACCCTACATCATCCAATCAGTCCAGGATGTGGAGAAGAGCTTACTCTTAAAACTAAGCCTTAGGCCATAACAACCTGGCCTGCTTACATTACAGCCTTTCCCCCACACCCATCCCAAGCATAAGGGCAAATAATGTCACCCGGGTGACGGGCTTCCATGCGGGCAGCTCCATCTTTAACAAAGTGAGCACAATATACTATATCTGCCCAACAATCACCTAAGGAGAAAATAAAACATGGTAGGAGGCTAAACAGGTAAAAAGGAAGTGAGAAGGAAGAGTTTATGAAAACAACGCATGGAACAAATATGGATACAAAGGAAATCAAAGAAATAAGCCAAAAACTAAGGAATGGGTAAGAGATGGTATTTTTTTTAAAGGGGGAGGGGTCGTGGCTCTTTATTTGTTGTTGTTACTTTAAATGGTAGTTTTTAAGTGTGCATACCAACAGGAATAATCCAAAAGAAATGAAGCAGCTGAAACAGAAGAGAGAAATGGTCAAAGGAGCAAAGTCTGGATGGAGGCGGAATGAATGAGGCACAGGCACAAGCACAGGGGCCGGCCCAGACAAACAAGGCGCTTACTTCACAGGCAAAATTAAATATATTACCATTGATAGAGAAAGGTAGGGCTTCTCGTGTACCTAGCTTCGTGGGTTTGGTGGTGCGGAGAGGAGACAAGGGGCTCTGGTTTCCAGAGCTCAGAGTGCCGCAGAGCAGGCAAGCACACTGTTTCAGGAGGAAGGGCTTGGGCTGAAAAAGCTGTCTATGAAGTAGAGCATCTGAAGACTGCCAGGCATTACGGAGGGGCCATCGAAGGTCTCAGGTAATTCAAACTAAAACCTGGAACCGCAGCTGCACAATGTTGTTCAACAGTCAGTACTCATACACAGTTTGATTCCATACCATACGGTTCCTATATATACTATCAAGTTCTGGGCTCAGTTTTTAGTCTTTTCCTTTTCTGTTTGTTAGTATGTGTATTTCAGCAAAAGGATTTGCAAGATGCTTGTAACTGCTGCACTATCCTTCGGAAGACCCATACAAAAGATTACTACTTTAGATTCTATGTAGCAGTTAATAGTGGTTACAAAAATATAATTAGAGAGAAATTCTTTATGTTAATATGTTAAGCAAAAGAAACATGGTCTAAAATTACACATACAATATCAATAGAAAAGATTACAAGAAAATATAACAAAATATATACAGTGATTAACTTTGGCTAATGACAATATAGTCCATTACCTCTTCTTTTCCTTGTTATCAATTTATTCTTATATTCTACATCAGAGACATGTATTGTTTTTGTGATTAAAAAGTTTTTTAAAAAATAACAAGTGCTCTTTACCAGCACATATACTAAAATTGAAATGAGACAGAGAAACTTAGCATGGCCCCTGAGCAAGGATGACACACAAATTCGTGAAGCATTCCTTTATTAATAGAATCTCACTAAAAAACTGAACCTCTAGCACAGGGGTCCCCAAACATTTTACACAGGGGGCCAGTTCACTGTCCCTCAGACTGTTGGAGGGCCGGACTATAAAAAAAACTATGAACAAATCCCTATGCATACTGCACATATCTTATTTTAAAGTAAAAAAAAACAAAACGGGAACAAATACAATATTTAAAATAAAGAACAAGTAAATTTAAATAAACAAATTGACCAGTATTTCAATGGGAACTATGGGTGCAGATGAATCCTGTGCTCCTCTCACTGACCAGCAATGAAAGAGGTGCCCCTTTCAGAGGTGCGGTGGGGGCCGGATAAATGGCCTCAGGTAGTTTGGGGACCCCTGATTTAGCATTTTAGCTAAGTGTGCATTTTATGACAGTCACCTTGGTTATTCAGTGGCTCTTTTTACTTACATTCAGATTGTCAACAATGTCTCAGATAACATTATCCATCATAAAATTATTAAAGTAACTTTTCAATGATTTTTTGTAGAAAAATATAGATCTTATATAAAATATGACCACAACCTTCCCTTACTAAAACAGTTCAACAGCAAAGAAAAGCCTATGTATCAGAAAACAACATATTGACCCAAACTCTAAAAATTTTAAGCAACAATGTCATTTAAAGAAAACCACTTAAAGACTTTTCAGAAGTAAAAATTTCTGAAATTTAAAACAGAAATCTGAATATAAATATAAAAAACTTGGTACTCAGAGCAAGCTAAAAAGCTTTAATATGTAAATAATCATACAAATATATTTCAGGGTAAACAACATACGTCACTAAAGACAGCTTTAGTCTTCATTCTAAATCTCCATAATTTGGATAAGTAAACAAAAAACTTAGGTGAAAACAAAGACCACTTAAAACTTAGAAAAACTTTCAGTACAACTAGCTAAAATATTGTTATACATATATAGTCTTCTGTTAATAACTGGAAATTTTAATGGAACATCATGACATTCTTGAACTGGAAGTTAAGACAGCTAATGCAAGGAGAGCAGGGACTCAGGCATTCCATAACGGCAGCAGCTTAAGGCTTAAACCTTTCCCTTAGGTCACAGGTCCCACCTACTGTGCATTTGAATAGTAGGTTTCTTTCACCAAAGGGAACTTGCAGATTCATGAAATCAGGCAACATGCAAACAGAGAACAAGCAAAAAATTTAGAGCAATTGAACATGAAAGTGCTGTTACCACCTCTTTAACCAATACTGGATTAGATAGATTTCAGAATAAATCCAACTATAACATTTTTGGTAAGGGACATATGAAGGGAAGGAGCAGACAACAGTGAGAGCCTACGGAGGCAAAGGGGTAGAGAAAAGTGCATAACATTTGAGCTAAACAATCAGGAAAATGGAGAGCAGATTCATCAAAGATGTTATTAAGGAGAAAAAGCCAAACCCTACTCCTCATGCAAAACCCACTATTCAAATGTACAAAGAATGTAACCTATCACTTACCTCTCCATGAAAAGAGGGGCCAAGCAAACTTCAAAACAAAAAAGGAACTTTAATTACAAGAAAGTAGAATACTTTGGCTACAAATCAGTGAGTGGTATGCTGAACATGACAAAGAACATCTTTAGGCAGTATGAGCAACTGTGAAAACAAGTGTTCTTTATGTTAGGAAAAGCAGTTCACACTAAAAGTAGAGAAACATCAACCTCCCAAGAGTTTTCCTTCTGGGGACCCAGGGAGAAGTAGGGCAATCTGAGAGCACTACGACTCCTTTGGTTGAAATTTTCAAGTTCACATATTATGGGCAGAAGAGATTTTACTACAGTACTTAAGTTCTTGTTAAAGTAAAAATCCCTTCACCAAAATCTAATAGTCATGTTAAAAAGCATGATAAAAAAAAAATTGTTTTCTAGAAGACAAATACTGTGTGTCCGTAAAGTCATGGTGCACTTTTGACAGGTCACACTGTCAAAAGTGCACCATGACTTTACGGACACACTGTATTTCCTACTTAAAAAACTGGAAGAATGTAATACAAAATACCTGTATATAACTTAATAATGCAGTATAAATTTAATCTCAAATGGTGACTGAACAGTATAATTTGAATAAATAACATTTCTTAAATTCTACTTCATACTTATCAGGTTTTTGATAATCAAAATCAGTGCTGATGTGTCATTTAATTTAATTTCAATTAGGACTAAAGATGGCAGATGGCTATGTAGCCATAGAGAAGTCATAAAAATACAGTAATTAAAGAGAAATAATAAACTTCTAAAAGGCTAAGAACAGCTAGAAAAACAGGTAGAAAAAAAGAAAAGTTTAAATAAATTACTCTGAAATCTGCCAAGAGAAGTCACAGTTGCTGTAGAAAAGGTGACTTCCACCAAATTCAATACTCTTTTCAAGTACATATGCCATTTCCAGGATAAGGTCTCCAGTGGATGACCAGGTAAAAACAAATAAATACTACACAATGTCAGACTTCTAGGGTAAGAGGCCTGATCTGTTTCACTTTTCAGTATGTGAATGTGACTGAAGTTAAAATTTGTGCTTCCATTTGTAAAAATGGAAACAATATCTCTTCAGCAGAGAAGGACTAGACTCTCTAAACCTGCTTTTACTTCCTAGGTAAAATGAAAACTACATTTCCCAGCCTTCCTTGCACTTTTGGCCTGAACTAATCACAGGACCCTAGCCTATATAATACGGGCAGAAATGATACACCTATTTCTAAGCTTGGTTCTTAGAATCTCCAAAAAGATCCATAGGTCCCTCCCTCTCTCTTAACTTGCCAACTGGCACAGCATCTAAGACAGTGGTTCTTAACTTGGGTTCTATAGAACCATAGGGGTTCAATGAGTCAGTCTCAGGGGTTCAGAGAAGCCCCTGCCACGGAGGTAAAGACACACTTGTGTAAAGTTGTGATGACACGCCCCGCTTGGCCATCACTTGCTGCAGAGGATCACGTTACATTGCTTGGCCAACCAGTGCTGCGGGGAATTTAGTGCACGCAGTAGTCAACGGCTGTCGTAGTTGTACGTCGTGTGGTTTCTTTCTTAATATTTTAATCCATACTAAATATGTCGAGCAAAAAAAGAAAGTGGTCGGACGAATATGTACAACATGGTTTCACATGTATCATGGCACGGGATGGGAGTCAGCGTCCTATCTGCATGATATGCAATGCCAAGTTGAGCAACTCTAGTCTCACACCGGCGAAAATAAAGGAACACATCTTGAAGCTGCATGGAGATGGTGAATACAAGAACACAACGCCTGCTGAATTCAAGGTGAAATGAGCCAGATTCAATGAAAGGGCCACTCTGCCTGCTCTTTGCATTTGTACCTGTTAACAAACTGATACTCACAGCATCTACGAAGTTGCTTACTTGATCGCAAAGCAGGGTAAGCCACACACCATCGGTGAAACACTCATAAAACCAGCTGCGTTGAGGATGGCGAATCTGATACTCGGAACAGAGGTCGAAGGTAAATTATCCCAAATTCCTCTTTCAAATGACACCATCAGCAACAGAATAGAGAACATGAGTAACGACATCTTGGCTCAAATTGTTGCAGATCTAATTTCAAGTTTGGCAAAATTCAGTCTTCAACTTGACGAGGCCACAGACGTTTCTAATCTAAGCCAGTTTGCTGTTTTTGTGCACTATGTGAAAAAAGACATGATAAAAGAAGATTTTTTATTTTGTAAGCCTCTTACAACAACAACTAAGGCAGCCGATATGCTGAAGCTTGTGGATGACTTCTTCAGAGACAACAATCTTTCATGGGATATGGTTTCTGCAGTTTGTACGGTCGGAGCTCCAGTCATGATGGAAAGGAAGTCTGGTTTTGGTGCGCTAGTAAAAGCCGATGAATCACATCATTGTTACGCATTGTATTCTGCACAGGCATGCGTTGGCAACTAAAACCTTGCCTCCAAAAATGGCAGATGTATTAAAAACTGTGGTGGAATGTGTGAACTATGTGCAAAATAGTGCTCTGAGGCACCGCATCTTCAGTGAGCTGTGTAAAGAAATGAGCTCTGAATTCAAGGTACTCCTGTACCATTCTAATGTTCGGTGGTTATCCTGGGGACAGGTGCTGAATCGTGTTTTTGCCATGCATGTGGAATTAGCCATGTTTTTGCAAGAGCAGCAACATTGTCATGCAGATTGCTTCAAAAATCCTGAATTCACTGTGATTTTAGCGTACATGGCTAATATATTTGCAGCTCTCAGTCATCTCAATCAGCAGATGCAGGGTATTGGGAGTCAACATCATGGAAGCGGAAGAAAATCTGAAGGCTTTTAAAAAAAAACTACCATTATGGAAACGACGAATAGAGAACAATAACTTCGCAAACTTTCCCCTTCTGGACGACTGTGTAAGTAAGATCGAAGATGTGTCGGGAATTGGAGACGGTTCTGTACCCGTGAAACTGAAGCAAACAATTGCCACGCACTTAGATGAGCTTGCAAAGTCTCTCGACAGATATTTCCCTACAAGAGAGTCATATCCAGCATGGGTGAGACAGTCATTTACGTTTACTGCTGAGACAGTGGACGTCAATGATGAATACCTCCACGAAATCATTGAAATTCAGTAGAGCGAGGTTCAACTGCAGCTGTTCAGAAAACAACACTCTCAACTTTTTGGTGTCGACAAATGGAAAAGACCCAGTTATTGCTAAGAAAGCCCTGGAGTTTTTTATACCATTTGTTTCAACATATCTTTGTGAGTCATCCTTTTTGAGGATGCTGGACATAAAAACGAAGAAAAGGAACAGACTTTGCTGTGAAGATGACATGAGAGTAGCACTTGTCAAGGTGAAACCACGCATATCTGAACTGGTCTCCCAGAAACAACAGCAGAAGTCACACTGATTTGCAGGTATGTAATTTGGGCAATGCTTTATTCTGGCCCCAGAAAAAGTACTTTGTGGATTCAAAACGACAAAAAACAAATTTAAAATTAAAATATTAAGTTATTAAAAAAATGTTAAATTCTTTAAAAAATCTGAATTTATTTTTAATTAGTAAAATAGTAAAAAAAATATTTTGGGGGACTGAAATTCTTGTATGGGGCCGAAATATTTTTGGGAGCCAGAAAAAAGTAATATCATAATTTGTTGTGAGTTTATGCACTTTGTTGGTTTTGTTCTTTGAGCAAGGTGATGTTCATGCACGGCTCATTTTGTGCACCAGTAAAAAAACATATACCTATGTCTTGAATTTGGGAAAAAAAAATTATATTTTATTTATCACTAAAGGGTTTGGTGAATACGCATATGAAACTGGTGCGTTCGATACCTCAAAAAAGGTAAAGAACCAGTGATCTAAGAGAAGACTCAAAGGCAGTGGTGTCACCAGACAAGTTTACAATCCCTATGTCACCATCTGAAGAATAGCTGAATCCTTAAAGCATCATTTTGTGAAGAATCTACCTGGAGAGTTGCCCAATCTCTTTCTGATTCCCTGATTTAACTCTCACTCCTGTCTGAGGAAACTGAATGATAAACTTTTACTGAATTCATACACTAATATTTCTGAGGACATAACATACTCCAAATACATCTCCTCTCCTACCTAGCTCAGAGTGCACACATTCAAACAAGAAAACAGAAATAAAAATTTTATCAGTATGGAGTTTTACAACATTGTAAAGGCAATGTTAAAAGAATTAAACCAGACTAAAGACTAGGCAGTTGTTTGTTTTTTAAAAAATACAGACCTACAATAGTAATTGTAATATATAAATATTATTTTAAAAAAGCCAGAAAAGCTAGTCAATATTTTCATATTAAAAATAACCAGTCTGCCTTGGCCAGGTAGCTCAGTTGGTTAGAGACTCATTCCAGTATGTCAAGATTGCAGATTCAATCCTTGGTCTGGGCACATATAAGAATCAATCAATGAAAGCATAAATAAGTGGAACAACAAATTGATGTTTCTCTCTCCCTCTCCCCCTTCCTGTCACTACAAAATCAATTAATCAAATATTTAAAATAATACATTTTAATAAATAAATAAAATAAAAATCACCAGGCTGCTAATTTACAAGCAAAAGGTGTTTATTCCTTTAAGGGATTTACTTCTTTAGGAAAATGGCAGGCTTACTCAACATAATAGAATCAGGTGTGGTCTGATGTGTGGTGGCTCAGTGGAGAAAGCATCGACCTAGAACGCTTACTTAGGTCGCCAGTTTGAAACCCTGGGCTTGCTTGGTCAAGGAACATATGGGAGTGCCTCTCTCCTCTCTAAAATGAATAAAGTCTTAAAAAAATAAAATGTTTAAAAAATAAAATGAATCAGGTGCCACTTCAAACCCTCCATTACAAACCCTCCATTACAAAAGAGAAATTGGATAAGACATGAACAAAAATTAATTTATAGGATACAAAAAGGAGAAGTCATAATATTAAAGAAAAATATGAATATTTATTTACAATTTGAAGATATGCTGCTCACAAACATTAAGGGATCAGGGAACGTGCAGATACTCTAGTACTTTCAGCCTTTTGTGCAGTGCATTTTCACCAATGAAATAAAAGTTGGTTTGCATCTCATCTGCATAATCAAGTAACTTTCTTTGACTTGTTTGCTTTTCTGATGTTCTTATTTAATAAAAAAAAATATCAAACAATTCTTTTCTTATAGCTTCATATTCATTATGAAATATCCCCTAATATTTGTGAGCAGTATTTTACACTACTGGAATATTAAGATGATATATACAGAAACTGAAAAGAAGTTTCTTGTCATACTCATGATTAACCTATGTAGCTAATACACACCCATTCAGTTGAATAGTTTCATTCAATCTAGTCACTCCCAAGCCATCCCACACTATCCATAATTTAAAAAGTCCTCATTAGCCTCTCCTCTTAAATTCCTTTAAGCATTTTATAGACAAGACTGCCTGCTGACTTTCTTTCAATTCAGCAGCATCTTATGGTTTAAAATGCAAACTGTCATTCAATAAATGTTTACTTAAGCAAATTGTAAGTAATTTTAGATTTTTTCAATATTAAAAGTTTTATATCCTATCACAAAAGGTTGGTAAAACAATAATTATCCCAGAAGTGTAAAATCAATTATCTTATTCAATAGAGTTGGAAAACAACATTTAGCAATTTGGCTTTATGATCTAAAAAATAAGGATTAACATTTTAAAAGGAAGATAATATTAAAAACTCAGAACAAGCCTGACCAGGCAGTAACGCAGTGGATAGAGCGTCAGACTGGGATGCGGAAGACCCAGGTTCGAGACCCCGAGCTCGCCAACTGGAGAGTGGGCCCACCTGGCTTGAGCAAAAGCTCGCCAGCTTGGACCCAAGGTCGCTGGCTCCAGCAAGGGGTGGCTCGGTCTGCTGAAGGCCAGCGGTCAAGGCACATGTGAGAAAGCAATCAATGAACAACTAAGGTGTTGTGAAGGCAACGAAAAACTAATGATTGATACTTCTCACCTCTCTCCGTTCCTGTCTGTCTGTCCCTATCTATCCCTCTCTCTGACTCTCTCTCTGTCCCTGTAAAAATAAAAACCACAGAACAAAATGAAACAAAAAAACAAAACAGGGAAGAAATGTACTACGCAGAAGAGAAACTTTTACTGGGAAAATTCTGATCAGTATCCTAAGAACGTGACTTAAATTCAAGAGAGCATTAACACTAAATTTAACCTGTTTACAAAAGCAAATCAAGAATATTTAAAAAATGAACTTTATGTTTATTTTTAAAGGTTGAGCTTCTCAAATTATTAGTATGCATATTTGACACATATTATCAAAAAGTGAGATTTTAAAAGTACATTAATCAAATATTAACAAAGAGAATAAGTCTTTTTTGTGTGTGACAGAGACAGAGACAGGAACAGATAGGGACAGACAGACAGGAAAGGAAAGAGATGAGAAGCATCAATCATTAGTTTTTCATTGCCCTTGCGACACCAGAGTTGTTCATTGACTGCTTTCTCACATGTGCCTTGACCGCGGGCCTTCAGCAGACGGAGCAACACCTTGCTGGAGCCAGCGACCTTGGGTCCAAGCTGGCGAGCTTTTGCTCAAGCCAGGTGGGCCCGCTCTCCAGTTGGCGAAGTCGGGGTCTCGAACCTGGGTCTTCCACATCCCAGTCCGATGCTCTATCCACTGCGCCACCGCCTGGTCAGGCGAGAAGCATCAATTCCTTGTTGCGGCACCTTAGTTGATTTCTCATATATGCCTTGACCAGGGGGCTACAGCAGACTGAGTGACCCTTGCTCAAGTCAGCGACCTTGGGCTCAAGCTGGTGAGCTTTGCTCAAACCAGATGAGCCCGTTCCCAAGCTGGCAACCTCAGAGTTTCAAACCTGGGTCCTCCACATCCCAGTCCTATGCTCTATCCAGTGAGCCACTACCTAGTCAGGCAAGAGAACAAGGTTTTTAATTTTTCAGTTTTTACCTGTGAATGTTTTATAGAAACAAATGATAAGACCAAGTTATATAAAAACATGGAAATTGATTATATAGAGTTGAATAAAACAAGACTGCCAAGATCATTTTTTTTTTAAATTAGCAATAATCACACTTTGGATAAACCTCATTGGCTACAAAATTGTCACTGCACAAAGCTGCCAAGATCTTTACAACCAAGAGATCCAGAAGTCTCAATGAAGACTCATCACAGAGTCTAGAAATGTGCAATCTCAGTAAAAAATAAATGACAATGTATTTTATCTACTTTAGTAATTCAGATTCCATTTATTCAGAATTAATAATAATTTGCTCAGCTGATGTTTCCTCTTTCATGATCTATGGCAAAGGCTTTTGCTAAGCAAGATAGGTAAACAAGATTACAAACTCCATAACCCTATACAGTTAAATACTAATTATAGATGACTGATTTTTCACTTATAAATAGCGCTGGTAGGTGCTTGCAACTTTACTAAATCTTCAGTTATTTTTTATTTTGCTAAGAAAATATACAATTTCAAATAACTGTGCTCACACTTTACACACACATATATCAGTGTTCAAAGAATTTTTAAGCAGTCTTAATAGTATTTATCTACAATGCTCACAAAAATAAGGGATCAGGGAATACTGATATTCCAGTACTTTCAGCCTTTTGTACAGTGCATTTTCACCAATGAAATAAAAGTTGGTTTTCCATCTCATTTGCATAATCAAACCACTTTCTTTGACTTGTCATGAGCTTTTCTGATGTTCTTGTTTAATAAAAAAAAATCAAATACTTCCTTTTTTATTGCTTCATATTCATTTTGAAATATCCCCTAATTTTTGTGAGCAGTATATATTTAAACACTGATATGAAAAAAGTATAAGCACATAGAGAAAGAATATAAATAATTACAACTAGAAAATAAATTCTATGAAGAAATTTTTAAGCTTTGTGGATGGAATGGCCCTGAACTAAATAAAGGCTTATTATTAATATTGCAGTACATGAAATCATTAAGAAAATAAAAACTTTCCACTGTTTTCTAACTTCAAAAGGTCTAAACAACCTAAAACAGACATACAAATCAATAACAAAATTTGGTGATTTATTGGAGATGAGTAACTGGAGTAAAACTATATTCATGGTACCAAATCTATGACTTAGCTTTCATAATGACACCGGATTCTGGCATGTTATTTCTGTGTGCAGTTTTCCTGCTTCTGCCTCACTATATCTCCTACATTTAATTTCTTTACTTTGATTTGATGAGTTCTACTATGAGTTGATGCTTCCTGCTTCTCCCATGTCTATCTGTCTGTCTCTCTCTCTCCCTCCTTCTCTCTAAAAAATAAAAATTCTTACAAAGTAACTTCTAAATTCTTTGTAGTAAAAGAACCCCTAACTCTGTGATGGCGAACCTATGACACGCGTATCAGCGCTGACACACGTAGCCATTTTCGATGACACGCGGCTGCATACCAGAGAAATATGGGGCCGCATGCCGAGAAGGACGTTTCATCCTCGGCTCCTGTATGGCCAGGTACAGGTGCCGAGGATAAAACATTTGCTGTAGTGAAGACACTCTGTGCCGGAGGTCTGTAGGCCAAAACAACAGAACTCCGGCACAGAGTGTCTAGTTCTGGGACTAGCAGTTAGGCTGTTTTTCTCCAAGTGACACACCACCCAAGTTATGCTTGTATTTTTGGCTAAGTTTGACACACCAAGCTCAAAAGATTACCCATCACTGCCCTAACTCATTGTCAACTCTCAACTGAGTCACTAATAATAGGTCGTGTGAATCATTTCTTCAAATAACTGAAAATATTTAAGCACTTCAATTTCTGGTCTCATACTTTTGTTGACCAACTTTTTAAAAAGGTAACTAGAGGGGGGTGGGAAAAAAAAAGTAACTAGAAAAGATATATAGTATTTTCAGTGACCATGGACCAAAGGGGACAGAGAAGGGGGAAGGTAGGTATTAAACTCTTGACCATGACCCTATTATCTCTCTGTTAAACAGATAAACTATTACTCTCTCAAGAGAAATAAGGAACTTAGATTTTTCTCATAACTTTGCTTTGTCATGTTTTTCCAAAATAAGAATTAGCACTTAACTATCTCGGAAGTCAATCAGCTTGGTAAACTAGAGATTTGAAAGTGCCAATGACAACCAGCATATACTTGACTTACCTGCCATTACAGAGAAGCCATCGAGCAAAAGAATAGTGAGGTATAATCTTCTGCATGACACTGGCCATCACCATGGTAACGACCAGCTGAATACCTATTACACCCTGTGTGTAAAAAAAAAAAACAAGTTTAACAATAACACAATAACTAAGTTTAGGTTTGAGTACATCATGAGAAAACTTTCTATACATTTTGAAAATGATACTTTAAAAAAGAAGACTTATTATTAAAATATGTATTATTTTGGCAGTTAGGCATTCAAGACCACACGTTTAAACTTAAAATATGCAATCTTATTGTATAATCCTCTGTAAGTTCTCCAAGAGTCACATCTATGTGGACAAAAGTTAGATGAATTAGCATAAACATTCAAAATTTATTCTCAAGAAATGTTCTTAATTATGTACGGGTATGAAAATGAAGTAAAAACGAGCGTTGTTTTTTTGTCTTTCTCCAAATCTACTTTGTTCAACACTCACATAAAATACTGGCTTGGCAAGCTTTAAAACAGTATGCTTTTTTTCTTTTAATTCTAGGGTGGTAGTAAATGATTAGAGTATTAATTACATTAAGTGTGATGTGGCTAAATTGGCCTGACAGCCACTAGAAAAGAAACTTTAATTCATGCCATCATCACCAACTTACAGTGGGTAGACCTTCAACAACGTCCAAAATCCCCTTAGGTCTATGATACAAAAATTCAAACTTTCCCTATTCACACCTCCAATCTCCCTCAAACTTCTAACTTCCACTCAGTAGAGGTCACCTATTTCACAAAGAAAATATACACCATCAAATGTGAACTCTCGCCACAATCTCACAAGCACCTGTATCCACACTAGTTTTTCCCACACCCTCTAGAAATATGTAGAACATTTCTACACAAAGCAAATCCCTACACGTGTGCTTGAGAGCCCATCCTCTGGTTATCAGGAGCCTCAACCACTAACTTCCTTCCTGTATCTTCTTTCACCTCTTCTCTATTTAAATCCTTCCTATCAGCACTGCAATAGCTCTAAGTTTTTATCTTTCTAAAATAACAGTAATTTCGCCTTACTATAGCTTCCTCCCTCTTCATATTCACAGCCACTTTTCAAAAGACTTATTTTCACTGCTTTTACTTTCTCATACTCCCCCCTAGTTTCCATCTGATTTCTGCTTTTCAGCCCACTCCACTGAAACACCTAACATCAAAATCACTTCATCTTGCCTGACCAGGCAGTGGCACAGTGGATAAAGCATCGGACTGGGATGCGGAAGACCCAGGTTCGAGACCCTGAGGTCGCCTGCTTGAGCACGGGCCCATCTGGCTTGAGCAAAAGCTTGCCAACTTGGACCCAAGGTCGCTGGCTCCAGCAAGGGGTTTCTCAGTCTGCTGAAGGCCGGCGGTCAAGACACATGTGAGAAAGCAATCAATGAACAACTATGGTGTCGCAACGGCAACGAGAAACTAATGATTGATGCTTCTCACCTCTCTCCGTTCCTGCCTGTCTGTCCCTATCTATTCTTCTCTCTGACTCTCTCTCTCTCTGTCCCTGTAAAAAAATAAATAAAATAAACTTGCTAAAAAAAAAAAAGAATTGATGCTTCTCATCTCTTCCCTTTCCTTTCCTGTCTGTCTGTCCCTATCTGTTCCTGTCACTGTCACACACAAAAAAGACTTATTCTCTTTAATATTCGATTAATGTACTTTTAAAATCTCACTTTTTGATAATATGTGTCAAATATGCATACTAATAATTAGTCTTTTATTGCCAATTACCACAATGAAGCAGCACCTTAAGACAACATAGTACGTAGTATATTTATTTTCCCACAATTTCTATGGCCCAGGTGCCCAGGTCCCCTTGGCTGAATTCCTTGCTCATAGTCTCATAAGGCTGCAGTGAAGGAGTCAGCTAGGGACAGGGTCTCTTCAGAAACTCAGTGTCCTCTTCTAAACTTATGCTTTTATATAATTATCATTATTTTTTGGCAGAATTAATTTCTTTAGAGCTTTAAAACACACAGTAACTGCCTGACCAGGTCTTGGCGCAGTGGATAGACTGTCGGACTGGGATGTGGAAGGCCTGCGGTCAAGGCACATGTGAGAAAGCAATCAATGAACAACAAAGGTGTTGCGAAGGCAACAAAAAACTAATGATTGATGCTTCTCACCTCTCTTCATTCCTGTCTTTCTGTCCCTATCTATCCCTCTCTCTGACTCTCTCTCTGTCCCTGTAAAAAAAAAAAAAAATCACTTCATCTTGCCATATGATATTTCTTTATCTGAAATCTCAGCAGTTTCCCACAGTGTCTGCCACATCCACTGCTTTACTCCCACCTTCTTGACCAATTCTTTGCACTCCTTTTGGTGGAGTCTCTATTCTAACAGTCCAAAAATAAGGTTGAATTTGGACCTCAAACCTAATTTACCAAAATTATATTTTTATAAAATATATAAAATGCTTAAAAAGAAACAGTATAGCATACTGAGTGATTTAAAAGCATGAATTCTGGACTCAAACTTCCTGAGATACAATCTGTGATCTCCTAGTTTTGAGTAATTTAATCATTTTGTACCTCTATTTCCACTTCTAGAAAATTAAGCTAATAATTCAACCTACCTAATCAAGCTGTGGTTAGGAATTGTGCCTGGTATAGAGTAAGTAATGAGTTAGTACTATTTGTTGTTGTCATGGATATCACTATTATTATGGAAAACATTTGTTTTTAATATAAAGAATAAAGATCTTTCAAAAATATGTCTAAGATAAATTGAAAAAATTAAATTTCATTGATTATAACAAATTCTTCGATGAGTTGTTCATCACTGTAACAAAGGTACTACTCTGGCATAAGAGGTCCACAGTAGGAAAAGTTTTGCACATGTAAGGACAGGGGTATATAAAAACTCCATTTTCCTATTCATTTTGCTGTCAACTTAAAACTACTCTAAAAAATAAAGTTTATTAATTTAAAAAAATCAAATCTCTACAACGAGAAACAATGTCAAAGACTAACTGGGAAAAAGCAGTTGTAACATACATCACAAATGGATATTTTACTTATTACATATGATATACAGTTTTCATAAATCGATCAGCAAAAGACCAAACGCCTAATTAAAAAAGAATATGTACAGTTTTCAAACAAATATTAGAGAATGGCTCTTAAACAGAACAGTTTTTAAATGTCTTTTTGAAATCTACCTCAACTATGGTTTTACAATATATATTTTAATACCTTAACTTTTACCAATTGGGTTAAGGCTCAGACCACTTAATATCAAAAATTACAATTTTATATTTTCTAACACTCGAAATTACTCTTTTTTTAAGCTGAGAAAATGACTTTTTAAAAAAGTAGTATAGTGGGCTATTAATTTTTTATTAATTTATTGGGTTGATATTAATAAAATTATATAGGTTTCAGGTATACAATTCTGTATTGACTGTATATAGTATGGTGTGTTCACCACCCCAAGCCAAGTCTCCTTCAATCACCATTTACCCTCCCTATACCTTCTTCTAACTTTTCCAGTGCCTCTTCCCCTCTGGTAATCACCATGCTGCTGTCAGTGTCTACAAGGTTTTTGTTTGTTTCTTTGTTGTATTTTTCTGAAGTTAGAAGCAGGGAGGCAGTCAGACTCCCACATGCGCCCAACCGGGATCCACCCGGCATGCCCACCAGGAAGTGATGCTCTGCCCACCTGGAGCGTTGCTCCATTGTGGCCGGAGCCATTCTAGCACCTGAGGCAGAAGCCATGGAGCCGTCCTCAGCATCTGGGTCAACTTTGCTCCCATGCAAAACTTTTAGTTTGATATAGTCCCATTGTTTATTTATTTCTTTTGTATCCCTTGCCTGAGGCAATATATCAGAAAAAATACTGCTATGAGAAATGTCTGAGATTTTACTGCCAATGTTTTCTTCTAGTATTTTTATGGTTTCAAATCTAGCATTTAAGTCTTTAATCCATTTTTAATTTACTCTCACGTATGGTGTAAGAAGGTGGTCTGGTTTCATTTTTTTGTGAATATCTCTGTTCAATTTTCCCAACACCATTTATTAACTAGACTATCTTTCCCCCATTGCAGTTTTTCTATGCAGTTTGTGATAGAAGTTCTACAATCTCCATAGAATGAATGCCATGACAAAGCACTCCTTCAGACAGAACAAGGTAAATAAAATATATTAGCAAGTATGTCAGAAGGTTGGCTCAATTGAGATTATACACTTAAAAGAACAAGAAAATTTTCTAATCAGGGAAAGTTCTGTAGACAAAGTGAAACTCAATCTAGCCATGAAAAAAGTGAAAGTATTACAGAATCTTAAAAGTCATTTAGTACAATATAGTTCACAATGTAACAATTAGTGTATATACTCCTTAATAGCAAAAATCATACCCAAGTCACAGCTAATAAATGTGACAAGTATTAAATGGCAGTTCCAAAAAACTAATCTAGAAGATTGATATAATAGAATGTGATGAACTGAGGAAGAGAAGCACCCTGGCAAACTCTTACACTCTTATCCCATATCACTAAGTATAATGTGATATTGCCGATAGACCAACTATTGAACATGTAAACCATATGAAGGCAAAACAAACAAAAATAAGCAAACTAGATTCACTAAAATTAGTATTATCAACCATATTTATGCAATAATCTAGACCAGAAATGATAGAACTTTACAGTGGTATCTCTGGTACTCAGAAGAAAAGACTTATAAATATATGGTTTCAAAATTCAGAGACTGATCATATATGGAGGCAAAGAAAAAACTAAAGAGACCAAGGCTGAGAAAGGCAAACACCATAAGATAGCTAGCGTACTATCTGCATTGTAGCTGATGCCTGACTAAACATTCAGCGCAAAAGTGTTGCCTCACTCAATTCCTATACGTTAATATGCCATGTCCATTTTTTAAAATAAAGTTGAAAAACTTTCTTAAAACCTCATCCATGTACTGTGTTAAATACGTATATAATAGAATAGAAATTTAGTCTTTCCCTAAATTTCTAATAGAAGCCAATAAATCTTCCCTACAATGTACTTTCTGTTAGAAGACTATCTACATACGAGCCACTCGAAGAAAATATTTCACTTTTATCCCAATACAGAAATCTACTTAATCTTTTGCAGAGGTAATGTTTAAATTATGTAAAAATATTTCACCAAAGTTATTTCTTTTCATATAGAATTTAGGAAAGAATTCTTGGAATATATTTTTTAAATGGCAATCATTTTAAAGAATTATTTATCTTACATACTATCAACTTAAAACATTATTAATACTAAATTTAAATAAACTTTTGAGACATTACTATGCAATTGACAATTATAGTGTATATGACAGATTAATGTAGAATATAAAATATAAAGTATTTAATTCATTACCCAAGAAACACAACTATTTTAAATTTTAAAACAAACCATTCTAGTAAGATGACTTCACTGCTCAACTGAACATCATTATCCAAGTTTACACAAAATTAACATCATTATCTAAAATTACACAAAAGTGGAATTTTGAAATGTTTAAGTTAAAAGTCAAATTTCCTAAGTATTTTTCATATCTTTAATTAAAAGAGAATGCTTAAAAGTAAATTAAACCCTAAACATAAATTTCACAATAGAAAACAGTTCAACTGGACAGAAATGCAGTGAAGCTATGAAGTCCGTCATGGCTGAACTCTCAATTACACAACCATATGGGTCATTGACTTAGGTAGCCTTAAAAGTTTTATCAAGCTTTACGAAGAATTAACTTGACTGATGGCCCTGCAGTTGGCTCAGAAGTAGATCGTCGACCTACTGTGTGAAAGTCCTGGTTCAATTCCCGGTCAGGGCACACAGGAGAGCCAACCATCTGCTTCTCTCCTCCCCCTGTTCTTTCTCTTTCTCTCTTCCCCCCTGCAGCCATGGTTCAATTGATTCAAACATGTCAGCCCCAGGCGCTGAGGATGGCTCTGTGGAGCCTCCACCTCGGGTACTAAAAATACCTCGGTTGAGAGCATCAGCCCCAAATGGACAGAGCATCGACACCAGACAGGGGTTGCCGGGTGGATCCAGTCAGGGCGCATGCAAGAGTCTGTCTCTGTATCTCCCCTACTCTCACTTAAAAAAGAAAAAAAATTTTTTTGTAGAGTAGATGAGTCTTGAGCAAATAGATCATCTGTTTGGATTAACGGCCCCAGACCCTGAGTCTCTTCATAACTAGAACTGAGGAAAATCATTTATGAACGTGGGGGAACTTAGGTTTCAATCTTTCCCACATCTATTAACCTGAGGCTATGAAGAGGAAGGAAAAGTTATTTGCCTTTAGTCTCCAGAAGAATGATCATTTCCATTTTTGTCAGTAATAATTTCTAGGTAGGTTAAAAAAAGTATTACCAAGAAAAGTTAAATAATTCTCCAAGAAATAAAATATACAAAATAGCAATAATTTACCTTGCTGGTCAATATTAAAACCCAAATTCCCAAAACTTAAAATACAAATAATTGCAATTTTAAAATTCAAATTTGGAATTTGTGTTTTCAGTGGACTTGACATTTTGCTTTGTTTCATTAAACTAGCTCTCCTACTGACAGAAACAAGGCATACATTGTTTACCATTAGAAAGCATATTTGAAAATATATTTGGGACTCAGAAACCCCAAACAGCTCAATTATTATCGCCTGAATAAATCAGAAGGGAGAGAAAGGAAAGAGGGTATTACCTAATGACCTATAACTATTTACATGTTTTAGTGATAGACAGACGTGTTGAGACAGAATTCTTAGAGATGCTCAAATAATTTAAAGGTCTAAATTTTATTACTTCAACCTAGATTCACATAAAACATATAATTCAAATTTAAACAAACCATCTCAAAATATTTTACAATAAGAAAATCAGAATCCAAACAACCAAGATCACTGAACTACCCAGTTAAAGACTTATCCAGAACCCAGACCCCCTCATTTCCAATCTAATGTTTTTTCCACTAAGTTGATTTAGTGCATTCAATGCACATTTATTGAGCAACAAACTATATGTGCTGAGCATTAGACCACTTGCACACAAGAGGAAGAACCAGCAGCCCCTTCTATCAATGAACAACCAGTCCACTAGGAGACAAAATGGACCATCACAACACAAAGTGATGAGAATATAGGCAAAGGATTCTATGAAAACAAGGCAAAAGGAGAGAGAGAAATTATTAAGGGCAAAATGCTCTGAAAGAACATTTTGGCAGGTAAAGCATGAGTCAAGACCCTGTGAACTCAGCTTGGTGGACATCTACTTCAAATGGGATGGTAGTAGGTTTGGACCATATACTGAAGGGCAAAACTAATGAGTTTTCAATTTAAACTGAAGGCAACAGGAAACCCACAAAAAGTAATATGATCACATCAGTATTCAAGAACAATCCCTCTCTCTGGATACTGTGTAAAGAAAAGAAGAGGAATAGCCCTGCAGCACTAAGGCATTGCCCAGGTGTGAGAGGGTCTGTCTGTACTGAAGGTAGGAACGGTACTTTGCAGAAAGTAGGGTTGTAGCCTCTCTTACTTTAGTATAAGAGCTATAAATCGCTATATATTATGTGACAAATGAGTTAAAGCCTCAGTCAAGCAACATTAAAAATCACTGTAAATTCAATTTATGTCACTATAGAAACTACTTATATCTACAGATACTGAAAGCAAATACAAATTTAATTAACAAATACAGGTTGTCTGCTTAACATGCATTCAATTGCTTGCTCTTATCAGGAAACTGGCAAACAATTTTTGAGTTTCAGTTATATTGTACCCCAAATACTTAGCACAAAGACATTTAGAATAGGTCAAGGTATATAGTAAGGCACTTTATATTTGCTGAAGAAGGAAAGGAGGAATGGTATTACTATGAAAGAGTCTGTCTTAAGAGAATATGATAATCTTACATAACAACAAATATATAAAGACAATATTGCAACCTAATTTTATATGAACAAAGGGTTATAGAAATTCAAAATTTTAGATATGAAATTTTTGTAGAGTAGATGAGTCGTAAGGTGAAAACTGAAATCACATAGATAGTAACAAAAAAGGAAGAATTTCCAACCTAAATGACAAATGTGAACATATGGTGACCATGGGAAGCAAAAATGCCTTGCTCAACCAAAGGAGATTTCAGCATATGGCAACAATTTATCAGAAATAAGATACCAGAATTTTAGATTGTTAAGTCATTAAAACGAAGAGGATACATTTAGCTGATATGCTGAAAAAAATCACCTTGAAGACTTCTAAACAGGTAGGGGTAGAAGGATAAAATAATGCAAGTAACATACACAAAAACTTAGAGCAATATATTGATCAACTGAAGAGAAAACCTAAGACTACGGCAGAAGCAGTTGAAACTAGGAAGGAAAGAATAGATAAAAGCACGTCAAAAGAAAACCAACAATCAAACTTTGAGTGTGACTGAATATGAAAGGAAATAACAGTAGAATAAAATGAAGGAGTGCCTCAAAATTTATGTCAGGATGTTTTAGTTTGGGTGATTGATAGAACCCTAGAAATTATTTAACAGAACAGTTGTAGACTGAAGGAAACTCAAGGGAATGAACCAGCAAGCCTTCCACAGCCCTCTTAGGGACAGGACCTTGGTGGCATCCTCAACTTCTCAGAACACATAGAAAACATGCATTTCTGGTACAATCAATCAAATGGAACATACTACCAAAAATCATGTAAGAGTTTTATTAATTTACAATAAACATAAACTACCAAGTGGATCAATGTTCAAATTCACTATAAATTCATTCAATTACTGTCTTAATAATACACTGGAAGTCAAATTAGTAGCTGGCTGCCAGGTGAATAGAAATATATAGCAAAGGGCAGCACAGAGACATTTCATCCAGCCAGTGCTAAAGACTGAAGTAATATACAGAATAGCCCTTTAAAGCAGCAATTTTCAAGCATGTTCATTTCACAGTACATGTAAATTAATAAATAAAATTCTGCAGCAACCCCCCCCCAAAAAAAACACCCTGTATTCTTTTACTGATCTGACTAAAAAAAAGAAAAAGGTATCAGTTCGATTCATTCATACCACATGGCTCTTGTTGTGTAGGCTGTTGACATTTTTTTACTTGCCATTCTAAGGGAAAAAAAAGTCAGTGCCCTTGACTAAACAGTTAGAAATTGCATGTTTTAAAAATTCTTGTGGCATACTGGATGAAAATTGATGCTAAGGAGAGTGTAAAATATTCTGACCCCTGAACAGTTCTGGATAAATATGGCCAATTCCTACTATTTAAAATGCATTTAAAAAAATTTTTTTCATTAATTTTATTTTGTTAACATGAATTCAAGTGACACACTCAATATATCTCCCTCACCACCCACCCCGTAGACCCCCATTGCCCCCCCTTCCCCTTGGGATTTACTGTTCTGTATCCATATCTATGTGTTATGTACAGTGTATCTGTAAAGTCATGGTGCACTTTTGACCGTGTAACCAGTCAAAGGTGCACCATGACTTTATGGACACACTGTATATATAGTTTCACTAATCCCTGCACCTTCTCTGATCCCAATCCCTCATCCCCCTCCCCTCTGACAGCTGTCTCTTTGCTCCCTGTGACCCTGCCTCTGCCTCTATTCTGTTCCTCAGTTCATTTTGTTTGTTAGATTCCACATATAAGTAAGATATATTTGTCTTTCTCTGCGTAGCTTATCTCACTTACCGTAATAATCTCCTTGTCCATCAATGCCATCACACAAAAGGTAAGATTTCCTTCTTTTTCAAGACCATGTAGTATTACATTGAGTATAGGTACTACTGCTTTTTATTCCATTCATCCACTGACGGAAACTTGGGCTGTTTCCAGATCTAGGCTATAGTAAACAATGCTGCAATAAACATGGGGGTGCATATCTCCTTTTGAATAAGTAATTTGGTATTCTTAGGATATATTCCTAAAAGTGGGATAGCTGGGTCAAAAGGCACTTCAATTTTTAATATTTTGAGGAATCTCAATAGTGTACTCCACAGTGGCTGCACAAGCCTGCATTTCCATAAGCAGTGCAGGTGGGTTCCATTATCTTCACACCTTCACCAGCACTTATTGTATATTTGTTAATGAGCGCCATTCTGACAGCTGTGAGACTGGATCTCATTGTGGTTTTAATTTCCACTTCTCTGATGATTAATGACATTGAACATTTTTTTCATGTCTAGTGGCCATTTCTATGTCCTCGTGGAGAAGTGTCTTTTGCCCACTTTTAATTGGATTTTTTGCCCACTTTTAATTGGACTTTTTACCTTCCTGGTATTGTTTTAGAAGTTTTTTATAAATTTTAGTCACTAACCCCTTATGAGATGTATTGGCAAATATGTTCTCCCATTGTGTGGGTTGTCTTTTAATGTTGATCATGGTGTCTTCTGCTGTGCAAAAACTTTTTAGTTTGATATAGTACCATTTGTTTATTTTGTCCTTATTTCACATGCCTGTGAAGATAAATCGGCAAAAAATATTGCTATGAGAGATATCGAAGAATTTACTGCCTATGTTTTCTGCCAAGATGTAAATAGTTTTGTAACTTATATTTAAGTCTTTTATTCATTTTGAGTTTATTTTGTAAATGATGTTAAGTTGGTGGTCTAGATATATTTTTTTTTCCATGTATGTGTCCAATTTCCCAAACACCATTTATTGAAGAGACAGTCTTACTCCACTATGTGCTCTTACCTCCTGAGTCAAATATCAATTGACCATAAAAGTATGTGTTTAATTCTGGGTTCTCTGTTCTATTCCATTGATCTGTATGCCTGTTCTTATGCCAGTACCAAGCTGTTTTGAGTACAATAGCCTTGTAGTATATATATATAAGTTGATATAAGGAAGTGTGATATCACCCACTGGATTCTTCATTTTCAAGATTGCTGAGGCTATTTATGTTCTTTTTTGGTTCCATATAAACTTTTAGAATATTTGTTTTATATCTTTGAAGTATGCCATTGGTATTTTTTTTTTTACTGTTTTTATTTTATTCATTTTAGAGAGGATACACAGAGAGAGAGAGAGAGAGAAAGGGGGAAGGAGCTGAAAGCATCAACTCCCATATGTGCCTTGACCAGACCAGTGCAGGGTTTTGAACTGGCGACCTCAGTGTTCCCAGGTCGACGCTTTATCCACTGCGCCACCACAGGTCAGGCCGTCATTGGTATTTTAATAGGAATTACATTGAATCTATAGATTGCTTTGGTTAATACAGACATTTTAATATTTATTCTTCCTACCCATAAACACGATATATGCTTCCACTTGTTTTTATCTTCCTTGATTTCTTTTTTCAATGTCTTATAATTTTCCAAGTACAAGTCTTTTATCTCCTTGGTTAAATTTATTCCTCTAGGTACTTAATTTTTTGTTGTTGTTGCACTAGTGAAGGGCACTGTTTCCTTAATGTCACTTTCAGACACTTTATTGTTGGTGTATAAAAATGCCACTGATTTCCAAATATTAATTTTATTTATATCCTGCCACCTTGTCGAAATCATTTCTCAGGTGTAGTTTTTTGACTGAGACTTTAGGGTTTTCTATGTACAGTAACATGTCATCAGCTAATAGTGATAGTTTTACATATTCTTTTCCAATTTAGAAGCCTTTTAATTCTTCTTCTGTTGGACTGCTATGGCTAGGACTTACAGAACTATGCTGAATAAGAGCAGTGAAAGGGGTGGCACCCCTGCCTTGTTCCTGATCTCAATGGATTTGCTTTTAATTTTTTGTCCATTGAGTATGATGTTGGCTGTCGGTGTGTGATAAATGGCCTTTATCATGTTGAGGTATGTCCCCTGTATTGTCACTTTGCTGAGAGTTTTGATCACAAATGGGTGCTGGGTTTTATCAAATGCTTTTTTGGAATGTACATAATCATGTGATTTTTATTCTTCCTTTTGTTTATGTGATGAATTCATATTATTGATTTGCAAATATTACATCAGCCAGGCCTCCCAGAAAAAATTCCACTTGTTCATGATGTATGAGTTTTTTAAGGTATTGCTGGACCCGGTGGCTAATACTATGTTAAAAATCTTGCCATCTATGTTCATCAGGAATATTGGTCTATAGTTTTCATTCTTTGTAGTATCTTTACCTGATTTTGGAATGAGGATTATGCTTACCTCATAAAAGGAGCTTGAAAGTCTTCCCTTCTCTTGAATTTTTTAAAATAGCTTGAGAAGGACAGGTTGTGATTCTTCTTTGAATATTTGGTAAAATTCACCTGTGAAGCCATCTAATCCAGGACTTTTGTTTGTTGGGAGCTTTTTGATAACTTTTAATTTCATTTGTTGTAATTGGTCTCTTTAGTTTTTCTGATTCTTCCTGATTGAGTCTTGGAAGATTGTATGTTCCCAGAAATTTATCCATTTCACCTATGTTGTTCAATTTTTTGGCATACAGATCTTCATAGTATTTTTTTACAATCCTTTGTATTTCTGTGATGTCAATTGTTATTTCTCCTTTTTCATTTCTAAATTTATTTGAGTCCTCTGTCTTTTTTTCTTGGAGTCTAGTTAAAAGTTTGTTGATCTTGTTTACCTTTTCAAAGAACCAGCTCTAGGTTTCATTGATCTTTTGTATTGTTTTTTTAGCCTCTACATCATTTATTTCCACTATGATCTTTATTAATTCCTTCCTTCTACTTACTCTGGGCTTTATTTAGTTGTTCTTTTGCAAAATATTTTGATTTCTTCCATGACCTCATTATTAACCCACTGTTATTTAATAACATACTATTTAGCCTCCAAGTGTTTGAATGTTTTTCAGTTTTTCTATTGTAGTTGATTTCTAGTTTCATGCCACTGTAATCAGAGAAGATATTTGATATGATTTCAGTCTTCTTAAATTTATTGAGACTTGTATTGTGTTCTAACATGTGGTCTATCCTAAAGAATGTACAATGAGCACTTGAAAAGAATGTGTATTCTGCTGCTTTGGAGTGAAAGGTTCTGAAAATATCTATTGAATTCAGTCGATCTAGTGGGTCATTTAAGGCTCCTGTTTCTTTGTTAATTTTGTCTGGAGGATCTATCCATTGATGTTAGTGGGGTATTAAAATCCCCTATTATTACAGTATTGCTGTTGATCTCGCCTTTATGTCCATCAAAATCTGCTTTATATATTTAGGTGCTCCTATATTAGGTGCATATATATTTACAATGGTTATATCCTCCTGTTGGACAGCCCCCTTTATCATTATGTAGTGACCTTCTTTATTCCTTACTATAGCCTTTGTTTTAAAGTATATTTTCTGAGATATAAGTACTGCTACTCCAGGTTTTTTCCATTTCCATGAAATACTTTTTTCCATCCCTTCACTTTCAGTCTATGTGTATTTTTTGTTCTAAGGTGGGTAGTGGGTCTCTTGTAGACAGCATACATATGGGTCCTGTTTTCTTATCCATGCAGCTACCCTATGACCCTATGTCTTTCGATTGGAGCATTTAATGCATTTACATTTAAGGTGATTACTAACATGTACTTATTTATTGCCATTTTATTCTTTATATCTACTATCTTCTTTTTCTAGATTTTTTTTCCCTTTACTCTTTTTACAGCAGGCCCCATAACATTGCTTGCTGTACAAGTTTGGTTGTAATGAATTCCTTGAGTTGTTATTGTGTTTGTTTTTTTGTCTGGGTATGCTTTTTATTTCTCCTTCAATTTTAAATTATAGCCTTGCTCGATAGAGAAGTCTTGGTTGTAGGCTCTTGTTTTTCATCACTTTGAGTATTTCTTGAAATTCCCTTTTGGCCTCCAGTGTTTCTGTTAAGAAATCGGATGTCATCCTTATGGGGGTTCCTCTGTAGGTAATTAACTACTTTTCTCTTGCAGTTTTTAGTATTTTTTCTTTGTCTCTTAATTTTGACACTTTATGATGTGTCTGGTGTAGGCTTGGGTCCTCTTAAATAGGACTCTGTGCTTCTTGAATTGTGTCGTTTTTTCTTTCATCAATTAAGGAAAGTTTTCAGCTATGATTTCTTCAAACATGTTCTCTATCCTTTGTTTGTTCTCCTCTTCTTCAGGAACCCCTATGATGAGGATGTTGTTTCTCTTCATGTTATCACAGAACTCTCAGATTTTCCACTGTCTTTTTAAGCCTCTTTTCTTTTTGCTGCTGTTTCCAGGTTTAGTTTATCTTGTTCTCTAAATAGCTGATTCAATCCTCTGCCTCATCCAACCTGCTGTTGATTCCTCTAGTACAGTTTTCATTTCTGATATTGTATTTGACATTTCTAACTGGTTCTTTCTCATTTTCAACGTCCTTTTTGGTGCCTGCTATATCTTTACTTAGGTTGCTCATTATGTCCATCCATTGTTGTTCTAAGATCCTTGAGCATCCTAAAAATCATTATTTTAAAATCTGCATTGGGCAGTTTGGTTACTTCCATTTCGTTAAGTTCTTTTTCTGGGGATTTCTTCTGTTGATCAATTTGCAGCCCATTTCTGTCTTCTCATTTTGTCTTTGCATTAGGTAGTGCTGTCTAACTGAACATTTTTGTGGTGTCTTTATGAATAAGGTGAGCTTGGTGGTGCTGATATCCAGGCCACCTGTTTTCCTTGTTCTGGAATGCTTCTTGAAGGTACTATTTTCCCTCTTGTTGTATGTGAGTATTACATGCAGTTGGTCCCCTCGTGGGTATGGTTATTCTTACAGGTTGGCTGGCTGGCTCTAAGGGTCAACCTTGATCATGTGTATTACACACTGTGCAATGTCTGCCTTCTTGGGTGTATTTATTCTCCAGTGTTTGATGCCTGTTAGACTCCATCTTTAAGCGTGCTGCTTCAGTAGGTAGCAGAGTCTAGGGTTGGTGCTGTCAGCTACCCACTACCAGCTGTTTTCGGTCTAGATCTTCCTGGGTTGGCGTCAGCTGTTGTTTGTAACCTACTGTGAGCTACCAGTCTGAAACTGCTGTACTTTTTTGCTGTTTGTGATTGCATTTTCTGTGTCTGAGTATTGTGGGAGGGGCCACCCTGTATATGAGGATCAGGTCTCCTGCTTAGAAATGACAGTAGCTCTGTAAAAGCCCCAAGCTCTTTAAGATTTGTCTCCACTTTTCAGCTGTCCCTCCTCCTCTTGCTGCTGCCTGGTCTTCCCAGAGTCTTCTGTAGTAAGATTATAGTGTGGGCTCAGATTGGCCTCACCCAACCAACCCCTCTATAGGTTGCACACTTGGTGGGTTAGAGAAGCTGAGATTGTGAATACAAAGTTAGTGGGACCCCCTTACTCAGGGGTCTCCTGGTCAGGAGCTTAAAATGGGAAATGTGGCCCGTTCCAGAGCTTAATCCCTCAACCACTGCTGGATACTCAAATTTTATTTCTCCCAACAAGGTGAGCAGCAGGTTCAGACTGAGTGTGGCCGACAGTCCACCCTACAGAAGTTCTTTCAACTGGTGAGGCCCTAGTCTCAGGGAGCAAGACTGAGAGAGTCCTCTCCTGGGGCTATGACCACTACCCCAAAGGTGGCTAAGACCCTCAACCAGATCCAAGAAAAGATTCACAGGGACCCACACATTAAATGTCCATGCTCCAAGCCTCTCTCCCTTCCCCCTGTGGAATCTAACCCTGCAGGACTGAATATTCAGTGTCCTGGCCAGCTGACTGTGAAGCTCCACCCTATCGAATATATATGAGTCACTGTGCCAGTGCTAATAGACCTGGTGTAAAGAGCCTTTCCTCAGGATACCACTCCCACAAGATCTGTTAGATCCTGAACCGATGCTTTCCGCTGCTGGCTCCTGGAGGTGCCAGTCCTGGGCCTCCCTGGCAGGAACCCAGCAAAGACCAATGGGAGACACTGCCCGTGACTGGCCTTCTGCCCGTGACTGGCCTTCTGCATCCTTCTTGGAGCTACAGGCAATTCAGAGTTGTTGCTGCCTCTGCTGGGCCCAGGTGTACATGGAAATACCAAGCTGCACTCCTTGGCTGGCTTTTATCCACACTGGGCTTGGGAGACAGTCCACTTAAAAGGCCAAGTTTCCCTGAGTCCCATCTCCTGCAGTCTCTGTCTGCTGGCTGCTTGTTGGGCTCAGCCACTGAAAAAAGCCCTCTGCTAGAGTCTGGAGCCTGAAGCAATTCAGGTATTAGGAAGGGTGGTGGGTGTGCCTCCACCCCTCGACCCCAGGTGTCAGTCTGCCCAGACTTTTTTCACTAACCTCAGTAGGGTTTAGCCCCAGGAGTCCAGTGCATCTGCCCGCTCACCGCACAGTTTCAAATTAGTCTCCCCGTGAGATGAAAGCACTAGTCCTAGACCAGGGAACATGTGGGGGAACGCTCTGGTCTCAACACCAGAAAACTGAGCCAGCCACTGATGCTCCCCCTGCTTTCTGGCCTCTCAGAAGGACTCATCACCATGACTGGGGTAGGAGAGACTCCCAAGGGCAGAGCAGTTGCTTTTCCCCAGGCTGATGCCGCACAAAGGGGATGCTCTGCCCAAGAAAAATGGCGACTACAGTATTAGAGAATGATTCATCACAGGGGTTCTGTTGGTCGTCCCCCACGGTGTCTCTTTCTGGGCCTCCAACTTTACATTTTCCTCATGCAACTCCAGTCATCTCAGCTCTCCCTCCACTAGAGCCCCGGGTAAGTGGCTGTGAACAAGATTTTCTGGGTGGGCCCTTTAAGATGTATCCTGAGTCTCAGAAAGCTCAGTCTCTTTCTAGCAGACAGAAACCTGGCTTTTTTCACTGCCAAATGCTATGTGGTCACCTCTTCTAGGCTCTGAGGCTCTAGGGTGGGGCTCCAGGCCTGGGGCTAAGCACCCACCCTTCTTAGGGTAACCCTCTCACAGTGAAAGTCCCTTCCTCAGCCACTGCTCACACCTGGGAGCCAGGCAGCCCTTTCTGCGTCTCTGCCCTTCCTACCAGTCTGGATGTGGCTTCTTCTGTGATTCTTGGTTATAGAGTCCTCTTCCTTTAGTCCAAAGTTGGTTTTTCAAGATGATTGTTCTTAAGTTAAGGTGTAATCCAATTTGGTCCTGGGAGATGGCAGTTGGAACTTCTGCCTACTCTGTCATCATCTTGGTCTCCTCTACACTGCATTTTTAAAATTTCCAACTGAGAAAATTACTTTCCAATTGATACACTCTTTCTTTAAACTCAAACCTATCTAAAAATTATTCTACCTTTTGATACATAAATATCACTGATATGGCTACAACTTGTCTACCTTACACATGAGAACCATTCATATCTAAGTTCAAGATAAGAGGACAACTCATTTCTTCTATCACGTTCTGATGTTATCAAACTCTTTTTTTTTTAACCGGGACAGAAAGAGAATCAGAGAGAGAGAGCGATAGGGACAAACAGACAGGAACAGAGAGAGGTGAAAAGCATCAATCATTAGTTTTTCATTGCGACACCTTAGTTCATTGATTGCTCTCTCACATGTGCCTTGACCAAGGGCCTTCAGAAGACCGAGCAACCCCTTGCTGGAGCCAGCGACTTTGGCTCTAAGCTGGCAAGCTTTTGCTCAAGCCAGATGGGCCCGCGCTCAAGCTGGCGAGCTCAGGGTCTCGAATCTGGATCTTCTGCATCCCAGTCCAACGCTCTATCCACTGCGCCACCGCCCGGTCAGGCATGATGTTATCAAACTCTTAAAGTGTTACCCACCCCCTGCCACCTAAAACTAACGTGATAAGTAGTATGGTGGAGGTCAGTGCCACTGTTACGGGAGCACTCCAAGAAAGGAGTTACTTTAAATCTACATGGGAGAGCTGGGAATGACTGGTTCACAGACATGACAACGGAACTAGGCTTACAAGGTTAAAGAAGTATCCCTCTGTGAGACAGAAAAGGAAAATAAATTTAGACATATATAATACTTATACGTACAAAGAGAGCAAATGGCATAATCCATGAGCAGTTTCACATGGCTACTTTGGTTGGGTTCCATGCAATGGACTTTTCTGCAGGTACTTAGAATTCTAGTAAGTCCAGTCACCTTGGTTAAAAACTTAAGTGGAGGGGTAAAAGTAATTGGAATCAAAGAATTAAGTTAGAAATCAACTAAAATATGTAGCCTAAACTAAACCAACTTCAAAAACCAAAGCAAAAAGAATTAAGATTTTTTAGAGAGAAAAAAAAGAAATTACACGAGATTAGTGATTATCTCTACAAGAAAAGTCTCAGACAGAAAGATAAAACTTAGGTGATTATGTGAATATATGATGGAAATAATGGGTATAATTATTCCTTAGAGAAACTAAGCAATAAGGAGAAAATCTAATGGTTACTACATACAACTATTTTTTATAAGGGGGAAACATGCATGTTTAAGGCAAACTGACAGAACCAATATTAAAGAGGTGCTGAATAGTCTAGAAAACAGTTAACTGTGGGAATTTAATCACTTAATCAAAATAAATGAAACCAAAGGTTTAAGCTGAAAATAAACTTTATAAAACCCTGTCATACTGAACTGAAATACAAATAGGCATACAAATGTCTGAAGTTTTAAAACTGAGTGATCAAAGTTTGAGAGACCTTGAAGATTAACCACACCAAGTCAGGATGTTAGTAATGTGACTGAGGGGAGGCCTAGAAATTTGAAAAGATAGATCTGATGAACTTTTACAAGTGGATGACTGACAGACCCAATCTGGGTTTCTAAAAATGATCGAGGACTGTCTAGATTTAATCCAGGAGAAAAATTCTCCCATATAATGTCTAAAGAGCATAAAGCAATCATGAACAAAGCAAAGAGAATTCCTGACCACAGACCACCTCTAGAATCCCATGGTTGATTGTATGGGCTATCCTGACCTTTATCTGGTTTTATAACATAACTCCAACTCTTACAGACACTGTAAACAGGCCTGAAAACAAGAAAAGGAGGCCTTTGCTAAATAAAAGATTTTGATGGAAAGCAGCTAAAGAATATGTTTAAGGTCCCTATATAGGCATTAATTTAATCGTATGAAGTCACAGATATTTACTGTTTTGACCTACAAAATAGCAATTTCATACAGTTCAAATCCATACTATATATATTATATATAAGAAGGTAAATGAGCAAAAGGAAAACATAAAAACATAATTATCAACAACTATGGTTTTGAACTGAAGTACATAGGTTTTCAAATTTAATTGTTTAAAGAATTAGTTTGGTTTGCCAGCATCATAATACAAAAATACATTTTTAATTTCTTTCAAGTAAAAACACAAGCAGACATTTTGCTACTCTCCAAACTATGAACAAGAAATTTAATGTACTTTAAGGTAAAAAAATTAGACCTACAATATAGTAGAACACATGAATTTGACATAACTATATTCAAAAACAGCAGCTCTAGGCTTTCATCTCGAGATAATGTTAGAAAGCCATTTTTCAGAGTTTGGTTAAACTGAGAAATAAACTTAAGACAACTCCCTCAATATAAACTGATAAGACATAGTGGAAGAACAACAACAAATAGAGGGCAAGGATACTTTTTCAGTGGAAAAAAGGCATTCTAAATAAATAAAATCATGAAGCACTTTAACATAGTGTTAAAATCACTAGTTGTTTATTTTAAAAAATAATTTTCCAGCATAGTAGGTTGAATGAATTATACAATATCTCATTTAAAGCAATACCGTGCAGTTACTAAAATGTTGATGAATAAAATACTTTTTAAAGATCTTAACAAGCAACTTCATCCTAGCCAAGATATTAATAAATATTTCACTATAGTACTAATAGTAACAAAAGGTTCAATGGAAGACATCCCTACATTCTGTCATTCTTCCTTAATTGTATTTTCCGACATAGAAAATCTCCCTACAGATCTATATGCAAAGAAGCTCTTAATCAAAACGAAGAAATCTATAATTGACATTTACAAATCATCTTGTTCAGATCAATTCCATCCTATTCCTCAATCTTCACTTCCTCTATAAAACCTTCCTTGCTAAAAAACATATTCATAACTCCAAAATAGTCTTTCTCATATTCACGGTGACCACTAATTTAAGGGTCTCATCCCACTAAAACTGCATTCATCTAATTTCTCCAGCCCCATTCCCATTACCAGGAAAGTGCTTAATCACGGTAGGTTTTCAATACAAGTTGAATATTTACCTTTTAGATGAAATTAAAGGATAAAACATAAATATGCCCACTGTTCACTACATTCAGGTTCACTCTGTGTGGCAAGCAATAAACTTTAACATGAAAAAGAAAATTATTCACTTCAAAATGAAAAGACATTATACATATCTCAGAAAAAGAGATATATCTATTTTGACAAGATAATCCTCTCAATTTAAAGTAATAGGTATATGTGTTAAAATACTTTCTATTAAACAAACTGAAATTTACAATTTTGTTAAACTCGGTAATAAAGCTTTATTAGGCAAATTTGAAATAAAAAGTTTAGCTTAACTCTATATAAACTTTAAACCTTATCCAAAAGCTAAGAAATTTTATGTGCACCCCTAAGGTTAACCACTATTGCTCACAAAAATCTGGCTGTTTTATCACTTCACATTCAATTTGAAATATCCCCTAATCTTTGTGAGCAGTATATTAGAAATTTGCATTTATTATGATTATTTTTATGTGTTGAATAATCAAACACACTACGGTCACAGTGGTTCTGCCACTATACAGCAATTAGACAAGCACTCTCTGGAGCTCATTCTTTATAAAATGACAAGTAGGCAAATGATCACCAAATCTTAAAATCTTATTGTTTATGACTGTAACATTTTAATTAAATACACTATAGACTGTTTGCCATCATATGTTTACATTTTGTAACTCACCATCAAAGCCTGTACTAGGTAGTTAATTGCTAATAGGGGTGAATAATCATCCCTTCCTTAAGGGTTAAATGAGCTAACATTTATAGGAGACCTGAATGGAAATCAGAGCTCCAAGTTAATGTAAAGTACACCTTGCCCACTGCCCAGTAGTCTCAACTCAATTAGTAGTTTGTGGAAATTTCCTCAGGGCATTTGTGAGTGGCAATAGTTTTATAGTTTTTTTTGTTTTAATTTATTTCAGATACTCAGCTATTTCTCTCTTATTAAATGGTTCATTTTCTTTCTGATCTGAAAAATTTTTAGCAGCCATCAAGGAAAAAACTATAATGAATGACCATAAATACTTCTGATATGAATGACTGAGAAGCTCTGTTTAAAAATCAAGAATAAGAATGTTAACTAAAATCAAATTAGAAAAGTTTTAGTCTTAAAGATAGAGTTCTCAGGTAAAAGTATGACTTATGTTACAATGAATGTTACCAAAGATTTCTCATCTGTCCCTCTTGATTAGAAAACTTATTTTGTTGACAATTAATTCTAATTCCAGTTACCCAGATTCTCTTCTAATTTCTTCTTTGGTTTTCAGATTGGATTAGGAAAAGATTGATTATATTTAATATAAAACATCTGATCTACTAAAAGAACTAAGCTGTCTAGTGATAAATGATATAGTGAGGCTTCACTGGCTTAAGGTTAATTAATCTCATATGGCAAAGGAGGAGGGAGGTTGCAAGCACAAATTTAAACATAAGTTATATTCTACTAATAAACTTAACCAGTAATAAAAACAAAACTTCTGAGGAAAAACCATCATGATTCTCTTTTGAGCAACACTGTATTAAAAAAAAATAATAATTCTATCATGAAACACATTTAAATACATATGCTCATAAACTATAAAAAAAATGTAACCATTTTCTTTTTTCTTTCTTTTTCTTATTTTAAGGTTAGAGGATGGAAGATAGCGAGACAGACTCCCGCATATGCCCCAACCAGGATCCACCCAGCAACTTCATCTGAGGCTGATGCTTAAGTACCGAGCTATTTTTAGTGCCTGCGGCTGTCGAGGTCAGACCAAGCAAGCTATCCTTAGTGCCCAGGCCAATACTCGAACTAATCAAGCCACTAGCTGTGGGAGGGAAAGTGGGAGAGAAGGGGAACGGGTAGGGAAGCGAAGGAGGTGGTCACTTCTCCTGTGTGCCCTGAGAAGGAATCAAACCCAGAATGTACATACACTGGGCTGACATTCTACCCACTGAGCCACCAGCCAGGGCCACCAATTTCTAATCATTTATACTCACCATAAAAATGGCCAAATGAAGTAAATGAGGTTTTGGTGTAGCAAAACCCTCCAGTATGACTTATTTTGGTTAAAGAAAGCAGGAAACTATGTATGACATTGCTTTTTCTATGTGAATCATTGCATTCGAGCAAACAGTGACAATCAACAGGTTAAAGATAACAAAAATCAGCTAAACACTGTGTAAAGGGCAGGCATGGATAATGATATAAAAAAATAATCAATTCAGATTAACATTTCAAAAGGTGTCTACTACTTATCACAGAGATAAAGTTATTAAATATTTAAAAAAGAAAAACAGTCATAGCTTTTGTGACATTAACTCATGGCCGTCTATATAATCAAATATTTAGAAAATGGAATAGAACAGCTTCTCATTAAATCATTTCTGCTGGTGGAGAAAAGTTTCCCTTTCTTTTTTCAATGCCCCTTAGTATTTCCATCTTATCTCTTCTTCACAATCCAAATTTCTCCACTTTCAAGAACTTATTGTGAGCACCCATCATTATCATCTATAGCATCTAGTTTTTTTAGAATGGAGCTTCATAATAAATAGAATAAGGTGAAAGGAATTTGAAGAAATTCTTATTGTGACTTGCAGTAGCAGTGGCAGTTTCTGGCATCTAAGTTAGAAAGGCTAATAAATAGTGCTATATATATGACAGTAATTATTTCTCTAACACTATCAGAGATGTTAGGAATTAATTGGATTGAGAAGGATTGTCTAGAAATATAATCAGTAGCTATAATATTACTTCTACAAGAAAATATTTTTTAAATTCAATCTTTCACAAGCTGAAACTTATCAAAGATAAACAATAAGACTGGCAAACAGTACCGAGTCCAAACAGCCTAGGTTAAAGTCAAATTTCACTAGCTGTATGACTTTGATTGAGTTATTCTAATCTTGCTATGCCTCCTTTTCTACATCTGTAAAATATGACCCAGAAATTCCAATTGTAGGTATTTATCTGAAGAACTCCAAAACATTATTTACAATAGCCAAGATATGGAATCAACCTAAATGTACATCAAAGGATGACTGGACAAAGAAGATGCGGTACATATATATAATGAAATATTACTCAGCCATAAAATAATGAAATATTGCCATTTGTGACAACATGGACAGACTTAAAGGGTATTATGCTAAGTGAAATAAGTCAGGCAAAGAAAGACAAATACCGTATAGTTTCACTTATATGTAGAACCTAAAAAAAGGAACTAAACGAACAAACAAAACAAATTCACAGATATACAGACACATTTAGTTGATTGCCAGATGATGGGAGGAGGTTTAGAATAATGAATGAAAAAGGGGAAGGAATTAAGATGTACAAATTGGCAGTTACAGAGATATAAAATATAGCCTAGGGAATATAGTCAATAATATTGTAATAATTATGCATGGTGTCATATGGGCATTAGACTAACTGGGGTGATCACTTTGTGAGTTATATAAATGACTAATCACTATGTTGCACACCTGAAACTAATATCGTATGTCAACTGTAATAGAAAAACACACATTAAAATAAATTTTTAAAAAAAATTAAAAATCCCCAAGATTTAACTACTTCATAAATATTTAAATGAGTAATATAAGGAGTAGATGTAAACATAAACGTAAATGTAAATGTAGCTGTTATTAAGGAAAAGTGAAATTCAAATTCTTATCCATCCAACATACATTTACTAAAAGGCCTAGTCCAAAAAGTTCTTTATGAAACTCTTTCTCAATTTAATACAAACTGTATAGTCCCTCCTTTGTCTCCTCAATGTACATGTAACTAAATGTACATTAATTATATTCACAAATTTACATATTCAGAATTACAGAACCTTGAATCAAACTACAGAGGTCATCCACTTCTAGTTCAAGCAGACTGTTTATTCAAGCTACATATTTATTATACTATCTAGTTCAAGCCATATATAAATTGTACTTTTCCCAAAGTCACTTATAATAAATGCTTGCATGAGCACATTGGTTTTCACATCTAAAGATATAAATAATAATAAAATATTATAATCAGACATTAAGATCTTGAGTCTCAATATCAAAGTATCAAAAGTTGAAATTGTTTTGGGTTTGTCTATATCTTTTCTTTATGTCCAAAACATGGAAGATATTTAATCTATTTTAACAATAGAATTACTAAGTGTGTTTTATGTAAGAAAATTATATGACTGTAACATCAGGATATTTTGAGTGGTACAGTCTTTCAAGAAATGTAGTAACTTAAAAAACAAAATATGCCTGACCTGTGGTGGCGCAGTGGATAAAGCGTCGACCTGGGAACACTGAGGTCGCCAGTTCAAAACCCTGCACTGGTCTGGTCAAGGCACATATGGGAGTTGATGCTTCCAGCTCCTCCCCCCTTTCTCTCTCTCTCTCTCTCTCTCTCTCTCTCTCACTCTGTCTCCTTTCTAAAATGAATAAATAAAAAAAAGAAATTAAAGAAAACAAAAAACAAAATATGTAGTACAAAAGTGCAAATTATGAAATAAAATATAGTATCACCTACTATTTTAGGTTATTTTTAAAAATATATATTTCTATTATTTTCCTGTTTACTGTTTAGAAAAATGATAATATATAACTATAGCAAAAGATTTACTACAATAAATTATTAGAGTACAGTTCATAAATATGTACTCATAGGTAACAGGCATATACACAGAACATTATACATATATATATATATATATATATTCCAATGTCACCTCCTTGAGGCTTTTCCAAATGCCCTATTTAAATAACCATCTCAATCATTTTCTATACCTTACTGTGCTTTACCTCTTTGTTTCATTTAGCATGACTAACACATATGTCTCATGTGATTATCATCAGACTGTCCCAATAAAACATAAACCCAATAAAAGGATTGCCTTTGTTTTATAAACAGTTATACCCTGTTGTCAAAAACAGTATCTGACATATAGACTGCACTTAAAAAGGAATAATCATTTCAATCCAAATCAAAACAATGTTTATTATAGGACTGACAATTTACAGACAAATTTATTTCTTCAAAGTTCCTTGGAGCAAGTGGTGTACATTCTTAATTTTGTAACATGGGCAAAACCATAGCACAACAGTAAAAATATAACAAATTCTCTCTCTCGCTATCTTTCATTTATTCATTTATTTATTTATTTATTGTGAGAGAGAGACACACACACAGAAGGGAGAGAGGGTGAGAAGCATCAACTTGTTGTTTCCACTTTAGTTGTACAGTGACTTTCTGAAAGGAGGAGGAGGAGAGTGAGAAGAATCAATCTGTATGTGGATGATTCCCCCGCTCAAGCTAGCAACACCATGCTGACCAGCCACACTCAGAGCTAGCAACCTCTGGGTTTCGAACGAGTGACCTCAGCATTCCAGGTAACACTTTATCCACTGCATCACCACAATTCAGGCAATAAATTCTTTCTTAGAAATGAACATTTTATAATATCCTCTGATTTTTCTAAAATCAACTAAATTTGCTTTAAGCTTTTATCCCAGAGCAAATAAAAGAACCAAGTTATTTAAAAAGTGGACCAAAACCCAAAGTATCAACTGGTCTTACGATTTAACCTAAATCAACCCAAAAACTAACCAAGAGATTATTTTCTACTCTTACTTGATTAAGTCTCTTTTGGAAAGAAGTATTAAATGAGGGAAGTCAGAGGAGAAGTAAAGATCTGAGAAGAAACCCAAGTAACAGCCCCAATGTGATGAACTGATGAGGCCTGACCAGAATCCATTGTTCAAGCTCCGCATGTCCATTCACCAAGATAGAGAGCACTTTCTGGGCCACAAAACACCTTACCAAATTTCAAAGAACAGAAATCACACAATGCCTGCTCTCAGATACAACAGAACTAAAATATAAGTCAAGAACAGAAAGATAACTGGAAAATCCCAAAATATGTGAAGATTAAGCCTTTCTAAGTATCACATTGTTCAAAGAGGAAATCTCAAGAAAAATTAAAGATGAAAGTAAAAACACAACTTATCAAAATTTATGCAATTCAGCAAAAGTGTTGCTTAGAGGAAAACGTATAATATTGAATGCATTAGAAACTATTTACAATCAGTCACCTAAGGTATCACATTAGGGAACGAGAAAAAGAGCAAATTAAATCAGAAGTAGCAGGAAAAAGAAATAATAAGGATTAGAAAAAAAATCAATAAAATTGAAAACAGGAAATCATTATAGAAAAATTAAGGAAACCAAAAGCTGGTTCTTTGAAACTATCAAATAAAATTACTAAGCCTCTGTCCAGAATAGCTCAGATAAAACAGAAAGACACAGCCTGACCTGTGGTGGTGCAGTGGATAAAGCGTCGACCTGGGAAAACTGAGGTCACCAGTTCAAAACCCTGCACTGGTCTGGTCAAGGCACATATGGGAGTTGATGCTTCCAACTCCTCCCCCCTTTCTCTCTCTCTCTCTTTCTCTCTCTCTCTCGCACTCTGTGTCTCCTCTCTAAAATGAATAATAAAAAAAAACAGAAAGACACAAATTATTAATATCAGAAATGAAAGAGGGCACATCACAGATCCTATGGATATTAAAAGGCTCATAAAGGAACACTACGAACAACTCTATGCCCACAAATTTAATAACCTAGGTAAAATGGACCAATTCCTTGGAAGACACAATTTGCCAATACTGACACAAGAAACGGACAATCTGAATAGGTCTTTATCTACTAAAGAAATTGAATCAATAATTAATAACCTTATAAACAGAATGCACTAGGCCCAAATGGGTTCACTGGTGAATTCTACTAAACATTTAAGGAAGAAATTATACCAATTCTCTATAGTCTCTTTCAGAAAATAGAGGCAGAGGAATAACTTCCTAACCAATTCTATGAGTCCAGCATTATTACCCTAATACCAAAACCAGGCAAAGACATAACTCCCGCCAAAAAAAAAACAAAAACACAACTATAAACCAACATCTCTCATGAATATAAAATGCAAAAAATCCTAAGCAAAATATTAGAAAATCAAATCAAACAACATATATAAACAATTATACATCCTAACTGAGATTTATTCCAGGTATTCAAAGCTAGTTCAACATCCAAAAATCAATTAAAGTAATCCACTACATCAACAAACTGAACATGTCTGATTATCAGTAAGCACAAAACCTCCAATATCTTCATCAAAAAAAAATGTCTAAATTATAGTTCTCTCAAAGTGTGGTAAGAGGGCCGCTAGTTTCAGACTTAACTATAAAATTCATTAAAAATAAGATTCTGAAACTCCACCCACCAATAATGGGGCCTAGATAAGCATTTTTAATCAAACACCATAAGTGAATCCTAAGGAAACTCAAATTTGAGAACTAGCGTCTAACCCACTTTTCAAAATTCAGCTTAAGGAACCTACTACCTTGTCTACCGCTCCAGTTAGAATTAATTTCTTTCCTCTGCACTCTTTGAGCATATTACATACATGCATTTCCTTTATAACACTTACTCCAGCCTGACCCAGTGGTGGCGCAGTGGAGTCAAACTGGGACATGAAGGACACAGGTTCGAAACCCCAAGGTCGCTGGCTTGAGCATGGGCTCACCAGCTTGAGCATGGGCTCACCAGCTTGAGCGTGGGATCATAGACAAGACTCCATGGTCTGACTTAAACCCAAAGGTCACTGGCTTGAGCCCAAGGTCACTGGATTGAGCAAGGGGTTACTCACTCTGCTATAGCCTCCCAGTCAAGGCACATATGAGAAAGCAATCAATGAACAATTAAGAAGCTGCAACAAAGAATTGATGTTTCTCATCTCTTTCTCTTTCTGTCTGTCCCTAGCTGTCCCCCTCTCTGACTTTCTCTGTCTCTGTCAAAAACAACAACAATGAATCATTTCAATCTCTTCCCAATGCCCCTCCTAACCTCCCAAAAGGAATATTTTCTCATAAACTTTAATACAGAGATTTACAACCTCTTTTTCCCAACAGGCTATCTATATAGTTCAATCTCAACACTAAAAATTACCACAGGATGCTAATGGTGAAAAGATCTATGTGATTAAAGTTTGTCTCTAAGTTTCAAAAAGAAAAATAATAAAACATATAGATTTATTCTTTCAGTAAACTGTCTACAGACTATACATTTTCTCAACATTAAAGCAACAAGATAAAGAGTGAATATACAATATTTTTAGTCTGGATCATAAGCCTGTTGTCATTTGCTCACAAAAAGAGAATCTTATATGGATAGGCATTTATTGCATTTTGGTCTACATAATGTATCAGAGAATAAGAGAACAGAGTGAGTTTATATTTATTAAAATAAAAATCAAATTAAGGTATCCCAAGGATTTGTTTTTCATTTTGGAGTAGTACTTAAGACATCAGTGAAAAACTTGGCCAAACATAAGTTGTATAAAAAAACAGTAAGAAGAATGATAAAAGAAATCAAACTTGATAAATCAACACGGGGAAAAAAAAGTGGAAATCGGACTAAATCTTATTTTTTTAAAAATATGTACCTATTCTGAAAACAGTCCACAGTGAAGTCACAGAATCATAAATATGAGTAAGGTGCTTTATTCCCATCAAGTCCCACCTCTCTTACCTAAGAGGAAAATGTAACTCCTATATTAAGTTGGATGATTTTGCCAAATTCATATAACTAATAAACTGGCAGAATCTGGGTCTTTTGAATTCAAGTACCACACTGTTTTCATTATATCATTAGTCCAACCAGTGTAAAAGTTTTCAATCCAACTAAACTGAACTCTAAATAAATTCAATCCTTGTTAACTCCATGGTTGTTAAAGTCAACCCTTTCTTTCAAAGGATTACAAGCATGGACCAACCACACTTAGACATACAGACTATCAATTTCATAGCTGGAAAAACTAAAAGGGAAATAGGTAAATTAACTTAGAAATATAAGTAATACCAGAAAAAAGAAAGTTAACCACCTGGCCCCTGGTGACATTCTCTTAAGTCAGGGGTCCCCACTATGGCCTCCTGAGGCCATTTATTCGGCCCCCACTGCAATTCCGGAAGGGGCACCTTTCATTGGTGGTCAGTGAGAGGAACACAAGATGCATCCGCACCCATAGTTCCCCTTGAAATACTGGTCAGTTTGTTGATTTAAATTTACTTGTTCTTTATTTTAAATATTGTATTTGTTCCTATTTTGTTTTTTTACTTTAAAATAAGATATGTGCAGTATGCATAGGGATTTGTTCATAGGTTTTTTTATAGTCCAGCCCTCCAACGATCTGAGGGACAGAAACTGGCCTCCCGTGTAAAAAGTTTGGGGACCCCAGTCTTAAGTGATATTTTAAGAAAGAGCATTAGTTTGTTCTCCTTAGCTTAAAACAAAACTACTTTTGTTTTTTTAGAGGGTTTCTACACTTAGTATTACCAGACTATTGGGAATACATTCATGTCCAACTTCTCTGTGATAATAATAAATGCAAGGATTTTAAATACACTATACCTTAAACTTTTAAGACCAAAGAGTCAAAAACAGCTTACATTTAAGAAGTGGAGATCTGAATTTTAATCCAGACTATGCCCACTATTGTTACTTTAGGTAAATCACTGCCTATTTCTAAACCTCAGATTTTTCCTTCTGTAATATTGGTGGTAGTGGTTGGGCAGTTAGAATAATTAACTATCTTTAGTTCCTTCCTGTTTTACTATTGCCTATCTGTGTTCAATTTCATTGATACGAAAGGAAAAAAATAATACCATATTATTCACTGAGGTTAATACACACACACAGTTCCCAAAAGAATCAGAGGTTATTAGTAACAGCATAGTGGAGTGCACTAAGAACCACATTATTTGAAAGTTCTTTCGTTTCACATTCAGTTAAGTCTCTACAAGTCATTCAAAAGTCAGTCATCATATACAGCAGCTGAACAATGTCAATATTGGTCCTGAAAAGCATGGCAAACTGAGGCTAAATTCCAAGAAAGAACCCCCTCCATATAAGGATTTGAAATCTTTATATAGTCAAGAAACTGACAATGCTGAATTTTATTAGATACCTGTGATCTTGGAAAACAGCAAAGGTTAAGAAATTCCCCCATCTTTACCCCACCCTTTTGTTTTGGAAAAGGCTTTCTGCAAAGAACCACTGGTCCCCATAAGACATGGAATAAAGCTCTTGTTTACCTATGACAAGGCCAGACACAAACCTGCAAACTCACATTCTTTGCTTTATAAATGACTAGCTGAACTGCCTGTGCCTGTAGATCAATTGGAATAAAATGTTTGTTACCCACATTCTGGTTAAGATTCTCTTCCCCCTGGTCCCTGAACGCTGGCCTAACCTCAGTCTGAAACAGCATACAGCTCCTTAACAGTTCCTTTACAGAATAGGCTGAACTGAGGGTAACATAATCTCTGATCTATCAGACCATAATACCCTTTCATCTCACTTCCCCACACTCGGTTCTTTCTAGCCTTGTTAACTTCTCCCTATAAAAGAAAAAACCCCTTTGCCTAACCTTTGAGACTCTTACAGATGTTATGGTCTGGGCATTCTCCCTACTCTAATAGTCCCTTCCCCCACGCCATTGCAATATTCCTTTGGAATCAAGTCTCTCCTTACTAAGTTCGGGTTTTTTATTTGACATGCTTTCCAATTCCAAAAGGGCTTACTTTGAAAGATAAGCTGGCATTGTCGTTTCTAAGTGACAGGTGTTCATCCTCTACAAGAAGAGGATCCGTTGTGTGCGCCTGGAAAAACTAGAAGCATTTTTAAGATCTGAAGTTTTTGGCTATAGACCGGCAGCTAAGAAGGGAAAGGAGATGACCAACCAAGCAAGGTCAATTCTGGAACTATCTGAGAGGACAAACAGGCAAGGTCAACTCTGGGACCACATGCCATATACTGCGTATGGGCCATGAACATTTTGGCTACCTACTCCCCGAACTCTTAGAACTCAGAGTTGGGAAGTACAGGTGTTGCTTCCTCAGGGACCCAGGCGCTCGGCCGCTCCAAAGCAGGCGGTGGGTCCTACGGTTCGGCTCATTCCATTGCTCCCGCCCGCTCCCATCCTCAGTTGGACACTCGGCCGGATCCCTTCACTGGACCGACCTCCGAGAACTTCCTTCCCACTGTTGTTTCTCCAACCTTCACAGAAGAACTCACCATGGCGCCAAACACAGGTACTGGACCAGACGCCCTGGAGCACCGTGACCGTCTCGGACCTCCCGTCGCTAACCGCAGCAGGGAACCTCTAGACAGTGCGAGGGAAAGGGTTTTCCGGCTCTTCCGGAAGTTCTGCCTGTACAAAACAGGAAGTCCCGCCCCTCTGCTGAACTGCAGCGACCCCACGCCACGCAGAGGTGAGGTTACGCAAAACGTCCTCTAGTACCTTTTCCGTAGGTGCTAGGTTAGTCGCGGGGGGCGGTGCTGACCTTGAGAGCGCGGGAGGGAGGCGCAGGCGCAGCACAGGTGGGCGGGTGCCTCCCCATTGTGGCGCCTGAGAAGGTCCTAAGGTAGGTGGGATAGTTTGGGCAGGAGCGCATCTTCACTCTTATTGGTGATGGAGGCCTAGGTTGTTGAATGAAGTAGGAGCTGACTCCAGACCAAGCGGATGTAGTGAGGGCTAAAACCTCAGGCTGTATTCAGGCTGAGACAGCCCAGCAATCGCCTCAGCTCAGCCACACCCTCTATTTTCTGGGGTTTTCTACTGGCCCTTTTGGGAGACGTTACAGATCTTAAAGAGACCTGTGTCATCTTCGCTACCTGCTTTAATGGGTCCTCCAGCTCTCCCCTTCAACAAGACAGTGGAATTTGATTGTGAGAAGTTGCTTCACTATACACGTATACCAGCTGAAGCCAGGAGAATATCGACCAATAGCAGAGAAACCAGGAAGAGATATTCTGCCTATTTAGTCCATTGCAATAGGGACGATTTCCTTTTAGTTTAAATATAAATATATCATCAGGTCGAAGATAGTGAAACTCCCTTATATCTCTTAATTTTGAGTTCCTCCCCCCCACAACCTGTGACAATCAACTCCTCTGCCTTTTTATTTTGCTCTAATAAGACAGTACTGAAGCCAGGCTTGTAATGGATATAGAGTACCTTTATCTCAGAAAAGAAGCTCACAACTTCGGGATCCTTACCTAAGTGGAGACTGTATCTATAGTTTCATCTGTGGGATCTCTTTTTGCCATAGTCTAGTTTTGTCATAAAGCTGGAATTGAGAGAAATTAGAAAGCTTCGAACGTTAAGAAGGTTGGGCAGACAGGTGGCTATGTTACATTTCACCCTCCTTTTCAAATACCTGGAAAGCATGTTATCCAAGCTATAAATAAATATTTGAAAGATCTTGAGAATTGGAGTTCTGAGCCATCCAAAAGAAACATTCACAGGGAAGTTGCATTATCCTAGAAAAGGGTCCAGAGACTGAGTGTATGTGTTGAGTTGGGGTTGTGTTTTGTGGATGGATAAATTGTGTAACAATAAAAATACAGGAATCCTAGACACTAACATTGAAAACTGAGGTGAGGTGGGGCTGGGAAATTGTGAAAACAGATACTCCTGTGGATGAATGCAGAACTTCCCTGAGGGTTCCACCTCTGCTGTACCGGACAAGTTTGTAAATAAACAACCCCCAGGGCATGTGCACAGGTAAGTGGTAGAGAGGGACTGGAGTCTTCTGGTATATCTGGGAAGCAGCTGCTATCCTTGAGGAAGAAAAGGTGTGGAAGGAAAATGGCTATAAGTCTGTCAGTGACAACACATCTTGTGAAGTCTACTCTCATTTCTGACACTGGTTCTTAACAGCTGTCCTAAAGCTGAGGTTCACAAAGTATGTATACTGTGTGACAGTAAGACTGGAATTATTGTCAGGGTGGAATCCATTCCTGCTCGAGTTCAACCATGAAATAAAATCACAGCCATTATTTGTTATTTGCTTATTATATTTAGTAGATCAAGGGCTTTTATGTTTCTTATTTGGTGTATGGCAAATTGATAACACTTTTAATGTTCTTATTTCTGTTATTTATTTAAAGATTAAAATACATACATGTTTTGAGACATCATTTCCCAGTTTTTTTTAATATCCTACAGAATAATGTAATGTTTTGTATAGGTTACATGCCTTGAAGCAGAAAGATTTGCTTATTTCCATTACTTAAAATAGATGAGAGTCTTTGACAAAGATATAAGAAAGGGGAGAATTATAAAAGGGAAAAAAGATGTGGAAGGTGGAGTTTAAAAAGAAATTTGGTAGTTTTTGTCAGGGGAAGTAGAAGTCCAGTCTTTGATAGAAGTCCTGGTTGCTTAATATTACTGTTTTGTAATCAGGACTTCCCAAGTGAGAGCTATTCTCAGATACTAGTGAAGAACAACAAAAAGTTACCTCCTCCTTCAACATGCACACCAACCTGGAACATGTTCAACCAGTAAGACCTATCACCTTTCCCAGGTCCAGCTCCATATTCTTTGCAAAATGTTTTTCTGATGAGCTTCTCCTAAGAAAATTTCTGCTACTTTTTCACACAGATATCATTGTTACATGCTTTGTTATACAGTGCCTTTGTAACCCCCATGTATATTTTCCTAATTAGGCATAAATACCTGGTAAGCTGGGACTTACCACTTTTTATATTATCTGTCCCCTTCTCCTTAAGAAATACCATTTAAATAAATATTATGAAAAAAAATGATGGTTGTATCAATAATTAGGTAAAAAATTAGGAACAATCTTTAATAATTAGAGATTGGTCAAATTCCATTATGTATATTAATGAAATATACTATAGCTATTTTTAAAAAGTCATTAGACTAGTCTCTAATGGAAAATGTTTATTTTCTAAATTAAAAGATCAGGATGCAAAACTGTGATCACTATGATTGCTTTGGTGTGAAAAAAATTCTAAGCATGGAACAAAGAGTAAAAAAGGAAGTAACCAGAATATATCAATCACCACTCCTGGAATTACCATTCTAAAACAACCTTTCTGTGGGATAATCTTTTTTAATTTATTTAAATTTTTTTACTTAAGAACAGGTGAAAGGAGCTTTTATTTATTTATATATGCTTTGGAACATACATCTATATTATTCACATCTTCCTAATTTGGGACAAACATGTTCTTCAGAAGCAAATTGCAATTCTTTAATAATTTAGTAATGTCTTCCTCCAAACCTTTCCTTTTTTACTCTTACCATAGTTATATCAAGGACTACACCACATATCTGATTAATTGATGGAATCACTCCTATAATTTTTATACAGATTGTACAGTGCACATTTTCATGGATCACTGACATCCACAAATGGGAACTTGATATCATTTGGTACCATTTTATATCAGGAAAGTCTTTAAACAACCACCAGCAAGACAGTAAACATACATACATATAAGAAAGTACCTGTTTAAAAGGTAAATAAACTTTACTCATTCATGAAATATTATCTTTTTTCTTGGGGAAATGGTTGTAAATGAACAGACATGCCCCTACTATAATGGAATTTACATATAAAAATACAAGATAGTAATAGCACAAGGCAGGAAATTAAAATAGATCACTATTTTAGATTCGATGACTAAGGAAAGCTTCTAAGAAATTGCCATTTAAGCTGTTATTTTTCATAATCTAGCTTTGCAAAGATTGGGTAAACCACTGCTTGCAAAGGGAACAGTAATACAAAATCCTAAGGCATGAACTAGCTTGATTATTTAAGGAACCAAAAGAAGTTCTGCCTGCTTGGAGCATAGTTACTAAGAAGAAGTTTGGGAATAGGAAAGAGCTAAATTATGTTGGCATTGAAAGCCAGGAAAGGGTTTGGATTTTATTCTAAGTGTGATGGGAAAAGCATATTAACATGAGGAAATGTACTTGGATTTAAATCTACTATAATATTTGCTCTTTGTTCCCTCTCCCATATGTTGATTTCTTTTATGCCTTCCTTTAGATTGATTATTATTAGTTCATTTCTCCCACCCTGAAAAGGCGAAATGGACTAAGTAAAAATAATTTGTATTGTATCTCTTCCTTGGCAATGTAAGGAACTGAAAACACATCAACTTAATCTACCACCTCACTACATGTTATATATTGTGTATATTTAATATGTATTAATATGTTTCTATATTTACTCAAACATTTACTTCATTGTGCTTCATGACTCCTTCAATTTGAGCTTCCATTTGGGATATTTCTTTCTAAAGACCATGCTTTATTCTGTGCTTCCTTTTGTAACTGCTAGCAACAAATTTAATTTTTCTATCCTGAAACTATTTATTTCACCTTTAATTTGAAAGAACATTTTTACTGAATTAGCAATTGCTTTGTTTGTTGTTGTTGTTTTATTTTGTTTTTTGTATTTTTCTGAAGTTAGAAGCCGCGGAGGCAGACTGATAGACTCCCGCATGCACCCGAGTGGGATCCACCCAGCATGCCCACCAAGGGGCAATGCTCTGCCTATCTGTGGTGTTACTTGGTTGCAGCCGGAACCAGCCATTCTAGCGCCTGAGGTGGAGGCCATGGAGCTTTCCTCAGCACCTAGGCCAACTTTGCTCCAATGGAGCCTTGGCTGTGGGAGGGGAAGAGAGAGATAGAGAGAATGGAGAGGGGGAAGAGTGGAGAAACAGATGGGTGCTTCTGTGTGCCCTGACCGGGTTCCCGGGACTTCCACATGCCGGGCCAATGCTCTGCTGCTGAGCCAACTGACCAGGGCAAGCATCTGTTTTATATGATCATTTTGAAGATCAGTTCTCTTGTTTCTGGCTTCCATAAGTTTTTTGAGAAATAGTGTCTTCTATTTTTGCCCCTTAAATACATATTTAGAACTGAACAATGACAAAAATACTACATATCAACTCCTAGAGAACGCAGCTAAAACAGTACTTATAAGGAAATTGAAAACTTTAAATATTTAAATTAAGAAAAACTGAAAATTAAAGAACTGATAATCTCTCCTAACCTAAGGGATTAGAAAAAGAATAAGGGAAATAAAATGAATGAAGCAGAACGCAAATATTCAACACAAAAAGACAACAGAGTCAAAAGTTGTATCTTTTTGTACAAATTACAGGACATAAAAACGGGAGATATAAAGTACAGCAAAGAAGTATAGTCAATAATATTGTAATAACTGTTTAGTATCCAGTGGGTACTAGACTTACCAGGGTGATCACTTTGTACATTATATAAATGTCTAATTATAAGTTGTACACTTGAAACTAGTGTATGTCAACTGTAATTGAAAAAAAAAGATTTTTTCATTTCATTAGAAACGAAAATGAAACATTAGTACAAATTCTGTAGAGATTCAGGATATATCATTAACAATTTTGTTACAATAAATAAAAAAGTAAAAGTGAGATAGTTTTCAAAAGTCATGTAAGAAGAAATAGTATATACGAATGGTCTAATTACTATGTAAGAGATTGAATCAGTAGAAATTTTCCCAAAATGAAAACATGTTGCCCAGAGAGTTTACCAAACATTTAAAGAACAAATTTCTACCTGACTGGTGATAGCACAGTGGATAAAGCATTGACCTGGAACACTGAAGTTGGCAGTTTGATACCCAGAAGTTGCTGGCTCTGAGTGCAGTCTATCACTGCAGGTCACCTGCTTGAGTTGGGGAGCAATCACATGATCCCAAAACTTGCCAGCTTAAGCCCAAAGAACACTTGCATGAAAAGCCCAAGGTCGCTGGCTTGAGCAAGGGGACACTGGCAAAGCCCTGGTCAAGGCATGTGGGAGAAGCTCAATGTACAACTAAAGTGAAAGCAAATATAAGTTGATGTTTCTCTGTCTCTCACACTCTCAAAGAAAAATAAATAAATAAAATAACAAACATTAATCTTACACAAACATTCCAGTTTATAGAAAAAAGAAAACTAATCTTGACAACAAAACAATAGTAAGAGAGTGTCCAGTCATATTCATGAAGATAGAAGCAAAAAGCCTAAAATAACGTAGTAGCAAACAACCCAGAAAATGTGTAAAAGAGATAATAAAACATCCAGTTTAACCCAGGAATTTAACCCAGGAAATTACTTTAGTTGTTAAAAGAGAAATATTATAAACTTTAGAAAAAAATACCATAGACATGGATTAAACCTTTTGCCAAAGTAGAATTGTGCATAACTTTCTTAAGTCCATAAAACATAAAATAAACATTTAAAAATAACATTTTTAAAGCAGTGCTTTAGAATTAGGAACCAGTACCACATTGGAGATACCAGCCAGCATTGAAGGCTATAAAATCAAATGAAGGATATAAAGATTGAAAGTGAAAAAACACAATTTAGAGATTATTAAAATAAGACCTTTGCAAGGATTCTGAATATATCATTATAAAAAAGTGAAGAACTACATATGTATATGTAAAGCCATTAGCCACAGCAACCATCACAGCCACCTGGCCCATGCAGGTTTGCATTCAATTCGGACAGACTGTAATGAAACGATGGAGCCAAGAACTGGTAGGTCATAAGCTTTAATCCTAGCTTGCACCCAGTGGGCAAGAAATACACGCAGTGGGAAAACACTTCCCTTTCCATTCAGGGCTCCCAAAGCCACTGAGTTACCTAGAATCAAAGGTTTCTAGCTCACCAGCCTTATTCACCTCTGTTCCCATCTCCTCTGCACAAACTCTACACAAACTGGCTTCTCCCGCAGCACTCCACCATCTTGGCTGCTTCTCCTGGCCTCCTCCACGTGGCCTTTCTCTGCTCTGCTCTCTAATGCTAATCTCAGGAACCCAGAGAGAGCAAGCTCCTGGTCTGTCGCACTTTATAGTGTAGATTCAAAACCTTTAATCCAATTTATAAACAAGGAAGTCTCTGATACAAAGTCACTTATCTGAGGCATAATGGGATTCCTCATGAGAGTGTACCACCCTACATCAAAAAGAATAGGAAAGGCTCAGTCCTACAACTAAGCCCTAGCCAGAGGTAGTCAACCTTTTTATACCCACCGCCCAATTTTGATTCTGTTAGTAGTAAAATTTTCTAACCGCCCACCGGTTCCACAGTAATGGCGATTTATAAAGTAGGGAAGCAACTTTATAAAATTTATAAAGCAGAATTATAGCAAGTTAAAGCATATAACAATAATTATTTACCAAGTACTTTATGTCAGACTTTTGCTAAGTTTGGCAGAATAAATCTTTATAAAACAACTTACTATAGTTAAGTCTATCTTTTTACTTATACTTTGGTTACTCCGCTACCGCCCACCATGAAAGCTTGAACGCCCACTAGTGGGAGGTAGGGACCAGGTTGACTACCACTACCCTAGGCTATAATGACCTTGCCAGCCCACAGCCTGTCTTCCACACCCAAAGCAAACTATAAGTGAGCAAACATATACATCATGTTTACAAACTTATTTGACCAACACTGGGTGATGGGCTTCCACGTAGGCAGTGCTATCTTTAACAAAGTGAGCATAATATATTTTATCTGCCCAACAGTCTACTAAAAGAAACTGTTAAAAAAATGATTTTTTAAAAATTATGTGAGAGGCAGAGAGACAGACTCCCACATATGCCCAACCAGGATTCAACCGGTAAGCCCTTTACCAGGCAATGCTCTGTCCATCTGGGGCCACTGCTCAGTTGCTTGGCAACTGAGCTAGTTGAGTGCCTGAGGTGAGGCTATGGAACAATCTTCAGCACCCAGGCCAACTTGCTCAAACCATTCAAGCCATGGCTGGAGGAGAAGAAGAGAAAGAAGTGGGAGGGAGAGGGGTGGAGAAGTAGATGGTCGCTTCTTCTGTGTGCCCTGACTGAGAATTGAACCTGGGACTTCCACATGCTGGGTGATGCTCTACTGCTGAGCCAAATGGCCAGGGCAGAACATGATTTTTTAACGATACTGTTTATCATATTGTTTTAAAAATATGAATTGCATATGAGTAAATTTAAAATTATGGAAGACCTTTAAGAGGAAAAACAAAATATTATTGATAGGCATTAAAGAATATCTAATAAAAAGAAAAATATACCATGGTCAAGTTTTATCGAGAGATGCTAGAGTTAAGATGGCAATTCTGCTCCACACAATGAAGGCAATTATAATTAAAAAGTCCAGATGAATTTTTTTTCAGAAACTTGACAAGCTGATTCTGCAGTCTATATGAAAGAGTAAAGGGTCAAGAATTTAAAGATACTCCAGCTGGAAAAGATTTAAGATGTAGAGAATTAACTTCTCAGCAAGAATTATTTTTTAATTGTATCAATTGGGTGTTTATAATAGCCTAAAGATGGAAACAGCACAAATGTTTATTAGTTAATCAAAGAATAAATAAAATATGTATCCATATAGTGGTATATTAGTTGGTTGTAAAAGGGAATGAAGTACTGATTACTTTGTGTGACGGGGATGAATCTTGAAAATATGCTAAGTGAAAGAAGCCAGTCAGACACAAAAAAGAAACATGTATTACATGATTCTATTCATGTGAAATTCCCATTAAAAAAAATCTATAGAGATAGTAAATTAGTGGTTGCTTGCTTAAGGATGCTGAGGTTTACAAAAATAGGGGCACAGGGTAGTGATAGCTAAAGGGTATAAGGTTTTAGAGTTTATTAGTATGTTATAAAATTGTGGATATAAGTGAGTATACTAAAAACTATTTATAGTGGAATACAGGCCTAGAAATGCATAGATGTACTCTTTTTTTGTTTTTCATTTTTTTATTTCAAGAGACAGGAAGGAAGAGAGATGAAAAGCATCAAATCATAGTTGCGTCACATTTAGTTGTTCATTGATTGCTTCTCATATGTGCCTTGACTTGGGGGGTGGGGGGTTAGCAGAGCCAGGGACCCCTTGCCAAAGCCAGCACTACCTTTGGGCTCAAGCCAGTGACCATGGGGTCATGTCTGTGATCCCATGCTCAAGCTGGTGTCCCCAAGCTCAAGCTGACCACCCCGTACTTAAGTCAGCAACCTCAGGGTTTTGAACTTGAGTCCTCAGTGTCCCAGGTTGATCCTCTATCCACTGTGCCACCACCTGGTCAGGTGAAATAGATGTACTCTTATAGGAATTTTGATTTAAGACAGGAATGGCATTGCAGGCCAGTGAGAAAAGCAAGAGCATTCAATAAGTGGTTCTGGATATCCATATGGGAGAAAATGAAATTTTACCTCCTTAATACCATACAGAAAAATCAGTTTCAGGTGAATTTAAGATTTAAATGTAGCCCTGGCTGGATAGCTTGGTATGTTGGAGCAATATCCCCAAGTGCAAAGGTTGCGGGACCCCCGAGAGTATTGAAAAGTATCCCACTGGCCAAAGTTGGGACGATTTTAGTATCAGTAAGGACACACAGGTTCACTGAGATTCTGAAGTTCACCTGAGCACATGTTGGAACATGTCAAATGCAATAGATTAGAACATATAAAATTTAATAATTTAATATCTTTAAATCCATGAGTTCATAAATGATAATAAAGCTAACAAAACGCATCTATACTGTTCACAAAAATCAGGGTATATTTCAAAATGAATATGAAGTGATAAAAGCAAGCATTTTTTTTTTACTAAATAAGAACATAAGAAAAGCAAACAGCAAGTCAAAGGAAGTTTGATTATGCAAATAAGATGCTAAACCAACTTTTATTTCATTGGTGAAAATGCACTATACAAAAGGCTGAAAACTGGAGTATCTGCATGTTCCCTGATTGCCAAATTTTTGTGAGCAGTATAGTAGTCAACAAATGGATGCTATGGAATTGATTTATTATTTTGAAAAACAGTTAAAAAAAATAAGTATTTGTCCTGCCTTTCCTATCAGAACTGTACCAAAGGTAACCAAATTGTAAGTGAAGGAATGTTCTTTATATACACATATTAATAAATGAAGAATATTGCCATTTTGAAATTCATAATGAAAAATGGATTTATTCATTTTATATTAAAATGAGAAATAAGGGAACTATATGCTTCTTAATGGAAAAACACACCATCACCTATTTAAAAATCTTGCCAAAAAAATTGAACCTGGCCCTGGTCAAGTAGGTCAGTTAGTTAGAGTGTCAATCTGATACACCAAAGTTGCAGGTTTGATCCCAGATCAGGACACATACAAGAATCAGCCAATGAGTACATGATTAAGTGGAACAACAAATCAATATATTTCTTTGTGTGTGTGTTCCTCTCTCTCTAAAATCAATTAATAAATACAATTATTAAAAAATTGAACCTGATACTAGGATATATAGAAGACATGTTAAAAAGTGTTGATATTCAATCAGGAAAATTAAATCTATGGAAAATCATAGGACAAATTAACTTTAATCAACAGCTTAGAGGAGAGGGAGAAAGAAGATAGAGAAAATTGTAGATTAAAAGAGTGTTAGTTAAAAGACATATGAATCAATGTGTGAGCTTATATTATCTATTACTGTATGCCAAATTAACACCAAAAATATTTATTCCATAGTTTCAGAGAGACAAATCCATGAGTGGCTTAGTTAAGTAATCTGGTCCAGGCTCTCATGAGTTTGCAGTCAAGCGATTGACTGGGTTGCAGTCTTCTGAAGAACATAGAAGACAAGTGATAGAAAATGCATTTCCAGGATGGCTCACTCACAGGGCTTCCTGAGTGTCTTTACAACCTGTCACCTGGCTTTCCCCAGAGCAAATGACCCAAGAAAGAGTAGTCAAAATTTCTCAAATCAAAATATTACTTCTGTATTCTATTAGTCCCAGATGATTCCTGATATAGTGTGGCAGGGAACTAGACAAAACATAAATACCACAATTTGGCCTTCGAAAATTCACATTCTTATCATATGCAAAATATACTCATCCTCTCTCAAATTCTCCAAACAATCATCTCATTATAGCATTTGAAAAAGTCTAGAAATCTAAATCAAGTCCAAATAAGGATGAGACTTTTTAGTTGCTCTAATGTATGCACAGCTCCTTAAATAGAGTTCCTCTTAATAAGAGAACATGTTAACTAAAGACATGCAGCATTTGCTTCCACACACCTAATATGAAATGGGTAGGATAACCATGTGTATTTGAAAAAGTGGGATGGGGAACACAAAATTTACAGAAACTCAGAAGTTAATCTGGGCAACCTGATGGGTAGTTCCTCGATTAAAGTTCAAAGCCTGCAAGTAATTCCCCATGGCTCTCAGCTCTTCCTTCTAGTCTCTTGGATCCACTGACTGCATCATCCTTCCTTTTCCACGTTTACAGATGTGTGATTCTCTGTAGCAACTTTGATGTCCAAGGTTTGTTTTTCTTTGGTTCTCTGTCACTCCCAGTCCAGGCTGAAAAACAGCCTGCTAATATAATTCTTTATTTAAGTATCTAAAAAGTTATATTCTGCCATTATAATTCTTTTATAAACTTGGTGAATCTCCTGTGAAATTTGAGTTCACACCATTAAACAAAACAACATTTACAAATCTCTTCCATAGAAACCCTTTCTCCTTTAGGTTTTTCATGCACTTCAACATTAAACTTCTTAGAAGCCCTGTAATTTGATTAAGAGGTAATGAGGCACACTCTTTATGTCTAAATGAAAATACACTGAGCTATCACATTAGATATTTTTGAGGTCTTAAGGGTTTTACAGCTATATCCTCAAATTCTTATTTTCCTGTTAATGGCCTAGATTTGTTCTTTGTTCTGAGCCATTTCTTAATTTTATATCTGTCACCTGGAGAGTCTAGGAATCTTCAAATCTCACAAGGCTGGCCCCTTTAGAACAGTCCTTGAACTTATTTCTCTCCCAATGCCTTACTATAAGCAACGAGAATGAAACAGGTGACATCTTAAACATTCTGTCTGGCAATCTCCTTAGCTAGATCATCAGTTCATTAGGCATATTTTCTACTTTGCACATAACTACAGGTAACAAATTTGCTAAATTTTTTGCCACTTTCCTCCGGTTTCCAGTAAGACCGTTCCAATATGTTAAGACCTTATCTGCAGCCTCTTCAATGTTCTCATGAATCTACAAACAGTGTATTTAAGGCTGTTCAGCACCCCTCCCACTCTCCAAGTCCTTCCATCTTCTGCCCTCTGCCACTTCAAAAACCACTCTTACATTTTAGGTTTTTGTAATGTCACCGTGCCACAAAAAAAGAAACCACGCCATAGTTTTGCTACTCTTAAGTACCAAAAACTTACTAATTTCCTATATTTTTATAACAAATACAAAAGTGGAAAGAAGTAAATTGAAAAGCCATGGACATGAATTAATCTAACAATGATAAGCAACAAAGCAATTCACAAAACAATATTACAGTAGGGTTTCATTTCTATTTCTATAAAGAACCAATAAAAGTAAAAAATACCTTGTTTAAGGGTGCAAATATAAGTAAATCTATAAATTCAAGCAAAAGAATGATAATGACAAAATCACGATAGTGAGTTTATCTAGCTGTAGAAAGAAGGGAATAGAATAAGGAAGGAGCACGCAAGTAAGGTAAAAGTGGTATTAGTTTAGCTGGAATAATCTTGGTTTGCCTAATTTCCTGGTATTGTAATAGTTTGGATGATAAGTTATGTTTATTCTTTTTAAAGTAACTTTTCCCCTTTTAATCTGGATAGAGGGCATATGGATCTTTATTGTACAATTCTTCCTTATATCATGTAAGTATTTTACAAATATTCATTTGAAACTGGTCAGTATTTAATAATTTAATTTAAAATTTTAGTCACTGACAACACGGTAAAATAATAAATCAGCCTGACCAGGTGGTGGCACAGTGGATAAAGCATTGGACTGGGATGCGAAGGACCCAGGTTCGAGACCCTGACCTCGCCAGCTTGAGCACGGGCTCATCTGGCTTGAGCAAAAGCTCATCAGCTTGGACCCAAGGTCTCTGAGTTCAGCGAGGGGTTGCTTGGTCTGCTGAAGGCCAGAGGTCAAGGCACATGTGAGAAAGCAATCAATTAACAACTAAGGTGTTGCAACGGCAACAAAAAACTAATGATTGAAGCTTCGCATCTCTCCGTTCCTGTCTGTCTGTCCCTATCTATCCCTCTCTCTGACTCTCTCTCTGTCCCTGTAAAAAAAAAAAAAAATCAGTATGTAGGATAACTGTAAATAGGATTTGAATGAAATCCTTATCTGGAAGAATGTGGAGATAGATAAAATACTATGTGTCTGACATCTGTTAAGCCCTTTACAGATGTTACTTCATCTTCCTAGCAAGATTTTTAGATAGGTATTATCTCCACTTTACACATGAAGAATCTGAGGCCCAAATTTAGCCAAAGTCATACTGTGACAGAGCAAAATTTGAACCCAAGCAATGTGATACCAGAACACCTGCTCTTCACCATTTCAGAGTTCATAATAGACATTTTTAATCTTTTTGTGTGTGTGTGCCATGGATCCATTTGGCTGTCTGAAAGAGCCGAAATAAACCCTTTTTAGAATCATGTTTTAAATGAATAAAACTTGCATAAGATTATAAATAAAACCAATTACACTAAAATACAATAATCAAGCTTTTTACAAAAATGTGCTAGACATAAACTTATTTTTAGGTATGTGATACATATGCTTCTTTATTTTTTATGCTTCAAATGAAATCTAGCAAAGGAGCTAATAATACCTATCTTTTCAGTAGTAAATATCAATTACATCTTGAGATTTCTATAACTGTAGTAATATGGTGGGTAAATATCTGTGGTTTTTATTGGTGAAGTCACCAGTATTTTTAATAACACTATGGTCTATTACCTGACTTCACAATTGAAAGAAATGCTAAATTTCATTTTGAAGTTAGAAAAATTAAATTGTAATATTTATCCCATTGAGAAAAAAAATTTTTTTGCATTAAAACTTGCTTTTATTTTTTAGGATCATATAAGGGGTAAATTATGTTAAAAATGTCTCTCTCAAAGTCCAGAAAAAGAAGTTGCTTTTACAATTGAGGTAGGTATGTGGCTTTTTTGTTCCTTTTTTAAAATTCTCTTTCCTTATTAATTTTAATGGGGTGACATTAATAATTCAGGGTACATATGTTCAAAGAAAACATCTCCAGGTTATCTTGTCATTCAATTATGTTGCATACCCATCACCCAAAGTCAAATTGTCCTCTGTCACCTTCTATCTGGTTTTCTTTGTGCCCCTCTCATCCCCCCTCTCCCTCCTTCACCTCCCTCTCCCCACCCCGTAACCACCACACTCTTGTCCATGTCTCATAGTCTTGTTTTTATGTCCCACCTATGTATGAAATCATGCAGTTCTCAGTTTTATTCTGTATTACTTATTTCACTCTGTATAATGTTATGAAGGTCCATCCATTTTATTTTAAATGATCCAATGTAATCAATTCTTATAGCTGAGTAGTATTCCATAGTATATATGTACCAAAGCTTTTAAACGCACTTGTCTTCTGACGGACACTTGGGCTGTTTCCAGATCTTTGCTATTGTGAACAATGCTGCCATGAACATGGGAGTGCATTTCTACTTTTCGAACAGTACTATGGTGTTCTTAGGGTATATTCCTAAAAGTGGGATAGCTGGGTCAAAAGGCAGTTTGATTTTTAATTTTTTGAGGAATCTCCATACTGTTTTCCACAGTGGCTGCACCAGTCTGCATTCCCACCAGCAGTGCAGGAGGGTTCCCTTTTCTCCACATCCTCGCCAGCACTTATTCTGTGTTGTTTTGCTGATGAGTGCCATTCTGACTGGTCTGAGGTATTATCTCATTGTGGTTTTAATTTGCATTTCTCTAATGATTAGTGATGTTGAGCATTTTTTCATATGTCTTTTGGCCATCTGTATGTCCTCTTTGGAGAAATTTCTATTCATTTCTTTAGCCCATTTTTTGATTGGATTGTTTGTCTTCCTGGTGTTGAGTTTTATACGTTCTTTATAAATTTTGGTTATTAACCCCTTATCAGACGTATTGTCAAGTATGTTCTCCCATTGTGCAGTTTGTCTTTTTATTCTGTTCTTATTATCTTAGCTGTGCAAAAAGACACATTTTTTAGTTTGATATAGTCCCACTTGTTTATCTCGCCTTTTATTTCATTTGCCCGTGGAGATAAATCAGCAAATATATTGCTGCGACAGATGACGGGGAGCTTACTGCCTATGTTCTCTTCTAAGATGCTTATGGTTTCGCAGCTTACATTTAAGTCTTTTATTCATTTTGAGTTTGTTTTTGTGAATGATGTAAGTTGATGGTCTAGTTTCATTATTTTGCAGGTAGATGTCCAATTTTCCCAGCACCATTTGTTAAAGAGGCTGTCTTTACTCCATTGTATGTTCTTTCCTCCTTTGTCAAATATCAGTTGTCCATAAAGGTGTGGGTGTTTTTCTGGGTTCTCTGTTCTGTTCCATTGATCTATGTGCCTGTTCTTATGCCAGTACCAGGCTGTCTTGAGTACAGTGGCCTTGTAGTATACCTTGATATCTGGAAGAGTGATACGTTGTCCTGCTTTATTTTTTCTTTTTAAGATTGCTGAGGCTATTCGTGTTGTTTCTTGGTCCATATAAATTTTTGGAATATGTGTTCTATATCTTTGAAGTATGTCATTGGTATTTTAATTGGTATTGCATTGAATTTATAAATTGCTTTGGGTAATATAGACATTTTAATGATGTTTATTCTTCCTAACCATGAGCATGTTATATGCTTCCACTTGTTTGTATCTTCCTTGATTATTTTTATCAATGTTTTATAATTTTATGAGTACAAGTCCTTAAACTCCTTTGTTAAGTTTACTCCTCGGTACTTTATGTTTTTGTTTGCAATAGTGAAGGAGAATGTTTCCTTAATTTCTTTTGCTGACAGTTCATTGTGGGTATATAAAAATGCCTCTGATTTCTGAGTATGTTTTTTATATTCTGCCACCTTGCTGAATTCATTTATCAGGTCCAGTAGTTTTTTGACTAAGACTTTAGGGTTTTCTATATCAATATCATATCATCTGCAAATAGTGACAGTTTCACTTCTTCTTTTCCAATTTGGATGCCTTTTATTTATTCTACGTGTCTGGTTGCTGTAGCTAGAACTTGCAGAAATATGTTGAATAAGAGTGGTGAAAGGGGGCACCCCTGCCTGTTTCTTGACCTTAAGGGGATTGCTTTTAATTTTGTCTATTTAATATGATGTTTGCTGTGGGTTTGTCATAGATGGCTTTTATCATGTTAAGGAATATTCCCTGTATTCCCACTTTGCTGAGAGTATTGATCACAAGTGGGAGCTGGATTTTATCAAATGCTTTTTCTGTATCTATTGAAATGATCATTGTCCTTCCTTTTGTTTATGTGATGATCACATTGATTGATTTACGAATATTGAACCAGCCTTGCCTCTCCAGAATAAATCCCACTTTATCGTGGTGTATAATTTTATTCATATATTGCTGGATCAGGCTGGCTAATATTTTGTTGAGAATTTTAGCATCTAAATTCATCAGGGATATTGGCCTATAATTTTCTTTCTTTGTATTGTCTTTGCCTGATTTAGCAATCAGAATTATGCTCGCCTCATACAAGGAGTTTGAAAGTCTTCCTTCCACTTGAATTTTTTGAAATAGCTTGAAGAGGATAGGAGTTAGTTGCTTCTTTGAATTTTTGGTAGAATTCACTTGTGAAGCCATTAGGCCCAGGACTCTTTTTGTTGGGAGTTTTTTGATAACTGTTTCAATTTCATTTGTTGTAATTGGTCTGTTTAGATTTTCCTATTCTTCCAGTTTGATTTTTGGAAGATTACATGATTCAAGAAATTTGTCCATTTCACCAAGATTGTCTAATTTTTTGGCATACAGTTCTTCATAGTATTTTCTTACAATACTTTGTATTTCTGTTGTGTCAGTTGTTATTTTTTCACTCTCATTTCTAATTTTATTTATTTGAGTCCTCTCTCTTTTATTCTTGCTCAGTCTAGTTAAAGGTTCATTGATCTTGTTTACCCTTTCAAAGAACCAGCTCCTAGTTTCATTGATCCTCTGTATTGTTTCCTTAGCCTCTATGTCATTTATTTCTACTCTGATCTTTATCATTTCCTTCCTTCTACTAGTCCTGGGCTTTATTTGCTATTGTTTTTTTAGTTCTTTTAGATGCAGGGTCAAGTTGCTTATTTGAGCTTTTTCTAGCATCTCATTGTATGCCTGTAGTGCTATGAACTTCCCTCTCAATACTGCGTTTGCGGTGTCCCATAAGTTTTTAGTTGATGTATGATCATTATCATTCGTATTTTGAAACTTTTTTATTTCTTCTTTGATCTCATTGTTAATTCATTCGTTATTTAATAACATGCTATTTAGTTTCCAAGTGTTTGAGTATTTTTCAGATTTTCTTTTGAGGTTAATTTCTAGTTTCATGCCATTGTGATCAGAGAAAATGCTTGATATGATTTCAGTCTTCTTAAAGTTGTTGAGACCACTTTTGTTTCTTAACATGTGGTCTATCATAGAGAATGTACCATGAGCGCTTGAAAAGAATGTATATTCTTCTGCTTTAGGGTGAATAGTTCTGAATGTATCTATTAAATCGAGTTAACCTTTTTTGTGGTACCGAACCCACCAGTTTCATGTGCGCATTCGCGGAACCCTTCTTTAGTGATAAATAAAATATAATATTTTTTTCCAAATGTTAGACATAGGTATATGTTTTATTACTGGTGCACAAAATGACCCGTGCATGAACATCACCTTGCTCAAAGAACAAAACCAACAAAGTGCATGAACTCACAACGAATTATGGTATTACTTTATTTTTTCCTCCACGGCAGAGGCTTCTCCGAACCCCTGAGACTGACTCATTGAACCCCTACGGTTCCATAGAACCCAGGTTAAGAACCACTAATCTAGTGTATCCTTTAAGTCTGCTGTTTCTTTGTTAATTTTCTTTCTTGGGGATCTATCCAGTGATGTTAGTGGGGTATTGAAATCCCCTACTATTACAGTATTGCTGTTAGTCTCGCCCTTTATATTCATCAAAGACTGCTTTATGTATGTCAGGGCTCCTATGTTGTGTGCGTAGATATTTTTAATGGTTATATCTTTCTGTTGAATTGTTCCCTTTATCATTACGTAATGTCCTTCTTTGTCTCTTCCTACAGCCTTTGTTTTAAAGTCCATTTTGCAGATATAAGTATTGCTACCCCAGCTTTTTTTTCATTTTCATTTTCATGAAATATTTTTTCCATCCTTTTACCTTCAGTCTATGTGTATCTTTTGTTTTAAGGTGTGTCTCTTGTAGACAGCATATGAATGGGTCCTGTTTCTTTATCCACTCAGCTACCCTATGTCTTTTTTGGATCATTTATTCCATTTACATTTAAGGTTTTTATTGATATGTAGTTGTTTATTGCTCTTTTATTCTTTAAAGCTGTATTCTTCTTTTGCTATATTCTTTCCTCCCTTTGAACTGTTCACAACAGGCGCCTTAGCTTCTCTTGCAGAATTGGTTTGGTTTTAATGAATTACTTGAGTTTTTTTTTTGTCTGGGAAGCTCTTTATTTCTTCTTCAATTTTAAACGTTAGCCTTGCTGGATAGAGTAGTCTTGGTTATAGGTTCTTGTTCTGCATTACTTTGAATATATCTTGCCATTCCCTTCTGTCCTCAAGTGTTTCTGTTGAGAAGTCGTATGTCATCCTTATGGTAGCTGCTTTGTAGGTGATAGCCTTTTTTTCTCTATCAGCTTTTAAAATTTTCTCTTTATCACTTAGCTTTGGTATTTTAACTATGATGTGTCTTGGTATAGATTTCTTTGGGTTTCTCTTTAGTGGAGTTATCTTTATGATTCTTGAACGTGTGAAACGTTTTCTAGTCTTAATTTAGGGAAGTGTTCCGCTATGATTTCATTGAACAAAATTTTTATCCTTTGTTCTTTCTCCTCTTCTTTTGGAACCCCTATTTTGCGGATGTTATTTCTCTTCATGTTGTCACAGAGCTCCCTTAGAATTTCTTCAGACTTTTTGAGTCTCTTTTATTTTGTGTGCTCTGCTTCTGTGCCTTTGTTTATTTTGTCCTCTAACTCACTGATTCGATTCTCAGCTTCATCCATCCTGCTCTTAATTCCTTCTATTGTAGTCTTCAGTTCTGATACTGTATTTGTCTTTTCAGTCTGATTCTTTTTTTATTATTTCAATTTCCTTTTTTATATTTGCTATCTCTTTATTTAGGTGTTCGTAATGACTATCCATTGTTCCTCTAAGCTCTTTGAACATCCTAACTATCATTATTTTAAAGTCTGCATCAGGTAGTTTGGTTATATCTGATTCATTCAGGTCCTGCTCTAAGGGATTTCTCTTGGTTCCTGTGGGTTCCATTCCTCTGCCTGCCCATTTTGTCTGTGTGTAAGAAGGGTTTGGCTACTGGAGTCCAAAGGGTGTTGCCTCTGTGTCCTAAGTGTGTTCTGTCTGCAGGCCCGCCACCCCCTCTGCCGCTGCCTAGGGCAGTTGGGTGTGGGTGTTGCCGGTGCCGGCTGCTGAGGCTGCTGCTGCAGTCTCTGCCTTGCCTCCGCATGAGGGGCTGTGTTCTCGTGCCAGGCTCCATAAGCCTCAGCTGGTCTCGGCCTTTTCTCCTCTCCCACGGGTGGGACCTTGCACCACACTCGGGCCACAAGTCTCAACACTAATGGCAAGGGTGAGCACTTTTGCTTAGCTGTGGGTCTCTGTCAGCTTGTTCCTCCAGCAAGGAGGTGCTTCTGGTTGGCGCTCAGCTGCTAGTCCGGGTCTGCCACACCCCTGCCAACCTCGGCTCCTCAGCTGGGCGGGGCTGCTGCTTTCGCTTAGCCATGCCCCGCCCCAGCCAACCTTGGCTCCTCATCTGGGATAGACTGCTGCTATGTGCTCTGCCGCATGCTGGACTTCCGCCCCACTTCCGCTGGCAAAGCCTGTTCGTGCAGGGCTTCAAGCCTCAGAGGCCAGGTACGGCTGCGCGCCTGCTTGCATTTGCCCAGCGGCTGATCTCTACCCATTCTGGGCTCCCGTTTTTCCCCCACAGGTGGGGTCACAGGCAGGCCCGCAGCTGCCAGACCACTTTTGCACATCCTCTTTGCCCCGGCTGGGCTAGACCAAGCTCATGCCAGCCGGCTAGGCCTCTGCCCCGGCCGTCAGAACTGTGGCGGAACTGCGCTTCCACATACCGCTGCCACCCGCCCTTCAGCAAGCCCTCAGCAGTGTGGGTGGGGGCACTGCAACTCATTTTCTAACACTCCATACTGTAGTCCTGAAAGCTCCTTCCTTCTAAGCGACTGTACTCTAATTGCTCCAGGAGAGCCTGTTTGGCTGGTGTCCTGCTTCCCCTTGCTGGTTCCAGGGGAAATATTGTTTCAGATTTGTGGAGTGACTCAGCCCAGGGTTTAGGGTGGCTGTCCCTCAAAACTTTTCTCCCTGTGCCTTCCAGACTGCACTCTCTTCCCACTGCTCCGGTCCTCTCCTTTCTCCCTGTCTCCCAGAGTCCCAGGTGAGTGGTTGAGAGAGAGGTTTTTTGTGCCGTCCCTTTAAGAAGAATCCTGGGTATGAGACAACTGTCTCTTTCTCACTAACAGTATCCTAACCTGTTTCTTAAATAAATACTGTACATATGCCTCTTCGAGGCTCTGGGGCTGCAGGTTGGGGCTTTTTTCCTGGGACCCAGGTCCCTACCCTTCCACTGGCCTCTCTTCACGCCACACAGGTCTCTCCGGGCTGCGTTTTCGCTCCAGGCAGCTGGGCAGCCCTTTTTGCATTTTCGCTTTTCCTACCAGTCTCAATGTGGCTTCTTCAGTGTTCCCTGGTTGAAGAGTCCTCTCAGTCCAGTTAGGCATTGGTTTATCCAGATGATGGTTCTTAAAATCAAGTTATAATCCACTTTGGTTCTGGGAGTTGGAAGTTGGTACATCCATTTACTCCATCACCATCTTGCCCCTCTTCCCATTGAAATTTACAGTCCTTTGTTTTATGACTTTAATTCATAGACTTTTTTACAAATATTTTACTTCAGAGAGGTCATAGTTTTTATCCCCCTTTCCACTTTCTGGTTTGGAATTACACTCAAAATGAGATACACAAATAAGTTTATTAGAAATAAATATTTTTCCATGCAGTGTACTTGAGTGGTAGATGAAAAACAAGAATGTATTAGCCTGACACGTGGTGGTGCAGTGGATAGAGTGTCGACCTGGAACACTGAGGTCACCAGTTTGAAATACTGGATTTGCCCAGTGAGGCACATATGAGAAGCAATCAATGAACAACTGAAGTGAAGCAACTATGATCTCCTTCTTTTTCTCTCCATCCCTCCCTCTCTAAAATTGATAAATAAAAATTTTAAAAAGGAATGTGTATTTTAATGAAGAAATGTGCATTCAGATTATGGGAAGCTTGGAACTGCTTTAGAGTGTTTTATTTGGTTCCAAACATGTACGTTGCACATGCAATCATTAAAAATTCATTATGAATACCACAGTGAATGGCAGCATACTATTTGTCAACACCTGTAGCAATGCAACAATCAAAAAAGAAAATTCAAATAGCTGGACACCTTTTAAAAGTTTCATTGGAATAAAAGAACATCTGACAATTTTTTGATGCCTTTCTCATGATTTGATGCCCCAGCAGAGCCACTGGGGAACCTAATTCTGATCAACAAGGAGGAATTGCTTGGCTAATTGGAACTGGCAGAGAAACCTTGGGAGAAAACAACCATATACCAAGGATAATTATAAGAAGGTAACATGGGCCCTGAAGAATAATGTCAAGAAATCTGAAGCCCTCAAATGAGGGGAGACTTGCAAAAAATGTTAAGCCTGACCTGTGGTGGCGCAGTGGATAAAACGATGACCTGGGAACACTGAGGTCACCAGTTCAAAACCCTGCACTGGTCTGGTCAAGTTACATGTGAGAGTTGATGCTTCCAGCTCCTCCCCCCTTTCTCTCTCTCTTTCTCTCTTTCTCTCTCTCTCTCACACTCTGTGTCTCCTCTCTAAAATGAATAAAATAAAAAGAAATTTTAAAAAAATGCTAAGGACAAAGAACAAGCTTTCTAAAATTCTGTTCAGAGCCATAAAATGATCAATGAAAGGAAAATCCCATTTGCAATTTCTAGTGTCAGGTTAGAGCTGATAGAGAAAGCAGAGCTCCCTAAACATTATTTTGCTTCATTATATATAACGGAAACTTAGTGGATTGACATAGTCAAAAGAACTATGTGTATTCATGGGACGAGGCAGACCTGAGTTTAATTTTGTTTTCAACATTTAATAGTTATATTACCCTGGGTCTCCTTTTTCTCATCTGTAAAATAGAAATAACTGTATCTTTCTAATAGGATTGTTCTAAGTAAAGGAAGTAACAAATCCAAAACGCTGAGCCAGGCTCACAGTAATGACTCAATAAATTGCAATTTAGTAATGTTAATGAAAATAGTAGTATAAATATTGACAAAAAGCAATACTTTTTCCACATAGGAGAAGAAATTCTAGGAAATGTAACAGTTTCACTTTAGATTATATCATCTGACATGAGTAGTTTATACTGAAGACTTTGTGGATGGGAGGTGGGGAGTACAAATGAAACCTGAGAACTATTATCCCATCTTTCAGGAAATATGAGAAATAGGATAGGTGCTAAAAACCAATATTTTTTTTTGAAAATTTTAGCATCTTTTTTCATCAGAGATACTGGTCTATACTTTTCTTTTTGTAGTGTCTTTGCCTGGTTTTGGAATAAGGATTATACTCACCTCATAAAAGGAGTTTGGAAGTCTTTCCTTCTCTTGAATTTTTTGAAATAGCTTGAAATAGATAGTAGTTAGTACTTCTTTGAAAATTTGATAAAATTTGCCTGTGAAGCCATCTGGCCCAGGTCTTTTATCTGTTGGGAGTTTTTTGGTAACTGTTTCAATCTCTTTTGGTGCAATTAGTCTGTTTAGGTTTTCTGACTCTTCCAGATTGATTTTTGGAAGATTATATGAATCAAGAAATTTGTCCATTTCGCCTAGGTTGTCTAATTTTTTGGCATACAGTTCTTCATAGTATTTTATTACAATTCTCTGTATTTCTGCTATGTCAGTTGTTATTTCTCCACTCTCATTTCTAATTTTATTTATTTGATTACTCTCTCTTTTTTTCTTGGCGAGTCTGGTTAAAGGTTCATCAATCTTGTTTACCTTCTCAAAGAACCAGCTTTTGGTTTCATTGATCTTCTTATGTATTGTGTTTTTAGCCTCTATGTCATTTATTTCCGCTCTGATCATTATTATTTCCTTCCTCTAGTTCCTCTGTGCTTTGTTTTTCTCTTTCTAGTTCTGTTAGATGTAGCATTAGGTTGTTTAGTTAGGCTTTTTCTTGCTTCCCACGGTATGCCTGTAATGCTATGAACTTCTGTCTCAGGACTGCTTTTGTTGTGTCCCATAAATTTTGAGTTGTTATAAGTTCATTTTCATTTGTTTCAAAGAAAGTTTTTATTTCTTCTTTGATCTCATTGTTAACCCATTAGTTATTTAATAATATGCTGTTTAGTCTCCAAGTGTTTGAATGTTTTTCAGTGTTTCTATTGTAGTTGATTTCTTGTTTCATGCCATTGTGATCAGAGAAGATGCTTGATACAATTTCAATCTTCTTAAATTTATTGAGACTTGTTACATTTCTTGCAGCTTTGGTTTGGTTGTAGTGAATTCCTTGAGTTGTTGTTGTTGTTTTTTCTGTCTAGGAAGCTTTTTATTTCTCCTTTAATTTTAAATGATAGCCTTGCTGGATAAACAAGTCTTGGTTGTAGGCTCTTTTGCATTACTTTGATTATTTGTTTCCATTTCCTTTTGGCCTCTAGTGTTTCTGTTGAGAAGTCTGATGTCATCCTTATGGGGATTCCTTTGTATGTAATTGACTGCTTTTCTCTTGCAGCTTTTAATATTCTTTTTTTATCTCTTAATTTTGGCAGTTTAATTATAATGTGTTTTGGTGTAGGCCTCTTTGGGTTCCTCTTTAATGGGACTCTGTGCTTCTTGACTTGTGTTACTTTTTCCTTCATCAATTTAGGGAAGTTTTCAGCTATGATTTCTTCAATCAGGTTCTCTGTCCCTTGTTATTTCTCTTCTTCTTCAGGAGCCCCTATGATGCGATGTTGTTTATATTCATGTTGTCACAGAGCTCTCTTAGAGTTTCCTCAGATCTTTTGAGCCTCTTTTTTTTTTCTGCTCTGCTTCAATGCTTTTGTTTACCTTGTCTTCTGCATTTCTGATTCGATCCTCTGTTTCATTCAGCCTACTTTTAATTCCTTCTAGTGTAGTCTTCATTTCTGATATTGTATTTGTCATTTCTGAGTGGTTCTTCTTTATGATTTTAATATCCTTTTTGATGCTTGCTACCTCTTTATTTATATGCTCATTACGTCCATCCATTGTTGCTCTAAGATCTTTGAGCATTCTAACAATTATTATTTTAAACTCTGCATCTGGTAATTTGGTTATTTCTATCTCATTCAGTTCTTTTTCTGGGGATTTTTCTTGTTGATTCATTTGTATTGCATTTCTCTGTCTTCCGTTTTTGTCTGTTTATAGACTTCTCCTTTGGGTGTGTTTATGTAGCTAGCTAAGTCTAGGGTTGGTATTGTCTGCCTCCAATTTCCAGTTGTGTTGTTCCTAAATCTTCTTGGGTTGGCATCAGCTGTTGTTTGTCATCTGCTGTAGCTTATTTTTCTGCTATCACTGTTCTTTATGCTATTTGTGTTAGCGTTTTCTATATCTTAGCTGGGTCAGGTGTGAGAAGACCTTCCTTAAGATACCACACTAACAAGGGTTGTTAGGTCCTGAATTGATGCTCTCTGTATCTGGCTGCTGATGTGTCCACCCTGGACCTCCCTGGATGGAGCCTGGTGCAGATCAGCAGGATCACTGCCTATGACTGGCTCTTATCAACCTTTTTGGAGCTATAGGTGATTCAGATCTTGTGGCTTCCTCTGCTGGGCCCAGGTGCTGTGTTAAATATCAGCTGCACTCTTAGATTAGCTTTTATTTACTCTTGGCCTGGGAGAAGTTTGTTTATAAGTTCAAGTTCTCCTGAGATTCACGTTCTGCTGCCTCTTGTTACTGGCTACTTGTTGGGCTCAGTACTGTAATTCAGAGATTAGGTACAGTATTGGATGTGGCTTGCCCCTTAGCCTCCAGTGTCATTCTATTCAGAATTTTTTTTCTTCTTTTTTAGCCCTCAAAAGAGTGTGGCCACAGGAGTCCAGTGGGTGTGGCCTCTGTGTTTCCAATGTGTGGTCTGTCCACTGGGCCTGCTGCCACTGCTTCCACCACTTCAGGTGTTCGGATCAGATGCTTCTGGTGCTGGCCTGGCTTCTGCCACTGTGGGCAGGCTTGCGCTCATGCATTCAGGCCACCCTGGGCCCCACGGCCACAGCAGCCCGGATCTCTGCAACCGCGGGTGGGCTTTCGCTCATGATCTTGGGCTTCCCCAGCCCCTGTCGCCACTCTCTGCCACCACCGGTCCACCCGCCCTCTGGCAAGTGCTCAGCAGCATGGGGGGCAGTATAGTTCAGACCTCAGCACTCACTACCTGTGTCCCTGACATGCTCTCTGCTTCTAAGCACCTCTTTGCTCTTACTGGAGCCGGAGAACCTCCAGTAAGTGGGATAATTTCTTCCCTTTTCTGATGTTGCTGCTCCCAGGAAAAATGGTCACGTTAGATTTGGTGAATTACTCAGCCTAGGGGTTAGGGAGGCTGTCCCTCAAAGTGTCTCTTCCTGTGCCTCCGAGATTACACTCTCTTCTGGCAATTTCAGTCCTCTCAGCACTCCCCACTTTTGGACCCTCAGGTAAGTGGCTGTGAACTAGGTTTTCTGCGTGTTCCCTTTAAGACGGAGCCTGGGTCTGAGAGTTCTGTCTCTTTCTCACAAACACTATCCCGGCTCTTTTCTCAGCTCAATACTATCCATACACATCTTCTAGGCTCTGGGGCTCTAAGCTGGGTCTCCCGTTCTGGGGCTGAGGGCTCACAACTCTCTGGGAAACCCAACTCTCTGCAAGAGTCCCTCCTGGCTACTGCTCACTCCTGGGAACAGGGCAGCACTTTCCACATTTCTGCCTCTCCTACCAGTCTCAGTGTGTTTTCTTCAGTGGTCCTTGATTATAGAATCCTGTGAGTTTAGTCCAAAGAATCTAAAAGGACTTTTAAAAGGGTTCCCTAGGAGGATCTATGAGAGAAAACAGTAATTGGTCAAATAAATTCGGGTTTACCAACCTGAATTTGTCTATTTTTTTTCTTCATAACAGAGTTACTAGACTAAACACCAATGAAATGTAGTAGACAGTATATATCTTTGCCAAACAGGCATTTGTCATCAGATACTTGTAAGTAAGATGAGGAAGAAAAGAAGCTAGAACATAAACTGACTCCTGGAGGATAGCAGTCAGCCTCTGCAGGTATTTTTGGTGTAGACACAGTTCCTCACTAAGTCAACACTGTATTTCATTGACTTAAGATGTGTAGAACTCATGCTGATCAAAATTTAACCTGATTCAAAGTTTAAAAATAAGGTGTTTTACAAACCTTAGAACAGCTTGATTTTGACTTTGGGCTGAAGTCTAGATAATCATATTTAGAATCATAAAATTTTGGGATTTTAACCATATAAGCAAAGTCCAACAAACTAGTATTGATTAAGTTTACTAACTTATTTAAATGTCATAAAAAATGAATCATCTACTCTGTAAATGTTTATATTGAGCTTTAAAAAGTTGATTAAAATATTGTCTTTGGATTGCAGAAGTTTAAACTCTGTGAGTGAAACAAACTTGTAAAGAAAATAAAATATATGACAACATAAATATTCATTTTAAGGCTTAATTCGAGTGTGCTGATCTCAAATCTGACATTAGCTTTTCTCAGTAAGCTAAAGTTTTTTTGCAATTTAAGATTTTAGGTGTTCATCTTATTGTAAAATTTTCAACATTTATTTTAACATAATGAAGTAGAATGTCTTCTTGGACATCATCTTTGTGAAAATATAATAATTTCTATAATGCAGTAAATACACTAAAAGATATGATTGCATCAGAATTTGTCTACAGTTTCAAACTAGAACATATTAAAACATTTTCTTAATCATAAAATTTGTGCAAAACTTACTTAAATTCTATTCAGGCAAAAATTTGCTTTGTAGCTCTTGCATTTATTTGTTGAGGACAATCTCGTTTGATGCTCCAGCAGTAGTCTGATCATCACTAACAGCTCCAAGATTTTTGATAAACTTATCAAGGTAATTGACTTTTCAGGAAGTGAATCTTAACATTCATGTTACATCCAATGTTGCGGAAAGCCAACAGCATCCTTTGAACCAGAAGTTCATAGTTTTCTGCTTTTTGTTGCCAAGGAAGTTCTTTGTAACTGCCACAAAAGACTGTCATGCTGCTTTCTCCTCCTTATTCACCTTCCTGGCAAGTTCTTCATCACGTATGAGGGTTCAAATTTGAGGTCCATTGAATGCACCTGCTTTATCTTCTTGAAAGACAAGGCAGGAAAAGCAGAAATAATACGTTGAAAATATTCACTTTCTCTATTCAAAGCCTGAACAAACTGCTTCATTAAGCCAAGTTTGATGTGAAGTGGGGGAAAAATGATCCTGTCTCAATTAACTACAGGTTCATTCACAATATTTTGCATTCCTACTTCCAGAGCTTCATGTTTCAGCCACTCCTTCTGTGTCCAGTGTTTCTCCCAAGCTCAGCTGTCCCACAAATGCAGAAAGCAAGGATACTTTGTGAAACCTCTCTCTTGTCCTAGCAGGAAATTAACGATTTTAAGATCCACACAAATGAAACAGTTATGCTCCTCATACTTCAGACAGTTGAGGACAATTTCTATATCATTATAATCTTCTTGCAGATGAGTTGAATAACGAATTGGAACTGCTGCATAAACATTACCATTGTGCAGAACACATTTCAGACTTTGCTTAGAGCTGTCAAGAAATAGCCGCCATTCTGTTGGACTGTAAGTGGTGGCTGAGAAAACTACTGATATCATGACAGTAAACAAAGTGTTTGTCTTCGGAAAAAAGTCCGCAAAATTTGTTCACGCTTCCTGAAATGGGATACTTTAGTTGACAGGTGAAATACATTCTTTTCTTAAAGCCTGGAGGCTAATAACTAAGCTGCTTTCTTTGATAGGCCCAAATCTCTTACTAAGTCATTCAATTCTGGTTGGCTAAACTGCTGAGGGGTTAATGACTGCTTGGCATTAGAAGAAGACCCTTCAGATTCGACAACCATTTCCTCATGCATCTTATCAAAATACACTTGATCATCATGTTCACTTTCATCATCCTTAGAAGAAATAAAACCATTGCAAACTGGAACTGGGACTGTCTCGGAGTGTGGGATAGGTCGTATTGCTAAAGGAATATTAGGATATGTGATCATATGCCGTTGTTTTTTTTGTTTTTGTTTTTGCAGATGCCATTTGTATGGATTAGACAGAAATAACAGTCATTGTTTTTGTCCTTAGGTTTACGCCAAACCATGGGAATATCAAAAGGCATTCCTTTGCATTTTCCTTTTTTCCAGTCACGAAGTATTTTCTCACAATTATGACACACAATATGAGGAGCCCAATTCTTGTCTTGATCACCAAGCGGAACTTAAAAATAGGCAATATATGCACGTGTCACAAATGATGAAATTTGCGCCTTTGACGTAGAAGTGTGTAACAGCCACATATATAACAGACTCCTGCATGCACCTGACCAGGATTCACCCGGCATGCCCACCAGGGGCAATGCTCTGCCCATCTGGGTCATTAATCCGTTGCAACTGGAGCCATTCTTGCGCCTGAGGTGGAGGCCATGGAGCCATCTTCAGCACCCAGTCAAACTTTCCTCCAATGGAGCCTTGGCTGTGGGAGGGGAAGAGAGAGATGGAGATAAAGGGGAAGGTGAAGGGTGGAGAAGCAGATGGGTGCTTCTCCTGTGTGCCCTGGATGGGAATCAAATCCTTGACTTCCACATGCTGGGCCGATGCTCTACCACTGAGCAAACTGGCCAGGATGGAATCTCTTGATTTTAAATGACAGCTTTGTTGGATAGAGTAATCTTGGTTGTAGGTTCATGCTTTTCATCACATCTACCATGCCCTTCTGGCCTGCAAAGTTTCTTTTGAGAAATAAGCATATAGTCTTATGTAAGCTTTCCTGTAGGTAACTAATCTCTTTCTTTTTTAAGATTCTCTTGTATTTTTATTATGATGTATCTTGGTCTGGGTCTCCTTGGGTTCATCTTGTTTGAGACTTTCTGTGCTTCCTGGACTTGTATGTCTATTTCCTTCACCACCTTAGGGAAAGCTTTATGTCATTTTTTTCAAATAGGTTTTCAATTTCTTGCTTTCTCTTTTCTCCTTCTGGCACCCCCATGTGAATGTTTGTATACTTTAAGTTGTCTCAGTGGCTCCTTACAATATCGTGTGTGTGTGTGTGTGTGTGTGTGTGTGTGTGTGTGTGTGTGTGACAGAGACAGAGAGTGACAGATAGGGACAGACAGACAGGAAGGGAGAGAGATGAGAAACATCAATTTTTTATTGCAGCACCTTAGTTGTTCACTGATTGCTTTCTAATATGTGCCTTGAACGGGGGAGGGGGGAGGCTACAGCAGACTGAGTGACCCGTTGCTCAAGCCAGCGACCTTGGGCTCAAGCTGGTGAGGTTTCTCAAACCAGATGAGCCCGCACTCAATCTGGCGACCTCAAGGTTTCAAACCTGGTCCTCTGCATCCCACTCCAATGCTCTATCCACTGAGCCACCGCCTGGTAAGGCTACCCTAATTTTTTTTTTAAATTATATTCTTCTTTTAGCTGTTTTAATTGGGTGTTATTTTCTTCCTTATATTCCAAACTGCTGATTTGATTCTTTTATATATATATACATATATATATATATATTTTATTATTATTAATTCTAATGGGATGACACCAATAAATCAGGGTACATATGTACAATGAAAACATCTCCAGGTTATCTTAGCATTCAATTGTGTTGCATACCCGTCACCAAAAGTCAAATTGTCCTCTGTCACCTTCTATCTGGTTTTCCCTGTGTCCCTCCCCTCCTCCCTATCCCACTCTTCCCTCCCTCCCCCCATCGCGTAACCACCACTCTCTTGTCCATGTCTCATATTCTTACTTTTATGTCCCACCTATGTATGAAATCATGCTGTTCTCAGTTTTTCTTTCTTTCTGATTTACTTATTTCACTCCGTATAATGTTATGAAGGACCATCCATTTTGTTATAAATGATCCGATGTCATCATTTCTTATGGCTGAGTTGTATTCCATAGTATATATTTACCATAGATTTTTAATCCACTCATCTTCTGACGGACACTTGAGCTGGTTCCAGATCTTCGCTATTGTGAACAATGCTGCCACGAACATGGGGGCGCATTTCTTATTTTCGAACAGTGCTATGGTGTTCTTAGGGTATATTCCTATAAGTGGGATAGCTGGGTCAAAAGGCAGTTCGATTTTTAATTTTTTGAGGAATCTCCAAACTGTTTTCCACAGTGGATGCACCAGTCTGCATTCCCACCAGCAGTGCAGAAGGGTTCCCTTTTCTCCACATCCTCGCCAGCACTTATTCTGTGTTGTTTTGCTGATGAGTGCCATTCTGACTGGTGTGAGGTGATATCTCATTGTGGTTTTAGTTGCATTTCTCTAATGATTAGTGATGTTGAGCATTTTTTCATATACCTATTGGCCATCTCTTATGTCCTCTTTGGAGAAATTTCTATTCCTTTCTTTTGCCCATTTTTTGATTGCGTTGTTTGTCTTCCTGGTGTTGACTTTTTTTATTTTTAAATATATATTTTATTATTATTAATTCTAATGGGGTGACACCAATAAATCAGGATACATATGTACAATGAAAACATCTCCAGGTTATCTTAGCATTCAATTGTGTTGCATACCCATCACCAAAAGTCAAATTGTCCACTGTCACCGTCAATCTGGTTTTCCCTGTGTCCCTCCCCTCCTCCCTATCACACTCTTCCCTCCCTCCCCCCATCCCATAACCAACACTCTCTTGTCCATGTCTCATACCCTCACTTTCATGTCCCACCTATGTATGTAATAGTGCTGTTCTCAGTTTTTCTTTTTTTCTGATTTACTTATTTCACTCCGTATAATGTTATCAAAGTACATCCATTTTGTTATAAATGATCCGATGTCATCGTTTCTTATGGCTGAGTAGTATTCCATAGTATATATGTACCATAGCTTTTTAATCCACTCGTCTTCTGACGGACACTTGGGCTGGTTCCAGATCTTAGCTATTGTGAACAATGCTGCCACGAACATGGGGGCGCATTTCTTCTTTTCGAACAGTGCTATGGTGTTCTTAGGGTATATTCCTAAAAGTCGGATAGCTGGGTCAAAAGGCAGTTCAATATTTAATTTTCCGAGGAATCTCCAAACTGTTTTCCACAGTGGCTGCACCAGTCTGCATTCCCACCAGCAGTGCAGAAGGGTTCCCTTTTCTCCACATCCTCGCCAGCACTTATTCTGTGTTGTTTTGCTGATAAGTGCCATTCTGACTGGTGTGAGGTGATATCTCATTGTGGTTTTAATTTGCATTTCTCTAATGATTAGTGATGTTGAGCATTTTTTCATATGCCTATTGGCCATCTGTATGTCCTCTTTGGAGAAATTTCTATTCCTTTCTTTTGCCCATTTTTTGATTGGATTGTTTGTCTTCCTGGTGTTGAGTTTTATAAGTTCTTTATAAATTTTAGTTATTAACCCCTTATCAGATGTGCTGTCGAATATGTTCTCCCATTGTGTGGTTTGTCTTTTTATTCTGTTCTTATTGTCTTTAGCTGTGCAAAAACATTTTAGTTTGATATAGTCCCATTTGTTTATCTTGCCTTTTATTTCATTTTCCCGTGGAGATAAATCGGCCAATATACTACTGCTACAGATGTCAGAGAGCTTGCTGCCTATGATTTCTTCTAAGATGCTTATGGTTTCACGGCTTACATTTAAGTCTTTTATCCATTCTGAGTTTGTTTTTGTGAATGGTGTAAGTTGATGGTCTAGTTTCATTATTTTGCAGGTAGATGTACAATTTTCCCAACACCATTTGTTAAAGAGGCTGTCTTTACTCCATTGTATGTTCTTTCCTCCTTTGTCAAATATCAGTTGTCCATAAAGCTGTGGGTTTATTTCTGGGTCCTCTGTTCTGTTCCATTGATCTATGTGCCTGTTCTTATGCCAGTACCAGGCTGTCTTGAGTATAATGGCCTTATAGTAAACCTTGATATCTGGAAGAGTGATACCTCCTGCTTTATTTTTTCTTTTTAAGATTGCTGAGGCTATTCGTGTTCTTTTTTGGTTCCATATAAATTTTTGGAATATGTGTTCTATATCTTTGAAGTATGTCATTGGTATTTTAATTGGTATTGCATTGAATTTATAAATTGCCTTGGGTAATATAGACATTTTAATGATGTTTATTCTTCCTAGCCATGAGCACGGTATATGCTTCCACTTGTTTGTATCTTCCTTGATTTATTTTATCAATGTTTTATAATTTTCCGAGTACAAGTCCTTAAACTCCTTGGTTAAATTTACTCCTAGGTACTTTATTTTTTTGGCTGCAATAGTGAATATGATTGTTTCCTTAATTTATTTTTCTGACAGTTTATTGTTGGTATATAGAAAGCCTCTGATTTCTGAGTATTAATTTTATATCCTGCCACCTTGCTGAATTCATTTATAAGGTCCGGTAGTTTTTTGACTGAGGCTTTAGGGTTTTCAATATACAATATCATATCATCTGCAAATAGTGACAGTTTTACTTCTTCTTTTCCAATTTGGATGCCTTTTATTTCTTCTTCTTGTCTGATTGCTGTAGCTAGGACTTCCAGAACTATGTTGAATAAGAGTGGTGAAAGGGGGAATCCCTGCCTGGTTTTTGATCTTAAGGGGATTGCTTTTAATTTTTGTCCATTTAATATGATGTTTGCTGTCGGTTTGTCGTAGATGGCCTTTATCATGCTAAGGAATGAACCCTGTATTCCCACTTTACTGAGAGTTTTGAGCATGAATGGGTGCTGGATTTTATCAAATGCCTTTTCTGCATCTATTGAAATTATCATGTGATTTTTGTCCTTCCTTTTGTTTATATGATGAATCACATTGATTGATTTGCGAATATTGAACCAGCCTTCTCTCTCCAGAATAAATCTCACTTGATCATGGTGTATGATTTTTTTCATTTATTGCTGGATCCGGTTGGGTAATATTTTGTTGAGAATTTTAGCGTGTAAATTTATCAGGGATATTGGCCTATAATTTTCTTTCTTTGTGTTGTCTTTGCCCGGTTTTGGGATCAGAATTATGCTCGCGTCATAAAAGGAGTTTAGAAGTCTTCCTTCCTCTTGAACTTTTTGAAATAGCTTGAGGAGGATAGGAGTTAGTTCTTCTTTGAGTTTTTGATAGAATTCACTTGTGAAGCCATCAGGCCCAGGACTTTTCTTTTTTGGGAGTTTTTTAATAACTGTTTCAATCTCATTTGTTGTAATTGGTTTGTTTAGGTGTTCTGATTCTTCCAGGTTGATATTGGGAAGGTTATATGATTCAAGAAATTTTTCCATTTCACCAAGATTGTCTAATTTTTTTGGCATATAGTTCTTCATAGTATTTTCTTACAATGCTTTGTATTTCTGTTGTGTCAGTTGTTATTTCTCCACTGTCCTTTCTAATTTTATTTAATTGGGTCCTCTCTCTTTTTTTTTTTGGTAAGTCTAGTTAAAGTTTCATCAGTCTTGTTTACCTTTTCAAAGAACCAGCTTCTGGTTTCATTGATCCTCTGTACTGTTTCCTTAGCCTCTATGTCATTTATTTCTGCTCTGATCTTTATTATTTTCTTCCTTCTACTTGTCTTGGGTTTTATTTGTTGTTGATTTTCTAGTTCTTTTAGATGCAGTGTCAGGTTGCTTATTTGAGCTTTTTTTAGCTTCTTATGATATGCCTGTAGTGCAATAAACTTCTCTCTCAGAACTGCTTTTGCTGTGTCCCATAAATTTTGAGTTGATGTATGCTCATTATCATTTGTTTCTATAAACTTTTTTATCTTTTCTTTGATCTCATTGTTAATCCATTCATTCTTTAATAACATGCTATTTAGTTTTCAAGTGTTAGAGTATTTTTCAGTTTTTCTTTTGTGGTTAATTTCTAGTTTTATGGCTTTGCGATTAGAGAAAATGCTTGATATGATTTCAGTCTTCTTAAATTTATTGAGACCATTTTTGTGTCCTAACATGTGGTCTATCCTAGAAAATGTACCATGAGCGCTTGATAAGAATGTATATTCTACTGCTTTAGGGTGAAAAGTTCTGAAGATATCTATTAAGTCAACTTGATCTAGTGTATCCTTTAAGTCTGCTGTTTCTTTATTAATTTTCTTTCTTGAGGATCTATCCAGTGTTGTTAGAGGGGTATTGAAATCTCTACTATGATAGTATTGCTGTTAATCTCGCCCTTTATATCCATCAAAGTCTGCTTTATGTATGCCGGGGCTCCTATATTTGGTGCATAGATATTTATAATAGTTATATCTTTCTGTTAAATTGTTTCCTTTATCATTATGTAGTGTCCTTCTTTATCTCTTACTACAGCCTTTGTTTTAAAGTCCATTTTGTCAGATAAAAGTATTGCTACCCCTGCTTTTTTTCATTTCCATTTGCATGAAATATTTTTTTTCATCTTTTTACCTTCAGTCTATGTGCATCTTTTGTTTTAAGGTGTCTCTCTTGTAGACATCATATGTATGGGTCCTGTTTCTTTATCCATGCAGCTACCCTATGTCTTTTGATTGGATCATTTAATCCTTTTACATTTAAGGTTATTATTGATATGTAGTTGTTTATTGCTATTTTATTCTTTATAGCTGTATTCTTCTTTTGCTCTATTCTTTCCTCCCTTTAAACTGTTCACAACAGGCCCCTTTATATCTCTTGCAGAATTGGTTTGGTTTTTATGAATTCCTTCAGTCTTTCTTTTTCTGAGAAGCTCTTTATTTCTCCTTCAATTTTAAACGTTAGCCTAGCTGGATAGAGTAGTCTTGGTTGTAGGTTCTTGTTCTGCATTACTTTGATTATATCTTGCCATTCCCTTCTGGCCTCAAGTGTTTCTTTTGAGAAGTCCGATGTCATTTTTATGGGGGCTCCTTTGTAGGTGATAGCATTTTTTTCCCCAGCATCTTTTAATTTTTTTTCTTTATCCATTAGCTTTGGTATTTTAACTATGATGTGTCTTGGTGTAGATCTTTTTGGGTTTCTCTTTAATGGAGTTCTGTGTGCTTCTTGAACGTGTGGAGTGTTTCCCAGCCTTAATTTAGGGAAGTTTTCTGCTATGATTTGATTGAACAAAGTTTCCATTTCCTGTCTTCTCTCCTCTTCTTCAGGCACCCCTATGATGCGAATGTTGTTTCTCTTCAGGTTGTCACAGAGTTCCCTTAGAGTTTCCTCACATTTTTTGAGTCTCTTTTTCTTTTTATTCTCTGCTTCTGTGCCTTTGTTTATTGTGTCCTCTAACTCGCTTATTCGATCCTCAGCGTGATTCATCCTGCTTTTAATTCCTTCCATTGTGGTCTTCAGTTCTGATACTGTATTTGTCATTTCTGTCTGATTCTTTTTTATTATTTCAATTTTGTTTTTTATACTTATTATCTCTTTATTTAGGTGTTCATAATGACTATCCATTGTTGCTCTAATTTCTTTGAACATCCTAACTATCATTATTCTAAATTCTGCTTCTGGTAATTTGGTTATATCTTGTTTATTGAGATCCTTCTCTGGAGATTTCTCATGATTCATTTGGTTTGCATTCCTCTGCCTGCCCATTTTGTCTGTGTATAAGCAAGTTGTGGCCACTGGAGTCCAGTAGGTGTTGCTTTTGTGTTCTCTAGGTGTGGTCTGTCTGCAGGCCCCCCACCCCCTCTGCCGCTGCCTAGGGTGGTTGGGTATGGGCGTTGCCAGCACCGGCCCACTGTGGCTTTTGCTGTGATTTCTGCCTCTCCTCCGCGGGAGGGGCTGTTACTCAAGCCACAAGTCTCAGCACCAAGGGTAGAGGTGAGCACCTTTGCTCAGCTGCGGGCCCAACCTGTTTCCGGAATTCCGGCCAGAACCCGCTGTCAGAGCCTGCTCGCCACAATTTCGCGGGTTGGGCAGGGCTTTTGACGTGCACTCAGCTGTGAGCCTTTGCCCGTCCGGAGCTTTAGCCCCGCCTTCGAGGCCAGGGCCCTTCTGTGCAGGGTCACAAACCCAGGTTTATTGGGCCGGGCGTGTTTGCTGGCTTCCGCTCATCTGCGTACTTCTTCTCGTCCCGGACTTTTCCCCACCCCCGCGTTCGGAGCCCGCTCGTGCACTTATAATGGCAAACCACGGTTTCTGCGGCCAGGCGGGGATAGTAGAGTGGGCTCAGCTGCTAGCTTCCACTTGTCTCGGGGTCTACCCCGGTCCCGCGCTCGGAGATTGCTCGCACACGTATAATGGAAAACCACGGTTTTTCCAGCCGGGTGTGGCTGGTAGCGTGAGCTCAGCCATGAGCCCCCGCCCATCCCTGGTCCTAGCACGGTCCCTGCGGTCAGGGCCGGCTCGCAGGGTCGCAGAGCAGATTTCTGCCCTTTCCTGGCCTCCCGCTTTGTCCCCGTAGGTGGCATTACAGGTGGGCCCACAGCTTCCGGAGCGCCCTCGCGCGTCCCCTCTGACCCTGCTGTGTTAGACCGAGCTCACACCGGCTTGGCCTCTGCCCATGCCGATAAAACCGCGTTTCAGCGTCCTGCCGCCCCAAACCCTTCAGCAATCCTCAGCAGAGTAGGAAGGGACCTAATACTCCACACTGTAGGCCTGGGAGCTCCCTCACTTGTTTCACAGCTCAAAACTGTTCAAATGCCTCTTCTAGGCTCTGGGACTGCAGGCTGGGGCTTGGTTCCTGGGACCCAGGTCCCTCCCTCTCCACCAAACTCTCCTCCTGCCACGCGGGTCTCTCCAGGCTGCCTTTTGCTGGGGGAGCTGGGCAGCCCTCTTCGCGTTTTCGCTTATCCTACCAGTCTCAATGTGGCTTCTTCTGTGTTCCTTGGTTGAAGAGTCCACTTAGTTTAGTTCAAAGTTGGTTTATCCAGATGACGGTTCTTAAAATTTAGTTATAATCCACTTTGGTTTTGGGAGTTGGAAGTTGGTACGTCCGCCTACTCTGTCGCCATCTTGCTTCTCCCTGATTTGATTCTTGAGTTCATCTACTCTATTGTTTATTTCCTGTAAATTATTCTTCATTTTATTTAGCATATTCTTCATTTCTGACTGATCCTTTTTAATACTGTTGAAGCATTATCTTCATTGAGCATTCTTATAATGAGTGTTTTGAACTCTGCATGTAGTAGATTGCTTGTGTCAATTTTGTTTAGTTCTTTTTATGAGTTTTATTTTGTTCTTTCATTTAAGACATGTTCCTTTGTCTCCTCAATTTGACATCCTCCCCATGTTTGCTTCTATGTATTAGGTAGAGCTGCTGCATCTCCTAGGCTTGTTAGAATGACCGTATATAGTAGCTACTCTGTAGGGGCCAGTGACATGGCCTACCTGATTACCCAGATTGGGCAACTCCTGATGCACACCTGCCCTGTGTGGGCTGTGTACTCCCTTCTGTTATAGTTGAGCCTTAATTGCTGTTGACATTTCAATGGTAAGGATTTACCCTTAGGCCAATTAAGTTGCTAGGACTGGTTGTGACCACAGATCGCCAAAGAAGATCAGCTGTGCTGGAGCGCACCCCACACAGCAGGACTTACTTCAGTGGGGTTCTAGTGCCCATTGAGTCTGCCCCTTATGTTTGTCACTTGCAGAGGTGGTTGGTTGGTGTTTTGACCTGGTCTGAAGCTGTTCGCTGTGTGTGTTGACTCAGGAGCCTCCTGGGAGGTGCAGGCAGTTCACAACCACCTGCATTCTTTCCGGGGCCATCCACCATGAGCTAAAAAGTGACCTGTAGATGGCTGCTACTTGTTCTGCATTTGGAGGTACCCAGGAGAGGCTATGCTGTGAACCCAAGCCGCTGCTCCTAGTGCCGGGCCTTGGGCCACTTAGAAGTATGAAATATGCTGAGGCCAGATACTGCTTGTATGAGAGATTTTAGAAAAGTCTGAAGCCTGAGACAAGATCAGTTGTTCCTATGGAAAAGCCACTAGAAACTGCTTAAGTAAGCTTAAGAGTTGGGTGGGTTGGGCTCTCAAGGAATCACCAGGGAGGGGTAAATAGAGTGAGCCAGGTTGATGAAGACTCAGATATGGTGCCTGCTTGCAGGCTCTGTAGGGGGAAGGTTTCAGAAAAGGAACAACAGCCTATTCCAGTACTTCTGTCTGGGAGAAAGCTGCCCCTCAAGCTCTTGTCCTGATGCCAAACAATCCAGTTTCTCCCCGTATGTCCCTGGTACCTTATAAGCTGCTGCCCCAGCACTAGAGCTCAAAACAAGTTAGTTTAAGTCTGTGTGTAGGCTCTTTAAGAACACCTGGGACTCTCATCAACCCTCTGTCTCAGTCAGCCTAAAAACCTGCTAGTTTTTATAGCCAGAGTTATGGGCACTCTCTTCCTGGCAGTGAAACCCTGAACAGGGGGAACTGGTGTGGAGCTGGTCCTCCTCACATCTCAGAGGGGCCCTCTGCAACAGAGATAACCCTCCCAAATTTGTCTGCCAAACATAGGTGTTCTCTAGTTGTAATTGTGATGTCGGAGTATATGAGTAGTGCAGGTACATTGTGCTGGCCGTCTTGACTAGAAGCCTTGAAATGGACACTTACAGAATGCTGATTCGAATATAAAATGGTAATTTTGTGGAAAGCTATTATATACAAGTTGTACTGTGCAATGCAACTATTTTCTAGGAATCTACTGTAAATTATATATATATATATACACACACACACACACACATAGTCTATAACAATGTTATTTATAATAACAAAATACTTTGAGATGAATGATTGAAAAGATGTGTATAATCATATGAGGAAAATGAGAATGTTCAGCCTGCTGTATATTTTTGAAAAATAAATCCAAAAAATAAACACAACTTAAAAATAAAGTGTTCACCTTAAAAATTAAAAAATATGTTTACAAATATTTTTATGATGTTAGGAAATATTATTTACAAGGAAATTTTATTATTTTCTGCAATGAATATGTAAGGTTAGAAAATGTAAGTTCTTTGCCTATGTTACTAGAAATATTTTGTTCAGCATTTTGCATCATAAGAAATCTGGAGCCAGTTTACATTCAAGCAAGAAGGATGGTAAAGAAGTTCCTCTGGATATGGGTTGGAGGAAAAAGAGAATGTTCAGCCTGCTGTATATTTTTGAGAGCATGGTGGCTGTGTTCAAGTATCTAAAGTACTGTCATGTGAAAAAAACCACACTTTTTCAGGAAACAACACTCAGATGAAACTAGACCCAGTGGTAGGACCTATTTTAAGCCTTTCCAGTTAAATGTCAGCACACTTACAGACTTGCTTACTTGTTTATAGGCCATTTCAGTTCAATGTCAAGAAACACTTCCTGATAAAACTAGGTAAAAAGTGAATGAATTCCCAGTCACTTGAAGGATTCAAGTATAAATTATTTACTTGATTGAACATTGTAAAAGAGGTTCAGACATTGGAAGTGTGTGTTTTGGTATGACTCCAGCTTGTGAGAAGTTATTTTACCTCTCTGGGACTCAGTTCTTGGTAAAACAGGGAAGTTTGACTAAGCGGTTACCATGATCTTTTTGAGTTTTAAATTGGTTCTGCAGTAGTGAAATTGCGTTTCACTGTCTTTTTCAGATTTACATAATATCTGCCTTTTATCATTTAAAATACATTTCACTATACTTGAGAATTGAGATGTTTAAAAAATTTATTTGCATAATTCAAAAGATTATGTAGCTGTAAGGCATCACTGTCATTCAACATCATTGGATTAGGAAAATGGAAATTAACACCATGGTGAAATACCACTAAACACTTATTGACTGGCTAAAATAAAAAATTACTGATGATACCAAGAGTTAACAGGACTCAGAGCAACTATATCTCTCATACTATGCTGATGGGATTAAAAATCATTACAGCCACTCTAGATAACACTTTTTTATAGTTAAAAATACCCTTACGATAAGATTCAGTAATCCAAGTACTGGGCATTTACTCTAGAGCAGGGATCCCCAAACTTTTTAAACAGGGGGCCAGTTCACTGTCCCTCAGACTGTTGGAGGGCCTCCACATACAGTACTCTATACGCTGACCACCAATGAAAGAGGTGCCCCTTCCGGAAGTGCGGCGGGGGTGGATAAATGGCCTCAGGTGGCCTCAATTTGGCCCGCAGGCCGTAGTTTGGGGACCTCTGCTCTAGAGAAATAAAAACATGTTCATACAAAAATTTGCACATGAATGTTCATATCAGCTTTATTTGTGATAGCTGCAAACTTGAAACAACCCAGATCCCCTCCAGTGAGTGGAAGAACGAACTGTGGCACATCCATATCATGGAATACTACTCAGTAATGAAAAAGGACAAACCTGACACACACAGCAGTTTGCATTGATCTCGAGACCATTATGCTGGTTGAAAGGCCAATCTCAAAAGGTTCCATGTGGTATAATTTCACATAAATAGCATTATTAAAATGGAAAATTGTAGTGATGGAGAACAGATCAGTGGTACCAGGTATTAGAGTTGGGGAAGGATATGACTGTAAAGGTGAAGCATAAAGGAGTTACTGTGGAGTGACAGGGTAATTCTATACCCTAATTGTGATAGTATATGACTCTACTTCATGTGATAAAATTTTATAGAAAAGTTACTAAAACATATTTTCATCTTTAAGATTCTGAAAAGCCAGAACATTTTTATCTTTATTTGCTTTTTGTTTTCACTAACTCTTTATGTTTAACTATGAACTAATTGTCTTGTAATCAATACTATAAAATGTTTTTATATGAAACATTAGAAATAATGGTGTGAGGTATAGGAGTAAATGGTCAAATATTAAAGTAAATTCAGGCAAAGCTCACTTTTAGTTATATTTTATTCTTGTTTTTAAATTTTACAATCACATTTTCAAGAAAGCCTCTGGAAATGATTTTTACATAAATATTCACAGCTTACTCAAATGTGATCTATTCTTTACTATTTATAAAGAGACTGTCAGCTTTGAGTGGTTCAACTGTAGCTGCTGATTCTGTTTATACTTAGCTAAATTTACTTCCTTGCAAATTGCATAACAAACACAGGAGCTTAAAATTAATTCCTGTCCTGGGATAAGATCTAGACAGAGAGTTGGTCCCAAGAATGAAATTCTCTGAGAAGATGATCCTTCTGGGTACTAAAATATTAGCCTCTCTCAAACAAACTAAGACTGTTTTTGTGGCTGATTACTAATGTTCACTAATATTTTGAATCTTTTTACTTTTCTAAATATGTATGGTAGTCCCCCCGCCCTTTTTTTTACAGAGACATAGAGTCATTGAGAGGGATAGATAGGGATACAGACAGGAACAGAGAGAAATGAGAAGCATTAATCATCAGTTTTTGTTGTGACACCTTAGTTGTTTATTGATTGCTTTCTCATATGTGCCTTGCCGGGGGGGGGGGGGGGGGGGGCGGGGCTACAGCAGACTGAGTAACCCCCTTGCTCAAGCCAGCGACCTTGGGTCCAAGCTGGTGAGCTTTGCTCAAACCAGATGAGCCCACGCTCAAGTTGGCGACCTCGGAATCTTGAACCTGGGTCCTCCTCATCCCAGTCCAATGCTCTATCCACTGTGTCACCGTCTGGTCAGGCATGGTAGTCCCCTCTTATCTGCAGTTTCTCTAGCCATGGTTTCAGTGACCCATGGTCAACCAAGGTCCAAAAACAGTTAATGAAAAAAAATCCCAGAAATAATTTATAAGGTTTAAATAGTGTGCTGTTCAAAGTAGCTTTTTTCCACCCTGGATGTGAATCATCTGTTTGTCCACACAGTACCTTCCCTTTAGTCACTTAGTAGCCATCTGGGTTATCAGTTGACTACTGAGGTATTATAATACTGTGTTCAAGTAACGCTTATTTTTCTTAAGATTGCCCCAAAAAAGAGGAGAAGTGATGCCAGCATTTCTGTTATGTCAAAGAGAAGCCATAAAGTGTTTGCTTTAAGTGAAAATGTGAATACAACACAATTAGATATTTTGAGAGAAAGACCACATTCACATAACTTTTATTACAGTATAATGTTATAAATATTGTTTTTTATTATTAGTTATTGTTGTTAATCTCTTACTATACCTAATTTATAAGTTAAACTATCATGGGTATGAATGTACAGTATAGGAAAAAACAGTATATACTGTATAGTGTTAGTTACTGTCTGTGGTTTCAAGTACTCGATGGTGGTCTTGGAACATATGCCCCACAGATAAGTGAAGACTGCTGTAAAAGGTTACATTTTAGTTCTGTAATTAGACAGGGCCACATAACTACTTCTACCTATGGAGAGTGACCAGGGTGGTGTGTTACTTCCAGGCCAAAGGATTTGAGTCAGTATCTGATTCATCATTCTGTCTTTCCTAGCACAAAGAACCCTCAGGCATCTCATTGGGATGAGATACCAGAAGAAGGAAGCAGTATGGAATGTTGAGCTGCGATATGAAAGGCTGTCCTAGAGACACTCCTGCACTCTTCGCTGGTTTGCCTGAATAAGAAATTTTTATGTGATAAACCTCTGATGCTTTGGTATAGTTAATTACTGCAGCAGCCGATCTTGTCAAATAGAATCTGTATACTAACTTTGCCAATATTAAAAGTTTTCATGGCCTTTTGTGCTTTCTTTACATTAGATAATTGTATATGAGTTGTCAGTTTTTTCAATAAGAAAATATTTAATGTGACAAACATTTCAATTCTTATTTTATTAGTTTCACCACCAATTTAAGATCTGAAAATTTTAATCTAAATGAGCAACATTACTGTACTTTGAATTATATATACCTTTATGTCATTTATATATTATGTTAATCATTACCAACCAATAAAAAGAATACATATTTTTATGCTGCCTTTTAAGTCATTAAACAACCACTGATGTTTCTGATTATGTTTCCGGGGAAGCAGACCCTGAGAGAGAGATTTGCATGCGGGTGAATTTACTAAGAAATTCTCGTGGATTAACACTGTGAAATACAGAATTGGGTAAAGGGAGAAGTTGCGCTGTGATATAGATACAATAAAATTTAAGCTGACTTTATGGGTGGCCCTTAAACTAGCGTGACCATTCAGAGGTGTTCTAAGTTGAGGCAAGGGAGCTAGGCTTTTGTGTACCTACCAATGAGCAGCCATTGGGTAAAAACTGACCCCACTAAGTGAATATAACCTTAGCTAAAGCAATTCCTGGATGAAGGTGACATCTTGAGAACTATGAGCCAATACATTCCCAGTAGCTGGATAAACAAGTCCTTCAGTCCTGAAGAAGAATCTACCTCAGGGTCCAGTAAAATGAATAACCATAAAGAGGTGCTTATCTATCTGAAGTTGTAGATGATCACTACCACATTTATTAGCTTCATCATCATCACCACTACCACCATGGTCACCAATATTATTTACAACTTTTACTATGAGCCCAGCACTTGTCCTAAGTGCTTTGAAATTATTAACTTGGGTAATTCTAAAAATTACCCTATAATATAATCTCAAATGCTTTGTCTTCAAAAATAAAAATCACTACAACCGCTTCCTGCTACATATCCCACTGCCAGAAATGCCTTGCTATTGATCATTCAGTAATTTTCACTGTTTGTTACTCCATCAGCCTGAGCAGCTCCATTTGGTGAAAGTCATTAGCCAGGATAGTTACTTTTTTCATGGGTTGCACCTTCTCAATTATGGATGATATTATGATGTCTGTAATTTACTTTAAAATACTTGAGTATAGGTAATGTGAAATTATGTGTGAATATATATGTGTATGTTAATTTAGGCTACATCATAAGTGCTGTTGCTTGCCAAAATTAGGAATTCACACTCTCATGGTAAGCTACTATTTAATCAAAAGACCATACTTCAGAGGAAGCTATGACAAATGATTTAGTCACATTTATCTTGACCAGCACCAGAAATTTCCTACTTAACATATGAATATTAAAAATGGGTTTTTATTGGTGAAATTAGTGTTGTTCAAGGTATGTGGATTGGCTTAGATATTTTAGACATTTACTTTTACAGAACACAGTGTAAAAATCTAGCAAGCATATAATCTGTATCCTTAAGAAAGGTGCCAATGTTTGATCTCCAAAATGTCCTGTATCCAGCTATTGATTCAGTGGATTCCGGTTGCTTGATTCCTGCCTCAAATATTCCTACATCTGCCTTACGTGAACTTCTCATACCTGTTGTCATCATGAGGTAGCCAATCTTCAAATTGTTTCTCAGAGACCTTAATACCAATAATCCTTGGTATTCATGCCTTTGTGTAGTTTCCTCCCACAGCGAGTAGAGTTTGTCTCTGTAAGCAGTAAAGATATTCTGGAAATGAAGATACATGATTTCTAAGGCTAAGTCTTAAAAAACATTGCAGACTCCACCTCATTCTCTCTTGAATTACCTATTCTGGAGAAAGATAGTCACCATGTTGTGAAGCTATTCCAGCAACTTTATGGAGAAATGCATATGGGAAAGAACTCAGGTCCCATGCCAACAGTCAACACTAACTTACATGCCTGCCATGGGAGCAAGCCATCTTGGAAGCAGATCCTCCAGCCCACACTCAAGCCTTCATATTTTAATAGCACCAGCCAACATCTTGACTCATGAGAGACCCTGAACCAAAACTACCCAGCAAATTTGACCTATCCTGTTCTACAGAAACTGTGAAATAATAAGTGTTTACTATTGTTTTAAACCACGGAATTTTGAGGTATTTGTTTTGCAGCAATAGATAACTAGTACATCATAGTACAGAAAAGGACAAATAGCTGGAATTTAATTGGGCTTTTAGAAGAGATTGTGTGAACTGTTGTATGCAAGTCTCCTTCCCAATAACTTATTTTTTAAAACTTTTGTTTATATGACAGAACTTTTTAAAGCACTGAGGCCAAGAGGTAGCACTAACTCCTGAAAGCTCTGGTTTGACGGTTGGAGTGCTGTAAAGAGAAAAGATTGGAAAAGCACAGACTGTATTTGAAAAGAGGCTAGAAGGAAATTTCTCTCACCATAGAAAACAATGAGTGATGACTACAAGGAGAAAGAAAAAAGAAGTGAAAATATTTTTCATTTGCTTCTCTGGTCATCTACCATAGAAAAGAAAATACATTACTATATGATGCAATAGAAGGAAAGTAACAGACAAAATAGGAGGGTCATTCCGCTGTCATACTTAGAATGTGAGAGTAACTTCACTTTCTTAAATAGCCTGTTCATTAGATTTTTTTTAACCATAACCACACTAAATTCACTTCCTACTTATAGAGTCATACAAAACACCTTGCAGGTAATACAAATTTAAGTATTCTTTGAGGAGCTTTCCACCTGTTCTTTCTCCTAGTGATTCGCTCATCAATGCACAAATTTTTTACGTGTTGAAATGAATAGTATAGATTGAGTCTCCCTCCATTTACTACTGAGGAAGCACAGGTCCCTTTGACATGTAATAAGAAACCATGGAACATACAAAGAGTAAACTAGTATGAATAGATAAGGAAGGAGGCTGGTACAGATTTATACACTTAACTATGATTTTGTGTTTAATATTTACCAGTTAAACTAGAAAGGAAAAACTGTGCAAGAAAAGAAGTCTATCACCTTGTGATAAGCCAAAAAAAATTGTGATAGGATAAGACTTTGCCAGTGGGTATAGGAGAGATAGAAAAGGTGAGAGCAAAGGGCTGTACCCTTGTACCAATTTATACCCACCAGCAATGTACAAAGGTGGTAGTGTATGATTTTGAAAACTTTTTTGTCATGATATCTGATTATGGTTTTAATCTGCATTTCCTTCATAAATAATATTGAATCCTTTTTCATGTTTGTTGAACATTTATATATCAACACTTTTGAAGTATCTATTCAAGTCTTTTGCCTATTTTTTGAAACATTGAGTTGTTTGTCTTTTTCTTGCAAATTTATAGTCATGCCTTATACTATGTTTGACTTGAAGATCTTTGTGAATAATTGTTTTACATTTTTCTTTTCCTCTGTGGATTGTTTTCTCATTTTTTAAAGCTGTCATTTGATGAACAGAACTTTTTAATTTTTAATGAAATCTGTTTTATCACTCTCTTCTTTTGTGGCTAGTGCTTTTTGTATTTAAGAAAACATTGCCTACCTTAAGGTCAGAAAGATCTTCTCTATATTTTTTTCTAGAAGTTTCACTGCCACTTCACATTAGCTTCTTGATCCAATTTGAGTTAATTTTGTGTGTAATATGAGGAAGGAATCAAGGGTATGGTTCAACTAATCCAGAACCATTTATTCAAAAGAGCATTCTTTCCTCCACTGATTTAGACTTTTTTCATACATTACATTATTATATTTGTGTAAAGACTTCTCCCAATTGTTTTATTAAACATATTATTTGAGTGAACAAATCAGTAAACAATTTTTTGATTTAAAAAAAGTGAAGAAACTTAGTTCAAGAGGACACAAATGCATCTGGTAAAGGGGAGAAAGGAGAAAATGCCCCTTCTACTATGTTTCTCAGCATTCCATTTCTTTCCCCAGAAGCCACCACAGTGTCAATGCCCCAACGTGCCAAATAACTCTGCTTAACTTTTTAGGGCCCTAAAATAAAAGAAGTCCTTCATCTCAAAGTCTAGCCCCTGGACCTAATGTAGTAACTTCTCTAAATAATCCTGATATTAAGTTTCTAGGTGATTCTGATGCTGAAAGTGGTCCAACCCAATTTAAAAGACAATTTATCTTCACTCTTTTAAAAGCATATAGGTGGATTTCTTTTTGGTTTGTTTTACAGGGACAGAGAGAGTCAGAGAGAGGGATAGATAGGGACAGACAGACAGGAATGGACAGAGGTGAGAAGCATCAATCATCAGTTTTTCGTTGCCGTTGCAACACCTTAGTTGTTCATTGATTGATTTCTCACATGTGCCTTGACCGTGGACCTTCAGCAGACTGAGCAACCCCTTGCTAGAGCCAGCAACATTGGGTGCAAGCTGGAGAGCTTTTGCTCAAGCCAGATGGACCCGCGCTCAAGCTGGCGAGCTCGGGGTCTCCAACCTGGGTCTTCCACATCCCAGTCTGATGCTCTATCCACTGCACCACCGCCTGGTAAGGCATAGGTGGAGTTTTTAAAAGCTTTTATTGTGATTATATTATTCTTGCCATTTTATTTTATGTTCTTTACTTTCTTGTTTTAGTAGCATAGAAATTATACATTTTACTTTTATTCTGTGCCTAGATATTAAAATTTAACTCCCATTATATATATTTTTTTCTCTAAGTCTAGAAACCAATAGCATCTGTACCTTATCCTTTATAAATTCCACTTCATTCTCTCCTACTTTTTCCTGCAACTTAAACAGGAGCAAATCCAATTTTTGTACAGCCTTAAGCTTATATAATTTTGGACATCCTCTTTAAAATGGTGTGAAATTCCTGCTCTGTCTGGGTAGCTCAGTTGGTTAGAGCATTGTCCTAATATGCCAAGGTTGTAAGATTGATACCTGGTCAGGGCACATACAAGAATCAAACCAATGAATGCATGAATAAATGGAACAACAAATTGATATTTCTTTCTCTCTCTCTCTTCATCTCTACCTCTCTTTATAAAATTAATAAATTTTTTAAAAATGAAAGCAATGTGAAATTCTAAATTTAAAATTTTGGTAAGAAAGTGAATATTTAGGATGAGAAATCAGAATTAACTATAAATTTTTAACTTTTATTAAATATACAAGTCTAAAAAATGATAATTTCACAAACAACAGAATCCAGATATATAATAATATTTTAATTTGTTGCCTGAGACACTTCTAAATTACTTTTCCCCTTACATTTCCTTTCTTACAATTTTGCTTCGATGATTATGGAAGACTAACCCACAATCTGACTTTCAGTTGTGTATATTTCAAGCTTGGCAACCTCACTATCTACATAACCTCCAGTACTGGGTACTGTGTGACACAGTCACATCAGGACACACCCTAAGCTCTGCTGCTTTCCTGGGTGAGTCTGCACAATGGAAAGAAGGATTCCTGAAACTGTTCCTGCATCAGGCGGTGCTAGTAAAAAAGGTTAATTATTTACAAATTGCTTTTGTAATTTCCATTCAACTGCCCTTGTGGCCAATCCCCAAAACATTCATCACTACCCAATGCCACCTGTCTTTAGAAGTATTAACAGAGAATTCAGAGTGGAAACAAAGTAATCAAATGATTATTTTAATAAGTAAATAAACTATTTAAACATTTTCAACCATTTTCCCTTTTAAGGAAGTGTCTTAAAAAGCTAGGCATATATATTAATACATGCATCTATACCTATATATGCAGAAGATATCACTGTAAAGATATTCATCATATTTCCTTATTATCTTTTTAATGTCTTTGAAATCAGTAGTGGTACCATTTTCTTCTTCCCTCTGATAACTTGTGTTGTCTCTCTATTTTCTCTTGTGCTCTTAATCTGAAAGTTTTACACTTTTGTTAATTTTTCCGAATAGCTATTGGTTTTTATTTTCTTTGTTAATTTTCTGTTATTTGTTTTTCATTTCATTGCTTTTTATTATTATTTTAATATTAATAACCAACCAATAATACTCAAGTATTGTTTCCTTTTGTCTACTAATTTTCAATTACTTTGCTTTTCTTTGTCTAGCTTCTTAACTTAGAAACTTAAGTTACTAATTTTTATAACTTCTTATCTAAGATATACATTTAGAACTGTGACTTTTCCTCCAACCACTGTTTTAGCTGCTTACCATAACTTTTGATATGCTGTATTTTTCATTAACATTCATCTTGAAATGTTTTCTTATTTCCATTATAACTTCTTTTTGACCTACTGGATTAATTAAACGTGAAAGGTTAATCTCAAATATTTGAGTTTTGGGGAAAAGATCTTAATGATTTTAAATTTAATTTTATTTTGATAAGACAGTATATTTTGCAAGACTTAAGTGTTTTAAAATTTGTTTTATGGCTGAGTATACATGACCTATTTTGGTGAGCATAATGTGTACATAAAATACAAATATTCCTGCAGTTGTCATGTATAGTGTTCTATAAATGTCAGTTAGGTCAAGGCAATTGGTCATGTTCAGATCTATATCTTTACTGATTCTTTTCTCTCAGTTTTCTATCAATTGCTGGGAGAATGATGTTAAATCTACTATAATTCCAGAATTGTCTGTTTCTTCATTTAATTATGAATTTTATTTCATGAGTTTTGAAGGTGTTTTATTATTGTCTTTTAATGAATTGATTCTCTAATTATCATGAATTATCCCTATCTTTGTTAATTTCCTTTGTCTCAAAGTCTGTTTTATCTGATATTAATACAGCCACTTCATCCTTCTTTGACTGTGGTTTGTCTAGTTTATATAATGCACCATCCTTTTACTTTCAACCTATGTCTTTTTAAAGTAAGTCTCTTTTAGATAACATATAGTCGGGCCTTGGTTTTTTTATCCATTCTGAAAATGTATGTCTTTTAGCTGGTTTTTAACCAATTTATATTTAATACAATAATAATTTTGGTTCTCTTTAATTTTGCTACATTAGTATAAGTTTTCTGTTTGTTCTATCAACTTTTTTTATCTCTGTGTCTATTTACCTATAATTTTTAAGCTAATTAAATATTAGTGTTTTTTAAGACTGCAGGTTTTATCCAGTTTGTACATTCAGCAAGCCACCAGCTAGCTAAAACATCCACAAAAAAAGAAATTCACTGTGTCATTAACTTTATCAAATTTCTATTCTCCTCCAGTTTTTATTGTTTTTGGTCATATTCCTGTGTCTTCAGATAGTTGTTTTTGATATTTTGTCTATTTTTTTAATCTTATTATTTGTGGAACAATTTACTCTATCAAAAGCTACTTTATTTTTGTCAGAGATGAAACCTAATTTTTAAAGACCATAACTACTCTGTTACAATGCTCCCCACTTAGAAAGTGTCTGATGGATCTAAGTGTTTAACCTCCACCAGTTTGCAGCTATGGTTTTCTGAAAAAAATCACTAGATCTGTATTTCTTTATTGAATTGCCGCTAGCTTTAAAATCTATTATTGGTGGAGCCATATAGAGAAGCTTGCTAGATGATTTTTGTGTGTGTGCATGAAGTATTCAGGATGTTGGAAGAAAATGAATAAGTAATATCTTAAGTGTTTACCTTTGGATAGTATAATTATAAAGTGACTTTTGTACTTCTTCACATGCTTTTTAGAAATTTCCAAATTTCTATAACTAACATTATTTATAATTGAAATGAAGGAAATTAATCTGTTTTGGATCAAAGCCAGGAAAGAACACACTAATATGTGATGAACACCTATCATGAGCTGGGTCCTGAACTAGGCATAATCCCATTTAATTTTCTTTTTAAACTAGAGGTAAATATATTTAAAATTAACCATTAAGATGCAGTTTAAAAAATTATTTATTTTCTATCCTATTCAATAGGAACCTTTTGATGGCATCCTTAGGTTAACATTATTAGATGAGTTCTGGACACACATTAAATCTAGTATGCAGTAACAGTAAAGAAAAACCAATGCTCCTTGGATCCACCCAGGCATTAAATTTGACATTTGTCACTCTTGGAAGAAACAATTTCCTTATTGTCTTTCTGATATTCTTGAGGCATCTAAATTGTGTAAAATGTTGTTCTTTCTTCTAAGAAGCAATAAAAAGTTTCATTTAATTCAAAAGTGTAACACCTTTCATCTAGGCGTATTTAATTTATTAGCTTAAATTTTTTCTTCTCACTTTTTTAGAATACTTAAGTAAGATGAGGATAGTAAGTTCTCACTTAACATCTGGAATAGGTTCTGCAACTGTAAGTGAAATGACATAAGAAAACCAATTTTACCATAAGCTAATTGACATAAACCAGAGTTAAGTTCCTGTGGCATCTCTTCTATGTTATAATAAAATGACGTTTAACTAAAAGACCTTATTTGAGGATCTGCTGTATATTCCATAGTAGAGCAAGACTAAACAGAGTAACTCTTCAGCCTTCATTTCCTGAAGACCAAAAACAGCTTCCATGTTCTTGCCTTAGGGCTTATCCTCAGTGCTTTCTAGGTAAAATTGCCTTGTTTTCCCTCTATTAATCAGGGAAAAGGTGATTGAATAGAGTCCTCTTTCATCTGAAGTATTTTGGCCCCTTATTTGAACCCACCATTACATCTAGAGGCAGTTGTAAGTCAGACTTTTATAATGATCTATTCCTTCAACATTACCAGTCATTAATTCTCCAAGACAAGAGATATGAATGCCACAGCCTTCAGCCTGTTCAGCCAGGAGTTTCTTCTTGACAAATATAATCCCTTTACATCTTTGTTCATAACAATTTCATTTCTTTCACAGTGTCAAACTATCAACTTTTTCAAGGTTAGCACTACTTAGATGGACCAAAGGATTTTTTTTTCATTTCAAAGGGAGGTCTCTTCACTATGATTGTAGCTTACTTTAATTGGGCTTCCTTAGAATTTTGAGTAAATATATATTTAAAATAGCAAAGCTTCATACTAATCTCTATAAATGTTTATTCCCATTATTTTTTGCTGAAAATTTTACAGTATGAGTTTTAAAATCTTGTGTTAATTATATGTATTCCTTCATGTTCTATGTGCACAATAAACACATATACCACATATGTGATGTCAGAATGAATACTGTTATTGAGGATATTTTTCTGAAAGTACAAGAGAAGCAGGACACTTCTTAATTTAAGTCACTATGTCTACACAGGAAATTATAAAATGAATTCTCTAGTAAACTCATAATCATGATTCAAAATCTCTCTATACTTTTTTTCCAGTGGTTAAACCTATGTAAAGCTATAAATTGATAACAAAGTTGAAAAAAAGCACTTTTCTCTGACTTTAATTCCCCCTAGATAGTCCATTAGCTAGAATCCAGATACAACTTTCTGCAAGGTTCTGAATAGAAATATAATGGATCATGATTCTTTTTCAATTGACATAAATGTAAGTAGGCAAACAATACAGGAGTTCAAAGAAAAATAAAGTTGATAGACTCAGGAGAAACATACAAGACATAACATAATGGCCTCCTAACAATGTGAAGTGACAACCTAAAGAATGGTCAAGGAAAGAAATTCTAAGTCAAATTCAGAAACTGGCGAATGGCATCAAAGAAAGTGAGATATACAATTGCCAGATGTTATCTTAAGACAGGAAGGCCTAGACCAGGGGTCCCCAAACTATGGCCTGTGGGCTGCATGCGGCCCCCTGAGGCCATGTATCCGGCCCCCGCTGCACTTCTGGAAGAGGCACCTCTTTCGTTGGTGGTCAGTGAGAGGTGCACAGGATGCATCCGCACCCATAGTTCCCATTGAAATACTGGTCAGTTTGTTGATTTAAATTTACTTGTTCTTTATTTTAAATATTGTATTTGTTCTCATTTTGTTTTTATACTTTAAAATAAGATATGGCCTGATCAGGCGGTGGCACAGTGGATAGAGCATCGACTGGGATGTGGAAGACCCAGGTTCGAGACCCCGAGCTCGCCAGCTCGAGTGTGGGCCCATCTGGCTTGAGCAAAAAGCTCGCCAGCTTGGACCCAATGTCGCTGGCTCCAGCAAGGGGTGGCTCAGTCCCTATCTATCCCTCTCTCTGACTCTCTCCCTGTCCCTGTAAAAATAAAAATTTTAAAAAATATATAAATAAAATAAGATATGTGCAGTATGCATAGAGATTTGTTCATAGTTTTTTTATATAGTCCAGCCCTCCAACAGTCTTAGGGACAGTGAACTGGCCTCCTGTGTAAAAAGTTTGGGGACCCCTGGCCTAGACTCTTGTATTGGGCCCAGATTCTCTGCAGATAAGCGTTCTTTGAGTATAAATAACAAAATTCAATGATATAGTGTTTATTAAGGGTTGGCTTAAGGTGAAAAAGAAGGAGAAAGAGCAAAAACTAAAAAATACAGGCTGAGGTAGTAACTTCCATATCTGGTTCAGGAAAGAGCTCTTGCCTGAGCTGTGGTGGTGCAGTAGAGCAGTCGAGAAAGCGTAGACCTGGAATGCTGAGGCTGCCAGCTGGAAACCCCGAGTTTGCCCGGTTGGGGCACCAACAGGAAGCAACTACTACTACTCTGCTTTCTCTCTTCTCTCTTTCTCCTCTTCCTAAAAAAATCAATAAATAAAACCTAAAGAAATAGAAGGCTCTTGTTCTCTCTTGAAGACAGTCATACCGAGTCTAACATAAAATAATCTGCATACTAATGAGAGCTAAATGGATATAGCTCACTGAAGAATTGAGTGGTGGGTGGTACTTAAAGAGAAGAAAAACAATGGCTATAGGAAGTAAACTCAGGAGGAGTGAGTTGCTAAAATTAATTATTAATTTCTAGGTGACTTTCCACTATTCAGTTACAGGCCAAACTTACATTTTGAGGTTACAATTACTTCTCTAAAAGTGTAGTTAAATGTGCTGTACTTTTCCAAAATATACAATTTTTAAAAATAGTAGTCGGGATTATAAACTAGGAAGCTAGTTATAACCATGTGTATGCCCAGTAGTTGTGGCCATCGCTGCCATTCACATGCAGGTTCCCATTAAATTAGGAAAGATGGTAAAGAAACAGTGGAGCCAAAAAATGGTGGGACATTCCTTTATTAGTCTTCCACCGGTTGATGAGCAAACAGGCAGGGAAAACACTTACCTTTCACTCAGTGCTCTCAAAGTCCTAACACATTATCTGGTTCCACAACCAGGAGAATCTTCTCCCGTTCCTCCTAGAATCAAAGGCCTCGCCAGTCCCTGTGGAGCTCACAAAAGTCCCTCACCTTTTCCCTTCTCTGCCAACATGGCTTCTTCTTCAGCACTCTGCATTTGCTCTGTTCTCTCTCTGCAAACATGGCTTCTTTCTCTGCACTCTTCTTCTTCTCTCCTCAAAACTTTCTGGCATGAGGGGAGACAAGATGGCCACAGAGTAGGCAGACGCTCCAACTCCCACTTCCCACAACTAAGGTGGATTACAATTTAATTCTGAAAACACTCATCTTGAAAGACCAACTTTGGACTGAACTAAGAGGATTCTATAGCCAAGGACCACCAAAAAACCCACACTAAGACTGGTAGGAAAGGCAGAGATGCAGAAAGGGCTTCCCTGCTCCCAGAGGCTGGGAGGGACTCTCGTGACAGGGAGGGTTGCCCAGCAAGTTGGGGGTCCTCAGTCCCCAAACTGGAATCCCAGCCTAGAGCCCTGGAGCCTGGAAGGGGCTAATTAACTATATTTGGCTGAGAAAAGAGCCTAGACACTGTTTGAGAGAAGGAGGCAGAATTTTTAGAACCAGGCTCCGTATTAAAGGGACTGCATGGAGAGCCTCGCTCACAGTCACTTTCCTGGAGCTCCTAGAGTGGAAGCGCTGGGAGGACTGGAGTTGCCAGAGGAGAGAGTGGTTTTGGAGGCACAGGGGGAGACACTTTGAGGGATGAACACCCTAACCCCCGGGCTGAGTCACTCCCCAAATCTAAAGTGAACATTTTTCCTGGGAACAGCATCCCCAGCAAAGGGAAGAAATTACCCCGTCCAACAGAGGCTCACCAGCCCCAGTTAGAACAAAGGGGAGCTTAGAGGCAGGCAGCACTTAGGGACACAAATAGTGAGTGCAGAGGTCTAAGCTACCCCCCCCACACACACACACAGCTGAGTGTTCACCAGGGGTGGGTGGGCTGGAGGTGGGAGGGTGTGGCTGTGAAAGTCAGGCTGTGCTGCAGAGACCAGGGCAGTCCAAGTGAGCACGCAAGCAGGGCAGCCCATGGAGGCGGGAACTGCGGAGGCCACTGCATAGGTTGGAGCTTGCACACTGTCCTGCCTATAGCGTGAGACAGCCTATGTTGAGGGCAGAGGCCCAAGCACAGCGGAGGGGGTATGCACAGGTGCATTCAAGCTGCTAACGAGGGCAAAATTCACAGCGGCCACTGCGAAAATCCCAGCCAGTGTGCAAACTTGCCTGTGGTAAAGGCACGCCCTCAGCAGCAGCAGAAGCCAGGCGACCTTAGGGGTGGTCTGAGCGAGTGTGCGGGTCTGGCTGTGAAGTTGGGAACCAGGGGGACTGCTGAGTAGGACTGAGCCACCACACAAACTCTCCAGCGATGGGGTGAGGCATCCCTGGAAGCGGTCCAAGCGGGCGTGGGTAGGCAGTCCAGCATGAGCAGAAGCCACCGCAGATGCCCTGGAGGCCTAAGCCCCTGCACAAACTTTCCCGTGGCTCAGGCTGACCCTTAGTGGCAGCAGAGGCTGAGGTTGCCTTGGAGGCAGACCAAACAGGCATGCACTGGCTCATGCAAGCCCACTCTCAGCCACGTGGATGCAGAGGTTGGCTGGTGCTGGCAGCATCTGAGCCTAAATGCCCTAGGGAGCAATAGCATGCAGACAGACCACACATGGGAGCACAGAGGCCACACCCACTGGACCCCTGTGACAATACCCTACTGAGTGCTGAAAAAGAAAAACAAAACTAAATAAAATAAAATACATAAATAAGAAGTCCGAATATAATAACACCTGAGGCGAAGGAGCAGGCCACATCCAGTATCATATCTAATCACTGAATTATAGTACTGAGCCCAAAAAGTATCCAGCAATAAGAGGCAAAAGAAAGCAGATCTCAGGGGAACTTCAACTTTTAAAGGAATTTCCCCCCAGGCCAAGAGTAGATAAAAGTAAGCCTAGGAGTGCAGCTGATATTCACAATGGCACCTGGTCCCAGCACCAGCAGCCACAAGATCTGCATCACCTATAGCTCCAAAAAGGTTGATAGGAGCCAGTATTAGGCAGTGACTCCTACTGATCTGCACAAGCCCTCAGACAGGGATGTCCAAGGCAGGCACATTCAGCAGCCAGATACAAAAAACACTAGTACAGGACCTAACAATCCTTGTTAGAGTGGAAACTTAAGGAAGGGCTTCTCACACCTGACCCAGCTAAGACATAGAAAATGCAGACACAAACAGCAAAAAAAACCCCAGTGATAGCAGATAAATAGCCCAAACAACAGCTGATGCCAACCCAAGAAGACCTAAAATAACAAAACTGAAAATTGGAGGCAGACAATACCAACCCTAGACTTACCTGTCTTCACAAAAAAACACACCCAATGAGGAGTATATACACAGACAAAATGGGAAGATAGAGAAATGCAATCCAAATAAATCAACAAGAGAAATCCCAGAAAAAGAACTGAAAGAGATGGAAATAACCAAATTACCGGATGCAGAGTTTAAAATAATGATTATAAGAATGCCTAAAGATCTTAGAGAAACAATGGATGGATACAATGAGCACCGAAATAAAGAGATAACAAGCATCGAAAAGAACATTAAAATAATAAAGGCAAACCAGTCAGAAATGACAAATACAATATCAGAAATGAAGAATGCACTAGAAGGAAGTAAAAGCAGGCTACATGAAGCAAAGGATTGAATCAGTGATTTAGAAGACAAGATAAACAAAAGCATGGAAGTGGACCAGAAAAAAGAAAACAGACTCAAAATTTTGAGGAAACTCTCAGAGTGCTCTGTGACAACATAAAGAGAAAGAACATCCACATCCATAAGGTTTCCTGAATAAGAAGAGAAAGAATAAAGGATAGAGATCATGTTTGAAGAAATCATAGCTGAAAATTTCCTAAATTGATGAAGAAAAAAGTCACATAAGTTCAAGAAGCACAGAGAATTCCATTAAAGAGAAATCCAAATAAACCTACACCAAGACACATCATAATTAAAATACCAGAGCTAAGAGATAAAAAATAATTATAAAAGCTGCAATGGAAAAATTTCAATCACCTAAAAAGGAGCCCCCATAAGGATGACATCTGACTTCTCAATAGAAACACTAGAGGCCAGAAGGGAATGGCAAGAAATATTCAAAATAATGCAAAACAAGAACCTTCAACCAAGACTTCTTTATTCAGCAATGCCATCATTTAAAATTGAAGGAGAAATAAAAAGTTTCCCAGACAAAAAGAAACTCAAGGAATTCATTACAACCAAACCAATGCTGCAAGAGATTTTAAGGGGCTTGTCATAAACAGAACAAAGGGGGGAAAAGAATATAGTAAAAGAGGAATGTAGCTTTAAAGAATAAAATGGCAATAAAAAACTACATAGCAAAAAAACCCATAAATGTAAATGGATTAAATGATCTAATCAAAAGATGTAGGGGAGAGGAAAGATGGCGACGAAGTAGGCGGACGTACCAACTTCCAACTCCCAGAAGCAAAGTGGATTATAACTCAATTTAATGAACCATCATCTGGATAAACCAACTATGAACTAAACTAAGTGGACTCTTCAACCAAGGAACACAGAAGAAGCCACATTGAGACTGGTAGGAATAGCGAAAACGCGAAGAGGGCTGCCCAGCTCCCCGGAGCAAACGGCAGCCCGGAGAGACCCGCAGGGAGGGAGGAAAGTTTGACGGAGAGGGAGGGACCTGGGTCCTAGGAACCAAGCCCCAGCCTGCAGCCCTTGAGCCTAGAAGAGGCGTTTGGACAGTTTTGAGCTGTGAAACAAGTGAGGGAGCTCCCAGGCCTACAGTGTGGAGTATTAGGTCCCTTCCTACTCTGCTGAGGGCTGCTTAAGGGTTTGGGGCACAGGACGCTGAAAGGCGGTTCTGTCGGCGTGGGCAGAGGCCAAGCCGGTGGGAGATCGGTATAGCCCAGAGGGTCGGAGGGGACGCGCAAAAGCGGTCCGGAAGCTGCAGGCCTGCCTTTAATCCCACTTACGGGGACAAAGCAGGAGGCCCGAAACGGGCAGGCCCTGCGCAAGCCGGCCCTGACCGCGGGGACCGGGCTAGGACCAGGGACGGGCAGGGGCTCGCGGCTGAGCTGATGCTACCAGACCCCCACCCCCCGGGCCGGAGAAACTGCGGTGGGCCAGTATATGTGCGCGAGCGGGCTCCGGGCGCGGGAACGGGGTAGACCCCGAGACAAGTGGAAGCTCGCAGTGGAGCCCACGCTACTACCCCCACCCGGCCAGAGAAACCGCGGATTGCATACATACGTGCACGAGCGGGCTCCGAACGCAGGGGCGGGGTAGAGTCTGGGACGAGCGGAAGTACACAGCTGAGCGGAAGCCAGCAAACACGCCCGCCCCAATAAACCTTGGTTTCCGACCCTGCGCAGAAGGGCCCTGGCCAAGAGGGCGGGGCTAAAGCTCCGGACGGGAAAAAGCTTACAGTTGAGAGCACATCAAAAGCCCCGCCTGACCCGCGGAACTGTAGCGAGCAGGTTCCGACTGCTGGTTCTGGGCGGAAGTCAGGAAATAGGCTGGGTCCGCAGCTGAGCAAAGGTGCTCACCTCTACCATTGGTGCTAAGTCTTGTGGCTTCAGTGACAGCTTCTCCCACGGAGGAGAGGCAGAAATCACAGCAAAAGCCACAGTGGGCCGGCGCTGGCAACGCTCATACCCAACCACCCTAGGCACCGGCAGAGGGGGTGAAGGGCCTGCAGACAGACCACATCTAGAGAACACAAGGCAACACCTACAGGACTCCAGTGGCCACAACTTGCTTATACACAGAAAAAATGGGCAGGCAGAGGAATGCAAACCAAATGAATCAAGAGAAATCCCCAGAGAAGGACCTGAATGAAGAACCAGATATAACCAAATTACCAGAAGCAGAATTTAGAATAATGATAGTTAGGATGTTCAAAGAAATTAGAGCAACAATGGATAGTCATTATGAACACCTAAACAAAGAGATAACAATTAAAAAAAATGAAATTGAAATAATAAAAAAGAATCAGACAGAAATAACAAATACAGTATCAGATCTGAAGACCACAATGGAAGGAATTAAAAGCAGGATGGATGACGCTGAGGATCGAATAAGCGAGTTAGAGGACACAATATACAAAGGCACAGAAGCAGAGAAGAAAAAGGAAAAGAGACTTAAAAAATGTGAGGAAACTCTAAGGGAGCTTTGTGACAACACGAAGAGAAACAACATTCGCATCATAGGGGTGCCTGAAGAAGAGGAGAGAGGACAGGAAATGGAAACTTTGTTCAATCAAATCATAGCAGAAGACTTTCCTAAATTAAGGCTGGGAAACACTCCACAAGTTCAAGAAGCACACAGAACTCCATTAAAGAGAAACCCAAAAAGATCTACACCAAGACACATCATAGTTAAAATACCAAAGCTAATGGATAAAGAAAAAATTTTAAAAGCTGCAAGAGAAAAAAAGGCTATCACCTACAAAGAAGCCCCCATAAGGATGACATCGGACTTCTCAACAGAAACACTTGAAGCCAGAAGGGAATGGCAAGATATAATCAAAGTAATGCAGAACAAGAACCTACAACCAAGACTACTCTATCCAGCAAGGCTAACCTTTATAAATTGAAGGAGAAATAAAGAGCTTCCCAGAAAAAGAAAGACTGAAGGAATTCATAAAAACCAAACCAATTCTGCAAGAGATACTAAGGAACCTCTTGTAAACAGTTTAAAGGGAGGAATGAATAGAGCAAAAGAAGAATACAGCTTTAAAGAATAAAATGGCAATAAACAACTACATATCAATAATAACAAATGTAAATGGATTAAATGATCCAATCAAAAGACATAGGGTAGCTGCATGGATAAAGAAACAGGAACCATACATATGCTGTCTACAATGACACACCTTAAAACAAAAGATGCTCATAGACTGAAGGTAAAAGGATGGAAAAAAATATTTCATACAAATGGAAATGAAAAAAAAGCAGGGGTAGCAATACTTATACCAGACAAAATGGACTTTAAAACAAAGGCTGTAGTAAGAGATAAAGAAGGACACTACATAATGATAAAGGGAACAATTCAACAGGAAGATATAACTATTATAAATATCTATGCACCAAATATAGGAGCCCCGACATACATAAAGCATACTTTGATGGATATAAAGGGCGAGATTAACAGCAATACTATCATAGTAGGGGATTTCAATACCCCACTAACAACACTGGATAGATCCTCAAGAAAGAAAATTAATAAAGAAACAGCAGACTTAAATGAGACACTAGATCAACTTGATTTAATAGATATCTTCAGAACTTTTCACCCTAAAGCAGTAGAATATACATTCTTCTCAAGTGCTCATGGTACGTTTTCTAGAATAGACCACATGTTAGGACACAAAAATGGTCTCAATAAATTTAAGAAGATTGAAATCATATCAAGCATTTTCTCTGATCACAATGCCATGAAACTAGAAACTAACCACAAAAGAAAAACTGAAAAATACTCTAACACTTGGAAACTAAATAGCCTGATATTAAATAATGAATGGATTAACAATGAGATTAAAAAAGAAATAAAAAAGTTTCTAGAAACAAATGATAATGAGCATACATCAACTCAAAATTTATGGGACACAGCAAAAGCAGTTCTGACAGGGAAGTTTATTGCACTATAGGCATATCATAAGAAGCTAGAAAAAGCTCAAATAAGCAACCTGACCCTGCATCTAAAAGAACTAGAAAAACAACAACAAATAAAACCCAAGTCAAGTAGAAGGAAGGAAATAATAAAGGTCAGAGCAGAAATAAATGACATAGAGGCTAAGGAGACAATACAGAGGATCAATGAAACCAGAAGCTGGTTCTTTGAAAAGGTAAACAAGATTGATGACCCTTTAACGAGACTCACCAAGAAAAAAAGAGAGAGGACTCAAATAAATAAAATTAGAAAGGACACTGGAGAAATAACAACTGACACAACAGAAATACAAAGCATTCTAAGAAAATACTATGAAGAACTATATGCCAAAAAATTAGACAATCTTGGTGAAATGGACAAATTTCTTGAATCATATAACCTTCAAAAAATCAATCTGGAAGAATCAGAACACCTAAACAGACCAATTACAACAAATGAGATCGAAAAAGTTATCAAGACACTCCCAAAAAGAAAAATCCTGGGCCTGATGGCTTCACAAGTGAATTCTATCAAAAATTCAAAGAAGAACTAACTCCTATCCTTCTCAAGCTATTTCAAAAAATTCAAGAGGAAGGAAGACTTCCAAACTCCTTTTATGAGGCGAGCATAATTCTGATCCCAAAACCGGGCAAAGACAACACAAAGAAAGAAAATTATAGGCTTATATTCCTGATGAATTTAGACGCTAAAATTCTCAACAAAATATTAGCCAACCAGATCCAGCAATATATAAAAAAAATCATACACCACGATAAAGTGGGATTTATTCTGGAGAGGCAAGGCTGGTTCAATATTCGCAAATCAATCAATGTGATTTATCACATAAACAGAAGGAAGGACAAAAATCACATGATAATTTCAATAGATGCAGAAAAGGCATTTGATAAAATCCAGCACCCATTCATGCTCAAAACTCTCAGTAAAGTGGGAGTACAGGAATCATTCCTTAACATGATAAAGGCCATCTACGATAAACCGACAGCCAGCATCATACTAAATGGACAAAGATTAAAAGCAATCCCCTTAAGATCAGGAACCAGGCAGGGTTGCCCACTTTCACCACTCTTATTCAACATAGTTCTGGAAGTCCTAGCTACAGCAATCAGACAAGAAGAAGAAATAAAAGGCATCCAAATTGGAAAAGAAGAAGTAAAACTGTCATTATTTGCAGATGATATGATATATTGTATATTGAAAACCCTAAAGTCTCAGTCAAAAAACTAGTGGACCTTATAAATGATTTCAGCAAGGTGGCAGGATATAAAATTAATACTCAGAAATCAGAGGCATTTCTATACACCAACAATGAAATATCAGCAAAAGAAATTAAGGAAACAATCCCCTTCACTATTGCAGCCAAAAAAATAAAGTACCTAGGAGTAAATTTAACCAAGGAGGTTAAGGAATTGTACTCGGAAAATTATAGAACATTGATAAAAGACATCAAAGAAGATACAAACAAGTGGAAGCACATACCATGCTCATGGCTAGGAAAAATAAACATCATTAAAATGTCTATATTACCCAAACCAATTCATAAATTCAATGCAATATCAATTAAAATACCAATAACATACTTCAAAGATATAGAACACATATTCCAAAAATTTATATGGAACTAAAAAAGAACACGAATAGCCTCAGCAATCTTAAAAAGAAAAAATAAAGCAGGAGGTATCACTCTTCCAGATATCAAGGTTTACTATAAGGCCATTATACTCAAGACAGCCTGGTACTGGCATAAGAACAGGCACATAGATCAATGGAACAGAACAGAGGACCCAGAAATAAACCCACAGCTTTATGGACAACTGATATTTGACAAAGGAGGAAAGAACATACAATGGAGTAAAGACAGCCTCTTTAACAAATGGTGTTGGGAAAATTGGACATCTACCTGCAAAAAAATGAAACTAGACCATCAACTTACACCATTCACAAAAACAAACTCAAAATGGATAAAAGACTTAAACGTAAGCCGTGAAACCATAAGCATCTTAGAAGAAAACTTAGGCAGCAAGCTCTCCGACATCTGTAGCAGCAGTATATTTGCCGATTTATCTCCACGAGCAAATGAAATAAAAGGCAAGATAAACAAATGGGACTATATCAAACTAAAAAGTTTTTGCACAGCTAAAGACAATAAGAACAGAATAAAAAGACAAACCACACAATGGGAGAACATATTCGATAGCACATCTGATAAGCGGTTAATAACTAAAATTTATAAAGAACTTATAAAACTCAACACCAGGAAGACAAACAACCCAATCAAAAAATGGGCAAAAGAAATGAATAGAAATTTCTCCAAAGAGGACATACAGATGGCCAATAGGCATATGAAAAAATGCTCAACATCACTAATCATTAGACAAATACAAATTAAAACCACAATGAGATATCAACTCACACCTGTCAGAATGGCACTTATCAGCAAAACAACACAGAATAAGTGCTGGCGAGGATGTGGAGAAAAGAGTACCCTTCTGCACTGCTGGTGGGAATGCAGATTGGTGCAGCCACTGTGGAAAACAGTTTGGAGATTCCTCAGAAAATTAAAAATCGAACTGCCTTTTGACCCAGCTATCCCACTTTTAGGAATATACCCTAAGAACACCATAGCACTGTTCGAAAAGAAGAAATGTGCCCCCATGTTCGTTTCAGCATTGTTCACAATAGCGAAGATATGGAACCAGCCCAAGTGTCCATCAGAAGACGAGTGGATTAAAAAGCTATGGTACATATATACTATGGAAAACTACTCAGCCATAAGAAACGATGACATCGGATCATTTATAACAAAATGGATGTACCTTGACAACATTATACGGAGTGAAATAAGTAAATCAGAAAAAAAGAAAAACTGAGAACAGCATGATTTCATACATAGGTGGGACATAAAAGTGAGAATATGAGACATGGACAAGAGTGTGGTGGTTATGGGATGGGGGGAGGGAGGGAAGAGTGGGATAGGGAGGAGGGTAGGGACACAGGGAAAACCAGATTGAAGGTGATAGAGGACAATTTGAGTTTTGGTGATGGGTATGCAACACAATTGAATGATAAGATAACCTGGATATGTTTTCATTGTACATATGTACCCTGATTTATTGGTGTCACCCCATTAGAATTAATAATAATAAAATATATATATATAAAAAAAGATGTAGGGTAGCTGCATGGATAAGAAAACAGGATGCATACATATGCTGTCTATAAGAGACACATCTCACAACAAAAGATACACATAGACTGAAAGAAAAGGTTGGAAAAAATTTTATGTAAATAGAAGTGAAAAAAAATCTGGTGTAGCAATACTTATATCTGACAAAATAGACTTTAAAACAAAGGCTATAGTAAGGGATAAAGATGGTCACTACATAATGATGAAGGGAGCAATCCAACAGGAAGATATAACCATTATAAATATCTATACACCTAACATAGGAGCATCTAAATATATATAGCAGACTTTGACAGACAAAACGGGCAAGATCAACAGCAATATTATAATAGTGGGAGATTTCAATATCCCACTAACATCATTCAATAGATCCTCAAGAAAGAAAATTAACAAAGAAATTACAGACTAAATGGACACACTAGATGAACTGAACTTAAGAGATATCTTTGAACCTTTCACCTTAAAGCAGAAGAATATACATTCTTTTCAAGTGCTCATGGTACATTCTATAGGATAGACCACATGTTAGGGCACAAAAGGTGTCTCAACAAATTTAAAAAGATTGAAATTATATCAAGCATCTTTTCTGATCACAATGGCGTGAAACTAGAAATCTACTAAAACCGAAAAACTGAAAAATACTCAAACACTTGGAAACAAAATAGTATGTTATTAAATAATGAATGGGTTAACAATGAGATCAAACAAGAAATTTAAAAATTCCTAGAAACAAATAAAAATGAGTATACGCCTGACCTGTTGTGGTGCAGTGGATAAAGCATTGACCTGGGAACACTGAGGTCGCCAGTTCAAAACCCTGCACTGGTCTCGTCAAGGCACATATGGGAGTTGATGCTTCCAGATCCTCCCCCCTTTCTCTCTCTCTCTCTCTCTCTCTCTCTCTCTCTCTCTCTCTCTCTCTGTGTGTGTCTCCTCTCTAAAATGAATAAAATAAAAAAAAGAATTAAAAAAAAGATGAGTATACAACTCAAAATTTATGGGACACAGCCAAAGTAGTCCTGAGAGAGAAATTCATAGTATTACAGGCATACCTTAAGAAACTAGAAAAAGCTTAAATAAACAACTTAACCCTGCATCTGAAAGATCTAGAAAAAGAACAAGTAAAGCCCAGAGGAAGTAGAAGGAAGGAAATAATAACAATCACAGTGGAAATAAATGACTTAAAGGCTAAAAAACAATACAGAGGACCAATGAAATCAAGAGCTGGTTTTTTGAAAAGGCAAACAAGATTGACGAACCTTTAACCGGACTCACCAAGAAAAGTGAAAGAGGACTCAAGTAAATAAAATTAGAAATGAGAGTGAAGAAATAACAACTAACACAACAGAAATACAAAGGATTGTAAGGAAATGCTATGAAGAACTGTATGACCAAAAATTAGACAACCTAGGCAAAATGGACAAATTCATTGAAACATATAATCTTTCAAAAATCAAACTGGAAGAATCAGAAAACCTAAACAGGCTGATTACAATAAATTAGATTGAAACAGTTATCAAAAAACTCCCAAGAAACAAAAGCCCTGGACCATAATGGCTTCTCATGTGAAATCTACCAATATTCAAAGAAGAACTAATGCCTATCCTTTTTAAGAAATTCAAAAGGAGGAAAGATTTCCAAGCAATTTTTATGAGGCGAGCATAATTCTGATTTCAAAACCAGGTAAAGACACTACAGAGAACGAAAAGTATAGACCAATATACCTGATTAATTTAGATACTAAAATCCTCAACACAATATTAGCAAACTGGATCCAGCAATACATGAAAAAAATCATACATCATGATCAAGTGGGATTTATTCTGGGATTCAAGGTTGGTAAAATATTTGCAACTCAATCAATATGATTCATCACATAAACGAAAGAAAGGAGAAAAACCACATGATAATATCAATAGATGCAGAAAAAGCATTTGATAAAATCCAGCACCCATTTATGGTCAAAACTCTCAGCAAAGTGAGAATACAGGGAACATACCTCAACATGATAAAGGCCATCTATGACAAACCCACAGCCAACATCATACTCAATGGGCATAAATTAAAAGCAATCCCCTTTAGATCAGGAACAAGGCAGGGATGCCCCATTTCACCACTCTTATTCAACATAGTTCTGAAAGTCCTAGCCACAGCAATCAAACAAGAAAAAGAAATAAAGGGCATCTAAATTGGAAAAGATGTAAAACTATCAGTATTTGCAGATGATATGATACTGTATATAGAAAACCCTAAAGTCTCAGTTAAAAAACTACTGGATCTGACAAATGAATTCAGCAAGGTGGTAACAGATAAAATTAATAACTCAGAAATCAGAGGCATTTTTATACACCAACAATGAACTGTCAGAGAAGTTAAGGAAACAATCTTCTTCACTATTGCAAAAACAACTAAAACAATAAAGTACCAGGGAAAAATTTAACCAAGAAGATTAAAGACTTGTACTCAGAAAATTTTAAAACATTGATAAAAGAAATCAAGAAAGATACAAACAAGTGGAAGCATATACCATGTTTATTTCATGGAAAGGAAGAATAAACATCATTAAAATGTCTATATTACCCAAAGCAATTTATAAATTCAATGCAATATCAATTAAAATACCAATGACATACTTCAAAGATATAGAACACATATTTCAAATATTTATATGGAACAAAAAATACCCAACCCACAAATAGCCTCAGCAATCTTAAAATAGAAGAATAAAGTAGATGGTATCACACTTCTTGATATAAAGTATATTACAAGGCCATTGAACTCCAAACTACTTGGTGCTGGCATAAGACCAGGCATATAGATCAATGGAACAGAAAACAGAACCCAGAAATAAACCCAAACCTTTATGGACAATTGATATTTGACAAAGAAGGTAAGAACATACAATGGAGTAAAGACAGTCTTTTTAACAAATAGTGTTGGGAAAATTGGACAGCTACCTGCAAAAGATGAAATTAGACCACCAATTTACACCATTCACTAAAGTAAACTCAAAATGGATAAAAGACTTAAATATAAGTCATGAAACCATAAGCATCATAGAAGAAAACATAGGTAGTATGCTCTTTGATATCTCTTACAGCAATATATTTGCTGATTTATCTCCATGAGCAAGCGAAATAAAAGACAGGATAAACAAATGGAACTACATCAAACTAAAAAGCTTTTGCACAGCTAAAGACAATATGAACAAAATAAAAAGACAATCCACACGATGGGAGAACATATTCAACAATACATCTGATAAGGGGTTAATAACCAAAATTTATAAAGAACTTGTAAATCTCAACATCAGGAAGATAAACAATTCAATCAAAAATGGGCAAAAAATGAATATACACTTCTTCAAAGAGGATATACGGATGTCCAATAAGCATATGAAAAAATGCTCAACATCACTAATCATTAGAGAAATGCAAATTAAAACCACAATGTGATACCACCTTATACCAGTTAGAATGTCGCTCATTAACAAAACAACACATAATAAGTGCTGACAATGATGTGAAGAAAAGGGAACCCTCCTGCACTGCTGGTGGGAATGCAGACTGGTGTAGCCACTGTGGAAAACAGTATAGAGATTTCTCAAAAAAATTAAAAATGGAAATGCCTTTTGACCCTGCTATCCCACTTTTAGGAATATATCCCTAGAATACCATATCACTGATTCAAAAGAACAGATGCACCCCCATGTTTATGGCAGCATTGTTCACAGTAGCCAAGATCTGGAAACAGCCCAAGTGTCTGCCAGTGGACGAGTAGATTAAAAAGCAATGGTACATATATACAATGAAATACTATGGGGCCATGAAAAAGAAGAAAATCTTACCTTTTATGACAACATGGATGGACCTGGAAACTATCATGCTAAGTGAAATAAGCCAGGCAGAGAAAGAAAAATACAGTATGGCCTCACTCATTTGAAGAATTCAATAAACAATGTGAACTGTGGAATGGAACAGAGACCGTGGAGGGATTAAAGGAACTAGAGTAAAGAGGACAGAGGGAAAGGGGATGATGGGATGGGATAATCAAGAAGGGAAGAGGGGAGGACGCCATTAGGAAGGGGGCAAAAGAGATATTGAGAGGCATACGGCAAAGGGGGATCTAGAATCTATGTACACATAATAAATTAAAATCAATAAAATAAAAATTAAAAACACACACACAAAGAAATCTTTCTGTTGTGAAAACCTCTCCTCCAGCGAACATTAGCAAAACAATGGCCCTTTCCAAGCAGGAGGGTAATTTGTAATTTCACATACTACTGTGGGTGCTGCCTAGCTCCCAATGCAAACTATAAGGGAGGAAACATAAAAATCATATTTTACAAATTTATTTGACCAACACCATTTAATGATATTATGCAATGCAATGTAATTGTTTACTAATTGTTCCATGATCTCTCCACTTCTTTTTCTTTCTTATTTAGATCTTCAGTACCTCCAGAATTAAATAAATATCATACATATATTGCTTAAAAGCCTAAGCACTGAGGGTTGATAAAACAGGTGTGATCTCTACTCTCTTATTTGTATGGCCTTCGGCAAATGATCAACATCTCTATGCTTCAATTTCTTCATGTATAAATGGTCTAATTAGAGTACCTTCCTCATAGGGCTATACTGAGAACAAATAATGTAGTGAAGAAAATGATGTAACATAAATAAAACATTTTCATTTTGTGACAAATAGTACTGTATTTAAGTTTGCTAAATAAGACATGTCTATAGTCTGTTATCACATAAGCCTTTAACTCTGTAGTGGAAAGTATATCGTATAAAATGTATTTTATTTGCTTGTTATCATATTATGTTAAAAGTTCAGGAGTGATTTTTACCAAACTTGAGGTTTTGTTTGGGATGGTGTGATTGAAACTAAAAATTTAAAAATATGATAAACCTTCAGGGCAGATAAAACTAAGGCAACAGAAGGAGTAAACAAGCAAAAGTACTTAGGGACAGGACAGTTGATTTGCAATCAGCCACTTTCCACTCGGGCAATTCCAAGTATATATAGAGAAAGTAGCAGCAACAAATTACTCTTTTTTTGACAATACATTTACATGAATATGTGAACATGGGAAAGATAAGTTACTATGGTAAAAAAATGAAAAATTCACATAACCTCAAATAATTATAAATTCAAGCCAAGGAGAATTGGATTGGATTATAGCTTTTTAAGGAAGCTATTGAACTCAACCACTGTGCTTCCTCACTGTTTTCTGGGCATCCAGGACCTCTGCACCTCCCTCCCTTCTGCCACTTTCCCCAATCCAGTAAGTAATGTAAAGATCGTGCCAGCTTTTAAATGTAACAGTGATTAGTATAGCTGACTTATATACTACAGTGACTTTCAACCATTTTCATCTCATGGCACACACAAACTGATTACTAACATTTCATGGCATACCAAAAACTATATTATATTTTTCATTTGTCTAACAAAAAATATATAAATCTGATTGATTTACAAAAATATAATAATAGTAATTACCTACCTTTTTTGCTTCAAAGTGACTTTTTAAAAAATCAGGTACCTGTACTTGTATATAAAGGTTTCTGGTACCAAGAATTAACCAATTAGATGAAACCTTATTATGCAATGTGACCAATAAGATGTAATTCCATTTTGTGACCTATATAATAGTTTTTTTATTAACATTCATAAAATTTATACCAGACAGTTATTGTTATGCTTGCTGTTGACACTTTTTTATTTGGCAATCTAAGGGAAAAGAGGTCAGTGCCTCTGACTAAATAGTCAGGTATTGCATATTTTAAAAAATCTTGCAGCATACTGGTTGAAAATTGCTGATACAGTAAACTGAAAAGAGCCATTCAAGGACAAAGAAAAACACACTATAATTGAAAACACATAACATTAACTCAATATGTAATATGTTTTCTAAAAATTATATATAAGTATTCATATAAAATACATGCAAATATGGATATACAGTGCAAAAATACAGTGACTAGGAAATCATCAGATTGCATATAAGTAATTTATATACACTGTCAAAGTCTGTCATATCTTGTATTTCTATTAAATGCATCCAAATATGCTAATAATTACTGAATAAAAACAAGCTAATAGGCTGCATACTATGTCTAGAAAATTGATCCCTAAAACTATACTAGACATCTTTCAAGAATAGAAGTAAACAAAAAACAAGTAAGTCTAATTGCTTTGCATAGTTGTTGTAAATATTAAATTGAAGTATACCACATGGTTTTTAAACTCATGATGAAAAACTCTTTGACTTTAAGTGTGAAGAATGCCTCCTCTAAAGTATTCCTAAAGTAAAACATAATACTTAATAGCATGATAATTATGATAGACTGTGTTTTGCTCTCTTATTTTATTTGTCTAGACCACAAATAAAGGATTTCAATCCTTTATTTGGCATCTTTCAAAGGTACTAAAGTTACACCCAGAAAAAGTAATTATACTTTTATTTTCTTACGTAAATTTAGAAAATAAATAAACTTGTGGTTTTAGTAAGCATTTATTATTTTAACCTTGTTACTATGTCTCAGACGTAATGTCAAGTATGCTTGTTTGTCTTGAAAAAATATTTTTTAAATGTGAAGGAAATAGGCCATCTTTTGAAAGACAGAAAAAATACAGAACTAAGAAATATGCATTTTCATTTAAAATTTAAGCAACATTTTTTAGTGAAAGAAAAAAGAAAACATCTTTCTTTCTCAGTCAGATTAAAAAATTATTTACTTGGGGCTAATGATGAACAATAGCAGAGATTTGGTTGTTTGATATGTTTATATGGTATTTGGTATTTAATTTGATAAACATGGGTAAGTCATTGCCCTGGCCCTTCAGCTCTGGCGCTCCAAGGCACATAGATGTGTGCAGTGGTAGATTGTTCTGGTGCCGTATGATGGAGGGCTTCAAATGCCAAGATACAGAGATTATCCATAAATGGGTAAAAAGCAAAGAGCAACAGAAGATTAAAGGGAAAAGGGAGGAGGTGAGTGTTTTAAGTAGAAAAATCAATTCTTAGAAAGGAACTCAATAATTTGTCTAGTGTGAGGAAGTGGTAGCTCAAAGAATTTGAAATGAAGAATTTGAATGACAGTGTGTCATTCAGGCAGTATTTATAATAATATAATCTATCATTGGACTTCAAAAATGAGATCCCAACTGATATTTCAGAGATTCTTTAGATACAAGTGAAATTTTCTTGTAGAGACAAAATGGGCACGCTAAATCTAATCAGTGCTTTTCAAAGGTTTTTAATAGTCAGCACTTAAGTTTAAAAACAAAAAATAAGCCACTATGCACAACAGTTCATTAAGACCAATGAAAGCAAAGATGCTCTGGTTGATGTGGGGAGTGGGGTGAGAGCTCCTCATATGTCTCAGTGTAGTCCTGAAGCCTCTAGAACTGCGCCCAGTGACCAGATTTTAAAACTGGTAAAGCGGCACACCATTGACGGGGGGTTCTTTATTAAAAATTTGGTCTATATGGAGCAAAAAAAATTTTTCATAGAATGAAAAATAGTATTGTAATATATTTTCTTAAATTAGGACTTTTTAAAAACGCTGCGGGACAAATTGTTAAAAATTGGGACTGTCCCACCAAAAGCGGGATGTTGGGTCACCTAAGTTTATGTAAAGAAGGCTGGACTAATGACTTCTCCAGTCTTCTATAATCCTTCATCAATGATACACTAACCTGGCTTTTTAAAGATGTGTCCTCAGATTTTTTGCAAATCTCCAAATTAGTCAATACTACCAAAGTATGTAATAACTTTGGCCCCACCTTTATCAGAGTCACTGCATATACAATAACTGGAAAGCTACAAAACCATCCTGAAAGACAATGCTGGGTAATTCTTGAGGCTCATTTGTTACCTAGGTGACTTATTTCCTTATATCAACCTTGTTGCATAATAATGTAACTATTCAGATACAGCCTTTTATATCATTTATTTATTTTTGTATTTTTCTTAAGTTGGAAGAGGGGAGGCAGTCAGACAGACTTCTGCATGCACCCAACAGGGATCCACCGGGCATGCCCACTAGGGGGCAATGCTCTGCTCATCTGGGCATTGCTTTGTTGCCGCTGGAGCCATTCTCGCACCTGAGGTGGAGGCCATGGAGCTGTCCTCAGTGTCTGGGCCAACTTTGCTCCATTGGAGCCTTGGCTGCAAGACAGGAAGAGAAAGATAGAAAGGAAGGAGAGGGGGAAGGGTGGAGAAGCAGATGGACGCTTCTCCTGTGTGCCCTGACTGGGAATCGAACCCGGGACTTCCACATGCCAGGGTGATGCTCTACCACTGAGCCAACCAGCCAGAGCTCAGATATAACCTTTTGCATAGTCCTTTTTATAACCCCATTTTTGGTTTTATATTAGGCTTAATATTTCACTCCAAAGTGTACATCAACTTAATAGAAACTAAGTACACCCACAATTTTATTTTCAACATTAGAAATTATGATGAAAACATATAGTGAAAGATTCTGTGGAGTTTGTGTTTCAGTCCTACATGTCCTGTTAAGGTATAATGAAGTTCTTGAACCAATAAAATATTAAAATTGAAGAAATTAAGGATATCCATTGATAAAAACACACACACTTAAATACACAAAAGTAAACAAACATAAAGACCTCTAAGGAATTCAAAATGCTTCACAGTTAATTCTCCATCATTCATGTTAATGAAGGGCAGATGATCTTCATTTTACTTAATGGGTTTAATTTTCCACCCTGCCAAATTTTTACTGATCTCACTGCTAAATAATTAAAGCATAATGTCCTCTTTATCTCTTTGCATCATCCTTTGAGGGGTGAGCTAGTGAATAATAAGAACACACAATTTGACAACAGATCTAGAAAGGGCAAAAAAAACCCAACTCTGGATGGTTTATAATTTGTATAAACAGTAGGTGACTACCCTATTTAATCTCATAATTCTCTTGTGAATTAGAATGGGAAAATTCAATTTGCTAATAAGGAAATAGGCAAAGAGAAAATATTCACTGTGCAAAGTCCACATGATTTATCCAATGTCACCCTGAGTTAAAAAGCTCAGCATAGAATTGAGTGATTATTGAGATAATCCAAACAGGGCATTGGATTACTACAAAAGCATGTGGATCTCCTTCTCAAAACATTTAAAAATAGGATTGGTGTTCATGTTAGCTTTGTATAATTTTGGCAGAAGATATGATTATTAACTTTAAGGAAAACATCTCCTTTTAAAATAGCGTTAGTTATTTTAATTCATATTAAAAATTTCTTATCAGACTCAGGACACTGAATTGTGCTGGATATATGATCAAGGGCGCCAACACCAAGTCCTTACTTTCAAGGACTTTAAATCTAGGAGAGGGTATAGAATGTATCCCAAAGGTTATAAAATGCTCATGATAACATTACTGCTGCCATAAAGATACAGAAGAGAGGCTGATTACAATCAGCTTGCGACCTGATGAAAGGTTTGGTAGCGGGTATAGTACCAATGAAACAAGACTGCTAATTATTGAAGCTGTATTATGGGTGCATACGGGTTCATTACACTATTTTGTCCAATAGTATTTTTCAAAATAAAAAGTGATTCTTAAAAAAGCTTCATGGATGAACGACATTTGATATAGACTTTGAGAAAAGGGCACTATTTTGTAAACAAAGAAGTGCAGATAGAAACAGCAAGTTCCTGACATGGAGTTGAGAAAGCCCTGGCCTGTTGAGATTCAAAGCTGTACTGCTTAGCTAGAGCATAAGGTATATATTGGGGTATAGAAAAAAAGAAAATTAAAAATTATTTTTATTCTTGTTTTAATGACTTTGAATATTAAATTATGACATTTAAAATTATTACAGTACTTAATAGCCATTGGTGATTTCAGCATAATATGATTAAGCTCTGATTATGAAGAAAAGAGACTGGTGTGAAGTAGATTTGAATCCAAATTCCAGTTAGAAGGACAGTGCGGAGTTCTGGAGAGGCTATGCAATTCAGAAAAGAATGGTGACAGTACACGTGGAAAAGGAAGGCCAAAGCTGGAGCGAAAAATATAAGGACAACTTATTGAATTGGGTGGAAAGAGGCAGAGGCCAGGAAAAGTCAAAGATAAATTCCAGTCTGGATATATAGAAGCAGTGATGGCAGTCTCAAAATTGCTGAAGAAGACAAGGTAGGTTTCAGCCATGACTAGTCTGAAGGGCTGGGTGGCGGTCACTCAGAGAGAGGTGACTGAAAAACTTCTTCTGCAGGAAGAGGGTTGGAAGAAGACAGAAATTTGGAACTATTTATATGGAACTAAGCACTGAAGGGCAAAACTGCTGAGCAGGTGGGTGAGTAAAGAGAATAAAAAGGAGGGCTGAGAACAAAATCTTAAGGAATTAAGGACTTGGTTTGATACGAGAAAAAAAAGCTAGAGATAAGATCACTCAGATAATAATACTAACATCTTACATTTATTCAAGATGGTTAACAATAAACAATGCCATATTTAAATGGCATAATACAATAAAAGTTTATTCCTCACTCAAGCAATAGTTGGCATAATATAATAAAAGTTTATTTCTCACTCAAGGAATAGTCCAACAATGACGTTTCTGCTTTGGGAACTTGTCTCAGCAGCACTGCAGGAATGCAGGCTCCTTCCATCTTGTGGCTTTGCCCTCCTCCAGGTCCTTGAAGTTTTTCCCATTCATCCTAAGGCTAGGGAAAGCAAAAGGAGGATCAAGGAGGTAAGGTTTTATGGGTCATCCCTGGAAGTGACGTGTAACACTTCTACCCTCATGTGATTAGCAGAACCTCAAGTCCCCTAGCTGCACAGTTTTTGTATCACACAGTTTTTATATCATGTTGCACTATTTCACGGAAGGCAAGAGAACACAGTGGTTAAAATTATGAACTTGAGTTAAAAATCACTTGGATTTGTGTGTTGGCATTCCTATTTGTAGCACAGGTGACCCCTAGGATGAATTAATTCACCTCTTTGTATCTTATCTATAAAATGGTGATAGTAACAAAATATAACCCATAGTATTGTTAGACAGATTGCACGAGTTTGATAAATATAAAGTGTTTAAATAGTGCCTGGCATGTGTCTGTTATGTAGTCAGTACTCAATGGGGTTACCAATTTAATAGCAAATGGGCATGAAATAACATGAAATGTAGAGAGGCAATAGCAGAGGTCAGAGTAGAAAAAAAGCCATAGATTGGTTCAATAAGCTATATCAAAGTTCTGCTTCATTATAGTTGTTTAGTACCAGCCAAATAAGAGGTGAAGGAGGCAGAAGTCCAAAGTAATAACAATTTTTAGTTTATATGTTTAGAATTGCAAAATAGTGACCTCTGAGCAAATTGGATGGCATTGCAGTTAAGTTAAATCTTAGAAGGTTGAGATAGGGTTTTATGCTAAAGGTCTCATAGGCAAGTAAACCATGCTTAGGAGAAAGAGTGCTTATCAGTTTGAGATTCATGTTCTATCCCTTCTCTCAGAACAAAAACTTTGAGGAGGTCACAACTGGAGGACCTGGGTCAGTTCACTTCATTGAGCAAGTACTTGACCGAATTTCATATATACATTCGTGTAAGCATGAATACTGCCCATTAACTTTTCTTTGTTTGGGGGAATTTTACTTCTCTCTTCATATTTTATTGCTCCGTCTACACCCTTGTCATATAAGCTTTTCATTTTGGCACTTTTGTGGTTTCTTGATAAGTGTTCAAATATACATTTTAAAAGATATATTTTAAAATTAAGCCTTTTGCTTTAACATAATTTTAGATTCACATGCAGTTGTGACTAATATACAGAGGTCGATTGCAGCTTATGACTCAGTTTCCCACAGAGGGAACATTGTACTAGTATATATAGTACAGTATAGTATAATATCGCAACTGGAATACTGACGATGATACAGTCAAAATACAGAACATTTCCATCATTACAAGGAACCTTCTTTTTGCTCTTTTATAACTACATCAACTTCCCACCCATCCCCACCTGTTCCTTGAAACCTAGCAACCACTAATATGTTTTTATAATTTTGCCATTTCAAGTATGTTATACAAATAAACTCATGTAGTATATAACTTGCCATTAGCATTTTTCACTCAGTATAATTCTCCAATGATATGACTCCAGGTTGTTGAGTGTATTAATAAGTTGCTCCTTTTTATTGCTGAGTAGTATTCTATGGTATGGGTGTACCAGTTTGTTTTACCATAAACTTGCTGAAAGACACCTGGGTTGTTTTCTGGTTAGGGCTATTACAATAAAACTACTATATACATTTATGTACAGAATTTTGTGTGAATCTACACCTTCATTTCTCTGAGATAAATGGAAATATTTTTGTTTGTTTTTTTAAAATCAAGTGTTCAGCTATTTTCCAGAGTGGTTATACTGCTCATCTACATTGTATATTCCTACCAGAAATATATGAGTGACATAGATTTATCTAAATTCTCCACTTTCTCATCAAGATTTGGTATTATCATTATTTTTTAAGGCATTCAGGTAGGTATTTAGTGATATCTTGTTATGTTTCGTTTCGTTTTGTTTTTACATTTATTCAATGATTAACAATGTTTCTGTTCATCTTTTCATGTGTTTATCTGCCATTTGTATAACTTCTTTGATGAAATACATTTTCATGTCTTTTGCCATTCCCATGTCCTAATTAGATAGTTTACATTTTTTACTGTTGAATTTTTAGAGGTCTTTATAAATTCTGAATACAGAATAGTTTTTGTCAAATATAAACGTATCTTTTGTCAGTATGTGTTCTCAAATATTTTCTACCACTCTGTAGCTTCTCTTGTCATCTTCTCAACAGAGCCTTTGCTGACCAATACTTTTAAATTATGATCATATCAATTTATCAGTTTTTTTTTATAGATCACGGTTTTGGTGTTCAGTCTTAGAATTCTTTGCCTAGTCCTTAGATCTCAGAGATTTTTGTCTTCTGTTTTTGATAAAAGTTTTATAGTTTCACATTTTTTAAAATCCATTTTGAATTAATTTTGATAAGGTATGATATAATCATCTATGCAAAAAATGCAAGGGAATTGACAAAAAAAATGCTGCTGAAAATAATAAATAACAAGGTTGTGGTATACAGGTTTAAGAGATGCAAAAAATCAATCAATTTTCTATAAGCCAGCAATAAAAAAGTGGAATTTGAAGTGAAAAATACAGTATCATTTACATTAGCAACCCTCAAAATGAAATACTTAGGTATAAATCTAACAAAACATATACAATATCTATATAAGAAAAGCTACAAAACTCAGATGAATAAAATAATAAATAACTAAAAAAATGAATAGGTAGATTTAGTATCATCAAGATACCAATTCTTCACAAATTGATCTATACATTCAGTGTCATCCCAAACAAAATTCCAACAAGTTATTGTGTGGATATTGACTACTTGATTCCGAAGTTTATGTGGAGAAGTGAAAGACCCAGAGTAGCCAACACAATATTGAAAGAGAAGAACAAAGATGAAGGACTGACACTTCTTGACTTTAAGATATACTCTAAAACTACAGTAATCAATACATTGTAATATTGGCAAGGGAATAGATAAACAGATGAATGGAAAAGAACAGAAACCCCAGAAATAGACCTCGCCAATATAGGTAACTCATCTTTGACAAAGGAGCAAAGGTAATACAATGGAGTAAGGATAGCCTTTATACAAATGGTGCAGAAAAATAGGTCACCCAGAGGCAAAAAATAATCAATATAAACACAGACTTTACACCCTTTATAAAAATTAACTGAAAGTAGATCACAGACCTAAATGTAAAATGCAAAACTATTAAGCTCCTAGAAAATACCATAGGAGAAAATCTAGAAAACTTAGGTTTGATAATGATTTATTAGGTACAATTCCAAAGCCACAATTCATGCAAAAGAATTGATAAACTGGACTGCATTATAATTTAAATTTTCTGCTCTGCAAAAGACTGGTAAGAAAATAAAAAGATGATTTTCAGACTGGAGAAAATGAGAAAACATTCACAGAAGACATATCGGATAAAGAATTGTTATCCCAAAATTTAAAAGAAAAGTGCTCTTAAAAGAAAAAAACAAGTGACATCAGAGAAATGGTGGTGTGAGAAATACTTCCAATCTCTCCCCCTTGAAATTTGAACAAATTCAACAACTAAACACAGAAGAAAAACCTTACAAGCACCCAAAATTTACACACACCAGACAAAAGTATGATCGGGTGAAAACGTTGCTGAATATATAAGATGGAGGACAAGACATTTCTCTTTCAGCACTGATCTGAGGTAGGAGCACTTTTGTTTGGAGCCAAGTGAAGAGTAGAGACTGAGCTAGTGGGTAATGAGCTGAGTTAAGGTGGGCACCTAAACAAAAGAAAGAACACATCAGCACTGCCTGAGATCGCGGACGCTAGCTGCACACATGGGTGGTAAAATCCATCTAAAATTACCAGCACAGGGTGCCCATGTGGGCCCATGCCAGCACCTTTGTGCATTGCCAGCTCCACGATCACTGGCATTGAGCTAGCGGCTCCACCTAACATCACCAGTGCTAGGTGCGAGTGGGCCCATGCTCACTCAGGTCTAGTGCTTAACCTGAAACTATCACCTCTAGGCACCTGCATGGGCACCAGTGTCTTTGGGCATTCCCAGCTCCACATCTCCAGTGCCAGGTGCATGCATGGGCCTGTTGGCCTGAGACTGCTAGTGCTAGGTGCCTGAACAGCGGCTGCAACCATCTATGTGCATTGCTGGAGTTATGGGAGCTTGACACACATGTGGCCTGTCCCAGGATACCAACCAGAGCAAGCAGGAAAAACCCCTGGAGATTAAAACCGCAGTGCACTAAGGCGTGCTAGATATGCCCATTGGCCCATAGAATTTTGCTTGTGTGTAACAGAAAAGCACTTGGTCTTTGATCTGTGCCCTGCTCTCATTGGCGGCTCTGGTTCTCACTGCTTTGTCCAGAACTGTGCTTTGAGCAGTAGGAGGGAAGACCTGGCTGTGCATAGATTTCCTTGCTGCGAGGACAGTAGCTGAGGCGGACCCCGCAGCTAAGTCTCCAGGCTGCAATCTCCAGTGGGAGGGATGTGCAGAAAGGTGTCTGGAAAACAGAGACTGCCATTACTAGAGACATATAATTGCAAAACCCGGCCTGCCCACTGAACTGAGGCCCAGCTTACATCATTGCCACAGCAACACACCAGCAGACCTCTTCCCAAGAGCCCCACAGAGGTAAAACTCACAGTACAGCGCCACCTACCAAAAAAAGGAAGAAGCTGCCTTTCAAAACCAGAAAAAATTTATATTTTTAAACACTTTTTGTCATTTTTACTTCTTTCTTTTTTCATTTATCTTTTTTTATCATTTTCCTTTTGAACTACATTATACATAGTTGTTACATTTTTCATTCTTATTTCTTGTGAGGGTTTGATTTCAGAAAACTTTACTTCTGTTAAATGAAATAAGCTAGGCAGAAAAAGAAAAATATCATATGACCTCACCCATTTGAGGAATCCAAGAAACAATGTGAACTGAGGAATGTAATTAAAGCTGAAGAGAGGAAGGAGGAAGCTTTTGAGAGAGGAGCAAGGGAGATGTTGAGGAGAAGATGGGGGAGGGAAGGATACATTTGGGGAGACACTAGAATCTATGTGAACACAATATATTAAATTAAAAAAAACCCAAAACTTAGTACATATGCACAATGGAATACTACACGGCCATAAAAAAGGAGAAAATTTTACTATTTGCGACAACATGGATGGACATTACGCTAAGTAAAATAAGCCAGGCAAAGAAAGAAAAATATCAGATGACCTCACTCATATGAGGAAACCAATGAACAATGTGAACTGAGAAACAGAAGAGAGGCAGAGAAGGGATTAAAGAGTCCAGAGGCAAAGTGGTTAGAGGGAAAGGGGTGAGAGGAGGGGATCAAAGAAAGGAAAGACATTAGGAAAAGTATATACATATAACACAGAGTGACAGAATACAACCAAACAAAAACAAAAGAGAAGAACCAGACAAGAAACACAACTATTAGAAAGTATTATATAAAATGGCAATAGAAATTCCTCAAGTGTCAATAATTACATTAAACATAAATGGATTGAACTCACCAATAAAAAGACACAGAGTAGCAAAGTGGACCAAAAAAGAAAATCCAACTGTATGCTGCTTTCAAGAAAGACATCTAAGCTTCAAAGATAAAAACTGACTCAAAGTGAAAGGCTGGAAAACAATTCTCCAAGCATATAATATCCAAAGAAAAGCAGGTGTAGCCATACTCATATCTAACAATACTGACTACAAGACAGCAAAGGTAATCAGAGACTAAGATGTTCATTTCATAATGATAAAGGGGACACTGAATCAAGAAAACAACAAACCAAGGAACCAAACCAAGGAACACCAAAGTATATAAGACATTTATAACTGATCTAAAAATAAAAACTGACAAAAATACAATCACATTTGGAGACTTCAATACACCACTGATGGCTCTAGATCATTCATCTAAACAGAAAACTGGGGAATAATTTTTTTCATTTATCATTGCATGAGGTTTTAGAACTTTTTCTATATATGTCTGCATCGCTGATTCCAAATCTGAAATCTGTTTTTTGGTGTATGCTCTAGTTTTTATGCAATTTTAATTATTTTGTTACAGTTAATGGCATGCATTGGTTTTTAAATTGGAGTTAAAGGGCAACGACTCTTGGGTTGAACATAATCACAGGCAATTAATGTTTCACAAACATCACTTTTACATAATTACAGTAGTTTTTAAATGTAAAAAATTATCTGATAAAAACATTCTCTTATTTTGTTTTAAGATTGAATCATGGCTTCTTCGAGTAGGCGTAAATGTAAGAATAGTCCTGACACCTTCTGTTATAACAGGTGGCTGTTACATACTTCAAAATCAAAGGCACAATATTTCATCATTTGTGACATGTGCATATATTGCCTATTTTCAAGTTACCCTTGGTGATCAAGACAAGAGCAGGGCTCCTTATATTGTTTATCATACTTGTGATAAAATGCTTTGTGACTGGACAAAAGGAAAATACAGAGGAATGCCTTTTGGTATTCTCATGGTTTGGCATGAACCTAAGGATGACAGCAGTGACTGTTATTTCTGTCTGATCCATACAAAGGGCATTGGCAAGAAAAAAAGGTATATGATCACATATCCTAATATTTCTTCAGCAGTATAAGCTATCCCATACTCTGAGACACTCCCAGTTCCAGTTTTCAATGATTTTATTTCTTCTAAGGATGAAGAAAGTGAACATGGTGATCAAGTGTATTTTGATAAGATGCATGAGGAACTGGTTGTAGAATCTGAAAGATCTTCTTCTGATGCCAAGCAGTCATTAACCCCTCAGCAGTTTAGCCAACCCAAATTAAATGACTTTTTAGGAGAGTTGGGCCTATCAAAGAAAGCAGCTGAGTTATTAGCCTTCAGGCTTCAAAAAAAGAATGTACTTCACCAGTCAGCTAAAGTATCCAATTTCAGGAAGTGTGAACAAAGTTTTGTTTTTTACTCAAGACAAACACTTTGTTTACTGTCATGATATCAGTAGTCTTCTCAGCCAGCTAGGTGTTACCACTTACAGTTCAATAGAATGGTGGCTATTTCTTGACAGCTCAAAACAAAGTCTGAAATGTGTTCTCCTACACAATGGTAATGTTTATGCAGCGGTTCCAATTGGTTATTCAACTCATCTGTGAGAAGATTTTAATGACATAAAAATTGTCCTCGACTTACTGAAGTAAGAGGAGTATAACTGGATCATTTGTGTGGATCTTAAAATGGTAAATTTCTTGCTAAGACAACAGAGAGGTTTCACCAAGTATCCTTGCTTTCTGTGTTTGTGGACAGCTGAGCTCGGTAGAAACACTGGACACAGAGAAGTGGTCAAAATGTGAAGCTCTGGAAGTATGAATGCAAAATATTGTGAATGAATCTGTAGTTAATCAAGACAGGATCATTTTTCCCCCACTTCACATCAAACTTGGCTTAATGAAGCAGTTTCTTTAGGCTTTGAATAGAGAAAGCGAATGCTTTCAACATATTATTTTTGCTTTTTCTGCTTTGTCTTTTAAGAAGATAAAAGCAGCCTGACCAGACAGTTGCACAGTGGATAGAGCATCTAATTGGGATGTGGAGGATCCAGGTTTGAGACCCCGAGGTTGCCAGCTTGGGCGCGGGCTCATCTGGCTTGAGCAAAATGCTCACCAGCTTGGACCCAAGGTTGCTGGCTCGAGAGAGGGATTACTTAGTCTGCTGAAGGCCCTTGGTCAAGGCACATATGCAAAAGCAATCAATAAACAACCAAGGTGTTGCAATGAGAAACTGATGATTGATGCTTCTCATCTCTATTTGTTTCTATATGTCTGTTCCTATCTATCCCTCTCTCTCTGACTTTCTTTCTGAACCTGTAAACAAACAAACAAAAAAGAAATAAAAGCAGGTGTATTCGATGGACCGCAAATTTGAACCCTCATACGTGATGAAGAATTTGCCAAAAAGATGAATAAGGAGGAGAAATAGTATGGCAATCTTTCTTGGCAGTTACAAAGAACTTCCTTGGCAACAGCAAAACAGAAAACTATGAACTTCTGGTTCAAAGGATGCTGTTAGCTTTCCAAAACATTGGATATAACATGAGCATTAAGATTCACTTCCTGAGCAGTCACCTTGATAAGTTTCCCAAAAATCTTGAAGCCGTTAGTGATGAGCATACTACTGGTGGAGCATCAAATGAGATTGTCCTCAACAAGTACACAAATGCAAGAGGTATAAACGCAAATTTTTGCCTGAATATAATTTAAATAAGTTTTGTGCAAATTTTATAATTAAAATAAGTGTTTTAATATGTTCTATTTTGAAATTGCAGACATATTCCGATGCAATCATATCTTTTAGTGTATTAGTGTATTTACTGCATTATATAAATTATTATATTTTCACAAAGGTGATGCCCAAGAAGACATTCTACTTCATTATGTTAAACTAAATGTTGAAAATTTTACAATAAAATGAAAACCTAAAATCTTGAATTTCAGAAATACTGTAGCTTAAAGAGAAAAACTAATGTCAGATTTGAAATAAACACACTTGAATTAGGGAAGAACAAGTGTTTTTGTGGATGCAACAAAAATTTTGTTCCCCAGTGAAATCAATATAAAATATGGGTCTTAAATGAAACACTAAAGCAATTACAGGACATTTCATCTCAAAATGCCAGAGTATATAATTTTCTCCAGTGTATGTCAACATTCTCAAGAATTGACCATATGTTGGGCCACAAAACTAACATCAACAAATTCAGAAAGATTGAAATTATACCAAGCATATTCTGACAACAAAGCTTCGAAATTAGAATTCAACTGCAAAAAAGAAGTAAACAAACCCACAAAAATATGGAAATTAAACAACATACTTCTTAAAAATGACCGGGTCAAAGAAATCAAAGCAGAGATCAAAAATATATACAAACAAAATGACAACACAACATATCAGAATCTCTGTGATGCAGCAAAAGCAGTAATAGAGGAAAGTTCATATTATTACAGGCTATATGAACAAATAAGGGAGAGCCCAAGAAAAGAACTTAACATCACATCTTAAGGAACTAGAAAAAGAAAAGCAAAGGCAACCCAAAACCAGCAGAAGAAATAAAATAATAAAAATCAGAGCAGAAATAAATGAAATAGGGAACAGAAAACCTATAGAAAGAATCAATAAAACAAGGAGCTGTTTCTTTGGAAAGATTAACAAAATTGAGAAACCCTTGGCAAGACTCACTAAGGAAAAAAGAGAAATAGCTCATATAAACAAAATCCAAAATGAAAGAGGAGAAATTACCACAGATATCATAGATACACAAAAGATTTTTGTAGAATACTATGAAAAACTATGTGCCACCAAATTTAACAATCTAGAAGAAATGGATAAATTCCTAGAACAATATACTCTTCCTAGACTGAATCATGAAGAAGTAGAAAGCCAAAAGAGACTCAGAAGCAGGGAGGAAAATAGAAACAACTATCAAAAACCTTTCAAAAACCAAAAGTCTAGGGTCAGATAGTGAATTCTATCAAACATTCAAAGATGATTTGGTTCCTATTCTACTCAAAGTCTTCCAAAAAGTTGAAGAAGAAGCGATACTTCCAAACACATTTTATGAGGCCAACATAATCTTTATACCAAAATGTGACAAGGACAACACAAAAAAAGAAAACTACAGACCAATATCTCTAATGAATACTGATGCAAAAATCCAAAACAAAATATTAACAAATGGAATACAACAACACATTAAAAAATAATTCACCATGATCAAGTGGGATTCATTCCAGAATCACAAGGATGGTTCAAAATACAAAAAACAATTAACGTAATGCACCATATTAACAAAACAAAGGACAAAAACCATATGATTCTATCAATAGATGACGAAAAGGCATTTGATAAAATACATCATTTTATGTTTAAAACATTCAACAAATGGGTATAGAAGAAAAATACCTAAACATAATAAAGGCCTTTTATGACAAACCATCAGCTAACATCATATTAAGTGGCAAAAAACCAAAAAATATTTTTATAAAATAAGAGATAAGACAAGGCTGCCCACTCTCTCCACTCCTTTTCAAAGTAGTGCTGGAAGTTCTAGCCAGAACAATCAGACAAGAGAAAGAAGTAAAAGGCATTGATACTGGGAAAGAAGATGTAAAGTTTTCACTTTTTGCAGATATATAAAAAACCCTAAAGACTCCACAGAAAGAGTATTAGAAACAATAAACCAATATAGTAAGGTTGCAGGATCCAAAATTAACATACAGAAGTCTATTGTTTTTCTATATGCCAACAAAGAAACTTCAGAAAATGAACTCCAAAAAATAATCCCTTTTATGGTTGCAACAAAAAATAAAATAAGCCTGACTAGGTGATGGCGCAGTGGATAGAGCATCGAACTGGGATGTGGAGGACCCAAGTTCGAGACTCCAAGGTCGCCAGCTTGTGCACAGGATCATCGATTTGAGCAAAGCTCACCAGCATGGACCCAAGGTTGCTGGCTTGAGCAAGGGGTTACTTGGTCTGCTCTAGCCCCATGGTGAAGGCACATATAAGAAAGCAATCAATGAACAACTAAAGCACCACAACAAAACATTTATGATTGATGCTTCTCTTCTCTCTTAATTCCTGTCTGTCTTTCCCTATCTATTCCTCTCTTTGACTCTTCTCTCTGTCTCTGTAAAATAAATAAATAAATACATACATACATACATACATACATACATACATACCTAGGAATAAACATAACAAAAAATGTAAAGGACCTACATAATGAAAACTACAAAGCATTGTTAAAGGAAATCAAAAACAACACAATGAAATGGGAAAATACTTTTTGTTCTTGGATAGGAAGAATAAAAATAGTCAAAATGACCATATTACCCAAAGCAATATACAAATTTAATATAATTCCAATCAAAATTCCAATGTCATTTTTTAAAGAAATGGAACAAAAAATCATCAGGTTTATATGGAACCATGAAAAAACCTGAATAGCCAAAGTAATCCTAAAGAAAAAAAATGAAGGTTGGGGCATTACAATATCTGACTTCAAATTATACTAAGAACCACGATAATCAAAACAGCATGGTACTGGTAAAAAATATAGACACTCAGACCAATGGAACAGAATAGAGAACCCAGAAATACAACCACATATATATGGTCAAATCATCTTTGATAAAGGAGGCAAAAACACACAAATGAGAAAGAAAGCCTCTTCAGTAAATGATGCTGGGAAAACTGGAAAGCCACATGCAAAAAAATGGAACTCGATTATGGTTTTTCTCCTTGTACAAAAATTAATTCAAAATGAATCAAAGACCTAAATATAAAATGTGAAACAATAAAACACATAGGAGATCTAAAACATAGGTACTAAACTTACGGACCTTGGCCATAGAGAACATTTTATGATTTTGACTCCCAAGGCAAGGGAAGTAAAGGCAAAATTAAAGGAATGGAAATACCTCAGACTAAGAAGCTTTTGCACAGCAAAAGAAACTGACAACAAAACAGACAGCCAACTAAATAGGAGATGATATTTTCTAGCAACAGCTCAGATAAGGGGTTATTATCCAAAATATATAAAAAATTCAACAACAAACAAGCAAGCAATCCAATAAAAAATGGGAAGAGGACATGAATAGACATTTCTCCAAATAAGAAATACAAATGGATAACAGATATATGAAAAGATGCTCATCTTCACTAGCTATTAGAGAAATGCAAATCAAAACTACAATGAGATACCGCCTCACACCTGTTAGATTAGCTATGGTCAACAAGACAGGTAACAACAAGTGTTGGAGAGGCTGTGGAGAAGAAAAAACCCTCATTCACTGTTGGTGGGAATGTAAAGTAGTACAACTATTATGAAAGAAAGTATGATGGTTCCTCAAAAAATTAAAAATAGAGCTACCATATGACCCAGCAATCCCTCTACTGGGTATATACCCACAAAACTTAAAATCATTGGTATGTAAAGACACATGCACCCTCATGTTCATTGCAGCATTGTTCACAGTGGCCAATACATGGAAACAACCAAAAAGCCCTTCAATAAATGTCTGGATAAAGAAGATTTGGTACATATATACCATGGAATACTACTCAGCCATAAGAAATAATGACATTGGATCATTTACGACAATGTAGATGGACCTTGATAACATTATACTGAGTGAAATAAGTAAATCAGAAAAAACTAAGAACTGTATGATTCCATACATAGGTGGGACACAAAATTGAGACTCATGGACATAGATAAGAGTGCAGTGGTTACCAAAGAGAGGGAAAGGGAGTAGATGGAGGGAGTGTTGGGAGGGGAGGGGCATAAAGAAAACCAAATGAAGGGTGACAGAGGACAATTTGACTTTGGGTGATGGATTTACAACATAATCAAATGTCAAAGGATCTGTAGATGTTTTCTCTAAATCTATATGCTCTAGTTGACCAATGTCACCCAGTTAAAGTTAATTGTCTAAATAAAACTATTAGAAATACAATAAAATAAAAACACAAACAACCTGACTAATATATGGGCCCAAGACCTTAACAGACACCTCACCAAAAAAGATATACACATAGCAAATAAGCATTGGAAAAGATGCTTCACATGATATGTCAACAGGGAAATGCAAATTAAAACAGCAATGAGATACCACTAGATGCCTATTAGAATGACCAAAATCCAGAACACAGACAACATTAAATGCTGGTGAGGATTTGAAGTAACAGAAACTCTCTTCCATTGCTGGTAGAAATGCAAAATGGTACAGCCACTTTGGAAGACAGTTTCTCAGTTTCTTATAAAACTAAACATAGTCTCACCATATGACCCAACCACTATGCTTCTTGGAATTTACCCAAAGAAGTTGGAAACTGATCTTTACACAAAAATATTCCCACAGATGTTTATAGCAACTGTATTCATAATTGCTAAAACTTGGAAGCTACAGAGATGTTCTTAGGTAGGTGAATGGATAAAGAAATTGTGGTTGGTACATTCAGACGATTTTTAGGGCAGTGAAAATACTCTATATGATACTATAACGGTAGATACATGTTTTTATACATTAGTACAAATCCATAAAATGTACAACACTATGAGTAAACCATAATGAAAATGATGTGTCAATATAGTTTCAATTGTAACAAATGTACTGCTCTACTGGTGGATGCTGGTAAAGGGGGAGCCTATAATGTGTGGGGACAAGTGGTGTATGGAAAATCTTTGCACCCTCCACTCAATTTTGCTATGAACCTAAAACTGTTCTAAAACTAGTGTTTATTTGAAAGAAGTTTTTCAGCCTGACCAGGTGGTGGCACAGTGGATAGAGCATTGGACTGGGACACAGAGGACCCGGTTTGAAATCCTGAGGTTGCCAGCTTGAGCCTGGTCTCATCAGGTTTGAGCATGGGCTCACCAGCTTGAGCGGGTGTTACTGGCTAGAGTGTGGGGTCGCTGGCTTGACTGTAGGATCATAAACATGACCTCCTGGTCACTGGTTTGAGCCCAAAGGTTGCTGCCTTGAAGCCCAAGGTCACACTGGCTTGAGCCCACGGTTGCTGGCTTAAGCAAGGGGTCACTCAGTCTGTTGTAGCCCCTCCTCTCCATCAAGGCACATATGAGAAAGGAATCAATGAACAACTAAGGTGCCGCAACGAAGAGTTGTTGCTTCTTATCTCTCTTCCTTCCTGTCTGTCTGTCCCTATCTGTCCCCACCCCTTTGTCTCTGTCAAATAATAAAAAAAAAAAATTTTATCAGATTTAACTTAAGTAACAAGATTTCAACAACCTGTATATAGCTTGCTATATTGTATTGGTACTGACTCTAATGACTCTCTACTAAAGAATCTGTGAAACCTTCAGTCAGGTACAGCTTTTTCATAATATCAATACTAGTACTAGTTTTATATCAATCTGCTTTCTTGTCTTCTGGTTTTGGGTCAAATGTTTATTCCTCTACTTGGTTTCTACTAGTCCACATCCTACAACTAGATAGTTTGAATAGTATTATGGGCTGATATTTAGTTCAGAGAATCCCATGTCCTTGCAATTATTCAAAACTTATTTAATATCTGAATATTGAGTAATATCTTCCTCAAAATATTTCTAAGTATTTTTTCTACCCATTCATTTTTCTCTACCTTTCCTTTAAAATACAAATAAAGAAATGTGATGTTTCAAGCATAGAAGCTAGGAGTCTTTATTAAGGATATGTCAGACATCAGAAGAACATTTTGTTTCCTAAAATTTAGGTAGAAGATGCTGTATTCAGGTTCCATGTGGAAAAATATTGGAATGTTTACATTCATTTATCTATGGCATGTTTCCCTACTGTAAAGATAAGGCTCTCACATCAACTACCTCCACATTGGTCGGAGGATGCTTTCTAGGGAGGACAGGCCTCTTGCTACTTGCTCATTCTCCAGTTCTTCCTTACGCCCATTCTTGACATTTTGTCTCTCTATTTAACTTGACAGAAACTCCAAAGGAAGACCTGCGAGGGCTTGTAAATTTAAACTCAGTGTCAATTTATATGTGGGTACTTAAAAGGGATAAATCAGGCAGGCTGATGTCAAGAAAATAACTGATAATTGCCTCCTATTACTCAAGTATAAACCATATTAGTCATACTAAAATACACAGGCAGCAAAATTAAGATTTAAAAAAAATTATTTAATTAATTGTGTTTACATAGATTCTAGGGTGACCCCGACTGCATCCCCCCTCCGCCATATTCCCCTCAACATCTCCCTTACCCCCCTCCCTATAACGCCTTCCCCCCTTCCCTTCAGGTGTATCCCATCCTATTCTCCCCTTTCCCTCTGTCCTCTTTTCCTCTGGTCCCTTTGATCCCTCCACTGTCTCAATTCATTTCCTCAGTTCTCAATGTTCCTTGGATTCCTCAAATGAGTGAGGTCATATAATATTTTTCTTTTTCTGCCTGGCTTATTTCACTAAACATAATAGTTTCCTGGCCCCTCCATATTGTTGCAAAAGGTAATATTTCCTTCTTTTTCATGGCACCGTAGTATTCCATTAGACAAACCACACAATGGGAGAACATTTTCGACAACACATCTGATAAAGGGTTAATAACCAAAATTTATAATGAACTTGTAAAACTCAACACCAGGAAGACAAACAATCCAATCAAAAATGGGAAAAAGAAATGAATAGACACTTCTCCAAAGAGGACATACAGATGGCCAATAGGCATATGAAAAAATACTCAACATCACTAATCATTAGAGAAATGCAAATTAAAACCACAATGTGATATCACTTCACACCAGTCAGAATGGCACTCATTAACAAAACAACACGTTATAGGTGCTGGCGAGGATGTGGAGAAAGGGGAATCCTCCTGCACTGCTGGTGGGAATGCAGACTGGTGCAGCCACTGTGGAAAAGAGTATGGAGATTCCTCAAAAAATTAGAAATGGAATTGCCCTTTGACCCAGCTATCCCACTTATAGGAATATATCCCAAGGACACCATATCACCGACTGAAAAAAAGAAATGCGCCACATGTTTATGGCAGTATTGTTCACACTAGCAAAGAGCTGGAAACAGCTCAAGTGTCCATCAGTGGATGAGTGGATTAAAAAGCTTTGGTACATATATAAAATGGAATACTATGGCACCATGAAGATTTTTTTTAAAGTAAAGAGCAGGTTCACTCTAGTAAAGAGACTTTAAATATAAATATACAAAATGTTGGATGGAAACAATTCACATCAACCAGCCCTCCATATTAATATTTAAAGTAATAAATCAAAGAACAGCTAGGTTGACAATGAGGAGAAGACTGGAGTAGGTAGATTTTTCTTAATTCATAAACATATAAAGAAAAATAATACAGGAAGCTCCAGAAAACATTCTGCGGTGTCAAATTCAAACATCATTTTTATAATATAAATGAACAGCACAGTTTTAAAGAACATGCACCACAGGAAATTTTAGAAAGTTTTTCTCTGTATTCCCCAACTTCAGCAAAATTTAGATTTTAAGAATCAGCAACTAAAGGATGAAATGATAGACTGGGGTAAAAAGGGAGTTGTCTAAGAACCAGGTGAACAGTATTATAAAAGACAAATGAAAATGAAACAAACAAAAAGTCATTTGCAGAATTGAAAATAGTGTCATAATAAATTACAAATATGAAAAAATGTTTTGTTGATAAGAAAGATACACTAGGGTAACTGTTATAATAGAAAAAAGAAAAATAAATAAAATTATGGAAGTGAGGATTACTAAAAGAGAAGACAGACAAGAGAGAGCCAACAAAAGAAAGAAAGAATAAATAAAAATAAAGTGAAACTTTAGACCTAACAGAAGAAAATTTCTGGTCTGAAGGAAGACTGAACAGACTTATGTTGTAGGTAGTAAAATTAATGAAAAACATAACTCTGAAAAAGACTCCTATTTAAATTTACTCCCATGTCATTAAGGAATTCCAAGAGAAAGAAAAGATCCTAGGGGCATAATGGGAAAACAGATTTTCTGTCTTAGAATAAAAGTTGAGCTTTATACAACTGGTAATAAACAAAATAAACATCTTGTAATAAACTAGGAAAAAGTAGAGCAATATCTACAATTTTTGCGGGGGCAGGTGCAGACTCAAGAATTCCATACAAAAACAAATTTGTCATTTCTTTGTAAAGGCAGCAGTAATGTGTCTCAGTTATACAAGGCCTTAGGACATTTGCCACTCATCTATATTCTTTAAATAAACTATAGAGACACATTTCAGCTGAATTAAAAAAAAGCAAATATAAAACTTAATGACATTAAAAGATTAGTTATAAATATTAAAGACAATGGAACTTAACAATAAATTAATAAAAAGATTTAGAAAAAGATTTTAAAACAAAAAGGCAAGATCACTTTTTTAAGAAAATGACAGAGTGTAAAAACATTTAGCAATAATCTAGATGTTGGGTGGATGGGGATACTACTTTCTTTGTATAATGTATTTTATTCAGTACATTAATCATTAAGAAAATTGATTTATTTATTAATATGATGGTAATCATTAGTAGAATGATAAAACTGGATACTATTAAATTTACTAGACTAAGCAGGTAAATTTTAATTTTTATAAGGCAAAACTTAATGTCAGTAGAAATATCAAAGAAACAAAAACACAAAATCAAAATGACACGTGTTAAAATGTGCAGAGAGGTCAGCTATGACATTAACTATCAGTGAGTGAAAGTTTTCAATTAAAATACATAAATAGTTTCCGAGTCAAAATACAAAATCAATTATATGCTTTTTATAAGAGTCACATTGTCAAACAAAATAAGGATATTTTAAAGTAAAATAGTTAAACTATCTGACAAGGTAAAAATAATAAAAAGAACAAAAGAAAATAAAGCAAATATATTATTAATGCTGGTAAAAACAGAACCCAAGGTCAAGAGAGAGCATTAAACAAGACAAAGGTCATGGTGATATTATTTTTATAAAGAATAACTCTATAACACACATAAGTGAATGTGCATATAATGTATCATAAAATGTATAGAATAAAACTACAAAAGTAGTAGACAATAACAATTCTATTAGTATTTGATGTTATAAAACATTCATAAGTTTATGTGGTATCTAAACAGCATAATTTTTTTTAAAATTTATTCATTTTAGAGAGGAGACACAGAGTGAGAGAGAGAGAGAGAAAGAGAGAAAGGGGGGAGGAGCTGGAAGCATCAACTCCCATATGTGCCTTGACCAGACCAGCACAGGGTCTTGAACTGGCAACCTCAGTGTTCCCTGGTTGACGTTTTATCCACTGCGCCACCACAGGTCAGGCTAAACAGCATAATTTTTAAAGTTTAATTGTTAGATAGATGTATATACTTAACTTTGTACTGCATGAACAAAGGATAAATTATCTTTCAAGAGTCCATAGAACTGGTGTAAAGCAAGATGGTGACGGAGTAGGCGGACGTACCAACTTTCAACTCCCAGACCTAAGGTGGATTATAACTCAATTTTAAGAACCATCATCTGAATAAACCAACTATGAACTAAACTAAGTGGACTCTTCAACCAAAGAACACAGAAGAAACCACATTGAGACTGGTAGGAATACTGAAAACGCGAAGAGGGCTGCCCAGCTCCCCAGAGCAAACGGCAGCCCGGAGAGACCCGCGTGGCGAGAGGAAAGTTTGGCAGAGAGGGAGGGACCTGGGTCCCAGGAACCAAGCCCCAGCCTGCAGTCCCAGAGCCTAGACGAGGCATTTGGAAAGCTTTGAGCTGTGAAACAAGTGAGGGAGCTCCTAGGCCTACAGTGTGGAGTATTAGGTCCCTTCCTACTCTGCTGAAGGTTGCTGAAGGGTTTGGGGCGGCAGAACGCTGAAACGCAGTTCTGTCGGCATGGGCGGAGGCCAAGCCGGTGTGAGCTCGGTCTAGCCCAGCAGGGATGGAGGGGACGCGCGAAAGCGCTCCGGAAGCTACGGGGACAAAGCAGGAGGCCAGGAACTGGCAGAAATCTCCTCTGCGACCCTGTGCAAGCCGGCCCTGACCTCGGGGACCGGGCTAGGACCAGGGACGGGCGGGGGCTCAGGCTGAGCTCAGCTACTAGCCCTGCCCGGCCGGAGAAAGCATGGTTTGCCATAATACATGTGCGAACTGGCGCTGAGCGCGGGAACAAGGTAGACCCCGAGACAAGTGGAAGCTCGCAGCTGAGCCCACTCTACTATCGCCGCATGCCGGAGAAACCGCAGATTGCCATCATACGTACAGGAGAAGGCTCCGAACGCGGGGCGGGGTAGAGTCCAGGACAAGCGGAAGTACGCAGCAAACACGCCCGGCCCAATAAACCTGGGCTTGCGACCCTGCGCAGAAGAACCCTGGCCTTGAGGGCGGGTCTAAAGCTCTGGACGGGCAAAGGCTGACAGCTGAGAGCACGTCAAAAGCCCCGCCCAACCCGCAAAACTATGGCGAGCAGGCTCTGATTGCGGGTTCTGAGCAGAAGTCCGGAAACAGGTTGGGTCCGCAGCTGAGCAAAGGTGCTCACCTCTACCCTTGGTGCTGACTCTTGTGGCTTGAGTGACAGTCCCTCCCGCAGAGGAGAGGCAGAAATCACAGCAAAAGCCACAGTGGGCCGGCGCTGGCAACGCCCATACCCAACCACACTAGGCAGCGGCAGAGGGGGTGGGGGGCCTGCAGATAGACCACACCTAGAGAACACAAAGGCAACACCTACTGGACTCCAGTGGCCACAACTTGCTTATACACAGAAAAAATGGGCAGGCAGAGGAATGCAAACCAAATGAATCAAGAGAAATCCCCAGAGAAGGACCTGAATGAACCAGATATAACCAAATTACCAGAAGCAGAATTTAGAATATTGATAGTTAGGATGTTCAAAGAAATTAGAGCAACAATGGATAGTCATTATGAACACCTAAATAATGAGATAACAAGTATAAAAAACGAAATTGAAATAATAAAAAAGAATCAGACAGAAATGACAAATACAGTATCAGAACTGAAGACCACAATGGAAGGAATTAAAAGCAGGATGAATCACGCTGAGGATCGAATCAGCGAGTTAGAGGACACAATAAACAAAGGCTAAGAAGCAGAAAAGAAAAAGGAAAAGAGACTCAAAAAATGTGAGAAAACTCTAAGGGAGCTCTGTGACAACCTGAAGAGAAACAACATTTGCATCATAGGGGTGCCTGAAGAAGAGGAGAGAGGACAGGAAATGAAAACTTTGCTCAGTCAAATTATAGCAGAAAACTTCCCTAAATTAAGGCTGGGAAACACTCCACACGTTCAAGAAGCACACAGAACTCCATTAAAGAGAAACCCAAAAAGATCTACACCAAGACACATCATGGTTAAAATACCAAAGCTAATGGATAAAGAAAAAATTTTAAAAGCTGCTAGGGAAAAAAGGCTATCACCTACAAAGAAGCCCCCATAAGAATGACATCGGACTTCTCAAAAGAAACACTTGAGGCCAGAAGGGAATGGCAAGATATAATCAAAGAAATGCAGAACAAGAAACTACAACCAAGACTACTTTATCCAGCAAGGCTAACGTTTAAAATTGAAGGAGAAAAAAAGAGCTTCCCAGAAAAAGAAAGCCTCAAGCAATTCATAAAAACCAAACCAATTCTTTAAGAGATACTAAGGGGCCTCTTGTGAACAGTTTAAAGTGAGGAATGATTAGAGCAAAGAAGAATAGAGCTTTAAAGAATAAAATGGCAACAAACAACTACATATCAATAATAACCTTACATGTAAATAGATTAAATGATTTAATCAAAAGACCTAGGGTTGCTGCATGGATAAAGAAACAGGAACCATACATATGCTGTCTACAAGAGACACACCTTAAAACAAAAGATGCACATAGACTGAAGGTAAAAGGATGGAAAATAATATTTCTTGCAAATGGAAATGAAAAAAAAGCAAGGGTAGCAATACTTATATCTGACAAAATGGATTTTAAAACAAAGGCTGTAGTAAGAGATAAAGAAGGGCAATACATAATAATAAAGGGAAGAATTCAACAGGAAGATATAACTATTATAAATATCTATGCACCAAATATAGGAGCCCCGACATACATAAAGCAGACTTTGATGGATATAAAGGGTGAGATTAACAGCAATACTATCATAATAGGGGATTTCAATACCCCTCTAACAACACTGGATAGATCCTCAAGAAAGAAAATTAATAAAGAAACAGCAGACTTAAAGAAGACACTAGATCAACTTGATTTAATAGATATCTTCAGAACTCTTCACCCTAAAGCAGTAGAATATACATTCTTTTCAAGTGCTCATGGTACGTTTTCTAGGATAGACCACATGTTAGGACACAAAAATGGTCTCAATAAATTTAAGAAGATTGAAATCATATCAAGCATTTTCTATGATCACAATGCCATGAACCTAGAAATTAACCACAAAAGAAAAACTGAAAAATATTCAAACACTTGAAAACTAAATACCATGATATTAAATAATGAATGAATTAACAATGAGATGAAAGAAGAAATAAAAAAGTTTCTAGAAAAAAATGATAATGAGCATACCTCAACTAAAAATTTCTGGGACACAGCGAAAGCAGTTCTGAGAGGGAAGATTATTGCACTACAGGCATATCATAAGGAGCTGGAAAAAGCTCAAATAAGCAACCTGACCCTGCATCTAAAAGAACTAGAAAAACAACAACAAATAAAACCCAAGACAAGTAGAAGGAAGGAAATAATAAAGATCAGAGCAGAAATAAATGACATAGAGGCAAAGGAAACAATACAGAGGATCAATGAAATCAGAAGCTGGTTCTTTGAAAAGGTAAACAAGATTTATGAATCTTTAACTAGACTCACCAAGAAAAATGAAGAGAGGACTCAAATAAATAAAATTAGAAAGGACAGTGGAGAAATAACAACTGACACAACAGAAATACAAAGCATTGTAAGAAAATACTATGAAGAACTATATGCCAAAAAATTAGACAATCTTGGTGAAATGGACAAATTATTTGAATCACATAACCTTCCAAAAATCAATCTGGAAGAATCAGAACACCTAAACAGACCAATTACAACAAATGAGATAGAAACAGTTATCAAAACACTCCCAAAAAAGAAAAGTCCTGGGCCTGATGGCTTCACAAGTGAATTCTATCAAAAATTCAAAGAAGAACTAACTCCTATCCTCCTCAAGCTATTTCAAAAAATTCAAGAGGAAGGATGACTTCTAAACTCCTTTTATGAGGCGAGCATAATTCTGATCCCAAAACTGGGCAAAGACAACACAAAGAAAGAAAATGATAGGCCTATATCCCTGATGAATTTAGACGCTAAAATTCTCAACAAAATATTACCCAACCGGATCCAGCAATATATAAAAAAAATCATACACCACGATCAAGTGGGATTTATTCTGGAGAGGCAAGGCTGGTTCAATATTCGCAAATCAATCAATGTGATTCATCACATAAACAAAAGGAAGGACAAAAATCACATGATAATTTCAATAGATGCAGAAAAGGTATTTGATAAAATCCAGCACCCATTCAAACTCAAAACTCTCAGTAAAGTGGGAATACAGGGATCATTCCTTAACATGATAAAGACCATCTACGATAAACCGATAGCAAACATCATACTAACTGGAGAAAAACTAAAAGCAATCCCCTTAAGATCAGGAACCAGGCAGGGATTCCCCCTTTTACCACTCTTATTCAACATAGTTCTGGAAGTCCTACCTACAGCAATCAGACAAGAAAAAGTAATAAAAGGCATCCAAATTAGAAAAGAAGAAGTGAAACTGTCACTATTTGCAGATGATATGATATTGTATATTGAAAACCCTAAAGACTAAGTCAAAAAACTACTGGACCTTATAAATGAATTTAGCAAAGTGGCAGGATATAAAATTAATACTCAGAAATCAGAGGCATTTCTGTACACCAACAATGAAATATCAGCAAAAGAAATTAAGGAAACAATCCCCTTCACTATTGCAGCCAAAATATAAAGTACCTAGGAGTAAATTTAACCAACGAGGTTAAGGACTTGTACTCGGAAAATTATAGAACATTGATAAAAGAAATCAAGGAAGATACAAACAAGTGGAAGCATATACCGTGCTCATGGCTAGGAAGAATAAACATCATTAAAATGTCTATATTACCCAAAGCAATTTATAAATTCAATGCAATACCAATTAAAATACCAATGACATACTTCAAAGATATAGAACACATATTCCAAAAATTTATATGGAACTAAAAAAGAACACGAATAGCCTCAGCAATCTTAAAAAGAAAAAATAAAGCAGGAGGTATCACTCTTACAGATATCAAGGTTTACTATAAGGCCATTCTGCTCAATACAGTCTGGTATTGGCATAAGAACAGGCACATAGATCAATGGAACAGAACAGAGGACCCAGAAATAAACCCATAGCTTTATAGACAACTGATATTTGACAAAGGAGGAAAGAACATACAATGGAGTAAAGACAGCCTCTTTAACAAATGGTGTTGGGAAAATTGGACATCTACCTGCAAAAAAATGAAACTAGACCATCAACTTACACCATTCACAAAAACAAACTCAAAATGGATAAAAGACTTAAATGTAAGCCGTGAAACCATAAGCATCTTAGAAGAAAACATAGGCAGCAAGCTCTCCGACATCTGTAGCATCAGTGTATTGGCCGATTTATCTCCACGCGCAAATGAAATAAAAGGCAAGATAAACAAATGGGACTATATCAAACTAAAAAGTTTTTGCACAGCTAAAGACAATAAGAACAGAATAAAAAGAGAAACCACACAATGGGAGAACATATTCGACAGTACATCTGATAAGGGGTTAATAACTAAAATTTATAAAGAACTTATAAAACTCAACACCAGGAAGACAAACAATCCAATCAATAAATGGGCATAAGAAATGAATAGAAATTTCTCCAAAGAGGACATACAGATGGCCAATAGGCATATGAAAAAATGCTCAACATCACTAATCATTAGAGAAATGCAAATTAAAACCACAATGAGATATCACCTCACACCAGTAGAATGGCACTCATCAGCAAAACAACACAGAATAAGTGCTGGCTGGCGAGGATGTGGAGAAAGGGAACCCTTCTGCACTCCTGGTGGGAATGCAGACTGGTGCAGCCACTGTGGAAAACAGTTTGGAGATTCCTCAGAAAATAATAATTCGAACTGCCTTTTGACCCAGCTATCCCACATATAGGAGTGTATCCTAAGAACACCATAGCACTGTTTGAAAAGAAGAAATGCGCCCCCATGTTCGTGGTAGCATTGTTCACAATAGGGAAGATCTGGAACCAGCCCAAGTTTCCGTCAGAAGACGAGTGGATTAAAAAGCTTTGGTACATATATACTATGGAAAACTACTCAGACATAAGAAACGATGACATCGGATCATTTATAACAAAATGGATGTACCTTGATAACATTATACGGAGTGAAATAAGTAAATCAGAAAAAAAGAAAAACTGAGAACAGCATGATTTCATACATAGGTGGGACATAAAAGTGAGAATGATACATTTACAAGATAGTGGTGGTTATGGGATGGGGGGAGGGAGGGAATGGTGGGATAGGGAGGAGGGGAGGGACACAGGGAAAACCAGATAGAAGGTGACAGAGGACAATTTGACTTTTGGTGACGGGTATGCAACACAATTGAATGATAAGATAACCTGGAGATGTTTTCATTGTACATATGTACCTTGATTTTATTGGTGTCACCCCATTAGAATTAATAATAATAAAAAATATATATATATATAAAATATTTTACTGCCTACTTATAATTTGTTGATCTTTATGTTGAAAGATTTAAAGAGACAAAAAAAAAACCCACTGTAGATAAAATAACCAATGAAACTATTTGCTACATCCTAAAGCAAACATATCCCCTTCCATTCACCATAATCGTTTTTTTTTACTTTTATAGTGTGTCTTCTAAAAGATATCACTACTTGTTATGCATTTAGAGTAGTATATTTAAGATGAATGCTTTGATTTCAGCTTCAGAAAAAAAATGAAAAGAAAAAATTGACCAAAATGATTTTGATAACAGAACACTTTTTCTTAAATTTAATTCAAATTCTATTCAGATTTAACACAAGTTTTTAAAGAATTTATACCTCACAAAAATATATTTACATGTTTGAGGTGAAAATGGCAGAAATTTGTGGACATGAGAAAAAGAAAAGGTCTTCTGCGTCAGAAAGACTCTAATATTAGAACACTTAAGGCTGCTAAAATGTGTGTTATACAGTATTTTGATACTAGAAAACCTCTCAAAATCAACCAGAGTTACTAACCATACAAACAAAAACTTTGTTACGCAAGTTTCTTTCTTTAACTTAGTCACTACAATTGGGGTAAAATACACTATTTCCCCATGCATAAGATGCTCCCATGTATAAGATACACCTTAATTTTGGATCCCAAAATTTGAAAAAAAAAATGTATTACATAAAGTTATTGACCTCAAATTTTATTCATCTACAACAATGAGCACAAAAACAAGGTTGAAAAAGTGGGAAACGCAAGTAAAAAATCTACAACCACTGTATAAGACGCACCCAGTTTTTAGACCCCAATTTTTTTAGAAAAGGTGCCCTTATACATAGGGAAATACAGTACTTATTAAAACAATCAGTCCATTCATTTGCTCTAAACACCTCTTTCTCAGTTAATTAGGAATTAGTTGTTCTGTGAGGTCTTTAGATGAGTGATTAGCAGCCACTTAACTTTTGTTACTTGTATTTTATTTCTCTGTGCCTTGCATTGATCACCAGATTTTATATGTCAGAGAATAATTTCCAAAATTGATAAATAAAAATAGTTTTGCAAAAGTATATTATTTAGTAATATAGTAAAAGCCACAAAGAAACAGGTCAATAAATTGTAAATGATGTCACCTGGACTAAGTAATTGAGGGTGGTGACAGAAACAACTCTTTTTCTTTTCTTTGAGTCATAAATTTTTTAATGCCATTTACCTTTAAAAAGGAAAATGATTATTTTTTAGTACAGTTTAGATTTACAAAATACTTGAGAAGATAATCAGAGAGCTCTCATACAGTCCACACCCACCTTTCCCTGCTATTAACATCTTATTTTCATTTGGTATATTGTGTACAATAAATGAACAAAAACTGATACATTATTATTAACCAAAGTCCATCTTTATTCAGATTTTTTTTAGTTTTTAATAATGGGGTTGTTTTTTGTTTCTGTTTCTGGATCCCATCCAGGACACCACATTTAGTTGTCATGTCTCCTTGAATGCTCATGGCTGAAACAGTTGCTCAGCCTTTTTTGTTTTTAATAATAACCTTGACAGTTGTGTGGAATGTTGGTTAGGTAAGTTTTAGGATGTTGCAATTTGTCCGGTGTTTTTCTAATGATTATTAGGAGTATGGGCTTTGGGAAAGGAGATGTTGTCAGGGGTAAGTTGTCATTATTATAATATCAACATGACTTATCATGGACTTGATCATCTGGATGAAGTAGTAATTGTATTTCTCCTTTGTAAAGTTACATTTCCCTTCTCCCCTCCTTACTGCATTCCCCAATGACTTTTTAAACTATGTACATTTATTACTTTGATTTAATTTAAAAGTAATTAAAATATGTAGATGTTTTCTAGATTTTTTATTTCTGAATTATATGGTGCATTCCTAGAACTTCGGGCAGCAATATGTCAAAGAGCAAGACAAATAGCCAATAAGAGCTATAGTGAGCATGGAGAGACCTTCCCACAAGGAGAAGCAGAGCAGCCTGTGGTGTGCCAGGATGAGTTGGAGCAAAATGATCATCAGATTCAGTGTTAGCTATGGATTGGACGTACATGGATGAATTAGAAATTGATGGGTAGAGTCTCAGGGCCCAGACAATGAGAACCGAGATAGACAGCATTACCACAAAGCACTGAGGGGGATCACGGAAGCTCCCAGGCAATTGGGTTAAGGTTTAGAAAGCCAGGAATCTACTAAGACAAATAATGGATCAGGAACTTAACCAAGGAATCTGACTAAGAGGAACAGTGCACCCTGGAGGAAAACAAGCAAACAGAACAAAGCGTGGCATTATAAAGACATTTTGACTCAGGTCAGGGGCTATTTCTGAGCATAGGAACCAACTTCCTTTATTATCTACCTTGAGGCCTTCAGCTGGAGTCCTTGAGGCCAGGCTTGATCTTTTGATAGGAGTGGGGAATGAGGAAGCAGCATTTCTGGTGTAATATAAATCATTTCTTAGTAATGTATGTCATAAAGTTTTGATGAAATGGCACAGTTAACATTTTATGTGTTTGATAAATTGAAACTGGTATTCCTTCCATCTCCAGAAGGGTATGTCACTATTTTGAGCCAGAAGGAATAAAAAAACCCATTTTTTTCTGGGATATTTTTCTAGAACTGATGGCCTCTACAGCAATAATCAAAATTGCTTTCCTACATAGTTTTATAATGGACAGTGTAGCATGGCAAACCTTTGTCTTATAAAAATTGCTCTTCTGGGTATGAATGCCACTCCTATGCAGAACCAGAGGAATAATCTCCATTGTGACTTTCCCTTCATCACCCTCAGTCACTTATCAATGGAAGTGACCAGTTAGAAACAGGTTCTCTGATCCATTGTCCATCTTCCCAGAGAAAAAAGCTGGTCATTAATTTAATTAAATAATTAAATGCTTAAGTTTTAATGGCACCTCTAAAAGTCTTAAAACTCTACAAGGAAGCAGGGCTGACAGTTAATAGCACACAGAGACTGCCTTTGAGAAACTCACATTCTAGTAAGAAATGGAGGCAAGAATAGAGTTCTGTTTTCTAATGCAGTTACTGATCTGATTGGGATAAGCACATAACATTATGGAGTACTCTGGGAAGTGTCTAACCCAATGTTAGGAGTTAGAAAACCTTGTTGGAGTAAAGACTTTATTCAAAAATGTTATTGCAATTAGGGGAAGGTACTGTTTCAATAGGCAGATAATTTAAACCATAAGATCTGCAAATATCTGAAATGTCATGCAAGAAGGAATTTTCTTTTTATAGAGAGCTACAAAAAGACTAGAAGGAATACATATGGGGGAGTGGGATAAGCAGGTGGTGTGATCAGACAATTGATAAGGGAAGGTCTTTTCTTGGGGTCAGCTAATCATCTAGAGAGGCTGTTAAAGAGGGATTGTTTTGTTCCAAAGCCCAAGGGTGAAGCAAAGTTCAGGTACCTGGGGAAAAAAAGAGAGAAACCTGAAAAGAATTTGGTCATGTCAGGTGTTTTGTTCAGATTGGTCAGTGGGGACAAATAGTTTAGCTAATCATTTATGAGACAAAGATGGGAAGGGAAGTGTTTGTGTCTGCCGTTGTCACAGGTAAACAAGGAGGGCATCAGTGAGTCTTATCTAAGAAGAAGAAGACTGGTTCTTGGCAGGAAGCCTTGTGCTGGGGCAGAGGGTTCAGATAAAGTTTATCATTATCAATATCTACAGTGATATTATTAAGTAAATTTAGAGAGCATTTGAGATGGGAACAGGAGGTAGAGAGCCGCGAAGTAGGATAAACATGGTATAATCAAGGGACGTGAAAAATTGGTCTAGCTGATCTTGGGAATAGATTGTTCAAAGGCTACTGCAGTAATTCAGAAAGAAATGTTCATGTGAATTAAAGAGTGGTAGACAAATACCCAGATAAATGTTGTTCTGTAAGATGGAATAAAAGAAATCTAGGCAATGTGAGATATAAAACTATTGAAGAAATTTACTAAGGAAGACAGTGTACCCCTGTTGAGAAAGCAGTCAAAGGAGAAATCAGATCAAGAAGGTGGACACTTAGTTGATATAAAATAAGATAACAGACCTTTATATCCAGAGGTCCAAGAGACAGAACTACATAAAACAGACCTATTTTCTGGGCAACAATAATAAGCACAAGCAACAATAATAAGCAAATGGTTAAAATCCTCCACACCACAAAGAAAAACAATCAACAGAGTGAAAAGGCAACTTATGGAATGGGAGGAAATATTTGCAAACCATACATCTGATAAGAGGTTAATATCTACAATATATAAGAAACTCAAACAATTCATTTGCAAAAAAACTAATAACCTGATTAAAAAATGGGCAAAGAACTTGAATAGCCATTTCTCAAAAACATACAAATGCCTAACAGGTATGTTAAAATTTTTTCACCATCACTAATCATCAGAAAAATAAAAATCAGAACCATGAGATATTATCTCAAACGCATTAAAATGGCTACTATCAAAAAGACAAAAGAACAAATATTGGCAATGATTTAAAGGAAAGGAAACCCATGTATACTGTTGGTGGGAATGTAAATTAGTACAGACATTACTAATTATAATATTAAAAAGTATAAAGTTTCCTTAAAAATTAAAAATACTATATGAACCAAAAATTCCACTCCTGGGTATATATCCAAAAATTGAAATCAGTATCTAAAAAAGTACCTACATTCTCATCTTCATTGTGGCATTAATCACAATAGCCATTAAATGGGAATAAAAACCTATGGTGTTTGTCCACAGATGAATAGATAAAAATGTAGTATATATGTACAATGGAATATTATTCAGTCTTAAGACTGAAATCTTGTCATTTGTGACAGTATGAAAGAACCTGTAGGACATTATAATAGGTGAAATAATCCAGACACAGAGAGACAAATACTGCATGATATCATAGATATGTGGGATCTAAAAAAGTTGAACTCACAGAAGTAGAGAGCAGAATGTTGGTTGCCAGGGGTTGATGTATGAGGTAGATGGGAAGAGGTTAGTGAAACAATACGTTTAGGGTATGCAGGGTGAATAACTTCTGGAGATTTAATGTACAGCATGTTACCTATATTTAAGAACATTTTATATTTGAAATTTACTGAGATATTAAATGTTCTCACCATACACACACAAAAAAGATAACTAGGTAAAATGACAGGTATGTTAATTAGCTTGATTGTGGGAATTATTTTACAATTTTTACATAAAACATCGTATCCTCTGTAATATATATATATATATATATATATATATATATATATATATATATATATATATATATAATTTTTATTTGTCAATTTTACTGCAATGGAGCTGGGAAGTAAACTAATATTTTAAAAGACCTATTGTAGTTTCACCAGGTGGTGGTGCAGTGGATAGAGAGTCGGACTGGGATATGAAGGACCCAGGTTTGAAACCCCAAGGTCACCAGGTTGAGTGCAGGTTCATCTGGTTTGAGCAAGGCTCACTAGCTTAAGCCCAAGGTTGCTGGCTTGAGCAAAGGGGTCACTCAGTCTGTTGTAGCCCCCTGGTGAAGGCACATATAAGAAAGCAATCAATGAACAACTTAGGTGCCACAACAAAAAATTGATGCTTCTCATCTCTTTCCCTTTCTGTCTGTCTGTCCCTATCTGTCTCTCCCTCTGTCTCTGTCACATTAGATGACTATGAATCCACTGTAATGTCATAATTCACCACCATGTTCTTTTTTTCTTTTTACTTTTTTTAAAATTTTTTTATTTAGACAGTTAATTTTAACGAGGTGACATTGATCAGAGTACATAGATTCAGAGAAAACATCTACAGATAATTTTGATATTTGATTATGTTGTATACACATCACCCGAAGTCAAATTGTTCTCCATCACCTTTTATTTGGTTTTCATCATGCCCCCTCCCACTCACCTCCCTCTCCTCCCCTTCCTTCTACCTGGTAGCCACTGCACTCTTATCCATGTCCATGAGTCTCAATTTTGTGTCCCACCTATGTATGGAATCATACAATTTTTAGTTTTTTTATGATTTACTTATTTCACTCAGTATAATGTTATCAAGGTACATTCATTTTGTTGTAAATGATCCTATGCCATCATTTCTTATAGCTGAGTAGCATTCCACTGCAGCATTGTTCACAATGGCCAAGACATAGAAACAACCAAAAAGCCCTTCAATAGAAGATTGGATATAGAAAATGTGGTGTCACCATGTTCTTATTCAGTTTCAATAGCTTAGAATTAAGCAATGTATTTATGGGACTAGTTACATTTAAAGACTTTACTAAGTATATATGGTACTAATTCAGAGCCTTGAGTACATCGCTCACATTAGGCAGTAAATGTTTTGAAAGTATGCTATTGTCATTCCCATCCCCAAGCATGGTCTTCCCAAAAATTTCCCTAAGTATTGCACCCAGGAAATGAGCATCCTTTTTACAAGTAACACAAAAAAGCATGTTCAAGACTATGCTTCTTCCAAACAACAAATAAAATCGATTATTTGCCAATATCTGTTGAACATGGTAAATATCAACAAATACTAATATTAAGCAAGTAGAGCTTTTTGGGGGTTCTGGTGTTTTTGTTATTGTTTGTATTGATGAAATTAACTGGGAAAGTATTATATCCCTTATCATTGGCTAGATTTTGCAAATGCTATATAGTTTCTAATATTTGTCTTTCTTAATAGAACTTCTCTCTTTCATTCATCCATCCAGCAATTACTGAGTGACTACAATGTTCCAGAAAACGTGCTGGGTTTCAGGAATACAAAAATAAATGTGGCAAGGCTTTATATTTGAGGATTTCACAGCAAGGAAAAAATAAACATTCATATAGTTATAATATATTGTAAATGTCTCATGTATTAATTTACAAACTATGATGTGAGCCCTTTGATTCTCTGGTCTAATTCTACCCCTGGCCTGGTTTTGTATGGCTGGGGACTTAAAAATATTCATTACATTTTTAAAATTTAATTTATTAGGATGACACTGATTAATATAATTATACTTTGTAAAAAGTTATAAGAAAAACAACAAAGAAGATAAGACAGATGTGGCTGAAAAACTTAAAATATTTACTATATGGCTCTTACAGAATATGTTTGCTGACCTGTGCTCTAGACCAATGATTCTGAAGCAAGGGTATTCCTGAAAGTCGCTTGTGGACTTTGTTATTTTAACTATCTAAGCTGGATGGGATCCTGGCATTGCTATTTTTATCAGAATTGAGTAATTGTTATGTGTACCTTGGTTGAGAATCTTTGTTCTATACACCTTCCCTAAGACAGTTCCCAGAACATTTACCTGGGTTTATAGAGATGCTTAGTAAGGACTTTCTCCATTAACTGAGCTTATACTGTAGATCATAAAATTTTCCCTTCATCTTATTTCACATACCTTGGGAGGATAGACCCTGTCTCTTGTATAATAACATTTTAAAATAATATGTTCTTTGAAAGGCATAAAACAACACATTTACATCTATTATATAATTTGACCCTGTAATAATATGACCTAAAATTACTACTTTATAGATAAAGAAACTGAGGTTTAGAGAAGTCAAGTACTCAAGGTCAGACAGGGCTTCTGACTCCTACTTCATTGTTCTTTCTCAACAGTGTCTTCTACTTTTTCTGATTCTCCACTGAAAGAGACTATGCAGTCTACCTTACTACCCACTAGAAAAATTTCATTACATTCCCTAAATCTGTTAGCTAAAGAATGTAATTCCTGTTTAACTGGAGAACCTGTATGTCTTAAGGCAGACTTGTGTTACAATAATTCCTCTAATTTGCAGGCACTTTTTCACATATATTCTGTACTTGAAATAAACTAGAAGCTAAATCCTTCTTGGGTATAAGTGGAGAAAAAAGTATCTCTCTAGAGCATTATTCAACATAAAGCTCATGAAATAATTTGCAGAGGCAGAAGGTTCATCCTGACTAAGCAAATTAAACAATTTTGTTAACCCTGATGTCTTTTGTTAGAAGTGAAATTTATGATAACTGTATTGTCTCTGCACTACATAGCACCCAGAAGCCTTTGTTAGCTCTCAGCTAGAGTTATTTGTACCCCAGGATATTGATATTCTACTTAATCAAAAAGTATTCCAACTAAATGTAAGTGCTATATTCTTTTGAACATGCAAAGCCAAAACAAAGGAAAAATAATAAAAAATTATTTACAAACATTTTGGGTGTATTATTACTTCATTCTTTCCACAAGTTTTTATTTTTGACCAATCATTATATTCAGGAAATGTCAGAGAGCTAGAACTTGATCACATCCTTTATTAGATTGTGTTTTTGGTAGTGTCTGGCAGAAATATACTTGATGTTAAAAATGAAAGAGAATCACATTTTATCCCTGTCTTAGCATAGCTTTTGAGGATACTTGCTACAAAGGAAGTATCATGATATCCATGTTCCTATCCAGGGTGGAGGAGGGAATTTTAGCTAAGAATATATTTGGAAGTTTATGCCAAAAGAGGCAGTGGAAAACAATTCTGGGACATCACTGTGTGTAGAACATAAAGGCAGCAGGCCAGGGAATTCTGAGTATATTTTTAAAAATATAGACTTCATGTTTTAGAGAAGCTTTATGTTTACAGAAAAGTGTATGGAAAACATACTCCTCCCTTCCTGCCCCTGTTTCCCTTATTATTAACATCTTGTTTTGGTGTGGTATATTTGTTATAATTGTTGAACAAATATTGGTACATGACTGAGTATTATTATAGAGACAACAAGTTCAAGTTATGTAAGTCAAAAGAGAAACTTTTGGGGGCTAATGAATAATTAATAATAGGCATTTTGAAGAGAAAACATATTCTGTTCAACTACTTATTATTTTTCTGACACCAAATGCCAAAAAACCTTTTTATGTGGTTCTTAGACCACCCAAAGTTGGCATTTTTCAAAGCTGGAGGGTAAAGAACCCCACTTTTAGAGTTGTAATAATGTCTCATAAATGAATATTTATTTTAGAAAAGCAAGTGGCAGATGTGGACCCTGTCTTTTGATACCCAAGTGTGATAATTAATCTCTTCATTTTATTTATAAAATGGTTACTATTCTTCAAAAGTTAACTTTTAATTTACTTATTAATGCTTAAGCTCTTTTGATTTTGTGAATTAAGAATAAAGTTGTTGAGCAAAAAGCAGATTCTTACTGAAAAATGTGAGATGTACAGAAAAGACCTATGGTGTATTATGACGGCGTTTATCAAATAGACACCAATACACTTACACACTTTCAGTAATAACTCTCATTAGAGGACTTTCCTTTGAAATACATATGAGAGCTTTAGATATTTTCCTCCTCTTTTTTTTTTTTTTTGACAGAGACAGAGTCAGAGAGAGGGACAGATAGGGACAGACAAACAGTAAGGGAGAGAGATAAGAAGCATCAATTCTTCATTGTGGCACCTTAGTTGTTCATTGATTGCTTTCTCATATGTGCCTTGGCCAGAGGGAGGGGGTTACAGCAGAGCAAGTGACGCCTTGCTCAAGCCAGTGACAGTTGGCTCAAACCAATGACCTTGGGCTTCAAATCAGGGACATTTGGGCTCTCAAGCCAGGAACCTGGGGTTTCCAACCTGAGTTCTCTGTGTCCCAGTTTGATGCTCTATCCACTGTGCCACTGCCTGGTCAAGTGGATATTTTCTTCTTCATCTATCTTTTGAATTGGTTATTTAATTTAAAAATATTTACAGTTCAGGTACATTTATATCTTTTAAAATTGATATTTGAGAATAACAATAAGAATTTCATTAAATGTAGTCTATAGTCTCACCTTTTATAGCATGAATACGAGAACTTAAAATTGAGAACAATGTGCCCGACCATGCGGTGGCGCAGTGGATAGAGTGTCGGACTGGGATGCGGAAGACCCAGGTTTAAGACCCCAAGCTGGACAGCTTGAGGGCAGGCCCATCTAGCTTGAGCAAAAGCTCATCAGCTGGACCCAAGGTCACTGGCTCCAGCAAGGGGTTGCTCTGTCTGCTGAAGGCCCGCGGTCAAGGCACATGTGAGAAAGCAATCAATGAACAACTAAGGTGCCGAAACGGCAACAAAAAACTAATGATTGATACTTCTCACCTCTCTCCGTTCCTGTCTGTCTGTCCCTATCTATCCCTCTGTCTGACTCTCTCTCTCTGTCCCTGTAAAATAAAAATAAATAAATAAATAAAAATTGAGAGCATTGCTCTTGTTTTGTGCTGCAGAAAATTTAAAGTCCTTTTTAATACATCATGAATGGGGTAAGTAGCTTGTGCGGGATACAGAAACAGGATCTCAGACAGTTTTATGAATCAGAAATAAAACTTAAAACCACTCACAAATACAGACAACAATGTGGTGATACTGGAGGAAAATGGGGGAGGGGAGGTAGGGAGGATAAAAGGGAATGAATGGTGATGAAAGGAGATTTGACTTGAGGTGGTGAATACGTAGTACAGTGTACAGATTCTATATTATGGAATGTTACACCTTAAACCTGTGTAATTTTATTAACCAATGTCACCCCAATAAATTAAAATAAATAAATAAATAAAGCCACTCCACTGCTTCACAAGGGACTCGTGTACAGAATAAAGTCAGTACATCTGCTCTGAGGCTAGGGAGTGAGTTAGCAACCTCATGACAACTGCTTTCAAAAGCTGTGCAGACAGGCATTGGACCATTTTCTAACATATGCCAAGGTTGGGGCCCCGTACCCTCACATATCTATTCTTACATTTGGTGAAAATATAACCAAAGAGCTTTGATGATCCCAAAACTTGCTTTGTGGGAGTGGGGTCCCAGAGGTTAAAGTGTAAGGTTAAAGTAGGTCTCAGATTAGCACAAATAAGTAATGATGTAGTCCTCCTAAGTCAACCTTTTTGCAAACTGCAGCAGGCTGTCTTTGGTTTCTTAAACCATCAACAACCTCAGGCAACCTTGGGTTATGGAAGCTGTGATAACTTCTCAAACTGACCTTTTAGAATTACTGAAATGGAATAGAATGATTATGCTTTTTGCTTAACTGTGGGGACCTCTGTTGTTCTTAATTAGCAAATTGATAATCATAAGTGTTATACACAAAAAGTGATTTTAAAAGGTAATTTAGTCCTGGCTCATTTGGTTAAAGCAGTGGTTTTCAAAGTGTGTGCCAGGGCCCACTGGTGTGCCATAGAAGATTTCCAGGTGTGCCCTATGGTATTCCAGAGAAATATGTGCCTGTTGGGGACAAAAAAACCAACAGGGTTTTTGGAGTTTAGATTTCTAGGGAACAGAGGTGTGGGGAATTGGCTGTAAGATGACAGACTGCCCAAACCCCACCTCACTTGCCTGATTAGGTTGCAAAAGGCTGTTAAGCTGTGGTGCTGGATTGTTCACACTACCCCTCATGTTCCCCGGAAAGACTGAAGGCAAGTTTCTTCTATTCTTTGTTTGGTGTAAAGTTAAGATGACATGTGTGGTGCGTATTTTCTGCATTCAACACAATTAAGAGTAAAAAGAGAAGAATTCTTTAATGTATTGACAAGGAAATGAGAGTTTGCCTTTCAAATATATGCCCAAACATTGAAGAAATTGCTAGACACATCAGGCTCATGTTTCTCATAAACACAATAATGAAAAAACAACACATTTGGGCTGGGACCTGCCAAATTTACTAAATCTTACTAAGAATGTATCTATATATATAAAAAGATAACTTCTTTTGTTGTTTTTTAATTTTTTAACCCCTCTTTCTTATGAATTCTAAAAAGCATAACTCAAGAAATATAACATAAAAACATTTCTTTAATGTCAGAATAAATTTAATTTTGTTGTATTTATTTTATTTAATTACCATAAAAGCATGCTTGGACTTTTTTTTTCTTTAATATTTGACTTAATTATTATAACATATTTCTCAGAAATTTATATATAGTTGGCCTACAATTATTTGTAGGATTTTAAATGCGCCCCAACTTCAAAAATTTTGAGAACAACTGGGTTAGAGAGTCATCCTGATACACCAGGGTGTTGGGTTTTATCCCCAATCAGGGCACATACAAGAAAAAAACAAGGAATGCATAAATAAATGTAACAACAAATCAATGATTTTTCTCTCTGTCTCTCTTTCTCCCTTCCTTCTTTTTTCTCTAAAATCAATTTAAAAATTAAAAAATGATTTGAAAATCACTAATGGGATTTGTATCCTCCAGATATTCAAAATGTTTTCTATATGCCACCTTGCAACAGTGCTTCACTGAGGTCAAAAAGAAATACTTGTAAACTTTCAGTGATAAACAAATCAAAGCCATTTAAAATGTTGGTTGTTTTCATATATGTCTTGCTTCTTAAGATTAGTATTTAGTGGAAGGTGTAAGGTTCCTTGTAACTTGGAGGAAAGACTAAAATAATCTGATAAGGATGAAGTTTAGTTATATCTGAATATGCTAAAAATAAAATAAGATCATGAGGAGAAATTTAAATTTCTTAAAAGGATAAAAAAACTACATTTGCCTGGTAGTGATCATAAAATTATCCTTAAAGCAATAAATAAGAAAATATGATATCTCATAAGGTTAAGCATTAATTACCAGTAAAATGAATAGCATAATACCATTTTTCACAAAGGAAACTCAAGCAGTTGATATTTTCATGAAAAAATACTCATTTCTGGATTACAACTGAGTTTGGAGAGACGTTTGAAAACCAAAGTGTTTTCAACCATGCCTTGGTGTGTTATTTTGATTAAAAAAATAGCCCCTTAGGTAAAATTTAAATGTATTTTTCAAATAAGTCATGTTGGTATATTTTCTAGTAAGTTCAAATAATTGCTCAGAAGTACTATCATAAGTGTTAGCAATTATTAGTAATAATGATGATTAAATATTTATATGAACAATGAGCACAATTATTTCACTTTAAAATTTATAACCATGCAAGCAAGCATACTCTCCACCTGATATTACACTGTATGCTGGTGAGTGAACATTTTTTCATTTAATATCCTTATTCGAATTTTTCTTGATGCTTATTTGTATGTTTCTATTGATGTAATAGTTTGCAAGAAAAAGAGTTTATGTCTCTGCCTGAAGGTGGAATCTTATGAATATGCAAATGATGTTTTGATGTGATGAAGTTTTTCTTTGGAATGGAACTGTGCCGTCTTAAGTTATATTGAATATTAGCTATAGCTTAGAAGGACACAAAGCACATGAAGACTTGTGTTGTTAAAGAAAAAATACCTGAGAAATAGTTGCTTTCTGGTTATAAAATACTGTATTGTTGAATCTGGCCTTCTCAATTTAAGTTAATGCTTTGCTGTAAAAAAAATAATAATAATAACCACCATTTAATTTTTATTGAAAAGAAGGGTAGTGAACCAGTAATTTAAAAAGATGTATGGATTGTCTACCTTTTATGTTACAGTGCACTTTTTAAAATGCAAATTCTGGGGTACATTTTTTAACAGTTTTAATTTAACCAGGTATGATGTGTCCAGAAAGTTTAAAAATGTTTCTTTGGTGAACTCTGCAGAATAAGCCAGTTTTTCATAGCATTTTGAATAGTAAAAATAGTCTACTGATGTTTAATTTCAACCTTAGATAAAAATCTTACACGCAAACCCAGTGAAATATTAGATTGGGAATGCAGCAAGATAGCTTTGGCCCCTGAAGCTATTACCAATGTATAGATAGGCTGATTGTGTGTTTTATATTCACTCAGTGTTAGATTGGCCCTCACCTCCAAACACCAATGTGATGGTTCTCAGACTTTAGTTGAAATAAAAAGTACCTGAGAATCTTGATAAAAACACAAAGGCTGAGGCCCAGTGGTGGGATTTTCAGCCCGTTTATATGGGTTCAGTAAAACCGATACCTAATTTTTTGTTGAGTTAAAATGGCACTTGTAATCTAAGGTGGGCACCTGGGCATCTGCCCAATGTGGAAATTACAAATTAACATTCCTTACTCTTTTTTAATGTTCATCTGTGCAACAGCATGTTCTAAGCACCAGTAGTAATGTTCATTCTGTCCATAGGTGAACAGAATTTGACAGAACTATGCTTGTAATATTTATTTATTAATTTCATAAAACTCATTATACCTTCGATGAAATACAATTTTATTCTCTTGTGTTTGTTAATTCAGTAAACAAACATGCAATGTAAAGAGAAAAAATGCCAATGAGGAGGTGACAAGCTCTCATTGGAAATATCTTAAGTAACAGTTTTATTGTTTTTTGTCAGGTATTACTTAATATTTTTTCATTATTATTTAAAAACTCTTATTCTAGTTTTGTGTACTTCTTTTATTGTACTTATTTAAGCATGAAATAATAAACTACCTTTCAGTATATCATTTTTTTTATACTTAATATGGTCATTAGGGCAGAGAACCGGTTGTTAAATTATTTGAATTCCACCACTGCTGAGGCCCTATCCAAATTAAATGAGCCTCCACCACTGTGGTTATTTTTTTTTTGCTCCCTAAGATTCTGATACCCACCAAATAAAACAAAACCTATGATGTAGGTCAAGCAGTTCTAATACATATATTTGAAATATGGCTACAGTTAAATAACAAATACCTACACTTGATCTTAGCCAAAAGGCTGAGAAGTGATGCTAGAGTTAAATAGTATAATATTTTTGAAGAAAGAGCAAAGAAAAATACTTATCGTAGGACTTTTATGAGACAATAATGAAGTAGCCTCCTTCTCACTTTAAGAATTTGGAAATAAAATTTCTTTTTAAACGGAAACAAAATTTTACTTAAAGTGATTAAGCCATTATGAGTTATCTAATATACTGTCTATAGAGGCCAGATAGAGATTTAGGGTATTCTGGAAACATTATTAAGGATAAATTAGGGTGAAACTATGACTATAACTAAAAACACATCAGATCCATTCAGCCATTTTTTACTCTTTCTAATGAAAGACTATGTTAAAAAGAAGCATGGATTAGACAAGATATTTAAATGGCAAATACACATAATAATATTCTCAACATTATTTGTTATTATGGAGATACAAATTAAAACAACAATGAGATACCATTACATACCTATTAGAATGGCTAAAATCCAAAAAAACTGACAATATCAATTGCTGGCAAGGATGTAGAGTAATAGGAACTCTCAATGCAAAATGGCATAGCCACTTTGGAAAAGTTTGGTAGTTTCTTACAAAGTTAAATATAACCTTGCCATAAAATTAGCAAACCATGCTCCTAGGTATTTACTCAATTAATTTGTAAACTATGTCCACAAAAACCTATACCTAAATATATATTCATAATCACAATAATTAGAAGCATCCAAGATTTCCATCAACAGGTGAATGGACAAACTAACTGCTGTACAGTCATACAATGGAATACTATTCAGCAATAAATAGTAATGAACTGTTGATCCATTCAAAGACAAAAATGAATCTTAACTGTATAGTGCTAAGGAAAAAAAGTCATTCTAAAAAAACTATGTAATATATGATTTCATTTAAATAACATTTTGGAAAAGGCACAGTTATACACACAGTAGAAAGATCAGTGGTTGCCAGTTGGTTTAAGGGAGGCAGAATTAATTAGGAGAAGCACAGGAGAATTTTAAGTTGGTGCAGCTCTTCTGTATAATATTGTAAATTGTGACTACATGTCACCATGAGTTTGTCAAAAACCATAGAATGTTATAACATAAAAAGTGAACTTTAATGTACAAAGTTTAAAACATTTTTTTAGGAGGTCAGGAAATCTCAGGATGAAATACAGATTGTGACATAAGAATCTGATTATACTAGAAATGTATGAAACAATCTCACTAAAGGTAGTTGGAAGATAAGGAACTTTAGAAATGAGTGAACTCTGGAAAACTAAAAAAAGATAACTGTTGGGGAGCTGGTTTGAAAAAGTGGGGTTAAGCAGAAAAGAAAAACTCAAAACAAAAACTCATAGACACAGACAGTATGAGGATTATAAGAGGAAAAGGATGTTAGAGGGAGGTAGAAAAGGTAAAGAGGTAATGAAAGGACACTTGACTCTGGATGGTGAACACACAATGCAGTGTACTGATGATGTGTTATAGAATTGTACTACTGAAACCTATATCATTTTATTAACCAGTGTTACTCCAATAAATTCGATTAAAACAATTTACAAAGACAAAAGCAACTGTATACATCAGTTGACAATATTGTTTCTTGTGGGAGTGTGGCTTAACCATTCTGAAACCAGTATACATGTACACTGTAATTGAAAAATTAAGTAAAAAAGATGGATGGATAGTGAAAGACAGGTTTTTCACTGTTGGTTACAGATCAGCATAGAGAAGGCTAGAATGATTCATACTGTAATAGAATACTTGGAAACTTTAATATAAATTTATGTTTAGCTTAATACTGATAAAGATGGATACATAGAAATTTAGTTTTACATATTTATAGATACACTGGTTAGTGTACATACATATATTTCATTGCTCTGTCAGCTGAGAGGACCTAAGAGTAACAATACTCCAAGCAGAAATGAGTATACCCAATGCCCAGGTGTTTGTTTTTAACACAATTCTAATAAAAAAACCAAGACTGTTTAGAGAAATAACCGATTCTAAGACTTGGGCAGGGAATATGCAAGTTAAGTCTGGAACATCTTATAGTATCAGAAAGTAAGAAAGTGCTCATAATACAAAAGCAAGACAAAACAAACAAAATTTTGATGGGCATATGCCAAAGGGTCACAGGAAAGAATTCCCAGTAGTCAAACTGAAAAAAATTGAGTAACCAAATAAATATAATAGTATTATGGTAACCAAAAGTATAAAATAAATACAATAAAAAAGATACATAATTCTTGTGCACAGGAAAAATTCCAAATAATTTATGTAAATACTCATAATGACTTACAAAGAATACAGTATTGGAAGAGGGAGGAAAAATAACTTTTGAGTAGAAAAACATCACCTTAGCCAAATCATCAAAGTTAACATCAACAGTGATAAGTCACACAGACAATATGTATCCTTGATATAATGTGATGAGAATGACACTTTATAGTTGTGGTCTTCCTTTCCAAAACCCATAATCTCAGCCCAATTATGAGAAAAACATTAGTTTCCAATTGAGGAGCATTCTACACAATACTTGACCAGCATTTCACAAAACTGTCAATGATATCCAGAAAAAAGAAAGCTTGAATATTGTTATAGGTAACAAAACCTAAGGAGTCCTGACAACTAACTGTGATAGGGGATCTTGGATGGGATTCTGAAACAGAAAAAAAATAGATTAAAAATTAAGAAAATATTAATATTATATGGACTTCGTTTATAATATTGTATCAATATTTGTCCATTAATTGTATGGAATGTACCATACTAATGTAAGATGTTAATAATAGAGAACACTGGGTGTGTCACATGTGAAAACTTTCTGTACTGTTTTCATAACTGTACAGTAAAGCTGAAATTATTCCAAAATAAGACTTTTATGTATATATAGAAAACATGGATTCTGGAAGAAAAAATAAATCAACAACAATAAGACTCCATTTACAGGGCCTTCTACTAAATGTGTGAGGATCTTAAGAAGTGAATAGTTCAGATAATCCCAGACTGTTTTCACATTTCACTCTTTGTTAGTGACAAGCCATCTTCTTTTTCCCCTACTTTTTTCTTTGCACTCTTTCCATCTACAAATTCCTGTTCCTTTCAGAAGGGGAGCCATTTAATTATATTATTATTTTCTTGTTGCCTGCTAATTAATTTCTTCCCTCAGGGTCACATTTCCATTTTTACCAGATACTACTACATCGACCAGGGCCAATTTATTGGCATTTAGGTTTCTTTACCGTTTTCTCCTAGATGCCTACAAGGCCTACTCAAACCAACTTCCTATGTTAATGTACTCTTTCTTTTGTTAATATTCAATACATTAACTCACATATTTATATTAATTATATTTTTGTCATGTCTTCTTGAGAGTATAACCTACTTTTATTTCTTGGCTTGAAATGCATTGAATTATTTGTGTTTTGTTGGTTCATTTAAAAAAATTCTATTTTTCATTTTGAAATAATTTGCCAACTAGAAGAGCTATATTAGCTAAAAGTAAAAAGCAAGCAGGTATTTCTATTTTGCATATATTAAGTAAGAAGCTCCGTCGTAAAGGATGTTTTCCATTTCTGGAGCATGAAAATTTTATTTGTTGATTGTTTCCTACCACTAGTGGTATGCTGGTAAATATTAATAACTGACTCTCAAAACAAAAAAATGAACAAACAAACAAACAAACAAAATCTCATTTGTGGTATTTGCCAATTTACAAGGTGTAAAAGACTCCCACCAAAACCAGTTTCAAGTTACCAATATAATAAGACTATCAGATGGAAAGAGTTCTGTGCTTTTATATACTATTTTGTCAGTAATTTTAAGAGTATAGATCATAACAAAATGTAGTAAATAAAATAATTAGAAAGTAATTTTTAGTGTTTATTACCCTTGTTTTCAGTGTGATTTATTTAATTGTAAGTTTGTATGATTTAACTTTTAATAATGACTATGTTTAACAGTTTCCGAAGTCTCATAGGCCAGTATAAGCTGACATTAGCATTGACTATCACACACCTGGGAATTGAATATTTGTTTTCTGAAAGAGAGAGAGTGACAGACAGGAATAGACAGACAGGAAGGGAGAGAGATGAGAAGCATCAACTCTTCATTGCAGCTCCTTGGTTGTTCATTGACTGCTTTCTCATATGTGCCTTGGACAGGGGGCTCCAGCTGAACCAGTGAGTCCTTCCTCAAGCCAGCAGTCTTGGGCATCAAATCAGCGACCTTTGGGTTCAAGCCAGTGACCTAAGGGTTTTGATTCCAGGTCCTCTGTGTCCTAGGCTAATGCTCTATTCACTGTGCCACCACCTGCTCCAGCAGAGTTGAGTAATTTTGATCAAGAATGAGCAATCCGAGGTTATACTAATGCATAGAGATAGAAATCTCACCTCCCAAAATAAAAAAAGTAAACCTAACTTAAAAACTAAACTTGAGGCCTGACCTGTGGTGGTGCAGTGGATAAAGCATCGACCTGTGAACACTGAGGTCGCCAGTTCAAAACCCTGCACTGGTCTGGTCAAGGCACATATGGGAGTTGATGCTTCTAGCTCCTCCCCCCTTTCTCTCTCTCTCTCTCTCTCTCTCTCTCTCTCTTTCACTCTGTGTCTCCTATCTAAAATGAATAAATAAAAATTAATTAAAAAAAACCTAAACTTGATATTAGGTTTTGAAACATGAAATACTAACAAAATCCATTTAGTCTCTCAGACTGAAAGCCTGAAGGAAACCTGTGACCTGCAACAGGAGGAATGAGAGTGAGGCAACAAGTCATTTCTAGAATCAGAAGTCTGTAACTGTCCTTTAGAAAGAAGAGGTAGGTTGTCTCTGTGCCCTGAGTTCTAGAACAGGAATGGAAGAGAAGTGAAAATTTTGAACCAGAAAAAATTGTGATTTTTTTGGACTCAGAGTCTAAGATTCTAAAAGGTGTTCGTGTATTCATATATATACTCACAAGGGTTATTATTGTAGACTAGGTTATAATTCAAACAGACACTCAAATTTTCTTAAAGAATATGCTCAAATTTGCTCTAAATTTATATATAAATCAATATATAACAGTCCAGGGCAGCTGCTCAGGTTGGCAGGGACACCATTGGATGGATGACTATGAGTAGTCATCCAAGACCCCAATCTCCTTCCAACATTTTGTTCCACCATCCCCAAGGGCCTTCTAATCATCTGCATTCAGATGGCACAAGGGGAAAGCACATGGTGAAGCACGGGCCAAACCTGGGATGGTACAAATTTCTTCCACTCCTGTTTCATTGGCTAAAGAATCTCCATTATGAGAAAGGAAGTGTGGCCTTTCTTTTTGTCCAAGACAAAAGGAGAACAATGGACAGTTACCAGTCTCCTTTATACCCAGTAATATTCTCTTAAGCCTGTTAAAGGTTACTTAGTGGAAACCAGAGCTGAATGCTCATAACATCCTCCAAGTTCAGAATGTGATCACCATCACCCAGAGGGTAGCAGAGGTACTTTATTGGTTAGTTTCAGTTAATTATTTCTAAGAAAAACTACAAGACTTTAATACCATATTACCCATGTCATTTATTATTGAAGAAAAATTTTGGATTTATCAATACAACAATACCAGAGCTCATGAGGCTATCATAGATAACTAAGAGCAGGTAAAGGAGTTCATTCATATAAATGCATTTACTTATAGTCATTTTTCTTTCATTGAAACAAGAAAATAAATCACAGTTATGTAAAGTGCTCTGCTAGTTTCAGTATGTGGGTCAATTTTATTTAAATTTATGTGACAGAGGAGCATCTATGACAGGTAAGCAATATTTTCTAATTTGGCATTTTCCCTTTAAAATTGCATCTACAGGTTTATAATGTATACATTTGTTTGTGTGCTTCATAAAGAATACCCTTCACTTTGTGAAAACACCTTTTTAAAAATGTAGCCTCATACACATACTGATATGATTATTCCTTAAATACAAAATACTTTTGAAATCCTTTTTCTTTTAAAAGTCCCTTCTATAGCTAATTTATAAGGCATTTAAAAAATAATGTATTAGTTTATTTTCATACCTTGATTTTTACCAAAATAGTTACACCTAGCTCAACCACACAAATCTAATATGATTCCCAATAATACCTGGTTCTTTCTAAATATTAAATCCATGGATTGACACATTTGAAGTTAATTTTAAAAGTTTTCCATGCGCTTTGAAATTCTAAACTGTTATAAAAAGAATTCAGGTAGTTGCAAAAACTTTGGGCTCAATGTCTAACTTCTTAAAGAAAATGCTTTTAAAGGAAACATTCATTTGATGTTTAAGTTCTGGTCAACTTGATTTTAAAACACAACAAGAAAATGGACATTATAGCAAACATGTATAAGGAATTAAATAATCAATGTATCTAGAATGAAAAGTAAAAGTTATATAATTACTTAAAATTATTTTGTATTTTTTTGTCAGTTATATGTGCACAGTCTAAAGTGTATAAAAAATTTACAAGCCTTATCATACAGAAATGGCAGTCTTCTGCCTTCTCGCTCCCTGTTCTTTTTTCTTTTTCTCAAAAGTATTTCCACCATTTTTTGGCTAATCTTTTGATATTTTACTCAGTTTTTCCAAATAGCATTCTACATAGCTTTCACAGTTAAGTATTATCTATAGATCTATTGTAACAGAAGTTGAAGATCTAGGTCATTATTTTCCTTATGCTCCTCTAACACATGCACAACCTTCCCATACCTTCCCTCTCCATTATATTTATACCCTAATTTTGTGTTGACATTATTATTACTATGTAAACATTATTCACAGCTGTGCCATGTAGAAAATAGGCTAACAATGAGATTAAGAATAAGAAAAATAACAAATTACCTAAAAGCAAGTGAAAATGAACATACAACTCAAAATCTGTGGGACAAAGGGAAAGCAGTCCTGAGAGGGGAGTTCATAGCATTACAGGCCTACCTCAAGAAGCAAAAGAAACCCTCAAACAAACAATATAACCCTACACCCCAAAGAACTAGAAAAAGAACAATAAAGAAAGCCTAGAGTAAGTAGAAGGAAGGAAAGTTTTGAGCAGACATAAATGACATAGAGTCTTAGCAATACATACAAAAGATAGGGAGGGGCAAGATGCTGATGGAGTAGATGGATGTACCAACTTCCAACTCCCAGAACCAAAGTGGATTATAACTTGAGTTTAAGAAACATCATCTGGATAAACCAACGTTGAACTGGACTAAGAGAACTCTTCAACTGGAGAACACTGAAGAAGCAACATTGAGACTGGTAGGAAAAGTGAAAATGCGGAAAGGGCTGCCCAGATCCACAGAGCGAAAGGCAGCCCAGAGATACTCGTGTAGCGGGAAGAAAGGCTAGCGGAAGGGTAGGGACCTGGGTCTCAGGAACAAAGCCTCAGCCTACAGCCCCAGAGCCTAGAAGAGGCATATGAACAGTATTTAGCTGGGAAACAGGATACTGTTTGTGAGAAAGAGACAGTTGTCTCAGACCCAGAATTCTTAAAGGGACAGTGCAGAAAACCTCTCTCACAACCACTCACCCGGAACTCTGGGAGACAGAGAGAGAGGAGAGGATGGTAGCAGCAGAAAGAGAGTGCGATCTGGAAGGCACAGGAAGAAAAGCTTTGAGGGACAGCCACCCTAAACCCTGGGCTGAGTCACTCCACAAATCTGAAACAATATTTCCCCTGGAACCAAAAAGGGGAAGTAGAACACCAGCCAAACAGGCTCCCCCCATGACAATTAGACCACGATCACTTAGAAGGAAGGAACTTTCAGGACTACAGTATGGAGTGTTAGGGTCTGAGCTGCAGTGTCCCCACCCACACTGCTGAGGGCTTGCTGGAGGGCGGGACAATCTAGCCCAGCAGGGGTGAAAGGGACGCGCAAAAGTGGTCTGGCAGCAGCGGGCCCACCTGCGACCCCACCAATGAGGGAAAAGCGGGAACTGGAATGTGCAGATGTCTTCTGTTGGGCGGGGGCAAGCAGACACGCAGCCACACCTGCCTCCAAGGCTTGAAGCCCTGCGCTAACCGCCTTTACCAGTGGAAGTGGGGCGGAAGCCTGGCTCGCAGCTGAATGCACAGCAGCAGCCCAGCCCTGCTGGCGGAACTGGAAGATAAGGACCTGCAGCTGAGCAAAAGTGCTCTCCCTTGCCCTTGAAGCCCAGGCTTGTGGCCCAAGTGTGGTGCGCAGTCCCACCAGTGGGAGAGAGGTGAAGGCAAAGACTGGCTGAGGCTTATAGAGCCTGGCACAAGAACACAGCCTCTCCCACGGAGGCAAGGTGGAAATCGTAAAAGCAGCAGCTACAGGCACCAGCAAAACCCATACCCAACCGCCCCAGGCAGCAGTGTGGCGGGCCTGCAGACACACCACAACTAGGAAACACAGAGGCGAAACCCATTGAACTCCAGTAGCCTAACCCTTCTTACACACAGACAAAATGGGCAGGCAGAGAAAAGCAACCCAAATGAATCAAGGAAATCCCCAGAGAAGAACCTGAAAGAATGAGATATAACCAAACGACCTGATATAGAGTTTAGAATGATAGTTAGGGTGTTCATAGTGCTAGAGCAACAATAGATAGTCATTACGAACACCTAAATAAAGAGATAGCAAGTATAAAAAAGGAAATTGAAATAATAAAAATGAATCAGACAGAAATGACAAATATAGTATCAGAACTGAAGACCACAAAGGAAGGAATTAAAAGCAGGACGGATGAAGCTGAGGATCGAATCAGCGAGTTGGAGAAAAAATAAACAAAGGCACAGAAGCAGAGGAGAAAAAAGAAAAGAGACTCAACAAATCTGAGGAAACTCTAAGGGAGCTCTGCGACAACATGAAGAGAAATAACATCTGCATCATAGGGGTTCCTGAAGAAGAAGAGAAAGAACAAGGAATATAAACTTTGTTCATTCAAATCATAGCTGAAAACTTCTCCTAAATTAGACTGGAAAACTTTTCACATGTTAAAGCACAGAGAACTCCATTAAAAAAAAACCAAAAAAATCAACACCAAGACACATCATAGTTAAAATACCAAAGCTAAGCGATAAAGACAAAATTTTAAAAGCTGCTAGAAAAAAAAAGGCTATCACCTACAAAGGAGCCCCCATGAGAATGACATCCGACTTCTCAACAAAAACACTTGAGGCCAGTAGGAAATGGCAAGTTAGTGGGGTATTGAAACCCCTACTATTATGGTATTGCTGTTAATCTCGCCCTTTATATCCATGAAATGGCCAGAAGGGAATGGCAAGATATATTCAAAGTAATGCAGAACAAGAACATACAACCAGGACTACTTTATCCAGCAAGGCTAACATTTAAAATTGAAGGAGAAATAAAGAGCTTCTCAGACAAAAAAACAAACAAACAAACAAACAAAAAAAACAAAAAAAAACCCTCAAGGAATTCATTAAAACAAAACCAATTCTGCAAAAGATGCTAAGAGGCCTGTTGTGAACAGGTCAAAGGGGGAAAGGAATATAGCAAAGAAGAATACAGCTTTAAAGAATAAAATTGTAAGAAACACCTAAATATCAATAATAACCTTAAATGTAAGTAGATTAAATGAGCCAATCAAAAGACATAGGGTAGCTGCATGTATAAAGAAACAGGACGCATACATATACTGTCTACAAGAGACACACTTTAAGACAAAAGATGCACATAGACTGAAGGAACAAGGATGGAAATAAATATTTCATGCAAATGGAAATGAAAAAGAAGCCAAGGTAGCAATACTTATAGCTGACAAGATAGAAATTAAAACAAAGTCTTTAGTAAGAGATAAAGAAGGACACTACATAATTATAAAGGGAACAATTCAACAGAAAGATATAAACATTATAAATATCTATGCACCAAACATAGGAGCCCAGACATACATAAAGCACACTTTGATAGATATAAAAGGTGAGATTAACAGCAATACTATAATAGTAGGGGATTTCAATACCCCACTAACATCACTGGATAGATCCTCAAGAAAGAAAATTAACAAAGAAACAGCAGGCTTAAAGGATACACTAGATCAACTTGATTTAATAGATATCTTCAAAACATTTCACCCAAAAGCAGTAGAATATACATTCTTTTCAAGCGCTCAAGGTACATTCTCTATGATAGACCACATGTTAGGACACAAAAGTGGTCTCAAGAAATTTAAGAAGATTGAAATCATATCAAGCATATTCTCTGACCACAATGCCATGAAACTAGAAATTACCTACAAAAGAAAAACTGAAAAATACTCAAACTCTTGGAAATTAAATAGCATGTTATTAAATGATGATTGGATTAACAATGAGATCAAAAAAGAAATAAAAAAGTTCCTAGAAACGAATGATAAGAGCATACATCAACTCAAAATTTATGGGACAGAGCAAAAGCAGTAGTGGGAGGGATGTTCATAGCACTACAGGCATACCATGAGAAGATAGAAATGGATCAAATAAGCAACATGACCTTGCATCTAAAAGAACTAGAAAAACAACAGAAAATAAAGCCCAGGACTAGTAGAAAGAAAGAAAGAAAGAAAGAAAGAAAGAAAGAAAGAAAGAAAGAAAGAATAAAGGTCAGTGAAAAAACAAATTACATAGAGGCTAAGAAAACAATAAAAAGGATCAATGAAAGCAGAAGCTGGTTCTTTGAAAAGGTAAACAAGATCGATGAACCTTTAACTAGACTCATCAAGAAAGAGACAGATGACTCAAATAAATAAAATAGAAATGAGAGTGGAAAATAACAACTGACACAACAGAAATACAAAGTATTATAAGAAAATACTGTGAAGAACTGTATGCCAAAAAATTGGGCAACCTAGGTGAAATGGGCAAATTTTTTTTTTTATAAATATTAATGGGGTGACACCAATAAATCAGGGTACATATGGACAACGAAAACCTCTCCAGGTTACCTTATCATACAATTGTGTTGCATACCCATCACCCAAAGTCAAATTGTCCTCTGTCACCTTCTATCTGGTTTTCCCTGTGCCTTTCCCCTTCTCCCTATTCCACCTTCTCCTCCCTCCCCCCACCGTAACCACCACTCTCTTCTCCATGTCTCATAGTCTCACTATTATGTCCCACATATGTATGAAATCACGCTGTTCTCAGCTTTTTCTGATTTACTTATTTCACTCTGTATAATGTTATCAAGGTCCATCCATTTTGTTGTAAATGATCCGATGTCATCATTTTTTATGGCTGAGTAGTATTCCATATTATATATCTTCCAAAGCTTTTTAATCCACTTGTCCTCTGACGGACACTTGGGCTGTTTCCAGATCTTCACTACTGTGAACAATGCTGCCACAAACATGGGGGTGCATTTCTTCTTTTCGAACAGTGCTATGGTGTTCTTAGGGTACATTCCTATAAGTGGGATAGCTGGGTCAAAAGGCAGTTCGATTTTTTATTTTTTGATGAATCTCCATACTGTTTTCCACAGTGGCTGCACCAGTCTGCATTTCCACCAGCAGTGCAGAAGGGTTCCCTTTTCTCCACATCCTTGCCAGCACTTATTCTGTGTTGTTTTGCTGATAAGTGCCATTCTGACTGGTGTGAGGTGATATCTCCTTGTGGTTTTAATTTGCATTTCTTTAATGATTAGTGATGTTGAGCATTTTTTCATATGCTTATTGGCCATTTATATGTCCTCTTTTTGAGAAATTTCTATTCATTTCTTTTGCCCATTTTTTGATTGAATTGTTTGTCTTCCTGGTGTTGAGTTTTATAAGTTCTTTATAAATTTTGGTGATTCACCCCTTATCAGACGTGCTGTCAAATATGTTCTCCCATTGTGTGGTTTGTCTTTTTATTCTCTTCTTATTGTGTTTAGCTGTGCAAAAACTTTTTAGTTTAATATAGTCTGATTTGTTTATCTTGCCTTTTATTTCATTTGCCCATGGAGATAAATTGGCAAATATATTGCTGCTACAGATGTCAAAGAGCTTGCTGCCTATGTTTTCTTCTAAGATACTTATGGTTTCATGGCTTACGTTTAAGTCTTTTATCCATTTTGAGTTTGTTTTTGTGAATGGTGTAAGTTGATGGTCTAGTTTCAATATTTTGCAGGTAGACGTCCAATTTTTCCAACATCATTTGTTAAAGACGCTGTCTTTACTCCATTGTATGTTCTTTTCTTCTTTGTCAGATATCATTTGTCCATAAAGCTATGGGTTTATTTCTGGGTTCTCTGTTCTGTTCCATTGATCAATGTGCCTGTTCTTGTGCCAGTAAGAGGCTGTCTTGAGTATAATGGCCTTGTAGTAAACTTTGTTATCTGGAAGAGTGATACGTTGTCCTGCTTTATTTTTTTCTTTTTAAGATTGCTGAGGCTATTCGTGTTCTTTTTTGGTTCCATATAAATTTTTGAAAAATGTGTTCTATATCTTTGAAGTATGTCATTGGTATTTTAATTGGTATTGCATTGAATTTATAAATTGGTTTGGGTAATATAGACATTTTAATGATGTTTATTCTTCCTAGCCATAAGCACGGTATATGCTTCCACTTGTTTGTTTCTATCTTGATTTCTTTTATCAATGTTTTTAATTTTTTGAGCACAAGTCCTTAACCTCCTTGGTTAAATTTACTCCTAGGTACTTTATTTTTTTGGCTGCAATAGTGAAATAAATTGTTTCCTTCATTTCTTTTTCTGTCAGTTCATTGTTGGTATATAGAAATGCCTCTGATTTCTGAGTATTAATTTTATATCAGGCCACCTTGCTGAATTCATTTATAAGGTTCAGTAGTTTTTTACTGAAACTTTAGGGTTTTCTATATACAAAATCATATCATCTAAAAATAATGACAGTTTTACTTTTGTTTTTCCAATTTGGATGCCTTTTATTTCTTCTTTATGTCTTATTGCTGCACCTAGGACTTCCAGAACTATGTTGAATAAGAGTGGTGAAAGGGGGCACCCCTGCCTTATTCCTGATCTTAAGAGGATTGCTTTTAATTTTTGTCCATTTAGTATGATGTTTGCTGTGGGTTTGTTGTAGATGGCCTTTATCATGTTAAGGAATGTTCCCTGTATTCCCACTTTACTGAGAGTTTTGAGCATGAATGGGTGCTGGATTTTATCAAATGCCTTTTCTGCATCTATTGAAATTATCATGTGATTTTTGTCTTTTCGTTTGTTTATGTGATGAATCACATTGATTGATTTGCAAATATTGAACCAGTCTTGCCTCTCTTTCTTTGTATTGTCCTTGCCTGGTTTTGGGATCAGAATTCTGCTTACCTCATAAAAGGAGTTTGGAAGTCTTCGTTCCTATTGAATATTTTGAAATAGCTTGAGGAGGACAGGAGTTACTTGGTAGAATTCACTTGTGAAGCCATCAGGCCCAAGACTTTTCTTTGTTGGGAGTTTTTTGATAACTGTTTCGATCTCATTTGTTGTAATGGTCTGTATAGGTGTTCTGATTCTTCAAGATTAATTTTTGGAATATTATATGATTCAAGAAATTTGTCTATTTCACCTAGGTTGACTAATTTATTGGCATAGAGTTCTTTATAATATTTTCTTACAATGATTTGTATTTCTGTTGTATCAGTTTTTATTTCTCCACTGTCATTTCTAATTTTTTTTATTTTGGTCCTCTCTCTTTTTTTCTTGGTGAGTCTAGTTAAAGCTTCATCAATCTTGTTTACCTTTTCAAAGAACCAACTCCTAGTTTTATTAATCCTTTGTATTGTTTTCTTAGCCTCTATGTCATTTATTTCTGCTCTGACCTTTATTATTTCCTTCCTTCTACTGGTCCTGGGCTTTATTTGCTGTTGTTTTTCTAGTTCTTTTAGATACAGTGTCAGCTTGCTTATTTAAACTTTTTCTAGCTTCTTTTGTTATGTTGTAGTGCAATGAACTTCTTTTTCAGTACTGCTTTTGCTGTGTTCCATAAATTTTGAGTTGATGTATGCTCATTGTCATTTGTTTCTAGAAACTTTCTTATTTCTTCTTTGATCTCAATGTTAATCCATGCATTATTTAATATCATGCTATTTAGTTTCCAAGTGTTTGAGTATTTTTCAGTTTTTCTTTTGTGGTTAATTTCTAGTTTCATGGCATTGTGATCAGAGAAAATGCTGGATATGATTTTAATCTTCTTAAATTTATTGAGACCATTTTTGTGTCCTAACATGTGGTCTATACTAGAAAACGTACCATGAGCGCTTGACAAGAATGTATATTCTACTGCTTTAGGGTGAAAAGTTCTGAAGATATCTATTAAATCAAGTTGATCTAGTGTATCCTTTAAGTCTGCTGTTTCTTTATCAGTTTTCTTTCTTGTGGATCTATCCAGTGTTGGTAGTGGGGTATTGAAATCTCCTACTATTATAGTATTGCTGTTAATCTCACCCTTTATATCTATCAAAGTCTGCTTTATGTATTTCAGGGCTTCTATATTTGGTGCGTAGATATTTATAATAGTTATATCTTCCTGTTGAATTGTTCCCTTTATCATTATGTAGTGCCCTTCTTTATCTCTTACTACAGCCTTTGTTTTAAAGTCCATTTTGTCAGATATAAATATTGCTACCTCGGCTTTTCTTTCATTTCCATTTGCTTGAAATATTTATTTCCATACTTTTACTTTCAGTCTATGTGCATCTTTTGTTTTAAGGTGTGTCTCTTGTAGACACCATATGTATGGGTCCTGTTTTTTTATCCATGCAGCTACCCTATGTTTTTTGATTGGATCATTTACTTCATTTATATTTAAGGTTATTATTGATATGTCGTTGTTGCCATTTTATTCTTTAAAGCTTATTCTTCTTTTGCAATATTATTTTCTCTCTTTGAACTGTTCGCAACAGGCCCCTTAGTATCTCTTGCAGAATTGGTTTGGTTTTAATAAATTCCTTGAGCCTTTCTTTGTCTGGGAAGCTCTTTATTTCTCCTTCAATATTAAACGTTAGCCTTGCTGGATAGAGTAGTCTTGGTTGTAGGTTTTTGTTCTGCATTACTTTGATTATATCTTGCCATTCCCTTCTCGCCTCAAGTGTTTCTGTTGAGAAGTCTAATGTCATTCTTATGGGGGCTCCTTTTTAGGTGATACCCCTTTTTTCTCTAGCAGCTTTTAAGATTTTTTCTTTATCCATTAGCTTTGGTATTTTAACTATAATGTGTCTTGGTGTCGATATTTTTGGGTTTCTCTTTAATGGAGTTCTGTGTGCTTCTTGAACATGTGGAGTGTTTCCCAGCCTTAAAATAGGGAAGTTTTCTGCTATGTTTTGATGGAACAAAGTTTCTATTTTTTGTTCTCTCTTCTCTTCTTTAGGAACCTCTATTACGTGAATGTTATTTCTCTTCATGTTGTCACATAGGTCCCTTAGAGTTTCCTCACTTTTTTTTAGTCTCTTCCTTTTCCTTTTCTGTTTCTATGCCTTTGTTTATTGTGTCCTCTAACTTGCTGATTTGATCCTTGGCATCATTCATCCTGCTTTTAATTCCTTTATTGTGTTCTTCAGTTCTGATACTGTATTTGTCAATTCTGTCTGATTCTTTTTTATTATTTCAATTTTGTTTTTTATACTTGTTATCTCTTTATTTAGGTGTTCATAGTGACTTTCCATTGTTGTTCTAATTTTTTTGAACATCCTATCAGTATTCTAAATTCTGCTTCTGGTAAATTGGTTATATCTGATTCATTCAGGTCTTTCTCTGGGGATTTCTCTTGATTCATTTAGTTTGCATTCCTCTGCCGGCCTATTTTCTTTGTGTATAAGCAAGTTATGGCCACTGGAGTACTGTAGGTGTTGCCTTGTTGTTCTCTAGGTGTGGTCTGTCTGCAGCCTGCCACCCCCTCTGCCACTGCCTAGGGTGGTTGGGTATGGGCGTTGCCAGCGCCGGGCCACTGCGGCTGTTTCAGTGATTTCCACCTCTTCTCCACGAGAATGGCTGTGACTCAAGTCACAAGCCTCAGCACCAACGGTACAGGTGAGCACCTTTGCTCAGCTGCGGACCCAGCGTGTTTCTGGGCTTCAGCCGAGTACCCAAGGTCAGAGCCTACTTGCTCATTTTTGCAGGTTGGATGGGGCTTCTGACATGCTCTCAGCTGTGCACCTTTTCCCGTCCAGTGTTTTAGCCCTGTCCTTGAGGCCAGGGCCCTCCTGCTCAGGGTCACAAACCAAGGTTTATTGGGCCAGTCGTGGCTGCTGGCATGCACTCAGCTGCGAACTTTCGTTTGTCCTGGCTCTACCCCGCCCCCACGTTAAGAGCCAACTGAAGCACGCAGGATGGCAAACTACGGTTTCTCCGGCCAGGCAGGGCTCCTGGCATGAGCTCAGCCATGAGCCCCTGTTAGTCCCTGGTCCTAGCCCTGTCCCCTTGGTCAGGACCGGCTTGCTCAGGGTCGCAGAGCAGATCTCTGCCTTTTCCTGGCCTCCTGCATTTCCCCCGCAGGTGGGATTACAGGCGGGTCCGTAGCTGCCTTGCTGCTTTTGTGTATCCCCTCCGCCCCCGATGGGCTAGTCTGAGCTCACACTGGCTGGGCCTTCGCCCCTGCCTACAGAACCACGTTTCAGCATCCCACCACCATCATTCCTTCAGCAACCCTCAGCAGAGTAGAAAGGGGCCCCATAGTTCAGATCATAACACTCCATACTGTATACCTGGGAGCTCCCTCCATCTAAGCAACTCTGCTCTAATTGCCACAGGAGACCTTCTTTGGCTGGTGTCCTGTCTCCCTTTCCTAGAATTGTTAGTTCCAGGGGAAATATTTGTTTTTGATTAGGGAAGTGACTTAGACCAGGGGTTAGGGTGTCTGTCCCTCAGAGTGTTTGTCCCTGTGCCTTCAGTCCACACTCTCTTCCCACTGCTCTGTTCCTCTCCTCTGTCCCCATTCCCCAGAGCCCCGGGTGTGTGGTTGTGAGAGATGTTTTCTGGGCTGTCCCTTTAAAAAGAATTTTGGGTCTGAGAAAACTGTCACTTTCTCACAAACAGTATCCTTACTTGTTTCACATCTTAATACTGTCCAATCGCCTCTTCTAGGCTCTGCGGCTGCAGGCTGGGGCTTTGTTCCTGGGACTCAGGTCCCTCCCTATCCGCCAAACTGTCCTCCCACCACGCGGGTCTCTCTGGGCTGCAGTTCGCTCCAAAGAGCTTGGCAGCCCTCTTTGAATTTTCACTATTCCTACCAGTCTCAACGTGTCTTCTTCAGTGTTCCTTTGTTGAAGAGTCCACTTAGTTTAGTTCAAAGGTGGTTTATCCAGATGATGGTTCTTAAATTTGAGTTATTATCTACTTTGGTTCTGGGAGTTGGAAGTTGGTACATCCGCCTACTCCATCACCATCTTGGTTCACAAATTTTTAGAATCATATAATCTTCCAACAATTAATCTCGAAATATCAGAACACCTGGACAGACCAATTATAACAAATGAGATCAAAACATTTATCAAAATACTCCCTACAAAGAAAAGTCCTGGGTCTGATGGCTTCACTAGTGAATTCTACCAAAAATTAAAAGAAAAACTAACTCCTATTTTTCTCAAACTATTTTTAAAAATTCAAGAGAAAGAAAGACTTCCAAACTCCTTTTATGAGGCGAGCATAATTCTGATCCTGAAACAAGGCAAAGACAACACAAAGAAAATTATAGGCCAATATCCCTGATGAATTTAGATGCTAAAATTCTCAACAAAATATTAGTCAACAGATCCAGCCATATATAAAAAAATTCATACACCATGATCAAGTGGGATTTATTCTGGGGAGGCAAGACTGGTTCAATATTCGCAAATCAATCAATGTGATTCATCACATAAACAAAGGAAAGGACAAAAATCACATGATAATTTTAATAGATGCATAAAAAGCATTTCATAAAATCTAGCACCTATTCATGATCAAAACTCTCAGTACAGTGGGAATACAGGGAATATACCATAAAATGATAAATACCATTTATGACAAACCCACAGCCAACATCATACTAAATGTGCAAAAATTAAAAGAAATCCCCTTAATATCAGGAACCAGGCAGGGGTGCCCCCTTTCACCACTCTTATTCAACATAGTTTTGGAAGTCTTAGCCACAGCAATCAGACAAGAAGAAGAAATAAAAGACATCCAAATTGGAAAAGAAGAAGTAAAACTGTCATTATTTGCAAATGATATGATATTGTATGTAGAAAACCCTAAAGTCTCAGTCAAAAAACTACTGGGCCTGTAAAATGATTTAAGCTAGATGGCAAGATATAAAATTAATACTCAGAAATCAGAGGCATATCTATATACCAACAATGAAATGTCAGCAAATGACATTAAGGAAACAATCCCCTTCACTATTGCAGCCAAAAAAATAAAGTACCTAGGAGTAAATTTAACCAAGGAGGTTAAGGATTTGTACTCGGAAAATTATAAAACATTGATAAAAGAAATCAAGGAAGATACAAACAAGTGGAAGCATATACCGTGCTCATGGCTAGAAAGAATAAACTTCATAAAAATGTCTATATTACCCAAAGCAATTTATAAATTCAATGCAATACCAATTAAAATACCAATGACATACGTCAAAGATACAGAACAAATATTTTAAAAATTTATATGGAACCAAAAAACACGAATAGCCTCAGCAATCTTAAAAAGAAAAAATAAAGAGGTGGTATGACTCTTTTGAATATCAACATATACTACAAGGTCATTGTACTCAAGACAGCCTGGTACTGGCATAAGAACAGTCACATAGTTCAGTGGAACAAAACAGAAAACCCAGAAATAAACCCACAACTTTATGGACAACTCATTTTTTCAAAGGAGGAAAGAGCATACAATAGAGTAATGACAGCCTCTTTAACAAATGGTGCTGGGAAAATTGGACATCTACCTGCAAAAAAATGAAACTAAACCATCAACTTATACCATTCACAACTTACACCATTCACAAAAACAAAATCCAAATGGATAAAAGAATTAAATGTAAACCGTGAAACCATAAGCATCTTAGAAGAAAACATATGCAATAAGCTCTCCTACATCTGTTGTAGAAATTTATTTTCTGATTTATCTCTACGGGCAAATGAAATAAAAGGCAAGATAGACAAATGGAACTAAATAAAACTAAAAAGTTTTGGAACAGCTAAAGACAATAAGAACAGAATAAAAAGACAAACCACACAATGGGAGAACATATTAGAGAATACGTCTGATAAGGGGTTAATAACCAAAATTTATAAAGAACTTATAAAACTCAACACCAGTCCAATAAACAATCCAATCAAAATATGGGCAAAAGAAATGAATAGAAATTTCTCCAAAGAGGACATACAGATGGCCAATAGGCATATAAAAATATGGTCAACATCACTAATCATTAGAGTAATGCAAATAAAAACCATAATGAGATATTACCTCATACCAGTCAGAATGGCGTTCATCAGCAAAACAACACAGAATAAGTGCTGGTGAGGATGTGGAGAAAAGGGAACACTCCTGCACTGCTGGTGGAAATGCAGACTGGTGCAGCCACTGTGGAAAATAGTATGGAGATTCCTCAAGAAATCGAACTGCCTTTTGACTCAGTTATCCCACTTATAGTAATATACCCCAAGAACAACACCATAGGACTGTTAGAAAAGAAGAAATGTGCCCCCTTGTTTGTGGCAGCATTGTTCACAATAGCGAAGATCTGGAAACAGCCCAAGTGTCCATCAGAGGACGAGTGGATTAAAAAGCTTTGGTACATATAAACTATGGAATACTACTCAGGCATAAGAAATGATGAAATCGGATCATTTATAACATGGATGGACCTTGATAACATTATACTGAGTGAAGTAAGTAAATCAGAAAAAACTAAGGACTATATGATTCCATACATAGATGGGACATAAAAATGAGACTTAAATACATGGACAAGAGTGTACTGGCAACCCATGGGGAGGGGGAGGTATGGGAGAGGGTAGGAATAGTGGAGGGGCACAAATAATACCAGATAGAAGGTCATGGAGGACAAGTTGACTTTGGGTGATGGGTACGCAATATAATCAAGTGTCAAAATAACCTGGAAATATTTTCTCTGAACATATGTGCCCTGATTTATCAATGTCAGCCCATTAAAATTTATATGAAAATACATACAAAAGATAAATAAAACCAAGAACTGGCTCTTTGAAAAGATAAAAAAGATTGACGAATCTTTAACCAGACTCATCAAGAAAAAAGAGATGACTCAAATAAACAAAATAAAAAATGAGAGAGAAGTAAGAACTGATATCACAAATAATACAAAGGATTGTAAGAAAGTACTATTAAAAACTATATGGCAACCAATTGGACAACTTGGGAGAAATGGATTAATTCCAAGAAACATAATTTTCCAAAAGTGAGTCAGGAAGAACTAGAAAAGCTGAATAGACCAAGTACAGCTAATTAAATCAAAACAGTAATAAAACAACTCCCAACTTACAAAAGTCCTGGACTGGCTGTCTTCACAGATAAGTTTTAACAAACATTCAAAGAAAAACTAACACATATACCTCTCAAACAATTTCATAAAATATAGGAGGGGGAAAGACTTCCAAGCTATTTTTATGGGTCCAGGATTATTCTAAATCCAAAATCATATAAAGACACTACAAAAATAGGTAATTATAAGCCAATATCCCTGAAGAACATAAATGCTAAAAACGTCAACAAAATATTAGGAAACTAGATCTAGCAATACATTAAAAAGATCACACACTATGATGAAGTGAGATTTATTATTGGGATGCAATGTTAGTAGAATATTTGCAAATCAATTAATGTGATACACCACATAAACAAAATAAAGTATAAAAACCATGTGGTCACATTAACAGATGCAGAAGAAAGCATGTGAGAAAATACAGTACCCATTTATGATAAAAAAAAAAAAAAAACTCTCAGCCAAGTTGAAATAGAGGGAATATACTTAAATCTATTAGAGGCCCTTTATGACAAATCCACAACCAACATCATATTTAATGGGCAAAAACTACAAGTGTTTTTCTTAAGGTCAGGAACAAGCCAGAGATGTTGGCTTTCACCACTCTTATTCAACATAGTGCTGAAAGTCCTAGCCACAGCAATTAGACAAGAACAAGAAGTAAGAGGCATCCAAAATAGAAAGGAAGAATTAAAGCTGTCATTATTTGCAGATGACATAATACTTTATACAGAAAACCCTATAGATTCAACAAAAAACTACTAGAGCTGACAAATGAATTCAGTCAAGTAGCAGGATACAAAATAAACATACAGTAATCAGTTGCATTTTTATACACCAATAATAAACTATCATAAAGGGAAACTAAGAAAACAATTCCATTCACAATTGCTTCAGAAAGAATAAAATATCTAGGAATAAATTTAACTGAGAAGGCAAAAGTCCTATACTGAGAAAATTATAGGATACTAAAGAAAATATTGAGGAAGACACCAATAAGTGGAAGCATATACCATGTTCATGAATTAGAAGAACCGGTCAGTAGTGCACCCTGGCTTTATGGACACACTGTATTAAAATGTCCATATACCCAAAGCAATCTATAAATTGAATGCAATTTTTATGAATATACCAATGGTGAATCTCACTAATCTAGAACAAATAATTCAAAAATTTATATGGAACCAAAAAAGATCCTCAATATTCTCAGAAATCTTGAGAAAGAAAACAAAATTGTCACCCTACCTAATATCAAACTATACTACAAGATCATTGTAATCATAACAGCATTGTACTGGTTGGCCTAATAATAAACATATATATCAATAAAATAGAACAGAGAGCCCAGAAATAAACCCATGCCTTTATGGTCAACTTCTCTTTGACAAAAGAAGCAAGAGCATACAATGGAGTAAAGATAGTCTCTTCAATAAATGGTATAGGGAAAATTAGTTAGGTACATGCAAAACAATAAAATAAAATAAATGAAACTAGACAACAACTTATACCAAACACAAGAATAAACTCAACATGAATAAAGGACTTAAATGTAAGTTGCAAAACCATAAAAATCCTAGAAGAAAACATAGGCAGTAAAATATCTGACATCTCTCATAGCAACATTTTTGTCAATATATCTCCTGAGGCATGGAAAATGAAGAAAAAAAAAATAAACAGATGGGACTATATTAAACTAAAAAGTTGTTGAATAGCAAAATAAACCATTATCAAAATAAAAATGCAACCCACTGAATGGGAGAACATATTTGCCAATGATACATTTGAGAAGCAGTTAATTTCCAAAATACATAAATAACTTATACAACTCAACACCACAAAGACGAACAACCCAATTAAAAAGTGGGCAAAGGAACTGAATAGACACTTTCTCAAAGACAACATATGAATGGCCAATAGACATATGAAAAGATGCTCACCATCATTAATAAGAGAAATGCACATTTTAAACCACAATGAGATATCATCTCACACCAGTCAGAAGGCTACCATCAATAAATCAACAAGTGCTGACCATAATGTGGAGAAAAGCAGACCCTCATGCACTGTTGGTGGGAATGCAGACTGGTGTAGCCACTGTGAAAAGCAGTATGAAGTCTCCTTAACAAATGAAAATTGGAACTGTCTTTTGATGCAGCAATTTGACTTCTGGTAATACATCTGAAGGAACCCAAAATACTAATTCAAAAGAATTATATGCATCCCTATGTTCACTGCAGTTTTGTTAATAACAGCCAAGATTTGGAAGCAGCCCAGGTATCCATCAAAAGATGAGTGAATAAAAAAGTTGTGGTTTGGCTAAAAGAAACACTGTGGGAGAACAGCAAGATGGCGATGGAGTAGGAGGACATTCCAACTTCCAACTCCTGGAACCAAAGTGGATTATAACTTAATTTTAAGAACCATCATCTGGATAAACCAACTTTGAACTAAACTAAGTGGACTCTTCAACCAAGGAACACTGAAGAAGACACATTGAGACTGGTAGGAAAAGCGAAAACACGGAAAGGGCTGCGTAGCTCCCTGAAGCAAAGGGCAGCCTGGAGAGACTCGCGTGGCAGGAAGAGAGGTTAGCGGAGAATGAGGGACCTGGGTTCCAGGAACAAAGCCCAGCCTGCAGCCCCAGAGCCTAAAAGAGGCATATGGATGGTATTTAGCTGTGAAACAAGTTAGGATACTGTTTGTGAGAAAGAGACAGTTTTCTCAGACCCAGGATTCTTCTTAAAGGGACGGAACAGAAAACCTCTCTCACAACCACTCACCTGGGGTTCTGGGGAACAGGGAGAGAGGAGAGGACCAGAGCAGCGGGAACAGAGTGTTGTCTTTAAGGCACAGGGAGAAACACTCTGAGGAACAGCCACCCTAAACCCTGGGCTGAGTCACTTCCCAAATCTGAAATTAATATTTCCCCTGAAACTAGCAATACCAGCAAAGGGAGGCAGGGCATCAGTGAAACAAGCTCCCCTACGGCAATTAGAGCACTGCTGCTTAGAAGGAGGGAGCTTTCAGGACTACAGTATGGAGTGTTAGGGTCTGACCTACAGCACTCCCACCCACACTGCTGAGGGCTTGCTGGAGGGACAGTGGTGGCGTGATGCAGAAACGTGGTTCTGTTGGCAGGAGCAGAGACTGGGCCGGCTGGCCGTGAGCCCGGTCTAGCCCAACAGGGGCGGAGGGGGATGTGCGAAAGCAATCTAACAGCTGTGGGCCACCTGCAGCCCCACCTGAGGGGGAAAAACGGCAGCCTGGAACAGGCAGAGATCTGCGGCTGAGCAGAGCAATGCGGGTGCACAGCATCACTTGGCCACCAAGGATTGTGACCCAGCCCGAGCTGACCTTGACCGCGGGGGTGGGGCAAAAGTCTGGGGCAGGCAGTGGCTCACAGCAGAGCACATGCCAGCAGCCCCATCTGGCTGAGGAGCCGAGGTGTGTGACCCTGCACAAGCTGGCCCTGACCACAGGGCAGAAGCCCGGGAATAGGTGGGGACGGCAGCTGAGCAAAGGTGCTTGCCCCTGCCCTTAGTGCTGAGGCTTGTGGCTCAAGTGAGGTGTACAACTCCACCCATGGGGGTGAGGCTTATAGAGCCGGGCATGAGAACATAGCCCCTCCCCCAGAAGAGAGGCGAAAACCGTAGCAACAGCTGCAGCAGGCCGGCACTGGCAAACCCCATACCCAACCAGCCCAGGCAGCAGCAGAGGTGGTGGCCAGCCTGCAGACAGACCACACCTAGGGAACACAGAGGCAATACCCATTGTCTCCAGTAGCCTAACCCTTCTTACACACAGACAAAATGGGCAGGCAGAGAAATGCAACCCAAATAAATCAAGAGAAATCCCCAGAGAAGGACCTGAATGAATCAATATAACCAAACTACCTGATGTAGAGTTTAAAATAATGATAGTTAGGATGTTGAAAGAGCTTAGAGCAACAATGGCTAGTCATTACGAACAACTAAATAAAGAGATAGCAAGTATAAAAAAGGAAACTGAAATAATAGAAAAGAATCAGACAGAAATGAAAAATACAGTACCAGAACTGAAGACCACAATGGAAGGAATTAAAAGCAGGATGGATAAAGCTGAGGATCGAATCAGCAAGTTAGAGGACAAAATAAACAAAGGCACAGAAGCAGAGAAGAAAAAAGAAGAGACTCAAAAAATCTGAGGAAACTCTAAGGGAGCTCTGTGACAACATGAAGAGAAATAACACCCACATCATAGGGGTTCCTGAAGAAGAAGAAAAAGACCAAGAAATAGAAACTTTGTTCAATCAAATCATAGCTGAAAACTTCCCTAAATTAAGACTGGAAAAGGACTCACATGTTCAAGAAGCACAGAGAAATCTATTAAAGAGAAACCGAAAGAAATCTACACCAAGACACATCATAATTAAAATACCAAAGCTAAGTAATAAAGAGAAAATATTAAAAACTACTATATAGAAAGGCTATCACCTACAAAGAAGCCCCCATAAGGATGACATCCAACTTCTAAACAGAAACACTTGAGGCCAGAAGGGAATGACAAGACATATTCAAAGAAATGCAGAACAAGAACCTACAACCAAGACTACTTTATCCAGCAAGACTAATGTTTAAAATTTAAGGAGAAATAAAAAGCTTGCCAGAAAAAAAAAAACCCTCAAGGAATTCATTAAAACCAAACCAATCCTGCAAGAGATGCTAAGGGGCCTGTTGTGAACAGATAAAAGAGGGAAAAGAATATAGCAAAAGAGAAATGCAGCTTTAAAGAATAAAATGCAATAAACAACTACATATCAATAATAACCTTAAATGGAAATGGATTAAATGATCAAAAAATAAAAAAAAAACCACATAGGGTAGCTGCATAGATAAGAAAACAGGACCCATACATGTGCTGTCTACTAGAGACACACCTAAAAGCAAAAGATGCACATAAATTAAAGGTAAAAGGATGGAAATAAATATTTCATGCAATAGGAAATGGAAAAAAAAGCCAGGGGGAGCAATATTGTATCTGCAAAATGGACTTTAAAACCAAGGCTGTAGTAAGAGATAAAGAAGGACACTACATAATGATAAAGGGAGCAATTTAACAGGAAGATACAAATATCTACGTGCCAAACATAGGAGCACCGAAATACATAAAGCAGACTTTGATGGATAAAAAGGGCAAGATTAAGTGCAATACTATAACAGTAGGGGATTTCAATACCCCACTAATTTCACTGGATAGATCCCCAAGAAAGAAAATTAACAAAGAAACAGCAGACTTAAAGGAGACACTAGATCAACTCGATTTAATAAATATCTTCAGAACTTTTTACCCTAAAGCAGTAGATTATACATTTTTTTCAAGCGCTCATGGTACATTCTCTAGGATAGACCACATGTTAGGACACAAATTCGGTCTTAACAAATTTAAGAAAATTGAAATCATATCAAGCATTTTCTCTGATCACAATAGCATGAAACTAGAAATTAACCACAAAGGAAAAACTGAAAAATACTCGAACACTTGGAAACTAAATAGCATCTTATTAAATGATGAATGGATTAACAATGAGATCAAAGAAGAAATAAAAAAATTCCTAGAAACTAATGATAATGAGCATACATCAGCTCAAAATTTATAGGACACAGCAAAAACAGTACTGAGAGGGAAGTTCCTAGCACTATAGGCATACCATGAGAAGCTAGAAATAGCTCAAATAAACAACTTGATCCTTCATCTAAAAGAATTAGAAAAACAACAGCAAGTAAAGACCAGGGGTAGTAGAATGAAGGAAATAATAAAGATCAGAGCGGAAATAAATGACATAGAGACTAAAGAAACAATACAGAGGATCAATGAAAGCAGGAGCTGGTTCTTTGAAAAGGTAAACAAGATCAATGAACCTTTAACTAGACTCACCAAGAAAAAAGGGAGAGTACTCAAATAAATAAAATTAGAAATGCTAGTGGGGAAATAACAACTGACACAACAAAAATACAAAGTATTGTAATAAAATACTATGAAGAATTATATGCCAAAATCTAGACAACCTGTATGAAATGGACAAATTTCTTGAATCATATAATCTTCCAAAAATCAATCTGGAAGAATCAGAAACCATAAACAGACCAATTACAAGAAAGGAGATCGAAACAGTTATCAAAAAAACTCCCAAAAAAGAAAAGTCTTGGGCCTGATGGTTCCACAAGTGAATTCTTCCAAAAATTCAAAGAGGAATGAACTCCTATCTTTCTCAAGCTATTTCACAAAATTTAGGAGGAAGGAAGACTTCCAAGCTTCTTTTATGAGGCAAGCATAATTCTGACTCCAAAACCAGACAAAGAAAACACAAAGAAAAAAATTATACACCAATATCCCTGATGAATTTAGATGCTAAAATCTACTACAAATTATTAGCCAACTGGATCCAGCAATATATGAAAAAAATCATACACTATGATCAAGTGGGATTTATTCTGGGGAGGCAAGGTTGGTTCAATATTAGCAAATCAATCAATGTGATTCATCACATAAACAAATGGAAGGAGAAAAACCACATGATAATTTCAATAGATGAAGAAAAAGCATTTGATAAAATCCAGCATCCATTCATGATCAAAACTCTTAGCAAAGTGGGAATACAAGGAACATACCTTAACATGATAAAGGCCATCTATGAGAAACCCACAGCTAACATCATACTCAATGAGCAAAAATTTAAAGCAGTCCTCTTAAGATCAGGAAACATGCAGGGGTGCCCCCTTCCGCCACTCTTATTCAACATAGTTCTGGAAGTCCTAACCACAAAAATCAGACATAAAGAAGAAAGAAAAGGCATCCAAATTGGAAAAGAAGAAGTAAAACTATCATTATTTTCAGATGATATGATATTGTATATAGAGAACCTTAAAGTGTCAGTCAAACACTACTGGACCTGAAATGAATTCAGCAAGGTGGCAGGATATAAAATTAATACTCAGAAATCAGAGGCATTTTTATACAACAACAATGAACTGTCAGAAAGAGAAATTAAGGAAACAATCCTATTCACTATTGCAACCAAAAAAAATAAAGTACCTAGGAGTAAATTTAACCAAGGAGATTAAAGACTTGTACTCAGAAAATTATAAAACATTGATAAAAGAAATCAAGGAAGATACAAACAAATGGAAGCATATACCATGTTAATTTCATGGAAAGAAAGAATAAACATCATTAAAATGTCTATATTACCCAAAGCAATTTATAAACTCATTGCAATATCAATTAAAATTCCAAAAAATTATATGGAACCACAAAAGCACAAGAATAGCTTCAGCAATATTAAAAAAGAAGAATAAAGCGGGAGGTATCACTCTTTCTGATATCAAGTTATACTGCAAGGCCATTGTCCTCAAGACAGCCTGGGATTGGCATAAGAACAGGCATATAGATCAATGAAACAGAACAGAGAACCCAGTAATAAACACACACCTTTATGGGGAACTGATATTTGACAAAGGAGGAAAGAACATACAATGGAGTAAAGACAGCCTCTTTAACAAATGGTGTTGGGAAAATTGGACATCTACCTGCAAAAAAATGAAACTAGACCATCACCTTACACCATTCACAAAAACAAACTCAACATGGATAAAAGACTTAAATGTAAGCTGTGAAACTGTAAGCATCTTAGAAGAAAACATAGGCAATAAGCTCTCCAACATCTCTCGCAGCAATACATTTGCCGATTTATATCCACGGGCAAGTGAAATAAAATATAGGATAAACAAATTGGACTATATCAAACTAAAAAGCTTTTGCACAGCTAAAGACAATAAGAACAGGATAAAACGACAAACTACACAATGGGAGGAAATATTCAAAAATACGTCTGATAAGGGGTTAATAACCAAAATTTATAAAGAATTTGTAAAACTCAACACCAGGAAGACAAACAATCCAATCAAAAAATGGGCTAAAGAAATGAATAGACACTTCTCCAAAGAGGACATACAGATGGCCAATAAGCATATGAAAAAAATGCTCAACATCACTAATCACTAGAGTAATGCAAATTAAAACAACAATGAGATATCACCTCACACTAGTCAGAATGGCGCTCATCAACAAAACAACACAGATTAAGTGCTGGCCGGGATGTGGAGGTAAGGGAACCTTCCTGCACTGCTGCTGGGAATGCAGACTGGTTGCAGCCACTGTGGAAAGCAGTATAGATATTTCTCAAAAAATTAAAAATTGAGATGACAAGAGAAAAGATGGCGATGGAGTAGGCGGACGTACCAACTTCCAACTCCCAGAACCAAAGTGGATTATAACTCAATTTTAAGAACCATCATCTGGATAAACCAACTTTGAACTAAACTAAGTGGACTCTTCAACCAAGGAACACTGCAGAAGCCACATTGAGACTGGTAGGAATAGCGAAAACGCGAAGAGGGCTGCCCAGCTCCCTGGAGCAAACGGCAGCCCGGAGAGACCCGCGTGGCGGGAGGAGAGTTTGGCGGAGAGGGAGGGACCTGGGTCCCAGGAACCAAGCCCCAGCCTGCAGTCCCAGAGCCTAGATGAGGCGTTTGGGTAGTATCGAGTTGTGAAGCAAGTGAGGATACTATTTGTGAAAAAGAGTTTTCTCAGACCCAAAAATCTTTTTAAAGGGACAGCTCAGAAAGCCTCTCTCACAACCACGCACCCGGGACTCCGGGGAACTGGGACAGAGGAGAGGAACAGAGCAGCGGGAACAAAGAGTAGACTGAAGGCATGGAGACACTCTGAGGGACAGCCACCCCGACCCATGGGCTAAGTCACTTCCCTAATCGAAAACGAATATTTTCCCTGGAACTAGCAATACCAGCAAAGGGAGACAGGACACTAGCCAAACAAGCTCTCCCGCGGCAATTAGAGCAGAGCTGCTTAGAGGGAGGAAGCTCCCAGGCCTACAGTGTGGAGACTTAGGGCACTTCTAGCCCCCTGAGGTTGCTGAAGCCTATGGTTGGGACAGGACGCTGAAACGCGGTCATGTCGGTGTGGGCGGTACGGTGTGAGCTCAGGCTAGCCTAGCAGGGGCGGAGGGGACGCGCAAAAGCTGTCCGGCAGCTGCGGGCCACTTGTGACCCCACTTGTGGGGAAAAATACGGGCAGAGATCAGCTCTGCGACCCTGCGCTAGCCGGCCCTGACCACGGGCACGGGGCTAAGACCAGGGCCGGGCGAGGGGCCGCGGCTGAGCTCACGCTGCCAACCCCGCCCAAACGGAGAAACCGCAGTGTGCCATCTGTGTGCTCGAGCGGGCTCCTAAGGCGGGGGCGAGGGAGACACTGAGACCAGCGGAAGTTCGCAGCTGAGCTCACGCTGCTCGCCCTGCCCGGACGGAGAAACTGCGGATTACCACCCTACGAGCCCGAGCTTGCTCCGAGAGTAGGGGCGGGGTAGGATCCGGAACAACCGAAAGCTAGCAGCTGAGCTTAAGCCAGCAAACACACCCAGCCAAATAATCCCCTGCACAGGAGGACCCTGGCCTCGAGGGCGGAGCTAAATTCTGAACGGGCAAAGGCTCACAGCTGAGATCATGTCAAAAGCCCCGCCCAACCCACGAAACGGTGGCAGGCAGGCTCTGACTGAGGGGGCTGGGCGTAAGCCTTCTGGAAAAAGGCTAGTTCCGCAGCTGAGCAAAGGTGCTCACCTCTGCCCAGGGTGCTAAGGCTAGTGACTTGAGTGACAACCCCTCCCGCAAAGGAGAGGCAGAAATCACAGCAATAGCTGCAGTGTGCCGGCGCTGGCAACACCCACACCCAACCGCCCTATGCAGTGGCAGAGGGGGAGGCAAGCCTGCAGACAGACCACACCTAGAGAACACAAAGGCAACACATACTGGACTCCAGTGGCCACAACTTGCTTACACTCAGATAAAATGGGCAGGCAGAGGAATGCAAACCAAATGAACCAAGAGAAATCCCCAGAAAAGGACCTGAATGAACCAGATATAACCAAACTACCAGAAGCAGATTTTAGAATAATGATAGTTAAGATGTTCAAAGAAATTAGAGCAACAATGGATAGTCACCATGAGCACGTAAATAAAGAGATAACAAGTATAAAAAATGAAATTGAAATAATAAAAAAGAACCAGACAGAAATAACAAATACAGTATCAAAACTAAAGACCACAATGGAAGGAATTAAAAGCAGGATGAATCACGCTGAGGATCAAATCAGCGAGTTAGAGGACACAATAAACAAAGTTACAGAAGCAGAGAAAAAAAAGGAAAAGAGATTCAAAAAATGTGAGGAAACTCTAAGGGAGCTCTGTGACAACATGAAGAGAAACAATATTTGCATCATAGGGGTGCCTGAAGAAGAGGAAAGAAAACAGGAAATGGAAACTGTGTTCAATCAAATCATAGCAGAAAACTTCCCTAAATTAAGGCTGGGAAACATTCCACATATTCAAGAGGCACACAGAACTCCATTAAAGAGAAACCCAAAAAGATCTACACCAAGACACATCATAGTTAAAATACCAAAGCTAATAGATAAAGAAATAATCTTAAAAGCTGCTAGAGAAAAAAAGACTCTCACCTACAAAGGAGCCCCCATTAGGATGACATCGGACTTCACAACAGAAACACTTGAGGCCAGAAGGGAATGGCAAGATATAATCAAAGTAATGCAGAACAAGAACCTACAACCAAGACTACTCTATCCAGCAAGGCTAACGTTTAAAATTGAAGGAGAAATAAAGAGCTTTCCAGACAAAGGAAATCTCAAGGAATTCATTAAAACCAAAGCAATCCTGCAAGAGATTCTAAGGGGCCTAGTGTGAACAGTTCAAAGGGAGGAAAGAATATAACAACAAAAAAAAATACAGCATTAAAGAACAAAATGGCAATAAACAACTACATATCAATAATAACCTTAAATGTAAATGGATTAAATGATCCAATCAAAAGACATAGGGTAGCAGCGTGGATAAAGAAACAGGACCCATACATATGCTGTCTACAAGAGACACACCTTAAAACAAAAGATGCACATAAACTGAAGGTAAAAGGGTGGAAAAGAATATTTCATGCAAATGGAAGTGAAAAAAAGCCGGGGTAGCAGTACTTATATCTGACAAAATGGACTTTAAAACAAAGACTGTAGTAAGAGATAAAGAAGGACACTACATAATGATAAAGGGAACAATTCAACAGGAAGATATAACTATAATAAATATCTACGCACCAAATATAAGAGCCCCGACATTTATAAAGCAGACTTTGATGGATATAAAGGGCGAGACTAACAATAATACTATCATAGTAGGGGATTTTAATACCCCACTAACAACACTGGATAGATCCACAAGAAAGAAAATCAATAAAGAAACAGGAGAATTAAAGGCTACACTAGATCAACTTGATTTAATAAATATATTCAGAACTTTCACCCAAAAGCAATAGAATATACATTCTTCTCAAGCGCTCATGGTACGTTTTCTAGGATAGACCACATGTTAGGACACAAAAAAGGCCTCAACAAATTAAGAAGATTGAAATTATATCAAGCATTTTCTCTGATCACAATGCCATGAAACTAGAAATTAACCACAAAAGAAAAACTGAAAAATACTCAAACACTTGGAAACTAAATAGCATGATATTAAATAATGAATGGATTAACATTGAGATCAAAGAAGAAATAACAAAGTTTCTAGAAACAAATGATAATGAGCATACGTCAACTCAAAATCTATGGGACTCAGCAAAAGCAGTTCTGAGAGAGACTATCATAAGAAGCTAGAAAAAGATCATATAAGCAACTAAACCCTGCAGCTAAAAGAACTTGAAAAACAACAACAAATAAAACCCAACACAAGTAGAAGGAAGGAAACAATAAAGATCAGAGCAGAAATAAATGACATAGAGGCTAAGGAAACAATACAGAGGATCAATGAAACCAGAAGCTGGTTCTTTGAAAAGGTAAACAAGATTGATGAACCCTTAACTAGACTCACCAAGAAAAAAAGAGAGAGGTCTCAAATAGATAAAATTAGAAAGGACAGTGGAGAAATTACAACTAATACAACAGAGATACAAAGTATTGTAAGAAAATACTATGAAGAACTCTATGCCAAAAAATTAGACAATCTAGATGAAATGGACAAATTTCTTGAATCATATAACCCTCCAAAAATCAATCTGGAAGAATCAGAACACCTAAACAGACCAATTACAACAGATGAGATTGAAACAGTTATCAAAACACTCCCAAAAAAGAAAAGTCCTGGCCTGATGGCTTAACAAGTGAATTCTATCAAAAATTCAAAGAAGAACTAACTCCTATCCTCCTCAAGCTATTTCAAAAAATTCAAGAAGAAGGAAGACTTCTAAACTCCTTTTATGAGGCAAGCATAATTCTGATCCCAAAACTGGGCAAAGACAACACAAAGAAAGAAAATTATAGGCCAATATCCCTGATGAATTTACACGCTAAAATTCTCAACAAAATATTAGCCAACCGGACTCAGCAATATATGAAAAGAAATCATACACCATGATCAAGTGGGATTTATTCTGGAGAGGCAAGGCTGGTTCAATATTCGCAAATCAATCAATGTGATTCATCACATAAACAAAAGGAAGGACAAAAATCACATGATAATTTCAATAGATGCAGAAAAGGCATTTGAGAAAATCCAGCACCCATTCATGCTTAAAACTCTCAGTAAAGTGGGAATACAAGGAACACTCCATAACATGATAAAGGCCATCTACGACAAACCCACAGCAAACATCATACTAAATGGACAAAAATTGAAAGCAATCCCCTTAAGATAAAAAACCAGGCAGGGTTGCCCACTTTCACCACTCTTATTCAACATAGTTCTGGAAGTCCTAGCTACAGCAATCAGACAAAAAGAAGAAATAAAAGGCATCCAAATTAGAAAAGAAGAAGTAAAACTGTCACTATTTGCAGATGATATGATATTGTATATAGAAAACCCTAAAGTCTCAGTCAAAAAACTACTGGACCTTATAAATGAATTCAGCAAGGTGGCAGGATATAAAATTAATACTCAGAAATCAGAGGCTTTCTATATACCAACAATAAACTGTCAGCAAAATAAATTAAGGAAACAATCATATTCACTATTGCAGCCAAAAAAATAAAGTACCTAGGAGTAAATTTAACCAAGGAGTTTAAGGACTTGTACTCGGAAAATTATAAAACATTGATAAAAGAAATCAAGGAAGATACAAACAAGTGGAAGCATATACCGTGCTCATGGCTAGGAAGAATAAACATCATTAAAATGTCTATATTACCCAAGGCAATTTATAAATTCAATGCAATACCAATTAAAATACCAATGACATACTTCAAAGATATAGAACACATATTCCAAAAATTTATATGGAACCAAAAAAGAACACGAATAGCCTCAGCAATCTTAAAAAGAAAAAATAAAGCAGGAGGCATCACTCTTCCAGATATCAAGGTTTACTACAAGGCCATTATACTCAAGACTGCCTGGTACTGGCATAAGAACAGGCACAGTGATCAATGGAACAGAACAGAAAACCCAGAAATAAACCCACAGCTTTATGGACAACTGATATTTGACAAAGGAGGAAAGAACATACAATGGAGTAAAGACAGCCTCTTTAACAAATGGTGTTGGGAAAATTGGACATCTACCTGCAAAAAAATGAAACTAGACCATCAACTTACACCATGCAAAAAACAAATTCAAAATGGATAAAAGACTTAAGCATAAGCTGTGAAACTATAAGCATCTTAGAAGAAAACATAGGGAGCAAGCTCTCCGACATCTGTAGCAGCAATTTATTTGCCGATTTATCTCCACGGGCAAATGAAATAAAAGGCAAGATAAACAAATGGGACTATATCAAACTAAAAAGCTTTTTCACTGCTAAAGACAATAAGAACAGAATAAAAAGACAAACCACACAATGGGAGAACATATTCGACAGCACGTCTGATAAGGGGTTAATAACCAAAATTTATAAAGAACTTATAAAACTCAACACCAGAAAGACAAACAATCCAATCAAAAAATGGGCAAAAGAAATGAATAGAAATTTCTCCAAAGAAGACATGCAGATGGCCAAAAGACATATGAAAAAATGCTCAACATCACTAATCATTAGAGAAATGCAAATTAAAACCACAATGAGATATCACCTCACACCAGTCAGAATGGCGCTCATCAGCAAAACACCACAGAACAAGTGCTGGCGAGGATGTGGAGAAAAGGGAACCCTTCTGCACTGCTGGTGGGAATGCAGACTGGTGCAGCCACTGTGGAAAACAGTTTGGAGATTCCTCAAAAAATTAAAAGTCGAACTGCTTTTTGACCCGGCTATCCCACTTTTAGGAATATACCCTAAGAACACCATAACACTGTTCGAAAAGAAGAAATGCGCCCCCATGTTCGTGGCAGCATTGTTCACAATAGCGAAGATCTGGAAACAGCCCAAATGTCCGTTAGAAGACGAGTGGATTAAAAAGCTTTGGTATATATATACTATGGAACAATATTCAGCCATAAGAAATGATGACATCGGATCATTTACAACAAAATGGATGTACCTTTATAACATTATACGGAGTGAAATAAATGAATCAGAAAAAAAAAATCTGAGAACAGCATGATTTCATACATAGGTGGGACATTAAAGTAAGACTATGAGACATGAACAAGACTGTGGTGGTTACGGGATGGGGGGAGGGAAAGGAGGGTGGAATAGGGAAAAGGGGAAGGGTACAGGGAAAACCAGATAGAAGGTGACAGAGGACAATTTGACTTTGGGTAATGGGTATGCAGCACAATTGAATGATAAGATAATCTGGAGATGATTTCATTGTACATATGTACCCTGATTTATTGGTGTCACCCCATTAAAGTTAATAAAAAAAAATTAAGAATTGAACTGCCTTTAAACCCAGCTATCCCACTTTTAGGAATATACCTTAAGAACACCATAGCACTGTTCGAAGAGAAGGAATGCACCTCCATGTTTGTGGCAGAATTGTTCACAATAGTGAAGATCTGGAAACAGCCTAAGTGTCCTTCAGTGGATGAGTGGATTAAAAAGCTTTGGTACATATATACTATGGAATACTACTCAGCCACAGGAAATGATTACATTGGAGCATTTACATCAACATGGATGGACCTTGATAACATTATACTGAGTGAAATAAGTAAATCTGAAAAAACTAAGTATAAATTATTCCATACATAGATGGGACATAAAAATGAGACTTAGAGACATGGACAAGAGTGTGCTGGCTATCTGGTCGGGGGGAGAGAGGGGTACCAATAAAACCAGATAGAAGGTGTTGGAAGACAATTTGACTTTGGGTGATGGGTATGCATTATAATCAAATTTCAAAATAACCTGCAGATGTTTCTCTGAACATATGTACCCTGATTTATCAATGTCACCCCATTAAAATTTTTAAAAAACCGCAAAAAAAGTTGTGGTTCATTCATTTTGATATACTACTCAGCAATAAAAAAAGAAGGAACTCTTACCCTCTGCAACAGCATGGATAGACCTGGAGATTATCATGTTAAATGAAATAAGTCAGTCAATCAGAGAAAGACACTCACGTGTGGAATATAATGAACAAAATAAACTAACAAAGAAAATAGAAACCAAGTGATAAATAGAGTACAGACTAACAGTTGTCAGATTTGAAGGACTGGATGAAAGAAGGTGATGAGATAAAGCAAACAAACAAGCTATATATGTGTGTGTGTGTGTATATATATATATATATAGAATACAACAATACAGACAACAGTGTGGTGACAGCCAAAGAGAAAGACGTGTGGAAGGTAGATAAATGTGGCAAAGGAGGTGGGGGGAGGGGGAATGGGAATTGAAAGAGACTTTATTTGGGGCAATGGGTGCACAATGCAGTGTTAAAATGATGTTTTATTGTGTTGTATACTTGAAACCTATATGGTGTTACAAACCAATGTCATCCCAATAAATTCTATAAAAACAAAAAAGTAATGTAGATACCTAATCAGTTGACTTTAAGTTAATAAAAAAGATTATGTTGGGTGGGCCTGACTTGACAGGTGAACTCTTTTTAAATGGTCTAGAGGTAAAAGTTTCTTTTTCTTGCTGGCCTTGGAAAAGCAAGTTACTGTGAGGTTATTTATTTATTTATTTTTACAGGGACAGAGACAGAGAGTCAGAGAGAGGGATAGATAGGGACAGATCAACAGGAATGGAGAGAGATGAGAAGCATCAATCATTAGTTTTACGTTGCTGTTGTTACACCTTAGTTGTTCATTGATTGCTTTCTCATATGTGCCTTGACAGTGGGCCTTCAGCAGACTGAGCAACCCCTGCTAGAGCCAGCGACCTTGGGTTCAAGCTGGCAAACTTTTGCTCAAGCCAGATGGGCCCGCGGTCAAGCTGGCTACCTTGGAGTCTCGAACTTGGGTCTTCCGCATCCCAGTCCGACAGTCTATCCACTGCGCCAAGACCTGGTCAGGCAGTTACTATGTGTTTTAAAGCTCTAAAGAAATTAATTCTGCCAAAAATAATAATAATTAAATAAAAGCATAAGTTTAGAAGAGGACACTGAGATTCTGAAGAAACCCTGTCCTTAGCTCACTCCTTCACTGCAGCCTTATGAGACTATGAGCAAGGAATTCAGCCAAGGGGACCTGGGCACCTGGGCCTTAGAAATTGTGGGAAAATAAATATACTACGTACTATGTTGTCTTAAGGTGCTGCTTCATTGTGGTAATTTGCAATAGAAGACTAATACATTTCTCCTTACCCCCAGCCCACTGTTGTTGTTTTCTATTTTATTTGGATTTTGAATTTTCTGGGCTAGACATTTTTCCCCCATCTGTTTATCTGTTCAACTTTCTGAAAAATTTCCTCATAGTTTTTTATCTTTCCATTTTTCTAATTTGTTTTTCATTTCTGCTATCACACACAGGGGTGGGCAAAAGTAGGTTTACAATGATGAGTATGTGTAACAGAATTTATTCTTGTATTATATATTTTTCCATATAAACAACTGTAAACCTACTTTTGCCCACCCCTGTATATATTTTTAAATTCTGATAGCTTATTTTGTCCTCTGAATTTCTAATTTGTTATAGTGTCCTATTCTTGTTTCATAGTTGCAATAGCTCCTTTTTGTCTTTCTGAAGATATTAATAATGTAAATTTATGTTTTATTTTGTGTTTTTCTTAATTTTTCTTCTCCATGTAGGACATGTGTTTCCTTCAAATTGTTTTTATCTGTTGTTTTGTTTTAATTTCTTTACCTTTCAAACTGAAGAGTTCTCTCTGATGATAAAACAATAAATGTGTGTGTGTGTGTGTGTGTGTGTGTGTGTGTGTGTTTGAAGGGGTATTATACAGAAAGTGCAGAAGTGACTTATCCAACAGTTTACTTTTGGGTGATCTGGTTAGGCTATTCATTTGGGGAACCTACAATGTCAATATCTTTAAAGCTTTTCTTTTGAGCTGGTGAGACTGTACGGGGAAAGATCTTCCAGTGTCCTGGCCATGGGTAAAGTCTGTCACGTCAACTGCTATTCTGGAAGCTGAGTAGGTAAAAAAGGCTAGGGTTTTCAGCAGTTAGCCTGCACAATTATACTTCTTTTCCCTACTTTCAGTACTCGCCCCCCACCTTCAATCCCCACCCAGCCCAGAAACCTTATGTCACCTTCCTTACAGACTGAGTCTTTGGTCCTCTGTCAGCCTTGGGAGGATTGGAGGAGGAAGGAGAAGAGTGTGATGGCTGCCTGGCTGCTGAGAGTTGGAAATTTCTTTCACAGATCTAATTGTTTTTTAGACTTTTAGAAGATCCTCCTATTTTACCCACCTCCCTCAGTCTCATTTCCAGAATTATCTAGTGCTGCCAATCTCTGCTATAATATTGAGTTAGTCCCAGATTTCCCCTTTGCTGGCTTTGGGAATCTGTATTTTCAGGTCCATTAAGTTCTCTTTATCACTCATTTACTTATTTTCTAGCTTCCAGGTCATTTGTTTTCTTATTTGTTTGTTTTGTTCTGCTCTTCTGTTCTCTCAGTTTTTGTTGGTTTGTATTTCCTGAAAATGTCTCTTACTGCCATTTCTGGGATTTGGGAAGAAGATAAAAGTAGATGTATGTATTTCATTTGCCATATTTTACCATAATTTACCAGTAAGTCTGTTCACATTTTACTAGGAAAAAAAATGGTTCTAGATAATTATCTACTGGAAAACATAAATACCAAAGACCCACCCACCTTATATTTCCTGGGATTTATCTAAAGAAGTACATACATTACCTCCCCCTCCCCAAAGCTTTGGCTCATATAAGTGATTGATTAAACAATTTTAGAGAATGGTTTTTCCTCTGGGGAGATAAATAACACTTATTTGTCAATAAATATATGGACTGTGAAAGAAGTAAATGCTTTTACATTGATAATTAATTTTTCATGCTCACTTAAAACTGGCAACTTTCACCTGCAGATAGATTATTTTGAAGTACTGTTGCTTCAAGCTGAGGTTTCTGTTAGAACTGGCTTTATTCCATTGTTGACAGTCTAGTGCATCTGGCCAAAAAAGCTTCTGACAAAGTAATAAAGAAGTAACATGGCTTTTTCTTTCTTTATTTTGTATTTTTTGGTACTTGGTAACATAGCAACTATCCAACATAATGTTTAATCCAATATTTAGTTGTAAAATAAGGTTCAGAATGTAAGGAATTACCTCCCAAAAGATGTTGTCAGATATACTTAGCAAGTTTGATGAAAACATCATCAAAAAGATGATTACAATAGGTATTTAAAAATCTTTTGTCTTTCAGGGCATTATAACATCTGTTAGATTTTTTTTTTTTTTTTACAGAGACACACAGAGAGAGAGAGAGAGAGAGGGATAAATAGGGACAGATAGATAGGAATGGAGAAAGAGATGAGAAGCATCAATCATCAGTCTTTTGTTGCTGTTGTGACATCTCAGTTGTTCATTGATTGCTTTCTCATATGTGCCTTGACCGTGGGCCTTCAGCAGACTGAGTAACCCCTTGCTGGAGCCAGTGACCTTGGGTCCAAACTGGTGAGCTTTTGCTCAAACCAGATGAGCCCGCGCTCAAGCTGGCAACCTCAGGATCTCGAACCTGGGTCCTTCCGCATCCCAGTCCGATGCTCTATTCACTGCACCACCACCTGGTCAGGCCATCTGTTAGATTCTTTCAACATTCCTAACCATGGCAATGGTCCTGCAACATTTGTTTGTATTTTTAAGGACCCTTATGAAATTTGTTTTCCTAAGCAAAATGTCCCAAGTAATTACACTATAGTGTACTCAAGTAATTTTCCCTAAGTTATAAATTGCCTATTTCTCTGAGTAAATGTCATCTTTCTAGAGAAGCCTTTCCAGCCCGCCCAATCAAAACTGTTTCTTACCTGGAGCCTGTAACTCTTTCATTTCCTTTATAATACTTGTAAGTATCTGGCATCAAAATTACAACTAAACTACAGAACAATCATCATTCGGAACTGCCTGAAATCTTTCTGAATGGAAGTCTTACAACTAGTGATTTAATTAAGATTGTTGGAGGGGTGGAGACATGGGAAGGCTGATCTCACACCCATGTCCCATGTGTGACTGTTAAAAATCAGGAGGGATATCTCCACTGCAGAGGTTAGCCAAGAGGCATGAAAGGTCCCAGCCCCACACCCGGCTTACTAGCCAAGGGTTCCTTTGTCAGAGGGGAAAGTCCCCATAACCTCTGGCTGTAAAAACCAGTGGGATTGTGGCTGTGTGAGACAGAGGGCCACTTCAGTTCCAGGAAGTTTCTCTTAAAGGTCTTGCTCAGACTTACTCCAACTTACTTGCTCTGAGCTCCACTGCTGGGGCAGCAGCTCAAAAGGCACCAGGGACATAAAGTGAGGAACTGAAATGTTTGACATCAGAGTGAGAGCTAGAGGGGCAGCTTTTTCTCAGACAAAAGTGCTGGCAGAGGCCATTGCTTCTTTCCTAAGATTCCCACCACAGAGCTGGCAGGTGAACAACATATCTAAGTCTCCATTAACCCAGCTCACACTGTTTCCCTTCACCCTGGTGATTCCCTAAGATCCTGCCTCACCCAATTTGTGGGCCCACCAAAGCTGTTTCCAGTGGCTTTTTATATAAATGGCCTGTCTTGGCTAATGGTTCAGGATTTTCTAAAATTTCTCAAACAAGCAGCATCTGGCCTCAGCAAGCCCCATATCGCTTGCTAAATGGCCCCACGCTTGGTACTAGAAGCAGCTGGCTTAGGTTCACAGCTTGACCTCACCTGAGTACCTACAAGCCAAGCACAAATAGTAGCTATCTGCAGACTGCTTTGCAGCTCATGCCTGATGGCCCTAGGCAGAACACAAGAGGCAGCTGACCTTGGCCTATACCTCCTGGGAAACCTCAGAGATAGTGCATATTCAGACAATATTGAAGCACCACCTAAGCACCTCCACAAGTGACACACTTAATGGTCAGACTCAGTGGGTACCAGAACCCCACTGACATAAATCCTTCTCTGTGGGGTGGGCCGCTGCACAGCTGATTCTCCACAGCAATCAATGTTTGCAGCCAATCCTAGCAGCTGATCAGCCTGGGGGTAAATCCTTCCCATTGTTATGTCAATAGCATTTAAAACTCAACCACAACAGGAAACTGTACACAGCCCACACAGAGGGCACAGCCAGAGAGCCCAGCATGGGTGATTGGGGAGCTGTGCCACTAGACCCTATAGAGCCTGCTACGTGAGGCCACTCTACCAGGAGATGTAGCACCTAACACATAGAAACAGACACTGGGAGGCTGCCAAAATGAGGAGACAAAGAAACATGTCCCAAATGAAAGAACAGAGCAAAACTCTAGAAAAAGAACTAAATAAAAAGGAGACAAGCCATCTACTAAATGCAGAACTCAAGACACTGGTGATAAGAATGCTCAATAAACTTAGTGAGAACTTCAACAGCATTAAAAAAAGACATGGAAACCATAAAAAAGAACCAATCAGAAATGAAGGACACACTAACAGAATAAATAGTGTATAGGTTATCAACAGTAGACTAGATGAAGCCAAGAATCAAATCAGCAAGTTGCAATATAAGGAAGCAAAAAACACCTAATTAGAACAGTAAAATGAGAAAAGAATCTAAAAAATGAAGATAGCATAAAGAGCCTATGGGACGATTTCAAGCATACCAACATTATTCACATCTTGGGGATACCAGAAAGATAAGAGATAGATAAGAAATTGAAAATGTATTTGAAAAAATAACAGAAAACTTTCCTAATTTGGTGAAGGAAATAGATATACAAGTTCAGAAAGCACAGATAGTCCCAAACAAGACAAACCTCAAAAGGCCCACACCAAGGCATCTCATAATTAAAATATCAAAGGTATAAAGTCAAAGAGAAAAATCTTAATAGCAGCAAGAGAAAAGCATTTACCTACAAGGGAGCTTCCATAAAACTGAACTGATTTCTCAGCAGAAATTTTGCAGGACTGAAGGGATTGGCATGAAATATTCAAAGTGATAAAAAGCAAGGACCTTCAACAAATCAAGATTACTTTACCCAGCAAAACATATAAAGAGCCTTCCAGACATGAAAAAGCTAAAGAAGTTCATCACCATTAAACCAGTATTACATGACATGTTAAAGGGTCTTCTTTAAGAAGAAGAAAAAAATAGACAAAAAATATGAACAATAAAATGTCAATAAATTTATATCTATCAACAAATGAATCTAAAAAACAAAATAAACAATCAAACGGAAATAGACTCATAGACAAAGAGGATATTTTGGTGCTGCCAGATAGAAGAGGGTTTTGGGAGATGCGTGAAAAATTGAAGAAGTACAAATTGCTTGTTACAGAATAATAATGAGGATGTAAAGTACAACATAGGGAATATGGTCAATAATATTCTAATAATTATGTGTGGTGTCAGATGGATACGAGATTCATCAGGATGATCACTTAGTAAGTTAAATGAAGTCTATCAACTGGAGTGTACATCTAAAATTAGTATAATATTGTATGTCAACTATAATTGAAAAATAAAATAAAGTATTAAAAAAACTGAAAAAATAGAATACCAAGGAATTAGTCTAATTATTAACTAATTCAATCTAATTAATCAGATTAGTATAATCATTTAATTTAATTTAATTGATAATGTTAATATTTCTACATGCAAACAGTAAACATTACTAAGAAAATCTAAAAGAAGCCACAATAAGGGAAGATTTATACATGGTTTATGGATTGGAAGACTCAATATTATTACAAACTAAGTATTTCTTTTCTTCCCAAATTAACCTATACATTCAGGGCAATTCCAGTAAAAATCCTAGTTGGTTATTTTGTGATATTGAAGGAGATGGTTCTGAAATTTGTATAGAAGTTCGAATGACTTAGAATTGCCAAGGCAATTATGAATAAGAACAAAGTCGGAAGACTTAAACTACCTGATTTCAAGATTCACTGTAAAGCTACAGTGAGAGAGTCTTGTAGTGGTGAAAAAATAGACAAATAGAAAGATAGAACAGAAGAGAGTCAAAAACTGTCTTCACATACATGGGACCCGTATTTATGACAAAAGCTATATGGCAAAACAGAAAGGGACAAATATATTTTTCAGTAAATTATGTAGATCAAATGAACAGTTATATGAAAAGATTAATCTTGATTCCTACTTTACACAATATACATTAATTATCTTGAGATAGATCCTAGTCTTAAATGTGAAAGTTAAAAACGTAATCATGATGGGATGAAATATCTTGACTGTAGTGGTGGTTATATTAATGTATCAACTTGTTAAAAGTTTGTCTGCTTTGTGACAATTAATCCAGCTATATATTTGTTTTATGTCCTTTAATCTATAAATTACCATATTTCCCCATGTACAAGATGCGTCTTTTTTTGAAAAATTTGGAGTCTAAAAACTGGGTGCATCTTATATAGTGGTTGTAGAAGTGTGGCATTTCAAACGCCATAGAAGGAACTGAGGACGAGGCAATATATGAAGACAAGCTAATGAATGGGAGTTTTGACAGTGATGAGGAGTTGTATGAATTTTATGATGAATAAAACTTTACTTCAGTAACTTTATGTAATACTTTTTTTTAAGTTTTGAGCCCCCAAATTAAAGTGCATCTTATACATGGGAGAAAGTCTTACACATGGGGAGATACGATATACTTACAAATTTTATTTTAAAAGAAAAGAACACAACCCAGAAATGAAACTTACAATTATCTGAAATGTTTTTCCCCCTACCTTTAACTGTCTAAATACCCCACCAGAGGTAAAATCCACCAAGTTAGGAGCCTTCTTTGTCTTGCTGTGGGCCAGTCCCCCAGCTCTATACTGGAGTCTTTGTACTTCCTTCTCCAACTCCAGCTTTCCCTACCTGTTCATATTACTTGCTTCTTCACATTTTTCCTGCCGCAGTTCAAATATCACCTTCTCAGAGAGACCTTCCTGACCAATGACTATTTTCTAAAGTTGGTCTTTAGTTCTAATTACTGTCTGTTCCCATCAGGACTTTTAGTAGTAAGCAATCAAACGTGACCCCAGTTGGTTGAGCAGAAAAAGAGTTTAATGAAAAAATATTTTGTGGCTTACTGAATTGTGAAAGGGCTGGAGAGCTAGGCTTGAGTTAACTTCCAGATTCGCTTCCAAAATGATGTTGCAGAACTGATTTGATAAAGGAATAATTTTAGCTGCTAAAAACAAGTTGGCTTTTTTGTGTCATGTATTACTTTGAAGCCCCAGCTACTACAGGAGGTAAGAAAAGGAAGGAAGAGAAATTACCAAAACTATTATTATTATTACTATTATTATTATTATTTTGCATGATTAGCATCCCTTCAAATTCTGGCATGAGTGTATCTACTTAGTGGAACCCAAGTTGTATGTCTGTGCTCTATGCAAAGAAGACAATCACAAAAACTCTTATGGGGCAGCTAGTCTTTACCTAACACCAAAACTTATACAGTGAAGCATTCTCAAAGCATTAAAAAAATTATAGGTGTGTTCATTAAAGGTTCCTTTACACTACTTTATTAATTTCCATCATAGCCTTATTAGAAGATGTAAATGGCTTGTTGTATATATTTATTTTTATTGTATTTATTTTATTGCTTTACTAAAATTCAAGCACAAAATAAATGGGGTGTTTATTAGATTCCTATTGCTGTGTGACAAATTACCATAGATTTAGTGATTTATAACAATGCAAAACTTATCTTACTGTTCTGGAGATCAGAAATCTGAAACAGGTCTTGTTGAGCTAAACTTAAGGTCTTGTCTGGGCTATGTTCTTCTGTGGAGGTTCTGAAAGATAATTCATTTCTTGCCTTTTCCAGCTTCTAGAAGCCATTTGCATTTGTTGGGTCATAGCATTTTCTTTCTGTCTTCAAAACTGGCAACAATAATTACATCCCTCTTATGTTCCAAGTCTGTTCTTTTCCTGCCTCCTCTTTTTCTTGACAAGGAAAGGTTCCTTTTGTAAGGTAGCAGAGTTACAGGTTCTGGGAAAGTAGGGCATAGATATCTTTGGGGGCTAATATTCTGCTTACCACTATGACCTTGTCTGTCTTCACTGTTGTATCCCCAGAGTCTCAAATAATGTCTGCCACAGATTTAATACATATTGATGGGATGAAGGAACTTAAATAATGGCAGAGTTGGATCAAATTCTTTATCCTTCCTACTGGCCCACTCCCAGCCTGCTTTGTCTGGTAGTAAAAGGCGAAGTTTTGGATTGCCATACTCCATCAACAGCCCATAAAGGAACTGGCTAGCTAGTATGCTTTGCCCAGACTCATTGCCACAACTGCCCAGTGCATCATGCAGGTTTTTGTTGTTGTTGTTGTTTTACTTGGCCCCATACTTTCTACCTGTCTTAATTAATTGAGCCTATATTGCTGGCAATCAGGTATAGACCATAGAAAAAGTCTTAGAAACTTAAGGTCCCAGAAATTGATAAGAACCCTGAGACAAGTTATCATCATTACAAATGAATTCATAGTATTCGCAATTCAACTAACTTCTGGCATTGCGATGTCTCAGACAACTAAACCCTAACATTTAGTATCCTCCTCAGTTAAATCCTTTAGACATACCATGCATGTTCAGCCATGTGCAGACAGACTGAGACCAACATAATAATCATGGCATTTCTTCCTAAAGAGTCAGTTTTCCAACAACAAATACTTAAAGCAATATTGTCTTATAAAACAAACAGAGTTATTATGAGGTGGTATATAGCAATATCTTAACTTCTTAAGGAAAACAGAACATTTTAAAAACATTTCAGACTTGCTGCTTTTGGGGTTACCCTCAACTGTCCTGTTTCCTGCCTCCACTGCTATAATTCTGTTGATGGCAGTTTGCCATCGAAAACATCCTCCTCTACCATTAGTTTAGGGAGAACTTTGGAGGAAAATGACAAGAAAACTGTTTTAAACATACCTCAAATATTGATTATCTTGCTTATGATATAGTCAGTATAAGAACATACAATAATCTTCCTTTTTGTTTTTGTGGGTCTAGAGCTACTACCCATGAAAGAAGACTAAAAGGTGATATTTTATATATTTTGGATATTAACCTCTTATCAGAACTGTTGTTTGGGTTTGGGGAGGTGGGAGAGGAGTAAAGAGGGACAAATATAGAGTTTCAAAAAATGATCTGACTTTGGGTGATGGTTACACAATTAACAGTTCAAAAGCTATAGAAATATTTACCTGAAACCTACGTATTCTTATTGATCAGTGTCACCTCATTAAATTTAATTTTCTAAATAAAATTATTTTTAGAAAAGGTAATATTGTGCAGATATCACTCAAGGTTGATAATATCTAGCCTTCTCTAATAATGTTTCTAAGGTCACAAATTCCTGGGTCAAGAAATTGCTACCAAAATCTTTAGGCAAAAGGAGGCAAGCTTCCCCTTGTCACCCTTCAACCTACACTTCTCAGGATCTCCAGAACCTAGAACCTAAAGTAATCACAGACTTGTTTCTCTGATATCACATTCTGCTGTGCCCTCCCCAAATTCTCCACATTCTGAAATGACCTCACTTTTTCCTGTTCGTCGTCTGTTTACTGCCCTGAATTCTCACCATAAACAATAAAATTGAACTATTGGTAATTAATATCTTCCTAGAACAAAGAGCCAAGAAAATTTATATTCATCTAAAGTAATTCATACTGAAATATGAATAACTGATAAGTATGTTGCTTATATTTTGAAAGTAGAACAGTTATCTAAATTAATTTATTCAATGGGGTGAGGATTATGTGTGTTTTGTTCACTTGCATGCCTCTAACACAGTGCTTGGAAATGACAGGAAGTGGGTACTCGATATTTGTTGATTGACTGGGAGAATATTTGGAAATGGCAGTTTTGAGTAAGAAAGCCATCTTAGTGTTCATATTTTTCTTTGACTTCCTGCATTCTTACTCATTTTTACAGGCAGAGCAATAAGACCCGTACCTGATCCCCATCCCCAACCCTAACACACACACAAGGCTTATTGCTAAAGCCTCATCTGTGTTGTTTCATAATAACAAATGCACAATAGAGTTCTTTGTTTTGGTTCAGAGAATATTTTTTCACTTAGAAATTTCTCTTCCTCCAAATAATGTTCTGAATTTCTTTCTAGAATTGTTTTTAGAACATATCATAATCATAATCATAATCACAGTCATAATAGTAAAGTAAGCCCCCGAGTGGGGAATGCCGGTACAGTTCTCTGTAGCGCAAAGCACTGACTGATCTGAAGTTGAGAGGCAATGTGTTGGATGCAGAGTCTAGAATAAAAGTCCAAATTTCTAATTCAGGCTCCAGCAACTATGTGATTTCTTACAAGTCATTTAACAGCTTTGATAAGTTATTTTCTCCCACTATTCCCACATCTTATCCTAACCCTTCTAAATTGTGGGGTTAGAATTAAAGTTGTACTAAATTGTTTTCAAAGAAAATCAAAATGTCAATGATACAAATTATACAGGTCATCACTCTGTTACATTTCCAGAAGGCAATTTAAGATGCAATATATAAAATATCATTTATGTGGTTGCAATGAACAATGTTAGAATTTAATCTTATTATCATTTCAAGTGAGTCCATCGATGTTCCAGGTAAAAGCTAAACACAGAATATAACATGGTCTCATGCTTAAGGGAGATGCATAATGATGTCCACTGGGAAAATGGAACAATCCAGATGTAGCTCTAACAGTGATCCTTCTTATAGGACTCTCCTGCCCACGTTCTCCTTTCTTTTGTCATCCTCTTCTTCTGGGGTACATTTTCATTAGCAAGGAGTATAAAAGCTATTGCAAAAAATCAAAAAACAAAAAACTGGGAACGTGATAAAGTACTGACCCAGTGGGCAAAGAAATGAATTATATAACTATAGGATGGTGTGTGGGAAAATATGTACAGACAGGAGATAAATAAGAAGAGGCACTGTGCATGTTATTAACTGGGACAGGGGTAAGAGAAAGAAATCTTCTCATCTCTCTTTTTCTCTGCTTTATTTTTCTGGATCGGTATGACAGCTTGAAATTCCTCAGTGATTCTCCTTTCTTTGTTCCGCATCTTTTCAGTTCATCTTTCTTACCTTCCTTTTATAGCTTTCAAGCCTCCATCCTAAACTCAAAACAAAACATAAAAGAAGAATCACAGGCCCAGGGCTCGCATAACTCTGCCTGACCTGGAGGAGTCTCAATTTCTCTGTACTATGTTTCTTCATCTGTAAAGTGGGAATAATAATACTTGTCCCAGTCACAACACAGGAGTGTGTGACTAGCAAGTGGGAGAATGTGTTCAAAAATTAACCTCTCAAGTGTGCTCATCACTACTTCTTCTCTGAAATTCTCAGCTCAGTGGAAGCCAGAGTGGTATGCCTCTTCAGCACCCTTGCCTAATTATCTGTTTCACACCACAGCTCTTTTACTTGTCCACCCCCATAGGTGTTATTTTATTTGCTGTTGTTGTCATCCATTTTATTCTTTCTGCTTCTTTCCTATTTTTAGTTCAAATGAACTAATAGCTCATCAATATCTATAATCTATTTATTCATGATTTTTTATTTTTTAAGTGTGAGTCAGGGAGGCAGAGACAGACTCCTGCCTGCACCTCAACTGTGATCCACCTGACAAGCCACCTACCGGGCAATGCTCTTCTCATGTGAGGCTGCTGCTCTGTTGCTCAGCAACTGAACCATTTTAGCACCTGAGGTGAGCCATGGAGCCATCTTCAGTGCCTGGGGCCAACTTGTTAAACCTGTTTGAGCCATGGCTGGGGGTGGTGGCGGGCAGAGAGAAGGAGGAGTGAGAAAGAAAGAAGGGAGAAGGGTGGAGAAGCAGAGGGTCCCTTCTCTTCTGCGTCCTGACAGGGAATTGAACCTGGGACTTTCACATACCAGGCCTATGCTCCAGCTGACCAGGGCCTATCCATGACTTTAAAAAAACCCACTTAAAACTCTATTTCTATGTGAGATTAAAATGTCAATTCTATTCTTCCTTCAAGTGGGATCGTATGACATTTTCTTTAAAACCTATTAATCACACTTACAAATAAGAAAGCTTAATTTTAATATATCTTATATTCACTATAGTTACTAATTTTACTTTTGCTCTCCTTCACCTCTTTTGAAACTGTGCTTAAACAGCTCTTCTTACTATTCGTAGAAATAAAGTAAGACAAAACCCAAAAACTTCTACAAATTACTGTAAGACACAAATTTTCCTGACATTGTCTACATAATCTAGTGCCACAAAAACCCTGTTTTTTCATCTCTATACCCTGATAAAAAATAAAATGTTTGATTCTCACATTATTTCAAGAATTTCAATTTTCTCTTGTGAGATGGAATTCTGTAACACTGCCTGCAGCATAGTCCATACTTTTCTTTGTTTAATTCTTTACAGTTGTTGTTTTAAATAAAGTAAATTAAACAAAGCAAGTGGTGACATTGTGCTGGAGTTCTCTGATGAAAAATTATAGGTCTCAGCATGTCTTTTAAATATGCTTTATCTTGTTACTACTTATTATTAAACATACCCAAATGTTTGTAGTGCGTGACTATTTAAAACAAACCTATCATAGTGTCTGAGTACATAGTTAAGTCAATAATTTGCAAACATCTCTTTGTTTCTTTATATACATTTAGTGGCTGAAATATCTTTTTCAATGAATAAAGTAGACCTGAGCACATACAAGAAAGGAAAGCAAAAATGACCAGGTTTGGACTTCATTCACAGCCAGAAAAATTCTGTTGAGTCTCCCAGCAGGGGACCTGATGTATTAATACCGAATTGGAAGAGCTGACATGTTGAAAATGAGATTAACACCTTCCTGTTTTACATTAACTAAGGCTAAAGTGTCATTTGCCTTATCAGGAAAAAAATTCAATACAGAAATAATAGGGTTGCCAACAAGGTGTGTGTAAAGCCAGTAACCGGGTCAGGATCACAGCCGCCTGACCCATGCAGGTTCCCATTAGATTCGAACAGTCGGTAACAAAACAACGGAGCCAAGAATTGGAGAGCCATCAGCTTTAATTCTAGCTTGCACCCAGAGGGCAAGCAAAAATTCACACTGGCTCCAGAACCCACTCATTCAGTGCTCACAAAGCTGACTTATCCGAGTTTCCTAGAATCAAAGGTTTCTAGCTCACCAGACTTATTCATCTCTGTTCCCATCTCCTCCTGCACAAACTCTGCACAAACTGGCCTCTCACTCAGCACTCCACCATCTTGGCTGCTTCCTCTCCTCCATGTGGCCTTAATCTGCTCTCCTTTCTAATACTAACCTCAGGAACCGAGAGAAAGTAAACTCTCCGTCTGTCCCACTTTATAGTGTAAAATCAAAACCTCCAATCCAATTACACAAACAAGGAAGTCTCCAATACAAAGCCACCCATCTGAGGCACAATGGGATTCCTCAGGAGAGTGCACCACCCCACATCATCCAATCAGTCAAGGGTGTGGGGAAAAGCTTACTCTTAAAACCAAGCCTTAGGCTATAACGACCCAGCCTGCCCACAGCCTGTCCCCAAACACACATTAATATCAACGAACTTCCATGTGGGCAGCGCCATCTTTAACAAAGTGAGCATAATATATTTTATCTGCCCAACAGTGTGGTTTTAAGAAAATGTTAAAATATTAAGTAGGATTGTTTTGTTATGATGGTGCTGACTGTGAGTCTTTGAAGATAAATACTTTGTTTAAGTAAGAGCCAAAAAAGTCAGGATGACTGGGAAGCCATACACAAACACATGTAACTCAGCAACTCCTTTCCAGGCCAATGCTAATTGACATTTGGCTCACAGTAAACAACTGGTCAGAGCACTTTAAAAAAATAAATAAGTAAATGAATACACCATATCAGAGCCTTGGTATTTGTTGCCAATTCCAGACCAGCCTGGAAACAGAAGAGCTAATATAAATGATTTATTCATTCAGATATAAGATAGCACTTTTTAATTCCCTCACTTCACAATCCATCTAGTTGTGTATTTACCAAAGATGAGCATTTAGATGAAAAAATATTAAAAGTTCTAATGTAGGGAAGTCTCAAAATTATTGTCAAATATAAGTGGAAATTGAGTGGGAGAAGTGAGTCAGCAGTGACTTGATGTCCCCCTAACTTGGAGCAGCCCCAAACAGGCCCTGTTAGCCTTTTCTCTGGCTTGAAAAAAGGCCACATGGTCATCCATACTTCATTCTCAGGTGTAGAGCCTCCCTGTGGCACCAGGCACTCTCCTGGAAGTAATGGAGAGTCCAGACAGGAGGACATAAGTTGTTTTGACCTCCAGACCTTATTGTCTGCCTGTGCAAACAGACATCAACAATAGCTAGGTTAGAAAACCAGCTCTAATCAAAGCAGATACATAAACACCTGCAATAAGAGCCACAGAGAAGAGAGAAAATTTCTCCAGGGAGGATCTTGGACAATTTCCTGTTGGAGATAGGGTGTGAGCTGGAGCCTGCAGAACAGGTAGGATTTTGGCAAGTGGGAAGGGGAAATGATGCAGAATTTTCTAGGTAGAACGGACAAATTCATTATATTTTGACACCATGATCAAAAAGAACATTATGGTTAAATAGACACTTAAAATATATCAATGGAAAATACATGATTACAGAAAATGCTGTCAGCAACCTACTTTAAAAAAAAAAAACTATCTCTGCCTGTATATAGACTATAAAAATGGTAAGAAAAAGGAGAAAAGATGGAGACTTTATTTTTGTTAAATATCTAATATTCAAATCTTAAGAATAAGACATACCAGTAGCCATTGTTTCTGTTCATTTTAGAGTTTCTAATTGCTGCTATCTTATGGGGATCTCAATGAGAAGAAAGGAGGGGTGAATAAAAATGCATGAGGTTTCCAAGAATGCCAACAATGTGAACTTGGAATCCCACTGTAACTACTTGCTTTCACTGTTCCAAAGATGACACTGGTCCTTGTGTTCAAAGGGAGCTGGAGGAGGACAAGCAGTTTTAAGGTAGCACAAAAGAAGGCAACTTAATGCCTCCCTAAAGAGACACCACAAGGACTGTGCTAGTGGAGAGAATGATAATAGCAATAATAACAATAAAAAAAGAGTGGGGGTGGAGTGGGATGGGTTAGGGTAGAGTGGAGCAGGGAAGGAGTCTTGCTGACTTAGAATGAGGTGGGAGGAAGAGGTGAAGGTAGCTTTTGCAGGTGTTGGAAGACATGTAAATGCTGTAACAGACCAGTAGAAGCGGTGAGGCAGGATGCAGGACATATCCAGGGATCTCCTAGGAATAATGGCGAGCACACATTGCATCATCAGGATCACTGAGACCTGAATACTCTGGGGAAGTCATGTCTTCTTTATATTAGATGTTTGGAAGTTAAGCTTGGGGGTGGCGTGAAAGAGGAGGAGAAAATCACTGGGAAAAATTAAGCAGTCTGAAAGGAGTGTAAGGTTATGAAGATAAATGTTTACCTCTCTACTGCATTGTGTCTCTTGAAATAAAACTGTTTTTGAATAGTGCTGCATCCACATAGCAAGAATTGGGCATGGTGAACAAATTGACTGCCTCAGATGATGTGACACATTTTGATTTCTGCTTGGGAAAGTATCTGTTAATCTTATTAGAAAGAAAAAGAGGGCCCTGAACAGGAATGTTAGAGATCAAACCACTTACCACCACTTACCATCTTGTTCTCCCTTTCCTAATGCCAAGGCCTTAAAGTCTCAGCTATTTTCTACACAAACTGGCACTCCATCTGTGCCCTGATTGGCACAACATCAAAACCCCTTCTTCACCTCCCCATCCTTGTCATGGCACCGGTTAAAATCAAGAAAGGACTGGGTGACTGCTCTCTCCCTGGCAAACTAAAGCAGAAAAGAGATCTTATTTTATGTTTTCTCTTGTCTTAATTTTTCTTTCTTTTTTCTTCTCTCTTTTTCTTCCTTCTCACTCTTTCTCTTTCCATCCCTTCCTCCCATTTTTCTTTATGTGGTTTTCTATTTGCTAATAGTATCCAACTCCAGACCATTCTTTGTGCTTGGCAAAGGAAGCAGTTTTATTTTTTATTTTATTTATTTATTTATTTATTTTACAGGGATAGAGAGAGAGTCAGAGAGAGGGATAGACAGGGACAGACAGACAGGAACAGAGAGAGATGAGAAGCATCAATCATTATTTTTCATTACCGTTGCAACACCATAGTTGTTCATTGATTGCTTTCTCACATGTGCCTTGACCGCGGGTCTTCAGCGGAACGAGCCACCCCTTGTTCGAGCCAGCGACCTTGGGTCCAAGCTGGCGAGCTTTGCTCAAGCCAGATGGGCCCATGCTCAAGTTGGCGAGCTCGGGTTCTCAAACTAGGCTCTTCCGCATCCCAGTCCGACGCTCTATCTACTGCGCCACTGCCTGGGCAGAAAGGAAGCAGTTTTATTGTTTAGTAACTCTAGGGGGTATGGTGTCTATAATGTTGTCTAGCCCAAGCCTCCCCGAGGAAGGTTAACTACCTCTATCCTACTCTCCAAGGGACAAGGATGGCACCCAACCACTTGAGCACCAGCCATTGTCTTTAGCAAGAGAGTGGGTCCCATCTGCCCCAGGAGTATTGTTGCTTCCCACAGATGGTGTACCTCAATATTGTAATGTGACTTACCAAGATCAGTTATCTAGAATCTAAATCTATGGAGTGCAAATTAATAATTAGAAAAATAGAAGAATTTTTTCCCCCAACTACTTTCTGAAAAAGATTCTTCTTGGAACAACACCCAAGTTTGATCAAAGGGTTTGTTCATCTGTCTCAAGAACCAATGCCGGAGCCCAGCATGTAGCTAAAAATATGCACTCACAGTCCTAGAAAATTGTATTCATTAAATTTTACCTAAAGGTCCTCACTCAGAATCTGCTCTATGCCAAAGCAGCGTGCTGCTGTTAATCCTTCTTTATAGATTAGGCAGTAAAATAAAGAGGGTGGGGCTGAAAGGCAGGGGAAGTCTGCACACATGTTTGGTAAAGAAGAAAAGGAAAAGCACAGGGATTTCTTGTTCTCTCCTTCATGTTCTGAGTTACCAGGGTTGTCCAGGGGCTACTGAGGGATGCAGGGCTTTTCACTTTCACAGCATTTCCCCTTCCACAGGGTAAGTGCTACACATAAAAGGGGAATTTAGAGAGAGATCAAATAAATGCCTTTCAAACTGTGGCACACTGTTATTTTCGTATACCTCCTTCCCCCGTTGTTTGTATGCTAAGGAGGAAATAATACTAATCACAGCTGACATTATCCAGGATTTAGTATGTGCCATGCACTATGACAAGTGTGTTGTAGACATAATCTCAGTTCCATTCTTCTAAAAGCCCTAGGCGACAAGTTCTTGCATCATCACCATTTTGCAAAGAATGGCATTATGGTTGCAGGAAGGTGAAGTAACTTGAGCAAGCAAATGACAAAGTTGAGATTTGAACCCAAAACTTTGAAAGTCTTGTTCTGTATACATAGTGCCATCTCAAAGTAGTTTCTGTTAAAATAAGGTTTATGGTTTTCATTAAAGATTTTGGTGACTGTGCCAAATAGTAATAATTCTGCTCTTAATCTTTATAATTTTCTGCAATCAGAAGGTAGGGTTCCTTGAAGGGATAAATGTCTCTTTCTCACCTTTGCATTCCCTGCAGCCCTTAAAACAAAATATCTTGCATAAAACAGAAGCTAAATAATTATTTGTTGAAATGCATTTTACATTATCTCTGTGTCTAAATAAAGCCCATCTAAACGAGTTCATTTCCCAAACACTGGGATTCTCCTCTTCTTTATAGCCATACTCTTTTCGTTTTTTTTTTTCCTCTTTTTCAAAAGATTGCTTTTGAACTGTAGGGACATTTCAGTTGTCTTGTCACTTAGCGTGATTTGAAAGTGAGAGTTAGGGTAGTGCTTTAGCCTGCCCTCAGCAATCAGGCCTCACACTCACGAGGCTCTGATTGTAGGAGTTGCCTTATTTGCATTGATGAGGATGAGCCAGCTGCTAGAACATACAGAACAGCACCTGACACAATCCCCGAGCTCAGGATTAGCACGGGAATCAGGAATTCACTGCGCTGTGTGGCAATCTCAGTGCTACATTAGAGTCACTCATGCAAAATGACCCAAATTTGCAATGAGCATAATTAGCAATCCAAAGATGCATATTAATTTGGAGGCTAATATTTTCCTACATTTTCTTAAATTAAAAACAATACTCTTTCCTAGACCAACCTGGGTGTGAAAATAATTCAGGGAGTTGTGAGTTTGAAAAGAAATATGTAAACCTCAGAAAACGATTAAATTTCTTTGGGTAACTGCCCCCCCCCGCCCTCCACCCTCCACACACCGAGGTATTAAGCTTGACATCAAATATGGTAAAGGCTTTGTGTTGTAATTCTCCTTTTAATCAGTAGAAATTAGTTGTTTACAAGAGTAAAATAATAAAAAATCTCAATAGCTATAATATGTGAAAAAAGAAATTTTAAGCTTTAAAAAATGGATTTGATAGTTTATATTATGTATTCATATTTCTGAGACTATGTTTGGGTCAGGCATAACCACAGACACACTCAGTGATTTTAGGATTTCCTAAAAGTACAAGAGATTATGTTGAATTTTTATTAAACAGAGTTTATAAATCAAATGGAACATTCTCAGAACCTGGGCTGTGTTTCCATATGTCTGCAGTCTATAGGTATTGAAATGCTCACCTATACTTCAGAAAAAAAAACTACAATGTTTTCCAAAAATTGAATAAATGATCATTCGAAGCACAAGCATGCAGTTCAAAAGCTAAACCTCCCATTGGAGAACAGAAAATTTAATGAGCTTTTAATGGAATGCAATGCTCAGAGTAGTAAATTATTTGTTAGTTGACGATGCAATCAGCATGCTGATTAAGGTTGCTTGGTTTTTTACTAAACATTAACTGAATGAAAACGGGTAGTCCTTGTTCTGCTTGGGGGGCTTTAAGGAAGCAAATGGACTTTCAGAACAGAGATTGTCAATAAAGGTGAGTGCACTCCAGGTGTCATTTGAATATGATGATAAAATACTTCTGATAAATATTTAAAAGCATTTTAAATCCACAGTGTCCGCCTGGTGTATCGTGGACTCTGTTTAAAGAAACAGTGGCCTTCGCAGGCCCAACAACAGTCCCTCTGTCTCTCTCTAGAAAGAAATACCTAGATCTGCTTTCTTTTATTATGAAAGGGAAAAAAGGGGGATGGTATGCTTTGAAAATATAAGTCAGCATGGACTCTGGTACCAGAAACTGTTCAGGAGTTTGGAATGCATACCTAAAAAGAAAGACAGACAATAAAGGATAAAAATCAAAACAAAGAAAAATATTCTGACAGAAAATAAAGAAAAAGACATCTGTTTCCCTGGTTAGATTAGGATAAAACTTTAATTAAGCAGTTGTGATAGTCTGTATGTTTTGAAATAATTGCTATTAGAATACATATATGTATATTTTAATTTGTAAATGATGGCATTTTGAGGGCAAGAAGTACTGTGATGTTGGAGTTATATTTTGTCTAATTTAGGAGGCTAGAAGGGGGATAAAGAAAAAAATAACCAAAACTGAAAATAAATTATGTAATGGTTATTTTTGTTTTTAGATTGTTACTGCAGAATTTATAAGGTATATCATTTATTATATATTAATCGATACGTATATTAGCTATAACATTATTTCTGGGAGACATTTTTGTTACTAAATCTGTTTAAATTGTGAGATTTATCCCTCCCCTGCCCCAAAGAGCGGTTTTGTTTGTTTGTTTGTTTGTTTTCCTACAATTGAAGAATTACAGGTTTGTAGGTTAATTTTCTTTGAACAGCTACAAAGTTCTTTTTTCATAAATCCTAATTAGTTTCATCATTGGTGATTCTCTGTCAATGATCAGGTACCCTTAAAATCCGATAAATAACTACCTCTCACTTTTAACTATTCCTGTTTATGACCCAAGAGGTTAAAAGCCTTTGACTGGCATTTGACTTCTGACCTCATATAAATGTTATCTTATCTGTTCCTGCTTGTTAACTTGTATTGAGTGCTTGTCCCTGATGGCTTTTAGATAAAGGGTTGTGGGTTTTTTCTTTTTAATATATTTCCTATAGGAACTAAACCATTTGCTTTGTTCTGTGCCTGGTGTACTCTAGTCTACACAGTAACCAGCTATAAATCTGTTATAGAGCCCCAAATGTACTTTTATTTATTCTTGACATTATTTTAGTTTAGCGTTATAGTAGGATTTTATGATTGTGAATACATATTTATTATAATTAATATCAGTAATTCCTAGTGATCTTAATCCTTTAACATGTTAGTCAGGAAGGTGGTTAGCTTGATATTCTCTTTTTTTTAATGCAAAAAATAAAAAACAATTTTAGCTTTTTATTTTGTACCAGCATGGGATGAGTTAGAGAGATAATTTATGGAAATCTTGTCTCCCTAGACTTCAGAAGTCTGCCTAATGAGAGAGTCATCAGTAAGATATATCTTTTTTAAAAAATCGAATTCAGGCCATGAACAGGGCTATTTTGAACCTTTTGGGAGGAAGGTGGTGACCTTCTGCCCTTCTTTGCCCGTCTGTCTTAAGAATTAAGAGAGATTTCGACCTTTTATTCCATTTGCAGCTGTGTGTGTTGTTCTCACATTTAAGTGTTTATGTGTGGAGTCCAGTCACTAGTTACAAATCTAAATACATTTAAATGTTTGCATTTTAATCTCTCTCCATACCTCGATGACATCATGAGAGTATTTTAGTCAGATATTGGTGCCTCAGAGGCTGCCTCATTTGGAAAGGACCTACAATGTGATTTCTATACAAAATATTACATAAATTTCTGCATGGAAAACAGGAGTAAGGACGGCAAAGAAGGAAGTGGCAGCCATCTTGGAGTCATTTTGCCTGTTAGCCTCCTTCTTTCTCCTCCTAGGGCCTGATAGTTAGGATATTCTCTTTATTTTCAACTGGCCTTCAGCATAATGCAGGAGACATATGGGAGACCTTTGTATTCGTGTTTGAAGTAGAAAAAAGTTGTGACCTCCTGGGACTTTAAATAATAACTGCAACTATAGACAAAGCATACCTATTACTCTCGAGCCTTCTAAATAAATATACACATAAACAAAGCATGTGCCACAACTTGTAAGAGACCTGGACAAAACCTACTAAGGAAAACAAATGTCTATGTGGACCATTCATTCACTGCTATCTAAAGAATTAATATATCTGTAAAAGTTATCTGCCTTCCCTCCTCCCCATTGCTCCTTTCCTCCCCAAACGCACACTCACGCGCGCACACATAAACACACACATCCACGCACCCCATCCTGGCAATCCTGGAAACTTGTTTTTTGTAAAAAGGAATTCCCTTTCTCTTAGATCTTATGTATTTGAGGAAGAATACTAAACACCAGCTTTTGTTTTTTTTATTTTATTTTAATTTTCTGTGTAGGGAGCTGCTCTGGCTCTGCCAGGTCCCCACTCTGCTTTCATCATGCTCATATTCCGGCAACACACAGGTTTAATGCAGCTGGTCCTAAGTTTTCGTTTCAACCATTGCCTTTCTCAAAGTGGCCAGAGTTTAAAGACTGCAAAAGCAAAGGGAACAGAAATACCACCGCAGGGGGAAAAACAAACCAACCCCCAAACTGGTGCTGGTATTCACAGCACTGACACATTCTCAAATGTTTTCTCTGTAGTTATAACACAAAAGCTCTTTCTTCCCTGTTTTGATGTGTTAAAGACAGAAAAGAGAGAGGACACTTGGAAGTGGCAAAATAAGTATTTAGAAGCACAAGGAAGGTATTTCTCCTTTGAATGGCCAGCATGTGTCAATAACATGTAGTGACTTATGGTTTCATATTAATTGAATTTTTTAAAATGGAAAGGGGATGAAAAGTTAAATTTAAGCAAGTTGTGTCACACTCATTGAACTTTTAGCTATCTGTTGCCTTTTCCTGTGTGTGTAATTAGAAGTGCATTCCAGGACATTCTGTTATCTTTGAAAAAAGGATAACCAGAATCCCAAGCCCCTTTGAAAAGGGTGTGAGTGGATCAATAACAAATTATTGTCTAATTCTGGTTTTTGGCAGAAGAAACCACAAACTTTTACTCCTTTAATGTCCGTAATCTGATCTAATTTTTCTAGGCAATATTATTGACAAATTGTTTTACTGAGTGCAACAAATAATGATTTGAAAGACAAATAATGACCTGATTTCGAATCACGCTCCTATTCTGACAGCTATGTGCTCTGAGTTGAATCCCAGAGTCCTTTACAATTGGTCTTTGCATCATGGCTTTCCAAAACAAGATTTAAACTTGTAAGCTGGCTGATTTCAAAGCTGGTACAAGTTCCACAACCAATCTTATTTATATTTAATTAATCTTTGAATATATAGTTGTCAGTCTTAATGTATCTAAGTCAAATAATGTATTTACTTAAATCAGTTTTATATCAATCAAACTGAGTTCTCCAAACATTTTTGATGCAATATTTTCAAATCATTGTAGTTAGTAATGCTTTTAAATAGTTGTAGTTAGAAGAAGAAACTGACGGAAACTCAAGACCCTTGTTTTTCTGTACAGCTGTATTTTCAAGTTTTATAAAGTTACCTATGAGTATATTAAAATATATAGCTTTTATATACTTATAAATTTACCCTAAAATATATTATGAAATATAGTCTATTTTTCCTATTCCTTGCCAAATATCAAATTGTTTGGATAAAGCAGAGAAGAGACTTCTGTGATATAATGGAACTTTTTCTATTTTAGCAAAGAAGCTGAGGCCATAGAGTCAGAAATATTGAAATTTTTGGGACTCAAGTTATCAATGTTAAGGTTTTATCCCTCGCTTTGTGAAGACTGATACAAATGGATTTCTAATACCTTTTGGTCTCTGTCTTCTCTTTTGCACATTGTCTTTATCTGTGTAAATTAGCTTTGTTCTTTCTTAATAGAATGTTGAATTTGAGCACACTCTCCCAGCTTGATTCTCATTCTCGCTCCCCCAACTTGCCTGGGCTTTGAAATGGGGAGTGTTTTTCCTCATTTAAAAAGTGTTGTAATTCAGACTCAGGGAGCCAGGACCTTTTTCTGGACATGCTGAAACATGATTTCAGTACCTTTTTTTATGGACATACATCTGGGACATGTTCAAAGGTCACATCCAGGATCATAAGCCATGTTTGTATCCTTCTTATGAGAAAACGATAAAAAAATATCCACAGGCATCTGATACTAGGGGCATGGCCTAGACATACACCTTGCCCTCTTCCCCTTGGACTCGCTTGCCCTGAAGAATAAATACATCCAGCTCCAAAGTTGATGCTTCTATGTGACCAGTCAGATGCTAGCAGGTCATCTGGCTCTTCTCTTGGACAGAGGGTCCATAAATCAGGGAAATGTTGATATGGTTGAAAGAAGAAGGTAGTCCAGCCTGAGGGAAGCCACGTAAATCTCTTCCAGATCATTGTTCCCGGATTGGGAGTGGGGGTGAGTGTTGGGGTAACTCTTGGAGCCCAGGCCTGTTATTAATGCCCTAGCCCTCCTGCAGTGGGTGCTAACTTGTGCGTGAGAGCTGCCACCACCCTTCCCAAACATTGGCTGCTTGGAAAAGTCAAGCACTGCTGAGCCCTGATTTTCATTTAATAGTCAAAACCAAGATGTATTTGGGCTATGATGATAGGACAGCTCTCTTGAAAAGATTATTTGAACTACAAAGGCATTCATTTAGGCTAGCAATGTTGCAAAAGGGCCTGCTAGAAATTAGCAGACTGTCCTGGTATTTGGAGAGCAAGAGTGACAACTTATTGGAAGTTCTCAAGGAATCATTTATATTTCACACTCCACTAGGCAGCTGATTTGAGATTGTCTGTTAGCATAACAAAGGCTCTGAGCCTGTGAACTTCAGAAACCTTTCGACCTCTTAGCTGCTGGCATGAATAGCCCCCAGTCCTGCCTATAGAGATCTCCCAAAGCTCCCCTGTTCGTGGCTAAATTGTTAATCAGGGTAATTTAATATAGTTTTCAATATGCCTCATCTTTTATTGGGAAAGGTATTCACAGCTTCCCTACCCCTGAAAAAGAAAGTTCTTTTATTCAAGTGTGAGAGGGGCAGCTGCAGACAGACCCCATCCTTTGCTGCTCCCCTGTGCCCCTTCTGTTATAGCAGCAATGTTCTGAGCAGCAACCCTAGTGAAGGGCCAGAAAAAGAAATCCAGCCATGAACCATTTGCATGCACTCCAACCTGAACCTGAAATTCCAGCCTGTTTACACCAGGAACCAACCGACAAAACAAAAACCCGAGGCTCAGTCATAGCTGAAACCTCAGAGCCAAAACACACTCACACACACACACAAACACACACACACACATCGCACAAACCATCATCATCATCATCACCACCACCACCACCCCCTTCTCCACCCTCCTTCACCATCACCCTTCTTCTCCCTTCTCATCTCCCAAATAAGCCTCTCTTCTGGCTCCCAAAAAAATGCAGCAGACCCCAAGGCTTGCTAATTTTCATTTCACTCACTCTTTGGAGGCAGCCCACACTGTAGTGCAAGCTCCTTCACACAGCTACCCTCAGCCTGGAGCCCGCATCCTCTCCCAGTGTCACATGCACTTGCTCTCACTCGCTCCCACGCACACCATCAATTCACATGCACATGAGTTAGCTGAAAAGAGCCAGAGCACAAATATATTCATTTTAATCCAGTTAAGACCTAAGAGATCTCATGGGATATTATTCAATAGCTTGAAAACCAAGAGTAAAACTCAGAGTTTGCTACTTCGTTTCATCTCCAATAGGCCTACAGAACACTTTCTAACAGTTCGTATTGTAAAAAACAAAATAAAGTGAATAAAAAACAATCACAAGCAAACCACCCAGCAGCAGGCAGAAACTGCTCAAATATTATTATGCTGTTTTTTTTTAATGACTGTGTTTTTCATATCCATGTGCAGAGTCTGAAGAACAATTTCATACAAAGAATGAAAAAACATGAAATTACTATTTTTTAAAATTAAAAATGGAAGGTTACAATCCCTTAATCTTATTTTGCTACATGAGAATTTTAAGACATCTAGAAAATGTATCTGAGTATTTCCTGATCGCTCTGGTGGTGATTTCTGTGTAACATGCTCTTTGTGCAGGTTGAGGCCCTATGTCTCGCTTCTTCTTGGAACAGCCATTTCTTGTGTACCCTGTTTTGGTTGGTGTGCTCATCTCTCGGTCTCTTGAAGTTGGATATAGCCAGGATCTAGTGCCAGAAGTATTTTCTTTGAATTTGCTCTAGCTAGAGTGGTCCATGATGGGGCTGGGAGACTTTCTTCACTCAATTGGGATCCTAATGTAGGATCTCAAAAGTGCTGAGAGATGGGAGACACATTTGTTTACAGGAACAGGGAAAGGATTATTTGCCTCTGAAATAGAAAGTACAATTATAGACCCACAATTAATAAAAACAAAAATAAATAGCCCTATCTCTTTCCGAAGATAATTTTTCTTGGAGTCAAGAAAAAAATATTTAAAAATAGGTTTCATGATTGATTTTAATATCCAAACAATGCCCAGAGATGAGATTTTGGAACAGAAAATAAAACTAGTATGTCTGGTTATTATATGATGTGGCAATCCTAAAATCTGAATTTTACGTGTTATTTTTAAGTGAGTCTATTAGCTTTAATTTCAGTATTGTAGAAGTTTTAGATTATGAGTATTTTTGTTACTAAGTTGTGCATTATTTATTTTAATGATGGGCTTTTAGTGTATTTTATTCTGTAAGTAGTGCTTTTCATTTTCTTGATGTCTTACACCAGAATATTTTTAAAATATTAATTGACAGTTGCTACAAATCAGTGGATAAATATTTTTGGTTTCTTTTTTAAAATGTTAGATATATAAAATCATTCTTATATAAATTAACGGACATTTCACTTTCAAAAAATGTTCAAAGAGAAATATATTGTTTATAAACTCTAGAAAAAAATACACAATTTACAATTTTCAGTGCTTTTGCTTAACATTTTTTTCATTAGCCTTTTCTTCATTATAATTTATGATCCATGTCCATCATTACACTTTCACATCTCTGATTTCTGTTAAATTTTCTAACAGAGGTTAATAAATATAAAGGGGTAAAAAGACCTATTTTCTTTCATGTAGTGTGCTCAATATCTCAAGGTTATTTGTATTTGCACTTAAATGTTTTTATGTTCTAATTTAAATTATAAAATAATTGACTGAAATTAATTCTATTTGGATTTTAAATGTAAAAAGGGGGACCTTTTTAAAAAAAGGAATTAAACGATGTGATTTTGCTAAGTTATAACGTTTCCTTGGGCTTGGGCCATCTAACACACCCTCTCTGCATGGCACACTCTGGTCTCTATAGATATGAAAGCAGAAGAGTTGGGGGAGAAGGATGTATATTTGGAATGGTGTTTGACAGGGGGAATGAACGCAGACGCCAGAACAATTATATTACAATCCCATTGGGAATGCCAGCACCAAATTTAGCCAGACTGATGGGGTACTGTCTAGACGGTCCCTTTTGTGTATCAGCTGTTTTTTCCCTGCTTTATTGCACTGCCTGAATGTCTGAGTTGAACATGCATATGGCTCTCAAACATAACCATTCCTCCAACCATACACTGCTATTAAGCTTCCTCTCATTTGGCTCAGAATCGGGAGTTGGGTATTTTTACTATATTCCTTTTATAATATTTTATAATTAAAATGCAGCTTCCAGAATTAATGTTTTAACCAAAGTCATAAGACAGTAGAAGGTGGCTAGGTTATCTTTCTACATAAAAAAAAAATGCACTAGGTAAACATTCCTATCTTCTCTTACGTGTCCACCTCTTTATTACATAAGTAAAAGAAATCCAGAAAGAAAAGAAGTAAAACAATGAGAGGAAAGAGGCATAATACATGTAAATTACCACCTTTCCTTTTGAAAGGGCAGAGGATGAAAAGAGAGAACATTTATTAAATGTTTAATGTAATTAAATGTAGTGTCTTATTTTCTTTCTTTCTTTCTTTCTTTCTTTCTTTCTTTCTTTCTTTCTTTCTTTCTTTCTTTCTTTCTTTCATTTCTTTCTTCTTTTTCTTTTTCCTTTCCCTCTATCTGGTAAACCAAACAATTCAATAATCAAGGTTCTTGTGAGGTTTTAGAAATAGCTTCCCAAACTCTTTTAAATAGATGCTTACAATATTGCTATAATATTATTGGGCAGATAAGAAATCCTAAAGACATTTCACATCTGAGCAACTCTCAGGATTTTGTTTTGTTTGTTAAGATATTACAGGAAAACTAGGACGTAATTATTTGTGAATATAGTAGCCACACAAAACATTCATTGTTCAAAAGAGCAGGAATGCATCCCTGAACAGGAAGCATACTCTACAAATGATGGGTACTAGGGTTGGATGCCTTCCCTAACAACCAAGAATCTGAAATGAGGACAAATTAATTATTCCAATTACAAAGTGAGAAATAGAAAGATATTAATGCTAATAAAAGTAGGTATCAGTTCTACATCTTTCTATTAAGGGTTTATCAGCAACTTTCTCTACAGTTACTATTGAAAGTATAAGAAATTAGAATTCCACAAAACATAAATTATTATAAATAAAATTTTTTCCTTTTAGTAGGAGGCCAAATGAATACACTGTTTCAAGAAAGAGAATCCCATGTTTCAAACCACAGATGACATTTGTTAATACACACACACACACACACTATTTAGAGCAGGAATTCTATTCAACATTTGCTAAAATATTTTTGCCTTAAAAAAAGGAAAATAGGGAAAGTTTTTACTCCCTAGGAAAAAAAAAGTTAAAATCAATAGATTCTGGTTTCATGCACCACAATTTTTCAGTGACAAAATAAGAAATTTTTATATTTAAAATATTTTTTTATACTTTATCCTTGAAATTCAACAACTGACACCTACTATGGACAGTGATTTTATCCATCTTTTGAAGATTAGATATTAAAGAGAAGGCTAGACAAAAAAGAAAGTAAATTTTATCCCCAATTTTACTGAGTAGGATAAGACTATGATCTGTTCTTCAGTTTGAAACATCAGATTACAAATCAACATCATAAGATAGGATCAGTGGCACAAAACTGGGAAAATTTTCTGATTGGGGGCAGGTAGGAAATCTGAACACCTGACACTGAACATGGAGACCTTGAGTAGACACTTCTAGGCATTGGTGTTAACAACCTTTGAAGCCTAACTTTGGTATGATCAAGAAAATAATGTAACCAAAGCCTGGGATAGAGAGCAAAAGAAATCAATACTGAGAAATAAGAAAGCAAGACAAAAATGGGGCAGGGGTGAGGGGTGGGGATGGGGCTGGAAGGAAGGGGTTGGGCGTGGTGGTTGGGAGTGGGTGGCACGCAGGGTTAGTGAGTGAAAAAGAATGAAAGAGAGATCAGAGAATGAATATTCTAAGAATTGTTTTAATCTAAAACAGAGACGCTTCCAGGAGAATGAATTTCAATGAATCTGAACCAAAAATAATTATAGAGATTTTCTTGCTTTGTTTTGTGAATGAAGAGCATCTCTTTTCTCTGGATATTGGAGAAAGAGAAAAGACCAGAGCCAGAAGATTGAAGTTATGCCCCTCTGCCCCTTTACTTTCCACACAGCACAGTTGCAGACCTTTCTTTCTCCCCTTTTCCTAAAGCTATTGGCACCGATTTGTGCTAGGAATAGGGAAGTGGCAGCAGCCCTCAAATCTAGCTGGATTTTCTATTTTAACAATAGCTTGTTTACTTTGATAAAACTGAAATATTACTATTGGAAGCAAGATTGGGATGGGGGCAGGGATACATGTTTAAGATTCTAGAAATAAAATTGAGCTATTTGCAATTAAGAATATCCTTTATTTGAAATACTATATACTTCTTTTGGGGTTTGTTTTACCAATTACACTTGTTTCCCTGTTTCTGATCATCAATAGTAGGCTACTAAAGGAAATAAAGTATTCTCTCAATTTTCTCTGTGATGTAAAATCTTTATACTGAAACGTTTTTTACAAGAAAAATTCTCATTTGTTAAACTAGCTTGAGCTATAACTAATTTTTTAAAGCAATATAATAGACATTACATGAAAGCAGAATTAAAAGATTTACATTAATATGAAATACACAGGATTGGGGAAAAACCCACTAACATTAATAGACTTGGAAGGAAGCAATCATAAACACTCTGAATTAATACTTAATGAGTATTACTTTTCTTAAGTTAAATTTACTGATACAGTATACAAACCATCAAGTAGTCTTTGAACCTGAATGCTTTCTCTAAATCTCTTATTTAAGGCATTGTGCCACGTTAAAGACCCTGTTGTCATTTTTATAATTCACTGATATTAATTCTACAAGCAGGTTTAAGGTACCACTTTTATCTTTGTATTGCCTGAATTTTAAAAAACAATGTATTTCAGAAAACTTAGAACCAATTCTTTTACTCTACATATTTCACAACTTATAAAAATTAACTTTTGTTTTTATAAATATTTGACCTGTTAACTTTAATAATTTAGTCATCCAGTAGAAGAATGACATAGAGACTTGTAAACTTAATGGATTAACACCAAAATGACCTTGAATTTAAAATAAGAAAAACTATTTATGTTACATTAGTAGTCAAGATTATCTATTGGTTTAAGCATAAACATCTCAGAAAGTAGCCAGAATAGATATAATTTCTTTTAAAACTTTTATGTATAAAATTATTCCTGTTTTTCTATTAAAAGTTATTACAATATATAGTAGTTAGCAGTAAAGTTATATAATTCTATTATGTAGTTGAGTTTTTGAAAATTTTCTTAAAGATAAAAAATGTTTTCATATACATGGGACTTTAGGGATTTTCAGAATATTTTTTAAATGCTTCTGTGAATACACTGTGTAATCTATGAATATAAGTTTTATAAATCCACATTTAATTTAATTAATCATATTGATTCACTTGATATTTTCTTCTCCTGAATCTCTCCTCTCCTTTTTCTTATCTCTCTATTAAAAGCAATTTATTCACAGGGGTCGGCTAATTTTTGAAACAGATTTTACAAAATAAGACCAACACTAGTTTTAGAAGAACTTTTCAAAACATTCAACTTAAATTTCATAGCAGGGGTTAAAATGAATATTTAAGAATTCAAAGTACTTAATCACACTAATCTTAACATTATATTTTAAACCCAATCTCCTAAATGAGTAGATCTACTTTTTAAAAAGAACCCTTATTAATATTAATAACAAATATAATCACTAATATACTCTAAGACAAAATAAATATATCAGATTAACAGCAAATATTTATTTTTCAAAGTTTAAAAGATAACCTTATTTCTTAAAACAATTTACAAAGTAGGAAATATTTAGTAATATTTATATCTATTAAAAATTCCAATATATACAATTTAAGAATTTATATTTGGTTATACTGCATCATTGAATCTTTGAGAAAAAGTAGTCTACTAAAACATTTAGAAAGTGGTATACAATAATTTATTATTTAATGGCAGTGAAATACATCACATCAATATGTGTATTTACTATCAAGCTCTAGAACTGATTAGGAAATGAGGATATCAAGTTAGGTTTACAACTGATGTGTCCCAAAGATATTAGCAGTAATAACTAAGCTACAATGAATATAGAGCCTTTGGTATGTGTCTCAAGGTTTCTGTATTTTCCTAGAATATATGTATATAGATATGCTAAATGTAGGTATGTTTGTCACTTTTTTGCATTGGTCATCATAGTATAAAAAAAATTTTTAAGGCCATTTCTTGGCCATTTCTTCTTTAAACCCCAAATTACTAAACCAATTCCGGAGCTTTGCTCAGAAAAGTTTCATAGAAATTGCCTCAAAGGAAATCTTGTTTGTTCTTTTCATTTTTTGGTAGTATGGAGTCCAGTACACCACTGTGGGTGAGGGCAAGAAGCAATTCAAAAATTAAGATGGAAATTTTCTCAAGTTTCAGGGGTTTGTATGCTGGCCACAGATGCATCATGGTATATAGATAAGATATGTTTAATATTAAGACTTTAAAAAGAGCCTTCACACTTTTGAAAATTTAGAAGCAAAGCCGAAACTCTTTCTTTAGTGCATATACTTCACTACGTTGGTCCAGGAAGCCTGGCTAAAGATAGTTTTATCCAGCTCATATACTTGCATTTTGTCACTTCATGTTATAACCTCCACATTACTTAAATGTAGTTTTAAAATGTGTTAAACGAAAATGCTGATATAAGCCTAAATGTAGCTGTACTTGCTGTTTCTGCTCTAAGTTCATTCACAGTGGTGGATTTAGTTAAAGGCCCCAGAACAGCCCTGTTTAAGAGTAAGGAAACAAAATCCTCTTGGAGTCGATTGGGGCTAGGTATATGTCAGAGCAGAGGGGACTCACTGTAGATATTTGAGATAAAAGCTTCTGCAGAAACGTGTACATCATTGGTATCCTATATAATGTAAAGAAAATAGATTGCTTTACAAATAAAGCCCTGTTAGATTTCCCCCCTCTATTCTAAATGTTATTTTATTTTGGACAGAGAGAATATGTGGCAACATTTATGATAGTAATAGCTGACTCCAAATAAGAACTGCTAGTGATCCCAGGTGTCTATTGCATCATAATCAAGGACTATCTGGCAAGCATTAAGTGACAATAAAGGGTATTCTTGCTAAAATATTAGATGAATTGAAAATAGAGAAAATGGTCACTTTGGAAGAAAAGTCAACTAAAAAGAGCAGTAATTATATGTGCCTTGTACACACACACTGTATTACAGCCAGTGTGCAATGTGCCATTATATTTTAAAGTATGGTATCTCTTCCGGATGAGGCAGCTGCATTGGAAAGTTTTCTAGAATTGGCTTATTTTCCAGAGCACAACATTTAGCTTTTCCACATGCTTTTTTTTTTTTTTTGGTAGAATTTCTCCTCCCAGGTTAAAAATTGGTTTTCATCAAAAAACTGCACAATTATTTTTATGCAACTAGCAATAATTACTTGTTTTGTGTATCTCTAATAGAGTGATTCAATGTTTGCTGTTCAACCTCATAAAGTGCATCTGTATTAGATGCATGTGAAAAGGAGTATTGACCTTATATAATATATTGCTATGTTGGTAGGGGCTAATTCACAGTTCTAATTCTTTGTGAAAAGCACAAAAGTCTATATTGCTTTGAGTTTCCCTTTTTGAATGCCATGTGAGTGTTCTAACTAAGGCAGAAAACTGGAGGTAACTGAAGACAAGAAACCTCACAACGTGGAAGTTACTCAGTACACAAAGAAACTCCCTCTCAGATACATGTACAATGGGTAACTGAATAAAAGAGGCTGTTGGGGGGATTTGTTGATAGTGGCATCATAGACATCTCTGGAATCAGTGTTTGTGAGATTTGTCACCCCCAAAAAAATCAAACACAGATTTTAGATCATTCAGGAATACCTAATCATTTTACGTCACTCACAAAGCTTTCATCTTACAGGGGCCAAAAAATATGGAAATGGTGTGTACCTTAGTTTTTAGTAATCACTACACCTATTTAATTGTCTTGTTTAACATTTTTATACTTTTAAAATAAAACACAAAAAATACTGGAGAATTGAAGTGCTGTTTAATGTCTCTGGATTTATTTATAAATACATGTAATGGTAAATGCAGTGAAATCTTTGTGAGATTACTGATGATCCCAGAGTACAGAAAGAATTAGCTTATCCAGGAAAACTCAAAGTCATAATTAGTCTTGTGAATTATAATAATCGGGTCTCATTCTACATTTCTTGCTCTTATGGTATTCCCAGTGGGAGTTCTGCACGAAAGGGGACGAGAGGATTGGGCATTAATAATGATAGACCTGTGAAATATGAGCATTTTTCTATAGTGCTAATCAATGAAATCAGAAATCTGCCCCATCTTGGTCTTATACGCTTCAACCAATCAAAGAAATAACAAATATATTTTTAAAATTAAATAAATTTTATTGTTAGTTTTTAAAATATTTCTCAAATTTATAAAATAAAAATGAAAGCCATTATTTTCAAATGAACTGTAGAAATGATCCCTGAAATTATAGTCTTAAAGCCATTTTTTCTAATTTGATTACTCTGGTCATTCAAACACCTTGTTGACTGACTGACAGGAAAAATTGTTTTTAACATATAGACCCAGTCTAAATTTAAAAAGAAGTGTAATAGCTTACTAATTCTGAAATGATGTTTGTCACTTTTGATACAGCAATAACTTTTTTTAAGTGTTACATTAGGATGAACTGTTAACTAGGCTTAAAAAAGTAGGCAAAATGCAATTATAATTGCACATGTATCTAAAATCCAATCCTGTATGGCCCAAATAACCCTAAAAATTTAGAAAATAGTTCATCAACAGGTGAATAGATAAATACACTGTGCTATATTCAAACAATGGAATACTATTCAGCAATACATAAAAATGAAACATTGATACATTTTATAACATCAAAGAATCTTAACATAATTACAGTGAGTGAAAGAAGATAGACCAAAAAGAAAAGAGTACAAATAATTTATATAATAGTCTAGGGATTTCAAACTAATGAATAGTGACAGAAAGCAGACTAGTAGTAGTCTGGAGGAAGGGCAGGAGGCAGGAATTACAAAGATGCATGAGAAAACTTTTAGAGGTGATGGATGTGTTCATTATCTTGATTGTGGTGATGATTTCACAGATGTATACATTGGGAAAAACTTAAAAAAATACAGTTAAATGTGCAGTTTGTTATATATCAATTTTACCTCAATAGAGCTATTAAAAATAAATTAACCAATTAGAATAAATATAACAATTAATCAGAAAGAACGCTAGCCATTAACAAAAATATTCAGACAGTAGGTTTTAAAATTATTTACGTAATTGGGATCATGTATAGTTGACATAAAGAATTTGGGAATTTAAATTGCCTTCTTTGTCCCCTTGCTGATGTTTATGATTCCTGGTTTAACTCAAAACCATTTTCTATTTTCTTCCTGTTAAAAACTGATACAATACTGAATGAGGTGAGAACCACAAATTTTAGAGTCTGTCTCCAGCAGTGCTACACTATACACTGTGTGACTCAGGGCAAATGACTAAAACAATAAAGAAATACTACCAGACAATTGTTTGAGGTAGAGGTAAACTGAGAGATGCTTTCTTCTAGAAATAATGGGACCTCTCCAACAAGCATTTCAATTTTACAATTGTGTATTTTGTCATAACCTCCCTAAAGATTTTTCTTCCCTTTCTTTACTACTGTGTATGATAAAAATGTGGCAAGGAGGTGAATTGGGGGATATGGTGAGCAAAAGAAAATAAATTATCTGAATATATTTGTCTTGGGTAGATATCACTTTGTGGGCTGATCAGTTTCAATTTACTTTAGTAAAAATTTATTAAAATTCACAATAAAGTACAAAAACACTATATTGCAAGTCTATTCTGGAATGGAAGATGACTAATTGATTTACCTATTAAAGGGCCTTATGTGGTACAAAGTAATAAAAGATTGAGATAAGTCCAGGTTGTTATTTTTATTATTCTATTTTTATTATAGTAAATCTGTGGGTTTTTTTGGTTCTTTTTTTACTTACAGTTAAAATTTTAGCTGTATAACTTGGGTCAGATTAATGCTTATCTCAGAGATGCAGAAAAAAATAGCTCTGCCTAATCTTTGAGAACCTCAGGGACTAAGCTGAAAGTCAACAAATATAAGAAAAAAAAAGACTGGAAGCCAATTAAATGTGTAAATTGACATTTTACTAAAAGAAAATCCTTAAAACTTTGGGTTTATAAAAAATGTGTCAATAAAATTGAAACCAAAATCTATTAACTAGAATATATTTCTGAAATACACGTGTTTTATGTTATCTGAAATGCAAATGTTTTTTCCATCTTCTTATAGTATAATTTCATTTTTATTTTAGAGGGATAATATTAAAAGTGTGCAATAAAAACATTTTTATTTAGAAACTTAGGCACTGTTTAGTTTTTTTTTCAAATGTTCATCTTTTTTGCCAGTATCAACTTCCTGTGTCTCATAACAGTTAAACTTCTGAGTTAAGTTTGGAAGAAAAAAATTGTGCCACTGATCTTGTATATAAACTTATAGCACATCTTAATGCTGGTATGTGGCTAACTCCTGAATTTTCAACATATATACAATAGCTATGATCATAATTTTTTTTCAGGATATTTTTTCAAAATGGAAATAACAACAGGAGAAGTTGAACTTTATACTTTGTCCATGTCTCAGTTATTTTCCTATCTTTTTTCCTCCCTCCTTCCTCATCTCCTCTCACTTCATTATTTTGCCAATGATTTTTTCTGTTATTGTTAATGTCAGTCAATGACCAAGACATTGTTTTAACTCTGAAGATGCAGTTGCTTTAGGCAAGTTCCCTCGATATTTCTTGACTATGCTTAAGATTAAAAGAGTTTTCCAGATACAATGTTAACTATCTCTTTCTACAGTGTCTGTGAGATTGTTTTCTTTTGTTGTTCATAGTACAAGATTTTCACTTTAACCAGGACCAGTTCAATGATAAAGGAATTAAAAAGGTTTTAAAGAGGTTCCACCACTGACCGTCCCCTCCATCTGATTTTTTATGTTTCATATAACCTAACAAGATGAGTACACCTCCTTCCCCTTCAAACTCTTAGGAAACTGATCCAAATCAAGCTGTTTGGAAGCCAGTACATAGAGGTGAAACCTTGTACTGACGTTCCTGAAACTAGAGCTATTGCTAGAAAAGCCCAAAAGGGTCTTTGGTATTGAGATAAAGATCCCTGAAAAAGCTGATTTCTTCTCTGTGTGGAATAATCTCATGGTTCAGCTGTGATTTCCTGTCATTGAGATGCCCAGTCAAGTTCTCATCCTTCCTGTACTCCTTACCTGAAAGGACACTGACGTTGGCATTGTACTTATGACACTTTATGGCACATTTTAGATGTCTATAATTTTTATCTGTATATATTAGCAAACATCTGCCTTACCCATATTTCACTGCACTTTCTTTAGGGTTCAATGTGATAATGCATGTGAAATCACTTTGCAAACTATAAAGTATGATAAAAAATGTGAGATGGTTTTACTGGAAACAATAGAGCCCATTGAAACTCTTATGGTTCAGCAATATCAGCCATGTACATATTGGTTGATTCAAATCTTTTATTTTTTTAGGTCCTGACACAACTACCTTGTTTGTGCAGATATACTTTTTTAGCTGACATATTTCAGATCATTAGGGAGGGTTAACAAATGGCTCTTTGTGATGTTTAATTGTGGATTTTGGAGGAAATATTGGTAGAGTTTGTCAGAATTTAAGCATTTGGACTTGAGTCTTATTAGAAAAGAAAATTGTGTCTTCTTAGAAGATATGTAAAAAATGTCTGTGGATAAGCCATTTAGATGATATCTTAAATGAGCCCTATTCCCTACCCTCTAATAACTTTCCTACCCACTCTCTTACAAACTTAAACATTCTTTTTCTATCATTGATCCATTAACATAGAGTCATTTTATAATTCACTATTATAAGTAATTACAATTAGAATAAATTTATTAATTAATGGCTATTATAATCATTATTAATTATTCTTAACTATGGAGCATTTCATTTAATCTGTTCCATAATTCTTCATCTTTAGAAAGATAAAATTCAGAGTTACCCCTGAGGACAATAGAACCGATGAAATCAGTTAGGTACTATAGTTAGAACAAAGAAATAAAAGTATTTAACACTCCAAAATGAAGAGCTAAACAGACCTTGAAAAATCTTCATGTTTATTTTGCTTATATCAGGTTAAATTACTAACAATTATAAAAATCAGTACAATCACCAAATTCTACTTTGTGCATTGCTTTAATTCATCAACTATTCAAGGACTATGATGATCTCAAATTTTTATGTATATAAATCTATAATGTTTGGGTATACAATAAACAATTTTACCTGCTTTTACTAACATTTTTGCAAAATGTAAAATTAAGAGAAGGTCGTTTTTTAACCTAGAACCTGAGAATTATTTGCAATAAATTGATGTTAATTGAAAAACAAAGTGTTATTTTAATCTATGTCTGAGAAAAGTTACAGGAATATTTCAAGCTCCACATATTTACCTAAAATGACATTTTTTATACATGTTATTTATCTGTAACTAATTATTTTTATGGGTTGTTTTCTGGTTCTATCCAAAGACCAACACATAATATAACACTTTCTCTAATACACTGAAATGAGGTAAAAATAAATTTTACAGTTCTGTTTCAAAGAAAGCAATATTATACTATGAGAAAACCTAAGTAGATATAACAAGCAGTGACAGATAGATATGAGATAACGACAAAGTTCTTTGCCTAAGAGACCTTAGAATGAAGTTGAGTTAGAGAATATACAAAAGACATATAATTAGACATAAATTGTACATTTTCCCCAGATAACTAACTTATTTATTCCCTTCTATTTACCATTTATGGGGCAATTCAATCATCTCCTAATCTGGTTCACAGGTGCAATATTTTATTCTACTTCTTGAGATCATGTATCTTAAGAAAGATGCTGCACAACATCTTATAAGATGCCATTATACAAGAACCAGAAAGCATGCATTTAATTCATTAAAAATGACCTGAATGAAAACAGGATATTGTGCAGAATCCTACAAATCCTTCCACTGCAGCTCCCAGTTTTCGTGTCAGTTACCTAGATTGGTTTTAATAGTCATTCATATTTTGTTCTTGTTCTTACCTCAGTCTTTGGTATTTCCTATATGACTTCTGGTGAATAAATTTAGCTGCTTTCTGTGACACCTGATCCCAGTGCCTGCTTGTTTTTTTACCAGTACTCTCACTGCCCTCTGCCTTCAGTCTTTCTGTACCAGGCCCATGTTATGCATGATCCAACAGCTATCTCAGGCATCTGCTTTTGTCTATGTTAGTATATATATTTGGTCAACTCAGAAAAATAAGCAGTTTACATTAACGCTTAGTTGACTGCCTGGAAAATCAGCTAGTAAATTATTGCATAAAATAGTCCAAAGACTATGAGAGTCACAACTAAGATGGTAGCAGTAGAGTGGAAACATGACAAGTTTAAGAGTTAGCCACTGCCCTACCCAGGTGACTCACTGAATCCAGAGGCACAGGTTTGATCCCCATTCTACCCACAAACAAGAAGTGGCCAGTGAATGCACAGCTGTATGGGACAACTAAGTGGAACTACAAGTTGATGCTTTTCTCTCCTTTTTTTGCTCTCTCTCTTTCTCAAATCATGGGGAAAAAAATAACAATAAAAAAGAATCAACCTGATTTGATGATCTACTGGAAACCAGAAATAAGGGAGAGAAAAAAGCCATGGATCATGCTTTAATTCTGGCTCAAAAAATGGAGGTAACCATGAAGCTATTTATTGAATGGGAAACACAGAAGGAAAAGCAGATTTTGGGTGAAGGGGACATGATGAATTCAGTTTTGCATAATTAAATCTAAATTTGTGATATATATTTGAAACTAGAGTAGTTTTTAAAGGTTAAGTGGTCAAAGTTGTTTTGAAAAAGTCATGAAATCACATAAGATATGGCTTGAAATACACTGGATTCACCACAAGAGGCTATTAATGAATATAGCTAGTAGACTTTCAATGAACTGATGACTATTTGAAACATAAGCCAAAATTTGGAGGATGGATAAATAAATAGAAAATGAAGGAATAGGCCCTTGCTGGTTTGCTCAGTGTGTGGATGTCCTGGGTTTGATTCCCCGGTCAGGGCACACAAGAGAAGCAACTATCTGCTTCTCTACCCTTCACCCTCCTGTTCTTCTCTTTCTCTTCCCTTCCCGCAGCCATGGATCAACTGGTTCCAGCAAGCATATCTGCTTTGGGCACTGAGGTTGGCTCTGTGGAGCCTCTGCTTCAGATGCTAAAAATAGCTCTGTTGAGAGCATGGTCCCAAGAAGTCAAAGCATTTGCCCAAAACAAGGATTTCCAGGTAGAACCTAGTCAGGGCAATGTGGGAGTCTATCTCCTCTACCCCTACTTGGAGAAGAAGAAAAAAAACAAAAGAAAGCGAAGAAATAAAATGCCCTGTTCTTATAATGAGGACAGGTTAGATTTTTATCTCATCTTAGAATTAAGAACTAGAATTACAAACATATTTTCTAAAAATAAAAATAAAAATAAATTTTAATTGACATCTTCTACCTCTCTTTCTTTTTTTAATTAATTAATTAATTTTTACAGGGACAGAGAGTCAGAGAGAGGGATAGATAGGAACAGACAGAAACAGAGAGAGATGAGAAGCATCAATTATCAGTTTTTCATTGCGACGCCTTAGTTGTTTATTGATTGCTTTCTCATATGTGCTTTGACCACAGGCCTTCAGCAGATGGAGTAACCCCTTGTTCAAGCCGGCAAGCTTGGGTCCACGCTGGCAAGCTTTTGCTCAAGCCAGATGAGCCCGCGCTCAAGCTGGTGACCTCAGGGTCTTGAACCTGGGTCCTCTGCATCCCAGTCCGATGCTGTATCCACTGCACCACCACCTGGTTGGGCTCTACCTCTCTTTCATATCTGTTCTCTATTCTTTTTTCTAGGTATCTCTGCTGAGGTAGTCTGTTTTAAAGGATAATGTAAATAAAATGTTTAGCACCAAGCTTAGCACAGTAAATGCTCAAGTAATATAACTACAGGCATTCCTACTTACCTGAATCTAACTTCTGAAACATGTGGGAAGGCAAATTTTTATACAACAGGAGCAAATATTTTGTTATTTTAAATTGGAAAATAATAATGTATTCTTAGAACATGCAAACCCCAACCCATTCCTCTAAACATCATTAAAACACTCTTAAACATCTCTATAATTACTAAAAATTTAAGCATCATTAAAACCACATAATATTTGATTATTTAACATTTAATTAGCATCTTAGTGAATGTGCTTGTGTGGATTACAGACAGTATTAGATACAAAGTGCAATTTTTTTCTACATTACAATAAATATGTGTTCTAATATACACAAACAAGAAGAATATATGTGAAAATGCATAGTGAATGCAATTTACATAAAATTTTTAAATAAAGCTATTAAATAAATGGTTACTTTCCAGAGTGAGGTTTAGTGGTGAGGAAGACGTTTCCATTTAATAATGGATAGCATTTTTAAACAAGGCAAACATGAACCCTGTCTTATTTGGATAACATCTGAAATATGAATGCTACACATTCTGAATCCTATTGTACATGGAAATTCATTATGAGAATTTCATAATTCAAACAGTAAATTGAAGCTAAACATTCATAAAGTCATTATTACTATTATTCGTTTTTGTAGATCTCTTATGTAACCCTAGAGTGCTATTGTTATGGAACAGGAGCAAAGTAGAGCAGTGGTTCTCAAAAGGGAACAATTTTGTCTCCCAGGGGACATTTAGCAATGTCTAGGGACATTTTTAGTTGTCATAAAATGGAGGTCAGGGATGCTGCTTAACTACAATAAACAGAAAAGCCTCCCCCCCAATGAGGAATAACTCAGCCCAAAATGTCAACAGTGCCAAGTATAAGAAACCTGAAAGAAGAAAAAAAGAGTAGAATCAAACCAATATTTCAGAAGAAATCTTAATTGAAATAAAGAACAGATTGAATATTATAAAATCAGAAGTTGGAATGAAATGATATTAGTTTAGTAAACTATAAAGTGGGTCTCCTCATCAATAGTACTAATAAATATAAGAAAAAAAGCTAGTTTGGTAGGAGACTAGGAGGAAAAATATTGTTTAGTTTTTAACATGGTACACTTCAGGTACAGAGGGAACATTAAAATGTGTAAGATAATTTTAATTAGTTCAGGAATCTTTAAATTTTCTAGTTAACACTTTCCTTGAAAACCATTAAGATATTCATCAGGTTATAAGTAATCTGAGCTCTAATTCTGTGCCATATATCACATTTATTTTACATGTAATCTCACTTAATCTGAAGGATGGTATTACCCCATTTTATGGATGAGAAAACTGAGACTTAGAAAGATAAAGTGACCAGGGTCATACCGCTACTAAATCATTGTACTAAGATTTAAACCAATGTCTTCTAAGTCTGTCCTGGGTTTTTTGCTAAAATAATTTTCTGTAAGTGCTTCGGCATGCTCCAGTTATCTTAGACAACCTTCTACTACCATGTCTTTACTAAATTAAAGGAGTGGCTTCCCCAGCTATGGATTTACATGCACACACACAAGCATTTTTAAAATACGTTCTTTTCCTTAGAAAAATAATACCTGTCAATATAAAATTTTGGAAAATATAAAAAAAACATAAGTCAAGAGGACAAAAATTATCATTAATTTTATTACTTAGAAATATTTACTAATAAATACATTTAGGGTAAAAATTTGAATCTTTACTATTTTTTTCTTTTATTCTTTTTCTCTGTAGAGGATTTGCTGATGTACAGTGATATTTCTAAAATGAATCATGAAGAATTAGAAAGAAGAGATGAGGGGAAAGATGGTATGCAAGCTGGAGAATTCTCAAATTCATAAAGAAGAAATGGGTGAAGTGGGTGAGGGGAAGGAGAATGGGGAAAGGGTAATTTCTAGAACTTCTTTTTGCCCAAGGAGTATTTGGAACTTAATAAAGCTTAGTTCATCTGTCATCTCTATGCCCAGCTAATGACAAGATTAAATTGAAGCTACGCTTTCCTGAGTGCTTATCATTTTCAGACGCAGTACTAAGAGCTTTACTCACATTATCTTATTTCATCCCTGCAGCAACCTTGAGTAGGATATTATTATTTCCAACTTAGAGAAGAAACTTAGGCTTAAAGAGGTTTTAAAAACTTGCCAAGTTCCACATCTAGTAAGTGGGGAAGTGAAGTTTCAAAAGCAATTTTGTCCACGGAGGCAGTGTTCTTATTCTCCGCTGTGCTGCTTTCTCTCGCTGAAGAAAATCAGATGTAGAAGGTTTGTAATTCAGGAAAAGGGAGTCTGAGAGGTGAAAGAGATCTGGGCATGGCGGGTAGAGAACATTTTCTCATGGGTTCTAGCTTCAACTTTCCTTCTCCTTTCTCCTTGTAAGGTTGATATTGAGTCACTAGATGTTTCATATTAAATTCATTGAAAAATTGCAGTTTGAAAAGAAATTACAAGAGGAGATTATGGTGTGCCTGATACATAGTAGGTCCCAATAGTTTGCTGAATGAATGATCAGGATATGGGGACTCAACTGATGATCAGTTTTCTGGAATAACTTTAGTAATAAGGTGAACCACAATCCTATTGAAGTCTACCACCTGTCTATAAATTTAGAATGGCTGAATCTCAAACAGACACTTGACTAAAATTACTATTGCCTGCTACTTTTCTTAAAGTCAGACTACTGCTCATGGAAAAATTGAATATTAGATTTAAAAGTTTGTGTGACTCCCTAGAATCTATGTAAACACAATTAATTAAATAAAAAAAGTCTGTGTGACTACAAATTATTACATTTTGGCTCAAATTTAAAATAAATAAAAATAAGCCTGGCTGGGTAACTCAGTTGGTTAGAGTATCATCCTTCTGTGCTAAGACTGAGGCTCTGGTCAAGGCACACATAGGAATTAACCAATGAATGCATAGATGGATAGAACAACAAATTAGTGTTTTCTCTCTCCCTCTGTCTCTTAATATATATATATATATATATATATATATATATATATATACACACACATATACATATACATATATATATGTACTAAAATTAAAAAATAATAATTCTATATTTTTTACAAACTGTTTAGGAAATGTAGTTTTTGGCTTTTAGTTTTAGGTTATAGGATGGAGCTGTCGTGGATAAATAAAGACTTTATGTAAATAATAGTTTGGTTGCATTTTCTCAGTTAGGCTTGTGGGTTGGGAGTCTTCTGCACATCTGTGAAAACTTGCTCTCCCTGAGAAGGTCAGTGTAAGTATCTTGTTTTACATGAAGGCCTATAGTAGTCTAGTCACTCGCAGACACTTTTTTGAATAGTAGATGGGTAATAGCCAGCGTTTATTTTTGTGATAAATGTTTCAAAGCTACTAATCTCTGAGTTTCTCACATAAAGAAAAATATTTATCTTATTGGAATTTTAATCACGCCAAATTAAAATGAAATGCAATCAATAAAATATCAACGCAACGCAGGTATGTTTGAAGATCAACTACTTAATTATTAGGTTCACATCTATCATGCTTTGATCTTCTGATGGTATGTATAGCCGAGTCAATGATTTAATAAGCAAATCAAAAACAATATCTGTCTAATTGTGAGTTCTATTATTAATTACTTAATAAAGTTCACAACTTGTTAATGAGAGTTTATGCTGCCTAATTTTTTAATCTCTAAGACTCAGTTATTACTTTAAGGTCTGAGATTATTGAAGATTGTTTTTAATGCTAGATATCCCTGTAACACTATAAAAATTAGAGTCATAAGATGTTAAAGTGAGAAACGACTCTCTAGATTTCTCCTCACCCTTTATTTTAGAGAAAGAGAAACTGAAAATCAGTGTGGACAATAGAGTTGCTCAGTAAATACAGTGGCAGAGTTGAACCTGCAACACAGGTCTCTTGGTTCCTTGGTCTTTGCTCTGCAAAACACCATGCCACTGAATTTCAGCATCTGGTTTGCAGATATGGGTAGTTTGTCTTGCAACCTGTGAGCCTGGCTCATGTTCCTTGTTTTGTAAGCAAAGTGAAATAAGAATTAAGTAGGTGAAGGAAGCAGCAGAAGTTTGCACTAACTGAAAATTCTATTTCACTGTGACAGGTACTGTGGCAATTTTTTTGAGGCTGCTTTTGGTAAAGGTGAGGCACCTAGCTTCTATTTGGAAGTGAGTGTCTGAAATAACTAGCATCAACTTTAATCCTGTGAAAAATATTGCTTCTAATTTCCAGGCAAATAGATGGAACTTCTTGGCATTTCTGCCAACTAAGATAAATTATTAAAAAATATTGACATCCCAATTGTCAAAATGGTGTTTATATTTTCAGAAGAAAACAAAAAATAACTGAATTTTCCCTCTAATTTTTTATTGCTGCTTTCTATGTGAGTCAGCTTTAATTATCCATTTTACTTCATGCTGGATAACAAAAAATAATAAGCTTTGGCCATTTGTGTAACTTTAGAAGCATTCTACAGAGAAGGAAGCAAAGATTTTGAACTCAGGTTTTACTCTGTTTCTAACTGTACAAGCTTATAGTGATAAACAAACACAAACAAAATTATAAATAAAAAGAACTATTCATTTTAGTTTTTAAAGCATTTGCTTTCATCATGTAAATGGTCACTGGACAGTTAGAACTTGAGTAAGTTTGGCATTTTTACCAAAATTGCATCAATTCTCTACCAAAATATAGCTACTTTGTTAAACTGGTCCCAGCATTTTGCCTTTAGCTCTGCCAAAAAGAGTTTCAACTGATTCAAGGACATATTTCATTTGATTGTTATATGAAGGTTTTTTGCAACAACCAAATGAAGTTGACCAGTTGAATCCCCATGCTGCTCTTATTCACACTTCTTCATTACCTTTTCATGTCTGGACAAGTTATTCAGAGTCATAAAATAGAAGAGTCTACTCTTCCTACAAGATGTTTGTGGCTCAGCTTTTTGAAAAGCAGTTTACCTCTGTGTGTTTTTTGTTTCTGTAAACAGAGAAAACTGATTTGCAGTAAAATAAACTCTTATAGCTGACCGAGGCCTTGGACAACATTCAACCTAGTGCTCCCTAGGTTGAGGGGCGGGTACCACTAGTGTGTAAAGGATCATTTTAGTAGGCATATCGATATTGAATGACACAGTGAGAAAATTCACTTCCTTTCAGGGTTTTTGAGACTTCTAATTATATCACGAAGAAAGTCTCAGGCTGGTGCTGAGAAAAGACTCACTAACGCTTTTCCTTTTTAAGAAATAGAAGGCAAGCCTCAGGCTCAGAGTCTTCAGCAGGTAACTACGTGAAGCTAGAATTTAATCATACTGTATGGTTTTCTTTAAATTAATTTTTCCCAGTTACCATCTATTTATGGTGTGGACACAAAACTTCTTTTTAGTATACATTTATCTAAGTTAAAATTTTTTAAAAAGTGAATTTAAAGACAAAAATTAAGTAAAAATTAGTGCAGTAGCCTGACCAGGCAGTGGCGCAGTGGATAGAGTGTCGGACTGGGATGCGGAGGACCCAGGTTCAAGACCCCGAGCTCACCAGCTTGAGCGTGGGCCCATCTGGCTTTAGCAGAAGCTCGCCAGCTTGGACCCAAGGTCGCTGGCTTCAGCAAAGGGTTGCTCAGTCTGCTGAAGGCCCACAGTCAAGGCACATGTGAGAAAGCAATCAATGAACAACTAAGGTGTCGCAACTGGCAACGAAAAACTAACGATTGATGCTTCTCATCTCTCTCCGTTCCTGTCTGTCTGGCCCTATCTATCCCTCTCTCTGACTCTCTCTCTGTCCCTGTAAAAAAAAAAAAAAAAAAATTAGTGCACTGAATACAGCAGTGCAGATACCACGAAAAGGCTCTAATCACTGATATGGTGAAAGTCATGAAGTTACTGAAAGAGACACTACAGCTTGGGGAAGCACAGATCAACTCCACACTGAGCTGCTGTCCTGGCAGAAACAAGAAGAACATTCATTCCACAGAAAGGGAACAACTATACAGAGGGCAGAAGTGGAGATTTTAAGCTAAGGGTGTAAATATCTCAAAAACTGAAAGGTGAAGTCAAAGGTTATGAAAATGTTTTTCTTTCTTGTAGCCTTTTAAAAAGTTTAATTTGTCAAGTGAGTGATATCATCTTTGTCTGATACATTGTTTAATTGCTTTAATGACCAGACTTAAATAGCCTTCTCACAGTTTTCCTCCTTTACAACCTCTGATGGGCTAAATGGTGCCAACAGAAAAGTGAGCTTACATTAGGAGCCCTCAATAGTGACAGGCTGGCAACTTTCTTCAAAACATGGGTGCTTATGAAGGAGCATGTTATAAGATGCTAGAGAATTATGGTATAGATGCTATTACAAAACTTGATGGATGGGTTAGCAAAACCTAGTGTTAGTAGGTCTAAACCTTGGAGTCGAAAGAAGGTTTTAAATTCATACAGAATCATACATGTGAGGCAGAGAGGCAATGATCTGAAAGTGGAGGCCAGTGTTTTCTTGCAAATGATTATGCATGGTAATGAGGTTGTGATAGAAGGGCCTTTTATATCTGGAGACATGTTGGCATGATGTGAGGGAGTTGTACACTTTTGAAAGCTTTAGGATTATGTTTTCGCTCAAACTGGTTCTATGGAAGGTGTTGGAAGGAAGGAAGGAAGGAAGGAAGGAAGGAAGGAAGGAAGGAAGGAAGGAAGGAAGGAAAAGGAGAGGAGAGGAGAGGAGAGGAGAGGAAAGGAAAGGAAAGGAAAGGAAAGGAAAGGAAAGGAAAGGAAAGGAAAGGAAAGGAAAGGAAAGGAAAGGAAAGGAAAGGAAAGGAAAGAAGGAGGCCATAATCCCTGTCTTTAAAGTTTTAGCATGTGAGTTTAGGAAAAATATAATAATGTGCTGAAAGGTATTCTGAAGATATCGCAAACTATGCTCATTTGAGGGAGATACTATAGCAATGGGAATGGTTAAAGTTCAAAATTAAGAGAAATCATTCCAGTGAAAATTGCACTCCATATAGTCATTTGGAACCTATCTCCTTTTGAATGTATAAACTTTCTCTCATAGAATACTAGATCAATAAATGATCACATCTTCATTATTCTGGAAATATCAGGATGCAAGAGAAGTGGCTGTCTAAGAACATGACTAAAAAAATACTTCAATCCTCAGGCCACTTGGATAGAACCAAAGCATTTGCTTTCCACCCCTCCCATTCCAGTCATACCCATCAAAGTAATTCATCAAAATTAAAGATGTTTTCAATGAGACAATAATGAGCTGACATCTCATTTTACTATATATTATAAATAAATGATTATTAGCTCATGCCAGACCAAAGACAATGGTCGTTGACACTGTCTTTGACTATCCTACACCGTACAAAGAGAATCCACAGGCTATATGTAGAATTCATGGGACTCCAGGAGTTCTTGGAGTACATTTGAGAGCCACTACTCCATTGTACTTTATGCTGGTGTCTTCTTGGACAGTGTGTCTGTAAAGACTTTACGGACACACTGTATATGTCTGGGATATACAGATGGAAAATTAATGCGCTAGAAAGGGCAGAGATGAAAACCTGAGATGTGTAACTTTAAAAAAGCCTTAAGGTAGTATATTCACACTTCACTCACCAGATTGCTTGGAAATGATTTTTGATCAGAATAGATTTATTTTTTGGAAAGTGTAGGGAGTTGCTTTTTTTTTTTTCCTTTGTAGTATTCAGCATTTCAGCCATATATGCACAATTTTATCAGAGGTGCTTAATCAATTTTTGGTTTACTTTTTAAGAAACCTGAAATGAGTTTGGGTTTTCTATGAATTTGGTAATTAAACATGAAATAAAAGTAAAGTCCACCTCATTATAAATTTGCATTTTTTATTCATCTCTCTTCCCACTTTTTGTCATCTGTGAAATAGTCTCTGTTTAGGCCCATGAATAAACCACACACACACACACACACTCTTGTGCACATCTTACTCTTCTACCATGACATAAGTCATTCTAATTGCCACTGGTTGAAATCCTGGTTTCAAAATATAATGAAACAAATTGAGAAATCCTTAGATTTTACTTTATCTAAGCAGCCAGCAAGATAGATTAGTTTAATTTAAAAAATGGTGATGATATGGACTAGATTTCTTAGCTAGCAGGAAGACATATAGTATGGATAAGATGCCAAGAAATAAACCAATGGAGTATCATGTATGATTGTTTTAAAAGGGAAAAAATGTTCTACAGGACTCATAAGCCATTATTTCAAATGCTCGTGTAAATATGCTTTAGTTCATCATCACCTTTTCCAATTATGTTCATGCTCAGCTCCAAAGTGCAGCCTCTGCTTCCTTGTTTAAAATGCCACCAACTGAACTAGCATTTTCATTAATACAAACAATGTTTACAGTGCCCAGAAATGATGGTGGAAATATAGAAGTCTTTTGTTATTTGTAAACTAGACATACTTCAAAGAGGTGCTCCATTAATGCTGGTTTAGCTTTTAGAACAAAGACATTTAAAAAATTATAATTTTTGAATTCCTTATGAATTTTCATGTTTTTATAATAATAATTATGTATAAAAAATAGTATATTTTTATTTATAAAAATATAATTTTTATACCTAAATAGGTTAGAGTTTGATCATAGTTTCTTTTTAAAATTTATTAATTAAATTAGACACTATTTTTATTCTTTTGGGAACAAAATAAAATTAAAAAAATTTTTCAGTTACAATTGACATACAATATTATATTAGTTTCAGGCATGCAGCATAATGGTTAGACATTTATATGATTTAAAAAAGTGATCATCCCAATAAGTGTGGTACCCACTTGATAGCATACATAGTTATTACAATATTATTTACTATATTCTTTATTCTATACTTCAGTTTCATAATAAAAAAATATTTCTTTTTCAGGTCTGTTATGGGCCCATTTGCAAATATACTGATAGTTGTTTGTACTTTAGTTATATTCTTAAAAGACTATAAAGTATTTTAACCACATTAAATATTTAAGCAAGACATTATTGTATAGTGGTTAAGAGCAAGACCTTGAAGAAGATGTCCTGAGTTTGGTTCCTAGCTTCACTAATTAACTATCTGCATGAACTTGGGAAGTTACTAGACCTCTCTGTGCCAGTTTCCTCATCCGTAAGAAGGGAATAATAATATATTCTGTCTCAGAGATTTGTTGTAAAGATTAAATTAGTAAATATTTGTTAGAGAGAACAGTAAAATAAAGGTGTTTATTCTTCCTCATAGGGAATTTCACAATAATAAACAGAGGTTAAAGAAGGAATAAAAAGTGAAATATGCAAAGTATGGCCCAGCTAAACAGAAAGAAGCCTTTGTATGTGCTAGGTTGTGAGGACATTTTCACAATTTTACATCATTGGTCCACTCCAGGAACCAAGATATTACAGACAAATATTCCTTATTTGGGCATATTCCCTTAATAATGCCCGAACACAGTGTTGCTGTTGTTGTTTTTAGCCTGTGAGAGAGAAACAGAGACACAAAGAGAGAGAGACAGACAGGGATAGACAGACAGAAAGGGAGAGAGATGAGAAGCAAAAATTCTTTTGTACAGTGTCTTAGTTGTTCATTGGTTGCTTTCTCATATGTGCCTTGACCAGGGGCCTATAGCAGAGTGAGTGACCCCTTGCTCAAATATTGGGTTTCCAGACAGCGACCAAAACCATGGGATCATGTCTATGATCTCACACTCAAGCAGGCAAACCCTCATTTAAGCTGCTACACCCATGCTCAAGCCAGAGACCTCGGGTTTTGAACCTGGGTCCTCAGCATCCCAGGTTGACCCTCTATCCACTACGCTACCATCTGATTAGGACTAAACACAACATTTTTTTAAATTTAATTATCATAAAACGATAATTAAAAATAATGGAGTGCTGAAAAAACTGCATTCTGTTTTGACCTTCACCTATATTGTCCAAGATTCTCTAGTTTTCAAAGTTGATATGTTTGGCATTTGACTTTTTTATTCCCACGTTTAGCTATTGATTCATTTGGTTCTTCTTTCTGATGTTTTAAATTTAGTTCAAACATGGATCATCACTTTCATCCTTCCTTGTCAACTATTCCTTGCTACTGTTTTTTCTACTGTTACCTTAATTTCCCCTTTCCCATCCTCAGAAATAATTTTTAAAGAAATATATACGGAAGAACAATTAATGAATTTGACCACAAAGGCAAGAGAAGTAAAGGCAAAAATAAATGAATGGGACTATATCAAAATAAAAAGCTTCTGCACAACAAAAAAACCTGACAATAAGACAAATAGGCAGCCAATTAAATGGGTGATGATATTTGCAAACAAGAGGTTTGCATAAGGGGTAAATATCCAAAATATATGAAGAACTCACAAAGCTCAGCAACAAACAAGCAAATAATCCAATTAAAAAATGGGGAGAAGACCTGAACAGACAATTCTCCCAAGAAGACATACAAATGACCGACAGATATATGAAAAGATGCTCATCTTCACTAACTATTTGAGAAATGCAAATTAAAACTACAATGAAATATCACCTCACATCTGTTAGATTGGTTATTACACTGGGGAACAATTTATTTTTTATTTTGTGTTGCATGAGGTTTTAGAACTTTTTCTATATATGTCTCATCGCTGATTCTAAATCTAAAATCCTTTTTCAGTGCATGCTCTAGTTTTTATGCAATTTTAATTTATTTTTGTTATAGCTCATGGCATGCATTGGTAATTAAATTGGAGTTAAAGGGCAACTACTCTTGGATTGAACATAACCACAAGGTAATTAATGTTTTACAAGAATCACTTTTACATAATTTTAGCTGTTTTAAATGTAAAAAAATATTATCTGATAAAAATACCCTCTTATTTTGTTTTAAAATTGAATCATGGCTTCTTCGAGTAGGCATAAATGTAAGAATAATCCTGACACCTTCTGTTATATATGTGGCTATTACACACTTCAGCGTCAAAGGTGCAATATTTCATTATTTGGGACACGTACATATATTGCCTATTTTCAAGTTCCCCTTGGCAATCAAGACAAAAACAGGGTTCCTCATATTGTATGTCATAATTGTGAGAAAATGCTTCGTGACTGGACAGAAGGAAAACACAAAGGATGCCTTTTAGTATCCCCACATGGTTTGACATGAACCTAAGAACCATAGCAGTTACTGTTATTTCTGTCTGATCCATACAAAGGGCTTCAGCAGGAAAAAACAGCATATGATTGTATATGCTAATATTCCTTCGGCAATACGAACGACCTATCCCACACTCTGAGACACTCCCAGTTCCAGTTTTCAATGGTTTTATTTCTTCTAAGGATAAAGAAAGTGAACATGGTGATCAAGTGTATTTTGTTAAGATGCATGAGGAAATTGTTGTAGAATCTGAAGTGTCTTCTTCTGATGCCAAGCAGTCATTAACCCCTCAGCAGTTTAGCCAACACAAATTGAATGATTTAGTAAGAGATTTGGACCTATCAAAGAAAGCAGCTGAGTTATTAGCCTCCAGGCTTTAGAAAACAATGTACTTCACCAGTCAGCTAAAGTGTCTCATTTCAGGAAGTGTAAACAAATTTTCTGAACTTTTCTCCAAAGACAAATACTTTGTTTACTGTCTTGATATCAGTAGTCTTCACAGCCAGCTAGGTGTTACCACTTACAGTCCAACAGAATGGTGGCTATTTCTTGACAGCTCTAAACAATGGCAGACTACTGCTGGAACATCAAACAAGATTGTCCTCAACAAGTACACTAACGCAAGAGCTCAAATACAAATTTTTGCCTGAATAGAATTTAAATAAGTTTTGCACAAATTTTATGATTAAAATAAGTGTTTTAATATGTTCTATTTTGAAATTGTAGACAAATTCTGATGCAATCTTATCTTCTAGTGTATTAGTGTATTTACTGCATTATATAAATTATTATATTTTCACAAATATGATGCCCAAGAAGACATTCTACTTCATTATGTTAAACTAAATGTTGAAAATTTTACAATAAGATGAAAACCTAAAAATCTTGAATTGCAATAAAACTGAAGCATACAGAGAAAAACTAATGTCATATTTGAAGATCAGCACATTTGATTTAGGTAAGAATAGTTGTTTTTGTGGATGCAACAAAAATTTTGTTCCCCAGTGTTATGAATAAGACAGCTGATAACAAGTGTTGGAAAGGCTGTGGAGAAAAAGGAACTCTCATTCACTGCTGGTAGGAATGCAAATTAGTGCAACCACTATGGAAGAAAACATGGTAGTTCGTTAAAAATTAAAAATGGAAATTTTATATGACCCAACAATCCTTCTACTGGTTATCTATCCCCCCAAACTCAAAAACATTGGTACGTAAAACCACATGCAACCCCATGTTCATTGCAACATTATTCATATTGGCAAGATATGGAAAAAACAAAGTGTCCCGTGATGGAGGACTGGATAAAGAAGATGTGGTACGTATATACAACGAAATAATGCTCAGCCGTAAGAAATGATGACATAAAGACATTTACAACAACATAGATTAACCTTGAGATCATTATACCAAATGAAATAAGTAAATTAGAAAAAGCTAAGAACTGTATGATTTCACACATAGGTGGGATATAAAACTGAGACTGATGGACATAGATAAAAGTGAATTGATTACCAGGGTGAGTGATATGTGGTGGAGGAGATAGGTGAAGGTGTGGAGGGAAGGGAGTAAAGAGGGACAAATATAAAGTGATGGAAAATAATTTGACTTTGGGTTATGGGTACATAACATAATCAACAGTTCATATGATATATAAATGTTTACCTGAACTTTATGTACTCTTATTGATCAATGTCACCTTGTTAAAGTTAATTTTCAAAATAAAATTGAATGAATAAATAAAGGATCTATGGCAGCCCACCTTACCTGGTTGCTTATGCACAACTGCTCTCCTTGAACAGCACAGGAGGTGCACTGTGCATTATTGGGATGAAGGCTGGTTGCTGCCCCACTCGCTCTCAGTGGTAACAGTACTACTTGATTCCTTGCCCACAACTCTAAATCACAGGAGGGAAGAGAAGCTTTTATGGTACAATATACCAGTTTAAAGATATTGGTCTGGTCTTACTATTTGAAGTAATAGGTTAAAAGAAGAGAGGACCATATATCTTTGGAACTGAACTGATGACCTAGACCTGAGTTCCAGCACCTGTTTAATACCTCAGGACTATTCTAGCCCTTAAAGTGATTTTACACTGCTCATTTGAAAACAGACATTAAGGAGGAGAAAAAGGACACATTAAAATCCAAGCGTGAACTAAAGACTTATATAAAATCATTCTAATACTTGCCCAACCATGCTCAATGAGAAAACTTGCTTTATTGAATCTATACTTTATTGGAATGACTTCTCAGAAGTTGCCCTGTTAAAAAAAAAAATCCTTGCTCAGAAAAATACATTTCAGATAATGGAAGGAAAAAAAGCCAAAGATGGTGATCATTCCTTTCTTTGTCTTTTTTTTTTTTTCCACTAAAATTCAAGCAAAGTACCATGGAGAGCAGAATGTACCATGGATGACAGAACAAACTCTAGACTAAGCAATGGGGTCAGAGTGTGGGTCGAATGTCTGTTACTTGGGAAAGCTATTTCTCTCTGTGAATTTCAGCATCTATTCATATGAAGAAATAATAATACCTGCCCCACAGAAATGTTGTGAATAATCTTTGTTGCTATAGTAATATTGGACATTATTATTGCTTTTTATTAGCAGTGAACAATTTTTATGTCATAGATAAGAATTACTGAAGTGCCAAACACTTGTTCTACACCAACCTGGATGTATGATTTCTTTGGCTTTTTTCCCCTCCAGAAATTCACAATCTTCACATTTTCTGGAATGCAGTATATGGAGTGCAAAGAACTCAGACATTGGAATATCAGGAATCTGAAGTCAAACGGTTAAGAACTCTGACTTAGTGACAATCAAGACTCTAAACTCTATGACCTGTGGTGGTGCAGTGGATAAGGTGTTGACCTGGAATGGTGAGGTTCCTGGTTTGAAACCCTGGGCTTGCCTGATCAAGGCACATATGAGAGTTGATGCTCCTTGCTGCTCCCCCTTCTCTTTCGATCTCTTTCCTCTCTAAAATGAATAAATAAAATATTTAAAAAAATTTTTTAAGCCTTTGTTTTCCTTTCTGTAATATAGGGCTGACATTTATTTTACAGAGTTGTGGAAAACACTAGTGATAATTTATAAAAATGAATAGTTCACAGCAAACAACCAATATAGGATAGTTTTTTTTATGCCTTTATATTTTCATTCACAATATGAGTGTGCCTTTGTTCACAATTGTTTTATGGGTCTTCAAGTATTGTGTTTGATAGATAGTAAATACTGATAATATTGTTCCTTGTAAAAATGAGTCAGCCTTTGGATTAATAAATCATTAAATGATAATATAGTGAGCTCAACAATTCTTTTTTGTTCAGATATCCTAACTAGAAATTCTTTGGAAACTCAAGTTCCTGAGGAATGTGAACATTGGTAAGACATGATTACTGCCTTTAGGAAACTTACATTCAAGCAGGAGGTATTTCTTTCACTAATACCTGTGTCCAACCAAATGTTGTCTTTGTATGATGACTGAGCTATGAAGTAAGAAAAGCAAAAATGCTTTTTGAGATAAGACAGAAGTTTTCAAAGTCATAATTTTGCCAAAAGGCGTGAGTGAAGGGGAACTGAGTGAATGGGGAGACAATCAAAACCTGTTCATTGTGTTCAGGCACAGTACCAGTCAATTCACATTCATTGTTTTAGTTCATCTTAAAAACTATTCCATGAGATGTATTGCAAAACTTTGACTTTGTCGTCAAAAACAATTGGTAATCTCAAAGAGAGAAACAATCATGTTTAAGATCATTCACTCAGTGACTGTTGATGAAGGGATTTCAATCATTAATAAGAAGAATAGGGTTAGAATGTGGGTTTTGTTCAATTTAATAGAAAAAAATTAATCTGAGTAACACACCTTCTTAAAAATTTTCTTATTTTATTTCCTGAACTTTCTTCTTCTATTATTTGTTGGATCCAACAATTCTAAATTTTAAAACCCTTTGATGTGGGCTATGGACATTTATTCTGTGAACATAGTCCAGAGGGCTTATCTTATACTTTAACCTGTACACTTATAGCAAAAAGCATGAACAGCTATTTCAAATATAATAGTGTTCAGTATTAAAATAAAGAAACTCATCTAACATTAATTTAATTAATGTGGTACACAATAAAACATAATTAAGATATGCAACTCAGTCTATTTTTTTATTTAACAAGTAGAAGTAATTATTGCTCCCTTTCCCAATTGGTCACAAAACTTTATAGAGGTGTACCTCTGAGACATTGTGAGTTTGATTCCAGGCAACCCATAATAAATCAAATATTGTAATACAGCACATCACAGGATTTTTTTGGTTTTTCAGTGCATATAAAAGTTATGCTTACATTATACTGTAGTCTACTAAGTGTCCAATAGCGTGTCTGAAAAACAATATACACATCTTAATAAAAATACTTTATTGCTAAAAAATGCTAACCATCATCTGAGCCTGCTGGAAAAGTAGTGCTGATAGACTTGCTCAATACAGGGTTGCCGCAAATCTTTGATGTAGAAAAATTGCAGTATCTATGAAGTACAATAAAGCAAAGATCAATAAAATGACATACACCTGTTAAAACAGTCGTAGGTAACTGATATAGTCAGCCATAAGTACCAAATTACAGGGCTTAGCAAAAAGGATTTTCCCCTATATATCAACAAATCTGAGGATAAATAAGGCAGACTAGGTAAAGAAGTGTGGCAAGGTACCAAAGAATGGAAAAATTAATATTAATATTTTAGGAGGAGTCGTCAGGTTTCTTGTCCTATTCTTTCTGTAGAGAGTGACGGGAGAGAAAAATGAAAGTTTCCTGACTTGCAGAGACATACAGTGTAGGAAACCCCCTTTTACTAGGAAGCTTAAAGGGCATTTTATAATTTGGGCTAAGCATATAGAAAGATTTGGTAAATATGATTTTTTTATACTTGTGTGTGATTTTCACCAATTTAGGATGGACGACAGCATTGTGTTCTAAATAAAAAGATTTTGTGCTAGGTTTTGAATGGAAGTGGACAGGAAACTTGGATTCCCTCCCTTCCCCTGCACCTGTAAGGAGGAGGATAAGCACCTAGCCAGGTGCAGGGGAAGGGAAAGAAGATTAAGCGAGCTCTTTTCCTCTCCTTAAATGGCCGTTCATGGATGCTTATCCCCTGGCACCAAGTAGGCTCCCCCTCCCATCCTGAAGAAGTATAGTTAATGTATATACCTCTAGACAAAGGAATAGCAGATGAATACTGAAAGATTTGGGAATGTCTTCTAACATGTAAAACAACATTTTTCGCTATTGTGTTACCTTATAAGTTTTAATATGTAGGAATATTTTTTATAAATCCTATAGACAAATGTTATAAGCTTGCTAATGATTATGTCATCTTCCCTTCTTCCTCCTTTTCCTGCCAACCTGTGTGTGATCAAGGTATATAACCTGCCTCAAGGCTATATTCTGTATTGCACAATTTGGGTCAGCTATGCCCCGTGTTTGTCATATATGGCTGGCATATTAATAAATCTCCTCCTTTTAATAAAACTCCTTAAAAATTCATTTGGACTTAGTGCCTCTACATTAACCTGGCGGAACAGTACTTTACAACAGAAGAAGGGTGGAGGTATGAAGAGATAAGGAATTCATTTCTCTCTCTATCTGTGTGTGTGTTTGTGTGTGTGTGTGTGTTGAACACTTAACATAAGATTTATCCTCTTAATCAAAGATCTGCTGTATAAATGAGTCTATAACTTTCAACAACTGTTCTGCAAAGCCCCAGTTAACAACTTTAGCTACATCTTGGTCAGAATCTATCACATAGTCACTTCTAACAGCAAAGAGAACTGTGATGTGGTTTAGAATATAAAAACTGCAAGAAAAAAATCATTATCAGTGAGACAGGAAGAGGTCTTTTTATTTTTATTTTTTAAATTGAATTTATTGAAGTGACACTGGTTAACATAATTATACAGGTTTCAGGTGCTCAATTCTATAACACATCTCTGTGTGTTCAGCCTCCCAAGTCAAGTCTTCATCTATCACCATTTATTCCCCCTATACCTTCTCCCCAACCCAGCAATCACCACACGGTTGTTCGTGTCAATGAGACTTTTTTGTTGTTGTTGTTCTTTTGTGCTCAATCCCTCCACCCTCTTCCTCACCTACGGCCCCTGAGAGCAGTCAGCCTACTTTCTATCTATGACTCTGTCTCTATTTTCCTTGTTAGTTCATTTTGTTCATTAGATTCCACATACAAGTGAAATCATATGGCACTTGTCTTTCTCTGACTGGCTTATTTTCCTTACAAAATGCTCCCCAGCTGTACCCATGCTGTCATAAAATTTCAGATTTCCTCCTTTTTATGGCCAAATAGTATTCCATTGTGTAAATGTACCACAGCCTTTTCTTTTTAAAAAAAGATTTTATTTATTGATATTTAAATAGAAGAGAGAGAAAGAGAAAGTTGGGGGAGCAGGAAGCATCAAGTCGTAGTAGTCGCTTCTCGTATGTGCTTTGACCAGGCAAGCCCAGAGTGTCAAAGCCTCAGCATTCCAGGTTGATGCTTCATCCACTGAGCCACCACAGATTGGGCTTGTACCATCACTTTTTTATTCACTCATCTACTGATGGGAACTGCAGCTGCTTCCAAATCTTGGCTATTGTAAAAAACACAATGAACATAGCGGTGCATATTTTTCTTTGAATTAGTGTTTTGGGTTTCTTCAGATAAATTCCCAGAAGTGGAATAGTTGGGTCATAAGGCAGCCATATAGGGCTTCTGGTTCTATTACTTACTGTGAAACTACATTCATGTTTTTTTACCTCTGTCAAGATTAGCTTCCCTGTTTATAACACAGATATTATTACAGTGCTTGTTTTAAAGTATTCTTGTGACCATTTTACACAGTAGAGAGTGTTAAGTGTTTAACATAGTGCTTAGCACATAATACACTTAAATAAATATGAGCAACTTTAAAAATAGTAATCATTGCTATTATTAAATATAAAACCCAGACTTGTTGACTTGAGTGAACCCTTTTACACACTGCCTTTAGTTTTCTTTCTTTCTTTGTCCCAGGAATGTGCCTCCTGAGCTCTGGATGTGTATTCTGAGACAGTGCCCCTTACAAAGACCACAGTGGCCATCAACACAGATACTTGGGGAAGCATCTATGACAGCTGAGTTCAAACATGCTGATCACTTGAAACAAAGCTGCTAATACTCTCTCCTCTTAAACTGATGGAGGCTGGTGCCACCCTGAAGTGTTGAGGGATACCAATCCAATTTATGCCAGGTCTTTATTGTTAAAACTCTTGCATAATGACATATTTATGTGAAAATATGGAAAAAATTTCAACTACACGGTATTGTTTATGTTCCTCAGAAATGTTATTTGTCTTTACAAAGTCTGATTTCAATGAACTGTCTATGTAATGGATATTAAATAAACATGGAATTTTACACATTCATAATATTTGGTTTCTTGTTGTGATTTTGATGAACTACACTTTCAAGCACTGTCAGTTCGTCCTTATTTACAAAAAAATGTTTGCTTGTAGCAGAGTGATGTAGTGACTTGCTTTAAGATAAGTCAACTTTTCTATTCAATCTTTAATGTGAAACTGACTCAAAAATGTTCTTTTAGCCAACATTTACATTCCTTTCTGTATAACATATATTATACTACTTTAACTTAATTCTGTGAGCTATATAAACCAAAGACATTCTAATTCTATTTTTAATGTATTTTTCCAAGATAAATAATTTATAATGCACTAATAAAACTAAGGAGCTCATATTAAAACATATTATATGACCAACTGAAATTGATATATGAAAATTGACTCTCTTAAAAGTAATTTGGTGAAATTATTTTGTATAAAATTGACTTTTATATGAATTCTTAACAACAAATATAAAACAAGAAGAACTTGAAATCTCTCTTTTTCCACACATTGAAGAGAAGTGATCGAATACTTTCTAACTTTATTATTTTGAGGTTTTGTAAAAAAAGAAACAAGATGAATAGTAACCATTTTTGTTGTGCATAGCAGCATCTAGCCCCCTATTTAAAATAAAAATTCTTTCCCAGGTACATTTAGTCTTTTCACATCTTTAAAATGATACAGTTTTATTTGTGGATTTATTTGTGAGATGTTTTTCTTTTGTCATCCAGAAGAAGAAATGTGTTTGGTGGGTTTTTTCTGTTTGTTCATTTGAAAGCTGAAAATAAGTAACTTTGAGCCCATGGTTCTTCATCCTGTAGCCTTTCCTCATAATAAGCACCCTGTAAACACTCAAATGCATCAAATGAGATAAGAAAAGCTATGAAAGGGCAAGTAAGTATTGTAAACATTAAGGGCTTATGAGTGTTCATGGCATACCACAATCCAGTATTGTCATCATAGAAGCATGTATTTGAGATTCGGCTTGTATAAGGAAGCATCGGGAAGATGTTGGGGAAGGGAAAGCTGACTAGCTTTCAGAGAGAGTTTCAAATGACAGTGTTATGGTGTCTTCATACCTAGTGTTTGGTCTTTAGTTTTGAAATTGAGGTGATGGCTGAAGAAGAGAAAGAAAAGAGAGGAGGGAATTGAAGAATACGGAAAGCAGAGATGAAGGAGTGGAAGAAGTTTATAGAAATTTAAGTGAGAAAATTCTGATTCATTAGGACCATACTTCAGGGCATCTGAGCACCAGCTTGCAAGGGCTAGCAGGATTTTTAAAAGGAGTTAAGACTTAGAATTCCATAAATAATGCTTTTCTGCGCCATTTCTTAGTTTGGGTCAGTACTGTGGGTGACTAACCTCATCCATTCCTAGGATTCTTTCCTTTTGACTAGTTTCATTTTTCAGGCACTGACCTTTCCCTGACCTTGGTCCCTAACTCTGGGTCACCTTGTTCTAGCCCTGGTGAAGCACTGAATAGAGGGCTTACTAGTTTGTTGGCACTGGATAAGTGGTACTGAGCACAATTGTCCTCTTTCATGAGTGGGAGGGAAGTTGCCTTTTCTAGGGTCAGAGAGCTGAGCTGACTTATGCTTCCTTTTCATTTTGTTGCTTAGTAATTTACCCTCTGGCCAGATCTGCAAACTGGTTGCCTTGCAGCAAGGTGACATGCACCACTGATGCAAAAAAGAAAAGAAAAAGACTATTGGCATCAACACAATATTCAATGGTACTTCAAAACACTTTCATTTTATGGTGAAATAGGTCAATTATTTGCCCAAAATAATTAAAATGTTTAATTGCTTAAACATAATCTCAGGTATCTTTATATTCCTATGTTGTTATTTAATTATACTCCTCCTTTTAGTAGAATCATCATCTGAACACCTAACTTTGCCAGCTTTCTAATACATTCCTCAAATTACCCTAGGAAAGAACTTCCTCTACTTCAAAATAAAAACAACTTGTATGTCCCAGGTTTTCAAATAATGAAAAGAATTGTTTGATTAAACCTCAATTAAAGACTCTAAATAATCTCTGTCCTAGGCCTCTGTGTTGTCACATAGCCATAGCTCTACCAGTAGGATGGTCACTCCTGAAGTTCTAGATTCCTCTGCTCTTTCTTTTCCAGGAAGAAATCTAATGGGCCCTAATGCTGAGATTCAGAGCTACAGTGAACGTCAAATTCTGACATGTCACATTGAAATGCATGACCAGTGTACCAGCCTGTTTCTTTCAAGTAAATCAATATGGCAATAGCAATTATTTCCCAGGTTACCTCTTTATACTCTGTATTTGCTCCCATTCTCAGGATGTCAGCACCAAAGGACAAAAAGAAAGAAACAAAAGAAAGAAAGAAAGAAAGAAAGAAAGAAAGAAAGAAAGAAAGAAAGAAAGAAAGAAAGAAAGAAAGAAAGAAAGGAGCTAAGTAGCTAATGGGAAACATCAAATGAATCCCTTAACTTGCCATCCAACTTTGTCAGTTCTTGGGAAAACAGGGCTTAAAATTATTTTTTAAATGAATAGACTCATGGCTTATGTTTAGACATTTAATTGGGCCTAAGGGGGGAAAAGTGTGAAAATTTTCAATACCATTTTGCTATGTAAAATAGTCATGAATATTTCCAACATATTAGGTAATTCTCTATCAAATATACTTGCGAACACAAGTGACCTAGCTGACGTTTGAAGAACGCACCAGTCAACATTGACTTCATGCGGGACACATCATGCCCTCTGCTCTTTAAAGCAATCAAACAAATCTGCAAATGTGCTTCAAAGAGTATATCTAGAATGTTACTTCATTAAGCATCTCCTTGGCATTCATCCTATTTTCCACTTTGAATTGCTGCATTTAGTTTTGTAATGACCTTTTATAGCAGGGAGGTTTTATTAATTCTTTGATCTTCTAGCTTTGGGATAAAAACAAAGAAGATATAAATGAGCACTTTGTACACTGTCTTCTGTAGGAGACCAGAAGAAAAAAGGAGATAGGTTTTCATCAGATTGGTCTGTGTGAAGACTTACAGCCTTCCTGTTATTTTCTCTCTTTAAGCAAAATGCTTATCAATGTTGTATGTGTGTTTGTTTTAATGTCATCTGTATAACTATGTCTTTACTTCTCTTCTTTCCAGCTCCCATAGATGAGGTGAGGGTCAGATATCTCTTTGTGGATTTTCTTTTTAAGACACTGTCCATTCTTGGTTTTCTCTAACCCTAAGCACAATTCTTGGGAAATCCGCTATCATATTTATGGGATGCTGGCAGCCTCCCTCTGTTTCCGAGTGTTTCTTTGTGGGTGTCTATGTGAATGGGGAGGGGAAAAGGCTCTTTGGTGAGGTAGTTACCTAACACTGCAATGAGAAAAACAGTTAAGAATACTTTGCATGTGAATTCCAACTCTGTACTTCATTGTAACTGTGTCTCTATATTCTGGGGTAAAATCTCAAAATTTAGTTATCTAGCTTCTAGAGTCCTAAACTCATAGCTTTGTTAGTATATAGATGAAACACTGCCTTTCATGTTGAATGACTGCATATTTATATTCTGTTGCCCTTTGGTTATCTTCCTTTCACATACTTATCTAATTCTATCATTTTGGTCTTGATCACAACTTTGGAAAGAAGACTTTAGGTAAAATATTATAAAATACTAGCATTTTATGATAAAAATTAAATCCAAAAGGTAAAAATAGTTACTAATCAGAACACACGTTTTCTCTTCCCGTCTTACAGTCAGCAGTTTATTCTACCACACACACACTTTCTTTAGCATTTTGATATTTAAAACTTTCATTTATTGTTAAATCTAAAGTAAATTGGGCCCTGGCAGGTTGGCTCAGTGAATAGAGCCCCAGCCTTGCATGCAGATGTCCTGGGCTCTATTCCCAGTCAGGGCACACAGGAGAAGCACCTGTCTGCTTTTCTTTCCCTCCCTCTCCCCCTTCTTTCTGGCTTCCCTTCTTGAAGCCAGAAGCTCGATTGGGTTGAGTGTAGCTTCAGGTACTGAGAATAGCTTGGTTGATTCAAACATGGGTCCCAGATGGGGGCTGCCTGGCAGCTCTCAGCCGAGGTGCATGCGGGAGTCTGTCTCTCTATCTCCCTTTCTCTCACTAAAAAAAAAAAAAAAATCTGAAGCAAACTGAACTAACAGATGATCTAGTTGTATGCTGATAATATTATCAGATCCAATGGTAGTGCCTTAGGTATTCTGAAAACAGAAAGCCAGTTATTTTTTCTAATTTCAAAATGGCTTCATTTCATTTTGGCAAAGTTTTTTTTTTACTTGACTCATTTAACATGAATTGCTATAGTATATATATATATATTTCACTCGCTTTACCTAAGAAATGAAAAAGGGAATGTAGTTTACCTAGGTGCCTTGTCTAAGTAAAACAGGCCACCATTAGAACAAAATACCTTTTAACTTTCTGTCTACAGAGTGGGGGCAAATGATCAAGTAATGAAACGTGGGGCATTTATCTCTTTATCTTTGACATTTTCTCAAGTGACAATCTCCAATCTCCTCTGTCAGAGCAGTGGTAACCAACTCCGTAATCCCCTTTTCACATACTACACGGAGCGTTTATCAATTGTTTTCCCCTTCAGAGAACATTCCTTCCTCTTAGCAATTTCTTATGTTATGTTATGTTTCTTTGTCATGCCATACTTAAATGACAATTTCTCCAAGATTAAAACTAGTTTATGTTATAGAATATATTCTTAAAATATTTTGTCATGAGGGAGCAAGATGGCGACGGAGTAGGCGGACTTACCAACTTCCAACTCCCAGAACCAAAGTGGATTACAACTCAATTTTAAGAACCATCACCTGGATAAACCAACTTTGAACAAAACTAAGTGGACTCTTCAACCAAGGAACACAGAAGAAGCCACATTGAGACTGGTAGGAATAGCGAAAACGCGAAGAGGGTTGGTTGCCCAGCTCCCTGGAGCAAACGGCAGCCCGGAGAAACCCGCGGGGCGGGAGGAGAGTTTGGCGGAGAGGGAGGGACCTGGGTCCCAGGAACCAAGCCCCAGCTTGCAGTCCCAGAGCCTAGAAGAGGCGTTTGGACAGTATTGAGCTGTGAAACAAGTGAGGGAGCTCCCAGGCCTACAGTGTGGAGTATTAGGTCCCTTCCTACTCTGCGGAGGGCTGCTTAAGGTTTTGGGGCGGCAGGACGCTGAAACGCGGTTCTGTCGGCATGGGCAGAGGCCAAGCCAGTGGGAGATCGGTCTAGCCCAGAGGGTCAGAGGGGACCGCGAAAGCGGTCCGGAAGCTGCGGGCCCGCCTTTGGTCCCACTTACGGGGACAAAGCGGGAGGCCAGGAACGGGCAGGCCGTGCGCAAGCCGGCCCTGACCGCGGGGACCGGGCTAGGTCCAGGGACGGGAAGGGGATCGTGGCTGAGCTGATGCTACGCAGCTCGGCGGAAGCCAGCAAACACGCCCGCCCCAATAAACCTTGGTTTCCGACCCTGCACAGAAGGGCCCTGGCCTCGAGGGCGGGGCTAAAGCTTACAGCTGAGAGCACGTCAAAAGCCCCGCCTAACCCGCGGAACTGTAGCGAGCAGGCTCCGACTGCTGGTCCTGGGCGGAGGTCCGGAAATAGGCTGGGTCCGCAGCTGAGGAAAGGTGCTCGCCTCTACCCTTGGTGCTAATCTTGCGGCTTCCGTCACAGCCCCTCCCACGGAGGAGAGGCAGAAATCACAGCAAAAGCCACAGTGGGCCGGCGCTGGCAACGCTCATACTCAACCACCCTAGGCACCGGCAGAGGGGGTGGGGGGCCTGCAGATAGACCACACCTAGAGAACACAAAGGCAACACCTACTGGACTCCAGTGGCCACAACTTGCTTATACACAGAAAAAATGGGCAGGCAGAGGAATGCAAACCAAATGAATCAAGAGAAATCCCCAGAGAAGGACCTGAATGAACCAGATATAACCAAATTACCAGAAGCAGAATTTAGAATAATGATAGTTAGGATGTTCAAAGAAATTAGAGCAACAATGGATAGTCATTATGAACACCTAAATAAAGAGATAACAAGTATAAAAAATGAAATTGAAATAATAAAAAAGAATCAGACAGAAATGACAAATACAGTATCAGAACTGAAGACCACAATGGAAGGAAATAAAAGCAGGATGGATGACGCTGAGGTTCGAATAAGCGAGTTAGAGGACACAATAAACAAAGGCACAGAAGCAGAGAAGAAAAAGGAAAAGAGACTTAAAAAATGTGAGGAAACTCTAAGGGAGCTCTGTGACAATATGAAGAGAAACAACATTCGCATCATAGGGGTGCCTGAAGAAGAGGAGAGATGACAGGAAATAAAAACATTGTTCAATCAAATCATAGCAGAAAACTTTCCTAAATTAAGGCTGGGAAACACTCCACACATTCAAGAAGCACACAGCACTCCATTAAGGAGAAACCCAAAAAAATCTACACCAAGACACATCATAGTTAAAATACCAAAGCTAATGAATAAAGAAAAAATTTTAAAAGCTGCTAGAGAAAAAAAGACTATCACCTACAAAGGAGCCCCCATAAGGATGACATCGGACTTCTCAACAGAAACACTTGAGGCCAGAAGGGAATGGCAAGAAATAATCAAAGCAATGCAGAACAAGAACCTACAACCAAGACTACTTTATCCAGCAAGGCTAACATTTAAAATTGAAGGAGAAATAAAGAGCTTCCCAGAAAAAGAAAGCCTCAAGGAATTCATAAAAACCAAACCAATTCTGCAAGAGATACTAAGAGGCCTCTTGTGAACAGTTTAAAGGGAGGAATGAATAGAGCAAAAGAAGAATACAGCTTTAAAGAATAAAATGGCAATAAAAAACTACATATCAATAATAACCTTAAATGTAAATGGATTAAATGATCCAATCAAAAGAGATAGGGTAGCTGCATGGATAAAGAAACAGGACCCATACATATGCTGTCTACAAGAGACACACCTTAAAACAAAAGATGCTCATAGACTGAAGGTAAAGGATGGAAAATAATATTTCATGCAAATGGAAATGAAAAAAAAGCAGGGGTAGCAATACTTATACCAGACAAAATGGACTTTAAAACAAAGGCTGTAGTAAGAGATAAAGAAGGACACTACATAATGATTAAGGGAACAATTCAACAGGAAGATATAACTATTGTAAATATCTATGCACCAAATATAGGAGCCCCGACATACATAAAGCAGACTTTGATGGATATAAAGGGCGAGATTAACAGCAATACTATCATAGTAGGGGATTTCAATACCCCTCTAAGAACACTTGACAGATCCTCAAGAAAGAAAATTAATAAAGAAACAGCAGACTTAAAGGAGACACTAGATCAACTTGATTTAATAGATATCTTCAGAACTTTTCACCCTAAAGCAGTAGAATATACATTCTTCTCAAGCGCTCATGGTACGTTTTCTAGGATAGACCACATGTTAGGACACAAAAATGGTCTCAATAAATTTAAGAAGATTGAAATCATATCAAGCATTTTCTCTGATCACAATGCCATGAAACTAGAAATTAACCACAAAAGAAAAACTGAAAAATACTCAAACACTTGGAAACTAAATAGCTTGTTATTAAATAATGAATGGATTAACAATGAGATCAAAGAAGAAATAAAAAAGTTTCTAGAAACAAATGATAATGAGCATACATCAACTCAAAATTTATGGGACACAGCAAAAGCAGTTCTGAGAGGGAAGTTTATTGCACTACAGGCATATCATAAGAAGCTAGAAAAAGCTCAAATAAGCAACCTGACCCTGCATCTAAAAGAACAAGAAAAACAACAACAAATAAAACCCAAGACAAGTAGAAGAAAGGAAATAATAAAGGTCAGAGCAGAAATAAATGACATAGAGGCTAAGGAAACAATACAGAGGATCAATGAAACCAGAAGCTGGTTCTTTGAAAAGGTAAACAAGATTGATGAACCTTTAACTAGACTCACCAAGAAAAAAAGAGAGAGGACTCAAATAAATAAAATTAGAAAGGACAGTGAGAAATAACAACTGACACAACAGAAATACAAAGCATGGTAAGAAAATACTATGAAGAACTATATGCCAAAAAATTAGACAATCTTGGTGAAATGGACAAATTTTTTGAATCGTATAACGTTCCAAAAATCAATCTGGAAGAATCAGAACACCTAAACAGACCAATTATAGCAAATGAGATCAAAACAGTTATCAAAAAACTCCCAAAAAAGAAAAGTCCTGGGCCTGATGGCTTCACAAGTGAATTCTATCAAAAATTCAAAGAAGAACTAACTCCTATTCTCCTCAAGCTATTTCAAAAAATTCAAGAGGAAGGAAGACTTCCAAACTCCTTTTATGAGGCGAGCATAGTTCTGATCCCAAAACCGGGCAAAGACAACACAAAGAAAGAAAATTATAGGCCTATATCCCTGATGAATTTAGACGCTAAAATTCTCAACAAAATATTAGCCAACTGGATCCAGCAATATATGAAAAAAATCATACACTACGATCAAGTGGGATTTATTCTGGAGAGGCAAGGCTGGTTCAATATTCGCAAATCAATCAATGTGATTCATCACATAAACAAAAGGAAGAACAAAAATCACATGATAATTTCAATAGATGCAGAAAAGGCATTTGATAAAATCTAGCACCCATTCATGCTCAAAACTCTCAGTAAAGTGGAAATACAGGAATCATTCCTTAACATGATAAAGGCCATCTACGATAAACCGACAACAAACATCATACTAAATGGACAAAGATTAAAAGCAATCCCCTTAAGATCAGGAACCAGGCAGGGTTGCCCACTTTCACCACTCTTATTCAACATAGTTCTGGAAGTCCTAGCTACAGCAATCAGACAAGAAGAAGAAATAAAAGGCATCCAAATTGGAAAAGAAGAAGTAAAACTGTCATTATTTGCAGATGATATGATATTGTATATTGAAAACCCTAAAGTCTCAGTCAAAAAACTACTGAACCTTTTAAATGAATTCAGCAAGGTGGCAGGATATAAAATTAATACTCAGAAATCAGAGGCATTTCTATACACCAACAATGAAATATCAGCAAAAGAAATTAAGGAAACAATCCCCTTCACTATTGCAGCCAAAAAAATAAAGTACCTAGGAGTAAATTTAACCAAGGAGGTTAAGGACTTGTACTCAGAAAATTATAGAACATTGATAAAAGAAATCAAGGAAGATACAAACAAGTGGAAGCACATACCGTGCTCATGGCTAGGAAGAATAAACATCATTAAAATGTCTATATTACCCAAAGCAATTTATAAATTCAATGCAATACCAATTAAAATACCAATGATATACTTCAAAGATATAGAACACATATTCCAAAAATTTATATGGAACCAAAAAAGAACACGAATAGCCTCAGCAATCTTAAAAAGAAAAAATAAAGCAGGAGGTATCACTCTTCCTGATATTAAGGTTTACTACAAGGCCATTATACTCAAGACAGCCTGGTACTGGCATAAGAACAGGCCCATAGATCAATGGAACAGAACAGAGAACCCAGAAATAAACCCACAGCTTTATGGACAACTGATATTTGACAAAGGAGGAAAGAACATACAATGGAGTAAAGACAGCCTCTTTAACAAATGGTGTTGGGAAAATTGGAAATATACCTGCAAAAAAATGAAACTAGACCATCAACTTACACCATTCACAAAAACAAACTCAAAATAGATAAAGACTTAAATGTAAGCCGTGAAACCATAAACATCTTAGAAGAAAACATAGGCAGCAAGCTCTCCGACATCTGTAGCAGCAATATATTTGCTGATTTATCTCCATGGGCAACTGAAATAAAAGGCAAGATAAACAAATGGGACTATATCAAACTAAAAAGTTTTTGCACAGCTAAAGACAATAGGAACAGAATAAAAAGACAAACCACACAATGGGAGAACATATTCGACAGCACATCTGATAAGGGGTTAATAACTAAAATTTATAAAGAACTTATAAAACTCAACACCAGGAAGACAAACAACCCAATCAAAAAATGGGCAAAAGAAATGAATAGAAATTTCTCCAAAGAGGACATACAGATGACCAATAGGCATATGAAAAAATGCTCAACATCACTAATCATTAGAGAAATGCAAATTAAAACCACAATGAGATATCACCTCACACCAGTCAGAATGGCACTTATCAGCAAAACAACACAGAATAAGTGCTGGCGAGGATGTGGAGAAAAGGGAACCCTTCTGCACTGCTGGTGGGAATGCAGACTGGTGCAGCCACTGTGGAAAACAGTTTGGAGATTCCTCAGAAAATTAAAAATCGAACTGCCTTTTGACCCAGCTATCCCACTTTTAGGAATATACCCTAAGCATTGTTCACAATAGCGAAGATCTGGAACCAGCCCAAGTGCCCGTCAGAAGACGAGTGGATTAAAAAGCTATGGTACATATATACTATGGAATACTACTCAGCCATAAGAAACGATGACATCGGATTATTTATAACAAAATGGATGTACCTTGATAACATTATACGGAGTGAAATAAGTAAATCAGAAAAAAAGAAAAACTGAGAAACAGCACAATTACATACATAGGTGGGACATGAAAGTGAGGGTATGAGACAGGGACAAGAGAGTGGTGGTTATGGGATGGGGGGAGGGAGGGAAGAATGGGATAGGGAGGAGGGGAGGGTTGCAGGGAAAACCAGATTGAAGGTGACAGAGGACAATTTGACTTTTGGTGATGGGTATGCAACACAATTGAATGATAAGATAACCTGGAGATGTTTTCATTGTACATATGTACCCTGATTTATTGATGTCACCCCATTAGAATTAATAATAATAAAATATATATATAAAAAAAATAAAAAAAATATTTTGTCATGATATTAATAACTATAAATTGCTTTGAACTGTGAGACTGCTTTTAATGGAAATTTGAAATTATAAAAAAATTACTGACTTTGAAAGGGTTTCAGTCTAGCAATTGTAATCAGAAAATAGTCTAAATTTACATACACATTAGGTTATTTCTAAATATTCTATTGAAATTCTTTCTTATGGTAAAACAAGCAGTAAAGCAATTAGTATTTACATACAGGCAGTACTTTCCCCTTAAATACAAAAGAAGATGACAGGCAAAGAGAATAACTTGAAGCAATTATTAAGTGGAAATTTAATAAATGTATATGTTGAAGAAATGCTGAAATTTGAAATCTTTATTATTATTATTATTTATTTTAATGGGGTGACACCAATAAACCAGGGTACTTATATACAATGAAAACATCTCCAGGTTATCTTTTCATTCAATTGTGTTGCATACCCGTCACCCAAAGTCAAAATGTCCTGTGTCACCTTCTATCTGGTTTTCCCTGTGTCCCTTCCCTCCTCCCTATCACACCCTTCGCTCCCTCCCCCCAACCCCGTAACCACCACTCTCTTGTCCATGTCTCATAGTCTCACTTTTATGTCCCACCTTTCTATGAAATCATGCTGTTCTCAGTTTTTCTTTTTTTCTGATTTACTTATTTCACTCCGTATAATGTTACCAAGGACCATCCATTTTGTTATAAAGGATCCGATGTCATCATTTCTTATAGCTGAGTACTATTCCATAGTATATATGTACCAAAGCTTTTTAATCCACTTGTCTTCTGACGGACACTTGGGCTGTTTCCAGATCTTCGCTATTCTGAACAATGCTGCCACAAACATGGGGGCGCAATTCTTCTTTTCGAACAGTGCTATGGTGTTCTTAGGGTATATTCCTATAAATGGGATAACTGGGTCAAATGGCAGTTCGATTTTTAATTTTTTGAAGAATCTCCAAACTGTTTTCCATAGTGGTTGCAACAGTCTGCATTCCCACCAAAGTGCAGAAGGGTTCCCTTTTCTCCACATCCTTGCCAGCACTTATTCTGTGTTGTTTTGCTGATGAGTGCCATTCTGACTAGTGTGAGGTGATATCTCATTGTGGTTTCAATTTGCATTTCTCTAATGATTAGTGATGTTGAGCATTTTTTCATATGCCTATTGGCCATTTGTATGTCCTCTTTGGAGAAATTTCTATTCATTTCTTTATCCCATTTTTTGATTGGATTGTTTGTCTTCCTGGTGTTGAGTTTTATAAGTTCTTTATAAATTTTGGTTATTAACCCCTTATCCGACATGCTGTCGAATATGTTCTCCAATTGTGTGGTTTGTCTTTTTATTCTGTTCTTATTGTCTTTAGCTGTGCAAAAACTTTTTAGTTTGATATAGTCCCATTTGTTTATATTGCCTTTTATTTCATTTGCCCATGGAGATAAATCAGCAAATATATTGCTGCTACAGATGTTGGAGAGCTTGCTGCCTATGTTTTCTTCTAAGATGCTTATGGTTTCACGGCTTACGTTTAAGTCTTTTGTCCATTTTCAGTTTGTTTTTGTGAATGGTGTAAGTTGATGGTCTAGTTTCACTCTTTTGCAGGTAGATGTTCAATTTTTCCAACACCATTTGTTAAAGAGGCTGTCTTTACTCCATTGTATGTTCTTTCCTCCTTTGTCAAATATCAATTGTCCATAAAGCTGTGAGTTTATTTCTGGGTCTTCTGTTCTGTTCCATTAATCTATGTGCCTGTTCTTATGCCAATACAAGACTGTCTTGAGTAGAATGGCCTTGTAGTAAACCTTAATATCTGGAAGAGTGATACCTCCTGCTTTATATTTTCTTTTTAAGATTGCTGAGGCTATTCGTGTTCTTTTTAGGCTCCATATAAATTTTTGGAATATGTGTTCTATATCTTTGAAGTATGTCATTGGTTTTTTAATTGGTATTGCATTGAATTTATAAATTGCTTTGGGTAATATAGACATTTTAATGATGTTTATTCTTCCTAGCCATGAGCACGGTATATACTTCCACTTGTTTGTATCTTCCTTGATTTCTTTTATCAATGTTTTATAATTTTCAGTGTAAAGTCCTTAACCTCCTTGGTTAAATTTACTCCTAGGTACTTTATTTTTTTGGCTGCAATAGTGAAGGGGATTGTTTCCTTAATTTCTTTTGCTGACAGTTCAATGTTGATATATAGAAATGCCTCTGATTTCTGAGTATTAATTTTATATCCTGCCACCTTGCTGAATTCATTTATAATGTTCAGTAGTTTTTTGACTGAGGCTTTAGGGTTTTCTATATACAATATCATATCATCTGCAAATAGTGACAGTTTTACTTCTTCTTTTCCAATTTGGATGCCTTTTATTCTTCTTCTTGTCTGCTTGCTGTAGGTAGGACTTCCAGAACTATGTTGAATAAGTGTGGTGAAAGTGGGCAACCCTGCCTGGTTCCTGATTATAAGGAGATTGCTTTTATTTTTGTCCATTTAGTATGATGTTTGCTGTGGGTTTGTCATCGATGGCCTTTATCATGTTAAGGAATGTTTCCTGTATTCCCACTTACTGAGAGTTATGAGCATGAATGGGTGCTAGATTTTATCAAATGCCTTTTCTGCATCTATTGAAATTATCATGTGATTTTTGTCCTTCCTTTTGTTTATGTGATGAATCACATTGATTGATTTGCGAATATTGAACCAGCCTTGCCTCTCCAGAAGAAATCCCACTTGATCATGGTGTATGATCTTTTTCATATATTGCTGGATCCGGTTGGCTAATATTTTGTTGAGAATTTTAGTATCTAAATTCATCAGGGATATAGGCCTATAATTTTCTTTCTTGTGTTGTCTTTGCCTGGTTTAGGGATCAGAATTATGCTCGCCTCATAAAAGAAGTTTGGAAGTCTTCCTTCCTCTTGAATTTTTCGAAATAGCTTGAGGAGGATAGGAGTTAGTTCTTCTTTGAATTTTGGGTAGAATTCACTTGTGAAGCCATCAGGCCTAGGACTTTTTTTGGGGGGGAGTTTTTGATAACTGTTTTGATCTCATTTGTTGTAATTTGTCTGTTTAGGTGTTCTGATTCTTCCAGATTGATTTTTGGAAGGTTATAATATTCAAAAAATTTGCCCATTTTACCAAGATTGTCTAATTTTTGGCATATAGTTCTTCATAGTATTTTCTTACAATGCTTTGTATTTTTGTTGTACCAGTTGTTATTTCTCCACTGTCCTTTCTAATTTTATTTATTTGAGTCCTCTCTCTGTTTTTCTTGGTGAGTCTAGTTAAAGGTCCATTTTGTCAGATATAAGTACTGCTATCCCAGCTGTTTTTTCATTTCCATTTGCATGAAATATTTTTTTCCATCCTTTTACCTTCAGTCTATGTGCATCTTTTGTTTTAAGATGTGTCTCTTATAGACAGCATATGTATGGGTCCTGTTTCTTTACCCATGCAGCTACCCTATGTCTTTTGATTGGATCATTTAATCCATTTACATTTAAGGTTACTATTGATATGTAGTTGTTTATTGCCACTTTGTTCTTTAAAACTGTATTCTTTTTAATTTTTTTTTTTGCTATATTCTTTCCTCCCTTTGAACTGTGCACAACAGGCCCCTTAGTATCTCTTGCTAAATTGGTTTGGTTTTAATGAATTCCTTGAGGCTTTCTTTTTTTGGGAAGCTCTTTATTTCTCCTTCAATTTTAAACATTAGCCTTGCTGGATAAAGTAGTCTTGGTTGTAGGTTCTTGTTCTGCATTACTTTGAATATATCTTGCCATTCCCTTCTTGCCTCAAGTGTTTCTTTTGAGAAGTCCGATGTCATCCTTATGGGGGCTCCTTTGTAGGTGATAGCCTTTTTTTTCCTAGCAGCTTTTAAAATTTTTTCTTTATCCATTAGCTTTGGTATTTTAACTATGATGTGTCTTGGTGTAGATCATTTTGGGTTTCTCCTTAATGGAGTTCTGTGTGCCTCTTGAATATGTGCAGTGTTTCCCAGCCTTAATTTAGGGAAGTTTTCTGCTATGATTTGATTGAACAAAGTTTCCATTTCCTGTCCTCTCTCCTCTTCTTCAGGCAGCCCTATCATGCGAATGTTGTTTCGCTTCAGGTTGTCACAGAGCTCCCTTAGAGTTTCCTCACATTTTTTGAGTCTCTTTTCCTATATCTTCTCTGATTCTGTGCCTTTGTTTATTGTGTCCTCTAACTCGCTTATTTGATCTTCAGCATGATTCATCCAGCTTTTAATTCCTTCCATTGTGGTCTTCATTTCTGATACTCTATTTGTAATTTTGTCTGATTCTTTTTTATTATTTCAATTTCATTTTTTATACTTGTTATCTCTTTATTTAGGTGTTCATAATGACTATCTATTGTTGCTCTAATTTCTTTGAACATCCTAACTATCATTATTCTAAATTTTGCTTCTGGTAAATTGGTTATATCTGGTTCATTCAGGTCCTTCTCTGGGGATTTCTCTTGATTCATTTGGTTTGCATTCCTCTGCCTGCCCATTTTTTCTGTGTATAAGCAAGTTGTGGCCACTGGAGTCCAGTAGGTGTTGCCTTTGTGTTCTCTAGGTGTGGTCTGTTTACAGGCCCCCCACCACCTCTGCCACTGCCTGGGGTGTTTGGGTATGGGCATTGCCAGCGCCGGCCCACTGTGGCTTTTCTGTGATTTCTGCCTCTCCTCCATGGGAGGAGCTGTCACTCAAGCCACAAGCCTCAGCACCAAGGGTAGAGGTGAGCACCTTTGCTCAGCTGTGGACCCAGCCTGTTTCCAGTCTTCCACCCAGAACCTGCAGTCAGAGCCTGCTCGCTACAGTTTCGCGGGTTGGACGGGGCTTTTGACGTGCTCTCAGCTGTGAGCCTTTGCCTGTCCGGAGCTTTAGCCCTGCCCTAGAGACCAGGGCCCTTCTGCGCAGGGTCTCAAACCAAGGTTTATTGGGCCGGACGTGTTTGCTGGCATTAGCTCATCCTTGAGCTTCCGCTGTCTCGGACTCTACCCCGCTCCCACGTTTGGAGCCCGCTCATGCGCGTAGAATAGCAAACTGCAGTTTCTTCAGCCAGGCGGGGATTGTAGCGTGAGCTCAGCTGCTAGCTTCCTCTTGTCTCAGGGTCTACCCCGTCCCCGCGCTTGGAGCCAGCTTGTGCACGTAGAATGGCAAACCGTGGTTTCTCCCGTGGGGCAGGGCTGGTAGCGTGAGCTCAGCTGTGAACCCGCGCCCGTCTCTGGTCCAAGCCCATCCCTGCATTTAGGGCCGGTTTGCTCAAGGTCGCAGAGCAGATCTCTTCTCTTTCCTGGCCTCCCGCTTTGTCCCCGCAGTTGGGATTGGAGGCAGGCCCACAGCCTCCGGACCGCTTTTGCGTGTACCCTCTTCCCCTGCTGGACTAGACCAAGCTCACACCGGTTTGGCGTGGCCACGCTGACAGAACCGCGTTTCAGCATCCTGCCACCACCATACCCTTCAGCAACCCTCAGCAGAGTAGGAAGGGACCTAATACTCCACACTGTAGGCCTGAGAGCTCCCTCACTTGTTTCACAGCTCAAAACTGTCCAAACGCCTCTTCTAGGCTCTGGAACTGCAGGCTGGGGCTTGGTTCCTGGGACCCAGGTCCCTCCCTCTCTGCCAAACTCTCTTCCCGCCACGTGGGTCTCTCCGGGCTGCCGTTTGCTCTGGGGAGCTGGGCAGCCCTCTTCACAGTTTCGCTATTCCTACCAGTCTCAATGTGGCTTCTTCTGTGTTCCTTGGTTGAAGAGTCCACCTATTTTAGTTCAAAGTTGGTTTATCCAGATGATGGTTCTTAAAATTGAGTTATAATCCACTTTGGTTCTGGGAGTTGGAAGTTGGTACGTCTGCCTACTCTGTAATTATGCTCCCTGAAATTTGAAATCTTGCAATACTAATTGTTTTAAATGGTCTCAGAGAAAATAAATAATATTGTGAGGAAAAAATCAAGTTACCTACAAAATTCTTTTCTATTTTTATCTTTTCGTGGCCCATTTAGAAAAATAGTGTAGAACAATAATTTAAGTAGTATTTTAAAATGCAAGTAGCATTTTAAATCTATTTGATAATATTGTACATTTCTTTCAAAAATCTCATCATATGTAATTATGCTATAATATTGTTGAGGGCATGCATAGATAAGGTGTATTATTAAATAACTAGAGAGAAAAACACTTTATAGTGACAATTATTTAGATTTTTTTAATCCATGTTACTAGGTCAAAGAGTAAATTTTTCTTTTTTTATATAGAAATTAATTTTAATAGGGTGACAATGATCAATAAGAGTACATAGATAGGAGGGCAACATGGCGATGGAGTATGCAGACAACTCTCAACTCCCAGAACCAAAGTGGATTATAACTCAATTTCAAGAACCATCATCTGGATAAACCAAATTTGAACTAAACTAAGTGGACTCTTCAAGGAACACAGAAGAAGCCACATTGAAACTGGTAGGAATAGTGAAAACGCGAAGAGGGCTGCCCAGCTTTCTGGAGCGAACGGCAGCCCTGAGAGACCTGCGTGGTGGGAGGAGAGTTTGGCGGAGAGGGAGGGACCTGGGTCCCAGGAACAAAACCCTAGCCTGCAGTCCCAGAGTCTAGAAGAGGCTTTTGAACAGTATTGAGTTGTGAAACAAGTGAGGAAACTGTTAGTGAGAAAGAGACAATTTTCTCAGACCCAACATTCTTAAAGGGACAGCACAGAAAACCTTTCTCAGAGCCACTCACCAGGGGATCCAGGGAACGGGATCAGAGGAGAGGACCAGAGCAGCAGGAAGAGAAAGTAAACTGGAAGCCACAGGGAGAAAAACTCTGAGGAACAGCCATCCTAACCATTGGGCTAAGTCATTTCTCTAATAAAAAATGGATATTTCCCCTGGAACTAGGAATACCAGCAAAGGGAGACAGGACACCAGTCAAACAAGCTCTCCCTCGGCACTTAGAGCAGAGCTGCTTAGATGGAGGGAGCTTCCAGGCTTACAGTGTAGAGTGTTAGGGTCTGAACTCTGGGGGCCCTTCCTACTCTGCCGAGGGTTGATGGAGGGATGGTGGCGGCGGGACGCTGAAATGCAGTTCTGTCGGCAGGGGCGGAGCCCAGCGGTGTGAGCTCGTTCTAGCCCAGCAGGGGTGGAGGGGATGCATGAAAGTGGTTCGGCAGCTATGGCCTGCCTGTAACTTCACCTGCGGGGGAAAAGCAGGAGGCCAGGAAAGGGCAGAGATCTGCTCTGTGACCCCACACAAGCCGGCCATGACTGCGGAGATGGGGCTAGGACCAGGGATGGGAGGAGGCTTGCGGCTGAGCACATGCCAGCAGCCACAACGGGCCAAGAAACCTCAGTTTGCCATCTTGCATGCGCGAGTTGGCTCTGAACGCGGGGGTGGGGCTAAAGTTCTCAGCTGAGTGCATGGAAGCAGCCATGCCCGGCCCAATAAACTGCAGTTTGTGATCCTGCACAGGAGGGCCTTGGCATCGAGAGCGGGGCTAAAGCTCCGGACAGGCAAAGGCTCACAGCTGAGAGCATGTCAGTAGCCCTGTCAATCCCGAGAAAATGTGGTGAGCAGGCTCAGACCTCGGGGGCTGGGTGGAAGTCCAAAAAAAGGCTGGGTCCACAGCTGAGCAAAGGTGCAAAACTCTATCCTCGGTGCTAAGGCTTGTGGCTTGAGTGACAGCCCCTCCTGCAGAAGAGAGGCAGAAATCACATAAAACAACCACAGTGGGCCGGCGCTGGCAAAGCCCTAGGCAGTGGAAGAGGGGGTGGTGGGCCTGCAGACAGACCACACATAGAGAACACAAAGGCAACACCTACTGGACTCCAATGGCCACAACGTCCTTATACACAGACAAAATGGGCAGGCAGAGAAATGCAAACCAAACGAATCAAGAGAAATCCCCAGAGAAGGACCTGAATGAACCAGATATAACCAATTTACCAGAAGCAGAATTTAGAATAATAATAGTTAGGATGTTCAAAGAAATTAGAGCAACAATGGATAGTCACTATGAACATGTAAATAAAGAGATAACAAGTATAAAAAATGAAATTGAAATAATAAAAAAGAATCAGACAGAAATGACAAATATAGTATCAGAACTGAAGTCCACAGTGGAAGAAATTAAAAGCAGGATGACTGATGATGAGAATCGAATCAGTGAGTTAGAGGACACAATAAACAAAGGTACAGAAGCAGAGCAGAAAAAGGAAAAGAGACTCAAAAAAGGTGAGGAAACTCTAAGGGAGTTCTGTGACAATATGAAGAGGAACAACATACACATCATAGGATTCCTAAAGAAGAGAAGAGAGAACAAGAAATAGAACTTTTGTTCAATCAAATCATAGGAGAATACTTCCCTAATTAAAGCTGGGAAACATTCCACATGTTCAAGAAGGACATAGAACTCCATTAAAAAAAAAACCCCAAAAAATCTACACCAAGACATATCATAGTTAAAATACCAAAGCTAAGAGATAAAGAGAAAATATTAAAAGCTACTAGAGAAAAAAGGGCTATCACCTACAAAGGAATCCCCATAAGGATGACATACAACTTCTCAATAGAAACACATGAGACCAGAAGGGAATGGCAAGATATATTCAAAGTAATGCAGAACAAGAACCTACAACCAAGACTACTCTATTTGGCAAGGCTAACATTTAAAATTGAAGGAGAAATAAAGAGCTTCCCAGACAAAGAAAGCCTCAAGGAAATCATTAAAACCAAATCAATTCTGCAAGAGATACTAAGAGGCCTGTTGTGAACAGTTCAAAGGGAAGAAAGAATATAGCCAAAGAAGAATACAGCTTTAAAGAATAAAATGGCAATAAACAACTATGTATCAATAGTATCCTTAAAGGTAAATTGATTAAATGATCCAATCAAAAGACATAGAGTAGCTGCGTGGATAAAGAAACAGGACCCATACATATACTGTCTACAAGAGACACACCTTAAAACAAAATATGCACATAGACTGAAGGTAAAAGAATTGAAAACATATTTCATGCAAATGGAAATAAAAGAAAAGCCAGGGTAGCAATACCTATATCCGAAAAAATGGACTTTAAAAAAAAATCTGTACTAAGAGATAAAGGACACTACATAATGATAAAGGAACAATTCAACAGGAAGATATAACTATTATAAGTATCTACGCAACAAATATAGGAGCCCCGACATACATAAAGGAGACTTTGATGGATATAATGGGCGAGATTAACAGCAATACTATAATAGTAAGGGATTTCAATACCCCACTAACAACACTGGATAGATCCTCAAGAAAAAAAATTAATAAAGAAACAGCAGACTTAAAGGAAACACTAGATCAACTTGATTTAATAGATATCTTCAGAACTTTTCACCCTAAAGCAGTACAATATACATTCTTCTCATGCACTCATGGTACGTTTTCTAGGATAGACCACATGTTAGGACACAAAAATAGTCTCAATAAATTTATAAAGATTGAAATCATATCAAGCATTTTCTCTGATCACAATGCCATGAAACTAAAAATTAACCACAAAAGAAAACCTGAAAAATACTCAAACACTTGGAAACTAATAGCATGTTATTAAATAATGAATGGATTAACAATGAGATCAAAGAAGAAATAAAAAGGTTTCTAGAAATGAATGATAATGAGCATACATCAACTCAAAATTTATGGGACACAGCAAAAGCAGTACTGAGAGGGAAGTTCATTGCACAACAGGCATACCCAAAGAAGCTAGAAGAAGCTCAAATAAGCAATCTAATCCTACATCTAAAAGAACTAGAAAACAACAGCAAATAATGCCCAGGACCAGTAGAAAGAAGGAAATAATAAAGATCAGAGCAGAAATAAATAACATAGAGGCTAAGGACACAATACAGAGAATCAATGAAACCAGGAGCTGGTTCTTTGAAAAGGTAAACAAGATTGATGAACCTTTAACTAGACTCACCAAAAAAAATGAGAGAGGACCCAAATAAATAAAATTAGAAATGACAGTGGAGAAATAACAACTGCTACAACAGAAATACAAAACATTGTAAGAAAATAATATGAAGAACTCTATACCAATAAATTAGACAACCTAGGTGAAATGAACAGATTTCTTGAATCATATAACCTTCCAAAAATCAACCTGGAAGAATCAGAACACCTAACCAGACCAATTACAACAAATGAAATTGAAACAGTTATCAAAAAACTCCCAAAAATGAAAAGTCCTGTGCCTGATGGCTTCACAAGCGAATTCTACCAATAATTCAAAGAAGAACTAACTCCTATCCTCCTCAAGTTATTTCAAAAAATTTATGAGGAAGGAAGACTTTCAAACTCCTTTTATGAGGCGAGCATAATTTTTATCCCAATAACGGGTAAAGATAACATAAAGAAAGAAAATTATAGGCCTATATTCCTGATGAATTTAGACGCTAAAATTCTCAACAAAATATTAGCCAACCGGATTTAGCAATATATAAAAAAAATCATACACCATGATTAAGTGAGATTTATTCTGGAGAGGCAAGGCTGGTTCAATATTAACAAATCAATTAATGTGATCGATCACATAAACAAAAAGAAGAACAAAAATCACATGATAATTTCAATAGATGCAGAAAAGGCATTTGATAAAATTAAGCACCCATTCATGTTCAAAACTCTCAGTAAAGTGGCAATACAGAAAATATTCCTTAACATGATAAAGGCCATCTACGACAAACCCACAGCAAACATCATACAAAATGGGCAAAAATTAAAAGCAGTCCCCTTAAGATCAGAAACCAGGCAAGGGCGCCCCCTTTCACTACTCTTATTCAACATAGTTCTGGAAGCCCTAGCTACAGCAATCAGACAAGAAGAAGAAATAAAAGGAATCCAAATTGGAAAAGAAGAAGTAAAACTGTCACTATTTGCAGATGATATGATATTGTATATAGAAAACCCTAAAGTCTCAGTCAAAAACTACTGGACCTTATAAATGAATTCAGCAAGGTGGCCTGATATAAAATTAATACTCAGAAATCAGAGGCATTTTTATATACCAACATTGAACTGTCAGCAAAAGAAATTAAGGAAACAATCCCCTTCACTATTGCAGCCAAAAAATAAAGTACCTAGGAGTAAATTTAACCAAGGAGGTTAAGGACTTGTATTCGGAAAATTATAAAACATTGATAAAAGTAATCATGGAACTGGTACTGGCACAAGAACAGGCACATAGATCAATGGAACAGAACAGAAAACCCAGAAATAAACCCATAGCTTTATGGACAACTGATATTTGACAAAGGAGGAAAGAACATACAATGGAGTAAAGGCAGCCTCTTTTACAAATGGTGTTGGGAAAATTGGACATCTACCTGCAAAAAAGTGAAACTAGACCATCAACTTACAGCATTCACAAAAACAAACTCAAAATGGATAAAAGACTTAAACGTAAGCTATGAAACCATAAGTATCTTAGAACAAAACATAGGCAGCAAGCTCTCTGACATCTGTAGGAGTAATATATTTGCCGATTTATCTCCATGGGCAAATGAAATAAAAGGCAAGATAAACAAATGGGACTATATCAAACTAAAAATTTTTGCACAGCTAAATATAATAAGAAGAGAATAAAAAGACAAACCACACAATGGGAGAACATATTCGACAACACGTCTGATAAGGGGCTAATAACCAAAATTTATAAAGAACTTATAAAACTCAACACCAGGAAGACAAACAATCCAATCAAAAAATGGGCAAAGAAATGAATAGAAATTTCTCTAAAGAGGACATACAGATGGCCAATACGCATATGAAAAAATGCTCAACGTCACTAATCATTAGAGGTATGCAAATTAAAACCACAATGAGATATCACCTCATACCAGTCAGAATGGCGCTCATCAGCAAAACAACACAGAACAAGTGCTGGCGAGGATGTGGAGAAAAGGGAACCCTTCTGCACTGCTGGTGGGAATGCAGACTGGTGCAGCCACTGTGGAAAACATTATGGAGATTCCTCAAAAAATTAAAAATCGAACTGCCTTTTGACCCAGCTATCCCACTTATAGGAATAATATACCCTAAGAACACCATAGCACTGTTCGAAAAGAAGAAATGCGCCCCCATGTTCGTGGCAGCATTGTTCACAATAGCGAAGATCTGGAACCAGCCCAAGTGTCCGTCAGAAGACGAGTGGATTAAAAAGCTTTGCTACATATATACTATGGAATACCACTCAGCCATAAGAAATGATGACATCGGATCATTTATAACCAAATGGCTGTACCTTGATAACATTATACGGAGTGAAATAAGTAAATCAGAAAAAAAGAAAAACTGAGAACAGCATGATTTCATACATAGGTGGGACATAAAAGTGAGACTATGAGACATGGACAAGAGAGTGGTGGTTACGGGACGGGGGGAGGGAGGGAAGAGTGGAATAGGGAGGAGGGGTGGCACACAGGGAAAACCAGATAGAAGGTGACAGAGGACAATTTGACTTTTGGTGATGGGTATGCAACACAATTGAATGATAAGGTAACCTGGAAATGTTTTCATTGTACATATGTTTTCTGATTTATTGGTTTCACCCCATTGGAATTAATAATAATAAAATATATATATAAAAAAAAGCTTTGGTACATATATACTATGGAATACTACTCAGCCATAAGAAATGATGACATCGGATCATTTACAACAAAATGGATGGACCTCGAAAACATTATACGGAGTAAAATAAGTAAATCAGAAAAAAACTGAGAACAGCATGATTTCATAAATAGGTGGGACATAAAAATGAGACTATGAGACATGTACAAGAGAGTGGTGGTTACGGGGTGGAGGAAGTAGAGTGTGGGATACCGAGGAGTGGAGGGGCACAGGGAAAACCTGATAGAAGGTGACAGAGGACAATTTGACTTTGGGTGATGAGTATGCAACATAATTGAATGATAAGATAACCTGGAGATGTGTTCTTTGAACATATGTACCCTGATTTATTGGTGTCACCCCATTTTAATTAATTAAAAAAAGAAAAGATTACACAGGTACCAAGTGAATGTCTCTATAGAATTTGAGCAGTTAAATGCATTGAAAATTTGTTTCTCTACTTTGCAAAATGATGGGAGAAATTTAAGTATTAAGGACTCTTGTAGAATGTTCTGATTGCCTTGATACTCATAGAGTAAAACACTTACAAGGCTCATGGTTAAAATGGTGAATTAATTATACACAGTTTTTTATTCTTCTCCCACAACAACTACCAAAATGATAGCAAAACAAAACTATTTTCCTTTAAGTAAAAGAATACATAAATAAAAAAGGAAGAAAAATAGGGGACACAGGATTACAACAACTATATATTTGGAAGATAAGTAGAAAGAAAGGTATAGGCTGATCAGTGGAACACAGTCAGGAGGTGTGCTGAGAGAGTGAATGCAGAAGGGCAGGAGAAGTACAGGGCTGAAAACCGGGGAGTGGTGGAAAGTTTGAATACAGCCAAGGTGAACTACCAGTTCACCTTCCTCCTTACACACGCACAACAGTCTCATATAACACATACACCATACACACTACCCATTTTCTCTTTTCCCAGAAAGAGAGAGGAAGTTATTTTTCAAAGACAATTAACTATACTGGTTCTGGTTTTAAGGATCCAAGCATAGCAAAGGCTGAGGCTAAGACATAGGACAGAAATAAATGTAAGATAAATAAATATATCATAAAATAAAAGATAAATAAATTGCAAAACCTCTGTACCTGTCTCTGACTCTGCTTTCCAATTGTTGGCAGCCAGGAATGTGCCTTCCTAGATAGGAGATTTCAAGATACCTCTCTCAAGAAACTGAATGATCTCCCAAAAAAAGACCTACACAAACTATAATTTGCAGTTCCCCTAAGAAAATGCTGGTTTACCAGTCAGTCTCTCTAAAGTGAAGTTTAACTATCAGTAAGCTCTGACCATACATGCATGTAAAAGAAGCAACAAAACAAGAAATAACTTTTGAAGATAGAAAATGTAATTATAGTCAATCAAAAATTAAATATGTGAAAGGATAAAGCTAAAAAATAATCCAGAAAGCTGAGCAAGTAAAAAAATTAAAACTAAGGGGAAAAAATATGAGCTAAGAATTATCATGTAACTCACTATAGTAAATATAAAAAGAAAATACTGAGAGATTCAAAAAATGGTGACAGAGTAGGCGGATGTTCCAACTGCCACTCCCCAAAACCAAACTAGATTACAACTTAATTTAAGAACAATCATCTTGCAAAACCAACTTTGAACTAAACTAAGAGGAATCTATAACCACGTATCACTGAAAAAGCTACACCAAGACTGGTAGGAAGGGTGGAGATGCGGAAAGGGCTGCCCCGCTCCCAGGAGCGAGGGGTGGCTGAGGGTACAAAGGGACTCTCACTGTTTATAGAGTTGCCCTGAGAGGTGTGGGTGCTCAGTCCCAAGCCTGGAGCCCCAGTCTAGAACCCCAGAGCCTAAAAGAGGTGCCCACACAGCAGTTAGCTGTGAAAAAGCCGGATTTCTGTGTGTAAGAATGAGACAGAGCTCTCCAAGATGCAAGCTCCCTCTTAAAAGGACCGCGCAGAAAATCTCATTCACAGCCACTGACCCAGGGTTCTGGGAGGGGAGAGTTTTACACTTGCTCAAGAAGAGTGTAAAGTTAGAAGCCCAGGGATAAACACTGTGGGGAATGGCCACCGGAATCCCTGTGCTGCAGTTGCCATATTTCTTGGATGGAGCAATCCCCACTGAGTGGCACCAGCCTGGGACAAAGCAACTGCTCTGCCCTAGAGCAGGAGTCAGGAACCTATGGCTCATGAGCCAGATGTGGCTTTTTTGATGATTGCATTTGGCTCTCAGACAAATCTTTAATAAAAAAATTAATAACGTTAAAAATATAAAACATTCTCATGTATTACAATCTATTCATTTCCTACCTCTCATGTTCACGGTTGCGGGTGACTCAAGCCAATCACAGCTGTCCTCCGGGACAACACCAAATTTTTATTGGGTAATGTGTAACATACACGGGCCGTTGTGAGATCAGGAAGTAAACTTCCCTCCTTTTAATCAAGTGACAGACTTGAATAAATCTTAGTGAGCTAGCTAATTGCAGAAATCCTTTTAATGAAGAAAATGGCTAAAAGAAAAGAAGATAAGGAGAATTGTACTTTTCAGCAGTAATGGACAGAGGAATTCGCCTTTGTGGAGAGAGCAGGTTCTGCAGTGTGTCTAATATGCAATGATAAAATTGCATCAAAGAAACGGTCAAATATAAAGCGGCACTTTGACACATGCCATACTACATTTGCACAAAATATCCAGCAGGGGACAGCAGGAAGAAAGCATGTCAAGAGCTACTGTGCAGAGTGCAAGCTAGTCAGCAGCAACTCTGTTTTTGGACCCAAAAAGGTGACTGGAATTTGGCTAGTTTTGCTGGTGCTTTAGCAATTGTGAGAAATGAAAAGGAATTCACAGATGGGGAGTATGCCAAAACATTTATGCTTGATGTTGCCGATAAACTTTTTGATGACTTTTCAGATAAAGACAAGATAATTAAATGAATAAAAGACATGCCTCTGTCGTCGGGAAGAACTTTTCATAATTGTACCATAATGATGGCAAATCAAATTGAGGCAACACAAGTGAAGGACATAAATGCAGCACCATTCTTTTCTCTCGCTTTGGATGAGTCAACAGACATAAGCCATTTATCTCAGTTCAGCGTGATTGAAAGGTAAGCTGTCGGTGACACACTACATGAGGAAAGTCTTGCTGTTTTGCCTATGAAAAAGACAACAAAAGGGGAGGATTTATTCAAGTCTTTCCCTGAGTTCACTAAAGAAAAAAATCTACCGATGGATAAACTTATTTCAGTGTGTACTCATGGTGCTCTGTGCGTGGTGGGGAAAAACAGAGGATTTGTAGTGCTTCTTCTTGAACATGAAAAGAGACCCATTCTAAGTTTTCACTGCATCTTACATCAGGAGGTGCTTTGTGCTCAGATGTGCGGCAAGCAGCTTGCTGAGGTGATGTCACTGGTCATTCAGGTGGTCAACTTTATTATGCCTGAGCTTTAAATAATCACCAGTTTAAAACACTGCTGGATGAAGTTGGGAATAATGATCTTGGTTTGCCTCTGCATAACAATGTGTGTTAATTGTAAAAAGGGAAGGTGCTCAGTCATTTTGCGGCTTGTCTGAGCAAAATCTGGAGTTCTCTTGAAATGAAAGACATCGAGCATCCTGAGTTAGCTAACACTGAGTGGCTCTGAAGTTCTACTATCTCATGGACATGACTAAACATCTGAATCAGCTCAATGTGAAAATGCAAGGCATTGGAATACAGTCTTAGCCCTTCAACAAGCAGTGTTTGCATTTGAAAACAAGCTGGAACTCTTCATTGCCGACATTGAAACAGGTCATTTACTACACTTTGAAAACTGGGAGAGTTTAAAGATGCATGCACAGCGAGTGACCCTGCTCAACATTTTGATCTCCAGCAGCTAGTGGGCTTCACATCTAATCTCCTGCAGTCATTCAAAGCACGCTTTGGAGAATTTTGTAAGTGCACTTGTCTTTTTAAGTTCATCACCCATCCACACTAGTGTGCAGTGGACAGCGCCAACCTGAGTTACATCCCTGGTGTCTCCATCAGAGATTTTGAGCTACAAACTGCTGACCTGAAGGCCCCAGACATGTGGATGAATAAGTTCAAGTCACTGAATGAAGATTTGGAAAGACTTGCATGACAGCAAGCAGAGTTGGCTAGCAAACACAAGTGGGGAGAGATGGGAAAACTTCAACCCATGGACAAGCTGATTGTCAAAACTTGGAATGCACTTCCTGTCACATACCACACAGTGCAGCATGTGAGTATTGCTGTACTGACAATGTTTGGCTCTACTTATGCATGTGAGTAGTTTTTCTCACATCTAAAAATGTTAAGACCAACCTGAAATCATATTTAACGGATGGAAGTCTCAACTCCTGCATGAAGCTTAACCTCATTACGTATCAACCAGACTACAAAGCCATCAGCAAAACCATGCAGCACCAGAAGTTGCATTAATGGTAAGAAGTACTTTATTAATCAGTGGTTAGCAACAGCATAATAACGTTATTAAAAAGAATTCAGAGACTTATTGTACTTTAAAAGTGTTGGTCTTACATAAAATGCACACATTTACTTATATTTAGTGTTAAACATATTGTGTGGCTTTCACAGAATTACATTTTAAAATATGTAGCATTCAAGGCTCTCTCAGCCAAAAAGGTTCCTGACCCCTGCCCTAGAGAGTCTCTCCTGCTCCAGTCATGGCAACTGGTTCACACTGAGAAGCCAGGAAAAAGGAGGTCAGTGATTCAGTTTTCTGGTGTTGAGTCTGGAGCTTCTCTGCACCACCCCCCCCCCCCCCCGGACTCTTGAGTCTAAGACTGATAATTCCACCACCCAGGAGACTCAGTGGAAACTGTTGAGAGTGCAGGCAGACCACACCTCTAGGTTTCAGAGTCCACACCGACCAGATTCCTGGGGTCACACCCTACTGAGGTCTATAAAATAAGTCTGGACAGAGTGACACCTGGGGCCAGGAACAGAGCCACACCCACAACCCTTCCTAATCCCTGAATTGCTGCAGACTCCAGACTCTAGCAGAGGTTTTTTTCAGTGGCCGAGCCCAACAAACAAACAGACTGTAGGAGGTGGGACTCAGAGAAACAAGAACTTTTAAGTGTACTTTCCCTGAGGCACAAAGTGGGTAAAAGCAAGTCTACATGTGCAGCTGGTATTTTCATGAGCACCTGGGCCCAGCAAGGCAGCTACAAACTCTGGATTGCTTGTCACTCTAAGAAGGTTGCTTAGGACCAGTCATGGGCAATGTCTCCCACTGGTCTATACCAGGTTTCTTCAGGGGAAGCCCAGGGCAGACATATCCAGTGGCCAGCTATGAAAAACATCAGCTCAGGATGTAACAACCCTTGCTAGAGTGGTATACAAAGAAATGGCTCCTTGCCTGACCTGTGGTAGCACAGTGGATAAACCATCGGCCTGGAATGCTGAGGTCACCGGTTTAAAACACTAGGCTTGTCTGGTCAAGGCACATATGGGAGTTGATGCTTCCTGTTCCTCCCCCTATTTTCCCTATCTCTTTCTTCTCTCTCTTATTATCACTTTCTCTAAAAATGAATAAATAAAATCTAAAAATTGAAAATAAAAAAAAAAGAAAGAAATGGCTCCTCACACATGGCCCAGCTGAGATGAATTTTGCTCTCTGTGATCTATGATCAGTGCTGGCAGAGCAGCTCATGTTGTACTGAATAGGGTGGAGCTCCATACTCAACCAGCCTGGGAGCTGGATATCCAACACTGCTGGGTTAGATTCCACTGAAGGAAGGGAGAGAAGCTTGGAGCATGGACATTTAAAATATGGGTCCCCACAAGCCTATTGTTGGGTCTGGTCAAGGTGCTTAGCCACTTTCTAGTGGGGCACAGTCAGCCCTTGGAGAGGACTGCCCCAGTCTTCTTCCCTGAGACCAGGATCTCACCAGCTGTAAGAACTTCTGCAAAGGGGACTGTTGGCCCCACTTCAGTCTGAACCTGCTTCTCACCTTGCTGGGGAGAAACAAAATTTGAGTATCCAGCGGTCCTGAGGGATTACGCTAAAGAGTAGGGGCCACATTTCCCATTCTGAGCTACTTACCAAGAGACCTTTGAAGTAAAAGTTCCCACTAATGTATTTCCAACCACAGCTGCCCTAGCCTGCAGAGGAAATGGTTGGGTGAGGTCAGTCTGGGCCCATACTACAATCTTTCTACAGAAGACTCTGGGGAAGACCAAGAAGCTCCAAGGTGGTGGAGTAGCTGAAAAGTGGAGGCAACCTGCTGAGGGGTTGGTTGGTTGGGTGAGGTCAGTCTGGGCCCACACTATAATCTTTCTACAGAAGACTCTGAGTAAGTCCAAGCAGCTCCAAGGAGATGGAGCAGCTGAAAAGTGGGGGCAAATCTTACAGAGCTTGGGGATTTTATAGAGCTGCTGTCATATCTAAGCAGAAGGAAGCTGATCATTATAAACAGGTTTGCCCCTGCCACACTACCCAGGCAGAGAAAACACAGACACAGCAGTGAAAAGAGCTGTTGCTGCAGACAAGTAGCCCACAGCAGGTTGCAAGCAACAGCTGATGCCAACCCAAGATCTAGAACCAACACAACTGGTAGTGGGTGGCAGACAGCTCCAACTCTAGACTACACAAGCAGCATGACCAAAGGAGAAGTCTAGCATGCACCAGCCACTGTGGAGAATAAATAGGCCCAACAAGACAGAAATTGCACAGTGTGTAAGACACATGATCAAGGTTGACCCTTAGCACCACCCAGCCTAAAGGAATAACCATACCCACAAAAGGTCCAACTGCATTCAATACTCACAAACAACAAAAGGGAAAATAGTACCCTCAAGAAGCATTCCTAGAACAAGGAAAACAGTTGGCTTGAATGTCAGTACCACTGAGGTCATTTTCTTCATAAAGACACACAAAAAGTTCAAAACCAGACAGCACTACCTAATATATAGACACAATGGGCAGACAAAGAAATGCATCCCAAATGAATCAACACAAGAAATCCCCAGAAAAAGAACTAAATGAAATGAAAGTAACCAAAAAAAGAGACACAAATTTAAAATAATGATTTTTAGGATGCTCAAGGATATTGGAGGAACATGGATGGTCATAATGAACACTTAAATAAAGAGCTAGCAGGCATCAAAAAAGACATAAAAATTATAAAAAAGAACCAGTCAGAAATGACAAATACAATATCAGAAATGAAGACTGCACTAGAAGGAATCAACAGCAGGCTGGATAAAGCAGAGGACTGAATCAGTTATTTAGAATATAAGATAAACATAGGCACAGAAGTAGAGCAGCAAAATAAAGAGGCTCAAAAAAACTGAGGAAACCCTAAGAGACCTCTGTGACAATATAAAGGGAAACAACATCGCATTATATAGGTTCCTGAAGGAGAAGAGAATGAACAAAGGATAGAGAACCAGTTTGATAAAATCATAGCTGAAAAAATTTTTTAAACTGATGAAAAAAAGTCACACAAGTTCAAGAAGCACAGAGAGTCCCATTAAGGAGGAAACTAAGGAGGTCTATACTAAAAAAAATCATAATTAAAGTGCCAAAGTTAACAGACTAAGAAAGAACTAAAAGCTGCAAGAGAAAAGCAGTTAATTACCTACAGAGGAGCTTTTATAAGGATGATATACGACTTCTTAACAGAAACAGTGAAGGCCAGAAGAATTGGCAAGAAATATTCAAAGTGATGCAAAACAAGAGCTTACAAAAAAAAAAAAAAAAAAAAAAAAAAAAAAAAAAAAACAAGAGCTTACAACCAAGACTACTTTATCCAGCAAGACTATCATTTAAAATTAAATAAAAAATAAAAAACTTCCCAGATAAAAAAATAAAGCAACTCAAGGAATTCATTACAACAAAACCAGTAAGTAACTGCAAGACATGTTACGAGGTCTGCTGTAAAAAGAGCAAAGGAAAAATAATATAGAGAAAAAGAGGATTGTACTTTTAAAATATAAGATGGCAATAAACAACTGTATATCAATAATAACATTAAATGTAAATGAATTAAATACTCCAATCAAAAGACATAATGTAGCTGCATGAATAAGAAAACAGGACCCATACGTATGCCGTCTACAAGAAACCCACCTCAGAACAAAAGATACATATAAACTGAAAATGAAGGGATGGAAAAAAGTATTTCACGCAAATGGAAATGAAAAAAAAGCTGAGGTAGCAATACTTATATCTGACAAAATAGACTTTAAAACAAAGGCTATAGTGAGGGATAAAGATGGTCACTAAATAATGATAAACAGAGCAATCCAGCAGGAAGATATAACCATTATAAATACCTACGTACCTAATATAGGAGCACCTAAATATATAAAGCAGACTTTGATGCACATAAAGGGCAAGAGCAACAGCAATACTATAATAGCAGTGGATTTTAATACCCTACTAACAAAAATGGATAGATTCCCTAGACAGAAAATTAACAAAGAAATAGCGGCCTTAAATGACACACTAGATTAAACTGGATTTCATAAATATCTTCAGAACCTTTCACCCAAAGCAGCAGAATATACATTCTTTTCAAGTGCTCGTGGTACATTCTTGGAAAGACCACATATTAGGACACAAAATGAGTCTCAATAAATTTAAGAAGATTGAAATCATATCAAGCATCTTCTTTGATCACGATGGTATGAAACTAGAAATCAAATACAATAAAAAAACTAAAAAGCATTAAAACACTTGGAGGCGAAAGAACATGTTATTAAATAACGAATGGGTTAACAATGAGATCAAGGTAGAAATAAAAAATTTCCTTGAAACACATGAAAATTAACATACAACACAAAATTTATGGGACAGAGCTAAAGCAGTCCTGAGAAGAAAAGTTCATAGCATTACAGGCATATCTTAAGAAGCAAGTAAAAGCTCAAATAAACACATTAACCCTGCATCTAAAAGAAGTAGAAAAAGAACAACAAATAAAACCCAAAGAAATAGAAGGAAGGAAAAAATAAAAATCAGAGTGGAAATAAATGACATAGTGGATAAAAAAAACAATACAAAGATCAATGAAACCAAGAGCTGATTCTTTGAAAATATAAAGAAGATTGATGAACCTTAACCAGACTCATCAAGAAAAGAAGAGAGGACTCAAATAAATAAAATTAGAAATGAAAGTAGAGAAGCAACAATTGGCACAGTAGAAATACGAAGGTTTGTAAGAAAATACTTTTAAGATCTGTATGCCAAAAATTTAGACAACCTAGATTAAAAGGATAAATTTCTAAAAACATACAATCTCCTAAAACTCAATCTGGAATGATGAGAAAACCTAAAAAAAACTATTACAACCAATGAAATAGAAACAGTTATCAAAAAACTCCCAGTAAACAGAAGTCCTGGACTGGATGGCTTCATATGTGAATTATACCAAATATTCAGAGAACTAACAATTATCCTTCTCAAGCTATTAAAAAAAACTCAAGAGGAGGGAACACTTTCAAGCTCCTTTTATGAAACAAGAATGATCTTTATTCCAAAACTAGGTAAAGACACTACAAAGAAAGAAAACTATAGGTCAATATCCCTGAAGAACATAGATGCTAAAATTCTCAACAAAATATTAGCAAGTTGGATCCAGCATACATGAAAAAAATTATACATAATGATCAAATGTGATTTATTCTGGGGAGGCAAGGCTGGTACAATATTCACAAAACAATTAATGTGATTCATCACATAAATAAAGGAAGGAGAAATATCACACGATAATATCAATAGATGCAGAAAAAGCATTTGATAAAATCCAGCACCCATTTATGATCAAAACTCTCAGCAAAGTGGGAATACAGGGAACATAACTCAACATTATAAAGGTTATCTATGACAAACCCGCAGCCAACATCATACTCAATAAGTAAAAATTAAAAGCGATCCCCTTAAGATCAGGAATAAGGCAGTGATGGCCCCTTTTACCACCCTTATTCAACATAGTTCTGAAAGTCCTAGCCACAGCAATGAAACAAGAAGAAGAAATAATAGGCATCCAAATTGGAAAAAAAATAAAACTTTCATTATTTGCTGATGGCATGATACTGTACATAGAAAACCCCAAAGTCTCAGTCAAAAAATTACTAGACCTAATAAATTAAATTGGCATTGGTCAGGACATAAAATTAATATTAAGAAATTAGTGGCATTTTTATACATAAGCAATAAAGTGCCTGAAAGAGAAGTTAAGGAAACAATCCCTTTAACTCATGCAACAAAAAAATAAAGTACCTAGAAATAAATTTAACCAAGAAGGTAAAAGACTTGTACTTTGAAAATTATAAGGCATTAAAAAAAGAAATCAAGGAAGATACAAACAAGTGGAAGCATATACCGTGTTCATGGATAGGAAGAATAAACATCTTTAAAATGTCTATATTACCTAAAGTAATCTATAAATTCAATGCAATTTCCATTAAAATACCAGTGTCATATTTCAAAGATAATAAACAAATATTCCAAAAATGTATATGGAACCAAAAAAGAACATAAATAGCCTCTATAATCTTGAAAATGAAGAATAAAGTGGGAGGTATAACACTTTCTGATATTAAGTTATACTACAAGGCCATTGTAGTCAACACAGCTAGGTACTGGCATTAGAACAGGCAGACAGATCAATGGAACAGAACAGAGAACCCAGAAGTAAACCCATGCCTCTATGATCAATTGATATTTGACAAAGGAGGTAAAAACATACAATGGAAATGTATTAAAGACAGTCTCTTAAATAAATGGTGTTGGGAAAATTAGACAGATACATACAAAAAAATGAAACTAGACCACCAATTTACTCCATTCACAAAAATAAACTTAAAATGGATAAAAGACTTAAATGTAGGTCATGAAACCATGATCATCTTGGAAGAAAACATAGGCAGTAAAATCTCTGATATCTCTCATAGCAATATTTTTGCCAATTTATCTTCATGGGCAAGTGAAATAAAGGACAGAATGAACAAATGGGACTATATAAAACTAAAAAGCTTGTGCACAGCAAAGGACAACATTAACAAAGTAAAAAGACAACCCACACAGTGGGAGAACATATCCGCCAATACGTTTCCTCAAAAAATTAAAAATGAAACTTTCTTTTGACACAGCTATCTCACTTTTAGGAATATATCCTAAGAATACCAAATCACTAATTCAAAAGAAGATACGACCACGATTGGTTCCAACAGACCGGTTGTAAGACGGTTTAGTCGTTAAGTTGAGTAGGCTATATGTACAATACTGTGAAATGATGTAATAGAAATCTTTAAGTCATATTTTATCATAATTTTCTTTCATTATTGTTATATATCATAATTTTCTTTGTTCATCTTATGCCATTTGTATCATCTCTACTCCATTTTGTTTCTTATTTTTACATTTGTCAGTTTTAAGTAAAACACTGCATTACCAGTACAACTGACTTAATATTTGCAAAACATACCAAATTACAAAATACAGGTGCATACAAAAATACAAAATACAGGTGTAAAAAATATTATAGGAAACATTTTCCCAATTGCAAAGTGCTGCCGGAAGCTGGTCCACACTGTCGTACACCCAGCTGGGCAATGTTTGCACTGCCAGATGTGGAGCAGTCGTGGCTAGCGATTGTGGTTGTAAAGTCGAATGGTTGTAAGTTGCATAGGTCATAAGTCAATCGATACCATATTTATTGCAACATTATTTACAATAGCCAAGATCTGGGAACAGCCCACATGTCCGTCAGTGGACGAGTGGATTAAAAAGTGGTGGTACATATACACAATGGAATATTATGCAGCCACAAAAAAGAAGAAAATCTTAGCTTTTGTTACAGCATGGATGGGCCTGGAGATTATTATGCTAAGTAAATTAGCCAGAAAAAAGAAAGACAAATATCATATGATCTCACTTATATGTGAAATCTAATGAACAAAGTGAACTGAGAAACGGAATAGAGGCAGAGGGGGGGTCACAGGGAGCAGAGAGACAGCATTCAGAGGGAAGGGGGATGAGTGGATGAGATGAGAGAAGATGAAGGGATTAGTGAAACTATATATAAATAACAGAGAGATATAGATAATAGGACAGCAAATCCCATAGGGTAGGAGGGAGGGAGGTTGGGGAGGGAAGCAGAGGGGGTATAAATAGAGATATGGGGTTAGGGAGTGAGGATGTTGTATTCAGTGGGACACGTGAATCCATATAAACACAGTAAATGAAAATGAATAATGTTTTAAGAAAAGAAAATACTTTCTTTTTGTAATTATGTTCATAAGTTAATGGTAGATATCCCATGTGGCTAGTGTTATGACTCTCTCATTAATTTTGCAATGAAAGAAAATGTCACAATTTATAGAGAAGGTCCTTCAAAGGGTTGGAAAATGGCCCAGCTCACTATGGGTCAAACTCAGCATGGTTCACATTTGAATAAACACAATTTTTCACAAGTTCAAGAATACCAAAGTAACCCAGGTCATTCCTAGAACTGAGTATTCCATAGAGGGTAGGCAGTTAACCAAGGAGACTATTAGAGAGACTGGTCCTCTCCACTGCATTTTATCTTCTTACCTCCTCCTATCTCACTCTGAAAAAAGTTTATTACAAACTTGTGTCATATAGCACTGTCTATGTAGTGCTGGTTTATTATAGTGTATTCATCTTGGAAATGTTTGATATTAATTTGCATACATATTGTAGTATATGTGCTGTTAAACAATTATTCTCTTTATGCACATAAGAAGATTATATTTTCTCTTTTTCTTTAAATTTAAGGTTGGCCATGTGACTACGTGGTCAATGGAATTTGAGCAAAAGTGAATATAAGTTGCTATGGCTTTTTCTCTTTGCCATGGTGACTGGAAATATTCCTACTGCTCTACTGTTAGACTGAAGTAAGAATAATATGGAGCAAAATTTCAAGTCAATTCATGGATAAGTAGAGTGAGCAAGAGATAGTCTATGTTTTATAAAGTCTCTGAAATTTGAGGATTGTTTATATTACAGAAACCTATCTTGTAATATAAACGTGATATAAGCAAGATATATCCAGTAATATGAACAGGACAGGTTCCTGTAATATACCTAACCTATCCTGACTGATACAACTACAATATAAATAAAAAAATGTGCAGTATTTTTTCTCATAGCTAATCAACCAATACATTTGATGAATGCCACTCTCAGCTTTTGATCAGTAAGCATTCATATGCCATCTTATTTTCTTTAATGGTATTTCTTATGTTGCTTCTTTAGTTCTGCCATTTATTTAGTTCTGGGGAATAATTTTGACAAATAGTTACAGGCTAAATATTGCAAGTGGTTGTTCTGTAGGTTTTCCTAAATCTCCTATTAGGCCATTAAAGTGTAAACCTTCAAAGAAATGGAGGAAATAGAGACTGAACACCAACAGGTAATTAGAAATTTATGGAAGACGTTTCACATTATGAAGAACAAGCATCATTGCAACCTGGAAGATGTTACTAATTTTATAAATAATAGCTGAAAGAAACCATGGCCATAGACATGCCATAATTCAGATATTTTCACAGATAAGAAATGTTAGGTGTTTTTTTGTTTTTTGTGTTTGTTTTTGTTTGGTTGGTTTTTTGGGGGGTTTTTTTTGGTTTTTTTTTTTGCTGTGTAAAAAATTTCCCTGAACTTAGCAAGAATTCAGAAGTGGTTTAGATGGTGGTTCTTACTAAGGATCTTTTAAGTCTAAAGAGTTCCTTGGAACAGGGAATTTAATCATAGAACTGCTTGAATATTTTCACATCATGGCACCTGACTTCTCTAGAACAAGTGCTACAATAGAACAGGATAGAACTTTCGAAGCTGTGTATGACCTAGACTTAGAAATTACACTCTGTCATTTACACAATATCCTATTTTCTACACAAGTTAAACTTATTCAGTATGAAAGAAATGAACATTAGGGCATATATACCAGGAGATGAGGATACTGGAGGCCTTCTCAGGAGCTGGCTACATAATGAAAGAGCCTTTCTCAAGGTGTAACACAGGGATTTTATTTCCAAAAGGATGCTGCTTTTATTTTCTCATATTGTTATGCAATAATTGATAATTATCATCTTAATTTTCCTTCTTTTCTTATGTCATTAAAATTGAGAACATTTCTTGATTTTTAATTTTATTACAAATTCATTATATACTTTAAGGATTCTTGATTAAAGAAAAGTTTAAAGCTTTTATTATTCTATGAAAAATGGGAAATATAATATTTTATTTTCACAATTTTAATGAAGACATTCCACTCTTATTTAAAATTAAATTAAGATTTAAAAATTCATGTTGGTTTCTTTTTATGAGAAAAAGCTGCAGAAAACATCTCGCACGATGGTGACAAGACCATAGACATCTAAAGACACCTACAGTCTTTGCTTCTCACCCGGACTGGACTGTATTGGCTGTCTTAGTTTACTGATGAGTCCCATTTCATAAGTTCTTTTCTAGTTTGCTTTGTTTGTAATTTGAAATGCATTTCTCCATCAAAATATCTAGAGAATTCCTTAATTTAGTATTCTCAAATCACAAAATCTAACACCCTTGTGTGGGAAAATCCAAGGGGCTTAGCCAAATGATGCGTTACAACTTCTTGAGGTTTGACTGGAGAAAGAAATTGTGGTCTTAAGTTTTTTCATTTTGTTCTCTTCCTGGTGACATAGATACATTGACTTTTCTTCTTACTACTGTTTCCTTTGCTTCTGCTTACTGTTTATTTCCTTCCTTGATTCTTAAAAGACACAGAACTTACTTTTTAAATAATAATATAATAATAATAATAGCTAACATATTTAATGCTGCTACAAATTGGACCATAGTTCAAGTATTCTGTGTTACCTTATTTAATCCTCACAGCAACCTTAGATGTAAGCCATTATTATTACCCTTACTTATGGATGAGATCACTGAGGAGTTCAGTAGTTGAGTAACCTGCTTGGAATCATGCAGTTAGTACATGATAGGATAAGAATTAAAATAAAGCAGTTTGACTCTGTATCACATCTGGGAACAGAATCAAACAACACAGACACCGCTTGAGCAAGCCATGAGTGGCTATGAGACTAATCTGTCCTCGGTTCTAGAAATTAGAAATCCTTTTTTTAATTTTTTTCCATGGACAGAGAGAGAGTCAGTGAAAGGGATAGATAGGGAAGGACAGACAGGAATGTAGAGAGGTGAGAAGCATCAATCATTAGTTTTTCGTTGCTGTCTCAACACTTAGTTGTTCATTGATTGCTTTCTCACATGTGCCTTGACCACGGGCCTTCAGCAGACCAAGCAACCCCTTGCTGGAGCCAGTGACCTTGGGTCCAAACTGGTGAGCTTTTGCTCAAGCCAGATGGGCCCGCACTCAAGCTGGCGACCTTGGGGTCTTGAATCTGGGTCTGCCGCATCCCAGTCCGATGCTCTATCCACTGTGCCACTGCCTGGTCAGGCTAGAAATCCTTTTACATTCTACATTTTTACATATTTGACAGGAAAACAGATACCTTTCCCCATTAGAAAATGAACAAGGTCATCTTGGCCCAGGTTGTCAGGAGCTAAAACAGTAACATATACTTACCTACAGGAAGATGACAATATTGCTATTAAAGATTTATAACATTTCTTTAAAAAGAATAAAACATAGTAACATGTAAAGATTTAATGGCTATTTAACAAATATGAGATGGCAATTTGGTTTATTAGTGCCACAAAGTAGTTTTGTTAAAGAAAGACTGAATGGATGAGTAGATAATCAGTCAAACAGGCACATAGTAAAATGATGTCTTTTAGATAGAGAGAAAAGCAGTAGTTGCAATTTAAAAAATTTAGCCCATTGAGGTACCCATAAGGACTGACTGGCATATCTTTATAGGAGGTGTGGAAGTCGGCCATTGCAGGGGAATTTTGACATCCACAATGCAGATGTAATTTTTCTTATACTCAGTTATAGTGAGAATCTGGAATTTGGAGACTCAGTGCTGTTTCTGAAATGCTTAGTTTTGTAATTTTCAGAAAATTATTTTTCTTCCTTGGATCTTGGTTTTCTCTACAAAATTAGGAAGTTTGAAAAAAAGCCAACATTCCCCAAAGAGTACACTTTGGAACAACAGCTCTTTGGGATCTAAAAACACACAATAAAAAAACAGAAGTTTCAAGTTAAATTATCACTGGGAAACATTTTTTTTATTTTCTGTTGCATGAAGTTTTAGAAGTGTTTCTATATAGACCTGCAACACTGATTCTAAATATAAAATCTGTTTTTAGTGCATGCTCTAGCTTTTATGAAATTTTAATTTATTTTTGTTACAGTTAATGGCATGCATTGGTTTTTAAATTGGAGTTAAAGGGCAACGACTCTTCGATTGAACATAACCACAAGGCAATTAATGTTTTACAAAATTTATTTTTACATAATTGTAGCTGTTTATAAATGTAAACAATTATTATCTGATAAAAAACATCTTCTTTTGTTTTAAGATTGAATCATGGCTTCTTCAAGTAGGCGTAAATGTAAGAATAGTCCTGACACCTTCTGTTATATATGTGGCTGTTACACACTTTAACGTCAAAGGCATAATATTTCATCATTTGAGACACGTGCATAAATTGCCTATTTTCAAGTTCCCCTTGGCGATCAAGACAAGAATTGGGCTCCTCATATTGTGTGTTATAATGGTGAAGAAATGTTTTGTGACTGGACAAAAGAATAACGCAAAGGAATGCCTTTTGGTTTTCACATAGTTTGGCGTGAACCTAAGGACCACAGCAGTGACTGTTATTTCTGTCTGATCCATACAAAGGGCATCAGCAAGAAAAAACGGCATATGATCACATATCCTAATATTCCTTCAGCAATTGGACCTAACCCACACTCTGAGACACTCCCCATTCCAGTTTTCAATGGTTTTATTTCTTCTAAGAATGAAGAAAGTGAACATGGTGATCAAGTGTATTTTGATAAGAATCATGAGGAAATGGTTATTGAATCTGAAGGGTCTTCTTCTGATGTCAAGCAGTCATTAACCCTGCAGCAGTTTAGCCAACTCGAATTGAATGACTTAGTAAGAGATTTGGGCCTATCAAAGAAAGCAGCTGAGTTATTAGCCTCCAGCCTTCAAGAAAATAATGTACTTCACCAGTCAGCTAAATTATCCCATTTCAGGAAGTGGAAACAAATTTTGTGAACTTCTTTTCTGAAGACAAACACTTTGTTTACTGTCATGATATCAGTAGTCTTCTCAGTCAGCTAGGTGTTACCACTTACAGTCCAACAGAATGGTGGCTATTTCTTGACAGCTCTAAACAGAGTCTGAAATATGTTCTCCTACACAATGGTAATGTTTATGCAGCAGTTCCAATTGGTTATTCAACTCATCTGCGAGAAGATTATAATGACATAAAAATTGACCTTGACTTTCTGAAGTATGAGGAGCATAACTGGATCATTTGTGTGGATCTTAAAATGGTCAATCTCCTACTAGGACAACAGAGAGGTTTCACAAAGTATCCTTGCTTTCAGTGTTTTTTGGGACAGCCGAGCTCGGGAGAAACACTGGACACAGAAGGAATGGCCGAATCATGAAACTCTGGAAATAAGGAAGCAAAATATTGTGCATGAGCCTGTAGTTAATCGAGACAGGATCATTTTCTCCCCACTTTACATCAAACTTGGCTTAATGAAGCAGTGTGTTCAGGCTTTGAATAGAGAAAGTGAATGCTTTCAACATATTATTTCTGCTTTTCCTGCGTTGTCTTTCGAGAAGATAAAAGCAGGTGTATTTGATGAACCTCAAATTCAAACCCTCATATGTGATGAAGAATTTGCCAGGAGAAAGCAGCATGGCAGTTCTTTGTGGCAATTAGAAATAACTTTTTTTGGCAGCAGAAAAGTATAACCTTCTGGTTCAAAGGATACTGTTGGCTTTCCGTGACATTGGATGTAAGATGAGTGTTAAGATTCACTTCCTGAACAGTCACCTTGATAAGTTTCCCGAAAATCTTGGAGCTGTTAGTTATGAGCAGGGATAACGCTTTCATCAAGATCTGAAGACAAGGGAAGATGGGAAAGAAATATGATGGCAGACTACTGCTGGAGTATCAAACAAGATTGTCCTCAACAAGTACACAAACTCAAGAGCTACAAACGCAAATGTTTGCTTGAGTAGATTTTAAATAAGTTTTGCGCAAATTTTATAATTAAAAGAAGTGTTTTAATATGTTCTATTTCAAAATTGTTGACAAATTCTGATGCAATCATATCTTTTAGTGTATTCGTGTATTTACTGCATTATATAAATTATTATATTTTCACAAAGATGATGCCCAAGAACACATTCTACTTCATTATGTTAAACTAAATGTTGAAAAATTTACAATAAGATGAAAACCTAAAATCTTGAATTGCAAAAGAACTGTAGCTTACAGAGAAAAACTAATGTCAGATTTGAGATCAGCACAGGTGTTTTTGTGAATGCAACAAAAATTTTGTTTTCCAGTGTTATGTATCAGAACCTTGTAAATTGCAAGTGACAAAATACCTGACTCAGCCTAGCTTTATAGAAAAATAACAATAGCTTAAAAGTCCATGTGTAGAACTAACTTCTACCCTGGCTATTTCCCTGGTTTGAATAATATCATTAGACAGAATGATGGTCCAAAGATGTCCATGCCCTAATCATGGGAAACTGTCATTATATTACAGGACAAATGAGACTTTGCAGATGTGATTAAGGTGTGAGATGGAGAGGATTACCCTGGGCCTAATCTAATCACACAGTTCTTAAAAGTGGAAGAGGAAAAAGGTGGCATGAATAGGGCTTTGCCTACGGTTGTTAGTTTTGACTATTGAAAAAGGGGATCACAAGCCAAGATTGTGGCGGTCTCTGGAAGTTAAGAACAACCTTCTCCTGAACAGCCAAAAAAAGAAAAAAAAGAGAGAGAACCACCTGTCTGTGGTTGTGCAGTGGGATAAAGCGTCGACCTGGAACATTGAGATCACTGGTTTGAAACCTTGGGCTTGCCTGGTCAAGGCACAGAATGAAAATTGATGCTTCCTGCTCCTCCCTCTTCTCTCTCTCTTTTTTTCTCTCTCTCTTTCCCTCCTTCCCTCTCTTTCTCTCTCCTCTCTGAAAAAAAATTGAATAAAGTCTTTTAAAAAATTATTAATAAAAAAGAAAAGACCATGTTTAAAAGAAAAAAAAAAAGAATCTTGGTCCTACAACCAAAGGAACTGAATATATATATATATATATATATATATATATATATATATATATATATATATATATATAGTTTCTTCCTCAATAAGTACTGAAAAGGTTTTTGGCCTAAATTTCATTCACTGGAAGTGGATCATGTGCTCATCCTTGAGCAGTCTCTGTTGGTGGGGGGTGAATTTACTAACTGACATATATCAAATTCTTATTTCTGGAACAGGTTAGAGTTAAGGTTAGATCAGCCCTTTTCAAACTACATGCAGTGAGGCAGAGAAGTGGTAATTTCCAAAAAAGTAACTGTGGTACAGATAATAGAATTAATGCTGGGCAGCTCAAAAAGATGTTCACTGGTTTGGAAAGCTTTCTATTATGCAAGTATAACAATTTTACTTACAAAGATTTCTTAGAACCTGTTATGTACATAATAAATATTCAAGAATGAGAATATACGCTTTTCAAATGTGTTCATTTTGTATTATTGTTGTTAGAAATTACCCCATATATAGTGGCTTAAAACAATACAAATTTATTAATTTATAGTTCGAAAGTCAAAGATCAAAAAGGGTTGGCAAGGCTCAATTCCTCTGAAGGCTCTGGGGGAGAATCTTGCTCATTTGAGCTTCTAGAAATTAACCTGCATTCTTTGGCTAGTAAGTTCTTCTTCCATCTTCAAAACCGTAAGTGTAGTATCTTCAGATCTTTCACTCTGTGACTTTAATTTTCCACTTCACTCATATAAGGAGCCTTTGTCCTTATATTAAGTGCATCTTGATAATCTTTTCATCCAAGTTTCATACACTTAATCACATCTGCAAAGTCCTTTTTTCCAAGTAAGGTAACATATATACAGCTTCTTGGGGTTAGCACATAGACATCTTTGAAGGCCATTGTTCTGTCTACTACAAAAACATACATACATTTATTTATTTATTTATTTATTTATTTATTTATTTATTTATTTATTTATTTAACAGAGACAGAGAGAGGGATAGATAGGAATAGACAGACAGGAATGGAGAGAGATGAGAAGCATCAATCATTAGTTTTTTGCTGTGACACCTTAGTTGTCCATTGATTGCTTTCTCATATGTGCCTTGACCACAGGCCTTCAGCAGATTGAGTAACCCCTTGCTGGAGCCAGCGACCTTGGGTCTAAGCTGGCGAGCTTTTGCTCAAGCCAGATGGGCCCGCACTCAAGCTGGCGACCTCGGGGTCTCGAACCTGGGTCTTCCGCATACCAGTCTGATGCTCTATCCACTGCACCACCGCCTGGTCAGGCCACAACAAACTTATTAAATCATGTACAATAGGAGGCAGAAAACTATGACCTATGGGCTAGATTCAACCTATTGCTTATTTTTGTATCAGATTCTGAACTAAGAATTGTTTTGATACATATATATTTATATAATATATATATATTAATGTGTAATAATAAATAACACAAAGGAAAATTGAGACTGAAATGCCTGAAATATTTACTTTCTGGCTCTTACAGAAAAAGTTTGCCAAATTCTAATGTGATATGTCTTGCAGGATCAGTGCTTCTTGGAACACATGTAAGGAAATAATTAGATCAGATGATTGGTTTAATATTGCTCCACTTTTATCATTTTATTCACTCATTAAATGAACATTTACTGACTGAGCATTCATTTGTGTTAGGTGTTGTCCTATGCACTGGGGATATAAAAATATGAATCAGTAATAACCTCTGCCTTTAGGTCACTTACAGTTTATAATAAAAAATATTTTTTAAAAAGTGCAAAAAAAATGCTTCAGGCTGTATGATAGTTGCCAGAGTAAGGTTCAGTAGCACATAGAAGATGCATTTTGTTATAAATGCTTAGTCTATGCCCCTTTCCTGAGAACTTTCTATTTCAGGCACAGAGTTGGAAAAATGCAGTAATTCTGTAATATGAGAAACTGCCCGGTGACCACTGGTTATTAGGCCAGGATTGACATGCATTCTAAGCCAGACATTTCCCCCAGGAATTAAGATAGCAATTACAGATCTTAGTTAATGTCTTCTGGAAGCAATAAACTGAAATAGAAATGTGTATGGTCTGATTGTTTGTGTGCCTCACATCCCAATTCATATATTGAATTCCTAACCCCCAGAGATGATAGTATCACTCTTGGGAGGGTGATTAGGTCATTAGTCCTCATGAGTGAGATTAGTGCCAGTATAAAAGAGACTCCACAGAGCTTCCTTGCCTCTTCCATGATGCGAGAAAAAGTAAGAAGAGCTGGCTATGAACTGGGAAGAAAGCCCTCACTACAACGTAACCATGGTAGCACCTTGATATTGGGTTTCCCAGCCTCCAGGACTATGAGAAATAAATTTCTGTTATTCATAAGCTATCCAGTCTATGGCATTTTGTTATAGCAGCCTGAATTAACTTAGACACCACATTTGCCTTCGTGTGTTTAGAGATTGAAAAGTCAGTGTGAAAAAGAAGAAAAATTATAAGCAGATACACAGAGAAAGGAAGAAGACATTCCGTTCTTTTCATACTCCAGTCCTTGCTAACCACTACCCATGGTATTGAAGCTGGATACCAGAGACTTCCTCATATGCCAGGCATGAATTCTTTAGTTTCTTTTTATATGGAACAGTCTCAGAGGAGTGTCTGTGCTGGCTGGGTCTGCTGCTGTAAGAAGATAGACAACTATGATAGAAATATTTCTAATGGCAATATTTCAAGATTTTAGCCAATGCCATGGTCTTATTTGGGTATAGCTATTTATACCCTTATAATGAAGCTTCACCTTTCACTGAAAATAGTTGAAATGAGATTTTTTTTTACTTACAAAAAAATCCATAATAAAGGAAGTTATCTTAAAGAAGAAAAGAATACATTCTATCTGCGAGTTAAAGAAAAATTCATAGTTCATATAACACCTGAACTGAGGTAGGATGGTTGAGAAAATGTGTGCCACTGAGAATGTGAGGGATGTAACTGAAGCAGCATGAGCAAGGTTAGATGCACAAAATGACCAGCCATTGTGTTAGAAGTTGTGCATGTAAAGACAAGCACAACCAATATGGTGCCAACCTTCACAGAGCTTGAAGCCTAGCAAAGGAGACAGACATGCTTATTATTACAACAAAATGTGACAAGTATCTATGATAAAAAAATATCTATGACCAATTTCTGACAAAACAAATAGGAAAAATACTCTACTTAGACTTCGGTGTTCAAGGAAGTTGTCTAGAACTAGGTTACATTGAAAATAGAAACTTTAGGATTAGTAGAAATTAACTAAAAAAAGATGGAGGGGTTTGGAGCATGGAGGAAGGATTCCAGGTGGGAGGAACATCATGTGTAGAGATCATGAATTATGTCCCTTCTGTGTAAGACACCTAAACTGGTACCTTTTCTCTGCATCAAACCTTAGTTTTTATATGGACCTATTCATTAAACCAGGAATACAACAGGAAGAGGACGGGGAAAATGATGGGTTTAGGTATGATCCTGTTGAATGTATACTGTCTATGGACAACCCACTGATTTTGTTAAGCAGACAGTTATAACTAGTTGGGTGTAAAACTCTGAAGACTGGTTGGGACTGAGAGGAGACTTGAGAATAACCAGCATATATCACGAGTAAAAGCCTAAGAGTAAATGAGATTAACTGTGAAGTAAATGTAGAGTAAAAATAAATAAATAAACAAAAGGCTCAGGACATAACCCCTATAACAAATAAGGCAGAAAAGGAACCCAGAGGGGAATTTTTTAATGTAAAGATAAATCAAGAGAGTGCAATGTCACAGATGCCGAGTTCAGCAAACATTTCAATGAAGAGGGATGGTCAACTGTGTCAAATGCTGCTAAGTTGGTCAAGTAAGACATCCAAGTGTCTATTGGGTTTAACAGAACAAAACTTTTGGTTATCTTGATAAAACCAATTCAGAAGATATGTGGCAATAAAAGCCAGATGACTATATTTCTGTCAGCAGCACAAAGGTGAGAACAGAAACCACAAGCCCCACGGGCCACTCAGGAAAATGACAGGCCAGAGGTGAGCATACATTTCAACCTCAGGAGGAATTCAGGAAACACAGAATTGTTAAAAGGTTATAATTTTTTAATTCAAGGTGAAAGTAACTTAATTGAGTTTCATAAAAATAATATGAATTCCTACCATTTAGGTAATCTCTTTTATTGAGTAAAAGAAATTGTCAATGAGAGAATTGAAACTTTTATTATTAAATTATTACACTCTAGGCATATTTGTTAAGGAACAACACAGAGGCAATTTCTTAATGTTTTAACCTATATATTTGTCTGGCACTTCAAAGTTCAAAATATTTGTCCGTTCTCAAAATCATGAAAACACATCGCCATGAAAACACTGTTATTACTTTTTTCATTTTACACATGAGGAATCTGAGATTCAGAGAGTTGGAGTTAATTGGCCCAGGTCACTCAGCACCTCAGGATAGTAGGGCTACAATCATTCCTTCAATTCAATGAAAAATTGCCCCAATACCTTTTGCATATTAGGCCTTTTGACATGTCTTAGTTGTGGAGATGAATGAGATGCCCCTTGTTACAACCAGCTTTCCTCCTTCTAGACTGCTGTAGAACCTCTTCTAGTTGGTGCGGTAGTGCACGGGAGCGGAGTGTGCAGGAGTGGAGTGAACACCAGTGCCTTGCTCCCATAGCACTCTACCTCTTCCACCAAGGGCTGGGTTTGGTGGTTCCTTATTTTCAGAGATCACAGCTTTCTACAGAACTTAGCCCAAACTCCATATAGAGCCATCTTATGAGTTGCTCGTTATTTCTGTGGATTGAGAAAAAAGAAAAGTAGCCTAAAGACAAATAAAACCTAGAAACACTGGATAAAGAAGAGCCTGTTAAGGAGACAAAGGGCAACTGCCAGATCTGTAGGAGGCTGATCAGGAGACACTGGTGTCAGCTTCGCTTGCTGAGAGATTGGTTTTAAAAGGGAATTCTCAGCAGTGTCAGATGTCACAAGGAACTGAAGTAATATGAAGTTTAAAATGTGTCTATTGGATTTTGCCATTACGAGGTCATTAATGACCTTGCCACCAAAGTAGTGTTCATTGCTAAATGTACTTGTACAAAGGGTTGACTAAACATGGATGCCAGCTCTAATTTGGCCCATAAAGTCGTCCCCAAGGGGATGCATTTTCCCACACTGGGACAAAGGCAACAAACGTGCTTGTGAAGAAACCGGTGGTTTCAGTGGAGTGGAGGGAAAGCTCAATCACAAAGAGTTAAGGACTGAACAGAAGAGGAAAAGGGTACATTCTAGGCCATCAGCTCAGCGCTTCTATTGGGCATTTTTAAACTGGCAGAAAGGATTTCCACTATTGCAGAAAGAAGTGAATCAAAGGAAAGAGATTAGAAGAAAAAATGGAAAGAAAAGAAAGAGAGAAGGGACAGTGGTGAGATATGACTTGTGATTTTTATGGCTAACAAAACCTAGCTTTTCGTTTTGTTAATTCTCATGTTTATAAAGCTCCACATAATTTTAAAAATTGCTTTACAATTCAATGTGATTCTTTCCTTTCTTTTTTCTTTTTTTTCTTTTTTGGCGAGTGATATGGACAGACAGAAAGGGAGAGAGATAAGAAGTATCAATTCTTTGTTGCAGTGCCTTAGTTGTTCAGTGATTGCTTTCTCATGCATTTGATTCTTAAAACACCTTGGGAGATTGGTGAGTACAGCATTCTTATCTAACTTCACTCATGAAAAAAAACTAATGTGCAAACAGTTCAATTTTGAGTGACGGAGCCAAAGAATATATGTAGTAATGGACCAAGGATGAATATCGCCTGCAAATTTAGGTGCCTACCCCAGCATTGTCACTTAAGAGAAACTTAGATCAAACCACTGAGCCATGATTTGCATATTCATTAAGTTAAACAAGTAATATCTGCCTCATACAGACGTGAGGATGAACTGAGATGAAGTATACAAACACCAAGGGTAGAGCAGAGAACAATCAACATCCATAAACTCCCTTATCCTTGTTCTTTACCTAGAAATCATATTAAGGTTATGTGACTCCAGGTCAACAGTTATAAACTACATGACTACTATGGTCATTTACTCATTTATTCATTTTCAAATTATATAACCTTTGGTTAAATGAGAATCCAAGAGTAGAAATTAAATTTTATACTGTTTTTCATACAGAATATTTACAATTATATAAGTTATAATTTTGGAATACTTCTTGAAAATTACAAATATTGTTTCCTGCAAATGTACTGAGAGGGCTAACAAAGTTTTGTGGTTTTCAGGGGACAGAGAGAGAAGAATGTGTTAAAGTATGGTATTATCAAGATGTAAGAATTATTTCAGATTTTACAGCTAATATTTTACTGTGTATCACATGTGATTCTACTTATTTGATTAAAGAATATAAAAATGGGAACTAAGCTGGGGGAAAGTCACCATGCATGTAATCTAAGAATTATCATCATAACTTAAAACTCCCCTAATTTTTGTGAGCAGTATATATACATGTATACACTGATCTGTTGTTTTAGTATCTTAAATAGTGGATACTTGTGAAGATGCATTTTGGTAATATATATATATATATATATATATATATATATATATATATATATATTACATTTTTTAAATATATGCTATCATTGTATTTTCAAATTGAGAGTAAATGCAACAAGACTTTTGGTTTTTTACATTATTATTCATTGGTCATGTTAATCTCCAAATCCACAATGTATTTTTATGATCTATATAATGGAAAAAGTGTTCAAAGATGTGATAATGTACAGCTTCATTTGGGTATTTATTATCTGATCATTATAATGTACACCTACTTTCAAGATTATGATCTTGAAAACAATATGCACTTTTCTTATAATAAAACCACACAATGTGTTGGATGTAGCTATAGAGAATTCTCTCTATATTCCTGGATCTATGTAAAAACCCATCTGCGTCTAACCAATAAAATAGAAAAGGAAACTTGTAAATAGCTGCTTTATATAGATTTTTTAAAGGCTTATTTTCTGATCTATAAATGTGTGGAATTTGTATTATGTTTGGAGAATGAAAAATGGAAGTTACTTCAACTGTGAGTCAAGAATTTAATTACAGGAAAAAGAAAAGAAATAATATGTCTTTTCTAAAAAGATAGTAGCAAAGTGTGTTCTTGGTTTGGATATGTTTCTTGATTTTGTATTATTGGCTATGAAATATACCTGCCCAGAAGAGCAATAGCACATAATATAAAATTATTAACCTGTTTCATAAGTCTAATATGGGAACATCTCTACTTACAATATTCTAGTTTATAAAGATAATTGATTACAGTTGAATTCATTGAAGTACTAACAAAAGGTTTTATAAATTTGCAAATATGTTGTGTGTGTATGTATGTGTGTGTCTGTCAGTTCGTATCATTTAGTGTTCATAAAGATTGGATAGTAAAGTGAGGTATCTTTTTAGAATAAAAAAAAGCAAAGGACATAGTTTTACATATAATAAACTCATTAGAAAGGATCTTGTTTGCTAACAAATTTAGTTATTTCACTGAATATATATATATTGTTGTGGTACCTTAGTTGTTCATTGATTGCTTACTTATATGTGCCTTGACCAGGCGTTCCAGCAGAGCAAGTGAGCTTGGGCTTCAAGCCAGTGACCTTTGGGCTCAAGCCAGTGACCATTAGTTCTTGTATATGATCCCATACTCAAGCCAGCAACCTTGAGGTTTCAAACCTGGGTCCTCTGCATCCCGGGAAAGCCCTCTATTCACTGCACCACTGCCTGGTCAGGCATGATATTATTAATAATAACAAAAAATGGAAGTCTCAGTTTCTTTCTTTTTTTCTTTTCTTTCTTTCTTTCTTTCTTTCTTTTTCTTTTTTATCCAATTCCAGAGATTTTTTCCACTTTGCTTTCTTCTGCCTCCCTAATCTATCACCAATCAATTTCAAGTAACCCCCTTACGTCTTTCCCTTTGATTCTTTAGATTCTTAAACTCATTTTTAGAGAGAGAGAAAGAGAGAGAAGAAAGGGAGAAGCAGGAAGCATGAACTCTCATATGTGCTTTGACCAGGCAAGCCAAGGGTTTCAAACCGGCGACCTCAGCATTCCAGGTTGATGCTCCATCCACTGCACCACCACAGGTTGGGCAGAAGTCTCGATTTCTAACACTGGGGAACAATTCTTTTTACTGTTGCATGAGGTTTTAGAACTTTTTCTATATATGTCTGCATCGCTGATTCCAAATCTGAAATCATTTTTTGGTGCATGCTCTAGTTTTTATGCAATTTAATTTCTTTTTGTTACAGTTAATAGCATGCATTGGGATTGGAGTTAAAGGGCAACGACTCTTGGATTGAATATAACCACAAGGCAATTAATGTTTTACAAACATCACTTTTACATAATTGTAGCTGTTTTTAAATGTACACAATTATTATCTGATAAAAACACCCTCTTCTTTTGTTTTAAGATTCAATCATGGATTCTTCAAGTAGGCGTAAATGTAAGAGTCCTGACACCTTTTGTTGTATATGTGGCTGTTACACACTTCAACATCAAAGGTGAAATATTTCATCATTTGGGACACGTGCATATATTGCTATTTTCAAGTTCCCCTTGGCGATCAAGACAAGAATTGGGCTCCTCATATTGTGTGTCATAATGGTGAAGAAATGTTTCGTGACTGGACAAAAGGAAAACGCAAAGGAATGCCTTTGGTATTCCCACATGGTTTGGCGTGAACCTAAGGACCACAGCAGTGACTGTTATTTCTGTCTGATCCATACAAAGGGCATCGGCAAGAAAAAGAAGGCATATGATCACATATCCTAATATTTCTTCAGCAATATGACTTATCCCACACTATAACACACTCCCGGTTCCAGTTTTCAATGGATTTATTTCTTCTAAGGATGAAGAAAGTGAATATGATGATCAAGTGTATTTTAATAAGATGCGTGAGGAAATGGTTGTAGAATCTGAAGGGTCTTCTTCTGATGCCAAACAGTCATTAACCCCTCAGTAGTTTAGCCAACCCGAATTGAGTGACGTAGTAAGAGATTTGGGTCTATCAAAGGAAGCAGCTGAGTTATTAGCCTCCAGGCTTCAAGAAAAGAATAGACTTCACTGGTCAGCTAAAGTATCTCATTTCAGGAAGCGTGAACAAATTTTTGTGGACTTTTTTCTCAAGACAAACACTTTGTTTACTGTCATGATATCAATAGTCTTCTCAGCCAGCTAGGTGTTACCACTTACAGTCCAACAGAATGGTGGCTATTTCTTGACAGCTCTAAACAGAGTCTGAAATATGTTCTCCTACACAATGGTAATGTTTATGCAGCAGTTCCAATTGGTTATTCAACTCATCTGCGAGAAGATTATAATGACATAAAAATTGACCTTGACTTTCTGAAGTATGAGGAGCATAACTGGATCATTTTTGTGGATCTTAAAATGGACAATTTCCTGCTAGGACAACAGAAAGGTTTCACAAAGTATCCTGGCTTTCAGTGTTTGTGGGACAGCTGAGCTCGGGAGAAACACTGGACACAGAAGGAGTGGCAGAATCGTGAAACTCTGGAAGTAGGGATGCAAAATATTCTAAATGAACCTGTAGTTAATCGAGACAGGATCATTTTCTCCCCACTTCACATCAAACTTGGCTTAATGAAGCAGTGTTCAGGCTTTGAATAGAGAAAGTGAATGCTTTCAACATATTATTTCTGCTTTTCCTGCCTTGTCTTTCAAGAAGAAAAAAGCAGATATATTTGACGGACCTCAAATTCAAACCCTCATATGGGATAAAGAATTTTCCAGAAAGATGAATAAGGAGGAGAAAGTAGCATGGCAGTTTTTTGTGGTAGTTACAAAGAACTTCTTTGGCAATAAAAAAGCAGAAAACTATGAACTTTTTTCAATGGATGCTGTTGGCTTTTCACAACATTGGATGTAACATGAGTGTTAAGATTCACTTCCTGAACAGTCATCTTGATAAGTTTCCTGAAAATCTTGGAGCTTTTAGTGATGAGCAGGGAGAATGCTTTCATCAAGATCTGAAGATGATGGAAGAGCATTATCAGGGGCGATGGGACAGAAATATGATGGCAGACTACTGCTGGAGCATCAAATGAGATTGTCCTTAACATGTACACAAATGCAAGAGCTACAAATGCAAATTTTTGCTATAGTAGAATTTAAATAGGTTTTGCACAAATTTTATGATTAAAAGAAATGTTTTAATATGTTCTATTTGAAAATTGTTGACAAATTTTGATTCAATCATATATTTTAGTGTATTTATTGCATTATATGTTTTTATATTTTCAGAAAGATGATTCTCAAGAAGACATTCTACTTCATTATGTTAAACTAAATGTTGAAAATTTTACAATAAGATGAAAACCTAAAATCTTGAATTGCAAAAATACTGTAGCTCACAGAGAAAAACTAATGTCAGATTTGAGATCAGCATACCTGAGTTAGTTAAGAACAAGTGTTTTTGTGGATGCAATAAAAATTATGTTCCTGATTTACTTATTTCACTTCGTATAAGTGAGAACAGCATGATTTTATACATAGGGGGGACATAAAAGTGAGACTATGAGACATGGACAAGAGAGTGGTGGTTATGGGGTGGGGGAGGGAGGAAAGGGTGGATAGGGAGAAGGGGAGGAGCACAGGGAAAACCAGACAGAAGATGACAGAGGACAATTTGATTTTGGGTGATGGGTATGCAACATAATTGAATGATAAGATAACCTGGAGATGTTTTCATTGTACATATGTACCCTGATTTATTGGTGTCACCCCAGTAAAATTAATAATAATAATAATAAACTAATACAAAGAAATTATGTTCCCTGGTGTTATTGTAGACTGGTTAAGTAACTTAGCACATATTCATACTAAGAAATAGCATATGTAGCCATTTAAGCAGGGTTGTAGAAGAATATTGAAATGAGAAATTGGTTATAACATAATTGATTTGAAAAGTACAAGCAAAATATAATGTATGGTTTGATGGTAAGATATACTCAGATCTTAACTCAGCACTGTGATAACCTTTATTTTTAAACTTTTATTTTACCTTTGTGCTGTATTTTTTAATTATCTACATTGACTATTTATTATTTCTGAAATTAAGAGACAGCTATTAAGATATTCTTGTTAAAGAAAAAGAGGAAAAATGAGTGCAGAGGCAATAGCTAATATGCTTTTCCAGTCAACACGATGCTGGGTTCATGCTCATCTGCCCTCTTCTCTCAACAAGCTCCTATGGTGATAAGTAAGGGCAAAGAGGACTGGTGATGAGCTTATGCCTGAAACATTCTCAGGTTTGATTATGTTTGCTCAACCTAGTGGAAGACACTTAATATTAGATTATCATTATTTAATTTTCCCCCAAATGTTGGCTTACATATTGCCCACTTACTATTAAAATTTACTGACTAAAACTGTTGTGTGACTACTATGTATGCAAAAATGCTGTTACAGAACATATATAAAACCACTATTTTCATTTTAAGACCATGCAACAGCAAAAAGCACTTTTAACTTATTTTGCAAACTAAGAAAGAAAGATCATTTCCGTTAACCTTCAGCTTTATTCAATATTCAATCATCTGACACATTTGTCACTTCCCCTGTGTGTGGCATTTCTTCATGTTGTTAATGCTGATTCTATCTGGTCATCTGCCAAAGGGAAATCAGGTGTCAATTTTTGCTTCTGAGTTCCATAGTTCCTGAAATCAATAAAAACAATATTTTGGTTCAAAAAAAAATCTATGAAAAAGTGACATATTTTTATAGCATAATTAAACTTGTTTCTTTAATTTAATGATGCTGAACTTAATATATAATTGTGTTAAGTATACAAGTTTTTCCATAATTATGTGGAACAGAAAATAAAGATAGGTCTGGAACTTAAGCATATTCCCTTAAAATATTAGAGTTTTTATTTAATTATTATAAATAGAGTATTGGGGAAAATGGCCCAAACTTCTTGCTTCTTTCTCCCTAACAAGTGCTTTAAAAGACAATGGAAAAGGAATTTAAATAATGAAAATAACTGTCTGTTAGAGAAATAAACTATTCAACAATTAAATTGGTTTTATTATCTAATAATGGATATGATGAGGTGCTTTTCTTAGGAGACTTTTACCCTAAGAGTGAAGAGTCATGTAAATTCCACCCTAGACCAATACTGTGATGTTGAGCAAAACCCAGAACATCTCTGGGTTAAGTTTCCTTAGTCCCACTTTACACGATAATTTTATAATTTTTCAATCACATATTTGAGTACATGTTTAATGGCAAAACTGAATATTTAAGCCCATAATGATAGAAGAATGGACTAGATAATGTATGAGGTGCACATTTGATTTTATGTAAATGTTACAAATGTATATAACATTTGATTTTGTGTATATGTTACATATGTATATAACATTTATGACTTATCAAACATAAAGTTGTTCCAGTGATGAGAAATTATATATCTAACTGCCCCACCTTTCTATTTGCAGCCAATTACTACTTCAATATAATGTTTCACTGTATATAAACTCATTTATTTTTTCATTCATTTCAAATATGTGATGATATAGCTATAAAATCGATGTTTGGTTATTTGGAATTACCTAAAATAGTGAATAATTTAAAAATCACCTCCACTTGACTTTAGATTCTATTACGTGCTTTTTTCCCCAGAAAATTTATCTCATAATTGTGTTGTGTGAACGCAAAATGAGTTTCTATTCCAAATTCACACATTGCATTCTGTCTGCTGGGTGATGAGAAGAGGTATCTCTGAGCTAACATTTGCCATGTTGAAACAGATAATTAGAGTCAATTGTGTATGTCTTTAACTCTCAATTTGGTGTCAACTCTTATGAGTCTGGGTTACTATCTACTGTATTATATTATTTTCTGGACCTGGTCAGAATCTCACCTTTCCTTTTGCAAATTTTATACACTGTATGTATTGCTTTTGGAGGCATTGTTTTCCATATTCCCTATGGTTATTATCTACCCTGCTTCTGTGAGAGTTACCTGCCATGATAAAAAGTGAGAGAACCTTTCAAAAGTATTTTTAAAACTACTTATTGTGCTTATTTATCTATTTATTTCTGAAGTGAGAAGTGGAGAGGTAGAGAGACAGACTCCCACATGTGTCTGACTGGGATCCACCTGGCATGCCCACCATGGGGCGATGCTTTGCCCATCTGAGGTGTTGCTCCATTGCAACTGTAGCCATTCTAGCACCTGAGGTAGAGGTCATATAGTCATCCTTAGCGCCTGGGCCAACTTTGCTCTAATGGAGCCTTGGCTGTAGGGGAGGAAGAGAAAGACAGAGAGAAAGGAGAGGGGGAAGAGTGGAGAATCAGAAGGGCACTTCTCCTGTGTACCCTGTCTGGGAATCAAACCCAGGACTTCCACATGCTGGGCCGATGCTCTACTACTGAGCCAACCAGCCAGGGCCACTACTTATTGTATTTATAACACATTATTACATGAGACCTCCCCTTAAACTTTCATTGTAATCTCAATTCAATTCCAATCAGGACAGTCTAGTAAAACGCTGTTTAAGGTTGCTCTTCTCACCTGGTGAATTTCCACTTCCCTAGTTATCATTCACCATCAAAATTTTGAATAGTTCTTTCACCATTCACTCTATATATTTTCTCCCTTGTCAGCCTTTTCTACCCCATCTCCAAATTATTTTCATTTAAAAAAATTTATGTCAACTTACAACCTCAAAGGTTTGATTCTGGGTATTATGAAACTTCAGAAACCAATTTCCCAGGCCTAGTACAACATACTTTGATCCCTGAAATAATGTCACCTGGACTTCTTAGGCCCTTTGCACTTATTATTAATTATACATTAATTATTTCAAAAAGGCACAGCCTTTTAGTACAGTCTTATTAATTGATAAATTTTAAATATACCTATTTAAAACTTCTGGGACTAAATTTATTTATTCATTTAACGAATATTAACAAGTGTTAACAATGAGCCAAAACTATGGATACCATGGTTAATGTGGCAGACCAAATGACTATTTTCATGGAAGATATTTTCTAGTTGGGAGAGTCAGACAACAAACTAAAAAAGGAAATATCAGATTGTGATCAGAGCTCCAAAGAAAGAAAAACATAGGGTAATTGGTAAAAACTTTCCAGGTTAAGATCTAGATTAGGTGGTCACGGAAGACAACTGAGTAGGTAAAATTTGATTTGACTACCAAATGATAATTACACGCACACACACACACACACACACACACACACACACACACACACACACAGCCAAACGTGAAGATCTGGGGCATTAGAGCCTATCCTACCACCTTAAGGAGGTGTGAGCATGGCATGTTCACAAGCAGGCCCTTTGGTTGAACTTGGGTAGAAACACACTGAGTGAGGGTAAGAGTGAAATGACTTGAGGACTGGGAGACAGGCAAGGTCCAAATCACTTAAAGCATTTCAGACTGTGGAAGGAGAGAGCAGCGGGAAGCCGCTAGAGGACCTTATGTAGTAAACATACATTCTGATTTATATATTTAAAAAATTATTTGCTGAGTGGAGAATAGATTATAAAGTAGCAAAGGTGGAAACAGGGAGATCAGTCAGTCAAGAGATCTTAGCCATCACTCAGGTGAGAGAGGGTGGTTTGGACTCAAGTGCAAGCTGTGCAGATGCAGACAAGTGGACGTACTGAGGGTGTCTGAAAATAACTCTAGTAGGACTTCTGGAAGATTGATTGCATGTAAAGATATTATGATAAAGTGAGGGAGAATTTCTAGATATTTAGCCTGGGCTGCTGGGTAAATGATGGTACAGCTTTGACAAGGGAGATGACTAAGGAAAAGAAAGTTGCTGGAAGGAACAAGGACCAAGCAAAAGTTTTAGACATGTTAATTATGAAATGCCTGTTACACTTCTAGGGGAGATGTGGAGCAGAAGGTTTGACTGAATCTGGAGGTCAGGTGACCAGGACTAGGTATAAAAATATGGAAGGATTAATGAGATCAAATACAACAGTACATTCAAATCTTCCATTTTAAAAATAACTTTCAATATGATCTCTTGTTTTCTCAGTTGGGGTGGGGAGAATTTGGAAGGGAATCTACTTATTTGGCTGAGAGAGTAGAGGTGCATACTGAAAGTTATCCCCTTAAAGTAGCTCTTTTCTAAGCATCTGTATCTTAAGGATGGAAAATTCATTATAGCCTCCTAATTTTGATATGCTTAGTCAGGAGGAAAGAAACTATTTCTCACTCTTGAAGAATTTGACTTAGGAAAAATTCTTTATATGGTAGCTGCAGATATTATTGACATCACAATTTATCATCTAAGAACAAAAGTCAGAAATTTCACAAGCAAACATTCTTGTAAGACCTCCTGGCCAATATTATGGGTAGAAAAGTTCACTGAGAATTCTAATAAGCAGATATATGTTCACATGGTTTTGTTTATAGAAAAGAAATTGTTTTACATATTTAAAATTACCTCTTTGCTTATCACTAGAGGAGTGATATCAAGGCCTGGCTTCATTATATGTATGATGGCATAATAAATAAACAAATGAATACTGTTATTCCATGATGCTTTTAAGTAGAATCTCAGAAGTATTGCGGAGATGTCTCCCATCCAGGTACTAACCAGGCCCGACCCTGCTTAGCTTCCGAGATCAAATGAGATTGGGCGTGTTCAGGGTTGTATGGCCACAGACGCCTTGTATTGCAGAGATGTACAGTGTGTCCGTAAAGTCATGGTGCACTTTTGACTGGTCATAGGAAAGCAACAAAAGATTATAGAAATGTGAAATCAGCACCAAATAAAAGGAAAACTCTTCCAGTTTCATACCTATCCAGTGCAGTTCGATGTGGGCTCCATATGTTGCCCTACACACATCCAAACAATAATGAAGTTCTTGCCACACACGGGTAAGGACGTCTGGTGTAACAGAGTGAATAATGTCTGTGATTCTCTGTTTTAAGTGATTAATGTCGTTGATACATTCAATGTACACATGGTGCTTCACATAACCCCCAAAGTAAAAGTCTAAGGGCGTCAGATCCGGGGATCGTGGAGGCCATGGCTTGACAGAACACTTGCCTATCCACTGCCGGGGGAATGTTCTATCCAGAAACTCATGAATAATCGTGGCGTATTGTGGAGGAGCATCATCCTGTTGAAAGATGAAACGTTCTGGAAATTGTGGCACTGCATACAATTCCAACATGCCAAGATAAGTGTTTGCCGTCACAGACTGCTCCACGAAGAAAATGGGCCTATCACCTTATCATGCATCAGGCCACACCACACGTTCACTTTAGGGGTGTTACATTTGTACTCAACATAAGCATGAGGATGTTCAGCAGCTCATACAATATTCGAACGTTATGGCGATGAACATGTCCACAGATATGGAAGGTCGCCTCATCACTAAACACAAATTCTGCAAAAATCTCGCATCATTGTCGATCTCATGAAGCATATCTGTAGCAAACACTCATCGTGTGGGTCTATCCACCGGTTTGATAGCGTGCAACAGCCGCAATTTGTACCCCGTAAAACGGACGTTTCTTTAACACCTTATGAACTGTAGCCTTGCTTAGATGTAATTGTCGAGCACATGCACGCACAGATTTTTTAGGGCTCCTTAGGTAGCTATTCCGTATAGCCTCTACAGACTCTTCACTGACTGATGGCCTACTAGACGGGGGTTCTCCAACAAACTGCCGGTTTCCTTCAACTTCTTATCCTACCGAGTTACGTTATTCCTATGTGGTGGTGCTTCGTTATAAACACGCCAATATTCACGTTGCACTTTGGTCACAGATTTGAATTTAGTGAGCCACAAAACACACTGACCTTTCCTCTGTACCATCCACATCTCCACTGGCATGGCCGTGGGCTGCTCCGCTGTATACACGGTGTTACATCATCATCTGTGCATGCACACATGCTGCCACATCATCCTACAGAAACTGGGAGGGTTTTCCTTTTATTTGGCACAGATTTCACATTTCTATCATCTTTTGTTGCTTTCTTGTGACAGGTCAAAAGTGCACCATGACTTTACGGACACAGTGTATAACTTGATGATCTTACATAATCATGTTAAAACTATCATTTAATATTTTAAAATTTCCTAAGAATTTTTAGTGCATTATACCCAAATTTTGTTTTTTTAATGTTAACCAAGTACATTGTTCCGTATTAAAGGTTTTTAGAATGTGTGAATGAGGTTTCATTTTTTCATGCTTATGCTGTGATTTGTTACTTATAATTATATCTGAGTCACTTTGAAAATTCTTATTGGCCTTTTCAATATAACTGAAGATAGAGTTAGACAAATAAATAAATGTTTAATTCAATGAATTTATCCAATGGGTGTATCCATGTTGTTCTTTGTGGAGTTATGTTTTGTTTTAGCATAGTAGTATGTCCTTCTTGAGAAGGTACATTTGAGATCCCTATGGAAGTAGAAAACTATAAAAAGTGTAACTACTGAAACCAAAGAAAACTATCCTTATTCTCTTTCTCGGCCATTTGCACCCCAATCACTCTTGTAAAATATCAAGTAACAAAATTTGAAATTATGGAGTCTTCTGTCGGTAGAACTAATTCTACTAATTCATGGTTCTTTTCTTTCTTTGAATGCTCATAACTATTAACGTGCATCTGGTACCTTTTTAGTCTAAAAAATTCTAATGTCATAACAATCTAATTCATCAATGTTACAAATTTTCGGAAAATCATTCTTGTTTTTCTTGACATGTATACAACATTTAATGTCTGTTATTTAGCTGCTTTTTTTGCTTTTTATATTTCAAATGAATCACAACATTTCCTTTTCTATTATCTTATTAATGATATTTCAAATGTATTGTGGGAATATAGTTATGTCTAGCTGTAAGACAATAGAAAAATTCTAAATTTTATTGCACAAATGGAAATTCAAAAAGAGGTTAATATGTATATTTGGGTAAAAATTAAAAATAATTTATTCATTTAATGAATTATTAAATCCCGATCATTGTTCTAGTGATTGGAAATATAAAGGTGAATATGATATAGTCTCTGTTTCTAAGAGTCTTAAGATGTAGTAGCGGTAAATGGACGTTTAAAAGAGCTAGCACACTAAACTGTTTCTTGAACTGTGATGGTAATACATGGAAGGAGAGAGAAAATAATTTTAAATTATGATAGAATAATAGATTTCATAGAAAAGTGTCTTTTTAAAGCTTTATGTTGTCAAGGAAAACAAACCACATTTTCAGCATAATTGTCATCCTTTTTATTGAAGTTTTATTTTTAGAAAGCTATATTTAATAATGTTTTTGTATTTATAATGCCAAAGCAATCTTTTGAACAATAAAAATTTAAACAACTCATACTTTGGTTTACCAGCATGCTCTCCTCAAACCATTTGGTTGATAATGACAATAACTAATTTGGGTGTGATTTAGGCATAGTCTGGACTCTTGACTGGAAGCCCAATATTCTCTTGAAGATACATATTTTCTTGCCATTGTCCAGCCAAGTGATTTCCTCAATATAATTGAATTAAAATCAACTATTATTCAAATGCTAACTTATGGCTATGAAAATTTACATATTTAAGTTTACATTTTAGGACTCATGTAAACTCTACTGCTTTTGGTTTCCATGTAGGCCTTAGGACAAGGTTTACTTGCAGATATTTTTCTCTGATTTTTCTTTTAAAGAATAAACAAAATGCAACTAAATAATGGAAAAATAAGCAAGATTTTTGAGAAATATGAAAAGGGAGTGAATTGAAAACAGTTGGAAAATTGTTTCACCCATTTTGAAAAATACAAAATGAATCCTGGTTATTAATCTTAGAATTAGCTAAGCTCTAAGCTCTTCTTAAATTAAAGTTTAAGGGTTCTCTTTTTCACCTTTAATTTACTCCTCAATATAAAGATTTCTACTATTAACCACTTATATTAAACCACTCTTGACAAGGTCACAATAACCACCTTATAGATAAAACCAGCAGGCTCTTTCATCTTCCTTTTATTTGAGCTTTTGGCAATATTTGACAATCAATGACAACTGTATCTTTGAAATATTGTTACCCCTTGATATCTATGATTCTAGACTTCCTTTAACCCATTTGACCACTACTTCAAAATATCTTTTAAGACTATTTTTTTACAGTTGTGGATGCTTCAGTATTTAGACCCAGGCCCTCTTCTCTTCTCATTTTATACCAGTAGCTCTCAACATCATTTTTTTTGAGAACCTGAGAAAAGCAACACATTTACTCCAAAGAATGATAAATATAGATACATACAATAAGATTTGTGCATTATTTAAGCTGCTTTACAATATAAGACACCCTCTCCTTTTCCACACAATTTAATAATGTAATCTTCTCAACTTGCCATAAATGTACTAATTCACAAGTTTATATTTTCACCTAAGATCTATTTGTACTCTTTGACTGCTTATTAGACTCCTTTCATACATCCTTCAGACACCTAAAACCCAACATATTCAAAATGTAATTTATTCTCTTCTCTCCTTCTCCTCAGTATCTCTTCCTTTGTTTTATATCTTAGGACATGGTGACACCATTAATGCAATTATATCCAGAAAGCTCTCCTTTTATTCCTTCACCCTAGTCATCACAAGAACTGTGAATTTTATCCTTAAAATATTTTTTAATACCTCCATTTCTCTGCATCCTGATGTCTACTAATATCCAGTCCTACCATTTTCTCTCTCTTGACCTACTGGAACCACCTACTAACCCGTTCTACTACCTCTAGCTTTTACTCCTTCTATGATGTATTTATTTTCTGTGCCCATGTGAATGCAAACTTAACAATCATCCAATGATTACAACCTTCCAATGACCTAACAATCATTCAATGATTACAACCTTCCAATGACTTCTCACCAAACTTAGAATAAATGCTAAGTCCTTAGTACAGCCTATACAATTTTATTTATCCCAAGTCTTCACAGCATCCTTCTTCTATTCACAAATAGATCCACTAGCACTGTTTTATAGTTGTAAGAAAATTGATACAAAGAACATTTAACTGGCTCTCTGTAATCCCCAAATTATTCACTAAAAGGACATGGAGCTCATATCATCTGACTGTATCCTGATTTTTTCTTTATATGATGAGATTTGTGTTATCAACTTCTTTTCTGAGGCTTTCATGAGAAAAAATAATTCAACAACTTTCTCTTGCTAAGATTCTACAATTTACAAGATGCTTTTTTATATGTTCTGTTGCAGTATATGTGAGAGTATTTGAAACAGTAAGATTATAGAGAATGCTCTTCTATTTTTTATATAATATATACGAAAGTCACTGAGAATCAAGGTAATGTACAAGGAAAAATATGTTTCTGAAGTTTGACTCAAGAAAGTTATTTTCTTTTCAACTGTCAGCAGACTGCCCTATGTATGTTTCAAGTTTTCGCAGAAAGCCATGGGGCTATGGCCAACCCATCTCTTGATAGCCCAGGTAATTGTAGTATCTAGACTGCCTACATTGGCCCTTGAAAAGTCACATTTGCTAGAATCTATAAAAAGCATCCTCTTAGTTCAGAAATTATTCAATCTGGAATATGATCTCTTTGTGACTTCACACTACCTAAAGCAGTAATTTTATCTTTTAGTAGAAAACCTGCAATATTATGTTCCTTAAAGGGAAATGGCAAGGAAAAATATTTCATAGCACACTGAGTATTTAAAAAAATACAAAAGAAATTAATATAACAAAATCATTATAAGTAGCATAGAAATGTATGAACAAAGCTTCTTTTTCCCTTTTTTAAAAAATAATTTTACTCATCCTTAATAAAAGAGTCTGAAAAGATTAAGGGAAATCTTTTTCTTTTTCCTGCTTCTAAGCTACTACAAGTTGACTATTTGGAGGACACTGACTTTGTAATGGAAAATATAGGCCAAGAGTAGCCTAATCCTCCCTTTTTTTCACAAAATATCCTCAGCTTCCTCCTTGACTAGAAAATGGGCAGAGAAAAAACTAGAGCAGGAAGACACAAGAATTCTTGAAAACAGTTGTACCTGTAGCTAAATAAAAAGAGATTCATGTCACTGCCAAGAAAGTCACAGGGCCTTTGCACTGGAAACAGCAGTGCTCCAAGTAGAGTCACTGAGTGTTTTACTGCAGTGAGTCCAGGCTACCTTGACATTAATGAAACTGCCATGTTATGTAGATCAAAATATTATGGTTTTCATGTAGCTAAATGGCTCATTCCAAGATCTTCAGGGAGGTAAGTAGAAGATACTTTTGATTCTAGACTCACAATCACAAAGATCTCAAATTTAGACTTTTCAGACATTACTTCCAAATGAGGTCACACAGATAGCCAAAAAACTATACTGACAGGACTGAAAGAATTTCATTGTGTCATTTTAAACTCATGCATTGCCATGAAAATATCACCTTTGGCAGCCCAGATCAAATTTCTTGCATTTCTCACCTGGATTACTGTAGGAGTCCCTAAAATCATCTCTGTGCTTCCACTGTTGCACCCTACAATCTATTCTCAAAAAAACATCCAGAGAGGTTTTTAATAAATGCAAATATCATAAGACTGATTACAACCTTCCAATGACTTTTCACCAAACTTAGAATAAATGCTAAGTCCTTAGTAAAGCCTATACAATTTTATGTGACCTGAACTTTATCTACCTCCCCTAATTCATGTAAATCAACTTCACTGCTCTTCAAGCCAACTGACCTCCTTGCTATTTCTGGAACATGGCAGAGATGTCTCCATTCCAGGGCCATTGCACTGGCTGCTGTCTTGCTTGGAAAACTCTTTCTCCAGAAATATTATTGCTTATTTAAAATTTATTTAGATCTCTCTTCAATAGTAATTTCTTCAAAAAGATGTTCCCTGTAGAAACTATTCTTTAAAATACCTATGTTGCTCTCTATCCTTTCAGGATGCTTTAGTTTTCTTATACACACACACTCACACATCTAGTTGTCTTTTTTCTTTTTGTCTTCTTCACAAGAATGTAAGCCCTACTAAGGCCAAGATATTTGTTGTTTACTTCTATATCTCTTGTGCCTAGAGCAAGAGTGACTAGACTACAGTAGATGTTCAGTAAATATTTGGTGACAGAATAAATGAATGAGTGGTCCTTGGATCATATTGTCTATAATGCACTAAGAACTGATTTATTTCTTGCTTATGTTTTTTAATGCAATCATGAAAATGCTAAATATACTTGCTGGAGCATGGCAGCTTAGGGAAAGCTGCACTCTTCCCTGCCCCATTCCTAGCTCCCTGTTGCATCCTCCCACACAACAAGGCGCCTCATGCGTATGTATAGGACAATCTAGCAGTATGTCTAAGCACTGGTCACATTGCTTCTACCCAGCCACCTCTAGCAGCAAACTGTTACCCACTAAATACTCCTTGGGTATAGGGTATGTACAGCAGTATCACAGTTGGGTCTATGGAGGAGCACCATGGAAGAAGGTCACACAGGCCTGGGAGTGAGCACAGACTGTTCAGGAAGGAAGTTCTGGGGTTCTGGGTGTCTGAAGCATTATCTCTGTGAGAGACCATGGACAACATAGTAGCATGTCTTGTGGCATAAAAATGGGTATGGCTGAAGGACATTAAGAACAGGACCCTATAAAGCTATGTAACCACTAGTCACCTGTGGCTATTTAAGTTAAAATTTGAAAATAAAAATTTAATAAAATTACAAATTTAATTCTTCTGTTGCACTAGTTATATTTCAAATGTTCAATAGCCTAGCTAGTAGTTACCATATTAGTCCCTATACAGATACAGAATCTTTCTATCATGTATTGAAGTTCTTATGGACTATACTGCTCTAAAGCATAGGACCTTTTCTCTCTTCCCCAGGTTTAAGTGAATTACTCTCCAAGCTTTATTAAATTTATTTGATTTGGCCCTGGCAGGTTGGCTTAGTGGTAGAGCATTGGCCTGGCGTGTGAATATCCTGGATTTGATTTCAAGTCAGGGAGCACAGAAAAAGTGTCCATCTGCTTTTCCACCCTTCCCCCTCTGGCTTCTCTCTCTCACACACACACACTCTCTCTCTCTTTCTCTCTCTCTCTCTCTTCACTTCCTACAGCCATGGCTCTATTGGAGTGAGTTGGCCCTGGGTGTGAAGGATGGCTCCATGGCATTCACTTCAGGTACTAAGAAGAACTGGGTTGCTAAGCAACAGGGCAACTCCCCGGATGAGCAGAGCATCTCCCCCTAGTAGGCTTGCAGGGTGGATCTTGCATGCAGGAGTCTGTCTCTGCCTCCTCTTCTCTCACTGAATAAAAAATAATAAATTATTTGATTTATTCAGAAAGCATGTATTGAGTATCCACTTTATTCCATGTGTCATAGGAGTTACTGGGAAATAGAAACCAACAAGGCACAATTTTTGCTTCAAAGTGCATGCCACCTAGAGAAGTCCTGTGTCTGAGTCACTGATACGAATTAAAACAAATGTGTCAGATCAAATGACAGAATCCTATTGCATTTAAGTAACCTCAAGCAGAATATAGGTGTTCAACTCGGGGAAGTGAGATGCAGGAAAAATGGGGTTAAAAAGTACAGAAATCAACCCAGCAGTGAATAAATTAAAGAAATACTATATCCAGAACTTTAAAAAATTTCTTTCCCATTGATTTGAGACAGAGAGAGAGAGAGAGAGAGAGAGAAGCATCAACTCATTGTTCCATTTAGTTGTTCCAAGACCCAGAACTTCTTACAAAACAGAAATTTCTGCCTTTTAAATTGGACTCAATGTCAGAAGACAGGAATTGGCTCAACTTACTTCATAAAGGTTGTTTTGTTTTCCTTTTTAAATAATTAAAGAGAGAAAACAAAGTGGCTTTTTTTTAAAACCACATCTCCAAAGTACTGTATCTATGTGATTTAATGTTTTTCTAGAAAAAAATTACCTATTTGTTTTTATAATCCAATATATTTCCTATATATATATTTTTTCAAGTTTCTCACTTCAATTTTTCCCCCCAGTACAGTACACACAGAAAATTAAAATTCAACTAGTCACGCATTTTCCCTCCCAAACTGAAAAAAAAAATTTTTTTTAAGTTACCTTACAAAGTTAAGCCTGGATTTATTTTTCTGAATTGGACTTATTTCATTCTGCCAATTTTGTTAAATTCTTACAAATGTATTAGGCAGTCTTGCATGAAGCTATGTGATAATAAACAGAGGTTTGTATAAAAGTGCTTACCTGACATCAAAAATGGTTTCAAGTTTTTCTTCTTACTATTTCCTGGCCATCATATTTAAAGTCTAAAAGGATCCTTCTAGAAGCTTTTGAGAAACTGGAACTAAGACAAGGATATATTAACAGCTCTAGGACTTTGGTCAATTTGATTGTTTACTAGGTGATTATTCTTGTTCATGATCCTAATTAGTGTTAAATTGTTAACTTGATTCTTTATTTCACAGGAACTTTTAGTAATTGGCAGCAATTGGTCAGGCAAGTTTGAAATATGTTATTTTAAAGTGTGAGGATATATTTTTAAATACACATTTTCTCTTGAGGAGGAATACCGAGTCCAACAGAACACCATGCCAATTGTTGTACATTTCCTCACATTATTATAAATGTGATATATGCGACAAGGTACTGTCAAAATAAACTAAATTGCCATTTATAGTCTGGTAACAATTCCATATGTATAATGCATAATAAATTTTTGCCCTTGTTTGATCCAGAATTTTCACATGCTTTATAGAGATACACATTGTATATGGTAGCTATATATATCAACACCACTTTATGACTTTGTGTTAAGTCTACAGTCACATTTCTATTGTTTCAGAATATTTATTCAAGTTCAAATGTTCATTTTTATATATTTTAAGCATATTTAATGTGCATAGGTTATTAAATACTTTAATATTTCTTAATGGACTAACTGTAATGAGTTTATCCTGCAAGAAAAGAAATGGGAACATTATAAACAAGTTTATTTCTATTTATATAGCTTTTAAGGAAAAGCTATTTGAGATGAAGATAAATTGCCCTTGGAGAATTGGTAGAGTATCAGAAAGATAATAGTAATAGTTCTATGAAGAAATATTTTTTCTTTTGGAGATCCATAAATTTCTCCAGTGGATCCTTCTTTCTTCACAAAAGATGTAGATCTGTAGAATATCATCATCACTGTCACATTCTATTAAGTACATATTTTAATTTATTTTTAGCATAGTATCATAAGTTGAATTGACTGTACATACTGTCACTTATGCAGTGGTCCTGAAAAAGTAGCTATTCACAAAAAAAGAATATTTCATTACAACTAAACTCCTATAGAGTAAAAACAAAGCTTTCAAATTTAAAACTAAAAGATTGGAAATATACTACTTTCTTAGCCTGTATGTAGACATGCTGGCTAGAATGGTTAGGAATTTTGTTTGTTGCTCGAACCTCAAGTTCTAAAATTTAACACCTTCTGCATTTTTTTAAATTAACTTTAATGGGGTGACACCAATAAATCAGGGTACATATGTACAATGAAAACACCTCCCAATTATCTTATTCTATTGTGTTGCATACCCATCACCCAAAGTCAATTTGTCCTCTGTCACCTTCTAACGGGTTTTCCCTGTGCCCGTCCTCTTCTCCCCATCCCAATCTCCCCTCTCTCCCCCCACCCCGTAACCACCACACTCTTGTTAATGTCTCAAAGTCTCACTTTTATGTCCCACCTATGTATGAAATCATGCTGTTCTCAGTTTTTTTTTCTGATTTACTTATTTCACTCTGTATAATGTTATCAAGGTCCATTATTTTGTTGTCAATGATCCGATGTCATCATTTCTTATGGTTGAGTAGTGTTCCATAGTATATATGTACCAAAGCTTTTTAATCCACTCGTCTTCTGACGGACACTTGGGCTGGTTCCAGATCTTCGCTATTGTGAACAATGTTGCCACGAACATGGGGACGCATTTCTTCTTTTCGAACAGTGTTACGGTGTTCTCAGGGTATATTTCTAAAAGTGGGATAGCCGGGTCAAAAGGCAGTTCGACTTTAAATTATTAGAGGAATCTCCAAACTGTTTTCCACAGTGTCTGCACCAGTCTGCATTCCCACCAGCGGTGGAGAAGGGTTCCCTTTTCTCCACATCCTCGCCAGCACTTATTCTGTGTTGTTTTGCTGATGAGTGCCATTCTGACTGGTGTGAGGTGATATCTCATTGTGGTTTTAATTTGTATTTCTCTAATGATTAGTGATGTTGAGCATTTTTTCATATGTCTTTTGGCCATCTGTATGTCCTCTTTGGAGAAATTTCTATTCATTTCTTTAGCCCATTTTTTGATTGGATTGTTTGTCTTCCTGTTGTTGAGTTTTATAAGTTCTTTATAAATTTTGGTTATTAACCCCTTATCAGACGTGCTGTCGAATATGTTCTCCCATTGTGTGGTTTGTCTTTTTATTCTGTTCTTATTGTCTTTAGCTGTGCAAAAACTTTTTAGTTTGATATAGTCCCATTTGTTTATCTTGCCTTTTATTTCATTTGCCGATGGAGATAAATCAGCAAATATATTGCTGCTACAGATGTCAGAAAGCTTGCTGCTTATGTTTAATTCTAAGATGCTTATAGTTTCACGGCTTATGTTTAAGTCTTTTATCCATTTTGAATTTGTTTTTGTGAATGGTGTAAGTTGATGGTCTAGTTTCATTTTTTTGCAGGTAGATGTCCAATTTTCCCAGCACCATTGTTAAAGAGGCTGTCTTTACTCCATTGTATGTTCTTTCCTCCTTTGTCAAATATCAGTTGTCCATAAAGCTGTGGGTTTATTTCTGGGTTCACCGTTCTGTTCCATTGATCAATGTGCCTGTTCTTATGCAAGTATTAGGCTGCCTTGAGTATAATGGCATTGTAGTAAACCTTGATATCTGGAAGAGTGATACCTCCTGCTTTATATATATATATATATATATATTTTTTAAGATTGCTGAGGCTATTCGTGTTCTTTTTTGGCTACATATAAATTTTTGGAATATGTGTTCTATATCTTTGAAGTATGTCATTGGTATTTTAATTGGTATTGCATTGAATTTATAAATTGCTTTGGGCAATATAGACATTTTAATGATGTTTATTCTTCCTAGCCATGAGCACGGTATATGCTTCCACTTATTTGTATCTTCCTTGATTTCTTTTATCAATGTTTTATAATTATCCGAGTATAGGTCCTTAACCTCCTTGGTTAAATTTACTCCTAGGTATTTTACTTTTTGGCTGCAATAGTAAAGGGGAATTTTTCCTTAATTTCTTTTGCTGACATTCATTGTTTGTATATAGAAATGCCTCTGATTTCTGAGTATTAATTTTATATCCTGCCACCTTGCTGAATTCATTTATAAGGTCCAGTAGTTTTTTGACTGAGACTTTCGGGTTCTCTATATACAATATCATATCATCTGCAAATAGTGACAGTTTTACTTCTTCTTTTCCAATTTGGATGTCTTTTATTTATTCTTCTTGTCTGATTGCTATAGCTAGGACTTCCAGAACTATGTTGAATAAGAGTGGTGAAAGTGCGCAACCCTGCCTGGTTCCTGATCTTAAGGGGATTGCTTTTAATTTTTATTCATTTAGTATGATGTTTGCTGTGGGTTTGTCATAGATGGCCTTTATCATGTTAAGGAATGTTCCTTGTATTCCCACTTCACTGAGAGTTTTGAGCATGAACGGGTGCTGGATTTTATCAAATGCCTTTTCTGCATCTATTGAAATTATCATGTGATTTTTGTCCTTCCTTTTGTTTATATGATGAATCACATTGATTTGCGAATATTGAACCAGCCTTGTCTCTCCAGAATAAATCCCACTTGATCATGGTGTATAATTTTTTTCATATATTGCTGGATCCGGTTGGCTAATATTTTGTTGAGAATTTTAGCATCTAAATTCATCAGGGATATAGGCCTATAATTTTCTTTCTTTGTGTTGTCTTTGCCCAGTTTGGGGATCAGAATTATGCTTACCTCATGAAAGGAGTTTGGAAGTCTTCCTTCCTCTTGAATTTTTTTGAAATAGCTTGAGGAGGATAGGAGTTAGTTCTTCTTTGAATTTTTGATAGAATTCACTTGTGAAGCCATCAGGCCCCGGACTTTTCTTTTTTGGGAATTTTTTGATAACTGTTTCCATCACATTTGTTGTAATTGGTCTGTTTAGGTGTTCTGATTCTTCCAGATTGATTTTGGAAGTTTATATGTTTCAAGAAATTTGTCAATTTCACCTAGATTGTCTAATTTTTTGGCATATAGTTCTTCATAGTATTTTATTACAATGCTTTGTATTTCTGTTGTGTAAGTTGCTATTTCTCCACTGTTCTTTCTAATTTTATTTATTTGAGACCTCTGTCTTTTTTTCTTGGTGAGTCTAGTTAAAGGTTAATCAATTTTGTTTACCTTTTCAAAGAACCAGCTTCTGGTTTCATTGATCCTCTGTATTGTTTCCTTAGCCTCTATGTCATTTATTTCTGCCCTGATCTTTATTATTTCCTTCCTTCTACTTGTCCTGGGTTTTATTTGTTGTTTTTTTTCTAGGTCTTTTAGATGCAGGGTCAGGTTGCTTATTTGAGCTTTTTCTAGCTTCTTATGATATGCCTGTAGTGCAATGAACTTCCTTCTCAGTACTGCTTTTGCTGTGTCCCATAAATTTTGAGTTGACATATGCTCATTATCATTCGTTTCTAGAAACTTTTTCATTTCTTCTTTGATCTCATTGTTAATTTATTCATTATTTAATATCATGCTATTTATTTTCCAAGTGTTTGAGTATTTTTCAGTTTTTCTTTTGTGATTAATTTCTAGTTTAATGGCATTGTGATCAGAGAAAATGCTTGATATGATTTCAATCTTCTTAAATTTATTGAGACCATTTTTGTGTCCTAACATGTGGTCTATCCTAGAAAACGTACCATGAGCGCTTGAGAAGAATGTGTATTCTATTGCTTTAGAGTGAAAAGTTCTGAAGATATCTATTAAATCAAGTTGATCTAGAGTATCCTTTAAGTTTGCTGTTTCTTTATTAATTTTCTTTCTCGAGGAAATATCCAGTGTTGTTAGTGGGGTATTGAAATCCCCTACTATGATAGTATTGCTGTTAATCTCGCCCTTTATATCCATCAAAGTCTGCTTTATGTATGTCGGGGCTCCTATATTTGGTGCATAGATATTTATAATAGTTATATCTTCCTGTTGAATTGTTCCCTTTATCATTATGTAGTGTCCTTCTTTATCTCTTACTACAGCCTTTGTTTTAAAGTCCATTTTGTCAGATATAAGTACTGCTACTCCGGATGTTTTTTCATTTCCATTTGCATGATATATTTTTTTCCATCCTTTAACCTTCAGTCTATGTGCATCTTTTGTTTTAAGGTGTGTCTCTTGTAGACAGCATATGTATGGGTCCTGTTTCTTTACCCATGCAGCTACCCTATGTCTTTTGATTGGATCATTTAATCCATTTACATTTAAGGTTATTATTGATATGTAGTTGTTTATTGCCATTTTGTTCTTTAAAACTGTATTTTTTTTTTTTTTTTTTGCTATATTCTTTCCTCCCTTTGAACTGTTCACAACAGGCCCCTTAGTATCTCTTGCTAAATTTGTTTGGTTTTAATGAATTCCCTGAGGCTTTCTTTGTCTGGAAAGCTTTTTATTTCTCCTTTAATTTTAAATGTTAGCCTTGCTGGATAGAGTAGTCTTGGTTGTAGGTTCTTGTTCTGCATTACTTTGATTATATCTTGCCATTCCCTTCTGGCCTCAGGTGTTTCTGTTGAGAAGTCCAATGTCATTTTTATGGGGGCTCCTTTGTAGGTGATAGCCTTTTTTTCCCTAGCAGCTTTTAATATTTTCTTTTTATCCATTAGCTTTGGTATTTTAACTATGATGTGTCTTGGTGTAGATCTTTTTGGGTTTCTCTTTAATGGAGTTCTCTGTGTTTCTTGAACATGTGGAATGTTTCCCAGTCTTAATTTAGGGAAGTTTTCTGCTATGATTTGATTGAACAAAGTTTCCATTTCCTGTCCTCTTTCTTCTTCTTCAGGCCCCCCTCTGATGTGAATGTTGTTTCTCTTCAGGTTGTCACAGAGCTCCCTTAGAGTTTCCTCATATTTTTTGAGTCTCTTTTTCTTTTTCTTCTCTGCTTCTGTGCCTTTGTTTATTATATCCTCTAACTCTCTGATTCATCCTGCTTTTAATTCCTTCCATTGTGGTCTTCAGTTCTGATACTGTATTTGTCATTTCTGTCTGATTCTTTTTTATTATTTCAATTTCGTTTTTTATACTTGTTATCTCTTTATTTAGAAGTTCATAGTGACTATCCATTGTTGCTCTAATTTCTTTGAACATCCTGTCATTATTCTAAATTCTGCTTCTGGTAATTTGGTTATATCTGGTTCATTCAGGACCTTCTCTGGTGATTTCTCTTGATTCATTTGGTTTGCATTCCTCTGCCTGCCCTTTTTATCTGTGTATAAGCAAGTTGTGGCCACTGGAGTCCAGTAGGTGTTGCCTTTGTGTTCTCTAGGTGTGGTCTGTCTGCAGGCCTGCCACCCCTTCTGCCGTTGCCTAGGGTGGTTGGGTATGGGCATTGCCAGCGTCAGCCTACTGTGGCTTTTGCTGTGATTTCTGCCTCTCCTCCGCGGGAGGGGTTGTTACTCAAGCCACAAGCCTCAGCACCATGGGCAGAGGTGAGCACCTTTGCTCAGCTGTGGACCCAGCCTGTTTCCGGAAGGCTTACGCCCAGCACCCACAGTCAGAGCCTGCTTATTACAGTTTTGCGGGTTGGGCGGGGCTTTTGACGTGCTCTCAGCTGTGAACCTTTGCCCGTCCAGAATTTAGCCCCGCCCTCAAGGCCAGGGCCCTCCTGCGCAGGGTTGCAAACCACGGTTTATTGGGCCCAGCGTGTTTGCTGGCATGAGCTCAGCTGTTAGCTTCCAATTGTTCCGGACTCTACCCCGACTCCACGTTCGTAGCCAGCTCGTACACATAGATGGTTTCTTTGTCCGGGTGGGGCTAGTAGCGTGAGTTCAGCCGCGAACTTCCGCTGCTCTCAGGATCTACCCCGCCCCCACATTAGGAGCCCGCTTGCGCACACAGGATGGCACACTGCAGTTTCTTAGGTCGGGCGGGGTTAGCAGCGTGAGCTCAGCCGCGAGCTTCTCACCGTCCCTGGTCTTAGCCCCATCTCTGTGGTCAGGGCCAGCTTGCGCAGGGTTGCAGAGCAGATCTCTGCCTGTTTTTTTTCCCTACAGGTGGGATTACAGGCGGGCCCACAGCTGCCGGACCACTTTTGCGCATCCCCTCTGCCCCTGCTGGGCTAGAACGAGCTCACATCTGTTGTGCCTCCGCCCACACCGACAGGATCACGTTTAAGCGTCCTGCAGCCAACATCCCTTCAGCAACCCTCAGAGAGATGGAAGTGCCCTAAGTCTCCACACTGTAGGTCTGGGAGCTCCCTCCCTCTAAGCAGCTCTGCTCTAATTGCCATGGGAGAGCTTGTTTGGCTAGTGTCCTATCTCCCTTTGCTGGTATTGCTAGTTCCAGGGGAAATATTTGTTTTCGATTAGGGAAATGACTTAGCCCAGGGGTCAGGGTGGCTGTCCCTCAGAGTGTCCCGTGCCTTCAGTCCACTCTCTGTTCCCACTGCTCTGTTCCTCTCTTCTGTCCCAATTCCCCGGAGCCCTGGGTGCGTGGTTGTGAGAGAGGTTTTCTGCGCTGGCACTTTAAAAAGATTCTTGGGTCTGAGAAAACTCTCTCTTTTTCACAAACAGTATCCTCACTTGCTTCACAGCTCAATACTGTCCAAACGCCTCTTCTAGGCCTGGGACTGTAGGCTGGGGCTTGGTTGCTGGGACCCAGGTCCCTTCCTCTCCGCCAAACTCTCCTCCTGCCACGCAGGTCTCTCCGGGCTGCCGTTTGCTCCGGGGAGCTGGGCAGCCCTCTTCGAGTTTTCGCTATTCCTACCAGTCTCAATGTGGCTTCTGCAGTGTTCCTTGGTTGAAGAGTCTACTTAGTTTAGTTCAAAGTTGGTTTATCCAGATGATGGTTCTTAAAATTGAGTTATAATCCACTTTGGTTCTGGGAGTTGGAAGTTGGTACGTCCGCCTACTCCATCGCCATCTTCCATCCCACCTTTTGCATTTTTAAGGAAGAATTTAATAGGTCATTGGAATATATCTTAGCAGAGAAACATCATACTCATTTTTTCAAGAAATAAATTCTACCTTTGTCTACCTGGTACAATCAACTGAATTACATGTAAAAATTGGTCTAGTCATTTACACTATTCTCTCTCTCAAAGTGCCTTGTAGTTCTTGGATTCTAGGCTTCCAACTTCAGGACTTAGATTTTGATTCTCTAAGGTATTCATGTTCAAGAATGAAAATGTGCTATCTTTCCTATTAGTGTTACCTTGATTAACAAGTCTACTAGAATTACCATTAAAAATTAATGCAATAAAGTAATGGCCACTTTTTGTGTTATACTGGTGATTGCCAAACTTAATATTTCAGTTATCTAGGATTCCAGGTGTTATTACTTGTTTTGTTTTGAAAAGAGGGCTTGGAAAAAACAAAGGTTCCAATAATTATGAAAAAATATAAATGAAATAAAGCATTTCTCAGATCTAATAGAGTGGAACAGGCCTGCCTAGTACATGAAGATTCTCAGAAAAGAACAATATAGTGGACAGTGCTTCCCAAACTTATTTTACAGCTGAGTCCATCTTTTGAGATACTCCTAATAACACCTCTCAGAATCAGTGCTTAGTATACAGAACATTCCCAAGAAATATTTGTCCTGACCTGTGGTGGTGCAGTGAATAAAGCGTTGACCTGGAATGCGGAGGTCATCAGTTCGAAACCCTGGACTTGCCAGGTCAAGGTACATATGGGAGTTCCTACTGCTTCCCCTTCTCTCTTATTTCTCTCTATCTCTCTTTTTCTCTTTCTCCACTCTAAAATGAAAAAATAAAATCTTTTTTAAAATGTTTGAATGAGTCAGGATGTGGGAGGAAGCAAGATGGCGACGGAGTAGACGGACGTACCAACTTCCAACTCCCAGAAGCAAAGTGGATTATAACTCAATTTTAAGAACCATCATCTGGATAAACCAACTATGAACTAAACTAAGTGAACTCTTCAACCAAGGAACACAGAAGAAGCCACTTTGAGACTGGTAGGAATAGCGAAAATGCGAAGAAGGCTGCCCAGCTCCCCGGAGCAAGCGGCAGCCCGGAGAGACCCGCGGGGTGGGAGAAAAGTTTGGCGGAGAGGGAGGGACCTGGGTCCCAGGAACCAAGCCCCAGCCTGCAGTCATAGAGCCTGGAAGAGGCGTTTGGACAGTTTTGAGCTGTGAAACAAGTGAGGAAGCTCCCAGGCCTACAGTGTGGAGTATTAGGTCCCTTCCTACTCTGCTGAGGGCTGCTTAAGGGTTTGGGGCGACAGGACGCTGAGGTGCGGTTCTGTCGGAGTGGGCAGAGGCCAGGCCGGTGGGAGATCGGTCTAGCCCAGAGGGTCGGAGGAGAAGCGCGAAAGCGGTCCACAAGCTGCGGGCTCGCCTTTAAACCAACTTAAGGGGACAAAGCGGGAGGCCAGGAACGGGCAGGCCCTGCGCAAGCCAGCCCTGACCGCGGGGACCGGGCTAGGACCAGGGGCTCGCGACTGAGCTGACGCTACCAGCCCTCGCCCCCCCCCGCCCCGGAGAAACCACGGTTGGCCAGTGTGCATGCACGAGCGGGCGCTGAGCGCGGGAACATGTTAGACCCCGAGACAAGTGAAAGCTCGCAGTTGAGCTCACGCTACTATCCCTGCCCAGCCGGAGAAACCGTGGATTGCATTCATATGTGCACGAGCGGGCTCCAAACGTGGGGACGGGGTAGAGTCCGGGAAGAGCAAAAGTACGCAGCTGAGCGGAAACCAGCAAACACGCCCGCCCCAATAAACCTTGGTTTCCGACCCTGCGCAGAAGGGCCCTGGCCTCGAGGGCGGGGCTAAAGCTCCGTACAGGCAAAAGCTTACAGCTGAGAGCACATCAAAAGCCCCGCCTGACCCGCGGAACTGTAGCGAGCAGGCTCCGACTGCCAGTTCTGGGCGGAAGTCCGGAAATAGGCTGGGTCAGCAGCTGAGCAAAGGTGCTCACCTCTACCCTTGGTGCTAAGTCTTGTGGCTTCAGTGACAGCCCCTCCCACGGAGGAGAGACAGAAAGCACAGCAAAAGCCACAGTGGGCAGGCACTGGCAACGCTCATACCCAACCACCCTGGGCACCGGCAGAGGGGGTGGGGGGCCTGCAGGCAGACCACACCTAGAGAACACAAAGGCAACACCTACTGGACTCCAGTGGCCACAACTTGCTTATACACAGAAAAAATGGGCAGGCAGAGGAATGCAAACCAAATGAATCAAGAGAAATCCCCAGAGAAGGACCTGAATGAATCTGATATAACCAAATTACCAGAAGCAGAATTTAGAATAATGATAGTTAGGATGTTCAAAGAAATTAGAGCAACAATGGATAGTCATTATGAACACCTAAATAAAGAGATAACAAGTAAAAAAAATGAAATTGAAATAAAAAAAAGAATCAGACAGAAATGACAAATACAGTATCAGAACTGAAGACCACAATGGAAGGAATTAAAAGCAGGATGGATGACGCTGAGAATCGAATAAGCGAGTTAGAGGACACAATAAACAAAGGCACAGAAGCAGAGAAAAAAAGGAAAAGAGACTTAAAAATGTGAGGAAACTCTAAGGGAGCTTTGTGACAACATGAAGAGAAACAACATTCGCATCATAGGGGTGCCTGAAGAAGAGGAAAGAGGACAGGAAATGGAAACTTTCTTCAATCAAATCATAGCAGAAGACTTTCCTAAATTAAGGCTGGGAAACATTCCACACATTCAAGAAGCACAGAGAACTCCATTAAAGAGAAACCCAAAAAGATCTACACCAAGGCACATCATAGTTAAAATACCAAAGCTAATGGATAAAGAAAAAATTTTAAAAGCTCCTAGAGAAAAAAAGGCTATCACCTACAAAGGAACCCCCATAAGGATGACATTGGACTTCTCAACAGAAACACTTGAGGCCAGAAGGGAATGGCAAGATATAATCAAAGTAATGCAGAACAAGAACCTACAACCAAGACTACTTTATCCAGCAAGGCTAACATTTAAAATTAAAGGAGAAATAAAGAGTTTCCCAGAAAAAGAAAGCCTGAAGGAATTCATAAAAATCAAACCAATTCTGCAAGAGACACTAAGGGGCCTCTTGTGAACAGTTTAAAGGGAGGAATGAATAGAGCAAAAGAAGAATACAGCTTTAAAGAATAAAATGGCAATAAACAACTACATATCAATAATAACCTTAAATGTAAATGGATTAAATGATCCAATCAAAAGACATAGGGTAGCTGCATGGATAAAGAAACAGGACCCATACATATGCTGTCTACAAGAGACACATCTTAAAACAAAAGATGCTCATAGACTGAAGGTAAAAGGATGGAAAAAAATATTTCATGCAAATGGAAATGAAAAAAAAGCAGGGGTAGCAATACTTATATCAGACAAAATGGACTTTAAAACAAAGGCTGTAGTAAGAGATAAAGAAGGACACTACATAATGATAAAGGGAACAATTCAACAGGAAGATATAACTATTGTAAATATCTATGCACCAAATATAGGAGCCCCGACATACATAAAGCAGACTTTGATGGATATAAAGGGCGAGATTAACAGCAATACTATCATAGTAGGGGATTTCAATACCCCTCTAACAACACTGGATAGGTCCTCAAGAAAGAAAATTAATAAAAAAACAGCGGACTTAAAGGAGACACTAGATCAACTTGATTTAATAGATATCTTCAGAACTTTTCACCCTAAAGCAGTAGAATATACATTTTTCTCAAGTGCTCATGGTAAGTTTTCTAGTAGAGACCACATATTAGGACAAAAAAATGATCTCAATAAATTTAAGAAGATTGAAATCATATCAAGCATTTTCTCTGATCACAATGCCATGAAACTAGAAATTAACCACAAAAGAAAAACTGAAAAATACTCAAACACTTGGAAACTAAATAGCCTGATATTAAATAATGAATGGATTAACAATGAGATCAAAGAAGAAATAAAAAAGTTTCTAGAAACAAATGATAATGAGCATACATCAACTCAAAATTTATGGGACACAGCAAAAGCAGTTCTGAGAGGGAAGTTTATTGCACTACAGGCATATCATAAGGAGCTAGAAAAAGCTCAAATAAGCAACCTGACCCTGCATCTAAAAGAACTAGAAAAACAACAACAAATAAAACCCAAGACAAGTAGAAGGAAGGAAATAATAAAGATCAGAGCAGAAATAAATGACATAGAGGCTAAGGAAACAATACAGAGGATCAATGAAACCAGAAGCTGGTTCTTTGAAAAGGTAAAAAAGATTGATGAACCTTTAACTAGACTCACCAAGAAAAAAAAGGGAGGACTCAAATAAATAAAATTAGAAAGGACAGTGAGAAATAACAACTGACACAACAGAAATACAAAGCATTGTAAGAAAATACTATGAAGAACTCTATGCCAAAAAATTAGACAATCTTGGTGAAATGGACAAATTTCTTGAATCATATAACCTTCCAAAAATCAATCTGGAAGAATCAGAACACCTAAACAGACCAATTACAACAAATGAGATCGAAACAGTTATCAAAAAACACCCAAAAAAGAAAAGTCCTGGGCCTGATGGCTTCACAAGTGAATTCTATCAAAAATTCAAAGAAGAACTAACTCCTATCCTTCTCAAGCTATTTCAAAAAATTGAAGAGGAAGGAAGACTTCCAAACTCCTTTTATGAGGCGAGCAAATTCTGATCCCAAAACCAGGGAAAGACAACACAAAGAAAGAAAATTATAGGCCTATATCCCTGATGAATTTAGACGCTAAAATTCTCAACAAAATATTAGCCAACCGGATCCAGCAATATATGAAAAAAATCATACACCATGCAACTCTAAGAAGCTTGGAAACTGCACAAAGAAAATATGGGAGGACAAAAGCATGTAAAACATATGAATCAACAAGAGAAATCCTCAGAAAAATAACTGAATAAGATGGAAGTAACCAAATTGCCAGATGCGTAGTTTAAAATGATGATTGTTAAGATGCTTAAGGATCTCAGGACTACAGTGGATGGACTTAATGAGCACCTAAATAAAGAAACTGCAAGCATAAAAAAGGACACTAAAATCATAAAAAAGAATCAATTAGAAATGACAATTACAATATCAGAAATAAAGACTACGCTGGAAGGAATCAACAAAAGACTGGATAAAGCAGAGGATCAAATCAGTGAATTAGATGGCAAGATAAATAAAAACACAGAAACAGAGCACCAAAAAAGAAAAGAGGCTCAAAAAGTCTGAGAAAACTATAAGAGAACTCTGTGACAATATAAAGAGAAATAACATCTGCATCATAGGGGTTCTTGAAAAAGAGAAACAACAAGGGGTAGAGAACCTGTTTGAAGAAATCATAGCTGAATTCTTTCCTAAATTGATGAAGGAAAAAGTCACACAAGTTCAAGGAGCACAGAGAGTCCAGGTTAAGAAAAACCCAACAAGGCCTACATCAAAACACATCATATAAAATACCAAAGTTAAGAGATAAAGAAAAAATACTAAAAGCAGCAAGATAAAAGAAGTCAATTATCTATAGAGGAGACACCATAAGGATGACATCTAACTTTTCAAAAGAAACACTTGAGGACAGAAGGGAATGGCAATAATATTTAAAGTAATGCAAAACAAGAACCTACAACCAAGACTTCTTTATCCAGCAAGATTATCATTTAAAATTGAAGGAGAAATAAAAAAACTTTCCAGACAAAATAAACTCAAGGCATTCATGAAAACCAAACCAATATTGCATAAAAAGTTAAAGGCTTGCTGTAAAAGAGCAAAGGGAAATAACAAATTGAGAAAAAGAGGACTGTACATTTAAAGAATAAAATGGCAATAAACAACTACATGTCAATAATTACCTTAAATGTAAATGAATTAAATGCTCTAATCAAAAGACATAGAGTAGCAGCATGGATAAGAAAACAGGACCCGTATATATGGTATATACAAAAGACCAACCTCAAAACAATAGATACACATAGACTGAGAGCAAAGGAATGGAAAAAAATATTTCATGCAAATAGAAAGAAAAAGAAAGCTGGAGTAGCAATACTGATTTTTGACAAAATAAATTTTAAAACAAAGGCTATATAGTAAGAAATAAAGAAGGTCACTACATAATGATAAAAGGATCATTGTAACAAGAAGATATAACTATTATAAATATATATGCACTTAATATAGGAGCACCTAAATATGTAAAACTGATTTCGATGGACAAAAAGGGCGAGATCAACAGCAATACTATAATAGTAGGGGATTTTAATACCTCACTAACATCAATGGATAGAACCTCTAGACAGAAAATTAACAAAGAAACAACAGCCTTAAATGACACACTAGATCAACTGGACTTAACAGATATATTCAGAACCTTTCACCCCAAAGCAGCAGAATATACATTCTTTTCAAGTGCTCATGATACATTCTCTAGGATAGACTACATGTTAAGACACAAAACAAGTCTTAATAAATTTAAGAAGATTTAAATCATAGCAAGCAACTTTTCTGATTACAAGGGCATGAAACTAGAAATCAACTACAATAGAAAAATTGAAAAACATTCAAACACTAAGTAACTAAATAGCACGCTATTAAATAATGAATGGGTTAATGAGATCAAGGGAAAAAATAAAAAACTTTCTTGAAACAAATACAAATGAACGTAAAACAACTCAAAATTTATGTAACACAACAAAAGCAATTCTGAGAGAGAAGTTTGTAGCATTACAGGCATACTTTAAGAAACAAGAAAAAGCTCAAATCAACAACTTAACCCTGCACCTAAAATAACTAGGAAAAGAACAGCAAGTAGAGCCTAGAGAAAGTAGAAGGAATGAAATAATAAAGATCAGAGAAGAAATAAATAACATAGAGGCAAAAAAAAAAAAAAAAAAAAAAAAACTATGCAAAAGATCAATGAAACCAAGAGCTAGTTCTTTGAAAAGGTAAACAAAATTGCCTGACCTGTGGTGGCACAGTGGATAAAGCGTCAACCTGGGAACACTGAGGTGGCCAGTTCAAAACCCTGCACTGGTCTGGTCAAGGCACATATGGGAGTTGATGCTTCTAGCTCCTCCCCACCTCCCCCCTTTCTCTCTCTCTCTCTCTCTCTCTCTCTCTCTCTCTCTCTCTCACTCTGTCTCCTCTCTAAAATGAATAAAGAAAAAAATAAAAAGATTCTTTAAAAAAAAAAGGTAAACAAAATTGATGAAAAATTAAACAGACTCACCATGAGAAAAGCCCAGAAAGGGCTCAAATAAATAAAATTGGAAATGAAAGTGAAGAAGTAACAACTGATACAGCAGAAATTCAAAGGATTGTAAGAAAATACTATGAAGAACTATATGCCCCAAAATGGGACAACCTAGATGAAATGGATAAATTTCTTAAAAAAATATAATCATTCAAAAATCAATCTGGAAAAATCAGAAAACCTAAACAAACAGATTACACCAAAAGAGATTGAAAGAGTTATTAAAAAAAAAAAAACTCCCAACAAACAAAAGTCCTGGACCTGATGGCTTCACAGTTGAATTTTACCAAATATTCAAAGAACTAACTCCTATACTTCTTGAATTCAAAATATTCAAGAGGAGGGAAAACTTCCAAACCCCTTTTATGAGACAAACATAATCCTCATTCTAAAACCAAGCAAAGACACTACAAAGAAAGAAAACTATAGGCCAGTATTTCTGATGAATTTAAAAATTTTTTTGTATTCATTTTAGAGAGGAGACACAGAGTGAGAGAGAGAGAGAGAGAGAGAGAAGGGGGGGAGGAGCTGGAAGCATCAACTCCCATATGTGCCTTGACCAGACCAGTGCAGGGTTTTGAACTGGCGACCTCAGTGTTCCCAGGTCTACGCTTTATCCACTGCACTACCACAGGTCAGGTTTTCTGATGAATTTAGATGCTAAAATTCTCAACAAAATATTAGCAAATCGGATCCAGCAATACATGAAAAAAATTATATATCATGATTAAGTTGGATATATTCTGGAGAGACAAGGCTGGTACAATATTCAAAAATCAATCAACATAATTAATTGCATAAACAAAAGAAATAATAAAAACCACATGATAATATCAATAGATGCAGAAAAAGCACTTGATATAATCCAGCACCCATTTATAATCAAAACTCTCAGAAATGTGAAAATACAAGGAACATACCTCAACATGGTAAAGGACAATTATGAAAAACCCACAGGCAACATTATACTCAATGGGCAAAAATTAAAAACAATCTCATTAAGAACAGGAACAAGCCTGACCAGGCGGTGGCGCAGTGGATAGAGCGTCGAACTGGGATGCGGAGGACCCAAGTTCGAGACCCCAAGGTCACCAGCTAGAGCGCAGGCCCATCTAGCTTGAGCTTATCAGCTTGGACCCAAGGTCACTGGCTCCAGTGCGGGATTGCTCGGTCTGCTGAAGACCCGCTGTCAAGGCACATGTGAGAAAGCAATCAATGAACAACTAAGGTGTCGCAACGGCAACGAAAAACTAATGATTGATGCTTCTCACCTTTCTCTGTTCCTGTCTGTCTGTCCTTATCTATCTCTCCCTCTGACTCTCTCTCTGTCCCTGGGGGGAAAAAAAAAGGTCTGAAGAACAGGAACAAGGCAGGGGTGTCCTCTTTCACCACTCTTATTCAACATAGTTCTGAAAGTCCTAGCCCTAGCAATCAGACAAGAAGAAGAGATAAAAGGCATCCAAATTGGAAAAGAAGAATAAAACTTTCATTATTTACTGATGACTTGATACTGTACATAGAAAATCCTAAAGTCTCAGTCATAAAACTACTGGACCTGATAAATGAATTCAGCAAGGTGGCAGAATATAAAATAAATATTCAGAAATTAGTGGCATTTATATACACTAACAATGAACTGTTTGAAAGAGAAATTAAGTAACCAAACCCCTTCACTATTGCAACAAAATAAAATAAAGTACCTAGGAGTAAATTTAACCAAAAAGGTTAAAGACCTGTACTTGGAAAACTGTAAAACATTGATAAAAGAAATTAAGGAAGATACAAACAAATGGAAGTACATACTGTGTTCAAGGATAGTAAGAATAAATATCATTAAAATGTCCACACTACCCAAAGCAATATACAGTGTGTCCGTAAAGTCATGGTGCACTTTTGACCTGTCACAGGAAAGCCACAAAAGATGATAGAAATGTGAAATCTGCACCAAATAAAAGGAAAACCCTCCCAGTTTCTGTAGGATGATGTGGCAGCATATGCGCATGCGCAGATGACGACGTAACACTGTATACAGAGGAGCAGTCTACGGCCATGCCAGTCGAGATGTGGATGGTACAGAGGAAAGGTCAGTGTGTTCTGTGGCTCACTAAATTCGAATTCGTGACCAAAGTGCAATGTGAATATCGGTGCGTTTATAACGAAGTGCCACCACATAGGAATAACATTACTTGGTGGGATAAGCAGTTGAAAGAAACCGGCAGTTTGGTGGAGAACTCTCCTTCTGGTAGGCCATCAGTCAGTGACGAGTCTGTAGAGGCTATACAGGATAGCTACTTAAGGAGCCCTAAAAAATCTGTGCGTACGTGTGCTCGACAATTACACCTAAGCAAGACTACAGTTCATAAGGCGTTAAAAAACCTCTCTGTTTTTAAGGCCATTGTACTAAAAACAGCTTGGTATTGACATAAGAACAGGCATATAGATCAATGGAACAGAACAGAGAACCCAGAAATAAACCCACACCCTTTTGATCAATTGATATTTGACAAAGGAGGTAAGAGCATACAATGAAGTAAAGACAGTCTCTTTAACAAATGGTGTTGGGGAAATTAGACAAATACATGCAAAAAAATAAAACTAGACCACCAGCTTACACCATTCACAAAAATAAACTCAAAATGGATAAAAGACTTGAATGTAAGTCGTGAAACCATGATCATCTTGAAAGAAAACATAGGTAGTAAGCTCTCCGATATCTTTTGCAGCAATATGTTTAATGATTTAACTCCATGGGCAAATGAAATAAAGAATAGGATGAACAAATGAGACTATATCAAACTAAAAAGCTTTTGCACAGCAAATGACAACATGAACAAAATATAAAGACAACCTACACAATGGGAAAACATAATTGCCAACAGGTCTGATAAGGGATTAATAACCAAAATCGACAAAGAACCTGTAAAACTCAACACCAGTAAAGTAAACAATCCAGTCAAAAAATGGGCAAAAGTACTAAATAGACACTTCCCCAAAGAGGACATACAGATGGCCAATAGGCATACGAAAAAATGTTCAACATCACTAATCATTAGAGAAATGCATATTAAAACCACAATGAGATAGCACCTCACACCAGTTAGACTGGTGCTCATTAACAAAACAACACATAACAAGTTCTGGGGGGTGTGAAGAAAAGGGAACCCTCCTGCATGGCTGGTGGAAATGCAGACTGGTGCAGCCACTGTGGAAAACCATATAAAAATTCCTCAAAAAATTAAAAATCAAACTGCCTTTTGATCCAGCTATCCTACTTCTAAGAATATATCCTAAGAATAACAAATCACTGATTCAAAAGAAGAAATGCACCCCCCATGTTTATTGCAGCCTTGTTTCCAATAGCCAAGATCTGGAAACAGCCCAAGTGTCCAACAGTAGACAAGTGGATTAAAAAACTTTGGCACATATACACTATGGAATACTATGCGGCCATGAAAAGGAAGAAAATCTTACCCTTTGCAACAACATGGATGGACCTAGAGTCTATTATGCTAAGCGAAATAAGCCAGGCAGAGAAAGAAAAATATCGTATTACTTCACTCATATGAGGAATTCAATGAACAATGTGAACTGAGAAACGGAAGAGAAGCAGAGATGGGGTTAAGGAGTACAGAGGCAAAGTGGTTAGAGGGAAAGGGGATGAGAGGAGGGATCAAAGAAAGACATTAATGAATATATATACACATAACAGAGAGAAAGAGGGCAGGATAGTAAATCATGGAGGAAAGGGGGGAAGGTGGAGGGAAGTGGCAAATGGGGTATCAAGATGAACAAGGGGGAGGGAGATATATTCAGGGGTACAGTTGTAACTGTGTAAACACATCAAATAAAATCAATTTTTAAAAAATGAGAAAATTTGACTTTTTAGCAATAATATTTTTCTAATGGCATACAATGAGTTCTATTACCCTTTATACTCACAAACTAGTTTTCAGGGAATATGTTGTATATATATAGGTGTCTTCAGTTACCAGAATGGAAAATGAGTTGGGTTAATAATATAAAAGTAAAAGTGATGATTTCCCCTAAATACTGCATTATCTATGACTAATATTTTAACAATCAAAAATATTAGAGAAGTAATTATCACAAATGGCTGCAGGAAGGATATGATGTTCTGAAATCTTTTTGTTGAGGCTCCTTTTGATGGGAAAAGATAGATGTATCCTTGACTTCATGTCCAGGTTCTCCCTTGGTGGCAAACATGAGTGCAAGCTTCAACACCCCATGCCGCTGCTCTAAGAGGACCACAGAATGGACCCAAGTGAGTACTGCCTGGTCACCACCTCTGTCTCTCCAGGAAAATGCCCCAGAGTGCAAGGATTCATTACAGACTTGGCAAAACACCAGCACACACCAGCTGCATGTGGGACTGCTCAGCTTCCTGCTCGATGGAGAGGAATAAAAGTCGTCAGTCTTCCTCTGCAGGTTTCATTAACTCTCTGCTGATCTGGAGCATTAATTCTTGAACCTCTGGGAAAACAGAGTTGTTTAGTCTTAAAATCTTAAAGGCAAATATCTTTGTTTCAAATCTACTTCTGGAATTCGTGAGCTTTTGAAAGTAACATTCACAGCAGATTTGAAATATCCACTTTCCTTGAAGGACAAGTTAATGGTGTGAGTTCCATCTATTACCTGTTATCAGAATACACCAAATTAGAAGAAAAAAGAGGGGGTCTGGCTTGGGGGGGCAGGGTGGGAATCTGTTATTTCAGTTAGATTTACAAGGAGTCCTTGTAAACAGGGTGCTAAAAAGTGTGTTGGATTTTTTTTTAACCTTTTGTGACACACAACAGAGCTGTGAAATCAGTGAATTAAATAGTTCCAGTCTCCTGGGCACACATGAGCAATAGCATAAAAATGGACAGCACCCATTATAACATTACTGTTATGGAGCAGATGGACAGCTTCGGTTTCAGTCTTTTGTCCTTACTTCAGAATGGGGCAGAACTGGGAAACGACTGTAAATTTTCTCAAAAGAAATGAATAGGAAAGCTGTTAACTTTTTCTTATTAAAAAAAGAACCCTGGAAAAATTCCAAATTACACATTTTGCAGCTCTTTGACTGCAATTATTTAGCTTTTGCTGCTAAACATCTGTAGGTGGTTAAGCATTTCCCACCCTCATTCCCCAAAATGGAATATCTCATTCTTGGCAAGATATCCAATGCCCGCAAAGACATATGTTTACCAAACCAGTTCACTGCCATATGTGTACCACAGTATCTCTAGAGCATGATGCATGTGAGCTGATTGGCTTAAAAGACTCAGAAAAGAGAAACAAGCAGAAACAGATTGAGAAAGAAGTAAAAGATGAGGACAGAGTGAGAGAAGAAAAGAAGAGAAAAGGAAAGGGAAGGAGAATTATTTTTTATTGTCCTTAGGAAACTTAATTTCTTCATTTTGCAGCAAATGCTAATAAGAAATTTTTCTATCATATTGCAGTAGTTTTTCTACTATTAGGGAATTTCCAAAGATATTGGTGTCAAAATAATGAGGATACCAAATAGATGAGCCATACTAAGAAATATTTTGATATATAGTCATCTTCAAATTTTCTATGATATGTGATAAAATGATCAAGTGAAACAAATATTAATAATAATCACTTGAGTTTAAATTTTAATTTTGGACTTAGAAAAAATATACTTTGAAATACTCCAAAATAGAACCTCAAATTCAATATAATCATGCTAAGACCCAATGAGTAATTCTAGCCATCAACAGAGTGTGGGGGGAAATTGGTTATTTTATATAATACTTATACTTACTGAAATAGTTATTAATTTTAAAATAATTCCAAAGAATAACAAACATATTCTTTTAGCAAACAGAAACAACACTGAAAAAGAAAAAATTTCATTTTATTTTTCAAAAATTCTGTTATGTATGTTAAAATATTATAATGATAATATATCAATAGGGACAAACTGTTAGTTAAAAATAGCTTCTGATAAACAAATACATTGATAATCCCCTGGAATATATAACAGTTTTATCTATAATAATTTCACATAAGAATAATAATTTGAAGCATTCAGAAAGACAAAAATCTAATAGGAGTATTATTTTTATTTATTTATTTTACAGGGACAGAGAGAGAGTCAGAGAGAGGGACAGATAGGGACAGACAGACAGGAATGGAGAGAGGTGAGAAGCGTCAATCATTAGTTTTTCCTTGCCGTTGCGACACCTTAGTTGTTCATTGATTGCTTTCTCACATGTGCCTTGACTGCGGGCCTTCAGTAGTCCGAGCAACCCCTTGCTGGAGCCAGCGACCTTGAGTCCAAGCTGGCAAGCTTTTGCTCAAGCCAGATGGGCCCGCGCTCAAGCTGGTGAGCTCGGGGTCTCGAACCTGGGTCCTCTGCATCCCAGTCCGACGCTCTATCCACTGCGCCACCGCCTGGTCAAGCCTAATAGGAGTATTAATTATTCAATCTCAACACAGTCAAATCACATTACTTGATTATGAAAAAAGTTAAGATATTTTCAAAGTTTTTAATCTATTTTTTTATTCTAATTTCTTTAGCAGTCAAAACTGTTTACAGTGAATGAATAAATCTGGATCAACTTTTAAAATAGCAGAAATGTGTCACCACAAGCAATTCCCATGTGTTCCCATAAAGTTTATTTTAGCTTTTGAAAAGCTTATGCTATTTAATAAGATTTGGTTTCTTACCTTTTATCTTATATTGCAGTTGCAAAAAGAAAAAAGAAAGAAAAAAGATCTAGTACTCCTCTATGTTGTGGTGTTGTCATGGATACACAAGTATGGGACATCACTTCTACCAGTATGTAAACAAGATTCTCAAAGAGTACTTTGTAGGATGTACTAACTTGGTAGTATTGTTGTCTGCAAAAAGCTTTAAATAAGCAAATGGTTTGTGGTTTTAAAATAACACATATCAGTAGAAGAAAAGGAAGCTAGACTAATAACCACCTTTTGTATCTGTTCATTCAACAATTTTAGAGGAATTTTAAAATTGCATAAGTTCCTTTCTTCTTTTTCATATTGTATATCAGTTGTTTTTCCATCATTGACAGACATTGTCATTAGAATTATCAATATTTGTTTTCTATGGCTATAATATAATAGTGCTTCACAAGTACTAATTATGTATAAAGTGGATAATAAAATGTTCTTTATGTTATATGAAGTGTATTTTGGCAGGTATTCGGAAGATTACATTTAACATCACAGCCTTTTAATGGTATTTTATTTTTGTGTTTGTATTGCTTTATTTTGTTTTAGTTTTGTTTTTTATTTCTTTCAAAGCAATGTTTACCATGCACTTCAAATTAAAAAGTTAAAATTGCATTACAACTACAAAAACATGTTTGATTATAGCAAATCAGTGTCATATAAGGATGAAAAACGGCAATTAAAACCTTTAATGTTGTGTTTCAAAGGAGAAGAAATACACGGATTATTCAGAATATTTAGTTCTGCATAGCAAATTTAACAGGAGTAAAAGTCTGCCTCATAATTCACTTTTCCAACTCATATTCAAGATCGCTTAAACTTTAAATACTTTTGTCAAATATAGAGAATAATGTGCAATTATGTCTGTGTAAATTTTATGAAAAAAACATACACGCTGTTATGGGGTTTTTTTGGAAAACTATTCACTCTATGTAGTTGTAGGAAGATCCCAAGTCATTTTACACATTTTACTGGGGTTGGTTTGTTTGTTTGAATTAATATATCAACAATGGGCAAAATTACCAAGAAGCTTACTTAGTGAGTTGCATGAACATGTTTAAAATAATGCATAAAGCACATTAGGGGGGAAAAACTATTCTATTATAGTATAGTATTGAAATTGACATGTTAGATTAAAACTATGAATATTCTACAGCTTTATACCGTATCTTTCCTTAAGTGTCACAGAAAAGGATAAATAATCTGTGGGGCAGGGGGAGGAAATAGACTTATACTCTGATGAAGGTAAAAATCTAGCTGAAATATAGATGCAAATATGAAAAGAATTTTGTAGTCAATTTGGATCTACAAATATTACTTGTGAAAATATAGACTAGTCTCTAGTTATTTCAAATCTTTCTAAATTTATCTATAAAATACTGTTACACTGCAGGCCTGAATGAGAACTATTGCAGTTCCTTGTGGGGACTATTTTATTTCCATTTTCCAGATACATGTTTTTTCCTTTCTCAACTATTTTTAAGAATTGTCAGTAAGCAGGGCTCTAAAATTCAAGTTCAATGTGCAGAGAGTTAATTTAAATTTGGTAACAAATGGTTCTGCCTTTGAAATGAATGTAACCTGGCAACTTCAACTGGGAACCCTTCGGAGGGCCTCAATTATGTATGCAGCTTCTTTGAGAAATAGTTTCACACATCTGACCTAAGGACCACTATGTTGTTGCCATGAAATAAAATGTACGTAGGCATTGTTTCATTTCTGTACCCTCCGCACACTGCCAGACTCCACTCCCTTCCCCCACTCTGGCATGCATGTGCGCACACACTCCTTTATTGTCTCTCTGCTTCTATTTTTCTAGTAGAGTGAATGTATCAATATAATTATCATAAACATAATGGCCCCTGATTACTTTTTTTTGTTATAAAAATATTCTGTTTCTAAATACCACACTGTTTTGGTCAAAATCAGTAGTGGGAAACCTGAAAGATCAGTAAGGGGTTAAACCACCCACACCATCTCAATTTTTTTCAAAATGGCTGCTTTGTCCGTGTGCATACACCAATAGCAAATGTCCTTCGGTTATTGTACAGCCAATTTGATGTGTCAAGTATTCATATGCTAATAATGGTACAGTTTCTCACTTTTCCACAGATAAATGGTAAAGATTGTTACAGAGAGTGAAACACAAGAATAAACAGCTTTTATTTCAGACACGATAAATTACTTTCCATTCAAGTAACATGCGCCACACGCTGCTGACCATTTTGTTTCTATTCACTGTTAGTTTGCCTTCTGGGTGTGTATTTTTAGAATAGTTTGAAAATATTTAACAGATATGTACAGAATTGTTACTAAAGACTTGATTGCATTAATTTGCTTTGTAGTCGTTTCATCACTTGAAGTTCATTTTTATGCTCAGTTATTACAGTGAGAGAAAGTTTGATGGAAAATCGGACACTGTTCCTCTAAGATGGTACAAAAAAGTCCTTTTAAAGCTTGCTAATGGCAGTATTTGAAGAACGAGTATCTTCCTTTCCAAGTTAGCAGAAATGTCACTTGGTAAAATAAAATCCCTTGCTACGATTATCACCTAAAATGAGGTACTTGAATAAAATGTAAGTTATTTTGTCAAAACAAACAGGGATCATTTTGGTTTTCTGAAACATAAATATGTCCTTTAAGAAAGGTTGAGAAGGTAAATAATTATGATTAAACCATACACTTATTGGTAGGATAAACAAATTAATGTAAAGATGAGGTAGTGGTGGGAAAAAGAGTAAAATTTAAGAAATAATTAAACAGTCTTTAAAGAAATAATTGTAAACAAATTTCCTGATGAATATGCACGTGTTGATGACAGAATTGTAAATCGAAAGAAACATTTCTGATTCATTTTTCATCAATTTAACAAAAATGTGCTTATATACTCGAGTTATAATATTTTCCTTTAGGAACTAAATTAGAAGACTTAGAAATGAAATGATAATTCAAGCTACTTTTCAAATTCACTTTATTTTGTCCAGATCATTTGAACTTTCGAGATGATCACTATTTAATTGAGTCTTCTATGAGAATAACATATAAGTGGTTTAATTGCCTCTTTTGATGGGAAAGCATACAAAATAAAAATAAAATCAACACAAGTTAGCTAGACTGGAAGATGATGGCTTTTCAAAGTAGGTCATACAAAAGTTTATTTTTCCTAATTGTTCAAATTGAAATGTACACATGCACATGTGCACATGCGAACACATGAATCCAGGCAAAATCACATTAGCTCATTTTTAGAAGCAGATCATGGGAAAGCCTGCTCTGAGACATTAATAGTTTCAAAGTCAAGTATGACATCAGGTCAATGCGGCTGCAACTCCCTAATACTGTAATCAGCAGATTGTAAATTTTTACATAATTCTAGTCCAAAAGCTAGCTAGCCATTTAAAAGCAATCCTATAATCTCAGGCCTTTTCTCTAAACTCCAAAATACCAGCAGTGACTATTATATCATATCAACAAAGGATAATGAAAATCAAACCTGAACAATGAAAGAGTTTTTCTATTGTGGGTCTATACAAGTTTATTAAAAACTTGTTCTCCCTTTTTTCCCTTCTAATGCCATAGATAAACCTATAAATTAATAGAATCAATTTTTAATATCTATTTTAAATCTTGTATGTTAACATTATATTGCTATAAGTAGAGTTAATAATAACAGATGAGAAACTAATTTTTACTTTATGGGACACTCATCAAAAAGTGACTGTAAGCTAATTTAACAAAATTGAAATAAAGTAGGACATCAGTAACTATTTCAAGAATTAATTTAAAATATGATATATGCCACACATGCTGAATGATTCAGATTGTGTTATTAACTTAAGTGTTTCTTAACTAATTACAAAGACTAAATGGAAAACTTTTTACCTATTGTTTCTTTTCTTCTCTCATCTAGCCTCTCTTTACCTGTAAATACAAGTAGACCTCGCTCAAAGCTCTGGATCATCTATTTTCTCCCTGTTAATTGTTGTCTTTAGTGTAATCAGCACCTTGGTCACAAATACAGGAATACACAACAGAAAATTTGCTCTTGTAGTTTATTTTGGTATTGCCTCTTTCACTTTACCCTCAAACACAATTTTATTTGCTTTGGAAGCTGCCTTTTTAAGTGCAAAGGTTAATATCGCTAATTCAAATTTTAAACAGTGGACACATAGTTACAGAGGACTAAGACTAATACAGTATGTTATATTTGATCTTTCATAATATACTCCGGCATATGAAGTCCAGGCAAATTGATCTAGGTTCAGGTAGAGACATTATACCCTCACTCACAATGGTTTCATTAATACTGAGGTTTCAATTAAAAAGAAATGGAATGGAGGACCAAAATGCTGATAGGGTTGCTAATGGGCTGGAGGAAACGAAGCTTTGGCCTTATTGCCTCAAAAGGTACAGACTCTAGGTGTATATTATAAAACATCCTGCAATTTATACTGACTAATGTTGAGGTAAGAATTGTATTTTTTTGTTGTTACTTTTGGAGTAGTTTTATGTGTACAGAAAAATTTTGCAGAAGGTAGTTTTCAAGTTCCCCCTTATCTACCATCACTTTACCCTATTATTAACATTTTGCAATGGTATGGTATATTTGTTGCAACTGATGAACCAATATTAAACGAAGCCTAATGTATTTTTCTTCTTTGAAAAGTATGAGGATTGGGTTTTGAGTTTTTAAGTTTACCAGTATACAGCTTTTCTAATTTATTTATACTTTCTGCCAAAAGTTTTCAACATGTCATTTAAAAGAAAAAATAATACATAGGTGAGGCAAGCAAAAAGTCAAGGGATGGTTAAGTGCTATACAAAGTCACTGAGCTTCTCAGTTTCATGAGTAATATTATGTTCAAGGACTGAGGATGCTCTCTGCCTTGAATATCCTACATCTGTCTGTGCTACCAGCTGAATGAAAGTGTGACATGCTTACTTCTTTTTCTCATAATCAAATCAACCATGAAGTGTTTCATGATATTTTGACACAGATGTCACTCTACAAAAATAAGTTATCTGTACTCATGTGACCTAAGATGTATATAGGTATTTTGGATTTTTGTATATGTACCAGTCTCTGAGTTTGGTACCAGTGTATAGTTTAGGCTATTACTACATATACAAAAGAAAATAGAAAGTCAATGCAATGATTAATATAATTCATGTGGAGAAAAATCTTACATCTGGCCTTCAATGACTATATTTTAAGCAGGAAACTTACTTCACATTCACTTAAAAATTGACTTAATTTTGGATTTTATTTCTCCACAGGCTCTATATTACTAAAATATTATAAATTTGTACATGTGTAATTATAAATTATGTCTCAAATAAATGAACTACAGTGTAAATTTAAGTCCATGACTATAGGATAAGGAAACATTGCCATTTAGACCAAATCTCTATATAATATGTTACATGATATGAAGAGTTGCAGTATTATCTGAATTAATCTTGAAATATTCATTGGAGCCCAAGTTATTGGCATAAGTGTCTTAATTATTCACTTTATTTATATAGATCCAACCTGACTGACTATATCCAAATCGATTCACTAGTGGTTTGAGAACCATTAAACATTACAAACTTAGCAAATAAGCATATCCCTCAAGCTTTCAGATTGGTATTTTCTGTATCCATCTTTGAAGTAACAGAATCCTTGCCAGGATAGACTCTTTCATAGGCATGGAGGCAAGAGATCAGGTTCCTATGTCTAGTATTTGTCATATATAAAAGCTGATGGTTTTGGTGGTTTAAGCCATAAAATGAAAGTCATGTTTTTTCTTCAGTCAGGAAAATGATGAGGATGATGAGTCAACAACAAGCCAGCTCTACAAAGGAGAACAGGACTAGTGAAAAGAGGGTATGACCTTCTCTGATTGCTCCCACATTGATGCACCCCCATGGATAGCTCATTAGAGTACTCAGCAGAATAAAAGAGTCTTTTAAATAAAGCTTCCTTGTTCCAAAAGAGCGTATTCATCACCTCATGCCTATCCAGGATCAGATGGCTTTCTTCTTGGAGTCTGAATAAAATAACCTGCAATCATTTCTATGGAGATGTTGCTAAACATATTTGTAACCTCAAAGCAGTCTTCACTCACTGAGACGGGCAGTCTCAGAAGAAGTGGATTTTCCTAAGGGCACTACTTCTGTTTAGTGGATTAGTACCTTTGTAACCTATTGGAATGAGGACAGTGTGAGAACAGTTCATACAGATTTCCCCCTTTAAACGGGGAAAAGCAATCTGAAGGAATGGGAGGTATTGTGACAAAAAAGAAAAGTACAAATCTGACTCATGGATGTCTAATAGAGCAGACACCTAACTAAGTAATAATTGCAACTCTGCCTATGATTTTGTCAGAGGGGCCAGTCACAGGCTGGATTTTGGAATGGAGTGTTAGTGTTGAAAATCTTTCTTCTAAAGAGAAGGGAAGCCCAGGAACTGGAGCCAGAAGTGGTGACTGGATTGTACTAACAGCAACACGGCCCTTTGAGTTAGATGAACTATATTTGTGTGAGATTTGGTTGTGTGCTTCTCTCTTTTAGATTTAAAGTTAAAAAGCTATGGGATTAATCTTACCTGCCAGAGAGAACAATGTGGCGTAAGTGACACAAGCCAGGAGAGCTTTCCTAAATAAATGATGCTGTGCTCAATTTGCAATAGCTTGAACATAACATTAATTATTAGAGGTGGTAGGGGAGGAGATATTCTGCAAAACTACATGGAAAAGTTGCAAACTTTGGGGGCTAGCAAAAATATCCTGCAAAGCTTCTTAAATTAAAATGAAAGTAAAAGACTTAAATCATGAAATTGATCTCACTTGGGTGAAGTCTCAAGTGCTAAAGCATGCACTTTTGGAAAATAACTCTACTTTTAATTTAAAACTGATTTTAGCAGCTGGTTTTGGGGGCTAGCTGCCCCAAGGTACATAGTAATACACTGTTCAATTCCTTTTTCCTCATGGTTGAAACTACTAGCAAGTGAAAATGCTTCATGAAGATACAGAATACAGATATATACTTTGTTATTTTTAAATTGAAATCTTCTTACAAACTTATTGTTAAAAATAATTCTTTAAGTCAACTCTGAGATTGGTGAAAGATATTTTAAATGCCTAAAATCCTAAAAAAATGTTTAGATACATTCACCTTTGCAGTGACTTTTCTAACTAATCATAAAGTTTTTTAGTACAAAATTGAACTTAAACCCAGTGATTAGAATACTAGAAATGTTTTTCCAAGGCTGGAAGCATATATACTTTGGAAGCTACCTCTTATTAATAATACATTCAAATATAGGAGGCATTATAACATGCCAGGTCTTCCAACTGAAAGAGCTTTCCTGTAGGTAACTAATTTAGAGACAGTATTATTAACAATGTTGACATTTAATTGGCCATAGCTAAAGCTTTGCAAAGAACATTTTATTATAATAAATGAGAAAACCTACAACTTTCCAGGTGTTTATGTTTAACTTAACAGAGTATAAAAGTGTGTTGGTTGACGGTGTGAAGGTTGAAACGACTTTCCTAACTAGAAAGTTTACCTGATAATTTGAAGAAAAGAGCCTCTTGGAGAAAAAGCTTCAATGCAGTGAGACTACATAACAAATCTACTTCCCTGAGCTCTGTATCCAAGACCAGGGTGAGCTATACAAGTTCATAATTTCTCCTTCACAAAACTAGTCCAATTTTAAGAGGCCAGCTCTAGTCTCTCTTCATTCTACTCAGCTCCAGACTCCACTAACAAGTTAATCCCCCAGTACTTCACTTGTAGTTGGCAACTCTTTTGCTAAAGATTGGCCTTGTCTATTCACTCCTCCTAAGCCTGAGAAAAATGACCCCCACAAGTGACTTATTTATGATGCCTTCTCATCACCAATGCCTAACCACAACTGACAAGGCCTGCCTCTGAAAACGCCTAGCCATTCCCAGCTCTCTGTCTTTAGCCAGGTCACTACCTTCTCCTTTGCCATCCTTTCTGCCTTCAGTGTCTCACTGTTGCACATTCCTCCCCAGACATTTTCCTGACAACGTCAGTCGCATGTGTCTTCAATCTTACTTCATACTTAAGCTGCATCAGGGCAGGAAACCTTCATCAGAGATTACCTGTGGGGCTTCATAGAAATTAATCAGTATTTCTAATTTGTTCATTTTAATTACAGGAAAACATTTTACACTGCTTTGATTTCAGAAAGCAGTGAAATCTTAAAAAGTAATGTAAAATAGAATTTGACTAATGAAATCACATATTTAATATATAGTAGAGCTGACCGATCATTTTATAAAAAAATAAAAGTAATATTAATAATCATTAGCAGATTTATTTGGTTTGCTAAAAAAGTTTTAAATTATGTTTTAAAAAATATTGAATCATGATTTATAATATTCAACCACTTTATGATTTGATTAAATTTTGGAGGTAAGCAAGTCCTTTATAAGATAAATTATTATTCATTAGAAATAATATATGTTTTAAATTAGATTTTAATTTTAATATTTTAGTGCTATTAATAATATATTTAATACTTTAATAAAATTTAATAACAAAAATTAACATTTATATAATACTTAACAGATTATTTTTAAAATTTACTTCCAAATGCATTATATAAGTTGGTTTTCACAACAATATTTTAAGATAAATAATAAGTAGAATATCTATGTTAGAGATAAAAAAACTAAAATTGAAGAACCACATATATTCATAAACTCATTTGATTCTCAACACTGAAGGGTAGTTGCTCCTGTTTTACATTATAGGAAAGAAACAAATGAAGCTGAGAGCTGTGAAATAACATGCCCATTGTTACTAAGTTGGTAAGCAGCACATTTGGGGTTTACAAATCTCAGTTTGTCCAATCACAAAGTCTCTGTCTTTCTAGACTTCTTCCAATATGTATCATGTATCATGATGTAGTACAAAGACCACATACCGTGACTGAGAATAAAAATATTTTTTTGTTGAATGTCTACTTACTATTTCAGACTTTGTCATTTATCTTAATGATAATCCTTTAAAGTAGATTTATTTAGAATAAGACTCTTTAATTGCACTTAACATATGTGTAGATCATGTATGGCAGGCATTACATTAGCAGATGAGGATGAAAGTAAGAGAGTACTTTACAGATGACAAAGTAGAGGACAAGTCAGTAAATTTTCCAGTCACACCACTAATAGTGGAAGACAATGGAGGAGTGCAGAGGAGGATAAATGGTGATGGACAGAGACTTGACTTGAGGAAGTGAACACACAATACAGTGTACAGAAATGGATTATAGATTTGGGCACCCGAAACCCATATAATTATGTTAACCAGTGTCACCCCAATAAATTCAATTTAAAAAATAAGTAGACAAGATTTAAAGCCACATCTATGAGAATCCAAAGAAATAATCTACACAAAATCTCCCTTCCAACTTTAATTGTTGCCAAAAGAAATATAAAATTCACATTTATTTCAGAAGTTTAAGAAAATTTTCTCACAAGTATAATTTTTATGATTTTTTGGCATGAGACAATTATAAATTATGAGCCTATAAATCTTTGATTCCCTACTAAATGCTAATCTGAGAAATTAATAATTGGATTTTCTCTCCTCCTTTGACTATTGCAAGACCCATTAGCTATTCCAATGTTGAAAATAATTCTTTTTTGGTTTAACTTTTTTAAAATGTAACTTCCAATTATGTTATCATCCAAACTTATGGTAGTTTAACCGTACTGGATTTTACATTACTAGGTTAAATATAAAAAACAATACCCTTCTGTATGCAAAACCTTTGCACCCCAAAGCTCAGTTTATAAGGAGGAAAATCACTTTTTGAGCCAAACCAACTTTCTTGATGCACAGTTTAAATATGAGGTCAATTTATGTTGTAGTACCTTTATCTTTAGTACTATGTATTTAACGGTAGCAAGCTCAATGGCTAGATTACATATATACATATCTCTTAAGTAACCAGAAAATAGTTGTGTTTATATGAAAAGAAATAACACAAAGAGAGAAAGATTTTAAGTTGTAATTTTGATTCTATCAAAAACTTATACATGATGTAAGCAAAGAATAAAATAAATGCTCCAAGCTTCAGTTGCCCCTTTTTTTAAATGAGTATAGGTGGCATTAACCTCTTCCTCTGTTGAAATGAAGGGTGTCTGCCTAAAAAAATAAACTTTAATACTAAGACATTCACCATACCTTTTTGAGAAGAGTGCCACATGACAATTTAGTTTATATGAGTCCCTTAGACAAGCTAGATATAGCTGAGTAGCTAAAAAAGCAGAAAAGAGACCAAAACAGGAAATGTTCTTTTGAGGTCTTCCTATACAACATTAAGTGACCATGGGCAGATTGTTTAGATCTTCTCTGTTCAGGTTTGTTATTCTGTGGTCCCAGGGAGCTGTCAGAATTTCTTCTTTCTTTAAATTCTCACAAACCTGGAAAAATAAAGTCCCTTCAAATAGTCTCATTAGTAATTTTTAAACAATTAAAATCAAGTAATGCAATAATTTTATTTAACATTTCAGTGGCCATAAAGCTTCTGCTGGAATAAACAAAATCAACTCAATTGAGTGAGAAATTTAAAAAGTCAAATTGGCCATTTCATATTGCACAGACCTGACACAATTAATTTACTGATTTGTACATGGCATTTGCATTTATTTATTTTCTTCTTCTCCCCTAATTTCCTAAAGCCAGCCCTCCCACTAGCGACAGATGCTCCTATAACCCTGTGCCCTTCGTCTTGACCATTGCTGTGTACATTGGCCTGACTTTATGACTGCCGGTATCTCTTCACCTGAGGGCTTTCCTCACCAGCGAGGTCTATTTCTTCTCAGCTTGGTGCAGATTAGAAATGCCCAAGACTGAATGGGCTCCCCCGAGCAGCTCTCATTCTAGGCTATACCAACACCTGAACCCCCTCTGAGACATGGGTTTTATACATTTTCCAGAACTTTCTGGTGGAATTGAGCCCAGTTGTCTTCATTCTTTATCACATGCCTTCCCTGGCCTGTCCCACTTTTTCTCTTTCTAGGGTGTTTTCTGGGATCACCTACAAAATAACCTACTATTTAAACATAAATCTCTGTTTTAGAGTCTCTTTCTGGGGGAATCTAGACTGTGTGGTGTGAGCTAAAAAAAGGACCAATGGTGTACTATGCTGTGGGTTTATTTATGTCCCCCTGCGCTGCCTCCAAAATATGTTGAAGTCCTAACCCCCAGTACCTCAGAATGTGGTCTTATTTGGAAATAGGGATACTACAAATGCAATTAGATTATATTAGGTCATTAGAGCAGATCCTATATGATATGACTTGGATTCTTATAAAAGGAAGAACGGACACAGAGGAAGAAGACCCATGTGACAGAGGCAAAGATTGGAGCATTGCTACCTCAAGTCAAGGAACACAAAGGAGGGACATTTACCACCAGAAGCTAGAAAGAAGAAGGGAAGGATTTTACTTAGAGACTCAGAGGGAATATGACCCAGAAATCTAACACCTTGATTTCTGACTTCTAGCCTGAAAATAGATTTCTACTTTTTAAGTCACCCAGTCTGTGTGCTTTGTTACAGCAATTTTGGGAAAACAAAATAGGCCACAAAGCCTATTCCAGGAGTTTTCCAAGACCTTCTGAACTGCCTGTGTGCTCAGTGGGGTTCCTTCACCTCCCTATGTTATACTTTGACTTTAATGCCTACTTCTGTTTCTCCCTTAGTCTACTGACATATTTGTTACCATTCCCTGACTCAGTGACCTTGATCTCCCACTTCATTTTTAGCTCTGCAGTACAGGATATATCATATTATTGTGATTTACTTTATTGCACTTCACAGATATAGTGTGGTTTTTTATTATAAATTAAAAGTAAGACATTCCACTAACAAAAAGATTACAACTCACTTGTTTGCAGTAGTCTAGAACCAAACCCACAGAATCCCTGAAGCGTGCCTGCACACTCAGAGTTAGTGCAGTGGTTATCAGACTTCAGTGTGTATCAGAATTTCCTGGCAGGCTGGGTAAAACAGAGACTGTTGAACCCTCACCCCCAGAGTTTCTGATTCATTAGTCTACTTAGGGCGAAGAATTTGTATTTCTAGCAAACTCACATCTCAGATGCTGCTCTTCTGGAACCACATTTTGAGAACCTGATTTTAGGAAGTTATCAGGATTTCCCATTTAAGCCACTGTCTGTGGTTCAACCCCACTCCTCCAGACAGTGATAGCTTACCCACCTCCATTTTCAGCCGGAGGGTGAGTTCCATTCAAAAAGATGAAGATCTCAAAGCTCTGTGGTGCTAGAGGTCACCAGGAGCTTCTGGATAAGACTCATTGACCTGATACACATTTTAAGCTTTGCTGCCAGGCTCATGTTTCTAAAGTACAAACAGGCTTAATTGTTTTTTTCAGGTTAAAATTCAAACTCCTCAACATGATATTTATGATAGTCTCACACTTGCCTAATCCCAGCCTCATCTCCCTTTCTTTTCTTATGGTGGGAATAGACTAAACAGCAAGGAACATTTATTAGGCACCTACCATAAGCCAGCAGTGTACTAGTTACATTATATGTGTTACTTCATTCCGTCATCGCAAAACTTACAAAGGAAAAATTATAAATTTTCATTTTACAGATGAGGAAATGGAGGCCTAGTCAGCTAAAAACTGACTGAACACAGTTACTCTACCTCTGACAATTCAATCTTTGATTCAATCCCAAGTCTAAGTGATTTCTAAACCTTCTCCTTTCTGCAACCTTCTAACTTTAGTGACCAAAAATACTGGCTTACCCAAGACAGTGCCTGTTATCCTAGAGTGATTATAAAAGTCATTCCTTTTCACTCTCAAAAGTATCATCTTGGTGTTGTTAGTTGAATGATATGGCCACTTGGTCTACCCTTTAATCCCACCATGTTTTCAGCTATTTCTGTAAAGCACTGTACTCATTTATGATTTGATTTCTTTCTCTGTGCTGTTTCTTCTGCCCAGAATGCCCTTTATTTTCCTTGTTTCCTGGAAAATATGTCCAGTTCTCAGGACTCTGGTCTTCTTCATTGTCTAGGTTGTATCCCTATTCCTCTAGTAAAAGGTAAAGGGTTTGATCCACTTCCCTGTGCTCTTCATGCTCCATGCTTAAAGATATTCAAATTCTAACTTTTTTTTGACAGAGAAGAGAGAGAGTCAGAGAGAGGGACAGATAGGAACAGACAGACAGAAGGAATAGAGATAAGAAGCATCAATTCTTTATTGTGGCACCTTAGTTGTTCATTAATTGCTTTCTCATATGTGCCTTGGCCAGGAGGCTACAGCATAGCAAGTGACTCCTTTCTTAAGCCAGCGACCTTGGGCTCAAGCAAGTGACCTTGGGCTTCAATCCAGCAACCCTTGGGCTTAAGCCATTGATCATGGGGTCATGTCTATGGTCCCATGCTCAAGCCGATGAGCCTATGCTCAAGGCAGATGAGCTCGTGCTCAAATAGGCAACCTCAGGGTTTCTAACCTGGGTCCTCTGCATCCCAGTTTGACTCTCTAGCCACTGTGTCACTGTCTGGTCAGGCTCAATTCTAATTTCATGAGTACTTGGAGGTTTTCTTTACCAACCTGTGAATTCCTAATGTTTGGACTGTACGTTAATTATTTCTGTATATTCGCACTGCCTACAATTTTTTCATGGCCCAAGGTAAATGTTTATTAAATATTTGTTGAATACTTGAATAAACAAAATAATGGCATTAGAAAAATCTAGCCATCTGCAGGAATTATGATAAAGGTATAAAAGGACTCTTTCCAAAGGAACAGGTTTATACCAGCTAGCTATGAATTACTCTACCTGGAGGCAACTTAGTTTCTGAGCATTTGTTCAGAGCCTCTTCCCTTGCATCAGTGGTCATACCCAGGCTGTGCTGTTTTATGAATTGCTCCTTCTATTTGGAGACGGCAGCGTTGTTCCTGGTTCTCTGACTGCACTGGGCAGATATGTTACTCAGCACAAAGGACTTTCTCCTAAGAGATTGCAAGAAAAAGCTCCCTTGGATACACCTGTATGTCTCATGCTGCTTTTAAGAGTCTTTTTAGCTTCTCTTACCTTGTGGTTAGGAGTCAGACTACCTGGGCTGCAATCTTCATTCCTCCATTTTCTGCCAGATGACTATGAAAACCTCTGAAATTTTTTAAATCTCAATTTCTTCATCTGAAAAGTAGTGCCTAGTCCAGAGAATTGTTATAACAATGAAATACACTGTAAAGTGCTTAGCATAATTGCTGGAACATAGTAAGAATCTGTAAATATTAGTTATTATTTTTAGTAAGATTATTATTATTCTTTCTATATACCTATGCTTGCTTACTGGATTGGAAATCTTGTTTTTTCCAGTAAACAATTTTTTCACCTTTGTACTTAAGGATTGTATTAATTTTAGATGTCTCAATATAGGTCATATTCACTGGATCAGCCATACTGACCCTAAATTGCTATAGATATTTCACCAGTCCTCTAGGTTCTTTGTGCCTCCTTGCCTAGCTTTACTTCTGTGCCATAGAAGCTTTTAAAATTTACTTCTGGTTAACTGATCCACCAGCTCTCAAGGCAGAGATTAAAGTGCTGACACTTGGCACATGTAAGCCCAGGGAAAAGAAGATGAGGAGGAAGAGAGAAATGAAGAAATAAGAGATGTGGAGTAATGCAAATCATTATCATGATGGCTGCCAGTTTACACTGAGTTCAAAAGCGATATAACACTTCACTGTGTGCTTAGTCAGTACAAAGGACTTTCTCTTAAGAGGCTGCAAGAAAAAGCATATGTTGTTGCACCTATAGGAAGAAAGGGGGAAGATTCAGCTGCCAATTCCTCCAATTTCTCTTTTGCTATTGGCCTTAAGTCGCTGAACAAGGAGACATTTTCCCAGCATTTCCAGCTGCATCATCAGACCCCTTGGTAACCATTAAGGAAGTCAGATGCCATGCCTATAATATGGTACATCATTTGAATCCAAACTGGAAAGGTAACTTGGGATGAGTGGGTGCTTCCCAAGGGAAAGAAGGAGGAAGTTCATCTAGGAAACCTTAGGAGACATACAAATTTGTGTTCAATACACTGATTTTTCTAGGCTCCTATGTAAAACACTGGACTGATGCTCTGCATCAAAACCCATGATCAGAAGACTATTCCCTAATATTCTCTAATCTTCTACTCTAACCAGTTGAATTATTTGCTTGTTAAGAATCAGTTATGTTATTCCCCAGTTTATCTGTCACTTGTATTTGTTATTAGAGTCACTCAAGTTAATAAAATACAACGTAAAGTGATGAAATGAGTGTGGAAAGAGAGATGTTTATGTGAAAACTAAGGAGAGCATTTTAAAAAGACAATAAAGTTAAGTCTCTATAAAAATAGGTTTACTAAGAGAGACACTACAAAAAACTGTAAAAAGCCAGGAAAATCAGCACCCTAATTGCTTCACCCATGTATTTATATTCTATTTTTATTTTTTTATTTTTTTTTATATATATATTTTATTATTATTAATTCTAATGGGGTGACATCAATAAATCAGGGTACATATGTACAATGAAAACATCTCCAGGTTATCTTATCATTCAATTGTGTTGCATACCCATCACCAAAAGTCAAATTGTCCTCTGTCACCTTCAATGGGGTTTTCCCTGCGTCCCTCCCCTCCTCCCTATCCCATTCTTCCCTCCCTCCCCCCATCCCATAACCACCACTCTCTTGTCCATGTCTCATACCCTCACTTTCATGTCCCACCTATGTATGTAATCGTGCTGTTCTCAGTTTTTCTTTTTTTCTGATTTACTTATTTCACTCCGTATAATGTTATCAAGGTACATCCATTTTGTTATAAATGATCCGATGTCATCGTTTCTTATGGCTGAGTAGTATTCCATAGTATATATGTACCATAGCTTTTTAATCCACTCGTCTTCTGACGGACACTTGGGCTGTTTCCAGATCTTCGCTATTGTGAACAATGCTGCCACGAACATGGGGGCGCATTTCTTCTTTTCGAACAGTGCTATGGTGTTCTTAGGGTATATTCCTAAAAGTGGGATAGCTGGGTCAAAAGGCAGTTCGATTTTTAATTTTCTGAGGAATCTCCAAACTGTTTTCCACAGTGGCTGCACCAGTCTGCATTCCCACCAGCAGTGCAGAAGGGTTCCCTTTTCTCCACATCCTCGCCAGCACTTATTCTGTGTTGTTTTGCTGATAAGTGCCATTCTGACTGGTGTGAGGTGATATCTCATTGTGGTTTTAATTTGCATTTCTCTAATGATTAGTGATGTTGAGCATTTTTTCATATGCCTATTGGCCATCTGTATGTCCTCTTTGGAGAAATTTCTATTCATTTCTTTTGCCCATTTTTTGATTGGGTTGTTTGTCTTCCTGGTGTTGCTTTTTATAAGTTCTTTATAAATTTTAGTTATTAACCCCTTATCAGATGTGCTGTCAAATATGTTCTCCCATTGTGTGGTTTGTCTTTTTATTCTGTTCCTATTGTCTTTAGCTGTGCAAAAACTTTTTAGTTTGATATAGTCCCATTTGTTTATCTTCCCTTTTATTTCAGTTGCCCATGAAGATAAATCGGCAAATATACCGCTGCTACAGATGTCGGAGAGCTTGCTGCCTATGTTTTCTTCTAAGATGTTTATGGTTTCACGGCTTACATTTGAGTCTTTTATCCATTTTGAGTTTGTTTTTGTGAATGGTGTAAGTTGATGGTCTAGTTTCATTTCTTTGCAGGTAGATGTCCAATTTTCCCAACACCATTTGTTAAAGAGGCTGTCTTTACTCCATTGTATGTTCTTTCCTCCTTTGTCAAATATCAGTTGTCCATAAAGCTGTGGGTTTATTTCTGGGTTCTCTGTTCTGTTCCATTGATCTATGTGCCTGTTCTTATGCCAGTACCAGGCTGTCTTGAGTATAATGGCCTTGTAGTAAACCTTGATATCAGGAAGAGTGATACCTCCTGCTTTATTTTTTCTTTTTAAGATTGCTGAGGCTATTCGTGTTCTTTTTTGGTTCCATATAAATTTTTGGAATATGTGTTCTATATCTTTGAAGTATGTCATTGGTATTTTAATTGGTATTGCATTGAATTTATAAATTGCTTTGGGTAATATAGACATTTTAATGATGTTTATTCTTCCTAGCCATGAGCACGGTATGTGCTTCCACTTGTTTGTATCTTCCTTGATTTCTTTTATCAATGTTCTATAATTTTCTGAGTACAAGTCCTTAACCTCCTTGGTTAAATTTACTCCTAGGTACTTTATTTTTTTGGCTGCAATAGTGAAGGGGATTGTTTCCTTAATTTCTTTTGCTGATATTTCATTGTTGGTGTATAGAAATGCCTCTGATTTCTGAGTATTAATTTTATATCCTGCCACCTTGCTGAATTCATTTATAAGGTTCAGTAGTTTTTTGACTGAGACTTTAGGGTTTTCAATATACAATATCATATCATCTGCAAATAATGACAGTTTTACTTCTTCTTTTCCAATTTGTATGCCTTTTATTTCTTCTTCTTGTCTGATTGCTGTAGCTAGGACTTCCAGAACTATGTTGAATAAGAGTGGTGAAAGTGGGCAACCCTGCCTGGTTCCTGATCTTAAGGGGATTGCTTTTAATCTTTGTCCATTTAGTATGATGTTTGCTGTCGGTTTATCGTAGATGGCCTTTATCATGTTAAGGAATGATCCCTGTATTCCCACTTTACTGAGAGTTTTGAGCATGAATGGGTGCTGGATTTTATCAAATGCCTTTTCTGCATCTATTGAAATTATCATGTGATTTTTGTCCTTCCTTTTGTTTATGTGGTGAATCACATTGATTGATTTGCGAATATTGAACCAGCCTTGCCTCTCCAGAATAAATCCCACTTGATCATGGTGTATGATTTTTTTCATATATTGCTGGATCCGGTTGGCTAATATTTTGGTGAGAATTTTAGCGTCTAAATTCATCAGGGATATAGGCCTATAATTTTCTTTCTTTGTGTTGTCTTTGCCCGGTTTTGGGATCAGAATTATGCTCGCCTCATAAAAGGAGTTTGGAATTCTTCCTTCCTCTTGAATTTTTTGAAATAGCTTGAGGAGAATAGGAGTTAGTTCTTCTTTGAATTTTTGATAGAATTCACTTGTGAAGCCATCAGGCCCAGGACTTTTCTTTTTTGGGAGTTTTTTGATAACTGTTTCGATCTCATTTGCTGTAATTGGTCTGTTTAGGTGTTCTGATTCTTCCAGATTGATTTTTGGAAGGTTATATGATTCAAGAAATTTGTCCATTTCACCAAGATTGTCTAATTTTTTGGCATATAGTTCTTCATAGTATTTTCTTACAATGCTTTGTATTTCTGTTGTGTCAGTTGTTATTTCTCCACTGTCCTTTCTAATTTTATTTATTTGAGTCCTCTCTCTTTTTTTCTTGGTGAGTCTAGTTAAAGGTTCATCAATCTTGTTTACCTTTTCAAAGAACCAGCTTCTTGTTTCATTGATCCTCTGTATTGTTTCCTTAGCCTCTATGTCATTTATTTCTGCTCTGACCTTTATTATTTCCTTTCTTCTACTTGTCTTGGGTTTTATTTGTTGTTGTTTTTCTAGTTCTTTTAGATGCAGGGTCAAGTTGCTTATTTGAGCTTTTTCTAGCTTCTTATGATATGCCTGTAGTGCAATAAACTTCCCTCTCAGAACTGCTTTTGCTGTGTTCCATAAATTTTGAGTTGATGTATGCTCATTATCATTTGTTTCTAGAAACTTTTTTATTTCTTCTTTGATCTCATTGTTAATCCATTCATTATTTAATAACAAGCTATTTAGTTTCCAAGTGTTTGAGTATTTTTCAGTTTTTCTTTTGTGGTTAATTTCTAGTTTCATGGCATTGTGATCAGAGAAAATGCTTGATATGATTTCAATCTTCTTAAATTTATTGAGACCATTTTTGTGACCTAACATGTGGTCTATCCTAGAAAACGTACCATGAGCGCTTGAGAAGAATGTATATTCTACTGCTTTAGGGTGAAAAGTTCTGAAGATATCTATTAAATCAAGTTGATCTAGTGTCTCCTTTAAGTCTGCTGTTTCTTTATTAATTTTCTTTCTTGAGGATCTATCCAGTGTTGTTAGAGGGGTATTGAAATCCCCTACTATGATAGTATTGCTGTTAATCTTGCCCTTTATATCCATCAAAGTCTGCTTTATGTATGTCGGGGCTCCTATATTTGGTGCATATATATTTACAATAGTTATATCTTCCTGTTGAATTGTTCCCTTTATCATTATGTAGTGTCCTCTTTTATCTCTTACTACAGCCTTTGTTTTAAAGTCCATTTTGTCTGATATAAGTATTGCTACCCCTGCTTTTTTTTCATTTCCATTTGCATGAAATATTTTTTTCCATCCTTTTACCTTCAGTCTATGAACATCTTTTATTTTAAGGTGTGTCTCTTGTAGACAGCATATGTATGGGTCCTGTTTCTTTATCCATGCAGCTACCCTATGTCTTTTGATTGGATCATTTAATCCATTTACATTTAAGGTTATTATTGATATGTAGTTGTTTATTGCCATTTTATTCTTTAAAGCTGTATTCTTCTTTTGCTCTATTCTTTCCTCCCTTTAAACTGTTCACAAGAGGCCCCTTAGTATCTCTTGCAGAATTGGCTTGGTTTTTATGAATTCCTTGAGGCTTTCTTTTTCTGGGAAGCTCTTTATTTCTCCTTCAATTTTAAACGTTAGCCTTGCTGGATAAAGTAGTCTTGGTTGTAGGTTCTTGTTCTGCATTACTTTGATTATTTCTTGCCATTCCCTTCTGGCCTCAAGTGTTTCTGTTGAGAAGTCCGATGTCATCCTTATGGGGGCTCCTTTGTAGGTGATAGTCTTTTTTTCTCTAGCAGCTTTTAAAATTTTTTCTTTATCCATTAGCTTTGGTATTTTAACTATGATGTGTCTTGGTGTAGATTTTTTTGGGGTTTCTCCTTAATGGAGTTCTGTGTGCTTCTTGAATGTGTGGAGTGTTTCTCAGCCTTAATTTAGGAAAGTTTTCTGCTATAATTTGATTGAACAAAGTTTCCATTTCCTGTCCTCTCTCCTCTTCTTCAGGCACCCCTATGATGCGAATGTTGTTTCTCTTCATGTTGTCACAGAGCTCCCTTAGAGTTTCCTCACATTTTTTAAGTCTCTTTTCCTTTTTCTTCTCTGCTTCTGTGCCTTTGTTTATTGTGTCCTCTAACTCGCTTATTCGATCCTCAGCGTCATCCATCCTGCTTTTAATTCCTTCCATTGTGGTCTTCAGTTCTGATACTGTATTTGTCATTTCTGTCTGATTCTTTTTTATTATTTCAATTTCATTTTTTATACTTGTTATCTCTTTATTTAGGTGTTCATAATGACTATCCATTGTTGCTCTAATTTCTTTGAACATCCTAACTATCATTATTCTAAATTCTGCTTCTGGTAATTTGGTTATATCTGGTTCATTCAGGTCCTTCTCTGGGGATTTCTCTTGATTCATTTGGTTTGCATTCCTCTGCCTGCCCATTTTTTCTGTGTATAAGCAAGTTGTGGCCACTGGAGTCCAGTAGGTGTTGCCTTTGTGTTCTCTAGGTGTGGTCTATCTGCAGGCCCCCCACCCCCTCTGCCGGCGCCTAGGGTGGTTGGGTATGAGCGTTGCCAGCGCCGGCCCACTGTGGCTTTTGCTGTGCTTTCTGCCTCTCCTCCGTGGGAGGGGCTGTCACTGAAGCCACAAGATTAGCACCAAGGGTAGAGGCGAGCACCTTTCCTCAGCTGCGGACCCAACCTATTTCCGGACTTCCGTCCAGAACCAGCAGTCGGAGCCTGCTCGCTACAGTTCCGCGGGTTAGGCGGGGCTTTTGACGTGCTCTCAGCTGTAAGCTTTTGCCCGTCAGGAGCTTTAGCCCCGCCCTCGATGCCAGGGCCCTTTGCGCAGGGTCGGAAACCAAGATTTATTGGGGCGGGCGTGTTTGCTGGCTTCTGCCAAGCTGCGTTCTTCCGCTCCTCCCGGACTCTACCCCGCCCCCGCGTTCGGAGCCCGCTCGTGCACGTATTAACGCTATCCGGGGTTTCTCCGGCCGGATGGGGATAGTAGCCGTGGGCTCAGCTGCGAGCCTCCGCCTGTCTCGGGGTCCACCCCGTTCCCACGCTCGGAGCCCGCTCGCGCACGTATACTGGCCAACCGCGGTTTCTCCGGCGGGCGGCGGGGGGGGGGGGCGGACTGGTAGCGTCAGCTCAGCCACTAGCCCCTGCCCGTCCCTGGTCCTAGCCCGGTCCCCGCGGTCAGGGCCGGCTTGCGCAGGGCCTGCCTGTTCCTGGCCTCCCGCTTTGTCCCCGTAAGTGGGATTAAAGGCGGGCCCGCAGCTTCCGGACCGCTCTCGCGCTTACCCTCCGACCCTCTGGGCTAGACCGATCTCCCACCGGCTTGGCCTCTGCCCACTCCGACAGAACCGCCTTTCAGGGTCCTGCCGCCTCAAAACCTTAAGCAGCCCTCAGCAGAGTAGGAAGGGACCTAATACTCCACACTGTAGGCCTGGGAGCTCCCTCACTTGTTTCACAGCTCAAAACTGTCCAAACGCCTCTTCTTGGCTCTGGGACTGCAGGCTGGGGCTTGGTTCCTGGGACCCAGGTCCCTCCCTCTCCGCCAAAATCTCCTCCCGCCACACGGGTCTCTCTGGGCTGCAGTTTGCTCCGGGGAGCTGGGCAGCCCTCTTCGCGTTTTTGCTATTCCTACCAGTCTCAATGTGGCTTCTTCTGTGTTCCTTGGTTGAAGAGTCCACTTAGATTTGTTCAAAGTTGGTTTATCCAGGTGATGGTTCTTAAAATTGAGTTGTAATCCACTTTGGTTCTGGGAGTTGGAAGTTGGTACGTCCGCCTACTCCGTCGCCATCTTGCTCCCAGTCTCTATTTTTATTATTAATTTTAGTGGGGTGACATTAATAAATCAGGATACATATGTTCAAAAAAAACATCTCCAAGTTATCTTATCATTCAATTATGTTGCATACCCATCGCCCAAAATCAAATTGTCCTCTGTCACCTTCTATCTGGTTTTCTTTGTGCCCCTCCCCTCCCCCCTCTGCCTCCCTCTTTTCCCTCCCCCCACCCCGTAACCACCACACTCTTGTCGATGTCTCATAGTCTCTCTTTATGTCCCACTTATGTATGAAATCATGCTGTTCTCAGTATTTTTCTGTTTTACTTATTTCACTCCATATAATGTTATCAAGGTCCATCCATTTTGTTGTAAATGATCCGATGTCATCATTTCTTATGGCTGAGTAGTATTCCATAGTGTATATGTACCAAAGTATATATGTCCTCTGACGGACACTTGGGCTGTTCCCAGATCTTCTCTATTGCGAACAATGCTGCCACGAACATGAGGGCGCATTTCTTCTTTTCGAACAGTGCTATGGTGTTCTTAGGGTATATTCCTATAAGTGGGATAGCTGGGTCTAAAGGCAGTTCGATTTTTAATTTTTTGAGGAATCTCCATACTGTTTTCCACAGTGGCTGCACCAGTCTGCATTCCCACCAGCAGTGCAGAAGGGTTCCCTTTTCTCCACATCCTTGCCAGCACTTATTCTGTGTTGTTTTGCTGGTGAGCGCCTTTCTGACTGGTGTGAGGTGATATCTCATTGTGGTTTTAATTTGCATTTCTCTAATGATTAGTGATGTTGAGCATTTTTTCATATGCCTTTTGGCCATCTGTATGTCCTCTTTGGAGAAATTTTTATTCATTTCTTTTGCCCATTTTTTGATTGGATTGTTTGTTTTCCTGTTGTTGAGTTTTATAAGTTCTTAATAAATTTTAGTTATTAACCCCTTATCAGATGTGTTGTCAAATATGTTTTCTCATTGTGTGGTTTGTCTTTTATTCTGTTCCTATTGTCTTTAGCTGTGCAAAAACTTTTTAGTTTGATATAGTCCCATTTGTTTGTCTTGCCTTTTATTTCATTTACGGTGGAGATAAATCGCCAAATATATTGCTGCTACAGATGTCAGAGATCTTGCTGCCTATGTTTTCTTCTAAGATGCTTATGATTTCATGGCTTACATTTAAGTATTTTATTCATTTTGAGTTTGTTTTTGTGAATGGTGTAAGTTGATGGTCTAGTTTCATTTTTTTGCAGATAGATGTCCAATTTTCCCCACACCATTTGTTAAAGAGGCTATCTTTACTCCATTGTATGTTCCTTCCTCCTTTGTCAAATATCAGTTATCCATAAGGTGTGGGTTTATTTCTGGGTTCTCTGTTCTGTTCCATTGATCTATGGGCCTGTTCTTATGCCAGTACCAGGCTGTCTTGAGTATAATGGCCTTATAGTAAACCTTGATATCTGGAAGAGTGATACTTCCTGCTTTATTTTTTCTATTTAAGATTGCTGAGGCTATTTGTGTTATTTTTTGGTTCCATATAAATTTTTGGAATATGTGTTCTATATCTTTGAAGTGTGTCATTGGTATTTTAATGGGTATTGCATGAATTTATAAATTGCTTTGGGTAATATAGACATTTTAATGATGTTTATTCTTCCTAACCATGAGCACGGTATATGCTTCCACTTGTTTGTATCTTCCTTGATTTCTTTTATCAATGTTCTATAATTTTCCGAGTACAAGTCCTTAACGTCCTTGGTTAAATTTACTCCTAGGTACTTTATGTTTTTGGTTGCACTAGTGAAGGGGATTATTTCCTTAATTTCTTTTGCTGAGAGTTCATTGTTTGTTTATAAAAATGCCTCTGATTTCTGAGTATTAATTTTATATCCAGCCACCTTCCTGAATTCATTTATCAGGTCCAGTAGTTTTTTGACTGAGACTTTAGGGTTTTCTATATACAGTATCATATCATCTGCAAATAATGACAGTTTTACTTCTTCTTTTCCAATTTGGATGCCTTTTATTTCTTCTTTTTGTCTGATTGCTGTAGCTAGGACTTCCAGAACTATGCTGAATAAGAGTTGTGAAAGGGGGCACCCCTGCCTTATTCCTGATCTTAATTTTTGCCCATTTAGTATGATTTTTGCTATGGGTATGTCATTGATGCCCTTTACCATGTTAAGGAATGTTCTCTGTATTCCCACTTTATTGAGAGTTTTGAACATGAATGGATACTGGATTTTATCAAATGCTTTTTCTGCATCTATTGAAATTATCATGTCATTTTTGTCCTTCCTTTTGTTTATGTGATGAATCTCATTGATTGATTTGTGAATATTGAACCAGTCTTGACTTTCCAGAATAAATCCCATTTTATCATGGTGTATGATTTTTTTTATATATTGCTGGAACCGTTTGGCTAATGTTTTGTTGAGAATTTTAGCATCTAAATTCATCAGGGATATTGGCCTATAATTTTCTTTCTTTGTGTTGTCTTTGCATGGTTTTGAGATCAGAATTATGTTCGCCTCATAAAAGGAGTTTGGAAGTCTTCCTTCCTCTTAAATTTTTTGAAATAGCTTGAGGAGGATAGGAGTTAGTTCTTCTTTGAATTTTTGGTAGAATAAACTTCTGAAGCCATCAGACCCAGGACATTTTTTGGTGGGGAGTTTTTTGATAACTGTTTCAATCTCATTTGTTGTAATAGGTCTGTTTAGGTGTTCTGATTTTTTCAGATTGATTTTTGGAAGATTATATGACTCAAGAAATATGTCCATTTCACCTAGGTTTCCTAATTTTTTGGCATAGAGTTCTTCATAGTATTTTCTTACAATACTTTGTATTTCTGTTTTGTCAATTGTTATGTCTCCACTCTCATTTCTAATTTTATTTATTTGAGTCCCCTCTCTTTTTTTCTTGGTGAGTCTAGTTAAAGGTTCATTGATCTTGTTTACATTTTTAAAGAACCAACTCCTTGTTTTATTGATCCTCTGTATTGTTTCCTTAGTCTCTATGTCATTTATTTCTGCTCTGATCTTTATTATTTCCTTCCTTCTACTAGTCCTGGGCTTTATTTGCTGTTGTTTTTCTAGTTCTTTTAGATGCAGGGTCTGGTGCTTATTTGAGCTTTTTTCTAGCTTCTCATGGTATGCCTGTAGTGCAATGAACTTCCCTATCAGTACTGCTTTTGCTCTGTTCCATAAATTTTGATTTGATGTATGCTCATTATCATTCGTTTCTAGAAATTCTTTTATTTCTTCTTTTATCTCATTGATAATCCATTTATTATTTAATAACATGCTATTTAGTATCCAAGTTTTTGAGTACTTTTCAGTTTTTCTTTTGTGGTTAATTTCTAGTTTCATGGCATTGTGATCAGAGAAATGCTTGATATGATTTCAATCTTCTTAAATTTGTTGAGACCATTTTTGTGTTCTAACATGTGGTCTATCCTAGAGAATGTACCTTGAGCACTTGAAAAGAATGTATAATCTACTGCTTTAGAGTGAAAAGTTCTTAAGATATCTATTAAATCAAGTTGATCTAGTGTCTCCTTTAAGTCTGCTGTTTCTTTATTAATTTTATTTCTTGAGGGTCTATCCAGTGATGTTAGTGGGGTATTGAAATCTCCTACTATTATAGTATTGCTGTTAATCTCGCCCTTTATATCCATCAAAGTCTGCTCTACATATGTCGGGGCTCCAATGTTTGGTGCATAGATATTTATAATAGTTATATCTTCCTGTTGTATTGTTCCCTTTGTCATTATGTAGTGTCCTTCTTTATCTCTTACTACAACCTTTGTTTTAAAGTCCATTTTGTCAGATATAAGTATTGCTACCTTGGCTTTTTTTTCATTTCCATTTGCATGAAATATTTATTTCCATCCTTTTACCATCAGTCTATTTGCATCTTTTGTTTTAAGATGTATCTCTTGTAGACAGCATATGTATGGGTCTTGTTTCTTTGTCTACTCAGCTACCCTGTCTTTTGATTGAATCATTTAATCCATTTATATTTAAGAATATTATTGATATGTAGTTGTTTATTGCCATTTTATTCTTTAAAGCTGTATTCTTCTTTTGCTGTTTTCTTTCCCCCCTTTGAACTGTTCACAATAGGCCCCTTAGCACCTCTTGCAGAATTGGTTTGGTTTTAATGAATTCCTTGAGGGGTTTTTTTGTCTGAGAAGCTCTTTATTTCTCCTTCAATTTTAAATGTTAGCCTTGCTGGATAGAGTAGTCTTGGTTGTAGGTTCTTGTTCTGCATTACTTTAAATATATCTTACCATTCCCTTCTGGCCTCAAGTGTTTCTTTTGAGAAGTCGGATGTCATCCTTATGGGTGCTTCTTTTTTAGGTGATAGCCTTTTTTATTCTAGCAGCCTTTAAAATTTTCTTTTTATCCCTTAGCTTTGGTATTTTAACTATGATGTGCCTTGGTGTCAATTTCTTTGAGTTTCTCTTTAATGGAATTCTCTGTGCTTCTTGAACATGTGAAACGTTTTCCAGCCTTAATTTAGGGAAATTTTCATCTATGATTTGATTGAACAAAGTTTCTATCCCTTGTTCTTTCTCTTCATCTTCAGGAACCCCTATGATGCGAATGTTATTTCTCTTCATGTTGTCACAGAGCTCCCTTAATTTTTCCTCACATTTTTTGAGTCTCTTTTATTTATTATGCTCTGCTTCTGTGCCTTTGTTTATTTTGTCCTCTAACCCGCTGATTTGATCTTCAGCTTCATTCATCTTGCTTTTAATTCCTTCCATTGTGGTCTTCAATTCTGATACTGTATTTGTCATTTCTGTTTGATTCGTTTTTATTATTTCAATTTCTTTTTTTATACTTGTTATCTATTTAGGTGTTCGTAATGACTATTCATTGTTGCTCTGATTTCTTTGAACATCCTAACTATCATTATTTTAAACTTTGCATCTGGGAATTTGGTTGTATCTGGTTCATTCAGGTCCTTCTCTGGGGATTTCTCTTGATTCATTTGGATTGCATTTCTCCTTCTGCCAATTTTTTCTGTGTATAAGAAGTGTGTGTGGCCACTGGAATCCAATGCGTATTGCCTCTGTGTTCCCTAGGTTTGGTCTGTCTGCAGGCCCGCCACCCCCTCTGCCACTGCCTAGGGCAGTTGGGTATGGGCATTGCCAGCACCAGCCCACTGCAGCTGCTGCTGTGATTTCTGCCTCTCTTCCACGGGAGGGGCTGTGTTCTTGTGCCCAGCTCTACAAGCCTCAGCCTGTCTGGGCCTTTGCCCCACCCCCACAGGTGGGGTTGTACACTGCACTCAAGCCACAAGCCTCAGCTCCAAGGGTAGGGGTGAGCACCTTTGCTCAGCTGCGGACCCAGCTTTTCCCGGGCTTCCACCCAGCCCCTGTGGTCAGAGCCTGCTCGCTGCAATTTCTTGGGTTGGACAGAGCTGCTGGCCTGCGCTCAGCTGCGAAACTCTGCCCAATCTGGGCTCCAGCCTTGCCTCTGCAGTCAGAGCCAACTCATGCACGCAGGATACCAAACCGCGGTCTCTCCGGCTGGGCAGGGGGGCTGGCATACAGTCAGCTCCTTTTCTCTGCTTGTCCCAGGTTTTAGCCTCTCCCCCTCAGTCAGAGCCAACTCGCGCAGGACCTCAAACCCGCAGTTTCTCGGCCTGGTGGGGCTGCTGGCCTGCGCTCAGCTGTGAGCCTCTGCCTGTCCCTGGCTTTAGCCCTACTGCTGCAGTCAGGTCTGGCTCAGGCAGGGTCGCAAACCTGGGAGGCCAGGTGATGCTGCATGCCAACGGGGGCCCTTCTTAGCAGCAGATCTCTGTCCATTCTTGGCCTCCCGGTTTTTTCCCACAGGTGGGGCTGCAGGTGGGCCTGCAGCTGCTGGACCACTTTCGCGGGTCCCCTTCACCCCTGCTTGGCTAGACTGAGCTCACACTGGTTGGGCCTCCGCCCCTGCCGACAGAATCGTTTTTCAGCGTCCCACCGCCACCGTCCCTCCAGCAAGCCCTCAGCAGTGTGGGTAGGAGCATTGCAACTCAGATCCTAACACTCCATACTGTAGTCCTGGAAGCTCCCTCCATCTAAGCAGCTCTGCTCTAAGTGCCGCAGGAGAGCTTGTTTGGCTGGTGTCCTGTCTCCCTTTGCTGGTATTGCTAGTTCCAGGGTAAATACTCATTTTCGATTAGGGAAGTGACTAAGCCCAGGGGTTAGGGTGGCTTTCCCTCAGAGTGTTCCTGCCTGTGCCTTCCAGTCCATACTCTCTTTCCACTGCTCTGGTCCTCTCCTCTGTCCCAGTTCCCCGGCTCCCCGGGTGAGTGGTTGTGAGAGAGATTTTCTGCGCTGTCCCTTTAAGAAGAATCCTGGGCCTGAGTAAACTGTCTCTTTCTCACAAATAGTATCCTCACTTGTTTCACAGCTCAATACTGTCCAAACACCTCTTCTAGGCTCTGGGGCTACAGGCTGGGGCTTTGTTTCTGGGACCCAGGTGCCTCCCTCTCTGCTAAACTCTCCTCCCACCACGTGAGTCTCTCCGGGCTGCCGTTCACTCCTGGGAGCTGGACAGCCCTCTCCACGTTTTTCGCTTTTCCTACCAGTCTCAATGTGGCTTCTTCAGTGTTCCTTGGTTGAAGAGTCCACTTAGTTTAGTTCAAAGTTGGTTTATCCAGATGATGGTTCTTAAAATTAAGTTATAATCCACTTTGGTTCTGAGAGTTGGAATTTGGTTTGTCTGCCTACTCCATCACCATCTTGCCTTCCCCCCATGTCTTTATATTCTTGCTCCAAGAGAAATCATGTTTAAAGCTTGATTGATGTGGGGATGTGCAAAAGCTAAAATAGAACTTCAGTCCCCAAATTCATAACCATAAAAGTTCTGGGCTAATAACAAAAAATTGGCTATTTTATATGTATCTACTTATTATAAATGAAAAGAATTTAATAGTTATATATGACTATGTCTTAAGATTCTACACTTTAATCAGTGTTTTGGAGTTAACAACTACAATAGGATAATCTTGGTTATGCTGTGGTAACAAACAACCCTAAAGTCTCAGTGAATAACACAACAAATGTCAATTCTTGTTCACCCTACATCTACAGGTTGTTGAAACTTGTCCTTTATGGATGACAAACTGAAGGACTTCCCATACACTCCTAGGAAGACATACAAGAGAAAGAGAGATCGGGAAGGTTTTTACACAAGCTCTTTAATGCTATCTGGCATTATTGTTTTTCATGACTGCACATTAGCCAAAGAAAGTCAAACAACTGCACCTACCTTCAAGAAGTTAAGAAAGCATAATTATCCTGTGTGCTTTTATTTAATTTTTAAAATTTTTATGACTAATTGGTATATTTTTATTTTGTGTGTGTACTTGTACACCATTTTCAAATAATTTTATTTAAGACATTGTATTTTCCACTTTACAATTTAGTTACTTTAAGTGCATTATCTCCTTTCCCTGTGCACATAGTCCATATTCAAGTATCAAGAATGCCATTATTTACTACAGCAGCTCAACATTTCAAAACTGCAATGGAATTTGCTATGAACAATGCTATAATTATGTGTTCAAGGTTGGCTTAATCAACTTATTCAGTGATGGAGCCAATGTAGGTAGCACCAGATGGAGGGTCCCCACCACCAAGGAAGCCCCCAGGCATTCCTCCTGGCATACCTCCTACACTCTGGCACAACATGGTAATGATGGGGTTGCAGGCTTTTCCCACCTCTTTCTGTGGTGTTCAAATTGTCAAAAGTGCACCATGACTTTACGGACACACTGTATTTTATAGAATTTACTAGAGTGACATTGGTTAATAAACTTATACAGGTTTCAGGTGTACAATTCTATAATACATCATATCTATATTGCTTTGTGTGTTCCTCACCCCAAGTCAAGTCTCCTTCCATCACCATCTATCTATCCTCGCCTACCTTCCTCCACTCCTCCCAACCCTGCTTTCTCTCCTGCAATCCCCGCACTGTTGTCTGGGTCTACAAGTTTTTTTCCCCTTTGCTTAATCCTTCACTTTTTTTACCTAGCTCCCATCCCCCCAATTTTTCCCTTTCTGCAATCTGGTTCTTATCAAGCCAGTTGGTGATTTCACTGCACTTGTCAAGAATCTTCTGTTTGTCCTCATCATTGATCTTTCCTTGAAGTTTTTCATCTTTAACAGTTGCTTTTATGTTGAATGCTCAGGATTCAAGTGAATTCTTTGAAGACACCTTGCCCTACTGCTTCTCATTTTTAGCTTTGTATTTAGCTCCTGGATCATGTGCTCAATGTCTTCCTGCCTCAGAGGACTCTTGTCATTAGTGATGTTAATCTTGTTCTCTTTTTCTATATTCTTATACATAGCATAGACATTGAAAATACATTGGCATCAATATCAAAAGTAACTTCAATCTGAGAAACACTACAAGGTGTGCAATACAGAAGGTATGCCTGTGAATTCAACCTTGGCAAGCAGATTGTTATCCTTGGTCATAGCATGCTCACCTTTATAAATCTAAATGAACATACCAGGCTAGTTGTTAGAGTAGATAGTGAAGGTCTGTGTCTGTGTGGTAAGAAAAGTAGTATTTTGCTGCATAAGGACAATCAGTCATGACTCCACCAATAGTCTCAATGCCAAGAGAAAGAAGTGTGATATCCAACAACAGCAAATCTTGAACATTTTTGGATTTGTCTCCAGAGAGGATGGCTTCCTGGACAGCTGTACCATAAACAACAGCCTCATCAAGGTTGATGTTCTTATTCAACTCTTTTCCATTGCAGAAATCATGTAGGAGTTTCTGAAACTTGGAGATATGGGTAGAACCACCAACCAGGACAATGTTATGGATCTGGGACTTGTCAAGTTTGACATCCCACAGGGCTTTCTCTACAAGGTCTAGGGTGCCAAGGAAAAAGTCAGCATTGAATTCTTCAGGCACAGATGATAGTGGTATGGAAGTCAACTTCTTCATAGAGCAAATCAACTTCAATATTGGCCTGGGTGCTCTAAGAAAAAGTATGCTTAGCACTTTCACAGGCAGTCCTAAGACCACAGACAGCCCTCTTGTTCTCGCTTATGTCCTTCTTGTGCTTGCACTTCAACTCGGTAATAAAATGGTGGATCGTTTAGTTGTCGAGGTCTTCTACGCCTAAGTGGGTGTCTCCAGTTGTAAATTTGACCTCAAAGATTCCATCTTCAGTTGTGAGAAATGACACATCTGAAGTGCCAAATCTAAGATCAGTATGTTTCTTTCAGCTACAACTTTTCTAAGCCATAAACAATACCAGCAGCAATTGGCTTCTTGATGATATTAAGTACATTAAGACCAGTAATAGTTCCAACATGTTTGGTAGCCTGACATTGAGAATCATTCAAATAAACAGGTACTATGACAACAGCATTGGTAACAATCTTCCCAAGGTAAGTTTCTGCGATTTTCTTCATCTTTGTCAAAACCATAGATGACACCTCTTCTGGATAAAAACTTTTGTCTCTCCCTTGTATTCAACTTGGACCTTGGGTCTGCCAGCCTCATTCAACATCATGAAGGGCTAATACTTCATATAAAATTAGACAACAGCACTATCAAATCTGTCAAATCAAGCATTTAGCATCAAAAAACATATTGGTAGGATTCATCATAACTTGATTCTTTGTAGCCTCACTGATCAATCCTTTGGTATCAGTAAAGGTGACATAACAAGATGGTTCAGTTTCTCTGTGATATATATTGAGTACTTAAAGAAAAGTTATATAAATATAAAAATGTCAGGAAGAGGAGGTTTAGAGATGAGTTCTATTTAGAGGACAAAAACAAGATCAGTCACATTTTCCTTTCTCTTTAGTCTAAGCAGCAGCCAAGTGCAGTATGGATTTTGGGAGAATGGGGAGGGAAAAAATATGTTTGGAAAGCATTGGCTCCCTTACTCTGCCCCTCTACCCCAGCTAAAGGCTTGTGTGCTGGAGTAAGTTACCACTTGGGAAGAACTTTGCTCATCTACTTACTAACTCTACCAAGACCTGGAGCAAATAGCTTAACTCTTAGCCTCAGCTTCTTCATCTAATAAAACATTTATCTCCTGGTATTCTTTTAAACGTTGAATAACCATGAAGAACCTTAATGCTGTATATATTCATAACTGGTTTGAAACCTCATATTGAAGTCAGTGTAACAAATTACCACCAAGATCTTTAAAAGTAATAATCAGAATCTGACCTGTGGTGGCACAGTGAATAAAGTGTCGACCTGGAATGCTGAGGTCACTGGTACAAAACCCTGGGCTTGCCTGGTCAAAGCACATATGGGAGTCAATGCTTCCAGCTCCCTCCCTTCTCTCTCTCTCTCTCTCTCTCCCCCCTCTTTAAAGTAAATAAATTTTAAAAATTAAAAATAAAATGAATAAATATATTTTTAAAAATAAATAAAAATAATAATCAGCAATTAAATTCAATACTTAAAATTTCAAGAACAAAATAGTGACTGTGTGTTTAGAATTTAGCACCATGTGTCTACTACTAATTTTTTTTTTGTTTTTTTTGTTTTGTTTTTGTTTTTTTGGGGGGGGACAGACAGGGAGGGAGGGAGATGAGAGACATCAACTCATAGTTTTGGCACCTTAGTTGTTCATTTATTACTTTCTCATACATGCTTTAACCAGGGGCTCCAGCAGAATTAGTGATCCCTTGTTCAAGCCAGTGATCTTGGGCTTTAAATCAGTGACCTTTGGGCTTTAGCCAGTGACCATGGTGTCTAGTTCATTATCCCATGCTCAAGCCGGCGACCCTGTGCTCAAGCTGCTAAACATGTGTTTCCAATAAGATGAGCCTGCATTCAAGCCGGTGACCTTGGCTTTTTGAACCTGGTTCCTCGGTGTTCTAATCTAGGCTGATGCTCTATCCACAGCGCCACTGCCTTATTAGGCTACTACTTGATTTCTATTAAGTTGAATTTTTATTTTATCTTTTGTGTTTATTTTCTTCAAAATTTGAGAAAAGGCATTTACAAACTGTGGTGGGTAATGAAACAATTATAGTGGGTTGTAACTAGCAGTTTTAAAAGAAATAAAATAAAATAGACTAGAAACAATCAGGACACATCACATGTTTTCTTAGTGAGAAGTGTATACATTGAAATAAATGGGTCACAATGTAAAATATATTTCTTGCTGTTTATTTAGAAAAAAAGTTTGTAAAAATACTCTTCTAGAACAAGCCTAAATGAAATCTGGTGCTTTTGCCTACAATAAATAAATTTGATTTTATTATATCACCTTTTTAATTAAAAATTATGAAATATAAAATGTCTTAGCCGTATATCAAGCCAAGTTCTTCAATTATTAAGTCACTTCATTATATATTCTCTAGAATGGTTCTAGTGCAGCTGCTATCTTAAGTAAAGCAAATATTTATGGTGTAGGACAATAGGTGATCTGCAGGACACCCCAAGTGACTGCTGCTCAGAGAAAGTTCATTGATGCTACCAAGGCATCACCAGGGCACTGAACAAATGGTGGATCCAATTAGACTTACACTTTTCCAAGGAGAGACTTGTCCCACTTAGGTAGCTTCAACAAGTCTATCGATGTCATATCAAGGACAAGATACAACATCAAAGGAGAAAAAATAGCTTGTCACAGAAACCAGAGGCACAGAGACTCTGTAAGTGGCAGAGTGAGTTGTGAGGCAGTAAAAACTCCCTTGTTGCATTTGCCCATTTAGGGCAAAGTCACTAAACCAAGGGCCATGGATCTGGCCAGTAGAGAAACACTGCTTTGAAGAGCATGTAAGCAAAGATAGACCACAGTAACATCATATAACCTTTGTTGGTCATTTACATTACTGTTCAGAGTCAATCACACATAGATCTCATTCCAGGGTTTGGTCATTCTTAAGAAATAAAAATATGGCAGTTTTTAATAAGTCTCTCTATACCAGGGGTCCCCAAACATTTTACACAGGGGGCCAGTTCACTGTCCCTCAGACCATTGGACGGCCAGACTATAAAAAAAAAAAACAACTATGAACAAATCCCTATACACACTGCACATATCTTATTTTAAAGTTTTAAAAAAAAGGGAACAAATACAATATTTAAAATAAAGAACAAGTAAATTGAAATCAACAAAATGACCTGTATTTCAATGGGAACTATGGGAGCAGATACATCCTGTGCTCCTCTCACTGACCACCAATGAAAGAGGTGCCCCTTCTGGAAGTGCGGCAAGGGAGGGGGGGACGGATAAATGGCCTCAGGGGGCCGCATGCGGCCCACTGGCCATAGTTTGGGGACCTTTGCTCTATACACTGGAAATGGTTTATCCACACCAATTAAATTAGAATTCTGATGTCCACTGTGGACTAACCTAGGTAAGCAGCCTATTTTCAAATTCTGTCCCAATGAGGTTAATGTCTACATAGCTGTGCTACCCTTGAACATGCATGGGAGAGGCCCACCAGACAGAAAAGCCTTTCTGGTTCATTACACTGCAGGAAGCCATGAAGTAAGATACAGGTGGTAGCTTTCATGAAGCCCATGACAAATTTAATGCCTTATTACTTGCAATGTCTACACTGGGATTTCATTTGGTGACGTCACTGCATACAACTGAAGTTGAAATTTGTGTGACACTTTTGCAGGTGTTCTCTTCGCCAAAAATGTTACTTTATATAGTCTAGCCACTGTACGGTGCTTTAGGTCTAGAATTACCTCAGGAAACCTAACAAGGTTGAAAAGAAAAGTGAAAGCTAACGGCCACGGTTGTAACAAAGGCTCATCCTCCCTCAGGCTCCGAAGAGTCCGTAACTGAGTTCAGTAACTGAAAATTAAATTAGAAGAAAATGCCACTCTGCAGCTACTGCTACCTTCAGCATTAATGGTAACATAGAATAAGGTGGGGGTGGGGTTCTGCTCAATAGAGCCATGAAGAAACTTTCAAAGCCTTGAACCAGTATGAAAATTTCTCTTACACCGTGTTATAAGCTTTCATTGTGTTACATCTTGCCCTCTCTCTATCCTCCTTTTCCCTCATAGCTATATCCTTGTAGTATCTTTCTTCTTCTCTTCTTTCTGTTAGCCTTTCCTGTTACTCAGTCTCAATTTCCGGTTTTCCCTCTCCCCATGCACCCTTCTTTCCTCAGCAATTTGGTTGCTTCACCCCCCTTCCCCCATTTTCACATCTTTATAAAATGAGTCTAATTAATGTCAAGGTTTTTGTGTTTTTGCCCTTGTCCGAATCTGAGAGAAAACAATAGCCAAGGATTCTCTAGTGTTAGGATAGTCTAAGGTTTTTTACTTTATCTGGTCATATCGAATAAACAGGAACACTTTCTCAAGATGGCATTATCAGGCTAAGTGATAAGGGTGAGAAAAGAGAACTCACTGAGCAGTGGCCCATATTCTTGAAAGGCAGGGGCAGAGCAAAGAAAGGAAAATAAATTAGACCTTATCAGTGTCCTTCCCATTCTTCAAATAAGCATCTCTAAAAACAACAAGCAAGCAAGGTTGTTGATTTGGCCAAAAATCAGTGGTGCTTTAATATAATAAGATAGTACTGCCACTCCTTTACTTCTAAACAAATTACTAAAGAACCTAACTATATTATATAGCTATAAAGAAATAAAAGCTATTTTATCATAATTTGATTATGCTACAAAGCACTATGCATAGCAATTTGTGGATTTAATTTTAGTTGTAATGATCTCTGGTCTGTTATATAAAAGAAAAATAATTTCTGCAGGCTTCAGATGGAGATAAGCTAGGATTGAAAGCATGCAAAAGCCATGGCTCAATTACTCCAAAGTGACCCGCATCAGATACTGCAGCTGTACATCTCTCTGCCTCTACACAGCGGCTCGAACCTACTGCAAATTAACCATCCTTTTCCAAATGCTTACATTGCCCTCTGAGAGTTTACTGATTCAAATCAACCTATGTCCCACAACTACAAAATAATAGGAGCCATTAAAATTTTCTCAAAATACCTTCCTCTTTTATATTTTCCCCAATTTTTTGCCCTTTCTCTTCAAGAAAAGACACGTTGAATTATACAGTAAATATAATCTTAGTTCTCACTTCCAGTTCTTGTGGTACCACCCATTTTGCATAAGTATTCATCACCAGGATTGTCCCATTTTATCTAAGTCTTTGCAGGCTACAGAGTTGCAAATTCTGGCCTGAACCCTCAGCAGACATAACTCTGACCCATTTTTTCCAATTAGAATGTAAGGGGACGGGGGAGTTATTGCCCAGGGTTCTTTGAGACTCTTTGAAATACAACTTATAATAATTTCAAAGTCAGCTTTTCCAAGAGGGGCAGGGTCCCAGGGACAGCTAGAACTACCCACTGGAACTACCAGGCTTCCCTCATCCTTTTCTTTCACTTCTCCAATGTAGCTTTATTCTCTCCTACTGGCAGCCTTTCCCCCACACTCCAGAAGGCAGGGTGCAGACCACTATCAACACTCCTCCCGGGGCTTTCCTAACAAGGAATGATTCAGGCATAAGATTTCCTGGGAGAGGACCTTCCTTGGTCAGATGCTTCCTCCTCATGTGTTCTTTTCTCACACCACTCACCACAACCAAGGAAAGTGTTCTGTAATTAGCGGTCCTCACTAAGACTGGTTAAAATGGGATTTTCATGTATCTCTACTCCACATGGAATGTGCTTACTCAATTGCATGAAGGCCAGAAGAGAAGACAGTGAAGTGTTTGTTAGATGTTGCTATTTGATGCCTATTACATCTTTTTAAAACTTTTGTCTTTCAATTTAAAAATTACTGTTATTTTAAAAGTTGTCCTTTATTTCAGGATTCTATATCTACTGTTTTTCACAGGGGGAAATATACACACAGACATATAATATTGAACATATATACATACATATATGTATATGTTTATGTATTGTATATTAACCTTTTTAATACTGACTTTCATTAACCAAAAAGATTAAATATTTCTGGAAGATGGCCAGGATAGAACAAAATATACACTGCCGATTAATTGAAATGAGAACTGTTACAGTTAAGCAATACATGAGAAAATATAGAATGCCTATTGTATTATTTTATTCTTTGACTTTATATATCTGTTACTATTTAAAATTTTATCTCAGACTTCCCTAACCACTTCATTTTCATCTTAAGAACTATAAAATTTTTAAATAATAATTTCTTGCTTGACCAGGCAGTGGTGCAGTGGATAGAGCATTGGACTGGGACGCAGAGGACCCAGGTTTGGAACCCCGAGGTTGCAAGCTTGAGCGCAGGTTCATCTGATTTGAACAAAGCTCACTAGATTGAGCCCAAGGTTGCTGGCTGGAGCAAGGAGTTACTGAATCTGCTATAGCCCCATGGTTAAGGCACATATAAAAAAGCAATCAATGGAGGTGAAGCAAGATGGCGACGGAGGAGGCGGACATACCAACTTCCAACTCCCAGAACCAAAGTGGATTATAACTCAATTTAAAGAACCATCATCTGGATAAACCAACTATGAACTAAACTAAGTGGACTCTTCAACCAAGGAACACAGAAGAAGCCACATTGAGACTGATAGGAATAGCGAAAACGCGAAGAGGGCTGCCCAGCTCCCCGGAGCAAACAGCAGCCCGGAGAGACCCGCGTGGCGGAAGGAAAGTTTGGCGGAGAGGGAGAGACCTGGATCCCTGGAACCAAGCCCCAACCTGCAGTCCCAGAGCCTAGAGGAGGTGTTTGGACAGTTTTGAGCTGTGAAACAAGTGAGGGAGCTCCCAGGCCTACAGTGTGGAGTATTAGGTCCCTTCCTACTCTGCTGAGGGTTGCTGAAGGGTTTGGAGCGGCAGGACACTGAAACGCGGTTCTGTCGGCGTGGGGAGAGGCCAAGCCGGTATGAGCTCGGTCTAGCCCATCAGGGTCGGAGGGGACGCGCGAAAGCAGTCCGGAAGCTGCGGCCCGCCTTTAATCCCACTTACGGGGACAAAGCGAAAGGCCAGGAATGGGCAGAAATCTGCTCTGCGACCCTGCGCAAGCTGGCCCTGACCACGGGGACCAGGCTAGGACCAGGGATGGGCAGGGGCTCGCGGCTGAGCTCACGCTACCAGCGCCCCCCCCAGGCCGGAGAAACCACGGTTTGCCATTATATGTGCGCGAGCGGGCTCCGAGCGCGGGAATGGGGTAGACCCCGAGACAAGTGGAAGCTCGCAGCTGAGCCCACGCTACTATCCCCGCCCAGCCGGAGAAACCGCGGATTGCATTCCTACGTGCACGAGCGGGCACTGGACCTTATAAATGAATTCAGCAGGGTGGCAGGATATAAAATTAATACTCAGAATTCAGAGGTATTTCTATATACCAACAATGAACTATCAGCAAAAGAAATTAAGGAAACAATCCCCATTCACTATTGCAGCCAAAAAAGAAAGTACCTAGGAGTAAATTTAACCAAGGAGGTTAAGGACTTATACTCGGAAAATTATAGAACATTGATAAAAGAAATCAAGGAAGATACAAACAAGTGGAAGCATATACCGTGCTCATGGCTAGGAAGAATAAACATCATTAAAATGTCTATATTACCCAAAGCAATTATAAATTCAATGCAACACCAATTAAAATGCCAATGACATACTTCAAAGATATAGAACAGATATTCCAAAAATTTATATGGAACCAAAAAAAGAACACGAATAGCCTCAGCAATCTTAAAAAGAAAAAATAAAGCAGGAGGTATCACTCTTCCAGATATCAAGGTTTACTATAAGGCCATTATACTCAAGACAGCCTGGTATTGGCATAAGAACAGGCACATAGATCAATGGAACAGAACAGAGGACCCAGAAATAAACCCACAGCTTTATGGACAACTGATATTTGACAAAGGAGGAAAGAACATACAATGGAGTAAAGACAGCCTCTTTAACAAATGGTGTTGGAAAAATTGGACATCTACCTGCAAAAAAATGAAACTAGACCATCAACTTACACCATTCACAAAAACAAACTCAAAATGGATAAAAGACTTAAATGTAAGCCGTGAAACCATAAGCATCTTAGAAGAAAACATAGGCAGCAAGCTCTCCGACATCTGTAGCAGCAGTATATTGGCCGATTTATCTCCACGGGCAAATGAAATAAAAGGCAATATAAACAAATGGGACTATATCAAACTAAAAAGGTTTTGCACAGCTAAAGACAATAGGAACAGAATAAAAAGAGAAACCAGACAATGGGAGAACATATTCGACAGCACATCTGATAAGGGGTTAATAACTAAAATTTATAAAGAACTTATAAAACTCAACAACAGGAAGACAAACAACCCAATCAAAAAATGGGCAAAAGAAATGAATAGAAATTTCTCCAAAGAGGACATACAGATGGCCAATAGGCATATGAAAAAATGCTCAACATCACTAATCATTAGAGAAATGCAAATTAAAACCACAATGAGATATCACCTCACACCAGTCAGAATGGCACTCATCAGCAAAACAACACAGAATAAGTGCTGGAGAGGATGTGGAGAAAAGGGAACCCTTCTGCACTGCTGGTGGGAATGCAGACTGGTGCAGCCACTGTGGAAAACAGTTTGGAGATTCCCCAGAAAATTAAAAATCGAACTGCCTTTTGACCCAGCTATCCCACTTATAGGAATATACCCAGAGAACACCATAGCACTGTTCGTAAAGAAGAAATGCGCCCCCATGTTCTTGGCAGCATTGTTCACAATAGCGAAGATCTGGAACCAGCCCAAGTGTCCGTCAGAAGACGAGTGGATTAAAAAGCTTTGCTACATATATACTATGGAATACTACTCAGCCATAAGAAACGATGACATCGGATCATTTATAACAAAATGGATGTACCTTGATAACATTATACAGAGTGAAATAAGTAAATCTGAAAAAAAGAAAAACTGAGAACAGCATGATTGTATATATAGGTGGGACATAAAAGTGAGAATATGAGACATGGACAAGAGAGTGGTGGTTATGTGATGGGGGGAGGGAGGGAAGAGTGGGATAGGGAGGAGGGGAGGGACACAGGGAAAACCAGATAGAAGGTGACAGAGGACAATTTGACTTTTGGTGATGGGTATGCAACACAATTGAATGATAAGATAACCTGGAGATGTTTTCATTGTACATATGTACCCTGATTTATTGGTGTCACCCCATTAGAATTAATAATAATAAAATATATATTTTTTAAAAAAGCAATCAATGAACAACTAAGGTGCCACAAAAAAAAATTGATGCTTCTCATCTGTCTCCATTCCTGTCTGTCTGTCCCTATCTATCCCTCTCTCTGACTTTCTCTCTGTCTCTGTCAAAAAATTTTCTTTGCTAAATTCTCTGTAGTTTTTTATCTTGTTTCTTTGTAATATTAGAATTAACTATAAACTCAAATAATATAATAATAATGTCTTTTTTGTTGTTGTTGTTGTGGGGCAGGGAAGAGATTCTAGGTTACATATTCAAGTATTTTCAGTTAAACTTCACCACCAGGAATTGACAATCTCTAGGTAGCTTTAACTCTTTAACTGAAAGGCTTATAATGAGATTTTAACTTCTAAAAGGAAAAGTTAGTAGGCATCATGAGAGGTTTGCAGACATATCCAGATCACCCCATAATGGATACTCCCGCAGACGACCCTTGAACACAGGTAATGAGGTGGTGTAGCCACACATTGTGCAATGCTTGCCATTGCCCTCTTGAGGTATTGGGGACATAGCACAAGCATTTTTTCTTCCGGTTCAAACCAGTCTTCCACTCCCTCAGCATTCCCATCTCTCTTCCTCCATGTCAATTCTACCTCAATGGAATGATTTTAATATTTGAGAAGGAACATCTCAGTCTCAGGACAAATGCTCAGTACCAGAGGCTTCTAGGCAAGTTTTTCAATGTTTACAGTTTTCTGTTTTTGTTTTTCTGCATTTTTCTCCATGCTCTGAGGAATGCAAGGCAACTGTCCATTTTATGAAATCTAGGCACCTGCTCACCAATAGAGACAGCTCACTGTCTCTTTGGCTGCCAAGAATCACTGGTGGAGATTTCTACCCTCCATTCCTGAATTAAGCCACAGGACTTGATTATGGGACATCAGAAGTCAGAATCTGTCCAAGCAAATGACCTTTTATGATAACCAGGGCTTCCAGTTCTTGGAGCTGGCTTAAACATGAAAGAGACATGAAAGTATTAGAGAATAGCTTGTCACACAAAAAAATAAGTATAAAATAAAACTGGTCAAAATAACAAAAAGGGGAAATGTTCAACATACTAGATTTATTATTACTGCAAGTTGAACAACTTGAAGGTTCTTGTTTTATTTTAGCTAGAATGCAATGGATTTAGATGTAAGGTGTGACAGTGTAGGGAAATTTTGCCAATCCACATAAGCTAATTTAGGCTACCAAAATGTTCAGGAGAGCATCACTCTCTCCCTACCTCTGGCAGCTGAGGAATTACTGATGTTCTTAATGAGAGGAATTTCATGAACATGTAGGGGTAAAGCTTATTTTAGTAAGAATGAAACATTTATATTGAACCCAATAGGAGAAGCCATTGGAGGTTTTCTAATATACATGCACAAACACATGTTACTGTCCTACTAAGTTTTGAGATTGGGACAAATAAAAAAACAAATAACTAATGCTCATGATGAGAACAGAAGTGAAAGTGCTTAGTTTTGTCTAGAAATGTTGGAGGATGCATTTTTTAGAAAATAAACTTGAGTTGATTCTTTCTTAAGGAATGATTAAAATGAATTCAGCAGACAGATAAGATAAGAAAAGGACTTTTCAGGTAATGGAATCGAAAGACAGACATGTAAAGAAGAATGTAGTACATTAAGGGAACTGAAGGGAGTTCCATATTGGTAGCATGCAGGATTGATCCAGAAGCAGCTGTAAGCAATAAGTACGAAAAAGCACATAAACATCCCTTAAATCATGCTATGAAGTTAAGATGTGACTAGAAGATTTTAAGCAGTGGAATGATATGAATTTCTTTTATATTAAAGAGGAGTTAGAAGAATAAAAGGGGAATCATTAAATGTTTTTGAAAAAGTTCAAACAAAAGATTTTTTAAAAATTAAGGCAGTTACAAAGAAAACAGAAAGGCATGGAAATGCACGGTCCAGAACCTCTTCAAGGATAAATACCCTGACATTTCTGTGCTATGTGGGAATATTCAGAAGTCATTTTAGTTCCCAAGATCCTTCTGGTTGAGGCTGTAGAGCAGGGGTCCCCAAACTTTTTACACAGGGGGCCAGTTCACTGTCCCTCAGACCATTGGAGGGCCAGACTATAAAAAAAACTATGAACAAATCCCTATGCACACTGCACATATCTTATTTTAAAGTAAAAACACAAAAGGGGAACAAATACAATATTTAAAATAAAGAACAAGTTAATTTAAATCAACAAACTGACCAGTATTTCAATGGGAACTATGGGTGCAGATGCATCCTGTGCTCGTCTCACTGACCACCACTGCACCCTTCTGGAAGTGCAGTGGGAGCGGATAAGTAGCCTCAGGGGGCCGCATGGGGACCCCTGCTGTAGGGCCTGCATCACACCTCTATTTCTTCCTATGCCAATCCTACTTCCTTCTCCTCTCTTCTACAGATACTGATTCAAAACAGAATCCAAGAGAACCCAACCTGTAACAGAGGAGAAGTGAAGAGGGGATAGAAGCAACTAAACTTAGAGGCCAGTTAGATATAAAGTGAGAGAAAGGACGGAGTCTCAGAAGATATCCAGAGTTAGGTTGACGGTGGGGGCTGAGGGGGTATAACACAGCCAACTCAAGTGGCTCACATCCAGAGAGCATGTTTTAAGGATAAGACAATGGATCAGATCAAAGATTTTGTGGGATATTATTGTTTAAAAAATGTATTATGCATTTGGCTGGTAGAGCATGAGAACAAATATGGTTAGAAAGAAAAACACAGGTGTTCATAAAACCTAAGTGGTAGCTATAGGTGTAGATAAGTATGAGAAGTAGTGAATAGAATATGGTACAGATATCAAAATGAAGCGGGTCTCAATTGTAGGTTGCAGCCTTCAGTTTTCTCTAGACTGAAGATGATTGCTCTGAAGACATCAAGGCCTGTGTAATACCCATTTCGATATTTAATGTGTTTTTAGCATTTCTTATGTCAAAATTTCAGATAATGGTAGAATTTTGTGTCAAATTTCTGCTTAGTGTTCAATGACCACCTTTATTTTGTGCTTGCTCGTTAAAAAGTCTTCTTTTCATATGTTTGTGTCCTCTAGTTTAGAGTCATCAGCTTACAGCAATCCCAAATGATTCTCTCAACAACTTTTAAGGATCCTCATAGCCAGAAGAACCTCTCAGAGGATCAGAAGCAGAGCTAATACCAGTTTATAGATTCCTTATTACATCTTTCCACATGAATAAAACAAGTTAAACCTATTATGCAGCTGTTTTTTCTCCTTTGGTGACTTGGAACTGAACTAAAACAATGATTATATAAACCAAACATCCGACCTTATATAACCTTCTTGTAGCAGCTGAATTAGTTGAGTTTATAGAAACTATGCCATACTCTTGTCTAAAGAACCTATGCAATCTTAGGATACAGTGGGCAAAATTAGAATATAGTCAGTCCACAACATCCCTGACAAGTACTGTGCCAGAGCAATTCAATGTCTAGACTAGCTGTTTCAGTCAGGAGATTAATAAGCTTATCTCAACCTGAAGGGCAACCTTTGGCTCACATCCAGAAAGTTGGCAGTTTTCGGGTTAGCCCCTAACTGATCAAGTCATCAGCTGCTTGCCTAATCCCAGCATCATACACAGAATTAGAGAACAGGACTTTATGTCTACACAATTTGGGTTTTGAGCTGTAGTTTTTGTTTTTTTAAGGTTTAGTATGCCATTGTAAAAAGATTTTTTTTCCCCAACTAAATATTGACTTGAAATTTCATATAAATGGTGTTCTCTTTGAAATATTATGAAAATTCTTTAACTAGAAAGAAAAATTATATATATTAAAATTTATACTAAAATATATAGTAATTAATATAAATAGTAAATAAATGTTAATACTAACAATTATTACTATGCTATTTTATTCTTATTAATATTATTGACTAATGTGTATTTAAGACATAGTATATGATAATTATATATATAATATCTTCTGGATATAACCTTAGGAATACTGCTTACAAAAAAATTTACTGATGGCCAAGCCCAAGAAGCAGCCAACAGACAGAGGCTACAGGAGGCCAAGAGAACCTTGGCCTTTTTGGTGGATCTTGCCCCAGGGCCAGTGTGGGTAAAAGCCAGCTTAGGTGTGCAGGTTGTTATTTCCATGGGCACCTGGGCCCAGAAGAGGCAGCCACAAACTCGGGATTGTCTGTAGCTCCAAAAAGATTGCTGAGGGCCAGTCATAGACAGTGTCTCCTGCTGGTCTACACTGGGTTTTTGCCAGGAAGGTCCATGGCTGGCACATCCAGTGGCCAGCTGCGGAGGGCATTGGTTCAGTACTAACAATCCTTGCTAGAGTTGTATGCTAAGGAAAGGCTCCACTTCCCTGGCCCAACTGAGGCGAGTTCTGCTCTCTCTGATCAGCACTGGCACAGCAGCTCATGTGCATTGGATAGGGTGGGGCTTCACACTCAGCCAACCTGGGTGCTAGATATCCTCTCTGCTGGGCTAGATTCCACAGGGGGAAGGGAGAGAGGCTTGAAGCATGGACATTTAAAATGTGGGTCCCTGTGAGCCTGTTGTTGGATAGAGTCGAGGGACTTAGTCACTTTCTGAGGGTCACAGTCAGCCCCAGGAGAGGAATCTCTCAGTCTTCCTCCCTGAGACCGTGGTCTCAACAGCTGTAAGAACTTCAGCAGAGGAAACTGTTGGCCTCACTCAGTCTGAATCAGCTGCTCTCCTTGTTGGGGAGAAATAAAATTTGAGTATCCAGCAGTGGCAGAGAAACTAGGCTCTGGAGTAGAGGCCATATTTCCCATACTGAGCTACTGACCAAGAGACCCCTGAAGTAGGGGGTCACACTAACATTGTATTCCCAAATTCAGCAGCCCTAACCTAACAAGATAGCAACCTGTACAGGGATTGATTGGGTGAGGCCAGACTGGGTCCACACTACAGTCTTTATATAGAAAAAATCTGTGGAAAGACAAAGCAACTGCAAGAGAAGGAGGAGCAAATGAAAAGAGGAGACAAATCTTACAGAGTATGAGGCTTTTATGAAGCTACTGTCATCTCTAAGCAGGGGGAAGCTGACACTTATACAAAAGTTGGCCCTTTCAATACAACCCAGGCACAGAAAACACAGACACAAACAGCAAAAAGTGCAGTAGGTGCAGACAGGTAGCACACAGTGGGTTACCAACAACAGCTGATGCCAACAAAAGAAGATCTAGAACCAACACAACTGGTAGTGGGTAGCAGACAGCACCACTGTCTGCTGTTTGTGTAGACTCAGCTAGCTACACAAACAGCACTCCCAAAAGAGGAGTCTAGCAGGCAGCAGAAACTGTGAAGAATAAATATACCCAACAAGACAGATATTGCAGAGTGTGTAATACACATGATCAAGATTGACCTTTAGTGCCAGCCAGCCTGAAGGAATAACCGCACCCAGAAAAAGACCAACTGCATTTAATACTCACATACAACAGGAGAAAAAATAGTACCCTTAAGAAGCATTCTTAGAGTAAAAAACACAGATGTCCTGGAGGTCAGTACCACCAAGCTCATCTTCCTCATAAAGACACAACAAAAATTTTAAAGTCAGATGGCATTACCTAATACATACACAAAATGGGCAGACAGAGAAATGTGACCCAAATAAATCAACAAAAGAAATTTCCAGAAAAATAACTAAATGAAATAGAATTAACCAAACTACCAGATAAAAGTTTAAAATAATGATTTGTAGAATGCTCAAGTATCTTAGAGCAACAATGGATGGACATAATAAGCACCTAATTAAAGAGATAGCAAGCATCAAAAATGACATTGAAAACAAAAAAGAACTAGTCAGAAGTGACAAATACAGTATCAGAAATGAAAACTGCACTAGAATGAATCAACAGCATGCTGGATAAAATAGAAGATTGAATTAGCAATTTAGAAGACAAGATAAACATAAGCACAGAAGTAAAGCAGCAAAGTGAAAAGAGACACAAAAATACTGAGGGAACTCTAAGAAACCTCTGTGACAACATGAAGAGAAACAACATCTGCATCATAGGGCTTCTTGAAGAAGATAATGAACAAAGGATAGAGAACTTGTTTGACGAAATTATAGCAGAAAACTACCCTAAAGTGATGAAGGAAAAAGTCACACAATTCAAGAAGCACAGAGAGTTCCAGAAAAGAAGAACCCAAGGAGGCTTACACTAAGACACATCATAATTAAAATACTAAAGTTAAGAAATAAACAAAAAGAAATAATAAAAATACTAAAAGCTTCAAAAGAAAATAAGTTAATTATCTACAGAGGAGCCCAAGAAGGATAACATCTGACTTCTCAACAGAAACACTTGAAGACAGAAGGGATTGGCAAGAAATACTCAAAGTGATTCAAAACAAGAACCAACAACTTACAACCAAGCAAGGTTATCATTTAAAATTGAAGAAGAAATAAAGAGCTTCCCAGACAAAAAAAAAAAAAACCTCAAGGAATTCATTACAAACAAACCAGTACTGCAAGAAATGTTAAAGGGCCTGCTGTAGAAAAAAAAAAGCAAGGGGAAATAAAAAAAAATAAAGAAAAAGAGGATTGTTATTTTAAAAAATAAAACAGCAATAAATAAGTACATGTCTATAATAACCTTAAATGTAAATGGATTAAATGGTCCAGTCAAAAGGCATAAGGTAGAACCCACACATGTGCTGTCTACAAGAGACCCATCTCAGAACAAAAGATACACATAGACTGAAAGTGAAGAAACAGAAAAATATATTTCACGCAAATGGAAATGAAAAAAACCTCCAGTAGCTATATTTATATGTGAGAAAATAGACTTTAAAACAAAAGCTATAGTAAAGGATAAAGAAGGTCACTAAAAAATGGTAAAGGGAGCAATCCAACAGGAATATATAACCATTATAAATATCTATGCACTTAATAAAAGAGCACCTAAAAATGTAAAGCAGATTTTGATGGACATAAAGGGCAAGATCACCAGCAATGCTATAATAGTAGGGGATTTTAATACTCCACTAACATCAATGGATAGATCCTCCAGACAGAATATTAACAAAGAAATAGCAGCCTTAAATGACAAACTAGATCAACTGGATTTTATTGCTATCTTCAGAACTTTTCACCCCAAAGCAGCAGAATATACATTTTTTTCAAGTGTTCATGTTACATTCTCTAGGATAAACCACAGGTTAGGACACAAAACAAGTCTCAATATATTTAAGAAGTGAAATCATATCAAGCATATTCTCTTTTCACAAGGGCATGAATTTAGAAATCAAATACAATAAAAAAACTGAAAAGCATTCAAACACTTGGCAGCTAAATAACATGTTATTAAATAGCAAATGGGCTAACAATGAGATCAAAGAAGAAATAAAAAATTTTATTGAAACAAATGAAAATGAACATGCGAGAACTCAAAATTTATGGGACACAGCAAAAGCAGTCCTGAGAAGAAAGTTCATAACATTACAGGCATATTTTAACTAGCAAGAAAAATCTCAGATAAACAAGTTAACCCTATTTCTAAAAGAGCTGGAAAAAAAATAACAAAGCCCAAGGAAGGAAATAATAAAGATCACAGCAGAAATAAAAGTCATACCATAGAAGCTAAAAAAAACAATAAAAAAGATCAATATAACCAAGAGTAGCTTCTTTGAAAAGGTAAACAAGAATAACAAACCTTTAACCAGACTGGTTAAGAAAAAAAGAGAGAAGATGCAAATACATAAAATTAGAAGTGAAAGTGGAGAAGTAACAACTGACACAGCAGAAATACAAAGGATTTTAAAAAATGCTATGAAGATCTATATGTCAAGGAATTGGGCAATTTAGATCAAATGGATAAATAATTAAAACAATCTTCCAAACTCAATATGAAAGAATCAGAAAACCTAAACTGACTGATTACAACGAATGAAATTGAAACAGTTATCAAAATACTCCCAGGAAACAAGAGTCCTAAACTGGATGGCTTCACAGGTGAATTTTACTAAACATTCAAAGAAGAACTAACACCTATCTGTCTCTAGTTATTTTAAAAACTCAAGAGAAGTCTTCTTCCAAGCTCCTATGATAAGGCAAGCATGATCCTCATTCCAAAACCAGGTAAAGACACCACAAAGAAAAAAACAATTATAGGCCAATATCTATGAGGAACATAGATGCTAAATTTCTCAACAAAATATTAGGAAACCGGATACAGCAATATATTAAAATGTCATACATCATGATCAAATGAGATTTATTCTGGGGAGGCAATGTTGGTACAATATTTGCAAATCAATCAATGTGATTCATCACATAAACAAAAGGAAGGATAAAAATCACATGATTATGTCAGGAGATGCAGAAAAAGCACTTGATAAAATCCAGAACACATTTATGATCAAAGCTTTCAGCAAAGCAGCAATATAGGGAACATACCTCAACATGATAAAGGCCATCTACCTGACCAGGTGGTGGCACAGTGGATAAAGAGTCAGACTGGGATGTGGAGGACCCAGGTTCAAGACCCCGAGGTCGCCAGCTTGAGCGTGGTCCATCTGGCTTGAGCAAAAGCTCACCAGCTTGGACCCAAGGTCGCTGCCTCCAGCAAGGGGTTACTCAGTCTGCTGAAGGCCCATGGTCAAGGCACATATGAGAAAGCAATCAATGAAGAACAAAGGTGTTGCAACGAAAAACTGATGATCGATGCTTCTCATCTCTCTCCGTTCCTGTCTGTCTGTCCCTATCTATCCCTCTCTCTGACTCTCTCTCTCTGTCCCTGTATAAAGAAAGAAAGAAAGAAAGAAAGGCCATTTATGACAAACCCATAGCCAACATCATATTCGATGGGCAAAAATTAAGAGCAATCCCCTTAAGATCAGAAACCAGGCAGAGGTGCCGCCTTTCACCACTCTTATTCAACATAGTTCTGGAAGGTCTTGGTAAAGCAATCAGACAAGAAGAAGAAATAAAATGCATTCAAATTGGAAAAGAAGAAGTAAAACTATCGTTATTTGCAGATGACATGATAGTATACATAGAGAACACTAAAGTCTCAGTCAAAATACAACCAGACCTGATAAATTAATTCGGCAAGGTGGCAGGATATAAAATAAATATTCAGAAATCAGTGGCATTTTTATATACCAACAATAAACTCTCTGAGAGAGAAATTAAGAGAATAATCCCCTTCACTATTGCAACAACAACAACAAAAATAAAATACCTACGAGTAAATTTAACCAAGGAGGTAAAAGACTTGTACTCAGAAAATTATAAGACATTGAAAAAAGAAATCAAAGATACAAACAAGTAAAAGCATATATATAATGCGTTCATGAAGAGGAAGAATAAACATCATTAAAATGTCTATATTACCCAAAGCAATCTATAAACTCATTGCAATTCTTATTAAAATACCAATGGCATATTGGCCTGACCTTTGGTGGCACAGTGGATAAAGCGTCGACCTGGGAACACTGAGGTCGCCAGTTCAAAACCCTGCACTGGTCTCGTCAAGGCACATATGGGAGTTGAGCTTCCAGCTCCTCCCCCCTTTCTCTCTTTCTCTCTCTCTCTCTCTCTCACTCTGTGTCTCCTCTCTAAAAAGAATAAAATAAAAATAAATAAAATATAAAAATACCAATGGTATATTTCAAAGATAATAAACAAATATTCCAAAAATTCATATGAAACCAAAAAAGAACACGAATAACCTCAGCAATCTTGACAATGAAGAATAAAGTGGGAGGTATCACACTTCCTAATATTATGTTATACTACAAGGCCATTGTACTCAAAACAGCATGACAATGTTATAAGAACAGGAATACAGATCAATAGAACAGAACAGAGAACGCAGAAATAAACCAATAAATCCAGCAATAAACCACCTATTTATGGTCAATTGATATTTACAAAGAAGGTAAGAGCATACAATGGCGTAAAGACAGTCTCTTTAATAAATGGTGTTGGGAAAATTGAACAGGTACATGCAATAAATAAAACTGGACTACCAACTTACACCATTTACAAAAATAAACTCAAAATGGATAAAATACTTAAATGTAAGTTGCAAAATCATAAGCATCTTGAAAGAAAACAGGCAGTAAACTCTCCAATATTTCCCATAGCAATAATTTTTCTGATTTATCTCCCAGGGCAAGTGAAATAAAGGAGAAAAATGTAAAAATGAGAATATATCAAACTGAAAAGCTTTTGCACAGTAGAAGACACCATTAACAAAATAAAAAGACAACCCACACAATGGGAGAACATATTTGCCAATATCTCTGATAAGGGGTTAATAACCAAGATTTATAAAAAAACTTCTAAAACTTAATGCTAAGAACAATCCAATTAAAAAATGGGCTAAAGAACTGAATAGACACTTCTGCAAAAGGATATACAGAAGACATATGGCCAGTAGACATATGAAAAAATGTTCAACATCACTAATCCTCAAAGAAATACAAATTAAAACTACAATGAGATATCACCTCACACGTGTCAGAATGGCGCTCATTAACAAATCAACACATAACAAGTGTTGGGGAGGATGTGGAGGACAGGGAATCCTCCTGCACTGCTGGTGGGAATACAGACTTGTCCAGCCACTGTGGAAAACAATATGGCATTTCCTCAAAAATTAAAAATAGAATTGCCTTTTGACCCAGCTATCCCACTTCTAGGAATATATCCTAAGAATAACAAATCACTGATTCAAAAAATATGCACCCCCATGTTTATTGCAGCATTGTTCACAGTAGCGAAGATCTGGAGACAGCCCAAGTGTCCGTCAGTTGACAAGTGGATTAAAAAGCTGTGGTACATATACACAATGGAATACTGTGCAGCTGTGAAAAAGAAGGAAATCTTACCTTTTGCGATGGCATGGATAGACCTGTAGATTATTGTGCTAAGTGAAATAAGTCAGACAGAGAAAGACAAATAATATATGATTTCACTTAATGTAGAATCTAATGAACAAAGTGAACTGAGGAATGGAATAGAGGCAGAGGCGGGGTCACAGGGAGCAGAGAGACAGCTGACAGAGGGAAGGGGGATGAGAGAGTGGGATCAGAGAAGGTGAAGGGATTAGTGAAAATATATATACATAAATATAGATACAGATAACAGGACAGCAAATTCCAAAGAGAAGAGGGGAAGGAAATAAGAGTAGAGGCCAAAGGGGTGTAAATAAGTATACAGGGGTGGGGGGTGAGAGTGTTATATTCAGTGGGACATTTGAACCCATGTTAACACAATAAATTAAAATTAATGAAAATTAAAAAAGAAATTTACTGACTCTTTTTTTTTTTGAAATTTACTGACTCTTGAAAACGGAAATATACTCCTTTTACTTTATTATTTGTACTATATTTAAAAGTTCATTTTCCTTTCCTAAATAGGCTATATTTCAAAAATGCCAAGACCTCTCAATTTTGAGGCCCAGTGTGATGCAATTGAATAAGCGAGAGAGGCAGAGATTAAATTCAGACTCAGGTGAACTTGTGCAAACTATTGACCCTCTCTGGGCTTTAGTTTCCTCCTTTATGACAGTGGTAAAGTCGGTGGAGATGACTCAGGAATGAGCCCTGCACTTTCACCTTCCAGTTCTAAATGTCTTGATTTTTAGGGGAGTGGGGAACGGAACACATCCCAGGGCAGAGGTAGCTAAAGAAGCTGACAGCTGTCAGAGAGTCTGGGTGAAGAAGGTGAAGGAATTAAGCAAACAAACAAACAAAAAACCCACCACCAACAAAAACCACATAGACACAGACAACCTCACAGATACAAGAGGGAAAGGAGGGTGGGGAGAGATTGCATAGGGGCAAAGAGGAAAGGGGGGATAAATGCTGATGAAAGGAATTTTGACTTGGGGTGCTGAGCACAAAATTCAATATACAGCCCTGGCTGGATAGCTTATTTGGTTAGAGCATTGCCCCTATACACAAAGATTGCAAGTTCAATCCTCCAGTCAGGGCACATACAGGAACAGATCAATGTTTCTGTCTCTCTCACTTTCTTCCTTTCTAAATAAAATCAATAAATACACTAAGAAAATACAATATACAGATGATGCATTATAGAATTGTACACCTGAAACCTATAAAATTTTATTAACCAGTGTCACCCCAATAAAATCAATTATAATTCTTTTTAAAAAAGAAAGAACATATCAACAGGAATTTTATATCTCAATTGATGGAAATGTAAAACAGTGAAAATAAACTGTAAAATAATACTTTTTCAAAGTTGTCACAGAAAATATGAATAAAGACTCAAATGAACATATTGAAAATGCTATGGATGTTGAAAAGTCAAATTTTCCAGAAAAAAATAAAAATGCTAGCTTTTATTTCTTTTACTTTTCTTTTATTTATTGTTCAAAACACTTACATGTTTGAAAACATCAAAATACTTTTTAAACATGTGCTTGTATTCTATAAACAAAGCTAATAAATAAAGAGACAAGTACTGAATAAAGCTACTACTATGATGTTTATTAATTTTATAGTTAATATGTTTGATTCCCTACTTTTTGCCAGGCATTCTGCTAAGAGCTTACTTAAATTATTTTAATGTGCCCAACAAGTATTACACCATTAATACTACCTATGTGATCGATGTTATTTATATCCCTATTTTATAGAAAAAGGAATCTGAAACTTAAGCTAAATAACTTGCCTGGAGTCACTCATTAGCAGATGTGAAATTCTATTCCACATCTGTCCAGCTCCAAAGTACAATGGTATTCATTATTACTAAGTTCAAGATTTTATAAAATTATAAAATTGTTTCTTTTTTTAAAAAAAAATGAAACATTCGGCAAATTATAATGCTACTTTATGGGACTTTTATTGGGGCTAGTTAAAGAGCTTTATGGACTCAAAACCTGGAAACTGACTACTGCAATTAGTTGTTCAGAAAAAAAGCCAGGCTTAAAAGACCTTCTTGGTATTGAATTTCAAATGTTCCACTTTGAATGAAACTGATGTTGAACTTTAGATTAGTTCAATCTGCATTAGATTTGTCCTGCGCAAGAATTAGTGTAGTGGGTTTAAGCCGTGGTCCATCCAATATTCTTTCTCTTCTTGGATCATAAACGGGCATGTCATGTGATAGTGGTCTTGTATCATGTGAAACTCAAAGGTTAGGAATGTGCACTGAGAGTTCTTGTTATTTTTCTGACTTTCATGAATTTAGATTAATCTTTCTCAAAGCCTGTATTTTAGGTTTTCTTGATGTAAGTTTCCACAAATACACTATGTTTTGAGTAAATTAATATAGAAAACACCTTGGATTTATAGGTTGCAGACCTACTTCTGCAAATATCTTCAGAGTTCTCTAACAGGTCAACTGATGCATTTTCTTCTGTTGAGGCTTGTCAATCCCACCTCAGGTTTATCATAGATTCAGGTGATTACTGAACTCCCTTCTCTGTTAAAAGGGATATTAGCAAGTGTTAGGCATTAAAGACATATTAACATCAAACTGAGGTTTTTCTCCTGTCATAATCAGAAGGATTAAGTAAGAATTTAAAAAGGATTAGCTTTGAAAGTCAGCAGCTATTAGCAGCATTTTATATAGGCTGCAAGGCTTCTCCAAATAACTAAACGTAGTGTAGAAGGGTAGAGCAACGGAACTTGTGTCCTCCTAAATTTTCAAAGAAATCATTCTAATTGTCTAACTACCTTAAACTCATTCATGCTAGTTGAGAGATCCAAATCACTATTGTTTGTTCTGTGAGTATAAAACAAAGACATTTATATAAAAGTGGAAAATGAGAACTTATCACTATGCCATAAAACCTGGGCACCTTCTCAAAATATTTTTCAAGCTACAACCAAAAAAGAAGATGTGCTGTTTTTACCTTTATCAGTCTTATATTTACCTGGGTAAAGCTTTAAGAGTTTCTACCTGTTTCTCACAGGTTTGGATTTATTTACTATCTATGTTCACTTTATATCTTGTGTGATTTCATGCGCTCTGGGTCTTAGCCTTTGCCTCTCCAATCTGAAGACACATACTATTATAGCCTCTCATCGTTTCTTTGATTTTTGTTTTCATTATAGAAAGTAACCTGAATTGGAAATTTGTTTGTTTTTTAAATTTTTATGTTGAATGCATTTGCTTAGTAAGTTCTAACAAGTGTTGGAAGTACCAAGAAGTCTAAATTGAACTTACTTTCTTTTCTCAACCTACAAATCAATAAGAGTTATTGTATTGGTCCCCCACCACCACCACCACTAAAAAAAAAAACTAACTCTGAATACCTTAACTTCTTCCAAAATATTTTTTTAGACCCTGCCTTATCTCCGTCTTTATGTCTGAGGCTTGATGCAAATACCAAAAGTAGTCCTATGGACAATGAAGTTTCCAGAACTGCTTGGTGATGTTGAGATGCAGGCTGTGAATTCTCTCTTGTCCATGTACACAGCTTTAGGGGTCATTTCTTGTGTTAATATCTCAACACTTCAGATTCTTCCTCTCCCCTTCAGTTATTTTAAGCAGGGGACTAATTGGACAGTTCGGCATATAGCAAAGGCACTTGGAGTTCCTAGGGCTCCCACCATCCACCTTAATGACTGGAAAACTCAAGGCTTTAGGATCTAGTTCTTCTACCAAAAACACATAATTAGCAGCTGGTTTTTAAATTCTTGCAGAGACTAATTGGTATTTCTTTGGTACCCTTTCACAGGCTGTTAGGAGATGAAGATGAGGAATGATTGAGCTGGTGGAGTTCTGGGCACCATGCTTCCCGGTCAACCACAACACCTCTGCTTTTACCTCTTTTATGTATTTGGCTTTCTCCCAAAAATGTTTCAAACAAGAATTTCTGGATGTGAGGGCATTCAGACTATAATATCTGTCACCTCATTAATCCAGTATTGATGCCACTAATCTGGCTGGCTAAGCAGTTTTCTCTTCCTCCTTCACTGCTGCATGGACAGCCTCCCAAACTGTGCTCTAGGTTAAGAGGATGACTTTCTTGGATATCCTTTGGTCAAGGGTACATGAGTAGCTGTGCTTCCCTGTTAGAACCTCCAAACAAGCTTTCAAGGTCCATTTAGAGGAGAACATAAGGTAGTCAAGCTTCCAAGACCCTGGCCACATCTAAATGAGGTGCTGCATGTGACAGTCTTTAAAAAAGAAATCAAACAAGGATGTCTAAAAGGTTAACAGAAGGAAGGAAAGGAAAGGAAAAGAAAGGGAAGGGATGAGAAGGGAAAGGAACCATTGTACTATATAATATCTGATGGCCTCTATCACTGTAGATGCTATAAAACATTAATCACTGGAACTTTTATTTCATGCAAGCTACACATATTATAGATAATTAAAATTCATTCTCCATATATAATTTGTAATTCTAGTATTTCTTATTCATTCTTGGAGAATTACGATATGACATATTTTGCTGAGGGACTTACTTACATATCACCTCTATTAAATCTTCACAACATCCTTTGTAAAGAGTACCTTATCCCATTTTACAAATGAGGAAACTAAGGCTTAGAGGAGATAAGCACATTACCCAAGGTTACAACACTGTAAGTGACTTCTCTAAGTTTCAGACTCAAGTCTGTATGACTCTATAGATTAAGCTCCTAATCATTAATGTACCTAAAATGTTTCTCTGAACAGAAGCCATTTAAATGAGGGAACACATACAACACACATAAATATGACCCAAATAGTCATGTTACCAAAGCACAAAAATTTTATTTTGAGAATTATAATGTACAAAGAAATAAAGCAATAAACTAAAAGCCATCTCTACAATGAAATTTTCACTTGGCAATAACTCAGTTTATCATAACAAGCCTGGAGTCCTTGACATATACATTGGTTGATATAGATTACGTTGCAGAGAAACAACAAATTAAATTGTCTACCTTGTTGTACAGGTGAAATTTCAATTGCTTTCTCCATCCTCCAACCCCACTTTAAATCAGTTTTAGTATCTACAAGGGATTAAAAGAAGTAGTTAACCAATTTCTATAATGTTTTGTACACTTAGTTTAGAGAGCTATAATTTAGTAAAGAGTTAAAGTTAAAAAGTTCTCTAAAAGAACTCACACTATGTGCATAATTTTAATATATTTTGTATGCAATTACTAATAAAGTAAACCCTTGTCATTTCAACTATTAAACCATTGGAACTAAATTGCAAGGGCTTCAAAATGACCAATTGGAATAAAAGCCAATTGATTGCTGTTTATTTAATCTTTATATCTCCCTGTCTGATCACTCATATAAACATTACTGGATCCTTTTAACTCTAAGGACATTCCCAGATTGACCTCCAGAATAAAACACCATCTTCCTATTGCTATCCACCAACCTTTTCTGCACTCCTTTTTTAAAAAAGCTCAAGTGTACCATTTTCAATTAAAATTTAATTATTTTAAATATATATTTATCTTCTTCCTTTGAAGCCCAATTTAATAATATAACTCAGTATAAAGTTATAAATTATTGAAAGGTATTCATCTACTTATAATATATTTAGTTATATTTTGTTCATGTTAACCTCTCAGATGTAACAGAAACTGGTCGAGTGCTCCTCAAAGCACATCTCACCTTCTTTTGGGGCACAGATTTGGATTCCATTCCTGCCCTTGTTCTGCAGTTAGGTCATGCAGTGATTGGTAGATGAGATGTCCTCTCCCAGATATGGCCCACAGAAACCTTTCAAGTACCATTGTCTGTGTTCTTTTATTCTTCTGGGCTCTTACAGATGAGTATGATATCCTCAGAAGTCATGCCTTGAAGATGGTGGGATCCAGAAGATGAAAAGAGCCCAGGTCCCTGAATAACCTAGCCCATCAATAGGAAAACCTATTTTTCACTTAAATGAATACAAAATAAATATATTCAATGTATAAACCATTATACATTTAAATCCATTAAATATTTTATATGTACTATCAAGTAAGTATCTTTTAGTGTGATTAAACAAAGTTTTGTTCAGTTACTGAGTATATATATATATATATATTTTAATAGACATTGTGATAGAAAAATATAATTAACATTTGCTGAGGATATAGGGCAATTGCTAGCATTTATCTGCCGGTCATTCTGCTAGGCACTTTACATAGGCTAGCATATTTAATTTTCTCTCTGCCTTTTCAGTTGTACATAACCAGTATCCCTCCAGGATAAACAAATCAAAAACCAATGAAGTGGCAGAGCTGAGATCCATACTAGGTCTGTCAGCTCTCAGCCCTTCCCACTATACCATGATAATTCATTTACCCTTCCTTATCTAAAAACCCAAATTATGCCACCATACCATGTCCTTAAAGAGAAAATGTGGCCTAAACATATTATTTGAGTCATGACCAAAATAATAAAATAAAATAAAAAGCAAATTAGTAAAATACTTTAATATATATTTTTTACATTTGTACTTGATTTTTTATTGGTCCACACAATTTGATGAAAATCACAATAGCCAATTTCATGATGGACACCTCAAATTTAGTAAGTCATTGGTATGATTCTATTATAAAAGTCATTGACAATTTAAAAAAAGACATAACACACATACTAGAAAAGAATACAAGATGGATTAGAGCATTGGTTACTCACTATATTAATATTATTGATTTCACTAAAAATAAATAAAAATAACTGCTAAAGTAATACTTGTATTTCCATGTCATATTGAAGCTTTGAACTTGCCTTGGTCTCTGCAAGTATCCAATAAGTTTCTCTTGAAAGGGTGTAATTCATTTCTGTGGTTGGGAAAAATCAATTTGAAATGTGATTTTGACTTTTGTTGTACTTTGTTATGATGAGTAGTAAAACAGTCAATTTTAGTTACCTAGAGTAATCATTTTATATTTAAATACTGTGTGAAGAGAATTTCTCTTTTCCTTTTGAAAGTTTATTTCTATTCTCCAGTCTCAAGGAATATATATACACACCTACTTCATCTACTCAAAACTCTTCGTGGCTTAAAAAACAATTCTAAATTCCCAACTGCTTTTTTTAAAGATCAATTTTCAAAGGATATATCTCTAATTATTCATTTTTTTTTTGCTAAATTCTCACTAAAAATAAAATAATCACAGCAGGAAACCCCCAAATTCCTGCTGTGCCATTGTATGTTCAGTTGATTTCTTTTGCTCCTAAAATTTTTGAAAACTCTTCTCCTGAAGATTGCATTAGAAGTGAGTAGGGGTTTCTAAAAGTACTGAAATATAAGTACTGAAATATTTGGTCATTCCAGATCATCTTGTAGATAAAGTTATAACCACAGAATTTCTTGACCAGAGGTCTCCTATTGATGTTCTAAAGAAGATGTAGTCAGTCTTTTGCATATTTCCTTCATAATGGTTTTCTATACCCACAGCTAATTCTTTACCTACAATTGGGTATTTTTCAGAAAATGAAAAAACACTTCGTTTATAAATGTTATCCTCCTTAAATACATGAATAAAAAATATGCAGTTTTTTTAAGATATCTGATTGAAGATGATTCTGCAAATTAATAATATTCATGTGCAATATAGACTTGTTTTGGGATTCTTACAGAAGAGTGAAATATTTCACTAAAGTTACTGAACAAGAAAACTTTTACAAAGGATTGGTGAACATTAAGGTGCTCTAGACATTATCATTAGTATATGCAAAATTCTTTCTAGATGTTCATGTCGCTTAGACTCATTAGTAGATATATACTGCTCACAAAAATTAAGGGATATTTTATCGCTTCATAGCCATTTTGAAATATCCCCTAATTTTTGTGAGCAATATAGTTAGTACTATATCTCTGACTCCTCCTTTTTGGGTTCATGACAAGTAAATTTATTCTCATGGCTATGTCTGTTTGTTTGGCAAAAGAACAAAAAGCCCAACAGTGGAAAATTCTACACCCCCAGACTGCAGTGTTGTGGCTTGCTTCCGCAACATTCGTTACCCTCTCTCCTATACTTAATCAGATAATCCCCTTTCCTTTACTCTGCTTTCATGTACACTGGGTGGGGCTTTAGCCTTCTCATTCTGTTACAGGAATCCATGGCCCAGGCTCACCAAAATATTTTCCTAACTACAATATTGATTTAATAATGGGCATCTGTATTAAGCTAGTCTTATCAGAGCAATAGCCAAGAGTTTTGAAAGGAAATAATGTTGAGGCTGCTTGCAAACCTAGCTAAAAGAAGATAAAAACCTGGGAAAGAGAAATAGAATCTTAATAAAAATCATTTTGATCCCTAAATCCAGTTGTACCTGCAGCCAGAGTACTTCTGGAATTTTGGGTTATGTGGCCTGAACTTAAGGCAGGCTTTTCATCACAACACATTATATAAATGATCTTAAGTGATTCCCAACCCTAGTTTTAGTTTATTTTCCTAATTTTTTAAATGACAGCATGGGACAAATTAAAATGTCCATCCTCTATTCAATGCAAAATCAGAACAGTAATAATAAACCTAGTTTTCTTAAGTAGCTGAAATGATTCCTACCACTCTTTCATACTAGCAACTCTGTAGCTGGTGATTTCCCATAGGTTAAAGATCATTTCCATCAGAGTATGCTGGGTAAGGGACAAGCAGAATATTCTCAAGACATTGCTCATTCAAGTTGATAATTAATACATTTTAACTGTGGTATTACTGACCCCACTTATGCTTAAAATCAACAGTGATAGTGCTTTCACCTTCAAACTACTACTCTTAACTGAGGTATGAGATATTAAAGTAAAAATACAAATGAAATCAACAAAAAATGCAGCGTGAACATAAGAGCTATCACTCAGTTTATGTATAAAAATGTGGTTAAAGAAACTCAATGTGATATACTACTTACAGAAAAAAATTAAAATTATGTCATTTTTCAGATTTTTTATTAAAAGTTATTTTTCCTCTTAGAAAATGAAAATTGGTTTTATATTGCTCTCTTTGTCAAAGCCATTTATGTAGATTAGGTTAGAGGTCCTAATTACAAGTTGTTGGCAGACTATGTTTACTCTGACACACACTCTGACAGGTAGACGGTTCATTTGTTTTAATTTGAAGATAATTTACTACCCATAAAAGTAGGAGATTAATGATCCCAGAAATTGAAATCAGTTCCCTATTCACCAACTAAAGAGAGTCTAATCTAAAGAAGTCTATGTTTCTATACCAATTTGTCTCATAGGTGAGGATGTATTTTATACTCCACAATAATTCGATCCCTAGCTTTTCTCTTTAGATTGCCCACAAGGGTGCTAATTGCATTGGTGACTTTTGGTACACTCACGTTAAGAATTATTCTGATTTCTTAACATTATTTTGTATAATCAAACAACTGGCATTTAACAATGACTTTTTATCACTGCCAGCACTACTAGTTTTGAACCAGAAGACTCCATAAACCATTAGCAATTCCAGAAGCACTAGAGGCCCATTTTTTTCTTTCTTGCAACACAAAACTATAATTGTTTCACCTTAACTTCTAAAGAAACATTGATTGGTTGCTTAAATTTAGTCTTCCGGTATAAAAATATTTATGTAGATCTTGTTGAGCAATTTAGGGACATCTCCAAATTCGGTTAATATCATTATTGTACTAGACTTCAAATAGAAAGGCTTACAATCATTTTACTTAGCCAAAAATTTTAGTAGCTTTATACATATGACCTCTACATTTAACCATTGTTGTGATGCATAAAGTGTTTAAATTTTAAAAACAAAATTGTGAAAGATGAAAAGACAGACACCTTGATGAGAAAAAAAATGTTCAAAGAACATAAACAGGTAAGTCCCAAAAGAAGTACAAATGCTCAATAAGCATATAAACAAGTAGTTATGGTCATTAATAATAAATGAAACCATCATGACAAGTTGTTTTTTACTCATCAGATTAACAGAGATTGAAAAGAGCAATACTTAGCATTAACATGAGTATAGTGCAAATGGAAATATAAAATGTCACTTTAATTCTGTAAAAAATTTTAACAGCATATACAGAAATCACTTTTCAGAAAATATTTTACACTTTTTTGTGTGCAAGAGAAAGATAAATTGAGAGAGAGAGATAAGGATAGGCAGATAGGAAGGAAGAGATGAGAAGCATCAATTTTTCCTTGCGGCATCGTAGTTGTTCATTGATTGTTTTCTCCTTTGTGCCTTGACCCCAGGGTTCCAGCCAAACCGGTGGTCCCTTGCTCAAGCCAGCAATGTTGGGCTCAGGTCAGAGACTATGGGGTCATGTCTATGATCCCACACTCAAGCCAGCAAACCCACACTCAGGCTGGTGAGCCTTGCTCAGACTCAATGAGCCCATGTCAAACTGGTGACGTCAGAGTTTCAAACCAAGGTCCTCAGCAGCCAACACTCTGTCCACTGCGCCACCACCTACCTGGTCAGGTGTATTTTTCACTTTTAAGAATTTATCCAATGGAGTAATTAAAAATGGTGCAAAATTATTTGAATGAAAATGTTCATGACTACATTAAGCCCTGCACTGAACAGGAAGCTGCATTGTGTGTGTGTATGTTTTCTCACCTTTGTACCTCTAATGCCAAATATAGTGTGTGGCATATTCTAGGGATCCAATATTTGTTTAATTATTTACACTGTGAAACTATTTTACTCCATTTAATATATAGCATTAAGGCATTAAGTAAAATAAGTTATAATTTAATTTTACAATAGAATATTATACACCTTTAGAAAATAATATCAGTTAATATTTCTTGACATGCAATAGTTACAATAAATTATCAAGTTATAAAATAATATAGTTTAATTTTGTAATAAAGTTTAAAATATTTTTAGAATATATTCTATAATGTAGTATTGAGAGTAGTATATACAAGTTATGAGATTCAACCTTTTTTAATTCATCTATATTTTCAAAACTTTCTACAAGTCTGTGTATTAAAATTCTATAACAAATTAAGTAAATTTTTACATTATAAAGTAAGGAAAGTGTTTCTAAGAATAACAATAAAAACAAAGACCATTAAGGAGAAGATTAAAATTATAAAAAATTGAAATTTTATATCACAAGCTTTCATTTTAGTTTTGAAGCCTTTTTGAAAAAGGAGTCTTTGTCTTTTAAAGGTACATATTGAAATATTTATAGATTAAATGATGCAGTGTTTGGAACTTTTTTTTCATATAATCATCAGTTGAGTAAAGATTAGATAGGGGAATTGAGTGGAAAGAACGAAACAAGATTAGGCATAAATTGATCATTGTTGAAGCGGGATGATGAACAAATGAATTTTATGTGTCTTATCTTTACTTTCTTGTGTATGTTTTAGAGTTATATTATATAAAAAAGGCTAATACAATAAATAAAAATGATAGAGAATTTATGAACATTTGCAAAATAAATAACAAGAAATTAAAGTCTTAGTGTATAATTAACTCATAAATCAAAAAAATATAAAATTGGCAAAACACTTTAATAGACAATTTACAAAAAGAAAAATAAATGACAATAAAAATAATTGTATGCTTAAATACTAATATATTAAATATACCTAACAAAAAAATTTTATTTGGCCCTTGCTGGTTAGCTCAGTGGTAAAGCATTCACCCCATGTGTAGAAGTCCTGGGTTTGATTCCCAGTCAGGGCACACAGGAGAGGCAACCATCTGCTTGTACCTCTCTCCCCTTCTGCTTTTCCCCTTCCCCTCTCTCTTCCCCTCCCACAGCCATGGCTCTATTGATTTTAGTACGTAACCCCAGGCATTGAGGATGGCTTTATCAAGCCTCCACGTCAAGTGCTAAAAAGATAGCTCAATTGCCAGTGACCCCGGATGGGCAGAGCATGGGCCCCAGATAAGGATTGTTGGGATGGATCTTGGTCTGGCTGCATGTGGGACTCTGTCTCTGTATCTCCCCTATTTTCACTTAAATAAAAAAAGAAGATATTTTATTTAAAATGGGATATTTTTCAGCTAATAATTGTATTTTAAAATGATAAAAATTTGCCTGATCACACAGTGATGCAGTGGATAGAGCATCAGACTAGGGATGCAGAAGACCCAGGTTCGAGACCCCAGGTCACCAGCTTGAGTGTGGGCTCATCTAGTTTGAGCAAAAGCTCGCCAACTTGGACCCAAGGTCGCTGGCTTGAGCAAGGGATTACTTGGTCTGCTGTAGCCCCACAGTCAAGGCACATATGAGAAAACAATCAATGAACAACCAAGGTGTCGCAATGAAAACCCAATAATTGATGAGTCGCACCTCTCTCTGTTCCTGTTTGTCTGTCCCTATCTATCCCTCTCTCTGCCTCTGTCTCTATAAAAAAATTAATTAATTAAATAAAATGACAAAAATTCATTTCTGACTTGAATAAAGTGGCAATTTGAAATGCTGTTAATAAGTATGCACACTGCCACAAACGTTCTAGTAATATACAGTGTCCGTAAAGTCATGGTACACTTTTGCATGGTAACCAGTCAAAAGTGCATCAGTGCACCATGACTTTACAGACACACGGTATTTAAAATATAAACATCTGAGTTATCCTTAGATCTAGCAAATTTATTTATAGGAATATAAACTAAAAAATAATCAAGGAGTGCACAAGAATTTATCCAGAGAAGTATATCAAAGTGATATTTATAATAATAAAAGGAATGTAAATAACCCAAGTGTATAAAATTAAGAACATTAAAACACTATTGAGGGACGGAAGATGGCGATGGATTAGGCGAACGTACCAACTTCCAACTCCCAGAACCAAAGTGGATTATAACTCAGTTTTAAGAACCATCATCTGGATAAACCAACTTTGAACTAAACTAAGTGGACTCTTCAACCAAGGAACACTGCAGAAGCCACATTGAGACTGGTAGGAATAACGAAAACGCGAAGAGGGCTTCCCCGCTCCCCGGAGCAAACGGCAGCCCGGAGAGACCTGCGTGGCAGGAGGAGAGTTTGGCGGAGAGGGAGGGACCTGGGTCCCAGGAACCAAGCCCCAGCCTGCAATCCCAGAGCCTAGAAGAGGCGTTTGGACAGTATTGAGCTGTGAAGCAAGTGAGGATACTGTTTGTGAAAAAGAGATAGTTTTCTCAGACCCAAGAATCTTTTTAAAGGGACAGCACAGAAAACCTCTCTCACAACCACACACACAGGGCTCCAGGGAACGGGGACAGAGGAGAGGAACAGAGCAGCGGGAACAGAGTGTGGACTGAAGGCATGGGGACACTCTGAGGGACAGCCACCCTGACCCCTGGGCTAAGTCATTTCCCTAATCATAAATGAGTATTTCCCCTGGAACTAGCAATACCAGCAAAGGGAGACAGGACACTAGCCAAATAAGCTCTCCTGTGGCAGTTAGAGCAGAGCGGCTTAGAGGGAGAGAGCTCCCAGGCCTAAAGTGTGAAGACTTAGGGCACTTCTATCTCTCTGAGGGTTGCTGAAGGGATGGTGGCGGCAGGACACTAAAACGCGGTCGTGTCAGCTTAGGCGGAGGCACAACCGATGTGAGCTTGTTCTAGCCCAGCAGGGGCAGAGGGGATGCGCGAAAACGGTCCAGCAGCTGCAGTCCTGCCTGTGACCACACCTGTGGGGAAAAAAACGGGCAGAGATCTGCTCTGCGACCCTGCGCAAGCCGGCCCTGACTGAGCGGACGGGGCTAGGACCAGGGACGGGTGAGGGTCTCGCGACTGAGCTCCTGCTGCCAACCCCGCCCAGACGGAGAAACCGGGGTTTGCCATCCTGTATGTGCGAGTGGGCTCCTAAGGCGGGGGCAAGGTAGACCCCGAACTCATGCTACTAGTCCCACCTGGACAAAGAAACGGCGGTTTGCCATCCTGTGTGCGCAAGCGGGCTCCTAACACAGGGGCGGTGTAGACCCCCGAGACCAGCCGAAGTTCACGGCTGAACTCACGCCAGCAAAAACGTCGGGTCCAAGAAACGGCGGTTTGCAACCCTGCGCAGGAGGGCCCTAGCCTCGAGGGTGGAGCTAAATTCTGGACGGGCAAAGGTTCACAGCTGAGATCACGTCAAAAGCCCTGCCCAACCCGTGAAACTGTGGCAAGCAGGCTCTGACTGCGGGGGCTGGGCATAAGCCTTCCAGAAACAGGCTGGGTCCACAGCTGAGCAAAGGTGCACACCTCTGCCCTTGATGCTGAGGCTTGTGGCATGAGTGAAAGCCCCTCCCACGAAGGAGAGGCGGAAATCACAGCAACAACCACAGTAGGCTGATGCTGGCAACGCCCATACCCAACCACCTTAGGAAGCGGCAGACGGGGTGGCAGGCCTGCAGACAGACCACACCTAGAGAACACAAAGGCAACACCTACTGGACTCCAGTGGCCACAACTTGCTTATACACAGATAAAATGGTCAGGCAGAGGAATGCAAACAAAATGAATCAAGAGATATCCGCAGAGAAGGACCTGAATGAACCAGATATAACCAAACTACCAGAAGCAGAATTTAGAATAATGACAGTTAGGATGTTCAAAGGAAATTGGAGCAACAATGGATAGTCACTATGAACACCTAAATAAAGAGATAACAAGTATAAAAACCGAAATTGAAATAATAAAAAAAGAATCAGACAGAAATGACAAATACAGTATCAGAACTGAAGTCCACAATGGAAGGAATTAAAAACAGGATGAATCACGCTGAGGATCGAATCAGCGAGTTAGAGGACACAATAAACAAAGGCACAGAAGCAGACCAGAAAAAGAAAAAGAAACTCAAAAAATGTGAGGAAACTCTGAGGCAGCTCTGTGACAACCTGAAGATAGAAAACATTGGCATCATAGGGGTGCCTGAAGAAGAGGAAAGAGGACAGGAAATGAAAACTTTGTTCAATCAAATCATAGCAGAAAACTTCCCTAAATTAAGGCTGGGAAACATTCCACATGTTCAAGAAGCACACAGAACTCCATTAAAGAGAACCACCAAAAAATTTACACCAAGACAAATCATAGTTAAAATACCAAAGCTAATGGATAAAGAAAAAATCTTAAAAGCTGCTTGGGAAAAAAAGGCTATCACCTACAAAGGAGCCCCCATAAGGATGCCATCGGACTTCTCAACAGAAACACTTGAGGCCAGAAGGTAATGGAAAGATATAATCAAAGTAATGCAGAACAAGAACCTACTACAAGACTACTCTATCCAGCAAGGCTAACGTTTAAAATTGAAGGAAAAATAAAGAGCTTTCCAGACAAAGAAAGCCTCAAGGATTTCATTAAAACCAAACCAATTCTGCAAGAGATACTACGGGGCCTGTTGTGAACAGTTCAAAGGGAGGAAAGAATATAGCAAAAAAATAAAAAATAAAGTTTTAAAGAACAAAATGGCAATAAACAACTACATATCAATAATAACCTTAAATGTAAGTGGATTAAATGATCCAATCAAAAGACATAGGGTAGCTGCATGGATAAAGAAACAGGACCCATACATATGCTGTCTACAAGAGACACACCTTAAAACAAGAGATGCACATAGGCTGAAAGTAAAAGGATGGAAAAAAATATTTCATGCAAATGGAAATGAAAAAAAAGCCGGGGTAGCAGTACTTATATCTGACAAAATAGACTTTAAAACAAAGGCTGTAGTAAAAGATAAAGAAGGACACTACATAATGATAAAGGGAACAATTCAACAGGAAGATATAACTATTATAAATATTTTTGCACCAAATATAGGAGCCCCGACATACATAAAGCAAACTTTGATGGATATAAAGGGCGAGATTAACAGCAATACTATCATAGTAGGGGATTTCAATACCCCACTAACAACACTGGATAGATCCACAAGAAAGAAAATTAATAAGGAAACAGCAGACTTAAAGGAGACACTAGATCAACTTGATTTAATAGATATCTTAAGAACTTTTCACCCTAAAGCAGTAGAATATACATTCTTCTCAAGCGCTCATGGTACGGTTTCTAGGATAGACCACAAGTTAGGACACAAAAATGATCTCAATAAATATAAGAAGATTGAAATCATATCAAGCATTTTCTCTGATCACAATGCCATGAAACTAGAAATTAACCACAAAAGAAAAACTGAAAAATACTCAAACACTTGGAAACTAAATAGCATGATATTAAATAATAAATGGATTAACAATGAGATCAGAGAAGAAATGAAAAAGTTTCTAGAAACAAATGATAATGAGCATACATCAACTCAAAATTTATGGGACACAGCAAAAGCAGTAATGAGAGGGAAGTTCATTGCACTACAGGCATATCATAAGAAGATAGCAAAAGCTCAAATAAGCAACCTGACCCTGCAGCTAAAAGACCTAGAAAAAAAACAACAAATAAAACCCAGGACAAGTAGAAGGAAGGAAATAATAAAGATCAGAGCAGATATAAATGACATAGTGGCTAAGGAAACAATACAGAGGACCAATGAAACAAGAAGCTGGTTCTTTGAAAATTTAAACAAGATTGATAAACCTTTAACTAGACTCACCAAGAAAAAAAAGAGAGGACTCAAATAAATAAAATTAGAAAGGACAGTGAAGAAATAACAACTGATACAAGAGAAATACAAAGCATTGTAAGAAAATACTATAAAGAAATCTATGCCAAAAAATTAGACAATCTAGGTAAAATTGACAAATTTCTTGAATCATATAAACTTCCAAAAATCAATCTGGAAGAATCAGAGCACCTAACCAAACTAATTACAACAAATGAGATTGAAACAGTTATCAAAAAACTCCCAAAAAAGAAAAATCCTGGGCCTGATGGCTTCACAAGTGAATTGTATCAAAAATTCAAAGAAGAACTAACTCCTATCCTCTTCAAGCTATTTCAAAAAATTTAAGAGGAAGGAAGACTTTCAAACTTTTTTTATGAGGCGAGCATAATTCTGATCCCAACACTGGGGAAAAACAACACAAAGAAAGAAAATTATAGGCCTATATCCCTGAGAAATTAGACGCTAAAATTCTCAACAAAATATTAGCCAACTGGATACAGCAATATATGAAAAAAATTATACACCATGATCAAGTGGGATTTATTCTGGAGAGGCAAGGCTGGTTCAATATTCACAAATCAATCAATGTGATTCATCACATAAACAAATGGAAAATAAAAAATCACATGATAATTTCAATAGATGCAGAAAAGGCATTTGATAAAATCCAGCACCGATTCATGCTCAAAACTCTCAGTAAAAATTATTAGAGAAATGCAAATTAAAACCACAATGAGGTATCACCTCACACCAGTCAGAATGGCACTCATCAGCAAAACAACACAGAATAAGTGCTGGCGAGGATGCGGAGAAAAGGGAACCCTTCTCCACCGCTGATGGGAATGCAGACTGGTGCAGACACTGTGGAAAACAGTTTGGAGATTCCTCAAAAAATTAAAAGTCGAACTGCCTTTTGACCTGGCTATCCCACTTTTAGGAATATACCCTAAGAACACCATAGCACTGTTCGAAAAGAAGAAATGCATCCCCATGTTCGTGGCAACATTGTTCACAATAGCGAAGATCTGGAAACAGCCCAAGTGTCCGTCAGAAGACGAGTGGATTAAAAAGCTTTGGTACATATATACTATGGAATTCTACTCAGCCATAAGAAATGATGACATCGGATCATTTATAACAAAATGGATGTACCTTGATAACATTATACTGAGTGAAATAAGTAAATCAGAAAAAAAAAAACTGAGAACAGCATGATTTTGTACATAGATGGGACTTAAAAGTGAGACTATGAGATATTGACAAGAGTGTGATGTTACAGGGTGGGGGTGGGAGGGGAGGGTGGTATAGGGAGAAAGGGAAGGGCACAGGGAAAACCAGTTAGAAGGTGACAGAGGACAATTTGACTTTGGGTGATGGGTATGCAACACAACTGAATGATAAGATAATTGGGAGATGTTTTCATTGTACATATCTACCCTGATTTATTGGTGTCACCCCATTAAAGTTAATAATAAAAATAAAAAAGAATTAAAAATCACTATTGTGGTTTTATCAATGGAATTTTCTTCATCTTTTCAATTCATTCATGCATGCATGCATTCATTTTTTCAAAAATACCTAACCAAGTATCAGACATTGATTAGGCACTAGGAATACAGTAATAGACAAAGACACACTCCACGCTTCAAGAGGGATCATATAATAGGGAAAGTCTGGAGTGGAGAATGGTAGTCACTTGCTGCAGTAATTAAGAAGCCTCACAGAGGGGGAGATGAAAAGGTGAGACCTGAAAAATAAGAAGAAATATGCCAGGCAAGACCAGGGGTAAGAGGATTCCAGAACTTTAAAATAATTCTGTAAAGAATATCATAACCAACTCTGGCCTGTTAGCTCAGTCAGTTAGAAGTGTCATCCCAAAACAAGAAGGTTGCTGGTTTGATCCCCAGTCAAGGCACACATAGGAAGCAACCAATGAGTGCATGACTGAGCAGAACAACAAATGAATGCTTACCTTCCCCCTCTCCTCTCCCACCCTTCCTCTCTCTGTCTCTCTGGGAAAAAAAAAAAATTAAGCCACCACATAGCTCTGTGGGTTGGAGCATTATCCTAGGGTGTGGGGATTGCCGGTTCAATTTCCTGGTCAGGGCACATACAGGAGCAGATCTGTGTTCCTGTCTCTTTCTCGCTGCCTTTCTCAAAAAGATAAAAACAATCAAAAGCAACAAAAAATGTTTATGTCAAGTTAATTGGGGAATAAACAAGTGTCAAAATCACATGTACTACAATAATATATATAAATATGTACATCACACATATAATTGGAAGGATAGATAACAAAATTTTAACAGTGGCTATTTTGAGTGGTAAAAATGTGAGTGGTTTAAAATTTCTTTTTATTGATTGATTTTAGAGAAGGGAGGGAAACATTAATTTGCTCTTCAATTTATGTAAGCATACATTGGTTGATTATTGTATGTGCCCTGACCAGGGATCAAACCTGGAACCTTGATGTATCGGGATGACACTCCAACCAACTGAGCTTCCCAGTATAATGTGAGTGGTTTTTATTTTCTTTTTATTTATTTCTGATTAGTAAGTTTTCTATAATAATAAAATAACAGATTTTCTATAAATATGTACTAGACTGTAATAGGAAAACAACTAAATTAAAAAGATTAATATTAGTCTTTGCAGTGACAAAATAATGATTTAAAAATTAAGTACTCATATCACATCCTCTCATCCCCCTTCCCTCTGACAGAAAAGATAAAGGGATTAGTGAAACTATATATACAGAACACATAGATACAGATAACAGAACAGCAAGTCACAAAGGGAAGGGGGAAGGGTGGGCAATGGGGGAAAAAGGGTGGGGCTGAGGGAGGTATATTGAGTGAAACACTTGAATTTATGTTAACACAATAAATTAAAATTAATAAAAAATTTTAAAAAGTTAAGTACTCTGGAGTTAAAATTGTCCCAAGTATGGAAGCCATAGCACACATATTATACACTTTTTCTTAAATATTAACTACACTGTGGGGAGCAGGATGGTGACGAAGTAGGCGAATGTACCAACTTCCAACTCCCAGAACCAAAGTGGATTATAACTCAATTTTAAGAACCATCATCTGGATAAACCAACTTTGAACTAAACTAAGTGGACTCTTCAACCAAGGAACACAGAAGAAGCCACATTGAGACTGGTAGGAATAGCAAAAACGCAAAGAGGGCTGCTCAGCTCCCCGGAGCAAACAGCAGCCCAGAGAGACCCACATGGCGGGAGGAGAGTTTGGCGGAGAGGGAGGGACCTGGGACCCAGGAACCAAGCCCCAGCCTACAGTCCCAGAGCCTAGAGGAGGCGTTTGGACAATTTTGAGCTGTGAAACAAGTGAGGGAGCTCCCAGGACTACAGTGTGGAGTATTAGGGCCCTTCCTACTCTGCTGAGGGTTGCTGAAGGGTATGGTGGCGGCAGGACACTGAAACGTGGTTCTGTCGGCATGGGCGGAGGCCAAGCCGGTGTGAGCTCGGTCTAGTCCAGCAGGCGCGGAGGGAACGCGGGAAAGCGGTCTGGAGGCTGCAGACCCGCCTGTAATCCCACCTGCGGGGACAAAGTGGGAGGCCAGGAACGGGCAGAGATCTGCTCTGCGACCCTGCGCAAGCAGGCCCTGACCGAGGGAATGCGGCTAGGACCAGAGACGGGAGCGGGCTTGCGGCTGAGCTCACGCTTCCAGCCCCGCCCGGCCAAAGAAACCGCAGTTTGCCATTACACATGCACGAGCGGGCTCCGAGCGCTAGGACGGGGTAAACCCCGAGACAAGTGGAAGCTCGCAGTTGAGCCCACGCTACTATCCCTGCCGAGCCGGAGAAACCTCGGTTTGCCATCCTACGTGCACGAGCGGGCTCCGAACGCGGGGGCAGGGTAGAGTTCGGGACAAGCAGAAGTACGCAGCTGAGCGGAAGCCAGCAATCACGCCCGGCCCAATAAATCTTGGTTTGCGACCCTGCGCAGAAGGGCCCTGGCCTCGAGTGCGGGGCTAAAGCTCCAGACAGGCAAAGGCTCACAGCTGAGAGAATGTCAAAAGCCCCGCCCAACCCGCGAAACTGTGGCAATCAGCTCTGACAGTGGGTTCTGGGCGGAAGTCTGGAAACAGGCTGGGTCCGCACCTGAGCAAAGGAGCTCACCTCTACCCTTGGTGCTGAGGCTTGTGGCTTGAGTGACAGCCCCTCCCGCGGAGGAGAGGCAGAAATCACAGCAAAAGCCACAGTGGGCCGGCGCTGGCAACGCCCAAACCCAACCACTGTAGGCAGTGGCAGAGAAGGTAGGAGGCCTGCAGACAGACCACATCTAGAGAACACAAAGGCAACTGCTACAAGACTCCAGTGGCCACAACTTGCTTATACACAGATAAAATGGTCAGGCAGAGGAATGCAAACCAAATGAATCAAGAGAAATCCCCAGAGAAGAACCTGAATAAACCAGATATAACCAAATTACCAGAAGCAGAATTTAGAATAATGGTAGTTGGGATGTTCAAAGAAATTAGAGCAACAATGGATAGTCATTATGAACACCTAAATTAAGAGATAACAAGTATAAAAAACGAAATTGAAATAATAAAAAAGAATCAGACAGAAATGACAAATACATTATCAGAACTGAAGACCACAATGGAAGGAATTAAAAGCAGGATGAATCATGCTGAGGATCGAATAAGCAAGTTAGAGGACACAATAAACAAAGGCACAGAAGCAGAGAAGAAAAAAAAAAAGAGACTCAAAAAATGTGAGGAAACTCTAAGGGAACTCTGTGACAACATAAAGAGAAACAACATTTGCATCATAGGGGTGCCTGAAAAAAAGGAGAGAGGACAGGAAAGGAAAACTTTGTTCAATCAAATCATAGCAGAAAACTTCCCTAAATTAAGACTGGGAAACACCCCACATGTTCAAGAAGCACACAGAACTCCATTAAAGACAAACCCAAAAAGATCTACACCAAGACACATCATAGTTAAAATACCAAAGCTAATAGATAAAGAAAAAATCTTAAAAGCTGCTAGGGAAAAAGAGGCTATCACCTACAAAGGAGCCCCCATAAGGATGACATCGGACTTCTCAACAGAAACACTTGAGGCCAGAAGGTAATGGAAAGATATAATCAAAGTAATGCAGAACAAGAACCTACAACCAAGACTACTCTATCCAGCAAGGCTAACGTTTAAAATTGAAGGAGAAATAAAGAGCTTCCCAGAAAAAGAAAGCCTGAAGGAATTAATAAAAACCAAACCAATTCTGCAAGAGATACTACGGGGCCTGTTGTGAATAGTATAAAGGGAGAAAAGAATAGAGCAAAAGAAGACTACAGCTTTAAAGAATAAAATGGCAATAAACAACTACATATCAATAATAACCTTAAATGTAAATGGATTAAATGATCCAATCAAAAGAAATAGGGTAGCTGCGTAGATAACGAAACAGGACCCATACATATGCTGTCTACAAGAGACACACCTTAAAACAAAAGATGCACATAGGCTGAAAGTAAAAGGATGGACAAAAATATTTCATGCAAATGGAAATGAAAAAAAAGCCGGGGTAGCAGTGCTTATATCTGACAAAATGCACTTGAAAACAAAGGCTGTAGTAAGAGATAAAGAAGGAGATTATATAATGATAAAGGGAAAAATTCAACAGGAAGATATAACTATTATAAATATCTACGCACCAAATATAGAAACCCAGACATTCATAAAGCAGACTTTGATGGATATAAAGGGTGAGATTAACAGCAATACTATCATAGTCGGGGCTTTCAATACCCCACTAACAATACTGGGTAGATCCACAAGAAAGAAAATTAATAAAGAAACAGCAGACTTAAAGGAGACACTAGATCAACTTGATTTAATAGATATCTTAAGAACTTTTCTCCCTAAAGTAGTAGAATATACATTCTTCTCAAGTGCTCATGGTACGTTTTCTAGGATAGACCACATGTTAGGACACAAAAATGGTCTCAATAAATTCAAGAAGATTGAAATCATATCAAGCATTTTCTCTGAGCACAATGCCATGAAACTAGAAATTATCCACAAAAGAAAAACTGAAAAATACTCAAACACTTGGAAACTGAATAGCATTTTATTAAATAATGAATGGATTAACAATGAGATCAAAAAAGAAATAAAAAAGTTTCTAGAAACAAATGATAATGAGCATACATCAACTCAAAATTTATGGGACACAGCAAAAGCAGTTCTGAGAGGGAAGTTTATTGCACTATAGGCATATCATAAGAAGCTAAAAAAAGCTCAAATAAGGAAGCTGAACCTGCATCTAAAAGAACTAGAAAAACAACCACAAATAAAACCCAAGACAAGTAGAAGACAGGAAATAATAAAGATCAGCGCAAAAATAAATGACATAGAGGCTAAGGAAACAAAACAGAGGATCAATGAAACTAGAAGCAGCTTCTTTGAAAAGGTTAACAAGATTGATGAACGTTTAACTGGACTCACCAAGAAAAAAAGAGAGAAGACTCAAATAAATAAAACTAGAAAGGACAGTGGAGAAATAACAACTGACACAACAGAAATACAAAGCATTGAAAGAAAATACTATGAAGAACTATATGCCAAAAAATTAGACAATCTAGGTGAAATGGACAAATTTCTTGAATCATATAACCTTCCAAAAATCAATCTGGAAGAATCAGAACACCTAAACAGACAAATTACAACAAATGAAATCGAAACAGTTATTAAAAAACTCCCAAAAAAGAAAAGTCCTGGGCCTGATGGCTTCACAAGTGAATTTTATCAGAAATTCAAAGAAGAACTAACTCCTATCCTTCTCAAGTTGTATCAAAAAATTCAAGAGGAAGGAAGACTTCCAAACTCCTTTTATGAGGCGAGCATAATTTTGATCTCAACAACGGGCAAAGACAACACAAAGAAAAAAAATTATAGGCCTATATCCCTGATTAATTTAGATGTTAAAATTCTCAGTAAAATATTAGCCAACCGGATCCAGCAATATATGAAAAAAAACATACACCATGATCAAGTGGGATTTATTCTGGGGAGGCAAGGCTGGTTCAATATTCGCAAATCAATCAATGTGATTCATCACATAAACAAAAGGAAGGACAAAAATCACATGATAATTTCAATAGATGCAGAAAAGGCATTTGATAAAATCCAGCACCGATTCATGCTCAAAACTCTCAGTAAAGTGGAAATACAGAGATCATTCCTTAACATAATAAAGGCCATCTACGATAAACCGACAGCAAACATCATACTAAATGGACAAAAATTAAATGCAATCCACTTAAGTTCAGGAACCAGGCAGGGTTGCCCACTTTCACCACTCTTATTCAACATAGTTCTGGAAGTCCTAGCTACAGCAATCAGACAAGAAGAAGAAATAAAAGGCATTCAAATTTAAAAAGAAGAAGTAAAACTGTCACTATTTGCAGATGATATCATATTGTATATTGAAAACCCTTACGACTCATTCAAAAAACTACTGGACCTTATAAATGAATTCAGCAAGGTGGCAGGATATAAAATTAATACTCAGAAATCAGAGGCATTTCTATATACCAACATTATACTGTCAGCAAAAGAAATTAAGGAAACAATCCCCTTCACTATTGCAGCCAAAAAAAAATAAAGTACCTAGGGGTAAATTTAACCAATGAGTTTAAGGACTTGTACTCGGAAAATTATAAAACATTGATAAAAGAAATCAAAGAAGATACAAACAAGTGGAAGCATATACCGTGCTCATGGTTAGGAAGAATAAACATCATTAAAATGTCTATATTACCCAAAGCAATTTATAAATTCAATGCAATACCAATTACAATACCAATGACATACTTCAAAGATTTAGAAATCATATTTCAAAAATTTATATGGAACCAAATAAGAACACGAATAGCCTCAGCAATCTTAAAAAGAAAAAATAAAGCCGGAGGTATCACTCTTCCAGATATCAATGTTTACTATAAGGCCATTACACTCAAGACAACCTGGTACTGGCATAAGAACAGGCACATAGATCAATGGAACAGAACAGAGGACCCAGAAATAAACCCACAGCTTTATGGACAACTGATATTTGACAAAGAGGAAAGAACATACAATGGAGTAAAGACAGCCTCTTTAACAAATGGTGTTGGGAAAATTGGACATCCACCTGCAAAAAAGTGAAACTAGACCATCAACTTACACCATTCACAAAAACAAACTCAAAATGGATAAAAGACTTAAATGTAAGCCGTGAAACCATAAGTATCATAGAAGAAAACATAGGCAGCAAGCTCTCCGACATCTGTAGCAGCAGTATATTTGCCGATTTATCTTCAAGGGCAAATGAAATAAAGGGCAAGATAAACAAATGGGACTATATCAAACTAAAAAGTTTTTGCACAGCTAAAGACAATAAGAACAGAATAAAAAGACAAACCACACAATGGGAGAACATATTCGACAGCACGTCTGATAAGGGGTTAATAACTAAAATTTATAAAGAACTTATAAAACTCAACACCAAGAAGACAAACAACCCAATCAAAAAATGGGCAAAGGAAATGAATAGAAATTTCTCCAAAGAGGACATACAGATGGCCAATAGGCATATGAAAAAATTCTCAACATCACTAATCATTAGAAAAGTGCAAATTAAAACCACAATGAGATATCACCTCACACCAGTCAGAAAGGCACTCATCAGCAAAACAACAGAGAATAAGTGCTGGCGAGGATGTGAAGAAAAGGGATCCCTTCTTCTGCACTGCTGGTGTGAATGCAGACTGGTGCAGCCACTGTGGAAAACAGTTTGGAGATTCCTCAGAAAATTAAAAATCGAACTGCCTTTTGACCCAGCTATTTCCCTTATAGGAATATACCCTAAGAACACCATAGCACTGTTCGAAAAGAAGAAATGCGCCCCCATGTTCGTGGCAGCATTGTTCACAATAGTGAAGATCTGGAAACAGCCCAAGTGTCCGTCAGAAGACGAGTGGATTAAAAAGCTTTGGTACATATATACTATGGAATACTACTCAGCCATAAGAAATGTTGACATCGGATCATATATAACAAAATGGATGGTCCTTGATAACATTATACTGAGTGAAATAAGTAAATCAGAAAAAAAGAAAAACTAAGAACAGCATGATTTCATACATGGTGGGACATAAAAGTGAAACTATTAAACATGGACAAGAGTGAGGTGGTTACGAGGTGGGGGGAAGGAGTGAAGGTTGGGATTGGGAGGTGGGGAGGGACACAGGGAAAACCAGATAGAAGGTGACAGAGGACAATTTGACTTTGGGTGACAGGTATGCAACACAATTGAATGATAAGATAACCTGGAGATGTTGTCATTGTACATATCTACCCTGATTTATTGGTGTCACCCCATTAAAATTAATAATAATAAAATATTAAAAAAACACATTAGCTCTACAGCAGGTCTAGAGAAAATAAGTAACTGAATCAAAAATACCTTGAAAGTATTTATTAACAATAATATTATAATGAGAATACTTTATATATACATATATATTTGCCTTGAATAGCATCTTCCAAAACATCATCTCACTTTAATATTTGTTTTGTTATCTTGTATTAGCTCTAATTTTGGAGATAGAAAGAGACCCCAAGAGGTTGCTTCTATGCCCAAGGTCACAATTCTGTTAAGTAAGAGAACTAGAATTGGAAATTGATTTGACTTTTGGTAAATTTTTTGAATGTTTTGTAGTCTAGGTCAGTGGTCGGCAAACCATGGCTTGCGAGCCACATGCAACTTTTTGGCTCATTGAGTGCGGGTCTAAAGGCCAGCCTATGAGTACCCAAATTAAGTTAATAACAAAGTACCTACCTATATAGTTTAAGTTTAAAAAATTTGGCTCTCAAAAGAAATTTCAATCATTGTACTGTTGATATTTGACTCTGTCGACTAATGAGTTTGCCGACCACTGGCTAGGTGATTTTCTCAGATCAACCAATTTATTAATTCTCTCTTCAGCTGTATCTAATCTACCATTGAAACTTTCCACAGAAGTTTTGTTTAATCTTCTTGTTTAATGGGTGTCTTTTGTTGTTGTTGTTGTTATCTGGAAATTCTATTTGGCTTTTACAATAATCTGCTTGTTTGTGCTTTAAAAAGAAATATTAACTACACTGTGTCTTACATGTCATGGCACAGTGTATAAAGAGTCGACCTAGAATGCTGAGGTCGCTGGTTCTAAACCCCAGGCTTGCCCGATCAAGTCAATACAAGAAACAACTGCTGAGTTGATGCTTTCCACTCCTTCTCTTCACTTTTCTCTCTCTCTCTCTCTCTTCTCTCTTTAAAAATCAATACATAAAATCTTTTAAAAATATTAAATACACTGTAATATTTGGAGATACAATGGCAGTGATTCAGATAACTGACCATGTAAATTGCTGGGGAGCTCATACTAAAATTGAAAGACATGCTTTACTTGGGTGACTTCCACTGGAATGTTGGACAAGAATTATTTATTGAACACACACTGTATTGCCAAAGTACTTTGCTAAGTAATAGACATCAGCAGAAAATATAGACAGGGCTTTTATATTCATAATACTTATATTCAAATTTTTGTTATCAGAAGATGATAAATTTATTAATTTTCTTATTCAGAAATTTTTAACACTCATTTAGCAAATATTTATGGAGTGCCTCTATGTCAAATAAAATTCTAGGTAATGAAAATATAGCACTAAAAAAATAGTCCCACATTTACCACAATTTCAAACAGGAAAAAAAAAAACTTAGACATAACTAATAAACTATTATCTACTTGAATTTTTAAAACATGAATTGTTCAGAAAAGTGCAGTATATATGTAAGAAAATCGTTTTCATATTTTTTTACTTATCAAACCTTAGCCAAATATTAGTGAATGTATTTTCCATTTTACTGATTTCCCAAGTGGTAGTGTTGACCAGGATAAGATAAGAAGACAATAGTCTGACCAGGTGGTGGTGCAGTGAATAGAGCATCAAGGGACCTGGAGAACCCAGCTTTGAAATCCTGAGGTCGCTGGCTTGATCGTGAAATCATAGACATGATCTCATGGTCGCTGGCTTGAGTCCAAGGTCACTCACTGGCTTGAGCAAGGGGTCACTGGCTCAGCTGGAGCCCCCCTGTCAAGGCACATATGAGAAAGCAATCAATGAACAAATAAGGTGCCACAATGAAGAATTGATGCTTCTTATCTATCTCCCTTCCTCTATGTCTGTCCCTGTCTCTGTCTCTCTAGCTAAAAAAAAAAAAAAAAAAAAAAAGATAATATTCTTTAGAAAAGAAAAGACACTGGAAGAATATTCAAGTTGAAATGTTAAAAGAAAACAACAACCAATTGCTGCACCTTTTTCTTATTGTAATTCCCTGGGTAAGCCTCATTCTCCCAAGGATTGCCAGAGAAGACAACTAATCAACCTAAGCAACATGCAGAATGTTGTGAATGTTAGATGGATATTGACCAGAGAAGTCACGATGGATAATTTATCCAACTGGCAAGCAGCTTGAGCAAGCTCTAATGTAATTTTGGGCTTAATTATTTGGAAAAAAGATAAATGGCACATGAACAAAATCCATACTTGATACGAAGCTGAAAATTGTAAATGCCAGTGAGAAGAAATAGTGTCAAGGTGTAGGGAAGTAGCATGCATCAGCAAGCAATAGCCCAGAGAAGTTCCATGTGGAAATATGCAGATGTGGAGGACTAATGTTGTTCACTGGACCTGTCAACTGAAAATCTGTATCTAAAGGTTTGCAAACTACACATCTCCTCTTACACACGCATTACGGCACTATATATATTTTCAGGATCAAGATTTGTAACCCTCTGATATGTTTCCTATTTAAAGACACTACAGATAAATGGATTTCAATAAGTGCAACAGACATGTTTATTCATGTAAGATCCTGAAACACAGGTGGGAACTGTTAATGGGGAACCAATTAAAAGGGAGTTAGAGAGGAATACAATGGACATCATTGAATTTTACATGTTCTTATCTCTGATCATGGTTCAACCCTGCTTCTAAAATTCCAAATCTCCATTTCTCTCCAAGAGAAAGATTCACACAGCAACAGTCCTTCTCCCAAATCATTCATTTTCTTTCCGTCTAATTATCTGACAAAGTTGTTTTCTTAAACTTTGATATCAAATTCCGTAAACATGCCGGCTTATATTCTTTGTCTCCACCATACGTCACTCCGTGTGGCACATGACCAGGGCAGTCCAGGGTGTGCTACTGAGGCCACTTCTTTTTTAGTATGCAGCATTAGAACACCTCACAAACTGGCAGATACTGTTTCTCCAATCATGGCCTATCGCAAGGGTGGTGTGAGGACTGAGAGTACATATTTATTCACAATTTATTTTCTCTATTTTAAAAAAACAGCCTTTATGTAAAAAGTGATATATAAACATTAATGTTTATTAATAGGCACACGGTATTTTAAAGAGATATTAAACAAAAGGAAAATATAAAAAATGTAATAGCACCCACTTACAAGTAATGTTTTTCTACATCTTTTATTCCTAGCTTTAGTATTTAACACTCACTAGTTCCACCTTCATATCAAACTGCCTGGAACTTTTCCCGGTATTAGAACTGCCTGGGAGGATCTTCTTTTTTTTTCCATTACAGTTAACATACAATATTAATATTATATTAGTTTCACATGTCCAGCCCAGTGATTAGACATTATTTATCGTACTAAGTGATCATTCCAATAAATCTTTTACCCACCTGTCATGGCATATAGTTATTAGAATATTATTGACTCTATTCCCTATGCTGTACTTTACATCCTGTGACTGTTCTGTAACAACCAATTAGTACTTGTGAATCCCTTCCCCTTTTTCACCCACCTCCCTAACCCCGCTTATATCTGGCAACCATCAAACTTTTTACTCTTATCTATGAGTCTGTTCCTGTTGCTTGTTTATTTTTTAGATTAAATTGTTGAAATATATGTATTTATTTTCATTATAGTGTTCATGTTTTCATCGTTTTTATTTTTATCTTTTTTTATAATCTTTTTTTGAAATTTTATTTTTATTTTATTCATTTTAGAGAGGAGACACAGAGTGAGAGAGAGAGAGAGAGAGAGAGAGAGAGAGAGAGAGAAAGAGAGAAAGGGGGGAGGAGCTGGAAGCATCAACTCCCATATGTATCTTGACCGAACTAGTGCAGGGTTTTGAACTGGCGACCTCAGTGTTCCCAGGTCGACGCTTTATCCACTGCACCACCACAGGTCAGGCTTTATTTTTATCTTTATTTTTATTTTTTAATATCTATTAATTTTAATTTATTGTGTTAACATGGATTCAAGTATCCCACTCAATATAACTCCCTCACCCTCCACTCCTGTGTCCTACCTTACAAACTTTTGACCCCTTCCCCCTGACATCCTCCCTTCTTCCCTCTGGGATTTGTTATCTGTATCTCTGTGTTATATATATATAATTTCACTAATGCCTTTACCTTTTCTGATCCCATCCCCTCATCCCACTTCCCTCTGACTGCTGTCCTTCTGCCTCTTGTGACCCCTCCTCTGCCTCTATTCTATTCATCAGTTCACTTTGTTCATTAGATTCCACATATAAGTGAGATAATATAATATTTGTCTTTCTCTGCCAGATGTATTTCACTTAACATAATAATATCCAGGTCCATCCATGCCATCACAAAAGGTAAGATTTCCTTATTTTTCACAACTGCATAGTATTCCATTGTGTATATGTACCACTGCTTTTTAATCCACTCGTCCACTTGGCTGTGGTCACTTGGGCTGTTGCCAGATCTTGGCTATTATAAACAATGCTACAATAAACATAGAGGTGCATATCTTTCTTTGAATTAGTGATTTGTTATTCTTAGGATGTGTTCCAAGAAGTGGGATACCTGGGTCAAAAAGGCAGTTTCATTCTTAATATTTTGAGGAAATGCCATACTATTCTCCACAGTGCCTGCACCAGTCTGCATTTCCACCAGCAGTGAAAGAGGGTTCCCTTTGCTCCACATCCTCGCCAGCACTTATTATGTGTTGTTTTGTTAATGAGCGCCATTCTGATTGGTGTGAGGTGGTATCTCATTGTGGTTTTAATTTACATTTCTCTGAGGATTAGTGAGGTTGAACATTTTTTCATATGCCTATTGGCCATCTGTATGTCCTCTTTAGAGAAGTGTATATTCAGTTCTTTTGCCCATTTCTTAATTGAATTATTTACACCTTCCCGGTGTTGAGTTTTAGAAGTTCTTCATAATTTTGGTTTTTAACTCCTTATCAGACGTATTGGCAGATATGTTCTTCCATTGTGTGGTTTGTATTTTTATTTTGTTAATAGTGTCTTTTGCTATGCAAAAGCCTTTTAGTTTGATATAGTTCTATTTATTTATTTTGTCTTTTATTTCACTTGCCTGTGGAGATAAATCAGCAAAAATATAGTTATAAAACATATCAGAAAGTTAACTGCCAATGTTTTCTTCCAAGATGTTTATGGTTTCATAGCTTACATTTAAATATTTTATCCATTTTGAGTTTATTTTTGTGAATAGTGCAAGTTGGTGGTCTGTCATTTTTTTGCATTTACCTGTCCAATTTTCCAAATACCATTTATTGAAGAGCATACATTCATTACTTCATTGTATGCTCTTACCTCCTTTGTCAAATATCAATTGAACATGAAATCGTGGGTTTGTTTTTTCTTGGTTTCTTCTCCGTACCATTTACCTGTATGCTTGTTCTTATGCCAGTACCAAGCTGTTTTGAGTACAATGGCCTTGTACTATAACTTGATATCAGGAAGTGTGATACCTCCCACTTTATTCTTCTTTTTTAAGATTGTTGAGGCTATTCATGTTCTTTTTTGGTTCCATATAAATTTTTTGAATATTTGTTTATTATCATTGAAATATGCCATTGGTATTTTAATAAGAATTGCATTGAATTTATAGATTGCTTTGGGTAATATAGACATTTTGATGATGTTTATTCTTCCTAACCATGAGCACAGTATATACTTCCGCTTGTTTGTATCTCCCTTGATTTGTTTTTTCAATGTCTTATAATTTTCCAAGTACAAGTCTTTTACCTCCTTGGTTAAAGTTACTCCTAGGTACTTTATTTTTGTTGTTGTTGCAATAGTGAAAGGGATCAATTTTTTAATTTTTCTTTCAGACAGTTTATTGTTGTTGCATAAAAATGCCAGTAATTTCTGAATGTTAACTTTATATCCTGCCACTTTGCTGAATTCATTTAGCAGGTCCAGTAGTATTTTGACTGAGACTTTAGGGTTTTCTATGTACAATATCATGTAATGAGCAAATAATGATAGTTTTACTTCTTCTTTTCCAATTTGGATGCATTTCATTTCTTCTTCTTGTCTGATCGCTGTAGCTAGGAGTTCCAGAACTATGTTGAATAAGAGTGGTGAAATGGGCACCCCTGTCTTGTTCCTGATCTTAAGGGAACCCTCTTTCACTGCTGGTGGGAATACTTTTGATTTAAGCCCATTAAGTATGTCGTTGGCTGTGGGTTTGTCATAGATGGCCTTTATTATGTTGAGGTATATAACCTGTATTTCCACTTTGCTGAGAGTTTTGATCATAAATGGGTGCTGGATTTTATCAAATGTTTTTTCTGCATCTACTGATATAATCATGTGATTTTTATCCTTTCTTTTGTTTATGTGATAAATCACATTGATTTGTGAATATTGTACCAGGCTTGCCTCCCCGGAATTAATCTCACTTGATCATGATGTATATGACATTTTAATGTATCACTGGATATGGTTTGCTAATATTTTGTTGAGAATTTTAGCATCTATGTTCATCAAGGATATTGGTCTAGAGTTTTCTTTCTTTGTATTGTCTTTACTTGGCTTTGGAGTGAGGATAATGCTTGCCTCATAAAAGGAGCTTGGAAATCTTCCTTCGACTTAAATTTTTTGAAAGAGCTTGAGAAGGATAGGTGTTAATTTTTACTGGAATATTTGGTGAAATTCACCCATGAAGTCATCCGGCCCAGGATTTTTGTTTGTTGGGGTTTTTGTTTATGCTTTTGTTTAGTTTTGTTTTGTTTTGTTGGGGGTTTTTTGTGGCAGAGACAGAGAGAGTTAGAGAGAGGGACAGATAGGGACAGACAGACAGAAAGGGAGAAAGATGAGAAACATCAAATTATTCATTGTGGTTCCTTAGTTGTTCATTAATTGATTTCTCATATGTGCCTTGACTGGGGGGCTACAGCAGACCAAATGACCCCTTGCTCAAGCCAGCAACCTTGGGTTCAAGCTGGTGAGCCTTGCTCAAACCAGATGAGATCGCACTCAACCTGGTGACCTTGGGGTCTCGAACCTGGGTCCTCCACATTCCAATCCAACACTCTATCTACTACTCCACCACCTGGACAGGCTGCTGTGGGTTTTTTGATAATTGTTTCAATTTCGTTTGTTGTAAATTGTTTAGGTTTTCTGATTCTCCTAGTTGAGTTTTGGAAGATTGTATGTTTCTAGGAATTTATGCATTTCACCTAGGTTGTCTAATTTTTTGGTATATAGATCTTCATAGTGTTTTTTTACAATCCTTTGTATTTCTGCAGTGTCAGTTTTTACTTCTCTATTTTTATTTTTAATTTTATTTATTTGAGTCCTCTGCTTTTTTCTTTTTCTTGATGAGCCTGGTTAAATATTCATCAATCTATTTTACCTATTCAACAGTTCTTGGTTTTATTGATCTTCTGTATTGTTTTTATAGCCTCTATGTCATTTATTTCTGCTCTGATGTTTGTTATTTCCTTCCTTCTACTTCCTCTGGGCTTTATTTGTTGTTCTTTTTTTATTTCTATTAGATACAGGGTTAACTTGTTTATCTGAGCTTTTTCATGCTTCTTAATTTATGCCCGTAATGCTATAAACTTCCCTTAAAGGCCTGCTTTAGCTGTATTCCATAAATTTTGAGTTATTGTATGTTCACTTTCATTTGTTTCAGAACAATTTTTATTTCCTCCTTGATTTCACTGTTAACTCATTCATTATTTAATAGCATGCTGTTCAGCCTCCAAGAGTTTGAATGCTGGTGCTATGCTTGGAGGAGCCCAGAAGTGGCCAAGTTGTACACCAAGGCTGGCTACTGCTAGTCCATGACCTGAGGCCATTTAGCAAGTGGTACAGGGTATGCTAATGTCAGATGCTGCTTGTTTGAGAGATTTTTGAAAAGTCTGAAACTTGAGGCAAGAGGCGCTACTTGTATGGAAAAGCCACTGGAAATGGCTTGGGTAGGCCCACCAGTTTGGTAGGGTGGCTTTCAGGGTATTACCAGGGCAGGGTAAACAGTGTGAGCTTGGTTGATGGAGACTCTGGCTCTCTGGGAGGAGAAGGGGGCCTCAGAAAAAGAACAATGGACTCTACCTGCACTTCTCTCTGGGAAAAAGCTGTCCCATCCTTGTCCTGTTGGCAAACAGTTCAATTTTTCCCAGCATATCGCTGGTGCCTTTTGAGTTGCTGCCCCAGTGCTGGAGCTCAGAGCAAATGAGTTCAAGTAAGTCCAAGTGGACCCTTTAAGAGAAACTGCCTGGGACTCTATCAAACATTCATCTCCCTCAGCCACAATCCCTACTAGTTTTTACAGCTAGAGGTTATGAGAACTTCCCTCCTGGTGCTGGAGCACTGAGCTGAGAGACCTAGTGTGGGGCTGGAACCCTTTGCTCTTTGGGGGAGCACCACTGCAGCTGTTATATCCCTCCTGATACTCAACTGGTACCTGTGTGTGTATGACCTGCTCATTCCTGCCTCCACCTCTTCTAACAGCCTCCATGTGGCTTCTTTAGCCTTAGTTGTAGAACTTTTATTCTGTTAGGTTTCAAGTGATTCTGAATGATAGTTGTTTGCAGTTTAGTTGTAATTTTATTGGGCAGACCTTTGGCTTAATGGCCAAACTTCTGATTTGCAGAGAAGCTTTAAACTTGTGTTTATTGTGCTCTGGGAACAGGTGGCAATGAAAATTCTCACTTCCTCACTGGCCATTATTTCCCTCTTTCTTCTTGTGGAGAAATCAGAAGTCACCTTTTTGTTCCACAAGGATTGGCATGTAAATATATATACATATACATAATCCTGAAAATTGATTTTCTGCTTCCCAAGAACCCATTCTTACCCATCCATCCCCCAGTTTGGTATTGGCCTCATCTACAAATACAGTTTATTACCTCTGAAATCAGTTTGAAATCAGACAGACCTACTGAAATCAATTCACGTCAAAAGACTTGGAAGTGTAATTAGGGTTGTGCTAATAAATATTAATCTGTTTTGGAGTGTTACAAGCACGGGTAGCAGGGAGGTTTGACTTGTGGAATTTGCCATTTCTATGGTGTAAATATTCCCACCCTGGCTGGTTTCAAGCTTCCAATGTGATGTCAATTATTCAAAATTGGTAAAAGATGTACCAACTGGCTCATGTGTGCCAACACAGGTAGGATTCATCACACAACTGGAACACTCAGATAAAAACTTCTAAAATGTATTACACAGCACATAATAGGTTTTAAAACAGAAATATGTTCTGTGATCACCTTGCATAAGTTTTGGGGTCCTTCCTTCTATCCCTTGCCCTTTCTTTTTGCAAAGGCTTTGTATTTCCTGAGTGGAAAGTCAGATACTTTTCCACTCTATAAATTTTGAATGAAAAAACATTCAAAATTGTTTCAAGACCTAACACAGGATATTATTAGCTATTATTTAGATCAAGCCTATCACCTTTCAACATGATTGCATTAAGTAGCACCTCTGTTCATTCTCACATTAGCTAGGTTACAATTGTCCCATTACTAAGATTATTTCAAGTTAAAGCAGACAAAGTGTTTGAAAATATATACTTAGGAATAATCCTGAGTTGAAGAAAGTGGGAAAATTATGGGAGGGAAATTGCCTGATTAACAAATAAGATTACTCAGGTTGTATTTGCTGGTGTTTAATATTAAAAGAATAATTATGCACCAGAAATTTTCCTTTGAGACATAATAAAATAATTCAAAATTATTCAGCTTTAATATTTATAATTTATTGTTTATTGCTCAAATTCTTCCTCTTTCATGAAGACATTCCACCAGATCTTGCTTAAAAAAGGCCTTGTTTCACCACCCAGTTGAATCCTTAGAGGACATGGCAGGCCAGATAATTTTTGTATTCTCCACAAAATCCAACATTCTATAGTTTGTTGATTGATTGTTTGATTAACTTTAGCTAAATTTGAAGGTTTTCAACTCACACCAGTAATTTTCTGAATCAACAGATGATTTATAGATTTATAAATCTATATGGAAAGTTACAAAAATGTATAAAACAGAAATCACATGTAGTAATTTCTTAACTAAAATCAATCTTTCCTGAAAAGAATAAAAGTTATACTATTAACATGGAATAGATAGCATTTTAACCATTTATTGTTGTACAACAGATCATCCTAAAACTAAGTAGTAAAAAGTAACAACAGTTTTTTTAAGTGAGAGAAGAGACAGAGAAACAGACTCCCACTTGTGCCCCACCAAGGATCCATCCAGCAACTCCCATCTGGGGCTGATGCTCAAATCAACAGGCCTATCTTCAGTGACCAGGGCTGATGCTCAGACCAATCAAGCTACTGGCTGTGAGAGGAGAAAAGAGAGAGAAGAAGAGAGAGAAGTTGCTTCTCCTGTGTGCCCTGACTGGGGATCCAACCCAGGATATCCACATGCTGAGCCAACGCTCTATCCACTGTTGGCCGACCAGGGCCAGCAACATTGTTTTATTATCTCTCACCATTCAGCTGGATGGTTTTGGTTTGAGATCTCTCTCATGATGTTGCAATCAGATGACGGCCAAAACTCTGCCACTTTGTCAGAGGGAGCCTGGCTGGGCCACACTTTACGTGCTGGGAGTTTCAGCACAAAATATTTCCAGCAGAGGAGACTTAGGGTAGTCATACTTCTTATAGGTAGCTCAGTAAGTATCTTAGGTAAATGTCCTAAAGTAAACTGAGAGAAGCTTTAGGGACTTTCCTTATCACATCTCAGAGACCACACAACTTGATGTCTCTATATTCTCTTAATTAAGGCAATCTAAGGGGGGAGGGAAATATACTTCATCACTATTTCTTTTTATTTAAAGAATAACTAACATGCAGTAAACTGTATTGAACTATCTGATTTGTTTTGACAAATCTATGAACCTGTGAAACAATCACTACAACAAAAATAATGAACTTACCCAATATTCCTAAAAATTTTCTCATCACTCTTGGTAACCACTCTTTATATCTTCCCTCCAATCCCAGACAATTACTAATCAGCTTTCTGTCACTACTGATTAGTGACAGTAGCATTTTCTGGATTTTATATAAATTGAATCCTGTATACACATACACACACATGGTCAAAAGTCAAAAGTGCACCATGACTTTACGGACACATTGTATATATAGTTCACAACAATGTTGCCATGCATATCAATAGTTACTATGTTTTATATATATTGCACAATTTGTTTATCTATTCAGATGTTATAGATATTTGAGTTCTTCACAATTGAGGCTATTAAATAAAGCTGCTATGAACATTTGTGTACAGGTTTTGGCATGGATGTACAATTTCATTTCCCCGGGATAAATGCCTAGGAGTATGATTGCTGGTTGTATGGTAAATGCATGTTTAGTTTTTTAAAAACTGCCATAAAATATAACAGCACTGACTGTACCATTTTATATTTCCACCAGAAGTGAATGAATAATCTAGTTTCTCTGTATCCCCACCAACATTTGATATTATCATTGTTTTTATATCTTAGCCATTCTGATAGATATATGTTCATTGTGGTTTTTGTTTTTTAAAAAAAACTTCAAAATATTTTTTCATTTAAAAAGGTATTTAGAATACATAAAATAAGGCAATATTTATTCTTTTTTCACATCATTTGGTGTGGGATCTGATGGTGGCCCCTACACTGTGACACTGTGGCTCTCTGAGCAAGTGTTACTATCACTGGTCCCTCCTCCACCACACTGTCCAGTCCCTCCTGTCCACTATCCTTGTCCTCAGGAGTAGATGTACCTTCTTCACCATTTTGTTGACTTGCTGTCATTTCTTGAAGGGGTGTCCTCACTGTACCCACCATAATGCTCTCATCTTTCTCTTTTCAGTCTTATAAGCTTCTTGCTCTTCCTTGGGAACAATACTGCTCTGACCGCATCCAGCTTGCTCTGCTGCCTCCTTTTCCCTTTCCTCCTGTCTTTTGTGAGCCTCTTCCTCTGCCTGTGCAATTCCAGCTGCAAATTTTTTCATATTTGCTTCTATTTTAAAACCTCACAATCTTTTAAGTTTATCGCTAAATGAATCTATGTTTTCTAGAATTCCCTCTTCTTTTTCTGGTGTCACTTCTCTGTTTGAAGAAGTTCAGCTTCTTCATTGGTTCATTTTCGCTGATGAACCAATAAGAACTGGACCTGTCATTTGAGGACCTACATTCTAACTGTCATGACAACTGACTGAATTTCTGGCACCATGTTCTCACTAAGGATTTCCCTGATGAGGTAGTGGTTTCTCTGGAAATGAGCGGTGGCCATCAGCTTCACTGAAAAGCCATCATCATCATCGCCTGGGTCTTCAGCATGCTGAGTGCTCATGTAAGCTTCTCCTTTCTTCATGCATGAATGCTTCTGCTAAGTTTCTTCCTCTAAAGTAGCTTCTGCATAAAATTTTGCATTTATGTAAGCAACGTATGTGGGGAGATTATGGTAGCCCTTCATAGATTCATTGTACTCTACCTTTTCTGCTTCGTGTTTGTTTCAGTATTCTTGTTTTTCTTTATCAGTGCAATGTCACCACAGGTCACCAATAATCTTGCCAATCTACACAACTTTAGGTCAAGGTTAGAAGTCTACTTGCTCCCAGACCTTTCTGCTGTACCTCATGTAGGGCATCAGTGGCTTATGTGGTGGCTTTGTAGTTTTAGAATCCATAACAGCAGATGATGCTATGACCTGGCTGTTGGTGCCTGGGTTTCCTCTCAGCCTGTAATTGTTGTAGGCCAGATGACTGTATGGATTGTATCCCACAAACCCTAGTAGGCTGGGCATTTGTACTGCAGGAGCTGAGGTGGGGGTGGGGCATACGGTGGTATTTTTGATATATTGGAAGATTAGGTTCTCAGTTCATTAAGAATGGGTCTGAGACAACACAGGCAGAAAAAGCACCTGTTCATTATATTTTAATTTACATTTTCCTGATGATGTTAAACATCTTTTCATGTGTGTATTTGTCATCTGGATATCTTCTTCAGTAAAGTGTCTATTTATATCTTTTGCATATTTTCAAACTGAATTTTATTTTTACTGTTGACTTTTGAGAGTTCTTTACATAACATATACGAGTCAATTGTCAGGTCAATTATATTTTGAAAAGATATAAATAAAAATTATTTTTCACAAAATAACCATTTTCAGTGTTCTTTATTTTCATGTGATCTCACTCTGTTTTTTTCTTAAGAAATTTAAATAAAATCTTTTTTAGAAAATATATTTAACCTTTCTTATAGTGTAAGTCTGTGGGTCATTTTGTATGAAACACATTTATCTTTGAAAGTTAGTTTTTCTGGGTATAGAATTTTAAGGTGACAGATTTTTTTGTTTTCTAAACTGTAAAGATATTGCTTCATTGCTAAACTGTATTATTTTTAAGGAGGAATCTATTATTATCCTTACTTTTCTTCCTCTGTACAATATGTCTATTTTTTCTGGCTGCTTTTAAGATTTTTTTTTTAATGACTGGTTTTGAGCAATTTGTTTATGTTATGTCTTAGTGCAGTGAATAATATCTCATCTCTAACCCAGCCTCTGGTGAAGGAGAATAAAATTATAATGAATAACTTAGACCAACTATGACCATATTTTGGAAATATGCTAACATTCTCTGAATCTATATTTGCATGATACCTGGAAAAGAAACTAGAGTTTTGTTAACAATAAAAAAAGAAAAGAAAATTTTGGAAAAGCAGAGTAAAGGTCTGAAGAACTTGGGTATATCAAGGAACAGGACAGAAATCAATTAAGAGATCTTATACTTCTACATGGACCATTGTGTAATATAAAAATAATCACCACTGGTATGACATATTTGTTTAGTTGGCTTACGGTTAGAGTCAGAATAGTATATGTACATAAAGGAAGTATCTTGGGCATCCAGGGAGAATTAGGCTTTGGTAGGAAATGAGTTAGTTCTGTCTGTGTAATGACAGTAGACCTCAGTTTACATAGTTTGTATAAAAAGATTTTTCTAACTTAAGAAAAGTGATTTTGGCATTTTTAAAAAAGAGAGTGTGTCCCTAGCCATTCATAAAAGAACCTCAGGGTTGAGAAGGCAACCTGAGGGTACCCAGGGTCATTGCATTTAAAAATTCTGTCTTACACTCATTAATACAGAGACTGATGGTTGCCAGAGAAGAATGAAGTTGGGGGACTGGAGGAAAAGGTGAGGGGATTGAGAAGTACAGATTGGTAGTTACAAAATACTCATGGGATGTAAAGTACAGCATAGGAATAGTCAATAGTATTATAATAATTATCTATAGTGCCAAGTGGTTACTAGAAATATCAGGGGGACACTTTCTAAAGTATATGATTGTCTAACCATTATGGTGTATTTCTAAAACTAATACAAAATAATATTAAATATAAACTGTAATTGAAAAATATAAAATTTTCTAAAATTTTTAAAATAACTAAAAATCCTGCCTTAGCCAGCAGAAAGCAGATTTCTTAATGAATGTGGGAATGTCATAGCCTGACCCACCACCATCATCTAACAAAACTGATGTTCCATATGAAAATTTTCATTATACTTCTTCATCGTAGTAACATTATGAGAAAACGAGGGCATAAGAGCATAGCACAAAACATCTTTCATGTACTCCACTCATTTCATTTTGAAAGAATTACCTAAAAAGGGAATAAAATGCACTAGTTAAGCTTGGATAAGCCCATTTTGGCTAGGAATGATGGTTTCACAAGGGACAGTGCTTCTGTAAAGGAATATAGAGTCATAATTCTCATATGAATGTCCTTTTATTATTTGAATGTGGGCTATGGTTTAATGGAAAGTGGGAAATTTTAGGGTCTTGCTAAAGTTATTCTAAAACTAACATATCAGGATTCCATTTATGCCATATACTTTCAGGAATGAACAACAGATATGAACTTCCTCAATGACCCAGCCAGTAAAAATTTCTCTGCCTACAGATGACATTACACATCTCTCACTTAACCCTGAAATCCAAATGCAAAACTCAGACTTTAAGGATGGTGGTCTATAGATTCATAACACTCATTGAGACACTTTGGTTTTATAACCTAAAGACTGTAATACATTCACCTGTGTAACATTTTTGGATGAAAAATACAATATAGATATATGATGTCATTTTCATATGTTGCTTTCTTATGAGGAGATATCAGCACTACTGTGTAAAGGAAAAGTGGAATCCCTCCTATCAACTTGACATAATCTTTATTTAATCATTTGAAGACAGCAAAGCAAGACAAAGGTCATTATCAAAAACATGGTAGAGTGTTTTTATCTGACCAGTAAAGTGTGCTGGTCTAATTCATAGTGAGAACCATGACCCAGCCAAAGGAAAGTGTCACAACTTAAAATCTGGTTTTGCAATATGTCTTTCATTTCAGTAAATGACCTCTTTTCTGCCACATACCAAAACTGTGTAGGGTCAGCTGACCTCTTAAAAGTGGGTGAGACAAAAGCCGATGCTGCTACCTTGGCAGCAGAGTTTCCAAGTCAGATTCTTCCCCCCCTAAGATGCAATAGGGTAAATCAGTCCATAACCACTGGGTAAGAGACAACCCACCCTTTGCTTTGTAGAAGTAATTTGGGGTAGTTTTTGTAGTAAAAGGTATGAGTTTTGCAAATTGCTCACATCAAATTGAGAGTGGCAGAAAGCATTATTAATAACTATATAAGGACAATAGCCAAAATGAAGTGTGTCCTGAGCAAATAGGGACATCTAGTCCTCTTAATAATCTATGCAAATGAGGGAAAGATTGTCAGAAATGTAAATAAATATGCAAAGCATAGCTATGAAACCTCTGCACTGTATGGCCATCCTATTGTCATAGAAACATAAATAAGTTGACATATAGAAATCCCTTTCCAAGACAGCACTGCTTGATGTCACCTGTGTTGTTATAGGGGATGGAAAGTGTAGATGGGAGAGTACTTCTACAAATAGCACAGGAGCTTCTGCTAATTATCATGTGTGTTACTACAGGGTGAAATGGCACTTAGGAAAGATAGAGTGGATTAGCAGATTCTCATTTGCTGCCTTCTGTTTGGGTCACTTTTTCCTTTTTGATGGCTAACAGCAGAGAAGAGATAAAAGACTCTTTCTAGAGCAAGAGACTCTCTTCTTGTTCCAGCTGTGAGTGTCTCATGGGAACAAGAGCTATTCAGACTCCCCCAATGAACCAGGACATCCTTGGAGGCTCCCACCACACTTATTTCAGTGAGCTCATACTTTTTATTAACTAAAATCATTTCCAAGGATAAAGAAATCCAAGAGTTAATTTTTGTTTTAAATCCTTTAACTGTAAAGCACAAATGAATACTAATTGAGAAATCTATTTGGCAAATATTTTGGGGAGAAAAAACACCATTTTTTATTATTGTTGCTGTTGTTGAAATGTTTGCCAATCCTCACCCTCTCAAAAAAGAGGGGTGCAGGTGTGGGGGCAGAACAGAGAAAAGGAGAAAAGTGGCTTCAGCTCAGTGAAACACTAAAAAAAATGCACATGAATCAATTATGAAAAAGAGAAGTTCCCTTTGAATGAGGAAAAGCTGATTGGAATTAAGATAGGCTTTGTTCCTATCTGCAAGGTACAAGGAGGAGACTTTTCAGTGGAACAGAAAAGGGGGATTTGGGACTGTTTGGCTGCTTAATGCCATAGTGCTTCAGAACCCATGTGAAAATTTGCTGCTGGCTATTAATCATCATTGTGCCCGTGCAAAGAAGCTGTTACAATGATGACTATATGTCATTATATTCCCACTGTAAGTAACGAATCAGAGAGCTGGGAAAGTTGGATAAGAGCGGCTGGCAAACTTTTAAGCGGTCGAATCTATTTAAATAAATTTACATCACATTTGCTACTTTCTCTAGTATGGGAATCATACTTTAAAATGAAACAATATGCTGTGTTCATGGGGCCTGGTCTTTTATTCCCCTGTCTCTGAGCCTACTTTCCAGGTCAGCCTTTGCCAGCGCTGACAGCACGCTTTTCTCATAGCCTCTCCTTCTCATAGCCTTTGGTTGCTTTCAAGTTCAATTTAGCACAATAAAGTTGTTATGCATGACAGTTTGGAGAGCAGAATAGGTGGTGTCTGAGCCCGCTGTGTCGCTACAAAGTGGGTCCATTCTCTGTGGGCCGGCTCAGTTACTGGAGCCTTACTGGTGGGATACAGCCATGGACTTCCAGACGTTCCCATCCTGACGAAAACAATTAGCTTCAAACTGCACGAAGCCGCGAGGTCAGCCTCTCTTTGACTAAGACTGCGCCATTTAATATGCTGCAGTGGATTTCAAATTTATGTTGATTTATCCTGTTGTGCTCCTCTTTTATGTGCTTTATTTACAGATGTGTAAAGAACAGGGAAATTTAGAATCCCACATGCTTCAAGAGTTTTATTAGAAATCTAAACTATTGTTTTATGTTTGTATGATAAAGAAATAGAGTTGAAACGTGTCAGGCTTAATTCCATTAGGCTGAACTGCCCAGAACAGAGCCTTGGGGTTTGGAAGACGGAATCTGAAAGGAAGTGTCTCCTTGGCTAAACATCATCAACAAGCCAAACAACAAACAACCTAAAACACCACCACTGTCAGGATAGTTTTCTACTATGGGAGATTACCCCTCCAAAATCCCACTTTGACCTAAAAGTGACAGATCTTTTCATAGAAGCAAAATGTAATTTTTCAACCATTACAGACCATTTGTGAGTGTGCATATGGATGTATCTGATCAGTTGTTGTTTAATATTCATTGATGTCCACCCAAGGGCTTACTGTCCTTAGAAATGTGATTCAACATTCCACTGCCAGAAAACAAATATTGTTTGATTTTGACACTATAGAATTGTCCTCATGAAGAGAATGTAACTTCTTCTCTTGTCCCTGTGAAGAGAATCATGTAATAAAGCAAATTTAGGTGTATTTTGAATTTTTAAAACTCAGAGTCACCTAGGCCAGATATCTTCAGTGTCTGAGCTATCCTAGGAAAATAAGTCACAGTTGTCTTGATTACTGATCTCCCTGATTATAGGTTACAACCATCAAAAAAGCCTCATTTTAGGTTAGCAATTAACTGAAAGCATATCTTAAAAGCACATTTCTCTTTCTTAAAAGATTTCATTTTGTAAACTTACTTATAACACAAATTTTTTTCTTTACCAAAAGTGAGAGATACAAAAAAATACCATGACACATAATATTTGCTTCAATTTTAAAAGGAAAAATCATACATGGGGAGAGTTTCCAGACAATAATTTTATCTTCCAAGATACAACTTGATATAATTTCAAAGTGTGTTGGGCCAAGTCACATCATTAAAAATAGAAATATGTACCTAGTTTCAGTAAAGTTTGAGAGGGAGTTAAATGGTTTGCTCAGTCATCACTTGCCTTCTCCTAATATTTGAATAATATTGTGGTGTCATTTATAGTAAGACATTTTTTAAAGTTCTCATTTAGAAGAGTTTTTGAAAATAGAGCTGGACAAAGAAAACTTGCTTATGAGAGCAAGTAAATGTATCTGTGACAAAAGCACTACGACCTTTTTAATTTTCAAGTGGGATAATTTCTTTGACATTCAACTGAATGAATACACCAAAAATTGACAAGGTATATTTAAGTGATAATTTTGCACTTAAACAGTCTTTTTTCTCTAAAAATGATGTCATAAGTGAGTTAAAATTTTCCATACACAGGCAGTGAGAACAGCGAATGGCTAAATATTAGACAGGGAGAGTACAAACACACACCTGGAGCATTTATACACACACACATAAAAACAATGTACAAAAATATATTGTAGTTAAGGCTATAAAACTAATATCTCCTCATCTGGAATCTGTAAACACAGGGTAATTTAATATGTTTGTTTCCTCGTCTCAGAAAGATTCCTAAAAAAAAAATGTTAAATTAATAAGATATAAAAGATAGTTTTGGAGGGAAGCTTGAAGAATTAAAAGATGTCATAATGGTTTTATGTAATATTTACAGACCTTGGATTTTGTACTGACAGATTTATATTAATATTCTTTATTCAAGAGGAAAAATTTCCAGTAGGAACAGTTGCAAATAAGTAGATTATCCTCATTCGTTAGTGAAGTTGCTTCTATTAAGCTGATATGGAAGATGTCTGATATGGAAGAAGTCTAATATGGATAATAATCAACCTTCAATGTTTTCTGGGAGTGAAGGAAAGAAGGGAATAAAAAGAGATGAAATGAAAAGCTCACTGCAGAAAGTGAATTTGAAAAGATGTGAGGTGATATAAAGGAAAAAAAAGAGAAGGCAGCATTCACCATAAATGGCATCCACAACATTGGCCAAATTTTACCAAAGTGCTTTGGTTGAAATAGATATTCAAGATAGTATGTGTCTCAGAAAAATAAATTCTTGAGATTAATTCACAGCTTTCTTATTTACTTGCTTTGTAACCTAAGGTAAGTTTTTAAAAATCTTGGAGCTGCTTTCTTTCCATGCATAAAATGAAATAATAATTCCAAAATGTACACGGTTGTTGTGAAGACTGAACAACAAAACTAAAGTGCCCAGTACAAAGTCTGGAATGTTGTAGAGATATTGAATTCTATAAATATTGAATCCCATTATCCCTTAATTTTTTGACATAATTCTTATCCTCAAATTCCTCTGTTGGTCAATAGTAAGTGAACATTCCTGACATATAGACATTCTTGGTAACAAGTCTTACCATAATGAATTCCTAATCATTTGGACTTAAGAAGAACTACACCCATATAACTAGTTTTTATTTGGTTGTATTTAGCCTTGGCTTATGTTAGTTTAATTCCTGAAGCAATTAATAAAGACCTAAAGAAAGGGTGTTCAATACCATGGCAATGGTATCTTTCCTGATGTAGACATGTGTCTAAAGAGACAATTTCATGATAACTACAACAGTCTCCACAAATGTCTTCAGGGCTTCAGAAATCTGAAATGCCAAAAAATAAGATACCTTTGGCATTATAAGAAACAATCTGCTTAGTGGTTACTCCTGATGCTCCAAAATAGTATTCTTTGGAAAAACAATGTTTTAATGCTTATGAAAATAATGAGTAAATTAATTGATCTAACAGTCACTTATTTATAAAACAAGTTCTCAGAGGCAGAGAATCATGTTGTCAAGTAGTAACTTCCATTCTTGTGAAAAAGTCATGAAACAATGTGTGAGTCTGGCAATGGAGGGTTATAACGGAAGGGTGAAAATCTTTTCTCATTGAGCGTTTGAACTTTGCTTCACTAATGTAACATGTAAAAGTATTTGTCAAAACTTAATTTAAGGCAGAACTTTCAGAAGAATATGTTCTATTTCTACTTATTTTACAGTATAAGTCTTCTAGGTAACAGCAATGATTTTGACAAGTGATTGGCCAAATTATTTTTTCTAGTACACTGTTGCCTAATTGAATTCTTATGTTGATAGCCTTATTTTAGAAATACAATGTATTTTGTAAAATTAATTATATGTAATGAATATTATATTGAACTACGAAAAAGGGCTCAGTTCTATGTTGGAAATGCCACATATTATAGAAACATGATGAACATTTTTACTAAAAGCAGTACATAGAAATATTGGTCCTCTTCCCACAGTCTAGTATTTTTAATGTTACTCGATTACATTCCTTAATGAAGTATTTTTTGCATACTTAAAATATGCATAACATAAAACAACCTTCTAACTTGACTTTTAAATTGATCTTTACTTACAAATATTGGTAGAAAACTAAGAAGAGATTAACTACATTATATTTCTGCCTTTCCACTACTAAATAGGATATATTTTCTTATACATCTTTATCATTGAGGTGATTTTTTTAAGACCTGTGAATATTGAATTAAACATATACATTAAATAGGCTATTTGTGCAACATACAATCTTTAAACAATTTTGTTTATGGGCAAGCTGTTAAGAGACATATGTGCTGTTTTATATATCTGCATGCTTTACTACCAGGTTTTAGGTAAGCACCATAACTTAAGTTGTCTTCCACACAAAGTTCTGGCAAGCTTCAACAGATTCATTAGTGAGTTTTTCTTTACAACCAACGAAGCTCAAAGAACTCCTAACAATGGAGCTAATCACTGCCTCTTCCCTGACCCAAGCTTAGGTTTTCCCTCCTTTCACTCCAGACTCCTATTTCATTTCTGAGCAATTGGATTTCCGTGGCACTCCCAGAACAAATAAATATCTCCTTTTCCCCCTGCTTACATCTTTTGTGTATATTTTTTTCTATAGGACTGCCTGTATTTAAACTAGTGTATAATGGCAGGGTTCTTCAGGTAATCTTTCATTGGACATAAATGGTGTAGCATTAAAATGCAGATAATGTTACCTCAATTAGAGAATGCTGTGCAAAACTTGAAAAAGACGTAGCTAAATGTTTGGACTAAACAAGTAAGTCTATGTTGTTAAGAGTGGGGCTGGGCAAGTTGCATTTTCAATAGCTCCCTTAATGAATAAATGTTAGACTGTATCAACAGTCCTGAACAGGCTTGTGGTTTGTGTGTGCATAAAGTGTAATGGTATCAATTGACTGGCTCTTTGTGGTTGCTATAAAGTACTCTTGAATGTGTCAATGGAGAGAAGGCCTGCAGACAATGAAGCCATGACAGCTGAATGTCAGCAGCAACCTTGAACCTAAACTGGTTTCACCATTCCAGTGACTCCAGCTACAGTGCAGACGTGCACTGGAGCCGGACCTGCGGCGTTGCCTGTCATTTTCTGTGTTCAGATTTCGAGCTCTTAAGTGACAATTTCACCACATTGCTAGACCTTGCTAATATGCATCAGTGAACGTTCACTTATTAGTGATAGAGCTAACAATATGCTCAGCATTTTAATCAGACTTGCATTGACATTTAAAAATACAAACACAAAGCATCATTCTAGACTAAATGTTTTATATAAGCAAACTCACTCAGAGAAGATATTCAAAATGTGGCTTTTCTGCAGCAATGGATTTCTTTATATCAGTCTTGCATTACATAGCATAACTGCACATACATTTCTATACTTTTTATTGCTGCAAATAGCACATGATTAGTTAATTAAAATATGGCATCAAAGAATAATTAATATTTGTAATGCAGTGTTTCTTTAATGAAAAACAAGAGAATTTCTCTAAAGGTCACATTTATAGATTAAATGTGCCTTTAACATAAATGGAATGTTATTAAGCTAGGCTCAATATTCAGGAGAGAACTACAAAGCCTTTTGTGGCAAAACACTGCTAATGAATTCAAGAAACTGAATCCCTTTGCTAATGCTGAAGTTGAACAAGGTTAGAAGCCCAACCACAACTGAATGCTCTTAATATGTTCACTGTACTCTGCAGTGAAAAACTGAAGGAAGGAAAGGAAAGGGCCTGGGTGGAGAGGGAGACAGGTTAGAGGAAATAGAGGGAAAAAAAAGAGAGAATAAAAAAGAAAGATGATTTTTGTTGGTGAAAAACATAGCCATGTGTATGCAGCAAAGAGCAAAAATGGAAAAATTGGTGTGTGTATATTGTAAGATGGATAGATAGTATATGTTTGGCATTAAAATATGCTATTAATATTATAGCACTTTAAGTTGGTTGCAATTTATTCTAGAAAAAGTATAAAACCAAGACTGATGGACATAGACAAAAATGAAGTGGTTACCGGGGGGAGGGAGACATAAAGGAGGGGAGTGGGGGGAGAGAGGGGGAAAAGGGTATAAAGAGGAGCAAATATAAGGTGATGGAAAATAATTTGACTTTGGGTGATAGGTATACGACATAATCAACACTTCAAATGCTATAGAAATGTTCACCTGAAACCTATATACTCTTATTGATCAATGTCACCCTGTTAAATTTAATTTTCTAAATAAAATTTAAAAAAATAAATGTAACATTTGCTATAAATAAACAACAAAAAATATTAACTTTATATTAGGAAGATTTATAAATGTAAATGTGTTATTAGAATGTCGTGGATTGATGTAAGTGAGGTGTGATACAGGCATTTTATTTAACTAGCACTTCTTTGAGTCTGAGTTATCAGTAAATCAGTTGTATGATGCATTCTTTTTCGAAGTAAATAAAAGTAATACATCGCTAACTATCTTTATGTTCCCCTCTGGTTATTTCATGTTTTTATATACTATAGTGAACTGCCCAATTAAATTTGTCTTTGTAAGTCCTTTACAACATACAGAGGGAAAGAAAAAAACCCTTTGCTTCTTAGTTGAAAAAGTGAATATTGCCAAACATTTTTCAATAAGTTCTTAAAAAGAAAAGGTAACATATATGTTAAAATATAAAAAGAAAATATCTTAAAAATAAGCATCGAACTGTGAGAAATGTTTATTTTCAAGAAAAATAAAACCACTGGGCATAAACTTTATTATTTGTTTATTTATTTATTAGAATAATTTTTATAAGTGTACATTATCAGATTACATAGTACTGTAGAAACAAAGGTAAATACAACATATATGATGATGGAAAATTATTTCACTTTGGGTGATGGGTACATGATGCAATCAATAGTTCAAATGATATAGAGATGTTTACTTGAAACTTATGTACTCTTATTGATCAATGTCACCCCAGGATATATAATTTCCATATAAAAATAAATAAATAGTGAAATAGAATATATTCTTGCATTAACTTTTATATATGTTTTCTACAAAGAAACATAATTCCCTTTCTAATCTTTATAGATGCATTTGCAAAGTTGAACATTCAATGTACCCTTTTTTACACTAGTATTAGCACTTATAAATAGACTGAAACCATCCATTGGCAGCTGTAAAACAATTATCTGCTTTATATATTTATTTTAGTTTGAGGTATTTGTATTTTTATAATTTTTGCCATATATAAGTTCTATACCAGAAAGAAGTTCTATAACTGGTTTTATTTTGAATCATTGAGATTTATGTACATTTTTTTCACCAGGAAATTACCATTTACAAAGTTTTTATATTTATGTATTAGCACTAAAATGTATATAGATGCAGTATAATTTTTATGAATGCCAGACAATAAAGGAACTCCATAGATGCCACCATTCATTATGAAGTGGCATATGTGCACACTCTTCCTGTTGGTGTCACACTTTAAGTGGCCTCTTTACTCTGTTGTAAGGAAGACTTCTCAAGAAGACAAGCTCCAAATCTTGAAAAAGTTGATGGTTTGAATGAACACTTATTGTTGCTGTTACAATTATATTAAAGTGGGATTATAATTCTCATATGAGAATTAATCCCCCATGCATATATAGGTTATAGAATTTAAGGTTAAATACAAAAGCAGTCAGAAATGCAATTCAGGTTAATAGGTCAACACAATGCCTACAGCTGAGGCAGACATTTTTGTTGGCCTACATACATCGGTAATCTTGACTAAACTCAAATGTATGTGGTAGTATCTGAAAATATATGCTTCATCATGAAATGATAAAGGACAGATTTAATAAACATCTGACTATGTTACTTAATGAAACATTCTAGATTAATATTTGTACTATAAAGTCATGATAGACTATTCCATGAATTAATGTGTGACTACTAGAATTTGTGGTGAAAATAATTATATAAGAAATATGCATTATATATGTGTATACTTGTACTTTAAGATACACTTCATAAAGGTGTATGTCAAGAAGGTTCTTTTGCAACACATGTGAACATAAAGATGGGTTATTTTAAATTATCCTTCACTTTCTTAAAGTCCCTTAAATTTTATATTCTTAAAAGAAAAAATAAAGAATGGTAGTGAACTTGGAGTTACTTATTTTCAATTTTCAGTTTTTTGCAAATTTAAAATTCACTTTTATTTATCTGTGTATTTAATCCATTATATGGCAGGTTCTGTGCTGAAAAGATTAAAAAAAAATACTGGATTTCCGTGCCAACTTTCATTTTGTTTGTTATTACGCATTCAGTTTTTCAATTCTTGCCAAAGTTACAGTTATGAAGAAAGACTAAAATGTGGTTTCATTTACATGTGGAAGTCTGACTTGAGAATATAGCAGCAGCCCCATTGCTTTTTTTCCAAATGATGAAGAGGTTCTTTGTCCCCCACCACCACCACCATGAGCCTCTCAGGATAAAACAACTGTTCTTAAAGAATCACTCAGTTCTGAATTTATCCTGAACTCTCACACATTCAAATTTCAATCCAACCTCTATTCTGGGTTACCTCTTATATTCCAGACACAGTACTAGTTATTTTGTCAGGTGATATTTTATGTAATCTTTAGAGTCACTGTGTAAGGAAGGAATTCTTAAGGCTCAGTAAGAAGGTGTAATTGGTTCCAAATGCAGACAGCAGCATTTCAAATCTAGATCTCCTCACTCCAAGACCAGTTCTCTAACAGCTTGCTAGATGCCAAAATAAACACCTGATTAACTCAGGCCAGGCAGCATCCATACTGAGTGGAAATATTTGTCAAACTAGAAGTTAGATGAGTGGACTTTTTTAAAGCCCTTAGATATAGAAGTCTGGAAAAGTGAGTGAACAAAGATACACTTATCCAATACATACAAGCCTGAGCTCAGATTAAAAGAACTCTGCTGCATACACCCCTTCCTTACTTTTTCCCCTTCAGTCAGTTCTTTTTAGAAAAAAAATACTATGCTTTTCTTCTCTACATCAGAGGTGGAGACCAGGAGAAATTCTTGAGATTGTGCCTCTAATTTTAGCAAGCTTGAGGTTAAAATGCTACATCATAATCTAAGTTGCTACTAGATCCAGCCATAGTTCCATTCCTTTATGTGCTTCTTTCTCTCTAGATAGTTCCACAATGCTAGAGAGCAAGGAGTTAGCAAGAGCAGTGTAGCAAGTTCATTCTCATTAGAGCTCTGAGAAAGGATGACTTGCTCTTTCAAAAACGAGAACTCAAAGAAATGTATCCAGTGTCCAAATATTTAATGTTCCTATATATTAACTTTCTTTATTTATATTTGGATTGTTCAGTTCTTACCAAATTTTTGAGCACCATAAAGAGAAAAGTTGATTTTTTATAGTATAGATCATGTTTCAATTAAAATCAACCCATTTAAAGGAAAGCACAAATAAATTCATGGTGGATACCTCTTGACCTAAATGAAAGTATAATTTATTCTTTTATCTTTGTTCACGCAAATTATAAATCTGTGCAAATCAACATTAAACTTTATAAAAATATAAACTTCTTTAAATAATGTCTTACAGTCCGAAATGGAGCCTAGTCACTGTCAATTAAATGTATGTAATAATAATAGTCAGGACCGTACTCTAAACTCTATATTTTTAATCCAGCTTCAGACATTTTTAAATAGGAATTTACTTGGATTCATTTTTGCCAGTAAAACATTTAGACATATGTAATATTTACATGGGATAATTATAGTACAACAAACAAATATTTTGGTTGAATTTTGCTTTGGAAACAAACTATTTTATCATGCTGTTGTCTTAAAATAATTCAAATAATAGTGTAGTCACATTAATGCTAAAGTAATTATTAATAAAATTCTAAAGTGGAACCTCATTTTATTTGTTCACACAAACAGTTTTACTAGCACTATTGTGTAGCTAAACATATTTAGAGGCATAATGGGAGTCTACCTGTTATGTTTAATTATAATCCACTGAGAAGACCGCTAATAAACCAACAAAGAAAATAGCAATATTTAGTATTTAACTGCTCTTGAGCTAAAAGTATATGAAAATCACCACTTATAAATATTAAGTGGCATTTAAATAATTAATCAATAAATTCATCGTAACAAATTCTCTAAGAAGTGTTTGTAATGAGGTCAGCTCCCTACAACATGACCTCATATTTAAAATCCAGTCACCTTAAAATGGTGAGACCCCATGAGTTCAGGGTACCAGGAAGTATGCGCACAGGAAATCTGCGCTATGTCGAGTATGTGAAAGCCTACTGTTGTTTCGATATTTTATATACATATGGGAAAAATCATGTCATGCAAAAGTATAAAATAAGAAACAGTAAAAGTTCAGGGAAGCTTAGTACGTAATACTAACTTGGTGATATTTCCAGACTTCAACAGAATAAAGAGGATTCATTCCCACCATACTGAAAACATCGGTTTTCTTTAGGACATACAAAGGAAAAAAAAAGTACTCTTTCGTAGCAGGCCAATGTAAATTCAAATAACATTTCTCAAAATATAAAGAATAATTTGCAAATAATATTTGAGATGTAAAGTCTTGCTTTTTATAAAACAGTAAACTCTACTCATACAGTGCAAAATCTAATTTATAATGTCTTTGTCGCCATCATTATGTGAGTATAGGTATAAATTTACCTTGGGCTAACTCAACTTATATAAAATGACTTGCCCATTGGTCTATTTTACCACTTCTATAGTACATTTTATTTGAAATGTTTTTCTTATTAAAAAATTAAATTACTTAATAATTAAACTGTTATATTTGGACATGGCCTTTTCATTTGTCCACAGAAAGCTATTTTCTGAAAGAATACCTAGCTGTCCAATTCCTATGTTTTCCATCATAAGCAAGGCAAAGCTCATGAATGATCTCCTTATAGAATTTGCATCTAAAATATGTGAGAATTTGTAAAAATCAAATAGTTTAGTCTCGATACAAGTATTGCACATTCTTCCTTTTGGAGTCTACAACAGATTGCCTGTCTTCTTGCAACATGTACCTAAAGTTTAAGAGCCATAGATGTATATTTTGAACATTTTGGGGGTAAGTCCTACACACAAAGTATATAATAGAGAGTACATTATTCCATTAAAGTGTTCTTGGTTTTGTATTTTTTAAATAATATAATTTAGAATGCACCTTAGCCATGTTAAGTGGTTGACAGGTAGCATAAACAAAAACATGTTCTACACTGCAACTGTACACAATACACCTTTGAAAGGTGACTGATAGCTTACAACAATAATAAATAATTGTAGCATTCTGCTGTCAAACTTTCTGGCTAGTTTATAGTGAACTTCAAAAATATGCTTCTTATTTCTCAAGTGCAACTAATTTGAAGATAAAAGTAATGTGATGCCATGAAATACAAATATTTCACCCCAAAGAGGAAAGTGTTTGTTATCTAATAAAAATAGGTAAAGTTTCACATCCCAATTTTTCAAAAGAATAAAATGGTACCACTTAAGTAGGCAAGGAAATGCTTCATGTAGCAAGAAGTACAATATGATTAATATAAAAAAGGTATTTATTTATCATTTTGACAGTTGTCATGGACATCACTGTTTCAAGTGGCATTTTTGACAAAACAATTTGCTGGCTAAATAGTTACAGGGGAACTGAACAAATTTTTTTCCTGTGTATTTACAATATAAAAAAAAATGCATTCTCACTGTAACTTTTCTGCTTAAGAGAAAAAAGAATGAGTTCTATAAAACAACTCATCCAGTGTAGATTCTATGAGAACAAATGAATGCAAGTGTTAACAAGACCTAGTCTTCCCTTTTGTATTTGTTTCTTCATTAAGCTCTAACTATGCTCCAGCTCTTGTGCCCAGCAGATTTGATGTGAAGATGGTATGACAAGCTTGGCTTCTCCTGAGGCAGCTGGCACTCCTGATGCCAAAAGCCAGAGCTTGTGGTAGTGGGATCAGGAAAGAGTCGTTCGGAGCACAGTTTGCCTGTCAGTTTCCCATCCGCCTTGCAGTGCAGCACTCTCTCCCAGTCCCCTTAATGAGAAGTGGAGGACAATACCAGTATTGTTGTTTCTACTCGAGATCTTGTGGCAAGAACAATCGCCGTTTACTCAAGCATTTGTATTATCCAAACTCTGTCCATAATTACTACTAGAGTCCCTGATTAACTCTGCTCTCTGCCTCAGCACAAAAAAGCTATTGAGATAGACATCAGACAACTTTTCTATCTCTTAGAGTCTTTTAACAGTTTACCAGATATGATGCAGTCCTCATATTTATCAAAGGAAATGGACCTACATGATTTGCACTCAGCTCACTGAAAGTTTCCAAATCATATAAGAAATCCATGTACTTTGGAAGGCTTGACAATTCTCCATAACCCCACCTACTCCCCTCCTCCTCAAAAAAAGTTAAAAGGTATCCTCTCTTTTCAGTTGACATAGTCCTGTACCTATAATCTGTAATGAATATAACACATTTCAAGTAACAATGATATCTCCAGTCAGCTTATCGCTGTTAACTTTTTATTGTGAAGTGTGTAGAAGAAAATTTTCTAGGTATTTAATTTCTATGCAATTTTATTATATGCTTTTGTTTTGTAAGACATAACTGTTGCTATGTCTATTTCCATGATACTGGTAATAATTTTAATCTGTCACATCACTCCTACCCCCCTTCATATCCCACCCCACATGCAGTCCTCTGTTAGCACTATGCAAAACAGCATCATGAATATGCATATTATGGAGATTCATGGTAATTTTTCAGGGTTATCTGATGTGACGTTTATAGGACAGCAGCATACATCAATTTAAACAAGAGTGACAAATATCTCATCCTTTATATTTCTATAGTATTTTTAATATGTTTTTGGCCATTCTCTAGGGAGTAGTGTGAAATGGTAAAAACTTGAATAATAAAAATGTTAAACATTCAAATACCTTACTAATATGTTTTTAAAGGCAATTTTAAAAATGATTCTCTACATATTAAAGTTTTAAAAGTATACTATACTGAATTTTTTCTTAGGTGATACTTTTTATCAGGCATCTTACACATTTCCAAACCAAGAAAAGCATGAACATTTGCGTGTGCCATTTGAAGATGAGGCTGAATTGCTTCATTACTTCTAAACTATGAATCCTTGCCAGACAGAATTCTTTGGCAAAATGGCCCACCAACTTTATTAGGCATAGGCGTTTGAAACAATAATTTAATTGTGGCATATTTAAATTTTGTTCTAAGTCTGTTGCTCCTCTTAGAGACTTACATATTATCTTTATCTCAGTGACTAATTAGGACTAGCTTGACAATATTATATTTACAATGGTTACCAAGTAAAAATCCTTTTCCTTGTTTCTTATGTCTGTCAGAAATACTGAGCAATACTAATTACATTGAAGATATAAAGAGCCCCACAATTTGATTGAGAGATGTCTTGAGTTTAAAGCAGGTAAATGTGAACTGTATCAAGAATTTTAAAGGGCGAGGCAAGTAATATCTATTTCTTATGCAGTCACTAAGAAAAAGTAATTGTTTGAATTTAATTCATTATATCAGCCATATTATTAAGTGTATTATTAATAAAGTCATTAAAAATTGGCTTGATTTAAAATGACCTTCCCCATTCCAACCAACTGGATTCAGATTCCTTTTTCTTAAGCACATACTTTCTGGATTTCAGGTTGAGGGTCAAACTTTCACAATTAAATGTTCCCCAGTACTGTACTATATTGGTAACATAACATTGCGAATACCCTCCATACAATTAGCAGGGCCTACTGTGGAAGTAGACTGCTAACAGAAATAATAACAAGAATACTGGGACATTAGTATGCCAAAGAAGGTTGGAGAAACCTAGTTTGAATGATGCATATATAATTGTATGTTACACCTAAATATCACTCACTGTATATTGCTGTAGAAATAATTACTTAGGAAAATATATTTAACCCCGACACTTTTTTGAGATTTCAATTTGATTAACAAATAAGTTCAGTGGTATATTAAGCTTAAAAGGTAGCAGGGTCGTAAATGAATGTCTTCTGTATTTGCATGTTTTTTAAAGTGGCAATTTCTGAAGACACACATTTCTATGTCGATATACACGTATAAAGCAAAGTGAAGAATTGATGCAATCATCCAGATAATTCACAGGAAAAACACTTTTGCTTCAATTATCTATCGCAAGTAACACTGAGGGGTTCAGCCTGAATTGTTCAAATAAGTGCCTTGATTCTCTTCACTTTGCTTGTGTAGACACATTTTACAGTAATATTTATGTTAACATTTGCAATTTACATACATATAAAGAAAAAATATTCAACATAAAAGATGACCAAAATCTTTTCACAACAATAATTTCTACTCTTCAGTTTTGCCTAATTTTTTATAGTCTGATTATTCATGTGCTATGTTATATATGGTAATTGAATTAAGATTAAACTAGATGAACTCATTTGTTCATTTATTAAATGTTTGGTTAATAATTTGAATTTTATATATGATACTCATATCTAAAGTTCACTAACATAGTCTATCTAAAACTTGAATAATATATACTTTTTACTGAGAATAATCATAAATTGATTTGAAAAGTAAATGCGATTAATATGTACATTTATAATAAAATGCAACATAAAAGCAAACAAACTCTTCAAAGAATATATCCTATGTTGTTTATGTTTAAGATTTGTTATGAGTAAGTTAACATACACAAAGACATCAAATACGCGAATACATTTTCAAAAGTTCCATTGGCACATTAAAAATCAAATATATAGCAGATTTTACAATGTTTTTCCCATATGCATTGACAGGAAAAATAATATATTTAATTGCTGACATTTGTATTACTTTACCTTATGTTTATTAAATATATAAAGTATATTTCCAATGCCTTTGATAAATTTGTTGTGTTTAATATACAAAGAGCCCTACATTTCTTCTGGGTCTGCTTAATCACTATTTGCAGTCTTTATTCTGGCCCACGTAGAAAATGCATTCCAAAAAATGTAAAGCAACTCCACCATGTTTCTTCATATTGGCACTGTGTCAAAATATGTTTTGTTTGAACATTAGAAATTAAACCTTGCTTTCGTTAAAATATCACCAACATATTGGGTTTTAAATGTTTGTCTGGACAAACAATTAATACCTAACAGTTAAAAGATACTGGAATATTTTATGGGTCTATTTGGCAATGAAAATGAACTATCTATGTTATAAATTTGGTAGATAGGGCTTATGTCTAGCATTCATTTATAATTTCATGTTTTATATAAAAGTAAGTAATTGATGCTTACAGTACAACCAAAATCTTCTCTGTACTCATAAAAACACATGAAGCAGATGTAAAATTAAGCATTTCAGAGTATTTTACTACTCCAATATTGTTTTAATTTGTACTAAAAAGCAAATGTCTGTCTCTAAATTTTATTTATGAAAAAAATCAACTTCCAGAATTAAATGAATATATTTTATAAATACTGAGTGAGGCTTTGATAAATATTTTTCTTTAGAATTGCTAAAGAGGAAAATATAAAAATTTGGTGGCAAACATCTGCCTGGTAATCATATATGATAAATTCATAAGAAATACAAGAAATATATTTATTTACTGTTACTGCTAAGTCAGTCTTTATTTATCTTAGAAGATTTTTCATCTATGAGTAGAAAACAAACTTTCCTTCAAGAGGTCTGTGAAACGAATAATAAATGTCAGGTCTAAATCCTATATGAAAATCAGTCCAGTTTAATCCTGGATATTCTTCAGCATGCAAATGAAGACTAGAGGTTTCCCTGGGCCCGCTGTCATACGGGCAGCCAATTTACAGACCCTGGCACAGTGTATGTGTAATGGGCTCACTGGCTGCCCCTCCCCCTCCCCAGTCTAAGACTTGGTCTCAGCTGCCTGCCTTTCACAGAAAACCACAAACCAAGGAAACATATCAGTAATAGCGCCCTGTAAATTAACTTGACATTTGATGCAGAAAAAACCCTAAAAGCTTACAAAAGACATTGAAAACAAAAGCCACTCAGGACCCACACTACATATATTGTGGATTTAAGAGATCTGGAAGGTGGTTATTCTATTGTAACCAACACATACAGCCTTCATCTTCTTTGTTAAGACAATTCAGTCATTCTTTGTTATAGGGGTAGTATCCGTCAAACAAGAAAATAATATTTTCCACCAAAAAACTCTAGATGTCCAATTGATATTACAATAATAATTCAATCAACCCATTTTTTTACATTAAAAAATAAAGCTATACATTTCTAATGTGGAAAAAAAAGATGTTAAAATATGATTTTTCTTCCTTGGTAAATAAGACATGTTGACACTACTAAGATGTCAATAATGTAAGACGAGTTGGAGAATGGTGTGAATCTTGCTGAACATGTGGTATTCATAAATATGTTGTGTCTTAAAATTTTGCCATTCAAGAGATTTAATTTTTTCATGCTTGGAAACCCCTGCATCTTTTTAATAGAAAAAAGAAATTGGTTCAAAGAGGGAATATTGATAAAATATTAAATGGCTCTTTGACATCAGCTGTCGTGTGGGGCCAGAGTGAGGCACACAGCATATTTAAGCCATTAGACATGCAGGAATGTTAACATTATTATTCGTTATTGTGTCTGGTTATGTGTCCCCCCTTTTCAATCCTCTCCCTCTCTCTCTCTCCCTCTGTTTGTCTCTCCTTCTCATTCACTTTTCCACCCTTCTTCTTTACTCCCCATATTTCTCAGTGTCTTTCCTTCCCCTCCCTTCCTCTGCAGGGCCAGCTACACTGCATCTTACAAATGTCTGGCCTTATAGTTTACAAGCACCGAACTGTACCGGTAAAAATGCATAATCTTAGCATCTGTGCTTCTTGATATTCATGGGTTTATTTACAAGTCCTTGTGTTCTACTCTTTTTTTTGCCTGTTTCTATGGCTTATATTACTGTCATGCCTATAGTCTTGTGGGAATTTCAAATAAGAATCAAGATATAACTGGCAAATATTCTGTAATGCAGTCTGCATTTCCATATTTAGCTGTTTTTTAAAAGAGACAATTTAAAGAGGTTTATGGACTTAAGAATATATGAAGAATATTTTGATTGGCTTTTTTCAGTACTTCAACTGCTTAAGGTTCAGTTTGTGTAAAATGGATGTAATAAAATAAATTTATGTACATATATGTGCTTGTGTATATGTAAATGCATTTAGAATGAAAAAGTTCATAAATCTCAGTCAAATTTACTGATTAAGTTCACTATATCCACATATGGCAACATTAAGATATTTCACAAAAGAATTCAAAGGTAAAGGGCTAGCAATTTATTTCTTCCTTAGATTCTAGCCAGCAAAAAGCTTAAATATTTACAAAACAAGTATTCAGGGGCCCATGTTCCCCAACCCTCAACACCCAGCCCCCTATACATGAAGCTAGCTTAACAGAAATATTTTAGTACACATCACTATTGGCAAAAAAAAAAAAACAAACCCAAAAACAAAAAAACCTTTTTATTCCCTTTTCTTTAAAGCTATAAAGACATAAATCCTTTTGAATTAATTAATTAACCCTAAAATTAAAAAATTAATTAACTTTAAAATAATTTTATATTCATTTTCTGCCTATTCCCCCCCACAAAAAATTAGAATTCCACCTTTATATAATCAATGCACTTATTTTTAGGAATTAATATTCTCTAGTTCAATGTAATATTAAAATCTCAGAAGTCCATGTACATGCTTTGCTGTTTATAGCTCCAGTTTAATTACTGAGTGTTAAACTGCCTAGACAGTGAAATGAATTTATGGCTGTCTTTCAAGACAGCCATAGTTTAGAACTGCACATTAGAGAAAATGCATGGTGGGCACACTGTACTCAATGATCTTTATGTCAGTATTCTTGAAAATTCACACTATCTGTGTTAGAAAATGTTAAATATGAGAACATTATGGTGAAGACTTGTAGTTCTAAAGCAAGGGATATGTTGAATATGAAGATTTTCACATGTACAGTTATAACACATGCTAAGCAGCATAGATTATTAAGCAAGATTCATTCCTTTATTGGAGAGGGAGGGGAATAATTTACAGACAAGAGCTAAGCAATTCAGTTTAACACAACTCTGTCTAGTTGATTGTAAGGCATGTGTAGTATTTTTTCAAAGCTCATCATCAGTGGCAAAGCATTTTACAGCTCAGGATATTTTTTTAGAAAATACTCATTTTATTAAGAGTCAATAAGATAGGTTGTGCAGAAAGATATACATGTATTTGCAATTCATATTGTTGCTGTGTTCCTATTGTGTTCTGAGCTTCATCATGGCTGAGAGATGGAAAGATGGCTTGCAGTGCAGGAGGGTAAAAGAGAAAGCCCCTAAATAAAAATAAATACTAACAGCATTTCCTAATTACCTCTAATTATAACCATGGTTTTTTTTTCCTGAGGTGGGAGGCAGGGAGAAGCAGAAAGAAGATGCTTATGAGTACAGATCAGATCTGTGCTATTAAGTAACATTAATAATTCTTTTGGTTCAGGAAATATTTTCATTCTGGACTTTCAAACACCTCAGTCTACCCATTCAAAGCTATGACAGAAAAATGAATCTGAGTGTGTAGCCATTAAACATTTAAATTTTCTACTCCCTGGTCATTATACTGACTGTCATATTTTACACCTTCCCCTCCCCCACTGGGCTTTTGCTGATTTGACTTCATTTACATTGGCTCATTATGCATCTGGTCTTTGTTCTACAGAATACGGTACAGTGACAAAGCAAAACTTACCTGTCGGGTGAAATATTTTTCTGATTTAAAAATTAGGTTTTACTACTTAAATTTACATTGAACTTCCCAACATTGTTTAAATTGGAAAAAGTATTTTCTTTTATAATAATTATTATCTATATGCAATTATTTTAAAAATGGTTAAAATTACTTCAAAATGTCATTAGAAGATGACATTTAAGACCTTTTATAACAAGTACTCTACTGCTTACCTAGGCAATATTATCATATTAGAAGTATTGAGTTCTTTCTAAGTCTCTGAATTTCTATGTAGGCCCAAGGAGCAAGCTTTTATCTCTTTTATATGAAGTTTATTGTTTAGAGCTGTCTCTATGGGTCTTAGTTTAATGTATCAAACAACAAAGGTAATGCCAATCCTTTTTTAAAAAATGACTCTTGCTTTGCATTTCTTACAATTAAAAGGTTTTCTGATTTACAAACCAAATTTTCATCAAATTAAAAGAAAGTCCTAGCTGACCGATTGCATTGAAAAATATGAAAGTTATACTGAGCTTTAAATGTCTATCCCCATGACAGTGCATACCACCTTTTAATTTGTTACAACCATTGGAGACATGGGATTAATCTAATACAGCCTAATTAAACACCCATTCACACATGAGGGTTTTTAATGGTACTGGTGGCACAAATGCTACTTTGTATCACAGTTATATTTGCATTTATTTGAAGTTAAGCAATAGATATTTTTTTAATATAAAGAAAATGGGAATAAATAGAATATTGGGAAGCATGCTTTTGAAAATGAAAGAAAATTTCTATTTTCAGCAAAGATAATTGTCATATGTACAATTTAGGTTTCATTCTAGATATTTTAACCAAGATGGTTTTAAATTTTTTGTTTTTATCAAAACATATAATCATAGTCACAGTGGCTACATGTGTGGGGCACCATCTTGGAAGAAAAAGGCATCATCAAGTATTCTTGGCTCTGTTAATGACTAACTGTGTGATCTCTGGCTTTCACTTAACCTGCTTGCACCTTGATTTTTTTCATCTTTGTAAAAGAAATAACTGTCCTTTCTCTGCTCTTATTGGGCTATTGTGAAGTTGAATTAGAATAATATATTGTTTGTAGGAAGAAAGTATTTTACAAATGCAGTCATTTATTTTTATCCATTGATTAATTTTTACTCTACCATGGGAAAACACAGTGTTATATATTTGTCTATATTCAGTCAATCTCTTTTATTTAAGTTTGGCATTTTGGATTCTAGAGTTAATAAAAATAAAATACAAATGCTTAACTGGATTTCTTGGAGGTGAGAGCAATCCGCACATCTTGGCAATTTATATTATATAACCTTGTTATCATCTACAAGATATTTCTATGAGCATAATTGGTTTTAGAAAATGGCTTCTGCAGTCAAAGTAGTCAACACAGTAGCATTCAGAATGAGCTCAGGCCTATAGGGAAACTAAATATTCGGCAAGAAATTCTTGTCCAGGTGGCACTTCAAGGAAAGAAAAGTAAATAAGAATTTTTAAGTTACAGTTGTTTTGAAACTATGTTAATTTTGCTTTAGAGTCCTAGAAATTTTAGATATTGGATAATACGCAACTCTGATGCAGAAATAGGTAAGATGATATCATTTGAATACAAGGGCTTATCTAGAAGCTGTCCTAAGCTCAGTGACATTTCCATAATACTGGACGCAATTAACTCTATTTTCACTTTTATGCTTAAAATGGTATTATTTAATTTCTTTTCACTTCAGTTGAATCATTTGTTAAATAATGGCATTGAGCTAAATTATCAATAACAGACTTCCAAAACCCAAAATTAACCTGACCAGTATTTGGATATAACATCCTGGGACTTTTTTAGACAAACAGTATCATACCCAAGTCTAAATGACATTTTATCAGGTATTTGCCCATTCATTTGATGAATGTTTGTTAAACACTAACTATATGCCAGACACTTGAAAAAATTTTAAAACCAAGAAATAGCAGGTTTGAAGGAAAAGATAAAGACTACCATACTAAACTCTGACCAAGATCAAAGTCTATAAGCACCTAATGAATTGACACAACAGAGTTAAATGTGTTGTAAAAATTACACTGGGGAACAAATTATTTTTAATTTTCAGTTGCATGAGGTTTTAGAACTGTTTTTATATAAGACTGCAACGCTGATTCGAAATCTGAAATTCATTTTATGGTGTATGCTCTAGTTTCTATGTAATTTTAATTTTTTGTTACAGTTAATAGTATGCATTAGTTATAAATTGGAGTTAAAGGGCAAGGAATTTTGGAATGAACATAACCACAAGGCAATTAATATTTTACAAACATCACTTTTACATAATTGTAGTTGCTTTTAAATGTAAAAAATTATTATCCGATAAAAACACCTTCTTATTTTGTTTTAAGATTGAATCATGGCTTCTTTGAGTAGGTGTAAATGTAAGAATAGTCCTGACACCTTCTGTTATATATGTGGCTGTTACAAACTTCAATGTCAAAGGCGCAATATTTCATCATTTGGGACACTTGCATATATTGCTATTTTCAAGTTCCCCTCTCTCTCTCTCTTCTCTAAAATAAATAAGTAAAAATAAAAATAATTTTTAAAAAAAGGAGTGGGTGATGAGGCTAGTCCATAGGAGAGTCAGCAAACTCTTGAATGAACATAGGAAACCATCTATTGCTCATGGGGTAAATGGTTTCTTTAGGTGGTGCAGTGAATCTCAGAATTCTCAAAGCCCTTTATAGCACTTAGGTGAGATTTAAGGGTCTCTTTTATACAATGCTTCTATATTGAGGTAATTCAGTGCAAGAGTAAGAACAGGGAATTTGCATCCAGCCTCTTTTAGTTCAAGTCTCAGTTTTGGCACTTACTAATTATATGACCTTAGAACTATAATTATCATTCATTTTCAAAAACTGTGAGTCTTAAAGGATATGTAAAGAACATAATACAATGCCACACATAGTAAGCACTCAATGATTGTTATTTATTTTATTATCATAAAATTTCTAAGTGATCTTCAGAACTGAGGATTTGAACCTCTAATTTAAGATAAATATATTTAACATAAAATGGAAGAATTGTTGAAGAAGAATTAAGTAGTTTGGGAAATCAGCTTAGAAGAAATGTTTTTCATTACTAAGAAGAAATTGGAGCTGTTGGAGGTCACAATATAGAAATCTATAATTGAGAGTAAACTAAGTGGAGATTTAACACTATTTTTTATTGGGCAACTCACTTGCAGTAAAGAACCACCAGGAATCAGGCACATACATTTCAGCATATGGGGGATGGGGAGTATTATTTACCATTGATGCCTGAATCAATCACCAGTATAACTTCAAAGCAGAGTCTATTTATTTTAATTTTGAAAGTATCAGATATTCAAAACAATGATTATTTACTTACAGCTTAAACTCCAATTGTGAGAATTTTGTTTGCCTGCACTTAATAATAGGCACAAGAGTTTTCTTAAATTGTCATTCAGTTCTTCTCTTCAAGTTCAGTTGTCTTGAGTGGTAGAATCTTTGATATAAAAGGACTGCTGCTTAAGCAGTGCTTTATCAAAACAAACAATTTTTGCATATTTAAAATATCAAATCTTAGAATATGTCTGCAACTCTGTAACATAGTTAAGTGATTCTGCCATTCAAATCTATGCTGCAATTGAAATTCAATGCTTATAAAGGCAAGTTATAAAGAGATGACCTTCCCAAAGTCTATGTTAATTGCTTCTATGTGACAGAGAGAACTGTAAGGGAAATGGAAACGTTACTAGGGTTAGTTCCATGCAGCGTGGGCAACCAGAAGCAGGAGCTCTTCCGAAGTAGAATTCATGTTTTTAGAGGGAAAGTTCTTAGCATTCTTAATGAAATCAAGACCACATCAGTGGGCACTTAACTAATATTTCTTGCCTGTTGCATGCCATGTTATTAACCTCTTACTTCAAGTTGTCTCTTATTCCATAATAATACTCTTTTAAAGTTTACCTCCTACTTCTTCAGACATTTTTTCTCAATCATTTTTGTTGATTCTTCTGCTCTAAGGGACCAACTTGAGACATCTTTTCTAATCTCAAGTTACTCTAAGCAGGGTTAGGAGACTATCTGCCATAAAACAATATTTTGGGGCCTGTTAAAATTCAGATTTTTATGCTCACTTTTACTCTCTTAAATTAAAATCTCTGGGTATGGAAAAGAGCAAATGTTTCTTATAGTAGCATTATAAATCTCAGAATTTTCAAAGGTCTCACAATGTCATTTGTGAAATTCAAGGGTCTACTTTATGCAATGCTTCTACCTAGAAGCAACAGAGTCAGGTATAAGAGCAAGGACTTTACAGCCCAGCTGCTTGGGTTCAGGTCTCAATTTTGGCACTTATTAGCAATATGACCTCAGGAATATAAATTCCCTCACTTTCTGAGATTGTGAGGTGTCAGAGATAACAGATATAAAGTAGACATAAATGAAAAGGGTTTAATATTATGCTACACATAATAGATGTATTTTTGACAAGTTTCTTGGTTAATTAGATGCAGACCAAAGCTAGAGAATCATTGGGTGACATTTATTTCTAATGTTTCAGATACACTTTTAGGATGATTACTTAAAACTTTTCAGTGGCTTCTCATTATATAAGATCCTGCATCAACTCATCTTTTTTATCTTTCCAGCATCCTCTCTTGCCTTCCTTCAAGAACTAGTCATACAGAAATTCCTACTGGAATTCTATTTTGCCTCTCTTTCCTACTGGTTCTCCATTCTTTCTAAAATAACTTCAATGTCTAGGTGACTTTAGCAGTCTCACCCAATTTGTCCTCCTTAGTCAAGAGGTCAGTCAGCTCCTTCGCTGATCACACAGGTCTGAGTGGGGTTGTTCTCCATTGAGTTTCCATGCATTCCAGATATTTCCATTGTTGTATTCACATTTTATTGTACTTGCTTGATTGTTTGTATCCCCTATAAGATATTTCTAGTTCTATATCCTGTCATACATTAAGAAGGTGTTTAATATATGAAAATTCAAGGACAAATAAATGAATGACTGACTCACAGATATGCTTCCAGATCAGACCTCGTTCCCAGGCATCTTTATCAAAATGGACATGTAAAAAATAAATTCATTATCTTTTTCCAACAAAATTGTTTCTTCTTCCTCTAGTCTTCTTTTCAATGAAACATAAAAGTTTGCCCAACTACTAAAGCCAGACCGTTGAAGATGATCCAAGACTGCTCTACCTCCCTTATCCCCATATTAGCAAAAACCTAGCTCAGGAGATTTTTCCAAAGTGTGATTATTGAAGTATGACTCATTAGAGAGTACATGTTTACCTTCTCTCTTTACTAAAAATCCATTGAAGAAACAGTAAAGCACAAAACAAAATCATTTGCTAGCAGTTTCAAAAACAGGAAGACCAGAGAGTTTGATGACTTCCTGTAACTTGGGAAGCAAGTGGAAGCTATCATATAAATAAGAAAAAAAAAATTGGAAGCCTCCTTTCTTAAACTAATATAGGCAAAAACTAAAAGAGAAATAAAAGCACACAGAAGGACCCTAAAGAAGCAGGTACACTGAAAAGGAGTGGAGGTGGGTGGATGAGTGTATGGTTGGATGGGTGGATGGGAAAGGTGGTTTGAGGGATTGTCTGTGAGTGCTGTTACCACGCTTGGCTGATTGTAAAATTATGTGGAGATTTTATTAAATATAATAAATCTCAGGACCCTTCCCTGGGGACTCTAGCTCAGTATGTCTGGCAACATAACTAAGAATTCTGGATTTTTTACAGGAGTCCAAGGTGATGTCTATGGAAAAATAGTTTGAACAATAGTGGAATGTGGGCAGGTTCCTATTCTCACCACCCACACAGATCTGGATGGCATGCAGGATTAACATTTATTCCCAGGCTTAAAATCAGATCATTGGTTTTTTAAAATGACTATTTCATTTGTCTCTTTTTTGAAATGTTTCTTTTATTTTTCAATTACTGTTGATTTTCAATATTATATTCATTTCAGTGTACAGCATAGTGGTTAGACATTTATATAACTTATGAAGTAATCCCGAGAACATTAATTTCTATAAAAATATTTAAATAGTATGGAGTGCTAGCAGAGATAACACTTCAAAATAAGGTTGTTCTCATTCTGGCATTTGGGGTTCCAAAAGGGTTTCTCTGCCTGAACATCTTAAAGTGAGTATCACCAATCTACTTCCCCAATCACATACAGAGAGCTTTCAATTAGTCCCCTCATTCCGGGAAAAGCCTTTTTATAGAAACAGAGAGTTAGTCACATTAATTGCCTAGACTTTTATTCTTATGTATGAATGAAAACCTAAACTCACCAAATATTTGGGGAAAAAATATCATAAATGAGAAAGAAAAGAATTGAACAGGTATACCCTAACAACTGAAACTTAGAGAAAAAAAAACCAGATATTATAGATTCTGAAATAAATCATATAGACCCCACCCTCCATTGCTGGGAGAGCTGCCAACAGAAAGTTCTCAGAGAATTTCACTGGTTAAAGAGAGTTACTATACCCAAGATCATGCCTTTTGCTTGCGTGGCCTATATCTAATGACAGATCAACATGGATATATAAAGTTCTGTCCCTCTCACTCCACCTGGGGAAACTGTAAAGATTAGCCCAGCTTCAAAACTTCCTGAAATTTGGCCCTGGCTGATTGGATAGAGCATCAGCCAGTGTCCCAGGTTTGACCCCCAGTCAGGGCATGCATGAGAAGTAACCATTTGCTTCTCTTCTCCTCCCTCTCCCCCTATTTTGCTCTTCCCCTATCATAGCCATGCACCTCAGATGGGGGTTGCCAGGTGGACACTTGTCGGGGCACATGCAGCAATCTGCCTCTCTATCTCCACTCCTCTCACTTAAAAAAAAAAACTCTCCAAAATTCAGCTGAGAGTTCAGCTGAGATTGCATTGCAGCTCAACCTCTTCCTTTGTCCAATCCTGTTTTCTTTGCTTTCCTTCCCTTCCCCAAGTGTTTATCACAAAGACACATTCTTTAAAAACTGCTAATAATACATGCATAAAATCAAAATATGCAAATAGGTAAAAGATGAAAAGAAAAATAAAAATTTTTTTAAATTAAAAATATGATACTTGAAATAAAGAATTCAACAGAATGACTAAAACAAGTTGAGACTACATCACAAAAAGTTAAGTGAAAAAAGTGGATAACAAAAATAGAAAAAACTTATCACACAAAGAATTAGCCTTTTCCTGACCCAAGTTGCATGGAGTCAGCTTGTAACCATACCACAAAACAAGTATATCATCTGGATTACCATGAGAAAAAGAGAAAGAAGGTTGGGAGGCCATGAGAGTTCACAGAAGGCAAAAAAGATGATTGGTCTGAAGACTAAGCTCTACCATAAACAGTGCCATGCTGAGAAAATACAAATGAAAAATAGTATCAAGATGCATGAAAAGAGATTCTACAAACAAAAAATGATGAAAAGACTTCACAAGAAGCAGTACCTGAATATCTACTGAATAGAGAGGGCAGCCCCGAGCTATAGTACTTTCCAATATGATTAAACAAAAGGAGAAAGCAAAGAAACGGGAAGTTCCTCTTTCCAAAGTTCATACCAGGGAGAAGCAGAGGTGTTAAAAGTTATTCAGACAGAAAAGAGAACAAAGAAAGCGTGGAAGAGTATAGTTACTAAAGTCTTCTTTGTTGGAGATGGCTTTATTCAAAAACTACCTAAATATGAAAGAGTCATTAGGCCAATGGGCTTACATACACATATAACACATCCTGAACTAAAAGCCACCTTTGCCTGCTAATAGTTGGCGTAAAAACTGATCCCTCATCCCTGCTTTATTCAACTTTGGGAGTTATTACCAAATGTACTGTCATCGAGATGACCATGAGCAAAAGAAGGTAAGGTTATTTGGGGAAAATAAGCCTAGGTTTCAACAGTCCTAAAAATGATGGATACATAAATACAGTCTAACTGGTTTGACAACAGTTTCATTTAGGTAACTGCTTATAATTATTGAAGACTAAGTACCAATCAGGAAAACTCCTTTACTGTGATGTTTCTGAGTACTATCTATCACACAGCTTACATATCTGCAATCATCCAAAGGACTATTTATTCTATTGTAAAAAAATATTAAAATAGCTCAGTTTTACATCAACAACAACAACAACAAAAAGACAAACATCTCTCTCTGAGGTCTTTTACTTATATAACTAAGTCTGAAAATATTTTTTGAAATGAGAAATAATTTAAAAATAAGTAGAATAAAATATCCAGAGTTGAAATAGAGTAGTCTACAGATCAAAAGTACCACAACATGACAAGCAGAATGAATTTTTTTAAAAGGCCTACAACTGGTCATACTTTGTAAAGTTTCTGACAGAAAGATTTCAAAATAATTTTTTTAAACCTCCAGTATAAAAGAACAGGAGTTTTAAAATAGTATGAATGAGAATGGAATGTCATTACTGATGCTAGAAGAAAATGACATCTTCAAAGTTTGGGAGTTAAATGATGTTGAACCTGAAAGATTATACCTAGCTATACTATGAATCAAATGTGAGGGGGTAAAGAGAAAAAGGTCTTTGGGCATATGAGGACCCAGAAATTTTTCTAATAGGTATCTTTTCTAAGGAAAGATACTTGAAGATATACCCCAATAACAATAAGAAAAAAATCCAAAAATAGAGGCCACAGTGTCCTAGAAATGTAGATTCAAACACCAAAGTGAAATAAAAAGAAATGCAGCATGGCAGTCATGCAGCAATTGCAGAAAGCAGTAAGTTTAAAGGACTATTATAATTCAACGATTAGTGAGTGTTGGACAACATGAACAGAAAGAGAGTAGAAAACCTATCAGCCTTTATATAGCACAACCAAGTGGTCTATTAGCTTTTCTCTCGCCATCTAGAGTCTCTTAATAGCATTCAGAACCCAGTTCACAGCTTTTCCAGTAAAGAATCAAATGTGAATCCTCTGTGCCTTCTAACTGCAGAAAATTTATTTCTAAGCTATCTAAGTAATGCACATGGAGCACCCCTCACTAGGTTGTGATGAGAAAGTACCCCCTCTCAAAAGTAGCTTCTTCAATTATATAAACATCAGAGTGGGAAAAGAGGGGTGTGTTTCACACTCACTTTAATATCTTGACATCTATTCTATTTCCCTCTCTCCTGACACCAGCAGGAAAAGTCTCTGTATAAGCTTCCTAATGCTGATGTAACAAATTACACAAATAGAGAGGTTTAAAAATTTTATTCTCTTAGTCATGGAGGTCAGAAATCTAAAATCAAGGTGTTGGCAGGGATGTTTTCCTTCCTCCCATCACTCCAACCTCTTGCTTCCTTTATCCCATCTTCTACTCCTGACTCTGATCCTCTGCCTGCTCTCTTAAAAAACCCTTGTGATGAGTTGGGCCCACACAGGTAATTCAGGATAATGTCAAAATCATTAATTTAATCACATTTGCAAAGTCCTTTTTATCATATAAAGTAACATATTCACAGAGTTCCAGGGATTGGGACATGAACATCTTGGGGGAGAGGAGCAATATTCAGCCTACTACTGTTCCATTGTAACATTCTGTTACCCATGTTTTGGTTTTATTTCAAAATGTTTAATATTATTATTATTAATCTCTCACTGAATTTTATTGATTCCACTCTGTTAAATGGCTTGATCTTCTTTCTCCATTGTCTTAGTTCAATCTTTTATAATTTTTTTGCCTGAACTAAATTAATGGTGAATTCTTTTTGCCTCTTACCATCTAGTCTATCTCCTTCCCTTTCCTATGGTTTTTGGAATGAGTTTACCAAAAAGCAATCCAATATGTATTCCCCTCTATAAATAAAATGTGACTCCATCGCCTTCAGAATAAGTTGTAAATCCACCTATGTTTTGCCCCTGGCTACCTCTCTCCTGCCTCATCTATTACCAGTTCCCAAAATGTACTCTCAGGTACAGTTAGAGAAACTTTCCTGAATGAGCCACACCCACTCACTTCTCTTCTGTACTTCCCTCTGCCTGAAAGACCCATCCCTTCCCTCAACCTAACTCACTCCGTGTGTTCACCAGGACTGAGCTCATAGTTTATATCTCCTCGTATGTCTTACCTGACCACATTCTCATGCCCTTCACTTCTTTTTACAGACTTCTTCAGGATGTTGAAAAATCTCCAATTGCAGCATTCATGACACTGTATTATAAGTGTTGGTTTTCTTGTCTGTCATTGTCAATTGCCTGTGAATTCCTTGAGGGTGTTGACAATGTATTCTATTTCTATGTCTTGGCAGAGAGACTGGCACATATTTATTCCTCAGTAGAGTATGATTTGGATGAATAAATATGCTATGACATGCTTTGGCCACTTGCGTTTTTATATGTTTATCACAATCTATTTAAACCTATCAAGATAGTGGACAAACTTTTGTAGGTGTGCACACACACACATACACACACACACACACACACACACACACACACCAGCATTTCTCACTATACTATCCTTACCATTGAGTTAACAGAAATCAATTAGCAAACATTATGAAAAACAAGTATACAACATATACTCAAGTAAAAATAGACTGAAGCTTTATCAGGGAACCAATGTAGAAAATCAAAGGAATTAGAGATGGGAGGAAAATGTTTTCCCAATGTTTCTTCAAATTTACTTCTTTAAATCATAAAAGAAATGTTGACCTAATCATCATCATCTCACAAGAGTGCAGCATGTTTTAACTTTTACAATTTTTTAAATCATCTCTCCATTTGATCTTCATGACTACATGAGAAAAACAGGCTAAATGTGTGTTGCCCCAATTTCTAATATGCAAGGGGAATGTTGAACTCTTATAAGAAATTCCCAAAAAGTTATAAAATGAAAAGTAGAATAGTGAACTCACCTGAGAATTTTGAAAATATTGATGCCTGATCCTCACCCTAGATTGAATCAGACACTTGGGTGTAAAGAGGGGTGTTTCTAGAATCTGTATTCTAGAAAAGCTCACCAGCTGTTTCTAATGGCAGCCAGAATTGAGAAGCACTGGATTAGGAATCTAGTGTTCTGACTTTGGCTGAGTGGTTTTTGTACTACATAATGCCAAATCAAAATAGGTGGTCTCTATTATATCACAGAACTGGTATTGGGATTAGGTTATTTTTATGTTGCTTTACGCGGAATGGGGGTGAAGGTTTTATTTGGTTTGACTGACTCAGTTAATATTTTCTGACGGTTTTGAAGGAGAGGTTAGGATTGCTAACATTCAAGTAGCATTCAAGACTAAGGTTCTAAGCGTCTATTATCCCGGCACCTTTATAACTAATAACAAGGTTGACTACAGAAAAGAAGCAGGTGAGGTGGAAGGTTGAAGACATGGCCATGGTACATGGCAATAAATGTGCTCCATGTCTCTGAGATAACACCATAGAGTGTTTCCTTATGAAATTCAAAATCCAAGTGCTGCCACTCCCATATTTTAGGTAAATTCTAAGTCCCCTTTAACTCTCTGATTTCTCAATGCACAGGGGCATACTGACAATAGCTTAGTGACCACTTAAAATATCAGATCCTGGAAACAAATGCAGCCCCATATTACTGCCATGCAAGGCGGGCTGGTAGGACACACACACTTCACAAGGACGTTGTGGGGGATAAACAACAGTGATGCAGCTCTTGGTAATACAAATAGCTCTCACAAAAAAATGTTACCATGCGCATGCTTTCTGCCAAGGTGAACTGTAATTTACACTTTTACCCTAGGCATAATTGTTAGTTTGTATCCATTATTTTTGTTCACACCCATCTTTTTCCCCCTTAGGCCTCAAAGCCACAAGATTTTTCATAAAAAATAGTCTTTAAAAAATATATTTACCCTCTTATTGACCCCTTAAACTTGCTTTTTATCACTCCAGGGCATTTTAAATTGTTCTAAATTTGTTTTAGAGGTTGTGGGTGTATTCTTTCCTCTGTAGGTATTTATAACCTCCATTAACTTCCATGGGAATCAAATACACACATATCAAAGTGAAACCAGGCCTTCATATGTTTAAATGTATTTATGATAAAATAAAAACTAAAATCTAAAATTTAAAGTATATTTTTAAAAATAAGACTATGTTGTGCTTAATTAAAGAAGTTTACTTTTATGGATAACTGAAATGGCAAAAAACCCCTAGCACTATTTCTCGTATGTCCTTGGTCTCGGGCTACTTACTATACAGTGTTCACATTATAAAATGAAATATATGTAAGTAACTAACTGTCTCACAAACTATACTTGGCCCCATGTGTCTTAGCTCTGTGTTATAAATACAGACAAGCAAAGGTATTATTTTGACCAGTATTAAATAACCCATGGGGTAGAATTTGATCTTACCTATTTATTATCAGATTTTAAAATTATGTTATAAACACTGGCAAAATTTGCATATGTAAGTCTGCCTACATGTATACCCATGAAAATTGAGTAATGGAGTTCCAAGCAGTCCAATTTTTTCTTACATACTCAGATCAGTGTAGTGCGCACCCTCTCTCTGAACATTACTAGGAGGCAAATACAAACTTTACATACATATTTTGGTGCTCCTTTGAAATGTTTGCTTTGAAATATAGATATATCACACACATGAATAAATACACTAATTCATCCATGCATTTAATAATATGAAGTCAACTCTAAACCCCACAGCAGTAAGAAGTGCAATATTAAAATTCATTTCCATTTTACAAATAAACATTGTGCATTTCTCAGATAAAATGTGAGAAAATATGAACCTCAGTGAGTTTAAAACAGTTTAAAATATTTGAATCTTTACTGAAATATATGGTCATTCTGAGAAGATTTGGTAAGTTACTACTTCAATTGCACTAAGGTAATACTTAGTCATTTGTTAAGTAAATAACACTTTCTTAAGTAACACCCTGATGAAGGGAAAGCACCCAGTGCGGCTTTCAGAAGTAGCCAAGGAACATCTAGGAAGTCAATAAACTGGGAGACTGTTTTTTTCTTTATATACATAATTACAATGGAATTAAATGTGAAATAAGCGTTGTAAAATTAACATGTATGATCACATACATATGTTTTAGAAATACGCTATTTTAAACACAATATGATTTATCACATTGTGTTTAATGAAGCAGAAGTCAGCATTTTGAAAATCCTCAAGGTCTCTTATTCTCTTGAATTTCTGCCTCACATCCTTCCGAGAAGTAGCTTTACCACATCTTCTATGAGCTGAGTGAGCCAGACTCCAGTCCAGCACATTGAACTCAAATAGCTGAACAGTGGCAACTGTTTTATAGAGATTTAAGATGGCTCTTCCTAACATTTTTGCAGTAACCATTTGTTTAGCTTCTACTACAACCAAAAACTTTGCTAAATTCTCTATAAAGTTTCACTAATCTTCAAAATGAGTTTACAAAGTAGGTATTCAGGTTTTAAGAGAACGAAAACAGCAGTAGCACATAGCAAGGGAGCTCTGAAGGGCCCTCGGCCTCCAGCACTGGCACTGCCCTTCTACCATCTGCTCCCTCAGCACTGAACCTTGTGAACCATGCAAAGTGGATGCTCACATTCAGTTCCTGTCCCTGTTTAAGAAAATCACACAGAATGAGGGCAAGTCAGCATAAGTTTTTTAAATTTTATTTTAATTGTGTTAAGAACACTTAACATGAAATCTATCCTCTTAACGAACTTTGAAGTGTGTAATGCGATATCGTTGACTATAGGCAACACATCTCTAGAATTCATTCAACTAACTTAACTGAAGCTTTGTGCTTCTTGATTAGGAACTCCCCACCCCTCTCCTTCCAGAACCTGCAACCACCATCTCCCTTTTTGATTCTACATAGTTGACTCTTACATACTTCCTGCAAGTAGAATCATGCAGTATTTGTCTTTCTGTGAACTGGATAATTTCACTTAGCGTAATGTCCTCAAGCTCCATCCATTTGTTCAGAAAGGGCAGGGTTTTGTGGGGCAGCTGTGGTAGGCTTGTTTGTGGGGTTACCAGCTGCAAGCACTTTGCTTGATTAGTGTGTGAGCACGTGGAAGAGGCACGTGTGCACGGCCTATATAAGGCTATGGGTGCTTGTGCTCCAGAGAGATGAGGGATTGGGGATGCACAGATTGCCGGCCCACCACTGTGAGGGGCCATATTATGGTTTGCTTGCCTGAGAGGCAGTTTCCGCTATTTAGGTACTTGTCCCACATTGTGAGACTTTATTAAACAGAATGGCCCAACCATTTTTGGCTCTGCAGTTTTTCTGCCTGAATCCAAAGTGGACCTGCCTGGCCTCGGCCACCAGCATTACCACTTCCTTTCTTTTAGGGTTTCTAATGTTCCATGGCATGTATCTGCCCCATTTTCTTTATCCATTCATGTGTCAGGCACATTTAGAGTTCTTCCACATTTTGGCTATTATGAATAATGCTGCAACAAACATGGAAGTACTAATATCTCTTCAAGATCCTAATTTCAATTATTTTTGCTAAATATCTAGAAGTGAGGATTGCTAGATCATTTCTTGAAGAACCTTGTAATGCTGGTGGTTGAGGCCCGATAGGTTCCCATTGAATTTGAGCAGACGGTAGAGGAACTGTGGAGCTGGAAAGTATCAGGCCATTCCTGTTTATTGGAGGCTCGCAAAGACAGGAGAGTGAATAAACAACAAAGAAAAAGAGTTAATAAACAAGAAAACATGCTTTTCACAGTGAAGGGCAAGGGAGCAGGGAAAACCATGCCTCACAGCGGCAGGAGAGGGACCTGGGAGAATCGCCACCCAGGGAAAGTGCCCGCAGCCTTACACAGACCACACACATGTGGCATTGCCGCACACCCATGCAGCAATCAGGCAAAGTGCTTGCAGCTGGTAAACCCACAAGAAAGCCTAACACAGCTGCCTCACATTCCACCCCTTTAAGGTTCCATGCCTCACAATCTATGCGACAGGTTTCTTCTGAAATGATCCCTGTGAGAGGAGTGAGGTACATTACAAAAACAGTACAGTCTACAGTAACAGAATTACAAACACAGCTATGGGGAAATAAGAGAGTGGTCTGTGGCACCAAGGGAGGCAAATCTTTCCCCTCTGGCAGCATAGATGCCAGAGTTCTGCCTGCAGATAGCACAGTAGCTGGTACCAGAGGCCACCCTGGACGGGCATTCCAAACCTTATTGGCCAATCCATCAGGATCTGCTGGTTCTATGTGCAGCAAAAAGGGAGAACTCATTATTGACCATAAAGAAATTACAAAGATGTCCTTCATAATGCTGTCCCCCTGAGCAATCATAGGATAATACACTTCTACCTTAGGTGTCCAGGTGCTGGTTGCTCAGGGTGCTAACTAGAGGTCCACCTCTAGCCCCCTACCCCACTGTGCCAAAAAGGCCACCCATCTTAGTTGGGGGGCCTGTACAGCCCAGGGCCATGTCCACTGAAGCCATTGCCCTTCAAGGAGGGCTATTGGGGCAGGCAGGAGCACACTGACCTGCCATCCAAAGTCTGGCTTGAGGAAAGCATCCTTGGTGCATATCTGCAACTGGATGGGAGCAGGTACCCAGTGTCAGAGGGTCTCCACAAGAGCTGGCCTCCCACTCCCCGTCGAGGTCTCTCATTTGAAATCTAGAGTACCATCCACAAATGGCATGTCCATCCAGTAAGGGAGCCGGTGCCCCCCTGCTGTCACAGTCCCTCCTTTAAGAGTCCATTATGCAGCTCAATGATACCAGTGGCCTGTGGGTGGTAGGGGACATAGTACTTCCAGTCTACCCTTAGGTCTTGAGCCCATTGCCTCATCATAAAACCAGTGAAATGGTTACCATTGTCACTTTCAGTGACCAGTGGCCAACCATACACAGCACTCAGGTGGTCCAGAGCATTATGACTGCCCTTTGGTCTGGGTTACAGGCGAGGTAAGCAGCAAGCAGACCAGTGGCAGTATCTGCACAGGTGACTGCACAGGATCTCATCTGACTTTGGTAAGGGTCCAATTATTTGTGACCTTGTCAGTGGAACACAACCTCTCTGGCTCTGTTCAGGTAATGCCAGTTGTCCCCAAGATTTGGAACTCACTGCACATTGCTCTCAGGCTGCAAGTATCCCTGCATAGGACACAGGCAAGTTCCATGCCTTAACTATATCCCACTGTGGGGCCGCTGTGTTAGGCTTGCTCACCAGCTGACAGGCTACAAGCACTTGGCCTGATTGGTATGTGGATGCGTAGCAGTGCCACCTGTGCATGGCCTACATAAGGCTATGGGTGCTTATTCTTGGGAGATATGGGGAATTACGGATGCCTGGATTGCCTGCCCTCCACTGTGAGGGGACATTTTGTTGTTTGTTTGCCTGAGAGGTGGTTTTCCCTGTCTCAGTGCTTGTCTGCCATTGCGAGACTCTATGAAATGGAATGGCCCAATGCTTTCTGGCTTTGCAGTTTCTCTACTCTCTGCCCAAATCCAATATGAACCTGCCTGGCCTCGGCCACTGGCATTCCCCCCAGAGTTTTTTGTCCCACCTGGAGCAGTCATCAGTAGAACCACTATGCCACATCACCTGCAGGAGCAGTCTCCAACCATTGCATCTTTGCCAAAGTGTCTGCCTCATCAGTCCCAGGATGGGCTAGGGGGGCATGCCCTGTGACATGATATACTGTCACCGTTTTCTGGTATCCTATTTCCGATAAGTCCTGCCACATGGCCTGACCCCATAGTGGACAGTGCATTACCATTCACTAGTTAATGTGCAATAGACAGCCCAGCTGTCGGTGCAAATCACCAGAGGTGAAGGTTCATTATGGGCAACTAGCCATACGGCTCTTAATTTTACCCATTGACTGCTTTGACCTGTACCTGTGTCCATCCAAATAGTCTCAGTGGCCAGATGGAAGGCTATGGCCATCCACTCGGCAGGTTGGCACCTGCCAGAGCCATCAGTATACCTGGTATCCTCGGGGTTGGGCATTCACCCTCCTAGTACAGACTAACTTCAGGTTCTACCTCCTGAGTCCCAGTTGCACCTGGCTCTAAGGTTGCATAGGTGACAGGACCCAAAACTTCCTGCAGTTCTGCTCTCAATGGGCTGGTGCTAAGAGCACAGCATTGTTGTAGGTATGCACCCCACTTGGCCAGGGTGGAGGTTTGGGCTGTACCCCTACAAGGTTTGATTGCCCAATCTCTCACCCATCCTACAGTAGGGTTTGTGGTCTTGACCATAACTGGAGCTGTGGTCATAATACTCTCAGTGGTAGGAGGGCAGCATTCACAGCTGCCAACTGTTTTTCCAATAATGAATAATGAACTTCAGTGACTTTCCACAGTTAGGACCAAAACCCAATAGGTTGCTGTAGGTGCTCTGTCCGTTGCCACAAGCCACATCCAAACCCCTCAGGGGTGACATGGACATCAAGCTCACAGAGCCTGGCAGGATCAAACATATTCAAGGCCTGTGCCACCTTGACAGCTCTCTTAGATGCTGCAAATGCACCTTGTGCTTGCTCAGTTCAATCCCAGTGAACTCCCTTCCAAATAAGGTGATATAGGGATGCAGTAACTGAGCCAAATAGGGTATGAATGCTCACCAATACCCCAACAGACCTAGGAATTCCTGTAACTGCTTTACCGTAGTGGAAACGGGGTATGCTTCGATCTTATCTATAACAGCATCAGGGATAACCTTTTTCTTACCAAACCAGACAATGCCCAGGAACTTAACAGACAACCCAGGTTTTTGTAATTAGCCCTTGTTGACAACCCACCCACACACTTTCATATGGGATAGCAGGGTTGGGACTGCTTGCTCCAATTATGGAAGAGTCACTAGTTAGCATAATGTTATCAATATAATAATGATACATACAAACTGCCTCTGGTTGTTTCCATTTAGCCAGGTCAGCAGCCACCAGTCCTTGACACAAGGTGGCACTATGCGAATAGCCCTGGGGTAATACTGTAAAGGTCCATTGTCTCCCTTCCCAACTGAAGGCAAATTGGTCTTGACTCTCTGCAGCTATATCAGTAGAGAAAAAGGTGTTAACCCAGTGGTTCTTAACCTGGGTTCTATCGAACCCTAGGGGTTCGATGAGTCGGTCTCAGGGGTTCAGAGAAGCCTCTGCCACAGAGGACAGAATAAAGTAATACCGTAATTTGTTGTGAGTTCATGCACTTTGTTGGTTTTGTTCTTTGAGCAAGGTGATGTTCATGCACGGCTCATTTTGTGCACCAGTAAAGAAACATATACCTATGTCTTGAATTTGGAAAAAAAAAAATCATATTTTATTTATCACTAAAGAAGGATTTGATGAATGCGCATATGAAACTGATGGGTTCGGTACCTCAAAAAAGGTTAAGAACCACTGTGTTAGCCAAATCTGCGACAAAGTGGTATGTCTCCAACTCACGACTTAACCGATCCATCAGGTTAGCTATTGAGGGAACAGCAGTACACAAAGGGGGAACAACTTTATTAAGTTCCCATTAATCTACTGTTATTCACCAGGTTCTATCTGATTTGTGCACAGGCCACAGTGGGGAAGTGTAAAGGCTGTGTGCTAGCTGGATGATCCCCACCTTTTCTAGTTCAAGGACTGTCCCAGTGATATCTTCATAGCCACCTGGCAGGCAGTACTGCTTCATGCTAGTCACAAGCTGGGGAATGGGTAATTGCAAGGGGGAATGTTCTTCATGTCCCCACAACACTGCCCTCATGACCTGGACTCGCAGGTGGAACTCCCCAGCCACAGTCCTTGTAAGACATCTACCCCCAAAATATATTCAGGAATAGGAGAAGCATATGGCTTACATGGCTTAGGAGGCAGCCTTTCTATCCCCAATGGAATAGTTATTGGCTTCACTTGAACAGTTTGGCCCCCATACTCGTCAATGGCAATTGGGGTCCCAGCAGACCATTCTGGGTTCCCATAAAGAAGGGAGTATTCTACACCTGTATCCACCAAGGTCAATTAATGCCTGTTATACATTACAAGTGGACCAATGTATAGCCAGTTTCACATGTGGCCTCCAGTCCCCACCCATCCCTGTGAGACAGGTCCCTTGGCATTCCCCCGATTTAAACTGGAACAGCGGGTCTTGGGGGTCCTCCTCTCCTTCATATATCTTGTAATAGTACCGTGCTTGCACCATATTATTATTAGCTAGCTGCTGGGGCCATTTGTCTTAGCAGCTGAAACCTCTTTTTTAATTTATTTAAGCTGCTGCCAAAACTCCAGAAGAACCTTATTAGGCTTGTCATCCAATTTCTCCCTATCTGCATCAGCTACACTCAAATCTACCCACATCTGTGTTCGGGTAACATTCACAGGCCCATTTCTCTTGCTAGTCAGGGTGGGAGGTAGCACAGGCAGCAGCCCTCACACTTTGTGATTTTGTGCTACCTCCAGCTCCCCCAAATCTGCTACCATCTGTGTAACCATGGTGATGGACTGTCCCACATAGGGGCCCAGGATAGCCACTAGTGACCCAAAAAGGGCTGATGGGGTGCTGCAGAGAATAAGATCCTGCATCCTGTCCATAAACACTTCCTCATCTGGTCCATGGGACCCCAGGTTGAAAGCAGCATTCTTCATACCTAGTTCCCAAAGTACCCAGGGAAGTTCACTATAGCACTGCCACCAACTCACTGCCCCTGGCAAGTCTCCAGCATTCTGCCAGACCACACAAATACCAGCCATCACCCATTCTAATAGGGTACGGTTTCCTGGGTTGTCATTGTAGTTCTGAAGACACTGCCTCAAGGAGGAGTGTGTGGTAATAGAAGCCAATTTCTCCATCTCTGTTCTGGAGAGCATGATGCCATCCATCCCTATGTCCCACAACCTCAGTAACTAGGCTGACACGAGTTCGGTGGGTTTCTGCCTGAATTGTGCCCCTAACTCCATCAGCTCTGCCTGTGTGTAGGGTCAGACCACAGAGTGCTCCACTATCTGTGGAGGGGGTTGTGCCAATCCTTGAGGGACTCTTGGCTGCTGGGTCTTTACCTCTTGGTGACCACCAGCCGGGATCTGAGCCTGCTGATAGCAGTTGCAGCCCAAGCTTCCCCCTCAATAGAGAAGTCAGAAATGCCTGCTCTTGCCAACTTAAAGCCACTTAGCAGGCAGTAATGCAGCTCTGTCTTCTGCACCTGTTTCTGCTCCTGAAGCTGCAGGCTCTCAGCCTGAAGCTGGCTCTTCTGCTCCTGAACCCACCATTGGTTCTCCAATAGTTGTCACTGCCAATTTTCAGCTCCAAGAACAAACTGGAGCTCATGAACCCACAATTCCTTCTCCAGGAACAACTCCAGTTCCAGGCACCATTGGTGCTCAGCCTGCATCTCACACTGTAGCTCTTGAACCCAGTTGACCTCCCTTACTAGTGCTGGCTCCAGTTCAGGCAGTCACAGGTTCTCATCCTGCAGCCTAATCTGCTGTTCTTGGATCTCTCTTTTTCCAGTGACCATTCCAGTTTGTGCCATTGTTGCTGCTCAGTCTGCAGTTTACCTTGGAGTTTTCAACCTCAGGCAACCTCTCCCACAGAGCTCTCATTTTCCTCTCACAGGGCTGTAAAAAACATCCAGCCCACGCCCCCAAAAGGACAGCCATCAGGAACCATACACTCATACAGTGGAGAATTACTACCACTCCTCTACCCCACTCTTCAAGGGTGTTGGCAGCTCCATCAGATCTACTCCAAATCCTGCCCTCTATACCAGATGTAATGCTGGTGGTTGAGGCCCGGCAGGTTCCCACTGAATTCTGGCAAACAGTGGAGGAACTGAGAAGCAGGAAAACATCAGGCCATTCCTGTTTATTGAAGGCTCACAAAGACAGGTGAGCGAATAAACAACTAAAGGAAAAGAGCTAATAAAGGAAAACCTGCTTTTCACAGTGAAGGGCAAGGGAGCAGGAAAACCACACCTCAAGGTGGCGGGAGAGTGATCCGGGAGAATCCCCCAGAGGGAAATCCCCTGCAGCCTTACACAGACCATGCACACATGTCACTGCCACGCACCCACACACCACTCAGGCAAAGTGCTCGCAAGCTGGTAAGCCCACGAGCAAACCTATCACAGCTATTTTCCCCACAAATCTACATGTTTTCTAGAGTACCTGAACTATTTTGTGTTTTTCACCAATGGAGTACCTGTGTTCCAGTTTTTCCACACCCTCACCACCAACTCTTGTCTTGTTTGTTTGTTTGTTTGTTGTTTTTTGTTTTTTGTTTGTTTGTTTGTTTAACAATAGCTGACCATCCTGACAGGTAAAGTAATACCTCATTGTGGTTTTGATTTACAGGGTCCTGATGATTAGTAATGTTGAACATTTTTTCATATACCAATTGTTCTTCTGTATGTTTTCTTTGAAGAAATGTCTATTCAAAGACATGGCCCAGTGGTAGTCAACCTTTTTATACCTACTGCCCACTTTTGTATCTCTGTTAGTAGTAAAATTTTCTAACCGCCCATTGGTCCCACAGTAATGGTGATTTATAAAGTAGGAAAGTAACTTTACTTTATAAAATTTATAAAGCAGAGTTACAGCAAGTTAAAGCATATAACAATAATTACCAAGTACTTTATGTCGAATTTTCGCTAAGTTTGGCAGAATAAATCTTTATAAAACAACTTACTATAGTTAAATCTATCTTTTTATTTATACTTTGGTTGCTCTGCTACCACCCACCATGAAAACTGGAACGCCCACTAGTGGGCAGTAGGGGCCAGGTTGACCACCACTGATAGCCCAATTTTAACCATGTTGTTAGCTTTTTGCTATTATGTTGTTGGAGTTTCTTATATATATTCAAGATTAACCCCTTATCATGTAAGTGGTTTACAAATATTTTTCCCATTTCAAAGGTTGCCTTTTCACAGTTTTGATTGCTTCCTCTTCTGTGCAGCTTTTTAATTTAATGTGGGCCCACTTGTCTATTTTTACTTTAAGTAAACCCAAAAAAGACCATGAAAAACTAAGTTAATCTTAAGAAAAAACAAAGCTGGAGGAATTGCACTTTCTGATTTCAAAATATATCACAAAACTACATTAGTCAAAACAGTATGGTACTGGGGTAAAGATAGACTAATAGACCAAATGGAACAGAAATAGAGAATCTGAAAATAAATCCATGCATATATGGTCAACTGATCTCACCAAGAACACACAATGGTTAAAGAATAGTCTCAACAAATGATGTTAGAAAAACCAAATATCCACATACAAAAAAATAAAATTGGATCCTTTTCTTGGACTATTGACAAAAATAAATCAAAGACTTGAATATAGGATCTAAAATAATAAAACTCCTAGAAGGAAAATAGGGAAAAGATTCAGGACATTGACCCTGGTAAAAGACTTCATGAACATAACACCAAAATCATGGGCAACAAAAGTAAAATTAGACAAGTGGAACTACATCAAGCATAATTTTTAAATTTAGCTCAAGCTAGAGAATCAACTGAAAGTTACCCCACCAATTGCTAATTTTAGTCATATTATAATACCTGAAACTAGACTTAGATCCCCTAAAACTGAAATCTAATGTTCACAATTCCTCTCTTTTTTTTAAAATGCTAATATAGACATTTAGCTATAAAGAATACACAAAAATTTGTAGTGAAGATCAGAGATACATTGTAATCGCCAGTTTACAGAATGATAACTGTAAAATGATGGAGGGAAACAAGTGATTATAATTTAGGAGCTAGCTAAGAAAAATATGATAATTTACACCTTCTTTAAATTAAGATCTACTTATATTTGATGCTTATCCTTAAATTATACTTAATGAATTAGTTTTAAAGATAGAATCTGGATATTGAACTTTAGGACATGAAGTCAAAACAATTGTTTTGAGCTAAAAGGGACTTTAGAAAATAATTTTGTTCAATTCTTTCATTTAAACAGAGGTAAAAACAATTATTGATATTTTCAGATATAACAGTAGTACCATGACACTAACTGTAAGTGTTTCATCCTGTTTCATCTCAACATGAGAATATTGTGTTAGGAACTACATTTTTAAAAAGCCATTAGAGTCATCTTCATATGCCAAGGTTGCAGGTTCGACACCCAATCAGGGCACGTATAAGAATCAACCATTGAATGCATAAATAAGTAGAACAAATCAATGTTCTCTCTCTCTTTTTCCCTTCCTCTCTCTCTAAAATAAACAATTTTATTAAAAATTAAAAAGCCATTACATTAAAGGGGGACCTCCTTTGTTACATGATATCTTCTTGCTCAGCTGTATCTGGCATAATTACAGTACAATAACTACTCTGGACCCAATTTAAAATAAGCCACTGTTCTTAACACTAACTTTTCTACTCAGAGATTCATAAATTATATGCACATGTGCACTTACATATTACATTTCCTTGTTATCTATGATCTTGAAAGGGCACACTCCTCTCTCTTATTTACCCTCTCACCAGAATTTAGGTCCTCGCCTTACACATAGTAGATATTAAATAAATAGTCCTTAAATAAATAAAATACCAATTTTTCTGGCCCCCCAAAAAGATGTATTTTAAAACTGACACCTGCCTCCCTCCCTTACCTTGGTAAATAGTCCATCACCAAGTCCTCTCCACTTTTTACCTCCTAAGTAGTTCTTCAAACTGCTTCCACTGCCATCCCACTGGGCCAAGCAAATTACCATCAGCTCTTGTCTCAGATAATGTAAAACTCCCTGATCCATCCAATATTCTCTGACTTGAGTTGGATCAGTTCTCTACATAATGTACCTAAATCATCCATGACAATAAGAATCAGACTAAGTCACCACTCCCATGTTAGTTACCTACAGCTGTCATAACCAATTCTTACAAATTTGGTGGCTCTTTAAACAACAAAAATTTATGTTCTTACTGTTCCAGGGCCCACAATCTGAAATTAAAAGTATCCATTGGGCTGTGCTTCCTCCAGAGGCTCTATGAAAGGATTTGTTCCTGCTCCTTTTGAACTTATGATAATTGTTTGATTCCTTGGATTGTAGCTTCTCAGTCCAATTTCTGCCTCCATCTCCACATGGCCCTTTCTTTTGTGGTTTTTCCTTCCTCTTTTGTCTCTTATAAGGACATATCATTGGATTCAGCACCCCCTGGGATAACTCAGGATGACTTCATCTCAAGAATCTTTCCTCAATTATATATTCAAAAGCCCTTTTTCAAATAAGGTTACATTCACAGTTTTCAGAGGTCAGGTCTTAGACATATGTTTATGGAGGCTACAATTAAATTCACTACACTCCCTTTCTCAAAACACTGTCACAGTATCTACTCGCTCTTAGGATAAAAGACCAGGATTTATAAATGGCTGAAAAGTCTCCAGGTGGTTTGGCTGTGCTTCTCTGCCTTTGGGACACTTGCCACACTGGCTGCCTTTCCCTTATCCCTTGCTCCCACCTGCAGCTGTTGCAAATGTTTTTCTTCTCTCACTAGAAGCTTTCTCATCCCCAACCCAGCTCAAACTTCAGCAGAGCCTTTCTTTCACCCCCATCTTCCCCAAAGACAAAGCCTGTTACTTTGCTTATACTGAGTACAGAGTTATTTTATATAAAATAACATATCTATTTGTAATTATACTGTATTTTCATTAGTGTGGTGATATGATTAATGTCTGCCTCTTCCACTTGTCTGAACCTTCATGAGAATGAGAATCCTATTTATTTAGTTTTTTGTATTTTCCCCCTATTTATCAAAGCGTTTTAGGACTGGCATAGACCCAGCACATACTAGGAAAGCAACAAAAGTTTGTTGAATAAAAAGAGAATGGATGAGCTTTACCAGGCAGTGGCGCAGTGGATAGAGCGTTGGACTGGGATGCAGAAGACCCAGGTACGAGACCCCGAACTTGCCAGCTTGAGTGCAGGCCCATTTGGCTTGAGCAAAAGCTCACCAGCTTGGACCCAAGGTCGCTGGTTTCAGCAAGGAGTTGCTCTGCTGAAGGCTGGCGGTCAAGGCACATGTGAGAAAGCAATCAATGAACAACTAAGGTGTTGCATCGGCAACGAAAAACTAATGATTGATGCTTCTCACCTCTCTCCGTTCCTGTCTGTCTGTCCCTATCTCTGACTCTCTCTCTGTCCCTGTAAAAAAAAAAGAGAGAGAGAGAGAATGGATGAGTGGATGAATTAACAAGTTTAGATACACTCCTTATATGACCTTTGGGGTCTTCGTATAAAATAAATTAATTAGTATTCATGGAATATTACTACAAATTTCTATAGAAAAATAATAACATTACATGTGCACTGAACTGTTATACCAACTATGTAAGTAGAGAATTAAATCACTAACTCAAAAAAAAAGAATACACTTGTAATGATCAGATCCTCTAATAATTTTGAAGGCTTTGTTTTGTAGTAGGAAGCACAGGCCACAATTTAAGTCTATCACTAATCTTCAGGTCTGTCACTAATCACTAAATCTGAGTTGATGGGACCTAATAGGTCTCACTAGCTTGGAATCCACTATGAAAGAGCAAGCCATTTCCTCCATTGTGGAAACAGTACAAATTTCATATAAAATATGGCTCTCAGCTTTTGTAATTCTGTGGGAACTCCATTCTATAGTGGTGTCAGCTGAAAGAAGGCTGGCTCATGCTAAATTGAAACGCATGCACTATTCATGATATAGCAGGGGTACATTTTATTTTATGACTTAACTAAAAACATTTCTAAAATCACATATTCTGTGATAACAAGATTCAAAAAAGAGCCTAAAGTTATTGGAACACATAAAATTCAAGCTTGAAAGGAATTTAGTGGGTTTAAAATTATTTGAAGGTTATATGAAAGTAAGGAATTTTCACCTAGCTTTAGTCTAATACTGACTATCACTATGGGGATACAAGTAGATAGCAAAAAATACCTTTCCACTAGATGATTCATATTCCTATATAGAAAGTTGCCTAAACTCTATGTTCACTGAATGAAAGACTCTGACTAAAGAATATTTAATTATTCACTACTTCATGTATAGCAAAAATCCCAAGGAATTTCTGAAGTCATGATAAATTAAGGTTGTATGTGTTATAGCCCCACTTAAAATGAGGAAATAAATCTCATAATGTAATATATATAGTATTATACATTCTGAAAATTATTAGAATGGTATATCTAGTTACTATGTACATGCTGTCAGTTATTCCATATACTTTATTCAGAATATTTTTCAAATAAAAATCATTTAAAATGTTAAGGTAGAAGTGGTAATCAGCAAATTTATTTTCATGTTAAAAGTTTACTGGAAGTTTCAGTTTATTTAATAACTCAAGAAAATTTTATAACCATAAATAAATACTCTAAATGATGTAGCATGTTCTACTATATTTTCAGATCCTATGAATTTAAAAAAGAATGTTACAGTGATTTTAATATGAATTTTTACATCTAGATCTCCATTTTACTGATCTCTAAATATAACATTTTGAGAATTAATTTTGAAAACTAAAAGATTTCCAAATCTAAGTAGTATAATCAACAGGAATGAGATGATCCAATAGTGGAGCATAGTAAGTATGAATTTCATGTTATTTAACTTACTCACTTGAGAATTTTTATTTCTTTTGCATTTTAACATTAAGAAAAACTTTTCTGTGGGACATAAAAGTGAGACAATGGGACATAGACAAGAGTGTGGTGGTTATGGGGTGGGGGGAAGGAGGAGAGAGTGGGATAGGGAGGAGGGGAGGAGCACAAGGAAAACCAGATAGAAGGTGACAGAGGACAATTTGACTTTGGGTGATGGGTATGCAACATAATTGAATGATAAGATAACCTGAAGATGTTTTCTTCGAACATATGTACCCTGATTTATTGGTGTCACCCCATTAAAATTAATAAATATATATATACTTATGGGTAAAAACAAAAACAAAAAAAAAACTTTTCTTATTAAAAGTTGTTTGTCACTGAAGGCTCTGAGAGAAGTCAGAAATTTGAACTTTATTTCTGTCTTCATTGATCAAAATTTTCTTTAAAATGTTGGTGTTTACCATGTTGATACCACCAGACTCACCTATTTTTTGATTGGGGGGGCTTTGGGTATTGACTTTTCATCTGTACAGACATGCTCAACATAGTCACCTAAATAAATATCATGTCATGGGCATTTTCTCCCTTTCAACAGTGTCACCATAGTTTTACAGAAAGGATCTCTTGGTCTACTTTCTAGAATTATTCCCAACAATAATATCGCCAATTTTTTCTACAAGGTAAGTCCATAAGCTATCTCCTCTCTAAAATACACAGTTCTAAAATATTTTTAAAAAGACAAAAGTAGATGCCCACTATAAGTAGGCTCATTTGTTGAGCACTAAACAATTTTACAAGGAACGATTGTTTTGGTCCTTATAGCAACCCTCTAGTCCAGAATGATATGCTTAAATTAAATGTAAAAAGATGATGCCTGAAACATTCTAATCCTAGTGCTGTTGTTTTTAAATTGGGTCAGAAGTGGATTTTACTTCAATAATATTTAAACTAAATTTAAATTTTCTGTGCCTTCAGTGAATGAGGGCACATGTGTCTTTGCCCCAAATATGAGTTGATTAAATAAGTAGACAATAAACAAAAGGACTCAAAAGGGGTAAGATAAATCACAAATTACTATTTAATATAAAGGATAATTTTAATATCCCAGCACAAACAACCTAGCTTTTAAAAGAATTTGGGGAGAGAAGGATGAAATATATGTTAGTCTTTATACAGGCAAAACTAATTTTGACTGTTTAGTTTGTTGCATCAAAATAATTATGTTAAAAAGATGTAGCTTTGAAAAGAACTAAAGAAGCAGAATGTGTAGTGGTTAAATACATAAATTGAGGTTAGAGTGCCTGTATCTGAACAGTGACTTAGCCACTGAATAGCTATGTGACCTTGGGCATGTTACTTAACCTCTCTCTGTGTTAAGTTGTCTCATTTGTAAAATGGAGATAATAAGAATGCCTATATCACAGAATTTTTCTGAGAATGAAATAAGCTAAAACACAAAATATACTTCAAACAATAGTACTGACATATAGTAAAACCTATGCATTTATTATTAAAACAACTACCTGATTACAGATGTGGGCCCCCAGGCAATAGAGAGAGAATAGCAAGGAAATATAATAGATGAGTGGCCTTTCTACATTGATTTATTTGTCCTCAGTTTTATAGTTCAACATTTTAAAAGGTAGAAAATAAAGGAATTAAAACAAGGCAAGAGAAAGATCATAAAATGTCCAGTGCCTGGATAACAGTTAAAAACTCTGACTATACATTCAAAGATGCATGTTTAAATTCTACTCTATCACTGACTAGCTTTGTGACCTTGGACAGGTTACATAACCTCTCTGTCTCAGTTTTCTGTTCTACAAATTAAGAATAATAGTACCTAATTCATAAAGCTGCTGTGAGGATCAAATGAAATAATACATGTAAAGCACTTAAGATATAGTAGGAGCTCAGTAAATGTTAACTATTTTTATTAGGTCATAATGTAGCACATTAGGGAAGACAGGACCTATTTAACACATCTATAGTACCATGAAATTTTTAAAAGGTAGGGAGGACCAAGTAACATACTAAATAAAATTGTTACATAGTAAGGACTTATGAAGTTATACCTACTTTTTATATCATTCTCGCTGTAGTCTTGTATGAACTGAATAATTTTTTTCCATACAATAAATCCAAGATGTTTTAAAAGTGGGACAGGGGAGATTCCAAGATGGTGAAAGAGTAGTCAGATGTTTCAACTGCCATCTTCCTGGACCAAATTGGATTACAACTTAATTTAAGAACAATCATCTTGAAAACCCAACTTTGGACTAAATGAGGAGGAGTCTATAACCCAGGATCACAGGAGTCACACAGAGACTGGTAGGAAGGGCAGAGACACAGAAAGGGCTGTCCCACTTCCAGGAGCCACTAGATGTGGAGGGTCTGCAGGGACTCTCTGCAGGGAGAGTCACCCTGAGAGGTGTGGATCCTCAGCCCCAGGCCAGGTGCCCTAGACTAAAGCCCCAGAGCCTAAAAGAGGCGCCCTCACAGCATTTAGAGGTGAAAAAAGCAGGGTTTCCGTCTGTAAAGCCAGTAGCCAGGGAAACCATCACAACTGCCTGGCCAGTGCAGGTTTACATTAGATTCGGACAGTAGGTAATGAAACAACAGAGCCAAGAACTGGTGAGTCATCAGCTTTAATTCTAGCTTGCACCCGGCAGGCAAGCAAAAACACACACTGGCCTCCAAAACCCACTCATTCAGTGCTCACAAAGCTACTGACTTATCCAAGTTTCCTAGAATCAAAGGGTTTCTAGCTCACCAGACTTATTCACCTCTGTGTCCCATCTCCTTCTCTCTACACAAACTCTGCAAAAACTGGCTTCTTCATCAGCACTCTGCCATCTTGGCTGCTTCTCCTGGCCTCCACTTAGCCTTCATCTGCTCTCCTTTCTAATACTAACTTCAAGGAACTCAGGAACCGAGAGAGATCAAGCTACTGGTCTGTCCCATTTTATAATGTAGAAATCCAAACCCTTAATTCAATCTACAAACAAGAAAGTCTCTGATACAAAGCCACCCATCTGAGGCATAATGGGATTCCTCAGGAGAGTGCACCACCTTACTTCATCCAATCAGTCAAGGGTGTGGGGAAAAGCTTACTCTTAAAACTAAGCCTTAGGCTATAACAACCCAGCCTGCCCACAGCCTGTCCCCGAACACACATTAATATCAACAAACTTCCATGTGGGCATTGCCATCTTTAACAAAGTGAGAATATTATATTTTATCTGCCCAACACTGTCTGAGAGAAAAAGACAAAGCTCTCAGAGATGCCGGCTCTGTCTTAAAGGGCCCATGCAGAAAATCTTATTCACAGCCACTTACCCTGGGGTCCAGTGAAAGGAGAGCTGAGCGGATGAGTTGCATGAGGAGAGTGTAAACTTGGAAGCTCAGGGAGAGACGAAGTGGGGGATAGCCACCGGGACCCCTGTGCTGAGTCACTTTCCAGTACTGCAGTCACCATCTTTCTTGGTTGGAGCATTCCCTCTGAGCAGCATCAGCCTGAGGAGAAGCAACTGCTCTGCCCTTGGGAGTGTCTCCTGCCCCACCCATGCAGACTGGGTTGCTCTGAAAACCCAGGAAGCAGAGGGCATGTCACTGACACAGTTTTCTGGTGTTGAGCCGGAGCTTTTTCCTACGTGTTCCTGAGTCTAAGACTGATGATTCAGCCTCACGAGAGACTCAGTAGAAACAGTCCTGTCTGGGGGCAGGCCACAATTCTGGGTCTCAGAGGCCACACTCACCAGACTCCTGGGGCCTAAGGGGAGAACCACACCCACCACCCTTCCGAATCCCTTAATTGCCATAGGCTCCAGACTCTACTGAAGGATTTTTCAGTAGCCAAGCCCAATAAGCCACCAGCAGACAGAGGCTGCAAGAGGTAGGACTCAGGGAACCTTGGCCCCTTGGCCTTTGAAACAAACCTTCTCCCAGGCCCAGTGTAGGCAAATGCAATTCTAAGTGTACAGCTTGTTATTTCCATGTGCATCTAGGCCCAGCAGAGGCACAAACTCTGGATTGCTTGTAGCTCTAAAAGGTTACTGAGAGCCAGTCATGGGCAGTGTCTCCCATTGGTCTGTTCTGGGCTCCTGCAAGAAAGGCCCAGGGATATCATATCCAGTGGCCAGTTGCAGAGAGCATTAGTTCAGGAGACCTAACAACCCTTGCTAGAGTAGTATCCTAAGGAAGGACACCTAACACCTGGCCCAGATGAGTCTTTCTACAGAAGACTGTGAGAAGACCAAATAGCTGCAAGAGAAGGTGGAGCACCTCAAGTGGAGGCAAATTTTATGGAGCTTGGGGCTTTTATGATGCTGCCTGTGTATGTACTTATACACAGGTAAGCTCCTCTCACACTACCCAGGCACAGAAAATGCAGACACAAACAGCAAAAAGAAAAGTAACTACAGACAGGTAGCCCACTGCAAGTTACAAACAACAGCTGATGCCAACCCAAGAAGATCGAGAACCAACACAACTGATAGAGGGTGGCAGACAGCACCAACCCTAGATTCAATTAGTTACACAAGCTGCATGCCCAAAGGAAGATTCCACTAGGCACTAGACACTGTAGAGAATAAATATACCCTACAGGACAGACATTGCACAGTGTGTAATACACATGATCAAAGTTGACCCTCAGACCCAGCCAGCCTGAAGGAATAACCATACCCACAAAAGGTCCAACTACATTCAATACTCACAGACAACAGGAAGAAAAATAGTATCAAGAAGCATTCCTAGAACAAGGACCTAGAACAAGGAAAACAAGTGGCGTGGAGGTCAGTACCACCAAGCCCATCTTCATAAAGACACCACAGCAATTTCAAAGTCAAACAGTGGTACCTAATACACAAACAAAATGTGCAGACAGAAAAATACGACATAAATAAATCAACTAGAGAAATCCCCAGAAAAAAGAACTAAATGAAATGAAAGTAACCAAATTACCAGACACAGAATTAAAAATAATTATTTTTAGGATGCTCAAGAATCTTAGAGCAATAAGGTGTGGTCATAATGAGCACATAAATAAAGAGCATGCATCAAAAAGGACATAAAAATCATAAAAACGAACCAGTCATATTTGACAAATACAATATCATAAATGAAAACTGCACTAGAAAGAATCAACAGCAGGCTAGATGAAGCAGAAAATTGAATCAGTGATTTAGAAGACAAGATAAACATAAGCACAGAAGCAAGACAGCAAAATGAAAAGAGGCACAAAAAGACTGAAAAAATTCTAAGAGAGCTCTGTGACAACACAAACAGAAACAAGATCTGCATCATAAGAGTTTCTGAAGGGGTAGAGAACAAACAAGGTATAGAGAACCTGTCTTAATGAATTATAGCTGAAAATTTCTCTAAATTGATAAGGAAGAAAGTCACAAAAGTTTAAGAAGCCGAGAGAGTACCATTGAAGAAAAACCCAAAAAAGCCTACACCAAGACACATCATAATTAAAATGCCAATGTTAAGAGACAAAGAAAGAATACTAAAAACTGCAAGAGAAAAGCAGTTAATTACCTACAGAGGAGCCTCATAAGGATGACATTTAACTTCTCAACAGAAACACATGAAGCCAGAAGGAATTGGCAAGAAATATTTAAAGTGATACAAAACAAGTACCTACAACCAACACTATTTTATCCAGTAAGGCTATTGTTTAAAACTGAATGGGGCCTAACCAGTTGGTGGCGCAGTGGATAGAGCATCAGACTGGGATGCAGAAGACCCAGTTTCAAGACCCTGAGCTCGCCAGCTTGAGCGCGGGTTCATCTGGCTTGAGCAAAAGTTTGCCAGCTTGGACCCAAGGTCGCTGGCTCCAGCTAGGGGTTGCTCAGTCTGCTGAAGGCCCGCGATCAAGGCACATGTGAGAAAGCAATCAATGAACAACTATGGTGTTGCAACAGCAACAAAAAACTAATGATTGATGCTTCTCATCTCTCTCCGTTCCTGTCTGTCTGTCACTATCTATCCCTCTCTCTGACTCTTTCATCCTATCCCTGTAAAAAAAAAAAAAAAAACCTGAATGGGAAATAAAAAGCTTTAAAGACAAAAAGAAAAACCACTCCAGAAATTCATTACAATCATACCAGTTATGAAAGAAATGATAAGGAGCCTGCTGTAAAAAGAGCAAAGGAATATAAGAAATAGAGAAAAAGAGTATTGTAGATTTAAAGAATAAAATGGTAATAAATAAGTACATATCAATAATAACCTTAAATGTAAATGGATTAAATACTCCAATCAAAAGACATAGGGTAGCTGCATGGATAAGAAAACAGGACCCATTACATATGCTGTCTACAAGAGACCCACCTGAGAACAAAAGATACATATAGCCTGAAAGGGAAAGGATAAAAAAAAGTATTTCAGGCAAATAAAAATTTAAAAGAAGATGGGGTAGCAATACTAATATCTGACAAAATAGCCTTTAAGACAAAGGCTATAGAAAGGGATAAAGAAGGTCATTACATAATGAAAAAGGGAGCAATCCAACAGAAAAATAAAAACATTGTAAATATTTATGCGCCTAATATAGGAGCACCCAAATACATAAAGCAAATTTTGATGAACATTAAAAACAAGATTGACAGCAAAACTATAATAGTAGGGGATTTTAATACTCCACTAACATCAATGGATAGATTCTCCAAATAGAAAATTAACAAAACAACAGTGGCCATGAATGACACACTAGATCAACTGAATTTAATACATATCTTCAGAACCTTTCACCCTAAAGCAGCAGAATACACATTCTTTTCAAGTGCTCATGGTACATTATCTAGGACAGACCACAAGTTAGGACACAAAACAAATCTCAGTAAATTTAAGAAGATTGAAATCATACCAAGCATCTTTTCTGATCACAATGGCATAAAAGTAGAAATGAACCATAATTTTAAAAAACATTCAAATGATTGGAGACTAAACAGAATGTTATTAAATAACGAATGGGTTAACAATGAGATCAAGAAGGAAATAAAAAAAATTTTTGAAACAAATGAAAATGATGATACAAGAACTCAAAATTTATCTGACTCAGCAAAAGCAGTCCTGCGAGGAAAGTTCACAGCATTACAGCCATATGCTAAGAAGCAAGAAAAAGCTCAAATAAACAACCTAACGCTGCACCTAAAAGAACTAGAAATAGAACAAAAAATAAAGTCTAGAGAAAGTAGAACTAAAGAAATAATAAAGATCAGAGCAAAAATAAATGACATAAAAGCTTAAAAACAATACAAAAGATCAATGAAACCAAGAGCTGGTTCTTTAAAAAGGTAAACAAGATTAATGAACCTTTATCCAGACTCACCAAGAAAAAAAGAGAGAGAACTCAAATAAATAAAATTAGGAATGAGAGTGGATAAGTAACAACTGACACAGCAGAAATACAAAGAATTGTAAGAAAATACTATGAACTGTATGCCAAAAAATTAGACAACCTAGGTGAAATGGAAAAATTCCGTGAAACATATAGTCTTTCAAAAATCAATCTGGAAGAATTAGAAAACCTAAACAGACCAATTACAACAAACAAGTTTGAAACAGTTATCAAAAAACTCCCAACAAACAAAAGTCCTGGGCCAGATGGCTTTACAGGCGAATTCTACCAAATAGTCAAAAAAGAACTAACACCTATCCTTCTCAAGCTATTTCAAAAAATCTAAGAGGAAGGAAGACTTCCAAGCTCCTTTTATGGGACGAGCATAATCTTCATTCCAAAACCAGGTAAAGACACTACAAAGAAAGAAAACTATAGGCCAATATTCCTGATGAACTTAGATGCTAAAATTCTCAACAATATATTAGCAAACTGGATCCAGCAATACATGAAAAATATCATACATCATGAACAAATAGGATGTATTCTGGGGAGGCAAGGCTGGTACAAAATTCACAAATCAATCAATGTGATTTATCACATAAACAAAAAGAAGGATAAAAGATCACATGATAATATCAATAGATGTAGAAAAAGCATTTGATAAAATTCAGCACCCTTTTATGATAAAAATTCTCAGCAAAGTGGGAATACAGGAATCATACCTCAACATGATAAAGGCCATATATAACAAACCCACAGCCAACATCATGATCAATGGGCAAAAATTAAAAGCAATTCCCTTGATATCAGGAACAAGGCAGGGGTGCCCCTTTTCACCACTTATTCAACATAGTACTGGAAGTTCTAGTCACAGTCATTAGACAAGGATAAGTAATAAAAGGCATCCAAATTGAAAAAGTAGAAATAAAACTATCATTATTTGCTGATGACATAATACTGTACATAGAAAACCCTAAAGTCTCAGTCAAAAAACTGCTGGACCTAATAAATAAATTCAGCAAAGTGGCAAATATAAAATTAATATTCAGAAATCAGAGGCATTTTTATACACCAACAATGAAAGAGAAATTAAGAAAATAATCCCCTTCACTATTGCAACAAAATAATAAATAAATAAAGTACCTAGGAGTAAATTTAACCAAGGAGATTAAATACATACTCAGAAAATTATAAAACATTGATAAAATAAATCAAGAAAAATACAAACAAATGGAAGCATGTATTGTGTTCATAGGTAGAAAGAATAAACATGATTAAAATGTCTATATTACCCAAAGCAATCTATAAATTCAATGCAATTCCTAGAAAAATACCAATGGCATACTTTAAAGATATAGAACTCATATTCCAAAAATTTATATGAAACCAAAAAGAACACTGATAGTCTCAGCAATCTTGAAAAAGAAGAATAAAGTGGGTGGTATCACAGTTGCTGACATCAAGTTATACTACAAGGCCATTGTACTCAAAACAGCTTGGTACTGGCATAAGAACAGGCATATAGATCAATGGAACAGAACAGAGAACCCAGAAATAAATCCACACCTATATGGACAATTGATATTTGACAAAGTAGGTAAGAAAATACAATGGAGTAAAGATAGTCTCTTTAACAAATGGTGTTGGAAAAATTGGACAGGTACTCACACAAAAAAATGAAACTAGACCACCAACTTACACCATTCACAAAAGTAAAATCAAAATGAGTAAAAGACTTAAATATAAGTCGTGAAACCATAATCATCTTGGAAGAAAAACATAGACAGTAAGCTCTCGACATCTCTCTCAGCAGTATATTTGCTGACTTATCTTCATGGGCAAGTGAAATAAAGTACAGGATGAACAAATGGGACTCTAGCAAACTAAAAAGATTTTTACAGCCCTTACTGGACAGCTCAGTTGGCTAGAGCATCATGCTGAAGCACAAAGGTTATCAGTTCGATCCCCGGTCAGGGCACATACAGGAACAGATCAATGTTCCTGTCATCTCTGTGTCTCTCTGTCTCTCTCTCCTTTCCTCTCTTTCTAAAATCAATAAAATAAACATTAAATTTAAAGAAAAAAAAGATTTTTACAGCTAAAGACAATATGAACAAAATAAAAAGACAAACCACACTCTGAAAGAACATATTCAACAATACATCTGATAAGGAGTTAATAACCAAAATTTATAAAGAACTTGTAAAACTCAACACCAGGAAGGTAAACAATCCAATCAAAGAATGGGCAAAATAAATGAATACATACTTCTCCAAAGAGGACATAAGATCGTCAATAGGCATATGAAAAAATGCTCAACATCACTAATTATTAGAGAAATGCATTTTAAAACCACAATGAGATAGATACCACATCACACCAATCAAAATAGTGCTCAGTAACAAAACAACACACAGTAAATGCTGGCAAGGGTGTGGAGAAAAGGGAACTCTCCTGCACTCCTGGTGGGAATGCAGACTGGTGCAGCCAATGTGGCAAACAGTATGGAGATTCCTCAAAAAATTAAAAATGGAACTGCCTTTTGACCCATCTATCCCACTTTTAAGAATATATCCTAAGAATACCAAATCACCGATTCAAAAGAAAAAATGCACCCCCTTGTTTATTGCAGCATTGTTTACAATAGCCAAGATCTGGAAACAACCCAAGTGTCTGTCAGTGGACGAGTGGATTAAAAAGCAGTGGTACATATACACAATGGAATACTACATGGCAGGAAAAAGAAGGAATTCTTACCTTTTGCGACAAAATAGATGGACCTGGAGACTAATATGCTAAGTGAAATAAGCCAGGCAGAGAAAGAAAAATACCATATGATCTCATTTATATGTGGAATCTAATGAACAAAGTGAACTGAGGAATGGAATAGAGGTAGAGGTGGTTTACAGGGTGCAGAGGGACAGCTGTCAGAAGATAGGAGGATGAGGGGATGGGATCAGAGAAGATGAAGGGATTAGTGAAATTATAAATACATAACACATATATACAGATAACAGGACAGCAAATCCCAAAGGGAGGAGGGGAGGGTGTTAGGGGAAAGGGAGCAAAAAAAGGGGGTGTAATGGGAGACAGGGGGTTGAAGGGTGAGGGTGTTATATTGAATGGGCCACTTAAATCCATGTTAACATAAACTAAAATTAATTTTAAATATTTAAAATAAAAAGTGTGACGAAAGAGGAAATCAATGATACCATAGAGTAATTCAAGATCACAAATATTTAATTTCAGTTTTAACCAAATTCCTAGCTTTCACATTTTTCTGTAAAAGCAGAGGACAGAGTAAAAATTAAAAATTCCAAATAGTTTCTGCACTGTAGACCATCCCCTCTGGCTGAAGTGTGAGAGGCTTCACAACCTACCCACAGTCAATCATATTAACTCTGTTTACTACCAAGGCCTACCTGAGCTGCTCAGCAAAACAAGACAGTGCTTAAATACAAATACTTCCTGACACTTCCTTAGGGGTTATATGAACACTCTTCAATCGATAGTTCTCATGTGTGTAAGAGGTTCTTAGGAAACTATTAATTGCCTCTGAACATCGAGTGTACTTTGACAGTGGACATGAAGAAAATATTTCTGTACCTACTTTTAACTTCCTGCACTTGAGTTAATCTGGCCTCAATATCAAGTCCATTTTATAAGGAGAAAATTAATTCATCATTGAAATCAAGCTTATACAATTTTTATAGTTTTCAAAAGTAGGACTTCAGGAAGATTAATAAAACTTAACTGAGTTAATTGATAAAATAAACTTAATTAATAAAGGCTTAATTCTGTCAATTTGTATCAATAACTTTAGTTTTTATACAATTATTCCACCCACTTGAGAACTATGAAAGCCTGACTGATGGTGGTGCAGTGGATAGAGCATTGACCTGAGACACTGAAATCCCAGGTTTGAAACCTCATGGTTGCCAGCTTGAGCACAGGTTTACCAGCTTGAGCGCAGGGTCACCAGCTTGAGTGTGGGATCACTGACATGATCCCATTGTCGCAGTTTTGAACTCATAGTTGCTGGCTTGAGCCCAAGGTCAGTGGTTTGAGCCCAAGGTTGCTGGCTCAACTTGAGGCCCCCCCCCCGCCCTTTCCCGTCAAGGCATATATGAGGAGGAATCAATGAACAACTAATGTGAAGCAACTATGAGTTGATGCTTCTCATTTCTCTCCCTTCTTGTCTCTCTCTCTCTCTCTCTCTCTCTTACATGCATGGAAAATAAATAAATAAATAAAAATAAGAGAACCTTGAAAAAGTTTTAAAGATATTAGATATAATTAATAAACACATATTTTAAGTCATTAACTTTAGGCACTGAATGTGCCCTAAAGTAAAAGCTAAAATAAAACCAAATTACTTTTTAATTAAATTCTACTGACAGATGTCTGAAAATGAAATATAAAAATTTAAATAATGTCACAGCATTTGATAGGAATATGCAGTATCCTAATCTGTTCCCTCTTTTTCCTCCCAATTTCTAACTATAAGCGTAGCTCAAAGTTCATTGAACCAACTCTTTCTCAGAACTCACGCAGTCACATAACCTTAACTGTCTGGGTTTTTTTGTATGTGACTCTAGAGTTTAGAACTTTGGCCTTAATTCATGGCTTTATTCTAATAAGTTTTCTCCATCTGCTAAGTGGACATTTTCTTTGGCAAAAACTTACCATATCTAAAACTGGTTCCTCCAGATAACTTCTTTTTTCTAATGGATTTTTATAATCCATTATTTTTGTAATTATTCAAGCTCAAACTCTCCATATGTGATTCTCTTCTTTCCTCACACTCCATGTGTAGTTAGGTCCTCCAAGTTCTTTGTTTGGACTGGTGGTTTCCAGAGAACCAAGTATTCATTAGCAGCCTGGAACTTATTGCCTATTGCACTGACTTGCTTTGGCCAATGGGACATTAGCAAGTGGAAAGCAAGTAAAGTCTTAAAGGACATGCACATTGAGGTTTATACTCTTGCAATGCTCTCTCAGAGCCTTGAGCCACCATGAGAAGAGGCTCAGCTACTCTACTGAGGAGACCTCCTGGAGAGAGATACACAGTCAGCTCCCACGAGGTCGGGCCACCGAGGTGAGATGCCAGACATATGAGCGAAGAAGCAATCTTGCACATTCCTACACCAGTGACACTAACTGAAGAAGAAGACAGCTAAGCCCAGTTTAGAGGGTACAATTAAAACGACTAATAAGTTGCTATTATTTTAAGCCATCACATTTTGGACTGGTTATTATTGCAGCAATAGATTAAAGGAAATGTTTGTTATAAAACCATCCTCAAAAACACCAGTTAAATAAGGATCTCTATTCCAAGTAAATGCTTATCTAACTTCCTGCTTACTGTACTGTTTTCTTGCTTCTGGAATCATATCATTTACTGTATCACCTTGAACTATACAGGACCTTTTTATATGGTCATGTTTTCTTCTCAAGCATAAATACAAGTGTTTCACTTTCCAAATCTAGACCATCATGGACCCAATAATTATTTGCTGAAAGAATAGATGAAGGAAGGGAGAAGGGGAACTAAAGAAGGAAGAAAATAGATTAGTCAAGTCAAAATGAACAAAAATGAACATGAAGTCATAGGCAAAATGTTGGAAATGCATGTATTGACATTTTTGCACACTGGGCAAAGACAAAAGAAAAATTCTGCATAGATAACTATGTCTATGAAATATAGGTCACAGTAAATGCTTGGAATACTTTCTGTTTTGCCTATAAGATGATGTACAATAAAACAGGAGCGACTGTTTTATAGAAACCTTGCTATTATGGTCTGACATCACTCCTTTTTCAGCACATGCTTTTATAAATGAAGAGAACACTATCAATGTAAGCACTATCAATATATTTCCGTATATATTTCACATACATCCTGGATTAAAGGACACTGAGTTTGTGTCTAAGAGAAGTTACCAACAAAGTCTCCTTTTAGGGATGTGGTAAGTGATTATAATTGATGACAGTTTTAGCTCTGTAGTAATAAGAACAAGGTAGGTATTTTTTTACTGTTTCCCACTACTATCTTTATCACTGAAATAGATCCAGGGTGTGCCATTTTGTCTTCTTATTAGTCTTTGTCATAAGAATATGGCATTGGAATATTAATGCCTTAAAGAAGCTGAGGAAAACAAAGTTTTGTAGCCTCAAGTCTCTAGTGTGTAGTAAGGTTAGTATCTAAGAAAAAAAATTCAAATACTTTAGAAATTTTAATGAAAACTGTTGTGTGTAAAAAAAAAGATTTTAGAACAAGTGTTATTATTAAGAAGAATTAAATATTAAAATGTAATGTTTAATAAATACTCTTTAATTTATCCTTCCATTTTTGCAGGAAAAGTTCTTTAACAGTAATAAAAGCCAGATAAACCTCATTTAAAATGCTGTCCTATGCCTCTGATTGTGTTACACAAAAAGGGAAAGTGGCTGAATCATATTTATGGCCAGTCTAAGTTAGAATGAAAATAAATTCAGAACAAGTCAACTTGTCTAGAGACTATCTTAGCTACTCAAATTAATTAAGGAAAGCAGAGTAGAAAATGTAAGTTTCTCTGTCCCCATGGAGTTCTTTTGTTTGTCTTCCAAATCCATGAAGTCTTTATAATTTATCTACTGGAGCAGTATTTTTAAAAATTCAATACCATGTAGAGGACTTGTAGAGCACTGATTTACAGCCAGACAAGTCCAAGCAGTCTTTTCACTCACTCTCCAATCAACTTCTCTGTGCCTCAATTCCCTCATTTACAAAATTGGCAAAATAATTGATTATGGGAATATGGGAATTAAAACTGATAATGTGAGAAAATGTTCTGTAAATTCTATTGCATTGTGTCTGAGAGGATGGCTTCTGGACCAGCAGCATTCTTTGGAAACTCGGAAATGACAATTCTTGGGCCCCATTCTAGATGTGCTGAATCAAAAACGTGAGATGGGAGCTTAGCAACCTCTGTTTCAACAGGGTCCCCAGGTGACTCTGGTGGGTACAGACCCTGAGAAGCACTGCACTAAAGCATTTTTGCTTACTCATTTAGGAGATGGTCCTAATAACCTAACTCAGCACATCAGTGTCCTCATCTGTAAATGGAGGTTTTAATTATGGAATGGAGATGAAAATTAAGTAAGTTCATGTTCCTAAAGTGTGCCAGGCAAGTAGCAAATATAAGAGTTAGTTTTTATCTCGTAATCCAAGCATTGTTCTCAGCCCTAGGAATACTGAGGGGAAGAGGGTGGACAGGGTTTAACTTTAACTGATTTTAGTCTAAGCTCTCCTCTCAGCACAGCACCCTCTGGAAAAAACACAAAATTAATTCCACCATTTCAAAAAGTTGGATTTGTAATCATGCATGCAGGATATGGTAAGAAAAACAGATAGACACAATGTGTATGAAATTACTTTAAAGATGTAAAACATTATTTATTCATTCACTTAAAATCCATTATTGGAGCACCTAGTATGCATTAGGCAACATGCTCAGAATAAAAAGTGAATGATTAACTGATGAATAATTACTGATCATTCATTATTTGAGAGTTAGAGTCTAGAGCAAAATGGTTTAACAAAGCAATAAATTTATATGCAATAAAACTGGAATAAGCAAATTTTCCCAGATTTCACCTACCTATGAGGTCAGAAATTTATTTGTGATTCTTTCTACTTTTCCACTTCTTTTTAGTTTTTTCAAACCATACTGTTTATATAGTACCCACTTTTGAGGATGGTAAAACTAAAAGAAATGCACTGGAAAACACAAGTCACAGCACTCGTGGACTAGCTAGGTGGACATTTCTATAGATGCAAAATAGCAGACTGAGGATCAGAGTTCCCTGGGTCTCTGTATGTATTTATCACCCATATCATGTTTCTAGTTCACTTCTCTGGACCTATCTGGTGTGCTGAGATTTAATTAACATCTTTCCTTTCCTTTTCTTTTCTTTTTGTGTGACAGAGAGAGGAACAGATAGGGACAGACAGACAGGAAGGGAGAGAGATGAGAAGCGTCAATTCTTTGTTGCGGCACCTTAATTGTTCATTGATTGCTTTCTCATATGTCCGTGATGGCAAACCTATGACACACGTGTCAGTCATTTTCGATGACATGTGGCCACATGCAACCGCATGCCAGAGAAGTATGGGGCCACATGCCGAGAAGGACGCTTCATCCTCCGCTCCTGCTCGGCCAGGTGCAGTAGCCGAGGATAAAACATTTGCTGTAGTGTAGACACTCTGTGCCGGAGGTCTGTAGGCCAAAACAACAGAACTCCGGCACAGAGCGTCTAGTTCTGGGACTTCAGTTAAGCCGTTTTTCTCGAAGTGACACACCACCCGAATTATGCTCAGTTTTTTGGCGAATTTTGGCACACCAAGCTCAAAGGATTGCCCATCACTGTAATATGTGCCTTCAACAGGGGCTACAGCAGATTGAGTGACCCCTTGCTCAAGCCAGTGACCTTGGGCTCAAACTGGTGAGCTTTGCTCCACACAGATGAGCCTGCACTCAAGCTGGCAACCTTGGGGTTTCGAACCTGGGTCCTCTGCGTCCCAGTCTGACGCTCTATCCACTGCACCACCACCTGGTCAGGCAATTAATGTCTTTTCTATGATAAGGCTGTAATCCCTCCAAATTAGCTATTTCCAAACTATCTGTTTTTAAATTAACATTAGAAATATTATAAACTTTATAGAACATAAATATTTAAGATTACCTGGAAGACCACAAAAAACAAAATTGATTAACATAAAATTTTCCTCATTTTCACATTCTTTAACAAGTACATTGTGTACGGGGGTTGTGTGTGTCTGCATGTACATCATGGGTCTCTTAATTTTTTTATTTTTGCGAGCAAGAGACAGAAACAGAGACAAAGTGAGGGACAAATAGGGGCACACAGGAAGGGAGAGAGATGAGAAGCATCAATTCTTGGTTGTAGCACCTTAGTTGTTCATTGATTGCTTTCTCATATGTGCCTTGATGGGGGGGGGGGGGCTCTAGCCTAGCCAGTGACCCCTTGCTCATGTCAGGGATATTGGGCTTTAAGCCAGCAATCCTTGGGCTCAAGCCAGGATCATGGGGTCATGTCCATAATCCCAAACTCAAGCCAGCAACCCTGCGCTGAAGCTGGCAACCTCAGTGTTTTGAACCTGGATTCTCTGCATCCCAAGACGATACTCTATTTACTGTGCCACTGCCTGGTCCGGCATCATGGGTCTATTTAATATTTTTTTTAATTATATACTTTCCCCTACAAGTGAAACCGGTACAATATACCCTCTTAATAAACAAAGCACTTAGTATATTAGGTTTCACCACTGGCATTCCATGAAAGGTTGTGAAAGGTAGCTTACTTACAGTAATGTCTTTCTTCAAATGTACTGGTTTACAATGATATTACAAAGTTAGGTGGAAGTCAAAGCATCAATTGGGGATGTTTTCCTAATCTGATGGTTGTATTTTCAAATGACTCAGTTTACAAAATAAATCCCCTTTTTAATCTGTATACATTTATTTTTTAAAAGAAAACTACTTTCTGACCCTGGCCTGATGATACAGTAGATAGAGCCACATCCCCAATGCTGACGTTGCAAGTTCGTCCTGGTGAGGGCACATACGAGAAGCAAAGCTAAATGGAACAACTAAATGGAACAACAAATTGGTGTTTCTCTCTCTCTCACTCTCTCTCTCTCTCTCTCTCTCTCATTTTTTCTCTCTCTCTCTCCCTCTCCCCTTTCTTCCTGCACTCTTTCCCTTTCTCTTTATCTCTCAAATAAATGGTATACATTGTTTTAAAGGAAGAAAACTACCTTCTTTGTCATTTGATCACAGGACAATCTCCCTGTAGTGATGTGTTCTATGGCTTTCTGCCTGGTCTCCCTGTGCCCTCGATGCCAGCCCTTCCCTTCCCCACAGTCAGTCTCACCCACCAGCCTGTGTAACCCACATGTGAGCATAGTGCTTCAGGGTTGGATAACAGAGACAAAGCTTTCCTCTCCAATGGCTAAGTATATCCCAATTATAACAAGACTGGATCATTGCATTACTTAGCTGTCATCATAAAGGACACAGAGACACAAGTAGAAATACTGAATTATGGTGATTCAAGTGATGCCTCTAATAAATTAAAATTAGATGTATAGTGTACATAAGTTCTTAGAATTCACAGAGAATTTTTGTGTGCATTATATATTTGATCTTCATAAACATCTAGATCTATTATTTCTTCTTTAAGATGTAGAAACTGTGACTTATGTAGATGAAGAGACCTCTTGAACCACATTAACCACTAAGCCAAAATCCTTTTAAATAGAAAGAAGGGCCTGACCTGTGGTGACGCAGTGGATAAAGCATCAACCTGGAACACAGGTTGCTGGTTCAAAACCCTGGGTTTGCACAATGAGATACCACCTCACACCAGTCAGAATGGCGCTCATTAACAAAACAACACATTATAGGTGATGGCGAGGATGTGAAGAAAGGGGAACCCTCCTGCACTGCTGGTGGGAATGCAGACTGGTGCAGCCACTGTGAAAAACAGTATGGAGATTCCTCAAAAAACTAGAAATGGAACTACCCTTTGACCCAGCCATCCCACTTATAAGAATATATCCCAAGGACACCATATCACCGACTGAAAAAAAGAAATGCACCCCCATGTTTATGGCAGCATTGTTCACAATAGCAAAGATCTGGAAATAGCCCAAGTGTCCATCAGTGGACGAGTGGATTAAAAAGCTGTGGTAGATATATTCAATGGAATACTACGGGCTATGAAAAAGAAGGAAATATTACCTTTTGCAACAATATGGAGGGACCTGGAAACTATTATGTTGAGTGAAATAAGCCAGGCAGAGAAAGAAAAATATCATATGACCTCACTCATTTGAGAAATCCAAGGAACAATGAGAACTGAGGAATGGAATTGAGACAGAGTAGGGATCAAAGGGACCAGAGGAAAAGAGGACAGAGGAAAAGGGGATGATAGGATGGGATAAACCTGAAGGGAAGGGGTGAGGGCGCTGTAGGGAAGGGGGCAAAGGAAATGTTGAGGGAAATATGGGGAAGGGGGGATGCATTCGGGGTGACCCTAGAATCTATGTAAACACAATTAATTAAATTACAAAAAAGAAGAAAAAAACAACTCTGGGTTTGTCTGGTCAAGGCACATTTGGGAGTTGAGACTTCTTGCTCCTCTCCCTTCTCTCTCTCTCTCTCTCTCTCTCTCTCTCTCTCTCTCCTCTTTAAAATAAATAAGTAAAATCTTAAAAAAATAAGTAAATAAAAAAAGGGGAAAAGGAGGACTAGGTAAAGTGTGGCAAGGACAGTAGGGGGGAGGGACAGAATAAAGATGACATTTACAAAACATAAATATTATCATTTGACTTCAGACTTCCCTACTGTCAAGTTGGTGGAAAACATTGTCAAATTTATATTACTCTAAGGGTTACTGTTTTCCCTCTTTTTGCCCATATCTACAAAGAGAGAATAAAAACTTTTGCAAGTAAATTAGTATCAAATACCTATGTTGATGACAAGCTCTAATGAAATAAAGCATACCTTTTGGTCATTCTCTTGATCAACCCTAATTTTGGCCTTTTTGTAGCAATTTGTTGAGGTTTTCCAGCATAGATAAACATAAAATGAAGGCCCCACAGTGCTTTACTAATGTATGGGTTATTTAATTTGAAATTAAGAATTCGGGTTACTTATTTAAATTGAAGACTACATTCCACTTAATAAATGTAAAATAACAGTAACCATGAACACACATAAAAACTACCATGAGCACAGGAAAAAATTGTCAGGGAAGCAACAAAAGTACACAAGATCATTTATTTTTTTATTCATTCACCAATTTTGTTATTTTTTCAACAGATGTTTATTAAATATTTATCAAGGATCAGGAATTCTTGCATCACCATAATTCAATACAAGAGTATGGAGCCAAAACCAGCAAGGAAAACAATAAGGAGGAAGTGCAGGCAGATTATTGGATTACGGCAGAGAAATGTTCTGGATCAAGATTCATTATAACTTGGATTTGATCTTAATAAGGGAGGTATCAATATCACACATCTACAAATGTAAAAAGGAACAGAGTAAATTACCTATAGTGAGCACTGGGACTAAACAGAAAAATCACTTTAACACATTGGTCCTCTGCTTTTAATTCAGTGACAGATAGCCTTTAAAGAAAATAATTTTATTCTTTCATTTAAAAATAGCACCACTAATTTTTTTTTTTAAGTGAGAGGAGGAGAGATAGTGAGATAGACTCCTGCACATGCCCCAACAGAGATCCACCCAGCAACCCTGGTCTGGGGCCAATGCTCAAACCAATAGAGCACTGGCTGCAAGAAGGGAAGGAGATAAGGGGGAGGCGAAGTGGAAGAGAAGCAGATGGTGACTTTTCTTGTGTGCCGTGACGGGGAATTGAGCTGGCACTCTATCTTCTGAGCAACTGGCCAAGATCACATTTTTTCTTTTATTGAAGTAAAGAATGTTACTAAATCCCTATCTGTTCCAAAATTGACCTTATAAAACCCTGGAATCCCAGTATGGGTGATATTACAATTGTAACAGATATAAAGTGAATCTGGAAAGCTAAAGACGGAGGAAAAAGAAGTTTTAAGTAGTTGATGGAAAGTAATTAAGGGTATTTTTAAATTTCTGAGATTTAAAAACATTCCAGAATATTTCTTTTTTAGCTCTTTACCTTTATTGATCAATTTTCAGAAGAATGATTTTGGATTGTAAGACTGACCAATGACGTATTTTAAAATATCGTTACTAACTGAGATATTTTAACATACTTGATATTTTTAATTCATTGTAGAAATTCATATATATAGGAATTTTAGGACTAATATATGTAGCAGTTGTTGCTAACATAGCAACAATATTCAGGAATATTCTGAAAATAATCACCTATTATCCTTTACCTTAATATAGTTTTTTTCCTCATTTTTTGCTTTTTTCCTTTTATAAACATAGTTGTAAAATATAGAAATTTAAAATATTTTAATAAATATTTTAATGATGTATATGTTCAATGTAATAAGAAAAATTCTGAAAGATTCCCTTGAAGAGAAAGTTCGGTCATCACCAATACGAAGTGAACCAAAAAAAGTACTGGGTAGTCTCAAAACTGAAGACCAAGGCCTGAAAAATCAGAAATAGCCAAAGGCCATATTGGTGATTATGCTATTATAAAGGTTAGTCCTTTATAATGGTCATATTTTAATACTTTGGAAATGGATCAAAAGCAGAGGCTACAGTTGAAAGATCAGAGGTGAAATAATAGGGAAAACATAATAATAAGCTTTTACTTTAATCACTTAATATACAAGTTTAAGTCAGATTTTATTTAAACAAAGAACTATTATTTGAAGAACACAAAAGGACATTGACAAAGAGAAGACCATTTGAAGTTTAAGTTCTAAAATCTTTTAAGGGTTTAAAGTATTGTGAAGAGACCCTTTAAAATATACTCCCTCTGTTGGGGACTCTGCTAAAGTGAAATGAGAAGGAACCTTATCTTTAATATCTTTGAAAAGGAGATTCTGTCTTTAAAAGTGTTCTCCAGGGTTCACAGGTTGGAAAGCTGTCCTATTATAACTGGTTTTGCATCTGGAAATTTTAATAATGGTTAGGAGGACATGATGAACTAGGTGAACTCTATGGGCACTTCCAGACCTGTGTCCCTGTGGTGTCCTTTCCAAATAAACCATTGATGTACCACAAAAATTAGTTTGAAGACTTTGAGAATGGCTGAAATCTATGCCCTCTTTTCAATACCTTTGGAATATTCTTAGCTAAAATAAATTTTAACTGTAGGCTTTATAAATATAATAATAATCTGAGCAACTGAATCTGGGGCAGTTGGTAGATAAATATTTATCAATCTATTATGCAAAATATTTCTTGGGTGATTTGTTAATGTTCCAGTGTTGTATAATGGCTAAAAGTTCACTCTACTTAAATGTTTTGAAAATATTGCTGATCTAAAAACTTCACTTTGGATTATTTAAGATCCCTTTCTTTCAAGGAAATAAAAACTCATAGACAGACAACAGTATGGTGATTATAACAGGGAAACTGGGGTAAGGGAAGTATAACAGGATAAAAGAAGGATAAATGGTGATGGTAGGAGACTTGACTCAGGGTGGTGAACACACAATGAAATATACAGTTGACATATTATGAAATAGTACACTTGAAACCTAGGTAATTTTATTAACCAATGTCATTTCAGTAAATCCAATAAAAATAAAGTTTTAAAAAGTTTTTTTCAAATATATGTACTTCCAACATTAATAAAAAATAAAATCTTTTGCTGTCCTAAATAGAACACTGAAATACCTTTAATCTCCCAGGAAAGGTCTGTTTAGTTCATTTGCAGACACAAGCCAAGCTATATTTCAAGCAGATTTACAATAGCTATACTTTATCAAAGAGGTATATAATTTATGTTTAGATAAATATTCCTGGAAAAATAAACACTTCATACAAGATTGCACAAAGAAAATGAAATATTTTATTTTAATATGTATAGTATAATCTCACTAAAAAATTTTTATTTAACTTTATTATTGTCAATTGATTTAAAGCAACTCTTGAGTTACTTTTAAGGATTTCTTACACCTACTGGTAGATAGATAAGGCCTTGAATGTGGTAGTATATGTACATTGAAGTTGGAATTGCACTTAAAAGCTATAGCTAGCCTGACCTGTGGTGGCGCAGTGGATAAAGCCGTCGACTGGGGAACACTGAGGTCGCCAGTTCAAAACCCCGCACTGGTCTGGTCAAGGCACATATGGGAGTTGATGCTTCCAGCTCCTCCCTCCTTCTCTCTCTCTCTCTCTGTCTCTCTCTCACTCTGTGTCTCCTCTCTAAAATGAATTAAAAAAATTTAAAAAAAAAGCTATAGCTTGATAAGTGGATAAAACATTTTTCAAACATTTTTTTAAATCCTATCACCACTATATTGAATAATTTCTTATCTTTACATAAGAGTAAGCACAAGATATGTATAATTTGAAATTCTTGTTCATGGAACAATTATAAACATTTCCCACAGTATTAAATTTCAAAACTATAATTTCAGTGCTATATGATACTCCCAAAAGGTGATAATTTGCAATTTATCTTAATCTTTTTACTTATTTATTTATTTTTAATTTTAATGGGGTGACATTGATAAATTAGGGCACATATGTTCAGAGAAAATATTTCCAGGTTATTTTGACATTTGATTATATTCCGTACCCATCACCCAAAGTCAAATTGTCCTCCATAAACCTTCTATCTGGTTTTATTTGTGCCCCTACCCTCTACTAACCCCTCCCTCACGTCCACCTCCCTCCGGGTAGACATTACACTCTTTTTTTTAATTATTTTTATTTTTTAAATGTTTTTTTTTATTTTATTTTATTCATTTTAGAGAGGAGACACAGAAAGAGAGAGAGAGAGAGAGAGAGAGAGAGAGAGAAAGAGAGAAAGGGGGGAGGAGCTGGAAGCATCAACTCCCATATGTGCCTTGACCGAACCAGTGCAGGGTTTTGAACTGGCGACCTCAGTGTTCCCAGGTCGACAGCTTTATCCACTGTGGAACCACAGGTCAGGCTAGACATTACACTCTTGTCCATGTCTCTGAGTCTCATTTTTATGTCCCATCTATGTATGGACTCATATAATCCTTAGTTTTTTCTGATTTACTTACTTCACTCAGTATAATGTTATCAAAGTCCATCCATGTTGTTGTAAATGATCCGATGTCATCACTTCTTATGGCTGAGTAGTATTCCATACTGGATATGTACCAGAGCTTTTTAATCCACTCGTCCTCTGACAGACACTTTGACTGTTTCCAGATCTTCGCTATTGTGAAAAATACTGCTATGAACATGGGGACGCATTTCTTCTTTTCCAACAGTGCTATGGTGTTCTTAGGGTATATTCCTAAAAGTGGAATAGCTGGGTCAAAAGGCAGTTCAATTTTTAATATTTTAAAAAATCTCCATACTATTTTCCACAGTGGCTGCACCAGTCTCCATTCCCACCAGCAGTGCAGCAGGGTTCCCTTTTCTCCACATCCTCACCAGCACTTATTCTCTGTTGTTTTGCTGATGAGCGCCATTCTGACTGGTATGAGGTGATATCTCATTGTGGTTTAAATTTACATTTCTCTAATGATTAGTGATGTTGAGCATTTTTTCATATGCCTATTGGCCATTTGTATGTCCTCTTTGGAGAAATTTCTATTCATTTCTTTTGTCCATTTTTTGATTGGATTGTTTGTCTTCCTGGTGTTGAGTTTTACAAGTTCTTTATAAATTTTGGTTATTAACCCCTTATCAGACGTGCTGTCGAATATGTTCTCCCATTGTGTGGTTTGTCTTTTTATTCTGTTCTTATTGTCTTTAGCTGTGCAAAAACTTTTTAGTTTGATATAGTCCCATTTGTTTATCCTGCCTTTTATTTCATTTACCCGTGGAGATAAATTGACAAATATATTGCTGCAACAGATGTCGGAAAGCTTACTGCCTATGTTTTCTTCTAAGATGCTTATGGTTTCAAGGCTTACATTTAAGTCTTTTATCCATTTTGAGTTTGTTTTTGTGAATGGTGTAAGTTGATGGTCTAGTTTCACTTTTTTGCAGGTAGATGTCCAATTTTCCCAACACCATTTGTTAAAGAGGCTGTCTTTACTCCATTGTATGTTCTTTCCTCCTTTGTCAAATATCAGTTGTACATAAAGCTGTGGGTTTATTTCTGGGTTCTCTGTTCTGTTCCATTGATCTATGTGCCTGTTCTTATGCCAGTACCAGGCTGTCTTGAGTATAATGGCCTTATAGTAAACCTTGATATCCGGAAGAGTGATACCACCTGCATTATTTTTTCTTTTTAAGATTGCTGAGGCTATTCGTGTTCTTTTTTGGTTCCATATAAATTTTAGAAATATGTGTTCTATATCTTTGAAGTATGTCATTGGTATTTTAATTGGTATTGCAATGAATTTATAAATTGCTTTAGGTAATATAGACATTTTAATGATGCTTATTCTTCCTAACCATGAGCACAGTATATGCTTCCACTTGTTTGTATCTTCCTTGATTTCCTTTATCAATGTTTTATAATTTTCCGAGTACATGTCCTTAACCTTCTTGGTTAAATTACCCCTAGGAACCTTATTTTTTTGGTTGCAATAGTGAAGAAGATTGTTTCCTTAATATCTCTTGCTGACAGTTCATTGTTGGTATATAAAAATGCCTCTGATTTCTGAGTATTAATTTTATATCCTGCCACCTTACTGAATTCATTTATTAGGTCCAGTAGTTTCTTGACTGAGACATTAGGGTTTTCTATATACAATATCATATCATCTGCAAATAATGACAGTTTTACTTCTTCTTTTCCAATTTGGATTCCTTTTATTTCTTCTTCTTGTCTGATTGCTGTGGCTAAGACTTCCAGAACTATGTTGAATAAGAGTGGTGAAAGGAGGCACCCTTGCCTGGTTCCTGATATTAAGGAAATTGCTTTTAATTTTTGTCCATTTAGTATGATGTTGGCTGTGAGAATGTCGTAGATGGCCTTTATCATGTTAAGGAATATTCTCTGTATTCCCACTTTGCTGAGAGTGTTGATCACAAGTGGGAGCTGGATTTTATCAAGTGCTTTTTCTGTATCTATTGAAATGATCATTGTCCTTCCTTTTGTTTATGTGATGATCACATTGATTGATTTACGAATATAGAACCAGCCTTGCCTCTCCAGAATAAATCCCACTTGATCATAGTGTATGATTATTTTCATATATTGCTGGATTGGTTGGCTAATATTTTAATGAGAATTTTAGCATCTAAATTTATCAGGAATATTGGCCTATAATTTTCTTTCTTTGTGTTTTTTTGCCTGGTTTTGAAAGCAGAATTATGCTCGCCTCATCAAAGGAATTTGGAAGTCATTCTTTCTCTTGAATTTTTTGAAATAGCTTGAGAAGAATAGGAGTTAGTTCTTCTTTGAATTTTTGATAGAATTCACTTGTGAAGCCATCAGGCCCAGGACTTTTCTCTGTTGGGAGTTTTTTAATAACTGTTTTGATCTCATTTGTTGTAATTGGTCTGTCTAGGTATTCTGATTTTTCCAGATTGATTTTTGGAAGATTATATGATTGAAGAAATTTGTTCATTTCACCTAGGTTGTCTAATTTTTTGGCATAGAGTTCTTCATAGTATTTTCTTACAATGCTTTGTATTTCTGTTGTGTCAGTTGTTATTTCTCCACTCTCATTTCTAATTTTATTTATTAGAGTCCTCTCTCTTTTTTTCTTGGTAAGTCTAGTTAAAGGTCCATCGATCTTGTTTACCTTTCAAAGAACAAGCTCCTCATTTCATTGATCCTTTGTATTGTTTTCTTAGCCTCTATGTCATTCATTTTCACTCAATCTTTATTATTTCCTTCCTTGTACTAGTCCTGGGCTTTATATGCTGTTGTTTTTCTAGTTCTTTTAGATGCAAGGTCAAGTTGCTTATATGAGCTTTTTCTAGCTTCTTATGGTATGCCTGGGGTGCTATGACCTTCCCTCTCAGTACTGCTTTTGCTCTGTCCCATAAATTTTGAGTTGAAGTATGCTCATTATCATTTGTTTCTAGAAACTTTTTTATTTCTTCTTTGATCTCATTGTTAATCCATGTGTTATTTAATAACATGCTATTTAGTTTCCAAGTGTTTGAGTATTTTTCAGTTTTACTTTTGTGGTTAATTTCTCGTTTCTTGCCATTGTGATCAGAGAAATGCTTGATATGATTTCAATCTTCTTAAATTTTTGAGACCACTTTTGTGTCCTAACATGTGGTCTACTCTAGAGAATGTACCATGAGCGCTTGAAAAGAATGTATATTCTACTGCTTTAGGGTGAAAAGTTCTGAAGATATCTATTAAATTGAATTGATCTAGTGTATCCTTTAAGTCTGTTGTTTCTTTGTTAATTTTCTTTCTTGAGGATCTATCCAGTGATGTTAGTGGGGTATTGAAATCCCCTATTATTATAGTATTGCTGTTAATTTCAGCCTTTATAACCATCAAAGTCTGCTTTATGAATGTCAGGGCGTAGATATTTATAATGGTTATATCTTCCTGGTGAATTGTTCCCTCTATCATTATGTAGTGTCCTTCTTTATCTCTTACTATAGCCTTTGTTTTAAAGTCCATTTCATCAGATATAAGTATTGCCACCCCGGCTTTTTTTTTCATTTCCATTTGCATGAAATATTTTTTTCCATCCTTCTACCTTCAGTCTATGTGCATTTTTTGTTTTAAGTTGTGTCACTTGTAGACAGTATATGTATGGGTCCTGTTTCTTTTTTTTTTTTTTTTACAGGTACAGAGAGAGAGTCAGAGCGAGGGATAGATAGGGACAGACAGACAGAAATGGAGAGAGGTGAGAAGCATCAATGATTAGTTTTTCGTTGCCGTCGCAACACCTTAGTTGCTCATTGATGGATTTCTCACATGTGCCTTGACCGCAGGCCTTCAGCAGACTGAGCAACTCCTTGCTGGAGCCAGGGACCTTGGGTCCAAGCTGACGTCCTTTTGCTCAAGCCAGCTGGGCCACGCTCAAGCTGGCGAGCCCGGGGTCTCGAACCTGGGTCTTCCACATACCATTCTGACGCTCTATCCACTTTGCCACTGCCTGGTCAGGCGAGACCTGTTCCTCATCCACACAGCTTTCCTATGTCTTTTAATTGGATCATTTAATCCATTTACATTTAAGGTTATTTTTGATATGTAGTTGTTTATTGCCATTTTTTTCTTTAAAGCTATATTCTTTTCCCCCTTTGAACTGTTCACAACAGGCCCCTTAACATCTCTTGCAGGATTGCTTTGGTTTTAATGAACTCCTGTAGTTTATTTTTGTCTGGGAAGCTCTTTATTTCTCCTTCAATTTTAAACATTAGCTTTGTTGGATAAAGTAGTCTTGGTTGTAGGTTCTAGTTCTGCATTACTTTGAATATATCTTGCCATTTTCTTCTGGCCATTTTATGGATATAAAGGGCGAGATTAACAACAATACCATAATAGTAGGGGATTTCAATACCCCACTAACTTGCCATTTCCTACTGGCCTCAAGTGTTTCTGTTGAGATGTCAAATGTCATCCTTATGGGGGCTCCTTTGTAGGTGATAGCCTTTTTTTTCTAGCATCTTTTAAAATTTTCTCTTTATCACTTAGCTTTGGTATTTTAACTATGATGTGTCTTGGTGTAGATTTTTTGGTTGTTATTTTTTTAATGGAGTTCTCTGTGCTTCTTGAACATGTGAAAAGTTTTCCAGTCTTAATTTAGGGAAGTTTTCAGCTATGATTTGATTTAACAAAGTGTCTATCCCTTGTTCTTTCTCTTCTTCTTCAGGAACCCCTATGATGTGGATGTTATTTCTCTTCATGTTGTCACAGAGCTCCCTTAGAGTTTCCTCAGCTTTTTTGTGTCTCTTTTCTTTTTCCTCCTCTGCTTCTGTGCCTTTGTTTATTTTGTCCTCTAACTCGCTGATTCAATCCTCAGCTTCATCCATTCTGCTTTTAATTCCTTCCATTGAGGTCTTCAGTTCTGATACTGTATTTGTCATTTCTGTCTGGTTCATTTTTATTATTTCAATTTCCTTTTTTATACTTGCTATCTCTTTATTTAGGTGTTCGTAATGACTATCCATTGTTGCTCTAAGCTCTTTGAACATCTTAACTATCATTATTTTAAACTCTGCTTCAGGTAGTTTGATTATATCTGCTTCATTCAGGTCCTTCTCTGGGGATTTCTCTTGATTCATTTGGGTTGTGTTTCTCTGCCTGCCTATTTTGTCTATGTGTAAGAAGGGTTTGGCTACTGAAGTCCAATGGGTGTTGCCTCTGTGTTCCCTAGGTGTGGTCTGTCTGCAGGCCTGCCACCCCCTTTGCCGCTGCCTAGGGTGGCTAGGTATGGGTGTTGCCGGCTCTGGCTGCTGCGGCTGTTGCTGTGGTTTTTGCCTCACCTCCATGGGAGGGATTGTATTCTCGTGCCAGGCTCTATAAGCCTTAGTCGGTCATGGTCTTCGCCCCTCTCCCACGGGTGGGATTGTGCACCACACTCGGGCCACAAGACTGGGCACCAAGGGCAAGGGTGAGCACTTTTGCTCAGCTGTGGGTCTCTGTCAGCCAGTTCCTCCAGCCGGGAGGGGCTGCTGGTGCATGCTCAGCTGCGAGCTAGGCTTCTGCTGGCCCCGTCAACCTCAGCTCCTCGGCCTAGCTGCTGGTGGGCGCTCAGCTGCAATCCTGGGCTTCCGCCCCACCTAGCAGGCAAAGCCGGTTTGTGCAGGGCTTCAAGCCTTGTAGGCCAGGTGAGGCTGTATGCCCGCTTGCCCCTGCCCATTGGCGGATCTCTGCCTGTTTTGGGCTCCTGCTTTTCCCCCACAGGTGGGGTTGCAGGCGGACCTGCAGCCATCTGACCACTTTCATCCATCCCCTTTGCCCCTGCTGGGCTAGACCAAGCTTACGCCAGCCGGCTCAACCTCTGCTCCCGCTGACAGAACCGCGCTTCTGCGTCCCGCCGCCACCCGCCCTCCAGCAAGCCTTCAGCAGTGTGGATGTGGGCACAGCAGCTCAGACCCTAACACTCCATAGTGCAGTCCTAGAAGCTCCCTCCTTCTAAGTGACTGTGCTCTATTGCCACATGGGAGCCTGTTTGGCTGGAGTCCTGCTTCCCCTTGCTGGTTCCAGGGGAAATATTGTTTCAGATTTGTGGAGTGACTCAGCCCAGGGTTTAGGGTGGCTGTCCCTCAAAGCTTTTCTCCCTGTGCCTTCCAGATCGCACTCTCTTCCCACTGCTCCAGTCCTGTCCTCTCTCCCTGTCTCCTGGAGTCCCGGGTGAGTGGTTGTGAGAGAGGTTTTCTGCGCTGTCCCTTTAAGAAGAATCCTGGGTCTGAGACAACTGTCTCTTTCTCACAAACAATATCCTAACCTGTTTCACAGCTAAATACTACCATACGCCTCTTCTAGGCTCTGGGGCTACAGGCTGGGGCTTTGTTCCTGGTACCCAGGTCCCTACCCTACCGCTAGCCTCTCTTCTCACCAAACGAATCTCTCCGGGCTGCCTTTTGCTCCGGGCTGCCCTTTCCACGTTTTCACTTTTCCCACCAGTCTCAATGTGGCTTCTTCAGTGTTCCGTGGTTGAAGAGTCCTCTAAGTCCAGTTCAACGTTGGTTTATCCAGATGATGGTTCTTAAAATCAAGTTATAATCCACTTTGGTTCTGGGAGTTGGAAGTTGGTATGTCCGCCTACTCCATCACCATCTTGCCCTCTTCTCAGACAAACATTTTAACAGAAGTATTCATGAGTAAAAATATATGCTATCTAGGATTTGCTTTAAAGTTATACAATAAAAATGAATGCCATTATACCCATTAATATTTAACTAATTCTATTATTTCTGTGTTATCATTAACAACTGTACATTTTTCTTGGAATTCTGAGAGAAGAAGAAGAAGAAGAAGAAGAAGAAGAAGAAGAAGAAGAAGAAGAAGAAAAAGGAGGAGGAAGAGGAGGAGGAGGAGGGGGGGGAGGAGAGGGGGAAGGGAAGGAGGGGAGGTGGAAGAGGGAAAGGGGGAAGGGGAAGAAGGGGAGGGGGAAGGGAAATAGGGGAAGGGGGAAGGACAAAAAGTAGAGGGGGAAGGGGAAGAGGGGGGAGGGGAAGAGGGATAGGGGGTGGAGAAGGAAGAGAAGGAGGAGAGGAGGAGGAAGAAAAAGAGGAGGACCTGGATTTGCCTGAAGTACAAATCTCTCAATTTTAAATATTTTAAAGAAATGTTCATCAAATCTTTTGCTATATTTTCTAGAGAAAAAAATCTGATGGGTCTTTTGGCCAAAACTGAGATGAAGTTAATTTATTTTAAGTTCTTAAGATTGTTGTCTTTTCACATAGCCACACACAGCAAAGCTCGCCACAATATGAGCAAAAAGCAGTTCACAATGCTCTAAACCAAACTTCTAGTCTTCTACCTTTCCCCACTGTTCCTCCCTGTGACCCATTCAGCAAATGCCAACTCCAACTTTACAACTGTTCAAGTCAAAAAAATCTTAAAGTTTTTTCTGAGCTCCTTTAGTTTTCTCAGTTCTCCCAATTCACCCATTAGCAAGCTGGTTCAGCTCTACACAGAATATATTCAGATCTCCAACTACTTCAACTGCTATCAGTGTGCTTCAGTCCACCGTCATCTCTCATCTTATTGCAATGGCCTCCTAACTGGTCTCTCATCTCTGCACCAGCAGAAACTTGAGGATGTTCTCAACTTAGCACCTATATGTGTTCTTTTTAAAATGCAGGCTAGCCCACATCATTCCCTGGCCCAAAACTCCTGAAAAACTTTTTATTTTAATCATAGTAAAAGCCAAAGTTCTCAAATACTTTCCAAGGCCTTAACATGTCATGACTCTCCATTTTTCCTCTTATGTTACCTCTTCCTACTCCCCTCACGCCTTCTGCTTATGCTGCACTGGCCTCCTCAAATACTTGAAGCGTGCTTCCACTAGAGGGCCTTTGCCCTTGCTCTTTTCTTTGCCTGGCACACTCTTCCTCCAGATAGGCTCTTTTCCCAGATACTATGCAGCCTGAGCTTGCCACGTCATCTCTTGATCTACCTTAAACATCATCTTCTCAGGGGGCTCTTTCCTCATGCACTATTTAAAATAGCAATGCAACCCCACAAAGCCCTGATCCCTTTCAGTCCACAGCACTTGTTACCTTCTGATACACTCTATGTTCAACTTCTTTATTTGTCCTTGTGTCTCAAGAGAACTAAAATATAAGCTTGTTGACAGGAGATATTTATGTCTGTTTGGTTCACTACTCTGTTTTTGGCATTTAGAAAAATGTCTGGCCCTAATAAATATTTGTAAATCAATGAATAAATAAATGACTCCCCATAAAAATACAGATTTTTAAAAGCATTTAAAAATTTTTCATATGCAAGAATTTTGTATAAATCACTGACTTCCCCCTTCACAACCAAAGATCTCTTTCCTCAGATTTATCTTCAGATGATCTCCCCTCCCACATTTCCACTTTAAAAATTCACTAACCATAAACCAGCATTAATATATCTCCACATCACTGTGTTTCTCAATAAAAAGCCAAGTGGAAATTTTTTGTATGTGAGACTGGTGAAAAGTGAATTTGAATTCTGTATTCCAGAAATTCATGAAGAATGAAAAAAACAGTCTAAACATTCAAAATTTCAAGTATTTTTATCAATCCCCGACATTTTTAAGGTAAACTCAATTCCATTTCTATGCACAGTTTAGAGAGAATTAAGTTTGTAAAGAACAATTTTTGCATTAAGAGGATGCAGATAATTTCATAACTGGTTTACCCCAAGTTTGCCTTTCTCTCAGTTTTTAAGCCATGAATTGACACCTTGAGTTGACCAAATACATATGTTTGTCCTGACAAAAATCAAGCTTGCTTTCAGACTCTTTCTGGACAAGAAAGGTGACATAAACATTTGCATTTTTAACAGCTCTTAGTGACAAGTGCTGAGCTTACAATAGATATATTTTGATCAGCTTTCTTGTCTAGTTCCTCTCACCAGCTCAGTGACCTTAAATCAGTCATTCCAGCATGTCTGGACCTGTTTTCTCCTTCTCTTCAAATAAAATAGAAACACAATTGAACTAATTGACCTCTGCAACCATATCTAGCTCTAATATTTTTAAATGTATAAATTTAAATGCTACAGGCCTGACCTGTGGTGGCACAGTGGATAAAGCGTCGACCTGGGAACACTGAGGTCGCCAGTTCAAAACCCTGCACTGGTTCGGTCAAGGCACATATGGGAGTTGATGCTTCCAGCTCCTCCCCCCTTTCTCTCTTCTCTCTCTCTCTCTCTCTCTCTCTCTCTCTCTCTCTCTCTCTCTCTCGTCTCCTCTCTAAAATGAATAAAATAAAAAACGAAGTTTAAAAAAATTTTTTTAATAAATTTAAATGCTACAGTTTAATTTATTCCATCAGAGTTTATCAAATTTGCCATCCGTGCTTAGTTTGATGCTATTTTTTAAATTATAGTTTATTTAGTTTTATTATAATTTCAAGGTGTTATTTAACTTACAGCAATCCTTCTCTGTTGGAACGAAATGGTGCTTGATGATAGTAATGAGGTGATGAATTTGCTAGTCCTTACCCTGATATTCTGAAACTTATTGAGTATATTTTGGGAAACACCTTTAAATATTTTCATCTGTTTTGCAGCTATCACATTCTGATGACTAAGGTCCTAAGTGGCTATTTAGATTTATGATACGTATTACATATAGGGCATTGGTGTTGCTGCTCAAAAATTTGTGTTGCAGCTATAGTCACTCTTGTGTGTTATGAAGCTGCCTCACAATCAAATATTAGCAAACATTTGCCTTGATGCTCTTCTTTTTTATCCTCTTTTTTTATTGTTCTTATCTCTGTTTGCACAAAATTCTACTGCTTTCTTGTTTAAATTTTCTGATTTTCCCCTTTTTTCAACCCAGTGATTCAATTATTTTACTATTATTATTAGGACACATTGTCTATTGTCTTTATAACCTTTTAACTATAAGACCTCAATAATACTTGAAGGAATATAGATGTCTATATAGTATCTCATTTCACTATTTGTAACAACATACTTCAGAGGATCTGCTGACAAAGTCTTCTTTATTCAAACCATCTGTGTATAAACAAAATCTAAGAAATTAAGTGAGGCCCTGGCTGACTCTGCAGTAGAGCATTGGCTGGAGCTCCCAGGTTCGATTCCTGGTCAGGGCACACAGAAAAAGTGACCATATGCTTCTCCACTCTTTCCCCTCCTCCTTCTCTCTCTATCTCTCTTCTCCTCCCATAGTCATGGCTCAAATGGTTCAAGTGTGTTGGCCCTGGGTGCTGAGGATGGCTCCATGACCTCCCTTCAGGCATTAAAATAGCTCAGTTGCCGAGCAATGGAGCAGCAGTCCCAGATGGGCAGAGCATCTCAGCGCATCCCCTGGCTGGAGGGTTGCTGGGTCTATCCTAGTGGGGTCGCATTCAGGAGCCTGTCTCTCTGCCTCCCTATCTCTTACTTAATAAAAAAAATTAAAAATAATAAAATGAAATTAATTTAAAAGGAAATTTTTTAAAAAACACAGTAGTTACTAAAGCAAATAATGTCTTATTGAAGCATTGAATGATCTTCAGCAACCCTGTATCAGTAATGTTCCTTTCAACTTCAAGTTCACTTTAGTGATCTTGAGAACCCAAGTGATCTCATAAGTCTACCAATTACTTCAGGCTACAATTTAGACTGAAAGTTTCAAGAAGACAAGGACCAGTTATCTTTGCTCACAGTGGTATCCCTAGGGTCTAGGATAGGGCTCCGCATGGAGTAGAAACTGAATTAATATTTGTGCAGTGAACATTAAATGTTTGATTTAAAAATCATCCTTGAACTAAATAAGAAACAGAAAACTACACTCTCCAAACAAAGACCCTCACTCAGAAGGGAAGAGCCCAGATGGTGTGTCCCCCTAACCAGGGCATCCTTACCATAGTAACAATATCATCCCATTTCAAAATCACAATCATTTTGAAAATGTGATTTTATATAGCAGGATTATTAATAAGTTTATTAATTCCTCATTGGTTTCTAAAAAAGGTAGAAAAACTAAGAAGACATTTGAAAGCAAAACCAAATCTGCAACGCCCCAGCTATAGTCATAAAGACTACCAGGGTGGCTTAACACATTTTACTAGAGGAACGCAAAATGAAATGAAAACGAAATATTTTTCATGGTGCAAAACAAATACTGTTAGGAAAAAAATCACATTAATTGTTTAATTGTGGGTTTGAGGGCAAACAGTTTAATGGAAGTTTGCACAGAAATTTTGAAGTAATGAAAACAAAAGTAATGAATGACATCAGGTAAGAAAGAAAATATTTATGGTTCACTCCAAATGTTTCATTAAATCTGTTTTAAATTTTGGCCTCTAGCAGTATTCTTAGACTACAAGGCTCAAGTTGACCTCTTGTATCAGAATAGAAACAGGTGGATGAGAAAAATAAAGATTCCTGAACTTGGCCCTGACCTACTGAGAATCATAGGGAAAGGGGCTTAGCAATCTGAATTTTTAACAAGCTCCCTAGGTGATTTTTTAATTGAATTTATTGGGATGAGATTGGTTCACAAAACCGTATAGGTTTCAAGTGTACAACTCAACAAAACCTCATCTGCACACTGCATCGTATGCCCAATGCCAGGCAATTTTTATGTAAAACGTTGGAGAACTGTTGCTACAATGGCTTGTGATAATCTGTTTAGGAAAAAAAAAAGTGCTTGTTTACATCAGGCATACACTGTCTCAGATGATCAGTGTGTAAATCAGCATCTCAGAAGAGGTAAATAGCCAAACACCTTCTGTAATTTTGTGAGCATATAAAAATAATTTAAAATAATAATAAAGGTTGATTTGAGGTTAATTTAAGCTCACAGAGATAACAGAGGGTGTTTTACTTCAAGTTCACAATGGAACTAAACCACTTCGGTAAAGAAAAAGTAATTTTTACTAGATCTGATGCAAAACCTTAAGGTATTTAGCTTGAGTTTCAGTACATTGAAATTAAACCACAAACTTAACTTGAATTCATCCATTCTTTCATTGTGGTTAAACAAATATTTATTTCCATGAATGGTTCAATTGTAATGGTTTAATTTTAAGGTATAAAGTCAGGCTGTGAAGACAAAATGACTGTAACACATGTCTGTGTGAATTTTCATTGAGCGTAGCACTCGGAGGACATACCTGTAAAGACAATCAATTTCTAGAGAAAGTTCTAGTTACTCTGGAACTTTGTTCCCCTTATTCCTCTTATATGCTTTTAGCCAATAATGATATTATCACAAACAGTGTTTGGGCATTTAATTCATAAAATAAGGCTTAAAGTATGTTTAATTCATAAAAGTTTATTGTTTAACTGTGAGATCACTGAATCTATATATACCTGGAGTAGTTGAAGAACTCATGTTTATCTAAGAGCACCAGTTTTTGAGATGTTTTTTTGTTTCTGTTTTATTCTGAAACAAATCCTCACACAATTTATGTTAAGTAGGTGAGGGTGCATATATCTGTTTCAGCAATGCAAGACTATAAATCATAAACCCCTAAGTTCATAGCAATTCACCCAATTGTCTGTCTAAAATTCACCAGAATATGCATCATTCTTATTCCTATGTTTTTCCTCAGCATTGCACACACTCTCCTCATAGTCAGAAGTCTTGAAGTCAATAAGGGACTTATTTAGTTAACAGCCTGCCTTAGCTTGGACCTCTGACTACCTGGTAAAATAACTTCTTACTTCTTGTCATCATTTTTTAGCTTTTCCCCTGGAAATAAAGTACGAGATAGGGGTCATAAGTGAATTATTCTTAGCTAGTATTTAGGATTCATTCAATCAACTTTATAAACTTTTATCTTTGTTTGAAAAGTGCAGAGAACGTATAATTTTCTATGTAGAATAGAGACCCAAGTCTATCTTTTGACTGAAGTGTAAGCTCCTTGAGTTGGAAGGGATGTGTCTCATTCACTGTTGAATTCAACAGTACCTCACATGCATGCCATGCATGCAGCAGAGTTCACCTAATGTTTGTGGATTTGAGGTCATAAATCCACTTAATAAATTCTTATCCTTTTTATTTTCCCTGAAAATAATTCAAGAATCTTAAAGTAAATTCCCTATAAATAGCTCCCCCTGATTTTAAAAGACTCTAAGGATCCTTATGTAAAATATATAAATATTTTTGTTTCATACATTTCCATAACATGATACAAGAATAATATGTACTTAATTTTCAGAACATTTCTCAGTAAGCAAAATTTATCTTAAGATTAATTGAAATTTGATGCTAATTTGTTGAGTTTGAAATACAGATTTGTAACTTTGATTAAGTTTAACATTTCTAAGTGATTAGGTAAATTAAATAGAAAGTAAAATTTCTGAAAAAGGAATTATGACCAAGAAAAAGAATTTTTTTTAAGCTCATGGAGATAAAAAGGCAATATTAAAATTATTTCAATTATAATAAATGAAGAAAGGATCCTGGTTGATATCTTTTATATTGGGTACTTGTAAAGCCAGTAGCCGGGGCCACCATCACAGCCGCCTGGCCAGTGCAGGTTCGAATTGGATTCGAACAGATAGCAATGAAACACAGGAGCCAAGAACTGGTGAGCCATCAGCTTTAATTCTAGCTTGCACCCGGCGGGCAAGCAAGAACACACACTGGGCTCCAAAACCCACACATTCAGTGCTCACAAAGCTACTGACTTATCCGAGTTTCCTAGAATCAAAGGTTTCTAGCTCACCAGACTTATTCACCTCTGTTTCCCATCTCCTCCAGCACAAACTCTTAACAAACTGGCTTCTCCCTCAGCACTCTGCCATCTTGGCTGCTTCTCCTGGCCTTCACGTGGCCTTAATCTGCTCTCCTCTCTTCTAATACTAACCTCAGGAACGCAGGAACCAAGAGAGAGAGCTCAAGCTACTGGTCTCTCCCACTTTATACCATAGAATCAAAACCTTTAATCCAATTATACAAACAAGGAAGTCTCTGTATAATGGGATTCCTCATGAGAGTGCACCACCCTACATCATCCAATCAGTCAAGGGTGTGGAGAAGAGCTTACTCTTAAAACTAAGCCTTAGGCTACAATGACCCGGCCTGCCCACAGCCTGTTCCAGAACACACATTAATATCAACGAACTTCCATGTGGGTAGCGCCATCTTTAACAAAGTGAGCATAATATATTTTATCTGCCCAACCGTACTATTACTACATAAAAATACTACAGACAGTGGAAACATAATAGTAATTGCAAACAGTGCAAATACAAACTATATGTAGAAAACCTTTGGAATCAATTTATTTTTTGATCTTTGCAGAAATACTTCTATCTTTATTTTTAAAACCTGAACATATGGGTAAGAAGATGTCAACCTGAGGAACTGACAGATAATAAAGTTAATAAAAGTAAAGCAGTTTAGTTGTTCTGAATTTGATAATATAATCTTAAAAGTTTAATTTGATTTTTCTAAAAATTGTTTTTTTGTGTTAAAATTTTATTGTTTGTCATTCTTTATTATGTAAGTGAACCATTTTCAAGGTAAGAAGCCTCATTTGTCTCCATTGTTGATGGGAGTGTAAGCACAACCATCTTGTAGGACATGCCCATGCCCTCTGTTCCGACCGTCGTTCTAAGCATTGATATTTCATAACTACTTTGCACATATGTACAATGATAAGTGTGCAAAAATGGTATTCATTGCAACATTGTTTGAACACTGAAAATGTAGTAATAACATATATTCCTATCAATAGAGATCTTGTTAAATGTATGATGTAGCTGCAAGCTGCAGACACAGGTGTTTATTGTTTTTATTACTTTATTATTAACTCTTGTCTGATGTTGAGTTATTTTTTAATACAGACAACATTTAAAAGAAAAAATTATAAATTATGATGTATTGATTCTATGGAATTTCATGCTGTTGGGCAGATAAAATATATTATGCTCACTTTGTTAAAGATGGCGCTGCCCACATGGAAGTTCGTTGATATTAATGTGTGTTCTGGAACAGGCTGTGGGCAGGCCGGGTCATTGTAGCCTAAGGCTTAGTTTTAAGAGTAAGCTCTTCTCCACACCCTTGACTGATTGGATGATGTAGGGTGGTGCACTCTCATGAGGAATCCCATTATACAGAGACTTCCTTGTTTGTATAATTGGATTAAAGGTTTTGATTCTATGGTATAAAGTGGGAGAGACCAGCAGCTTGATCTCTCTCTCTTGGTTCCTGAGTTCCTGAGGTTAGTATTAGAAGAGAGGAGAGCAGATTAAGGCCACGTGAAGGCCAGGAGAAGCAGCCAAGATGGCAGAGTGCTGAGGAAGAAGCCAGTTTGTTAAGAGTTTGTGCAGGAGGAGATGAAAAACAGAGGTGAATAAGTCTGGTGAGCTAGAAACCTTTGATTTTAGGAAATTCGGATAAGTCAGTGGCTTTGTGAGCACTGAATGTGTGGGTTTTGGAGCCCAGTGTGTGTTTTTGCTTGCCCGCCGGGTGCAAGCTAGAATTAAAGCTGATGGCTCACCAGTTCTTGGCTCCTGTGTTTCATTACCAACTATTCGAATCCATTGCAAACCTGCATAAGTCAAGCGGCTGTAATCCTGACCGCGACTACTGGTTTTACACATGCCATCAACAAAATGGTGGAAATCCCTGCATAGTAACTTGAGAACATATTAGTGATAGGTTATTAAGAAAGTCACAAAAAATGTAGAGTGTGACTTGTTCACATAAATAGAAAATTAAGCAAACCCTGTGAGTACAGAAGGAGAGGGGTGTGTGTAGAAAAGATGTGCAAGATATACACCAAACTGTGGTGAATGCCTCTCAGGTTTGAGATGGAAGGGGAGAAAAACTATCAATCAGTATTTTGACTTTTCATTCTCTATAATGAGAATATATTACTTTTGTTTTTTAATTTAAAAAAAGGAAGAACAACAAGGGACTCTGGTAATTTGCCCACATCCATATTTGTCCTAAAGCTAGTTAGTTTTAAAAATTCAGATGAAAATTTAGAATAAAATAATTGCAGTCTGACTTGGAAAATAAAATATACACAGTTATAACTGATAGCATATGTGAACAGAGTTTAAAGATGTGGACTAAAACATCTATATTATTACCTTAATCTGTTATGATTATGGCACAGATATAGCATTTTTAATATAAATTACATATATTGAATATTTAAGGTATTGTTAATAAAACTAATAAGTGAATCAATAGTTAGTAAGCACCCATTATATATAACTTACTCTCATTTCATACTAATGATGCTGCCACTTTGCACTCTATCCTCTGGCTATTCTCCTTTTTCTTGTCCTTTGCACATCAAGTTTTTCACCACAGTAGGGCCATTTCACTGTTTTCCCTGCTCCTAGATTTTTACATGGCTAGCTTTTTCATATTATTTAGGCCTGAATGCAAAGTTCCCTCCCTCTGATAAAATATCAACCAATTTAAAGTAGTTCTCATAACCCCAGCCAACTCTGACCTTCGAAGTTCCTCTTTTTACATCACTCTGTCTTAATATATTTAAAGCTTTTTGTCCACTACCTTGTTCATTTATTAGTGTATTTTGAATTGACTCTTGTCTTCTCCCTGATTGAATTTAAATTCTATAAAACGAGGAAATTTTCCTGTGCAGTTCACCCTTGAATCCTCCATGCCTAGAATAGTGCCCTACTTATAAAAGACATTCAAAATTTTTTAATTAAAAAATTAAAAATTCAGAATGCATACAGTAAATATGTAAGAGCCAGTGTGTGTTTTCATTGAGCCCTTCTCCATTTTCTTACATTACTCCTGTCATAGAGTCTGACATTTCTAAAGGATAGACTTCAGTACTTCCAGCACCACTGAGTTAACAATCAGACCATAGGATACAATTTTATCAGTTTCCTCACTTGTAAAACTAGTATACTACTATGTACCGACTACAGAAGTTATGAATATTAAGTAAGAACCACAGATCCGTGGTGAAACATAAATTCAGGGTGCTCAGTTTTCTCATTCCCTGGCAAGCTGCATGATTTAAATGTATGCCCAAAAAAGTACCACCTATTACTTCAAACTACATATCTTTGGAGGTGGCTAGGAAAGTTAAACCCTGTGCTGGGTATCAAGAAATATAAGACAACCTGACCAGGTGGTGGCGTAGTGAATAGAGCGTCGGACTGGGATGCGGAGGACCCAGGTTCGAGACCCCGAGGTTGCCAGCTTGAGCGTGGAATCATCTGGTTTGAGCAAAGCTCACCAGCTTGGACCCAAGGTCACTGGCTCGCTGGCTTGAGCAAGGGGTTACTCGGTCAGCTGTAGCCCCACGGTCAAGGCACATATGAGAAAGCAATCAATGAACAACTAAGGTGTCGCAACAGCAACGAGAAACTAATGATTGATGCTTCTCATCTTTCTCCCTTCCTGTCTGTCTGTTCCTCTCTCTGTCTGTGTTAAAAAAAAAAAAAAAAAAAGAAGTATAAGACAAAATAAATAGTAAGTTTTCTTTAACACATAACATCTGCCATACACCCCTGGCGTGGTGAGCAGTGTAGGCTTAAAGAAAAGCTGGGGATCGCCTCAATCAGGGAAATAGAAATGATGCATAAAGAACGAGGCTAAAAAGTACACAAAAATTACTTGAGTAATTCTACTTCCCACTGTAAAAATTGCATTACCTATGTCACAGGCAAAGTTTCTACCAACAAATGAAGTAATGAATATTGAGCAAAGTCAACATAATTTGTCTTTTAAAATATCTAAATGTCATGGATAATTAAAATGAAAGAATGACCACATAAGATTTTATTTTATTTTCGTGATGTATGCAAATCTGTAACTTTATAGCTGAAAAACATAAATTAGAAAAACATTTTGATCTTGGCAATGTCAAATGTATTATCAAACCAAAGTAGTAAATAAGAAATGATATTTAGAAGAAAATGGCACACCATGTCAAAGAGATGATTTGGTATCAGATGCCTTGAACAAGATGAATATCAAAATAGTGCATGCTAGTGGTGTTTAATAGAAAAAATTAATGCTTATGCTCTGAAGACTCCACAGCCAAAATAGAGTAGTCCTTTTTAATTTTCAGAGGAATTTGGTGAACAAATGACTAGATATCCACCAAACCTTGGTACTAATGAAAAATACAGTGCATTCTGAGAAAATCAATATATAGTTTGCCTGAAGGTATCCCAAAGGAAACATTCAGTTATTGAGGTTTAAAATACGTTAGCCCCAGAATAATAAAATTCTTGAATTGCGGGTATTTGCAAGAACAGCAAAGGGGTTAAAGACATTTTATTTTTTATCAAAGCTCTAAAACTGCTGTGCAGAGTTTTATGCATTTCATTTTTTTTTTCTTGCTGCTTCTTCATGCAAAAAGCCTTCACCGATTCCTCAGAGCATTGCTTCACTGTTTAGATCTTCTTAATTTGCTCCTCAAATAAAATATAGTCAGTCTCACTCTACCTGGCACTCACAGGTTCACACAATCACTAAAGATTGAGTTGGGGAGACTGGATACATATCTTAAGGAACAGATAGTTGTCACAATGTTTCACTGTAGTCAGTTACCAAACTATTGAGGTTTTATTTGTTTTTGTTTTTGTTTTGGAAAATAAGTACTTGTTTTAGCCATACCATGCTTGGCATTGATTTTAATTATGAATATTATTTTGTTTAATGACATAAAGAAAAATGAGAATTTTTGATTTTAAAAAATGCAATGAAAATGTTAGGATTCAAATATAAAGAGATAAGACTGTCTTTGCAAAAAAAGGAAACTGTAGTTTAGAAATTCAGCAACTCAGTTTAAACTAACTCATGAGGTCAATTCAGGTAATAATCTAATTTTATTCTAGCACTACACATTTATTAGTTAATTCTTCAGTATGTGTTTAATAATTAGGAACTAAAGTATTTCCTAGAGAGAAAAATAAATATGGTGGAAATAAATCTGACCAGGTGCTTTAGTACACGCAACATACTACATTTTCCTTCTTTTACCACATTATAAAATTATCAGTAGTTAATGAAGAAATGATTGAAGACAAGCATTTGTCAAAAATTAATTTCATAGCTGAGAATGCTGTCATGCTTGACAACTTCTCTTGACTAAGTTAGGATCTTAAATAATTTTTAGCTAACTTCAGTCTATTGAATCTAAAAATCATTGTTTAGATTTTTAATATTTTGCTTATCATGAATTATTTTCATTAATTTTGATCTTTTTTAGAAAAATCTTGCATTGCAATACCCAAGATATGGAAGCAACCTAAGTGTTCATCAATAAATAATTGCATAAACAAGAAGTGGTACATATGAACAATGGAATATTACTGGGCTCTAAAAACAAATGAGAGCTTACCATTTGCAACATGATGGACCTAGAGGAAATTATGCTAAATGAAATAAGTCAGGCAGAGAAAAACTAACACCAAATGAAGTAAAATTTTAGTTAATTTTAAGTAAAGAAAAAAAATACAGTACATTTAGCCATGAACTATAACCACAGAAATAGACTGCTACAACTATAAAGAGTATAACTATTGCAAGTATTATTTGCATTGTGTTGAACCAGACAGATGATGAGTTCTGAATGTCAATCCTTTGTGTTGGTCATTTAGTTCTGACTCAAAGAATTGAAAACATATCTTTCGATGCATTTATCAAACATCACTGAAAATTGAAATGTCTCTTCACCTTGGTCCCATCATGAAGACACAGTTAAAGTAGACCAATCTATCCTCCAAGATGTCCACTGTAAGAATGTTCTGAAACAGAAGATTTTTTATAGACCACAAATTCTTAACAGAAGTTCCTGCAGCTGGGTTGAAATAGTGAATCTCAGCAAGTGCTCTAAACCCAGGTAGTAAGAAACTATTTGCTATCCCCTGGTAGGTTTGACCAATAAATCACCAATAGATAATATGAAGAGTGAACTCCAAGGACGTATATCCCTGATATGAACTTTGTGTTGCTCTCTAGAAACTATGACAGGGAAAATAGCACAAGATTTCTGTTAAGAATCATTACAATTTATTTGAAACTCTTACTTGACTTTGAGTCCAAGCATTGTGACTTACTTTATTATTATCAGTGAATGAAACAGATAATATGACAATTTTGGGCATTTTAAAAAAGAACTTTACTAAATACTAAAATGAATAAAAAGTTAATTAACAAGGAACTATAATTACCATCAAAATATAAAGTTTTAACAGATTTTCCAGTTTCTGAATGATCTCTTATTGTGTAGCAGCTTGTTATTTTACTTTGTCATTTGTGGTACATTAATCCATTTTCTCCTAGGAAAAAAAGTATAATAAATTGATATTTATCAATATTATAAAATATCAGCATTGAAAGTTATAAAAATAAAGCCAAAAATAAACTTTAAAACAGAAATTTGAATTTAAAAAAATCTACTGACATTTAAAAAATATATGAAATCTATAGGCGTTTATAGAATATGTAAATTAATATTAAAGATTTATAAATTTTTTAGTATTTAATACACTTTATAGTATTGGAATACTATTTGGTGATCAAGTTGTTCCTCCCCACCAAATTAATGAATAAATATTGCCTGGCATATATTTTAAGATGTTGCTCTGTTTTGTGAAGAGAAAACAGACTTTGAAAGCAAACACTTCATTTAGTGCTCTATGTGACACTAACTGTATAATAATGGCTAACTGCTTTATGTCTGATGAGGTTATTGTGATTATTAAATAAGATTTTATATGCAAGACACTTGGTTCAGTGTGGCTTTCAGTAATCAATAGCGTCTTTCCCTTTTGCAATTCTCTTTCCTTACGCTAATAAATATCTATTCCATTATTTAGATACTCACAACAGACCAACATAGTTGGTAATATAGGCAACTACTATACTTAGATTTTTAGAATATGGTCCAGTAGTCCTCAGAGAATGTCACTATCCCTGCACACAGCTGGCCATATCTATTGAGATAAACATTTTTTTTGGATCAAGTGTATTTGCTCACTAAACAAAAAGATATGAAGACCAACTTGCTATTAATTTTGCAATAAATGCTTTGATTTCTGCAATTTTTAGTTTTTCCAAATTGTTAGCTTATTTTTTTTTTAATTTTATACACAAGCCTGACCAGGCAGTGGTGCAGTGGATAGAACATTAGCCTGGAATGCTGAGGACTCTAGTTCAAAACCCCAATGTCAACTGCATGAGCGTGGGATTATAGACATGACCCCATAGTCGCTGGCTTGAATTCAAAGGACAATAGCATAAAGTCCAAGGTCATTGGCTTGAGCAAGGGGTCACTGGTTAAGCTGAAACGCCCAGATCAAAGCACATTTGAGGAAGCAATCAATGAACAACTAAGGTGCCGCAACTAAAGTTGATATTTCTCATCTCTCTCCCCTCCTGTCTGTCTGTCCCTGTCTGTCCCTCTCTCTCTAAAAAATAATTATAGGGGGGAGCAAGATGGCGACGGAGTAGGCGGACGTACCAACTTCCAACTCCCAGAACCAAAGTGGATTACAACTCAATTTTAAGAACCATCACCTGGATAAACCAACTTTGAACAAAACTAAGTGGACTCTTCAACCAAGGAACACAGAAGAAGCCACATTGAGACTGGTAGGAATAGCAAAAACGCGAAGAGGGCTGCCCAGCTCCCCGGAGCAAACGGCAGCCCGGAGAGACCCGCGGGGCGGGAGGAGATTTTGGCGGAGAGGGAGGGACCTGGGTCCCAGGAACCAAGCCCCAGCCTGCAGTCCCAGAGCCAAAAAGAGGCGTTTGGACAGTATTGAGCTGTGAAACAAGTGAGGGAGCTCCCAGGCCTACAGAGTATTAGGTCCCTTCCTACTCTGCTGAGGGCTGCTTAAGGTTTTGGGGCGGCAGGACGCTGAAAGGCGGTTCTGTCGGCGTGGGCAGAGGCCAAGCCGGTGGGAGATCGGTCTAGCCCAGAGGGTCGGAGGGTAAACGCGAGAGCGGTCCGGAAGCTGCGGGCCCGCCTTTAATCCCACTTACGGGGACAAAGCGGGAGGCCAGGAATAGGCAGGCCCTGCGCAAGCCGGCCCTGACCGCGGGGACCGGGCTAGGACCAGGGACGGGCAGGGGCTCGTGGCTGAGCTGACGATACTAGTCCGCCCCCCCCCCCCCCCCGCCGTCCGCCGGAGAAACCGCGGTTGGCCAGTATACGTGCGCGAGCGGGCTCCGAGCGCGGGAACGGGGTGGACCCCGAGACAGGCGGAGGCTAGCAGCTGAGCCCACGGCTGCTATCCCCATCCGGCCGGAGAAACCCCGGATAGCGTTAATACGTGCACGAGCGGGCTCCGAACGCGGGGGCGGGGTAGAGTCCGGGACGAGCGGAAGTACGCAGCTCGGCGGAAGCCAGCAAACACGCCCGCCCCAATAAATCTTGGTTTCCGACCCTGCGCAAAGGGCCCTGGCCTCGAGGGCGGGGCTAAAGCTCCTGACGGGCAAAAGCTTACAGCTGAGAGCACGTCAAAAGCCCCGCCTAACCCGCGGAACTGTAGCGAGCAGGCTCCGACTGCTGGTTCTGGGCGGAAGTCCGGAAATAGGCTGGGTCCGCAGCTGAGGAAAGGTGCTTGCCTCTACCCTTGGTGCTAATCTTGTGGCTTCAGTGACAGCCCCTCCCACGGAGGAGAGGCAGAAATCACAGCAAAAGCCACAGTGGGCCGGCGCTGGCAACGCTCATACCCAACCACCCTAGGCGCCGGCAGAGGGGGTGGGTGGCCTGCAGATAGACCACACCTAGAGAACACAAAGGCAACACATACTGGACTCCAGTGGCCACAACTTGCTTATACACAGAAAAAATGGGTAGGCAGAGGAATGCAAACCAAATGAATCAAGAGAAATCCCCAGAGAAGGACCTGAATGAACCAGATATAACCAAATTACCAGAAGCAGAATTTAGAATAATGATAGTTAGGATGTTCAAAGAAATTAGAGCAACAATGGATAGTCATTATGAACACCTAAATAAAGAGATAACAAGTATAAAAAATGAAATTGAAATAATAAAAAAGAATCAGACAGAAATGACAAATACAGTATCAGAACTGAAGACCACAATGGAAGGAATTAAAAGCAGGATGGATGACGCTGAGGATCGAATAAGCGAGTTAGAGGACACAATAAACAAAGGCACAGAAGCAGAGAAGAAAAAGGAAAAGAGACTTAAAAAATGTGAGGAAACTCTAAGGGAGCTCTGTGACAACATGAAGAGAAACAACATTCGCATCATAGGGGTGCCTGAAGAAGAGGAGAGAGGACAGGAAATGGAAACTTTGTTCAATCAAATTATAGCAGAAAACTTTCCTAAATTAAGGCTGGGAAACACTCCACACATTCAAGAAGCACACAGAACTCCATTAAGGAGAAACCCAAAAAAATCTACACCAAGACACATCATAGTTAAAATACCAAAGCTAATGGATAAAGAAAAAATTTTAAAAGCTGCTAGAGAAAAAAAGACTATCACCTACAAAGGAGCCCCCATAAGGATGACATCGGACTTCTCAACAGAAACACTTGAGGCCAGAAGGGAATGGCAAGAAATAATCAAAGTAATGCAGAACAAGAACCTACAACCAAGACTACTTTATCCAGCAAGGCTAACGTTTAAAATTGAAGGAGAAATAAAGAGCTTCCCAGAAAAAGAAAGCCTCAAGGAATTCATAAAAACCAAACCAATTCTGCAAGAGATACTAAGGGGCCTCTTGTGAACAGTTTAAAGGGAGGAAAGAATAGAGCAAAAGAAGAATACAGCTTTAAAGAATAAAATGGCAATAAACAACTACATATCAATAATAACCTTAAATGTAAATGGATTAAATGATCCAATCAAAAGACATAGGGTAGCTGCATGGATAAAGAAACAGGACCCATACATATGCTGTCTACAAGAGACACACCTTAAAATAAAAGATATTCATAGACTGAAGGTAAAAGGATGGAAAAAAATATTTCATGCAAATGGAAATGAAAAAAAAGCAGGGGTAGCAATACTTATATCAGACAAAATGGACTTTAAAACAAAGGCTGTAGTAAGAGATAAAAGAGGACACTACATAATGATAAAGGGAACAATTCAACAGGAAGATATAACTATTGTAAATATCTATGCACCAAATATAGGAGCCCCGACATACATAAAGCAGACTTTGATGGATATAAAGGGCGAGATTAACAGCAATACTATCATAGTAGGGGATTTCAATACCCCTCTAACAACACTGGATAGATCCTCAAGAAAGAAAATTAATAAAGAAACAGCAGACTTAAAGGAGACACTAGATCAACTTGATTTAATAGATATCTTCAGAACTTTTCACCCTAAAGCAGTAGAATATACATTCTTCTCAAGCGCTCATGGTACGTTTTCTAGGATAGACCACATGTTAGGACACAAAAATGGTCTCAATAAATTTAAGAAGATTGAAATCATATCAAGCATTTTCTCTGATCACAATGCCATGAAACTAGAAATTAACCACAAAAGAAAAACTGAAAAATACTCAAACACCTGGAAACTAAATAGCTTGTTATTAAATAATGAATGGATTAACAATGAGATCAAAGAAGAAATAAAAAAGTTTCTAGAAACAAATGATAATGAGCATACATCAACTCAAAATTTATGGGACACAGCAAAAGCAGTTCTGAGAGGGAAGTTTATTGCACTACAGGCATATCATAAGAAGCTAGAAAAAGCTCAAATAAGCAACTTGACCCTGCATCTAAAAGAACTAGAAAAACAACAACAAATAAAACCCAAGACAAGTAGAAGAAAGGAAATAATAAAGGTCAGAGCAGAAATAAATGACATAGAGGCTAAGGAAACAATACAGAGGATCAATGAAACAAGAAGCTGGTTCTTTGAAAAGGTAAACAAGATTGATGAACCTTTAACTAGACTCACCAAGAAAAAAAGAGAGAGGACTCAAATAAATAAAATTAGAAAGGACAGTGGAGAAATAACAACTGACACAACAGAAATACAAAGCATTGTAAGAAAATACTATGAAGAACTATATGCCAAAAAATTAGACAATCTTGGTGAAATGGACAAATTTCTTGAATCATATAACCTTCCAAAAATCAATCTGGAAGGATCAGAACACCTAAACAGACCAATTACAGCAAATGAGATCGAAACAGTTATCAAAAAACTCCCAAAAAAGAAAAGTCCTGGGCCTGATGGCTTCACAAGTGAATTCTATCAAAAATTCAAAGAAGAACTAACTCCTATTCTCCTGAAGCTATTTCAAAAAATTCAAGAGGAAGGAAGAATTCCAAACTCCTTTTATGAGGCGAGCATAATTCTGATCCCAAAACCGGGCAAAGACAACACAAAGAAAGAAAATTATAGGCCTATATCCTTGATGAATTTAGACGCAAAAATTCTCAACAAAATATTAGCCAACCGGATCCAGCAATATATGAAAAAAATCATACACCACGATCAAGTGGGATTTATCCTGGAGAGGCAAGGCTGGTTCAATATTCGCAAATCAATCAATGTGATTCACCACATAAACAAAAGGAAGGACAAAAATCACATGATAATTTCAATAGATGCAGAAAAGGCATTTGATAAAATCCAGCACCCATTCATGCTCAAAACTCTCAGTAAAGTGGGAATACAGGGATCATTCCTTAACATGATAAAGGCCATCTATGATAAACCGACAGCAAACATCATACTAAATGGACAAAGATTAAAAGCAATCCCCTTAAGATCAGGAACCAGGCAGGGTTGCCCACTTTCACCACTCTTATTCAACATAGTTCTGGAAGTCCTAGCTACAGCAATCAGACAAGAAGAAGAAATAAAAGGCATCCAAATTGGAAAAGAAGAAGTAAAACTGTCATTATTTGCAGATGATATGATATTGTATATTGAAAACCCTAAAGTCTCAGTCAAAAAACTACTGGACCTGATAAATGAATTCAGCAAGGTGGCAGGATATAAAATTAATACTCAGAAATCAGAGGCATTTCTATACACCAACAATGAAATATCAGCAAAAGAAATTAAGGAAACAATCCCCTTCACTATTGCAGCCAAAAAAATTAAGTACCTAGGAGTAAATTTAACCAAGGAGGTTAAGGACTTGTACTCAGAAAATTATAGAACATTGATAAAAGAAATCAAGGAAGATACAAACAAGTGGAAGCACATACCGTGCTCATGGCTAGGAAGAATAAACATCATTAAAATGTCTATATTACCCAAAGCAATTTATAAATTCAATGCAATACCAATTAAAATACCAATGACATACTTCAAAGATATAGAACACATATTCCAAAAATTTATATGGAACCAAAAAAGAACACGAATAGCCTCAGCAATCTTAAAAAGAAAAAATAAAGCAGGAGGTATCACTCTTCCTGATATCAAGGTTTACTACAAGGCCATTATACTCAAGACAGCCTGGTACTGGCATAAGAACAGGCACATAGATCAATGGAACAGAATAGAGAACCCAGAAATAAACCCACAGCTTTATGGACAACTGATATTTGACAAAGGAGGAAAGAACATACAATGGAGTAAAGACAGCCTCTTTAACAAATGGTGTTGGGAAAATTGGACATCTACCTGCAAAAAAATGAAACTAGACCATCAACTTACACCATTCACAAAAACAAACTCAAAATGGATAAAAGACTTAAATGTAAGCCGTGAAACCATAAACATCTTAGAAGAAAACATAGGCAGCAAGCTCTCCGACATCTGTAGCAGCGGTATATTTGCCGATTTATCTTCATGGGCAACTGAAATAAAAGGCAAGATAAACAAATGGGACTATATCAAACTAAAAAGTTTTTGCACAGCTAAAGACAATAGGAACAGAATAAAAAGACAAACCACACAATGGGAGAACATATTTGACAGCACATCTGATAAGGGGTTAATAACTAAAATTTATAAAGAACTTATAAAAAGCAACACCAGGAAGACAAATAATCCAATCAAAAAATGGGCAAAAGAAATGAATAGAAATTTCTCCAAAGAGGACATACAGATGGCCAATAGGCATATGAAAAAATGCTCAACATCACTAATCATTAGAGAAATGCAAATTAAAACCACAATGAGATATCACCTCACACCAGTCAGAATGGCACTTATCAGCAAAACAACACAGAATAAGTGCTGGCGAGGATGTGGAGAAAAGGGAACCCTTCTGCACTGCTGGTGGGAATGCAGACTGGTGCAGCCACTGTGGAAAACAGTTTGGAGATTCCTCAGAAAATTAAAAATCGAACTGCCTTTTGACCCAGCTATCCCACTTTTAGGAATATACCCTAAGAACACCATAGCACTGTTCGAAAAGAAGAAATGCGCCCCCATGTTCGTGGCAGCATTGTTCACAATAGCGAAGATCTGGAACCAGCCCAAGTGTCCGTCAGAAGACGAGTGGATTAAAAAGCTATGGTACATATATACTATGGAATACTACTCAGCCATAAGAAACGATGACATCGGATCATTTATAACAAAATGGATGTACCTTGATAACATTATACGGAGTGAAATAAGTAAATCAGAAAAAAAGAAAAACTGAGAACAGCACGATTACATACATAGGTGGGACATGAAAGTGAGGGTATGAGACATGGACAAGAGAGTGGTGGTTATGGGATGGGGGGAGGGAGGGAAGAATGGGATAGGGAGGAGGGGAGGGACGCAGGGAAAACCAGATTGAAGGTGACAGAGGACAATTTGACTTTTGGTGATGTGTATGCAACACAATTGAATGATAAGATAACCTGGAGATGTTTTCATTGTACATATGTACCCTGATTTATTGATGTCACCCCATTAGAATTAATAATAATAAAATATATATTAAAAAAAAAAAAAAAAAAAAATTATATACACAAAAGTCAATGAACAAAGCAACAAAATGTGATTTTAATAATTTCTAGAAAATATCTTCATATAATTTAAATATTTAAGCTGTTATGAAAATATGCATAATTTAAATTATTGATCAATTCAGTTGTCAAAATTAAAATAATTTTTAAATTCCATATTTAACTTAAAACTAAAATATAAATAATACTATTATAGAAAGGAAGGCAAAGTTTCAGGTAAACCAATCTAAAAAAAAGTAACACTCAGATCCAAAAATATAGTGAACTGTTGGTCGGTCTTATTTATTCACTACAAGGTCCCTAGCTAGAACACTAAATTCAGAATAACTTTGTCGATGAAGTTTTCAATGTGTGCTTATTTAAAAAAAAAATTGTAATGAGAGATTTCTTCTGATCTTTCAGAGCCCCAACCATTTTTGACACAGCAATGTTTTTCTAGTCTTTAAAATACTCCGTGGAATATAGAATAAGGTTAAAAGAAGTATTCTGTCTTTAAGGCCTTCCTTGGGCAGAAGAAGAAATTTTAAAAAACAGTTGGTTTTGTGCCTGACCTGTGGTGGCGCAGTGGATAAAGCGTCGACCTGGGAACACTGAGGTCGCCAGTTCAAAACCCTGTACTGGTCTGGTCAAGGCACATATGGGAGTTGAGCTTCTAGCTCCTCTCCCCCTTTCTCTCTTTCTCTCTCTCTCTCTCTCTCTCTCTCTCTCTCTCTCTCACTCTGTGTCTCCTCTCTAAAAATGAATAAAATAAAAAAATAAAATAAAATAAATTAAAAAAAAAAAAACAGTTGGTTTTGTATATTAAAGCCTGATGAAAGCCTAACAGCCAAAACATCACCTTTAACATGGTTTCTATTTCTGAGTAGTTTATCAACAAAACCCTCCTTTATCGTTTGGTCTAAACACTGGAATAGGACTCTCTCTCTGTATTTTAAATGTATTCTGGTTCTTTTGGGCCTCATTAGAAAGTTCCTCAATTTACTACCCTTTTTTCATCCTCATTGTACAATAGTAAATGAAGGCTTAGTCAAGTTGCAAAATAAACAGTACAATTGCCTATTTTAGATACATTTGAAATTTAAGAATAACATTTAGGGTATGTGTATTTTCAAACCATTACCTTAAAAAGAGTGATGTGTCTCACTAAATAATAAGTTTGGTCATGAAGATACACTCATTAATTCACAACATGCTCTAAACCTGGGACTGTTGTAAAAGAGAATGCGCAGGCTGCAGTTGATATAAAAGTACAAACTTTTTGCTTTAGGATTCCCACATTCTGCTTCCTACCAGAATCCAAAACAAAATCTGGTTTAAAGGTCAAAAATGTAAAGACAAAGAATTTCAGACTCCCAAGGGATTCCAAATTCACTTTTATCACAATATTCTATCTATATTCTGGTATAAAAATAGTTGAATAGAGAAAACAATAGAATGAGGGACTAAGTCACCAGGAAGGTACAAAACATTTCATTTAGACATGGCTTTACTTTACTGACTCCATTGTTTTGACTTTAGATTTGTTTATTTGTTGGTTGGTTTGTTAATTGATTTTATCTAACCCAAATTACCCATCCATTCATCTCAAACAGAGATATTTGTAAGAAGAACAAATTGATGGTCATTAATTTTCAATATTTCAGTATTGCATTAACACTTAATATAATACCCACCCCAATTCAAACGTTTGGATGTACTCAGAATCCTACGTTCAACGTAAGAACACTTACTAAGAAACCACTCATTTTCTCCTAAAAGTTTTTATCACCATATATTGAGTAACCAGAACTTTTAATTTATTTACAACAAAATGAATATTATTACCTATGTGTTTGTTTTGAAGATCTTATATGAACACTGTTTATGCATTTGTCCCTGACAAGCAGAACCAAAATATTTAAAATACTTGAGAAATCCAGATCACAATTCAAGAGATAGCAAGGTGTGTCAGTCAGAGTCCAGTCAGTTAACAGGAACCCCACCAGTTATGTGGAAACAAAAATGTAACTAGTAACAAAATGTATATTCATACAATAAAAAAATAAACTTTAGCCTGACCTGTGGTGGCGCAGTGGATAAAGCCTCGACCTGGAACACTGAGGTCGCAGGTTTGAAACCCTGCACTTGTCTGGTTAAGGCACGTGTGGAAGTTGATACTTCCTGCTCCTCCCTGCTTTCTCTCTCTCTCTCACTCACTCATTCTCCTCTTTAAAATGAATAAAAAGTAAAAAAAAAAAAAAAGAACAAAAAAAACCCAGTGTAAAAAAAATAATAAATAAATAAATAAATAAACTTTCATTTATGCCTTGTACCACAGAAAATATTAAAATAAAATGGATCATAGACCTAGATATAAAACCTAAATAAAAATTTAGAAGAAAACAGGAGAAAATATTTGTTGCATTGGGTTAGGCAAAGATTTCTTAGATATAAAAACATGACTCATAAAGGAAAAAACTGGACTTCAATAAAGTCAAAATTTGTACTCTTCAAAAGATACTGTTAAGAGACTGAAAACAAAAGCCACAAACTAGGAGAAAATATTTGCAAACTATATATCTAATAAAAGACTTGTATTCAGAATATACATGTCAAAAGTCAAAACTCATTAACAATAAAAACTAATAATCCAATAAGAAAAAATGGGCAAAAGATTTGAACAATTACTTTTAACAAAGAAAATATAGTAGTAGCAAATAAGCACATGGAAAAGAAGTTCTCTAAGGTGATACGTTCATTATGTTGATTGTGATGACAATTTCACTAATCACTAGGGAAATGCAAATCAAATCCATAATGATACAATCACACACCTATTACATTGTCTAAAATTTAAAAGATTGGCCAAACTGTTGCTGAGGATGTGGACTTAGAACTCTCATATACCTGTGATGGGAATAAATATTAGTACAACTTTAAAAAATACTTGACAGTTTCTTAAAAAAGTAAACGTACAACTACCATATACTTCAGTTATTCGATTCTTACATATTTAGCCAAGAGAAATGAAAGCATATGTCCACACAAATAGGCAAATGGACAGCTGAAAATTCTGCCCACTGAAAATTGCTCTTGGTTAAATATCCCTGTAGGTCCAGACATTCATATTACCACTATGTTTCTACTATCCGTTATGGAAAATGTGCTCAACTTGTTTCTGGAACCTAAGTGCAGCTCTTTGACCTATAGAGAACAGTCACCATGGAGCTATTTAAGGATTCAGGTGTTCTCCTCATGTCATTAGGAATGGCTATGCATGACATACACGATCAATCCTCTCCAATATTCCTATCTCCATAAGCCTTTGACTTCTACTATTCCAAAGAATTTCTAGCTTCTCTTCTTTATTCAAATAGATACCACCATGAAGTCAAGCTTTCAGTCAACCAAACAAGTAAACTGTTAGAGTCACTTCCAGATACACATTAAACTTAGCATCTTTGCTTGACCTGTGGAGGTGCAGTGGATAAAGTGTCGACCTGGAACACTGAGGTTGCCAGTTTGAAACCCTGGGCTTGTCTGGTTAAGGCACATATAGAAGTTGATGCTTCCTGCTACTCCCTACTTCTCTCTCTCTCTCTTTCTCTCTCTCCTCTCTCTAAAATGGATAAACAAAAAATATTTTAAAAAAAAGAAAGGAAAGGGGAAACTTTTAGAATCTTTAGTAAGGAATCTTTAGTAAGTTCACCCATACCCATAAATGTGCAGCAACACAATGCTCTACTCCATTCTTCTTGGTCCAACTCCCTTAGAATTAACTTCCTCATGTATGCTCTAGATTTATGTCACTATAAATTAGCAAAACTTAGCCATTCTTTTGGCATGTAAGCTATTTTGTGAGACCTGCTACTTTGGAGCATACTGAGATACGACCCTCGTAATGCTTCTAAAAAGAATGGTTAGGGCAAGTCTTGAAGAGAATAAGCATCCCTTCACAAGGTAGCTGGCTGCCCTGGGTAAGATTACTGCAGGGTTGCAAGCAGGGGGAGGCTAGTCTTCTGATAGACAAGCTGCTTCCATTGGTAAATTTCAGAGTCCTACATCTTCCAGCCGATGCCCTAACTTGCATGAGTGAGCCTATCAATTTAACTTATGTTATAATTGTGTAATCTTTACAATTAAATTTTGTGTTTAATTTTCAGCAATATTTGTACTCTTGCTACAAGAAATAAGAGATTATTTTAAGGCTATCAGAGAAGCTCTCAGGTTTTCTAACCATGTCTTGAACTAAGAGTTAAGAAACTGTGCTTCTCAATTTTCTTTCTGTAAATAAATAGCCCAGTTCATTTAGAAGAATCCAGCTTACACCCAGCTTCTTTTAGTCATTAATATAGTTATAATGGTCAATATGGTAATAGTTAGGCTCCCAAGATACTTCTTTCCAAAGATACTCATCAGAAATAATTAAAAGTGATAATTTGATTAATTGTGATGCCACCACATGCCACGGATTACTAACAATTCATATTTTATTGTCACAGAGCTCAGCATTTTATTCAAGTCCAAGGTCATCCCAAAATTCCATCTTTGTAAACCATCCCCAAATCTCATTTTTATAAAATATTCTGATAATTATTCTACTTTATTTAGATTTTATTTAGTATATAAAATCTGAATAAGTATATCAAAATTATTTCGTAGTTTATAAAATGTAATTAGTACTAATAATTGTGTAGGAAAACAGAACAATAATAAAATGCAAAAGTAATTTGAAATACGATAAATTCATGTAAATCACTGAAAAAGAAAGTGTCTTCCTTACATTGTAGTAAATCTAGTACAGTGATTGAGAACACTTAGGTAATAAATCTAATGCTTATTTTAGACCAAAAGTCTATGCCTCTCAAGGAATTTGTATGTAGTTAAACTATAGATGAACTCATTTCTGAGTTTAGATGTATTAGAAGCACATTATAGACATTGAACTAAATTCCCTAGCAAAAAGAAATTGTCTTCATTTCAACTATGATTTTGCATAAATTCTATTTGAATGCCCTAAGTTTATAGCTCCTTGGAAGAAAACAAAATGTCCTATACTTATTGCTTTACAATGGTAAGATTTTATTTTTATTTTCCTTTTCCATAATTCTTCATGGCTGGTGGAGAAAAGAAAAGGAATTATATATAATTCCATTCTTATTAAATTGTAAGTCAACATGCATTAACATAGCCAAATTTCACTCTGGAACTACATCTCTTGAGCACAAAGTAGGGTTGAAAGATAGATAAACCAACACTTTTTTAATTTAAATAATGTTCATAAGGAAGAGCGAACTCTTACTAACATGTAGAATTTGTCCTGGGACCTATATATTGGGTAGATCCAATTGCTTAAGGGTTATAAATATTACAGTATCAACAAAATGTGTCATAAACTATGACATTTAAATTAGTAATGATAAGTTGAGTTTAATACTTTTTATTCTTAAAATTCTGTCATTAGCATAGTATTGGTTGAGAATTATTGTTATAGGCCTGTATGCACTGACCCTAATAAAAAGTTGTAATATCTCTTTAAAGTTTTAGTTGAGAAATTATCAGTTAAAAATCAAATAATATCTAAATTATTATATAGTAACAAGCTTCAGAAGGAACAGACTTTCTGTCAATTTATTATGTGAGATTTGAGAAACTTGAACAATGATTGCAATTACAACTGAATTTGATACTTCCTAATTAAAATCAATGTATTTTTGTTAATACTTTTTCCTCTGTGCTGCTTTCACTATTTATATAATATATCTTAATGATTCTTCCATACACTCTAAATTTAAAGCTAGGTAAAAATTCAATCAAAATGTGTATTGTGTAAATTATAATCTTTTAATTCTTTCATATATTTGTAAAGGGTTTTAAAATTTATTTTATTTTTATTTTATTCATTTTAGAGAGGAGACACAGAGTGAGAGAGAGAGAGAGAGAGAAAGGGGGGAGGAGCTGGAAGCATCAACTCCCATATGTGCCTTGACCAGACCAGTGCAGGGTTTTGAACTGGCGACCTCAGTGTTCCCAGGTCGACACTTTATCCACTGCGCCACCACAGGTCAGGCTGTAAAGGGATTTTAGAGAGTCCTGACAGAGCATTATTGCACAGTAGTGAAAATGACAATGTATTTTTATAATTACCATATTTCCCCATGTATAAGATGCTCTCATGTATAAGATGCACCTTAATTTGGGGGTCTGAAATTTGAAAATAAAAGTGTATTGCATAAAGTTATTGAACTCATGTATTATTTATCATAAAATTCATATAACTCCTCATCAAGCATAAAAATGTGGGAAATGCTAGTAAAAAATCTACAACCACTGTATAAGATGCACCCTGTTTTTAGACCTTAAATTTTTCAAAAAAGGGTGTGCCTTTTACATGGGGAAATACGGTAAATATTGTGACACATTATACAGTGTTAAATAACAAAAAAGAACTTATGATATCCTTAAATGGTTATCATAATTTGTGTGTAGAGCACAGTTACAAAAAATAAATACAATTCATTCTCATTCATATGAGGTAGGGTTTCTCTAAGAAGATGGTGTGTTTAAAAAGTGAAATCAGGTCCTGACCTGTTAGCTCAGTTGTCTCAACAGCCAATGTTATAGGTTCCATCCCTGATCAGGCCACATACAGGAATCAACCAATGCTGCCGGACCAGGCAGTGGCACAGTGGACAGAGCACCAGCCTGGGATGCAGAGGACTCCAGTTCGAAACTCTAAGCTTGCCAGCTTGAGCACGGACTCATCTAGCTTCAGTGCAGGCTTATCCAGCTTAAGCCCAGGCTCAGGGGTCACTGGCTTGAGTGTGGGATCATAATCAGGACCTCATGGTCGCTGACTTGAGCCCGAAGGTCTCTGGCTTGAAGCCCAAGGTCACTGGCTTGAGCAAGGGGTCACTCAATCTGGTGTAGCCCTCCAGTCAAGGCACATATGAGAAAGTAATCAATGAACGACTAAGGTGCCGAAACAAAGATTGTTCTCATCTTTCTCCTTTCCTGTCTGTCTCTCCCTATCTGTCCCTCTCTCTGTCTCTGTCACAAAATAAAACAAAAAATCTACCTAATAGGTTATTGTGAGGATTAAATGAATTAACATTTATAAAACACAGAGAACAGCAAGTGAATGTTCAATGAAACAGTTTTATTCCTTTGACCTACACTGTGTTTTAAAAAATAAGACATTGCCTGACCTGTGGTGGCGCAGTGGATAAAGTGTCGACCTGGAATGCTGAGGTTGCTGGTTCAAAACCCTGGGCTTGTCTGGTCAAGGCACATATGGGAGTTGATTCTTCCTGCTCTTCCCTCCCTTCTCTCTCTCCCCTCTCTAAAATAAATAAATAAATAATTTTTTAAAAAAAGAAATAAGACATTAAACCTTATCAGTCATTTCCACCTTAGAATTAATTTCATCCAATTAAATTAATAAAATCAAAGAGGACAAGAAAGAACTGGGTGTCTTCAAGGAAGAATAAGAGTTTGGGAAGAAAAAATTGTAAAGGTAAGACTCAGAACTAAGATTCAGTATCAACTTGCCTTCCATGCAGTAGAGAATGTCAAACTGCTGCAATGTAGATAGCTCAACTCTCCTGCAGAACATGCAAAGCCACAAGTTCATATGTGTGTTTAAATTCAGAGGCTTAAAGGGGGAGAGGGATAAGTATACCTTTAAAGCAATGCTTGAGTGCCAAATGTGAGTTAATTTTAACTTTCTTTTGATCCTCAAAGACACCTCTCCTCACATACTTAGACATAAAGCAAAGCAAAATTGTCACATTAGGGTTTGTACAGTCATATGTGGTAAACAATCCCAATGTATATTTCATTTTCATTAAAGATAAAATTTTATACATAGGCAACAAAAGCAAAATTACACAAGTAGGACTACATAAAACTAAAAAGTTCTGTACAAGAAAGATAACAATCAAAGAAAATGAAAGGCAACCTATGGAGTAGGGGAAATATTTATAAACCATCTATCTAAAGCAAAATTAATATTCAAACTATATAAGGAACTCCTACAACTCAAAAGCAAAATATGTATATATACTAATAACCTGATTAAAAATAGGCAAAGGACCTGAATAAACATTTTCCAAAGAAGATATACAATGGCCAACAGGTATATGAAAAGGTACTCAATACCACTAATCATCAGGGAAATGCAAATCAGAACGACAACTAGATTTCACCTCATACCTGTTAGGAAAACTATCATAAAAAAGACAAGAGATAGGAAGTGTTGGTGAAGCTATAGAGAAATTAAAACCCTTGTGCACTGAAAAATAAATTGGTACAGTTATTAGAGAAAACAATATGGAGGTTCTCCAAAAAATTAAAAACAAAACTACATATGATCCAGCAATTTCACCTCTGGGTATTTATCCAAAGGCAATAATAGAAAATGTGGTATCTATATTCAATGGAATTTTATTCAGCATAAAAAAAGAAAGAGAAGGAAATCCTGCCACTTGTAACAACATGGATGAAATTTGAGGGCATTATACTAAGTTTAAAAAGCCAGACACAGAAATACAAATACTGTGTGATCTCACATATATGTGGAATTTTAAAAAGTCAAACTCATAGACTCTAAGAGTAGAACAGTGGTTTCCAGACTTGAAGGTGGGGGAAATGAGAGGCTGTTAATCAAAAAGTACCAACTTTTAGTTATAAGATGAGTAAGTTTGGGAATTTAATGTACAGCATCATGATTATCATTAATAACACTACTGTGTACTTGAAGCTTGTTAAGAGGATAGAAGTTAACTGCTCCTACCACACAAACACACACAAAAGGTAACTGAGGTTATGAATGTATTAATTACCTTGTGGTAATTATTTCACAGTGAGGAAGTATATTGAATTATCATGTTGTACATATTAAATATACACAATTTTTATTTGTCAATTATATCTCAATAAAGCTGAAAAAATTTTCACAATTAAAAATGGGTATTTTTGTAAAAAATTCTAGTGAGATAATAATAAATTTAGATTTAATTTTAAAATATGTAAAATTTGAAGCAGCAAATGTGTGTTATAAATATACCTATTTGATACCATAGCAACTAAATATTGAGGAATGAAATACTCAATTAATCTTGTATCTTAGGGTTTTTTCCCCCATCAAATGCTCTTGGCTTTTTTTATCCTTAAATGATTTGATATTTTGATCATTTATTAATTCAAAGTGCTGAGGTTTTACTGACTTGAGGCTTTTCTTAACTATTGAGATAGACAAATAAATTATATCCTCTAATTTTTGTTTGTTTAAATATAAACATATTCTGATCCTAATTCTATAATATTTATACATTTCTCTTTTTGTCCCTTCTCTTTTTTAATATTTTATTTATTGATCTTAGAGAAAAGGGGGGTTGGGGGGACCAGGAAGCATGGTTGCTTCTCATATTAGCCTCAATCAGGCAGGCCCAGGGTTTTGAACCAAACACCTCTACATTCTAGGTCAACATCTTATCCATTGCACCGCCACAGATCAAGCTGTCCCATCTTTACTTGTTTTAAATAATCTCCCCAATCCTCAGTTTCTGGCTCTGTAAAATGAGGCTAACATAAACTATGAAGCTTTTAGAAGGATTATTAAATAAGACAATATATGTAAAGCATCCAGCACAGTATCTACTGCAATAAGGTTTCCTTTTTTCTCATTTCTCTTTTCTTTGTCAGAGTAAGTGTAATGGATGAGAAAAGAAAATGTTTGTTCACATCTTTGGTTTGTTCCTCAGTTTAGGAACTGGTTAACAGTACGTTTGATGTTCAGAGTTTTCTTTATAATTGTTGTTAAGAAAACCAAAGACATTTATTTACTCACTTACCTAACTGCATAATGCTCCATCTCCATTGGACCAGGGAAAGCTTCCAGGTAGCACTGCTGTGACATTTCCCTTTAGCAACCACAGTTGCTCCAAGACTGACGATCTGAACTGAAGGACAAGCTTTGGAACTAGAAAGAAGAACTGGACAGCTGTACAGAATGTCTGAATTTAACTTAAACTCTGATGGAAGGACAAATGATACGAATTAAGGGGATTTTTGGCAGAATAGATACATCAATTGCTAACCTGCTAATGGAAGGACTGACATACATGAGGCCACTGCTGTAGCTGTTCCTGTGGTCACAGGAGTGCACTGGACAGAGATTAGGGATGGAGCAGCATCTTATAATTTCATGAGAAAACTATGTCCTGAAATTTTTAACTAATTAATAAGTGATTGGAAGTTGACAAGGTTAATGACGATGGATTAAGCTAAAGTTCATAGATTAGCTAATGTGAAGTGAGTAGACAAAGTTGGTCAAGTACATAGGGTTATGAGGGAAACATTTTACAAACTAAACCACAATTGTGAACGCCCTGTGTTCACAATTATGTTCATGAAATCCCTCACAGCAAATAAATACCTCTGGAAGGGAGACCGCTGATAACTTCTGTTTAACTCTCCGAGATACAAATTTCAAAAAGAGTAAACAATATGAATTTACTTAAGCCTAGCTTTCACCAAAGATAATCTCAACAATTCTGAGGTACTTAATGATCGATCTTAAAATCCAATCATTGCATACATTTGACATTGTGCTTTAGAGAAAAATTATAAAATAGTTAAAAAATGTTTCTGAGTCCAATATAATTGCAACTTGAGGTACTTTCACATAAGCAAAGTTATTTTAATTTTAACTTAAAACCATTTCCAAACCTCAAGAAACTGCTAGTTACCTCTGGGGCCTACTTTATATCATAATTCTGTGCAAATTTTAACTTTTTCAAAGCCTGTCCATGTGTGCCTATTTTTTAAAATATTTATTAATTAAAATTCTTAAACAACAGATTCAAATCTGACCATAAATTTCCAAAGCAATATTAAACTCACGGGATTAGAAAATACCACTATTTTTCAAAACTATTAGGTAAGCAGTTAAGGAATGTTTTGAAAAAAAATTTTTACATGATAACTTTAACAAGTTAAAAACATCATAATACATTGAAATAAAAACACTTTTAGATGTGGAAAAGAATTATCTTAGTCAATGTCTATAAATAAACATAAACTATAGTTACTAATATGAAATTAGAACAATGAATTAAAATGACTCACACCCTCACATTTCTATTACTTTTCTAATGGTCAACCTAAAATTTCTTAGTTTCAATCATGGTTCTTGAATAAATCTATGCCCCAGTCAATACCCATGATGGGACTTCAAAAACATAAATTTCTATTTATATATTGTTTTTATTGAACATTTTATCACAGTGCAGCTCAAAAGTCTTCTCTAAAATATCATGTTGATTTTTAAAAGCCCCTTTTAAAACTCTGAAGTTCATAGGCAAAAATGCAAGAAATAAACTATTTCTTTGAGCTTTTTCTTTGAACTTGGATACATAATTATGGAAGAGAAGCTTGTAGTCAGAGTCATATTCATGTACAGTATTTTGCTCTTTACCCTTCGCTGTCTTCTACAGTCCTGAATGGAGAATCCAAAGAGGTCAAGACAAGGTTTTTGTTGCTATTGAAGCCAAATAGGTTCAGTAATTTTATGTAAACTTACAGACAAGTATATGTATCCCTTTAAGGTCTTAAATAGTGTATTAGGCTCTTATGAATTAATATGTCCTTTTATACATCACTTCAAGTAAACCTTGCCTGACCTCCAAATCTAAAGTAAGCCCATTACTCTGATTTATTAATTGCTTACTTATAGTAGCTATCTAATATTTTTTAATTTACTTATTGATTACCTATCTCACATCTTCAAAATGTAGATTCCATAATCAAAATTAAAATTAATAGGACCAAGAACAGTGTCAGGCATGTAAATCCTCAATAAATAGTTACTGAATAAAAGCATAAACTTACATTTTTCTAAAAACTTTTTTGAACTTAATCATATATTGGATAACTTGGTAATCATTTTAATTAAATAGTTATGAAACATTACTTAAATTTCATTTATTTATAAGATTATATGAACAGTCTCCAACTAGTCTCTCCTCCTTTTCTTTTCTTATTTCAATGTAATATATTGTTAAATATGGCAAACTGCAGATATTTGGGGGAAGACTCTACATATTTCGATAAGTGCACACACACCAAACAACTAAAATTTAAATTGCCTTTAAAGGGAATTACCCTGAGAGACAGTGTTTTCAGATGTAAGTTAATACATGTACAACTTCTGCTTATTCCTTCCATCAGGTTCAAAATTGGTGCTTTAGCTTGCAATTCTGCACTCTGAATACTCTCTTTGGTAAATGCCACATGGTATATGACTTTAATCCAATTACACATCTCTACTAAAACCCTCCCCAATGGAATCACATTCCTATGTCTATACTCTCTATGTAGCTATCTAACACTACAAACTCAGCACTTCCAAAATGAGTTGGTCATTGTTTTGCCCATCCCATTTTTCTCTTCTTATCGCTAAGGCCACCAACGTCACTATGACTTAAAACTTTCGAATAAAAACAAAATTTATGTTTTTCTTTTAAAATGTGTCTAAATATGCCCTGTCTTTTACCATTCCCATTACAGGTTCCATCACTTTCTCAGATTATTGCAACAGTCTCCAACTGGTTTACCTATTTCCGTTCAGGCCCATTTAAGCCACTTGAATATTGATGACAGTGAACCTTCTTTAAATATTACTTTCTTCATTTTGTTTATCTGGTCTACTGTGCCTCATAAACCCCTCTCTATTCTATTTGCCTCTCTCCATTCTCACTCAAACACCATGGTCTAAATCATCATCAACCATTACTTCTGCTTCATGACTGGTTTTCCTCAGCCCCTCTTGCCTTTCTCCAATTCACACCGTCAGAATCACCTTTTGAAAGTACAAATCCAAACATGCTACTTCCTTGCTTAGAACAATTCAGTGGCTTTTCACCATGCTAAGGTCAAGGACCAAAACCCTACAAAGTCTCGCAATCGGGTCCACCTATATCTCTAACCATATCTTAGACCATCCTATCTTGTTTTCTGTGTTTTTATGCAGCCTAGTCACATCGACCTTGAAGTTCATCAAACATAGCAGGCTTCCTCCTGCCTGTGGGCCTTGACATGTGTTTTCTCCTCTAACAATATAAGTTCTGGCTAGCCACTTTACGCTTTGCTCAGTCATTGCTACTCTTTCTTTAGTTCAACTCAAACATTACTTTAAGGTAAGCATCCCTAACACTGCCCCTATCCCAGACTAATTATACTCTCCCACAGTTTATACTTCCCCGTATCATAACTAATTACAATTCAATAGCAAATTGGGTAATTAGTTGTTTAAAGTCTAGTTTTCCTGCCAGAATACAATTTAATGAGGTTGGGCAAGAAGTGGATCTGATTCCCCACTGTTCCTCAATGCCTAGCACTTCACTTTGCACAGAGTAGATGCTCAACAAATATCTACTGTATACATCAAAGGAGAAATTCAGATTAACTATCCATAATTTATATCAGCATGTCTATCTCTAATGGCCAAGTTCAAGAATATAAATAACCTGGCCTTATCCACAAAGAGTAATCACCCACCTATCCACAAAGAGTAATCACCATTATCGAATATGAAGCTCTTCTCTCATCTCACTCTCAAAAACATGCTCTATTCATTCATGCATCCAGGTCATCATTAATCATTTTGTTTTCCTAGCCCAGAATGCTCTCCCTTCTATCTGTCTTAACTCTACAACTCTTTCAAAGCTTAAATTCAAAGCTGAAAATACTACTTTTTCTTCTAATCCTCCTTGGATATTAACACTGATTTAACTTTAGTGAATATTTTTATAATATTATTCATAGGTATACTACAATGCAATATTATGTTACACTATTCATGAATTTCTTTTTGTCATTATTAAGCTGGTCTCTTTAACCAGATCTTAGGTTTCTTTAAGTTAGCATCATTTCTTATATTTTTTATAATTTCTCTTCCAAAGCTTCCCATTTCTACAACTCCTAAGTCTATACCTCTGAACATATAAATATCCCCTAGCACTGTAATTTTTTATAAGGTATTCAATAAATACTTGCTGATTAATATATTTTCTATTGGCTCAGAAATTCTTAATTGATTTCCTCATATTTAGCTCTACCTTTAATATAGTAAACAGTATGACCACTTATAAAGTAGAGACTTCTTTTCTAATTAAAAGCCAAAAGCATAAAAAAGGCCCAGATAAAATATATAATCTGAATTTTCTGCTTTGCTTCATGATAAGGTCTACTGACAATATCAGTTTGGGTCCAGATTTTACCAGATTCCAAAGTCAGTCATGATGTTCAGGTGGATGACTTGAGAAGCCTATTATGTCTCCTAAAACATTATTTGGTGCCCCTTTGCACCAAGACAGAATCTACTGCAGCTTTCAAAAATGTATTCGTAGATTAAAATAGTGTATTAAAAATCTGAAAAAGTTAATAGGGTTGATCAATGCTTAACCCGAGCCCCAAATCAAGAACATTCTTTCATAACTGTACATAAATAAGAAAGGGCTGTTATTTTTAATGACTCATTTTTCTAACTACCTGATCTTGTGAATTCAGTTGCTTGTTGTCTATGAACTAACTAAACAACTTACTGCTAGTTATTTTCTAAGAAGTTTAGAATCTTATTGGTGGGAACATAATAAGAGCCCAATAAACAATTCATTGATTTGAGTTTCCCATATTACATTTGTTATTTTTTAACCCATTTTTGTGAAAATGGGAAGACAATTTTTCATTTTTTATACCAAATCGCATATTGCAATTTCTGCTCAAAAATATAAACAGTGACATAAATTATCTATGAAACTCTTAGATTGCAGAGGTTAATTTTTAAGTCACAGGATCACTATTTAGTAATATAAACTCTATTCATAATTCTCTATATTCTAAGAAAACTAATGAAGCTTTCAAAAATGATCCTGACTTAATAAAACAGAAAGTTAGGCCCTAGGAAGATTCTAGCTCAAATTTATTTTTGTATCACTAGTTAAAATCATAAGCATTTTAAGCTATTTAAAAGAGCATTGTTTTATGAATTAAATATTTTAATCAGAGTAAAATAAAAATATTAATATTACTTGCAAAATATTTTGGGGTGATATATTGTTAATAACTTCATGTTCTGTGATTTAGTTCCCAAGTGTCAATTAACTTAGCCCTGTTTTGTGAACCACTGATGCTTACCCATATTAAGGATAGGATCTCAAATATATACACAGTTTTCTTACAAATGGACTTTGAAATCTAGCTTAGAATTTGCTTGCACTCATCACTCACCCCCAAGCAATCAATGGTCTAACTTTATCTAAAAAGGGTAATCTGCTCAGCATAGCTGGGCGGCTTCAATTGGGCTCCCATGTTGGGAAGACCAGTCTAGCTTTGTGAATCAATATCTTAGGTCCAAGGGCAAAATCTATCTCAGAAAGATCAATCTCATATTTAAATGTATTTATTCTTTCATCAACAAATAATCATTGACTATCTACTATGTACCCAACTCTGTTCTAGGTGCAGGATATTCAGCAGCAAACAAGACTACAAACTTTATGTTCTTAGTGTTTGTGCAGGGGGAAGAGTATAATAAACAAAGAATAATACTGGTTACAAGAAAGGTAAAATAGAAAATTAAATTTTTAAAATGTTCAAATTAAAGAACGTGTCACACATACTTTCCTTACACAGTAGACTAGACATGTATGCTACTTTTTTAACTGGATAGAAAGATAAATAGATAAGCTCCACAGATATAAATTCATATCTACATATTTAATCCACACAATCTTTCTGAGACCAAACATCCCATGGTGTTCACTGGCTTACAGAAAATAGTATATCACTTCAAAAATAATATATTACTCAAAAAGTAAAATTTTTATGCTTAATAAGTTAACAGTTTTATTATAAATGCTTTATAAAATTAATTATTAAGTATAATTAACAAATCAAATCAGTAAAATGTCTAAACAAAATTTAAAAATATTTGTTCACCAATTTCACCCAAGAATATATATAAATATACTACATACTCATCTACCCTGAATTTTAACTATGCAAATTCCAACTAAATTTCCTGTATAAGTAAATACATATCAAGCAAAATAGTCCAATGAGTATAATTACTTATAACAAATAGCAAGTTTTACATAAGTGGCCTTTTCTACTTTCTGTTTGGTTTGTACACAACCTAAAATATATTTAGAATCACCTTTAGTGAGGGCCAATTTCCTACTCACACAAATGTGGTAGATAATATCAACCTCTAAAAAATAAGTTATTACTGTCATATTAGATATCAGTTTACATTTCAAAAAATAATGTTATATTCAAAATATAATAGTGAAGCCAAATTTTATTGTTAATGCAGCCATGCCCATTTGTATATGTGGCTTCATAAATACAGCACTGCTAGAAAAATACACCCTCTTAAAGATGTTTAAATTGGCACAAACACTTTTTAAGAAGCATACAATTAATTTATGATTATGACAAGTATGTATAGACTATAGATATAATAAAAAGCAAAGCATCTTAAACTAACAGGTTTTTAATGTTATCAATTTGACTTTTTAAGAAATACATGTCATTTATTATCAAAATGGAATGACAGCAATACTTTTATCAGTTGTATTAAGAATAAGGTACTCATAACTTTCAAGTCCTGCTTTTACTAGTCATCATTTGTCATTAAATGTAACTGTATATTTGAGAACTTTCTAATAATAGCTTTTAATTAAACCAAGAACTGTTAGAGGGTTTCCATTGCCCTTTAAAGTTCTTAATTATTACTTGTATCGAGCCTTTTATAATACTCTTAAGGTTAAATTAAATAATTTAAATATATTTGAAGAGAAATATGAAGACTTTTGCCTGTATTAATTAAATCTCTGAATAACAGAATTTGAACATAATAACATTAGGTTTTATTTTTTTCATGGCCAAATGGTGAAATGCTTGCTATATTAAACAACAACAAAAAAAAAATGGTAGCTTTTTATGGGACTGATCGCTAAGCAGATGCATGTAAATGAGCTATTTTCTATGCATGGCTTCCAAAAGTGCTAATTAAATAGTTGGTATTCAAGGCTATGCTCGCTCATTGTTTAGTGACACACAAATCCAGCGATGTGTGCCAGCAGACATTTTAAGTTGAATGTTTTCTCCTCTACGGCCTTTGTCACGAAATGGTGGCACCATGATGAGAACACTAGTGTAAGCAAAACATTGAAATATGCTTTAATAATGTTTTAGCCATGTAGTGACACTAGTCTACTTTTCTAATGAATTTTTAATTTCTTTTTTCTTATAAGGGTGGTTTGAGTTATCGCTGATGCATATTAAATCATATACATGAGTCATTTTCTCTAAATTTGCATAAAATGGCTAAATGCTAATGCACCAAGTGGAGCTCACTATATGGGGTATAGTAAATATTCCCTTGAAGATTTTCTGCAATCAATCTCCTGTATTTCCTTAACAACCAGACAAGGTGTGGTCTACAGAATAAAAAAGAAAAGTACGTAGCTCATGAACTTATGAGTTTTCAGATGATTTCTACATGGTAATTAGAGTGGATTCTGCAATTAGAACTCATGCAGGTAAAATGCACACATGTCTCCTTTAGAGACACATTGCAACAACAGTTCTGAATACATCCTTGCAATGTTAAACAATTAAACGGCATACTTTTTACTATTGTGATTTTCTATAGTTATAATTAAATGAAGAATAGTCATTCTTTAAATTTAGTATCACTTGATTATATATATAATCTTTATTGAATTTTATAACTCAAGATTACAATTTCCTTACTATGTTTATAAAAGCACTTTTAAAAATAACCATGGGTACAATGTTTTTGTTGACTAAGTTTTTCTTTTTCTTTGTCAAGTAATGGTGAGAAATTTTCTACTCTAACATTTAACATTTAAACATGGTTTCCTCTGTCACCAAAATACCCTCACTAAACTGGCATTAAGAACACATATCATAAAAATCACATCAGGGTGACATTATTTATTATTGGGCAAACCAGAGATGTTTTCTTGAAGAATAAGCTTACTACTTACACTACTAATCAACCTTTCACTCATTTCATCACATTTTCACCATCTAAAATATTTTTTACTTGGTACAAAAAATAAATTCGGTAAGGGATGGCTATTTAAAAATAAATGTATGTTTTACCCTACAGTTATTTTGAATTAGTCTTGATAAATAATTAAGGAATGCATAATATATTATTTAGATGCCACGGTCTTAAGAATTTGAGTGGTATTTCAAGTACAATAATAGTCATTTATTTATCAGTAGAAAATTTACATAATCACACTTCAAAATCCAGTGGACTAGAGAAAGATCAGAAAGACACCCATGAATGTGGTAATGACTCTGAGCATTAGATTAGTTAAGTTAATAATGTATTGATGCACATAATATTCAAATATCTGGCAATGTAATATTTGATCACTTAAAATGATAAAAGCATAAATATTTTTCCTTTTCAAACTGCATTTTATACAGAAGGGATTTTTATAGTAAAAATGTAATGTGAAAAATCAAAAATGAATTAGACAGTCTCTAATAAAATACAGCTAGTTAAGTTTGACTTAAAGTCAATTTTTTCTTTCAATTGGCTAAAAAGATAATTTTGTCTTAATAATGATTGGTTTAAAAATATTGTCTACTTCATATACTTTGAGTTGAAAGTATAGATCTTAAGGCTAGAGTTCAGAAAAATGATAAAAATTCAAGTCCCTCCTGTCAATGAGCACAGCATGTCAATTGAGGGATTACCTATTGGAAAGGTAACAACACACTTTCTGTTAGCTCAGTCATGCTATAGATTCTTCCTCTAAGACAAATTTGGCAGAAATATATGCAGTATTTGCACTGTGCTGTTTGAATCACTGAAATCCCATGGGTCTTCAGTGTGAAAATTTAAGTTATTCATCAATTTCTAACTTTATTTGGGGACAGCTAATTTTTTTTTATATTAAACTAAGTACCTACAAAATGTCATGAGCTACTTTATAAAACAAGCAAGTATAAATTTATCAGTTAATCCCTATTTTCTTGCTGCCTAGGTATTTTTACTACTGGAATCACTCGAGAGGCATCTACCTACAAACTGTAAGGATGAAGACCTGGTTATTTATTTTTCTTCCATTATTTTCAAACTCAGCTTGCCAAAGTTAGTCACAGTGATAGCTTTGTGTTTAAAGCCCCTGAACAGTTTTCAAGTTATTCCACAGACTGTACAACATCCTCAACTTTAGATCCCTGCCAGCCAATGCTAACTTAATTTTGTATATAAGTCATATATTTCAAGGATAACTTAATACATCAAAATAATATATACTGAATAGCTACTATGTGTAAACTATGTGCTTTCTGAAAATAAGGGTTAAAATTCATATTTGAGTTCCTCTCAAAGACAGTTAAATGCATGCAACAGTTTCAGATACATTCATAACGCTCACTGAATTAAAAATAAGAACTAAGTACACTTCTATTTTTCCTATATAAGAGCTCTAGCCTTGGACAGGATGTAAGTTTATGGACTCTGAATTTCAATGATATTAAATCTATTATTTTCACAAAGGCACTGCCTTCAAATAAATTATAGGAAGTTTTTTTATGAGACCGGAGTTGAAAAATACATAAACTAATTATATCCTATTTATTCATTGAGAACATTTCTTAACTTAATATTTGTTAGAAATTCCTCCATTTCAGTAAATTTCACTCAGATCTTTATATATGTGTGTATGTTTATACACACATATAGATTTTTTTACCTAAAAGACAAAGATAGACATCTGGATAGTAATCTATAAATTATTTTTTGTGTACTGCTTTAAAGAAAGTGTTTATTTATTTCTTGTACAGATCCCTTTTCTGAAGTAGTTATTTACAGGTTTTCACCAGTTATTAAAGTGATTAGCATCTATAGTTATTTCTAATCGCCCACTAGCAATTAATGATATAAGACATAAACATGTTAATCTGTCGAGTTTAAATTTAAAACTTAAAAAACAACTCCAAGAGCTAAGTTGCAGTTAAGCTAAGTAGCTTGTTTTCCCAGGGCCAGTGACTCTTAAAAGAAACTCATAGAACATAAGAAAACCGTCAGACCGCTACCTAATGACAGTACCAAATGAATACTGTTAGGTGACTTTTAATAACGCAGTGTTTTCGCGGCATTTCCCCAAGATTATTTCTAATTGGCCCTGTCATAAAGTAGTCATAAACTGCCTTAAAACAGTAATCAGTTTAACATCAGTTGAGCAAGCCTATGACAGGAAGTTGTTAATAATGATTGGTATTTATTTGTGAAATACTAAGCTGGACTACTTTATGAAAAAGAAGAGTGGAAAGTGAAAGGCCTCAGTAGCAAAAAGCTGACACCTTTGGAATCCCATAACTACACCTGAGTTTGCAACAGACCTTGCTGCCACCCTTTTTGGTTAATGGAATCACACTGTTTTAACATGTAGCTAAGTGCCCTAAAGTACAGCCCATGAACTGTGGCAGGTCGGTGTATTGGGCCCTCATCGAGTGCTAGTAACCAAACTTCAGCAGGACTGCCACAGCCTCCAGGGATGAGTGACCATCACCCAAAGGGAGGACGACGGTGGCTTCTCCAGTTTCCAAACTCCTTGAGTACCTCCAAGACCCTCCTCTTTCCCAGCCTCACCAGAGGGCCGCTGAGCTGGACTTGCACCCGGCGAGGTGGATTTAGACCCGTTAGAGTTAAGATGGTATCATTAGCTGCGCACAGCGTGACTTCCCACTAATCCTCTCTGCAATTTACAACAAGTTTAAATGTCCATGCATGATGTTATTAACTGCCTTTAGTAAGCGCTTAAGACCCAGATCTCTTTTTAAAGTAATCTCTCAACAAGTTTTACTGTATCCACCCAACAAGGAGATTAATATTTTCAGCAAATCTGATGGGGAAAGATACGTCCTGAGTCCCTAACGGGCAATGGGGGTAGAGGTGATAGCTGATACAGCGAAGGGCGAGCAGAGTGCCCTCACCAGCCCAGGCTCGGGAGTCACGAAACTTCCTCCCCTAAGAGCTTTACTGAGAAGGGGTGGGGGATAGTGAGGAGAGCAGTGGTCTTTTCGGTTAGCAGTTTTCCACTGGGTGAAAAAAGAGAGGGGGGGGGGATGAGGGCACAGTAGATGCCTGGGCAGAACTAGAGAAACTGACTGCAGCAAAAGAAAGCCCCTTAATCACAAGCTGCCTGCTACCCTGAAGAAGGGTCCCCGGGAAGGGGGCGGCCGCCGCAAGATGCCAACCCCCCGCAGACATCCTGGCGTGACTAAACTCCGACACCGCCCCCACCCACACTCGCCACTCGTCTGATTCCTGAGCAGCCGCAGCGCAGAGACAGAACTGAGGTGCCGGCGAGGGGCCGAAGGGCAGGCAAATAAAAACACACAAGGCAGCCCGCGCGGACGGAACTTTAGCATGCCGGGCAGAGGCAGGCTGGTAGCCCCACTCGACCGGATCCCACGGTGCCCGCGCCCAGCGGTCGCCAAGCTGTGGAGGCCAGGCGCCGGAATTTGAGCTCGCGCGAACTTGGGAGGCCTCCCTGTCTCTGCAGCTAGGACCATAAGCGCGCCCCCGGTCGCCCCGCCGCGCGCACCATCCCGGAGTGCGCGCCAACCCCGGGAGCGCGCGCGCCGGCGCACCAGCACCGGCAGCTCCAGCAGCTCCACCGCCCGTCTCCTGGGAAACACCAATCAGAGGCCCGCTTTCTGTAAAGGGCGGTGAGCAGCCGCAGCTGCCGGAGGACTCGGGCTGTTGGCAGTCAGCGGGAGGTGTCGTGCTGCCTGTCGGCTGACTGGGCGCCTTCGCCGCTGCCACTGCCCAGCCCAGTCGCTTCTGCAGCCAGTCACAGACTCTGCTGTCTCTGTGCACCGCCCACGTCAAGCACCTTGCATTGCGTGTGCTAAGCCTGGCTATTTTTAGATCTCAAGAATATGTTGTGCCAGAGCTCAGCTAAAACCCACTCAAACCACCACAGTAATGTGTTTCTGTTTGAACAAATATGGCTCAGAACTCTATATATTCCCGAATAAAGTCGATTACCTTCACTTTTTGAAGTCCTACCCCCTGTGGTCTGACAGTTGGCTGCAAAGTGGAAAGCCACCAGCTCTCACCTCAAAGAGGTCATGACTTGTCTAAGAATTGCACTAACTCTGAAAGACCTGATTAAAAGGGAGGCAAATATTCCTTAGCAGCAATCATAACTATATACTTCTCATTTCCATTCACCATCTTTAGAATTAATTCCACAATTAGGTCAAACAATTCCAAAAAAAGGAATAAATATTTCTGCTGATTTCTGTACTGAGTTAACTTTAAGCTACCAATGAACACAAAAACAGGATAACAAAGCCATCCATTAAAATTGGGAGAAACTGAAGAAAACTACCTTACATACCCTATCTCTGTAGGACGTGTTTAACAGTTCGAAGTACTAGTATTAAAACAGTTGGTCAGTATTATAGCTGTCTTTTTACCCAGTGACTTTTAAAAGACATCTTGTCTCATGTGGCACCTCCCCCCAGCAGCCATCCAAATACAACATATTATGATGTGTTTTACTCACTCTGATTAGGGGAAAGCTAAGTCATAGAAATACAGAATGGGAAAGGGGTATCAATATTCTTAAGCCACAATGGCATTTTTAGAAATATAGATCCATAGAAAAAGAGTAGATAGATAGTTATTCTACCTATGTCTCTTTCATATATTTTCTAGCCACATTAGAAAATAAAACTTTGGCTTTACCTCTCTATTTTAAAAAAGTCAAAATCTTAAAATGCTAAACTGGCTTAAATTGTTTAAATATGTTCAATGAATAGGAAGACCATCTGTGAACTTAAAACATAGTCATCCTACAATTTATTATTTAAGTGGTTTCTTGATTTTTATTTTTTAAAAAACTACACAATATCAAAATAGAATTTATTTTTCAATGTAAGAAAATTAATTTAATTTTAAAAATAAACAGAGCATTCAGTAGTAGAACTTTAGTGTTTAAGAAGACTTAAAGAAAAGTCACTTTGAGGAAAATAAGTCATTTTGAAAGTAAATATTTAGCTCATTACTATGCACATTAATGTTAACTTCACTAAAAGGGCTGATAGTGGTGAATATATCCACTCACATAATGAAGGATATCATAGAAGTTTTCCTCTACATTTTTTTTACCTCTATCCAATTTTCTTTTTTTTTTTTCTTTTTGGATTTTTCTGTGTGACTGTTTTGTTGTTGTTGTTAGATCCTTTATAATTATATTACCAAGTGACTTTTCATTGTTAATTTTCTGGTATAAAGTAGGACAAGGAAAATACGTTGGTTATATCTTTATATTTATTTTTACAGGTGTCATTTTATCGGCCTATTTCTAAGTATTTCATGAAAAGATTCTATATGTTAAAACCTACAGTTAACGTTCCTGTTTAGAAATACACAAAATAATACCTTTGACGTTGGCAACTCAGATGTATTATTCAGCAAAACAGCAATTACTCATTGTTTTGCACTTACATGTTAAGAACTATGCGACACTTGGTGACACAATAACAAAATTGCAAAGTCAATTATATTTAAAATAGACATCCTAATAAAACATACACAACCAACTCCTTTTACTCTTTTTGAACTGTTTTGTTTTCTTTTTCTGACTGTTCAGAGTCAAACAGATTATGAGAATGTTAAACCAAAGCATAATAACTGATTCACACATATCATGAGAAAAGTTAGAAATTGAGAAGAGGGTGTAATACAAAAGAAAGTATAATCTTGAGGGCAGCAGAATCTACCTATCGAGGTGCCAGAACATTGTATATCTTTGGAAATGTACATGTATGATGTTCTTTTGCGATGTCAACCATACTGGCAAACTTTGAAAGAGCAGTGTCTGCCAAAATGTAAAGCAAAATTTAAGCTAGATTTACACTAAATGTTCAATGCAATGCTAAAGCAATACAACCCAAGTTGATTTAAAGTTGGTCTGCTTGTTTATTTTACTCTATTTAAATCGCACAAGAAGCATTTTTTAACTTGAACTTTCAAGTAATGAATTCCACTTCTCAAACCAGCCTGCAGCCTGAAATGAAGTTCCCATCAGAAAATTAAAATGTTTGTCTGAATAAAATAACTTCTAAATTAATTCTCTATTTCTTTTTCCTTCTTTTCGTATTTTCTGAAATGTAGCCCCTCGCAATGATATTAGTTCTAGTGTGGGAAAATATTATAATTGAGATCTGGTAAGTTATTTGCAGACTTCAAGTTTTTCTTTACACTGTGCTGACATTTAGTACAGCCCTGGTGAGGAAAACAATACTACCATTCATAGCTCTAGACGTAGATTTCAATCGACTTAAGCGGGCACAATGAAACTTGGTCATTCACTGGTTACCCATATTGTGTTCTCAAATTTTCTCTCAGCAAAAGTATAATGACTCAGTATTGTATGGTTGCATAGACAAGAGCTCTGAACAAGAGACACTAGTTTTGTCTGACGGTGTGAGAAAGTCGTGAAGGGATCTTTTCTTCCAGATGGTGTTAAATTCAGCTGCCTTTTTAACATTGGCCTTGCACAAGCAATCTGCTGCTCCCCTTTCACAAAGACTGCTCTTGGTTCCCACTAGTTAACATGCATACTCACGCAACCTGCAACTTCACTCCAACTGTTTTACAATGCAGTGGTATGCTAAATAAACTTGATCCAGTTTCTGCCAGTGTTAAAAAACTAGCTTTCAAAGAACTACTTAACTGATATTTACACTTCTTTTAACTTAAATGTACATGCCTTTGGAATATTTCAGATTTCAAAGAAATATCATCTTATTATAAGGTCATTGTAGAGATTACCTCAGACACCCTTCAGACCCATGCTCAGGTGTAGTACCTCTCTTAAAAACACATAAATAAAACAAAATGTCAAAAGTTTGATGTGTAATAGAAAAAAGAAAAATTGGGACATGTTGCAGCAAGAGCAGTGGAATTGCAAAAAAAATGAAAATAATAACATTGAAATGCATTTTTATTGATTGATAAGTCATGTAACATTAGTATGATACAAAGCAAGGTTGATATGACAATGGCAAATGCATAATTATAATATTGTTTATTTTACTTAGATGTTATATTTAAATATATTTACATAAAAGACCAAGATGTAAGCAAAAGCTTCAGTAATTTGACTCCATTGAATGCTTTCAGTAAACAATAGGTTTCCCCAGCAAACATCTTATTGCCTTAATTGAACCTCCTTGAGAAAGAAAGCCACACACTTTGTAATGTAAATGTTAATTGTAGTAGACAATGGGTCTAGGTAAATAGCACCCCTGGACATGAAGAAAATGAAAGGAATACAGGCACTTAACAATGAAAGGTTGTTTGCACAAACAGTGCTTCAAATGTAAATAAACAGGGGTCTTCTCAACAGTCACAACAATAGAAAAACTTTGGCACTTTGGCACGTGTTCAGCAGCCAAATTGAGAATTTACATCAGTAAAGTCTCTCAGAGATTCTAACTGAAACTATCAGTAGTTTTATAGGCTTTTCCAGTGTTAAGTCTTAGAAGGAGTTGAAGCTACCAAGGACAGTGAGATGCTTTTGAAGAAAAAATAAATAGTTGGGATTGTCAGTAATCTAGACCATGTGGAAGATAACAGGCCATGATGGGCATTTCTTTTTATTGCAACGTTTATATATTATGTTTTAATGCCTATGCAAACATTTGCTTGGTGACATGTGGGGAAATTTGAGGACATTTAGGAAAAGATTACTATAGGAACCTTCAAAGAGCCAAAGTTTCCTCTAAACATAGTCACTTTTAGATTAAATAAAAATGGTTGTTCAGAATGTATCTGGCTGGGAATACACCAAAACAACCTTTTATCATATTGTCACTGTAATCAACTGTCTACAGGTTGATGATTGCACAGTTTTACTTCCAACGTGTCTACTAGCATACTTAAGTCTAGATTCTAGATATTTATGTAAGAGGTAAACAATCTGATAGTGTCTTTTATACAGAGATATGTATTTTTAAGTATAACTCACCCAAAACAAAAGCCAAAAGGTGGTCACAAGACCAAAAGTATGGAGTGAGAATTTGACATGGGGGGCAGGCAGCCATGGAGTTTTCTTGAAACTGCTTTCTACAAGCTTTCTTTAAATACTGAAAATCTCAACCAAAGAAAGGAGCCAAACTTAATTATGGCCAGATTAAACAACGGTTATAAGATTAACAGAAACAGAGTGTATGAAGCAGCAACAGACTGGTTGATGCTACCATTTGGGAGCCTGCAGATGGCTGTGGATGGGAAATGCCTCTACTTTCTTAAACGATGGAGATGAGTATGGTGTGTGCACTTGATGTTTTGTTGTTTTTTTTTATACTCTCACTTCCCCCTCAAACAGGGCTGTCTGTCATAGGCTGCCGGCCGCTTTACCACTTGCCCCCGAGCGTGGGAATTGGAGCGTCCCGCCGTTCACATCTCCTGCATTCCGTTTAGCAGAATCAATTAGGCAAGACAGACCCTCAGATTCCCCACCCCCTTTCCATTTTTGTCAGGTCTATATACGTCCTAATTATTTCAGTTTGGGATGCCAGAGCTGTTTCCTGGATAGATCTGATCATCCTTAAACAAAAAGAGAGGAGGCACACACGTGGGTTGTGGCGTAAATGTCACTTTCATTTCCAATGCTAGGCGCAGAGTAAGACAGAACATTTTTTTAACACTTTGACAAGAGGGGAGGCGATCTCGTCTCCATCATGTCTTTCTGCTTCAGTAGCTTCCTCAAGGAAACCCTCTTGGAACAGAGAAGCATCTGTCCTTGTATTTTGAATAGAAGAATAAAAATCAGGCTTTGCTTTTTTTTCTTTTTTCTTTTCTTTTTTGCATTTTCCCTACTAGCTCTATGTCTTCAGTAGATAAAAAATTATTAACCTTCCAGTATAAACTTTTCTGTAAGGCCAATTTCACATAATCTGACATACACTCCCAAATACATGTAGTTTTTAAATGTAATCTTAATATTTTTTTCAGAGAAGGGGTCTCAGAAGAGAACAGCCTGAGTCTGCATAATTTAAAGCCATTTTTAAGCTAGGTACCAGTCGTCTCTACTCCAGCTTTCTAAGAAAGTGTGGGGGGGGGACCCTCATATTTAAACTCTTGCCTTTAAGTAGGACAAACTGCACCTGCCGCTCAACTTATTAGCATTATACAATTCTCCCTTGTAACAACCCCTCTCAAAGTACCTGGCATCTTTATATTTTGACATATGCATGTCACTTAATTTCCTCTAATCCCACCTTTCATCATAAGGAAAAACAAAAACGAAAATAAAGTTAGATTCAATAAGTATTCCTGACCTTTCTGGTTTTTACTGTCTCTTGGTTGTAGTCTTTCATTCTCAGACTGCTCCCGGCGATCTTGAAGGAGTTTTTACTTTCGGTTATCTAGCTTTATGAAGACCAATACACTCATACAGCTAGATAACCAAAGATAACAACTCGCTTCCCTTACACGTCTCTGTCTTCCTCTGGCCGAAATCCAGATCCCGATCTTCTGGCAGTACCGAAGAGTAGTCCTCCAGGACACAAACGGCGCTTAAGATTCCTCCTTGTATGTAAATACGACCTGGTTTCTGTTTGTGTGTGCGGCTAAAAACATCCAAACGAGATCTGTTGCTTTGAAAGTTTATTCCGAACTTTTTTCCCCTTTCAGCAAGTAATCTCCGGCAGCGTTAGCCAATAATTGATCTATTAATATCAGAAAATAAAAGCAGCTATTAAGGTGCAGCAAGCGGTTACGAGTGAGCAGCAGCATCCGTCCCTTAAGAGGCCTCTATTTGCATTGTAAATCGCTTCATTCTCACGCAGGACTCCTTAGCCTCCCTCCACAGAGATGTGTGAAGCCAACGGCAATTTCCAGCGCAGGTTAAGAGGGAGGGGGTGGAGGAGCCATCCCATTCTATGGAAGTGACAGCTGATTCAAGGATCTGCTCCTGATCCTTTTAGGTTAGGCACCGTGAGCTTTTACCAAGAGATGGCAGCTTGATTGCAATATCTTGTGTGTATGTGTGTTTTAGGGGGAAGATCCTCGATTTCACAGGGCTTCTAGGCTGGGAAAGAGAAGATGCCGTCTTGCTGGCGTGCTGATACCCCCGGTCTGAAAGAAGGAGAAAAGGGCCATCATTGGAAGGGCTTTCAGTGCCAAAATGTGGACCAGCCCGTCAAGGTCAAAGGTTCGAGACCGCGGGAGACCAAGGTAATGATGATGTCATGAGAAATCTCAAGTACATGGCTATTGATATGCATCAGTGATCAGCCAACTGCCCCAGGCCTGCTGCCCGAGCAGCCGCAGAGGCAGCAGCGGCAGCGGCAGCATTGCAGCAGACCTATTTTCTCAATCAACATCTCTTCCGCTACCACTACCAACTGCTCCTGGAAAAGCAACCCGCGGCCTTTTACCTCCTCCGTGCTAGTGTAGATCGTTCTAATATCCAAAGACGGGACGAAATCTCTCTCTAAGGACAGATAAAAGCATTTCAGATCTGGGGAACGTCTTTGCCTGAATTTCTCTTCTGGTAGATTGCATGGGCAGACAGATGAAAGGCACTTTGCTATTGCTCAAAGCAGGGCCTTGCTTTCTGGGGCTTGGAATCAGCTCTGTATTACGCAGTGAGTCGATGTGTGGTTACATTGACAATTTGCTCTGGTGGTGTGTTTTTAATGGCTTCACAGCTCAGGCATGTTTTGTATCTATGTACCATGGCGATAGAATAGTGTATTTTGTTCTGTAAGTTCAAAATGAATGTTCTAAGCAAGCCGACTTCATCTCAGTTTTTTTAAAAAATAACTCTATAGGGTGTGTGCCTTAGAATGAAGCACAGGTAAGTACTGTAGCAATAGTTTCTAATGATGTACACAACTCTAATAAATGTTGAGCCTTTGTCTATAGCTTCAAGCATCAGTTTCCATACAGAAGGTTAAAATGTACGAGGCTTCCTTATAAAATTATAAAACAAGTATTGTTACTTCATGTAAAAGACATACAACACCTGGATGTTAAGAGCAGAACTCTACTCCCACCTTTCCCTTCTCCACCCACTCTTTTTCCATCTAGAGGGAAATGTTGTTTTATTAATTAGCCTCATTGCTTAGGACTTTTCAAAGTGTAACTATTAAGAGCTCCTCTCTCTCCTTCATAATGAGTAATCTATGTTTAATGCATCTACAATATATACATTTCTAATAGTCAGATGCCCTTCAACAGAACATCTAAGGTGCAACCCAAAGAAGGTGTATATTCAACATGGAAACTTTATGGACTGTTTTCCAAAATTATGAGTTATGTTTGGTGGTATTGCTATTCTTTAAAATATATGCTACAAGCAAATATCATAAACCTTCATATTCATTTTATACAATACTAGTTTATCACAATACTCTCATTTCTATAGGTTAACTATTTTCCCCAATGACTCAAACACTTTCAGAATTAAAATACACTCCTTTATTGAGTCAGTAATTTATTCACTTAAGACATCAATGAGAGTATGCTTACTAATTACATACAGAACACATACATGTAAATTCTATAGAGAAGAATGACAAGTAAAGAAAATTGAATTGCTAAGGAAAGCTCCCAATCAGGACTACAAACAATATTACACCCATTAAAGATATGGTTTAGTAACACAGATGCCAACTTTTCCCTAAATTTTTTATTAATTTACTTTTTGTTGAGCATTCTTGCCCCAATTATTGAAAAAAGACTACACTATTGAAATCACTCATCTATTTTTCTTATCAAATTTTGGTCCAGGAAGTACAATCAGAAATATGATGTACATACAAACTACAAACTAATTCAGAAAAACACATTTCAATAGTGTTACTGTTCCTTCTTGAACTAAGAGGTCACAACGTGAACTACTGGATAAGAATTGAACACACCACTGAGGCACATGACACTTGGGACATTACAGAAAGCCCTAATGAGCTTTGCTGCCTTGGAAGATTGAGATTATTTTGGCCTTGCTTTCCAAGACCTAGAAGCAGAATTATTAGTGAATTGGCATGTACTACATAGAGCAGGCATATGATCAGATGAACGCAATTCCTTAAGTCAAAACCCTAGGGAATGCCAAATATTTTTAAAATATCTGTTTGTTCTAATATCGGTGGGTGGGGGTAGTGAAAATAAAAGAAATGTGATGGGTGAATGCAGGTATGTCTGTGTGCATATCACCCTCATATTTGTGTGAATTTGTAAATTAATACTGCTATATTTCCAATTTAACAAATAAATGCATTTTTAGAACCCAACAAACTATCATGAAAGCCAAGACACTGAACATTTGAGATGTTTCTACAATTAGAAGCTACATAAGATACTGTCTTAAAATAGCATCTTCCAAGGCAATACCACATAGCCATATCAACTGACTCCAGGACAAGTCTTCATGGCTGTTACAGGTACCATAGATTTATTATGAGAGCCCCCAAAAGTGAAAATAGCCAAAATAATGAGTATGGGCAGTCTATTCACTAACCATACAGCCAATTAAATATACTGCTCACAAAAATTAGGGAATATTTTATTTCTTCATATTCATTTTGAAATATCCCCTAATTTTTGTGAGCAGTATATTTTACCTCTCCATTATCTATCAAGGTATGGAGACATAAATGATATATAGCAAGATTTAACACTGAGCACTTATTATTTTGAATATTGCCACAGTTTATAATAGTTTATCATACACATTTCAAGGACAAGTTGAAACATATATGTGAGATAAGTTGAAACAATTGTGCTCTAAATATTCCTAGCAATGTCTGCCATACATTGTTAGGAGCAACTATTAACACCTGTATGTTCTTATTCCAGATACTTCTTTGCTTTTCAAAAAGCTATTTAGCTGAGCTACAGAATAATATCCTTTTTGAAATCTGCATATTGAAGAATATACTGAATTCAAATTACTTGCCTGCTCATTCCCTAAATAAAGTCCCTTCAATGGCCAGTAGATCAGGACGTGACTGTCATGCCTGTTTTCTAATCTTTGTACAGGTCTCCAGATGTCTGAAACATGAATTGAAACATCCTGGTTTTCTTAGCATTGAACAATCTCAGCTTAAGTTAAAAGTGAAAAGTTATGATTTTCTACATATTTTGATCAGAATTATGCTATTTCATAAATGCAAACACATCAGGTTTGCCACTAGTATTTAGAACACTTTTGTGAATCCTATTCAGACTACTGCAGAGTATATAAAGAACTGGCCTGTCACCAAAACCCTTTTTAATATTGAGTTTTTATTATTCTCATGCATGTAAACTACAGTCCACTAATATAGTCAAGATTACCATTTTCTACATAAAAATCATTTAATTTATAGTGGTTTGTATAGTTTAAGCAAGGTACTTGACTGGCTTGCTTTCTAATAAATGTATCCTATTATTCCTACTGTGTCCCAAATTTCTTTTTTTAAAGGCAGTTAAAGGTTATGTTTACATTATCTTTGATATATAACATACAAAGGCTACCTACAAGAAAAGACTGCACATGTATAAACTTAGATTTTTCTGGAATTGTATCTTTTGAACAAACTAGGAGATATGCAATACACTGCAGGCCTGCCACTCAGTAAATAATATTCTATATCGATTTTGTACATCACTTTAATTTTGTCAAATGTAAATTTTAAAATTACCTTTGGGTGGTGGGATTGTCTATTCATTTTATGCTTCTTTGTAGAGTCATCTGAAAAACAGTCAAGAAAACAAATTATCATAGTTTTAATATGTATATAAGCATGTCTAAATTTGGCTTTATTTAAAGTATTGAAATTACAGCGATTCCTTAAATTGCCAAGAGATTCCAGAAAACCCCATTATGGTACATCCTGGGCTTCAGTACCTACAGAGTTAAATATGCTAATTTGCATTTAAATGGAGACACACACGATAATGGGAATGCAAAATATGCAGAATCTGGAGAGGTTTAGAAATTAATTTTTTCTTTCTTCTTTTATTTTTAGCTTGGAAGGAAAAGGGACTCTTAAAAAATATTAGGAATTGAAACAGTGTAATGTGCCTACAAAAGAGGAGGGAGAGTTCTTCCATGCAAGAATTTTAAGACTGGAACAAAGTAGTATTTTCTAAATGTTTAAGGGACTGAATTTCTAGGCTTTTCAAACAATGGGAATCCCTGGATAAATATCTAATCCATTAGAAAGATGCAAATAGTTTACTGTAAGACCACAGCACGGTGAGATGTGCATTCATGTCTACGGCTCCTGATTGGCTATTTCCTCCAGTAAATCAATGAATAATGTAAAACCTGATTGCTGTAAAGTGGTGGGGTTTTTGTATTACCTTCGCCCATCCCCCATGACTCAATGCATTCAAGAATTCTTACATTCCTGAAAATAGATTGTTTTTATTTTATGATTTTAAAAAATGTTCATTGTTATTTTGGAGTGGCAGGGTGGGGCTATTGATTGGTTTTGCAAAATGAAAGTACTGCACTGGTTCAACTATCCTGACTATGGGAGCTTCCTGAGATAGCGCCCTAGTTACTGGTGCCAAGGTGAAGAAAGGTGGCAGGCAGAGGTAGATATCAGGAATGGGAGGAAACTGTATCTGACCCTGCTGTTCTGGGCCCACGGCAGTCACTGCTCCAAAAGAGCCCCCGGCCGTGTCCGTGACTTGACAGGGCCTCAGGTCTAACTTCTGATCAATTCCACTGCTGCCCTGACCCCTCAAGACAGTCCTCCATTCAAGCACCGCAGATACCTTTGCAAGAGAAAACGTGGCATACTCTGATGCAAATACACTGCCTGGGATCCCACTGCCCTGGGTTCCCTTAGGCAATTCCAGGCCACAGAAGAAAAGTCTTGCCTCCCATAGCAGAGCAAACCTCAAAGACCCGGCTCTGCTCGAATATCAGAAGCTCCAAATCCCATTAACTAAACGCGGTGGTTGCATCTTGATGAATCTGAACTTCGGATAACCCTGTAAAGCGGCCTCTAGCCTCCCAGAATCCAAAAAGCAGAGAAAAAGGAAATGGAAATCCACCAGGTCGAGTTTGCTACTGTACATAACTTTCCGCAAAAATCCAATCGGACCCTCTATTCATTGTCAGGTAATTGAACTTCGGGGGGGGGGGTTAAAGAATTATTCAAAATGTGAATCCTGAACCCAGCAATGCAAAATAGAACCATATTTGGCTCTAGGATTAAGAGGGAAAAGTCCCACCATCACCTACACAAAACTACATACAAAATTTCCTCTTCCAGCATGAAATTTTCCCGGTTTCTCTCTGCAGTCGGGGGTCAGGCCGCTGGATAATTAACAGCTTAGACAACTCATGAGATCAACAGGTTTAGTATCCACAACTCACAATCATCAGCTGAGGCAAACCCGGGGCTGGCCCTCGAAGCGAACCGCAGCGGGGCTCAGTGGGCAGCGGCTCGCCGCGAGGCGAAGAGCGCGGATGCGGGGCTGTGGCCGGCAGTGATGGCCCCGCGCCGCCCGCCGCAGAGTTGCAGCCTGCGGGCCGCCACTATACTCACTTGCTCTCCTCTCTGCGCTAGGCGCTGTTGCCCCCAAATCCATTTGGGCAGGAATCGAGAAGACAAGATCCAGTCACAGGGCGATCGCAGTACACAAACAGGCTCCTTTTGGCGTCTCAAAAAATAAAAAGAAAGAAAAGAAAAAATTGTTTTCAGATCATTCCTCGTCTTAGCACATTTAAAACTGCCGCCCAATTCCACACGGTGATTCTTGCTTGATTGGGTCTAAAATAGTTTAAACGGACCTTTCCTTCTGGGGAGAGAGAGAAGGGTCCAAAAAACGAAGGAAGGAAAAAAGCCAACTTTTTCCCCCATGCCAGGCACTTGCTCCCTGAGCCTCAGAGTGGAGAGTGAAGTGGTGTGTGCGAGGCTCGGCAAGTTTTTGGGGGGGCTGTCCAAGGTCTAGTCCAGCCCCCTCTGCCGAGGAGGACGTGCTCTGAAACTCAACCAATTTCCCCACTGCTTTTGTTACTGATGAACTGAAGCCCTATTGTTCATCCATTGCCACGGTCTTTTTCAGTCCCCACACTACGTTCTGCGTTGCCAGAGATAATGAATTTGCTCCCAAACCTCTCATAGTTCTCTCCTGACAGACGGAACAAATTAGAAATGTCTCGTCTGAAGGAGAGCAATGGCTACATTTTCCTATTGTAGGATGCAAAGCACCCATTTCTTTGGAAACTTCTTTTGCCTTTCTACCTTTTATTTTTTTCTCTGTTATTCTTTTTTCTTACAGCTTTTTCCATTTGATTTCTTTAGACACACTCTCACTCTTATTTAAAGAATAGCCCTGTTCTTATTTCTCCAATGCACCATTTTATGTAACTTGTGGGTCTTTTCTATTTTTCTTCCTTCCTTCCTCTTCCTTTCTTTTTAAAGGACTTCTTTTGCTATTTTATTTACAAACTTGGCGAATGACCTATTGACTTGCAGACTTTTTTTGAAAAAAAGAAAGGTCGTTCGGTTCAAGTCCCCTTTCCTCACTCCTCCCCTTCTTTTTGTTGTGGATATTAAATGTGTTTGACTAATGACAAGCAATACATCATAAGGATTTTTACTCTTTAAACTCCAGAGCTATTCAAAAGGAACCAGGGACGCACCATAGGGATTATCTATTTGAGGGGGAAGAAAAATCATGTGTGTGTGTGTGTGTGTGTGTGCGCGCGCGCGCGCGCGATCCTTCCAGGGAAAGAAGCAAAGAGATGTGGGAGGGTGTGAGTGGGAGTGCGCAGTGAGAGAAGGGTGGGGGACTTGCGGGGAAGGTGGGCTTCCTGGAACACGATATGGAAGGTTGTCAGGGGTGTAGGCCCAAGAGGGAAGGTGAAAGAATCTGTCTCGCCGAGTGCGGCTTGCACCCCTAGGCCTCTTTGCGCGCCCCAGCCTGCCGCAGCGTGGGGACGGAGGTCTGCGCGCGCGGGTCCTCCTTCCGAGCCTGCGCGTGTGCTACCGGAGGAAGGGGGGGCTGTAAAAATTCAGACGAGTAGCCCTTATGTAAATGATGCCGGGGGAGGGGGGAGCAGGGAGGCGGTAATAAGACCCTTGGGCTCACAGCCCCGCAGGCGGCCCCCAGCTTTCCCGCCAAGTGCAGCGGGAGGATAGACTACCAGGAGTGTCCTTGGCAGGAGGGCCCCCGCCCGCCGCGCGCGCCCGCCCCCCGCGCACACGCACATACTCTCCTCGCAGGCGTGGGGCCCGGTGGCCACGAGCATGTCACGAAAACAAAGCTAGGGCTGCGTGGAACGAAAAAACGGCAGCCTTGGCGGGCAAGGGCAGGACCGAGAAGCCAAGACTGCGGCCTCGGGCGCCCCTTCCTTGCCAGCCCGTGGCTCTGCCGTCCACCCCCGGCTCCTCACCGCCCCGGCTCAGAAGAAGCCGAGGACCATTTCTTAGCAGCCTAGGAGAGGGTGGCGAGCAGAGACGGAAGCAGATGTACACAGGGAGTTGCCAGCAGTCCCCTGCCCAATGCGTGGACACATACGCTGGAGCAGGGGGCGGAAGGGGTGCAGGAGTCTGAAGTCCTCCTTGCTGTGTAACCGGGAGCTGCTACCTCCTCACCGAAGCTGCTGAGCTCCAAGTGAAAAACACATCAGGCTGAATACTGCCCTGCAGCGCCCCAGGCTGCAGCCACTGAATGGTTCGCGCCTCAAGACTTCCTACCCAGACAATGTAATCGGAATGGCCTAGCTGTTCAGAGAGAACCTCCTCTGACCACCACCCCTACCAGCGGCAGAAACACCACCGCCGCCGCCACTTTCAAATGGGTGAAACTCGAACTCTAGCCCAGGAGATCTATATGGCCTACACGTCCCCGCAAATAAGTCCCAGAGGTAGCAGTGGAGAGACACAGATCTCTCTCTCCTGACTCACAACGCCTGCCATGGTGCTCACAGCCCAAGCACCTTTCCCAACACACATACACATACACACACACACACACACACACACTCCCATCACAAAAAAATAAAAAGTAAAAAAAACAAAACCAAAACAACGCACGCTAATGGTATAGCTGTTAATAAAGCCAACGTGCATAATGATTTGTACAGGTAAAAAGGTACCGAAACGAGAAGCCCCCACCAGTTGGCGATTTACCTCTCCCTACTGGAAACACATGTAGCTTATCGTGTTTTAGGAGTGATTTGCTGTTGTCTGAGGCCTCTCCTCATCTTCTTGTGGAGAGAAGGGGAAAAAAATCATGTTCCATTATCAGTCTTCTTTCTGATAAGTTACTCGAGCATTGGTCTAAACATTTGGGGATTTGATTTTGTATATCTGTTGTCTTTGGTTTGTTGTTTTGGGGTGTGTTGTTTTTCTGAGGGAAGGAAAAGAACGTGTATTTGGTGGGGCTGGAAGTACAGGACAAGAGCCTGCCGTGAGGCCGGAAGGTTTGCGAGGCTGGAAGCCAGGCAGTGGAGGAAGAAGGCAGTGGCTTGTCCTTCCCCATGGTTGGCACGGACCCCCTTGGCCCCCTCGGGCCTGGGCTGGGCTACCGCCGCTAACGCCGCCAGCCTTAGCGGACTCCATCGACCGCCGCTCCGTGTTTTCCCCCATCCCGGCTTCACGTTCAAGGTTTAGCAGCGAGGTCACGTCCATTGACGTCAGCTCCCCGTCTCCCTCTACGTCCGGCACATTTACATACATCAAGGAAATTAGGGCATTAAAAAAATATGCAAATCCTGAGCGAAGAGGAGCCGATGCATTCCTGGCGCGATCTCCTTTTATTGAAGCTTTTAATTAAAGGGGCCAGTTGGCGAGCCCATGAAACAACCTCCAAAACCCCCAAAAAGAAAAATAAACGCTGTAGCCTTCGGGAACGGTTGTTTCGGTTCCTGTTCTGTGGGCGGCTGAGGACCGCCGGCTGCCCGGCTCGGAGAAGAACAGGTTAGAGGAGGCAGCTCTAGCCCATGCATAATCAGGGCTCCGCGGCGCCTCCATTCTTTCCTCCTCCTCCTCCTTCTCCTCCTCCTCCTCTCCTCCTCCTCCACCTCTTCTTCTCCACCTCCTCCTCCTGCTCCCGCTGCTGTTGGTTCCAGCGTGTATTATTTTTAATATTGATGCATATGTAAAGTATATTTGCATTTTTAATTCGCGAAAAGTTCAGATTGTATCGTTTTATTGATCCTACCCCCTTCGTTTTTGGTTTTGTTGTTGCTATTTTATTATGTCTATCTATTTCTCTTGTCCCTTTCTGTCTTTATTTTTTGGCGAGTGTCTGCTTCTGTTTCTTGATAGATGAATGCACAGTTGTCTCCCTGCTTCTATTTATTTAAGGCTCCAAATATACACATCTATCATGTATGTAATGCCACGTTTGGTCATAAGAGACATATTTTTTATTCTTTCCTGACATATCCCCTTGATGGGCTGTAATGCCCATTGCTCAGTGCTCAAAGTTTGATTGTCTAATTAACTTCATATTAACAAAAACAGTTTAGGCCAGTGTATTTGAAATAATGTATATATAAAGGGAAGTGGCTACAAAGATTTCCAAACAATTTTTGTGCTGATTAACTGAAAGGTGCAACATTCACTGCCCTATTGCTTTCTAGTATTTCTTATTGCAAAATAATAATAATAATAATAAATCTATTTTAAAATGTGTAGACACAGCAGCTACAGCCTTCTGCAAGGAAGACATTTTCAACCATGTTGAATGTTATACCTTATCTGCTGCATTCAAGATTTACTTTTTATCTTAGTATGGCTGGAAACAAAGCACATTACTTTGATTGAAAAGTGTCATTAATTCCTGACTTTGAACTGAAAACTGATAAACAAAACAGTTGGCTATAGTAAGACAATTAATTGCCCTAAAATATACAGGCCTTGAGTTAGTAATGGTAATCTTGCCTATAGAGTAGGATTTTCTTCCTGAAAATATATTTATTCAGCACAATGGCTTTTGAAAAAAGATGTATATGTATAAAGTTCACTTTAAAAAGTCTCCCCAAGCTATTATTTTTAAAAAGACTCCATAATTGCATAGTCACAAAGAACAGCAAGTGTGCACACATGCAGCTTATTCAATTAAACAAGTCCAAGTACATGCACAAGTAATTAGTTTTCTTATGAATGACTTACCTGCATGGATACTCAGGACAAGACTCAGCCTCCCCAATGGCTTTCACGTATAAATATTTACATGTATTTCTCCCCATTTTAAACCTACAGCTGTATACCATCTTTTATGCTGGACTATCCAGCATCCATTTTTAGCACCCCTAATTCTTATGGTATTTTCAGTCTTACCTCTGGCTGTAGTTTTTCCAAACCTATACACCAAAGTACTTATATGATATGTTACCCAATAAAAAGTGGTCAGATGGCTGCACATAAAACATTAAAAAACAGAAATACTCTCATCCATTAGGTTTGCCCTTACCTTGCCATATTAGCAAGATTACCCATTTTAGAGTACATTTTCAGCACATTTAATGAATAGTTGCAGGATTCCACAACTAGCTGCAGAATTGCGGGTTTCTGGGTGGCACCTGCCTGAGTGAAACAATTCGGCAGGTTAAATGTCTCTTTGAGTTTGGCTGCAATGCAATCGTGCGTGTCGGTATGTTTCTGCCTGGATTCTGGTACACACTTGCCTGTCTTTATTCAGGCATCAGGACAAACACACGGGCCACGTTTCAGGGCAAAAGTGGCGGTGCGCATATTTAGGTGGTAGTAGCAAGGAAAACGTGCATATACGGATGTCTGTGTGTGCATGCGTGTGCAGACGCGTGTGTGCATGTGTGTGCACGCGCACTGTGTGACAAGGGACACAGAGAGGTACACCTCATATCTGATCTTTTGGTAATCTCTTTTTCTGTTTCTAATCTTTCTTATTGGCGCATGGTAGTAACCTGAAGCATCTGAACCATCACCGTCACTGCCGTGTGCGCGTGTGGCTTACCCCGGGGGTCGGTGGTTCTGAGGCTCGCTGTTTCAGTGAGTGTTGTGCTGGAGGTTGGCTGGCGCTGCTACCGCCACCGCCGCAGGTCCGGGTGCTCTGTCCCAGCCCGGCAGCCTAGCTGGCGGTGCTGGAGCCCCCTCCCACCTCTCCCTCACCCCCATCCTCTCCTCCCCGCCCCTCAACACCTCCCCTCCCCCCCTCCGCCCTGCATTACCACATGGAGGCCGAGTCCTGCGAATCACAGCAGCAGCGGGCGGCATTTAAATAAGCCCCGCAAACCCTGTGCAGACCTTAACTCCTCCACCAGCAATGTGCTCCGCACCAAGGGCCATCACTTGGGCGGGTAACGTGGCAGGGCAGACAGCTCACCAAAGTGCCCCAGATGCTCGGGAGAGAGGATGCTGAGCCTTCCACTTGCTACTTTTATATTAACTTGACTGATAGGATCAGACAATAAATGGGGGGGGGGCAGAGAGAGATACATACACATAGAGATAGAGAGGGAAAAGGAGAAGACAGGGAGAAAGGGAGAGAAGAGGGGAAGAGGAGACCCAGAGGAAAGAGGAGAGCTGCTGGGGAGGAAGGGAAGGAAGACAGAGGCTGAGGAAACCAAAGAAAGTGGGAGAGAGGAGCCCAAAGGGTTGAGTGAAAAAAAGTAAAATGGGGAGAAAGTGGGAAAACGATGGGAGGGGAAAAGTTACTTAAATATATGAATTTGAGCTTTCCAATCTAAAAATACTACCTCACTGAACTTCACAACCTCCAATTAGACACGTTTCTCCCCCCACCCACGTCACCGAATGATTAATTTGCCGTCTCAATCAGAAATAATTACTTAGAATTGCATAGCAGATATGGGATTTAACAGAAAGGAGTCAATTTCATGAAACGTAGCAAAAGGCATGACATTTAGAGATGATGTCGGCCACCTCACATTAGAAATCTAAGACTCGCCTTGAAGACCCTGCACTTTTCCAGCGAGATAGTGAAGGCCCATAGTAAGGAAGAAGTGTTCCCAAGTATTTTGGACTTTATGTAAGAATTTTTCTCTCTTTCTCTTTGATAATTGTTACATTTTTACATTTTTCTTCACAAATTGATTATGTTTATCAAAATACAGATAAAGTGTGGGTCTTTAGAATTTACAGCAAACTGCCCCCACATTTTAACTGAAGATATGATTTTATACATTAGTTTAAATACATAGCAGTTGCATTTTGCATACTACTGCTTTCAATAACTCAAAGTTCTGAATTTAACGGTTTTAGTGAGGTCTCTCTCCCCTTCCTGTCTTCAAATTTCAGCAGTGAGTTCTTTATACAAAACAATCAAAATCATAATAAAATCTCCAGTCACTTATGGGATGTACCCATTGTAAATGTCCTCGGTATTCATAAGCCCCACCCCCCCCTTTGAGACACACACAAAAAGAATGCTTCTGATTAATAATCTCTTACGCGGCACCCTGAGGCCAAGGCAAGGAGCCGTAGGATGCCAGAGAAGGGCGAAGAATTCTCAATACCTAGACTTTCAATACAGATTCCAATGACGTGCTAACTGCTAGGTTTCAGAGGGGAATAATACTTGTCAAGCAATGCTTTTGGGGAAGACAACCACATCCAAATACTGACTCCTTCCTGGGCTGGGGAAAGGGGGAGGTCGCTGTACTGGGCATTTCTGCGTGCAGACGAGTGTACAAGATGGTAGGTAGTTCATAATTGTGGCCAGGCCCAGATTTCTTTTCTTTCTCTTTCTCTCTCTCTTTCTCTCTCTCTCTCTCTCTCTCTCTCTCTCTCTCTCTCTCTCTTTGTCGGCAAGAAATTGAAACTAATTCCCTTTTTCTGTGGCTAGGTCCCACGAAGCTGGGATTCGATCTCATTGATATTTAAAGAGTGTGGAGTCCGGGTGAAACCTTGGGCTCCGGATTTTACTAGGATGTCCCAGTGCCGGATCGCTGACCACAGCACAGGAAGATGAGAGAAGGGAGAATTGGGGCTTCGAGCTGTTTTCGTCCGGGCCCCATGTTTCGCCCCAATAGACGCCTCTCTTATTTCTCTCCGCATGGGCGCTTCCTTAGTCCGACCAGTGTTGCTGCAGTCCTGGCCAGGTGAGCAAGGGGTCAGACCTGGGAGGGGACTGCAGCCCTCTCTCGGAAGCTCTACTAGGTTTGTGAACCCACTGAGTGAGGAAAGTTGAGTGGCACTGGGGGGTGGGGGTGGGGGCAGAGCCGGGCTTCTGTCTCCGGCCAGCAAGGGAACAGCGACACCTACTGGCCGTGTGGGCATGTCGTCGGGGCCGTCGGGGTGGCCCTAGACTGGGTGTGCCCGCTGCGTGGATTTGGAAGGCTGCAGGAATTTGCATCCAAGGCTCGGCCCACCCCTCTAGGCCTCCCCTGCCCGAAAAAAAGGCAGAGAGAGAGCCTTTGCTTCTAGAGACTCCTAGGGGGGCTGCAGGATGGGACTAAACACTGGCGCGCACCCCCCCCCCCTCCAGCTCAAGGTTCTTTCTTCTGGGTAACCAGAGGGACCCGCAGACTCAGTTGGCTGCCACTTCCTGGTTCAATAAGAAACCCAGGAGGAGGTTGGAGCTCTGACCTCTTCGGGTTCATGACCCAGGCCTCTTCTCCACCACCCCCATTTCAGTGCTGACTAAAGATGATATCTTTACAAATTAGAAACCGACAAGAGTTTATTATCCTCCCTTAAGTGGGGAAATGTGCGAGCCAAAGACACAGACTCACATGCAGTGGCTGGAGCCAGGCAAGCGGACCGGCGGAGCCCTCCAGCTCTTCACAATCTTGCACCTTGAGCGCGCCTTCGCCGCAGCAGGGAACTGAGGTTCGCAGGCTTTTCTTTAAGAATTATGATCTTAATTACACCGGAAGCAGAGACAAATTGGGGGTGGTGGAGATATTGATGAGACCTAAGGGTAGATAGTAGATAGATAGATAGATAGATAGATAGATAGATAGATAGATAGATAGATAGATAGATAGATAGATATGTATCCCGCTAAATGTAATTGTAAATGTTTTGGTTGGGAAAAGTTGGAGAAGGTGCCAAGGGATGGTGAGGTCCAAGGGAAACCTAGCAAGGATGAGGAAGGACAGAAACCAATTCGTGTATTGCAGATTTACTTTCTCTATCAATCTTTTCAGTTCAAGCAAATAACCATTTCATATGAAAAGGAGATGTAGGTGATCACAGCAATGGGTAGAGGAAGGAGGAATCTCAGCTTCCCTAGTCTCCCAAATCTCTCCGTTTCTCGCGTTGGGTTCTGAGGCTCACCTGGGCCTAAGAAACCCGATTGTTATTCGGGTGTTAACTAGCTTGAATATTAAAATATATTTCTTCTCCTAGAAATATAAGAATATTTGAACTAATTTAAATATTTTTTATCTTACTTTTGCATTTTTTAACACTGATTTTAGAAAGAGTGGAAGGGAGAGAGAGAGATCTATTTGTTGTTCCAACTATTCATGCATCCATTGGTTGATTGTTCTATGTGCCCTGACAGGATACTGAACCTGCAACTTTAGCATACGGGACGACAACGCTCTAACCAACTGAGCTAACCGACCAAGGCCTGAGATTTTTTCCATTTAAATTATTACTCATTAAAAATCCCAGAATTAAAAATGCGCGCACACACACACATTTTTCATTGAAATATCCAATTCATCTTGAAAATTATTATCCTTAGCTTTAGATACCGATTGGAAAGGGGTCTAAAGTATATTTAGGAAAAGAAGGGGGATCTGGTAAGGGCTAAATTTTTCTCTGCATTCTCTACAATTGCAAAAGTTTTGCTAATTTTGTTATATTTAAATAAAATGGGAATCTCTTAGTGCTCCTAACATCACGAATCTTAGATCAACTTTCTCTTTTTTTTTTTTTATTTATTCATTTTTATGGAGGAGAGAGGAGAGAGAGAGAGAGAGAGAGAGAAAGGGGGGAGGAGCAGTAAGCATCAACTCCCATATGTGCCTTGACCAGACAAGTGCAGGGTTTTGAACCGGCAACCTCAGCATTCCAGGTTGACGCTTTATCCACTGCGCCACCACAGGTCAGGCTCAACTTTCTCTTTTTAAAAATTAAATAAATCTCTAAAATACTCAATAAGCCTGTTTCTTGTCTCAGTTTTGCAAGTATTTTTTTTCCTGCTTGTGTATACAAACGTGCTCTGTTTGTATACATAAAGTATTCACATACCAGAGCAAGCCCTTAGCAGTCTGTATGATGTACAAGTAAACCTGTATTCCAAATAATGAATAAAATACAACTATATTCTAATGGCATATTTCTCCAGGTATCCTACTGCATATCAAAGTCAACTTTCTCCTTGTAAAATGGAAGTCTTCACAGTAAAATAATTACAGAAAAAGTAAATTATATTGGGCACACAGCAAGCACCCATCAACCAAATCCAGTTCAGAGATATATTTGAGTATTTAAAGCACCTTGAAAAATGCAGAGGTTGACTTTTTTCCTTTCTTGGAAGTGTTGGGTTTCTAAAATGTAATTTTATTTGTACATTGAAAATCTTATCTAGAATGGGTTCTCATTGTTCCTTGATACTCTGATTTTTATGGACTCTAAACTTTTTGTTTTAGCATGAAAAAAAATAGAAAAATAAAATGTAAATGGCAAAATGATGAGATTTCTCTGTACTCCTAATCAAGCCCAAAGCATAAGCGTATTAAACTCTAGTTACAGAAATGTTTCTTGATTTAGAATAGAAAATTAGACCAGTGAAATTGATTTTTGCTCCACAATAAATATTCTTGGTTGTTGTGATGAAATGTTTGTGAAGTAAGGGTGAAGAAAAACATTCCTTAATATATATCTCTATTAATTCTTCCTGTTTAGCAAGAAAATTAAGGAATAAAGACAGGCTAAACTGTCATTAGAATGTCTGTGTTCCTTTGTCACACCTGCTTCCCTGTGGCATGCCTCAGAGTGTGTGTGTGTGTGTGTGTGTGTGTGTGTGTGTGTGTCTACGCGCGCGCGGGCTTGCTTCCTTTCCTCTTGGATGAGGAGCTTGAAGGAAGGAGGGGTTGCAAGAATGGGATTATTGATCCGAAAGGCACATCATTGCATGTGAAAATGAGGGATATATTTGAAACCCCTCTAAATCTTACCTAGATGCTTATCTGGGCAGAGTGTACTTGTGTGTGATAGCAGGCAGGCTAATTGCATACATCGCTTGGGAAGAAGGGAAAGGCTCCTGCGAGTGGAGTGGCCTTCCTTTCAGCTGCAGTTAAGTCCGCAGGGGCTCAATGAGATTTGGCTCCAGGGAGTAGAGCTCCAAGGACACCTGTGTGCATCTGGTTGGAGAGGTGTGTGTGTGTGTGTGTGTGTGTGTGTGTGTGTGTGTGTAGGAGCTTCATCAAAAATTTCTTTGAAAAAACAGTAGTCCTAAAATTCTGCTATGTCATCAATTTGGATCAAGCACAAAGATCACTAACATGTTCCAGTTCACTCGGGGACCGCGGCAACATTATTGTTTTTGATGGTGGGAATATGGCTTCTTTCGTGGCTTTGGCTCTTTATGGTACTTAGTAATAGTTGGGCGAGGCTCTAGTTTACCCCTCCTCCTTTCTAAATCCCTGCAAACAAAACCATTTTACCACTTGCTGCAGGTGTAATGGATGACAGGGGGTTGACCTAACCACACTACAGTCTCTTCTAGGTCGTCACCGCTCTGCATCAAACAAATGAGTCCTGTTTTCGCCACTAGGGTGCCGAGGTGGATGGTGGGTGCCGGCCCCCGCTTCTGGCAGCGTACAGCGCTTTGAAACATAAGCCAGCTGACAACACACGAAATACAAGCACAGAGAAAATGCCAAGCCGACTGCGCGCTCCCTCTGCTCCCTCCCTCTACTCTCTGTATACAGGGACTACACATACAAAGCCTTTACACATTTAAAAAGCCCTCGAGACTCTCTGAGTTCTTGGTTACTTATAACGGCCTTCCCCACTACACGTAGCCCCTGGTGTGTGTGTGTGTCCACGCGCACCCACCCGCCGAATATGCGTGTGTGTTTAAAACGCTTATTGGTAGGTCATCAGCAGCTGATCAGATACAGTGACCCAATAATCTTTTTTAATACACACACATTTTCTTTAAAGGTAATTTTTTAAAAAGAGAAAACTGCTAATTTCCTGCTCAAGTCTGAGATTCCCAGTTTAGGTTTCAGGGAACCACAGAACTGCGCGGTCCTCCCCTTGCCAAACTTTTCCTTTCCAAGGATTGAGCGGGGCGCAAATTGTCACTTTACGATAGAACACGGGTTCTTTTGCATGCGTGTGTGTAAAAGATGGGAGCTATGGGAACGCACAGCATAAGGAGAAAAGTCGAGTAGCGGGAAGCCCCGCGTTGTCGCTTGGAACCCTTGCAGGACGCGCATGGTGCCCCAAGGCAAGAGCACGGGGTCCAACCTCCTAGGCGCAAGGCATCCTCTTGGTCCGGCTGTCTTTCAGGAGCCTGCCCGCCGCCCCCACCCCCATTTTCATAATTTTAGCAGCTCCAGGTAACGGTGCTCATCTTTCAGGCCTGGAGTACGGGCGGAGGCTGGATCCTGCCAGGAATCGAACTCCATTGTCCCCAGATTACTTACCTCGAGTGAGGCCCCGACAAATGGTGGCCCAGAAGCGTCAAGTTTTCTCCCCAAGCCGTTGTGCCAGATTTTCTTCCTGTCTGCCGCCAGATTTTCTTCTTGTCTGACGTTCCCCTGGGTAGGCTTGCGCATCTCTCTCTCTCTCTCTCTCTCTCTCTCTCTCTCTCTCTGTCACACACGATGATTACTTGTGACTTTTAGAGGCAAAAGCTTGCTTATTCAGAAGAGAAGGAGGGGAGAGGAAGAGGGAAATGAGGCGGGAGGGAGGAGGGGGAAAGAAGTAGATGAGGAATGGAAGATGAAGAGGAGGTGGAGAATCTGAGATAAAGAAGGCATAGGTAAAGGAGGAGGAAGAAGAGGAGGGTGTGGAAGGGTAGGGTGGAGTAATTGAAAATGGGCTGGGATGGGTTGACGAGGAATAAATTGCTCGCCACCCAACTGCAGTGTGACGCCCCCTGCGTCCCGGGGGAGCCTGTGCGTCAGATCGCCGCGGGCCGAGGCGGGGCAGTACAAAAGCACCGCCGGACCCCTCTTCAAGAGCTTCTACCCCAGCAGACCCAGAGCTCAAGGCCGCCCTACGCTGCGAATGCCTGGCCATCTTCATCTGCGTCTCAGACACGAACTGGAAGCCCGCACAGTCCCCGCGCGTCCTCACACTGGCCGCTAGCACCCACCTTAGCCATAGCCCTCGTGGGGGTGCCGCTCATCCGGGCGTCTTGGCACTGCCCAGCCTCAGCCTCCATCCTGCATCTCTGTTCACATTTGGGGCACCCCCTCAGCTTTTTGTTTGTTTGGTTCTTAACACAGAGGTGCGTGTGTGTGTACGCGCGCGCGCGCGCGCGCGCGCGCATGTTTAGCGCGCACACTCTAGGCTAGAAAAAGGGTGAAATCACGAAAAAGTAGCTTTTCCTGAAGCTTGGAGCCCACGACCAAGTCTGAACATATCCAATACTTGAGATACATTTCGTAGCAAGGAGCAAGGCGGGAGCTCACCGGATGCTTTCAACTGGGTTTCTATACAGCAGGAATTGTTTATTACTATTAAATATAAAAATAGGCTTTAAAAAAAGAAGAGTAAAAAATAGGAGTAGTTGCAGAGAAAGAAGGGGGTCATCATAGCAATGGTCAGAAATCAAAAGTGGGTGAAATGGTTTTCTTGGACAAGAGTACCCACGATGGACTAAGGTGGTAGTCAGACTGGTACAAAACCGATTCATTGCAGTGACGGGATATAAAAAATAGGAGTACGCTCTTCGACATAGAGGATCCGTTAGTTCTCTGTTAAATGTTTTAAACCAGCCCTGTAGAATGATTACCTGGCAGTTTTTAATGTTCAAACACGGGAATACTGCTGAGAGTGCGCACTCGCATTTATAAAATTCTTTGTACACAGACACACACTTATAGAGAGAAAAAATTTGAACACCAGCACCCTAAACTCATAAATACGTAAATTGTCTCAAGCAGTTATCCCTTAAATATGTTGATTTTCCTCTGCATTTCCTTGCTGACCTGTAGATGCGACACTCTAGTTATACAATAGGCTAAAAGGAGCAACATAATTCTACTTACATTTAGGTTGATGGCACGTCATAAAATGCCTGAGGGGTGGGGGAACCTTCAGAGGTGGAGAGAAGAAGTTTTTTATTAACAACTATATCTCCAGTAGCAGTTTAATTTAAATAATAGCATTGATGTCATGAAAACCATCTTCCTTCTCCCACGCCAGTGAAACTACTAGATGGTTATGTGAAGAATGCATTTGTATAATTAGTTAAGGGTTTACTATTGCTATAGAGTGTTAGATCTATTTTGTGGCAAATGAAAAGTCTCTAAACATTAAATTAGAACATTTGGCATGTTTTAAAACTCGATTACCTGCCAAATCTTGTTCCAGATTAAGAATAATAAAATGTGGCTGGTTTGTACCTGCCCTAGTTTTGAAGAAAAGTGGAAGAAAGTTGTTCTTTAAAAACTGTTAGTTGTAGGCAAGTAAAAATATTTCCCTTCAGTAAAATGAGCCAGTAGGCAATCTACTAACTGAGGATCATATCTTACTAATTTTTAGAGAAGTTTAAAAAATTCTTCGACAAACAGTGAGAGGAGAGGAAGTAGAAAGAGCATAGAACCCCTGTCCAGCCTGCACTTTGGGCCACTGAGCCAGGAGCGCACGCTCTGAGCGTACTGGTAGCCTGTGCTCCAGCATCCATGTGGTTTGGGCTCACCCACACGTTCCGTGAATCAGCCACACGTTTCACAGTGGGTATTTGTATAAGGGCAACATGCAGGCTATACTACAATGGCATGATGGAGAGAGAACTCAAAGTTGTATTATTTAACAACTGCATAATAATTCATTTCTTTGCTTATGAATACTATTTTAGAGAATTTGCCTCTTTCTTTGAAATTATTAGCCAGTGCTTGCTTCTAACGAGGCTCAGAACTAGGTTCTCAGAGGAGGGGAGGCAGCTCAACAAGGTACAGCTTTGAGGCACAGAATAATTTATGTTAAAGAAAGATAGAGGAAGACCAAAGAAACTGGGTTATATTTAAATAGGGCCTGGCAGTTTGCAGAACTTTTCTTCTTTATATTTTAGACAGTGAACTTTATAAATTAAATTTCTTTTCCTTTTAAATCATCTAAAATCTCAGAGATATTATCTTCCTTACTAGCAAAATTCCCCCAAAGGCTTTCATTAGACACAAGTAGCCACTGATGTCCCACTGATGCATGACCTGCCCCATTCCCAGGTTTGGGACACTTTATTGGGACTTAAGAAACCTCCCCGAACCTAAACTGGTTTAGGGGCAACCACAATGAGGAGTTTGCTTTTAAGTTTATTAGTCTTTTAATCATCATGTGATTAGACAGAACTGGTAACTTGAAAGCACAACTTGATTCTGGGCAAGATCATTTTGTCCTTTTGGCATAAAACTGTTTTTGTATCTCCAAGTTCCACCCAAGAACAGACGGCTGCATGTCAGGGCTGGTACCTATCCAGACCACTACAGGATTCAGCTGGCCAATGAGATTCAGCAAATGGGATTCATGAAGAAACTCATGGGGTAGGGGTACAGGTACTGCGTCCTGATTCTTTTTGTTGAGGGCTCCAGTGATAACAATTAGTAGCTTCTGCAGCATCAAGGAAAGCAATAATTCATTACTGAACAGTTTTGACCGTGACATATTTAATGGAACAAGTTCAAATTTTGTTTTAAAAATTCCCCTGCAGCTATTACTCTTTCCCCGTTTACCATTTACAAGATTTAAAAAATGTATATAGGTAGTCACTTATAGGTAGTCAATACAAAGGTTGTGTTACACTTAACACAGAATTACAGGAGCAGTTTGAGGGGCATGCAATTATCAGAGTAAAGGGTCTTCAGTTGTACCTGGCAGCCTTATGTAAATGAGAGCTACTCCAGAGAAAGGTTCATATTGGAGTAGTTGCAACTCAAATATTTGTAAGTGTGAGGGTTTTTTAAAATTATTTATTTATTTATTTTAATGAGGAGGGAGAGAGAGAGAAGGGGAGGAGGAGTAGGAAGCATCAACTCTCATATGTGCCTTGACCAGGGAAGCTCAGGATCGAACTGGCGACCTCAGCATTCCAGGTTGATGCTTTATACACTGTGCCACCACAGGTCAGGCTAGTGTGAGTTTTTAGTTGAATTTACCAGTGTAAAATGAATTGGGATACATGTCCAAATCTCCTGTAAATGACCACTTGAACACCCTGCCCCTGGCCATTCTCCTCACAGTTACTGTCAATACTCTTCAGGACTTTGCTTTTAACCGTCATATCACCTTTAACGATATAGATTAGTTCTTTTGGGACTAAACACAGAGCCTCAGATTTAGCCTTCGTGTTGATCACTTAACTTTAATCCTATTTCATCATTTAAAATTAAGCCCACTCCCCAAGTTAAAAATTTTGCTCATGAAGGCTCAAGCTCTTCCTCTGATCTCTAAGGGTTCAAACCAGCCCTGCTCTTGCAGGATGGCTGGGTTGGATGGAGTGTCGTCCCAAAACACAAAGGTTGCGAGGTCCGTTCCTGGTCAGGGCACATACAGAAACATCTCTCTCTCTCTCTCTCTCTCTCTCTTTCTTTCACTCCCAAAATAATAAGTAATTATTTTTCCAAAGGAAGCTGTGAACCAGCCCTTAGCGACGAATTCCATAAAGGTGCCCACAAGTGAACTGAAGGTTTGGAGAGGAAAAAGTCACCATTACTTTTGTTTGTTTCTCCCTAATAAAATGGAGGCTGGTGGTATTTGTAATCCCCTTCTACAGTTTACCAAAATTGATAAAATGGTTTTCATTCTAAATGAACAGGAGTCTCGCGGTTTCGCATCTTAGAAAGGGCCCTGAGCTGGCTCTCTTTGGTTGATTTTTAGAGACCTGCGCCGCTGACGCGGTTCTCAGGTACAGCTACCAAGATGAAGGCGGGGCTCCCTGTCGCCTATGAAGTTATTTTACCCAGAATATGCTGATTTTGCGTCCTCACATTCAGCCACACTCGCAGGGGAATCAGTAGGCTAATAAAAGGTACATAGTCTTGGAATGGAACCCCACAGTTCTAACCAGATGGACTTGGGACAGAAAATGGAGGTGGGGTGCCAGCCTTTTACTCCCCTTGAGCCCGGACTTCAGGCCGAGTGCACTGCTGCTGGTGACCTCAGGTGAGCAGCTCAGGGAGGGGACGGTGGGGGTCTAATCCCAGCGCCCAGGCCTGCCTAATGCCCCTCTCTGGGACCACTTTGATTTGGGCTGCCATTCCGCTTGGTCTTTTCCAGAAAAGAACCCCTCCCCCCCCACACACACCTGCTTCTGAGGATTAAGTACACCTGACACCAGATGTAATCAACAACAACAAAAAAAAAAAAAAAAAGGAAAAGAAAAGAGAAAACTCACCCTCCTTAATTCGGTTTGGTAAGAGCCCGGCTGCCAAGTCCATTACGTAATGTCAGCTCAGGCTGGCACCTGGGCAGAGCTGGAGCCGAAGCATGTTCTGGCGGCTTGGGCCTGGAACATTGGCTTGGCAGCGCCAGGGCCAAAGGGAAGAGGAGTATATTTAGGGGCTGAAGTGGGGGTGGGTGGGGACTGAATCCTGTACAGGATGCTTTAGGGTGGCTTCCCAGTACCTCGGGGATGCAAAAAATCAAAGCCGCGGTTTCGAGGATCCAGAGTCCTTTCAAGAAACATACTGAGCCCCCTCGCTGCACCGGCTAGGTGGGCTTCTTGGGGAACACCCTCAGCCTTATTACGGGCAGTCTAGCCACCTGCAGCAGAGCCTCCAGGAGCCCTCCCGCCCATCCAGCGCCCGCCAACTGGGTGCTATTGATGGTGACTTTGGAGGTACCCACGACGTGGCCTGATAGGGTGCCCCTTTCCCTGAAGGCGGACAGTAGCTTCGTCAATACGCCATCATTAAACCCACCCAAGAGTAGCTCTGTCCCACAATGAGGGTGCCTCCAACATCTTTTACCTTAACTGAGCAGTTTGAGCAAACGGTGGTTAACGCGCAGGATCCCACTCTCCCAAAGACCGGGACGTGCAGGTCTTTGGAAATCGGCATCAATGACTTTGTGGAAAAGGTCAGTATCCAAATTGTTACGATATTCACCCCTCCCCCAAACTCCTGCTCCCCGGATGAACCTAAAGACCTTGGACCCGTGTAAACTTCTCTAACAGAACCCAAATATTTCCAATATTTTTCTCCAAAACAATTATGAGCTCCTCAAGTAACTGGTCCACCTACCAGGACACCATGTCAAAGGAACTTGTCATGACTGTTTGCAAATACCATGAATTTGGGCAGTGCTATTGGCATAAAACTGACTTAGCTTCATGCAGTTCTCAGAGATTTATTTAAGGCCCTGAGATAAGACTTCGTCTCCTCAGTTTATTGTGGAAAATGGTTTTGAGCTTTGGTTGTTTTTTTTTTTAAGCTACATTTTACGTTCTGTGTGGATCTTTTAAAAACAAAACAAAAAGAAAATCACGCGCACTCAGCGAGAGGTAAGGACCTCCCCTTGACATTTGCAGGTACACCCTTACTTGCGGGACAAAATTACCAGGGTAGATTTCCTGGCGTCCTTCCCAACCACCCCTCCCTTTCCCAGACCGCCTCAATAGTCAAGAGAAACGTCGTCGTTTCTCTTTCTTCTACCAGTTTCAAAGACATCTGGCTCTTTTTTTCTTCCTTTTTTGGTACCCCGTAGCCTAAATAAATATTCTTTTACTTTCGTGTGATCCTAGGACGGTGTGGACCTGAGTCGGCCTCCCGGTGGCTACCAAGTTGGAGAAATCTGCCCCAGGGCCAGTTTGCTGGAGAGGCCAGAACGCGCGCAGCCCAGCCTCCAAACGCTGGAGCTCAGAGCGGGGCCCACCAACCTGCACTCGCAGAATGTTATCTGCACAAAAATTTAGCAAGCCCCACAAACAAAAATTAAAGCGTCAAACCACTATACCTTGCCACAGGTTACTCAGGCGTCTCCCATTTTGGATATGCTGGAAGTGTTGGGTTTGGGGAGGTTTGCTTTGGCTGGGTTCGGGTTGCCTATATAAGCCCTGCTGGAGTACTGTACTGAGCAACGGGCTTTGATGGACTCGGCTGTTAATTAACGCGCGGCTAATTTGAGCTCAAGGAGCGGGAAGTGGACTGTCGCGCCGCGAGCCGCGAGCCGCGAGCCGCGAGCCGCGAGCCGTGAGCCGCGATGGGCCAGTGACCTCTAGTGGACACGAAGGGATATGCAGCTCGGGCTGGTTTGCACGCCGGGCTCTAGAGCAGAGAAAACAGCCCGCGCGGATGCCTGGCCATGTGGAAGGAGCGAGTATCCAATTTAAGAGGAAAAAAGCCCTCAGCAAGTGATGTAGAGCAAGGGCCTTAGCTCTTCTGATATATCTGAATCGAAACCCAAGGCAATTAAAAACACAAACATAAATAATTATGTACCGTTCTTTTCAATGAGTGAGGGAGAGCCCATGGAAAAGGTTAGAGAAGTAAGCTTAAGAAGTTTGTTTCAGCCCTGGCCGGCTATCTCAGTTGGTTAGAGCTTCGACCCAAAGCACAGAGGTTGACGGTTCCCGTCAGGGCACATGCTCAAACAGGTCAACGTTTCTTCTCTCTCTCCTGTCTCTTTGCTAAAAACAACAACAACAACAATAATACAAAAAAACCCAAAAAACTTTAGATTCTGAACCCAGAAGAAAGCAGGGCTTTCAAAGCTCCGAAGTCTTCAGCCAGTCAGGGAAAGGAGTTAGAATGTGCTTTTGTAAACAAAATTCATCAGTCCTCCTATGACCTATTTTTTACTTTAAAGAATAGAAATAAAGAAAGAAGACACTTGGTTGGCTCAACCAGAGAAAGAAAAGAAACGTGTGGAGTAGCCCAGATGCCTCCAAGTCTACACTCCTGAGGCAAATAAGCAGACAACACTATACAAATACTAATAACAATAACACCAGAGAACCACTTCACATAATAAACATAAAGAAAAAGACCAGGGGGATAAAATAACTTGGTTTCCTTCTCCCCTTCCAGTTATTTTAACAGTTAGCTAAACTTGTATAGAGGTTGTTTGGGAAAAAGACCTTCCCCGCACAGCGTAGGTCAAAGGCAAAAGCAAAGCAAGAGTGATTCAGATCGAATGCCCCTTTGTTGAATAAAAAGAATTCTGCATTTTATCACTTCCCTTTCCGCTCACAGAGGCAGAACGCAAAAGCTGGCGAGGCCTCACTAAAATCCTACTACCCGCCGCCTGTGAGTTCAGGCTTCCGCGGTCTGGCAGTGGTTGAGCTATGTTCGCAGACCACCGTGCCAAGCTGGACAGCTTCGTCCGGGTCCTGTACTCAGGGCATTTGAGGCTTTCTTAGTCTCCTTTCCTCACACACACTCTTACATTGAGGGCCGAGGTCGCATTATTTGCGGCTCGAAGCGGAATGTAGATGAGATCCCGTCCCCGGGGGCGGGTACTCCCAATCTGGGAGGTGGGTATGGGAAACCTGAGGCATTCTCTCTCCCCAGCACTAATCATCTCCCAGCCCGGGGTAGCTTCCACACTTCCGCGCTTGGGGCGCAGTGGTCTGATTGCACTGCGCTGTACCTCGGGAAGCGCGCCTGGGGCTCGGGGTCTGGGGACAGCAGCGTCGGGGAGCGACAGTGGAGTTAGGGCAGCCACCCTTGGCGGACAGAATCAAGTTTGGGTCTCGAGGGAGTAGAAAGTGCAGAACTGGGAACTGGGAGGGGAAGCAAGGCAGTGTTATTTCTCCGAAATTTCCTCTCTCCTCTTTCAGCTTTCGGTAACGCCCTGGAAATAAATCGCAGAGCTGGGAGGCTTGCGGAAGCAGCAAGGCCTCGCCTGACACGGCTGTGGCTGGGTTTCCGAGTAGAGTTTGGGAATGGGAGACTCCAAGTAGAGTCTGTCGAGAGAGGAGCTGTGATCCCCTCCTTTCCCGGCTAGAGGCATTGAGGGTCCCTTAAGAATTGGTCCCTGTGAATGGGAACGTCAAGAGTCAAGAGTCGGAAGTCAGCCACAGAACACAGCGTGGCTACCCTTAGAGCAAGGCTGTCAGGTTGCAGTGCAGGGGTAAGGTGACCGTACCCTAGCAGGGCCAGGAGTGAGCCATGAAAATGAACCCACGGGAACCGAATATTTTAAAGAGCTGTATTTCTTTGCAGTCCGAAAAGGAAGGATTGGGAGCTGCTTAAGAAACACACACACACACACACACACACACACACACACACACACACACAAAACACGAGTATTTTAAGTCTCAAATATAAAATAAATGTTACAACAAAAATACAATAATAAAATAAAAATTTTAATAGAAAAACACGAATTGTAATAGTTCAAGGAATAATCTCTTCAATAAAGTAAACTGGAAACAAACCAATTTTTAACTTGAAACTCCCAGAACTTTACCCGCACAGCAACAGTGCGTCCGTTGGTAGGCTTGTTTTCCCCACCTCGCTGCGCCCTGGAGATTTCTATAAGCCCGGGGTAGAAAAACCCATAAACTTCGGAATCAAATAAGGAAAAAACAAAAATCAAACAAACAAACAAAAAAACTTGTAGCGCCCTAAGCCAGGATCAACTCGCGTTTCTGCAACCTTGCTTAACCTCCTTGCCCCCAAGAAGGGGTGAGAATCAATCTTGGCACCACTTGGGGCGCACGGAGCATTAGTGCTGTTTGTTGGACAAGAAACTGCACACTTGGGGTCAGAGGTGGGGAGGTATGCCTAGTTTCGAGCAGTCTCCATACCGGAGTCCTGCCTGGCTTGGGCTCTTGTAAACTTGGGGACTTACCTTTGGCCCGGTAGCAGCCCTTTTCTCCCTGCCATCAGAGGCAAAATGAGCACTCTCCTTGTAAGCTGGAATTTATACCAAGAGCATACCTGAGCCCAACCGGCCCTCAGAGACCCCTTCTCAAGACCGAGCATACCAGTTTCATCTTTGTCAGTGGCGCTCACAGCAGCCTTCCTTAGTCAACCTCTATGTGGACGCCGATGAGGAACAGTCCCCAGATTATTCTGGAGAGTCAAAACAGCGAATTTCGGGCCCTCACTGAGGTCTGGCACCCCAGGCTACAAACACCAGCCCTGAATGTCTCCACCAGAGAACAGAAACTAGGATTTATTTTACGGTTTACAATACCCAGCAGTCCGGTGTTGCTATTAAAGGGGTCGCCTCTTCTCAGATGGTTCAGAATTGGAATCTTTGCACAATGATTTAAAAAAGACGGGACTTGAATAGTTTGGCCCCTAGACTTTCTGAGAACTTGGCCAGCGAGTGGTCACCATCTCCCTCTTCACCCCGCCCACCCCAGCTACTGGTGGGAATGGGGAGACTCAAAGACAGGGCCATCGCTTCCTCCTCATCTCCCGGAGGTTCTCTTGCTGCCGCTGGGAATCCGAAAGATAACCTCATGTCACCAAGTTTATTTGGGAAATTTGAAAAAAAATTTGGTCTTCGGAATAATAAGTGACGTGTGGCCCTAGAGACAGTGTCACAGGCTGGTGAGACCTCAGGACAAGGAACCAGGTGTGTGGAGGGGGGCGACCTCCGGACACCAGCCCGCAGGATCATGGAAGCTGTGGGCAGAGTGATGCTAGATATTCCCTCTGATTCAGGCTATTACATCTTTCTCAGCTTCAGTTACAGATTTTATGTGTAGAGTGATTTAGAAAATTAACTTGGACAATTTAATATATTTAATATATATATATATGAAGATCCCGAAGAGCCTTGCTCTCTTTTTATTCTCATCTTTTCTTCAAATTGCAAAATTTTATTGCGTGGGCGGAGGGTAGGGAGGAGGACTGGTCAGAAGACTGAGGCGTGGTACCCGAGGTGTGAAAGTGAATTTTTTACTGCTTCTTGAACCCTCAGTGTCTCATTATATCTTACATGACGACGAAGATGATGACCTGAGCGGATAGAAGTCTATATGCAGATCTTCAGTGCAGTCTGGGGAAATCTTGGGAATCAAGCCGAACGAACTTAGATTCCATTTCTTAAATTTTTGAATGAAGGAAGGATAAGAAGTGCCTCACTCACACTTCGGGAATGGCGCCTTCGGAATCCCGTGACCCGCCTCTGAAACTTGTTGAGGGTATTTCATCACATTCTGGCGCTGCCACCCTCACCGACCCTCCAATATTGTCCTGTTCCATTTTCTCTTCACGCTTTTCTCAACCCATCTCCGGAATTGCTCCAGCAAAACACCCGCAGAGGAACTTCACCGTGCGGTTCGAAGACACTTTTTAGGACGTCCGCAGGACACTGAACTTTGGGCTGAGGCTTTGCAGTTTGGGAGGGGAACTGAGAACTCAGCATTCTCGGGGACAGGGTATCTGGGTCGAGAGAAGGTGGGGAGGATCCCCTGCAAAGGATAGGCCCATAAGAGCTGCCCTCACTGTGAGCTGGGTGAAGGAAAATCTCCTCCTGAATTAAGTTTTCCCATCTGCTTTAGATGAACTTTAAAGAGTCTTATTCTTTTAGGACTGATTATTGATTCTCCCATCCCATATATCTCTTGTCTTCTCCCCCACACCATACGCCCCCCCCTCCCCCCCCCCCCCCGCCGCCCAGGTTAATTTAAAAGAACCATAAAATGATGTCCGAGACAGAATTTACCTGCCCATACATTGCTGGTGATGGAAAAATTATTTTTACTTTTTATTTCTTTTGATTAAAAATATACCTGGAAAGTATTTGGCTCTAAGTGGCGGTCAGCAGGTTTTTCAGGTCGGGCCATATTTCTTCAGTACTCTTGGTACTCTCCAACCTATGACTCTTAGCTGCCCCTTTAAGGGAACGCAGTGGATGAGCAGCTGGAGTAGAAGCTATGGGTAGCTAAGATGGAATTTACTTCCAGTACAGAAACCTGGTAAAAGGCTTGCTTGCATTCTCACCCCATTCAAAGCTCTTCACAGGGAAAGCATCAACTCTTGTGTGATGTTAATTTTGGCCCCTCCATCTCTTCTTGGTCATTCCCTCAGACCTCTGCAAGACACTCAGGCATTTTGCAACTCTCCTTGGTGGTTTATTTTCAAATTTTGAGTTTAGAATTGTGGAAGATATAACAAAATGATCTAAAAGAGAAACAAAATACCAGAAATAAAGATTATTAAAAAATGAGTCCCTCAGAGGTTGTTGGTAATAATGCCAACACACAGAAAAAAAATAGGTAATAATAAAATTTTATGCTTTAGAAATTAGTTTTAACTTTATTACTTCTTATATAGAAAAATATTTTTATTCAATAATTTTTTGTATTTAATGTATTTCATATAAGACAAATGAGATAAAATTATAAGATTATAGATTCATCCTCTACATTATGATATATGATAATAAAGTACATTTAAATTTTTAAAAATAAATATGTCAAAATATGCATGCACAATATCCATTTGGGGAGATTATGTACTTATTGAATAAAGTCACTTTCTATTTGGATTCTTTTTATTCTCCTTTTTTCCCCAATCTCTACTTTTTTCTCATTCTTTTCTCTGCTCCTGCTATTTCTCCTCTTCTACCTTCCATGTTTTCTTGTTCTTGGAATCTATTCCTAAGATACACAAAAAAATAAGCCTTAATAGTTTATTTTTCCTTCAAGTGGTATTTTGAAAAAATAACAAAAGAAATATCTTCTGATATGCCAATTTGAATGTCATTTCAGATTGTTGCAGATATTCAGGACAATATGTTCAATCCCCAAAAAAGGCCTTTCAAAGTAGCTATTTTTAAAAATGTTTATTTATTGATTTTAGAGAGAAAGAAGAAGGGAGAAAGAGAGTGAGAGAGACATCAATTTGCTGTTACACTTATTTATGCATTCATTGGTCGAGTCCTGTATGTGCGCTGACCAGAGGCAGATTTAACCGCGGGCAAATGGGGCTCGCCCTGGGCCTCAACTTCTAAAGGGCTCCAATAAACCCCAACTTTACACTTTTTTCTAATGACAAGGGGCCCAATATTTTCTTCTGCCCCCAGGGCCTCAACTGACCTTAATCCACCTCTGGCCCTGACCCAGGCTTGACCCCACAACCTTGGTGTATTGGCATGATGTTCATACCAACTGAACGACCCATCCAGGGCTATGGTAGCTATTTTTTAAGATGTTGACTTTCAGTTACAACAGATTTATCATTGGGTTAACATTAAATTAAAATAGATACCATAATATTAATAAATAATCTATTAAAGCTGCTATTGTGATAGCCACTATAACCATTGCAATTAAAGAAAGCACAAAGTGTTGTGAGACACAATCAGCAGTAGATGCAATCACAGCACACATTCACACATGAGGAAAATGTAACTTATTGTAGCCTTAAGAAAAAAAAAAGTTCATTTGCTTTGTAGTGTCATGTATTCTATTGCAGCAAGAAAACATTTATATTTTCATGTAAAACTCCCGTAGAACCACTATTTGGGATGGCTGTTATTTTGAGCATAAAATAATTTTGTCTTCATGACTTATCATGTGATGATCCTTTCCTGCTTTGCTCCCTCATCCACTAAATTTAGCTCTCCTTCCTTCTAATTTTCTTGCCCTTTGTCTTCCTATGCAATGATTAGATCATGAGATAGAGTGAAATCATGATAATGTATTAAGTATTATAAAGAAGCCACAGTCTCTTTAAGCTTTCCAGTTCAGATATGGATTCTAATGAATGTGTTTTTAGGGACTACTCTTGCTTTTGTTGTCTAACTTCAAGTCCTGAACACATAGTTATACTACACAGGCTCACTTTTTTAAGACTGACCTGTCTTCATGCTTCAGCTCATCAGTGCAATTATGAGAAAGCCCATTACGGGAAGAACTGAAACATATATCTCAAGAACATAAGATTGCTGAATTAAGAAATGACAAAGACAGAATTAGTATCTAGACAGTTTAGTAAAAACAGTTTCTAACTCTTAGACATTAATTTTAAAAGATTATTTAATGGCAATTTAAATGATTTGTTAGAAACACTATTCTTCTCTTATGTTAAGTCCACATTCACTTTTGTGTATTCAGAACACTTTCCTCATAACTTCTACCATTGTTGATCCTTAGACGGGAACACACCCCCCAAAATTAACATGACTGCATTCTTCCTACTGCATTTTCAGAAAGTATTCTCAGGACAAACCTACGACACCAATCTTTTTCTGCCGCATTCATATTTTTAAAATAACATCTATAACATTGGAAAGCACTTTGTTTCTATATTTATTTATACTTCCTTTGGTTTACACTTTTCTTGGGGGGAGGGGCGTCTACTTTACTAGAATATAAACTCCAAGAGGTCAGAGACTTGCCACATGACAGGTACTGAATACTTATTGAGTAAGTAATTAAATATATTTGTCTGTAATGCGGATCATTTTTTGGAGACCTATCATTAGTCATCCTTCACTATGATATCTACAAAAAAGTACCTGTTCTGGCTTGCTTTTCAAATAAAACAATACGGTTTCTTACTAAAAACTGCAACTGTGTGGGAGAAGGCAGACCTGGTTTAAAAATTAATGCAGAGGAGTAGCAAATTAGAAAGAATACTTGTTATAAACACCATGTTTCTAGAAGCCATTTCTAAGAGGTGAATAATCATGTTTTGTATAGATTATACAAAAATATTAAGAACATATTAACCATTGAGTATTTGTATTCATTAACTCAGCAAACAGTCATAAAATGGTTACTCTATGGTTGGCGCAAGCATACAAAGACAGTTGAAACGTTTCCTCCCATCACAGATTAGAGCAGTACAGTGATAGTTACCATCCTTTTAGGCAAAACTACAAAGTCAGGAATAACTCACTGCTGTGCATATAGCCATTTTCCATGTGCTTTCTCTTCTTCTACCCTCTCCTTTTAGGGCACTTTTTGTAATTGGCTTTTCATGTTCTCTATTTGTAGGAAAGTATCTGATAATGTTTCATTCTGAAGAGTAAAAGATTTACACTGGCTGTCTCCTAGAGATATTTACACTGTATTTAATTAGGAAGTAAAGGAAAACCTTGCTAGTTATAAATTTTCCAAACCAAAAAGGAGAACATAGTTATTTTTAAAGCCAGTGTCACATTACTTGGGATACTGTTTAATTCGTAAAACTTGAGAACTTATCAGTGAACAATAAAAGGATTTTTTTAGAGCTAACATGTAAAATATTTCTAAAACCAAGTAGAAGTTTCCTCAATGATGATTTTAACATTTGAAAAGCGGTGCTCCCTTCTTTTTTTTCCTTTTACTCTGCTTTCTCCTTCTCTCCATTCTTTCTTCCTTCTTCCCTTTCTTCTAACTATCCTTTTCCTGATCTTCTAATTCTTCCTTCTTCTCATTTATTCTTTCTCTCCTTCTTTTCTGGAAATCCAGAAGATACAGGACATGTTGCAAAAAAGTTTATTCTGCTAAAACAAACCACTTCCACTACAAAGCAGACAAATAAATGAAAGAAAATACTAAGTATTTCTATAGCTTACCTGTAGTAAAGACATATTATGGAGCATTAATAGCTGGTTTTTAATAACCCAACTTGTGTTTGTTTAGTTAAAAATATAATATAGAACCTTCATTAAAAATAATCAGTTATGAAAACTTACTACTCAAAAATATTTAAAATCATAATGTTGAGCTTAACTTATTCCCTTTGAGTTACTATAACAAGAAAACCATAGACTGAGTGGCTTATAAACATCAGAACTTTATTTATCACAGTTCTGGACACTGGGAAGTCCAAGATTAAAGCTGATTTAGTGTCTGCTGAGGACCCATTTCCTAGTTTATAGGCTGTGGTCCTTTTGCTATATCTTCATAAGACAGAAGGGGTAAGAAATCTCTCCGAGTCTCATTTATAAAGGCAGTAATATCGTTCATGTAAGTTTGATTCTCATGACCTAATCACCTCCTGAGGGCCCACCTCCAAATTCCATCACATTCAGGATTAGGTTTCAACATGAACTGTGGGTGTACACAAACATTCAGTCCATAGCAGGCCTATTCTCTTTTTCTTTCTTTTTTTTTTTTTTTTAATTTCTTTTTTTATTTTATTCATTTTAGAGAGGAGAGAGAGAGAGAGAGAGAGAGAGAGAGAGAGAGAGAGAGAGAGAGAGAGAGGGGGGAGGAGCTGGAAGCGTCAACTCCCATATGTGCCTTGACCAGACCAGTGCAGGGTTTTGAACTGGCGACCTCAGTGTTCCCAGGTCGACGCTTTATCCACTGCGCCACCACAGGTCAGGCTCTTTTTCTTTAGATAGTAACATTTTGCCTTTGAAGGTGATATCATGATGCCTCTCATTTAGGAAGATTGCTGATAGTAACTTTTCTGATCCATTAATGCCTGGATTGGCCTTAAACTAGTATCAATAACACAGCTCCAGAAGCATTTTATTTGTTAGAATATGAGTTTGCAGAGAAATAGAATGAAACATCTTTCTGAGAACTGTGGTCAAAATTCAGACAGTTTTCCCCTATAATTTGCCAAGCAGATTATTCTTTTGTAAACTCATTCAAAGTCTTCTGCATTTTGCAGACTAAGCCTTTTAAGTTTTTTTGAAACTTGTAGGCTATAAGCTATTTATTTTATTCAGATTTTAAAGGCAAGAATGAAAAACTACAGTGAAGGGTGGCCAGAGAGAGAGAAAAATAGCTAGAGAAATTTGGATCTCAGCCAGAGTGACCAGACAGTCAGTAGTAGTGAGGAATTGTTTGTGAGGGACAGGTCATTCTGGGGGGTTTATTCAGTTTCAGCCCTCTCTGCTTAGCCTGACTAGGAAACTAGTTAGTAACAACAGCAGGCTCTGTCCTAAGCTTAGAGACTGAATTATTCATTAGTCTAACATAAATTACCATTTAGAGGCAGGTGACACACTTGTTTTTTTGAACAATTATTATCACTAACCATCATTTTCCATAGCAATTTGTGTGCTCTCATTATTAGTCCTTGATTTCTACGTAAATCCTTTTTATAAAATTGCCAGAAAACGAGAGTATTTTATTGGCTTTCTTTACCTCTTGCTATGTTTCTTGGCATTTTTGCACTCCTCATCTGGCACTTGATGGTTGGATTTTCAGATTAGGCTGACTGTTGACATACCCAAATAAAACATTCTTTCATTGAGCATATTGTATTTGTAAGGGAGGCCACCTTCTTCCACCTTCTGCCATATTGTACCCATATTTTTTAGATCGATTGTCCAAACATTGACTTTCACATTTTCCCCTTTTTGATTTTTATTATGCACCACATTTGACACTTTAACTATTTGTCCAAGCCTTGTCACAAAGGCTAAAACTGACAGAGGCTTTGCCTAAACAGTGTCCTGAATAAGTACATTTGCCATACAGATTTCCCTTTTACATCTTGTAGAACATCTTACATCTTTTCCTGTTTCTCTTTTATTATAGTTCTGTGGGTTCTGAGACTTAACAACTTGAAAAGAACTAACCTTCTTTGTAACACTTATTTTATATCTCCTAGATTCAATACTTAAATTAACTTCAGAAAGAGTTCTTAAAATCAGCCAGTTCTTGTCAGCTTGAGTCCCTGTCAAGCTCATGAAGGAATGTTGGAGATTTGATTACAATTTGACTAGCTTGCAAACTCCACCCTATCAAATATAATACCTAAAATTCTTACCTTTACAATAAACCTCATTATATTGGTGAAGGGAGGGGCATGTACGTTAGAAATGGTTAGCACATTAACTCTCAGCATTTGTGGGTTAAGGGTTATGGACGCAGGCCATCTCATTTATCAACTAGGTGACTTTGTGACAAGTTACTTAATCTCTCTGTGCCTCAATTTTTCTCATCTGTAAAAAAGGTTTAATGACTGTGAGTACCTCATAAGGTTGTTGTGAGGATTCAATGAGTTAATACATGTAAACTACTTGGTGTTTGGCATAGAGTAAGTTTGTGGAATGTGTCAGCTGTTATTATTATTATAGTAATTATTATTAGTGTGGCATGAATTCGTTTCTTGGAACAATAGAGGGTAGAGATTTGGTGAAATGAACTCAAAAGTATACGTTTTCATCCCACAAGTCAAGTAAGAATTTCCTGAAGCACAGGCATGGCTTATAGACAGCCGGTTTAGCTGGGAATCTCTAAGAGTAAGAACTGGATGGCTCCAACTCATGACATCATGGCTACTAAATGCTTTTAGACTGTCCCTTCACCAGTATTTAGGACAAATGTTCTGACCAAACTTTCATTGCCTTAATTAGAGACTTGAAAAAGGGGGAGGTTTAGTGAAAGATTTAATTATTTTTCACGTAAAGATATATTATGGTCTTAACAGAACTATGCTTTCTATTATTCCTTTCTGGATCTAATGCTTTGATTACACATTATATACAGGCATCAATCACTAATTAGTTTCCTACATTAAAAAAATAACACTGTCGGCCTGACCTGTGGTGGTGCAGTGGATAAAGCGTCGACCTGGGGACACTGAGGTCGCCAGTTCAAAACCCTGCACTGGTCTGGTCAAGGCACATATGGGAGTTGATGCTTCCAGTTCCTCCCCCCTTTCTCTCTTTCTCTCTCTCTCACTCTGTGTCTCCTCTCTAAAATGAATAAAATAAAAAAATAAATTAATTAATTTAAAAAAATAACACTGTCTCAGTTTTGAGTTGTAGTTCAAAGCTGGTTACATCAGGCTCTTGCCCGCCACATTTTTAATGCATTAAGCCTGTATTCTGGCTCACTGTTGAGTCTTCTCATTTGGTCAGAAGATGTAACTACAGTGTTATTACATGGTCCTGAAGGTGTCTTTACATATAATACAGTCTTCTTAAACAAGGAAGAATAGCAGCTGCAAGATTAGTGATACATGCATGCACACACACACAGACTTCAGAAATACTGGTGGAGGAAAACACAGGATAACATTCCACATTGTTAAGGAGCTTCCACAAACACAAAGCCTAGGGACTCAATATTACATCAATGGAATAGTGTCACAATATCCAACCTACCCCTCCTCCTTTTGACATTTCTGTAGAAGCAAAGGAGCTCCTGCTGTTCACCTGGGATCTGAATGAGAAGAACGTACAGTAGGTGTGCTCAAAGAGATTTCATTGTACACCAGGTTAAATAACTGTTCAGACTCTAGCTGAAAAATTAGTTTTCTATGAAAAATAAACACATGTCATTCCATATATGCAGTGTTTAACAGATCCCTAAGTCATCATCACAACTTAAAATTCAATTATAGAATGCTGAATTGGAAAAAAAAAACCCTGGAAATAACCAGTTAAAAGAGAAATATAAATACACAATCTAAACATAGGAAACAACAATACAATTATTAATATACAGCATGTAATTTTTCCTTAATTTAATGCCTCTGTTTTTGGAAAAATGTTACTCATTTAATATATGTAAAAGAGAATAACTTGTAGTATTTTGCACACTAAAAAGCCTTGAATTTATTTTCTTGCTTATCATATTTCCTTTCTTGCTTAACTTTGTAGTATATATTGTATCTTTACCTGGACATTTGCTTTGATGATACTGCTTATGATATAACCCATGTGATCTACTACTGCCACCATACCAACCAGTTGGTTCAGTTGGCAGAGGATGGAAGTAAATCAACCAGGATGTTTGGATATATTCCAGACGAGGAGGGACTGGTTGGCTTGGACCTTTGCCACAGCAACAGATTACATTTCTAACTCTTTATGACATCTTAGTTTCAAAATGCCTTGACAACAAGTTCTATCTATAGTTTTAAAAAATTATTTATTATTTTCAAAGCACCTGAAATACTGGTGTTCTGCAATTAACATTTAGTAACTCTTTGCTTAAAGGGGACAAAAATACAACACCACGGGTATCACTGTCAGGTACTTTGGTCACAAACGACTGAAAAGACCATCCTCTCTTGTTCAGTCATCATCTTCCTCATAAAAGAAAAAGAAACATGGTCAAAATCTGAATGAAGTTACATACTCAGTTATTTGAGAACTTTGTAGTAGTTATGTCAAACTTTCCATGATTTGGTGTTATTTCCTGAATGTGTAGATTTTATAATGAAAGATTAAGAAATTCATCTGCCTACTATTAAAAAAATCCTTAAAGTTCACCATTAGAGAATACTTACCTATAGAAAAAAATGCGAATAAACACATGACAATATGTAATTGCTTCTTCTTCCTTTCTTATTTAACCTTTACATTTATACATAGTAATAATGTACAAAATTCTGTTATCTAAATAGTACCTGATCTTTTAATGTAAGATTCTTGAAAATTTAAACTGCATTGAATAAACTCTTTAAAGCCAACTTAAAGAACTCTGACTTTTTCTTTCTTATAGACATGAGTTCTTGTTGTATAGCAGACTTACATTATTAAATTAGCTAGAATTCTCTCAGACTAGTTCCCCTAAGGGCCTGGGTAAAATAAGTCGCAATATACTGGAGATTAGATTTGTAAGTAGAATACAACCCTGATGTCTAAATGATTGAGGTTATATGTGAAATGTAGGTAGGGAGGAACATATTCCTATGGATTCATTCATTATTATGAGTAGAGGGACTATCCTTCACAAAACTGTGTAAACCTTAAATACCTGTGTATAATTCATTTTATTTAGAAACTGCAAAAATTAACTAGAAATAAGACATTATTAGCCTCTCAAATAATGAGTGTGAGGAATGATACTAACATGATATATCTAAACAATGACAAGACTATAAATGAAATGGAAAAATGTGACAGTGTTTCTCCTTGAACACTCAAGATAATTTTATTTTTTCCTAGGTATGTAGAATACTACAGTATGGTATTAGAGATCACTTATTTTGAGCATAAATGACAGCCACCATTTGTTTCCAGTCTGTTGCCTCAAAGAGGACTGGCTTTACTCTGTCAGTCTATAGTCTTCTGAGTGCCAGACCAGATGTGTAGGCCACTGACTACAGACCAAGAGTCAGTAAAAATACAACATGCCTGGTCCTGAGTACTGTCTCAGACCAGGATAATTAATGGCTTTCAGCTCAGCTCATTCTAGTGACAGGTACTTTTTCATGTTAAATAGCAAAAAAAACCCCACTTTCATGGCCAAAAGTTTTTCTGTAACTCAAGGTTTATTGGGACATTGCCAACAAGAAAAAAAGAAGACCAGTCTTAGGGCATTAAGTCTAAACTGCCAGCAGAATGGCTAGTGGAAAAGGCATCATGTTGCCTCCTGGAATTGTGGAGAGTTTTTATACATCAAGTATCAGGAAGAGAATCTAAGCTGTTTGGAAAAAATTTACATTAGCTGCAGACAAAAGAGGTGGGAGAAGCTGAAGTGGGGTAGCCCTGGCATAGGTGCAAAGTCAGCACGGGAGAAATGTCTGTGCCCATGGATTGGCTGTGGAAAGCAGATTGGACCGTTCATGTGTTTAACAAGATTCAGAGGCACTGGGGTTCAGTGGCTAGTGCCTGGTTATCCTCTGCTTTGGATAATCATGGAAATAGCTACCCAGAAGTTAATACGAAGTTCAAACAGACACGACAGGAGTTTGAGTGTCTTTTATCAGAGGGGCCACAGCTATGAAAAGGCTAATTTTTCTGTCTCTTTTGCTCTGACTTCTGTAATTTAATTTAGAACATCTTAGAATTTTCTCCTTGTCACCTGTGTATTTTTAGCATCTGGGAAAGTCCTGCATCCAAGGGCTTCTTTCTTTCTGCTGCTATGTGTGCTGCTGTACTTTGTCCTGCAATCTTTTAGCCGTTTAGCTGCTGGCCAGATCTGGCTGTGGCCAGGCCAGACTCAGAATCACGCAGGCTCTGCACAATCTGGCAAAGCTTGTCTGCATGCCTTTTCTTTGAGAGACTGTCTGCTCACGGGTCAAACAAACAAACTTTTAATGTTTTTAGTTCACCCAAAGGTTTATATCTATTAGCAAAGTCCCCATTTTTTGACATCTTTATTTCAGCTTTAGGGACTTCTTGACTCAGTAACCACAACTCTATTGTTCTTCATCTGGAGTCATGCACCTTGCTAGAGCCCCATTGTCATGATAATATTTCTCCCTCTACCCACTTGAAGGAGGACACCAAGTAGTTAGTTTCAATCCTGCCTCTCCTGCATAGATAGCTTTATGAGCCTCACTGACAGGTACTACAGTGGGGAACTGTTGTTACCCTCTTCCCTAGCTGCCACTTGGGAAGAACATTACCCACTTGGTTCCAGGGAGATTTTTCATAGAGTTGAGGGCTAATTTTTAGGGCCTCTCTTCTTCTTCTTTTAAAAAGTCATGTTGCTTGTCAAAATGTACAAACTAATAAGTTAGCTTACTGCTGTTTCATGCATGCTGGAAGAAGACTTGAGTCTCCTGGGTCAGGGACAAAGGAATTCATGGAGCAGCAAATTGCACAAGCATTGGCATTATTGCATATGTTCCCTTTGCCCACAGTCCTGTGTGTGTGGTGAGTGGACATGCTGAACCTGCATCGATGTTGGTGGGTTTGTGTTGTAGCTGAGGAACACTGAGCTAGGAGAGCCCACGATTTCTGCAGCAAAGTAGCAAAGCAGCCCACTTTTTGTCTGAAAGGACTATATCACCTCATCCTTCAGCGTGGTTTGCTGCAAATGCACCTATGAGAAATTACTGGGTGAAGAGTGGTCTGGTCTTACATTCCTGGCAGTCCCGACAGTATGTATTCCTGTGAGAGATTCGTGAAGGACTCTTTCCTGACAATAATTCTTTATAATAGTTTTATTTTCCAATATTTCTAAAAACAATCTATTTTTTTTAAAAATGCATCATTAATTTGCATTTAGGAATGTTTTAATACTTAATTATCACTCCTAGTGCTTGGTTCCAGGTAAGGAAAACATTCATTTACTATACCAAATTACTTCCTGGAAAATTTCAGCTCATTGTTGGAGGTATATTTATTTTTCATGAAGATGGTGTGAATATGTATGTTATATAGTGCACTAAACTAGTCAAGTAAATACTGATTGCCTGTTTGATATACACATATATGTACACATACACAATATGCACGCACATATAACTATCTATAAAAACTACATGTATATATATATTTGTATAGTTACATATATATAAACACACATGCACAAATTTCCAAATCTTTAAAACATTTTTAAGTCCAGATATTATTATTATTTCCATTTTCAGGTGAGGAGAGGCAACCAACCCAGAGAGGCTAAACAATTTTCTGCACAGTTATAAACATGGATTTGTTTGCTTTCAAGTTTGTAATCTTTTGACCATATCATGCTGTCGAAAGCATGGCATCTGAGACCATAAAGATTTAACACATTTTTTAACCATGATAAATTATGTAATATTTTATGACTTAAGACAGCGATTCTCTTTTCTCTTTTAAAATTTTTTTTTATAAATTTGAGAGAGAGAGAAAACATCGATCTGTTATCCCAACTATTATGCATTCATTTGTTGATTCTTGTATGTGCCCTGACTGGGGATCAAACCCACAACTTGACACATTGGGACAACACCCTAACCCCCAGAGCTACCTGGATAATTCAGAACTGAAGACAATCACTTTCAACCTTTTTAATCTTATGGCACACAGGAACAAATAACTAAAATTCTATGGCACACCAAAAATATATATATTATTTTGCAGATCTGACAAAATATATATAGGTATAATTTTGATTAACTTACAAAAATTTTGCTCTAATGTCACTTTAAAAAAATCAGGTGCCTATGCTTATAAGGATTTCTGGTACCAAAAATTAACCAACCAGATGCAACTTTATTATTGTGACCCATATATTTATGGTTCACGACAAGGTATTCATTCATGCTGGATGGCTGTTGTGTTGGCTGTTGTCATTTTTTTATTTAACAATCTAAGGGAAAAAAGTTCAGTGCCTTGCCTAAACAGTCAGGTATTGCATGTTTTAAAAATCCTTGTGGCACACTGGTTGAAAATAGCGAATTTAAGATATTACTCTTTTTTAAAAAATATATAACTTATTGCATAATAAGAAAATACAGGACCAAGACTGCAGACTACTTTACTCTGAGAGTATAATAAACTAAATACTGGTGGTTTGCATTTCTGTGGGCCCTTATTTGCTCACCTTTTTTGGACATATACACTATTGCATCTTTTTCTGTATGAAGAAACACTAATCAGTTTTTGAAGTTATCCAGGAAAGATAGAGCAGAAACCATGATCTTATAATTAATGTGGAAATGTTTTGCTTTCATAGAGCTTATATTATGAGGCAGATTTTTATTTGAACAAAATCTAAACTTCTTTTTTGCTCCTTTATTGCATTAATTTGATTCATGCTCATCACACACACACACACACACACACACACACACACACACACACTGTATATATATATATGTGTGTATGGGTAGCGTGTGTATATATGTGTGATGTTTAAATGCTGAATGTTAATCAAAATTATATATTTTGTTAAATGCATATAAACAAAATCTAATGCTTTATGCAAAATATTTTATGTTTTAATTTTTTTCAATAATTAAGAGAGGAGTGCAATATTTCTTCACAGGTAACTTCAGAATACCTAAGCAGATAGGCCTTGCACTTAATTTTCACTCAAAATACACTTGGGTTTTTATTTCCATTTGTGTTGTCCTTTATTTAACCCTCAAGGGGTGGACAGGTGGATGATCACATTTATAGAAAAATGATATAATTTTACTGTGTGCATATTACTATCACTTTAGCTTCTATACATATTGTAGCTTCAGATAGTTTCTCTGGAGGGAAACATATTAAGTCTTGTTTAGGACAGTGCAGAAACTGAAGATCAACATTCTAACTTTTGTATTTTCTTTGCTCTTCTGGGGTTTAATATTATATTGAGGAAGATTGGTAAGCATATGGTATAGCATCTTTGACAGCAAAACAGTCAAGTCATTTAATATTCTGGAATACATAATGCCTTCATCCTTGAAGTAGTCAATTTAGTTGATGCACATGATTATATTACATCATCAGTCTCAATGTAATCATGTTAATATACCTCTACCACTTTAGCATTTGTGATTATTTGGTCAGGATTGAACTGATATTTACTTCCCTTTATCTATGAATATTGTGAATATTTGTCAGCGAATATTGTGGGAAATGTGTTCCAAGGATTAAAAAAAATGAATTATTCTGAGCCATTTATCTTGATTTGAATTGAGGCTCAATGAAAGTGTAAATATTATCTGCATTGAAGCAGGTCCCAGAACACCTCAGCAGGAAGTACCATGAAGTGATAGCTCCTACTACTTTTTTTTTATATAATATTATATGATATCTATTTATATCATATGTAAAATACTTATTAAATATTATATAATTTCCTATACAATATTCTGAGTTTAAGATTTCACTCTTTTTTTTTTTAAGACTTTATTGATTTTTAGAGAGAGGATAGAGAGAGAGAGAGAGGAGAGATGAAGCAGGAAGCATGAACACTTTGTTGCTTCTCATATCTGCCTCTACTGGACAAGCCCAGGGTTTCCAATGGGCAACCTCAGCATTCCAGGCTGATGCTTTATCCACTGTGCCACCACGGGTCAGGCAATATTTCTCTTTACATAAGCATTTTTTTAAATTGAGGTAAATTTTACACAGAGTAAGGTGCACAGATTCTAAATGTATAATCAGATGAATTTTGATGAAGTATCCCATTGAAGATAGAGCATTTCTGCCCACCCACAGGAAGTCCCTTTGTGCTGCTTCCAGTCAACCCCCACTCCCACAGTCAACCATTGTTTTGATTGCTATTACCAAAGATGAGCTCTGTTCATTCTTGAGTTATAGGACCAGTATGGAATTCTGTACAGTATAAATGGAGTTACACAGTATAGTTGCATTTGTGCCAGCTTCTTTCATTCAATATAGTCCTTGTATACATTTTAATGAGTGATGCTTTAGTAATGATAACAATTAACACCAGCATTGGTTACATTTGGTTTCTATAACTACTAGTCATATAAAATTTTCTAAATGCAGAAGTTCAATGCATCTTCTCTCACATTTCCTTTTATTTATTTATTTATTTATTTATTTTTATTTTAGAAAGCGAGACAGAAACATCAATCTGTTCCTGTATCCAGGGATTGAACTGGCAACCTTTGCATATCAGGACCATGCTTTAACCAACCAAGCTATCTGGCCAGGGTTTGTCTCACATTTATTGATTCTATATTTCACAGTACTCCCTTTTTTATTCTCAAATTTTAAAAATGATTTAAAGATTAAAAAAAATACTTTTTCTTTAAGAGAAAGAGAAAGAAAGAGAAGCATCAACTCATTTCACTTAGTTGTTTCTTTTAGTTGTGTACTCATTGATTGCTTCTTGTATGTGCCCTAACTGGGGGTTGAACCTGCAATCTCTGGTGAGCCAGGTCGATGTTTTATCTACTAAGCCACACAGGGCACAAAATGCATTGTTTAGGGCAGAAAAAACAAACAAACTGAACTGCTCAAGGTGAGCTCTCAAAGGCTGTTGTATATATATTCTAACATTGTCAGTATCTATAAAGAGGAATCTGGAGAGGAACCTAGTTAGAAGAAGTAAACCATTTTTTCTGCATTGTTTCTTAATTAAACTCAAAAGAAAAATAATACTATCACTAACTGAGAATTTAGGGGAGAGGTGGTGAAAAGTATTATCCTTTATCACCAGTAGAACACTGAGGTAGGGAATATGTTTTTGATTTGGCCAATACTTTGACAGGTTGTAATGGTAAAAATTTGTGTGTGCGAAGAACATAAACTAACAAAGTAAGTGTGGAGAATAGTAAGGTGGAAAATTATTAAAACATTATAGCCTTGTATGTTTTACTTAGAAATTTAACTAATGAATTAGAAACTACCAAAACATGATATACTGTCCATGCTATTTCAGTTGACTATGAAGGACACAGAAGCTGATAAGGATGACATGTTTTTTATGTTTTAATATTATAGTTGGTTGACCTTGGATGATGAGCACGCAATGCAGTCAACATTTCAAATGGTATAGAGATGTTCACGTGAAACCTATGTACTCTTGTTGATCGATGTCACCCATTATATCTAATTTTAAAAATAAAATATAAAATTATAAAAAGAAAAAAATATAGTTGGATTTGTCACATGTGGAACAGTTTACAATGACTATGAGCAAGGTTGCTATAAATTTAACAGAAATCCACCCAAGTCCCTAGATTTTACTGTCTTAAAATTAGATGGCTCAATAATACAAATAGATTCTTGATTATGCGAAGTAAATTAAATGTTATGAAATAAATGATGAATTCAGGTGAAAAAGTCAGAGGTAGGCAAGTGGCTTGGAAAATGTCAAGGAAAACCCAAATATTTTAGTCAAGAATATTTGTGATTGAACTGTGGGGAACTGCTTGCATCAGTAAGGTGCTTTTTTTTGGCCAGCTAGTGGAATCAAGAGAGAAGCAAGCCCCTAAACTTAAGGTTTCTTTCTTGTCATTTAGCTGAAGATGATGACTGAAGGCTGCTGCAACTGGAGAATCCTAAATGTACACCCACTATTCCGAAGTTTGCTCTACACACTGGCATTTGCCAAAGGCTTCATCATTCTGAAAATAACTTTCTATTAATCCACTGTGTGGTAGTTACATTTGTTTGGAAGCCTGTTTTTTCTAAACTAAAACCTTTCACTTTTTGAATAAGTAGCACATTCATATAGGTCAAAAATCAAAACAATATTATAAAGGAAATGCTGTCAAGTCTTGTCTTCATTTAGATCACCTCTTACCTCAAACCTCTCATCACTTTGGTAGGAATTTTGTTGGTTTCTTTGCATACCCTTTCAGTATTTCTTTGTGTAAGTATAAGGACATTTATTGTTTTTGCATTCTGCCCTTTTACCTGAAAGCATATTGTATACACTATTGCATTGTTGATTTTTTCTTTATTTTTTAATTGTTGCTTTTTTTCAATCTAACAACATACCCAGAAAAATTTTCATATTATATTTCCATAGAGGGATTTTTGTTTTGTTTTGTTCCTTAGACTGTTTTGTAGTATTCCACTGTGAAGGTATACATATTTATTTAAACATTCCTTTAGCAATGAGCACTTTCCCCATATTTTAATCATAAGCACTACACATATAAACCTGCATACAAACAAGTTTGCATTTTGCTACAGGGCCCTTATTTGTAAAAAGATACAAGCATATCACATGGAATATTCATCAAATAAATGCTTTAAGGAGGTAATCTTCTTCCTACAACTTCTGTTTCTTGAAAAGTCTGTGTTGATAATATTTTCAGCACTGGTGGGATGCTGTGGGCTGGATACTGCAAGGCACTGCTTTGTCCATTAGTAGAGCATGTGCTTTGGGCATCAGCAAAGCAGGGGTATACCAAATGGTCCTTTGAGAAAAAATGTGGTATTGCTAAGAAATAAAAAACAAAACAAAATGAAACAAAAAACGTTCTAGTTCTCAAAGGAAAAATCAGTGCTTTTCTGATTTCTTTTACTATTGTTTTATAGAGTGGGGTCATGTTTATTTTGAGTAACTTGTAGTAAAGTAGGTTTGTGATCTTCTTAGTGATTAGCAATGATATAGGCCTTAATTGGGCCTCAGAGCAATCCTGTGAGTTAGTACTAAGTGAGAAAATCAATGCTTGGAATAAATAACTTGATAAATGCTACTAGCTTGTGAGAAGCAAAGCTGGTCTGTTTATCAAGCAGGAGACTAGATGACCACTGGAAAAACTTCATCCAGTGTTACTGAGCAGGCTAATAAGATAATGGAGGTTAAGGCCATTGCAAAGAAGGTATTCAATATGTCAGCGTCTTACTCTTCTTCACACCCCAGCTTCAGCTCCATTTTCCCCAGGTTGCCGTGGCACTAAAACCTTCCAGCCATTGGTGCTTTTTCTTTTTTCTTTTTTTAAATTTTATTCATTTTAGAGAGGAGACACAGAATGTGTGTGTGTGTGTGTGTGTGTGTGTGTGTGTGTGAGAGAGAGAGAGAGAGAGAGAGAGAGAGAGAGAGAGAGAGGGGGGAGGAGCTGGAAGCATCAACTCCCATATGTGCCTTGACCAGACCAGTGCAGGGTTTTGAACTGGCGACCTCAGTATTCCCAGGTCGACGCTTTTTCCACTGTGCCACCACAGGTCAGGCTGGTGCTTTTTCTGGTGGTGGTGGGGAGGCAAAGGAACTTGTGTTGCTGGCATTTCTGGCACTGGAGTGTTTGGGTGAAGCATTTTCTTAACTACTCTCTATTCAGTGGGGAATTGCCCCACAGGTAGTTCCTATTTTCTTCCTTTCAGCCTGGCTCTTGTACCAGTTACCAGATTCAAAGACAATTATCACCTTCGTTTTGTCTAGAGTGGATGTTGGCTTTTAGGAATGGGTATTTTAAGGCTGGAGGTTCTTCCCCAAGCCAGAACTGATCAAGACTAGGGGTAAGCTGGAGTTGATGAGCTGTCTGCAATGCTGCTGCTAAAATCAGAAACCACTTTAAGGCAAGAAACTATGGACATTTCCTTCCATGTTTTCCTAACTGTAACTCTCAGGCAGAAGTCTCCAGGAAAGATGCTGTTTCTGAGAAAGGAGGGGTTAAAGGAATAGCCTCATTTTTTGGTGATGGAGACATTTGCTCTCAGGAAATAGGGTTAGTGGGAAATCAAGATAGACAACAATAAGGAAGTGAATTTAGCTTTCCTTTTTCATCACTGGATCTTGCTTAGAAGTCTTGTCTATAGGACTAAGGATTAGAAAAGTTGCCATAGTAACATGCGAACAAAATGGAAAAAGGGCTTTCTCAGTTTACAAAATGAAAACTCACATGCTCTGTTCTGGATAGTTTTTCTTTATCAAATTCAATACCTCTTTTAAATCCAGACTTCCAAGCATCATTGAAATAAAAGAAACATGTCTAAATTGGGCCTAGGGGCACAAAGTGTAATTCTTTAGCCTGTAGATAGAAGGGTTCATGTCTGCCTTCTGTCCTCATAGGTCTCTGCCTGCCCACAAGGTAACCACAATGCTTAGGTAACATCTGGTCTTTTCACAAGCTTTCCAATCATCCTTGACCATGCTAACTTCTCATGCTAGGTATCTCCTTTTGATCACAAACATCATAAAAGATTAGTTCATACTTAATGCCTGAACTTTCACATCTGCTGGACAACCTCTTGTCCACACGATTTTATTGAAATAATCCTGTTACCACCCAAGGCCAAAAAGCATTTGACATTTTTGATGCTTTCTCCCTTTGAAATCTCTTTTTTGCCCTGACAGCACTCTTTGGCTTGCTGTCTGACTGCTCCTTGATTCCTTCACAGGTCCTTTTTCCGCTATATGTCTTCAACATCCCCTTCTAGACCTGTTTCTTAGCTCTCCCATCACCTTCCCTTTGACAAGCTCATTTACAGGCAAGGCTTTTCCTATTACCTCCCTATTAGTAACATCCAAAACTTTATCCCTGTTGGTAACATCCAGAACTTTATCTTCAACATTAGTAGGTATCTGGTATCCTAAATTCAAGTCTATATTTACAACATCTCATGTTCTACTTGGTTATGTCAAATTGAGCATGCTGAGAACTGAATTCATCTTTCGTACATAGCAGTGATTTCATTTCCAATTTAGACATTACTAGGATCCCAATCATTTAAACTTCAAACTATAAACTTACCAATTTCTTATTTATCATCACTCCTATTGTTAATGTAATCATTTGTTGAATTTTGACAATTCCATCTCTTCTAAATCTTTTCTTGAATTGCTTAAACGTCTTAACCTGCAATTATATAATCAGACCCCAAACTACTCTTCCAGTCTTGCAACTTTGTCTCTTGCTTTCTCATCTCTGTGCCTTTGGGCCTATTATTTCCTCCTTGCAGAATGCCCTCAGGACTGGAGTCATAATCTGTGGGGCTCAGTGCTAAAGGAAACTGTTCTTTTTCAAAAAGCAAGAAAAAGTTTAGAGGTACTAAAATGAAAGCTTTTCACCTTTTTTCTGTGTATCTCCTCTGTTTACACACATGTGCTACTGTTCTATCTGACTTCACTTACAATATAAAAGATCAAAGATAAAATTAAGAACACCAAGACACTGACTGCAAAGTGCAGAACTAAGAGCTGGGCCATGTGTGACTGCAGTGGTAGCATGCCCACCAATGAACCCTCCCTCATCCACCTGGGATTTCCTCGTCCTAGCCATGCTCCAAAGACAAGTCAGGGCTGCTTTTGCTGGGCAGATTATGAAGTGTCCATGCTGGAGTCTCTGCCCTGCTCAGTTCCAAAGATGACCAGAGTGGTTTCCTCCTAGCACTTGGCAGAAATCTCTGAGAATATTTTTTATTTGCTATTAGTTTTTTAACTTCCTGTTATAAATTTCTTGAAAGCAAGTGTTATCTCTTCATCCTAGAATTAACCACATGACTACACATAATAATTGCTTAATATATGTTTGCTGAAAATGAATAAAGAGGACAAAAAGCGAAAAGTACTGCAATTTCAAAGCCACAAGCCGTGCTCCCCCAGCTGTATTCCTTTCCTTGGCAAGCAGGAACCACTGCTAAGCAAAGTTCAAGTTCTCCAGTTGGCTGGCCAGTGCCCGCTAGTGTTCCTTTCTTAAACTAGTCTTTACATTGATCTTTCTAAGGACATTCCAATTATAATTAAATTTTGGTAATAGATATATCTTATAGTTTCTAAAAAGGTATGCATTTACTAATTTTCTCTAATATTTAGATATAAGCCTATGTTTTCAACCTTTTTTTTTTTTTGGTTAAAGAAACTATTTTGAAGAAGAAAATAGAAATAAGTCTGGCAATGTTTTCTACACATTTTGATTTAAAAATAATTGAACTTATTGAATGGTAGTGACTTTTTCAATGACTTCTGGAAAATCCTGTGTATTTAAACAAGCTATTAGAGATTTTCATAGAAATGCTCTGATAAAGAAGTTGAACTCAGTAAGAACCTTGAACTTCCCATACTGACTAAATATATCTGTTACCCTGGGAACTATGATCCAATTCATACCCATCCTCCAACCCCCAAACACAAATATCAATCTTTTTGAGTATTTTGAGTTGAAAACTGAGCTCACTTGCGCTTGTGGGAGAAGCTACTTAAAAAACAAACAAACATGATAAAGCGGAATAAATGTAAACAGCAAAATATTATTTAAAATAATGCACCACAGACACTGCATCACTAAGAAAGCCAGTAACTTTACTGAATTGTCTGCAAAATACAAATTATACCTTATTTCCAGCAGGAGAAACTTTGGAAAATTCCCCACTTTTATTCACTACAGACAGCTGAATTAAGTCCCTTGAGATACAGAGATGTGGTTTAACTTAGTTATAACATCTTGTCATCTAATGGCGACAAAGTCCAGCTTATGCCGCTGTGAGCCTCTATTTGAGTATTTGTTGCAAATGCTTGTATGCCCTCATTTACAAGCTATTTTAATTACTTGTCATTTAATGGAAACAAGTCCCCAGAAAAAGAAAGAAAATTATACAGTAAACCATTCCTAGCAATCCAAGTCCTATGCCTACAGTGACCCAGGTCTACTTTGCTCACAGAGAACACTGGTACTGCATTCAGACCACAACAGAATCCATCCCTTAGCTGACCTCTCTGAACTAAACTGAGGTAAGAATCAATTTGAGGTATGAATAGGGAAGGCAAATGCAATACTTGATTATGAAAATAACCAAAATGGACTAATTTAATGTAGAAGATATGTGGCTTGGATTGCTCCACATCTTTGGTTAAAACATATTTAAGAAAAGCCTTTAATTATATCTGTAGTCTGAAGCATTCTAACAGAAACCAGTATTCCATCAATCTTCAAAAGATCTGTAGTGGCAAAAAATTCACGCCATGTAAGTGACGACATCACAGCAGATGGCACAGAAGGGAGCAGATGACGTGTGCCATGCTTAAGCAACAGCCTTTATTGAGGGTTCAGGTGGCCGCTTCTTCTTTAAAAAAAAATTTATAAAGGAAGAAATACAAGCATTACTCTCTGGAAAAACAAACAAAAGAATAAAAGGAGCAAAAAAAAATGCTATTTCTAAGTTAAAAGATGGGTGTGTAAGCAAAACAAATACATAAAATTGTGAGAGGGCAGATACTCTTAAAAAGTGTATTTGATTTTTTAAAAATTCTCACTTTAGTTCATCTTAAAGTGATCTGAGGATGACAGGCATTTTCATATTCATCATTACAAAATGCTAAATTCCACCTTTGCGAAAAAATAAGCCATTTTTACTAAAAACCCAATTTTAAAAAAGGTTGAAATGAACAGCCTTCTGCACACCAATGCATACAATATACAGGTTGTGCTGCTTGCATATACTGCATCAGTGTGTCAGTATCTAAGCTTAATATTACCAAAAAATCTTTTAAAATAGATTTAGGTGTAACACTACTCACAACTGTGTGAAATGCCATATACCGTCCTTTGACTTCAATGATGAATGTTGCCTAAAATGTTCTCTAGGATAGGTTATGTAAAATACTACTTCCTCAGGGCTTTGCCCTACACTTTTGAATACAAAGGATTTACTGTGATAAAAACCCAAACCATACTAGCTTGGTAAATACAATAAATGGTACATTACAGATAAGGTATAAGGGTAAAGATAGACAGTGATTGTTTACAGAAAGTGACTCATCACAATCAAAATTGTGCTTCTTCTCATTAAATCATCTTTAAAAATATTCTCAGATTATCCCTTCACTATCTTGTCACCACTTTATATGAATTTAATAGTGGGAACAAGAGATGACTGGCATCCATTTTCAAGTGATTCTGTTCTTTTCATGTTCTTATAAAACTATAGTCAGATTGCTATAAATAGCCAAGGCTTCTGCTGGTACTTTAGCTTACTTTATATTCAGCATTAGAAATTTACTTTTTCTCTGTTGCTGAGGCAAACTGCAGATAAAAAATTAATATGGCTATTTTTTCATATTTTCACATATTGACCCTTTCCCACCCACAGATAAGTTTCTACTGCTATTGATAAAGTGTTTTGAAATGACAAAGAACATTTGTGATATGTTTGCATATTTTATACACATCAAGTTATAAGGATGTGTTGCAAGGATGCGATCAAATTGATGATGATAAAAATGATTTTCTTAGTTTTCTTCCTCCATGTGTGAATGTGTGTGCAAGTATGTGTGCATATTTTCAGGAATTATTTTTTATTTTTCTTTTGCATAAATGTTTTTTATTTCATGTTCCATGGATACCTTGAGTAGTGGGATATATGAAATGATTAATAGATTTCTTTTTGTTTTTAGTATATAAAACGTTAGTACAAGGCAGGTTAGCATCCTATATGGATACTACCAAAGGTGCATTGTGGTCTAATTGTAGATTTCAGATTAAGTTAAGAAAAATATAGCCTTAGGTAGTAAGGCCTCTTGGCTTTTGCCACCCAGCGGCAGCCTTTTTTCAATGAGAAACACATAGCAATTGTGCAAGTAAAGGAAAAATGGGTAAGAAATATCCTACACATGAATTAGCAATGTCAGTCTTACTGTCTGCATTTTCTTTACTGTGTATGTCAATGCATGTGATTGGAGATTAATTGACAGATCTTCACATTCCAAGAGAAGAAAAAGCATTCTTAGATTGAAATCTCTTTTAAACAATAGATATTAACTTTTTTATATGGCACTCATTTTTTAAAGGGTCTGAAAATGAATCCTTTATAGACAAATATCAGACAAGAGTCCATCATTATTTCTTAAAAAATTAAAAAAAAGGGGGACATAGACAGGGTCTTTCATGGGGTTTCTTGAAATGACTATTAAATCTCTTTATTGAAGAAAAAAATAGATGACATACATGCTTTATGCAGAAGTGACATTTGGGGGCCCTGACACACTGGGATTGTTCAACAGTCCTATGTTGCTGACAAAATAGTTGAGGGTCAGTCAAAATAAGCAAAAGAGGACGATGAAGCAACTATCCCTTTACCTGCTTCCTTCTTGTCTAGCACCCAATCTTTCACATTTTTCTTCTGTGGGAAGTTAACTTATACATTGAGTAAACATCATATCACCTGTTTCTAGGGCCATATTTGCAGGACAAATCTCATCATAGCTTCTCTATTGGGCGTCTTTTTAAAAAACATCAAATTCTGGGCTGAAAACCAACCAGATAATTTAGTGTATGGGTAAGTTAAGGTATGCACTTACTGAATTCCAAGACGCATGGTGAAATGGCGAGATCAGAAAGGGGCCCTGTGTTTGATAAAAATTCAAAACTAAGAAGCATAAAATAAACTAATTAGTATATACAATGGGAGTCAGTTGACCCGACAGATTGCTAATGTATTAAAAACAATTTAGGGTGTTGCAATGTGATATGTTTAAATCCCACAGGTTATCCTTTTGACAGCTGACCTTGAACTTATAAAATGTATGCAGAGTAAAAGAAAACAGAAAGAAAATAGTTACTCAAATGTGCAACTGCACAAATATACCCCCCTCCCACTATTAAGATAACAAAACTTCTGCTATTACCATAATATTATATATATTAGAAAGCTATACACAAGCATGTTAATTTCACAGATTTTTTTAAAAGATTCTTAATATTTTATATAATTAGAAATACACATTTCAAAAACAAAACTTCTACAAAGAGAAAACAGTTATCTTGGTTAGCAAAGCATGGAGTTCATCATGGCTTAGGGTAGTGCTTTCTATACAAAAAGTCCTTTTTGGTTTTTTACAGGACTGTTTAAAATATTAGCGAAGCTATCAAGAAGGGAAAACACATTTTGGCTTAAGTAAACTACAAAAAGCCACAAATGCTTTGCAAACTCTGTCTTACCTTTTATATGAAAATAAGCAAAATGTAATGTACATATTTTTATACTTTTATTTAATAAGAGATGCAGACCCGGATTTCTTTATTTATTTAATTAAATATGTTAGCCCTCAAACTCCACATCTTTTTTTTTTTTTAAATAGGTATGGTCCTTTTTTAATGGTCATTGATCCTTTTTACTGAGTGCCATACGCCAATGATATGCCTGCAGGTTTGTGAGCGTTCTCAGGATGTTAGGTGACCTGGCGTGTTCCTAGCATTTACCAATGGCCACCCTTTACTGGGTCTGTCCAGAAGATCTATACATTTTTCTATATGTTGCATAACCGCTGCTCTCTTTCAGTAAAGATCTGCCGCTTTTGGCAAATGTTTCCTTTTGTCTATTTACATGTAAATAACGTTGAACCTGCAACATGACACTTATCTATTGTAACATACATTTTGCAAAGGAGCACAACAGTGAAAAGAAGTTAGCCTTAAAATCTATTTTGTACAAGTGTTCTGTTGTACAACGCAAGTGCTAAGCTTATCTCAGCATTTCTGTTTATCTTTATACTGTATCACTGAGGCAATTTAAAAGTACTTTTACAAAACAGAGTACCTGACTTTTTTTTCCACACACAGCACATATAATGCATATCGACCCCCCTCCCCATTAAGGTATAGCACACACACACACTGCAAGAAAAAGAAACCTATCAAGTAATAATCTGATCATGTTGCCCATCCTTCAGAGAGCCGCATGCGCTTGACGGAGGGGCTTTCCCTTTCGTCCGGCGAAGGTCTGGTGAGTCCAATGGGGGAGTGGAATTCGTTCCGGTGATCCTCTCGGTCGCTCCCGTCATACGAACTGCTACAGCTGCTCAAGCTGTCAACAGGAGACCTCCCCGCCTCGTGGCGCGTGTGCGCTGGGTATCTCGAAGGGGTGGTACGGTCTCTAGGAGGAGAAACAGGTTCTGACTTGATGTTGAGGCTTTGAGTAGAAGGCAGGGAGAGATTTGAACTCTGAGATAAATGAGTGCTAGTGCAAGCTCTGTAGGAGGAAAGGAAACCCAGTTACAGATGGAGGAGGCCTGGAGCCCCCAGGAACTCACAAGTACACAAAACATCACCTTAAAGACGCGCATAGACACCAGAGCATGCCAGGGGGAGGACAGAGTGCTTAGAAGCACGGAGGGGCATTGCCTACGTAGAGCCATTTGGGAGCCTCTGTTGATTTACCCGGCAGTAATTACAGCATTCAGCCGGTCCAGGCTCGTGAATCATACCTCTGGCCTGGCAGGCTCCCTAAACATATAGGTACCTGTTTAAAAAGGTTTAACTAGACGCTCTGGAAAAAGCATTTTCTGTGTCTGTGGGATTTTTCCCTAGACCAGTTTCAAAATTGAATCTGAGATTTAAGATACAGTGTTCAGTTTCTGAATTAGACTTTCTTGATTTACTAATGTCAGTGTTTTGAAAATTATTGTAAAAAGCTTATCAGGGATATAAATGTTTCCCTCCATTTATTAAGCACTTACACACTAAGTTGCACAGTCTTCAGAGAAAGTGAAAAGAGTTCAAATTTCAAGTGATTAGAATCCATAATAGGCTGCCTATCACCATATTAGTGAAAAGCTCCGGGAGGGAAAGTTGGGGAAGGAGAAAGGAGATTATTTTAAGTATTGGCTTAAAAACACTTAAGACTTCCTACCTCACTAAAACTGATATAATTTTATTTTCTTCATCCTTTCTCAGTTACACAGGATAAAAATGCTGTTTATTTCCCATAATTACCTCAACTTTTCTAATGCTAGTCTCATCCTCCTAGGATACTTAGGGGACCACTCCTCTTATTTATAATTTCATTAATTGGCAAATCTGCTTTTGCCTAAGAAAAGGCTGTAAAGAAAGATCTAGTGTAATATTTTTGTGTTTCTAACCCTTAGTCCTTATTAGTTTCAGGAGAGCATAATTTGCCCTTATTCCAAAATGTGGGAGAATTTAGATACTACTTGAAATTCTGGCAGGAGAAGCATTAAACCCTAAGTGTAGAGCAGCAATCACAATGACTTTTATCAGGATAAACCATAGTAACACTGCCGAAATCAATTTCAAGAGGCTTGTGCTGTTCTTACATTCCAATTGCACTGCCATCCACCACTAGAGTCAGCATTAATTGCCCATATTGTTAAGAGAATATAGAAATCTCTTTTACTGAGGAAGAGTCACAACAAAGAATAATCCATAGACACACCCCTTTCAAACAAAGGAAAGCAAGCCTACCTACCCACATATGTGAGTATGTTACTTTCAAATGGAGAGAACTGGATGGTAGTAAAAACGTCATTACGAGCAGTGAGAAAATGGGTATATATTTTAGAGGAAAAAGTGGAGTAGCTTGGGTCTGGCTTTTTGAAAGTTGTAATTCAGGCTCAAGATGTATAGAGATATAAAATTAGTGTGAAATATTTATCCTTGAGTGATGTTTTATACAAAAGCACCACCTACTGGCAAAGAATTACTTTTCTTCTCTTATTAATAGACGAGCTAATGTCAAAAATAACAAAGGAAAATTATTTGTTTCCCTAATAAGCCTTTCTTTCTCTGGATATTATGATATTATAGAATCAAAGCAGTTTTAGCATTTATAACAAGCTGCTATAGTGAGAGTATATAATTTTCAATTACTCGTTTATTTTAGTTTACATACTATTTTTCTAAGAGTTTTAAGTAATGTTTCAGTCAACAAGATATTAAAACAGGGGGGCTGTATTTTAAAAGGATCCATGATAGTGGGCTACTTTATCTTGGTTCAAAATTACTTAATGATTCATTTTGATGTCAGAAGAAATCACTTTTTGATTTCTAAAAGAAAGAATTTTCCTTGGCTCTGAGTAAAAAAGTCTATTTCACTAAAATTTAATAAATGCCTGTTTAATAATGAATGTCAATTAGTAATCTGAAAATAAAATGGCATATCCATAAATACTTTTGTCTGCCCTTTGACATTTAGATTGTGTTTTCACAGGCAGGGAACGTGGAAAATGAGAAAAAGAAAACTTGGTGATTTGGACTAGTAAAAGCAGTTAATCTGGATAAATTAAGCAAAAAGTAACATGATCAAAATGTTGTTCCTTTAATACAGCTTTTGGAAACTGTGTTATCTCCCAGTGTCAACTGGTTTGTACAGGTTTTGCTGTATATCTTCCCCACAAAAGACAAAAACACTTATTGTTTATTCTTTCTTATAAACAAATAGGCCAGTCCTTTATCTTTGGTGGCATTTCATTTCATACTGAAAGCATACATGAAGCATTCTGAGTAGTTCTGGTGACACCAAATGCACAATAATGAAAAATAAGTGATAGCTAACCTTCAGCGTCACTACACTGTGGGAGAAGATTCAAAACAGGAGGAAACTCAACTGACTAGCCTCTGTTATCAAGGGTGTATTATAAAGAAAAAGGAACATTACAAATCACTTCGCTGTACATAGGCTTGGTTCAGCAATAAGAATGTTGGTTTCCATGTTATTGGGAACAAACTTTTTATAGACACAGGTAATAGTGAATGAGTCCATATTGGGGGGGGTGATAAAGAGTGGGGTGGTGAGGGCCAAAGTCAGACATACAAGTCGCCCCTATGAAGTCCTGCTGCAAGTCTTCAGCTACTACCAGCACCTTCCAATGAGAAGGCACCTACACTTCCCTGCAAGTATTCAGAATGAAACCTGAATGTATAGTTGTACTCAAGCTTCTTCCTGCTTCTGCTGGAATTTAGGCTATCAGACTGCATTTAACCTAACCTTTTAAAAGCTGTCTTTCCTCCAGCTCACCTCCTTTCAGAATGTACAGAACACTCACATCAATAAAGATGATGTATAGGAATGCTTCCAGAAAGCAGGATGCCGTTGTTTTAGGTGGCAGGAGAAAAACAGCTAATAATTTGAGTGTTTTTTTTCTGCTCGAATCTGAGTATTCACATGACTTTTGCTAAGTTGTGATGGCAAGTTCCTTCTGTCATTCATCTCTGCTCCCCACCTCAAATCAGTTTATGCCACTTAATCGAACTCGCTTGAGTAAAACCAGGTACTGGATAGTGTTAAAAGTATAGCTCTGAAGAGTTAAAGATATTTCCATGAACAAAAATACAGAGCACTCTTTTGTACTTTTTAATTTTGAGGGAAAATTGTGGTGACCATTTCAGGCTGCTGGGAATATCCACTTTGGTGAGGCTGAAATATATTTTACTCTGCTGTGAAAACTATACCTACCCAAAAGAATGTCACTCCACTCTCAAGTGTATGAGACTACTTTAGCCAGAAAAAAAAAATCAATTTTTAAAATCAATTTATACTATTAGGAAATTAAGGCAGCTCATATAATTCATTTTACATAAATATTACAACTTGGGATTTTAAAAATCAGTTTAACATTTAATTGTGTGATCATGGGCTAGTTCATTTGAGGAAACCTCTTTTTGAAAAGCTACTCTGTGTGTGTGCGCGTGCGTGTGTGTGTATGTGTGTGTGTGTGTGTGTGTGTGTGTGTGAGAGAGAGAGAGAGAGCGCACGCTAGGAAGAGGGTGAGGCCCAAGGGGATGGAGGAAGGAAGGAAGAGAAGGAAGAGGAAGAGGTAGGTGATCCAAAATGAGAAGGACTGGAAGTGTATCTTATCTGAGGAATAAGGGAAGTGATTTAGTGCAAGAAAAACTTATTGACCAAATTCAGACTCATTATGCACCATAATTGGTACTGAAAGAAATCAGAACTAAACAAAATGTTTCATGATTTGCTGCTATAATTCAGTTTGCTTTAGCCCAGTACTCCCCTTTCTCATTTACTGAAACTCCTATTAAGAGCATCAGAGAATTAGATTCTTCTCATGAAATAAAAGAGAATTTTTAAATTGTAGTTAAAATACATAAATGTGTGTTTTAAATGTAAAATGCAAATTGTCAAATGTTATTGAAAACAAAAGAAAGCTATGTTCAGAGAAAATAATATAGTTTTTGACATTAATATTTTCTAAGGAAATCTAGTCCTCCAATAAGTGAATTTTTGAAAAATGAGAATAAAGTGACCTTTATTTTTGCCAAGAAAAAAGGATTCATTCATGGCTGAGCCACAGCAATATAATGCTGCGTGTATATTTTAACCTTGTCTGGGTGTTATGATGTACTTAGTGATAATTACCTGAAAAAGTTATTGCAAAAATGTCTACTTAGATAGGTCACATTTCTGAGAAAATTTAAATGTTCTTAAAAAAACTCTGTTGCTGATCAATATTTAATGTATCTTTAAAGTTAATAATTTTTGAAAAAAGCAGAGCAACACTCCCATGTGTATTTATTTTATTATTTACATGAAAACTTAGCTTTTCGACAATAGTAATTAGTGAGTTGGATGCACATAAACAAATGGTGAATGGGTGAAGACCCCATTACGAAAGCACTAATCTATGTGACATCAATTCCACTGTAAGCTGGTCAGGCAGGGGAGGAGTAAGAGAGATGAAGTTGTAACATCAATCAATGATTTTTATTCTATTCAGTGTCTTATGCTCATTATCTCCTTAGAAACAGAAATACAGTACTAGTTAACTACTCTAACTAAATGGCTAGGCAGCAAAGTAAAAGGTATATAGAATGTTCCCAAAATATAAAAACTTTATATTTTATAGCTTCTTAATATTTTCTTTTGCAGATTAATTGAAGTTTTAGAGTTAATAAAACTTAAAATGTTGTCTTTGATTCATGTTTTAAACTTTAAAATAAAAACTGTTTTACAAGTTATGTGAACATTTCCATAGTTTAATGATAGTTTTTATGATAAAGACATATCTCAAAACTACCACAAGGGGGCAGAAATACACATCTTCTGACCAGAAAACAACAAAAATTATTTTTAGAGCCAAATTTAGATAATTAGTATATGTATGCACAAATACATATATATATTTATATTAATAAAATATCAATACATATACACTATACTCTGAGTACCTTGTAAATACATCAAATCTGTATATTAATGTGATAGTTGATACTTGGAGTATTCCTATAACATTAGCATGAACTATGTGGTTTATGCTCAGTGAGGATTCTCAAGCATTTAAGAAAATTTCAAGAATTTATAACTATAAATGTTGTTTATGTCTCCCACATGAACTATGTGAAAACTTAGCTAAGTAAAAATATGTTATTGATAGTAGAAATAAATATAGTCTAAAACAGTAGGGAAATAAGTTATGTCACTATCACAGAGCTCTCCTTCCTCTCAAAGAATAAAGAAAGTAATATTTAAGCTACTTGAAAGGTATTGATCTGATAATTACTTTCATATTTTGATAAAGTATAATTTTACATCCTCTAATGGGACATTAGAGCATGTTATTCAGAGATTGTTATTTGTCATTTATTTAAAAATGCAACCTGAAAGTATATTATAGAAGAGATAATACTGCTTACCCCAGCTGACTGAGTGCGGATGGCGGCATGTTATGTAGATGCTGCTGTTGCCAGCCAGTGACTGACCCCAGATGGAGGGCGCTGGCTGTGTTAAACCCAGACAGAGTTGACAGGTCTGCGCTACTCAGAGAGTACTCTAGATCAAAAACAAAACAATAAGAAAAAATATTAAGTCTAGAAATTATCAAATGATAACTGGAATAAACATTATCAATTTAAAAAAATATTCCATTAGGATTATTTAAATATTGTTTATAATTTATTTATTTAGTTTTTTACTTTTGGGGTAAGGGGAAGAGAAAAACATCAGGGATGTAAAATTTTAATTTAAAAGAAATATACTATATAACAAAAAATAAGCATTCCATGATAGCCTCAAAGCACACAACCTGCAATTCTAGTTTGTTAAAACTACAGCGTGGTATTACAGTATATACATATTTTATGACCTAGAAACATTCTTTAAATAATCCCGAATAAGTGAGTTATTTATTACATCAAAGAAGTAACAGCACATTTTTCTTGAAATTGTTCTTCTATATTGAGGTCAGGTTGGGTTAGTAAAACTTTCAGTCACTTAAAAAAATGTGAATATTCACTTTGTCTTAGTAATGAATAGGTAATGGTACAGTGCTCTGAACACCACAGGTACCAAATAAAACCTCCTAACAGACTAAAAAGTAAGACTTCCATCTTGCTTTTTAACAAAAGAAGTATTTAATGTACTATTTGAATGTGGCAAAACTACTCACCAGTACCATATGTTGTTGAAATGGCTGATGGATATCCTCCCATCCCTTGTCCTGGTAAAGTAGGAGTTGCTACGGAAACCACTGGGGTAGCCAATGACTGAGCAGACTGGGAGTTATTTATCCTTTGATTCTTTTAAAGTAAATAAAAAGACATTACTGGTGGAATTTTTTTTAAAAAAATTAAAAATATTAGATTTCAGGATTAGTTTTCTATATATAGACAAAATTTGATTCAAATCTCATGAAATTAATCATTTAACATGTGTCTCTATGAATTCTACCAACCCTATCATTTATAATGCTTCAAGGGACCAGTTGTTGCCATAGTAACCCATTACCTCAGTATCTCCTAGGCAACTGAACTAGTAACAAGTACCATAGCTTTATTATGGGTAAAAACAGACTGTGTTGAAAACTGATGAAATATGTATACTGTACTTCCATTGTTTCAGTTCTTATTCAAATGCAAATTTTAAAAAAACTAAAATCAACCATGGTCGTTTTACCCTCAGTTCTATACACAGCAGAGACCAGTAGAGTCCCATGCTATATTCTGACCAGAAGGTGGTGCTCTGACCACTTTTTTTGTATTCTTCCAAACTTCCCTCAAACTAGATGGCAAACATGTATATTTAACTCCTTACAGCAGAGATTAAAAAGTTACAAAAATGTGAAGATTATAAGACTTAAATTCTTAGAAAAAGAAATATCTTTGTGGTTTTAAGTAACTAAGAATTTGTGTGTGTAGTGTGTGTGTGTGTGTTAGAACTTTCCTATAAATTAAGACCTAAGATTAACTGAAAACATGGCCTTCACTTGCAGAGGTTGAGACAGAAAAATAACATGACACCCTTTTCATCTGGGAGTGATACTTGAAATGAATGGTATTTAAATGTGATCAGTGTTGACACACTAAGATAACTTCTGAAATTTCCCATGTCACTAGCGCTACCATTCCACCTAAAAGTTGCTTTGGACCCCTCCTTGCCCGTCCCATTTAAGGGAAGCACTCTCACCACTTACCAAAAGCAGGTCGACATCCTCAGACTGAGAGCATGGGGAAGGAGTTTTATAAATTAGTGTCTGTAAATATTTATAATTGGGCAAAATCTTTTCAACACAAGGAAAAGCATCTTCTGATAGACACAACAGTTTAAACAGTTTTAAAATGCAGACTCTAAAGATAACTCCTTACAGAGACATTCTTTGTTTCCCTTAATGGGCTGTTTGTTCAAACGTGAAGACAATCTATTCAGTTTTCAGCATAGGTCAGTGTCTTCACATTCATTATTTCACTCCCATTTTGGAAACAAAAAGGCAACAGGATTGTCCTTTGAAAGCCCACTTGCTAGAGGAGGGTGAACTGCACCTGGCTGCCAGCGAGAGATCTGACGGACCACTCAGATTCCCTAGGCAAGCATCCGCTGTATGGGACTTAGAATAAATCTGCTGATGGAGACAGCCTGCCATGTGTGGCCCACACTGCTTGGCTATAGCCCTGTGGGAGGTTTTATTTATTAGACTTAGTCTTTTCCTAAGGGAGTGTTGCATATTATGTGATTTTTTTTTGCGGGGGGGGGGTTGATATTCAAAATCAATCTGCACTGTGCCATAATAAGCTAATCAGCTTGCAGGACTGTTTTACCCTGAAGCTTATTTGCCACAGAGCACAGAAAGAAAAAAAAATATGTTTAAAGAATTATCTAAATTTGTCTACTGAATTTCAAAGCTAATTTGGAGGACACCGATGTAAGTCTCTTTGTTGTTGAATTTAGTTTTACAATATTATCTTCATCTTAGCTCTGAAGACCCAGGTAAAAGGATAGAGTCTGTGGATATTATTTATATTTCTGTTTCTCATTTACTTATTTATTTTTACAAGTGCCACAACATTATTTTTAAATTTTGTCAAATATAACCTTTGTTCTCAAAATGCCTAGGATTTCAAAAACAATTTGCTTTTGAGAGGTAAGTATCTATTTGAAGCACATACTCAGAGAAAGGAGTTGAGGCAGTGGACAGGCATGTAATATATTGAATATTTTACTGCAATATAGCTAAGAAAATAATTCCCAATGAACAAAGTTCATTTATAAATTATAAAATAATGTTTTCCATTGTCAGCACCTTGAGGACATAAATAGTTCAAGATTTAAAACTATGTTATGAAATACCTTATTCTGTGAAACTGATTCTATATTGGTCAAATTGTATGTCCCATAAGCAGAATAATAGGTAATTATTTTCTTCGAATTATAAATTGGAGGCCTTAAGAGGAAGTGTTATCTTTGCCCTAGAACACCAGTCCTATAGTAAGAGTGCACCAGGATGTTAGTTTTTTTATGTTGAAAAGGGAATGAGAACCTGTTAGCAAAAATAATAGCTAAAAACAAGTAGGACTCCAGCAGTAACATTGATATGTTAATTTTATGGGAGCACTTAAGTAGTTTATGAAGTCAGACAAATACAAAAAAATAGCAAAACCTATATAAAACATTATCAACATTTATTTAAGAGGTAGTTTTTCATTACCACTGATGGCATCGTATTCTTGCTGCCTGGTGGAATAAGAACTCGGAGATCTGGTTTACGGTTATTCATCCCTAAATTCATGGGGGGAGGAGATTTTGCTTGCATATTCTTGTTCAAGTTACCAGGTGAGACCAGCAGACCTGGTGAGTTTCGGGGGTTGCCATACCCATTCCCTGTTAACACAAAACAGTAAAAGTACTCAGGAAGACATCTAGATTCAAGTACGTTTCTGGAGAATATACTACATGAGATTAAGAATAAAAGCATAACTGTTTAGGACACACAATAACATCCATTGAAAATCTACAGGATGAATGACTTAACTTCCATATGGAGAGTAACCCCGATCAGTTATTTAATATTTCTCTGAAGGAAGATTAGAAATTTTTAATGGGAAGAGAGCAAATATGTATCAGCTTGCTCAGAAATTAACATATACCTTTTTTTTTTCCTATTAAAAATAGTTCTGGAAGAAAGTTAGTCATTCAAGGTCTAAGAAAAGCCCAGGATTGGTCCTGGACTTGAATCGACAGGCTCAGCGGAGCCCTGGCTGGAGTGACTCACACTTTCAGTTCAGTGGTTTGGGTTTTATTATGCGTGTCTGTGTGTCCTTAAATGAAGAAAGGATACACCAGCACGACCGTAATTTCTGGGACAGGCAGGAGCAGTCTCTCACATAGCTTGCTGTTCAGTTCCCTTTTTCATGAGGGATTTCTCCCTACGTCCTCCTTGCTGAGTTTGTGTACCACCCTGAAGGCTGGCTGTCCTGCTTACATGGAACTTCAAAAAGCAGGACTCTTTCTTGGGCGTTACAATGAAGGGATGATGCCTTCACTGAAATGCCTGCCGATTCACTATGGCACAGGAGTAGCCACCTAACGTGAACATTGACAGGGTTTTCTTAGGTCTCTGATGGTTAGCCCTGTCTGAGCAGATAATGGATATCTGAAAAACTCCATTTCTCACAATTCTAAATATGCTGCCCCATGACAGGCAGAGCTGCGGAGGTAGTCGGGGCAACCTGAGCAGAGGCAGAAAGTCATTGGCTGGCTTCCTCCATCAACTCCGCTCCGAGAATAAGAGGCTGCAACTACCTGATTCAACAGTGCTTTATGGAAACAAGACTCTTGTTTTCTATAGCTCTAAAGGAGACAGTCAAAGCTCGTTGTTACCGTCTCCATTGTTGTTACTGTAAAGCACAAGTATCTATTACCCCAGGATGAATGATAGCATGCGCTCCCCAGAGGGGATGCAAAGACCAGGCCCCGTCCTCTAAGGCCGGTGATTTCTGTGTTAATCCAGTTCATACACCTGTAAAATGTACAAACCCAGAAAAAGCAACCTGGGGTGAGATGTCCCCACACAGTAGTCCAGATTGTTAACGGAGTTCACATGAGGGAACAGATTAACCAGTAACGATTCACTTAGGAGGCAGGAGTTGATGTGGGTCTTGAAAAAGGAGAAGAGATAGTAAAATACGGGGGGGGGGGCCTTGAGACTGGGCACTGGGAAAGGGCCAAGGTGGGAATTTCCAGAGCAGTCAGGGACACGCCTGGTTAGAAGGAAACTCATTAGAAAAAAGAAATGTTGGGGACTCTAGAAGGACATGAAGGTGGGGCTGTGAAGACCTTGAATTCCAAGCTAACAGATCTTAGATTTAAATGGTGAAAATGAAGGTTGAAAAGCAGAGGAACACAGGCCTCTTAAGTGGAGAGAAAGATGTCCTGGCGTAGGGATAGCCTGTAATTAGGAAGGCCTGGTGGTGGGTACCAGTCTGGCAAGCACTCTGATGGTTGGGGCTAAAGGGGTTGAAGAACTGGGAAGGCAAAGCACAGGTATATTTCAGGGGATATTTATGGGAACACCTTTTGAATTAGAATATATTTGAAGCACACGGCATAGAGCACAATTGTTCTTCATATCCATTCATTTACCTGTTTCATTTCATGCATGAATTAACAGGCTGAATATATAACAAATAACTACAAGATTAAATCTGTCAATTGGAGTATGCATAAAATCCTCACGTTATTTAGGGAAAAAAAGACCCAAAATAAAACAAACAAAATAACCCCCAAACATGCCTTGGGTACACAGTAGTTGTTTAAAAAAATGTGGTTTGAATATGAAAATGAATTACTCTCCTATAATAAACTTCAAGAAAATTAGCTAAATTTTCTAAAACAAGCTAAGTATGTTGAAAGCCAAAATTTTCTTTTATAGTTAATTTGGACAGTTTTCTGTGGCAAAAGTTATTCTATGAAACAAGTACATTTACCTTTTATTACTAGAAGAAAGACAAAGAATATGTTCACAGAGAAATGCTTGATGACATGGAAAGCTCAGAGATATTTTATATTTAATGCATCTTCCTGAATTATTATTGGGACTATGTGAGGACTTTAGTTTTAATTACCAGATTCTCTGGATAAAAAGGAAAGGAGAAAACCAAGAGAAAATTTGCCTTGTACTTTACTGTCAGCTGAAGTCCACACTGACACACTGAATACAGATGTCACTTATCTATTAAGTCTGTGTGAAATCTGGTTTAAATAAACAATCCAATGGAAAATTAGCTGGGTAATTTCAAAAGAAAGGGTGGGGGGGGAAGTCAGTTAAGCAGTGCAATGAAGCTTGACTAAATCATAAGAAACTAAAACCCCGGCTTGGTAGATGCCGATACTGGTTTGCATGGAGGAGTTATTTTGCTAAAAGGAAGTAAAACCACTTCGTGAAATGTGTTGTCCTGTGATATGACAAGCACTGAGCTAGTGTGCAAAAATGGAAATGCTTCATGGAGGGTGAGAAAGGTTGCTTTTTTTTTATTATTAAAAAAACATTTTCTACAGTAAACTCTGAGAAATTCCAACAAAGCCTACGCCTTTTTTCCTGCATTTTAAACAATAATTTGGGCAGCAATAGGGAAAAAAAATTTCACCTAAACATACATTTAGTCTTTAATTCAATAAATGCCTCATAACTAAAAAAAATTGATTTAAAAAGCTTTCTTTTTTTTCTCTTGGAATATTTCCTGTTATTTGGAAATTATGCCATTTTAGAAGATTACTCTTATTTATTTTAAGGTGTTTACATATTGAATGTAAAATCTTTTGAACCATGATGACACCTCTTAAATTCATATTTTTAGATCATAAAGTTCTTTTTAAGAACAAATAAATTCAGCCTTTTACTGGCAAATTTCTGCTTTTCTTTTAGCATATTGTGCCAGCTAGCATTTTGGAGCCGTATAATAACCATTTCTGTTTCCAGCCACCAAGTTGTTATTCTTCTGGCGTAATATAGATTCAGGAATGCAAGACTGCGGATCCTAAACCAGTGATATAGAAACCTATCATTTCAAAATCAATGATGAATACATGTGTGTGGTTTGCTAAGAAGAGCCTGCATTTAAACCAGCTCGGAAACCACGGCCTCCTCCTCACTCAGAATGCTGTGGCCCGAGTTGAAGCTGTTGTCCTACCAGAAGATAAATTCACCAAAGAGAACCAGTTAGTTCAAAGTCAGGGGTCAGGGAGGTGGAAAATACCACCTCCCAATAACCTTCTAATACACAGACTCATCCTTTCTTCACGTTATGTTTTAAAATGACCTTCTGCCTGAAAAATGATCAATTTAGATGTGACTGTATGCAGATGTCACATTCCCTGAACCACTTAAAAGCACAAAAATTATAAAGCATGATTGAATGGATTTCCTGATTACAGATCACAAGAAAATGAGGAACAGACCAACTTTAGACTTCCTTTTATAGTTCATTTGATTATAAAAATATTGTTTCACATAACATAAAACAATTTAAGCATTCACTATATAATTTGTATGAAGAAGAAGAGAATCTACCTCAATTGGTTACAAGTTTCTAAACACTCATGTTAAAAGTAGTGTAAATAAATACACAGAACTTGAAATGTGGTGTTAGGAGAAAAAATTTTTTTTCTTTCCAGTTAACTTGAAAACACTTGCTGCCCCCCCCCCCCCGTTTTTATTGACTACTATTTTAAGAAGTTGTAAAGGCTTAAGTTGTAGTGAGGAGGACATTTTGCCTTGTCTCATAGGTGAATTGAGTGTGGAGCTCTCTTTTGAGCACAAAGTTTTGAAATTTTCTCTTATTTGGATATTTAAACATTATGAGTCTTTTCACTGTTTTTTTTCCTTTCCTTTTCTGGGTCTTTCAGTAACAAATGGAAGCATAAAAAACTAATAAGCACAAAACAAAAACTAGTTCATAGGAATCAAGGCTAGTTTTTTTTTTTAATTTCTTTTTATTTTATTCATTTTAGAGAGGAGACACAGAGTGAGAGAGAGAAGGAGAGAGAGAGAGGGGGGAGGAGCTGGAAGTATCAACTCCCATATGTGCCTTGACCGAACCAGTGCAGGGTTTTGAACTGGCGACCTCAGTGTTCCCAGGTCGACGCTTTATCCACTGCGCCACCACAGGTCAGGCAGGGCTAGTTTTTTTCATCAGCACAACCTTTTTTTAGTTTCCAAATTTGACTATTCCCTCTCTCCCTCTTCCAACTCCAATCAGATACCAAATCTTGTTCATTTTTCTCAAAAATGTTTCTCTCCATCTCCAGTGCCACCATCTGAGCTTAGGCTTTCATCCCCATTTACTTGGTCTTTCAATAACCTATGTGGTGGTCCCTGGTCTGTGTTTGAAGAGTCTTTACTGGGCCTTATAATGGGCTGCAGGAAGGTGGTGAGCTCCGGAAGCTGTATGCAAGCTTATGTGCACATGTATGACAACATTAAATCTAATGTAGAGTGCTGACCCACCGAGGGAAGTCTTGTTAAAGTGCTGCTTCCATCATGTTCCTTGCTCAGATCAAAATACTGTTGGGTCAGTGCCCTGTGTGGCTGTCAGGACTGTGCAGAGTCTGACCTACTTTATTCATCTAACCTTATTTCCAATGGCCACTGTCAAACATGCAGCCTTCTGTAAACCTCTTAGTCTTTGTTCCAGCAATTTCACAACTTATGTGTGCCCTCCTGTTTGAGGCAAATTCTTGTTTTTTAAGAATCTGCTAATGCCCCAACTCTTTCATGATGCCTTTCAGAGAATTTTTGTCCACCATGAAACTCACTTTCCTCTATAATCCTGCTGCAGAGGCAGTGATATAAATATAGTATTAATTCTTTTAAGTGCTCACAAAACAGATATACAAAATATAAAAAATGAAGAATTATTCAGAAATGACTAAAAAAAGTTAAGTTACTGAAGAAATGTCAGATGACAACTTAAAATGTAAAGTGTACTTGCTAATTTCAAATATTGCAGAACTCTCTTTATGTCACTTGAGAAAATTTTCTTCTTTAGATGATTAGATACTGATAACCTAGCACACCAATAACACAAACTGCTTATCTACCATAAAATATAAAAGTCAGGTAAGTGCCCACCTTCTAAATTTGTTATTAAGAGTTCATTAGAGCTTCTTATTCACCTGTTAATCATTTCACAGCACATTACCTTAGCTAACTGCAAGTATTAGAACCAAATAAGTAGAAATTTTCTCTAATGAAAAAGAAAACTCTGAGACACTGGATCTTCTGCAATAACAAGTGTTTATTGCCATAGGTCGTTTCTACAGTGTGTCCGTAAAGTCATGGTGCACTTTTGACTGTGTGACCTGTCAAAAGTGCACCATAACTTTACGGACACACTGTTTATTGAGAGGAACCTCAACGATAATTTACTCATATGATGTTTTCTCCCAAAAGATTAGCTACATGGTTTAGGGAAAAAGTGGTGAAAGAGTGGCAATTAAGAGTGAATAGGATTTATTAGATGGTTCAGGGAAAGACTTTCCAGAGGGAGTGAATGTATGACAAAAACCTCAGAGTCACGACTAAAATTCTACAAGAACTTGCATTTTTAAGAAGATAAAATCGCCAGTGTTTTAGAGTATGCAGTTTTCAGAAGTTGGAAAAGTAAGCTTGGCTAGGACCAGCCTCTCAGATCATATTAACTTGTACTGTAGACTTTCTACATTTTATACTATAGAAAATGAGCCAAAGTTAGTTTGTGAGTGGTTAAGTGACATTGTTAACTCTGACTGCGAGGAAAATACTAATACCTACAGTGGAAAGAATAGATTAAAAAGGGTTAGGGTGCTAATAGGGAAGCTAGTTAGGATGCAGCTGCCACAGAACACATGAGGAATGAGGTCTGATCGAGGCAATAGAGACAAGGAGACATATAAGGTAGAGGGGAGTCAAGAACAACAAAAAATAAAGTAGATAAATCCAAGTTCTAGTCATGAGATGGAACTCCTTCAACCATACTGAGCCTTAGTTTTGTCAATGCTAAATAGTATTTTCAGTAGCCAGAGAGAAGCTTTAAAGTAATATGAATAAAAGACTCTCACATACTCGCCTGAGGCAGCCAATACCAACATGACCACACAATATTAATATGAACAGACACTTTATATACCATATTTCTCCATGAATAAGATGCTCCCATGTATAAGACTCATCTTAATTTTGGGACCTGGATTTTGACAAAAAATGTATTACATAAAGTTATTGAACTCAAGTTTTACTCATCATAAAATTCATACAACTCCTCATCACTGTCAAAGCTCCCATCCATTAGCTTGTCCTCATCTGTGTCTGATAATGAGTCACTGTCTTCATATATTGCCTCTTCCTCAGTTCTATCTATGGGAAATGCAAGTAAAAAAACCCTACAACCACTGTGTAAAATGCACTCAGTTTTTAGACCCCAAAATTTTTGGAAAAGGGGGCATCTTATATGTGGGGAAATATGGTAAAGTGTTTGCTATTATGCATGGATATAAAACACCTTTAAATCCTTACGACAACTGGATTACATAGTGAGAAAGATGAAGAACAGAGAGGTTCAGTAAGTTGCCCAATGTCAAACCACTACCAACTGGTAGGGCCATGATTTGAATCCAGCAGTGAGTCCAGAGTCCATGCTCTGAAGTACAACACTGCCTCTCTTCTTGAGAACCAGTCATTTTGACAACATTTTATGTCAAATCTCATTCTAAAATAATAGGAATACTGACAAACAGAGGAAACAGATGAAGTGTGAGTCAGAAACATGAGACTCGGAGGTCCTCCTGAGCCAGAAGTGATGTGGAGGCTTGAGAAACACCGTACATGTTCAACTTGCCATCATAAATAGCTGTTCTGAACTTGTACAGTGGTGGGAAAAATTAGGTACACAGTTGTTTATATGCAAAAGGACATGTGTTATGATTATTACAATAGCTTTATTAACTCAAAGGAATGTCACAGTGCAACTGTAAACCTATTTTGCTCACCCCTATATAAAAAGAAACAGAATGGTGATGTTCTAAGCCATATTTCTGGCCTCTGTCCAGATAAATAAATATTGACAATAGAAAATAGTGGGCTTAGCTACACTAAATGCCAGAGCAGTTGTTTAACTTTCAATGTGTTACTCAAGTGGACAAATATGCTTTTAAAAGCAAATTTTATAATATTTTAGTCCATAATCTCATCTGCAACACAGGGCAAAGATGTTTACCTACCTATTGTCAATTTAAGAGACCAACTTCCATCAGACTCAATTAGCAAGATACTAAAATGCCCAGTATTTTATAGTATCTGCTATTAGTTATTATCTGAAAAACAATTTATAATTATAATTATATATAAGTTATATAAAATGTAATTTGTTTAGCAATTTTGGGAATTTGAAGCAAACTGCCACAGGAAAACTGAACATATTAAGCTGAATGTATATATTTCTGCTTTTACTTCAGCAAAATGTTTTACCAATCTAGGTTTTCCCCTTCATTAAAGCAATTTCAAAACATTTACCCAGTAAACTGTCTAGCTAAACTAGAGAAGCCACATAGATAATAATGCTCACCACCACCACCACTTAATTTTACATTTCATTTTTTTAAAGTTTTAAGGTAAGTTAGTTTCTAATATCAGAACACTTTTTGCTTTTCAAACATACCTTTTTTACAGAAAATTCTTTAAAATTGTATATATCAGATTTATTCATACAACCCACTACTCTACTGGAAGCAACACACTTCCAATAGTTTTAGTGGAAAAATATGATGATCTTCTAGACATTAGTCCTACATGTACTTTGCTGTGAATGCCTGAAACTCTGTTAAAAATGCTAGGAACTGTAAGTTTTTCAGCTGTTGTGAATCACAGTCTATTTTTTGTTTTTTGGGTTTTTTATTTTGTTGTTTTCTAGAGAAAAGATCTTTCTCATGGGATGGCTCTAAGGGAAAATGCAACCACAAAACATCTGGAGAACAGAAGTTTGGGAATGATGGACGTGTCAGTATGCCTATTGCAGAACGGGGCAAGTCAGATTTCTGATTCTTTCTTTGGTAAAGACTGCTGATTACAGACTTTTGAACATAAAACTACTCCACTCTATCTTGGGGTTTCATAGGGAAATATATAATATAATAATGCATAATGTTGGACTAAGAAAAAACTCCTGTGAAATCTCAGTGCCTTTGTGGTATATTCTTAGAAAAATACCCCAGGAATACACCAAAGCCAAGACTATTTTTGGCTGTACCAGTTAGAGGGCATCAGACATTCTAAAAAGAAACTTGTCTCTTCTGCTTGACCATGTCACCTTGATGCAGACTCAAGCTTTCATGAATTTCTATTTACCCCACTTGTCCTTGATGTGTTTTGCTTACTATCTTTTATAAAATTAAGTCTATCTGCCAACTAGATATTGAACTTTAAACATTCAACACATACAATAGGCTCTGCATTGTGAGGCAACAGTAAAGAATTTTTATTTGTTTCTAGGTTGTTTTTCCAAAGATCAAGAGCCCATATCATAAAGTGGATTTGTGTTGGCAAGCCATTCGCTCATTTGTCCTAACAGTCATGTGGGTCAGGCATGATCATTCCAGCTTTTGACAGATGAGGAAACTGAGATTCAGGAGCTTCTGTGACTTGTCAGTAAGTGAACAAGCTTTGATTTGAATCCAAAACACAATATGCCTCCACTATATTATTACAAAAGCCAGATGTCTTTAGATTTAGCCTGCATCCTATATTTTTCCCTCTCTCTCTGAATAAAGGCTCATTTGCTACTAAGGAAAAAATTGACAATCTGATGATTCCAGTGTAAAAAGACACTCAAAATATCATTCTGCTTTGTGTACTGATTTACTACAGGGATAGTTTTTAATTGCAAAATCAAAACTATATTGAACCTTGCTATCTTCAAAAAATTTCACTTAACTATGAATGATAGATTGATGACTCACTCACTTGTTCACTTCTTGTGATTTTGGGGCTGTCTCTTAGCTAAAACTGAGGGGGTGTCTTCATTATTGACATAACCACTCATTCTTTCAGTCATTTTTATAAACAAAAATATTGAGACAGTATAAATTAGAACGTGACAGAAGAGAATGAATAATAAGTTGTGGTTTTAACATTTACACTGCAGCAAACTCATCAGATGTTCAAAGTGAAATGTGTTGCTCTGCACTGTACTCTCTCCCTTTCTGCCTCGGATTTATTAATAAACCCTCTTCTCTCCCAACCCTGAGGGTAAGGGCTGTGGCAGAGCCCTCTGTAAAGACTACTTGTGCACTGTACACTGAATAAATATCACTGGAATTGCATTAAACTAAATTGTTTTTTTTTTTGCTTAGGAAATATAAGTATAAATAATTACAATACTAAAATAGCTAACATTTATTAACAAGCACTTACTCTGGAGCAGAAACTGCTAGGTGTCTCACCTTGGTTATCTCATTTAATTTTCACAACAACCCTGCAAAATGGGAATTCACAAACATTCCAAGGGCAATAATGTCATCCCTAAAATAACTTGTATATCATATGTTTTCCTTGGTTATTTTATTAGTCTGAATATCTGCTTCTGGAATATTTTCCCAAATTACTGCATGAGCAAAAATTTTAGAGTTTTCTTTGAATTGCTTAATATTAAATGAAAAGTTCATTTTTTAATGATTGCTATGTAAACTAATGTTGTATTTGAATATGTAAATTGACCATAGATTTGGATTTGCTATTATTACTATAATAACCTATTTCCATAAAGCAAGGCTTTCCATCCCCACACACTATAAATACAAACATAATCAGTCCTTTACTGTAACTGCAGGTTGTAAGTGGAGTCTAAGGTAAAAAAATTGTGAATGTAGAGTAGAGTGTTTAGTAAAACAGTATGTTAGGATTAAGTTCAGTTAAAACAATTGAAATGGAGCAATGCTATATAAACACAATGACACATCTGTGGTTTAAATATTGAAATTGTCAAAGGTTTTGGTACAATAATTTTCTTTAGTTTAAAGTAAATTAAAAGAATATATTTGATTTAATCTTTCAAATATAAGACTGTATCATGACCATAACACTTTGAATTGAAATTCAAGTGAAACATACTATGGAAGTCTAACTGCAAAATTTAAGTGACTGGCAAAGTTTTATTTAAAAACAGCAAATTATAGTTTTGTCGGATAGCCCTGAAGTCCGGAAAAGTCCCTGGTAGGTAAAAAATTGATTTGCAAAAGAGTTTTTTTTTAAACTACGTCTCTTCTCCAGCATCTGCTGTCTGGTGCTGCACATTTTCATGTCACTGATGATTTTGAAAAGAGCCTTTCTTTCCATATTATCTCCCCAAAATATCTCATGGTGATGTCAGAAACACGGAAGAGAGAAACCAATAGTGCACAAAAAATAAAACCGCTAAGAGAAAAAGAAAATTTGAGTAAAACTGGTAATTTAAAAGAAAGTATTATGTGCCTGAATTAATATTAAAAATGAACACAATTTTGTTATCAGTCCCATTCAAAAGATATGAGTGAAGAGAGCAATGTCCACAGTGCTTTACTGAATGTAATCGAAGGATAGGGGATAAAAAAAAGACGCGTGAGGTCAGCAACCATGTTTTACAAAGGGTTCTAAAATCTGTTAAAACACTCTTTAGGTAGTTATAATTTGAAGTTTTGTTTTTTCCTCCAGAAATGAAACTCAAGAGTGAAGGCAAATGAAAGGGGTTATAGCAGATCTTGCGATACCTGACTCAGATTGTGAGGCTGTTCATTTGTCCTCTCTAAGCAGCCCCTCTCCCTGCAGCATTGGTCCCTAGATAATGGTATCAAGGTGCCGCTCTATCGGTGATTCTATCCGGGATTTCTCCACTCTTGTGTATAGAAAGTGCACACTGATGTTTGTGGCAGTGGCTCCATATCAAATCATGCAACCAGAGGACCTGGTATAATAAATCTAGATATCTTGATTTGGGTTAAAAAGATTGTTGTTACTTAATTTCATAGATACTAATAAAGCAATGCTGTTGGATCTTTATTTCTGTTTTGGGTGAACCCCAAGAAAATTGCAAACAAACTCAGAATTTTTACTGAGAACAAATCAAACTAATGGAATACTTTCGAAACAAGAACCTATCTACTAACTTGGAATTTTTCACATGCTGCTTAGTACTATTTGAAAAGTAATATAAAGTTATATTTCTATAAAATAAAAGTAGTTTTCTTATTTGAAAGTAACTAAATGGCATCCATCTCCCTTTCTGGAGTATTGTGTTTTGTAGGCAACAAAAATGCAAACTTGTTCAAGCAAATCCTTTAGACTCAAATTTTAACCTCTTCACTGACATTTTAAATCACTGAGTAAGAACTTCAGAGAAGTCTCTTTGGCTGATAAGAAAGTCAGCTGAGAAACTTTTGATAAGTATGCTCAAAAACAAAAACTTGCAAAACAATTGCACTGGTAAAGAATAATAAGCATTGAATGACCTTTTCCTCTCCTCACTTGCTTCTATCTTATATATGAAAAAAATTCCTTTTCCATGCTAAATGAATTTCAAAAGAAATCATGCAAGTGAAGTTTTATGCTTACATGATCATAACACATTGTACATAAGTGGATACTATCGACATTTGTGTCTTAGCCCCAATGTGAGTACTAAACTAAGTTCAAAGGCTCTAAGTATAAGGTCTTGCTAGATGAAATTTTTTTCAGTGTCTGGAAGCCAGGTCTCCTTATGCACTGCTCAGTGATTGATCTACAGCAGTACACGGCCACAAGTCTCCATGTATTTAGCTCATATAAATTAAGCATTTTAGCAGTGACAATGCTTGACAACCAAATGCATATAAGATAATAAAAAATTGACAATCAACATAAGGAAACAGCTGTTAGGTTTTTTTTATATAAAATTATATCTAATTTACTATAAATGCCAATTAATATTATTAACCAATATACATAAATCTCCTTTGCCTTATTATCAAATAACTATGTAGACTGTAAAATTTTCTTAAAATTTCAAAATGATTCCTAACAGTTCTCTCTCTCCCTCCTCTCTTTCTCCTTCTTTGCTTTTGGTCTTAACCATGAATCAGTAAATCCTTGAGCATCCTAGTAACTTCCTACTTAATAAAAAGTACCCCATGTTATCCTAGTGAAAACAAAGGCTACTACTCACAGGACAGTGAATAATCCTAGCACAGAGCATCGCTGTGCTAATTGTTATTTCTATTAGATCTGATGATTATAAAAACTCAACTGAACTTGACCTTACAGTTGTCAATAAGCACTAAGATTAGCATGTTAAAAGTTTCAATATGCAGAGATATGACAAAATGTAACTTTAAAAGCAATGACTTTTCATTTTGGTTGTTGAGAGGAAAGGATTATGTAGTGGATGAATAACTGTCAACTAAAACCTAGAAATGTTACTATTACTAATGTATTATAATGACTTGCTGCATATTTCTCTTACAAAAGAGTACAACCCCATCCTGTTACATCTTTATTACCACTTGCCTTCATTTTTGAAATTATTTAAAGCAGTAAGAGGTTTGTTGTTTTAAGAGGTGATTTGTGATGGCTCGAGATACCAACCCACATTTCATTTTCTGCTATATATCAGCTTTTTGGGTTTTCCATTAACTATGTTAGAAAAGTTAGTAAAACTTTATTGGCCAACCATGCTCAGTCATTTAATCAAGTAATTCATTCATTATTCATTGTATACAGTATGTGAAGAATACATTATATTTTGAATTATAGATAAAGAGCATAACTTTTTTTATCTAAAATTCCATAATTTCTTTGATATATTCTTTCCACTTTTTTACATCAACACTATTAAAAATTTATTGCTATAAAATCAACTTTTCCTTCATTTTATTAACAAACATTTACTGAGATAATGATGTTAACAAACATTTGCTGATGTGCTTGCTATCTTTTACATTTCAATCTGGGACTACAAACTGAATAAAATACAATTTTCCCCCAGAGGGGTGAGTGTCCAGGAGAGAGACATATGTTCAGTTATTGCACCTGCAATGCAATGAGATAAGTAGTGTAGGTACAGATGCCACAGGAGAAGAGAGGACAGGTGCATAATTCTTTCTGGGAGAGACAGGAAAGGGTTTCCTAAAGGGCTGAACTGAACTCTGATGGATAACAAGGAGTGCTCAGTAGCATGAAGCAGGAGCGCTAAGAATGCATCCAGAAGGTAAGTAGCCCCGACACTGTTTGGAAAGTGGAAGCAAAATGTAGCTGTTAAGAGTCAGGACCCTGAAGACAGACTGCCTGGGTTCCACCTTGGCCAAGTACTTAACCTCTCTGTGTCTCAGTCCCACTATCTATAGAAGGGCATAATATAAATATCTACTTTAGAGTACTCTTATGAGAATAAATGAGTTACTTTTCATAAAGAACAATTTAAATGTCTACTGTTATTAGAGTTGGAGTACAGGGTTCTTGGTGACAGTGATCAAAAGCAAGAAGGTATAAGACTGGAAAACAGGTTGGGGCAGAAATAAGAGGCTCGTGGATAATTCTGAAAGAGCTAGGAAGCCATTGCTAGATTTTAGGCCTGTGAATGATGACCTGTAATTGATGTAAGGCTTTGAGAAAGACTAATCAGTGATGGGGAGACTGGAGTGAGACACACTGTGAAGCAGGGAGATGAATTAGGGGGCATGTGGTGTCGGTATTAGCCTGACCCAGGGGAGTAGGGTAAGAATGGAATGAAAGGGGTAGATCTAGAAAGCACCTTGGTGGCAGAGTTGGTAAGACTTGGTGACTCACCAGGTGACAGTATGAGGGAGAGGGGACTAGATGGGAAAGAAGCTTTATGTTCTGATAGAGCTGAACAGACAATGTTTATCTCTTTGGTCTCTTGGTATTCACAGGCACACCACAAATGTTAAATTCACTTCCCTCACAAGACTATCCTTTTTACAAATTGAAATGATTTGATTTGAAAGAGAAATGACAAAGACTTAAAATTATTTAACTTAATTGCAGAGTCTTGCCCATTGGCCTCAGAATTTCTCACTTTATTAGAGGCCTTGTATTCCAAAGACAATAGTCAAAATTTGGAAGGTATCTTTTGGCTATTTTGCTTCAGTTTTCTGTTCTGAAAATGTAGACATTCTGGCTGGCCTTGTTTTTCCCTGGTGTTATGTGATTCTCTGACATCAGCATAGATATATTGAGCTTGGACATACGATACTGTCTGGCATGGAAAGAGGGGAAGACAGTGGAGCTGGTGAGCAGAACATGACAGCTAAGCTCAAGGCTAATTGGCATCTGCAACAGGTGTTCTGTGGAACCAGAGTTAGAAAGGGGTTACTCTTCTTTTTTTAAAAAAGTGGGGAAGTAATTCTTTCATAGCTATGCAGAAATTGTGAATATTATATACTCATGACTATAAGAACAATCATCAAAATATAATATTTATTAGCATGAGGGTATAACAATTGTTTTCTTTTTGGTTTTCTTTGAAGATTTTTGAAGTAGAAGATTCTCATGCCTCCTGGAGAAGGAGGATGAATTTGCTAAGCTTGTAAGATTTTTTTAGTTCAATGATGCTATAACCTATACGTGGCTAACTTTTATGCTTACAATATTATCTACTCTGCCCCTGGAGGGCCATTAAACTTAGGGGACTGTCAGGGAATTGACAATGACAGCATATCTGAACAACCAAGCACTTCTCATTTTCAGTGTAGGATTCTAAAGCATTCTAGCTGTCAAGCAGTAATAAGAGGCCACTTCCATCAAAGCTGAGTAACTCACTGCCTCCACTCCACATGTATTTTACTACTTCTAATAACTTTCATCTCCACTGTTGGCTGTTTCCATTAGAGCAAGCAAATGAGTGCAGAAAAGTGCTGGGTAAAATATTATAACATATAAACCATTTTTCTTATATTATCTTTTTTGTTTGTTTGTTTTTGTGACAACCCAGTTCTTAGGTCCGCACAGTTCTTTCTAACCATAGTGTTTACCAGAGACTTAAATCCAAGAAACACTGGCTCTGTAATGTTGATGCAATAAACCACAGTGTATTTTTGAGGGGAAAAATGAATATTTCATTTCAATATCTAGAAAAATAGTATATTGAGTTTACTCATTCATTTGACTCTATTTTTTAAAAGACAGATAAAATAGGAAGCAGTATCATTGATTCTGTTTAGTAATTCACTGTATACTTCTAATACTTTTCTTTCATTACTCACTGAATTAGGGAAGAGCCAATAACAGAAGTGAGATTACCCCCAAATGGATATATTTGTAAAAATGTTTGTATATACCAATTTTCTTAATCTTCTTTCTTATAATTAGCATGCTACTATATTTGACTCTAGCAAAGTATTTTAATTAGGCTGTCTGTGGATATTTCAATAAACTTGAATTTTTTTTGACATTTCAAACATAACCTTGTGTTATTCATGCCTGCCTCCTACTATTTTAAGTATATCACACGTACCAGCTTGCAGGAATTACCATGGTTACTTGTTATGCCAATAGTGAACTGCAGTTAGTATTCAAAAGTATTGCATGCTGTTTTGTCTCTGCATTGAAAATGCCATTATTATCTCAACAATCACAACAATATAAATTAATATAGAACTCTGAAAAAATGTGACTATGAGACAACTGGCCAGAGTGGAAGACGTTCTAAGAGTTGTGATATACTGAAGTGGCTTTTTTAGGTCAACACTCTGTTTATAATTGTTTCTATAAGAGTTCATTTTAATGCTAAATATGGTTTTAGTTTATTGAATTATTGTTGAATGATTATAATCCAACCCCTCCTTTTCTCTTTGTATATATAGAGTTATATAGATATATAGGAGTTTGGTACTTCTTTGGGTAGGAAGTGAGTCACATTTAATGTGAAATGATTAACAAAGACCTCTAAGGCACTCATGTGGCTAGGGATGGTATTTAGGATTAAATTGATTTGATTAGAACCCTCAATTCTCTATGTTGACTAGTTGAAGTTCTAGTAAGGTAAGTTCTAATCAATAAACATTCTTCACCTGACCAGGCGGTGGTGCAGTGGATAGAGCGTCGGGCTGGGATGTAGAAGACCTAGGTTCGAGACCCCGAGCTCGCTAGCTTGAGCGCGGGCTCATCTGGCTTGAGCAAAGAACTGACCAGCTTGGACCCTAGGTCGCTGCCTCCAGCAAGGGGTTGCTCGGTCTGCTGAAGGCCCGCGGTCAAGGCACATGTGAGAAAGCAATCAATGAACAACTAAGGTGTCGCAACGGCAACGAAAAACTAATGATTGATGCTTCTCACCTCTCTCCGTTCCTGTTTGTCTGTCCCTATCTATCCCTCTCTCTGACTCTCTCTCTGTCCCTGTAAAAAAAAATAAATAAAAATTTAAACATTCTTCTTCTATGTCAGTATACATGCCACTCCTATTCAGAAAAGTGATTTACAAATCCTTGGGACCATTTTTTCATGCTTCTCACAGATATCTCAACTTTACTTGGTTCAAAAGACTTATTTGTTGCAAATCTCCAATAAAGGAACTCTGCACAATGATACATACAGCAGTACAGAAGTCTCCACTCACCTGCACTGGTGCCTGCACCGGATGTGAGGTCTCCACCCATCAGACCACCTACGAATTAAAAAGGAAGATCAAAAGGAGAAAGGCTAAATAAAGGTCTACAGAACAACACCCTTTACCCTTAGCAACCTCAGTATTTTGTCCTCTTTCAGAAGTCCTAAATTTGTAAAATACTACCTAAGTCAGTTGACATTTGTTTTATTGTGACATGCTGTGCTTAACCATTAAAAGTACATTCAATCACTGACATTTTGCAGAATCTTTTTCTAAGAAAAATTACATTTTAAAAACCCATTGGTCTCTGAATTTTTTTTTTTATCATTTCCAAGTCTAGTTTTTCCTAAGAGGATGTTCTATAGGAGTAAAAAAAAAAAAAAAAAAAAAAGTAAGATTTACAATATATTCAAATAACCATACATTTGATACTTAAATCTATATAAATATATTTTATATAATTAATTTTGTGCAGTGCTGATTGTACAAGATTTTGGTGATTTCATGAATCTACCTACAGGGAATGACCTCATTTACTATCTGAATTTTACTTACTGACACAATAAAATAGGTTCTACTAGCCACAAATTTCACAACTTGAGCTTATGCATTGCTAACTTAGGAAAGTAAGTAGAAATTTGTCAAAATTTGTTTATGAAAGTTGGAATGTTTCAGTAAGATATTGTGTATAATAATTCCTGTTAGTTTTTAAGAAATAAGATTTAGCCCCCCCTCCCAAATAAAGGCCAGAATAATAGCTGATTATTTTCTAATTGCTTCTAAGTGACACTTCATAATTATTAGTTAGTTCTGGTTTTGGAATTAGAAGAAAATGTTCACTACATTTTAATAAAATGTTTATTATTCCTAATTAAACAATATTTTGGAAATAGAGCATGAAATTTAAATATAAGTTCATCAAATAGGGAATTCAGCTACATTTGAGTATGATCTGAAAAGAATACATTTGACTACTGCAAATTCTCATGAAAAATTTCAATCATATTTCTAAGTAGAGAGAATTGTACAATAAAGTCTTGGCGGACATCTTTCAGACTCAAGCTAATCAAGATTTTTTATCTGGTTTATTTTTATTGCATTTTCTATATAAAGTTTCTGTACTAAATAGGAATATATAGTATATTTAGTTTTAATCATGAGGCAGATATTTAAGTATTCTAAAAAAGATAATTTTGTGCATGAATTGCTTTTAATACAGTTATATGTGCCTAGGAAACTAACATTTTCCTATAGAGCATTTTTTAAAACACAAAGTATAAATATACAATGGTTTGCTGCGCAAAATTTATAAATACAATTATTTATGTGGTGCTTCTTCTGGGAATAGAAAGAAATTGTTTAGTTTTATTTAATACACATTTGCTTAGTTTCTCCTGTGAGCTTGGCTATCAAGAGAACACTCTTCCTTTCAGTCCCTTTAAATACAATAAAAAGGAAAACAGACGCATACTCTATTGAGCACATATGTTGTGTGTGATCTGAGAACTATGAATGATGTGTTCCTGAACTACTTTCTTCTCTACGCGACAGTGCGAATTGCACAACTGTAAGGATCTCCTAAAAGTGTAGGGGAGAATTTATGTCCTTGTGATGGGCTCTTCATTTCTGACTCAGTTTAGTTTTTATTTCACACATCCTAAAAATTATGCTATCCTATCACATTTCCTTTTTGCCTTAAATCCTTTGTGGTATGTTACTGTAAAAATAAATAAAAATTGACCGTGGGAAATGCTGTAAGAGAACACAGCAAGCTTTCACAGAAGAAGAGATATCTGATGAGGAGGAAAACTGGATTTTAGGAAGAAGAGCAGAAACAAAAACACGGAGACAGGCTATCTGACGTTCTGTTTGAGAAAATATGTGGTTAAAATATAGTCACATGAGGAGACTGCAGATTATAAAAGATTTTGAAAGATATGCTAATGGAGTTAGGCTTTCAAATGTTGAAGACCTAGCAGTGAAGAAATAGAACAAATGGAAAACTGGAAAACTCAACATCTTGTAGATAAAATAACCTTTTTTTTTTTTTTTTTTGCCAAGTGTGGCTCCTTCCAATGATTTGTTCACATTGTGTTCTTATGCAGGTCGTACCTGTGTTACCTGCACTTGGAGGTCGATGTGTTACACCAGGAGACATACTATTCCTCTGCAGAGAAGGGTGGGCCAGTGGCAAAAGGTTGGGGTTTCCCAGTGAGCTGACAGGGTTGCTGTATACCAAACTGTTATGGCTAGATACTGGGATGGAGACTGGCATCTCAAAGTTGGGAGGTGGAACAGCCTATATGAGCAGAAAAAAAAAAGGTTTAAATAGAAACAGAAGCTCTGAAGTATAGACACCATTTACTTTCCAAGAAAAAATTCAAACTCCAAACAGTTTGGTGTCTAGAAAACCATTAAGAAAAGCCCTCAAGATGTTCAAATCATAAATAGATTTCTTTAATGTGCTTGGAACTCTTTTTCTGCAAACTATTAGGAAACGTTTCTTTTGTTTAAAACAAAGCCCCATTTCATTAGACTCCATTGTCTTTCAATTCTATTCTATTAGGTAATAATTGCTCATTTGAGATATCTGAATCTGGTGCAAGAAATGACTGTAAAATCAAAGGTACATGATTGTGATGACTTCACAGGGAAAAAGGAGGATTAAAATGCAAACCAGTGCCTTTAATTGCGTATTGAAGCATATTTATGCAAAGGTTTAATGATATAAAATCATCTCCAGGCTTGTGAATAGTACATATACTTAAATTATTATTTTTAAAAAGTCTGTCTTTTGAATGTAATTCTGAAGATAATAGATATTTTAAGATACTAGATTCAACAGAGCATACATCATTCAATAATCCATATTTTAAAATGATAGTTCAGAATATACATTGCACTTCACATTTTTGATATACTAACACCGACAAATGGCAAGGCCTGCATCGCAAATGAGGGAGTTGGCAAATATTTAGTGAACTGAAGCTGTGTGGATATCTAATTAGAATAATTAGGTTCCAATTGATTTTTTTATATTATTTTGTCAATTTAAGCAAAGTCATGTTTATTTTCTGCCTGCATTAACTAAACTAGATAAGCATAGTTGCAATTCTCTCTTTTTTCCCTTTTTAACATTATAAATGAAAATACTGTTAAAATAAATATACTGCCGGTGGGCTCATGGTGTCAGGGCATACAATACTCTTAATATAAAATCGATGTGTGTACGAATCTATTTAACTCGTATATTGAAGGCACGGTTTAAATGGAATGTTCCCTCAGGTGTTCTCAAGTAAGTCATTGGGAAAGTCTAAATGCGCGTACGCATGTGGTTCAAAGCTTCTTCCTTTTTTTTTTTAACTATTTTTTGTCTGTAATCCTAACATGAGGTTTCTTTTGCTGGCTGATTGGTGGACTTATCCTCCTTTTATTTCTTATCCTTTATTGGTCCTATTTTTCTTTCCTTTCATGATTTGGACATGTTGACACCTACAAAAGTAAATGTTTCATCACTTTTTTCTTTCACATCTTTGATTCTCCATTGTTTTAGAGGGAACTAAAAGTGTTCAAGTGTTATTATATTATATTAACACAGTCATTCTTTCCCAGGCTTTTATCTGCTCTAAACAGGGTACAAAAATAAATTTAGATAGACATCATAATCAAATGAAATAAATGTTTGAGAAGATATAACAGAATGAATATATCCCCAATTTTCCAGAGACTTTTTTAAACAAAATATATGAGTATATACTTTAAAATAAATGTAAGTAAAATATTGTATTCCCTTTTTATAAACCCAAATAAGAACTCCTCTAGTATACCTAAAAAACATAGTCAAGTTAACTGTGCTACAGCCTCCCAGTTTTCCCCTCCAGATTCACTGGCCATCCTCTTCTCTGTCCTGGGACGAGAGGCTCATTCTGCAGACCATGTCTAGGAGCTCACCTGGCACTTTGGCTTCTGCTTGGCCAGTGGGAGTATCAGCAGAGATACAGAGAGTAGGAGGAGAGGCATCAGGATGTTTTCTTATAGTAGTATCCTATAGTAGTTTTCCTATAGCAGGACTCCTTTGCTGTGCTACAGGCTGGCAGAGGTTGCCATTACCTGATAACTTTTCTTTGCTCTTGTTTCCCTTCTATTACAAAATCAATTATGATGTTGCCTAAATACTGTTTTGTTTTTATCAAGGTGCTAAAACTCTTTTGCTCTAAGTAATGCAGAGCCTAGTCTACTTTTTATTATGTGAACTGAATACTTCTCTTCAAAGGAGAATTTTTAGGAAGACACTGTACTAATACAAACATTTAAGCTTAAAATTTACTGTGTGTCATTTATTTACTGAGCAGGCACTGTACTGTATAATTTGCATACATAATAGGGTATGACCCTTTCAAAATTCTTTCATTGTAGATATAATTCTTCCCTTTTAGAATCGGTGAGATAAAGTAAGTGGCCCAATGTCATCTAACTAGTAAGTGACTGAACCTGTTGCTTTTGCTACTAAATCACTGTGCAACACAGTAGGTCTGAATAGAAAGAGAATGTTGCAATCAGAAATCACATTTTGAAGTGAGTGAGAGCTGGATGTTAGTAGCTTATTTGTGAACCATAGAAATAATGAACTAAATGGATTCAATGGGATGTGGATGAGTATCCACGTTGAAATGCAGTCTGCTCTCTGACTGCTAGTCTGTGATAGAAGTCTTGGAAAAAAATAAACCTTCAAGACTCCTCTCTTTTATGTTTACTCAGATTTGATATTTTAAAGCTATCATGTGGTTACAGATTTCTAAATTTGTATTCACTATTACTACTTATAAATGTTTGACTATTACTGAATACCTAAAGATCAGCTATAAAACTACTTCTTCCCTGAATACTCTACAGAATGTTGACTGTATCTCAGTAGAAGGCAAAGCCTATTTTTCTCCCCTTCCCTTGAGTGATTATACGCACATCCAATATAAAGAGGATTATTAATAATTATTTAGTAAATTCTGAATGACCCTAATAACCAATCCATTGAATGTTTTTCTCTACTCTTTCCTTCCTCAACCACCATATCCAATAATTATTCCATTTTTAACATTCTGGACCATAAACAATTTGTTAATGATTTTTATAAAAACTCTTTTGTGATTGACTAAATAGCAGTTAGGTATAATTCTGATATCAAAGCCTACTTCAAAAATTCACAAACTACAAAATATGTGAAAAGCCTTTGTATTTTTCCTATATTTTATTTTGTTTCCTTATCTCTATCAGGAAATGGCTAAATGATGTTGAAATCAAATTATAAGCTTAAAAATAACCACATTGAGAAGATATCTCAGAGAATCAGAAAGAATATCACCTTAATATCAGAAATCTCAGCTGCAGTCCAGCTTGTGTAATTCATTGCCATTTAACCAGGCAAATCATTCGCCTTCCCTGTTCCTGACCTGGGCCATGAAGTGACCGCATCAGCAAAGAGACTGACCAGGTCTAAACATTTTAAGGACAGCAAAGGCCAAAATATTGTATAGATGCTTATAAGATACTAGTGTTATTCTTTTCCTTCTTGAGTTTTCAAAATTAGAGAACTGAAAAGGATTTAAATTAATATATATATATTTTTTGATTTGAAAAGTGAAAGTCAAAAAGTAGTTAAAGGCTCCAAACTTGCAAAGATCTCAGGGCCAAACTCCCAATTTTAGAATACTCAAGACAGGAAGAAAGAGGGAATTTGGGGTGATTAAATAAAAGGCTGTAGGCAGAACTGGCTATATATTGATAATTTGCAGGTGCCAGGGCAAATGAAAATGTGGGGACCCTTATCACAAAATTATTAAGAATTTCAAGATGGTTATGACCCAGCATTTATGCAAGCGTGGTCCTACAGGAGCAGGCCCTGTGTAATTGCACCATTATATGCCAATGGCGCTGGCTTGGCTATAAGAGATACAGGCGTAACAGCTAAAAGGTTTCTCGTTTCTATCCCTGACCAAACTGATCATGTTTACTGAAGTGAGTCAATGTGGTCAGAAAGGTATCTGAACCCTTAACCAAAAGCCACTATTTTCCTAATCTTACTACAAAAAGTCCAATGAAAAGTCAAATAAAATATTTTTAATAAAATATTTTTAGTTAATAAGCCCTCTTTCATACAATGTGAATGAGAAACTGAACCCCTTTTTTGGGGCCACTAATGACATCCTTAACTTTTGATCAACCAATACCAGTCTGTTGAAAACTAGCAGAGAAAAAAGAAAATCATACAACTGATTAGTGACTACCAACAGCTGGTATTCAAATTTCCTCAAGGCTGCCTGACAAGGCTAGCACATAGTTCTCTGTCCCTAGTTCCTCACAGTGTCTACACCAGAGGTCCCCAAACTACGGCCCGCAGGCCAAATTGCGGCCCCTTGAGGCCATTTATCCAGCCCCCGCCGCACTTCCGGAAGGGGCACCTCTTTCATTGGTGGTCAGTGTAAGGAGTACTGTATGTGGCGGCCCTCCAACGGTCTGAGGGACACTGAACTGGCCCCCTGTGTAAAAAGTTTGGGGACCCCTTATCTACACCTTCATACTCAGTTCTTTTTCAAGTACCTGCTCCCCTCCTGCCTCAATCTCTATAGAAGCTAAATTCAATATAAAAATACAGGTCATACGGTGGTCACCCACCCAACCTCACTCTCGCACCTACCACCCTAACTCCGGTGGGGCTACCTACAGCGCTGTCCTGTTCCAACCCCATCCTACTTCCCTTCCCTGAGCTTTGCCACTTTATCTCCATTGCGCCCATATGCACAATCTTTCCTTTCCTTCAAGCATTCTTCCTCTGCTTATAATCTCAAGTGCTTTCCTTTTAACCCTTTCTTTGATCCTAGTTACAGTACCATTTCTCTCTCTTCACAGTCCCTTATTTGAAAAAAATAGAAACGATTTTCCCTTCCTTCCCCTTCACCCTCAACCAATCTTGCATCCACCCCTCCTGTTTTCAGCCCATTTCCTAATTCCTGGTTCTTCAAATGAAGCTCGTTTTTCTTTCTTTTTCTTGCTATGAAACCCAGTGTGAACCGTGGCAAACCCTGCATGAAGAAATGCTGGTCAAAAATATTCCAACTCATCCATGAATCACTTAATGTCATTGAGGAATATGGGCATAAATTACATCGTAACCAACAGGTGATTGCAATATTAAGGTTTCTATTTTAAAAGAGAAACTCTTCCAACTGGGTCTTTGAAATAGAAAAACAGTCTTGTAATGTTTTTAAAGAGGCGGAGACACTCTCAACACACAAAGGGCAGAGTGTCCTTGCCCTGCTGTAAATGTTTTAGCAGCTGTGGAAACTTTCAACAAAATTTACTTCCAGCAACTGAAAGCAATGTGCGAAAACTGGGCTTTTCATCCTGGAGGCTGAAGCACTTACTAAAGCAATGAAGACTTGGAGGCACAGCTAGGAGCTGTGTGGCTCCTTCTCACAACCCTGCCTATAAACTCTAATGTGGTTTTTCATCCCCCACCACACACCACTGCACCTCTTAAGAAATCATGTATCCTGATTTTGAACTCTTTACATGACAGGATGAAATACTGTGAGGGAATCTAGGTATGAGTTGCGCCTCTTTCCCCCTAAAGTATGGGAAAAATGATCCCATTTGCAAATATGGGCATTCTCCCAGAACTCTTGGGGTTAAGGCTACACACACATTTAGGATCACTGCCCTGGAGAGTGATCAGCGGTATTTTATATATTGTCCTTTCCCTAACTGTGCAGGAGATTCCTCCTGAGACATCGAACAGGCTTCATCTTAAATATCTTACTTTCACAAACCTTTGTGCTCAAAACTAGCATTGAATAGCAAGAGAAACTCAGGCCATAAGAAATAAAAAACTGGCCCAATGGAGCTGTTTTTTCTTTCCTTCTTCTGGGCAAGATAAAATCCCAGTGGATATTTTATCATTTAAGAATTCTGGGTATAACAAGTATGCACTGCAGCATCTGATAGGAAATATTTCACTTGATAAAGTGCCTGCTGTGATGTTCTGTCTGTAGCCCTTGGTTTATGAAAACTAAGAATTTACAGCACTTAGCTTTCCTTCATGATGCAGTGTGTTAATAATTCTGATTCAACAAAAGCTCCACTGCTGATACTACGTCACTTAACAAAATAAGCAGACATACATTCATGAAGATAGAAAGTTTAAGTGACACACCTTTTATAAATAAGTCTTAAAGTGTTTAATTTCATTCAACACAGAGTCATTGTGCACCTACTATGTCAAACATTCATTTATCATGTGAGGACAGTTGTGGAATTGGCCCAGAGCTTCTGTCCCCAAGTGTGTGCACTTGTAATCACTGAGGCATCTTTTTACTAGGGTCTCTCTCAATGTTCAGGTTGAGAATATTTGGTTAAGTTACAGAAAATATACTTTTTTTTTTTGAGAAAGGACTTAATTACCTACTGAGGAGCTTGAATACAAGGACGGTTCAGACACTAACACTGGGTATTCAGAAGGCACGTGAACCTTGATTTGCATCACTTTATGTCACATAATTAACATCATTTGATGATAGAATATAAGGTACTAATTTCCCCCTCTTTATGTGGGCAAACAAAATAATACATGCAGAGTTATTTCTCTAAAATACCTGGCAAGGCATATGACTGACTGTTAGAAATTTTTTGACTTGGTTAAGACAAAATATAGCCAATTGTTAAAGCATGGAAAATGTTGGTGTCGGCAAAGCGAGTATTTTGATGAAGCTTTCAAATCACCCCAGCACACAAACATGTTGAAATCTTACCATTAGGTTTTCATGCAGTCTGTTTCCCTGCAGCGAGCGTTAGCTTTAACCCTTCAGTGCTGTTGCTGAATTCATGTTTAGGGACAGGGGCTAAAGATTTATTCAGAAATAAGCTTTTATTTGGGTGATGATTGTCAGTTTTTGAGATATTACGGTTCCACTCATGTATCTGGTCTCAGTAAATATATATATATATGGATGGATTTTATAGTAAGGCCTTGAACTTGGTGAGAAGGAGGTTCTAGTGTTTTCCTAGTGCACTATGATTTGCTGCACCGTATTTAAGAGATTGTGTAAAGTCAGGGCGTGTCAAACAAATTTTTCTCTTCCTCCTGTGAATCTTCTACCTCTTGAGTGAACTTGATGGCAACTTTTTTTTTAGATTACATAATTTAAGCATCCCTTAGAGTTTGCTTTCTAAATGGACTGCTGTGGGATGAGATGGCTATTTTATCAGTTTGACTTTCCAGTGCTTTTTAGACAAAGCCATCACTGAAAGGGTTAAGGTATGTTACTGCAGCAGTTATCAGCAGACCAGCCATCTACCTTTGGTACTTACAGGAATTTTATGACTCTTGATCATATTATCAAATTCTTCATTAATTTTTTTGTATTTTTCCTCAGTGCGTGGGGTGAGTGCATAAGAGGAGTCGGGGTCGGGGCTTTCGCAGCCTTTGTTTTCCTTCTTGTTCAAGGCCTGCCAGGTTCAGAGAGATATCAAGAGTAAAAAAAAATGAAGGGTGTTCTGAGTACTTACACACAATCTTTGCCTGCTGATCATTAGATCAATATCTTCGTTAATTTTCCTGTACTTGTCCTCAGACTCAGGGCTGTGACCTACTGAGTCGTCTGCATCGGGGTCTGGGCTGTCACAGCCATTAAGGCCCTTCTTTCTCAATGTCTGAAATACATAATTTGGAAAGTTCAATCCTAGACAGAGGCTGTAAGAGACATTCAGGGCTGTTACAGAAGTTCAAGCTGTCCAGTACTTCAGGTTGTTATTACATATACTTTATTACACGAGGGGAAAGAAACCATAGAAAGAAACTGAGTCATTTCAATAACACACTCATGACTAGTTAAAAAAAATAAATGGAGAACTAAATTAGTCAGTGGACAAAGATAGTATGTAAGCTGAAGTTTCATGATGTGGATTTCATTCATGCTCTAAACATCTAGTGAGAGACGATTACAGAAGACGACAAGGAAGGTGGGAAATTACAACACTCTATTTTCCCACAGAAGAATTAGAAGTCAGGACATTACACAATGACTTCAGAATCTGTGATCATGACAAAAGCAGAAATGTTGGAATCGGATCCTTAGTTCAGCGCAATGTTGGCACTCAGGCTGTCTTTCCCTCCTCTGGATGTGCCTTGACAGCAAGAGGCAGTCAGAGAACCAAACTGATATTCTCATGGAGCACCCATTAAGAATGCTCAGACACTGGGATCACAGAGGAATCACCTTTGTTTAGTCTGGTTAGCATTCTATATATGTGAAAATCTGTATTAAAATTGATAATGCTGAAAATTTTTTTTGCCTCAACACAGGCTGAAAGAAAAGTCAAAACAGCTGAGCAGAGTGAGGAAGCCAGAGAGCAATGAAAATAAGTAACCAAGTCAATATCTACCTAACTAGCAAAAGTTCCTCCGGGTTCCAGCTGAGTAGAATCACCCTGAGCCTCTCCTGACACATGAAAGTAGAAAGGCAGTGCCTTATCTTGAACCTCCTGTCTCCTGAATGTAGGTCTGGTCTATTCTTAGCTGTCACAAAAGGATAAATACTAATGTAACACTGTAGCAAAAAATGTGAGTCAGGAGTCCTGAGATTTCTTTTATTTTTTAAACTGATAGTTGTCAACTTAATTGTACATGATCTGATATAATGTTGTTTTTAGAGACCATAAAACATGATTAATCACACAGCTTGCCATGTTAATTATTAACAGACAAGCAACATTTCTGATTTTTCCTAGTACAACCAAAATTGTTATAGAAAGCTATATACCTAAGTGTTGCTTGTTAATGGAAAGTTCAGCAGAGCTCATCTTTATTAAAGAAAAAATTCACATACAAATGAAGCAGAAGCTGTGACATCAAGCTAAGGAATTCAAAGTCGAGATAACACTCCATCTTTAATTCACGCAATTGAAGAAAATAAATAAAACAACATGAGTTTAAAAGGGGTGTCAGTCTTAAAAAAATTAAACTCCCTGGCTCTTATCAATGTGTAACAAATGTAACATTATTAAAAGTTAGTTTCTGAGGCACCGAAAATTTTGACTTAAAGGTGGACTAAGAGAGCTACTACCATTTCTAATCTCTGTGATACACTATAGCTCTGTAAATATTTATTAATGTTATAGTACTATAACATAATAAATAAACATATGGTTACAGTTTATTATGTGGTAAAATGTTTGAATATTAAAATGAATATTTTGACACAAGATAATAAAATATACATTTACAATCTTGGGGTATTTATAATTAGTGCAACCACCTGTCCCCCCAATCTTGGGTATACGGCCATTATTTTCACCTAGAATAAGTACACGGAGAGGGATCCACAATACATTAGAATAACTTTCTTTGCTAACTTAATTCCATTCATTTTAAACTCCTTTGCTAGCATTATCTCAACCACAAGAGCCTTTTTCTGGGTAATAAGTATTTGTTGTATTATTGTGTGTTTCTGCTTTGATCTCCAGATAACTTTAGCTTTTAACAATATTTCCTGAGGGTCTTGCACCCACATATTTTTCATAAAAATTCACTTATGTGGAGAAAAATATGTAAGATTAAAAAAATATTGGCTACTTTTCAAACATTAGTTATATTATTATGAGCCATGTTAAGAGTATTCATATATAAACCTTTCATTTATAGTTTTATCCAGACAGTAGATTTTTCAATTTGCACCCGAATCTTTTATCCAACAAATCTGATCATAAAAATTATTATTGTTTTGATGTACAGATTTTCAACAGCAGAACGCAAAGGTTAGGAGAGGTCAATCAACTGTCATCACAATCCATCTGACACATACATGTGTGCTAAATGTTCTTACGAAGCTTTTGGGGGTAGACACTGTGTTTGGCTTATAAAAATTCAAGCGTCAATTACATGTTAATGAAAGATCTCCACAAATATTAACTCATTATCTCTCACAAGTCTTCCAAAAGGATTTGAGGGAAACCTTATGCCACGTCTCAACCCAGAGTGGCCACATGTGATGGCCTGGCCTCTGGCCCCTCCCCACTCAGGCCTTCCCACATTGAAGGTGAGGGATGCAGAACAGAGCTCCCTGTTCATCTGCAGCTACAGCAGGAGACTGAACACTGAAATAAATTAGGTATACATTTTCAAAAATTAGGCTGTGGGAAATTTTTAACTATGAAAATAAGGCTAAAATACTGACACTTCTAAGATGTCAAAGTTTAGACAAGGAAGGAATGGTTATGGCTCAATAAAACATATCACCCTACAGATTTAAAAAGCAGTTTGATCAATAGCTCATGTGGCACCTGAAGAATATGTCAGCTATTAGGTAAACAAAACAGGTGATTCAAAGTCACAAAGAAAAAGGTAGTGATGGGATGAGGGGAGAACAGTGGCTCATTTCTTCCCCAATAAATTCTATTGCATCGGACTACACATTATCTTATAATGAGTATCACTAGTACTTAAGTAATGAAATATCTCTACCATTTAAATTACATCCTTATTTCAAGTTAAATTATGTTATTTTAAAAAGGAGCATTGTGAGATGTACAAATACAAACTCCAGAAGCAAATTAATATCACATAACCAGAACACTGAAAACCACATTCAAAAATATTAGTCACCACTGAGAGCTTGAAGAACACATTTCTGCCAAGAACAAATGATTGCGGTAGAATTATAAAGCTCTGAAAATGGAAGTGATGGCACAAACTTGAATAACATAGTGTGAATGTGGAACACAAGAGCCATCTTATCTTTATTATATTAAAAATCTACAATTGTTTAACAATGACAAAGGAATTAATGTCAGATTCAGCCAAGTCTGTCTTTATCACAATAATAAATAGTTGGTATAAACCAAAGGGATTACTAAATGAATAAATGAGCATATTCCTTCAGACCTTTTTCTAGTAAAATCAAAATCTCTTCCACTGGTCTTTGAAAGCTTTGATCTTTTGCAACTGTTATTGGTCAGGTAATGCAGGCACTTAAGTCATTATTCTTTTACAGGGGCTAGAAATCCTGGATTTATATAAGTGTCTCTCAGCTGCCTATGTTTTGTAAAGGTTTATTCTGTATGTCAAGATAAGGCAAGAGTCTACTGAAACCACCAGCTTCTCTTGCTATGTATCTAAAGAAACTCTTTTCTCAGAGAACTCTGTAAATCCCGAGTGCGCCTGTACTCCGACCGAAGTCAGCCTTCCGTGTGAGACTGACACTTTTGGGGTAGAACAATTGACTGCACAGGCTTCTGGGATGTTTCACAAAGCATCGATTGTCATGCAGTGAGCTGAGAACAGCCGTTTCTTAGAGAAGTAATTAGATTGACAGAAGGTGACATACTCCAAATAATAAAAGGGAAAAGGATTCCAGGCAGGTAATCCAAAAACCACGTGTATTCTCTCCCCTCAGACATGTGGGCATATGGACCCTGCATTATTACATTTGTTCATTGGGAAAACTTGAAATCCATATGAACTTATGATGATAGGTGACAGGTGCTTCACAATTTCTAATGAAATAGATGTAGGAAACAGAATCTGTTTCATTACTGAAAGAAATATAAATGGAAAAGAATGCCACATGGAGGGCTCATTTCTCGTCTTAGGCATTATGTTATCAACTAGAAAATGTCTTCTGTATACAATGATTTAAACTGGTTTTCCTTGTTAATTGTTTCTTATTAGTAAAAAAAATATAACTAGCTAATTGGTTTTTCTTCAATCAAATGAAGAAAATTTTGCCAAAATTCAGATTCTTTCAGAGAGCTACCACCAGAATAAAAGCTTCTAACTGTTCAATTTCTTTCCATGTCTGCCATCTTAGTCTTCAAGAATGTATATTTTTATCACCTTTCTTTTTCTGTGCCTATTCTCTGTACAGCAGAAAATTTAAATTCTTTTGTGAAAATGCCCCAAAAGACTCATTAATTTTACTTCCAAACCCCCAAATCACCCATGCACAGTGAGCATTATCCTTACTTCAGAGGGTTGATGTGTTAAGAACACATGCAGGAAATATTTCTATTAGTTCCATGAATGTCATGTTCACAAAAATGCCAAGAAAAAAAAGACATCAACTTAGAAAAGGTAATTGCATTTTATCTTTATTAAAAAGTAGTAAATCTACACAAGACTAAAAGATGCTGTTGAAATGGATACTGCCTATATATGAAGTTTCTGAGAGCAGTTCGTAAACATTCTCCCACAGTGAAGTGCTGATACTCATGACACTGCTGCTTTCAGTCCCGTCAGTATTTGGGGCATGGCTGCCTTAAGCACTGTGCCCAATGACTTACTTCATTTAAAACGTATTCAGCAAACAAATATCTAAAATCCAGTATAGCCTGGATGTTGTTTTGTGTACTTGTTCCTTTAAAGAAACAGGCAATACAAATTCAAACTAAAAAATGTCTGAACTGACCTAGAATATTGTATGAATTTTGTGATTTCTAGAACAGATTACTTAGGCTGAGGGAAAGTCAGACACCAAGAAATTTTTCCACAGGTTTTAATAACCCAAACTGTTAGCATTGTCTGCACTTTCTCTCTTTGTTCCTTAGTTCTTCTTGGTTCTTAACATAGAAATGAAAAGAAAACTGCTAACTTATTACAATTAATAGACTTTAATTAGACAAGCAAATCATATCTAGTACAGAGTATAAAAATGAAATTTTACAAAAAATTATCCATTCGTGGTGAAATTTTCATAAAAAAATTGAAAACATAAACTGTAACATTGTATTGATTATTAATGTTCATTTAAACTACATATTAACTTCCACCAGAAAAAGGCTGGGAAGAGCCAGAGATTTTCATTGTTTTTATTATTATTCCTTTCCTTAAAAGATAATCTTAATATTGGACTTAACATTTTTTTTCCTTGAGCAATTTTTCAACTTTAAATACTGGAAATAAAAGACACCAATTAAAGATTTAAAGAGTTTTAATATGTAAACATAGGGAAACATCCAACTACTGCCTCCTAATAACCACAAATTATTTCATATAAACATCAGTAGTAGACAGGTCTTAAAGTTGTTGGTACTTTAATTCTGGACAAGACCACCAAGGATCACCTGGCCTGTCCATCCTCATGCCTTCCAGAACGGGAGGAATAATGGTGCGTAAGCAGCTGGCCTCTCACATATCACGTCCTGCTCAAACTGGTTTCTGGACTGAGCCTGGAATCTAATCCCTCAGCGCAGGCAGTCCTCCTTCCGGTCAGGCATCCCCTCTCTGTAGACTTCTCTAATCATCAGCACTGAGTTAATTTCTCCCTCATGAATGCATGCATTCAATGAATACACTTTTCTCTTAGAGCCTTAACACATTATAATTTGTCTCCCCTGCTAGCTTGTGAGGTCATTAACAAAGCACCTTCCTTTATTCACTTTTGGAGTTTCAATACAGAGTGGAGCCTAGCATACTGTAGGTGCTCAGTAAATGTTTGCTGGGTGAACAGAACACACATTCCCACTGCAATATTAATGTCAGCACTGGACCAAGGCTGTCTGACTAAAGGTGGGGGCCATACTGGGATCCAGACCTCTTGAGACACATTTACTAAGTGCTACTGTCAGGTGTTATCTATGGTCCTCTTGATGCAAAGATGCTTTTCCTGAATATGTGATTAAGATAATTTGCTTCCATGTCTCCCCCACCCCCCCATCATGAGTGAGCTCCCAGAGGTGAGGAATTGTTTACTAGTTATCTTGTATCACCACAGTTTAGCACAAGTCTGGCATGTGGTAGACAAACCGCCTACAGCATTAATGACAGACTGGATTGATGGATGAAGAGAACAGGAAATAATGTTCTGATGCTAGCAGAAGAAAGAGTAGTCTCAGTATAGTACTTTTGCAACTGTAATTCCCTTTATCCCCTTTCTATGTTACCATTTCACGTTATGTCAAAACTCAGTTATTTTGCCCTTGATATGTAACTGTTACAAACTGATTATTTTTTAAATGTACAGTTTTTAAGTGAGAATAGAATGCAGGATAGGCATAATTTATACAATGTATGAAACTGATTATAACTCAGGATATTTATATCATTGAATACTTAAAAATTGGGGTATCAGTCTAAATATGGAGGGTCAGAAAAACTAAGCATTAAATCTTCAAGGAACAAAAGCTATAAGCATATAATCTCAGTGATTAAATGGACAGCAGGAGAGAAGACATGGAATTCAGAATAGAAGAAAAATGGGGAGTAAAACATATAAGGAAAAACAGAAACCTTATAGGTAACAACATGGAAAACTTTTGCAAATGTGAGTCAGATACTATAAATTTGAAATAAGCATGTTTTAAAATTCTTGGCCTAGTTCATCTTTTTTTCCCACATCCTTGGACACTGATCTCTTGCTCTACTATTCTCCTGGGGTTTGGCATTGGTCTTATTCTGGGCCATCCTTAGCATGGAGAATTCATGGAAAATCAGGGTGAATCTAGGGCCAACCAGGTGATTCATGCTTCCTCAGGCTGGGTCAGTGGTTTGGTGTTTTTACTACGGATTTTTCCACCACACCTCTCTTGGAACCTGGATAAGCCGTGCATTATGAGGCTGGCCAAAGACAGAATTGAGATGAAGTTCTGCACACTTAGCCAGGAAATGCTCCCTGACATTCTGAATCCATGAGACAACTGAACTAAAACACTAAACAAGGAACATTTTAATATATATTGGTTCAAATGCATGCTGACTTAATGAAGTTAATCCTAATAATCTTTATAAAGCAAGTCCAAAAAATAAAGGCTTGTATGCAAAATAAAAAGCTGGAATGCAAAGGATTAAGTTATAGGTGGGTATAAAGAATGGACAATGTTAATAATTTCTTAAATAAGGAAGGAAAAGACAAGATCAAACCCCAAATTAAATAAAGGTTGGGGAAGAGAAGAAAGGAGTACATTAACAAATATAAAGAAGAAAGAAGTATAGAATGTGAATGTAACTTCACTTACTAAACTTTTCAGACTATGGCACTTTACTTGCAAATAGGTTATGGGACAAAAAGCAGAATCTTGGGGCACAAATTATTTTAAAGTAACACATCATAGTATCTTTTACAAACCATTAGTGACTTATTTTAACAAAAGAAAATGTATATGTTATTTTGAATAATCAGAGTAAGGGCAAATCATTATTTCTGTTTCCAAGTGGGCTTTTATCTGGTTGTAAATGCCTTTTAATTCAAGTTGGGTCAATGCACGATTAGTCATTTGAAATGGAACTACCGTTCTGTCACCATGCTTGCTCATTTCTATAGGATTTCCATTATCTCTTCTACCTCGTCATTTATTTTCCCATTTCTTCTTTTGGTTACCACCCAATCCTTCATCCATTCCTTTACTTGCAAAACAAACATCACAACCTAGTTGTGCAAACTGGAAACTCAGAAATCACTCTTGACTTTGTTTCTTGATTCAACTACCATTATCTTTTCTGTTTGGTCTCTCATCCTTAACCTGTTTGTCCTCTGACTCTACTTTTTAGGCATCCTTCTTACTTTGGGCAGTGTCTCGTTAAAATGCAAGTCTAATGGTGTCACTGTTGTTCTTATGAACCCGGGCACTCCCAGCAGCCACACCCACTAGTTTTCACAGCCCTCCACCTGTCTCTCCAGCTTACTGTCTCTCATCCCCCCCCCCTCCAGTGCTCTGGGTTTTTCCAAAGGGAAAGTCTCACCATTTCCCAAGTCAGGCTGGTCCTTTCATAACACTGTTTTGATCTGTGACATTTATTTCTGTCTGAAATATTCTAGTTTACTCCTCCTCTCTGTTACACAAACCTTAGTCATCTGAAGACATCTGCCACCTAATTCCATCACTTGCTCCATGAGGCTTTTCTCAAACTCTCCCCAGCACTTAGGAACTCCTTGATTTGTATACTTACAATCCTTGATTTTTGGTGTAGCATCTTGTATTGTAATTTATCTTTTAACATGCTTGGCTTTATTACTAGATCGTGAGTTCTAGGAGAGATGGGCATCTTTGTTTCCTAACAGAGGGTCCAGTTAATATATGTGGACTCAATATAAGTTCTAAGTAATTGCTCATTGAATCAATGAAAAAGCAAACAAACTTGATAGTCAAACTTTCTAACAGTGACAGACTGATTGAAATGAGTGGGTGGTCTCTGAAGGTGACAGTATTATTTATTTGTTTTAATAAGATTATTAAGTCAAAATGCAAGGAGTTTTTTGTAGGTTAAAGCAATTTCTCTAATCACTTCATGACTGTGGCACAAGGACTCCCTGCAAAAGCAGGGCGAACAGGGGAAGTGACACATTTTTAAGTGAGGTGCAAATTGTTGCTTTCTCTGTGTTTAGAATTGCTCAGAGTCCTGGGCATGATGGGCTGTTCCTTTACAGTTCTTATTTGCAGCTACTGGTGCTTCAAGTTACCCCCAGGAGGACATAGACATATTGAACACTGAAAGAATTGTTAAGAATGTTTTGTGCATTCTCCTCTCTTTCTAGGTTTCCACTCCAAAACAAAAGCATTACCTTTAATGTAATTTGAAGAACCTCTGTTAATTGGGATGTGTATTTTATTACAAGCTTATCTGAAAAGCAGAGTGTACACAGGACATTTAATAAGGCAAGAGAATACAAAGACTTCAGGGTGGCAACTGATTGACTCACGTCATAACAGTGTTGATCATACCTGAGAATGGTACCATATCCTCACTTCAAATATAACTTAGGACTCCCAGATGAAGGCTACATTGCTTTCCAAACATCTCTCTCCCACCTTGGGCCTCAGCCAGGCTGCAGAGTAAAGAGGTCTAGTGAGCTTGGTCCCAGCCCACTCTCTCCTGGGCTGGCTCCTGCTTGATGGGAAAACCTCTCTCTTTGCCATTCATTCTTGATGCTATAGTTTCCAGGTCATACATCACAGGACCAACACACACCAATAGCAGGTTTCAATCTGGGGTGCCACCAAAAATACTTCATCAACTTTCTTTCTATTCCTTCATTTAGGAATTGGAAGGAGAGAGATTTTCAAGGACCAATTATGGATTGTGAGCACAGATTTTATTTATGGTACCCTGAACATCGCCCCCAGAACATCTGACATTCAAACCTTTTTTCTAATAGATTATCTCTCTTTCCAATAAACCAGTCTGCTCTCCAAAGAGTGGCTCTAAGTCATTCTCTATTAAAACTTTTCAATAGAAAAGTTCTGGTTTTGATTATTCCATAGTGATTTGACAGGAATGATGGAAAAGGCCTGCCTCTTCTACTGCACTCCACCTAGTAGACACAGTGAGTATGCCCTTGAGGACTAGCCTAGTTGCTACTTCTGGGGTTTTTGCCTGAGCCTGTGACATGCCGTCTGAGACACTGATAGTGACAACTACGCTAGCATAATCTGCTCAATAGCCACATTGCTCTGACAGGTTAAAATGAGGTAGCAGGACTGCAGAGCATTGCTGAGATTGTGTGAAAACAATATGTAAGTTACAACCATTGTGGCTGCCAGGGTAAGTGAGTCTCAGTGCAGTAGAACAAACCTCCACCAGAGTAGAAACTTGGTCTCTTCACCTCTGTAGCCACAGCAACTGGAACGTGCCTGCACATGGGTGACACTCAATAAATAGTGTTGTTGTTAATAAAATGATAATGGAACCTGCTGCAGGGACAGAGGTTCTTATTTAACACGGAATCACAATGGGAGCTGAATACACACAGGGGGCAGCTGCTTGATTTACACTCAGAGTTTATGCTGCTTTCACCCCTACCAATCGCTGTCCCTAACCCCACCACCTCCCATCCTCACACACTAATTTAAATTAGAAAAGGAAAGATTCACTTGGACTAAAGAGTTAATGGGATTAACGTGAGAGACAAAACTTTGTAATTAACATTTATTAATAATGTTGCTTTCTATATTCGTTTTTTTTTTTTTTTAACCTCATTTCTAGATTAGGAGACCCCTATAGACAGTAAATGTCGCTTGAGAGCTTTCTATCTTTGGCAACTAGTGCGGCATCTGACAGTAGAACGTTGCAACACTTTGGTTCAGTCTTCTAGACAGATGTCCTGTGGGAGAATACTGCTAAGGGAGGGCTCACTGACATCTAATAAGGATGGCCAGAAAGATCAAGCAAAAGTTAATGAAGATTCAAGCTTCCTCTTTCCTTTACTGTTCTCTCCTTTCAGCATTAGCAATGTTTGCTAGGTCTGTCAACGGCTAGCAGCCTGGTGTCTAGTCTGACTCCGATTACTTGCCTCTTTTGATGTAAAATCCTGCTGGGACTCTGGTGGGAGAACAAATCTCTACCACACTCACATCAGGCATTAGGAAAGTCCCTTAATCCAAATCTCTGGAATACACAGCAGTATACTCACAGAGCCTCTTCTTTCTTTTCTGCCAGGAACTTAACTTTATATTGTTTTACATCTCTAATCAGACCCACCATATTAAAAACTACTTGTGGGAAAGAATAGTCTAATCTATTATCCCCTACAGCTGTTATGTCATTATCACAAACCTAACATGTGGACTGGTAATAAGTAGTGGATTTTACATTCAATGGCCTTGGGTGGGTGTCCAATGCAAGGAAGTCTGTTAGAATTATACTTAAAAATGAAGGAGCTTCCGGTAAATAAAGGGTGCTTAAAAATAAAAGGGCTTAAAAATCCTCAGGCAAGTAGCTTGATCTCAGCCCTCCACTTACAGCTTTTGCTATATTTACAAGGCACACTGACATCATTCTTCACTGTCTTTATTTAATCGACCTGCCCTGTAGTCCTGTCATAGCTGTCCAGTCTCCACACAGGACGGCACCGCTGGAGCACCAGGGCCATGCCTTTTAGAGCAGGTATCCCTAGTACGAAGACCACCTGGCCATTAAAATTGCATAAATTAATGTGAATTCTGAGTTCATTAATCAAAGGGCCTCTATTTGCTTTCCTAACAATATAATTATTTCCAGCTGGTATCAGAAAAAGACCCAAACAGAGCATCTATAGGACAAACATCAAGTGCCAGTAGCATTTCATATTAGGACCCCATGCTTGACTTTCCACAGGGATATGCCCTCTAGTTTCCTGGCTCATTTGTTATTGGGGGTTGCTGTCTCCTGGACTCACACAGTAGTTCCTGCTATTTTATAGTATTGAAATGACAGGTCCTTCCTCATTAGTGTAGGCAATTATAAATTGTGTAATGATTAGAAATAAATAGACCAAAGCCATCCATAAAGCAGATTCTAAAAATAACCCAATATACATTCTTTTATGGCAAACTGGGATCTTTCCTTCTGGATTAAATATTTATAAATAAAATATACTTCATAAATGTTTTGGAAAGTCTAGTATTATTAATATAAATTGCTGATCAAGGCCTACATGGGCTGTCACATTATTTTATTTGCAAGTTGAAGTTTTTATAAATTAATTTTTCCAAATGAAGAGAATTAATGATTAAAATAAAACTCATTTAAATTTATTTTCTTTGTGCTATGGATGTTACCCATGTATAAATTTGTGGTCCCAGAATCTTGAGCCAAGTCATAGTACTGAAAATCATATTTCCCATGATTGCATATATTGTATGAACAAGTAACATTCTCGCGTTTTGCATTCAGTCACTCTGGATTTCATACAATACTACAAAAGCTAGAGAAAGCATTAAGAAATTAAAAATGGAGAAGTATGGAGAGTAAATGTTTAAGAAAAGAAATGACAAGAACAAGAGAAGCGAGAGAGAAGATAAACAGATGATAAGTAGATAGATGGCCAATAGATGTGTGTTAGGAGGAAGGATGAAAGAAGTTGATGGAGTTGGGAAAGACAGAGGGGGAAAAGTAATTTTGTGAGTACATCATGTGATCCCGTGGTATGGAAGCGGGTTTCTCATCGTCTGGATTCAGTACTTTATGATCTAATGGAAAGTTTTATTTCAGGCCATCAGCAATTTTGCTCATCTTGATATTCACCCCAGTAAGTGGCTCAGCACCTGCTGACTGAGGGAGGCCAAGAGGTGACTTGCAGCTCTATAGACTATCTGTCCTCCGGCTTCAGACAGCTTTCCCTGGGGAGTTTCTGTGGCCCTGGGCTCCCAGCTGCTGTGGCATTAGCTGCCTGCTTTTGTGGTCATGATGATTTTAATAATTTCTGGCGTTATCACTGGAAATGTACTGCAACCTGATTTTTAAATTTGGTATTTCAGTTCACATAATTTATGAATTCTCAGTGATTATGCTAGTGCAGAGGCAAACTTAGATTATTCATTTGCACAATAATTTCTTCCATGTTATTCATTAGGTAATTATAAAAATATTTCCTCTTCTGTGGCATGAAGAGGAAATTAAAACAGTCTCCTTGCACTATCAAAGTATTAATTTTCCCCTTAACTGAATCTGCACCTCAGCTATAACATCTACCATTTATTGAGCATTTATTATGCATCAGGGACTGAGCCTGTAGCTTTCCTTTTTCTTATTTTCCAAGTGAGAGGAGGGGAGATAGACTCCTGCCTGCACCCTGACCAGGATCCACCCAGCAACCCCGTCTGGGGCTGATGCTTTGCCCATCTGGGGCCATGCTCACATCCAAGCTATTTTTAGCGCCTGAGGTGGAGGTTCCTGGAGCCATCCTCAGCACCAGGGGCTGATGCTCTTAAACCAATTAAGCCATGGCTGTGGGAGAAGAAGAGAGAGAGAGAGAGAGAGAGAGAGAGAGAAAGAGAGAGAGAGAGAGAGAGTAGGGGAGGTAGAAGTTTGGAGAAGCAAATAGTCATCTCTCTTGCATGCCCTGACTGGGAATTGAACCGAGGGCATCTACATGCTGGGCTGATGCTCTACCATTAAGCAAACTGGCCAAAGATGATATATATTTTAAGTCCTCTTCCACTATGTGGAAGAGTCATAGCTCTTCCACTATGACTGCCATTTTACAGATGAAGGAGAAGAGGTGCAAGGTGGTGCAGGCATTTGCTGAAGTCCATGAGGTTAGCCAGGGGTAAAACGAAGTTAATAAACTCACACGTGAGCTTCAGATTCTCCTGAGCTACCTCACTATTCCTCCTCTGCAAGTTTGTCCAATTATACCGATTGCCTAAATTATGCCTATGCTTTCTGGAACACCTACTCGCAGCTGAAATTTGTGAAATGTTTGAAAATTTTATTTTTTTCCACAAGGGGATATATTTGTAATATAATTCCTTTTCTGGTGAACAATATTAACTACATTTCCCCCTATTGTTTAATTGTAATATCTACTATATAGAAGGGAAAGTGCCTTCAACAATATTTAGATTGTGGCAATAACCTAAAACAATATTGACCTAGTTCAAATGAAGCATAGCTTGTTGAAAACCTAAGGCAAAGGAAGGTTGCTTCATTTCTTTTGACTCCTACATATGTAAGACTAGGAAAGACATCCTATATAATAGCATTTAGGCTTTATCTATCTGGATAAAATGAAGAGGTTTGTTGTAATTATTAAAATAATATTAGCAAGAATAAGTCTGTTACTAAGAAAAAAGTTGGCTTTATATATTTCAGTGCTTATATTCTTTATTTAGATTCAGAAGCTAACTGCTCAGCTCTTCACTTCAAGTTTCTTGAGTAGATAAGGGATGGCAAGGCTGGTAACAATGAGATGGTATTTTTATTGGGGATAAGGAGGTAGGTTGGATAAAAGAGAAGAAATAAATGCTTCTGTGGAGAAATTTGTTTCTGGACAAACCTATGGGATCATGGAGAAATCCTGTCCACTCTTTAAAAATTCTTCTTTTAAAGCAGGGGTACACAAGTTCTTCCCTTTCTTTTGTTTTTAGAATAATACCTATAACACCTTGTTACTTTATAGCCTGGATGAGAGGAAAAGTAAAAAAAAAAAGACTGTAAAAGTTCCCATAATTTTCCAACAGTTACAAGGAAGATATATCAAAATGTGATCTCCCTAAGTGAAAATTTCCCAAACTCCCAGGGAAAAGGGGAAAACTGCAGGAGAGCTTCCAGAACTGCAACCCATGGGTTTCTCTATCAAAATCCACACTGTTAATAAAAGCTTGGGAAGGCCTGGCACAGGCCTGACTCAACAGAGAAATGCCACCCACAGTCACCGACTCAGCTTCCACAGTGGCTGAGCTGCCCACTTTCTCTGGAGGCTTCCCAGCCAGGCCAGTATACCAACCAGTCTCTCAGATGGTAAATGGAATTATTTAAAAATTCAAATTAAACAAAGTTGTATAACATTTAAGAGAAGTTAGCAATGATGACACTTGGCTTTTTACACAGGTTGAAAGTCAATTTTCTGTTGAATAAATAATATTAACCACATATTAACCACCTGATAGTTTCAAGTGCCTCAAACAGTCATCAGCATCATTCTGAATAGAATCCCACTCTTTTTAAAGACCACAGTTAAAAGAGGGGAAACTGTACCATTAAAAGAGGAAGCAAAACATGATTCAAAGTCTGGTCCATGAGGTAATGCACACTATCGACTAAAGTTCAGAGGAATCCAGTCTATGGGAGAGGAAGAATGAAGTTAAAAGAGGTTGCCAAAATACAAATGGCCAACAGATATATGAAAAGATGCTCATCTTCACTAGCTATTAGAGAAATGCAAATCAAACCTACAATGAGATACCACCTCACACCTGTTGGATTAGCTATTATCAACAAGACAGGTAATAACAAGTGTTGGAGAGGCTGTGGAGAAAAAGAAACCCTCATCCACTGTTGGTGGGAATGTAAAGTAGTACAATCATTATGGAAGAAAGTATGGTGGTTCCTCAAAAAATTAAAAATGGAACTCCTATATGACCCAGCAATCCCTTTACTGGTTATATACCCCCAAAACTCAAAAATATTGCTATGTAAAGACACATGCAGCCCCATGTTCATTGCAGCATTGTTCACAGTGGCCAAGACATGGAAACAACCAAAAAGCCCTTTAATAGATGACTGGATAAAGAAGATGTGGTACATATATACTATGGAATACTACTTAGCCATAAGAAATGATGACATCGGATCATTTACAACAACATGGATGGACCCTGATAACATTATACTGAGTGAAATAAGTAAATCAGAAAATACTAAGAACTATATGATTCCATACATAGGTAGGACATAAAAAAGAGACTCAGAGACACGGACAAGAGTGTGGTGGTTACAGGGGGTAGGGGGAGAAGAAGGAGAGGGAGAAGGTGGGGGGAGGGGAGGGGCACAAAGAAAACTAGATAGAAGGTGACGGAAGACAATTTGACTTTGGGTGATGGGTATGCAACATAATCAAATGTCAAAATAACCTGGAGATGTTTTCTCTGAACATATGTACCCTAATTTATCAATGTCACACCATTAAAATTAATAAAAAAAAAGAGGTGGCCTGGAGAAGTTAGAAAGCTCCCTGACCTCCACTCCATTGCATTACTTCATTGCTGAAGCCAAAGGGGCAGATAGAAATTAACAAAAGTTTTTTCATTCTGACACAGAAACTTGTGCACAATGAGATGGAAGTTATATATACGAGTTCATCTGCTGGAAACTGCTAATATCACATAATAGTATACATGCATGTGTATATGTGTGTGTATGTGTGCGTGCAAATGCATGTACACACATAGGCTCAGCATAAAGTTTAGACTTTTGAAAGGATCTTCCAAGTTGTTTCCGGATAGATTTATTTCTGCATAGCTATTTTATTGTTTTTTCATTTCCTCCATAAGAAAATATTTCAATTTCATAATTTAGACCCCCCCCCCCAAATTAGGTTGTTTTATTGTAGTATGTCTGCAAACTTAATGATGGTTTTCTAATGGAAAATAGATTTTTTCCCCCTAATCATAATATGACAAAAACTTGCTATCATGTAATTACCTCTTTCTCTAATTAAATAAAATCTCTTATTTTTGTAGGAACTCAATTGTTGAAAGCACTAAAGTGTTTCTCTATTTATTCTAATGTTGGTCAGCAAAATTCTTTGATCTCTGTACCTAGATATAAGGTGCAGACTTCATAACTATAAATTTGTAGCACCTCCTTTCAGTGAAAGTAGGGCTCTGATGGTTGTCTTTTCTCACATCACAGTTCATCTTTGCTAAATTTTTATAGTGCGAAAGAGGTGTGGTGCAGCAGAGTGTCAAACTAACATCAGTAGTTCTGAAATGATACCCTTTCCCCAGTAGCAATATACATTGTGGGTATGTGACTGGAATATTTAAAACACCTGTTCACTTGGAACTAAGCCAAATGTGTAATAGAGTGTGCGAGAGTGTTCTTGGCTTCTTGGCTCATTTCCAAGAGCATGTATCGTTACTGCCATCAAAATACGGAGGAAGCCAGGGTAAAGAAGCATACTGAAAGCAATAGAAGATAGGTGTATTTTATTGTTAACAACATCACACTAAAAACTGTTGGCTGGCTAGTATTTTCATGAAATCTATTAATTATTATTATTTATTATTATCTGCGTCAGAAAAGAAACCAGCAGTGTAGAGACACTTTTGTCTTAGCTTTGCTAATTACTTTCATTGCCATAAAATCTCAATCAGCCTCTTCCTCCTCCCTGCCTCCCTCTCACTAACTGCCCTTTCACGAACTGTCTAACTGTGCTCTTCCCTGGATATACAATATTTCACAGGGAACACTAGGGAACAAATTAAATCCTAACTCTATGTACCCAAGTTCACTAACAGAATGTGGGCAAACCTGTCTGGGCACCACCTTTTTTCCCAACTATGTTTGACTTCATTTAATCGAGTTACTATGTGATTTCTTTCTCTAATTTTTTCTTAATTTTAATATATGTACAGTGAAGATTGTACCTCTAAAGAATTTCATAACTTTATTACATAAGAAATAGTTATTCACATATTACATATAACAATTTACAAAATGTGACATCTTGTTTGAATGTAATCACAAAATATACCTTAGACTTGAATGTCTAAGGTATGTGCGCGTGTGTACATGAAAGAGTAAAAAGTTAAAGCATTTTGCCTGAATTTGCACATACAAATAGGAATAGCAAGAAAGAAATGACATGTTTATGAGCATCACGTGCTATTATTGTGTGCCAACATGTGCTAATGGCTATATGCGTACATTATATAAGTTAATTCTTACAGAAAGATCCAAAGTGAGCTTTATGATGCTTATTTTACTGCTGAGAAAGCCACAATTTGATGGTTTAGGACTTGGCAAAGGGCAAAGAATTTAGGAAAGTGGTAGACACCAGGTTTGCCTCAAACTGTGAAACTCCTACAACCAAACTCAAAAATTCTTTAAAAAAATGTTTTTTTTGGTGACAGGGGCAGAGAGAGGGACAGATAGGGACAGACAGACAGAAAAGGAGAGAGATGAGAAGCATCAATTGTTCATTGCGGCACCCTACTTGTTCATTGATGGCTTTCTCATATGTGCCTTGGAGGGGGGGGGGGCTACAGCAGACCGAGAGTCCCCTTGCCCAAGCTGGTGAGCTTTGCTCAAACCAGACGAGCCTGAGCTCAAGCTGGTGGCCTTGGAGTTTCAAATCTGGGTCCTCTATGTCCCAGTCCGACGCTCCATCCACTGCGCCACCGCCTGGTCAGGCCAAACTCTTACACGTCACATTGTTTTACAAGGAAAAGCCTAGGCTTTTAGATTATGGACTTGAAGGTATACAGGTAGAGGTTTTATATCCAGAATCCTGACTTCTGTAAGTGCACAGGCTTCATTAGAAAGTTCTAGATGTATAGATTTTGATTTCTTCTTCAATTATAATGTAAGTTTATGCAGGTTAAATTAAGTTTATACAGGTTTAATACACCTCCTGCGGTCTCTGTAATTTACTCCTTTAACACACTGCATAGGACGGATATTCCTCAATCAGAGAAATGCAAGTGTTTTATTAGCAATGCAAACTGAAATTATATGCATATTTCAAAAGCAACTTGTTTTATATAATTATAAATGTTTATAGGATGATATAAATGGTTTAAAATATATAAGTATAATGAAAAGTTTCAGACTTTTTAAACTTATGCTCATACATATAATTTATAAAGATTAAAATCTTTTTGCACTTCCCCTTTTTACAAATGAACTGCATGTCAAACTTGATATGTTTGAGCATAAAAGTAACTATCTATCATGGCTATCTTTCCTGACTTAAATATTCTGGTTCCTAGCAGCTATTACTTGATTACGTGTTGTCATCATCATTGACATCTTCATCACCATAAGCTTTACTATGTAACAGACTATTTCAAGCACTTTACAAATGTTTAGTCTTTTAATTCTCATAATAACTATGTACTAAGTATAATTGTGAACTCCCATTTACAAACAAGGAAGACTCAGAGAACCTAAGTAGCTTGCCTGGGGACATACAATTTATTAAGTAGTAGAGATGGGATAAGAATGCAGGCAGCACTGACGCTCCCAAACACTATGCTATGCTGTGTCCCTCAAATAGCTAAGGGCCTGTTATGTTGTTTTGTTCAATTGATTCACTTACATATTTTCTACCTTACCTAGACTGTTAGTTTTGTGAGCTCACAGACCGTATCTTCCAAACTGATATGTATCCCGGCATTCCAATAAAGTTTTGTACAACCTAGGAATCTTCTAATTATTGGCTGAATAAAAATATCTACAGATGAACGTGGAAGTACATTTCTAAAGTGTACATAGTGGAAGGCCACTTTTATATTTGAAGGTATAAATGACATGAAAATCCAGCATGCTTCTATTAATTCACAAAATAAATCTAATATCATTGGTTATCTCTAATGAAATGGCCATATTAACTTCGCTGTATCATATAGGGTGGGGCAAAAGTAGGTTCACAGTTATGAATATGCAAAACAGTTTATTTCTGTATTGTTATTATTTTTTTTAGTTTTCTTTTTTTTTACAGACACAGAGAAAGTCAGAGAGAGGGATAGACAGGAACAGACAGACAGGAACGGAGAGAGATGAGAAGCATCAATCATCAGTTTTTCATTGTGACACCTTAGTTGTTCATTGATTGCTTTCTCTTATGTGCCTTGACCGCGGGCCTTCAGCAGACTGAGCAACCCTTTGGGTTCAAGCGCAGGCCCATCTGGCTTTTACTCAAGCCAGATGGGTCTGCGCTCAAGCTGGCAACCTTGGGGTCTCAAACCTGGGTCCTTCGCGTCCCAGTCCGACGCTCTATCCACCACGCCATCACCTGGTCAGACCTGTATTATTGTTGATTAATTAATTTATTATTTTCTATGTGAACAACTGTAAACCTATTTGTGCCCAACCCTGTATTTTATACTTCTTAAGCCACATAAATTTTTGATGCATAAAATAAACATACCTTCACTGGTTTAAACCAATCTGATTGCCTTATTTTGGCTTCAATTACACATAAATAATACTGTAGACATTTAAAATCCTCAGTGATTAGGAGGTAGTCAAATCAATATTGTCTACATAATACATAAAGGATGGATGTAAATTTTATAACAAGGAAATTAATTATTAATTTATATCTGTTTACAGTAACAAAAATTTACTGTCAGCTTTTTCTGAAGTTTAACAATGCTTGAGCCAAGATCAATAATTTATATATGAAAATATCACTGTTTAAGGTAAAAATGCTACTAAAACAATTATATTACTTAATGTTTATGAATGTTATACAATCTGTCTATATAATTTGTGTACTATTCTCTCCTATGATAGTCTCCCAGAGTTATTACAACTCTCATATCGTTCTATATCTAGCAATATAAAAATACTTTTAGCAATCAAAAATAGCAAATATTTTCCATATTACATTTTGCTGAAGAGTTAGAAATAAATATATATCAAAGGTAATTATTTTCCAAATTGAATTCACCCTGCTTAGCACAAGTAACTCAACAATGAAAATTCTGTTCAAAAAGTGTGCACATAAAAGGCTTTGTCTCTGGAATATCGCTCTAAGTGGCTCACTATCTAGGTTGAAAATATCCATGCAGGGTTGTATGTCCTATTTTTCCATGCCTGCAGTAAAGATACAATATGGGAATTCAGCCTGGTAATTACTAATACACCACACAGGCACAATTACACCCTGTATGCTGCATGAAGGAATCACTTGTGGTCTAGCATCCATTACAAAGAGCAGTAGGGGGCCCCCATGCAAGACAGCAAAATGCTTTACAAGACAGAAGGAGACCAGAAGAGTTGATGTACACAGATACAAGGACCTTGATTCTTCTAGCAATGATTTAAGTCTCTTTCCATCAATTATTGTCCTTTGTCTCAAGAGTCTTATCACCAGCAGCATTACAGGAACTGAACATAACAATGCTCAAACCCATATAACCCCATGAACTGTGCTGACATTTCCACACCCTGTTGCTATGTTTGACCTGGTTATTCAGATTAGTTAAGCAAAACAAAATGGAAATAAAAGTGTTACCATTGCAAAACTGGCCTATGTATTATTATTTTTTATGGCTCACTCAGAATTCAGTTTCTTTAAACTAAAAGCCATCATACTCTCGAAATGTTATTTTTCAAAGTAGTTTTGACCCCATTAAAACAATTAAAAATGAAAATCTGGTTGTGTGAAAATTATAATGATAAGAAAGAGACTAAACATTGTTATATCAAGGCAATATATACTTAACAAGAAAATTGTATACCTAAGGGAGCTAAATAAACTAAAATAAGTCAGCTGCTTTCTTTAGCTGCAATGAGTCACAGGAATAATTTTCTTTCTGTGAAACTTCAAAGTTTTGAGTTTAATTGCAAGCAGTAAGTAATTTTTATTATAACAGTTTCTTCTTAATTATTACACGATGTACATTATTTTACAAAATGTGCATTTAAGATGCTCTCTCTCTCTCTCTCTCTCTCTGTCTCTCTCTCTCTCTCTCTCTCTCTCTCTCTATATATATATATATTATAATTATGAATTTTTAAGACCTTAGGAAAGTTAGTTAGTTATGGCAGTTTGTCAGCTTCTATGAAACAAAGCCTTGTCTTTCAGAAAATGTTTACAACCTATGAGGAAAAAAATGTATCCTGAGGCAAAAAATGTTTATTGGCACCTCGAAGTCTGAAGAGAGAGTTAGGTCTGTGGTTTTTTGAGGGCACTTGATCATTGCCTGCATTCTCAAAGGTTTCTCTGAATGAATAGAACTGGATTACTCAGCCTTCTATTCCATGCCTATTCCTCTCCATTTTCCTTGGCAGACTGAGAGTTAGGCTATTTTTAGTTAGGCAGTTTTCTATTTTTAGACAACTACCAGTTAGAAGACATTTGTTAGGAAAAAATTTAAACACACACACACACACTCACACACACACGAAGGGAGGGGAGAAAGAGGCTTCCCTTCACATATTGTAAAGAAGCCTTCAACCTGTAACTCCAGGCATTTCAGCTGCTTTCAATCTTGAAAAAATAAAGAAAAATTCAGAGTTCAGGGTTTTAAAAATAAACCTACCCTCTGGCAAAAAGACCAAAATGCAACAAGCTGTTACTATGTGAAACAGTGTCTACAAAAACAAAGAACATTCTCCAATGTTTAAATTGAACGATTAAGTTATAAGAATGTTACACAGGCAAGTAACAATTTTCCAGCCTCTCAGCCAGATGTATCATATTTGAGAATTTAGAGGAAGGAGGGGAACTGGCTGTAAAGTTAAACCAAGGATATAGGATGTAACTTTAAGATTCCCATTCTAAGCAAAAGAGAACCTTTTATCAAACTTAAAGGCAATTACATTCACTGCATTTTTCTAACAGTCATCCTCTAGAAATTTCTCTAAAAATTATAATCATGTTTACAAAAACCATATATTAAAAAATTCAATGCCAATGGAAAATCTAAAAGGCTGCATAAATGCATATATATATATGTATATACATTTATGTGTATATATATATATCATCTTTATAAGTCCCACTTTTACTTTAAATGGAACAAATGACTTGCAGATTGGCTTAATGTATCAACTTATTCTACTTATCATTCAAAGTTGTGCTTTCATTTATAATCCACCATGAGATGTTTTCATGTGCTCACAGCGGTACTTTTTTTCACTTTAGTTTTCCCACTGTCCTCTATGTCTTATTGTGGTTCCGACTATTGGGTTGTATAGTCACAGATGTATCACCAGTAAGCAGCGCAATGTTTGGCACATAATCTTCATGTCCATTTCTGCTGAATGAAAGAACAAATCTTGTGCATGTTTTGTCCATACTGGACCATCAGCCCTGGAGGGCAGTGGCTGTGTCACAATCACTGTGACATTTCCCATGCACTCAGTACAACAATGCCTTGCACACAGAGAACATTTCCATAGTGCTTATGAAAAAGAAAATCAATCCACTGACCTTTAGGGCTTCTTAATCTATATAAGAAAGAAGTTAGATCTTCTTAATTTATATGAAATGCAATATTTATATAAGAAGGCTATGCTTATTTATTCAACAATATACTTATTAATAAAAAATGATATATAATTATTCCCAAATTAGGAAATTACTGCTCCTCTATTTTATGGCTAAACACAGCTTTTATTGCCTGATCTTTTCCCTTCATACTGAAGGACCTTACACAACTTCACAGTTTACAATGGATTCTGATCTCTTTTATTGCCTGTAATCCTCACAACAACCTGTGAGGAAGACAGGGTCAGGAGAGACAATACTAACTCACAGGAGAAACCAGCAGCCCAAGAAGGATAAATAACTTGCCCCAGGTTAGAGAACTAGTGTGTGATGCTGCTATAAGTAGAACTTAATTTATTTCCAATTGTGTGGGGCTTTTAAGGGCTATTTCCTCAATATAAGATTCAAAAGGTGAACTCTCTTTTAAGTTTTTTTATTGAACTTATTGGGGTAATACTGGTTAATAAAATTATACAGGTGTCAGATACACAATTCTACAGAACAGTACATCATCTGTATACAAGGTGAACTCTCACAATAATGCTTCAAAAATATTCTTTCGGAAAATCATTCTGTGGTTTTCCTTTTCTTCACATAAAATTCATTCAGAATCTCACACTTCAGGAGAACCCAGTCCTGAAGCCTAGATGAAGATAAAATTCCTCACATGCCTAATTAGGATAAGCTACAAAAAACTGTGAATGCATGACTTTCTCCTTCCAGTTAGAAAAGTTCAGAACTGACCCAGCTGTTTCTGCTTCTATGACTCTTCTTTCCTGTTCCTGCCTCCGTTTTCTCCTCTTCCTCAGGGTAATTCCACCTTTGGAGTTCTCTCCATCCTCTCATCTTGTTCCATAAAAGCACATTTACTTTAACAAATACTATGTTCTGGGGAGTAAACACTGACCAAGTGACTCAGCATTCCCGACAGTTTCTCTGGCCCAACACAGACACCAACACAGTGGGCATGCAACCTATGGTTGCTGTAGGAATGAAAGATGGCCTGGCTGTGTGCATCTTGTCCAGTTTACCTGCCCTTTTAGGTCGTATCCATCACCCATCATGCTGGTTACCTCAGTGAACTAGAGCACCAGATTCTCCACTTTCACCACTCATGTCAAACGCTTCCCAGTGGAAGGTTTCTGGACTCATTAACAGTTCTAAACCTGTCCTGACCAATCGAGTACTTGAAACGTGGTCACTGAGACTAAGGAGTTAAACTTTTATTTAATTTCAATTAACTTAAATTTAAATGGCCACATGTAGCTCATGCTTACCTTATTGATTAGTACTGATCTGTATCACCCAAAATTTGGTTATATTATCCAAACAGAATGCACAGGACAGAAAAGGCTGGGTTTGTACTTTTCAGGCCATGGGCATTATATATTATCACTTACTTAAAATGTGTCCCAAACCTGGTGTTGGGCAGATAGAATATATTATGCTCACTTTGTTAAAGATGGTGCTGCCCACATAGAAGTTCGTTGATATTAATGTGTGTTCTGAAACAGGCTGTGGGCAGGCTGGGTCGTTATAGCCTAAGGCTTAGTTTAAGAGTAAGCTCTTCTCCACACCCTTGACTGATTGGATGATGTAGGGTGGTGCACTCTCCTGAGGAATCCCATTATGCCTCAGATGGGTGGCTTTGTATCAGAGACTTTCTTGAATGTATAATTGGATTAAAGGTTTGGATTATCTATGCTATAAAGTGGGCGGACCGGTAGCTAGATCTCTCTCTCTTGGTTCCTGAGTTCCTGAGGTTAGTATTAGAGAGGAGAGCAGATTAAGGCCATGTGGAGGAGAAGTAGCCAAGATGGCAGAGTGCTGAGAAAGAAGGCAGTTTGTTAAGAGTTTGTGCAGGAGGAGATGGGAAACAGAGGTGAATAAGTCTGGTGAGCTGGAAAGCTTTGATGCTAGGAAACTCGGATAAGTCAGTAGCTTTGTGAGCACTGAATGTGTGGGTTTTGGAGCCCAGTGTGTGTTTTTGCTTGCCCGCCAGGTGCAAGCTAGAATTAAAGCTGATGGCTCACCAGTTTTTGGCTCCTGTGTTTCATTACGATCTATCCGAATCTAATGTGAACCTGCGTGGGTTGGGTGGTTGTGATAGTGGCCCCTACTACTGGCTTTACATTTGGCGTAGTCGGCAGGATTCGATACAGATCGGCATGGAGCCACCACCACCTTTGAGTGGTGGAGTAGAGGACTGGCTGCTGTTATGGTTTCCCATAGCTGTTTTTTGGGGGACTGTAGGCTGGCTGACTCTTACAGCCATGTGTGAGGAAACCGAGAGCTCTATGGAAGAGGCTGCCCAGGACCAGCAAACCGAACAGTGGAAGGAGCTGGAGGAAACGTGGGAGAAACAGATGCTGACCCTGGAGCTGAAGGAAGCGCTGGAGGAGGAGGCTGACCAGGTTTGCGAGATTCACCTGGAAATGGAGCAGACGCTGGAGAAGGAATCACAGGTTCGTGAGTTGGAGATTGCCCTGGATGTTTTGGAGAGCCAGCAGCGGCATGAGGCCGAGGCCGGAGCTGAGGCCAGGACCGGGGCTGAGGCCGGGGTTGGAGCTGCAAGGCCTGCTGAGCAGAAGGTAGCGGTGGCCCGGAGATCAAGCCCAGCAGCAGGAGCTGGTGTTTGCAGTTCCTCTTTGGAGGATGAGGAGAATCTGGCTGGAGTTGCAATCCGGAGTCTCCAGAAGGTGAGAGCCCAGCAGCAAGGAGTAGCTATGCTGCTGGTAGGTCTGCGATTTTGGGACATAAGGGTGGATGCCATCATGCTCCCCAGAGCAGAGATGGAAATTCTGACTGCCGTGGCCACGACTACTGGCTTTACATTTGGCGTAGTCGGCAGGATGGCAGAGATGAGGGGGGAGGCTAACACCCCATGTGTGTGGACTGATTTCCTGGACTATGAGTGGATGGGCACAAGCTCCTTTGTTGAATGGACTTACAGATTTTGGACAATGTGAAATACCCTGATGGGGGTAGGGATGGCTTTGCTGGAGGCCCTCCTGCCCCGGGAAGCTTTTCCCATGGCTAGAGAAAAGGCCTAGTACATTTTGCACTTTTGGCAAAGTGCTTAGAGACTGGTGAAATGTCTGTATCTTTGTAATTGTTGAAATTGTATGATTTGTCATGTTGTAATTTGTGTAATGTGCCTAATTTCCTTGTACAGGGATGCCAGTGGTGTAGATTGTGGGTAGTAAAGTGAGCATAAGGGTGGATTGTTGGGCAGATAGAATATATTATGCTCACTTTGTTAAAGATGGTGCTGCCCACATAGAAGTTCGTTGATATTAATGTGTGTTCTGAAACAGGCTGTGGGCAGGCTGGGTCGTTATAGCCTAAGGCTTAGTTTAAGAGTAAGCTCTTCTCCACACCCTTGACTGATTGGATGATGTAGGGTGGTGCACTCTCCTGAGGAATCCCATTATGCCTCAGATGGGTGGCTTTGTATCAGAGACTTTCTTGAATGTATAATTGGATTAAAGGTTTGGATTATCTATGCTATAAAGTGGGCGGACCGGTAGCTAGATCTCTCTCTCTTGGTTCCTGAGTTCCTGAGGTTAGTATTAGAGAGGAGAGCAGATTAAGGCCATGTGGAGGAGAAGTAGCCAAGATGGCAGAGTGCTGAGAAAGAAGGCAGTTTGTTAAGAGTTTGTGCAGGAGGAGATGGGAAACAGAGGTGAATAAGTCTGGTGAGCTGGAAAGCTTTGATGCTAGGAAACTCGGATAAGTCAGTAGCTTTGTGAGCACTGAATGTGTGGGTTTTGGAGCCCAGTGTGTGTTTTTGCTTGCCCGCCGGGTGCAAGCTAGAATTAAAGCTGATGGCTCACCAGTTTTTGGCTCCTGTGTTTCATTACGATCTATCCGAATCTAATGTGAACCTGCGTGGGTTGGGTGGTTGTGATAGTGGCCCCTACTACTGGCTTTACACCTGGAAAGGAGTTTGGTTTCTGGAACTGAAAAGAAATACAGGCTGGAGTTGGCTTTAGATTAGGGGCTAGTTCTCAAGGTAACTCTGACCTTAGTTTTTCTCCCTGAAATGCTATTATCTTTATGACTAAGGAGTAATTTGCATACTATTTTGAAAACTAAAGTGTTTAATTCAGAAATTCTGAATTAGATTACTATTATTAATTCATGTATTAGTTTTTTTTGGTAATAATGTTTTCTTAGATGTCAGGTAAAAGCCCAAATACCCACTGTACAGTTTACGGTTTACAGTGATTCTTATTCTAAAATAGTAGCTCTAAATAGTCACTGAGTTTATTTACTAAAACATAAAGATAAGAGAGTTAGTTGATATGAAGAGGTTTTAAGATTCTAATTAACCTCCAGGCTAGTCATTAACTCTATGACCTTTAGAAATAATTGACAGGGATTTTTTTTTTTTTTTTTTTTTTTTGCCTTATTCAGAACTTCTATCTGGTAGCTAAATTTCAGGGTAACAAAGAAGACACTAAACACCATTCAAACGTGACTGGATAATATACCAAATAGCTATTAGTAAAATGAGATATATTTCCAATAATATAATCTATCCATCCAATCTGTTGTATACATATTGCAGCATTTGCCTAATTACAGTACTTTGAACAATGGAGTCTGAAGTCTTTTCCCAGAATGTCTGATGAAATACTTTGACCATGGAGATAATGAGGAAAGCATACTACACTCTGCACACCTGGCATACCCCCCTAACCCCCAGCCCCCCGCCAACCAACCATATAACACTTGCCCTCAGAGTCTGGTCTCAGAATCTTCCTCAAGAGGCACTCCATCAGCCACTACCAACTGACGGGCATTTACAAGGGAAGGGAGCAGGACGTGCAGTGCTCATGACAAAGTGACTCACCTGGGGGAGTAATGATAGACTTTTTATAGTGTACTTCCAAAAAGCCTAACACTCTTACTTTCAAGAATTAGTTTCATCAAATACCAGTTATTGGTTGTGTTTTTTTTCCCCCATCTAATTTATGGTATGATTCTAACCTTCAGTAAAGCAACAAAAAATTGTTGAAAAATGTACTTTCAAACTTCATGCTGGAGAAAACATGTCTGGAAAGGAAGCCTAGATCCTTGCTACTCAAGTTTGGTTCACAGACTAGCCACTTCAGCAGCATCTGGGAGTTTGCTGGAAATGCAGACTCTTCGGCTTGGCCGATCCACTGAATCAGAATCAGCCTGTCAGCCAGAGCCCCCGGGGAATAAGACAAGGCCAGAGTCATTTCATTTGAGACCTACTCACCACTCTTGTCAGATCCTGGCCAAATGACAACAAGTTGCTTCTCTCTTCTGCAGGAATCCATCAATGCATCTTCAAAAGTCTTTTACTCTCCTCCATCACTAAACACAGTATTTCTATGTAGTTCCCTGTACGTATTTGTTCTCTTTCTTATACAGCAACAGCCTTTATTCATCTCTGGCTCACTTGAAATAGTTTTACTTTCATTAATATTAAAACATAGCTGACTTCAACGAAGAAAACCTGGTAAATTTTAATCATGATCATTAGTGAGTTAGTTGTTAGATTAGATATATGTATGTATATATGCATGTGTAAGTACACATATATACCCATGTATATGTGTATATGTGTATGTTATATAAAATATTTACTGAATGTCTATAATGTTCCATACATTGAGCTAGCAGTTGGAATTAAAAAGAGATAAATAAAACATCATCATATCCTTCAGGGAAGATTTATAATAATGTTTTAAAAAATACAGTGAGGTAATTGAAATAATAAACATCCTTTAATTAAGAGACTCATCATTTTTCATTCTGAGTCTAGGAAGAACTTTGGAATATTCTTAAGACTTCACTTTGTAATATTTCACATAGATATATTCAGTAACTCTTGAGGAAGTAAGGATGTTCTAATCTTTGCTATCTTATTTGATACCTTTTAAAGCCAAACAATATTACTTTTACTTAGGGGCTATCAATGGCTAGAATGCAACCTTTGGTTCATTCATGAAATCTGGAAATATCATTAAAAATTGCTGATTATAATCGAGGGCAAATATTTTTCCCTTTTCACTTTCCGATTTGGGGTGTAGGGGGTAGTGAAACATAAGGACTTTGGTTTGGTCCAGTTAAGAACGTTGGTGTAAAATAATAATGATGATAAAGTGCTGATGATTATTATAAGGAAGTTACATTACTGACAAAAGGCTATATTTTAAAGCCTATTGTCTTTTCTGCTTCTACTATTATTAAATAATTTTCTGATGACACTGTGTTGATTCTAATGCCTACAAGCCATTAGAGCTGTGTAATAATAGAGAGAAGAAAAAATTTGTTTTACCGCCTTGTGCTTATAACTTAAGTAATCTAACATGCACTCTATTTGTTTAACAATGATTTTTTAAAATAAATGAGATGTGAAGCAGCTTTCCCTGTTTACAAAATGTGTAAATTAAGCAAGAGCATTATTTTAAAAAAAGAAATGGATCTTCAAATTTGATATATAAAAAACCATTGTGGTAGTTATGAGAAATATAAGTGCATTTTTAGAGCAATTTCTTCTTTTAGCCTTATGGAAACAAATATAAATATGATTTATAGTTATTAGAAAAAGCTTTTTAAAGATATGCCAACAAAAATGAACGTTATAATTTAGAAAAATATACAAAACCTTTTTATTTATAAAATCATTTTTCCCCCTTTTACTGGGAAGCCTCAACATTGAAGGTTTAAATCTTTATGGAATATACTAATTCTTTTTCCATTTTTCAATATTAGCTATTAAAAACAATTATATACTTTCTTTAACAGAGGACTAGGCAGTTACTGAGCTACTCACAATAAGAAAACTATTTTAATTATAGTAAAGTAAGAAGAATTTTAAATGTTCCTCAATAATATTATTTTTCTAACTTCCTTTATAAAGAAAAAACTGTTTTTGAAAAAAAATTATTTACTAATTATAAAGGTAAGTTCCCATCATGTCACTTCAAGTGACTTTAAAATAGTAACAAGACCTACCATCTTTCCATTTCCAAGCCTCACATTTTAAAAAAAACCCAGCACACATTATTTAGCTTTCGTGTTTAGTGCTCCCTGCCAGCCAGGAGGACTTGTAAGGGTTTTCTGACCAGGTAGTAAGTTTACTGAATGACTCTGCGGTTACTGCTTTAGGGGTAAAATGTGCTTTTAGTTTTACTGTGAGTGTTTAGTTCCAAATTGGTGTTTCTCAAATTGAACATTTATGCTCTGAATTCTACTCAGTTCTTCACCTCTGAAATACACTTTTCAAATTTTAAGTTGAAGTATAAATCTTGGTATTATTCTGAGAACACAATTCCTTGAAGTGCCTTCCTTTTCACATTTCAATCTAGACCAGTGCTGCTCCATCAAACTTTCTGTGATAAGCAATGCATTCTACATCTTCCCTGTCCCATTCTGTAGTCACCAGCCACATATGATTATTAAGCACGTGAAATGCAGTTGGTGCAACTGGGAAATTGAATTAGATCTTTTATCTAATTTTAATTCATTTAAATGTGAAGAGCCACATGCGGTTAGTGGCTACTATATTTGCTAGCACAGATCTAGATTATTTTAGTTTCTTGATAGTGCTTTAAAAAAGCTTATCAAATTTTAACAAATTGTTTCATTGAAGCTATAAAACATTTTTTCATACTTTAAATGAGTAACATTATGCTAGATCCTGTTATCTGTCTCCCCATTTATTTATTCTCCAAATATGTTCTGAGGACTTAACACTTTCTTCTTTCCCTTTCCCTCCCTCCCTCCTTCTTTCCTTCCTTCCTACTGTCCTTCCTCCCCCTTTCCTCCATCCCTCCTTCCCTCCCTTCTTTTATTTTCTTCTCTCTCTCTCTCTTTTGTTTTTGGGAGAGGGATAGAGGAGGAGAACCAAAGAGAGAAAAGCACCCCTCTTCTGTTCCGCATTAGTTGCACAGCCACTGATTGCTTCTCATATGTGCCCAGACAGAAGATTGAAACAGCCTCTGTGTGAGCCTGAGACCTGATGGCCCAAACTCTCCAGACTTTACATCACACTCTGGAGACAGAACCGTAAATACAATATACACAGTTTCTGTCTTCCAGAAGTTTCAAGTCTAATATAAAGCAGGGAATTGGATTAGCAGCTTCCAGTAGTGCTGTAACAGGACAAATAGAACAGAGTATGGCTATAGTACAGGAAAGGAATCTAACACAAGTCGGAAGGCAGTTCAAGGATGGCTATCTGGAATATTGTATAAATTGGGACCAGAATTGGACAGAAAAGAAAGAAAAGCCAAGAAAGGCCTAGTAAGGAATGTTAAAGAAAAAAGAAGTGGGGTTTAGAGAAGTAGAGGGATATAAACATGTTTAGATGGCTTAAGTATATGATGGGAGTTGTGGGAGGAGCTGACTGGAGAGAAATCAACAAAGGTGAGCCTGGAGAGGAAGAGAAATACAGGGGCCAGATCCTGCATGGCCTTGTGAGCAATCATAAGGATAGGTGTCCTTGAGGGGCTGTGTTTATGTTTCTATCTGAGGCATTCCATGACACACAGTGCATGTGGTAAGAATACAGTCAATCATTTCAGTGAATGAATGCATGAAAGAATGGAAAGTCAACAAACAATCAAACAAATAAGCAAACGTGCTTTTTCTTTAAGAAAAGTATCAGTGTGTATAATACCCATCCATAAAGCATGCATGCATAAAAATAATTTTATACATCTGTATTTTTATAAGTATAAAATTGAAACTTATTTAGATTTAATGAAAACTCAAATTAAAGAGGTAAACTTTCACATTTTACATCTTATTCCCAAATTTTGTAATAGTTTGTAAAGAAGTCCAATGCCACTATTTGCTGCATCTGCTTCTTAACCAAAATTGCACTAATCGATTTTCATCAAACTAGTAATAAGTTTACCGATAGCCTCCAGTAGCACTGTGAAACAATAAAGTTTATAAGCTCTTTTAAGGCCTTTCCAGTCTCAATTTAGGCTTTAATTATTACAGTGTAAAAAAACATTTTGCTGGAACAACTGTCCTTAGGAGTCTTTAAATTAAAATAAGATTCAGGTGACAGAAGATAAAATTTAATATAAATATCATCTTTTAATCTCCCCTCCTCAACCCACACTCTTCTGGACTATTCTTGCATTTAAAACAAAAAATAAACAAAACAAAAAATGCCAGTAATCCTCTATTGAGGCAGTTGTGAATCAAAGGTTTCTCCCACAAGGGTTACATCTACCCTTTCTATTTCCCGGGGAGCAGCAGAGAACCTGGTGACTTGCTCCCCTTCTACACTTAAGTCACTGGACTACTAGCCCAGACTGGATGAGCAGCTTAGTAGAATTACTGAATCACAGGGATCAGAGGGTGCCAACTGACACTCCCACATGGTTTGGTGGTTAGAAAATATGTGCTGGATATAGAGGTAACCTGTCTGGGACTTCCGTGACTCCAAGGATCACCTGGAATGATCTGGTGATCAATGGCTTGAGTAAAAGTTTTGATAAATTGTTTAGCTTATGTCTTTCTTTCAGTAGCTGGTACTACATCAATGAACTTATAGCTCCTTTGCCTTCTACTTGTTCCTCAAGCTGATTTTTATATATCTTTTACATCCTTAACAAGAATGCCTGTCCTTTGCTGTTGTTTGCTAAATCGTTGTTAAGTGAAGGAATGCCCTGGAAGCATGTCTTGTGGGACCTGCGTTTATCAGGTCATCCTGAAATGCTCAACACCACATCATCTTCCAGGAACAGAGCCCAATATCAACGGTGAGGGTAGAAAAGCAGGTAAGAGAACAAGGAATGAAGCTAGACAGTTAAAAGACATGAAGGGGGCAGTTCTTTAATACTATCAAAATCCCTGCTGAATTTTAACAGCCTCATAAACTAGCACTTGGGGTAAATATCCAGTTTACTTGTCACGAAGTTAAATATAGTGAATGTTCTTCAAAGGAAATACTTTTAATACAATAACTATTTTTAAAACCAATGGATTAAAAATTTAACACATTTACTGAATATGGCATATTTATATGTTGTATTTAAACAGATATTCAAGCTGCGGTATAATACAATAATAAAAAACACCTCTCTCAGTCTAAGTATTTATAAGCCTTTGTGCCATTGAAATAGCAGGGTTAATTATCAAGCAAAGACATGATAATTATGCAGAGATTTTCTGCTATAAGAGGGAGTCTTTTTCAACACCCACATACTGTACAATTTCCTATGACCCTGTAACATTATTCTGGTATATAGCCCAGAAATTTATATTTCAGACTAAATGCATGGAATCATATTATTTCTCTCTCCCCGCCAATTCTTTTTTTCTTGTGAGTAAACTGTTTTCAGGGGGGTAAGGGAGAGAGGTAATGGTCCAAATGGGAAATATAAAACTAATGACCCTTCATGAAACATATTATGCTCCTCATTAAACTCACTCAGTTAAATGTATTCCATTAAATTAAAATAAATAGGACTTAAAATTTTACCCAGGAGTAGTAAACTACCTTAACTTCCAACTTCATGTTAGCTCCATTCTAAAAGCAGATTCCTTAGGCCCCTGATGTATCACAGGTCCTTTAGTTTCCTACACAATTTATGTCTTAGTGCTTCAGAAGTTTACAAACTTAGCGTGTATAAGAATTATTGAAAAACTTGTCACAAATGCAGGTTCCCACTCAGATCCCCTCTTCTTCACCAAGAATTTCAAGCATACTGGTTTCAATGAGCTGCACTTTGAAAAAGACCTGTGTGAAAATGGTGTACATTTTATCAAGCTTGGGACATCCCACCATATTTCTTTCTCCATCATCTCTGTTACTGGTACAGTGTAGACAAAGCAAGTAGATGAAGAACATGTGATTCATGTATTTGAGCACCACAGACTCACAACACGTGTTAGATTTACTTGTTATTTTCATCCAAAGAATAAAGCCATGGGATCTTTAGATTTAGCCTAGGAAAACCCTAGTGTCTTTTTGTTTTGTTTTGTTTTTTAATTTTACTTATTCATTTTAGAGAGAGGTGGAGGAAAGGGGTGAGGGAAGAGAAGGAAGCATTAACTCCCACATGTGCCTTGACCGGGCAAGCCCAGGGTTTTGAATCGGTGACCTCAGCATTCCAGGTCGACGCTTTATCCACTGTGCCACCATAGGTCAGGCACTCCCCTCAAGTCTTTTTGAGAGCTTTAACATATTTAACTGCAAGATAATAGAGCTGTTTCATTACTCTTTTTAAGTGTCGCTTTTTACGTTGTGAAGGACTGTCAAATTCAATGCCTTTCACTTTTTAGATGTGAAAACTTCAGCTAGAGAAGTAGTTAACTTGTCACATTGCAAGGCTGTTCGAGACAAAGGTTCAAACACAAGCTCTCTAACTTCCAACCAGTGCTCTTCTCCTGGCCTGTAAAGAAGTCTGCTGAGACACCCATCTGTCCAAAGGTATGAAAGTCTTTAAAATTTGTGAAGTTTGAAGTTGCTTTTAAGTCACATAGCATATTGTTGAGTAAGCCCCTCAACAGATGAATTTTGTAGATTTTAAACACCTTTAAGAAAGTACATTTTAAAAATCAACAATTTTTTGACTAGTTTAATACGGCTCTACTGCATTTCACATCATGTTAAGGACTGAACCGTTCAAGTCTAATAATAAATTCCAAATCAAATTCTTTGGTTATCATGAAATGTTTGTTGTAATGATTTTGGTAATGAGATGAAATTTTGAATATAGAGGGGTTTTTTTGGAACTTATGTTAAATGTATATGAGCATGCATAGACGTAAAGCCAGATAGATGTGTGCACGTGCACACACTCACACTCACACACACCTAACAACTGACTAGTACTGTTCATATCCATGCTTTTTCATATCTTTTCATATTTATATAAACAGGAATAAAATAGTATAGGAAAAACACAGTAAACAAGTTTTATAAATGATCTTAAATTCCAAGGTTGAGGCAAGCACACAATTAAAATAATGAGTCAATAAAAATAATGATAATGCAAATCTGAAAGTATTTTAAACACATACCACATTAGGTCTAATTATCTTTCACTTTTGTTTCTCTGAAATTATCTGCTTGGTCTTATTAAGTAAACATTTTTAAAAACTGATTAGCACAATACTTTTACAAAACTTCCTAATAAAAGCACAGAAATAAGAACTAGTTTTAGACAATTATAACAAATAAAATGAAGATGAGAAGGTAAATGTGAGAGGCAGATTAATTTGATCAGGATTAGTACTGGATATTTTTCATAACATAGAACCAGTCTAAAAAATGGCAAGAATTAAACTTACACTGGCAAACTGATTCTGACTAGATTCTTTCGAAATATTTATTAATTTCCTCTTAATTCTCGGAAAGCATTTGCAATTTAGGAAACCATGAGTAGGGAGGTGAGAAAAATAGATAAGGATAGTCCTCAGTATACCTGTTCCTTTTTGGTTTATTACTCATTTCTTATGAAAGGTACTGTAAGGCAGTAACATTAAAATAGGGTACATACAAAAGCACTTATAATTGTATGGCAATGTTTACTTATGGTAAATATAAAACATTTTTGAATTTAAAAATGTCTTTTATATTTAACACAATAAAACAATGTTTTAAATCTGACTTTGATAAAACACTGAGCTAAAATTTAGAAATTCATTTTAACTAAATTTTGGATTACATGAATATTAACAGCTTTCCTCACTATATTAAATTATATAATTACAAGGAAAAATATTTCTAGTAGAAAGTGATCTTTACTCCTTCAGCAAGAATGCATTAGGAAGAATAAATTAGAAATAAGATATAAAAAGAAAAACTGAAGTGTAGAGTTGGGTGCACTCATTTAAAAATATTTTTTCATTGGAAACTAGTCTATACTTTAAAAACAATGATGAGAAGTCATCCAAACTGTGGGTGAGCCGTCCCTTGGCCACAGTTCCCAATCTGGTGTCCTGACATACAGTGGACAAGGATGACTCATGAAAGATGAGGCCAAGAATTTGATACTGGTGCCTGCTCTCTAGCCAGGACCAGAGCTATGTTGCCTCTGTCCTCATGCCATTCTAACTTGAATTCTGAGGGGGAAAGAAAGGGAGGGTTATTAGTGGAGGTGATAACCCTGAGTATACCTGTGGGAATATGAACATCTTTAGAAGAGGAAGACTGTACTTAAGCGCCTGCGTGGGAAAAGGGGCGGTCCCCTCAAGTCATGGCTCTGCCAAGTTTAGAGCTCACCAACTACGCATGCGCTCTCACCTCCACGATGTCTGAGTTTGTCCGGCTCTCGTGTGGCTCGTTATACTCCGTGTACTTGAGCAACACCTTGTCCATGTCGGTGCTGGCGTACTGGAACAGCTTGTTGGTGCTGTTGAAGATAATCAGAGCGATCTCACAGTCACACAGCACGCTCAGCTCATATGCCTTCTTCATCAACCCAAATTTCCTCTTTGTAAATGTCACCTGGAAAAAAGAAAGCAGGCAGGTTTTTTAAAGAAAAAAAAAAATCATTTTTTTAAAACAGTAGTTATTTTTCTTTGTAAAACAAAGTGTGCAGTTGTCAGAGCCCTTGGGCACTAACACATTTGGAAAGGAAGCAAATAAATCTAAAATTAATTTCTGTTCAGAATTTGAAAATGTGTGATTTCTAGCTTGTTGCTGAATGTGAAACTGGAAATGCCAGATTTAATGTAGGAAATTTAATGAAGGTGACCAGAGGACTGTTCATGTTTCTTTGAACAATGTAACATTAAAAAAAAAAAAATTTTGGCACGGTTAACATCTTCCTCTTATAATTAGGTTTGGGATTTATTTTTTAATCACTAGAAAACTGGACATGATATTATGAACACAGCATTTCATCTGTGTTTGAAAATTCTTAAACTTGTTTAGTTTCATGCCATTTAATTGAAAACACTTGAAGGGATATGGCTATGCTTTCACACAGTGTTGTTCTGTTTTCTAGAAATCCAGCAGGGAATTGGGAAGTACTTTAGCCATAATACCGTTAGGTTTTTTGTTTCATTCCTCTGTGTATCTTTTTTCCTTTCCTAGGCCAGAAATGGTATTATTATCTTTGCCTTTTCCTCCTTTTAATCTATTACCAAGTCCCATAATTCCTTCCCTCAAAATGTTTCTCAGGTTCACACTTGCTTGTCTATTTCCCAGGCCACTCTATCATTCATGTCCTTATCAGCTTCCTGTCCTAGATGATCTCCCTGTCTGGAATCATTCCGTCCTCAATTCATCCCAATCTTCAAAACCTCTTCACACTGCCTTCCTCCTGATGGGTCCTCTACAACAGCTCCCTTTCTCTGGCTTTGAGTATCTCCTACCTGCCAATATGTTTCATGATGCCCAATTTCAGTCCTCTCCTGACTAAATTCCAGTTTGCCTACCAAACACCATAAACATTCTTAATTATAAGCCCTTACATTACCCAGTGTTTCCCACAGGTCTTCTGCAGAATATCATTTCTATAAAATACTCCTTAATACAAACGGTTCTATGGCCCAATACATTTGGGAAATGCGGCACATTGGTATATTAAAGGCCAAGAAACCTTTTAAACTTTGTTCAACCTGCCACTTGAGCCTAGAGCTGACAGGTTTGTTTCTCTGCTTACTGATTTATTTGGAGGAAGGAGCACTTACTACCATTCTTCACAACTAAGTTTTTGAGGCATAGACTCTGGGAAATGCTGAGTAACTTGATTTAGATATTATTTTTGAAGCAAATTAGTATTTACATGTTTTTTCTCACATTCATATTCAACCCATCTAGCAGAGGCCAGCTCAGTTTTATCTACTATGTGTTTGTGTGTAATTCCTATATCTAAATTCCTACTCCTTCTCCGTCTCTTTGTCTCCAGACACCCAATGGATGCCCCGCAATCCTAAGTGTATCAGAACATTCTAAGAATCTCAAACTCCACAAAGCTCAAACTCATTATCTTCACCCTTCGAATTTGCTCTCTCTTCTGGGTTCCCATCTCAACATAACACTCAATCACCCAAACTAGAGTCCTTAGTGTGAACTCTGAATATCCCCACCCTTTCCCCACACACCTAAAAAATGTGTTGATAGAAAGTGTGGACTACCAGACAGACAACCTGCCTACTGGCCTCCTCATTCCTCTATAGTTTTGTTCATACTTAACTATTTTACCCATCACCTTTTATTTTTCCTTAATAGTACTTATATTTTATGATTTATATATTTTTATGTGATCATTTGTTAAATGTCTGTCTCTTCCACTATAGAGCATGGTCCACAAGGGCATGTACTATATTTGTTTTGCTCACTCACTGCTATACCCCGAGAACGGCTGACATGAATGGACACACAGTAAAGATTTCTAGTACAAAAATTATATAAGAAACACTATAAAGTATTTAGAAATGTCAAATTGAAGTATGCTATATAAAATCATGTAATAACATTTCTTATGAATTTTTTAAGCAACTCATAAGTAGGACTTTAAAAATATAAATCTATACTTAATGATTATATTGTTCTGTCATATTTATATTGAAGGCAGAATCATCAAAAGGAAAGAACATGGGACCCTGGATTTGAAGGATGAATCTGCTATTTAATAGTCATAAGAAATTCGCTTAACTTCCTTGAGTTTGATTTTTCATCTGTAGAATGAAAAGAACACCTACTCTTAAGGTTGCTGTGAGGATTACAGAAAACAATATATTATAGTATCAAGCATTGTTCTTAAAGTGGAAGCTCAATCAATCTCAGTTCCCATTTCTTTCTGAGATGATTTACAGGAAAAGAAGAACTTACAAAATATATTTGTTTTGGTGGCTTGACACATCTACTGATTAAGGCTATTTGAAAATCACACTATTTCTGATAGAAAGGTAAAGCTGAACCATGGAATCTCTACTGATCATTCTTTAGGAAACACAGCACTTAGGTATTTACCACCCCAAATAGCTAGTCAATATCTATTTACATATGTTATTTAGATTCCAACTTGGATAATTTTTCTTGTGTAATTGTCAATGTCACATCTTCTATTTCATGTTTTCTGACTACCTTACTAAAATCCTTTAAAAATATAGCTAGTATTTTGTTTTCATATTTGATTACCATATTAGTTTAGAAAATATTTTACTTTGGTTCATTTGGATGAGTCATAATCAGTACTAAGGATGAGCTAAATAAAGGCTTTTTTGGGAATGAATAAAGAAGCATAATCATTAATCATATAGTTATACAAAATGTTTTTTAATATTCCTTTTAGATGCAATTTAGTTTTGCAAATATACCTGCACATTGGTATTTTGTTTAGTGAAATAGGCTACAGAGTAGGTTTAATATGGAAGGCACTGACTCAAAATACTTTCATATATAAAACCACTTTTAATCAGACTTTCATGACCACAAACTGTAGGTGGAATGTCTCAATACAGTATGGTTTCTGTTGTACTAAAAACCTCAGAATTTAGCACGTTACAGCACTCACCATCAAAGTACATTTCAGCACAGAAATATCATTAAAGCCACCATTTGTGTTTACTTTTAGGTACTCCTCAACTTTTGTGTAACAAAATAGGCTTCTAGATAATGCAAACTTATTTAGTAATACCTGTCAAAAAAGTCAGTGCATGCAGCTTTTCATTAAAACTGCAAAATTAAATGACAATACTAAATAAAGCATTTAAGAAAATATCTTCAAAATCTACTCTTTAATTGTCTTAAATTTAATTCTGTACTATGTTCATATTTTTAATAGCATACTCAATGTATTTTATAATGCTTTTTCTCATTGTTCATAGTTAGATAAAAATATTTTTAAGCATTAAGCTTTCTAAAGAGACTGGAATGTTACTCTTCATTTAAAACATGTCACTCAATGACAGATTGCAATTCAAAGCTTTTATACTTAAATATGATAATGTATTGTAATCATTACATTTTTCATAATGTGACAATAGTTTGTAATGGGGATCAGTCCATTTGTATTTCAGTAACATGTTTTGAACCCTGGGTGATTTGGAAAACTGGTTATACAGTCATTAGGCAAAGAGACGCTCTTTTCCAGTGTTGACGTCAATCAAGGTGTACTAAGAGGAGACTAAAGTCATTACTTAAGTTAGCACTAGAACTTGAAATTCAGTTTTCCAAATTAAAGACTTCATATGTAATATACTCAGAGAAAGCAAAATGATTCCGTACAAACGCTGACCATTCTATGTTTTTTCTTTATCACTTGAAACAGCCCTAATGTAATGATGTTGTAGTAAGATATTTCAGTATGGAGTTTTACAGTAAAACCTGTTTAAAAGAAATGTTGACAATTACTGTAGAACTTACTAAGTATGAATCAGGAATTGAAATTTAAATTTGAAACTGAGAAAAGGCACATCCATTAAATAAAACTTCGTATAATTGTCATAAAGAAATTAGGAAAATCGATTTACATAAACAGTAAACAATTCCAGCAATTCTTTTATTTTTATTATTTTATTTTAAATGAGAGGAGGGGGAGATAGTGAGACAACCGCATGTGCCCCAACGGGGATCTACCATCACCCCTATGTGGGGTCAATGTTCAAATTAACTGAATTATTTTTAGCACCTGAGGCTGACACTCAAACCAACTGAGCCACTGGCTGTAGAAGGGAAGAAAGAAGAGAAGGGGAGGCAGAGCGGGAGAAGCAGATGGTCGCTTGTCCTGTGTGCCCTGACCAAGAATTGAACCCAGGATGCCATAGCTGGTTCAATGCTCTATCCACTGAGCACACTAGCCAGGGCCAGTTTCAACAATTGTTACTGATCATTTTCCAGGCCAAACCATATGCAAAGCAATATTTACTGAGCCTTCTCCACATCAGGCATTTGTGCTAGGTCTGTGGGGCTTCTACTTTATATGTATCTCCTTTATTCATGTCCTTTGTCAGGGCTGGAGAAAGAAATCATCATTTAATCCTTTAATGTTTAAAAGGAATTTTCTTTTCTTAAAAACAAAATGCATTCCTTGGCTAATCATGTTATATTTTCAGTCACGTGTAAATGATCAGAAATTTTACTTTTATCTAGAGTTGGGTAATTTCAGTTTGATTTCTGACCAACTTTTTCTCTAGACTGAGCAAGAAAAATAACAGTCAATGTTAACCCAATCAAGATGAACATGACATGAAACCTATCATATTGATTATTTCTTATCTTGCTCTTAGTGAACACTGATTGTGCTATTATGTCCCCCCTTTTCCCAACTGGCCACTGACAGGCTCCTATCATGCTGCAGGGCTTAGTTTAAATGCCAGCTTCTTCTATGTGGCTTTCATTGCCACGTTAAGATAAAACTCATCCCTCCTCATTGTTATCCTCTAGAACTTTTACAAACCTTTATGAGACATACTCTAAATATTACAGACTTGTTTCTTTATGAGTCTGGTTTCCAGTAAGTTTTTGAGTTTCTGAAGATCTCACCTCCAGCCTCACACAGACTCTAACCAGTGGACAATCAATGAACATTTGCTGAAGGAGTGGATTATAGGATAAAAATATATTCTATTTTAAAGTCTGAATAGCTCAATATAATTTTCTGTTAAAAGTAGATTTTAAAACAATTTCTAAAAAATTAAAAGATTTTGGATTAAAAGTTTAACAGATTAGAGACAAGAATCTTGAGAGAAAGAAATTATAATACCTTGGAATCTGTAATAGAGAAAGCAAAGAATGTGTAGAGAGAAATACATGGTGCTCTAGATTTCAAGAAAAAATATTTCAAAAAAATCAGAGAAAAGCCCTCATTCCTTCCCCATGATTCATCATGAAGAATTCAAAAGTGTGAAGGTGAAATTTTAACTTTATTGTCACAGTATACAGAAATAAAAGAGGGAGGATCTAAGAGTTCAGGATGTCTACATTTGTCAAGCAAAAATTTACTGAACTTTCTCATGAGTTCAGATTTTCAAAATATATGTATTTGGTAAAGTATTTGATTAAATTCTCATTGAAAATATTATAGATTTGAGACTGGCTGGTAGTAATTTAGATAATTTAAATATAAATTAACTAGTCAGTGTTAAGTTTAAGGGACTGTCTCTAGAAAGAGGCAACAAAACACTGTAAAAAATTTGAGTAGACAATGTTAAATTATGCAAATATGTTGAAAATGCACAGAAAAACTATCCAGACTAATAAAACTGGAAAGTTAAAGAAGCAATATATATGTGTCAGTACGGAGACAGTTGGGTATAGAAGCAAAAATATGAGAATTGGAAATCAAATCCGAGCTCTGACATTCACTAGCTGTGTGCTCTTGAGTATTGTTTAACTTATCTGAATTATTTTCTTTACCAGTAAATAGGAGGTAATAACAGGAATCTTATAGAGTTGTTATGAGACTTAAACTAAGGGACATAATATAAGTTTAAGTGACCTGCTGACAGTGAAACACTGTACAAGGTAGGTAGTATTCTCCGATGTGTCAGACTCAATTGCTTCTTGTTACATACTGTTCTTCTAGGACCTACCAACTTGTGTTACCATTACTTTGTCTAGATCAGTTTCTCTCAAGTAGTCTTGAGTTTTCTTTGAAAGCTCAGAACATCTCCTGTTTGATCTTGTAACCTGGAGTTCCACAACAAAACTTGGCTAAATATTAGTTGAATGAATGAAGGCATGAATTAGATGGATAGAGAATTATGCAACTTTTGCAATCCAAAGTGAATGGCTAAAAAGTTCTTTGCATGCTCAAACTATGTTAATTGTAAATTTGCCCTGAGAGAAGAAAATTTCACATACTTATTTTTCTTCTTCTTCTTCTTTTTTTTTTTTTTTTTTGTCTTACTAACATATAGTAAAAATGTACATCTGGTAAAACAGTATAGAAGAAAAACTAGACTGGGTCAAATTTTGTGTGAGTTTGCTGGTGAAATTGGGGCATATCATATTTCTCATAATTGTCTCTAGATAAGAGTGTTGACTGCATTTGGTGAATTTTTTCTAAGAAGTTCAAAGACTTTGTAATAAGTTATCTCACTACATTCGACAGTGTCTCTTTGAAGTTATTCAGCATAGCTTATCATCCCCATTTCTCAGATGGTGCTGTAAACAAACACATAAATTGTTTTATTCAAGGTCATAAAACTAGTCCCTGGATATACTAGCAATAGAACCTTCTTCACACACACAAAATTCATCTTTCTTTCCCTCTTTTAGATAACTGCCTTTCAGCATAGCATGGGCCTGGTGAACTATTCACTGCTCAGTGAATAGGTCCATTAAGAATTGCCAGCATTATGATGAGTACAAGAGAGTAGTGCATAACATATTAATTAATGTAAGGGTAGTTTTCTAGGTTAAAGTAAAAAAAAATAATAATACCAATAATACTAAAATTGAGAAGTTGGTTTCTAAGTTCTGACAATAAACCAAAGCTTCACTTGTTTGGACCCTGCAGCTAACTCTGCCCTCAGACCTCTAGACATTCTCACTAATGCCTGTGAGAACCACATGCGTGCACTAGTGGGCACACATTAGTCCTATATTTATGGACGTTTATTTAAATTTCACAAACTGAGAAACATTTTGGTTGGTAGCAAATACAGTTCTGTTTACAGCCAGAATGGGAAAGGTGGGACTCTGATTTACACACAGGCAGTTTAAGTAACAAGTTCTAAAAACAGAGGACAACTCCTGTATAATTTTCTACAGGGTAAGGAAATTAGTCTGACTACTGCGTAATGAAAGGACATTTAATAATGAGTCTCCAAACTGCATGCATACGTCCTCTGTTCGCCCTCCTCATCTCGGCTCCATTCATAAAATCACCTCAGGAGAACTTTACTGCCATATTGACTGTGGATGTTTTTGCACTGTACAGGAATGATTTCTCAATAAATGAAAGCAAAAGGCTTTTGGAAACATCAGCCCCACATCAATGAGGAAAACTGAGGTCTAACTCGAAACAACTTCAGGCGTACTAATTCCTAAGGGAAGCAACGATGATTTTATCTATGGATCCCCAATATGTCTCTCCACCAATTAGAATACTTTCAGCCTAATCTTAATTCAATGGCTCAAGGAGTCTGCTCAGTGAGCAGAGAGCATTTTACCCATTTCTTTAACTCATAGAGTAATATTAGTTTATTTGTTTTAGGATCTGTTTGGGACGATGGCGGAACGAGACTTGCCTTTGGATGGTAAGAGCACAAGGCAGCATGCTGAATGATATGTTGTAGGGTTGAAACCTGCACGGTTTTATTAACCACTGTCATCCCAATAAATTCAATTAAAAATCTTTGATTACTGGTTAATTTGCTGGCACAGAAGGTGGTTCCCTGTGGACAAACTCAGGCATTGATGACCCAGAACAGTTGGATACAGGGCAAAGAGGTTATAAATGACTGTCTTAAAACAATTATTTACCTTAAATTTTCCTTTCTATGTAAAAGCATGTTATAAAAAGAATCTAAGTGTAGATAAATCTAAAGAAGTTTTTTCAATTTAAAAGAACAAATTCGATAAGAAATAAAAAATTGTTTGACTATTAATATATTCAGCTAATTAAAATTTCAGTTTTGAGGTTTTAACTTTTTTTTGTTCAAATAGTTATGATTAATATAACCCTCATCCTATGAAAATATTTTAGATCTACTCCTCCTCAGCCCCAGTCTTGATAATCTATTTCCTCCAAGATAATGAAACACAGTGACTAATGAGTGACAAGATGGACAGTTCGCAGCCACAATGCACTCTTTAATCCAGAGCCACTAGGTCTTCCTATGTGCTTAAAGGGTTAGGGATGGAGTCAAGAGTCTGCAAGCACAATCTCTAATTGAAAAAAAGGGAAATGCCCTTTTATATGCTCTTTTTCTTCCTCTGGCTTGTTCCTGACAGTAAGTAATGGTATAACTGTTCCAAAGTATTCCTCTTCAATTTTATTTTGTTTAATTCAGTCTGTCATTAGAAAGGCTTGTGAGCTTTAGGCTTGATGATTACTCTCGGTGGGAGGAAGTAATGCCACTGCAGACTTGTGTTCTAGACAAGCGTTCCTTTATACAATGATGGGGCCTGCCTTTGTAAATGAAAGGCTCTTTAAAGAGCAGTGAGGGACTCTTTTAAGCAGACTGCTACCATGTGCTTGTAACCCTCCAGCATAACTTGCGAGGATGAGACAGCAGTGTATTCGGGCTGCAAAGAAGACTATTGTCCTTGTCAGCCTCAAGCAAATTGAGCAGGGTTTTGCTGCAATGAACAGATTTCCAAAGGGGTTTTGGGGCAGTAGTTCCTGAAATTCTGAACAAGATAAAAGGATTAAAATAATGGGCTTAGAGTATGGAATTCAAAACTCTACCAACCCCTCATCCTAACTCAATATCCCAAACACCAAAATAAAACTATAAATCTTAAGCACTGCACACTATTAAAAAAATAGGTTAGAGTACAATTAAATAACTGAATGGATATTAATAAACTTGAGTGTTTATTAACAAACTCATAGAGTCTGGATTTAAAAATTTGTGATAGCTGATTTCTGATACATTTGTCTAGATGAGGCAAAGGAAGGAGAATAATCTACAATTATTAAACTTACCAGGATTTAAAAGATTTTATTGTGGTCCATTTTTAAGCCTAAGAATGCTTTGAATTTTAAAATGAGAAGACTACAGAGCATAATATATTTTTTAAAAATCTTATGGGCTGTTCAGTTCTGCTTGGTTTGATAAAGGGCTGACTTATATTCTAAAGCCAATCTGTAAATGCAGTCATAGAATAAATACCTGTATTTCTCTATATTTCATATACATAAAATATATAATGAGTCTGAGGAGAATCAAACTATTTTCATATTTGGGGGCAAAAACATGTTTACTAGTTGAGCAAAGCCAAAAGTACCTAAGGTAAAGGTCAAAGACTACTTCATTCCCTGCTGAGCAAAGGCTCAGGAAGCACATTTGTCTACACTTCCTGTCATAACAGGAAGAGTGTAACTTCTTCCTTTCCACAATGGCTTCAGGTTTACCTCCTAACCCAGTATTTTCTCCCTTAGGGCCTTCCAAATCAATCCTTGCAAGACAGAAGGCAGGAGGTTGTCTCGGTTTTAATTTCCAGTTACATTTGTTGAAATGTTATTTAAATGTTAGTGATTTCTTAAACTGTTCCAACTTAAAATTAAAGGTCAAATTTCCAAACATTTAGAGTGGTTCTCTTATTCTTATAAGTGGTCCAACATATTTCTAAGAAATGCAAATATATATCCATATGAAGGAATTTCATTTAGTTCAATTTAATTATGTGTTTTTTTTAAATCAAAGTCATTAATCTGGGGTGGGGGGTGCTCCAAATTGTTTTCAATAAAAAAGAGTATGTTGGAATGTAAATTTTCAAAATACTTTCACCATAATAATTTTTGAAAGAGCTCATTTTAAATGAATAAATTACAATGTTAAAGTAAGTCTAGACTGCAAAGGACATGGCTTTTGAAACAATCAGCAACATGTTCTTTAATCTACAATTTGAAAGAAACCTTTTGGTTTATGTGGTCTATTTATAATGTTAATATTTTTAGTGTTGGTTTCTCAGTAATACAATGTTACAGAGAGTTTGTGCATTTGCAAAGCAAAAAGCGACCTGTAGCAAACAAGGTGTGTGCATGCATTTGCAGAAGTGGAAGGTCTCATTCAATGTCAATTTTGTACATAAAATGATTGAAATACAATAAACCCAAACATCAGGATTTTTAAAAATTACAGTTTTGAATGGAAATTTATGATATTCACAAATTAGACTGAAATAACAAAAAGTCTTGAAGCCCTCAAGTTTAAAGGGAGCTTATTTCTTAAATCCAATGATAGCATTCTAGAGGAATAGCCTCTTTTTCTTCGCAAACATTTTGGCCTTTCTTGGATTTTCTACAAAGTAAGGCTAAGTGAATTTCACCACTGCTGAGATAATATCTTTTCAGCAGTAAAGGAGTAGATCTAGCTGACATAAATATAAAACGTCCCACATCTACGTGATGTAAAAATGTATGGTATACTTCATTATGGTTCAACTGTAGAAGGGGGAAACCATTTGTGAACTGTTTTCAAATTGCTAAAATTACAATATAAATGAATACCCTGATAACATGGCTGTTCAACAGACATCTGAACGTTCTGGCTACCGCTTTCTTGTATATGAAAATTCTTGAAAGTATCGTTTACCATTTTTTCTTTTAGCTTTTCTTTTCAGTATTTTCAATCACCAGTAATTTCAACAAAAACTTTCCCCCTTAGTGATTTTAAGATTAATGAAAGAATGGTTTCACTTATAATGAATGAGGAATTTTTAAGTAGGCATCCACAAGATACATCAATATACCCTATAATTCAATTCTGATATGTACTACTATGTCCTAATATATTACTATGATACATGCTAATTTCATTCAAATAAAATAAGTTTAATAAAATTTTAATACTATTTAGAAATGATGTTAAGGGGAAAGACAAAATCTTCATAATGAGGTATTTGCAGGTTTATTTTGGATTAAGAGGTAGAAAAATCAACACTGGCAATGACTGAACTTTCTAGTCACTTGATCTTAAATGAGGTTTCAGAAATTCATCACCTAATATGAATAATTTTACTATAGTATTTAAAGCATAATTTCCTCTCAAGTAATATACACTTGTTAATGAATACAAGCAACTGACAAGTCTGGAAGTTTTATTTGTGGAGATGACAAAAGAAAAAGATGACCATGTGGCTAGATTATTCCATTCTTTTAACTCATGGTTCACAGTTCATCGTTATTTTCTTGAAGCAATTTATTTGTATTTCTAAAATTTCCAGTTCCTTACATTTAAAGAGTGAATCTATATTAAATTCAACAAATGTTCTATTAGGTTAGTAGGTTGTAACTTTCAAGTTTACGTCTGTAATTAGCCCTTTTATATACTGTTATTATGGATTAGCACCGTGAAGGAAGAGAATGGTACAGTTAAAATTCCATTGAAATTTTAGCTAATATTCTAAGAAGAACCTAAAATAGTTGCAAACAGGAGGAAGGAGAAAACTTGTTCTTTTTTGAAAGAGAGTCATCTGATAAAATCAATACATCTCAATAGAAAAAGTTAAAAATTTTAACAGCTATGAACTCTTAATTCTTTTAAGTCATAAGGGGATTCTGCTGTTCTATTAACAGGAGAATGTTGCTAATTGTCTTTAATTTGTACTCCAGTTATTGCACTGATAACTACAATACACGAAAATTTGTTTGCTGGCAAAAACTATTACTGTGCCAGATCTGATGGAAAAGAACTTAAAACATTGAATTTTTTCCCTTAAAATTACTACAGTAGGATTTAACTGTGTTACTTGTTAAATATTTTTCCCTTTTAGTTATTCAAATATTTAAGTGTCTTTTATAACAAGTTACACAAATAAATTTGGGTTTACCTCACCTATGCTTTCAAAGTAGGAAAACTAAAAAGTTTAAATACAAATGTATAAGGAAACAGATTTAAGTTAAGTATGGTTGATTTTTATGTCTTTCTTCCTGGTACAACAGATATCACAGGTTTCTAGCTATATTGCTCAAAACTCATTTAAAAATCTGGTTGTTTCAGAGAACAGTAAAAACTGGTACTTTTTGAAGGAAGATAAGATTATTGTCTAATTGATGAAGGTGCCTAATGGATAAAAACAAAAGGTACAGATGGAGAGATTGAAATGGTAGGGTTGAATAAGCTGGAACTTGGAAGTGATAAAAACAGTGATCAGTAGTTCAAAATAATTTGGTTAATAACATACATTTGAAAATAAGTCCCACAATGTAGAACTTAAAACACTGCTTCTCCCATCCCTGTCACAAGCTTGGCTCTGCAAATGCTCTGTGATTCTCTTTCTGTCTACCAGCCTCATTTTCCATCAGCCGGTTCTCTGAAATGACTCTCTCACCCCTTTAGCTTTCAAAGACTCATTTGCACTCCTGCTCTACTTTGTTCCACTTTCCTTCCAGCTCGCTGATACTCTCACAAGATAAAAACCCTGGTGCAATGAAGGTTCAAGCACCATATTTTAGTGTACTACACAAAGCAGGAGTTGTCTTGATGTAAATCATATTAATTATAACATGGTTCAAAGAGCATGAGGTTTTTTTATTTTTTAAATTATTATTCAGTGAGAGGAGGACAGGCAGAGACAGACTTGCACATGTGCCTGGACCGGGATCCACCTGGCAAGCCCACTAGGGGCAATGCTTTGCCCATCTGTGGTGTTGCTCTGTTGCTCAGTAACTGAGCTCTTCTTAGCGCCTGAGGCAGAGGCCATGGAGCCATCCTCTGTGCCCTGGACCAACTCACTCCAATTGAACCATGGCTGCAGGAGGGGGGAGGAGAGAGAGAGAGAGAAGGAGAGAGACAGAGAGAGAGAGAGAGAGAGAGAGAGAGAGAGAGAGAGAGAGAGAGAGAAGTGAGAGGTAGAGGGGTGGAGAAGCAGATGGGTGCTTCTTTTATGTGCCCTGACCAGGAATCGAACCTGGGACATCTACACACCAGGCCAACGCTCTACCGCTGAGCCAACCAGCCAGAGCCAAGAGCATGAATCTTAGTAGAAATAGCTTAATATAGAAATTTATTGAGCATTTATTATATGTTAGGTGCTTTACTTTTATTCCCTATTTTAATTATCTCAATGACCTAATGAGGTGGGTACTGTTTTTTATTTTTGTTTTTTTTAGCTTTTTAAAATTTGTTTTAGATTGTATATATTGATTTTTAGAGAGAGGAGAGAGTGAGAGTGAGATAGAGAAGGGAAGAAGCAGGAAGCATCAACTCATAGTAATTGCTTGCTTTATGTGCCTTGACCAGGCAAGACCTGGGTTTTGAACTGGAGACCTCAGCATTCCAGGTTGATGTTTTAGCCACTGCGTCACCACAGGTCTGGTGGTACTATTTTTTAAATCTTCACTCTATTACTGAAGAGGGAACTGATGAGGCTCAAAGATGTTAAGTTACTTGTTAGAGGGCCATACAGCTAGGTAGGTGGCACAACTGGAACCAGAACAAGGTGTGTGTGTCTAAAACCGTGCTCATTACCATTATACTAGACTGGGTGCAGGATGCCGTAATTGAGAAAAGCTGTGACCTAACACTATGCTTTTAGCCATTATATTATACAAGAGGGAGTAAGACTTAATTGAGAAAATTATGTATTTTGTGTTTTAATCTGAAAGATTTAGGCTCAAATCTTGGCTACCTCTTAATATTAACTGACTTCAAAGCTTTGCATGATTTGGGTTCTGACTAAAATTCAATTTTTTCACTTATCTCTCTAACGTTATACACACGAGGGTCAAATTCCACGATGGTTTCTGAGCAAACTCTTTTTTCAAGAAGCTTTACAAATACTGTTCCCTCTGGACTGTTGTCACCTGACGGACTCTGACAGTCTTAATGCTCCCATCTTCAGAGGCATGTCTCTGACCCCCCATCTCATTAGAGCACCTCCTGCTATTCCTTCATAGCACTTTGATAATTCCATTCATAGCACATATGAACAAAACTTTTCTTATATATTTACATATTTCATGGTTGATTAATCCCACTAGGCCAGAGACCCATAAACTATGACTACAACTCACAGGCCAAATTGAGCCTGTCTCCCTCCCCACTTTCCTTTTGTCTGTAAAGTTTTATTGAACACAGGCACATTTATTCACCTGCACCTTGTCCATGGCTGCTTTAAGGACTGGGGTAGGGCCGAGCATGGGTCACAGCCCAAAAACATTTGCTATCTGGCCCTTTACAGAGAAAGTTGGCTGACTTTTGCAGTAGTTGATAAGTGAGATGTGATTCTTCTTGTTTATCATTGAATACACAATGCTAGGTACACTGCAATCAAATATTTGTAAATTTAATAAATAAATAATTATTCAGCTGTAAATGAGACTGTAGTTCTTGGAACTTGTAGCTTCTTTTATTAAGTTATCTGAAAATTTCTGTAAAACAAATTGAGAATTCAAGATTTTATTTTCACATATTAGCTTTAAAAAACCATCTAGTTTTCTTAGAAACTCTGGAAAATTTAAAATATGTTAATATTTTCCCTCCCTTAAACTATATTACAAGCATATAATTGAAGTTTCTGAATTTTAGCTGTTCCCTACTTCCATTATAAAAGATAAAATAAGGGCAAAATTCAACTTAAACTGTAAGCTGCTCTGTTTTACAAGAATTTTACTTTTGAATGATATACAACTTATCACATCAGCTCTGCAATACTTCATTTCACACTTTACACCTGTATTTCTTATTCTGTAAAAACACACCTTGCTCTCTGTATTGCCAAATAAATACCTGTAATGGCAAAGCAGGTTTTTACAACTTCTAAGAAAAGGTGCCTGTGAACTGTTGTGTGAGGTTCCATTAAGGAGTCTTTAGTGCGGGAAGCTTCAAAAAGGGCCACGCAATTACCTTTTTCTTTTCAACATGTGAACACACGGTTTAAAGGAAGTCTAGTTTAGGGGTGCCTCCATACTTTGTGTGATACACTATAGCAGATTTGCGGGTGTTGATTGTTAGAAGTGACTTACCTCTTTTAACCTATCTCCCCAATAGTTCTTATGACCGTTCTTGGAGTATGTGAGAAGCATGCATGACAAACATTTATAAGTAAGATGGCTGCTGAAAATTGTCAATGGCCATCTAAAATAACCACTGAAATACATGTTAAAACATAGCAGTATACAGTTTTACTAATTCTATTTAATAAGAGTATTGAATTACAGGGCCTACTCCCTGTAATTCAGCTACTAAAGACTTAAGAAGAAAAAGAAAGAAAGAACTAAATAGATCCTAAATTTTGTAGAGTAAAATGAAGAGATTTGTCTTCAGGGTTAACAAAAAAGATTAACTAAGCTGAATTTAAATAAGTTTTCTTCTCCTAGAGTTATTATGACTTCTAAAATGGGTGAGAGCCATAGCAGTTGTAGACACACTATATTTAAATTAAGAAAAGATGTTCAATTATTAGCTCAAAAGTATGGTGTTAAAATTCCTATATCCCTGTATGAGTTTTATGTTTCTTTATAAAGTATAATGAAAGCTCATGAATTTCACCTGCAAACTTTTCTTTCTTTTCAAGCAAAAGGAAGATACAATGAGTTTTATTAACCTAAAAATTATTTGGTATTATTCATGAAGTGTAGTTGGTAATTCATATACTTTTTGACTGTACCCAAAATGAATTCTAGTACAAATAACTGGGTCTACACAGTCAATGATACAGGATGTTCAATATTTCAGTTTTAATTTTAATTTCAATCTATAAACAAATTAAAAAATACTGTGGTTTTATATTGAAAAAATATTGTTTTGGCTTGACCCATAGCAATAAACAATATGTAAAAAAATACTGAGTGAATACATTATAAATCTTAGCATTATTCATCCTTGATCTCAATTTTTAGTCAAAAATAGTTCAAGTATTTGTACCTTGAATATAACAAGATAAACAATTACAAAAATAAAAATCTAAAAAGTTTCTTTACCTATTAATAGTATACTGGTTTTGACAGCATAAATAACAATGTTTATTTATTACAATTTACACTTGTAACAATATAATATACTTCTCACAAAAATTAGGGGATATTTTATAGCTTCATATTCATTTTGAAATATCCCCTAATTTTTGTGAGCAGTATATTTTAAACCATGAATCAGTTCTAGTGTCATAAGTCCAAGAAATAGAAAAGGACAATATAGAAGATAGAGTGTCTTTATTTAAGGGAAATAACAGTCTTGTAGGGCATCTTCAAAGCTGTCCTCTTAGCTTTCCCTAGTTTAAACAGGGAATAGGCAAGATTCTTTCTTCCCTGGTCAAGGCATGCCTGTCTTACAGGTTGCCCCCTCCACTGGCAATGGCTGGGATCTGGCAGTACTGTAATTTCTCTCCCAGGAACCCTTATTTGATATTTAACATCAAAATACTAACAATCCACCCATCTCTCCTTACACCATCTTCCACTCTCCCCAAGTGTGAAGAAAAATAGAGTAGTCAAATCATAGATATTTGTAATAAACGTGTCTGTTGAATAGAGCTTTTGGATGTATAAAGTCTTTAGAACAGATTAGTTGTATCATGCAGATTTTATCACTGGAGTTATAGAAAAAATTTTAATTATCATCTGCCCCTAAGTTTATAAAACTCAGGGTTTAAAGAAAGTGGTATGAATTAACTAATACTTCTTGTTTATATATTTTAAGTTACTAATATTTTATGTGGGTGCTTATTGCTGTTATCAGGACATGTTAAATATTTTACATATATTTCATAGAATGAATGCCATTTTTATTCAGGATATTTAGTCTATAATAAACCTTTTAAATGGATAGTCACAAAAGGCTTTGTGCCCATGAATATAAGAATATCTTTGTTTGATGATGCAGATAATGTAGCAACATTATGCTTATTAATTCTCAATTATTAAGTTAATTACATTACACAAGTACAGCTCTTACTTAGAATCATGTTGAAGTAAAAAGTGAGTAATCATAAATGTGTAAATGTATATTACTTAAAGATAAGGTGTTTTTTCTTCCCTTTATATATGAGACTATTAGTACTTAAACTAGTCACGTTTAATTTACTAGCACTTCTCTCAATATATGTTTATAAGTTCAAAATGTTTTCAGGACCCTTACCATATCTGCGGAAAACGTAATAAATAGTCCATATAAAAAATGATACAAAATGTTAACCCTACTCACCTGTCTGTTACGTTCATCCATAATCCTTGTAATCTGAATCTTTTTTCTCCCCATAGTCCCCGTTTTTCTTCTCTCTCTCGTCCCTGAAATTATGTATTTTTTCTTTCCTTTTCTTTCTCTTTCCTGCTACCTCCAAACAAATCTCCTTCTTCAGCACTTGCACTGCTCAGTTCCCAAATTCCTGCATTTGTTCCTGCGAACAAAAAAAGAAAAAACACCTCTGTAACAGCAATTCAGTTTCATAAGAACATATTCTAATAATAGTAAAAAATAAACTACACGGCAGTAAGACAATCAAATGAATGAAATAAAGTGCTTCTTAAAAGTACATGATATATCACCTGCAGGAGCACATCAAGTAGGATCGGTTTGTTTTTATAGTTAAAGTAATTTCATAAGTAATTTAACAGGTCACTTAAATGATGAAAACTATGCTTTAAAGCCTGACAGTTGAAACATATCTTTTACAAAGAGATTCTTAATGTTTTTTAATAAAATTAAGTGACTATTTTCACCCTTCTGTTGTGAAAAATTACCTAAATCAGAGAGTTAATGAACCTTTATGTACCTGTGTATGCTAAGTAGGGCAGCCTATTCACTTCTGAAGGGAAAACAATCTCATGTTTTGACAGCAGAGGTGATAACGTCCATGCAAATAGGATGGACTATTATTAGAGTGGTATTTGATCGATGTAAATATCAAATAATTTAAATCTAAATCCTTTTAATCTTATTTTTAAAAAGTCACTGCTAGGAAAACGTAAAAAGAATATAGGATATTTAATCTTATGTAGCTATAAGGAGTGAGATCTTTTCCTTTTGAAAGCTCTTAAATTATATCTTCAATACAAGAATCCAAAAAGAGTATCATTCATAGAAAAGAAAAAAAAGGTGCAAAAAATTAGAATATTATTCCATTTATAACTACATTTTTTATAATAAGACATCAGTCTTCTCAATTTAAATATTTTAAAAACACCTGCATCTCTTTGGGGGACAATACACAAAATTATTGAAGCTTGCTATTATACACTGAATTAATATTAAATAAATGATTAATATTAATATTGATCATGAATTGATATTAAAGAAATGATCATTAATAATAAGTGATAAACCCAGAGAATCTAGTATTATTTAATTTAATATTTTAAGCCCAGTATTAAAGTATATATTTTACTTTGTTTTAAAGTACATCTGAAAATATTCGAATAAAAGTAAATTGCCGTGAAATGTGGAAGTTAACAAAAAAAACTTCTTCATTTACCAGCAACGGCTTTAATTATTCTATACCGTCTCATGTCAAAGAATGCAATTTCTTTACACACTGCGCAGAATTTCCCTGTTTATTTTAGTTGATGTCTGCCAACCAACCTGATAAATTCCCAGGTGTATTATGTAACGCTAAGCCAATGTCCTGGCTATTTAATAGATTAGTTGGCTCCAATTCAAGATTATTGGAACAGGAAAGTGTTACATACTTGGTCTGATCATCAGCGCTCCTTTGATTTGTTTAATTTAATTTCTAAATTCTTCATCACCTTGAGTAATTTTTTAAAAATTTTAAGTTTTCTGTGATTATCTCATTGCAGAAGCTATTATGATGTAATTAGTTCTGGTGGATTAAGCGCTGCTTAAATACTAAAACCATCAATTCTCTTTTGGTTACTGCCTTTCTATTAAACTGCAGCTCACTTCTGCCTCTGAGAATACATGTATTGAGTAACATTGTGACCACACAGTGCTCATCAAAAACTATTACTCCAGCGGTAATTTTAAATGTTGGAAGTAGCTCAAAAGTTTTAGAGTTATATAAATAACATACATTTGGCAAATACACGTGAAAAAGTTAGCTATATTAAGATGTATTAAATCACATTAAAATACAAAAATCCACAAAGCACAATTGTATCATATATTCACTGCTGCCACTGTCCATTTACCTATTTTTAGAAACAGTCTTAAATATCACTCAACTGGGCAACTTCCCTGTTTTGTATAGTCTTACCTTAGAAGCAAGCAGCAAGTTAGAATGGTATTTCCCATCCATGTGCAAGACCCCAAAGAGACGCGTAGGCTTCCTCTATCACAGAAAAGCCGACCTATGAATCCACAGCCAATGCAAATAGGACTGTTTCCTTTCTTTCATTTAGCTCACGGCTTACAGGACTATGCCTGCCTAAGCGTTTATTCACTTTAAGGTGGAAGGTCAGGGTGAGCAGATTAGAGTGTGGTGACAAGGCTGGCAAGACGAGAACTTCTACAGATCCTGCTTTCAGAATACAAATACCCAGACAGAGGAGTGGAGATGCAGCCCTAGAGAAAAGCCTCCTCCGAGGGACTGAGAGGGTTCCTGGTGCACCAAACTTGGGAGAGTTCCTCCATCTCACCACCCTGAGTTTCACTACTTTGCAACGAGAGACGCTTTTTCAAAAGGGCAGAGCAAGGATTTTTTTAAATTCTTAAAACATGACAAAAAGTATATTGCTAGAAGAAATTGATATGTATATGTTAAATATAAATATTCAATAGTTGACAAAAATGCCACTGAATGTATTTTCCTTTTTGAAATATGCAAGGTAATGTGCAGAGAAGCAAATGTAAATTTCAATTAAATTTAATATTCCTTTTTCTGTAAAAACGAGTATTTTAAGCGTTGCCTTTTGAAGATTTCTACAATGCAAAATTTTATATTATTAAGTATATATGTGGAATAATATGTGATGAGGATGGGACTTTTCCTGAAGTAAAATGTGTTATGAAACATATGGCTTAGAACATTTGATTATGAATCACCAATTTCAAGGTTCTTAGTAAAAATTCAAAGAGAGGAAGGTCAACAACAGCTCAGTATTTGTTTTGTTAGCATAACTACTTTTCTATCCTGATTTTTATGCAAAAATTATATTGTATAGTTCCAAGTATTAATTTGTAAGAAGCCTTGAGAAGCTGAAAAAGAGATTATATAACTGTAGTGATCTGTAACATTGTTTGGTATGCATATGAAGAAAGGAATATAACAGCTAAACTGCAAGTAGTAGAATTTCAAGTTATGTTGAAAACTTTCATTGCATACAATCAACCATAAGCTTAAAATAATTCCAGCAGGCTTGCTGCTACTTCATGAAAGAAGCATTCTTGGAAAATGACAGAGTTCCATAGAAATAATCAGTAATTTAAAAAAAGAAAAGAAACAAAAAGAAAAGAAAATGCTTTACCATAGTTATATTCTACAGAGTCCTAGTTTTCTGCATTGTCTTTCTGTTTCCCTACCTAAATATAAGAAAAATAAAATCAGGCTGCTTACTAAAAAGGGGAACTTCATGATGGCAGGTTTCTCTGTTGTCTTTGAGTTGGCAAAAGCAGACAGATGAAGGCAAAGTGGTGTGAGACCCCCAGTACAGAAAAATTTCCCATGGACAGATGCTAGATTCTTCTCCCACTGGCTCTCATCTATAAACAAGTTCCCTTGAGTGATGCACACCTCCCCCTCCCTGCACCCTCTTTCCTCCCTCCCTCCCTCTTTCTTGTTCCTTTCCTCTCTCCCTCCTTCCAGCCCTCCTACAAATCCCTCCCAGTAACACAGAGGAGTCTTGACAGAATGGCAGGAAACACGCACAGACTGGTCAGGGAAGGATATGATGTCAGCAACCACGAACAATAAAAGGTGTAAAGGTGCTTCCTTCCCTAAACTGTTCCAGAAGTGTAAAATGGGAACCAAAACTCTTCACTTCCTTCTCTGAGCAGAACTGTCTGAGTGTGCTGTGTTGCACACCCCACACAGCGAGGCTTTTGAGAGGTTCAGATAAGGGACAATGAGCAAAATCCAGACAGGGGGATAAAAATTGTCATTTCTATTTTTAAAACACCCACCTAAGAAATATCCATTTCAGCTCTAGGATTTTGGCTTGATTGCTTTAACAAATAAAAATTAGAAACCAACAAGTTCACTCTGGTAAAGACGATATATTGCAATTACCATTTATCATTCCTCAGAAAAACCATCACAGTTGATGTGGCCACATAATCTTAATTTACCCTTCAAGGCAAATCAAGAATTTTATACAAGCAAAGAGCCAAAAGGATATATTATATTTTTGGTAAAAAATAAAGTAATAAAATTGTCCAAAAATCAATGTTGGTAAAATAAAGTGATTACTTCTTGGTTCCCATCTTTCAAAAAAAGCAAAGGAAAAGACATATACTGACTGGGTGGTATAGTTTCCAATGGTATTAAAGCCCTCAAAGTTCTTTCAGAAAATTCAGACTAAGAACCAAAGTAAGTAACAAAAACTTTCAGTATATAGTGAAACTATTATAATCACATCACTATTAGGTGCTTTCTAAAATGAAAATGGCAGTCTACCATAAGGCTTCTGTAGGAATAAAACCACATATCAAGTGCATCTGAGTCATCTTCAAATTTCAATCATCTTCCCACAACACTTTGATTTAGAAATTAAACATAACCTTCAGTTATGTGTTTTGATCTTAAAGTGAAACTGCCATGCCACATTAAAAGATGTGGGAAGAAATTAATTCTCTTCTGCTAAATTTATCTTTTCAAAGCACGTATTTTGCTACAATAAGCACAATACAGTCACTTAAATAAAAACAGCCTATGAATAACGATAAAACATTAAAATATGGTATGTCAATTTGCAAAGAAAGATTTTGGCATTCTTTTACTCATACCCAGCAAGTATCTTTCTCTTTGACTCACATTTTCACTAACACTCCCATATTCATAAAACTCAAGGATGAAAACCAAACACACTATATCACAAAAGAAATTATACTGATAAATAAATACACAAGCTGGATAATTAATAAGGGACAAAAATGATCATAAGCCCAGTTGCTGCAAGTCTGGTATTACTGATTCAAACAATTAAATGATTCATTATTACTTTATGTGGAAAATGTTGCTCATTATGGTACATCTAGATACATTTAACTTTCTACTTTATGATATGTTGGAAAGACGTGAGACATCTAATTATATTTTAGTTAAAGTGAACAAGTAAACTTTTACTTATTTTCCCATAAGAGGTATTCTGAACTTCAAAATATATTATTATTATTATTATTATTATTGTTACTTGACTATGTGATATCTTATGAGTTGAAAAATATTTCCTTGGTCCTAAAAGGCACTCCATATCTCTCTAAGCTTACTATGTATTATACAGAGTGTTATCTTATCCTAGCTAAAAATGAAAGCTGGGTTCATGTTAAAGACACACTGCCAACACTCATTTTCTTATGTGTAAAAAGACCAGTCATTTCTTTCCCACTGGATAAATGTGATCATGCCAAAAGTTATTCCTCTATCTATTCCAATTTAGTGCCAGGGTGATGAATTCTGAGTCATCTTCAAGTTTCAGTAACGTAATGTCACACATATAAATAATAAATAATGCTAACGGTCTTTTCTGCCAAACTCCTTACTACAGGGCCTTTGCATCTGCAATTCCCTCTGCCTAGAATGCTCTTACTTCCAGCCTCTGTGCCTCCAAAACTTCTTCCCTCCCTTTCTGTTTCACCTCCTCAGGAAGCATTCTGTGCTCTCCTGAGCACATCAAATTCCCATAAACGGACTCACCACACCCTGTCTTCCTTTGTAGCACTAGTCACAACTGAAATTGCATGTCTGCTCAATATCTGTGGGCCGTGTATGTTTTGTTATAATTTTTGTATCCCAGGGCCAGATACACAAGTAGGATTAGACTATTTGGAGCATACAATTGGTTGATTAATGAATGAATTTAAGATTTTTGTCTCTCAGGTCAGTATTTTCTACAGTTGCTATTTTTAATGACTACTACTAAGATTGCTTTCACATTTTTGTTTATACAGAAGCAGACTGATAACTGGTAACCTGAACTTAATCCTTTGTCATATTTATATAGCATCTCATTTATGGAATAAGAATTTATACTGAGAAGTGAAGCTGAATGGATTTTGAAGTCAGGAAGCTCAGGGTTTGAACTCTAGCTCAATACTTAGAAGCTGAATGACTAGAGTGATAATTTAACCCCTTGGAATCCCTGTTTACTTGCCCTACAAAAAGGTGGGATGCACTTCTTCATTTGCAGGATGATTATGGTCATTAAATCTGGTACTGCAGGTTAAGTGCTGGATATACAGTCGTACTGAGAAGCTAGCCTACAACTTGTAAGACTGATTCAGTTTTGAAATATAAACTCAGCCCTATCATACAGTAAGGCTATCAAGTGAATCGCAGTACTTACACCATGAAGACATCACTTTGCATAACTAATGAGGAAAAACTTTTAACAGGTATTGCTTCATTTATTCCTTAACAATAATCATTACATGAAGAAAAAATTTACAGGGTTACAAAAATTAAGAAGTTTCTCTTAAGTATCAGTCATGGAAGAGCTTCAGGCTGCAAAAGTAGAAATAACTAGGGAAATATGTCAATTTTCCCAATGACCACGGCTGCTGAAAACTCTATATTAATGCTTCTAGTCCTACTTTAGTATCTTTCCCCAAGGACAAAAGGAGATGAAATGTATGTCAGAAATATAATAAGGCTAAAAAGAAACTCGTTTTAAAAAGCCCTGCAATTAATTTAATAAGTGGGCCCAACCTGCCATTAACATTGACATAAGTCATTTTATTTACACAGTTCTAGAATTTAGGACACACACACCTTTAAGCAACTGTATTGTATTGTCAACAATACATAAGAGGGTGACAGAGCCTCCCTGTCATGGTCAACTGTGGTATATTTTGTCTTGGATGTTTCTTTCACACTGCTGCTTAAACAACATTCTATGTTCCCCATGCCAAAATAAACTCCAAATGGTCTAAATATGTCAAGAGCCTAATGCTATTCGCCTACACCACCATTTTAGTCTTTCAACATCATATTAATTAATTCAGTGTTTTATCATGTCTTTGATTTCCTAATTTTTCACAACAGTACAGCCACCATGTTTTCTTTCAAAGGCCACTCAGTGATGTGGCAGGGCTTACCACAAAGGTAAATCCTACACTGTCCTCCTTACAGAGCAAGAGCTGCTGTTTTAGCATCCCACAGTGTGTTGTGTTTCCCAGCTGTAGGCTTTCTCTAAGCACATGCAGCTGGATTTTTTGTTGCTGTTATTGAACAAAGCAAGTTACGCACTGTACAATACCAGTATTAGGGTAACGGAACTGTGAGCCGTCGAAGCAAGCTAGGCTTTCAGTGGGCGATGCTGCTATTCTACACTTTTCTTATTACAGAAAAAATCTGAATGTCCAGGTATGTCTTGATCCTGTCAGAAAAAAATTGTTATGTTCATTATCTTTTTTACTATATCATATTTCACTATAAAAATGGAAATACTAAACAATATTTTTTCCTCTCAAAACTCTGTATGTATTGGATACCACTTGCAGCCTTACTGACACATTTGTCTGTGTATGTATGCAGAAAGAATGTTTTCCTGCAAAACTGCAGCAAATGGAAAACACATATTTACTTTTTTCATAATGTGTAGATAAAACAAAAACAGTATATTGTAAGGTTTCTGAGTAGTTCTGAGTATTATCACCAGTAAATAATCACATTATTCAGTTTATACTATGGTTGAAAGGACATTCTAAGTAAAGGCATTATTTTATTTTATATTCAAACATGATTAAAAATTATGTATTTAAAAATAATTTGCTTGTTATTTACCTTCCCAATTTTTTAACACTTAAAGAAAGATGACCTTGAAATAAGAAGAAATACAACTGTCCTGCCAATATTTTTGTTACATATTATAAAGAATATGCTTGACAAGTCATTTGCTATTTACATTGAATGTCATGTATTTTTGTTTCTAGATTTCAGCCAATTTTAGTGAGAGCCGAGAAGAGAGCGAGAGAGAGATAGGAACATTGATCTGTTCCTATCTGTGCCCTGACCGGGGATTGAACCAGCAACCCCTGTGCTTTGGGATTGTGCTCTAACCAGCTGAGGTATCCAGTCAGGGTTAAATTTCATAAATTTGATAAGTTTGCATAAGGCGCTGGCCAGTTTCCTCTGTGGTAGAGCAGTGGCCCAGCGTGTGAATATCCCGGGTTGGATTCTGGGTCAGGGCACATAGAAGTACCAATCTGCTTCTCCATCCCTCTTCCTCTCACTTCTCTCTCTCTCTTTCTTTCTCTCTCTCTCTCTCCCTCTTCCCCTCCTCTCCAGCAGCCATGACTTGATAGGAGTGAGTAGCCCCCAGGTGCTGAGAATGGCTCCATGGCTTCTGCCTCAGGCACTGAGAAGAGCTGGGTTGCTGAGCAAGGAAGCAACACCCCAGATGGGCTGAGCACCACTCCTTAGTGGGCTCGCCGGGTGGATCCTGATCAGGGTGTATGAGTCATTCTGTCTAACAAGGGGAGTCTGCCTCCCTTTGTCTCTCAAAAAAAAAGTTCACATAAAACCTCCCAAGCTAATATATATAATAATCAAAATGCCATAATATCTCTCAAAATACAAATACTTGATATTGCTATTATATGTGGCTCAACATGAAATCCAGTGATTCATCAATTTTTCTATTTCTCTTTATCTCTTTTATAGCATCCTAATCAACTTAATTAAGGCTTTGTTCATCTGAAAGCTCGGATGACAATTTGTTTAACTCTGTCCCACTGTGGTCTTCTTATAAGGAGAATTAAATCTGATCTTCTGACAGCAATCATTAAATGATCCCAACTTGCCCCAATTAAGCCACATGGCTCATGGGCTTCCATACAGTCAAGTGCCAAGTTCTCTGTTTCATTTACACATCATTCTTTACCTTAGTTTATTTTCTTAAAGCCAATTAAGTATGTGTCTTATCAAATAGAACTACATGTCCTTGCGTACACTAACTCAAGACACAGTGCATAAAGTTACACTGAAGTATTACGCAGGACTGCTGGAGCCGTTCTCTCTAGCTGTGTGCTATCAATGAATAAAAAGCTTTCTATTTCCTCATGCTGAAACTGACCCATATGTTATCTTCTCAGAATAATGTACATGCTTACACAGTTCTGGCTAACATAAATCAGTAACTTTCATTATTTACCATGATCTTGTAAACAGTATCAACACTGAGTGAACCTTAATATTCTTTTTTTCTTTAACATCTGAAATGACCTCTTTATGACCCTCTTAAAAGAGTGGCACCAAAGTAAAACTTCTGTAGTTAACCTTCTTTACCCTTAATTTCTGCTCTAATTTTTTCACATACACTCAATTGTATGCTCTGTAATGATGTTCCCAGGCCTTCCTCTTGAGCACAGGTAGCCTGAGGATTGAGAGCTCATTGATTGTGTGCCACTCCAGAGAGATGGCTGATTAAAAACAGCCTCATGAGGAGGAGTGGCTCCTATTCACATCTGACTCTTTTTATTTTAAACTCAAATACCTGTATGGAAATTTGACCCCCAGTGTTAGCATTGGAGAACCATGGTTTATAGAGTCCTTTACCTTAGATGTCAAGGCAGAAACAGTTAAATACATCCTCACATGACCGCTGGTTGACACAGTTTCTTAGTCAATTACCTCGATTACTTTCCTGTGAATTGAAATACATGCACTGTATTTTTTATATTTTGTCCAATTACAGCTATCACTGATCATCTGTTAGTATCTGATGCCGTCTATCTGCCACAGCTCTTAAAGCAGATGGATTAGAACATATTTGTTCACCCTAATCATTAAAAACTGACATCAGAATAGAGAAGTCAAATAGATGCTATGCATCTTATAGGACATTAATCTTGATGGAACATGTAATTCTTATTACTTGACCATCAGATGAAGCTGCAAAGAAAAAAAACACAATGGGATCTTTAACATGCTGATGTTCGGCAACACCTAAAAAAACAGTACTGGCATTTTCTTTATGAGAGATAAATATATGCTTGATCATCTCAATAAGTAACTGTTCTCAAAAGAGAAATATTCAAAATATTTATTCCAAAAGGCTGATGATTTAGAAAATAGTTACCGACCTCACATCTGACTGGCTTTCAAACAATGTATGATAAAAGTACTAACATTTTAGTAAAGCAAAACAGATGCTGGGGTGTCGCATTATGAAATATTTCTCACTGTATTATAGTAATCTCCAGTAAGATTTGATGTTAATTTTAGAGCATGCTTCTGCTAAAAAGGGCAAACCCTGCAACAGATTTAGTACAAAGAAGCTGAAAATATCCTGTGGAAAAAAAAAAAAATCTGTAGTGAAATCAGCCAGCCCAAACCCTGCCATTGCTCAGCACTGCAGTGACGTGCGGATGTTTGTAGTGGTTTGAGAAGCCAGCAGGGGTGGAAACTCCACATACTCGACTCCAACATGATTGCAATTGAACCTCATCAAAGTAAGAGCTCATAATTTGTCACAGAAAACAGCCAATTAACATATGTTAGAGAAAGGCTTCATAAAGATAATATATGATTAAAGACCCAGTGCAGCTGTTGGAAATCAAAATTATGCATTTAAAAAAAAAAATCTCAGTTTCAGCTTCTGTATGGTTAAACTGATCATGGCTACTAGGATTTTTTTTTAAAGTAGAAAAATATAATTACAGAGTTTCTCATAAGTTTGGGGTTATGGCAAAGGAGAACTGGGTACTGTGGCACTATTTACTATGTCTTACTTAGTTCTATAAATAGTCGAAGCCTTTGCCAAAACTCTGTAGTTACTTTGTTATAGTGCTATTTTAAAACACAGACCTTCATTGTGAGCTAAATGGCCTTCAGGATGCACTTTGTAGTTATAGCATTCCTCTCAAAACTGTATCCTCCCTTTATCTGTGCATAACTCCAGGACAAGAGGACTCTCCATGACTGCCCCGGTCACTGTAAAACACGCTTGGGCAGTGTAACACATGGTTTTAATACTTCAGAGCTTTTGTCAGGGTTGGTGGTCAGAAGGGTGAGAGTTAAATGTCAGGCATAAAATTAAGATACATGAACACAGTGCAGATCCTCTAACAGGACGCAATGCAGGCTACCTGCCACCGCTCCGGTACCGATGAATTACGTGTAACTATGTATGTATTTGGTGTATTTGTATCATAGATTCTAAACTTAACTTCAGCTTGGACCATGTAAGCAATCAAATCCTGGCTAAGCTGACTTCACTGGAGACCATGTGCCAAAATCATGATGCTTAATATTACAGCTAACAATGAAAAAGTTTGATCATTACTCACAGAGACATAAAAATGTCAAACATGATAGTAGGTGCCAGGGACACCACTGTGAACAAACCAAAGGTCCAGCTCTTCACAAAACATCTTTTAGAGAGGCAATAAACAAGCACAGCAATATGATGACTTTAGAGAAGTGCTATAAAGCAAATACCACAGTGGAATAGACCCGTGGGTAACTGAACAGGGAAGGGCAGAAGTGAATAGTACTTTCAGGGAAAGCTTAAGAAGGTAAATATGTGAGGTGTGATCTAAACTGCAGATGGAACTAGGCAGTATTAAAAAAATAAATACTCCAGCACTTGGTCACTGGTAGTACAAATGGGCTAATTCATAATTTCCTAAACCTCAGCTCTCTTATCTGTAAAATGGGAATAATAACACATTTATACTGTGATGAGGCTGTGGAGCTCAAATAAAAAACAGAGCTAAATTCATTTGTAAAAATTCAGTTGGACACAATTCAATCTCATATATTTACCATGTAAACTTAGTTCTTTAATTCAATATTATATGATTTTATAAAAGTTATAATAAATCATTTAAAAGCACTAAGAATACATGAGAATATAATAATGCAAAAAGTTTCTAAATTAATTTTAATTGAATCCAAAGGTGTGTCTTCTCTGGAAATGTGAATTATTTCATTAAAGCAATACCTACTAGTTGAAATAAGTTCATTTTGCAATGCTAAATATAGACAGCACCATGAATATCTGACAAATACAATACACATTTTCTGCAAATGTAAAACATAGAATATTTTTAATTGTATTTTTTATCTATTAGAAATAAAAAAGTTTATATTATTACTAATGTAACTGAGTCATTGTGTTAGGTTGATTTATTTCCTCTCTCATAGGGCCCAACTCCCAAGCAATCAGCACAGTTTTGATTAAGATCTCAGCAATATTTGAAAATCCCAGTGTCTCATTGTATGGGAAATATTCACCTATCTTTGGACATACCCATCTAATGAGAGTAAGCTATATAGCCTCAAGCCAAACAGATTAATTTCCAACTTCGAATGAATAGACAAATTGAATCATCTAGTTTTTTTTTTTTTAATTACAGCATTTTTAAGGAGAAAAAATGCAAAATTTAAGAAATATAAACATTTATGTAGAAAATGATCACAGGACAATAGATACACTTTAATTTTAAAGTTGTAAAATAGAAATGTCCATTGAAAAACTATAGAATTTTAAGTAAGGGGAGAGGGTCAAAATTTCCTATGTAACATAACGTTATGTAATGAGTGAGTACACATTTTCAATTCTTCCTCCCCTGACATTTTTTTGGAGGAGTGTTATAGATGTGATCCTTTATTTCATCATTTCATTTTATTTCCTATTTGATGAACATAATTTGTAATTTGTAAAACCTAAATTAACACTAATCTACTTTCATTTGCTATTGATCGAATGCTCTGAAAAAAAGTCATAAATTCAAAAAGTTCATAAAATCAAAACTATCTTCTCTCCTTTCTGAAATCAATCATGGTACAGATGTATAGTCTAATAAACGCCAACATAGTGTTTGGTTTTATTCTCAATGTACCATTTTCACATTGCGTCCTCACCTCCCTCCCTGCCTATCTCGTGAAACGACCTCTGGAGGACACTTCCCTTCACCTTCAAAACCCAGTCACAACTGCATACAAAGCAGGCATGGAAACACAAGTTTCTTCTATTTGTAGCATTCCCCACTCTCCATTTTTTCATTTCATCACCTTTCTTTATCTCTTTTTCTACATGTTTAGAACTGAGGGGATATGGAAAGTGATACTGTCAGGGAGCTAGTTATAGAGGTGTTTTCAGATGAACAGAATGTTTCGTCCATTCAACCTGGCAGCGCAGCACAAGTGTGCTGTTAGCTGAGTCCGCTCCTAGACTGAAGCCTGAAGGAAGGCCCCTTATCTCGGCATGTCTACACATTCTATCCCAGACTATTTTCAAGGATAACCCAAGTCATCTTTGGCAGATAATACTACATGGAAAGTATTACAGTACTTCCCCTGTGAAAAAGACCATGTTACTATGGATCAGAAGTTATTGAAATGGAGTTGTTTTTTTTAACCCTGATTCTCTAAAACCTAGGATCCAAAAGAAAGTACCCACTGGTGGAAGAAACCTCATGACTCTCTTGAGAAATAGCAAAGTGGGTTCCAAAGATCACTGGTTCCCAAGGATGCTAACAAGCTCTTCCTCAAAAAAATAAAAAAATAAAAGAAAAATAAAAAGGCTGAAAACCAAAATAAAAATTAAGAACATGGGTTTCTTTGCTGTAGGACTTTTCATAATCTTCAATTTACTAGATGCCAGAATCTGGAGTATTTTAAAATTTACCTGAACTATCCTTTGGGAAATCCTAGCTTTCAAGAAAGGGACAAGTTTCTTCCCTCTGATGACTGAATACACTATACTGCTAAAATGCCCGAAACCAACGCTTAAGCTCAGTGCCTGGCTCAAGGAAAACAATAGCATTGTTAAATAATTGATTAAACAATGAAAAATTATTCTTTTAGCTTTACAAAGAAGCACAAACATAGTATCAGGTGCAGAAAATTGCTGCTCTTTTGAAGTAAAAATATTAATAAAATATTTCGCATTTAGTACAATTTGTTTCCAAAGCCCAAGGCACCAAGGAGTGGAAAGTGCAGTGCAGTGGAAAGAAAGCTCGGATAGGAGTAAGGCTCTGGGTTGGGTTCTGCCACACACCAGCTGCATGTGTTTGAGCCAGTCAACTCCTTTGAGTTTCATTTTCCACAGACACATAAAGGGTGCTGGGTTCAATTTCTACAGGGTCCTTTCAGTTCCTAAACAGTATGAATTCAATCAAGGTGTAAGAAAAAATGAGGTCAGAATGCATCTCCAAAGGATATAGTCCTAGAAAAAGAATAAGCTGACAGAGATGTGTAACAGCCTGGATAGATATAATTGGTTTTCCTTTTGTTTTATTTATTTATTTTTTGTATTGAAGAGTTGCTTCATTTCAGCTTCAAGCAGTTAAGCAGTTATAAGCAGTTAAGACCAAGGTAACATTATCAACTTTGAATCACTAATCATATTTAGAATTTTAATAAATAATAGCTACAAATTATAAAATACTGAACTAAAAGCTTTACATATATTAATTCTAATCCTCATAACAGCCTATGAGGTAGACACTATTATTATTTCCATTTTACAGAAAAGAAGGGAAACAGAGAGGTGAAGTTACCTACTTGCCCACGGTCATACAGCTCATGTTGGAGCTCTTGTTTGAACCCCTGTAAGTCTCGTCCCAGACTCATACTTGAACCATATATTTTGTTATTTCCCCATGCTGCAAAGTAACATTCAAAAGAGGACTTTAGAGGTAATATTGTATGCAGAAAACATGATTTTCACAGAGATTTAGTGGAATCTAAGAAGTATTTTTGAAGTCAGTGTTCTTTAATTCATCTAACATTCTCTTATTCTTGATGGCAAAAAGGAGTTCACCTCGCTGTACTAGTAGAATGCAGTGGAACTGGAGTTAGAGGGTTAGAGGTTTAGTCATTAGAACGCCAGAATTTGCTGGCTGATCAGAACCAGCAGTCTGCCCTCCAGATTTCCCCAGATGAACATGGTTACTCATAAAGAAAACCAGGTGAATGTATATGAATCAGCATACATTTGTTTCGACTCCTAGGAAGAAAATCCCCACCAAAACAGGTGTCTTTCTGAAAATGGGTCAGGAGAGTCAACCTAATTTCTGATGAAGATGAGAATTACATGGATAATTACAGCTATTTTGTTTCCAGATTTGAAACAAGTCATCTGGCTCACCTTCAAAGTACCTTGGGTAGGTTTCTAACCCTGACCTTATCAGCCCTGGTATTACCCTGGTAATGATCTCCCTCACCCCCTTTCTGTTCCTCCTCTTGTTCCATCTCTCTTTATGCTCTCTTTCTTCCTTCTCCTTCATCTCCTTAAATTATGGTCTACTACAATATTCTTCTATATGTAGTGAAGTTTCCACTTTAGAATTTTATACATTTACCTACTTTTTAAAAATTCTTTGTGCTTCAGACCTCTGGGTATAATTGTGCAATTCAAGCTCTTTAAATATATTATTTTATAAGCAATTTTATGGCTATCAGCTTTATAAGACACACACCTAATAAAATATAATTAATTATACAAAAACAGTTGACATAATTGGCAATATATTTATAATAGTTGAAGAAAAATCATATATTTTAGTGTATTACAGACGTTCGTACCAGTTTTATCACAATGTATGGTGTAGCCTCACCCTAGCAAAACCTACAGAGTGTGAGAAAGTAATAGTGTATATTTTAAACATATATCAGACTTTTTTTTCTACATTTATAGGTAGAACACTATGATATAGATATAGGTATGTATATACTCATTTAGGTATTTATATATGTTATTTGTACCAGTTGATTAGTACACAGTGGGTCAGAGTCATTTAAAAATTTCATAATCAACAATGACACATTATATGCAAGCATGAATTCAATTTGAGATGCTGGCCAGTTCACTGTTGAAGTGAAAGCTCCAAATGGCTGTTTATATAGCCCATGCACTTTAAGAGGGTTTTTGCAAACAGGGAATCTCTAAATTTCTAATTCAGTAAGAAAGGCCCTGTTGGCAAATACTGTCTTTCTCAATGAAGAAACCTCTGGAATCATTTTTATATCAGTCTCACTCATGCTCATCAGAGCATCCAGTAATTAATGTGTTCTGAGAAGTGTAGAGGGTGACATTACTTTTAAGATGCTAGAAAATGGACATTACCATCAACTAATACCAATTCAACACAATTAGTCAATTAGTCACATTCCTGAGATTCTAAAATGCAAAATTATGTTAAAATATTCAACCTTTATATTTTATGAACTGGAAAACAATGACTATAACACAATGACTATTATGATCTTAAAAAAAAAAGGTTCAGATGAATATTTTATAAATGTCTTCCTAAAATTATTACGAAGAATTTTGGGATGAGCTTAGACATTACACTGGCCTTAAGCTGGATCTTTAAAAGAGTCATTAAAAATTTAACCTAAATTTTTCCATGTTAGAAAATAGTGAAAAAAATTTTTGAAATACGCATCTCTATTTCCATTCAGTCAAGGTAAGAGTAGAAATATTTGATATTAATACTGGCAGGAGCCACAAAAGGTCATATCATTTTTCCCTCCTTTAGATAAAATACCACACCCAAATTATTTCACAAAGATTCCACCTCCCTATTTTTAAAGCTTCCGGAAAGGGAGCAACACAACCTTCCTCAGCAACCTATTAACTGTCACTCTCAGGAAATTCTTTCTTATAGCTAATCCCTCACAGAATAATTTATGTCTAGTCCTCTTGTTCTAGCCTTTGTACAGAGAACAATATTTGGTGGTCACGGCCTCATTTCATACACTTGAAGATTGTGTGCTGAATTGTACCTATTTTTGGTATCTTCTCCTGGCTTTACTTTCTATCTTTTCCCTATCCTTGTGGCTCTTCAAGTCATATCTGCTATTTGCTCTAAAGTCCCAAGATACATATTGTGCTCAAAAAGGCTCCTTTGTCTACTCCTATCAAATATATGTATTTTAATTATCCATGCATTGCACAAATTAAAAAAAAAATGTTTACCTTCTCATTTAGTTCAATTTTGCATTTTCCTCCTTGTTAGATTTGCTACCAGTCAACTCTTCTATGTTTTGTATTTAAAACATTTGTTTCTCTTTGGCTTTATGATTCCTGACCACTTCTCCAGTTTACCAAAGTCACACTGAGTTATGATCCTGTCTCTTAAGGGCCAGACTTTGTCCACTCTCTTAACATAAGACTCGTTATTTTGAAATTTAATGAATAAATTCAGCTACCATTGAAATCTGTGTGATTTAGAGGATATTTTCCCAATGTATACATCTCACAGGACAAAATCTGACGGTGCACAATGCAGTGTGCCGGTGATGTTTTAATGAGTTGCACACCTGAACTTGTATCCCAATGAATTTAATTCAAAACTATTTTTTAAAAAGGAAAGTTGAGATTACACTTTCTTCTCTTTCACACTCTACAGTAAAAGTTTAAGTATTTTCATAAGACCAGTTTTTTAAGATGCTGTTTTGGTTCACACTCACACCTAGGGTGTTATAGGATGTATAAAAATTGTATAATATGTAACAATCACTGTGATTTTTCTTTGTGTATATTTAAGACTGTACATACGAGAGTTACTAAGCATGATTCCCAGGATCATCTTCATTTTCCTCTAAAAATGTTATCACTGATAATCACCTCTTACTCTTTAATCAAAAACTCTAGTGATAGTGGTAACATTAAATGAACATGTCCACCATTTTAATTGGATCTTATACCTGGATATTTCTGTGCTTTCATGACCATACTTTCTATTATATTTCTGTTCAGAAAAAAATAAAGACAGCAAACTACAAAACTTGCCCAACTTTATACTGCATATAAGTAGCAGAACTAGGTTTTGGTATTAAGGAACTTTGCTCCATATTTCAAATTCTTACTCCTCTGCTATACTGTCTCACGTGTTAGGAGGCCTTACAAAATTCTAAGAAAATATTTTTATCATCTAGTTTTCAAATTTGTTAAGATCATAAATCAGCTGACAGTGATTAAATATATCAAATTCAATACATCCATGATCTGAGCTTTTATGTAAAAATATTTATAAACCTATAAGTTCGATTCTCACTAGAAAAAGGTGTTTCATGTTGTTTTGCTTTTCCACTTCATCCTTTGAAAACTAGTTTAAAATACATAGTTATTTATAGCTTAAATATAATACACCAAAAATACTAAGTAACTTCTCTAATATAAATTTTACCTCTTAATGTACTTCTGTGGGGCAGCTGTGTTAGGCTTCCTCACGGGTTTACCAGCTGCAAGTACTTGGCTTGATTAGTGCGTGAACACATGGCAGAGGAAATGCGCATAGCCTATATAAGGCTGTGGGTGCTTTCCCTGTGTGGCAATTCTCCCAGAGCACTCTCCCACCATGAGGTGCGGTTTTCCTTCTCCCTGCCCATACTGAGAATAGCAGATTTTTCTTTGTTTTTTAGCTCCTTTCTTTTTGTTGTTTATCCGCTCACCTGTCTTTGTGAGCCTCTTATAAATGGGAATGGCCCGACACTTTCCAGCTCCGCAGTTTTTCTACCGTCTGCCAGAATCCAATGTGAGCCTGCCTGGCCTCAGCCATCAATCACCAGCATTACAACTTCTATTTACAGTTACTTTAAGGACAACTCTTTTCCCCATAGTTAAGATTTTACATAGTGTTATAGGCTATATTAACCATGTACCTATAATTTATTGCTAGGAGTAAGATAATTCTAATTTTCCATTTCATGGACACCTAGATAATGTAAACATAATAAGAAATTCTTATATAGATAGTTTGACAATGAATTTTAAAAATAGATGTTGCTAAAGGTTAAATTTGCAGGTGAATTGATGAGAAATGCAATACGCTCTAATTTACTGAATATGCCTTACCTAATAAATTTCTATGTTCCTCTTATCAAATGATTCTTAAGGGTTCTATGTATGAAAATAATTCACTTTATGCACTTATAATGACCCATTAATTAGAAGCAGCTTTCTAATATTCTATACACACACACATACATGTGATTTGCAAAAATGTTAATGACCAGTGAACAGTGAATTTGCTTTAATTCCAGAAATTAACTAATTTGAACTGCTTAAAAAGTTTAAACTAGAAAGTAGATTCCAAATAATGAACACTGAACTGAAATTGTTATATCCTCCAGTGTCAATGGTTCCCATAAACTCTGTTGTTAATAGCTGGTTTAAATTGCAAAAGACCCCAGAAACAATTCAGGAAAAGTTTTTAAAAATGGATCCATATTATGGAAAAAATGCTCTTCCTTTATACTCATTGTTCATTTCCTGTATTGAAACATGATGTAAAAGCAACTCTAAGAATTTATGACCTGCTTAGAGGCTTTTTACTAAGCACAACCTCCATTATGTGAAGCATTTTTATTCTAGCTGTTTCAGTACACAGTATTATTAAACAATAGCAGTAGAATGTTTTACAAGATTATGACTCTACTATATCATGATTTTTTCTATTCATTTACCTGAATTTTCTATGCACTCAGTTCCCTTCTTGTGTGACTAACTCAGCTAAAGTAGGAAATAAGCAATGATGCCCTTAAATCTTTTCCTGCAAAATCTACGAAATTGTGAAAAAATTCCATGTTTTAACTTATATAATTCAAATAAGTCCTAAATGATAATAATATTTATGGAATTGAGAGTTTACAAAACATAATAAAAATTTTCCTTCAACACTGAGTTTTTAACCTATATCTTCTCTCTACATGCTTTCTGCTTTGTAGATCTTCCATTATGCGTGGTATAATGAAATTTGGTCACGGATTTATGCCTACAATAAAAATAAAATTTACTTCAACACTTCATGAAAGTGCTACCAAATATACAGCAGCCTCCCATGATGACAGAAAAATGACAGCAATAATGCGTTGGTGTGAACTCTCATTTGAGGAACCAAAGGGGAAAAAATCATTAATGGATTTTTGTTATGATAAAAAAATTAAGTGGTAAAGTTCCAAAGAGAACTCTCTTTATGCTTAACATGGTAGAAATATCATTCAAATAGTTTAGACCTGCAAGGAGATTACCTGTAATGCTGCCAAGGTCACTGCCAAGTTGTATTAACGGCCATGTTCAGTATCTGTCAGTCACATGAATTAGAGCTGCCTTCTTCTTCCTTTCCTACTGCATAATGACCTACCTCTTAATGCACATTGACAAATTGAGGTGAGTGAATATGTTTTTCCAAAATACAGTCGGAAGAGTCCCATTCCACCACTCTTCTATTTTAATTGTAAGAAACTTGTGGAATGTAAAGTCTGGCAGGAAAGAGTTTTAAATATCCTACTCTAAAAATTGAACCATTTATTAAAATGGCATTTGGATTCTTAAAGGTAATTATTAGTACCTGCATTGTGAATTTCCTTTCAAGTGAACATTTGCTTACGTTGCTGCAAAAGCACACAATATTTTTTAAATGGAGAAATAACATTTTTTTTTTTTAAATCTAGAAATGTCTTTGGAACACAGAGTTAGTAACAGAATGATTTAGTATTCAATAGTTTAGCTTTATTGCAGATTTGTAATTTCCATTTATCAATATTATACATCATTTACAAAAGAAATGTGAGAGCCTAAGCATATTGGCTTCCGAATATACATCTACTGACTAGAATGTAACAGACATATTTATGTACTTAGAGTAAAAATAGATGAACACATCTTCTTTACAGGACTTATATTTAAATAGAATGAATCACACCCTCAAAGAATAAATGATATTCTAGTATGTTATAGTAAGACTTGCTCATAGACATCTCTATTAAAAATTTACCACTTTAGTCCTAGAATACCAATTTAGTCCTGGTGTTGAGATTAACAATATATTAAAAATATCGGGGTAGTTAGCTATTTCTATTCTTAATTTGAAATTATAACTTGGTGTGCTGATTTCTTTGTTTCCCTTACACACATTGATTCATCAAAACATTATTAAAATGGTTGGAAAAGAAAGAAGATATGAAGAAATACTGCACTGCTCACATATCAGCTAACCCAAACAATATTTTAAAACTATGTATAGAAAAAGATAAAAACAGCTGCATGCAGTGACAATTCTCCATGCCAACTTCTTCTATTAACACCTTCATTTTCATTTAGTAACTCATCCACAGAAAAATAACATCAAAGAAAAAAAGAAAGAATAATTCCAGTACCTCTAGGTAGAACTTTAAGAGGCTGATTAGATGCATAATTAGGAGACTAGATCAAGACATCAATCTACGGCTTTCACATAAAATCACTATTTTTTTTTTTTACAGGGACAGAGAGAGAGTCAGAGAGAGTGATAGATAGGGACAGACAGATAGAAACAGAGAGAGATGAGAAACATCAATTAGTTTTTCGTTGCCGTTGCAACACCTTAGTTGTTCATTGATTGCTTTCTCACATGTGCCTTGACCACAGACCTTCAGCAGACCGAGCACCCCCTTGCTGGAGTCAGCGACCTTGGGTCCAAGCTGGTGAGCTTTTTGCTCAAGCCAGATGGGCCTGCGTTCAAGCTGGCGAGCTTGGGGTCTCAAACCTGGGTCTTCTGCATCCCAGTCCAACGCTCTATCCACTGCGCCACCGCCTGGTCAGGCTAAAACCATTATTTTCATTTTGTCTCATTCATAGCTACACAAGTTTTGATAATGACTTGGATCACAAATGTATTCAAAGGAGTTTCTCAAATTGGAAGTTGAAACAAACAACTATTCCTAAATTACAAAAATCAGATTCAAATATATTGCACTTATAAAATACATGAGTAAAAATAGGCAATGCACAGAGTACAAAAAAATTCCATTCTGCAAACATATTAATTATAAGTAGTAATTGGTGAGGTAACTAAAATCAATATACAATATATTAGCTGAGATTTATAATATTATTTTTAATTTTTTTCCATAGATGACATAGAATAATTTGCTATTTAAAAAAAGTTCCCCAAAGGCAAGTAACAGAAAGTGGTGGTGGAGCGAATCTCTGTGATTTAAAAACCTAGTAACAACCCATGTTTGAAAATCCAAAGCTATAAGTGGCTGAGGACAGCTTAAGAAAAATATAACAAACCTCCTTCCAGAATAGATTGAATGAGTGCAATTTTCTAGTTATGTCCTTCCTCTTATTTGGTAGAATACTGGGAAACATTATGTGGGTGAAAAACTCTTTCTTAAGATAAAAATTCACATTTTCACTCCTTTACATCTTTCTACATAACAATAATAGGCAATATGCTAAGTGCTTTATATATATTATTTAATTATTGTTGTAATTATTTTAGTTATAATAAGGTAGACAAACTGAGATATATTTTGAAAACTAAAACAGTGTAACATCCTATTCCATGCTGTTAACTAGTGATTTGCAACTTTGGTAAGCACATAATAAAAAAATGACAAATTCATCTCCATCTTCACTAATGGAGTGCACTAATGTAAAAAAACAAATTTCAGATTTTTGTCAATAATTGACATACTCTGGGATAAAAATTCTATTTCCCTACGTCACAGTTCTCTGTCAAAGGGCTGTTAAAAGATTTCTTATTTCGATGTGTTCTAGATAGGTCATGTGGGATATGTTGTTTCCTCAGAATGATATAAAAAGTTCTCACTTTTGTAAAATATTTCTTAAAAAAATATGGTAGTGCCAAGCACTTTAAAATACAGTGTAACCCTGAACAATGTGGGGGTTAGGCACCAACCACTGCCCTATCTGCCCAATGAAAATGTACACAAAACTTTTGACTCCTCAAAAACTTACCTTCTAAAAGCCTACTGCTGACCAGAAGTCTTACCAATAACATAAATAGTTGACTAATATATATTTGATGTGTAATATATATTGTATTCTTACAATAAAATAAGCCAGAGAAAAGAAAATGTTATTAAGAAAATCATAGAGAAGAGAAAATCTATAGTTATTTACTGAATAAAGTCTATTTAAAGTGGACTTGTGCAGTTCAATCGTGCATTGTTCAAGGGACAACTGTATTTCTAATTTGCTTGTTTCTAAATCAATAAGTTTGAAAGAAGGTATTCATAAATAGACATGCTCCAACTGTCTAAATCTTATTCACATATTTAAGGCGAGCTCCACATGATTTTAGCTATTCTATTGAATTCTATGAGAAATGGCTCTTGTTTATTGTACAAAGACTGTGAAACCTGTTTGTTAAAAAAAAAAGGTCCTATAGACATGCTAAAATACAAGGAAAATGGATGTGACATTTGGTTAGTGCAAAATGTTGTCTAAGTCTTAATTTAAAAGTTTGCAATAAAAGTTTGAGCAAATCTATCCACTGACTCTAAATGTTTCAACTTTATATTAATGGGATTAATGATTGACTTCTATTAAGGTTCAGTTTTCTCTGATGTTTCTGGAAGATGACTCTACAACTTCCTTTAGGAAATTATCTATTGTTAATCAACATTTCAAAACTCAGAAAGTCCCAGAAATTGTAAATCTGGTATTACCTAGTTCTATTTTATTTTTGAATTTTTTAAAGAATTTATTTGAACCAAAATGACGCTATATGCCAGTTAGCAAAATTTCAAATACTTCCTCTTTAGTTCTATTTTTAATTTAACAAATTGTATTAAAACTAGTAAAATTCCAGAAAATTTTTTTCTTGAAAACTTACAAATATAAATTTAAATAGTATAGTTGTCTTAAGTGACTTTAGTTTGTAGGATAATGTAGGTAATTATAAAATCTATTTCCATCCCACCAAAAAGCTGAAACCAAAAATGTTTCAAATCAAAATTTCTAGGTTGTAAAAATTTAAAAAAAGATGATTACTAATCTTTGTTTTGTGTCATGCACTGTTCTCTTTACACATACTAACTCATTTAATCTTCACAGCAACCTTATTGTTGCATTATTATGTCCATTTTACATATGAGGAAAATGAGACAAACAGGACTTCCCTTCCCTGAGGTAGGTGGTGGTGGTTCAGGAATTGGAACCTATCCAGTCTGACTCCAGCCTCTGCTAAGAAGAATCCATCATTTTAATGAAAAATGATGGTTACTTTGATTGCTTTAAGAACATAAAGTATGAATGGTAACTGCTAAAGTAGATGTGAGAATGGAGGAATTTAGAATTTTAGAAGACTACGTTCTTCAAGGCCAGCATATGCCTAGACTGCCCTTCAATTTATCATGGGGCAGCAAATAATGCTTCCAGGCCTCATGCACTCGCTCTGACTTTGGCCATCTCTTTGACATACACATACGAACATCAGTGTATGTATGTCTACAGTGGTCAGCAAACTCATTAGTCAGAAGACCCAAATATCAACAGTACAACGATTGAAATTTCTTTGGAGAACCAAATTTTTTAAACTTAAACTATATGGGTAGGTACATTCCTTATTGAGGTAGCGCCCGCACGTGGTATTTTGTGGAAGAGCCACATTCAAGGGGCCAAAGAACCTCATGTGGCTCGCGAGCTGTGGTTTGCCAACCAGGGGATAGGAATGTGCATATATAAATAACTTAAATATCATTAAAAACTGCCTGACCTGTGGTGGTGCAGTGGATAAGGCGTCGACCTGGGAACACTGAGGTCGCCAGTTCAAAACCCTGCACTGGTCTGGTCAAGGCACATATGGGAGTTGATGCTTCCAGCTCCTCCCCCCTTTCTCTCTCTCTCTCTTTCTCTCTCTCTCTCACTCTGTGTCTCCTCTCTAAAATAAATAAATAAAAAAAATAATAAAAACTTATAGTATATAATAATTTTTCAAATGAAGAACATAGTTTTTAATGAACTCGGCTTTGCTTGAACTTGTAGTCTATAATAAATTTTTTAAACAAAGAATACATTTTTAATAAACTTGGTTTTGTTTCATTATTAGAATAATACCAAGTCTTTACTTTGTCTTCCAGTAAACATTCACACGTTTTGATATCAATCAACCTGTTTTAACAAGTACTGGATATAGATTTAGTTAATTCACCTCAACTTTGTCTAATTTTTTTACTAACTTTTAGCTTCTACATGCTAACATCCTATAAGCCACCAATGTTAATAATTTCACATTCTGGTTGACCAGCTAGCTACCTTATGGTGTATAAATTCAATATTTACTAATCTTTACTTCTCTACCTTATGTTTTTAAATTAAAATAATTTATGCATTTATAATCATGTAAATAGACTATAATATTTATTCTAGGTATTTGAAATTATAAAACCTTTCCATAATCTCAGAAAAAAACTAAAGCATTTTAATTGTACTAAAATGTATGGAGTAATTATTGCTTGAAGCTTTATAATGTAACCAATACAATCAGACTCAATCTATAACTGCTTTAGATGTCTATATTATAGATGCTCCTCGACTTACCATGGAGGGGGGTATACCATCCTGATAAACCCATCGTAAATTGAAAATATCTTAAGTTGAAAATGCAGTTAATATGTGCTCAGAACCTTACTATAACTTACTATAAACATCATAGCTTAGCCTACCCTGAACATGCTTAGAAAGTTTACATTAGCCTACCATTGTGTAAAATCATCTAACACAATGAATATACAGTAAAGTATCAGTTGTTTACCTTCATGATCTCATGGCTGACTGGGAGCTGCAGTTTGCTACCCCTGCCCAGCATAACAAGAGAGCACCATCATACTACTTGTCACTAGTCTACGAAAAGATCTAAATTCCAAATTCTAAATATAGATAGTACTTAATGTGTATTGCTTTTACAATACTGTAAAGTCAAAAAACCAAGTCGAATCATTATTAGATCAGGGTTCATCTGTTAAATAAACTAGCAAACTGTATTTTTATTTTAGTTTGCAACATTTCCATAAGGACAAATGAAAATTTAGATATCAATAGTGATTATATATGGGAGTAATTTATGCTCCCTTAGTACTATAATGGCAAGCAAAAAGTAATTAGTATCTTTTTTAGATATGACAAGATTAAAACAATTTTAGAACAGCATACTAAAGTGTGTGTTCAATATTTATTAGCAACAGTCAAATTTATATTTAAAAATCACACCCTTTTACTATGCATTTTAAATCCCTTCTACATATTTTAAAAAGTTAATTTTAAAGCTATTATTACTAATATAAGGAAAAACATATATTAAACATACCAGTGGTAGAGATGAAAGTTGAGATGAAGAAAATACATGTAACATAATGAAAGAAGGTAGTCAGAATCATATTCTAAAGTCAATTCCTGTAAAAGAACATTCAAGGCAATGTTCAATTTATTTAAACACTGGTTTCTGGTTTCATTAACCATCATTTGAAATGAGTGTACTATATAACAAGCAAAATTTTTGAACAAGAATTTTTATCATAAGTATTGTAGTTTACAAGGGATAATTAAAATAGTATATATGTTGCTTTTAAGAATGTAATGTTAAAATGCAGCTATTGCTGAAGTAGCTACCGAATGGATAATGAGGTCTTCTAGGCTGAACTTGTACACCCTTGACCAAGAGTCAATTATCAAACAGCTGTGTATACTTGGTAGCCAAATATCTTCCATTAGAATGACTGAGAAGAAATGTTCCATTAGCTACATAAAGCCTAGACATTCATTAAGTTGAAAACCATAATAAGTTACTACACTTAAATTGATACAGGTAATAAGAAATGGCCTGAATAAATGAAATCTATAATATTTAGAGAACAAGATTATTATAAGAGACATATGAAAATGGTTAGTGAAGAGTAAAACTTATGATTTGACTATCATTTTGTTTTTCTTATTCCCACCAAATACTAACGCTAACAAAAAGTGAAATAGATAAAAAGCTTGAGTTAGCTTTTGTAAGATGTCTACATTATAGATTTTAAAAGATATAAACCCTTTCCAAGATACCTGGTTCCTCATATATTTACAGGAATAAGAGATTAATCTAGTCAGATGCTTATCACAAAACAAAACAAAAATCCAACTTACATGAATCAATTAGATAAACTCCAACATTGTCTTTTCATGACTCATGAATGTTTCTTTTAACAGGTTTTATTAATTACAGCAGTATTATTTTATGACTTTCATGACATAAACAAGAACCAAAAAATTGATAATTTTCACATGAAAGACAAACTGAGAAATATAATTTTTACAAGATACAGAACTATTATTCATCTATTACCTGAATACAAAGGGAGATCAGGCCATTGATAGCTGCTTTTTGTACCTATATAAGAACCATGCATATTAGAGACCAGTTTTAATCTATGCATGTGACTTCAAAACTTTAGTCTCCTCTGATGTAACGTTTGTATTAGTACACAATAAATAGACATTACTGTTATAGGTTCACAAAGTAGTAAGCAACTACATTTCACAATAAGAACTGAATGCATACCCCAAAGAAGAAATTTTGTTGGTCAAATAAGTTTGTAAATATGATTTATATGTTTGCTCGCTTACAGTTTGCATTGGGTGTGGGGGACAGGCTGTAAGCAGGCAGGGTCATTATAGCCTAAGGCTTAGTTTTAAGACTAAGCCTTTTCTACCCATTTAATACTAAGATCTTTTCAAAACTACGGCTCGAAACTAAGCTTTTCTCCACACCCTTGACGGTTGCATGATGTAGGGTGGTACACTCTCATGAGGAATCCCTTTATGCCTCAGATAAGTGGCTTTGTATCAGAGACTTCCTTGTTTGTATATTGGATTACAGGTTTTTATTTCTACACTATAAAGTGGGGCAGAGGAGCCCATGCTGGAGAAAAGCAGACAAAGGCCATGTGAAGGAGAGGAGAAGTAGCCAAGATGGTGGAGTGCTGAAGGAGAGGCCAGTTTGTGCAGAGTTTGTGCAGAGAGGAGGAGATGGGAAACAAAGGTGAATAAGGTCGGTGAGCTAGAAACCTTTGATGCTAGGAAACTCAGATAAGTCAGTGGCTTTGGGAGCCCTGAATGGAAAGGGAAGTGTTTTCCCACTGTGTGTAGTTCTTGCCCACCAGGTGCAAGCTAGGATTAAAGCTAATGGCCCACCAGTTCTTGGCTCCATTGTTTCATTACCATCTGTCCGAATCAAATTTGAACCTACATGGGCCAGGCAGCTGTGATGGTGGCTGCGGCTACTGGTCTTACAGGTACTATAGCAGATCTAGTTCAAAAAGTAATTTGTCAATTGAGGCATTATAAATCCATCAGACAATATATTCTGAATACAAATATAAATAAAACTTAAATGCTGCCATCCAAAACTCTTAATTTTTACCAAACTGAGAAAGACACTTTAAATATTAACTTTGGTCCAATATTGGAATTAATAAATATAAACTACACATAAATTCTTCTAAAAGTCAGATATGGGAAAAGACAACTCCAAGGGGAAAGGACCCATGGTGGGAGTACTTAAGTGCTTTTCCTAAGTCTCTCTCATTTGAATTAGGGCCAAGTATTACCCTTCATTCACTTGCTTAAGTTTAATTCAACAAATCTTTATGGAACATCTACAATGTATGAAACATTCATTTAAATGAGAAAACAAAGATACTCAATGTGGTAGAGTTTCCAAGCTAAAGGAGCTTACAATTTAAAGTGAGTTAAGAATAACTTACATTTGTACAGTTTTTCCATTTTACAATGCTATTTATTGTACATGCATCATTTCATTAAATCCTTGAGAACCATGATTGCTGAAGACACAAAAGTTAACATTTTTTCTATTGGAATAAGAAAAAAGGACTGCAGTGACTCATGATTGTCTTAAGTAGTCTGTAGGGTATTACTTTATGTTTCTGAGAACACATTCTAATTTTAGTATGTATATGACTATACCGACCCATTCTAGAATAGTTTATGTGTGTTAATCTCTGCAGGGTTACTATGTGCAGGACGGGAAATGAGCAAGTAGGGTCGAAAGCACCCTGCAAGGGTGTCAGCTCCAGTGCTCTCCTTACTAAGAACAGATGCGACTTTATAAAAGGGCTTTAAGATTCTCTCTTAGACTTATATTTTATTTTTAATTGCCAATATTAATTTTGGGATTTGAAAGTCTTGATAAATGCTAGCACAATCCTTTGAGAATCTTTAAAAAAAATATTGCATATTAACCCTACCAGATGGTGACGCAGTGGATAGTGCGTTGGACTGGGATGCGGAAGACCCAGGTTCAAGACCCCGAGGTCACCAGCTTGAGCGCGGGCCCATCTGGCTTGAGCAAAAGCTCACCAGCTTGGACCCAAGGTTGCTGGCTCGAGCAAGGGGTTACTCGGTCTGCTGAAGGCCCGCAGTCAAAGCATATATGAGAAAGCAATCAATGAACAACTAAGGCGTTGTAACGAAAAACTGATGATTGATGATTCTCATCTCTCTCCATTCCTGTCTGTCTTTCTCTATCTCTCCCTCTCTCTGACTCTCTCTTTGTCCCTGTAAAAAAAAAAATTTGCATATTCAAGTTTATTTTCTTAAATAATCTGAAAATATATTTATCCCCAAAATAAGATATTTCACTTTTCAGAAAAGCATTATCTAAGTTGTAAGGACAGTATTACATATAATAATAAGACAGATTTCTTTTTAAAATTTTTGGTATTTTTCTAACAATTTATAGGTTCTTGTTCTGATATAGGAGAATAAAAGAGTTAGTTGAGTTGATAAGTATTTTAAAGGCAGTAAGTAAAATAATGCACTTCATGTTGCATGAATTTTCATTCTTTTCTTTCACATTTCTTGTCAAGTAGCTAAACGTGTATCAATTATGGTCCAAGTCTAGATAGTACACAAAAAATTCTCAAAGGAGGATTTTAAAAACAACAAAGTGAAAAAAGTACCACCACTCTTTAAGTTAAATACATGAAGTTTTGTTTTTAGACTCATAAAACCATTCAAGAAAGTATTTTCTTTCTATTAACTCAATCTCAATATATTTAGGCATTTCCTGATAATGAAATCCATCTTGTAAATGTCTACTTCAAATAAACTCAATGTATATAGCTCTATTTCTGTACTTATGCAAATCACCTCATGTCCAGAGCTTAGAAGAGGTTCTAATTCAAGCCCTACCATATTTTTTTCCCTCAGTTCAAGTCAATTCATGTGTATTATCCACCTACAATATGTTCCAGGAACTTTCCCAGTCATATCAGGAAACCCTACAATGAACAAGACTCCGCAGAGATTATAATGCAGAAGGAAGAGAGTGTCAGAATTCATCTGCTCATTTCTTTAATATATAATCTATTAATCATGTACATAGCAGATTCTAGCTTTTGAACACACGGGCAACGAAACTCAAAGTTGGTCTGGGGCATTTTGAATGAGGGTAGTCCAGTAAGAGTTTATTAGAGACCATGGAAAGCAGCTAGCCAATAAGGTTATGCAGCCCAGACCTCAAATGCCTGAATCCTAGTGCTCGTTTAGTCAAATCCTTCTCAGGCATTCTCATCATGTACATATCCTTGTTAATCCCTCCTGTCTTCTTTTTTTAGTTCTTATTCAGTCATCCTTTGGGGAATACATTTTCTCCTATGTTCCACATACAGTATTAGCTAATGATAACTAATAAATATTTAGAGTAATATTTATTATATATCTGATTAAGAAACAGAAAAAGGCTATTTTAAAAAGAAATTATAAACTAGGAATACTTGCAATCTTTAAGCAGTAACACTCAAACTCCAATATACATCTAAATATTATGTTGAAAGTACTCCCAGGAAGGTGGGAGCACTCATGATTCTGAGGTCTGTACCCTATGAACTACATTTTGACAATTAGAAATTGTTTTAATTCTTTTCAAAAAAATTCCACCTGCCATGTCAAAGAATGCTTTGACAAAGCATTACTGGTTAAAGAAAATCTGAACAATCTAAATTCAGTTACTTGTGTTACAACACCCTATGGCTTCCTATTATTTTTAAAATTTTTACTGTAACTGTACAATGAATGATGGGTTGTTGTATACACAATGTGTGAAGCTAACCGTTTAAAAAACTGTTTCCGTGTAAAGTAAATCCTGGGTTTTCTAATTTTAAAACTGATTTTAAGGACACAAATTATTTGTGTTGGGGATGTGACTGTGTTATTGGGTATACAGAGGTATGCTAGAGTCCACTCAAAACAGCAAGACATGTAGCAACAAGACAGGACAAATTTAAGCTCCAGGTAAAGTTTTTTTCCTCTGTGAAGTATTTCCAGAACCTTCATGCAGTACCAGTTAAGTCTCTCTCTCTTTTTTTTTTTTTTACAGGGACAGAGAGAGAGTCAGAGAGAGGGATAGATAGGGACAGACAGACAGGAATGAGGAATGGAGAGAGATGAGAAGCATCAATTATTAGTTTTTCATTACTGTTGTAACACCTTAGTTGTTTATTGATTGCTTTCTCACATGTGCCTTGACCACGGGCCTTCAGCAGACCAAGCAACCCCTTGCTCAAGCCAGTGACCTTGTGTCCAAGCTGGTGAGCTTGTGCTCAAGCCGGATGGGCCCACGCTCAAGCTGGCGACCTTGGGGTCTTGAACCTGGGTCTTCCGCATCCCAGTCCGACGCTCTATCCACTGTGTCACCACCTGGTCAGGCACCAGTTAAGTCTTTTATTTCCTGTGTTATCAAAGAATGTAGAATCAGCATGCAAGAAAAAAGAATGTCATTTAGCACATGAATGTTCCTATATTAAGTAACTAAAGAATGAAGTAGTCTATAATAGTAAAAAAGTTTTTATTTTTTCAAACTCCTATAGAATATTCTAGTTTGGTTCATAGCAGATAGAATACTAAGTATCTACTGTTACAGCATCCTAAGAGATGCCAATAAATTGGAAACTAGACAGTACAATTAACTGTATATATTGGAAAGCTGCTCTGGAAAAGAAAAACTTCTTTTTGCAGATATGACATAGATGTAACACTAATGGCTACAAAAAAGGCATCAGCTACCAAAAGATAACACACACACACACTAAATCAGCTACAAATATATGTGCTCATTTAGGAGCAAGTACAAAAATTCGAGATTTTTTTTTTCTAGGACTAAAATCCATAGTGTTCAACAAAAAGTACACTTCAGTTTTCTTTTCTTTTAGAACAGAATAAACACATGTGGTACTATAATAATAGACATTAATACTCCATACACAACTTGATCAAGTCCTCTAGTGCACTCTACAATAAAGTGTTTAAAACCTTACAGGCTTATCATTTTTTAAAATACTTTCTGCAAGTAGGGAAGAGTATAAATTTCCTTTATGTAATGGAAATAAGTTACATTTTTATGGCCAGTTCAACATTCAAACAATGAATAAAAACACCGTTGCAATACTAGTTCTGCAGGTAGGAAGTAAGCAGCAGTTTCTTTTATATAATGGAAATACATTGTATTTTACAGTAGATTAAACTTTCTGATACTGAAAGTGCCAATGAAATAAATGAAGTGCCTTCTAATATTCTTCTATATATCTCAAGGATGGAAAAAGAACAGCCCTGCCAGTTCTAATGTGAACAGGTGAGTAAATGAATGCAATTCTTACTTTGTAGGTTTCTTTTTTTCTTTAATGGTAAGATTAGTTCTTTGGCAATGTCTTCCTATCACTAGGACGGCACGCCTGCTGGCCAATCTGGATTTGTCTATTCCATTTCCTTTAACATTTTCCCTTCTAGAATCATGAAACAAAATGAACTGTTTTGTTTTGTTAGTTTCTTTTTTTTTTTTAAGAAATTGTGATTTTTTTTCATCTTAAAAAATGCTATATTCCAAAGCATACCTTTTAGGCAGAAACTTAGGTCATGTCAGTGTGCCAACTGCTGCCTTACTGGGACAATAGGACTCCGCAGAGTTGGCCTGTTCAGTAGAGCCCCACAGCCATGATCTGGAAGTGTCAGCCCCACCACGTGCGTGACATTAAGATGATCCACAGCAATCCTGCAAGACTACATTTTAAATAGAGCTTCCAATTTGCTGTGGTTGGCATGACCTAATTTTGGCTCGAAAGGTACATTTTTTTCCCCTCTGGGTTTTACTGACTACACATTGGAGAAAAATAAAATCTTCTTAAAGGGATTCTTACCTTCCCTTTCTTAAAGAAATTTAGGGAATTTAACAACTGTTAGCCTCTGGCTAATACACAAACTAAAGTCTTTTTCCAGCTTCGCCTACATCTTGACCCCTCATGCCAAATATTTCAGGCAGTCTATTTATAAAGCTCATCACTTCCCCTGTTACTTCATCTGTAGAAATGCCAATAATTTAAAACTGGGATGATACAGCTGGTCTCATAAACCAAGAAAGGAAAGAGTCTATGGAAGAGATAATTTCTCTTTTATAACTTAAGAATTCAACTTATTTCTTCTCAATTTTATAGTTAGAAGGGAAGTTATGCTATGTTCCTTATTTATCACCTTAGTGTTCTAAGATGATTCAAAGTTCTCAAGATTTTGAATGCTAATGGAAGTTCTTAGCCCTGACTGCATATGTGTATTACCTGAAATACTTTAAAAACTACAAACTAATGATATGTAAACCCATCCCAGACCAATGGAATCAAAATCATTGGAGCTGACACTCCAGCATTCAGCATTACTATTGTTTAAAAGCTCTCCAAGAATTTGAATGTGAAGCCAGATCTTGAAATCCACTGTATTAAACTCTCTTAAAAATACAAAGGTATGTACCCTAATACTGGTATGTTGTAGCATTATCTTATTTAAATGTAGTATGCTCTTGAAATTTACTGGTCTATTCATCTGTGAATTGACTGCCATGAAAGAGCTTCTCAGCTATTGCATGATGTGAGAGAGAAACTTATCTGGATAACCTTGCTGATTCTCAATAAATTTATAAGTTGCAATTATAGAAAGCTCTGCCTTTCAGAGAAATAATGGTCCTAATAAATACGCCCCCTTTCTTGCAAAACCAGCACTGGAGATTTTCCAAGGGCTTGAAAACCATTCGTTTACTATTGAATGTTTAGAGGGTTTCCAGTTGCATTAAAAATAAATCTCACCTTATGATATTTACTGACTTGTAAATCTCTAATAATAAGCTAATTGAATTCAATGCTGTATACTTAATTTACTCAAGGTGATAATTTTCTAATTGCATGTGTGATAATAATGTATTATCCATTTGAGATCAAATTCAGTACATTTTAAGATGTCCAAAAAAGGCAATCCATTAGATTAAAGTTCTAAGTCTTAATTCTCTACTCCAACCACTGGGAAATAATATAATCAAGCCGTCCAGCCCAGTCCCGTTTCCTCCTCCCAATATGAAACTGGGCTTATTAATGAAGAATCTCCTTTGTAGAGGTAATGTGGTCTAATAGATGGAATTAATTGTTGCTTTACAGAGTTGGATTTTATTCCATCATATAACTAAGATGACCATCTAACCCTTTTTTGACACACACACACACACACACACACACACACACACACACACACACAAATGGATTGGCTCATTTTACAGTAAGCCTTCCTCTGAAATAATGAAATATTTTTCTCTGTAACTTGTGGAACTAGTATATTTGTCTAGTCATGTCCTGCCTTTTCTGTCTTCTGATATGCACACAGAAGCTTGCATGTGTGTATACTGTATGTATGTTTGCAAACACAGAGGAACAAGTTCAGTATCTTGGATTCCATGTGTCGTAAGGCCATAGTTTGTTATGTCTTATAGATTTATTGTCTTCTCTTAAGCTTACCTTATTTTCAAAGTAAACAAGATTTTTACCTAAGTGTATGAATTCCCTAAAGTACATGTATTTATTTACTTTTGCTTTCATAGAACAAAAACTGGAGAAATACTACTTAAAGGGTTTTTTTAGTTACTTTTTCTAAGAGATAGGAGTTGAGTATCCACTGTATAAAATATTCTTGTAGTATTTCTTTGTTGGTGCTCTTCTCCCTCATTCGTAAATTGTTCCATATCCTTGTCAAAACAGTGAACTGCATGGGAGGGCCTGGATCAGGCCCTGCTTCCTTTCAGCTGTGTCTCGGAAATGGGCTGTGAGTGGGAGTGGGGAAGGGAGAAAGTCCTCGAGGTCACCTCAAGATCCAGGAGAGTTTTCTGTAATACCAGAGAATGCAAAGGGGATTAACTAGACTTTTATTACTTTTGATATCATTCTCATAGCTTCATTCACTGCCCTCAATTTCAACAGAACGTAAAGTCCTAAACAAGGCCTGGGACACTTCTCCAAATGAAGAGTCTAAGTTGAGAACATGAGAGTTCATATAAAGAACTCATAGAAGTCTGTTAGGCTTTCAGAGGGAAAATGAATTTAAAAATTTACCTTTTCCAAAATATTGCCAGGATTTCCCTCATCATTTAAGGCTCACCTTAGCTGTCCCTTCTTTTACTAAACACTGACCTGACGACTAATCATCTCCTGAAAAAATTGAACATTCCATCAATTAAGTATCCACACGACCTCCGACATACCTGCAGTATAGCTTTTATCACATTACATTCATAATTGCATATGGCACGTTCATCACCCTCATCGGACTGAATTCCTCAGGTGCAGACACTCCATCTTTCACTCTTGTATCCTTAAGATCTAGCAAGTCACCTCCTATTAAATATCCAGTGAATGAGCTGACTGATTAATAAAATTTTAGTGGATGCCCAAAAGGGAAGTTTTGGTAAACAGGAGCACATACTTTAGGGGCAGAACCCAAAACAGTTTTCAGCTTATTTTTTTCTTTAACTTTCAGAATGCATGAAGTTGTATGATCAAAGTTCCAGATTTATTTTTATCTTCTAAATAGTGGTTGTCACCCAGGCTTCACATTAAAATTATCAGCATCTCTGAGAAACAGCAAGGCCTGGATGACAGTCTAATTTATTTCAAATCTAGAGGTGGGACCTGGACATTGATATTTTTAAAAAGCTCCCCATATAGACCGGACTGAGAACCTCTGCTTTAAACTAATTATAAGAAGGACACGCAATGTTTTACACCTGTGACTCTGTCACTTAACATATACCCAATATCAGTTACAGTTCACAGTTTATGAATGGATTCTGTTTGTGAAAACTGTTAGTTGATTTTAGTCCTTAGATAATCAAAATTTTTGAAAAGGCTTTTGAAATGTAATAGCAGCTACATCACAATCTTCTTCTGGAAGTATTACTAATAACTTTATGTAATTATCTTTTATAGAATTAGCCAACAGCTATAATTTCCTCCTCAGTCTTTGGCTAATCCAGGCCTTTATAGTGAATATTTGTTTCCTGTATATATAGAACTCAAATGGATACTAAATATAAATCTGGTGCTTACTGAGTCTTAAGAGTGTGCTTTACAGTTGGAAGTTCCAAAGAGGGAATTCAAATAACTATAGTCAGAATCATATTAAGAAGTAGACATAACTAGCTTGAGTGGTTTGGTTAGAAAAAAATGAAATGAACTCTGAGCACTAGCAGTGGCACTTACTGCTTCATAAAGCAAACAAAACACCACTCACCAGTGGGCTCTACAAAGTGACATGGAGGTCACTTGTCACTGTAACCAATTAATTCCAAATTATACATGTAATTCGCAAATCTCCAAGTCACATTTCTAATAAAAATAATTTTTAAATACAGAGAACACAGGTTACTTTGGTGTTTGCATGGTAATCCAAATAATCCTTTACTTCTTTTTAACAGTAAAGTAAAGCGAAACCAAATGTATTTACTAAAATTCACTGTGGAAATTCAGCAAGGAATCCATGGCTTTAAAGATATGGTAGCCATTAATTTTGAAGTCCAAAGCATATACATTTGGTAATTCATAAATATCTAAGTCTTGTTTGATCTTGACCCACCTCTCTGTTCTTACTTCTAGGCAAAACTGTGGTAATAGTCTTATGAAAAAACAAGAAAAGTGTAATATGAACAAGAAAGTTCATATTATTTCTCATAGTAAAATTTTTAAAGGTGATCCTTCTTCATTTTTAAAAAGTCCTTTTACTGAATGCAGAAATACTCAGTTAAAAATTAAAAGCCATGCATTTGATGAATAAATTTGATATAACACTTCTTAGTATTCAAATATAATGCAAGTTATTCTAGCTTGTCAGTATTTATTTCACATCTATTTCTGGTTTTTAGGTTTTATTGTTTCCTTTTTCAACTACAAAGAGAAAGTTAAATGGCTAAATGGCATGCTTTTAAATGGCATGCTTGAATTGAAATTCTCCAGAATATCTAACTGCACTAATTAAATTAACTGATGAACTCCTAAAATCCCCTTAATATTCATGAATATATTCTGACACACAGCTCACATTCTTACACTAAAACTACATAAATTATTTTGATTCCTACAAATAATGGTTAAAAATTAAAACAGCTCAAAAAGGGAGCAGTAAGCTGGAGGTTACTATTAGAAAGATGACATAAAACTAGATATTCATATTTTGATTAAAGCTAGTATTATAACTGGACAAATATATTTCACAAATAGTTGTAAGACATTATTATTTGTGAAGAGATCTATTAAAAGTTGATAATAGAGCCTGACTGTGGTGGCTCAGTGGATAAATCATTGACCTGGAATGCTGAGGTCGCCGGGGCTTGCCCAGTCAAGGAAGTAATGACTACGAGTTAATGCTTCCTGCTTCTATTCTCTCTCTCTCTCTCTCTCTCTCTCTCTCTCTCTCCGCCTATCTAAAAATCAATAAATAAAATTTTTTAAAAAGTTGATTAAAAAAATAGATATTTCCCTCCAGGTTAACAATATGGAGCTGTTATCATAGAGTAAGAATTAGATCATTTCTTTTTAAAAACCATTCAAACATATCACACAAGGACAGTTTTAAATATGTCTTTCTGGAGTTACTGAACACTTTTCCCCAAGATGCTATGTAAAATTAAGTTTCTATAGTCATTTTCTTTTTCTTGTCTAATTGCTGAGATAACGTATGTGAGATTTTGGCTTAGTGGGTAAGAGAGTGGACTCTGGAAACAGACTACGTTTGAGGTTCTAGCATTAGCAAAGTGAATAACTTTAGGCAAGATACTTAACATTTTTTGGCTTAGTTCTTTCATCTGTAAAATGGGGATAGTAACAGTGATTATTTCATTTGGTTTTGAAGAATAAATGAGTCAATGCATCTAAAGCCTCAAGCCATTAGAAGAGTGCCCAAATATACAGTAAGCTTTCAAAAAGTGTTAGCTATGATTGTTATTGTATGTAAAAATAGCTGTAATCAATAATACTTTCAAGATAATAATACAAGTTTTTACACATATCATAAAAGTTATTAGAATTACTAGAGATATCTTAAGTAGTGACACAGGATAAAAGTAAAAGTGCAATTTTTAAGTCATTGTTGAAAATATCAATTACATTTATAGAAAATCAGTCTTATTTCCAACCACCAAGCCAACAAGAATTGAAAACCAACTGGTCACCATATGTTTATGCAGATGGAAAAAGGATACAAGTGTCTAAATTCCCTAAAGATATCTCTCTGGTCACTGCAGTCCACCTATCATTACCCGTGCAGTAAGACTCTTTCATGGGCTTTGTAGTCTATGAATAACACATAGTCTGGGGGACAGTTTCACAAAAATAGTCTGTCTTTACTCCAAAAAAAAAATATGACTAAGCAAATGCAAAGAAAGAACTGCCTCCCAACCACAAAGGAAGGTGGTACCCATGTTGGAAATTGAAGCAATTGGCAAAAAAAGTATTTTTAAGATAATACTCTTATCTCAGATAACTGACCCCATTGTTAATATCCTAGAGAACCAGGAAAATTACGAGTTTCAAAACTATTCTTCCCTTAATTTTTAAAAATAAAATTGGATAAAAATGTTCAATTATTTTATTATAAAGCATTATAAATAAATGAGCCTACTTTTTTTAATTTTTTATTTATTCATTTTAGAGAGGAGAGAGAGAAAGAGAGAAAGGGGGAGGAGCTAGAAGCATCAACTCCCATATGTGCCTTGACCAGACCAGTGCAGGGTTTTGAACTGGCGACCTCAGTGTTCCCAGGTCGACGCTTTATCCACTGCGCCACCACAGGTCAGGCAGAGCCTACTTTTTTTTAAAAGAAGATCTAGTATTTTAAAGTATTTCACAAGGTAAACCATATTTACAAATATTCTAAGTTCTGTGAATGTCACTACAATGATTAAGCTTTTTTTTTTGTTTTTTTCTAATGAAATTTAGTACTGTATTAACACTTTGAGTGAGAAGGGATTTTAAGGATTAGTCATTCAGGTTAAGTACAATTACGTTTGTCTGTGGAGTTTTGTCTCAAAATGGTATTGTGTATATTCATATTGTAGCAAAAGAAAACATTTTGGTTGTCCTACAATACCTGTAACTGCTCCCCTAACATGGCAATAGTAAGTTAGCAAGGATCAGTTTCCCATCTTACAATGTATGAGAGCAAATCTCCCCCTGCCCCACTGGGGCTTTGAGGGGAAAAGTAGTAGGAAATTCTCATATCCCATGGGATTTGACCAAATATTTTTTTCAGTTCACCACCTGTAATTCTTGGTGTAGAGTAGGCATTTTTTTATCCAAGAGCAAATATTCAGAATTACCAAAAACAAAATAATTCCAAGTTCCTACAGACTATTTAAAAACTAAAGTTATCTGACACAGCAAGACATGATAAATTAAGGTACTGCCAGGAAAAAGTGAACTTCAGTTTATGTCCTTTATAACTCATTTTAAACATACATGCCCTGTTCACTTCATCAAACACATTACACAATCAACCTAGGGTAGACATATTTTTCTATATTTAAACTATAATTGAAAAAAACCTTCTTTAGGAATTAAGAAAACTTATAACAATCATTTGATACAACTCTAGACAAGCTAATTTAGCAGTTAATCCGTATGATATGACAACAGATCCAGTAAAGTCCAAGCAAAATTATTTTCTTACTAAAATACACAAAGTTGTTTCAAAAAGGGCTCTTACTGTATATTGTTTGAGTTGTCTATGTGACAATGTGTTCTGACAGAAATTATGCATTAACTTGTATTTCAAACTTCCTTTATGAAGAAATATAACTAGCTATCCTATATAAATAATTAATGCTTAATTTGTATGTGATTAATCATTAATATAGTTTCTAAATCTTTCAATTTTAGCTCATGTGAATTATAACTTTGATAAAAGTGCTTGCTTTTCCTGCACTTTGAGTTGCTTTTCATGTCAAAAATTATTTAAAAAATCTCAAATTAGCACTTATGCACATTTTAAAATCTTCAATTTTAGGACATATCTAACTACCATGATCTGTATACAAATGTCAATGTGTCCACTACCTATCTGCATGTGCAAATATATGCAGCATGCACTTAGTACACATACTGAACACCACAAACTCTAATTTATTAAGCTCATTATTTCAGGAATGAATGCAGGTTTCCAATGTTCATTTAACAGAAATTATATAAAACCAGAGAAATTGTTTTCTATGAAGTAGACAAGAAAACAATGAGTTTTATTTAGAATACATGATAGAAATAGAGACACCTTAATAAATAAAAGTCAAGTTCAGAAATATTTACCTATTATGCTTTTAAAATGTGAACAACCACAAAAAAATTTACGTTGTTTTCAGAGACTACAGTCTATCAAGTTGTCTCCACAGGATGAAATAGTTCAACTGCCTTTGGTTTAATTTAATGATGTCAAAGACTTAAGAAACCTATATGATCAACGAAGTAAAAATACTGGTATTTATGACCAGATCTTAAATAGTATATCACAATAAATAAAAGAAAGCTTTGATTTGAGAAGGGAAGTTTGCTTTTAGAAGACATGAATCTAATGATTACGAAGTAAATTTTGCAATTGGAATTACAAATATTACAAATTAATATTTGGTGGATTTTAAATAGTATAAAAACCTATTCTAAGATTTAAATATAATACATATGGTTCATCATTAAAGATGTTTGTGAACTTTTAAATTTTTATTTTTAATGGAAAGTAAATATTTGGTCAAAAACATGTTTACAAAAAAGCTTTTGGCCTACCACTGTTATAAAAGTTTCTTAGAAATCTCTTAAAGGCTGAGTACAAAAAAACTAGGGCAATGCATATATTCTCAGTTACTCTTTAAAAAAACCTGTAAAAGTGACGACAGTGGCATGTTCTGACACATTCTTTTCATAAACCAAACCCTGTCAGTGACAGCAGAACAGACTGTGTGCATCTGCTGGGACCGAGCCAGATGACAGTGGGAAACGCACATGGACACCTTGGCACAGCAAATAAAAAAACGGGAAAAAAAGACCTGGAAAAGAAAGTGCTCAACTTTAATTGAATCATTCTTTCCAACATGATGAACTTCATCCAACCATCTCTTGTAGCCTGTCAATTTTAAATAGAAGAATGTGTTTTAAAAAGGTCCTTTGTAAATTAGAGCTGTTTTGTCCTCTTTTAGCACTAAATAGTGACTCAGGGTTTGGATTATTTCTTTAAATTATGGCAAATGTAATAAGCATTAAGTTTACTAAAAAAATTAAAAAAATAAAAAAGAGGCCAAACCACTCTACCACAATCTGGTACAAGAATGCTTAACTTCTAAAAACCCCTTTCAGGTTCAAGTCCAATGTCAAATATCTAGGTTGTTTCAAATTACGTGGGTATTATACTGCCACACACGAGAGATGCCAAAATTCAAATATTCTGCAAATGTGACTGCTGTAAATGCTGCTTGGACTCAATAGTGCAACAAAATTTTATTTTATGCTGATCAACCACAGTATTGTTTAAACAGTTAGCTCAATAGCACTAGAAAGGTTCATACATAAAAACAAATGTGCTTCTATAAATCATATGAGAAAGTTCTCTTAGATGCTCTGATTACAATGAAAATTTATTCTATACAGTATACAATGCAAATTTTAAACTGGAGACCAAGTTGTTTAATAGATTACCAGTCTGATGGAAGCAGCTGCAGTAAAAAAAAAAAAAAAAAAATCTGGTGATTAACAGCCATTTTCCAGTAATCATAACCCTGGAAAGGGCTACTAAGCAGGGGGAGGGAGTTGCAGATGGGATTAATTCTCTAAGCCCATGTGCCTTAGAGGGCTCCATCATCTTCACGCGGACTTATTATTATTATTATTATTATTATTATTTTAAAATTAAAGCTTTTAGAGGTATCCTTGATTGTAGTGTTGGGAGCTGTCCATGCTGTTTTACTATAGAAAAGTCCACTCTGCTAGCATTCCTTGCGCTGAGCACTCTTTAGCCAGGCATTAAAACATGGCTAGAAAAGAAAGCTGAAAGCAAGGTGCACACTACAAGGCTATTATTCAAGAGCTTAAGAATCATTTCAAGAGCTTGCAACTCCACAGGTTGTCTAAACTGGGCCGGCCTCATCAACATCATCTGTCATCCAAAATATAAATTTCTTTGAGAAATTGAATGATGATAAATGCTGAACAAAAATGGTGGTCAACAGACTCTGAGACCAGAAATAGTACCATTTTCATCCACATCTTATCAAAATTTGTTTATCTATGTTATCAAATGTGTAACCCTCAGGTAAAATTCTGCATATTTTGTTATATTTCTTCTTTCATGAAGGAACATACCCAAATTAAAATAAGCTCACTTGCTCATCATCTCAAAGTTGATAAACTATAATTAAAATGAACAATCTCTGAAATCTGAAAAATAAAAAAAATGATGATGGGCGTGACATTTACTTATTTCTTTAAAGTATTCAAATAAAATATATATTTTATCTTTACTAGTAAATACAACTTATTTATTTATTCAACAAATATCTATAAAAAACCTATCATTTGCAATTGTGATTGTGAATAGAAAGATGAGTAATATAACAGTCTTCATAAATCAATTCTATCAATCTTATTACATACAATCAAAATTACATAAGAAAAATAAGAATTATTAATGTATCTTTCAAAAGTGGATAATGCTAAGGTGACCAACTTATTTACAATGAAAAGGACAAAAATAAATTGAAGAAAATATTGTAAATAAAAGAAACATTATATTCATTGCAACAATACACTATAATATCATAAATGCACAATAAAAACTTTTGTAATATTTTATATTATAATTATGCTTACATGCCTATGAATTTTTAATAATAATTGTAAGAAAAAAGTACTCATTTAGATACAAATACGTCGCATCACACGCAATGGTTTGACTGCATCGATCGAATACAGACATTTACAGATTAGTCTTCCAATATCAAAATGGAGGGACATGTAGGACACTTTTTGAGGGAGGGCAGAACTTACAAAAGAAAGACTGTCCTCCCTAAAGGAGAATGATTGGTCATCTTAATAATACTAATGCTAAAGAAAAAAAACCTCTAGAATTCTTAGTAAGCTTCTTTCCAATATGAAAACCACTTATTAACTCTATGTACATCAAATGCTTCCTCCAAACTGAACTTTTATTAAAACTAAGCAATAATCTACCTAAAATTTAGAAGTTTCAATAAATGACTTGTAAAACTTATAAATGCAATAATTTTGTTACTTTGGTTCCATTAATGGTTGTAAAAATAATATAATATTTATTTAATAATATCTGATTTTATAAAAGAATTTGATTTTTTAAAAGATTTTATTTATTGACTTCAAAGAAAGGAGAGAAAGAGAAAAGGGAGGAGAGTGGGAAGAATCAACTCGCAGTTGTGTCTCATTTGTGCCTTGACCAGGCGAGCCCAGGGTTTTGAACCAGCGACCTCAGCATTCCAGGTTGATGCTTTATCCACACTGCACCACGACAGGTCAGGGGATTTTGATGTTCTTGAAGAAATATATTGTATTTAAAACAGTCATTAACACTGGCCCAATATAGCATTGGAATTATACACTTGACTTCAAAGTGATCCAATTCTAACAGAATGATAATATTATTAAAAAAAAATTCAAAATTATCCTACCAAGGATTTTAAAGTTATCATCATTGGCAGAAAGATAAAATAATTTTAAAATAATGTAGTACTATGATAATTTATTAATTACTGACCACTTACATTGTGCTTTTATATGTATCATCCTGTTTAATCCTTAAAACTCTTAAGAGGTAGGTGGCAATATTATCCCCATTATACAGATGTTGAAACTGAGGCTTTCTGGTGGTTAAATAACCTGCCTATAGCCACTAACCAGTAAATGGAAGGCAAGATTTTGAACCCAATTTGGTCTTTGTTCTTTACCATTACCCTCTATATTGTTTATGGGTCACTTCATATATATATTTATTATACATGTATTAAGGAAATAGCAATGAGAAGTCATTATGCTTGCAAATCAAAAGAACTGATTTTCTCTTTCTCTTGCAGTCATCTTCATCCTCTCATGCTTTTTGTCTTTCATTATCTCTGCTCTCTCCCTCTTCCTCCCCGCCCATAAACCCCCCTCCTCCACTCACACACACACACACACACACACACACACACACACACACACACACACACACATGCACGTTGGATGTTTTCACAGATCATGAAAGCCATAACTTGGTTCAACTAGTTCAATAACTGCAGTCCTTCTTAAAACTTCAGAATGCATTTTTGCCGTAAATGTACCATCCACTGACTCTAAAGCTGCCAGTGGTTCCTTACAAAGACACCATCCTACAGTCTGCTATTTCAAGATAGCGTCTGGAGCTCTTTCATGACATGGCATATGGGCTGTGAAGAACCACATCAATCTCTTAAGTGTAAAAAATAAGTCAACACCTGAAACAATTCTATGATACCAATGTGTAGTCAAAACAAGTTAAAAGTGCACTTGCTTTCTCACAGTATCAACAGTTATGAAGCAAGGAGGGAACTCAGGAGAAAATCCAAAAACAATAAAAAATTGAGGAAAAAAAGGGTGAGGTCAAGAATTCTTTGATTTTTGAAGTTATAAAATGGAAGAATAGAAAAAAATCACGCAGTGTTCCCTCTAACTCATGTCAAGGAAGATCAAACAGTCCTAGAAGGGACACTGCCCATTTATTTCAACCAAAAGGACATAGGGAAACAACCAATGGGTCTGAGTATTTTACCCGGCCCTTTGCAAAACTGTTAATGTCATCGTGGGGATTTCTTTTTTGGTTTTATGTGAGGGGCGAAAACTCAACTGTGAAGAAAAGAAAGATGCAGTCAAAATTATTTCCTTAACCTATAACCTATACAGACTTTAAGTGGTCTTTGGATAAATACCAGGAATGCACAAATGGATATACTTTTTTTTTTTTTTTTAAACAGCCAGGCTTGTTAGTCTTATTTTAGTTAAGAAAAAATTCCTAGTGAAATTAGGTCTGGATTTATACCTTTTTAACATATTAACTGTTATAGAAGAAGAGTGAAAAGATCTACTTTCTTAACCACAATACCTTTCCTTAAAGACCACCCAACAACTTAACGAGGCTCCTCAAACGTGAATGGAAATCAGGCACCTTAAAAAAGTCCAGTACTTGGTCATTTACTAGTTCACAGTTAAAAATGTTTAAAAGTCTTGCCCAAATACCTACTATGAGAACCTTCATGTTTTAATCAAATACAGTTTTATAATATTTAAATAGCAAGAAAATCCATTTTCTATTTAAAAAAAAATTGTATCCAGTACACATTAAACACTTGGGATTTTGAAATCTGTCTAACAATATTTATTGAGTGGTAATGATTCAAATTATTCTTCAGTTCAGGAGAATTCCAAGAAGATAAAAAAGTCTCAGACCATATTCTAAATATAAGCAGTTTTAAAGGTTGAATCTGAATTTTAAATAGAATGCCTAATTTTGTAAAAATAAATGTCAAAAATTACTGACTCCTATTTATATTAATATATGCAAAAAACATTTAACAATTTTCTCTCTTCCTAATGAGCTCTGAAACTGTGCCAGGTATAGGACCCTTGCTCATAACACCTATGGCAAGAATAGGCCAACATGATCATACTCTTTGGCGTACATTTACATTTCAAGGTCTATGTTGTATTAATTTCTTGACACTATCAGGAAACATTTGCCTCCACAGAAAATATAGTGGCTTCATATTTAAACATAATTAAAATTATCATTCTTATCTATTTTAAAGATAAAATTAAATTACATTTAAGTGGTGGTCTGACTTGGTATATTTTATATTGGCCATTGACTATTAGTTCAGTGGCTTAATGACTAAACTAACATTTTAACACTATTTGTACACTGCTAAATTAATAATTTACTATAAAAATAAAGGTGCAACAAATATTCACTATATAGTAACTTTTTACTTAAGGCTCCCACATAATACATTTTTATCAGGCTAGTTTTAGAAAGTTATGCTGGCAGTAATCTGACTACCCTTCACACAAATGAGAATTCTACTGCTGACTGAAAGGCGCCATGGCAGCTAGAAATTATTTTTTAATAGGATTTTTAAAAATCACATTGGTAACGACTGAAAATGTAACTGGCAATTAAAGACTGGTTTTAAACAATTTTTTATTTTATTTTACAAGGAGATGTATGAGTTTTCAGACTATAGTTTTAAATGTAAAGAGTATTAATACAGATATTTGAGAGTTGATTTATTTTGCAGGGTAATAAGCACAATACTTACACTGTACCTTTCAAATGAAGAGCATTAAACCAAATCTGAAAATGAAAGCCCATATCGTTTTTCTGTACTCTTATTTTGACCTAGCAGTCATTAAAATTATATTTATCAATAAAAATTACTATGGTGCCACGTATTGGCGTGGAACACTGCAGTTTCCAGAGATAAGTACAAAATTACTTGATGTCAATTTGTATCGCACAATGACCTAACATACCTGGAATATAATGCACAAGCTTCATTTGAAAGGAACCATTATATTTTTCTCTGCAAAACAAAAAATAAGTACAGGTATCTAATTGGGTCTGCATGTGGTGGGAGGAGGAGGATGGAGAAGAGGTCTCATTTCTATCTTATACATGTTTTATGCATTCTAAACTGCTATAGGGGAAGAAAAAGGAAGCATAGTAAATCCACCTTGCAGTTTATGTCTTAGTGATTTAAGACACTTAATTTTAAAGTTATAGAAACAAAACAGTATGTTTTTCCTTTATCAAAGTGACTGCCCAGGAAGAAGGTCCTCTCCTCAGCTTATGCAAGGGGAGAAAAGGACATTACTTGGGGCTGAAATCACTCAGAGACAGAAGAGGGGAAGTTTCTGATGTGGCATTGTGCATGTATCTGGTCTGCAGCTAGCAAGTTTTCATTCTGTAGCTCTGCGCCAGTACATGCCCTGAATTTTCAGAAATAAAACCGCACCAGAGTTCTACCTTAGAAACTGGAAGTTTCATGGAATTAAAAGAATTTCTTTTTCTTTTTTTTTTTTTTATCCTGAGTGCAATTACCGTTCTTAAAAAGAACTGAAACTATAGTAACTGAAGGGTTTTTTTTTCCTTTTAAGCTCCTCAAACTACCTTCCCACAAAGCCATTTAAGTTAAATGAGACATTTATAGACTCACCTACATGAAGGAAATAACTTAAAACATCTGCTTAGACACATACGTTCTGTTCAGATATAAAGAACATGGCAAAGAAACTGAAAAATATAGGGGCATTATATTCTTAAAATGTGTGTTTTTCTGTATGTGTGTGTGTATGTTCATTCATTAAAGAGATTTTTTACTGCAATAAGGTAGTCGGTCCTATAAAAGCTTCCTTGTGTGACCATGATTTCTAAAAATAAAATGCTCGAGTGCATATTTCTGCTAAATAATGACATCTTCAAAATTACTTTAAAGAAATCCCAATTCCCTCATGTTACATTAAGCAATAATACCAGCTTTCCATAATAAGCCTTGGTTGTACACCTCATGCATGGTCAACAATTAATTGGGAGGTTAAAAAAAGTCATGTTTATTCTATTAAGTAGTGGACTAATTTCCTTGTCTCTTCTTACTTATTTACCTTAGTGAATCTATTTTTTTAATTTTGCAAGGCCAAAGCTGCCTATCTTTGGGGTTCGGGAAAGACAGTCTCTCCCTTATCATTCTAACTTGCTGAAAGAATCATAGACATGTGAAAAAAAACAGAGAGAGTGGGTGAGATAGGTAGTTGTTAGCTGTTAAAAAAAGAAAAACAACTTTAAATTCTATCACAGGACCATATCCACCACTTTTTAAAACCAATATGCTAGATGTCCATAGCATCTGAGAAAATTTATATGAATTCTTCATGTGCATCTTATCTACGACAACAATATACAAAAAGAAAATCAGACCATGCTCAGGATGCTATGTGGAAAAAGCAGGTTCTCACCAGGGATTGCTTCAGAGCTCAGTCCCTAAAAACAGGTTTAAAGTATTTTATTTAAATAATTACTAGAAGATTTGCATTGTCATCCTACATGAATAGCAACCTCTTTGGGGTTCGGGAAAGACACAGTGAACAACATTGCTCCATTCATTTCAAATTTACAGCATTAAGAATTAATAAAGTCTCTATAATGTCTGCATTATTAAAGAGTAATGATTCTTGCAGAAATCTGCCCATAAGAGGTTTACTGTTTTTATTGCTTATAATATCACCAATTTCCTTTATAATGTTCTCAAAGATTCTTTTTATGTGTATTTTGAACTTTGCACTAGCCACTATATTTAAAAAATAATTACAGAGATTTAACTTGGGCAATACAATGACAATGCACAACAAATGCATTATGGTGATGAGAAATGAATGTTATTTATATTATCAGTGAAAGCAAAACATGCTTTTATATAATAGGCATCACTTAATATCCATATTTGATAGGAATATAGCTTTTCTTTCTGCAATTAATGTTAAAATAATACAACGAAATTTGAGATAATACTATTTTGGATAATCTCCTTTACAATCTTATTCTTTACAATGGTACTTTATTTTCATAGAATTTTCTTCATTTGTACACATGAAAACAACTAACAAAATAAAACACTGATAATATTACTCATTCTTAAAAGAGAGAGACAGGGAATGGGTACCTTTATTTCCTTTATCTCTTCATGCCTCAATTCGTCTGTAAAATAGTTACTATTAAACTCTTGTTTTGAGCAAAATTAATTCTGGTGCACTTTATAAAAGTTAAATAATATTAAAATTACAAAACTTGCATAGACTTTATTCAGCATTCAGTGTGAGAAGGGTTATCAATAACTTCTTTTAGAAAAATATGTGACAGTGTTCTTTGCTCACTAACTACAGCAGACCATTAGAAATTATTTTTTCTCATGCTGTTACTCACTTACAGACTGCATATTTGCTTCAATTCTCCAAGGGAAGAAATGTGGCTCTTGTGGGAAAGGTCCACCCCTTTCTACATGTTTGCTTCCTTGAACGAAAGGAATACACCCCCTTACATTCTTTGAAATGTGTCCAACATGCACAGAATTGTAATAGCACTGTATTAGTGATCAAACTAGAAAATTTTACACGAGAGTTAAATATTGTTAAAAATGTGGTGTGTTTTGGACCCAGAAGATAAATAATGTATATGTATATAGGTAATAACAACAAACTACAATCATTCAGTCTAGTGTCTAAGTTTGTACTCTCAGAACACTTGTCTTAAATGGAAGAACTTTGTGACTGTTTTTGTGCACATGTGTGTTGTATGACAACTCAGAAGAGGCCCATTAATGTTACAGGTTTTTGAATGCTTCCTTTGAATATAAGGCCTATTAGGGGAATGATCCTCTCTTTCATAAATGTTTTAAAGACAAACATTGAAAAGTAAAGTATCCATTCTCACCTGCAGAATCGGAAAGGTGTTTGAATTCACAGAAGTGCAAGACTATTAAAAATCTATGCTCATCATCCTGATGGCATAAACTCGCACCAAAGCTGGTGTCCGCTAACTTCAACCTCATCAGGACGATCTGCTGGTCAGGAGAAGTTATGTTCTAACAAGTCTTCCTTCAGTTATGTTGAATAAAATACTCTCAAGGCAAGTATTATTTTGTTGTTATTTTCTAATAAAGTGGAAATCTGTACATTTATATTTATTTTTTTCTAAACCCTATTTTTCTTTACTGCACTTTTACAAAGAAATGTGCAAGTGTCAAGACACAGAGTAGGCAAAATTTTATATCTCCTTAAAGATATTTTAGTGTTTAAATGCAATTTGTTCACTAGGCATTTCCAAATGAACACAACTATATAATTCTCAGGCCTACAAAATGGAAGCTATGTTATTCCGCTTTGTTTTTCAGTTGGAATAAGAGTGAGGAGAAACAGTGAATATATTAACTAAAACTGAAGATAAAAAACTTATTAAAACTTAGTAAGATATTGTTATGGTCAAAGAAAACCTGCAAGTCTGTGCCATAAATCCAGTCAGATGAAACATCTCATTCACTGGAATTTCTTATCTTATTATAATGCACAGAAAATTAAATACATAAATATTAATTTTATGTATCACAGAAGATGTAGGCAATGAAAATGCAATGTTTACATTTATGGATGACTCATTAGTGTTTTATTGTGTGAAACACTAGGAGGCATCAGTTGGGTAAAAAAGGACTTCAATTTTTAAAGAAGCGAGAAATTACTGTAGAGTTAGAACTGTAAGAAGTTGAGGTTTTCAAAATGTTATGTAAACCAAATTTTATTCTCTGAAATAAACTCTGAAAACACCATATTTTCTTATACACAATAATTTTTATATAACATTCATGAAATATAATTTGACCAATACACATCTGACATTTTTCAAATGTATGAATTCTTAACTATGTAATTACACATTTTTATGAAGAACACACTTGGTAACAGAATAACATAATGGCTATTGACTACCATGCATTTTCTGCTCAGTTACCCAGTACCATGAGTGTATGTTTTATTTCTGGCAAATTCTGTTTTGTGCTCTCTACAATGGCTCTGAAAATGTCTACTGCAATTAAACCTCATAATAACTGCTTCCTATAAGCCGCTAGAATTTGACGTCTGTTCATAAGGAAATGAAGGAACTTAAAATTTAAGTGATGAAGACATATATAAAAAGGACATTTTCTCTTATTGCACTATTGAATGCCTGTCATTTGAAAAGCTGAGTTTTCCACTGTTTGAATGGCTCTTAATAATGATGAAGCAACAGGGTCATGGTATATACTTAGCTGGCAATCATTTGAAATTGGAGTGTCTTGCTACTTTTCAACTATCAGCTTTTATGTTTGACCCATCAAAATAACACGTGAACTGGGTAATCCGCCTTTTGTAAGGTGCACAGACCCTGTTGTCACTCCTGGTTTTGTGAATCGCCTCTGTAATCTGGTTTGATTTCCTAAAGATGACAGATCTCGATGAACAGTCAGGCTTTACTGAGTGCAAGGCAGTTCATGCATCCCTGAGACTCATGTACAGTGCTGAGTACAGGGATCTTCACCACCAGTCCTTCAATATGCAGCGCACAGACTGAACATCAGTGATTAAATATTGTCATTGTGTACACTAGATTCATGAAATTAATATATGCGTTTATAAGCTTTAGCTATTAATTTGTGTGGTGTTTTCTCAGAGGATGTGCTTTTAAAAATTAAATAGAACTTTATTAATAATCTCTTTTAAAGTCTACTCTGTGACCCTTCACTGCATATAAAATTCTTCCACGTTGTTCTGAATCATGCCCCTAAAGCCAGGATTCTTTGTTTAAAACTTTTTTTTTTGTAGTTATGTAGCACAAGTGTTGCTGCACAGATATTTCCCCATTTTTTGTCACTTTCTGAGATTTCAGAGACTCAAAATATACCCTACGTAAAGTTGGGAAATAAAACCACAAATTATACTACAATAAACAGAAGAAAGTTTTGAAATCCAATTTAACATATGCCAAGAAGTTATTTAACTTGTTTTTTTTTAATAAAAGAAATTTAAATACAATAAATCACTCACAGAAAGATATGGTTTTAATGTTATGCAACTTATAGATTCGGTAAAATGAGGACTAAGAAGGAATTCATAGAAATCTGAAAAATATAAAACATAATGCTTTTTCAGGATTCAATTTTGAATCATTAGATAGCCCTTTTCCCTAATGGAATGAACCAGTACTCTCAAATTTGGAAAATCGAATAGTCTGACAAAGAAGAAAAGAGGCAAGATTCATTAAAGTTCTTGTAATTTAAATTTCATGTATTTACTGTTAATGTGTTTCTATTTTGAAAAGTTAATATGTGACTACATACCTTTAAAGTATGAACAGCTCAGGAGAGGTGGAAAATTGACTTTTTATTATAAATTGCTCATTTTTTATTTAACTGAAGAAACAAATTAGTATTTAATAAAAGTTACATCTTTATTATTGTCTTTCACTATATTCCACATACATACACAGCAATCAGAATATAAATAGCAGAATTAATGAAGTAAAATATTGTCATTAGTAAGAAGTCTGGAAAATATGCCAGATACTGTACTCCAAACTTGTGTGAATTATATTAATTAAAAAACCCAGATTTTTATAAAGTTTAGCAAAATAAGAACTAAAGATAACTATAACTGCCAACTATTGTCTCCTTAACTTGACCGTGGGACCATATTTTAAACAAACATTGAGTTTAAACTTTGTTTTGACAAAAACTTTCAGAATTGAGTTGGTAGTCAAACGTAATTTCCTACAAATAGATATTTTAGAGATTTTTTCCTCTTAAGATAGGATATTAGATATGTTCATTTCATTTTACCTGTCATGTTCTGAACTACTTGCTTTAGAACTATTTCTTTTAACTTAAATAAAATTTCAAGCGCACACTGGAAGATAGTAATATGGCTTATTAATTGAATTATATTTAACCGAAACTGATGGAGAAACAAAAATACTGCTTGTACCATATTGGTACATACTGAACATTTTCAAAGACTAGCCAAAACTGACATTACTTTAAAAATTAAGTTAGCTGTTTTAGTTTCAAATTGGAGATTGTATCTATTGAAAGCTAAAATTAGGATTCAATTCAGAGGTTAAACTGGGTTCACAGGTGGTCACATTTCCATGTCTTACCAAGTCTCTAGGGATTGAAGTTATTATACTCTACAGAAACATCTTTACTCTGCAACCACAATTCCATTGCAAGGTGCCAGTGAAAAAAAGGCTGGTCACTCTTTTTGACTGGTATAATGAGATGGCTGGAGTTCCCTTTACAGCACTTAGAAAATATATGCAGTCACTAGCCATTTCACAAGACAGTTACTATTAGAGTTAGTTTCAGATTCACAATAGTAAAACCCACTTTGTGTCAAAGCAGTTCTCCACTGAGGACTGGTTAAAAGGACTGGTTAAAGAATTGGCAGAGAGCCCAATTCTACTTATTATTCTGTCAGCATTTACGTATAAAGGTATTGCATACAAAAGACACATTCTTAAATTGTAAAGAAAAGAGCTTTCTCAAAAAATAACTACTGGACCTAGAATAGTCAGAAATGTTTGAGATATAAAATTTCCTTTAAGAATTAATATCCATATTCGGAAAGAGATAACATTACTATTAAATTTATATACTTGCATAATATTTAGCACTATCATAAACAATGTACCCTGTCTATGTATATATACCTCCTTTGTGCTAAACTTTATCACTGAGTTTGGTAACTTTCATCCAAAGTCCAAACAGAAGGTAATTTAAGTGACTTAACCTTGTTTGTTTTAAAATAGCTATGTATTTGACTTGACCTAAGCAGCAATGCATATACTGAAATCCCAACATGAATTGTGAAATGTATAGACTATCATAGCCAGAGTGTTATGTTCCGTCCACACCAATTAAAAAGCCCTCTATCAAGCCAGCACTTTGGTAAGGGAAAGAGATGCACAAAGGTATACTCTGACAGAAAGCCATGCTTTAGCTCAAACTAATCCTAAGAATTAGCAGCTCAGAGGCATAACCCAAAGCAAATCAGTCTTGGGAAGAATCAGAGGAGCATCTTTCCATAGTAATCTAAAGGCTAAATCTTAAGGCATGTACTTCAAGGTCACAGAACATTCCTCGAAATATTAAAATCTACCAGGCTCCACACGCTCCACCATATGAAACATGCTAATGACGTGAACTAACTTCATGAAACTTTAAACACAGAGACGTGACAAGAACAAGTCGGGAGTGATTTCAATAACTGATGGCAAACGGATGAGACTATCTAAAAAGTTACTTTTAGCAGCAGACAAGGAAATCATAGAATCTAACGAAAAGAATGCACAACAACCCTCAAATTCAGCTTCCAAAAAGACACAGGGATAGACCCAGTACTGCGTAATACACTGATGCAGATTTCAGAGACAATACCCAGGCTATTTCTAATTTCCTCGAGAAATGTCAGAGGTACTTACACGAAGGAAGACCAGATCAGATTAGTCCTTGGAATATTTTCCTTTCTTAAAAGAGAGAGAAAAATAATAACAACAATAATCTTTACTTCGTCCAGCCTTGAAGTGCTTCTCCACCTGATTCAAACATGCAGCCACGGCGACCCACACAGAATCTTCAAAGTCAATCCAATAGCAGCCCGAAGATGTCTGGGTGTACGCGTGTGCTCAAGAGTCTGTGACTGCGAGCAGAGCAAACAGAGAGCTGGAGACGTTGTGTGTGTGCGCGCGCGCAGGGAGCGCGCCCCTGGCGCGCGTGCGGGAACGCGCATCCGCGCTAGCCGAGGCGGCTTGTAGGAGGAGGAGGAGGAGGAGGAGGAGGAAGAGGAGGAGGAGGAGGAGGAGAAGGAGGAGGAGAAGGAGGAAGAGGAGGAGGAGGGGAAAGTGGCTCTCAGCGACCGGCGGATTAAAAGTAACCAGACTCGTCCAGAAAACTGCGTCCGGGAAGGAAGTGACAGAAGACTAATGGGAAAAGGAGAGCCGCTCACAGCCTTTGAAACGTCGCGTAAAAAAGGCAGGGGCGGGGAGAGTGGTGGAAGGATATTGGGAGGGGAGGCGGGGTGACAGGGAAAACGAAGCACACCGTTTTGGGGTTCTAAGCAGCACGAACCATGGAGTGCCTTTTGCCTTTTTTTCCCCCTTTATTTAATTTTCTTCTTGCCTTGCACTGCTGTTCCCCTCTGTCTCTCTCTCACTCCCGCACAGTCCCAAAACGTTGACTCTCCTCGCGAGCTGGAGAAATCATCAGTTTCACTCTTGCAAAAGGGGGGCGGGACTAGACCTCGGAGCACTTTAATAAAACAAACATCCAGCAGTTCTCTTCTCACTCCTCCAGTCTCAACTAGATTGATAAATTGCTCCACTACACTACTTTAATTATGTATATGGTATGCAGAATAAATCACTGAACATCAGTACCTCAATCAAGCACTTTTAAATGATAATTGCATCTTGGTGCATCAATCTTTCCATTCCTGACATTTTGCTAATTTTAGTTTTACGGTAGGGTAACTGCACATGCCATACGCAAACCTAATGGCAATTCTTTATTGCACGAAATGAAGACAACACCGCGAACGGCAGCTTCCTGCTCTGTGTCGGCGCCGCCGCGGTGGATGCTCCGAGAACCTAGTGTCCGGCTGCCGCGCGCTCGCTCCCGGAGGACGCCGCGAGCAGCTAGCAGGAAAGTCCTTCTAAAGTCGGGATCTTTCCTCTGACCAATAGGAGCGCGACCCTAATAGTTGCTCTTGTGACTTTCCCTCGGTTTGGAGACGCGTTAACCATTTCATGCTTTCACCGTTGGAGCGCTCTGCTCTTACGCGTGGAAGCTACCGTCCAGGATGTCTGCTGCACTCGATTCCAGCGCGCTTTTCCTGCACGTCCAGAATACACGGTTTTCGGCCCTGAGAGGTTGGAGGACTGGAAAGTTAGCCTAACTGCTTCTCAAGTGTTAATAATGTACAAAATAATTGAAATAAACTACTAGTATTTGAAATCTCGACCTCATCGCGGAGGCTTTGAACATTCTAATCAGTTTGGAAATATTTACCGAGGCGGCGGCTTGCTCGGAGATTTACCCCCTCCCTCCTACCATTATCACTTCTACACCTTAAAGGATTTTATCCAGGGCATTCACTTGTAAACCAAACTAGTTCCCCAAATGCATTAGCTTGCCTATCCGATAACTGACGACTTCACTTATCCTGAAGAGTTTCAGCTGCACAGGAAGCAAAAATAGAAACTGATAAGGAAGATCCTACTTACGTTGAAGTTTAAAAAATGAGTTAATATTATAAGATTTAGGAAAGGTTATTAGGGATTGGCACCTCCCTTCCCCAACCAAATAATGCCACGCCCAATAAAGCCAAAGATAATATACAACAACCAGTACACAAACCATAAAAAGACAAGATTGCATACCAATAGAACGATAGGTTATACAAAATGATTCAATCAAATTAAAACATTTTGAAAGGTAGAAGGGAAAATAACACGGAATGTTAAGAGTAGACAATAGGAGTATACTGAAATATCTAGCTAATTAAAGATATTTCCTCACTTAAAAAGTTACTTTGAGCACTATATGTTTTATCCAATGATTATTTGCATTTCCTGTTAAGGTCTGCATTATACCTAGACTATTAATGTGGGAGGACAGTGTGATTGAAAAAGCCTTCTGCTTCATTGTTGAAGCTATAGTGTTTGATGTGAGTAGCTTTCCTCAGAAGAGTAGGCTCAACATTTAGGCGACTGCTCCAAGGCTTCACTTGAAAGAGGAAGTTTGATTTTACAAGCAAGTACAACGAGGTCTGAACCATGTTCAGGCTTCTGGCTCATCATCATTGTGACTATTAGCACAGCTATGATAAAAAGTGCTTTCATTATAGGAAAGCATGGCAAACTGTTACAAAGCAAGAACCAGTTGAGACAGTATTATTTCTTAAAGATTGGTATCTACCTTATATTTGTTTGCCTGTTTGTTTTTCATCTAGTGAGTTTGCTGCTACCATGAATTCATTTTAATAATTTGGCAGAGTTCATCTGTATTAGGTTTTCATTCAAAGTACAACTTCTAAAAATCCAAAAATGTAAAGGTGCAAAGATATTTTGAATAATAAGATGTCTATGCATGATGGTGAAAATAAAATTTCAGTTTTTTCCAGATTCACAAATGTCCTGACAATGCAAACCATTTGCAGGAACATCTAAGTTTCTTGCCATAATGCCTGAAATTAATGTAATGAATCCTTAACAGTCTATTTTACATGAACCAATAGATGTAGGCAATTCATAACTTTCAACCATACTATTTATGATGGATCATACAGAGTATTTAGCACAGTACACTTGTTTATATTATTTTCCTTCAAAAAGAAACGTCTTACATTTTAACATGTTTAAAATCATTTTGTAATAAACATTTTAAGAAACCCATAAATATCAATCATAGTATAAGCATTCAAAAGTATATATAACCCTACATCATGGATAATTGGAAAATAATTTAGATCTGGAATATATTACAATTAACCTTTTAAGATATAAGCTAGTCCTTTCAGCAGATTTAGCTTCTTAATTATGAGTGACCCTAACTTAATATTAGCATTAGTTACTTTCCCATGAACTTTAATAGTTGAAAAGGAACAAAAGAGGTTGTGCAGAAATATACAATAGAGTTACCTGGGATTTAAAATTATTCATTCATAATCTACAAAGTGGTTAATTCAAAATACGCTTTGTATTCTTTAAATACCTCAGGACTTTTTTCTTTTCTTTTCACTTTTTTAAACCAAAATAGTCTTTATTCTTGCCACCTAATGCCTAATGATACTTAGCCAAGATTAGGATATCTCTGCTGTATGGACAAACTGGTACTAGGTATTAGGAAGCCTGGAGTCTCTGGTTCAGGATTGGTGCCTAACTAATGAGTGTTTCTTTTCTCGGCTTCAGTTTGCTTATGTGTTAAATGAATTTTCCAGTCTATTCCAGTTCTATGATTGCAAAGTAGAATATTATTATACCCTGTAAAGCCAATTGGAAGCTTGTGGCCTGTCATGTTAAGTAAAGGGTGACACTTCCTTTAAGAGATTGGTCTGGGATTGATATACTATTTAAACCAGCTTTCCTTTTCCAATCACCAAATATTTCCTTCATTAAATAATTATGTACTTTATTATACATGTAAATATGTATTAACTTGTTTTTCCTACAAAAGAATTATTTAGCAATATATTAAAGTGTCACAGAAGTTACAGAGAGCATGATTCTCAGGATTTTAACTCTAGGGAAAGCTGATTTCTAATTTCTGTTCAGGGTTGCATACCATTTTTCTCCACCCTCCTCTTTTCATTACTTCCCTACATTAAGTCAGCAGTCTACTAAAACCTTGTACATTAGGTCTGCCTGCTTTTAAGGTTGGCCCATGCTGGGTATAGCTCTGGAAGTGAGCTTGAAAATTATTTTAAAGTAAACTGGGGTGGTTGCCACAGCAACTCACTCTAAGATGAAGAAAGGCTATAGATTAATCTACCCCTCAAAATTATTCACCTATATAGTATACTGTTCAGTATACAACTATACAGAATATTTTCAACACAAACATAATTCAACATAAAAGTATAGAAAAGATGTAAAAAATAGTAAGATAAAATTTCAATAGCATTAAAACATGTTACTTTTTTATAGTTAAAGATGGCATAAGTTTCCCTGAAGTGGATTAATTGTAAAAGAGACTTGCAAAGATAGGCCCTAAAAGGTGATGTGAGCTTTGAGCAAAATGGTACAGTATTGCTTATAATATAGAGCATATAATGATTATATAAGTCTATTACTTTTATGCATATCTATGTTATAAATATCTAATGACAAAAGTTTGGCAGTTTTATCTCTATGAATTAACTTTGTGGTAGATGATATTACAAATGTTAAGCACTTACCACATACACATACAGTCATTTGCCTTCCATTCTTTACTTCATCTCTTCATAGAAGTTACTTCACAGTTTGCAACTCTTCTTTGGCACCTTAAAATGTGTAAGTACAACAAGGTATATAGCTTTTAAAAATGTTTAAAGAATGTTGATATTAAAGTACATTTGAATACATTTATTTCTAAAACTTCTAATCTAGTATTAAACCAAATAGATGTGTACTGAACATAAAATTATTAAAATTACCATTAATTGTGGTAATCCTTATAACCTTTAACATAAAAAGTGCCAAATATCTAAATTTCAAAAATTCTTTAGGTACAGCTTTATCACATGCACAGTAAATACCATATGGACTACTTGTGTTTGAGAATCTGCAACATACAAAGGATTTGTTTTTTCAAGCCAAGGTTTAATTATATCCTTTATCTCATATTGAAAGATTCCACATTTTCTTTTGTACCTTTAGTTTTATATATCTGATGAAGAATACAAGGAAGACAGTCAAAACCATGATATTCCAAGCTAACAAAATGTGTCCCATTGGGATACAGCAATTGCAACTGAAGTTGCTGAAAGGGCTTGGTATATATGTTGCTTAAAGGCCAATTTTAAATACTTTGATATTAAGGTTGTAGATTTAGCATCCTTTATTAATTCTATCACTCAGAATACCTTATCCTTTCAAGCATTGTTTAACTACATGAGCACAAATGCCCCCCATGTCCTAATCTGGAATTGCCTGTCAATGACTTTGAGAACACAAATGAACTTTTTCTTTGGCTTCAGAATGTCTCTAGTCCTCTCAACCTTGAGACATATCAGACCATGATGGTCAATATCCGCCCTCTCCTTGGTATTAGCAAGAAGACTTCTCATAGTGAAGTCATCATCACTTTTGAAGTCTTTATATTTGGTCTGACATCCTTAAGATTTATTTTTATTTTTAAGTTGCTTCAGAGCCAAAGAGAAATGAATTTTGGCTACTTTTATTTCACGGGTGTTGGCGGAGTTTATTCTTTTAGGCTCAGGCCCACAATGAGTTAGTCTCAACTTGGTGACTGGTAGTCAGTACCAGGTGACCTGGTGATTTCCCTTTTCCCCAGCTCTGCTTGGTTTTACAGTCTATTAAGTGGGGATCATTATACACATCTCCCAGGACCTCTCTTCACCTTATGGAACTGCAGTCTTCATGAAACAATATCTGAAAGATATGTTAAGGTTTTTAAAAATGCCACCACAAATTATGATATACTTCTTCCTTTTCCTGGATCAGTTTTCCAAAATAAGGCTTAATCGGTAATTTGCTTGCGAATGTGCAGCTGATTTAAAAGTATCCATATGCACGGTTAAATCTAATGGACTTTACCTTTCCTTACAAAACTGTTAAGTGTTCATCGGAACATTGATTCTTTCCCATTTCTTGAAATATCACAGAAACCTTCAATCCAAACAATGGATTTTTACACTTCCTCTTTTAACTATTTCCTCTAGATACCTTTTTACGTGTGCCCTTTAATTTGTAAAGTTCTTTACTCTGAATCGGTGTGGAAGAGTGGGGGATAAAAAACTCCTCTTGGGTTTTGGTGCCAACTTCTTTGTCTGGAAAGCAGAGTGCTGGGATTCAATACCAGCGGCGCTTTAAACACCTAGACCCGGTGACGTCTCTGGTTTCAGCAGCTCACTCCGCTAAGTATTGATTGCAGACAGCAACAATCCCTCCGGATGATTTGTGTGCAGAGTGAATCCATGCTGGCTGGGCGTTCAGCTGGGGCGCAACAGCCACACGCCATTCAATTATTACTGGTCCTCCCCTCAACACTGCTCTCACCACCTATATACTCTTTTTTTTCCGCCTGAATCCACTCCCTCTCCCCACTGTCCCCTTACTTTTCTCCTGTCGGAGGGAGTGGAGGGGCGGGGGCTTCCTCCAGGGAGTGTTTATAGAGCTCGGAAGAAGCTAGTAGGTGGGGGTGAGTGCGCCACGTGCGCGCGCTAACAGGAGGAGAGCAGGCGGTTTGGGGACCTTCTGGGGGCCTGCTGGGCCTGGAGCGCGGAATCGGGTTGCTGTCTTGTCCGCGGGTGTGCCAGGTTGTGTCTAGAGGGGGCATTTCACAGCTTGATGGAAAGCGGCCAATGGTTTGATAAAGAGGCCACGTGGTGCGTTCTGGGGAACGGAGGAGGGCGCAACGGGGGTGTCTGGGTTTTGGAAGCGGGTGGTGTCAGGAGAGTTACCCTTATGGCCCGCCTCGGGGATCTTGGGGGTGTTTACCCTATGTTGTCTAAAAATGATTACAAGGAGCTGGGGATGAGCTCTGGGCGACTCATATAGTGCTATCAACCTCGCGCTGTGCACAAAGCGCTGGCACGCGGTCCAGGAACCGCGGCGCAAGCTTGCCGGAGTGACCCTAACATTTTGCAAGCCTGAGACAGGGAGAGTGGCGCCTGCTGGTCCCGCTGCCGCCCTGTCCAGGACCAGCTAGCCTGGTTTTTTATCTGACAGACCCAATAGGAAAGGGCGGGTTCCCGGAGCTGGATTTTATACCCCAAGCTCTCAGGGTCTTCAGGATTATTAAAAAGTAAAAACTAACAGCCAACCACTGACTCCAGTAGTTAAGTTCTCTCGGTGGATTTGTGCGCACTTTGGGTACAAGGCCACAAACACAATGAGAAATGGGATGCTAGGGAGAACCGCCCCCACTCCAAATTTCTTGACCCTTCCGTCTTTCTTCATTTTTAAGCACGCGAGAAGAGCGCCGGGATTTTTTTTTTTTTTTTTTGCAAAAATGTCATAACAGCAAGTGCTGTTCTTTATCGGTATATGGAGCTGTATGTGGTGGAAAGATCAGTGCTCCAAAGGCATTTTAGAATAGTCTGCTGAATATATCAGAGGTGTGAAATCTTTGTAATTGTCATGTTCTTAAAGTTATGAGCTACTACCTACTGTAGTCGGTAGCCACATGTATCTTTTAAAGTTAAAATTAATAAAAATTAAATAAAATTTAAAATTCAGATTCTTAGTTACACTAGACATATTTCAAGTGTGCAGTAGCCAGAGGCAGCTAGTAACTACCTTATTTCACTGCAACGTTGACCATTTCTATCTTTGCATAAAGTGCTATGTGCTGCTATAGAGTTTTAAGTGAATAACCTGCTTTCTGATATCAGCTACATTTTAGGATATTTTCAGTATTTGCATTTCTTGACCCTAGTGTGAGAAGTTTTAAAGTCAGAATATTAATATTTTCCTGCTGAAAGAGATTCTAGGGAACATAGTACCAACACCTTTTTTTTTTTTTTTTACAGGGAAGGGAAGTCAAGCCCACAGACATTAAGAGAAGTGCCCCCAAATCATGCCATAAATTTGGATATATGATAAGGTTACCTGACAGGGTCTAGTATACTTTGTGTTAGACCAGGGCACTAAGAAGACCAGTTGGGATAACATTGTGCTTATAAAATTTCTTATAGAAAATACTTATAAAAATTCTGATGAAATGAAACTACTTTCTTAAAGTAAGTGCTAGAAAGCATTATTAAGGTCAGGGAGGAAAGGTATTAGATGGGTGAGAATTGTTAGCAAAGCATAATCTTCAAATTCTATGAAGATATTATCAGTTACATTGATTATATCTTAATACTGATATCACTAGGGTGAAATTTGACGAGAAATGTTAATAACATGGACAAGCTTAATTATAAATTACGCTATTTGAGACATATAAAGCAACAGACTACATGGTAAAGATTTAGAGACAAAGAATTAACTTTCTAACTTCAATGTTTTGCTTGTTTGAGTGGTTAGTTTTTGTCACATTTATCCCTTATACTTCATAATTGTTATTTTGGGGTGAAATTTTGGTATGAATTCTAGTCATTTATAGCAATTAGCTTTTAAGTTAACCTTTAGTGAAGGATCTTAAGTGTTCAGATAGGAGAACTCATGATAATAAATAATTTAAATATAATAACAATAAAATATTTTATAAAGCTTGGATTCTCCCTGAGATGAAGCATATTTGAATTATTGTGTTTATTTCTCCTGTTAATTTACCATATGATTTGGTAGAAAGGGTTCTTCTTCCTCTTTTTCCTGAAAGCTAGTAACTAATAGAAAATCTTTTAATTCTTCAAGTGCTTGCAGACGTGCTAGCAGACTTTAGTATCTCCATGGCTAGTCTGTCCAGGAAGAGGCTATGTGGCCAAAAACCAGTTGGCCCTATGGTGTGTTAACTGTATGATTATGCACAAGTTACTGACCCTTCCTTTACCTCAGTTTTCTTATCTGTACAATGTGGAACATAAAGTATTACTCTACCTTTAAATCTTCTTTATGAGGATTAAACCAGTTACTCAATATAGGCTCAGGCCTGGGACAATGGTAAACTGCAGTAAAAGCCATTCTTATTCTCCTGTAGAAAAGTTATGTTTCTATATCATTAAGTCCCATATTCAATCATACTGGAGTTGTCACAAGAGGAAAAGATGGACAAGTGATTGTCAAAGGGTTGGGAATTGGTTTAGGTTGAGAACTGGTCATGAGTTTTACCTTTAAGAGGCAGAGGTCTCTTTAGTCCTAAAACTCCCTGATTTAATGGGTACAAGTTGCTTCATTTCTCTTTCATAGGCATGGTACCATCAGCATAATTTCAGGCTGCCTTAGTTTTTGTTTGTTTGTTTGTTTATGTATTTATTCATTCATTCATTTTTGAGTGATGTTTCCTCACACTTGTTAGCTCTGCTTGATTGATGAAAGGTAATGGAAACTCCAAGTCCATCCTCTTTTCACCCTGGTTGACCTTTGGAATGTTGTCATCCAAGAAGACATTGATATCTTAAGTCTCCTGCTAGCTTGAATTCTTTAGGCCACAGCCTGCTCAGATTATCTCCTGATGTCATTCCAAATGTGTGATGGCCATCTATGGCAACAGAACTGGGCAGTGGCCTGCTGGGAAGGGAGAGCCCATGGAATACTAACAGAGCATTTTGTGCAAGAGGGATCTAGAAGTAGTTGTTGTTTTCTCTGAACCTATGTACCCTGATTGATCAATGTTACCCCATTAAAATAAATTAAAATAAAAAAAGAAGATGTAGTTGTCTGTTGGACACATGGTCAACATTACAGCTACGTCTAGGAACTGTTTGCCACTTTTTAAAAACAGAAGGCCTAGACAGTTTGCATTTCTGGTTTTAATAAAGTCCCATTTGGAATGTGCATAATTCTTATATCTGGTATTCATGCTATTTCTCCTCAATAAGAATGCCAAGTTAAGATAAAGGAGTATAGAAAAGAGATTATAAAGTTAGCATGCTATAAAATATACCTTGTTTCTTCTCTATCACTAGGTTATTTTCCAAATGATGGTATTTAACTTAACTGAGAACTTACACAATTATTTTAAAGCATTTTATTTACAATCTAAAATTTTAAGTCAAGCAAAAGCATTTAAATTTTAATTTTTCAAGAAGGCATGCATATATTTGTATGCGTCCAATACATACTAGATTTAAAAATGAGATTCATAACTTTATCCATAGTGTAATTTACTAGGAATAGAGAGAATTAATATTTTATTATTTGGAATGAAGTCTCTAAGTTATTTTGGAATATAATAAGTATTAAAAGTAACATGTAATAAGACTCTTAGATTTAAGTAAACGATTAAAACTTTTTAACCAATGTATGCAGCTCACTGAGTCAAAAACCCAAAACAAAGGGCCAAAGAGGTCTGATATCTTATAGATGGTTTTTTAAACTAAATTTATAGTTAAATATTTCTATATCAATATTTATATTTGTGCTGCAATGATACTTATAATACATGTGCAGAAGCAATACTATCACATTAGAATGTATGTTGAGAGAAGGAATTTCAAAATACCTAACATTTAATGGTCACTCACTATTTGTCAGTGTTATATTAACTGCTTTATTTAATTTGATTATATTGTATTACTTGCTTTATAACCTTATTATTGAAACAACAACCTTTCATATAGTACTGCTATTCCCCCCATCTTACAGATTTTTTTAAAATGAAAGGTTAGAGAGGTGATATTACCTGCCCTGGGTCACACAGCTTGTGTGTGACAAAGGACATGATACTATTTTTGTTTCCAATAGATGCCCCTAGTGACAACGCTATAGTGCTTCCTTGTTCTCATAACCTTTGATCATTTATAGAGATGATGAGAGTAGGACATGATATAATTGATATCTTTTTTCCCCATCAGAAAATATTTCAGAAATACCTGTCTAAACATGTGTTATCTTCTTCAAGGTAGACACTTTAAGAAGTTACTTGCTTATTTTAATATTGTTGTCTTTGCACAATTCAAAGTTCCTTGGAATTTGCCATGCATTCTTAAGATCAATCTTATTGTTGGCAGATGTTGGTCATGAAGGGTGAATTTGTTGCTGAAATTAAATCCAAATCAAATGTAGTGAATAAGGTGCTTGATAGTAATTGTGATGTCATTACAAATCAGCAGATTATTTGGTATCTGCTTTCTTTTTTTAGAGTAATAATTTTAAATTTCTTTTTATTTTATTCATTTTAGAGAGGAGACAGAGAGAGAGAGAGAGCGAGAGAGAGAGAGAAAGGGGGGAGGAGCTGGAAGCATCAACTCCCATATGTGCCTTGACCAGACCAGTGCAGGGTTTTGAACTGGCTACCTCAGTGTTCCCATGTCGACACTTTATCCACTGCACCACCACAGGTCAGGCGGTATCTGCTTTATAAATGACATTAATTACAGATACAAAAAGGTAATTTCAAGAGTATCCCTGATATGAATGTATAGCATTTAAGGAGACATTTTGGCAAATAACACTCATTAAAGGTCTGATAATTTTTTTTTAAGTGAGAGGAGGAGAGATAGTGAGACAGACTTCTGCATATGCCCCAACCAGGATCCAACCAGCAACCCCCCCATCCATGGCTGATGCTCATATCAATCAAGCTATATTTAGTACCTGAGGTGACAGAGCTCAGACAAACCGAGCTATCTTCAGTATCTGGGGCCTATGCTCAAACCAATCAAACCAGTTGAGCCACAGGCTGCAGGAGGGCAAGAGGGTGGGATGAGAAGAAGATGTTTACCTCCTTATGTGCCTGACTAGGAATCAAACCTGGGGTGTCCAGATGCGAGGCCAGGCCAATGCTGTATCCACTGAGCAAACTGGCCAGGGCAAGTCAGATAATTTTAAAAAATATCAGTTCCATTAACTAAAAGTTATACATCATGCATAAATATTATGGGACATACCTTTTCAAAGAATGTACAACAGGCAGGGAAGGGTTACAGAGACCCTGGTATAGGATACTTAATAACAATTTGACCTTAATCTTTTAAATGTCCTTATTATAAAATGGGTTAACTGACAGTCCCTATTCAGGATGATAATTTTAGTAAGACAAGGATATAAAATTATACTTCTATAGGCACTTAGTGCCTGGCATGTAAAAAACACTCAATAACTGTAAGCTATTATTGTACTATTTCACTTTCAAGGACTATCTCATATATATGAAAAACATCTCAATGTCTCAGTTATCTAACAATATTTTAGAAGACATTTTCCATCAGCGTACATGCTTCAAAGTAGCTTTTATTTCATAAAAGAGCATTTTATACTTGGAATAAATATAACACATATGGTATTTATGATAACATGTTGATTAAACCAATATATGTTATATCAAAAAGTCTTACATTTTGGGATTACAGATTTATATTGCCCTTGTCAGTGTAATATCCTTGTCCCTATAATATTCTTTTAAGAGAAAAGAATATTTTGTTTGCATTCATATTTGATCCTATCAGACTTACAAAAATAATTATAGATCTATTTGCCCAGATTAAGGCTAAAAGATATTATTTTTTAGTTACATCAGACATCTCTAAATTGCTTATTGATTGCACAATCTTACACTTAAAGTCAAGGAACTTTAGCATTAATACATCTAATTAGTGGCTTCATATTAAACCTGAGTTTTTAATTCCTTATGAATCAATATTATCTGTGTCATATAGGCAAAAACATAAGACTGCTGAAGCTTGTCTTTTGTGCCACCAACTTCTCCATTCTCACCATCAGCATGTCCTCCTTTTCCCTGGCATGCTCCATTCGCCCAGCAGCAATTTTTAACAATCACAGCTCTTCACTGAGTGCCTCTACCTCCTCACAGCCCTTTACTGATGGGCTTTCGAAGGTCCCTCCGTTCCTCAGCAGCCTCTTTACGTGTCAGAATTCCCCTGACCATTCTGTCAGTGGGGCCGGCCATTTCAACAGCCTATTTTATGGCACACAGCAACACGCTACTCCTTTAAATAGTCTCCTCGAAAGTTTTCTGAAGAGAGTTCATAATCCAAAGGAGTACCCATGACTACACAAATTCTACAAATTTTCTGCTGTGTTGGTCAGGAGACACATCTGGCAGGAGACGTTAAGCATGTCTTAGCTACCCCTGGCCTTCTCTCCCTTCCCTGAAGCCGCAGCATGGGCCAACATACAGGCTAGCCCTGGGTCCAAGTCAATGGGAACTCTTGCTCTTAATTGAAGAAAAATTTTTTAGTGTTTTACAAAACGTTGGACATGGAAGATGAGCTATCAACAAAATGGCATGATGCTGCTTGAAAATTTGTGTACTTATGATTTTTAAAAAGTATTGTGTACTTTAGTCCCTGTTGTTCTAGCCCAGTGGTTCTTAACCTTTTCTGAGGTACCGAACCCACCAGTTTCATATGTGCATTCACCGAACCCTTCTTTAGTGATAAATAAAATATGATTTTTTTTCCAAATTTAAGACATAGGTATATGTTTTTTTATTGGTGCACAAAATGAGCTGTGCATGAACATCACCTTGCTCAAAGAACAAAACCAACACAGTGCATGAACTCACAACAAATTACGGTGTTACTTTATTCTGGCCTCCGTGGCAGAGGCTTCTCTGAACCCCTGAGACCGACTCATCGAACCCCTAGGGTTCGATAGAACCCTGGCTAAGAACCACTAGTTTAGTCCCTGTTGTTCTAGCCTTTATCTGCTCTTTGTGGAGGAGGCACACCACTTGGCGCGTGTCCCTCGGGCACTCACCTGGTCTTACCCTGTGCGCATCTTCTTCTGCCCCTGCCCCCAAAGCCACTAGAAGTATACTTAGTGATTATTTCTCCAAAAACATCTTGAAGGGGGTATAGAAACCCTGTGAGAACAATGTGTGTTGCTTCCTGGATGAAGGGTAGAATTTGGAAGAATTGGGTAGAGGTGGTTGGAAGGCAAAACGCATTCTTCCTTTTATCTCCTCAATGAAATCACTGACAAAGAATCTTCCTATGTGCAGAAATGGGGCACCTAAATTAGACATTACCCAAGTTTCTACAGCATTAAGCCTATAAGTACCGAGTACCCATATCAAATAGAATGTACTTTATTTTAAAAATCATCACTCTGAAGAGATTTAGAAATGATGAAATATGGTTTTAAGTAAAAGTTTTTGAATACTATTTAAAGAGGAGTAAGAAACATTCTATAATTTTCTGGTTCCTTTTGATTCCCTTTAGTAATAACAAAATAACTAATTAATAAAATTTATCCCCATTTTTTTCCATTTTCTTTTTCTTTCCTTTCTTTCCTTTCTTTCCTCATCTTTTCTGCTCCATCTCTTCATCATCAGTTGTAATTTGTTAAATTTTCAGTTATAGACTCAGTAAAGTTACACACACACACACACACACACACACACAGACATGACTCGTTATTAACAATCAGATTTTTTTTTCACTGCTTTGTAAGTTTTATTTTCTGTTTCAGGCCATAGGACATTATTAGCAATATTTTTCTATTTATCGGAATCATTTCAAAATAAAATACTGCTAACAAAGGAGCTTATCTCTAAATAAGTGATATATGATATAGATAATATAGTTATAGAAGAGTTTTTGTGATATTTCTTCTTAATCTTTATAATTACTCTGATAACGATGATGAACTCACAGTAAATAAGACAAGTGCTGTGTTATTTATGTAATATTTGCTAAGGATGTATGTTCATTTGTCCACATATCTCATCTCAATCTTATATAGCTATAAGATTCTAGTTTGTGCAGCATAGGGCCACAAAGTAACTCGCACAAAGGAACATAAAGCCTATGATTTCCTTTACATTATTGCTAGTCCAGAACCTCTTAAACTCTCTAGGCCAGTGATGATTGAGTATTTTAAAACTTAATGTATATGCATGCCGACTTCTCATAAGTACTGTCTATGCTGTTTCTTTTCATGACATTCTTGAAGGGTCAGTTCAAATCACTTTTCATATTTCAAACTGTATTATTTAGTGCCTAAAATCAAGGACAATTTGAGAATGATTTTTGGCTTATAACTAGTACTGGGGGAACTTTATTATTCACCCGTCCACATAAAAATAATTTAAATAAATGAACTATGTAAGTGCTAGTTTTCTTGCTATTGTATGGGAGAACCAACCCTCTTAAAGAAAAAGATCTTGTTGCCGGACCTGTGGTGATGCAGTGGATAAAGTGTCAAAATGGAATGCTAAGGTTGTCAGTTTGAAACCCCGAGCTTGCCCAGGCAAGGCACGTAAGAGAAGCAACTACTACAATTTGATTGTTCCTGCTCCTCGCCCCCCCCCCACTCCTGCCACTCTAAAATCAATAAATAAAATCTTTAAATAAAAATAAAGAAATGGCTCTTGGGACGACAGAACAATCTAGTAGAGAATAGTTTATCAGAGTGCCTGAAATTCATCCAGATCATGGCCCCACCTCAGGCCCACTGACCCACAATTTCAGGAGACTGCATTTTATCTAGTTCCTTAGGTGTTTCTTTGTCTACATTTTGCTTGCAAGCCACTGTCTTAGGGTAATAGTAGCATGAGACCTGCAAAGGCCTTCTAATTTAACAACTTTGACTTTTTCCTAAAGTGTGTCCATAAAGTCATGGTGCACTTTTGACTGGACCGGTCAAAAGTGCGCCATGACTTTATGGACACACTGTATTATTTGTTTCTGTTCTCTCAACTAATCTTAACAAGTTTTATGGAATTTAAGTTAGTCAACAGCTTTCAAAATAGCAAGAGTGAGAGTTCAAAATGATATTACTCTTTCCATTGCCTCAATTGCTTCTTATTGTTAAAGAGCAAATAAACATGCCACATATATGTTGTCCACTGTAATTAGAAAACTGGTTAACCAACATGAGGACCTAATTCTCCCAAATTTCTGACCTATCTTCATCTTTACTTCTCTGAAAGGTAGCTCTTTTCTTGGATGAAGTATATTCCTGTACAGAAAAACCTGCGCAGTGGGCTCCAGATCCCGGTTCCTCTAGCATTAGTGACTGACAGACATACTCATGCTTCAGTGACTGCCAGCTATTTGTGAGCCTAGATTCTTTGCAACCAGGACTAGCACTGTTCATGATCACTTGAGAAATGTGGCTTTTCACTAATCAATACAACTGTTACTAGGACCTCGGCAATCACCTCTGCCAGCCGAGTATTTATAAAGGGTCTTCACAACGTGGCCATCACTGGCAACGTGGCCTTTTAACCTCTCTCCATACTCAGCTGTTGCCATTAACGCCTCTTGGATCCAGATATTTTGAACATTTCAGAGTAGGGCTTCTCTGATGCTACTGTTTCTTATTACAATGTTTTCTTATTCTTACACAAACACATTCTCATACTAGTTTACTTACAGCAGTGAGTGTGGTAAATACTATTTTTCATTGAAAATTTTTCTTCCATTTTATAAAAATAAACACATTAATTGACCATTAAGGCCTTTGTGTCAACTGAGCCTTACAGAGCTATGTGGTAATATAAGTTTGAGGGTGAGACCTTTCATGTTTTGTTACCAGGGTACCCAACTGGGAAAAATATGGCCAGCTGGTTGGTAGTGTATTACAGAGTGATTTTTTTTTGCCCACTGGTTTCACAGGCTAAATACTGTTGTTAGTTTTAATTATTTGGAATGCAGACATGGTGGGCTACTTATAGCAATAGGGATGGGGCAAGGAATGCCTTTGCAGATTGAAAGCCACCAATGTGCTCTAGGATTCTTCTGGGATTCACATGAAGTAGAAGAAACATCCTTTATTGGATAACTAAAACTTCCTTTCCTATGATTTACACATAGCCCAACACAGCCCATCAGACTCTCATCAATTCTGTAGCCTCACAGAGCTTACATGACTTGTTTCCAATCACAAAATTACTAAGCAGTGAAGCAGAGACTACGACTCAGAACTGCCTACTTCTGCTCTGGTGCTCTTTGGATAGCACTCCTCAATTCTAAAGAGAAAATGTTGATCTTTAAAAAGCCAATGAAGGACAACTTACTTTCACTCCCATACATACAATTGAGATGTAGGGAGATAACTGAATTTTTTGAAAGTCTTGTGATTTCACATATTTTGTTATGACACCCATTTCTTAACAACTGATAGAAATGGATCTAATTTACTCATTATTGTACTTGCAATTGATTTGCATATTGTTATTGCATATTGTTAAGTGGTTTGCTGATTAATAACTAATGTTGATTTGTACTAAATATAGTAGGATAAGCAAATACATTTGTAAATTATGATATATAATTTAGTTGCTAAATTGTATTATAGAGCTCTTGGAGATTATTTTAGAACTATCTTGAAGGGAACTGTACACAATTTTCTTCCATATCTTATATCAACATTTTAAACTGCCCCCCCCCCCTTATTCATTCGTATGTCTGGGTTTTAAAGCAAATGCTTCTGCAATTTATTTTACTTAACCCAAGGTTAAAATAAATTCTTTTAAATTCACAACAAGGTTGATATCTCCTACACAGTTTCTTTTCTGAAGAGTCAGAAAAGAATTAAGTATTTAGTTTGAATATATTTTCCATGACCTTGTCTGAATCAGTATGTTGTATAGCATGTCATTATATTCTAGTATAACAATATAAAGTATTTATTGATATAATTAACTTATTGATATAGTTAATAATTACTTGAATTAACATAAGATACCTATATTAATATGGTATTATTGAGTCAGAGGTTTTCTGAGCTGTTAGGAAATACTTGCTGAGGAGGCCTTTGGAGTCCAGAGAGGTTTGGCAGTTACAGACACACAGACACAAACACACACACATATTAGTGTTGAGTCAGTTATATGAACTGTATAATATATTCTGCACATGAGTACTATATATATGTTTATGCTTTGATATATTTGGTATTTTTAATTATTTCTTAAGATTTCAAAAAAATTTACAACCTCAACTTTTGATTTCTGCATCCATCTCTAAACGTGGATATTGCCACTGATTTTTTTTCTATTTTACATACAGCATCAATATATTCAGTTTGAAAATCAATTTAAATGGTAAAGAGAATAAAAAATGTACCATAAATATTTTAATGTGTTTCTGCTCTTTTTAAAACTATATTTTAATATGCTCTTATAAAATTGTGCATTTCTCCAAGAATGTACTAAATTTGGTGACTAACTGAAAACTGTTCTCCAGGGAAATTCAATTCACTTTAATTCCGTGTTCTCTTTTCACATATAGTTTGATAGCTCATCTAAGGAAAAAAGAATCACTAGATATGAAGTTGGGAGACAAACCTAAGTTTGCATCTACATCCTCATGGTGGTGACTTTGGGTAAGTTTCATTTTTCTTAACTTTTTTTTTTAGATTTTATTTATTGATTTTAAATAGAAGAGAGAGAGAGAGAAAGGCAAGGGGGAAGGAAGCACCAACTAGCAGGTGCTTCTCAGATGTTTCTTGACCCTGAAAACCCGGGTCTTGGACTGGCAACTTCAGCGGTCCTGCTTGATACTTTATCCGCTGTGTCACCACAGGTCAGGTGGTAAATTTCATTTTTTTACTTCTGTTTTATTTTCTTTAAATAAGAAATCGAAAGCTTCAAGGATGCTTTCCTGCATCTCAAATATTTCATTAGCCTAAATGATTTGATTGAAAAAGATGTGTAGGCATCATTACTTGGCTGCCCAGTATTTTCATGGACATATACTTTTTACATACATCTGAATGGCATGTAAGGAAATTAAGCCTTTGTAACTGTGAAATGTGGACATCAGAAGTAGGATAAATAAGAAAAAGAAGGGTAAATGACAAAGGAGGAATGGGAGTTGGTTGTAATGATTCCTCTTTTACTTCTTTATATCTACAGTCTAGTTATTCCTATTTGAATACCTACTGGCACCAGGTATTATCAACAGGGATGAGTAATATGTAATTTTTATCTTTACTGGGTTACATTTGGCTGGGCAGTTGACAGCTGTCAGTCAGGTGTCTGGCCAATGGGGAGATACATATAAAGCTGCCAAAATATTTTTGTTTCTTAAAATACTTACAAGTAAAATCATTCTAGCTGGAAACTTTATTGTCCTGAAATTAAATAGGTTGATACTCAGAATATAATTTATTGAAGTTAGTTAGTTGTTGGAGAATCAAGATTATCTTTATGAATATATAAAATAAACCAAATGTTTTTCAAAAACAGGGAATAATTACTTTTTTTTTTATTTAAATAAGCTAGCTTAAGATCTGAAGATATATTGCAAATAATGCTTAAAATGCTATGTTTTCAAATTAACCTTTTAAGGCACATATGACTGAATCACAGAGACTTTAGGCCACAATTTCTGACTAGTAATTATTAAAGAAACCATTTCTATATATTGAAGGAATTGGCATAGGTATTTTTGTGACATGAAAGTGGAGGAGTTGTCAGAAAAGAACAAACATGTAGCTGTGTGTCAAACTAAGAATTAAAGCTTCTCATAATTAAAAGAAAAAAAACATGGAATTTTAGATTAAATCTACATTTCAGGGTATGGTAAAAACCATAAATTTTAGTTATTTAGAAAATTTTAGACTAAATGTTGTTACTAACAGGTTCAGTCACACTTCAATAATTTTGAAGTGTCATGAAACTAGTTTGGAAGAAGTTTTTTTATTGCTTATATTTGGTGTGAATTACAAATAGTATAATAATTATAGTCAATAGTAATGCACATAAGAATGTAACAGGCTGACTTAAGAGTGTATGTACAGTTGTGTTGTATCTAGTTATCTATAAAAGCAATGTCTCTGATTCCTTAGGAATATAGTACTTAACTGACCAGATTTAAAAAAAAAACAAACAAATCATCAAGTGCATGGAGTACATACTCATTTTTTAAAGGACTAGTGAAGTTACCTAAAAAAATTAGCAACCATGGTTACTCAGGTGACAGAATCAAAATGAAAAAGAATAGTATGCAAAATAACTCTTTAAAAGCACAAAATATTCTTTTTTAAAAATAAAATATGCTTTAATTTTCTGAACCATATTCTACATATAATCATTTATAATGAAATTCAGATTTGGGTTTTTATTTTTGAAATATAGGTTCATTAAATGTAGATAAGATTATGTATTAAAATATTATATTTTTGTTAGGTGGGTCATTTCTAGTAATTTTTTAAACCACAAATATTTCATAATTTTAAGCAGCAACATCATTCTAAAGGAACATATTATATAAATTTGTGGCATATCTTTGTAATCATTGATTGGAAAATTGTTTTAGATATAGTAGTCATTGTTAAAAAGTCAGATTTTGTTTTTTTTCAAGTATACAAGTATGTGTTAAGCATGTAGATTGAAAATTATTTATGGGGTTCTCAGAATAAAACAATTGTCTCATATTGTTAGTAATTTATATTTGTGGGATTTTTTCTTCTTAAGCACCAATTTTACCCCCCACAGCCCAAAAAATTGATTTTATGCATAATAATTTATAGCATTCCTGATCAATGTATGCTGTATGTTTTTTTACATTCATTAGCCCAAGTTGCTTGTGAATATGGAATTTGGTTTATTAAAATGGTTTCATATGTTTACTATGTATAGTCTCTAGCTTTGAGATCCTTACTTGCTTAAATAAATGTTTTCAATTTGGTATAATACAACAATTTGTAGAGAAAGGCTTGAAGCAAAGTTAAAAGAATGAATTCTCAAAATAAAATCACTTTTTAAAAATATGTCCTAACATGTGGTTTTGTTTTTCCATGTTTTGCATTAATTAAAATCCTATTTTGAACATAAAAGTATTTTTGCCTAAACTTTTGGATTTACAAAATAAAACTACCAAACATATAAATGTACTACTTTTAGAAATCAATGATGTAAAAACATGCTTTAGAACTGTTTTAGTTATTACAAAGAATTTTTTTTCTAAAGAACCTCTTTGTAAATTAATGAGAAAATGTTGCCACTTTTAATTATTAAATATTCTATGCAATACATGTTTTTAAACAGTGTATTAAAAATAAATTAACTTAGTATTCTCCCTAATCATATTCTTGACACATAAACACACAAAAAACAGTAGTATATGAAATGTTTAAAAAGAGCATGCACCATTTTATTTGGAAGTTTATTGAAAAATAACATTTTATTCACAACAGATAATGATAGAATTAGAAAAAAAAAGATGAAATGATATTTGTGTTTACTTAAATAGTCTAATATTATATACAGTGTGTCGGTAAAGTCATGGTGCACTTTTGGCTGGTGCAAAATATAAAGTGCACCATGACTTTACGGACACACTGTATAATTAATTCTTTACCTTTCAGGTATTGAAGATAGTAATGAAAAAGACCACTATTATAAATATAAAGTATTTAAAAAAATATTTTTTAACTAAAAATTGTCAAATGGTAATTGCTCCACTTTCTACACCAGGCAAACCCACTGTTGAGTTAGTTGGCTCTGATTCCATTGGTTTCATCAATTTTCTGAATGTAGGTACCTCAGTAATGCTTCTTCTAGGATTATAAAAATCAACATTAGAGATTAAAAAATTATATTTTGGCAATTAAAACTCACCAGTGCCTTTCTGCTTCTCCAGGAAGTTGTACCCGTCAGCACCTGCTGAGGGCTTTGTTGTCCAAACTCTGACAGGTAAAAAAATTCCTGTAGAATAAAGCCAGACCAGCTGGCTTTGAAGAGAAACCCCCAGTTTGGGCTGCGTTTGCCTCCTCTCCTTTTCTATGAAGACCCAGGCTTTCCCCCTTGATCGTCAGGCCGTAAGATGCGTGATCCCTGGGCACAAGTGTCTGGCAAGCTGAGGTGCACCTGTTCCTGTCACTCTGGAGTAAATTTAGCTGTAAAGGTATCACTGACAACCAGACCTTTGTCAATGCTGGCAAAAGAACACAGAATTGCTTCTCTCCCCTCCCCCCTTCCAAGCCCTTAGATTTCTCAGTTCAAATAGAAAATATCAAATCGGAAGTCTATCCAAAACTCATTCCTACAAAAATGAGATTGCTTTCATATGGTAAGAAAGCAAGTTTCCTTATTACAGACTCCAAAATTACATTTCCGTAAATAATCTTGGAACAAGACAAGTTTTTGTTCAATTAATTGTGGCTGGAAACTTTTTAATGGAAACATACTACACACTTTCTTCATTTCAGGTTATTAAATTGTGTTGAGCATTAAAGTTAGTTGCCATTTGTTCTTTTTGATCCAAAGAAATATTAGAAGGTTAAAACTTATCACACAGGAGGATTAATCATGCTACCAAAATAGAAGGCATGTAGTTCAGAGAGACTGAATGTCAAAATTGTATGCTCATAGCGCTTAAATTATTGGCAATCTAAGATCCTACTACAACATTTAAAATTGCAGCCTATGCCTGTGGGTGTTCAGGAGCTGCCTAAAACTAGCGTTCTCTTACTCTTTGATGAAGGTAAGGACATTTATCATGTATGTGAATTTTTTAAAGATTAATTGCTTTCCTGAAAGCTTGAGAACAATTCCTTTTGAAAGAAGGTAGAGAGGAAGGCAGTGTTCATTGATACATCTGACATAAATATAGTTAGTCAGGATATTTAAGCAGTCCAAGAAGTAATGTGCTTAGACAAAGCATTCTGAGTTTCTCTTTAATAATAACAATTTCTTAAGTGGTGTTAAAAAGAGTTGTGCAAAGTACCTATTCTACTGTTATTATTGCTGTTTACAAGGGTTGGGTGTGATGAGTAAAAGAAATCTAGGTCAAAATAAAAAAAAATGCTTTGTAAAATAAACAAAGTTTCTATTTACTTACTATGTATAAACAGCCACTCACCAAACCTCATTTCTCCACAGGGCACCACTTTCAGATGAAAACATAGACCTGAATGGCATCATCCAGTATCCAAGGAAACCATATAAGTACCTCTCTCACTGTGTACTTCTCTTATTCAGAGTTTAAAAGCTAGCTGAGTACTGAATAAGCAAGTGTTTTTATTTAATAATTATACAGCAAGTACTTTTTAGGAGCCAGCTAAAAAGAAACAGGTTTTGATTGCTACATGCGTCATAACAAAACCCTTATGTTTTCATCATATTTCATAAAATTATGCATTTGGTCCCAATGTTTCCATCAATTCTCATTCTTTGGTACAAAATAGCAACTCAAAGTCCTAATGAATTGAAAGTTTCAAACTTTTCCAAGACCTGTTAGTGTTTGCGAAACACCATTGCAGAGGGCTTGTGCACGAATTAAGTAGTTACCTAATTGTAATGAAACTCTCCATTTTAAATATTAAGAGAAAATTGTTTAGAGGATAAATAGTTATAGCAATTTACTGGGTTTTAGACTTGCTTGGGGAGTGACCAAGTGAACTAAATAAGAGATGAGGTTATGGATTCAAATAATGCAAAGAACCTTGAAAGCAAATGTAATTTTCCAGATAAAAAATCTGTTTGCAGAAAAGGTTGGGAAGTTGGATATTATTTTCTTTTCTTTTCTTTATTTTTGTCTGCTCCTAAATAAGGTACATTATTGCAGCTAATTTCAAGGTTCTAATTCATTTTCAGAACTATGAAATCTGATGTCAAAATTTAGTTTCCAGACAACAGGCTGTTCTGGAAAATGATCCATTTCTAAAACATTTGGAATATTCTTTTAAATATTTCTTTACCTAGACTTCATTATTTTTGACAGTTGTATTATCCACTTTTAAAATAAACATTTTCAATACTAAATGATTATTCATTATTGTTTCCTTTTTCATGAAATACTTAAAATTCTCTCTATACTAGTGTAACTATTGATCTATTTTGTTAGCATCTAAATGAACTATATGGTTTATTAAATCTAAATACAGATATTTTACTTTTCATTAGTTTTCAGGAGTTGAATTTATGCATCTGGGTTATCCCTGTGGTTTGAGAGTTTTTAATATCATTTTCATTCACTTTTGTTACTCTTGTAGTTGTCTTTCCTTTGCAACAAGGTTACTTGCTAAGCATAAATGGTAGAGAGGATCTCACTTGTAGTTTTTCCGCTGAATCAGACAGACCCTCATGTTTGATTTCTAACTGCAGGAGCATTCCACTTTCTCATATGAGGATGTCAAATTGCCTTATTTATGCATTTCTATTTTTCTGTCATTTTATATATTTTACAAAATGCATCTTTCTAAAGTGAGAGACGAGAGGTTGTGTTAGGCTAAGGAATTTGCTGGAACTTTGGAAGGGCATAAGAGCCTGCTCACCTGATTGAAGGACTTGACTAAGAAGTGAGTTTCTTTATGCTAGTTACACATTTCTTAAGTGGGTAGTTTGAGGCCTAAAGTACTGTCTTACAAAATAGGGATTCTTTGCCACAAAATAAAGGTTGGGCCATTGCTGGGTAAACTTGGAATGAGAGCAAGTCAGAATAGGTCTTTATAAAGAAAGAAAATGCAAATTGAAGAGGAGGACTGGTTAATGTTATAATTCCCTATCTTGAGGAAATGTAATCTTTTGAAATTTTATTCTCTCTGTAGAAAGAGAGAAAGAAAATCTACTCTGCAATGACTGACATGTTTTTAACTATTTGCTGAAGAGTGTATATGTTTTAGAAAAGTTACTTAACTTGATATTATTAATTCAACTGCTTATACCAAAGGAAAAATTACTTGATAAGTTAATAAATAAATTAATATAGGTACATCCATTCATCAGTAGTGTTCTTTCTAACAAAGATCGTTGTTATTTAATAGAACTTTCTGCGATGATGGACATGTTCTATATCTGCACTGTCCAATATTGTAACCAGTAGCTACATGTGGCCAGTGAGCACTTGAAATGTGGGTAATGCAATGGAGACACTAAATTTAGAATTTAACTGAAATTTAGTTACAGGTATTTATCGACTTACGATCTATGCAATTTACGACCACAATCGCTAGCCATGACTGCTCCACATCTGGAGCAGTTTTTGTATGCACCGGTATTTTGTAATTTTGTATGTTTTGAAAATATTAAACCAGTTGTACTGGTAATGCAGTGTTTTACTTAAACCTGACGAATGTAAAAATAAGAAACAAAATGGTGTAGAGATGATACAAATGACATAAAGTGAACAAAGAAAATTATGATATATAACAATAATGAAAGAAAATTATGAGAAAATATGACTTAAAGGTTTTTATAACATCATTTCACAGTACTGTCCATATAGCCTACTCAACTTAATGACCAAATTATGTTACGACAGGTCTGTCGGAACCAATTGCGGTCGTAAGTCGAGCACTAGCTGTACCGTATTTTTCGCTCCATAAAACGCACTTTTCCCCAAAAAAGTGGAGGGGAAAATGTCCGTGCAGTGAAAAATACGGTATTTTATTAAATATTTTAACACAGCATTTGGTTCAGAATATTCTTTTTCTTAAGGGTTTCTCTCCTTAAAACCCTAGGTGTGTCGCCTGACCAGGCGGTGGCGCAGTGAATAAAGCATCGGACTGGGATGCAGGAGGGCCCAGGTTTGAGACCCCGAGGTCGCCAGTTTGAGTGCGGGCTCATCTGGTTTGAGCAAAAGCTCTCCAGCTTACACCCAAGGTCGCTGGCTCCAGCAAGGGGTTGCTCGGTTTGCTGAAGGCACGTGGTCAAGACACATGTGAGAAAGCAATCAATGAACAACTATGGTGTCACAATGAAAAACTGATGGTTGATTTTTCTCATCTCTCTCTGTTCCTGTCTGTCTGTTCCTATCTATCCCTCTCTCTGACTCTCTCTCTGTCTCTGTAAAAAAAACCCAAAAAACCCTAGCTGTGTTTTATGGTCAGGTGGGTCTTATGGAGCAAAAAATATGGTAATTTAAATTTATATAGGCCACATGTGAATAGTGTCTATTGTATCGCATTATGGTTTAATCAGAATTCAAAATAGCCTCGGGAAAAATTTTAATCCATTTGTATTCTATCATACAATATCATTTTTATATTTACTTTAATATTTGAGTTATCATTGTAATGGAATTTCTTTATAAAATTTTTCCAGATGAATTGTTTTTGATAATGTTGTTGGAAGACATTATAACAGTGTTTTGTAAGCCTGGGGTAGCAACTTTTAAATGTTTATTATAAATAAAACTGTATCTAAAAGAAAAACATTCTTATAAAAGTTCTAACTATGGTGGTAAACATTTTGAAAAGTTTAGTTACAGCTTCTGTAACACATCCTTGCAATAATTCCCAAAAGGTAACCAGTCTACAAAAAATGCTCACTAGCATTGATACCCCAAAGTTAATTCTGCTCTCAAAATACTCAGGTTTTAAATCTGCTCCCGTGACCTTTTCAGGCATTTAGTGAAAATGAACATTAGGGTGCATGATGATTATTTTAATAACGTTACTAGTACATTAATATTATCGACAGAATAATTACCTAAAAATATCCTGAGAATTTAAAATTTACTTTGTAGTTTATTGGTTATTTGTAGGGTGCTAAGCTACAGACAATGAAGGATTTAAAAATATAGGAGATATAACACTCATCTTCTTAGGGACTCTATTTACTGGATTTGGGCATATCCCTCTGGAGGGGTTGAATTTTTATATAAGTTAAGAGGAAAGATGAGAGTTCTTTTGACAGAACCTTGGACAAGCTATTTTGATTGTACATCTTATTGCAAAACAACCAGATCCTAGATAAAACATGCTTTCCCTTGAATTTTTTGACTTGAAAAAAAACTGGACACCTCCAAAGAGTCCTCTCCCTCATCTCAAAACCAGAAGATGAGAAAGGGTGAATGGTGAGTGGAGTTGACAGCAACAGCAAACAGGAAATGTGAGAATGGCAAAACTGATTTGGATGAGTTGTATTGTGAGGATGCTGTTGGACGGAGAGCAGCTATAAGCTTTGTTAAACTTTTCATAAACCTAGACTTATTAAAAATAAAAGAATAAAGTAACAACCACATTTATAGACCAAGTTTTTTGGTATCCTTTGATATCTTTTGACATCTTCAATTAAGTAGTCAACCACTTGCATACTGCCAGATCAATTTTCAGGAAAAAAAAATCTATCCTGAAAAGCTAGTGACTTATGTGGGGAAAACATGGTCTCTTTAAGGGAATCCTATAAAATACATTCTTCAGTGTTCTTGTAAAATGTCATCTCTGATACCTCTATGCCTGAGAAATTGTTTTTATTCAAAAGTATGTACTGTGACCTCTGAGTCCTTAACCATTGCTTCAGGGGGTATTCCTTAACCCTGAGAAATAAGTGGATGGACCCATTCTTGGGTAGCTTTCTCACACATTTGCCCAGATAAGTACTTGCTAAATTTTTGAATGGGACTCTGAAGATCTCAGATCTCTCTGTGGGCAGCACCTCTCTGCCAGGTTCTCTGTCCTGTGAATTGAAGCCACCTAATTCTTCCATATTTTCAGTTCTGTTTCCTCAACTTGGGCAGTTTGTCACTTGTCTCATGAGTTACTCTTCCTGGGCCACTGCTGAAAATCCCTCAAAATTGCAAGCAAGGCAAAGAATCACCTCCTTGGCATTTCATCTCTCAGGCTTTTTGTTGCCTGATGTCCCATGTCTTATAAATTATTGTTTCATGTATTTTGTCAGAGTTTTGTTGTTATTATTGTTGTTTTATCAGTGAGGGTATATCTAGCCTCTCCTAGTGCATCTTGGCTAGAATAAGAAGTCTCCTCAATTTTTTCTAAAAATATAGTTCAGCTATAGTTTATTAATCCAAACAACATCTTAATATGAAGCTCAATATGTAAAGCAAACTGAAAAATGTTCTAGTTGAAATGTGTGTGTCTGTGTCTGTGTACCCTTTGAATACTGCTATAATCTTAAAACCACCAATGCAACTTTCAGTACCTTTTGCTTGACATTTTCAGTTCCAGCTAATTATGTTTTTCCCACAAGATGTGTCCTAGTTTATTTTTTGCAATTTAAAGGCAATTTCATTTCATTCAGTCTTTCTTTCAAGAAATATATTTGAGTACCTACTATGATCTGTACAAAGTGTTGGAGGTAGAGCAATGAGTAAGACATTATTATTCTTTTATTATTTATTTATTTTCTCACTGAAACTTGGACACGAATATTTATAACATCTTTGTTAGTTATTACCTCAAACCAGAAGTACCCAAATGTGTGTCAATGAGTGAATAGTTAATCAGACTGTGAAATATCCATAGTGTAGTATGCTATTCAGCCATAAAGGGTAATGAACTAATAGAGTCTGCCTGGTGTGTGGATGTCCTGGGTTCAATTCCAGGTCAGGGCACACAGGAGAAGACCTATCTGCTTTTCCACCCCTCCCACAACTTATTCTCTCTTCTTTCTCTCTTCTCCTCCCTTCCTGAAGCCATAGCTCCATGGCCTCCACCTCAGGCACTAAAAATATGGCTCTGGTTGCAATGGAGCAAGGGTCCCAGATGGTCAGAGCACCGTCCCCTAATAGGCTTCTGGGTGGATCCTGGTCGGGGCACATGTGGGCATCTGTCTCTGCCTCCCCTCCTCTCAGTAAAAGAAAGCAATGAACTATTGATATAGGAAACAGCTTGAATGAACCTCCAGGAAATTATGCTGAATGAAAAAGTTTATCTTAAGGGGATATCTTATTGCTTATATCCATTTATACAACACTCACAAGATAACATAATTACAGACATAAGGGACAAGTTAGTGGCTGCTGGAGTAAGAGGGGAAGGGAGAGAGTAGGTACGGGCATAAAAAAAAGCACTAGCGAGTCCTGTGATGACAGTATAGTTAAGTATCTTGATTGTGGCAGTGGTTTCTCAAAGTCACCCAGGTGATAAAGTTGGATACAGCTGTACACACACAAGCATGAATAAGTACATGTATAGCTGAAGAAATAGGAATAAGCTCTATGGATTGTACCAGTGTCAGTTTTCCGGTTTTGATGTTGTAGTTATGCAAGATGTTAACACTGGGGAAAGGGTACATAGTACAGTGCATTTCTTTGTACATTTTGTGAACTTCTACTTATTTCCAAATAAAATTTTTTTCTTAAAAATCTTGCAATTTCATGGAGGATACAAAGAACTCTATAGCCAGTCACAATACACTATGCTAATCCCCAGTTAAGACTGAGCACTGGAGAGTATATGTATGGAGGAAGGCCTCGTTCCGTTCCCAAGTCCCTACTACTCTCGTCTTCTAAAACTCCCAGTCTGGTGCTGCTTCTGTTTGAGGAGCACAAATTCACAGTAGTGGACTTGCGGAATGTTTGTGGCTACCCTTCCACCACATGTAAAGATGTGCCCTAGCTAGTTAGTCTTCAGCAAAATATACCCATGTAGGACAAACATTATATAAGAACTGACACCTATAGAATAAGAGTCTCATGTACTCAAAACACATTCAAATGGAAGTTCAAAGCTTCATTCTAAATTTAAAGCTCAATGAGTTTCGGCTTACATTCAGCTTTGGCTCTTCTCAAGCCCTCTTCTGCCATCAGTCCCCATAAGCTGAAGCTTTGCTCTGACCTGTGTAAGAAGAGCCTTTGTATGTGAAGACGAACACAGTGGCACTGGGCTTTGTACATATACTGTCACTTGTTACTGTAACTTATTTTAATTCAGTGACACATTGTGACAGATTTTGAGTTTTCATAAGTTATAGAGTCCCCCCCCCCCCGGGAAATAAGAAGAAAATATATTTCTGATATGTTGGGGGACATAGTTCGGTTTTGTTTGTATTTAGTAGGAAGCACTAGAAAAGCCACTCAGTATGAATTGATGGCCCTGTCACATTGTGACAACTCTGTTGTCTTTGAATTTTTATTAGACTGTGTCTGAATTTCACAAACCCATGAATAGGTAGGCTTATAAAATATAAACTGAAAATATTTAGATATTTTGTCTTGTTGTTGCAGAAATTTATCCCTCTTCTCAGTGTGAGGAAAACCCCCTAGGAGCAGCCATTGGGAGTAGGGGGAATGTCTGAGTCTGTGCCTCTGTGTGGTAGTAGCATATTGACTGGGCAAAAATCATCCTCAGAGTTTTTCATCTGATGTAGGTCTCTCTCAAATAGAATCTCAAGGTGTGTGTTCGGCAACTTTAGTTTTTGTATCATTTACCAATATCACCACAGTAGCCAATTTGCAATTACTTATATTTGTAAAATTCACACTTAATTTTCTTTTGAACTCATTTATTTTTTAAAGTGATGAAATTGTAGAGTCTTGAACCTTTTGTCTTCTCCAAATTTTGCTAATATAAAAAATATATATTTTAGATTTAACAGGTTACATATTATTGATCAAATCCTGAGACTCTTCTTCACTCTTTTTCAATTGTGTACTACTTTTAACATTTTATTAATTTTTATTTGCTGAAATGAAAACACTATTTGGGTGATAAATCCTTTAAAATCATTTAAAGAATATATAGCAGCATGTCAATAGCATAGCTAACTTGCAATATTTCTTTCATTTCTTCTGGTAACTCATGGTTACTGTGTGGTCCTGAATTTTATATGGCTAAGATCTTTTCTGTATCTTATCCTATCTCTGAATGTCTGAGAAAATTATTACTTATATTCTTATTTATTTCTTTAAAATACAATGATAAGGACTGTTTAGGTTACATAACATATTATTAAATTATCTCCACATGTATCTTTTTATTTTGTACTGTGGATACTAGAAAATTACTGAACAGTACTAGTCTAAAAGCATTCTGAAGAATACTTTTTGTTTTTGGTGACTCTTTTTTTTTTGAAAGAGATAGAGAGAGAGGAAGGGAGAGAGATGAGAAGTATCAATTCATAGTTGGATCACTTTAGTTGTTTATTGATTGCTTCTCATACGTGCCTTGACTGGGGGTCTCAAGCCGAGCCAGTGACTCCTTGCTTAAGAAGTGCGCTTGGGTTCAAGCCAGTGACCTTGGGCTTCAAGCCAGTGACCTTGGGATTATGTTGATCATCCCACACTCAAGTGGGTGACCCCATGTGCAAGCCTGCAACCTCAGGGTTTTGAACCTGAAACCTCAGTGTCCCAAGTTGATGCTCTATCCACTGTGCCACCACCGGGCAACCTGAAGAAGAATACTTTCTTGAAGTAGTTTATGATAGAAAGAAAGGATGACATTCGACAGCATACACTGGTATTTTGCTATTAGTATCTGATATAAGAAACTATATAAGAGCAGGTTGTCCCAAACATGCATGGCTAGGAAAACAAGATCATCTCTCCCCATGAACTGAATCTCCTACCCCACTCTGATCTGATAGTAAGTGGCATCAATATTGATGCCTACCTTTTCTTCTGACTGATGGAACAATTGAGCTTAAAATTCAAATTTCTCTAATGTAAGCTTTCTTGGGAAGACCTTGGTTTTCTAGTATAGTTTTACCCCACCTCCTCTTTATTACTTGCTTTGGTGCTGCCCCTTATTTTGTTAATTTTATTGTAAGTGACAAGAAAAACCTTTTTGAACTATTGAACTAAGAAAAGCTAAAGAGCAACTAAGAGAGTGAAAGAGCTGCTTATTATGGTGCGGTCAGTGAGACATCACTCTCTAGAACATGGGAGATTCGTGTCTGTGGTCTTTCTCCTGTTACACACATGAGGCTTGATGCATGTAGCAATACTAGGTCAGTACACACATTTGGGATAATAAATACAGAGCTGACGTCATCCATGGCTATCACACAATTGTCAGGGAGATAGATAGGAATAACATTTAAAGGCACAGAGAAGGATGAAGTCATATAAGCAGCTATAGATAATATGGTTTCAAATCAGTCAGTGGGAATAATGACTCTGTAATACCTAAAAGTTGGGTGGTCATCATCACCTCTAGTCATATCTGTGACACAACACTGTGGAATAAGAACATAGAGATAGTATCTCAAAATCCAAGGAGACCTAGCAGAAGCCTAGTCCCATAAAGAGAGAAAAGGGAATAATTTCTCAACAAAGGCACCATGAGACTAGGCCCACAGTCATGGCTTCACAGATTTAGTGGACTACACTGATTCAAGTTGAGAATGAGCAGTAACAGGGGAGCCCAGCAATGGTAGCTGAGCCCCCAGATATACCTAGTGAGGAAGAGAAAGTCAAAGGCTCTAAATATGCCTCCTTTGAATTGATGGGTTTGGCTGCAGGTGGGAGCATCAGTATGTTTATCTCAACTTTGCTCCAGCAGATGGAGGCCAGAGAAGGGAGATGTTGCAGTGCCTGTCTACAAATTGGAGGGATTATTTTGAGGTCTACACAGATCTTATTCCAGAATTAATGTTTAAAGTATATTTAGGCTTCTTAGAAAAAAAAAATGCACTCTTGTAGCTTCCCAAATCTATTAAAAAGAGCCACTGCTTCTTGTTAATCCTTAATGCTACCCCCAAATGCTTGTAATCTTTAATAGTATTAAAAAATCCAACCTAACATAAATGCAATCTTAAGATTATTGGTATATTTGTATTTACTAGCATAGTTCAGGGTATGCAGTTGGTGCTTAATGAATTCATGCTGACTGGGCTCAGGACTTAAAATTGACCTTCCTAGTCTTGGTCCAAAATAATATCCACCAAATTGTTAAATTACATCCTTAAGAAGAAAATCACTGTTTTCATTTGGAAGAAGAAATACAAACACACACATTCACCAAAATTCTTTGCTGGTTCCTAACTGACTCTATGAAAAAAGGAAAGAATTAACCAAGAAAATGTTATTATTTTTAGTTAAATACCAATAATGTATAATAAATGTATTTTTTGACAGAAAGAAAAGTATAATTATTGCTGTAGGTCCTAAGCATTATAATGAAGTAATCTAGTTTGTGCATATTTGAATCATTTATTCTTTCATTCAGTGAACATCTACTGCACACCTATTATGATTACAACATTGTGTTGCACACAGGAGATAAAAAGCTATAATTTTGACCTTCAAGTTGCTCACATTTTATTTGTATAGTCAGATTGCACCAAAGAGTTCTTAAAATGTAAGAGGTCAGTTTAGAGAAAGAAGCTAGCTTCCAATGAGAAAAAGATTAGGTAAGTCTAATTTTCACTGTTTTTCTTCTATTGGTATTGGTTAGTAAGTAATTTTAAATAAGTGATAAGTGGTCTTTTTTTTTTAAAGCATTTACACTATTTGGTATTTATTACGTTTTATTTATCTTCTTGATTTATTAATTACAGTTAAATTACCTTAGCATGCTAGAACAGATTTTACAGATTTTGACATATGATTAAACAGCATAAAGTGTAACTAGCATGGTTGTAGTGGCATGCTATATACTAAAGCATAGAATTTAAACACACACTTCATCAGGGATGTTTGCAGTTACAGTGAATTAGAACGATTCAGATATTGGAACTCCTCCCACCCACCTTGTGAAGGAGCAGGAATTTTATAATTGAGATTATTATAGATGTCCTGACATAATTGATTGACTTTAGTGATATGCCTTGAAAGTTCAAATTCAAGGTGTGTGCTTATTTCAGTCAGCTTATTCTGCATGTTTAAATAAGAAATACTATTTCTGGGTATTCTGAATAACTTGTGCATTTATTCCTAATAGTGAGTATTTGGACTAATGATGGATTACTAATGAGCATGTAAATGTACCACCTGATTACATTAATATATGATCTTCCATGACGAGGTCTGAAATGAATAGTTCTAATATGTATTTCTTTTCCCCAAATGGCACTGTGGTGTATACTGAGTAGGACTGAGACAAGGTGTTTTCTTAAGAGCCCCTGATTTAGTCAATTATCAAAAATCACATTATAATAAATGCTGTTCTAAGAATTTTGATTAACCTTTAAATAAATATTATTTTGGGGAAAAATTTGCCAAATGTGTTAATGATAAATTGTGGAGTGATAGTAATTGCAAGTATGGATTTATAGGTAATATAGTTAATTGATACCATCCTCTAAAACATATACAGTGCATCAGTTGCTATGAGGCTGGGTGGTAGTAATGGTGTCCACAGCATTTTTGATACATCGAGGAGGACATGAGTAAAATGGAAATTTAGAATGCTCAGCAGAGTTATGTATATTCTCATGGACATCTGATGCCCATGGTCAAGTAAATATTTAATGACACATAGTCACTACACACCTTTCAGCCTTCTAGAGAAGTAAGTACACATTGATCTGTCCTGATTAGCCTTGCAGAATACTTCAGACATTACTGCATTGTGAACACTATTATTTAATAAAATGGGAGCTTTTTTTTTTACAAGCTCAGCACTTGCTCCTTGGGAGGCTATAATGGTTGGGTTTTTTTTAACTTAAGTCTCATAAGTCACATGTTTACTTCTGTCTTTGTCTGACAATGTACTATTAATGCAACTGCATAAAAAGTAAGCCAAATTAAGGAATGGATCTGATTTTGAAGGTTCATTGCTATTATAAGAAACCCAAAAAGCACACATCCATCCTTTCCCTAATGTATAGGGTGCTGACAGCATAAATTGCTTGGAAAGATATCAAGTATATACAGGCAATTGTGTTGATGTGTGCAGTATGATGTTTGTCAATAAAAGTGGCTCTGTAATATTTGATTCGCAAAACAAAATGTAGCCAAAACAGTTTGTAATTGCTCTAGATTGAAACATTTATGTAGGGATATCTACTTGTTTTTAAGAGTTTAGTACTCACCTGAGTTTGGGTTCTATAACAAAGAATCTCGAGTTAACTCATCATTGGAGTGCAATAAAGCCAGCATTGTTTATAATTAGCTAATAGGATTTGAGAGTAGGAGAATTTCTAAAATAGATGCTCCTTATACTTGTGCAGTTATTAAGTTCCAAATGAGATACAGACTAGATGGTGTTAAGTCCTATTCTAGGGATAAATTCTACAGATAGGACTTCTTAGAGGCACAAATATTGTTTGGTGGACATGGTTTACTGGTTACTGGATTTACTTGCTCTTAAGAAAATGGAACAGGGTGGGTTCATATTGAACTACAGGGCTGGTCATTGATGACAATGTCTGGAGTTGCCCTTGTGTGCAATGAAATAAGGCATTTCTTCCTACTGTTCCATGGCCACAGATTTGTCTATCAGGTTCCACAAATGCCTTCTTTACCTGCTTCCTGATACCTGAAGTTGCATAAAAATTAAAATCTTTGTATTTTGTAAATATCCTTAGAAATAATAACATTTTGTTTAAATTAGATCCATAAAATCAGTGTGAGTGAGTTTATAGCTCTTTCTGGAGTACAGGTTTTGAAAGTGAGGTGAGTAGAAAAAAATTAGGGCACCGGGTAACTAGGGAATAAGAACTGCCTTGTGGGCATGAAGGGGAGAGTAGGGGTGAGATGGCAGGCGCTAGTGAGCAGGGGACAAGGTTTACTTTCTTTTTTTTATTGATTTTAATTTATTATGTTTACATAGATTCTAGTGTCGCCCTGAATTCATCCCCCTCCCCCATATTCCTCTCAACATCGCCCTTGCCTCCTCCCAATAGCACCCTCTCCTCTTCCCTTCAGGTTTATCCCATTCTATCATCCCCCTTCCCTTTGTCTTCTTTTCCTCTGGTCCCTTTGATCTCTCTTCTGTCTCAATTCTGTTTCTCAGTTTACATTGTTCCTTGGATTCCTCAAATGAATGAGGTCATATGATATTTTTCTTTCTCTGCCTGGCTTATTTCCCTTAACATAATAGTTTCCATGTCCCCCCATGTTGTCATAAAAGGTAAGATTTCCTTCTTTTTCACAGCCCCATAGTATTCCATTGTATATATGTACCACTGCTTTTTAATCCACTCGTCCACTGATGGACACTTGGGCAAGGTATACTTTCTTTACAATATAGGGAAACTTCTAAGAATGGCAGGCCTTCTAAATATTATTTTAAAACCTTTTAAAAATCCTAGTTGAAAACTGAATTTTTTTTCAATTTCATTTCAATGTAAACGAAATAAATTTTTTGTTATAAGGTATTTTCTTTGAATTACCTAGTTTATTTATTACAGAAGTGTTGGTGAACAACTCCTATAGGCTAACTAGTGAGTTAGATGCTAAAGAAGCTAAAGAACGCGTTCTTTATCCATAATGATCAGTCATGATACTTCTGGCTATCAGTGACTTAAAACCTAAATAGCTTTAGTAATAAAATAATTTATTGGCTCACACCAGTGAATATCTAGAGGTAGTGTGGAATTCAGGGACATTTTAATCCAGTAGCTTTGTCTTAGTTTTTCTTCCATTTTTATCCCCTTTCTGTAGACCAGCTTCACCAGTGGCTAGTAGCAAGGTGACTATTGAGTAAAGGGCTATTTCAGTGACTTTCCAGAAGAGTTCGTAAAGCTGTCCCAGAAGCATCAAAGAAACCTCTTCTTTGATGTAATTAGGCTAAGAGATCAAGATTGAAGGCAATTACAGGACTGGTGGCTGCATATATGTATAGATTCAGGGAGAGGCTTGGGAGAGACATTCATCTACTCTAGACCAGTGGAGATGGGGATTCAGAGAAGCTACATTGAAGACATGCTGCCCAAATTAAATTTAAGAGGATGATAAGGAAAGAGGATGTGAGAAGGGCATGTAGGGAATCAGGGAAGTGAGTGCACAGACATGAGAGAATCCCTTGCACCAAAACAGCAATGCTTCCTCATCCTTCCTCACCTTCCCTAGGAAGCTTAGCAGAGCCTTGTGTGGTTCCGCAGTTTCTTGTACTTATCTAGTCTTACCACTCACCAGACTTCACTGTTATTTACTCAACTGCTTGCTCTTCTCTACTATAAGGGCAGGGTCCATGTCTATTTCCTTCCCTATTTCTGGTGCCTAGTGTGGTATCTGGCACATGATACACAGTTAATAAGTATTTATTTAATTTATGAATCAATGAATGACTTATTATTATTTTGTTAAATGACAGCATTTGGACCTGTTCATTCCTACATTGGTAACTTCAGGGCCCTGAATAGATTCTTATAAACAATCATAAAGTGTAGGCAGTAAAACTGAGTCTTGAGAACTCCGAAGAGTGTTTTGACTTCTCATGTGACTATTTTAAATTGAATTTTCTTGAGCTTAGTTATATGTTTTTATATATAATATAATCCAAAAGCAGGATGAGACTTTAATAGTCATCAAGACTCTTATTTGTTGGAGGAATGAATCTTTTATTGTATTGGAAGACTGAATCTTTGCTCACTATACTTCAGAAGATTAGTCCCGCACATATAAAGCTTCAGTTTAGGTGACTTTCTAATGTTTTTCTAGTTTTATGAGTTTTGAAATTTCTAATTAAATAATCAATATATTATTCTGCTGACATTAATCAGAAATTACTCTTATGTTTTGTGCAATGAGTTGAGAAAAGATTTTGCTCAATTCCACTACAGTGCATTTCCACTTGAAGTTTTAAGCCTCATATATTGAAATGAATTAATGAAAAGTTGATTTTGGATAGAGTTGCATATAGTACCTGCTGCTCCTTATCATCAGTATTTTAATTTGCAAATATAAAATATAGCAAATATTGAAAGTCTGAAATCTTAAACTTGAAGTAAAAGAATACAGGAATGGAAGAAAATATAATGATGTCTCATGATGAAATTAGTCCAAAATTCTATTTGTGATTTTAAGGACCTTTTGTGGGGCAGCACAGTCATCCAGTGAACCTGTAAAGATGTTTAAGGCAAATTTGATATTTTCCCAGAGTATGTCACAACTCTGTTTTATATAATGATTGTAAACACTTAAAATTTTATTTACCCTAACAGGTTTGAAATCTCTTAATTTAATGTATTCCTTATGATGTCATCTAGAGAGAATGATTTTATTCATTAAGTCTTCATTTTAAAGTTTATTTAGATTTCTCCAAGTTACAAAAACTATTTTAAAAATCGAAATAATTGTTTCATTAATTATAAATAATTTTTGCACATTATTTTACCCTATCTATATTCAGGACACTTTGAAAGGTGTTTTAGAGCAGTTCATGGAGCATCACACAAATTACACCTTATGACTTGCACTTCCTGGAAGAAATTATGAGAATATATAGACATGAAAGTAATGAGAAGAATTGCAAAAAGACTATCACTTCATTTTAAGTTTAAAATTGAGTGTCATCATCAAAAACTGCACTTTCCTTTATGTGAAGAAATGTTATTTTCCTATAATACGTTATTTACAGTAATTCCCTTTTTCTGTAGTTTCATTTTCTGTGATTTTAGTTACCCATGATCAATCATGGTGAAAAATTATTACATGGAAAATTCCAGAAAGAAACAATTCATAAGTATTAAATTGCTTACCACTCTGAGTAGTGTAGTGCTCTCACCTGTTCCATTCCAGAGAATGTGAGTCACCACTTTGTCCAGTGGTTCTTAAACTTTTTGAAGTCAGGGCGCATTTAAAATCCTACAAATAATTGTAGGTGCACTATATATAAATTTATGAGAAATATGTTATAATAATTAATTCAAATATTAAAGAAAATAATATAAAGCCCAAGCATGCTTTTATGGTAACTAAACAAAATAAATATGACAAAATTAAAACTATTCTGACATTAAAAAATATTTTATGTTACATTTTTTGTTATGCTTTTTAGAATTCATAAAAAAGGGGTTAAAAAATAAAAAAACCAACAAAAAGTTATCTTTTTATATATATAGATACATTCTTAGTAAGATTTAGTAAATTCAGCAGGTCCAGGCGCGAATGTGTTAAGTTTTTTCATTCTTGTGTTTATGAGCCTGATGTGTCCTAGAGAGTTCTTCAATGTTTGGGCATATATTTGAAAGGCAAACTCTCATTTTCTCATCAATACATTGAAGAATTCCTCTCTTTTTACTCTTAATTGTGTTGAGTGCAGAAAACCCCCACCATACATATCATCTTAACTTTACACCAAACAAAGGATAGAAGAAACTTGCCTCTAGTCTTTCTGGGGAATATGGGGGATAGTGTAAACAATCCAGCACCATAGCTTAACAGCCTTTTGCAACCTAATCAGGCAAATGAGGTGGGGTGTTGGGCAGACTGTCATCTTACAGCCAATTCCCCACACCTCTGTTCCCCAAAAATCTAAACTCCAAAAACCCTGTTGTTTTTTGGTCCCCAACAGGCACATATTTCTTTGGAATACCATAGGGCGCACCAGGAAATCTTCTAGGGCGCACACTTTGAAAACCACTGCATAGTCACTCAGCAGTCACCTTGGTTATCAGACTGACTGTCCAGGGATGCAGTGCCTGTGTTCAAGCAACCTGGATAGTCGCCTAATGCTACGTAACAATGCCTACAGCGTTTACCCCACTACATCTCATTCCATAGGCACTGTGTCAGCTCACATCATCAGAAAAATAAGGGTGAGTACAGTACAATAAGATATTTTGAGAGAGAGGCCAAATTTACATAACTTTTCTTATGGTCTATTCTATTTTTCTATAGCAAGTCCTCACAGAATAATATTGTTTTGCTCAAAGCCATTTTGTTATAATGTACATGAGGAAAAAATAAATAAATTCCTGGCCCGGGCCACTGTTTGGTGGAGTTTGTACGCCCCCAAACATGTGTGTAGATTTCCTCCAGGGACTCCGCATTCCTCCACACACCAAAGATATGCATTTGAGGTGAAATGGTGTGTCTCACTGTACTGGTCTGAGTGACAGGGCGTGTGTGTGCATATCCCTAGCGATGGAAAAGTGGCCTGTCCAGGAGTGGATCCTGCTTTGCTTCCTGGGCTGCCACACAGGCTCTCGTGACCTGTGACTCTAAGCTGAGTAAGTGGATTGGACAATCATCACCTTACTTGTTTTTATTCATCTTTCTTAAACAGATGGGTGGCTCATATTTATTTATTTGATATTAGAAATGTTTGGATCTTTACTTAAAAGTTTGGTGATATTTTAATAATCAGAGATATGCTGTGGGAATTTAACTCTTGTTTATATCAATTAGCCTTTGGTAAAATTGGTTTCATTAAAGGTTTTGCTTAAAGTTGCAGATTCCGCAATCTTATCAATATTAAGCGCAGACTTTCTGTATTTTATTATTATTGTTGTTAATCTCTTAATGTGCATAATTTATAAAGTAAATTTTATTATAGGTATATACATATAGGAAAAAATGTAGTATATATAGGGGTTTCAGACATCCCCTGGGGGTCTTAGAGTATCCTCCTCAGGTAAGGCAGGTACTACTCTATTGTCATTACCGGTCAACTTATTATTATTTTTTTTAGTGAGCTACTGAGAAAGAGACTGACAGACAGGGGCTGACAAACAGGAAGAGGGAGATGAGAAGCATCAATTCTTCATTGCGGCTTCTTAGTTGTTCATTGCTTGTTTTCACATAAGTGCCTTGACTCAGGGAGGGGGGCTTCAGCAGAACAAATGACTCCTTGCTGAAGCCAGCGACCTTAGACTCAAGCCAGCCACATTGGGCTTCAAGTTAGCAACCTTTGGGCTCAAGCCAGTGACCATGGGGTCATGTCTGTGATCCCACACTCAAGCCAGTGACCCTTTGCTCAAGCTGGTGAGCCTGTGCTCAAGCTGCATGAGCCAATACTTAGCCAGTAGCCTCAGGGTTTCGAACCTGAGTCCTCAGCATCCCAGGCTGATGCTCTATTCACTGTGCCACTGCCTGGTCAGGCTAGATCAACTTTTTAAAGATAAGTTGTGATTTATGTACTTATATATATGAAATAAAAAGATCTTGATACTTCATGAATACTGCAAATAATTTTATATTTCCGATGTAATTCTCTTACATGGTAGATAGGAATAATATTTCTCTATTTAAGGGAACAAAGAAGGTGAGTGACATGAGCAATGATAAAGTATAGTTGATTGAGACAACCCCTGTTTACCAGCCTGGGAAGAAGAAGGGAATAACCTTTATCAAGAAGGTTTCTGGAAGTTCTGCTGTTTGGGACTGGAATCATGGGGATGGAAGAATTCTGTACCAAGTATCTGTTTCAAGCTTCTCCTTCTACAGAAAAGGGGGCTTGGGCTTAGCGAGGTTAAGAGATTTACCAGAGCTGTGCATAACAAACCTGCGGAAGGGATGGTGCTGGTGCTCCTGTCTTCTGCTTCTCAGACTTATGGTTGTGCTTTGAACAATGTCATGCCATTCTCTTGGACTCTTTGATGTTGAAGAAATTTAGCTAATATGAGAAGAAAAATCCTTTTGTGTGAATTCATTAAAAATATATATTATGCTGGTTTTGTAGTTCTAGAGAATGGAGATTTATTGACTTTGCAAAGTTAAGGAGTTAAACCTCCAAAATCCTAAATTAAACCTACTCATAATTTTGAAAAAGCAAAACGTATTAAGAAAACTTTTCATAAGTTCAACAGAAGCATAGGCTTCTCTCAGAAAGAAAGCAGGTTGAGGCGGTTCAGTTAGGCTGTGCATTGTATTTTCCTTCTCTGAGAGCCTGGAGATTGTCATTACTCCACAGTAGTGTCACAGCCGCAGTCATTTAATGCTTCTTCTTGTGAGGCCAGGATTCCACGCCCAAGTGCATTTAGTAGGTCAGTACAGTAATTTTAAATGTCTTTCTTTCAATCTTTTGCCATCTTCAATTATACCTTTCCACCCTGCTATTTGTGTAATTTTCTTCTGTCTGAAGTCTCTTTACTGTTGTTCTCTATTGCACAGTATGACAAATTACCCATCAAGCCATATCTTTTCAGCCCAGAAATGCGCAATAACACGGAGTCATGGCATTATCGCATGTTGTGCACTTTATTTCCTCACAGTTCATTCAAGTGTGCCACTTTATTTTTCTGGCTTCTTTTTTGTCATCATGGAGATTAACCATTTTATCCTAACTAAACTTTAGAAACAATTAGAATTTCATTATAGTGGAAGCTGAGAGTGAATGCTTGCTCAGTACTATGTTCAGTATACTTTTCATATTATTGGTGGCAAAATTAAAGCCATGAATCCTGAGTCCTTTATGAATGAGATACTTTAGGGCATATTATACAGCTGAATAACCCTGGCTCTAGACAAGAGAATGATTTGAGCCCATGGCCACCAAACGCATTAACCATAAGAAACCATTTAGTCTGACATTGAGTACCTGATTCTTCTGTTCTCCTGGGAATTATGAGACTCTTTGGGGCTTATGTGCTCTGTACACAAAATCTCCCCCCTCTTGTTAGCTTTGGCTAAATACCAATAGTGTACAATTGTACAATGAGATACAAGAGACATTGCAAGTATGTGTTGGAAAATCAATTGGTATTGATGTTCTAATTAGCAGGGCTGCAGCTGGTATGTAGACACATCACTGGAAATGGTGATTAAGATCATAATCAAAAGCATTAAAAAACTCACATTTAGATCACTATTTATATAGATTGCTGTTTTATTGTGATTTGGGCAACCAGTGAGACTTTTAGATTCTGTCACATTAATGTGTAAGATGTGTTATAACTTACTGTTTATATGTTAAATTTATAATTTATTTTAAATAATATAGTTATAAGGTAGTGTTTGTTGGTAAACAAATGAACAAAAAGTTCAAAGTTCTTTTTCCACAGCTAACTTACGTCTGCCAGACACTAAGTACAATCTGCTCTAGGGAAAGGGTAGAGACAAGAAAGAGGTGTGGTTTCAGTGTTGCTTTAGTATGAAATACATTAATTAAGTGAGGAGATGGAGAAGGCAGGGGAAGAAAGAGAGAGAGACAGAAAGAGAGGGAGGAAGGGAGGGCAACAAGAAAGATGGGAGGAAGAGGGTATAAATCAATGTGAAACACTCTGGAGAACAAACAGTAAGAATCATGGTATGGCATAGGACTTTTTCAGAATTTAAAGAAATGGGTCAGTAGGAATATGAAGCCAAGTTTCCTACCTAAGCATTTCCTACCCGTGAGAAAGCAATTAGCTAACAATATTAGCAAAAGCATTCTTTTAGGAAAATTTAAGGATGAAAAGAGATTTAAACAAGAAAGTGTAGTTGCTTTCGTAAAACTCTTCATATTCTAATCTAGAACTATGTTTTTCTGTGAACACTTTAGATTGCTCTAGAGCTGTAGCTATTGAAAGTCCAATCATGCACATATCTTTCAATTTTAAGTATTTTTATAAATAGAGAATAAACTGGATATTTAAAGTAAATATAAGTATAGAGGTCCTGTCTTTTTATCTTTATGTTGTCATTTAAAATTTTTAAAAAAAATATTTTTAGATTTTTATTTTTAATTTTTTAAAATTTATTTATTCATTTTAGAGAGGAGACACAGAGTGAGAGAGAGAGAGAGAGAGAGAGAGAGAGAGAGAGAAAGGAGGGAGGAGCTGGAAGCATCAACTCCCATATGTGCCTTGACCAGACCAGTGCAGGGTTTTGAACTGGCGACCTCAGTGTTCCCAGGTCGACGCTTTATCCACTGCGCCACCACAGGCCAGGCCTGTCATTTAAATTTTTTAATTAAATTTATTGGGGTGAAATTGTTAATAAAATTATGTAAGTTTCAAGTGCACAATTCTATAGTACATCACCTGTATGTGGCATTCTGTGTCTATATTATCTTTGACACTAGCTAAGCTCTAGTTAAAAAGTATCAAAGCCCAACTAAAAGACAGAAGGGTTCCAAAACTATTGAATGTATCTTTTAGTAATAGTGACTATCACAGAAAAGGTAAGCTATGACTATTATCCTAAGCTTTGGATTTTATGAAAGCAAACTGCTATTGAGAAGAGGGGAAAAATTGGTATTTTAGCATTGGACAGTAGTCTTTGAAGCCATAAAACACATTGAGCTTCCATATATATGATTTTAACTAGCAGCCAGTAACTTAAAAAAAGAAAAGGAAGGTGAAGTAATTTTGGGACATGATTGAAGAAATAGCAACACAAAGTTCAAACTTCCTACTTTTCAAACTACTTTTAAATGTATTTTCCATGTGTTAAAACAAACTACCTGCATATAAAACAGGACAGAAATCATTAAAACTCTTTTAGTAGTTAGATAAAATGAGATTTAACATAAAATGGACTTACATGAAATTACATAAGCAGACAGACATGAAAGTACTAGAACTGAGATCTTGAGAATTCTGCAGTTCAGTACAGCAGCCACTAGCCACATGGAGCTATTGAGTACAGGAGGTTCTCAGGTTATGACACAGTTTCATTCCTACAACAGTGATGTAACTTAAATTTTGGTGTAAGTCACCCCATTAAAATTAATAATAAAAATAATAATAATGATGTGTAAGAAAAAAAAATTTGGTGTAAGTCAAAATACACCCCAGCCCAAGTCACTTACCCATCCTAACACAGTTTATAAAATCATAATCTAGAACATAAAAACACAACTAAGCCACAGAAAAATGAAAAGGACATAAATATGCTGTACTGTACACTACTATAAAAACAGAAAAAATAAGTGTAAAATAATCCCTTACCTTTATTTCTGTTGTTGGCTTGCACACTGGAAGGGACATTGCAAGATGGGAGAGAGGAAGCTGGAGGCTCCTAGGAGAACCTGCAGAAGATGCTAGATACTGGGTCAGTGAATTAGGATTGCCTAAGGAACGCGCAGGAGACACTGGAGATGATTCTACCTGTACTACAGGTGTTTCATCTTGAGAATCCACTGATATAGCGGGTACAGGATCTGTTGCAGACCTCTCTACCATCTTAAAGAGTTGTTCCAGGCTAGTCTGTAAGTACGACACTAATGGCATAAGCCCAAACACTCACATCTCAAGTTTTTAAAATTTTTATGGTAATGAGCATTGGAAACTCAAAACATAATGTGAGGATCTCCTATACTTGAAATGTGTCTAGTTCTATTTGAGATGTACTCTCTCAGTTCATTTATCACTTCAATTTGATTCAGTAAAGAAAAATAAGAACCTAATATTTATTGGGTGGTTTTAAACATTTGTTCAGTATATTTTGAGGAGATGGAAAAAGGATCGTAACAAAGGGAGAGAATGTCTTTTCTGGAATTCTCTATCCAGATCCAAATGAAAGGAAGCCTATAAAATATTCTTTCATTAGATTTTTGTCAAATCTGTACTAAAGAAACCATAACTAGTGTAGATATGAAAACCTGTGATTTTCTTGGCTGGGTGAGCACACTAGTCTAACACACCCAAGGGCATTTTGGCAGGTGCACAGGGTGGTGATATATAGTCTGTCACACATCAAGTCCAAGTGGACTCCACCCACACAGAGGAGGACCTTGGTTTAGGACAAAAAGTGTGAAGCATATTAAGGAATAGCTTGTATGAAAAACGCAGCTCAGAGTAAGAATAAAGGAATTGTTGAAAAACTAATGAACCATAACATCGCTGTAATCGTCTCTTAATAGGCACATTGTTGAATAACACTGGTGTGCTGCTAGGTTAGTTATAACTTGTTACATCAAATTTAATGAATTATGAGGCAATGAGCACTTAGTTCTTGGGGAAAGGAGTGAACCTACTGTTGTCACTTAGAGCTTACTCTAGTAATTACAGCTACCGATTACAGTCTCAGAAAATATTAATACTTTTGCAGTAACAGTTTTCAAAATCTGGAATGCAACAAAGAGAAATCAAACAACTATCACAAACTTTCAAGGTTTGAGCAGAAGGGGGAAATATGCTTGTGTGATGTTTTAAATGAAATTCCACTTTTAAAATTCTAGCTTTGTTACCTGTCATTTAAAAATTAATAACTGTTTTCCTTTAACCTAGAGTGTACATAAAGAAAACCAATCCACTTTTGAGCTGTTCCCCTGCTTTCCTAGATACATGGAAATTCATTACTATTGCTGACAAACAAAATGCCACAAGATTTGTCATACAAATCACATTATAAGAGGTTCCAAAAACTTGACAACGTTGACAGTTGTTTTCAGCAAATGGCTGCTTTCCTCTGTACTGTCAATGTTGATGTCCTTGTGCACATGTAAAAGAGCAATGTGATTAAGGCAAGCTTGTCCACGCTAGATCCGAGCCAAGTTTTCCGTCTCCGCGTGGCACTGAAAGATTGCTCAGCTGTTGCAGATAAGGCAGGAATAGCTAGCAGATTTCTGCCATTTAAAAAAAATTCTCTGGGCATGCATTTCTGTAGGAATGTACCAACATCTGCTGCTGACCTAAAGTTTTCTATAGAAGTGGCATATTTAATTTATATAAATAATTCAGAATGGTATTGGTCAAGCCTGATTTCCTTTGGAAATAATGAGTTGCTTTCACTAAGAAGAGATGAGTTGAAGTTTAAGAATATGTATATTCACTAAATTGTCATTGGAGCTACAGGCATCATACTTTTTTTGGCCCATCTCACATTTATTTTCTGCATGTTATGTTTCAGCAAAGAAACTTTTTAGAAAGAAGAATAAAGAGCTAAGAGATTTTGGTGATTCCACAGAAGGCCTACACTTCACACTTATCTTCTTTTTATAGGATCTCTGAAAATGTTTGATTTTTGGAAGCTAATTTATTCTGGGAGAAATTTGTAGTTGAATTTTAGTGTGATTTTAAGTTGTCATATGTGCTATCTTCAAAAGAACATATAGGCTTTAGGTATTTCCCATTATCCACTCACTTTTGATAACTTTAACTCTCTTGCTTTTGGACATCATTTATTAAGCATTTTATTTACCACTGATTATTTTTGAAATTTGTTCTCCATGTTTATATAATTTTAAGTCAATTTCTTTTATGATATGAGTGCTCTTAAGGTAAAAATACAAAACTGAAGTTAGTTCTGGCAATTCAAACCTGTCTTATAATGCATTTGTTATTTGATTCATCTATTCTTATGCTTGGTCACCTTCTAGTACAGCTGCATGCTTTAACTGTCTGACTTGTCTTTGAAAATCTTAAGCCACATTCTTTGGAACAGTTGCTTCATGTTGGTTGAAATTCTCTGTGGCACTTTTTTCCATTCATAGGAGCCAGCAGCCACCATAGCAGACACATAGTTTCCAAGAACTTAGGCCTGGTTCACAATTCCTGAATCTCAACAATATCTTGTAAGAATTGCTATACCATGTACAAAGTCTGAAACCTTTGTGCTGTACATTATAATAAAAGAGTGTATATTTATACTTTCAAGGTAAATTAGCATACATTTATTTTAAAATATTTTTATTCTTGTAGCTAGCAGGGGGACACAATTAGAATAGCAACTAATAAAATAAAATTAATTCAATGGTCACGAGTAGTAGCTATAAAGATATTAGTGAGAAAGATTCTTTTAGGACAACTTAAGAATGAAAAAAGATTTGAACTAGAAAGGGTAGTGACTTTCATAAAACAAATTGATATTTTCTAATCTAGATCCACATTTTCCTGTGAGCTTGTTTAGGTTGTACTAAAAATATGACAAAGAAAAGTTTAAATTTTAAGCCTCAAGCTACTGTCTTTAGATCCATTGAGGCATCTAAACAGTACGAGTCAAGATAACAATTAATAATTTGAAAAGTTTAAAAAAAGTTGCTAATGGAAATAAAATGAAGATCAATATAATTGTGATGACCTTTAATGCTTGTCTTATTTCCATTGTCAAATATTTTAGGAAGCAAAAAATTTTATAAAATATTTGCCACAACTAGCCTCTTTATTTTCATGTAGCCAAGAAAGAAGAAAGAAGAAAATTCTGAGTGTTTAGATCCTCTGGTGAAGCAAGTGATTAAAAAGCACGAGTGGCTTATAAAAGACTTGGGGTACATAGAAGAGAAGCAAAATGCGCATTAATAGAGAAGGGCATGCAGTCAAGAAAATATGGATTTGCTCTTTTTTTCCTGCTGGTTTTTATTTTCACAAATTTTTATTTTGTAAACTTTTTTATTAGAATCATGTTGATAATGACTTTTTGCACTTGACTAACAGCTAATGAAATGGGCATAAGATAATGTCTTGTTCGTGAGATTTATGAAGTTCTGGCTTCAGCATTTTTCTTAATTTTTATTTTGTTTTTGATTCCAGAAGTGCATAATGTATGTGGACCTCAGATCTTCTCACTACCAATATCTTCCCAGTTCATTTTTATCAATTCATTTATAGATTATAGATACATCACTGACAGACAAAAGCAAAGAGTGTGAGGGAAATGAAATCATTCATTATTTGTGTATACACAAATTTTAAAAGAAATTCTTTTCTCTAAATAAACACATATAATCATACTCTTCAATATACATTTTGAGTTCAGCTTTTGGCACAATAGTTGTCGGGAGAAAAGTGAGGATAAGTTGCTCTTGCCAGATGTTTGTGAGATGTCGGAACTGTATCATGTCAGCAGCTCAAACACTTGCACTTCCCTGTCACTTCCAAAGGCACAAAACTCTGGTCTGCAAGGTGAGTGGACTTTACTTGTGGATGTCAGAAGATGTGGTGGCTTCTCATTTGCTTTGAAATGTTCTCATGATACTGAGAATTTCATGAGACAAAAGTGATGTTATCAGTCATTCTATAAATACTTACACAAAAAATTTATTGTGATTATCCTGGGCTGTGTAAGATGAAATCCCTTATACTGAATATTTCTAGTGTTGGGAAATATTTTAACAGGAGTTGGGACTCTAGGTCACTTGCATATGCTGGAAAATATTATCCAGGGTTTAGGAACGAAATGATATTTAAAATAAAAGGCCTACTGAGCACTGGAGAGTCTTTTTCTTTGAAGTTCAAATTCTCCATAAGAAACCCAGGGCAACCCTGCTCTGGCTGTATTTCTGGGGTGCTGTAGGTAGTATTCAGAGACTGAGGGGGTGAGGGGAAAAGGTTACTAAGGACGTAACTAAAATTTGAAGTTGCATGTTTTGTTCTTTTGACAAGTTTATTGAATATGATTAGGAAACTACAATCTCCTACTGTCACCTCCAGGATAATGTTTAGGCTCCTCAGTGTGGCATGACAAGATTCCATACACCGTCTGCTTTACAGACTCTTCTACATTACTTCCTCATAGCTATAATAAGCTGCTCATTACCAAATATTAACCATATTCTGACCATCACTGGAATGTCTTCTACAGTTTTATCTGAATGTATATTCACTCTTTTGAGATAGGGTTCAAGTGACATCTCCTTGGTGAAACATGCCCTGACTATCCAAGGAAGTCAGTAGATCCTTCCAGTTTTCCCCTATTCTTGACGTTTATTCATACTGTATCACACTGTATAATATTTTAAGAAATATTTATCTTGCAAACTAGACTGTAAGCTTTTTGAGCATAGGAATTATATATATTCTTTTTTTTTTACTATTGCATAGTACTTGGTCTCTGATAAGTGCTGTACAGATATTTCTTGAAGGAGATGTAGCTTTGTACCACATCTGTGCCCTATCCTTTGATCATTAATGACAGTTCACCCATAATAAGGATCTATCATACTAGACTTCTTGGGAAATCTATCTACAAACAGAACACTCTCCATGCATGTCATGAACATTCAAGAATTGACTTATAGGTTCTCTTACCTTAAATAATGCTTCGGTTTGTATACAGTTCACTTTGTTTTGAGCATCATACTTCATATATAGATGAACTAATTTGGATACATCACAGCTCGTAAAGAAGTAGCAGAACCACCTGCCCACCACTTTGATTAAAAAGTATTCATTGCAGTTCAAAACTAAAGTTTCTAGGGAAAATTAACTATAAACTCTGAAATACTAATACCTCATATAACAACTGGTCAATATTTCAAACACCAGACCATAGCTAGGAATTTTGAAAAAATCAAAAGGGCAGAGAAATGCAAAGGAAAAAGGTCCACAATGTCAATATTAACAGAAGAACATTTTATTCTTCTACTCAGACAAAGCCTACTCGTTCTTATTTTACAGTTTTAACAAACATTTGTTGTGTTTCCATATTTTTAGGAGATTACAAAGGGCATATTGCTCAAATTTGGGATTATAAGACATCCAGATTCAAGCAAATGAAAAAAATAATAAATGCCAGCTGATACTTGGCTTCTGGACTGTCAGAGAAAGCAATATAAAAAACCGGCAACTAGAAAGGCTTAATCTTGGGACACTTCAGTATCATTCTAGCTAATCAAGCCTCCCCTCTGAATTAAGGGCCAATTTTGTTAGGTATTCTTTGCCTTCTTCTTTCATATACCTACCTATTTCTCCCCTTCTCACATTTTGCTCTGCCTTTGTTCTGTTAAATGCCCACTATCCATTTCCTAAGACATTAATATGGTACTTTAGAGGTCAGTACACATGAAGATTCAAGCACAGGGTCAGTATATGAACTGAACTTCTGGTACTTCAATACCTGGATTCCCTGCTCCCAGCATATAAATATGTCTGCTTCTGGATTCCTGTAGCTCCCACTAATTTCCCATGAAGCTTCCAGATATGTTCAGGTCTTCACCTGATTTCTCAGTGCATCTGCTATTCAGACGCCTCCAGTACCTGTCCAGTGGGTCTGCCTAATCTTCCATGGCCATTCCTACCTGTGACCTTTTGCTACTGACTAATTCCAGATAACCTGACTCTGGAAATATGAAATAATAACTTCGAGCACTCTGCATTTTATGTCTGACTCACTTGAAATGCACAGAGTGACAGTGGCTTTAGAAGTCCAAAAGAGCCATAAAGATTGTCACAGAAACTTGGGAATTTTCACAGCTATTTTGTCCTTTAACCTGTGGATTACAATGGAGACAATGCCCCCTATCCAAAGAATGACTCTCCTCTAAAAGGTGCTTGTTTCAGCGGCTGTCTGTCATAAACCTCCACAAACAGAATTCTTCAGTGTGGAATGTATGGTTCTGTCCCTCGATGGCACTGTGTGAAGAGTGTGCCTGGGGCTTTAATCTGTGTAGTATGGCTTTGCTGACTATGAAGTCTGGACAATTAGTGTTACCACCCTCCACTTAGTGATAATTTACTATTCTGTTCCACGCTTGTGTTTTCAATCAAGTTCTTATAGTACAATTTAGGCGCTTTTATGTGCATTCCTGCTTGCTTAGATAAAATTACAACACATGGCTTAATTAGTAAGATGTGTATGTTCACAAAGGAAGACACACTTCTCACCAATTCTTTCTCCCATTCCCAGAAAATTGCATCATGAAAATGTTTTGGAGAAGTAATGGGTCCATTCCTTGAGTGACATTCATTACTCTTTAACAGTCTATGAATTAATAATTGAGTAACTGACAAAACTGTACCATTTATTGTGGTTATAATGCAGCAACTTCAACTACTAGGCCTATCACAGATATGTGACTTGATGTCCATCCCTGAGGACAAATTTGAAGCTCTTTGAGAACTAAACATTACTTTCATTATTTGTCTACTGTTTGAAATTCTTCTGTTCATTCCTTGGGGTCTTGAGAGCTTGTAGTCTTCAGTGGAAATATTTATTGCAGGGATAACATGCTAAACTGCTATAGTTAATACTTCAATTGGAATCATTAGCCAGTTTGTTGAAGATAGGTCTAAAGAAGTAGGATATAGAGGTGTTACTTGGAAGAGACAATAAAATGTGGAGAAAGAAATTCTGAATGTGAGAGCTGGAAGCTCTGAGTTTGTCTATTATTTATTTTATTAAAGTTATGAAAATTGCTAAGTGCCTAAGTATGTAATTAATTTACTGAAACATGCTGGAACTATCTCTAATTTTTTTCTAAAAGTCCTATATTTTCAGGGTACTTGTTATGGTTTCTCCAACTCTTAATTTATTCCCTGAAATTAGGTGATTTTATTACCAATGACCTCTAAAGTTCCTTTCAGTTTTAACTTTCTGTAACTCTTTATTAAGGCATCTATCAGGATGTTTAGTTCTAGTTCTCTTGCTTAGTAATGCTGAGGCAGTGGCTTATCTAGCTGAAGTCATCAGTTTAGGCACAGTCTTGATGGAGAGAGCTGATCTCACCACAATAACTGTTCAATAATTTGGGGGGGGGCATGAATTTAAGATTTCTTAATTGTATTTGGCTCAGCATATGGCATAGTATATAGATTTTCTTGCCTTTCCTTCTGTTATACTTCTAAATTTTTTACAGATAATGGGAAGCACTGCTACCTTTAAGAGGTATTTATAATACACTTGCTAATGTTTTCTATTATACATATTTCTTAAAACTTATGTCAGAAAATATACTGCCTAAACTAGAATGTGGAGATTCTTAATTTTAATGAACCCTATGGATATTGGTAGATCTTTTTTTCATGTTAGAGTAAGTCAAATTTTTTCTAGTATCTGTGTGATGTTCAATAATTTAGAATAGTAAAAATTCAATATTTAACACAAAGGATTTTTTTTAGAAAACAGTTTTAAAATTTTCTGGAAAAAATGGGTTGACTTTATAAAAGTTATTAATTTTATTGACATGAAGGAAAGTATGTCATGAATAGAAGGTATTTTGTTATGCTTTTTATTAATTTAAATGAAACTATATAGTTTAAGAAATAAATCTACCAGATTTGAGGTTAGTAAATGCATATATTATGTATAAAGTTACTGTTAAGATGGGTGGCTTCTAATCAATAATATCTGCATAATGATTTGCCAACAAATACACATTTACTAAACTAAAATTGGTGTAATCAGCATGACTTCTTAAATATTAAAAGACAGCTGTCAAAGATATAAGAAATAGTGGATATTTTATTTTTTGTAATAGTGTAGGTTGAGTAAGTGCACAGAATCAGCTTCGCTATTTTGCAGAATCATCAGGTATGTATGAAATAAGTCATAAGAAATTCCCATTGAGGAAAATGTTGCAACTCTTAACTAAAATTAAAAATGTTTTAATACAAACTCCTTTCTGTGGGTCTACTCTCTTACCTCTATGATGAAAGTCAGTAAGAAAGTCTAATTTTCTATGAAAGCATTAACCTTAAACAAAACTTCTCCAGCCTGTATCTGCCGTGTAAGTTAAGGGAAGTTGCATGGTTTGCAGCATAGACCAGCAGTACCCTTTCCCTAGAAGAGAGCTTCTGCCTGCAGTGGCTTGGATGACTCACTTTGTCTCAGGGGATAATTTCACTGCGACCATTGAGATGTTCATTTTCATTCTGGGAGAAGGAATAGATGGGTTTATTTTAAGTACTGGGAAAAGGGATTGTTAGTGGGAGTTCTTCACAAAACTACCCAAGATGTGAACTGGGCAGGAGTCATTCATATTCTTAAGAGAAGTTACTTCAAAATATGAGTATAATTATCCTTGAAATGTTACTTTTGAGTGTTTTTCTTATAACCCCCCATTTTTTTCTTAGAGGGTGAAGGAAATGCTTACAATAATGACTAGGGTTACTGGTATTTATAGTACAGAATTGTCTGGCAGTCCTTCTTTTCATCTTCAGATAAACAGAGACCATATGTAAAATCACCATCATATACTGTATTTTCAATCTGACTTTCACGTTTGGAGTGCTCCTGACATCACCTATAAGGATCAGTGCTGCTAGCTTCAAGTTTCTGCTTTGCTTAAATATCCTCAGAAGGCATAGAAAACTAAGCTTTGTCATGTGCTCCTGCCTTCCCGTCAAGAAACTCACCTCAGGCTAATGAATGCAGAGAGACAGGTCTATTCTGTGCCAAGGTTGTATGCAGACTGCTTGGGATCATTTGGGGCCTTACTGGCAGCTCTCAAAGCATTCCTGGGTTTACAGCCCCCAGAATATCTTGGATGGAGCTTGTTTTCCTACCTCTGACCTGTTACTGAGAGTCAAACATCTATGAAAAAAAAAGTACCTCATTTTCCCAGGGGTTGCTCTGCAGAGCAAGTGGCCAGTTCCTTCCATGATTATAATGCTGCTTGGGTTTGTTTTCCAGAAAAATGCATCCATACATTTGCAGCTGGTGGGGGCACTGCTCTATTGTCCATTGTGGAATGCTTTGTAACAGGAAATCTTATATAGCTTTCCAAGTTATTCAGATATTCAAACCCACTTAACCAATCATCAGTGTAAGAAATTCTCTAAGCTGTTAGCATATTGTAGTCTGTGACTTTTCAACTCATGGAATGATACTCATTTCTCTATCTGTCCCATTCAGAACAACTTCTCCTTTACTGCATTTAGAACGGTGTAACTGAGAGGCAATAAGGAAAGGCAATATCATAGAGTGGTTCACATTACGCTGAATTTTATTGTAGTCTGACATTGTGAGTGAACCTTTGGAATCCTTGAAAGCAGCATAAAGGCAAAACCTGCCTCTAATGGACTGAAGAAAAATATTCTGACATCATGATAAGTGGAGTGACTTCTAGAAGTCATGACTTGAAAACATTTTCTGAACAAGTGCTATTTCTGTTCTCCTAATTCACAGAATGATATTAAAACAGCCTGCCATTGGCCAGAAGTACTAATTTTACCCCCCTAACGGCAGGGTTTCATTTTTAAAGATAAAGTGATCTACAACTCCTCCATACACCAGCTTAAAAAAATACTATTCCATTCTCCTTCAGTTATTTTCCCAAATGGTTATATATCAAAAAATTAAAATTTAGGTGCTATAAAAGTATTCACTTTAATCTGTTTATTTTCTGATTGGACACATCATTGATTTTTATAATTAGGAAGTTTAGTTATTTTTTTCATAAAAACAACAGATAATTTTATCTCCATTACTCTTTACTCTAAAATATGTGGAGTTGTATGTTCTTTAGGTTTGAATTATTTTAGAAAACCAGTGTAGGTATATTTTTAAACTCCTATGGGAATACCAGTAAAAACAATAAAGGACCTATCAACATGGGTTCTTTCACCAGAACCCTGTAGTTCAAAATAGAAACGGACACTTAGTTAATATGACTGACAAGTTAGACACGAATTTTTACAAGATGTCAGGAAAAGAAGCTCTCCTTTTATTAATCCTAACCCAAACTACTCTTTTTTTCTTTTTCCTCCCTCACTACCGCTGCCATGTCCCTGTTCTTCACTTTTCCCCAATTAACCTTTTCTGCTGTTGTACCTGGCACATAGTAGGTGCAGAGTAAATATTTGTGTGTGTGAATGAAGGATGTTCAGGGCACAAGAGCTTCTTGGTTCACCTGAGTCAGCTAGCTTGTAGCAGTATTTGGTGTATAAACTGGATGTGTTGTTGACAACTCTCTTTGCTCTTTGTGTGCATAAGCTAAGAATAAACAGCACTGAAGGGAAGGGAGTGCTTCATTCATCACAGGATTACACCATCATAAACTCACCAAAGTGTACCACACAGAGCCAGTGATCACAGAAGGCAGGCAACCCAGGCCCCATCATTAAATATAGTAGCCTGTCTTCACTGTTTTTATCCAAACAGACACTCTGTATTTTGGAAATTTCCACCACTCTTGCTTTTGAGTTGCTTCTCAAGATACCAAGACTGAAGCTTTATAAAAATAGACTTGGTGAGGGAAGCTGGTAAAAAACTATGGCTATATATTCCTTTATAAACTCCCACTCCACCAGGAGACCATTGTGTTAATGCTTCTTGGTGGACTTTTATGTTCCTGACAAATTTCCATACGCTGATTGAAAGACTAGCAACTCTGACATTCCAAGAATTCAGGTTTAATAACTAAATGATTTCTTTTTCTCTAGACCAAATAAACGTGATAATATCTCAAGTTTATGTCTTTAATTAAACACCAACCATATAAAGAAACTCAGGTAGTACTCGTAAAGCTACTTGTGGTTTACCAGAAATGTGTCACACCTAAAGGCTCAGTATTTTTTCTTTTACTAGTGAATCGTTTTGTATGTGTGTGTGTGTGAGTGTTAAGTACCCACTTGATTTTAGATTATTTGAACTATGTAACATTTAATCCTTTATATAGCATTGAAAATATTTTTAGTATTTCTGTGGTTTTTAAATACTTAATATAGTATTTTTCAATAGATTAAAAATATTTTATTGTTTTCTAGTACTAAGAATTTACTAAAGTAAGAAAGCAGGTGAGAATATTGGTGATGGCACAGCAAAGAGAGAAGTGCACTTCTTTGCTGTAGTGACAACATGATAACCAGGCTGTGTGGACTCCCCAAGCTCTGACAGTATTCCTGGCCCTAAATTATATCCAGTGTCCATTTGACTTGTTACAAGGGTGCTGTAGTCTTTACTTTCCTTACTTTGTAATGGCTTACACGAATTTAAGGTAGCTTGAATATGTTTCTATTCATTGTTACCTGACAAAGCCAAACATACTCATGTTATGAAGGTAAAATTGAATAGTACATTTCAAAGAAGTTATTTGTAAATTCTAAACTACTGTTCAAATATGAGGTGGGATTGAAGATGTTTAGGATATAAATTAATCTCAAAACTTTAATGCTTATTAAGGAAAAACTCACATTACAGTTGTGTTTGTATTCCTTGACTTTGTGAAGTAGTCTACAGGTAGTCAGCACTTATATATTACAAGAACTCCTTACTTACTTGACTACTGATCTTTTAGTGACTTTTTGGCAGAAAAATGCAGTGGAAAAATTTCTATAAAGTTTATATAAGAACTCTATCTAGAGCCATATTGATTATTATTTAGCATAAATTGTTAAAATATTTAGATCTTTTTTCTTTCTCAGAACAAATTAGAAAGAAGAGGTGAAATAATATTAGCCAGGCACAGCAAGAGAAAAGTCTTAACTGAGAACTTGGAACTGAAGGAGAAAGCAGTCAGTCAACATTAAGGGCAAACAGGACAGACAGATACATAATAAAATAGTGGAAATTTGCAATGATAATATAAGACAAAAAATTTTAAACTTGCATTCCAAAACTGTTTTTATGGAGGTAAGGGCATTTAAAAAACATTTTACAAACTATTTAATAAAGTAACTAAAATTAAAGTGTTTAATTAGTTTATATGTTCAAATATTTATTTGGAAAATGTATGTCTGGGGCCATCTCATTAATGTGATGGGTATTGTGCTGAGAACTGAAGGCAGTCTCCATCCATCCTTTCAGAATGTGATTTTTATTTTGTTTCTCTTACAGCACTTCTCAGAGGTTTTGATATAAGTTGTGAGCATTCTTTGGCAGATTGTTACATCTTAAAACACTCATCAGAAGCACAAGAGTCAGTATCTGCGATATCTAGGAAAATGTACAATAAAACGTACATTTTTCTGCTCTTCCTTTGATGCTGGTATAGTTACTATTTTACTAATCATGTAAACTATGCAGGTAAATCTATGCAGTTAAAATTCTACTAAAGCCAATATCACTACAAAAAAATAATGGAACCTGAAGAATGATCTTGGGGATCCTGTGGATATGGCCCAAACCCCCAGTTTTTTTGATATTATATTTTAAAAATAATTTAATATGTAACTATTATTTTATGGTAAATGCTTCATTTTATTCCTTCCATCAACAATGGCTCTGTGCATTGTTGGAAGTGCTTGGAAGTACTTATTTGTTTAGTCTTTAAAGGTTGAGAAAAGAACCAGAGTTGGTCTAAGGAGAACCTCAGCTGCTCATCATGCTGTGGTCTGACCACAAAGGCATGCTTACACTCTGCTGTCCTCACTCTCACACACCAGTTATTTGCACTTGGGAGATCTACCTTCAACACCAAGTTACTACTGTAAAAAAAATAACGCCATTAACATGCAGAGCCAGTAGTCAGCTGGGAGGATAGGGAAGGAGTCTGGCCATGAATTGTCAGCTGCTAACTAGTTGGAAAGAGGCTTGATTTAAATCACTTTATTTCCTGCTCTTCAGAAATTTGGGAATTTGTTTTCTATGAAGGTGGTTATTAAAACAAAACTCACCTGTATTACAGCAAAAATTTGGCCAATACACGAAGAATATTGGAAAGAGGATCTACCTATGATCCTGAAAAATACTAGATCATGGTATATTAAGTTCCACAATTTTGTAATCTCAGTAGGTTGTTCAGAGTGTCAAATCACCAATCTGACTGACTACATAGAAGTTTGCCATCAGGATGTCCATCTCCATCAACCTGGGGTTGTCACTCTGTGTCATCCAGTTTGGGCTTAGAGACTGAGGTTAAAGAGCATGTAAAGTCTTTATGGTAAAAAGTACATCAGGAGGGCAACTACACACTAGGTTACCCTCCCAGACTCACCCCTGTCCTTAGGTTTTTAATGGCCTGAACTGGCACCAAAGGAACTCCTTGAAAATAACACATGCCTTGTCCTTTCAGTGGTTAATGATGCTTAAAAAAAATCACAGTTTGTGACTGTGACCTAAATTACACCAGAAGCTGTAAAACCATGGTTTCTTTAAATTCAAATATGACCCACATGCTTTAAAACCACTACACTAACCCTATAGAGCTGTTGCTGAGTGTGCGTGCCTCACATAAGCAAGTGAACGTGTGTGCGTACACACACACACACACACACACACACACACACGGCTTTAAATGACTCGATAAAAGAAATGCTATTTTTCAGACTTCTAGGTTAAAGAAAAGGCTCATGAAAGAGATGTAAGTGAGCTTTAAGCCAAACATTTGTTTGGCTTCGCTGCAGCAGGCTGCAGGAATGTAAACTTTTTCTTTTCAATGACTTCAGCTCCTAATTTGAAAGTTAGGATTTTTAGGAGTGAGCAAGAGACTATATTTGGCCAAAAAATTCTGCTGGCTTTACTTAGCCACTCTGCACATTCAAAACAATACTTCTTTATCAAAAAAACAATAGTCTGTTTTATTCACAGCACATGTAGAAGTTGGAACATCGACTAAATTCCACTTTCTTCTGTCGCAGTGTGTCTGCAACCAGCTAATGAGCTGCAACAGAGCCTGGCCTTCATTTTCAGCACATTAAGTTCATCCCTCAGAGGAGCTGTGGTCTGGCTGGGGCACTGCCCCTAGGTATGGGTGGGATTTGTTTCTTCTACCAGTGGTAGGTTAGCCACATGGGTACGTGCTGTCACACCACACAACAAAATTTTCTCTATAATAACTGGTCTAAGTAGCCTTTTACCCCACAAAAGTAGATCCCATTTAATTTACTTTGTGTTCATAGCACTCCCTCTGAAACCGCATCATTGGCACAGACTGATATTTATACAACTTTTTATTTTAAACTATTTATTTAGAGTTGAGACTTCAGTAGCACTTTCTGTCAAATTCATTGAGCAAGCTTTAATTCAGGATACTGAACATGTAAATTGGGAAGGGTGATGTGTGTTTATGGGATTTGTTTCTCCAGTGCATGGGCACCCACAAAACTCTTCCTGAAGTTAAGGGGGCTTACATACATCCTGATAAAATCTGTGATACACATTTGCTGATAGGAAATTTTATGTTGATGGGAGATTAAAAATAATTGCTTTTGTTTATTGTATTTCTATATTTCTTTGACAATATAGTTGATCAAATCAGTTATGTAACGGGTATCTAAAAATTTCTAATTCAGAAGTAGCGGTGTCATTAGGGATCTCTTTTTGTATACAATGCAATATTCTATTACTCAGTTATTTTAGTGAAAATATCTGGTCAACTAGGCACTTACCACAGAAAGGAAGGAAAACAAAGTTCTTGAGTTATTTATCTGACTTTTGTTTTGAGGCTTTATCCAAGTTATATTTTTCTTAAATAAAGTTTTTATAATTTTAACTTTTAAAGTGAGGTAAAGGATATAAATTTCAAATTGACATTTAATTACATAATGTGTCATCTGGTCAATTTTTCTACTTAAGGTGGGAATTTTACATTGTTGATATTGAATCTTCCTTTTCTATGAGGTTCTGGATGTTGTTTTTAATCCTGTACTATTTTGTGACCTAACAATAGAGGTTAAGTCTTGCTTGCCTGTTTGTCCCTCTTTTCCTTTCTTCTTTTGATGAACAACTGTTCAGTTTTAAGTCCTGGTTCATGTATTGTCTCTTTAGTAGAAAACGTCTCACTTTCTCAAAGAATGTAGCTCTATCAGAGTAGGATGATCTTGTGAGGTATTAACCAATGTTTCTGTTCTAGTATCCCTATAATCATTACTCTTTCTCTTCATTTAGGAGACTAGGCTACTTCAGGGAAGGGACAAAAAATAAAACAAGTGACAATAAAGAACTTAACTTTTTTGTTTCTGTAACTCAAACTGAAGGTCTCAGTTTAGAAAACAGCTTTCTAGATTTGAGTCAGGGCCCAGTTTTTTTTTGTTGTTTATTTTATTTTATTTTATTTTTTTATTTTTACAGAGACAGGGAGAGAGTCAGAAAGAGGGACAGACAGACAGGAACGGAGAGAGATGAGAAGCATCAATCATCAGTTATTTTGTTGCCATTGCGACATCTTAGTTGTTCATTGATTGCTTTCTCATATGTGCCTTGACTGCAAGCCTTCAGCAGACTGAGTAACCCCTTGCTGGAGCCAGTGACCTTGGGTCCAAGCTGGTGAGCTTTTTGCTCAAACCAGATGAGCCCTCGCTCAGGCTGGTGACCTCGGGGTCTCGAACCTGGATCCTTCGACATCCCAGTCTGACGCTCTATCCACTGCGCCACTGCCTGGTCAGGCCAGGGCCCAGTTTTTGTTGTGCTCCCACAGCCCAGGATAGGTAAAGATTTCATTGGTCAACCTGACCAGGAAGTGGCGCAGTGGAAAGAACATTGGACTGGGACTTGGAGAACCCAGTTTCAAAACCCAAAGGTCTCAGGCTTGAGCGTAGGCTCATCTGGCTTGAGTGCAGGCTTGAGTGTGGGATCATAGACATGACCCTGTAGTCGCTGGCTTGAGCCCAAAGGTTGCTGGCTTGAAGCCCAAGGTCATTGGCTTGAGCCCAAGGTCACTAGCTTGAGCAAGGAGTCACTCTTTCTGCTGTAGGCCCCCGTCCCGCCTCCATCAAGGCACATATGAGAAAGCAGTTAATGAACAACTAAAAGGAGCTGCAACAAAAAATTGATGCTTCTCATCTCTCTTCATTCTTGCCTGTCTGTCCCTATCTATCCCTCTCTCTGACTCTCTCTCTATCTCTGTCACGAAAAAAAAAAAAAAAAAGGTTTCATGAGTCCTGGGAAAAGAAGAGACTAGAGAAGCGACCAAGGGAGCTTAGATACCAAGAAGGGGGTTGTTCCTCACAGTGCCTGTAGTGGCAACAAGTAAAGAAGAGCTAAGGTCAGGAGGACATGCCAGTGTCAGCACAGGAGAGACGAGGGCTTTCCCAGAGACTGTATGAAGAGGGATGATGCAGCGCAGACTGACCTGACTGCCTCTAGACTCCCTGGTACTTTTTCAGACTTGGAAATGAGAGGCAATCCAGGAAAGAGGGGGCTACAGAGACCTAATTTCTGCCACCCCATGATTGAGGGCTTCAAATCAAAAAACAAATTGTTATAGAAAAAAAATGAAAAAGTTTTTGCCTCTCTAGCTTGGCGGCTTCCGACTTGTATGAATGGAAAGAACTGTGCACTCCTCGTGGCCACACTCCCATGTCAGGGAGAGTATGAAGTAGGGGAGGCACATGACATACAGTTGGTAACAGAATGGATCAAATTGCAGCGCCAAAGTTGTATACCAATGGCTCCATATCTTTGATCTGGTTTCTCTGTTGGGTCAGAAAAAAAAAGAATCCTGCCTTATTTTTGCTTGCTGCATGCCAGCTTGGCCTGTTTACTCCTGTGGTTTACTGAATTCCAAAACAATGCGGCATTGCCTGAAATTACACTTTAGTGCTTTCTGGAGCATTTGTGCTGCCCACCCTACTTGCAGGAACTCCACTTTAGTTTCTTGAATGGCAGCTGCTGCGATAGCTCACTGTCACTAAACTTCTACATGCATCTACCCCAGAGGAGTTAAGTGGGACCACATCAGTTCTGGGGACCTGGCTGTCTTCCAGAACAGCACTGGGGGGTCATTCTCTCTCATGCTCTGGTGAGGTCTATTTTCTTCATGGCCTTTCAGTGAGGAGAGGGGCCTGGGATAGGGCAGGGCCTGGAAAATAGGAACAGCATGCCGAGCGTGGGTGGAAAATGTTCCTTTTCCCTCTTGAGCAGAGAAGATCCATTCAGAGGACGATCCACTTACACATTCCCTTCTCGTCTAATTTTTACTCAACTTCTTTTTTCTGGCACCTGTAAACCAGATGGGTATCCACTGACATATTGAGCTGTGTAGGATGAGGGGCTTTCTGTTTCCTTCTTCAGCCCTTGGAAAGGCATCTGCTGTTCCCCACATGCACTGTTTAGACCTCGGCATCCACGTGTTCTAAATCACAGTTGTGTGATCCAAAATGTTCTCAAGCACTTTTAAATTTTAATACATTAAGTAGCAATGTCATTTTGCTGCCTTTTATACCTAAGTCTGAAATATGTAAGAAAGTATAAGCTGCACCCCCCCCCCCAACTCCTACCTCATTCCTATATCAGTTCTTGTATTTTGGTTACAAGTAGCTAAACACCCAATTCAAGCTGGCTGAACAGGAATGTTAAGGGCCTCTAAACTGAAGGGTGGTGTAGTGTAGGTGGCTCCATTTTTTCAAGAAAACTTGATTATTTCTGTCTTCTCACTCTGCCTTTCAGAAGCTTCCTCCTGGTCATGAGATGACGGTCAGAAGCTGACATCAGGGCCACCTGTTTTCCTATTCATGTCCTGCATATCCATGGAAGCCACTAAGGAACCTCCTTTCCCAGAAATCCTCGGCAAATATATCCTTAAATCATTTCTGCACAGTTTTGAAACACACATCGTATGCATGCAATATATCACTTTCCTCCTCCTCCATTTATCACCTTTACCATTTATTTGGCTAAAGTACAGTGTGTCCGTAAAGTCATGGTGCACTTGCTTTCCTGTGACAGGTCAAAAGTGCACCATGACTTTACGGACACAGTGTAGATAAAAGGGAATAAGGACAATATAACATATCACAATGGTTGTGGATAAGATTGCAATGAAGAATGTACTCTCAGTTTTACAGGCTCCAGCTGCTTGCAATTAATCACTCTCACTTAATTAATCAATCAATTGAGCTGATTGGAGCTGTGAAAAGAGCTTAGTGAGGCTGTGTTCAGGCTCCAACATTGCTGTTTACTAACGAGCTGAGTAGTCCCAGTCAATCTGTTTCACCTCTCAGAATCCTAGTCCTCTTATGAGACTCAAACAAGAAGCTTGTAAAAGAACATTGATAATGTCTATACTCCCCAAATGTCAAGTATTATTATTATTCCTGTTTTAAATAAAATAGGAAAATGGTTCTTCACTGTGAGGTATACATTGAAAGGTGTATCAGTCTTCATTTATTAAAAAATAAAGCGTATGGATAGTTTGAATCAGGCAAGACAGTGTGCCAGATGTCAGGACTGTGCTATGTATATATAAATATGAATATTAATTATATCTATAAAGAAAATTAACAAAAGAAATGGAACTGCATCTTTCAGAGCATACCCAGAAAATCCATTTTATTTCCTTGATGGCCACCTTATATTTGTTTGACTCCCTTTATTCTCTTTAACCTCATTTGAGTGAAGAAAATAAATTTGGTGAGCTAAGGATTTAAGTGAACTAGATTTCAATTAATTGAGTTTCAGGTATATGCATATTATGTTAAGAAACATGTATGCTCAGTATTTTTTATTTATATGTAATATTGCAATATATATTACAAATTCATCAACTTTTTTAAAATTAGCATTTTTAGTACTTGCTTTAAACACTTCTTATTCTGTAGTTAATTTCAAATTTTTGAAACATTATATATAAAGTTAATTGTTTAAAAATTTGGAGTTTATGACCATGAAAAACAAACCTCCCTTTCCACTTGAACTGGCATGAGGCTCAGGGTTAAATTTAGACCTTAGTTAAAGAAAAGGTCTATTTCAGGTTCTTCGAATATTTATCTCTTTGATCCTTTTGATTCATTTTTATCCAACTTTATTTTTCATTGATATATGTTATATATTTCTGTATTATATATTTTTTATGGAATTTAAAAAAAAAGATAAAGAGAGATATAGAGGAAGAGAGAAAGGAAGGAAGGAGAGAAATATAGAGAGAGACATGGGAAAAAGAATGACCAGCCCAGAGCTGAGCAGTAGTTAGGAAACGGGATGGAATATAATAGGTGCCCAGTAGTCGGTTAGAAAGTACAAGTGTCAAAGAAGTGAGATCCAGACAGAAGGTTCTGGTAGTTAGAAAAGAGCTGAGAAGTAAATGTAAGAACTGTTTCAGGTGCAGGATAGAGATGACTTGCCACCTCAGGGATGATGGTTCTGAAATGATGGCGATGAAAAGAAGAATGTCAGTGATGCTGATAGTTTGAACCGGGCTGATCTCAGAAAAGTTATGAACATGGGGTGAGGCAAGGGGATGGAGATAATGGTGCCAGACACTGTGCTAGCCAATTTATAGAAAGCCCTTAACTTCACATAAAGCATCTTGTTTAATTCCCCCAAATAACCATTCTAGGTATTAATATTACCTTTTTGCAAATGAGTAAACAAGAAAGAACAGGCTTTTTGTTTTGTTTTATTTTCTAAACTGGTAATTCTGACTAATATATACACAGAAAAATCCAAAAAGAAATCCAGGTGGCTGCTTGGTCAGTTTGATTAACATAGTCATTCAGTGTGGACAATTCAGGTCAAGCAAGGTCTACCCACTTTCCTCACCAAATACCATGTAGTGATCTATCTGGATGTAAGAATGTGTTTGGAGGGAAATTGTTTTTACAACAGAAACTTCCTTCTTAGTGTTGGCTATATGATATTGACTTCACTCACACAGCTACTTGGATATGCTTAGAAAAATATACCTCCTTTATTTTGTCTATAACTACTCGGGTTCTCTTAGAAATATAAAGTCCTATATGGTGGAAACTTTGGTTCACTCCAATAATGGAAACCATTCCTTTAGGTGATGTGGCTCCTTTAGGAAAACAGGTTTGCTCCTAGCCTTCCAGTGGTCCTGCCAGCTGGTGTCTGGGTGTGTCATGGAGGGGTCAGGCTTTCACGGTCTGGGAATGGTGGGGAAGAGCTGGCATCTTAGGATGTGGAGTTCTCCTGACCCTCTCATTTTCAGAGTGTGGCCTTTTGTCTGCTGTCTTGCTGGCACTCACAGCTGATGTAAGCAACTTTGATCTTGGCTTGGTTGACATGTCCTCACCTGGCTTTCTCTTCTTTACTCTCCAATGGCAGCATTTTGCCTGTCAGTTCTCAACTCACTTGTCAGTTCCCCACATGGCAGGGGTGCGGTGCTGTGGGAATACCTGGATTCTATCCAGGCTACACTGAAATGAAGTGGAACCTAGAAAAGCCATCCTCAAAGCTAACAGGTGAACTCTCAGGAGGTCGATACAGGCAACCCCTGGGGTTTGGGGAGGTTGCATTTTAGTCAGAAATGGAGTTTAGGTTGTTCTCCCCTTGGGCTTTCCATACCACAGTACTCAAAGAATGAAAAGTAGAATAAAACTGGGAGGCAGTCTACCACACTCTACCATCCTGAGTCCCCAGGAACAGAAGCCTGGGCTTTGTTCTTCTAAGTTCTATGAGAAAGCAGCCAGCCACATGGCCTGGACAGTTCATAGCTGGAAGTATCCTCTCTTCAATATGAGAATTCTAGATTGAGTCCTCCAGGTTTAGTTCTTGAAATGTTAAGTAGAAACTAAAATAATTTAGTAAATCCATTTATGCTTTCACAAAGCCTTGCTCTAAAGCTGAATTCTTATCCTTTTCTGATCTAGTAAATTTTCTGATTCTGCCTTGAAGGTGGAAGACTGCAAAGAAATGTGATTTAGAGAATGTTGTGAAATATATTGGGTTAATATTTGAAAAATATCATTCATAGTACATCACATAGACACAGATAAAAGTCCAGAAATCTGTGTAACTAAATGTTCAGTTTGTACTTTTTAGCATCTGGCAAAATTAACATCAGAATCACTTTCTAATCCATTTTGTCTAGCAATAAGAAAGATGAAGAGCTGATTTTATTGTGAGCTAAAACTGGATGAAAACTAGTAGTATATTTAGAGTACAGCCTATAAAAAAGAAATAATTATAGCCATCTTGACAACTATTGGGCCAATACTTCTTTTATCAATAAATAAAGATTAACAAAAAGGTGGCTTTTATAGTGTAAAGTTCCTGAGCTGTTTCCAAACTGGCCTTTTTGCAGACTGTTTTCTAGGGTTTTGTTGGGGGTAAAAAGCCTTAGTAAATATTATTTCATGAATGCTACAGTTTAGAGTTCTGTTTTATGTGATAGCAAAATAAACTCACTTTTTAAATACATTTCTCCCTGATAGATTTCACTATTTGTAGCATGCTTTTTCAGAGGTGAAAATTAAATTATAGTAACATAAAAAATGTACCTAGAAAATCATGTGAATTCTTTAACAAAGGCTGTACGTTTACTAAAAGGAATATTTTTTTGTGGTGTAAACTGATAATTAAAAGTACTGAATTAGATATTTATAGAAGACTAGTGGAGATCACCCACTATTGCATGCATTCTATCTCTTAGTATTCTGTTCTAATTATGAGTTAACATTTTCCCCAAATTCGAAATTCATCATAGAAAGAAATGTATAATGACCACATTTCCTAAAATAATCTTTGAAATTATGGACACATTTATTCGTGTTAATATGAGGTTTGCATTTGAATTTCGATGATGGCGCTGTGGATTGCTTTTCTGAATAATTTTATTTAAGGACAGTTTGTAAGAACAGATAAAACTAAAGGCAATTATAAAATGAACTTTTCCTTCTGTATGCACAGAACAGCATAAATCTAGAAACTTTTTCCTTATTGTACTTGTCAAATCTGAATGTTTAAAAACTTTTTCATTTTAATATACATATAAAGATTATAAATAATGGGTGGAGATATTATGGCAGAATTCTCTACTTTCTCCTCTTCACTAATTATATGTTCATCTGTCACTCATAGAAAAGTGTAGCTACATAAGCATTTTAGTCTTATTTCTTGAGAGATGCTCATTTCTCTTTCTTATGAACTTAGGTGTATATATGTAATGTAATGTTCTCACCCATGTAATATTATTATAAGCATTTTTTCTGTTGTTGATGATGACTTAATCATAAAAATAAAAAAGATGATTTAAAATTATTTTTTTCCTTTGCATGTGGTAAGTTAGAAAACACCTCTAGAATGCAATTTGGCTTGAGGAATTAATACATATTTTAATAGTGGGTAGAGGAAGAAGCGTATTTACATATGATGCTTATAATGACTTTAATTTCAAGACTGATTTGTCATGATGTCTAAAAATTTTAATTGATATTTCTAGAAAAGGAGCTTGTTGACTGTACACTGTACTAATTACTGCTTTGCATGGAAGATGTCTCTTAAAACAGGGTTTTCTAGCACCCATGCTTGGGCACCGATAGCATTCTCCCCTCTCGCTGCCTCCATGAGATATTGGCAGTTCGTATCTAAAACTACAGTTCTGCGTTACTGTAAAACAGTTTTTCTCAAACACATGAAAAATAATGCCTTTCAAATAGTTACGCTTTCACTTCATAAAGTTTTACCTTAAAAACAATACCAAAATGAAAATGTAAAAATGAAGCTCTGCTTTTCTAAAAATTTCTTATTCTTTTGGTGGCTTAAGAGGGAATTGGTTAACATAATTTTTAATTTGTCTCAAGGCCTGTGGAAAGAAACTGGCTTTCTAGAATGGTTGAGCGTCGTACAGAAATAAATATCTCTCCCCTTGGAATTTAAGTTGTATCTAGCAGTACTATTTTTATGTCTCTTATTAGGAAACAAAATACTTCTAAATTTAGTGCTTTGGAATTTTATTTCTACTAAAATTTCTTCAGATACGTGAGCAGCATAGTGACAGCTTTGCGAGTGACTCTTCATTACAGTTCCCTGATAAGAGCTTCACTCAAGGCTGTTCCTTTGTGATGACTGAGACTAAAAACCAATTGGAATAACATTAGAACAAATTTAAAGATGGAGAAAAAAGCAATCAGAGAAAGTATGTATGCTGTGGATAAACAGCTTTCCTTAATATTTTTTTTCACTCAAAAGCTATAATGCATTGTTTTCAAATTTTTTCATCTTGTGTTATTGCATTTCTAAGTAGTCTTTTTCTTCCTTTGGAAAAAATAACTTTTATCAGAGATATAAAAATATTAGCTGAATATTTATAGCAGAGGTAAAGGTCTTTTTTGTGCTTTACAACAACATTTTTATAAAAACCCACAGCTAAGTAATGTGGGATGTGAAAAGATGAATGCAATGAATCCATTTTTTAAAAAGTTAGTAATTAATTCACTATTTTTAAGAAAATCATTGCATTTTAAAAACTGTGTAGTACACTAGACTGAGCTCTGATCATCTTAGAAAGAAATCTGTCAAAATAAATCAGGTTGATAACTGATTAGCAGAACGTGTAGTCTGTCATTTTTAAATATGTGCCCACTTTCTTTCTATAAATCTTACCTTTAAAATCTTCAAGGGGAAAATTTATTTTGGGCACATTGGCCATGAATATCAGTTGACATTTATACAGTGCACAGAATTTATACTGTGGGTTAGGATGTCAGCCATAATTCTAGGCTGATAGTTTGTAAAGGGAAGATTCCATTTTGTACTGTTTATAAAATGTTACTCTGCAGTTCCATGCTCCAAGACTAACAAAGTCTATCCAAGTATAGTCAAGCGCGGCAGTTTAACTTATTGCATTCATTAAACTGGGCTTAGATTGTCCTAATTATATGTTATCAACAATTAAGGAATGGATCACATGCCACAGACTGGCTAAAACATCCTGTATTCTTGGTCGAATGCCAGTGGAGGTGCCAAGTTCCATTCTACCTTGTCATCAGCTGCGTCTCTGCACTCGCAGTTCAAGCAGCAGCTGTGCTGGGCAAAAAAATCTACATTCTCACATGTACCTTTTCTTTAGGACACAGCTTACACTGAGCTGCATCTCTGATGTGAATGGTGCTACACCTGAATGAGTTTGTGCTGAAAATGTGTTTTATACAAGTATAATTTTTAACTGATATAATCTTTTGTGACTTTTGAATGCATTTGTCCTATCAAAATAATGGTCTTACTTTCTATCCTAAAATTATTACCAAATGGATTCTGTGGGCAGCAAAGTACTCTTTGCATTTTCAGCAATGATTTTCGTATACCTCAAATTACATAATTTTATAGGTGCTCCATTTCAAAGGAAAACAATCTTTATTGATCCAGGCAGTCAGAATTAATCATGGATCTCCGATCTCAAAACTCCTAGCAAAATCCTTTTAGTCAAAACACCCGTGTGCCAGACGCTCAACACTTTACAAATACTTGTGGGATGATGGACTTTTTCAAGTAGTCTGATTGTTCAATCAGTGGGGCTTCCAAGGTGGTGATTCAGCCAGGTTTTTCCCCAAGCACAGGCTGGTCTCGCCAATTTTCTGAACAGCTAAATTTGGCCCAGCTTTTGTATCATTGTCATCTTTGTTCTTGGTAATGTAAAAATGGATGTCAGAAGTGGTTTGCCTTTCCACGTGTTTGGTAGAGAGACAATCCTGGAGTAATATGTGTGTGTCACAACAGGGCAAAAGGTAATGGTACCGGGGTACCATGCTAGGTAAATAAGTCCCAGTAGCCTCTGCTCCTTGAGTGGACCATATAATATACTGTCTTGGAAACCTAGTCCCCATAAGAAGAAATTACTTTAAAGGTTACCACAGAGCTTACATGTGGGTTGACATATATTTTCAGGTTACCAGTTTACTTGGTTATAAAAAGCTTTACTGCATCCTACATGAATCATGCTAAATCCTTAATTAGAAAAGTTATCAAAGTAAATTTGAAAGACTCAGGTAAGATCTCTAATTTGCATAGAACTTGTCCTATGCCACTTTATAAGGCAAATGCTAAGGTTATTTCTTACTGAGAAATTTAACTTTTCAAATTTTATTTTCTACTAGAAAATTATTTACAATTCACAGAAATATGCCAAGAATTTTTTTTTTTTTGCTACAACCAACTTTCTGGAATAATAATTTCCTTTTATTTCATAATTTTTTTTTTTTTTTAGCAAGTGGTCCATCTAGAGATTCAGAGTAGTCCTCTGTGAAGAGGATCTATTCTATTCGATCTTGATAACATACTGTGTGTATATCTTTCTCCTATCTCATTACTCTTGATTTAATACTCTGCACCATGCTATAATATCAGAAATGCAAGTTTTAAATATTATTATTTTCTCCCCTGGCCATTGGGAACAAATTCTTGGTGAGATAGCACATTAGTAATGTGTTAGCCTGTTATGGTTATCACAACCTACTGGCACCCAGAGCAGTGTCTCCAGTAGGTTGGTTCTTAATGACCATTTACTGAGTGAGGCTTTGATTGGCTGGCCTTTTTTTCACATACGGTAATTTTTTATCTGGGTACATCTTTCATTTTGTTTATGGTTTTTGACTCTTCAGGGGAGTTCCTCCAAAGATGTTAAGCCTTTTAAAATTTTTTTGATTTATTGCTTGACTCTTGTATGTGTCCTGACAGGGTATCCAACCTGCAACCTCGGCATATCAGGATGTTGCCCTAACCAACTAAGCTACTTGGCTAGGGCTGTTAGCATTATTTTTTTGAGTTGTTACAATTCATTTTCTTCTTTAGACTTTCTTTCTCTCTAGTCTTTTGTTAGAGATAGTTTTATTTTTTCCTCATGTACTTCTTTATTATTTATTGCTTTTCTTACATCTTTTCTCTTTTAAAACAGAGTTTTGTTTTCCTTTGTCAATTTTTTTTCTCCCTTTGTTCTCTTTCATGTTGCCATTTAGGTTGAGGCGAAATTGCTGGGACAGCTGCTCTCTGTGACCTGCTCTAGGCTTTGCTGACCACATCACCAACTGGCAGGGTGTGGTGCCTTAAGGTCTTCCAGGAGATTTGCTTCCAAATGGAAATAATGGATTGATATTTTTGAGTTATAATTTGTATCTGACATGAGAGAATCTTAGCAATCTTAAGCATTTTAAAGTACATTCATTGTATTATGGAAGTGATTATCAAAATTCTGAATCTTAAATTCAGTCTATCCCATATTGAAACTGCATCTGACTCTCTGATTTAGCTAACAGTCATTGGTTTATAATAGCATCAGAAAGAAGCCCTGGGGAGTCATCTACTATACTCTTCTAGGAAGACATTCTTGGTAGAAAACTGTGATGTTTTTAACTACTCAAAATTTTTTTAAAATTTTATTTCTGTCTATTGTCTTACAACTTGTATAGCTACTTAATTATTTGAGCTGAATCTTATTCTTTCACTAACTTACTCCTTTTCAAACACATATATACACACAAATATATACACATGCTCACAATATAATAATACAGTGGGAAAAATAGGTTTATCAGTTTATTTGTTTCATTAGAAGGAAATCTATATTTTTGCTATCAAAAGAATAAAAGTTAGGTTGGTTTTCCTTCAAAATGCTTAGGACTAGAACCAGAATACAAATGGGTAGTGCTGACAAACAATTTTTTTTTTATTCAGGAGCCCATGGGCAGTCATTTTGCCACTTGCATGCTTCTCTTTTTTATTTTATTTTATCTTTTTCTGGAGGGGAAGAGAGAGACAGAGAGAAAAGAGAGGGGGAAGGGTGGAGAAGCAGATGGGCGCTTCTCCTGTGTGCCCTGGTCGGGAATTGAACCCGGGACTTCCATGTGCCAGGCTGATGCTCTACCTTTGAGCCAGCCAGCCAAGGCTGCATACTTCTCCTTTTTTTTTTTTTATCACAACCTTCTTTTCAGCTGCTCTGCAGTGAAAATGTGTATGAGTAGTGCCTGGTCCTAGTTCGGGAAAGCCCAGCTGTTTAGGGGAACGGGTGGGACTAAGGGAAGCCCTTTATACTCTCTAGCCAGCAGAACAAATCACTGCAATCCTCTTAGATTTTAGAGGAGAATATACTGAGCTATTCTGAAATCTCAAAAGGACTAACAAAGTTCATTCCATTTGTCATTGAAATGTGACAGTGATATAGAACAAAACCTTTCCGCAGTGGGGGCTAGCTGCACTGAATTCCTTTTGCAACAAGAAAATTAGGTCAGAAGAAATTTAGGTCAACACCTTACAGAAATGCCCCATGCCTGAAAGGAGGCAAGAGAACTTAAAATGATAGAAACAGAGAGGTTATTTTTAAAAAATATTTAATTTGAAAAATATACCTTCCAAAGCTTAGTGTGATATAAACTCAGTTATGATTCAGCAAAGAATCATACCTTTTACATCACTCGCCCTGCTCCTGATTAATCAAGGGGCAATTCCACAGCACTGCCAACCACACCTAGCCCAGCCGACCCAGTTTGATTATGCAATTCAAGAATTATTTATCAGACCTTCATGATGTGCAGCAAACCTATTAGATAATATAAAGGTTAGAAAGATTAATAAGCAGCCTCCTCCCACCAGCTCCATCTTCGCCATTATAGAAGCCTATAAGCAAAGGAGCAGGGGAAAGGTGGGGGGTAAATAAAAGTGCAATACAATCTATAACTCTTTGAATCACTTAGCACACAGTAAATGAGCTTCTAATGTGTGCCAAAAGTTATGAAAAGTGATATACAACAGTTAAAGCAATGTAATTTCTGGATGGAGAGGAGAAAGAGACGGGGTTAGCTTGGCGTGGGCAGGAAGTTATAATTTTTTGGAAGAAAGGCAGTCTCACTGAACTTTAAATGGGTATCATTTCAACAGATGGTGTTCTGTAAGCAGTGACTGAGTGGAAGCATTGGGAATGTGGTGGTAAGGTGGTGGGGATGGGGCTACCTAGAGAAGAGGAATAAGGTAGAGGCAGTGGCTAAAAACTGTAAGAGGAGGGAACAGTATGTGCAAATACTAGGGGGTAGTCAAGAATGTGTTCTGCGTTGTATTTGGGGAACAACTGCTGATCCACTTTTTTACTATATTGAGCACAGAAGTTGAAGTAGTTAGAAGAGGTGAATTGAAATCCTATTTGGACATAACTTGAATGCCGGACTGAGGAGTGGCATGCCTACAGTGAATCATTCCCTACCACTGTTTTCTGGTGACTTGGATAGCACTTCTGACCAATCAGATGGCGGAATAAAGTCTAGCAGTATAAATCCATGAATTCTGACCCATTGTTCTAGAATGTCTCTAGATATCCTTACTTGATCAACATCTATACTATAAATGTAGAATATGTATTTTCTCAAAGAAATAAGTGGAACTTTACTAAATTCACTTTTCAAAGGATCTTAACTGAAGTCTAATTTGGTGTTTGGCCAGTTTAAACAACAACAAAAAATGAATGAGATATATAAAAAATGAGTGTGGGTTTGGTTTTTTAAATTTTCATTGGTTATGTGACCAACCTTCTCACTGCATATATCAGTTAGCAAAGTCTGCTTTCAGCAGTGGAAATTTCATTATCACTTCTAATTCTGGTTTGGTAGAACATTAAACTTTCAAACAGTTAATGACTCTGGTTTTCTTTCTGTTCAGCTTTACCTTTCATAAAAGCACCGCCAAGAGGAAAGAGGTGACAGTAAGACTGAATTATGAACTTTAAAAAGTTGAGAACAAGTAACTACTTGTGCTATGAAAGCTGCTCTCTCTGCTCTTGATTAACTGTCTGCAATAGGTCAGTGGTGAGCACGTTGTGCCCCACGATGACTGCTGTAGCAGACAGGCAGGTGGAGGACGCATGGGAAGGAGCTTCTATTAGGTTGTTATTTGACACAGAGATTAGCTAAATTCGGCTTTAACAGAATGGCTTGTTTCCTAGTCTTGATATCCAATATCCTCTTTAGATGACAATTGTAACAAAAGCAAAACAAAACAAAAAACAGCATTTGTAATGAAGGCTGGATCAGTTTTATAATTGCTCATCTTGACGGTCTCTGGAAATTGTTGAATGGCACTGTATGAATAAAGCATTGATCCTAGAAATGCTTGTGTGTGTGTGTGTGTGTGTGTGTTAGAGGTGTGTGCATATGTACATGTAAATATATGTAAACATGTGTATATATATTATTTATATGTGAGGGTATCTGTATGCACAGTTTCATTTGTAATACACACACATGCACACACACGATTTAGATGTTGATGGGTATATTAGGAAAGATGAAAGAAACTAACATTAATTGATCTGTTATTGTATTTTCTCCATTGAGATAGGTACTACTATCCCTCCATTTTACATGAACTTGAGACTCAGAGCAGTTCAATAAATTTACAAGCTACACAATATGCCCGAAAATGCTAGAAAGTTGTGGGATTCCAGTCTGGGGCTGATAACTCCAAAGCCCACACACTCACTCTCTCTCTTTGTCCCCTCACTCCCTGCCTTTTTCTCATTCGTCTTTTTCTTGTCTTTTATTGTAGAGTCAAATGATTCACAATGGACTTATAAAGTAAGTAAAAATGATTTAAATCCATTAAAAAAGATGTTACATAACCAAAGTGAAGACCAAGATAATAAGGAAAATACAATGAAGCTAGATGTGAATTTAATGACAACAATGACCCTGAATTCCTTAACAGTCGAGCTAAAGAAAGAAAAAGAAATAGTTATTTAACTCACAAAGCAGTTATTCAGAATGTCCAAACCATCAAATTCACAGTTTTGTACTGCTTGTTTGTTTTTAAGGCTGCCCTTTGGTTATGGATTTGGTACAAGTCTCTGATGATTTGGCTTAATTTTTCACTTTATCATAATAATTTCATATATAGGTTTATTTTTGGCATACACAGACAACTTGACACAAAGAAACAAAATATTGGAAAATGGAACCACCCTTTAAACTGAGTGTTCACCCTTACAAGAGATAAGCTATCACCTCCAAGAGGTTACTGTAAAGTAATGGCCTGATCTAATAGACTGTTGATAATCCTTGTGCTGACTGTAGTCATGCCAAGAGCATGTGTGTGACTGCCTATGCATGTGCTTGTTTCACAACACACTGTTCTATATCTCTCTTTTGCTTTCTCTGCTATCATTTTTTAATTATTATTTCATTGTTCATGAAAAAGCCTCTCTACAGACCTGCAGTTATTTCACAATTTTATACAGTTTTCTTCTAGACTTTTACACATTCTGGGAATGAAGCATATGCGCTGGAAACATCTGTAATCAAGAATGAATGCCGTTTTGTCTCTTGGTTAGATGGAATAACTCATAGAGATGAATGTTTTCAAGAAGAGCATGCATATCAAAGACCTGCTACAGAGAGTAGAAAACAAAGGTACTAGTTTGCTAGCTCCATAAATTGTCAGGCTTGCTTTTAGTTTATAAAGAAACAAGTGAACTGCATGTTTATTTTTCTTGGGTATTTGCAATAGTGAGCATATAAGATTATTTCCTATCTTGTCTTCTCTCTCTCTCTCTCTCTCTCTCTCTCTCTCTATATATATATATATATATATATATATATATTCTATCTATCTATCATCTATCATCTATCTATCTATCTATTGATCTATAGATCTATAGATAAGCTATCATCTCCAAAAAGTAACTGTTAAGTAATATAGATAGATAGATGATAGATAGATATTGTAGATAGAGAAGAGAAACGGTGTATATATGCACTCTACATGAAATAATAATTATAAAAATTGCAGTTCCTTTTTATTAAGTTAATTTAATAAAAATTTGCTATTTAGAAAAAGTACTAAAAATGAGTTTTACTAACCTGACTAGTTTTTACAAAAATACTGGCAACCCAACAGAGTGAAAGAGAGATCAAAATATTCTTATGTCCACTCTGAATCTAACATTCTTCAATAAATCACAGAAATCAGAGAATCAGGCTCCATAAAACCATAGCAAACTAGGTCACAGATAACAAGGTAGTGGTTAAATGACTGTATCAATTATTTGGTTGTTATTTCCTAATATTTCACTCTGTAGGGTATTTTATATAGGACTTTCATTTAATACTCTATTTTTAAAAAGAAAACTATTTTTAATATAGAAATATCAATTTATAGAATTATTTAAAATATAATGAATGGAAAAAAAATTCATTAAAAAGGAGGTGGGGATAATTACCAGAGAACTCTCATATAAAAATCTCTTCAACTAAAATCAACAAATTATAGTTGATGTTGTTAAAAACAAATTTGATGTTACCTACAGAATATCATCTGAAACATTCTAGTTTCTCTTATCTCTGTTCTAGGAAATATACTTCCTCTAAGAGTTGATTTCCTGCTACATTTTGCATCAGTGGTTTTTCCATTGTTGTATCTTCTTTTCCTAAGCTTAGATTAACCTATTAACTTTAAAAGCCCTATCTTTCACAATATACTAGGAAGCTGAGCCTGAGTAACCAGAGACTTGCAATGCAGCAAACAATTTTATTGAGTATGTTCTGTTTGTTCATTTAACTGCCTCTTTGTGCTCCTTATACTATTCTAATGCCTCCACCCCCAAAAGACAAAATTAATTACTTTGTATTTTACTGCCATATGTTAAAATGGGTTGTTCACAAATTTCCAGTATTACCAAACTTTTTTGTGCTCTTTTGGGGCCACTGCCTTTAAGCTTATAGACACATCTATTTGGCTATAAGATGGAAGGTCATAGGAAAAAGGATTTCAAAATGCGATAAAGAGCCTAGTAAGATTCCACTGATTCAGCATTTGTCTTCATTGCATTAGAGTTCAGGGACATATTCATTTCTTTTTTTTTTTTTTTTGTATTTTTCCTAAGTTAGAAGCAGGGAGGCAGTCAGACGGACTACCACATGCACCGAATGGAGATCCACTTGGCATGCCCACCAGGGGGCGATGCTCTGCCCACCTGGGGCGTTGCGCTGGAGCCATTCTAGCACCTGAGGCAGAGGCCATGGAGCCATCCTCAGTGCCCAGGGCAACTTTGCTCCAATGGAACCTTGGCTGCAGGAGGGGAAGAGAGAGATAGAGAGGAAGGAGAGGGGAAACGATGAAGAAGCAGATGGGTGCTTCTCCTGTGTGCCCTGGCTGAAAATTGAACCTGGGACTTCCACATGCGGGACGATGCCCTACCGCTGAGCCACCTGGCCAGTGCGCATATATATTCTAAAAAAGAAAAGATTAGAGAAAATATATTCTGCATACAGATTTGGCTCTGGCCCATGGAGAGTGCACTTTATTTTTTTTAAAAAATGCTTTTTTGATTGATTTTAGAGAGAGGAGAAAGAGAGAGAGGATGGGGGGCAGAACAAGAAGCACCAACTTGCTTCTCCAATGTGCCTTGACCAGGTAAGCCCAGGGTCTCAAACTAGCAACCTCAGCATTCCAGGTGGATGCTCTATTTACTGCACTACCATAGATCGCGTAAGAGTGCACTTTGTTTTGGGACAGGGAAGACATACCCAGAACACTATGATCTGAAGTAAACATGGTGATGATGGCATGCACAGTGTTCCATTAGGAAAGAGGAGAAGCTCCTGGCTTGGCTAGGGGCTGGGCATGCTGGGCAAAGTCAGGGACAGCTTTCTGGATGAGACCATGCCTGGTCTTAAAGGCTGAACTGTAGTTAGTTTCAAGGAGGGAGGACTTATAAGTGGAGGATGGAAGGGCATCCTTGTGGTGAGGAGGTGCACAAGACAAAAAGCAAAGGAGGAGTACTCTAAGCAAATAGATTTACTTTCTTCTTTGACTACTTAAAGTTTTTTGTTGTTGTTTGGGGAAGAATTTAGTACGTAGTAAATAGTTAAGAAATATCACTAGCCCCCTTTTCCTTTATTTTCATTGAAAAATGAGAGCACAATAACCCCCGCCCCCCATACACACCAGATTTATAAAAGGAACAGACTTGTGGTTAATGGACGGTAGGGGAATTAGTGGAAGGTAGTCAAAAATTATAAACTTCCAGCTATGAAATAAATAAGTACTAGGGATGTAATTTACAATATAATGAGTATAGGTAATTATGCTTTTTGATATATAAGAATATTGTTAAAAGGGTAGGTTCTAATAGTTCTCATCACAAGGAGAAAAATTTTTATTTTTATTGTATCTATATGAGATTATGGATATTAACTAAACTTATTGTAGTAATCATTTTCAATATATGTAAATCAAACCATCACACCGCACAACTGAAACTTCTACAATGATGTGTGTTAATTATTTCTCAATAAAACTGGAAAAAAGTTTAACATAAAAATAAATTTCTTCAGGGCTCTGATATTATGTGATTTATGTATTTAATTAAGATAAGGGAACAAAACCTTCACAGTGTTTGCTATTAATAAATGAATATCATCTTCAGGAAAACAGTTAAGCTATGTTTCTTTTTAGACACAATTTATAAATCAGAATATTGGACTAGTGCAGGTCTTTCCCTTCATGGAATCTGGTTAAAATCAGTTTTACTTCACAGAGATCTGTTTTCACAGAAATGTCCTAGGACAGCATTTTCCCACATATCAAGGAAAAGCTGTGGTCCACTGTTGCATTAGGAATTTGAGATTTTTAAAATAATACAAGAAGGGTCAAACTATGTTACTACCAATGAGTGATAAATTTCTATCTTTGCACACTTTGGGGTGTTTTTATTATGCTACTTTTAAGCTGTGGGAAAAATTATAAAGAAAAAGACTTTACCTTGAGTTTTTGTACAAAGGTGTAGGATTGTGATTAAAAGCCACCCACTGGGAAGGAAGCAAAGGGTCCAGGGCTAGTGTGTAACCATATCATTACCCATGCCTCAGGACCCTTCTGGTTTTTTGCTCCACAGCTGGGACAGAGGAAGTTCCATATGAAACAAGACCATTTTAGGCAGAAAGAACAGAGAGGGAAAAGGACAATTGCACGTACCAGCTGAATCAGCCACACCCAATAACTTCTGCTTATATTTTATAGGCAGAACTTAGTCATAGGGCCACCCACCTGCAAAGGAGGTTGGTACATACAGTTTTTAGCGGATCAAATGCAACTCCCAACTAAATTGGGCCCTATTAGTAAGAACACAGAGTGAATGAATATTGTTAGGTAACTAGTTATCTCAGCTATAAGTCTCAAAATTAAAAAAAAGAAATGAGCCTGACCAGTGGTAGTACAAAGGATAAAGCATCGGACTGGGACTCAGAGGACCCAGGTTCAAAACCCTGAAGTCACTGACTTGGGCAGGCTTATCTGGTTTGAGCAAGGCTCACCAGCTTGAACTCAAGGTCACTGGCTTAAGCAAGGAGTCACTTGGTCTGTGTAAAGCCAGTAGCTATGGCCACCAGCACAGCCACCTGGTCCATACAGGTTTGCATTTGATTCGAACAGACAGTAATGAAACAATGGAGCCAAGAACTGGTGGGCTATTACCTTTAATCCTAGCTTGCACCCAGTGGGCAAGAAATACACACAGTGCGAAAACACTTCCCTTTCCATTCAGGGCTCCCAAAGCCACTGACTTATCTGAGTTTCCTAGAATCAAAGTTTTCTACCTCACCAGCCTTCTTACCTTTGTTCCCCATCTCCTTCTCTCTGCACAAACTACCTTCTCCTTCAGCACTCCCCCATCTTGACTGCTTCTCCTCTCCTCCACATGGCCTTTCTCTGCTTTCCTCTCTAATGCTAATCTCAGGAACCGAGAGAGAGCAAACTCCCGGTCTGCCCCCTTTTATAGTGTAGAAATCAAAACCTTTAATCCAATATATAAACAAGGAAGTCTCTGATACAAAGTCACTTATGTGAGGCATAATGGGATCCCTCATGAGAGTGTACCACTCCACATCATGCAATCAGTCAAGGGTGTAGGGAAAAGCTTAGTCTTAAAACTAAGGCTTAAGCTATAATAACCCTGCCTGCTTACAGCCTGTCCCCCACACCCAATACAAACTATAAGTGAGCAAAGATATATATCATATTTACAAATTATTTGACCAACAGTCTGCTGTAGTGTAGGTCAAGGCACATATGAGAAAGCAATCAATGAACAACTAAGGTGCCACAATGAAAAATTAATGCTTCTCATCTCTCTGCCTTCCTGTCTGTCTCTCTCTGTCTGCCACAAAATAAATAAATAAATAAAAGAAATAAATAAAGGTCTGCCACAGAGTTGCAAAATAAAAAAAGAGGTCTAAGTGGGTGTTGGGTAAATGAGTTAGTAAAATTTGTATTTTTTGAGTTTGCTCACTTTTATTGTTAGAAAATGGCTCTGGGCAGCCACGTGTGTGCTTGCCCTCAGAGCAGGGCAGTTGATTTCAAATTTCGGATTGCATTCCTTTCTGGGAGGGGCCATTGTTTTGCTAATGTTTGCTGGAAGAGAGGTTTTACCACCAGAAAGTTTTGAAAAGGGAGAGAAGAAGAAGAGGAAGAGAGAAGCCATGTTTGCAGAGTGAGAGCAGAGGGATTGCAGAATGGTAAGGAAGAAGCCAATTTGTGCAGAGAGAGAGAAGGTGTGCTGTGACGCCAGTGACCAAGGCCGCCATCACAGCTGCCTGGCCAGTGCAGGTTCACATTTGATTTAGACAGTCGGTAATGAAACAATGGAGCCAAGAACTGGTGAGCCATCAGCTTTAATCCTAGCTTGCACCTGGCGGGCAAGTAAAAATACACACTGGGCTCCAAAACCCACTCATTCAGTGCTCACAAAGCCACTGATGTATCCGAGTTTCATAGAATCAAATGTTTCTAGCTCACCAGACTTATTCACCTCTGTTCCCCATCTCCTTCTCTCTGCACAAACTCTGCACAAACTGGCTTCTTCCTCAGCACTCCACCATCTTGGCTGCTTCTCTTCTCTTCCACGTGGCCTTAATCTACTCTCCTCTCTAATGCTAACCTCAGGAATTGAGAGAGCAAGCTGCTGGTCTGCCCCACTTTATAGTGTAGAAATCCAAACCCTTAATCCAATCTACATACAAGAAAGTCTCTGATACAAAGTCACTTATCTGAGGCATAATGGGATTCCTCATGAGAGTGCACTACCCCACATCATCCAACCAGTCAAAGGTGTGGGGAAAAGTTTAGTCTTAAAACTAAACCTTAGGTTATAATGTCCTGGCCTGCCCACAGCCTGTCCCTCAACACACATTAATATCAATGGACTTCCATGTGGACAGCGCCATCTTTAACAAAGTGAGCATAATATAGTTTATCTGCCCAACATGTGCCGATGGGGAACCAGAGGTGAAGGGCTTTGTGATCTCCGCTAAGGCTGATGGGGCCTTCGATTCTAGGAGAAAGCAGAGAAAATTGTCCTGGTTGTGGAACCAGAGAATGTGACAGTGGCTTTGGGAGCCCTGTGTGTTTGCTTATCGGCTGGTGCAAAACTTTAATAAAAGAATGGCACATCATTTTTTGGTTCCACTGTTTCTTTACTGTCTGCCTAAATTCAATGAGAACCTGAACCTGCATGGCCACAATGGCCGCAGCTATTGACCATACAGTGGGAAAAAGAATAGAGAGTGTCTAAGAGGAAAGTTAGGCTTATTACTAAACTGTGTCACACTGTGGCACTATCTTTCATATTTGTTAACTGAATTAATTTGAGTTACCATGAGGTAGATGAACAAAACCTGGATGAACAGTTTGGAGAAAGGGCTTCTACTTTAAAGTCTCAGGAAATTAACCTTTCTGAGTTTTGGACTAAATTTGTAATTTTCCATTAAGATTTTTTATTTAATTACTGATTTTAAAGAGAGAGAAAAGGAGGGAGAGAAACAGAAACACTGACCTTTCCCTGTATGTGCCCATGACAGGAGATTGAATTGGCAACCTCTGCGCTTCAGGACAGTGTTCCAACCAACGGAGCTATTCAGCCAGGGTAGAACATATTGTTCTGTTTCTGGTTTTTTTTTAAGGTCTTAGTTATTGATTTCAGAGAGAGGAGAAAGAGAGAGAGAGTAGGGGTAGGGCAAGCAGGAAGCACCAAATCGTAGTAGCTGCTTTCTATATGTAAGGTGACCAGATTTTAAAATTGGTAAAGCGGGACACCATTGATGGGGGAGGGGCGGTTCTTGATTAAAAATTTGGTCTATATGGAGCAAAAAAAAAATTTCATAGAATGCAAAACTAGTATTGTAATATATTTTTTAAAATTGGGACTTTTTTAAACGCCGCAAGACGCGGGACAAATTGTTAAAATCGGGACTGTCCGCCAAAAGTGGGACATCTGGTCACCTTATGTATGTGCCTTGACCAGATAAGCCTGGGTTTCAAACCAGTAACCCCAGCATTTCAGGCCAACACTTTATCCACTGAACCACCACAGGTTTAATTTTCAAATATTTTTAAAGCACTTAATTCAAATGGATGACACCTGTAAATAGTTAAGAGCAGCACTCCTTGAATTGAAAGATGTGTGGTCGATCAGAAATCCCATTTGGTTCCCCTTCCAACACGTCCATTGGAAGAGATAACCTCTGAGTCTTTTTCTGGCTTTACCATTTCACGTGCCATTTGCAAGCAGGGACCAAATCCTAGTTGCCTTAAGAAGCCGTGTAGTACCGCTGGAATACATATAGGCATTGTTATAACTATACTGCTTACAAAAATTAGGGGATATTTAAAAATGAATAGGAAGCTATAAAACATCCCCTAATTTTTGTAAGAAGAATATATATAAAATGTACTTTTCAAAGCATTATCATTTTTTGCTTATTTTCAACAAATAAATTATATTTCTGTCTTTCAACTATTTATTTACATCAGTCTCTGTTTTGCAAAATTTCTTATTTCATTCTTTTCAAAATGTGGAAGTGGTACGAAGGTCCTGGAAAATCCTCAGAAGTTTGCAGTTTAGATTTTTGCCATTTTTCCTAATTTGTTTGGCCTCCTACATGGATTTTTAGCTTTATTTTCTTTAACTTTTCTGTCTGATACTTAATTCACATTTACAACATCACACGTAACCAATGGGGGTTTGGGGTAGCAGTAATCATGTTTTTGCTTTAAAGGTCACTATAGCAGGAGGTCAGTGAAAAATCAAACATCACTTTAAAACCATGAGAACAGAAAGATACCCACAAGAGTGAGCATGTGGATTTAATGCTAGATGGGTGGTCAACCCAAGCCAGACAAGCCAGCAATAGTCCAACCACATAACAGACCAGGAAACTCCAAAGTTGCTAACTAAGAAACCAGTTTCATGTTATTTAATTTTTTTCAAGAATTCTATTCCTAGTCACTGCTATCAAGAGGTAGAAAATGTGCTGATTTCTTATGTTACTTCTTATTGCCCTTTTATATAAGGTGATTTTATGAAGATATAAAATGCATTTACATTTTGGGGTTTTATGAATGGAAAACAATACTTAGCATTTTCCTGGTATACCAATTGAAATCATAAATATTCCTTAATTTTAGTATAATACAGGTTTAGGAATGAAAATAAAACTTTTAATGAATAGTGGCTAATATAGTGAGTTAGTTTAATTCGTAACAATCTGAGTAGAATCTTAGGCTTATAAAATCTTGTTACTTTAAATTTGCCTGTTAAATCAAAGTTTAATAAAGGATTTCCTTTTGGCAGGGTGGGATGGGAAGAAGTCACAAATTTTGGAGTTAATCATATTTAGAACATTTCTAAGTTTTCAAAATTAATTTGGAAATTAGAATTTATAAAGTGTCTGAGCTGCTAATCTTTTTGCATCTATTCACATGAAAAATCTTACATAGTGATAGTTTGGTTTGGATCATTAAATAGAAACCTCACCATTCTTATTTAGTTACTAGAGTCCATATTTAGAATATTTGGCACTAACATCCATAAATTGATTTTGGTCATTTATCTTTAAGATAGAGACAATGTGTCCTTCACATACAAAAATTTAGAGTATGTGATAACAAAACAACTACTTTGTGTTTTTTTTTTTAAGAAAACTATAATAGAATATACCTTAGATCTTTCTTTTTTCTTATTTCCAGACACAAATATAGTAACTCCTTGGCATATATGGTAGAATTATTAGCAGTATGAGTAATCCAAAAATGCATTTATCAAGAATAATTTTCCTGTGAAATTATAGCAAAAGACTTTATGACATAATTTTAAAAGCTATGTAGCTTCCTGTTGATATTCCTTCTTCTTTCTTTTTCTCCTTTTTTTTTTTATTTTTGACAGAGACAGAGGGAGAGTCAGAAAGAGGGATAGATAGGGACAGTCATACAGGAAGGGAGAGAGATGAGAAGCATCAATTCTTTGTTGCAGCTCCTTTTAGTTGTTCATTGATTGATTTCTCATATATGCCTTGACTGGGAGCTGTCTCTTGCTCAAGCCAGCAACCGTGGGGTCATGTCTGTGATCTCACACTCAAGCCAGTGACCCTTCACTCAAGCTGGTGAGCTCAAACTGAAGTCGGATGATCCTTCGCTCAAGGTGGTGACCTCGGGTTTCAAACCTGGATCCTCTGCTTCCCAGTTCAATGCTTTATCCACTGTACCACCACCTGGTCAGGCTCCCTGTTGATTTTCTATATGTGGTCAGATGGAACCAAAACACCAGGGACCACAGTCCCTCACCACAGGGTACCCACAGAGGAGATTAGCTCCCACCCTTTCCTGCCCTTACCTTTCTGTGCTCTGTGGAGAGTTGGCCAATAAACACAGATAACCCTAGGAAAAGATTTCCATGACTTTTATTGTTCTTCCACTAGAATTCTCAGGATGCAAGACAACTAGGACACAGATAATCTGCTGTGATTCAAAACTAAATAAGTGATTGAAATTCTAAAAGCAAATTTTGTAGTGTGGATAATTCAAGCATAGTTTAAACTCCATTAACCAGGCATATAAAAAACAGAAGTCTGGAATTAGCTGCAGGCTTAACGGTGACCAACTAGTTTACTACTCACAGGAAGAGCATGCAGTTTAGACTGAAACTAAGACTGCCTGGCTAGAAGGGTGAAACTATATTACTATAGTAACCCAAAAGTATGCTCTAGTCCCGTGATTGCGAATCTATGGCACGTGTGTCAGCACTGACACGTGTAGCCATTTTCGATGACATGTGGCCACATACCAGAGAAGTATGGGGCCGCATGCCGAGAAGGACGTTTCATCCTCTGCTCCTGCACGGCCAGGCAGTAGCCGAGGATAAAACATTTGCTGTAGTGTAGACACTCTGTGCTTGAGGTCCATATAGGACTTAGATCCTTTGAACCTCTCAGCACTCCTCAGTTTCCATCCCATAAATCCTGAGCCTAATTCTTAGAGGTGAGCCAGCCAAATGTCCTCCAATGTGACTCATCTGTATTTTCATCAGAGCCAATTTGAAGAACCTTTTAGTTATTTGCCATTTGAGTCCCAAGAAATGGCTTCTAATCAGGGTCAATAAATACCATCATACAACTGACCCAAATTCAGATTGGTTCGGTTATTTTATTTACAAATGTTGATTGACTACAATTTTCAGTCACCATACCTGGTGCTAATAATCTAGAGGTAGAGACAAGCTTCTTCAGTAAATATTTTCTAACCAATAACATATGTGACATTATAGAAGTGTGGCTAAAAAATGGAATTGATATCAATGAGGATGTAATTAGTCCAGAAAAGAAGGGTGGGCATGAAAGACCTTAGCAAAGAGGTGAATATCTTGTTAGGGTTTCAAAGAACAAACTGATGTTTAACCACCAGATGAGATAGGGAAGGAATTCCAGAGAGAAAGAACTGCATAGAAAAAAGATTCAGAAGCACGAAACAATGTGGTCCAGTTTGAGGCCCTGGAGTACAAAGTTAAAAAAAGGGAGAACAAAGAAGTAGTTAAGGGGCAGATTATAAAGACTATTCTGGGTGAAGGTTTTTGAACGTAATATTGAAGTTTACTAGAAGATAGTAGAGCATTCAGATCAAGTGTGTGACCTGTTCAGATCAGATTTATTTTAGTTATCAATTGTAGTAGGCATGAGAGACATGAGTCCATGGGCAAGAAGCACAGCTGGGTGGCATTACAATATCTGACGAGGCCTTACCTAGCCCAGGGACTGGCAGTTTTTGCTTATGTGGTTGTCTTCCTTCTCAACTGTAAACTTCTAGTAACAAGAAGGTGGTTTTGTTCATCTCCATTTTGCAGTCTCTGCTGGCATACCTGGCATTCAGTAAATTAGTAGAGGAGAAATTATTTTTTCTAAAAATCTAGTTTATGCCAAAGAGTTTCAGCTTCCTCCTGCCAATAATTGGAAGTTATACTTATTGTTTTGCTTTTTAAGTGTTTATTTAAAATTCTTGCACACATTGTATATCAAAATATATAAAAACGATCAGATGCATAGTATTTTTTCCTTTTTCTTTATAAATTGGGTCCTTCTTTCCATTCTTCTCTCTCCTTTCCATCTTCTCCCCTTCCCTATCCACATCTTCCCCTCCTCAATTAACATTAACACTAATTTTGTATTCTTTATTTGTTTTCTCCTTGGTTATGTAACCACATTCAAGTGTACAGTGTGTGAATATATGCATATTCAATATCCATGCACACAGCTTATTTGGCCATTGTTTGCTTTATAAAATAATACTTTGCATATTTTTCTGCATCTTGCTTTTCTTATTCAACTATTCTTAGAGGAAATGTCTCCAAGTCCTTAGGGCTAGCTCACTGCAGGTTTTTAAATACAGACTTACATGATTGAAATTTTTTATCAGAGATAGGATTTTGAGCTAAAAAGGAAGCAAAAGCTGGAGGTTTTGGGTAAATTGAGAGATTAGTCAGGTAACAAATGATGGGGCAGAAGCCAGTTCAGTCACAACTGGGCAAGGATAGATCTTGTGCATATAAAGCCTCAAATAAAAATTAATTATTATATAACACATCTCAATAGAATGCCAATAGGAACCATTATCCAATTCTAAAATTTCGACATTAGATCCTCTGAGTGTGCTGCTTAGAGAAGCACAAGTTTAAAATATTTACCACCATCCTTGCTGGAGTTTTTTGAAAGGTCCATTATTCTTTCACATACATCCATATTTCTCTACTTTCTTCTGCACATTTTTCAGCAAAATACTCCTGATCCCAAACTTACTGTGAAACTCAAATGGCTAAATCTGTGGTTTGGTATAGAATTCCTGCACACATTGTCTTTAAATAACAATATTTTCCATCTTCTGAGCACTGGAATCTTTGCTTAGGTTGCTCTATATTGGATGTGTTCACACTATTTTCACCCACATTATAATTAATGCAGTCATGTAAAACATTACTAATGCAACTAGTGGACTTAGCATATTATAGCATAAATTTTCATAGTAAAATATAAAGTTTTCTTTAAGTTGTACATGCATTGTCAACATCAAAACTAAGTCAATACTTCATTGACACATTCGATGTGTAATTACCAGTCCTGTTAAACAGTTCTGGTTATTCTGCAAATATGAACCCCACTTATCAGAACCATGATAAAGATAATTTGATCTCCTCCAACTTTCTGAACTCCTGTGAAGGTAGTAATTTATTAAGAATCATAAAGTACCTAGGATTATGACAATATAATTATTTAAATGTTACTTATAAAAATGTACATATTTCAGAAAAGTATACATAATAATAGAACATCCATTTTCATAACTAAAATGTTAAGCTTTTGCCATGTCTGTTTCCCATTAACCACCAATGTCAGCTTCATTCTACTTTTTTGTCCACACAGGAAGTTTCTATTATGAATTTTTTGTGCACTCTTCTAGTTCATTTTAAAATCTAATATACATATATGTATCATACATAATCTATAGCATTTTTGTTTAAAAAATTTTAATATTAGTTGCATCACTACATTTTTAACTTTTTACCTTTTTCACTCAATATTTATTTTTTGGGAACTACTCATTTGTAACTAAATCTATATTGGCAGTACCAGCAATACTGCAGGGACTATGTGTGTCTCCATGCATGTATATTCAGAAGTTGTTCTTCATCGATGCTGTGGCCTCAATGTTTGTTTTAACCTCCTCATCCTCAAAAATCATACGTCGAAGCCATAACCACCAATATGATAGTATTAGGAGATGGGGCCTTTGAAGGTTTAGATTAAGTCATGAGGGTGGGTTCTTAATGGGATTCGTGCCTTTAGAGGAAGAAGAAGAGATGCAGGAGCTCTTGCTTGCTCCAGAAGAACAAAAAAGAGGTCATGTGAGCACATGGCACAATGGTGGTCACTGGCTGTCTATAAGCCAGAACAGGGTGTCACCAAGAATTGAGTAATGGTATTTCATTTTTTTTCTATTTACTAAGATATAATTGACATATAATATTATATAAGTTTAAGGTATGTTACATGTTGATTTGATACTTATATACTGCAAAATGATTACCACAGTGGCATGAATATGGTATCTCATTTTTGTTTAAATTTTCATTTTTCTAATTTCTGGTGAATATCTATAGTTATTTACATTTATGGATTTATATAAGGGTATCTCTCTATTACCATGTATGAATTGATATGCAGGGCTGCTCCCCGAGTTTGAGTTCTCAGCAGGGTCTGGTACCTTCCAGACTCCCTCCTTGGGTATGCCGCTTGTGCAGCTACTTGGGATGGGCTCTGCTGTGGTCTGTAGCCCACCATTGGTTTGTTGGTTCTAGGTCTACTTGGGTGTGGTTCAGGTCAATGGCAGATATTGTGTGTAACCGGCTTTGGACTATCTCTGTGGAGCTACCATGCTATTCACTGTCTGTGACTGTGTCTACTGGGCTTGGGTGTGAAAAGGAGGGGCCAATCTGTGTTCAAGGGTCAACTTCCTCCACCTTAGAGCAGGGGCAGATCCATAGAAGCCCTATGGCTTGCCCCACCTGTCAGCTACTTTGCCTCTCTCTTAGTTTGTCTGATCTTCCTCTCAGGCCTTCTGAGGAAAGACAGTAGTGTGGATCCAGGCTGGCTGCCACCCTCAGTCCCTTCTTCGGGTTGTGAGCTCAGTTTGGCGAGGTAACTGAGGTTGGGAAGAAGTGACTAGTGGATTCCTACTTAGGGGCCATGTGGTCAGGTACTCCATGGGGGAACATGGCCCCTACTTCAGAGCTAAACCACTTAGTTTCTGCTGAAGTCTTCAATTCTAGCTCCCCCCTGGAGGAGTGCTCTGTAGGTTCAGCTTGGGTGCAACCACCTATCCTCTCTGCAGGAGCAACTTCAGCAGGGTAGAGGCACTGGGACTTAAGAGGGCGGATCAGAAGATTCTACCATTTGGGATGCTGCTGGTTGAGCCTGCAGAAGGAGCCAAGTACTTTATCCTGTTCCAAGGAAGACACACTCTTAATGTCCTAGCTCCTCAAAGCACTGAGCTCAGCAGGATAGGGGATCACTGAGATTTGGGAGTGCAGATTCAAACAGTTTTCTATTGCAGTTGGGATTGGCAAGACTGTGGTGGGGGGTACTTCTTTCCTCTTTCTGAGTGAAAGTCTTCACTGTGCACTGATGGTCCCAGCTCTGAGCAGCTCTCAGATCCTCCATGTGGAACTGAGCTCAGCACTGTGGGGCCCCAAGCTGCTGGAAAGGCAAGGCAAATGAGTGTCTTTTTGGGGTAATAATGTGGGCTGAGCACACAGGGGGCATAGGAGTGCCTCACACCCCCACATTTCCCAATCGTCTGATTTCCAGATAAAAATGTCTCCAGGACACACGCTCCAAAAGTCCCAGCTTCTAAAAGTCCCTGATACTCTTGGGGGACTATACTCAACAAGGAGGGGCCACAGGAAATGGAAGGGCAGGCCAGTGTTTTATGGTTGTTGGGGGAACAATGTGTCTGTGCTTAAGGGGGGGGGAGAATGACCCCCTTTCCAAAGCTACACTGTTCATCACTGTCTGAATATCCACCAAGAGCTTCTCCAGAAAAAGTGCTCCACAAAGTTCCCTGCTGAGTGCAGCCAGCGGTCTCCTCTGCAGGACCTGAACATGGCAGAGTGGTGTTGTCAAGGGTGGGAGAATTGGGCAATGCACTCCTCAGTCTGGTGCTGTAACCATAGATGTGCTCGACCCGAGGTAGGTGGCATCTGTCTCTAGCAGAAACTCTTCTCTGCCAGGCAGACTGAATCCCTACTGACTTTCACTACCCTATGCAATGTAGGCTCATCTTCTTGTCTCTTATTGCTCTGGGTTGAGGAATTACTGCACATTATAAAGACCTCATGCTCAGCGGGTGGCCAGGTTGGGGGGCATCGTAGCTGAGATATCCCTCCGGTTTCTCAGCTGACACATGAAGGTGCAGGGACCAGCACTTTTCTCATCTCCATCCATTCTTCTTACTAGTCTCTCTGTGGCTTCTGTAAATCTTTGGTTATAATATTTCATTTCAGCTAGCTTTCAGTAGGTTATTCAGGATGATTCTCTATGATTTAGCTGTAAATCTGGTTCAGAGCTCTGGGAACCAGTGAGTATAGCTTCTACTAACTCTTCTCTGCAGCCATCTTGGAATTCCTACATGTAGATTTAAAATCTCAATAGAAACCTTGATTTGAATTGATGCTGTAGCCCTGACAAGTTGGCTCAGTGGTAGATCATCAACCTAGCATGAGGATGTCCTGGGTTTCATTCCTGGTCAGGGAACAGAAGAGAAGTGCCCATCTGCTTCTCCCCCCCCCCCCCAACCCACCTCATCTCTCTCTCTCTGTCTCTCTTTCCCACTCATACAGCCATAGCTCAATTGGAGCAAGTTGGCCCCAGGTGCTGAGGATGGCTCCATGGCCTTTGCCTCAGGCACTAAGAAGAGCTCGGTTTCTGAGCAATGGAGCAACACCCCAGATGGACAAAGTATTGCCCCCTAGTGGCCTTGCTGGGTGGATTCCAATCAAGGCACATGCGGGAGTCTACCTCTACCTCTCCTCCTCTCACTGAACAAAAATTTTAAAAAAAAGAATTGATGTTGTAAGTTTGCAATTCTATTAAATTGAAATTTACTAGAGAATGAATTCACAAAGTTAGTATAGCACCATTTATCCTCTTCACATTCAAGATTCTCAATTTGCTATATAGTAGGTATGATTTAATCAAACTCTTACAGCCATAATTTATTAAAGCAGTACTATTGTGAGTTCAACTTGGGGAAGAGAACCTGTATATAAAGCAGAAGACCATTTGGTTATGAAACAGCAAATTCAGAGTCAATTTTAAAAGCAATTGAGAGAAGGTAAAGGCTTAAGAAGAGATGAATATTTTTCTTCTCTCACGCAGTGTTTTTGAATTTATATAAATTTTTGATCAGCCAGACTTTCCAAATTTGAATACTTCTATATAGTTATAAAGGAGAATTAAAATAAAAATAAAAAATACTGGTCTCAAGTGGTAAACGAACACATCTTAAAGTCTTTCTTGCTTACCACATAACTGACTGAAACATTGACTGGAAAAAATGACCATTTATAAAATAATCTTCATTCTATGTGGAGTGCTTTTGATGTAAAGAAATTGGATATGATTTGAAATGGTATGTAAGCTTCCATTTAAATAATAATAAAATTTTTAAATGAAGCTTTTGTTCTAAGAGAAAGAAAATTTTGCTCCCATGAAATAAAGAATCAGGGGAGAATAGAAAATGCAGGATGTTCTATGTAAAATAATAGATCATAATAACATGAAATAGGGAATGGGACCCATTTTTTATGGAACCTACACAATATTTAATGATTTCCTAAATAGAGCATTTCTCCCATAACTAAATCCTGGTTGAGAGACTGGTGATATTTTTATTAATTTTGAATTTTAGAGAAACATCATGGGTGAGAAAAAGAGACAGGGAAGGAGGGAGGAAAGGAAAGGAGGGAGGGAGCGAGGGAGGGAGGGAGGAAAGGAGGGAGGAATCAAAGAATGAATCCTGGGATTTTTGACACTAGAATGACCTGGGTTCTTACTTTGCTCCTAACAGATTTTTTTTAGTAAGTCACATAAACACTTCTAAGTTTTGTTTCCTTCATATAAAAGCAGAGAAAACAATACGCATCTTATAGAGTTCTTATGAAAACAAACTGAGGGACTTTATAAGTTAAATAACTTATGCCTGCCACACTTAGTAGCTCATTCCCTTCTAGATTTTCTATTTTTAGGAGTTTAAAAATATTTTTCACACCTATAGAGATAAAATGAAATGTTTTTCATTGAATAAATTATTTTGTACGAATTCTGGTGCTATCACTAATTTGTCCAAAATACTAGTGTTTAATCAGGTCATTAATAAAATTTTCTGCAAAATCCAACCTATTCTACACAGTTTAAACTTGGCAGCATTTCTCCAGTGTATTCTTCAGAATGTTGATCTTATGAAATCTTCCTTAGAGTGCACAGAATACAATCTGTGACACATTCATGCAGTTGATCTGATTTGCTCCACTGTCTCTGTATAAAAATATAGACATACTTCTTTCTATTAAAAAAAAAAAACATATTGTGAAGACTTTACTTACCACTATCAGCAAGAACTCTCTTGTGTTTGTCCAATATCTCCATCACTCCCCACCTTATCTCCAGTCTCTTGAGTAGCCTAAGAACTCTGATATTATTCAGTCCAAAAGAAGGCTCTTCTGCAGAGAGTGAATTGTAAGTCTGATTTCCCTCTGCTGAAGGTTTGTGTTGCACAATCCAACACAAGCTGGTCCATAGGCCTCCTTTTAGTAGTCCTGATGAAATGATTTCTTTTAAGCCTATATTTTTACAGAGATCATAAATATTTTCATAATTTAGCTGACTAAATAGATATTTATCAAGTGTCACCCATGTACTAGGAATTGTACCAAGACTGGGGTACAGCAATGCACAAAACAAATAATATTTCTGATTTCTTGGTGCTTATGTTCTAAATAAATAACATACACTAGTTAGTGGTAAATGCTATGAAGGAAGGATAAAGGGATATAGAGTGAGGGAAGTAGGACATTGTTTTAAAGTCAATTACCAACTTCACATAACTGAGCATAGAATTAGAAGTGATGGAGTAAACCAGGTAAACATTTTAAAGAAGACTTTTCTAGGCAGAGGACAATATAAGTTCAATGAGGCAGAAGAGTGCTTAGAATATCTGGAGCATATCCAGGATTCTAGTATTACTGGATCAAAATTAGTAGAAGAATAATGGAAGATGAAATCAGAGAATTTGTAGTGTGGGCCTGAGGAAATAATTTAGCTCTTATATTTTTTGCTAAGACTTTGCAACTCATTCTGAATGATATGAGAAGCCAATAGGTGTTCTCAACAAATGATTTAAATTATGTTTTATAAATTTTGTTGGATTCTGTATGAAGAATAAGCTGTATGAATGGCATGCACAGGAACATGAAAATTCATTTAGGAGTCCATTAAAGTAGTATAGGTGACGGAATGGTCTCAAGTAGGGTACTGGAAATATTAAGAAGTAGTTTGCTAAGAATGTATGGTGAGCCTGACCAGGCAGAGGTGCAGTGGATAGAGCATCGGACTGGAATGTGCAAGACCCAGGTTCGAGACCCCAAGCTTGCCAGCTTGAGCGTGGGCCCATCTGGCTTGAGCAAAAGCTCGCCAGCTTGGACCCAAGGTCGCTGGCTTGAGCAAGGGGTTGCTTGGTTTGCTGAAGGCCTGCTGTCAAGGCACATATGAGAAAGCAATCAATGAACAACTAAGGTGTTGCAACAGCAACGAAAAACTAATGATTGATGCTTCTCACCTCTCTCTGTTCCTGTCTGTCTGTCTGTCCCTATCTGTCCCTCTCTCTGACTCTCTCTCTCTCTGTCCCTGTAATAATAATAAAAAAAAGAATGTATGTTGGAGGTAGAGCTCATGGGGATTTATGTTGGTGTGCAAGAGAGCAGCCTATTATGACTCCAGATTTTATGGCATAAAAAACTGAAATCATGGTGATGCCATATATTGAAATGAAGAAGATTGGAGAAAGTTGTAGGTTTGGACTGTGGGTGAAGAATCAAGAGTTTACATTTGGACACATTAAATTTGAGATGCTTCTTAAGCTTCCAAGTGAACATCTTAAATGGATATTGGATTATCACTGTGGAGTTCAGGAGAGAAATTAATGATAGTGATTCAAATTTGAGTTATTGACCAGCACAAAGGTGATATTTAAACCAGTGTATTGGTTGGGATTACATGTTGAGTATCAATAGAGAAGGGAAGCACAGAGCCTTAAAGACAGCCCTAGGGGCCAGGATGTTTCATTGATTCAAGTTTGAAAAGTTTAGTAGATACCAGTGAGAAACGAGGAGAATGGAAGGTAAATGGTATCACAAGAGTCAAGTAAAGACAATGTTTCAAAACCATATTGACTATTGACTTTGGCAACATGGAGATCATTGATAACATTAACAAAAATAATCATAGTTTTAGAGGTATATGTTAAGAAATAATGTAAAGAGAGGAAGTGGATTCGAGAAGTAGAGACAACTTTTTCAAAAAGATTCCTGTTAGAGAGCAGACAAATGAGGATATAGTTGGAGGCAGCTATGAGGTCAAGATATTTTCCCAAATTGACAGATATTAATGCATAATTATATGTGGATGAAAAGGATTTAGTAAATATTGAAAATTGATGATGTGGGAATAAGAAAAAATAATTGTACCATAAAAAGGTTAGAAACTCACCAAAATCCACGAGAAAAGGTGATACAATGAAAAAATAGTTGGGTTGGAATTAGGTAGGGTTCATGCATTTTTTTAAGTGAGAGAAGGGACAATAGTGAGACAGACTCTTTCATGCACCCCAACCAGAATCCACTGAGTAACCCTGTCTGGGGCTGATGCTCAAATCAATCTAGTTATTCTCAGTGCCTTAGGCTGACGCTTGGACCAACCATGCTATCTTCAGCACTCGAGGCCAACACTTGAACCAATCTAGCCACTGGCTGCAGGAGGGAAAAAGGGAGAGAAGGGAGAGAGGGAGAAGAAGAGAAGCAGATGATTGCTTCCTTTGTGTGTCCTGACCAAGAATCAAACCCAGGACGTCCATACAATGGACTGACACTCTATCCACTGAGCCACTGGTCAGAGCCCATACATCCATTTTGATTATGGATAGAAGTCAGAGTATGAATACAAAAAATTGAGGGGGGTGTATTTGAGAGATGTATTCATTAACTCATTTATCCATTTATTAATCTAACAAGTATTTATTAAGTTTTCATACCTTAGACACTTTATTTAGGTATTAGGGATATAATAGTGACCCTAGTACTTACAAATCCCTGCATTTTATGTCTAGTGAGGGTGGAAAAAATAAAGGAAATAAATACATAAATTATATAGATGATATACAAATGACATGGATATATTCTAACTTAAAAAACTATGTGTAAATAAATTAATTTGTAGACATATGTTATGAATAATATGGCAATCTAATTTTTTGAGATGATCATGGTAGTTAAATAGAGAAAAACTTTATGGTAAGCATTTGACAGCAAAAGCAGTGACTAGTCAACATTTATTCCAGGGATGACGCATACGTACATATGACTTCTTTGGTCCTATATTGCCTAGTGTCATAGGACACCAGTGGAATCTCAGAGTAAACAATATTTTTTGAGTTTAGAAGTGAAATAAAGGAAGAATCTGTGTTAAGTAGGAACAGTTTAGGAGAGCTGGGCATATACTTTCAAAATAGCTGTTGGATGTGTTTTTTCTTTGCTTTTTAATATGCCTGATTCAAATAAAGTTGTTTTGGGCCAAAAATAAAAATAACTCACTTGTACATTAATGATATCAGACTACCCAGCAAAAACTAGGCAACTAGAAAATTCTGCTTATTGGAAAAGAGATATCTTTAGGTTAGGAGCAAGAAATCTTGGAATTTGTAACCTGCTCTGCTATTATCTATGTAAGCGACTTTGTACAAATTTCTTAAATTCATTGAGCCTTAATTTCTTATTTTATAGAAAATACTAAAAAGTACCTGCCTTGTCTTGCTCAAAAGGCTGTTAACATCTTTTGACCACAACAATCAGCATCTTACGCACATTTGAAAATATATGAGGAGCTCTGGCCAATTGACTCAGCGGTAGCGCATCGGCCAGTGTGTGGAAGTCCCAGGCTTGATTCCCTGTCAGGGCACACAGGAGAAGCGACTATCTTCTTCTCCTCCCCCTCCTTCCTCTTTCTCTCTCTCTCTCTTCCCCACCTGCAGCCTTGGCTCAAATGGCTTGATCAAGTTGGCATCAGGCATTGATGATGGCTCTATCTCCTTGCCTCAGGTGCTATAAAATATCTGGGTTGCTGAGCAACGAAACAAGCCCCAGATGGGAAGAACATCACCCCATAGAGGGCTTGCCAGGTGGATTCCCGATTGGGGCTCATGAGGAATTCTATTTTTCTGTCTCCCCGCCTCCCACATAATAAAGAAAAAAACAGAAAGAAAAAAAAAGAAAATATATGTAGAAATTGAATCTTAGGTCAAGCAACTAAGATGTAATAGCACATACATTAGATAAATATTAAACTCAGGCTTTTCTAATTCTAAATCTAAGCTATTAATATGCTCTGTAGTATACAAAAAGCAGGGACATTCAGCTGAGATCAAGAGGACTTGAAAATGATTCGTAAATAGCTTTCATTCTCATGTCTGCTTTTGCATTCACTGTTGGTTTTGGAAGAGGAGCCAAAAAAAAAAAATCTCTTCAAACAATATAACCAGGCATCCAATATTTCATTCTCCTCTGGAAACTGCTTTGCTTTGAATTGCTTTATTCACTTGCTTTGCAGGCCACATACAACGGGGGACTAACATCCCGTGCTTGATTACCAATTTCCCATAAGCTAAAAGGGAAAGCTGAGTAATAAGTATTTTTCTCTTTTCTTATTATGCAAACATCTATGAGTTATGCAGAGTATATGTTAGGACATAGCAGTGCACTCAGTTTGCAGATATGCATTTACCAATTAGCTTGCTGCCAATGCAACTTGTATTTGTAATATATCTAATGCTCTTCTGCTCAGTAGCAATGTTACAGAGGAACTTGAAAGACAGAAGTAGTATTTTTATGCTAATATGCCATAAAATGTCTTTGCTAACTAAGCAATTCCTTTGGTAGCAAGGTTTATTTGCAGTAATATAATTTAGAAGCGTCCCCAGTGACAACCTTTTGAGCCATATTAGTTAAATGATAGAACATCCACAGCGTTAAATCTACAGCAATGTATTATAATAGGGGGGGAAAAAATGCCTGCGCAGCAGGGAGCCTTTAATACAGAACTGGATAGGCCACTTAAATAGTGTAATCTGACTTTCAAGTGGAGCATTCTAAAGAATCTCTATGAACCTTGCTTTGGGGTTTCAGAGAAGTGGAATGATATTGAGGACAAAGCTCTCTTCTGGATCTACCTGTCACTGAAATGCTCATGCTGCTTTTCTTACAAAGCCAGGTGGGATCACTTTTCTAGGAAACATCAATTACTTCTGCTTTTGCTCAGAAATGGCACAGTTATTTTTAGATATAGTTTCCACTGGTCTACAAAGTATTACAATTGCCATAACATATTGGGTAGTATCATAATGGTGTAAGAATTCCTGTGCAAGTAGGATTATATATTTTATAGCTCCCTGTATAACTAGCAAGGTGCTGATATGGATGGCAAATGAGTTAGAGTTTTTCAGATTTTAAACATACTTAAATTCACAGATGTTTTTCCTCTGAGGGTCCTTTTATGAAATTGATGGTTTGAAATGACCTTATCTGAATAAAATGAACCAGGTTCTTCTAGGGGCTAATCAAATCCTGGATAGTAAATGAGCTACCTTTGGATTACATTAATGCAGCAGTAGCTTAATAAGTTATACTGTGCTGATTTGACTTCCCCTGGTACTTAATTCACAACTGGAGAAGATCCTGGTGTATAGAATCTAGTTTATCATGAACTAGTTACTTGTTCTGATGTAGTGCATATACCCAGCCAAGACATTTAAAATATAGTTTTGTATAAATATGAACAAATAGAGTCTTGGGAGGGTTAACTTCTTCACTGAAGAATTAATATTTAGAATCATTACATCTTTTCATTTTTTGGAATCTTTTAAATTTATTCTCTATGATAATATCTATGATATATAGAAAATAAATTGTGTTGTTTTAGTCTCTTTTATTAAAATTGATTTTTAGAGAGAGAAGAAGGGAGAGAGAGAGAGAGAGAGAAACATTGATTTCTTGTTCCACCTATTTATGCATTCAATATTTGTTGATTTTTGTATGTTCCCTAATTGGGTATCAAACTCCCAACCTTGGTGTATTAAGACAATTCCATAACCAACAGATCTACCTGGCCAGGGCCCATTATAGTCTCTTAAGAAAAAATTTCTCCAATTTCAACCTTCACTGTCTTTAACCTACTGGGTACAATTTCAAACAAGGTACCATAAAAAGAAAGTAAAATACTTGGGTCTTTTATTTAAATTGAAATTACAGAGTGTTTGAAAGTTCATTTGTCCATTCATCTGTACATTCAGTCATCTACCAATCTATTAATCAGTTTATTGTTTTATTCATTCAATCAATAAAAACTCTCATCTTAATATGTTTGTAGTCTTAGGTTTTTGGAAAATTTAAGCCAAACAAGATAATAGACCATAAAAGCTACTAAATTTCTTCTTTGGCAGAGGTATTGCTAATAACTTGCCTCAGTCAGCTAGACTTGGTCATCTTTCTCTGCTGTGTGTTTAGCTAAGGTGAGCATTGGATTACTGTTCTATTCTGCAGATTGTTGTTGGAAGTTCATGTAGGTACTGTACTTGACATTTGTATTTTGGCTGAGTGCACTATAAATAACCTTTGGATAAACAGAAGATTTTGGTTTCCAAGCCTGTCAGTGTTTTAGCTGCTAAGTACACACATATCTCTTTTGGATAACTGTAAAATTTATGTGCAGAATTCAACGCCAACAAACAAGGATGAAGTTCTCATGTCAAACTGAAATGTACACATTTTGGCAGGGAATCACTTTTTATTAGTCTTTTTAGTAAGGCCTTCTAACCTCTATCCTTGACTCACTTTGATATCTTGATATCTTCATTTTTAATAGGAGAAGCCATTTGTAAATGTAAAATTAATTCTAGTTCTCCAAATTAAGTTTTGAAATGCATTAAATTAAGCATATGGATGTAATTTACTAAATCAATTCACTTATTTGTATTTATTCAGTTCACAGAGTGGGTGATTTTAAAGTCTTTTTAGTTTCATCTAAGTGCATCAGGACACATGAGCCAAAGGTCTGAGTCCAAGATTCTAAAGATGGTGCCAGGAGAAAGCAAATGTTGATATCAATTGCACTTTAATTTCAGAAGACAGTTTTCCTTTCAGCTGATGTGAGTGAGGCGGCTCATGTTCTCTAATGGGTCTGGCTTAGACCCTTTGAGAGATGTTTATTATCATTGTCTAAACTTAGGAAATGATTTGAGACACGTGATTTCAAAGTTCTCAACTGCAAATGCAAAGAAGCATTTGACCATTTGATGTGGTCATCTCAGGCAAAGAACAAATAAAGTAAAAAAAAAGATTTTTTCTCACCTAATCATGTGATGTGTGAATATATTTTATTCTTCATGCCATCATACTGAATTGGGTTCTTTCGGTAAAGTTGAACCTTTACAAAAGCTTTTAAATTCAGGTGACCCAAATTGAAAGGGAGAATATTCCTTAATTTGCAAATTGGTCAAATAGAAACTGAACAAGAATCATGGATGTGTTTTTGATATTTTATGTTTTTTAATTAAGGAAATTATACAGAGATGTAGATGTTACAAGCCAGCTGGTGTAGTGTGGGATAGTGGCAATCTGTGTTCGGCGTGGGACTTCATGTGTCAGTTTGTGGCAAGACTCCAGAGTATCTACCAAAGATGTTTAAAAGTTCACTGCTTCTGGAGGCCAAATAATTTTCCAGAGGATTAATACCTCAAACATCTTAAATTGATGACTTGGACTATTTAGAGATGCAGATCTTATTTCTTTTAGCTGTTGATTTTCAAAGGCATGTTCTTTCTGGCTCTGGTTAATTCTTCAATAAAAAAGGAAGATTTACATGTACAGAAAGCTTATGGAAGACTTACACATAATCATTAAAAAGTTGGGCCATTTAGAAACATGATAATTTGCATTTTTTGAAAGCTTAACACCTAAATTATCATTCTTCAGAGAAGGGATTTATGATTCTTTTCCTTAGGAACTGAAACACACTTTTGTTTTTAGCATATAGCATCTAAGGTAATGAAGAACACACCAGTACATTAAAGCCAATGTGTGTCAAATCCCCAGGAAAACAGATGTCAGGCATGTAGTATTTCCTTCAGACATCTGAAATCCACCAACATTGTTCTTTCTATCTGTTTTCTAAGCAAATGAAACAATGGGGAGTAAACATAAATCCTTCTATATTAGAATTTACGAAATATTTCAGCTGAAAAAGTTCAAAGTTTGCATTTGATAAATCAAGGTATAAAAAGCTTAAAACTTGAAATCCCAGAGTTGGAAATGTGTATATTCCTACTGGTTATTTCAAAACTCTACATTTTCCCACTGATTTTAATAATCTGTAACAAAGTATAAGTCCCAAACTCTCTAAAAATAAATTCCATTATTTTATGAATATTTTAAACAATATGTGCAAATATTAAAGACAATGAAGTTAATGGGGTTTCCCTAGTCTTAAGTAAAATTTATTAGTTAGCATAAACTAAGATTTGGTAGTCAGCAGTATATTCGGACCTTTGAAAACTGCAAACTTGAGAAAATCATTTATACTGCTTTACAAAAGTGTGCCAATGTGTGTGCCTGTGTGTGTGTCAGCACTTCTGTGTTTGTGTAGAAATTTAGCATTTGTTGGGTAGAAAAATATATAAATGACCACATAAAGGTAGATTCATATTTTCTCTAGTCTCATTTAACTTTAGATAGCCAAACTCTTTAATTTGTATAGTTGTTTCTGCCCGGTTTAAAGCTAGAGAAAACTAAGACTGAAAGAAAAATCTGAGCAACATCTCTGCCAGCCGGAGGACTTGGAACTAGTTTTCGGCTCTGAGTCAGTCCCAGGTTGGACTGGTGTGGGCCTCAGCAACCCACTGCCTTTCATGCTGCAGCCACATCTGATCTGGCTGTGCCCTTCCCATGACTGCTGCCTTTCTGCTTGTCATCCAGTTCTGTTTGCTGGAAGAGGGTCTTGCCACAAACCCCAGGTCACGTGGCTGTACACATACCTCTTAGATAGCTCTTGCTGTTCTACTTTCTACCAGTCCCTCATGCTAAGCACAAGCTATGGTATTGCTGCCCAGCTGCATGGCCACCAATCAGGATTACCCCTGAGATTGTGAGACTTCCTTAGGCATAACAGTTTGCTTCTTTGAGGGCTGGCTTTATAGCTATATTAATTGTCTTAGCCTAGGCTCATCACAATTCCAGTCTACTACACTTCATGTTACCTACCATTGGGATCTCAGCACGCTTACTGGCAAGGCTGAACAGGCATGACAAAAGTCACATTAACTAGGAAAACCTACAAACATTTTGCTTCAAGAACAAAATTACTAGGGTTAGACAATTATTCTTCTATCAAACCATTGTTCTGTGTGTAAAGTTTAGTTGAGACACACTGCTCAGAAAGCCATTTGACATTAAACGTTTACCTTTCACTATTTGGGCACTGACAAGATCAGTTGATAGGTTAGGAGCAAGTGTGTTTTTCTAGCAGGATCGAAAGAATAAAATAGTAAGTATTTTATGATACCACAATCCTAATTAAAACAGCAGAGATTTTAACAGGATTTTGCTATTTTTCTCTCTCATGGTAAGTCAGGTGTTATATAATTTAAAATATTAGACCTCACTGTCTTCTACATGTCTCTTACCTGGCCAAAGACCAAGTAGATAAGCAATTATTTTTCATTATTAATCTGCTTACATCACAGCAGAGTCACTTATATTTGAAGGCGCTAATAATGCTTAGTGTTTATAAATGGCCCATTTTTGTTTTGAATATATATAAAAATATTATAAAATTATTTCTTTTTAATACAAGTCATTAGCAATCAGCACACTTATTTAAATGAAACACATCCTTTTCACTGTAGACATTTATGTTATATTCTATGTAAAAGTGAAAACCCAGCAAAAATAAAAAAAATGTATCCAACAATGTTATGAGTGAAAGAAACTGTTTAAAATCCATTTGATGGCCTTTACAAAAACAAACCAACAAAACCCAGAAAATACTAGTTTGAGGGATAATATCTTCATTTCAGTGTAGCTTATCAATTCTTTTAGTGGAAATGAAGATATAAAATAGTCCTTTTAATTTAGGCTCATGTATTTGAACCCGCTGAAGAAGTCTGTTAGATAGTGCTTGATTAACTTCAGCCCTCAAATATGCTATCCAGTAAGCACTGAAAATAAGTAATATAACTTTTTTTTTTCTCCGCAGAAGTTTTAGAAATTGATTACGAATGTTGGAGAGTGGAAGTATATGCTATTTTAAAGTAATGTGCTCTTCTTAAATGTGGACAAAATTGGCTCAGGTAAAATAAGAGCCTGGGGGCAATCCCCTAGAATACAAATGTTGACCTTCCTTTGAAAAGTCCCAAGACTTACAAGTTTCATGTTTCTTTTCCATAAGAGTTCAACACTGATATTTTATTACAACCTTTTATATGTTCTCCCTATTACTGACTAATGTTAGGGATCTGACTTATTGTGGACAGATGCAATTAATGAATTTTCTGGGTATTCTGATGGTTTCAATTCTTTTTTTTTTTAAATTTTATTTTATTCATTTTAAAGAGGAGACAGAGAGAGAGAGAGAGAGAGAGAGAGAGAGAAAGAGAGAGAGAGAGAGAGAGAGAGAAAGAGAGAAAGGGGGGAGGAGCTGGAAGCATCAACTCCCATATGTGCCTTGACCAAACCAGTGCAGGGTTTTGAACTGGCGACCTCAGTGTTCCCAGGTCGACGCTTTATCCACTGCGCCACTACAGGTCAGGCCTGATGGTTTCAATTCTTAATGACTATTGATGGATTTCATCTTTCTTTAACTTATCTGTGAATTCTATTATTGTCTGTGTAATTATGTTGCCAGTGCAGGGGAGAGAATGTAACATGGGAGTTGGCATTATGGTCCTCTTCATTGGCAGTGTGAGTAGATTTCATATCTAGGATAGATGCATCAGAAAATATAAATTTATTTGATAAAAGCAGATTTTCATTTTCCTAAGTTTTCACTTCCTCCCTTTTCCTCCTCCCCAGACACCAGAATTTGAATAGGCTTAAGAAAAATAGACAGGAGGTGGGCAGAGTGCCCTCTCATTATACATTATTTCTCTCTTTTGTGTGGTCTCTAGTTCTACTCAGTTTTCCATGTTCTTCATACAGAAGTGATATCCAAGTTTTATTTTATATTTACTGTTAACATTGCTTATCTTAATTGTTCCCAGAAGGATACCCTAGATATGCAGGACAATGGAACCTCCTTAATTCTCTCCAAGGTTGCTATAGTTTTGCACAGTGAGTGACCTTGGAGGATGGTCTAGCTTGACTGAGGAAGACTTTCTAAGAGGAATTTGTGGAGAGAGAGGGCTGGCATAGGAGTGGGCAAGCTCCGTGTTTTCATTTGTCTCTGTTATTGCTCCACCTTGAAGGTCTTTCTTGCTTCAGCTTTATCTGCAGAGCAGCTGGACACCAATCCTTATGGATGTCTTTATTTGGGGGATTAGGTATAGTGGAGGATGGGAGGGTATAAAATGAGAGAAGTTGAGTGAAAGGAGGAATTTTTTTAATGTGTAGAATGTTAGATTGCTATTGTGCTAGTCTTCTTTACTTGGTCTTACTGAATTTTCCAGTCAGCAAGTATATCAAGGAAAGTAGTTTAACAATTTAATCTGCAGAACTGTTTATTCATTATTTGTCATTGCCTCTAGATTGAGTAAACTACACTATAGACTAAGAAGCAAGAACATAAAAATACTTCTGTTGAGGACTGGAGATAACCTTCATGGCCTCTTACCTCTGCAGAACAACTAGTGAATTAGCTATAGAATTTGTCTGCCTTTCTTCATCATAGTCCAAAAAGCATTCTGGGTAATTTTGGGTCTTAAATATATATGTTTTAAATCTATGTTCTCATCCTCACAGTGTTACTGTCTTCTCAAATGAGGCAATAATTTACCAAATGACAAGTGGCAGAGCATATACTTCTCTCTTGCTTATTCAATTAGATTTTAGGTTGGAATTGTTTAAGGAACAGCAAAATTGGGCAGAAGAAAGAGGATTGTAGAGAGAACAAGTGTTTGAAATTTTATCGTGACTTCAAAACTCAAAAATCTTGGAAGTTTTATTTTTAATTTGTTGAACATATTATCACTTTAATTTAATGTGCCAGAGCTTTATGTACTTCAGCAGGATTTCATGGTATCATTTAATAAGTATATTTATACAAGTTCTCATTGCTAGTATAGAGTTAGGTCTGCCATTAGTGCTGTTGTATACTTGTCGAGGGTCCCGTGATTCATCTACTGTTTAGGAAAAGTTTTGTTTTCAGACCATTGGCTGCTTACCTAAAAACAATCCAGTTTTGTTGATATCTTACAAAACACACCCTGTTGGGTCTTATTGCTTAAATAGTCCTACTTCTAAAATTACCACTACACCATTGGGGGTGAATGAATACGTGATTATAATTTGAATTTGACAGTTTTAAAGGAAATAGCATAAGAATTTAATTAGACCTTCTCCATGTGCTTCATTGATTCTCAGATGGGTTTTCATCCTTGCATAAGCAAATGTGAATTCTAATGTAAAAGTTAGATTCCCTTGTACCTTGGTTGGGTTATTCAAACCAATAAAAACAGCCAACAGTTAGTTATATGCATATGCAAAATTCAAAAGCAAATGGATTTGGAAATGTTGAAAAATAGTTTCATTCTTTACTTCCTTTTTTAAAGATGGAAGTCATCAAGAAAATAATAATTTTTATGGTTCTTGATCTTTATTCTGTATAATGAAGAGGGAAATTAAGGTAGTGAAATATTTTCATTTTAGGCAATAGCAGAAACTTCCTGACATTATTAGAAGAGAAATATTGTAGTTGTTGCTTTATTTTTTTGAGCTAAACAAAATGCCCAGCTGAGAAAGATATGAAAGCCATTGTTAAAATTAGTTACTGGAGATCTTAAGAGGGAAACTTATTATAACCCTTTGAAGATTTTTCTTGAAATATATTTTTTATTAAAATGAGGACAATATGCATTCTAATTTTAGAATTCTAGAAATTCCAATGTTTGCTTAATAAATGTATTGTTAAATTTTTTAAAAATTGAGTTTGGCTGCAACTTAGCAGTAGCAGAAAAACTGATTGAAGTTGACCACAGATGTCTGAGATGGTACACCATCTCCAGTGGTCTTACTGTCTCCACAGTAGAGAGTGACATCATAGACTTCATAGAATATCATTTGAGAAATATAATGTAAGTAACTGTCTCATTTCTTTAAGTCATCAGGCATTCCACACTAGAACAACATAAGGTATGACTCTTATTCCTTTGTGGGGCCTCTTGAACCTGTTTTCATCAAGCCTTATGGTCCTCATTCTTCCAACCTCTGACCTTTGATTTTGTCTTCCTCACATGGACCTCATTATTGCTTTGTCTGCCTTTTTAAACCTTTCTTTCTGCATCAGCTTTTCTTTTCCCTCTGGCTTCATTGTGTTAGGCAACTCTGTGTCCTGTCAGTCTCCAAGCTATTGACAACTAAGCGTAATTTCTCACCTGTGGTGACCCATGAGGGGACTTCAGTGATACAATGGTGTCATTTTTTTTCTCTTTTGTAGAAAGTATTGTAATACTGTGCTGAGACAGAAAAGACACAAAGATGAGAAAAAATTATAACCCAGAAATGGTAGATATCTATAAACAAGTTATTTGTGTACATGCTACATTTAAATATTTACCACATTTGAATGCTTAGATTTCTTTTCTCTTTTTAAACTCCACTAGCATCCACGAAATAATTAAATTTTATAGAAAAAGCTTAAAATAATATTCGCATAGTGAGATCTCTAATTTAAAATTATTTTTAATAATTTTAATCTACTCATTAAATCATTAGAACTATGGAGTATTTTCTGAAATGTTAAAAGAACTTTCTTTCCTTTGTATTCATTTTTTTAATTTTTAACTTCTTTTTATTTTATTCATTTTAGAGAGGAGACACAGAGTGAGAGAGAGAGAGAGAGAGAGAAAGAGAGAAAGGAGGGAGGAGCTGGAAGCTTCAACTCCCATATGTGCCTTGACCAGACTAGTGCAGGGTTTTGAACTGGCAACCTCAGTGTTCCCAGATCGACGCTTTATCCACTGCGCCACCACAGGTCAGGCTGTATTTATTTTTATTATTATTTTTAAGTGAGATGAGAGGAGATAGTGGGACAGACTCTTGCATGCATGCCAATTAGGATCCACATGGCAACCCCTGTCTGGGGCTGAAGCTCAAATCAACCAAGCTATTTTTTAGTGCCTGAAGTGCACACTCACACCAGTGAGCCATCCTTAATGCCCAGGGCTGACAACTTGAACCAACTGAGCCACTGGCTATGGGAGGGGAAGAGTGTGTAAAGGGGGAAAAGGAGAGGGAGAGAAGCAGGTGGTGCTTCTACTGTGTGCCCTGACCTGGGATCAAACTCGAGACATCCATACACCAGCTGATTCTCTATCCACTGAGCAAATTGGCCAGGGCCTGTTTGTATTCTATTTTCTAAAAAGTTGGACAACAATTAGGAATTAATAACAGACATCTTGCTTGTACCTTGTAGTCTGTCGCATGTATTACCTTTAAATTAAACGTGTATGTAAAAATGATATAAATATGTATGAAGCATATTCATTTGTTTTGTAGATGTCTTCTTTTTCTTAATCCTTGGCTTGTCTTGTGTATTGTGTTGTCATAAGATAGAAATTTTTTTGTACAATATATATTCTCTTATTTTAAACATTTTTTGAGAAAATTCTATTTTAAAAATGTGTGATATTCTACCCTGAGTTTTTGAAATCTATAAATAAGTTCATGTGTGGATATATTCTATCATTTGTTTGGTGGCTTCCACTTGAGTAGGTAGAAGGTATGATTCTATTTTTATAGCAATACTCTTTGTAAATAATGTTAAACATAAGGAAACAGTATGATATTTCATCATTATGATAAGCCAGTCCTATGACTTGTGAGTTGTGGCCTCTGCCTATCACAATTTAGGGGAAAAGAAGGAAAAAAATATTTAAGGCCATGCAGAGCACTGGAACATTTGTATTATGAGTAAAACGATGATTACAATTAGGGTTACAAAATATTTTATCCCCCTTAACATTTATCCAATGTGTTGGGTTACAAAGCTATTAACTGTTATCAGTATAAGGGAAAAGTTGTGGTGCAAAGATAGTAATTTATCCAAGATCATTTGATCTGTAAAGTAAGTTATGCTGACCCTAGAACCTGGCTCTTCTAACTCCTAGACAATATACTACAGGTAATCCAAAAAGGAGATTTGAAAAATGACTTCAACATGATCTGAATGAAGGTCTCTCAGAACTTGGAATCCTTTGAATTGCTTACTTGAGTTGACTTAAAAAAATGCCCTAGTCTTCCTCCTTTTCCTTTCCTGTTAGCTTCTGCATTCTTCCCTCTTCCTATATAGTCTAGAACCATGATCAAGAAGGAATTTTATGAAATCTCTAAGAATTTGGTCTTGATTCCATGCCTAGGCCTCCCTGATAACCTTTCTCAGAACCTTAAAAACCTTAACCAAACCTCGGGAATCAATCCAAAGATGTTGATAATGAGTTCTCTAAAATTTGCTTTCTGACTTTAGGTTGCCACACTGGTCTCTTCTAGGCAACCATGGGCCAGGATGTTTTGAGTCACCTTTTCTCACTATACATCTCTGGCATTTGAGGCTTTCTGAGTGAACCATTCTGAAACCAAAGGAAGAAACGGCCTTTGGACTGTGAAATATTCTGCCTGTGGTCTTTGGGCAGAAACAGAGTGAATAATTTTGCTGCATCATGAAAAGTCCTCTCTGAAATAATCATAGAATTGTTTCATATTGAGTTTGTAACTGCTGAAATTATAGGGAAATTTTTCCTCCTGCCAAATTTTTCACCCTACTTGAAGATGCCTGTAATTCTAATTTATTTTTTCAGGTTACATTTATTTTCCTGTTAACATGCAAATGGAAAGATAACAAGTTCAAATGTTACTTATTGCAACTTAGTCTTATCAGTATTCTCCTTCCTTCCTTCCTTCCTCCCTCCCTCCCTTCCTCCCTCCCTTCCTTCCTTCCTTCCTTCCTTCCTTCCTTCCTTCCTTCCTTCCTTCCTTCCTCCCTCCCCCCCTCCGTCCCTCCCTCCCTCTCTCCCTCCCTCCCTCCCTCTCTCCCTCCCTTCTCCATCTTTTCTAATTTCGTTTCCTTTCTTCGTCATTTCCATGCAGCTCACATTTATCATGCATATTCTGTGTTCTAGACACAGTGCTGAATTAGTAATGTTTAAAAAAAGGTGCTGAAATTCTGATTGTTCTGAGCTTAAATTCATGCTTTTTACTGACTGATAAGCTGTATATCGGTGGAGAGTGACTCAATCCTCAGGTACTCTTCACTTTCTCATCTTTAGCACTATTAATGCTAATGCCTATCAAATAGGGTTGGTATAAAGTATATATAAGATTGTTTATGAAACTGTTCCTAAGAGCATATTTTGATAGGACATTGACCACTGAGTGGGGCCAAGATAGAAAATTAACCGGGCATATGGACAAGTATCACCCATATTACATTGCTTGAGAAATCTCCTAAGAAAGCTGCCTTAGGTTATTTCATCTTTGCAAATTTTCATTTTCTGGACATAATTTATAATTAAGCTATGTGGTGTCAGGAGAAAGCAGTGGAGAAGGAGTTAGAAAATTTTATCCCAGTTCTGACCCTGCATTGACCAGCATGTGACAGGACATTATACCTTCCCAGATAGTGTCTACCTGATGGCATGAAGTGAATTTTATTGTACAAGACTCTTTCAATTTTCAAAATGACATACAATTCTAACTTATTAAGGACTTTTATGAGTCTTAAAATGCCATATTTTAATGCAAGTACTGCTTGCCAGATCTGCTACAAAAACCAAATAGATTATGTATCTGTGCACAGTGGTTAGAGGAACACAAAGAACAATTTAAAATATTATGGTTGAATTGAATTCTGCTGTCTTAAAACTCCTCTGAGACAGACTCAGTTTTCATGTTCTGGCAAAACTGCACAGAACCACAGTTTTCTATCATGTTTAGAGAAGGAGGTATTTTCTTCTCCCCCAGTGAAAAAAGGTATTTCGTTGGAAAATGGAAGTACTGGTTTCTCCCCATGGTTCTGTCACTGATTAAGTAGGTAAATGACTCTCTTCTTTGGATCTCATTTTTCTTGTCTATAAAATGATCCAGATATTCTGGATAACTTTGAGTCTCCTTCCATTGCCCAAATGCTCAATTATAGCCCCAGTTAGAATCATTTGATTGACTCATCAGTTAAGAAAAAGGTTTAGTTTGGAAGCTCCTTCTTAATGTGTCATAACAGGGCAAGTTACTACTTTTCAATGAAAGAAATTCCTTTTGCTATCACCACTGTTAAACACATGTAATCATCTAATTTTTTATGAAAAAAATCATCATATTTTAGATGTAGTCTTAAGGTCTCTAATATGCTTTGAATTACGTGAAAACCACACACACACACACACACTGTGCATGCACGTGCACACACACAGAATCCTTGTAAAAACCAAGTAAATTCTCTCCCCCCCAAGGATACTAAATTTAGTCTGGAGAAGCATTGCACAAGCTTTCTAACATGACTTTAGTGTCTAATAGCTAGGCTTACTACCATGGTACAGAAATTTTCCTTTTCTGTTTTATCTCATTTGCTAAGGTTTTTCAATATTAGGGCAAATATCATCAGTCCCTTCAGAGGTTTCACTCTTTTCATATTTAGTCCTGCATTTATTTGTTGCAATTTCTTATTTTGTCAAGTTGAAAGAACCACTGATCATTTAAGAATCACCACTAGTTAAATAATAAGTTTGCACTGGAATTAAAGTTACTTCCTGAATTTGGAAATTACAATTGTAAAAAATGTGTGTCTTGTATCCAGGAAGCATGATCAGTCACTCACGTAGTGAGTAGGCCTATTTGAAATATTATCCAAAGTCCCTGACTTCTCAGGGAAGCTCTTTCTTGTGGGTCTTCCCTTTGAATTCTGCATATGTTAGATACCAATAGGCAGCATTACATCATAAGCAGTGTCTTGGCATTCATATCCAGAGCTTCTGTGATAAATTCCTCTGATTAAACACAGTTGTATAATCCTACTTCTTAAACACTGTTGGTGCAAATATAGAAACAATTGCTCAGTTTCCTGTGTTACAAATACCTGGTTCTTGTCCATTTGCAAAGAAGCCTTTTCTCTCCCACAAGAAGTAAGAAGAGAACTTTGAGAAACAAGGCAGAGTTGAAAAATTATTGAGAAATACATAGGGGGGACATAAAAGTGAGACTATGAGACCTGGACAAGAGAGTGGTGGTTACAGGGTGGGGGGGAGGGAGGAGAGGGTGGGATAGGGAAGAGAGGAGGGGCACAGGGAAAACCAGACAGAAGGTGACAGAGGACAATTTGACTTTGGGTGAAAGGTATGCAACATAATTAAATGGTAAGATAACCTGGAGATGTTTTCGTTGTACATATGTACCCTGATTTATTGGTGTCACCCCATTAAAATTAATAATAATAATAAAAAAGAAAGAAATAAAAAGAAATGGAAATTAAAAAAATGGTTAAGATGATCAATTTATATATATATATATATATATATATATATATATATCCACAATAAACGTAGTTAAGAGAAAAAAAATACAATATAAATTAAGAAAAAAAAATCATGATTTTGGCAATGCTCTGGAAGAAACTTATCAATACACTATTGGGGAAAATGAAACAATATTGAAGCTACAACAAGGACCTTATTGCCAATGTGATTGAAACTCTAGCAAGCTTGGAAGTTATGCTATAAATCTGAAAAGTACAAATTTAGCTTAGTCTTATACTTGGTGGTTATTGTTCATGTTGTAAACCAATGGATCGGTTTTCTATCATAGCCAAATGGTTATGTGGATTTCCGATACAAAAGTTTTGTTAATCTGTTTTACTAAAATGATACAAAAATTGCAGTTACAAACTACCTAGATATATGAAAAACTTCTATTGTTTTTACCCAAATTACAGATGTCAATTTAATCTATATGGGTTTCTAAAATGAATTAATCAGCTAAATAGGAAGAGATTAAAGGCTGTACTCTGGGAAGAGAGGCAAATCTCTGGGTAGTAGTTACACAATATCACCACTACTTTATTTTAAATATTTAGCTATTAATGTGAATACTCTCCTTGCCTCCTTTTGCAATTTCTGCTCTTTAACCATTCCTTTCCTCTCCCCTGGGCCTCAAACTTTCTCTTGAGATCCAGCTACAAAGCATTTCTCTCTGACAGTGTCCCAGCAGAAAAGTCTGGGGTTCTCTTCAAGTTGATCTAACTCAGCAGATATTCACTGGATGATGATTGTGGCTAGGATGTTTTAGTGAGTGCCTTTTCTTTTCCCTATTTACTTCAAATACAACTCCTCTGACACCACTTCTGTTAAGGCCACAATTTATCTTTCAGAACTAAGTTTATGTGATAACGACTTTATTCATTAACCCTGACAGATAACTTCCACCTTTAAATGGTGGTTGCCAATGGCCAATGCCTTTCAATTGAAGTCTTGAAGTCTTACTCACCAGGATCAAGGCAAAAGCAGTTAAAGGTGCACAATGTTTCTCAAATTATAGCGTGTAGAATTTTCTCTACTCATTTAACAAGACTGAAGAGATAAATCGGGAGCTACATTTTTTTCTCTTATCTTTTTCTTTTTATTCTTCCATGTATCAAGATTTTATTTAGTTTTTTAAAAAAAATTTTAATTTTAATTTATTCTATTAACATGGATTCAAGTGTGCCACTCAATATAACTCCCTCACCCCCATCCCTTTATTCCCCATTACACCCTCTTTGTCCCCCACAACTCCTTTTCCTTTTCCCTCTGGGATTTGCTGTCCTGTTTGTTATCTGTATCTATGTGTTATTTATATATAATTTCACTAATCTCTTCACCTTCTCTGATCCCATCCCCTCATCTCCCTTTCCCTCTGACAGCTGTTCCTCTGCTCCCTGTGACCCTGTCTCTGCTTCTATTCCATTCCTCAGTTCACTGTGCTCATTAGATTCCACATATAAGTGAAATCATATAATATTTGTCTTTCTCTGCCAGACATATTTCACTTAGCATAATAATCTCCAGGTCCATCCATGCCATCACAAAAGGTAAGATTTCCTTCTTTGTCAAGGCCGAGTAGTATTCCATTGTGTATATGTGTCACAGTTCTTTTTTGTTTTTTTAGTTAAACACTGGGATTTTCTTTCTATTTATTTACGTTCTTTTTTATAATTTATTTAATTAATTGAGTTTACATAGATTCCAGGGTGACCCCGACTGCATCCCCGCTCCCCCATATTTCCCTCAACATCTCCCTTACTCCCCCCCTAGAGTGCCCTCCCCCCTTCCTCTCAGGTTTATCCCATCCTATCATCCCCTTTCCCTCTGTCCTCTTTTCCTCTGGCCCATTGATTCCTCCTCTGTCTCAATTTCTTTCCTCAGTTCTCAATGTTCCTTGGATTCCTCAAATGAGTGATGTCATATAATATTTTTATTTTTCTGCCTGGCTTATTTCACTCAACATAATAGTTTCCAGGTCCCTCCATATTGTTACAAAAGGTAATATTTCCTTCTTTTTCATGGCGCCATAGTATTCCATTGTATATATGTACCAAAGCTTTTTAATCCACTTGTCCACTGATGGACACTTGGACTGTTTCCAGTTCTTCGCTATTGTGAACAATGCTGCCATAAACATGGGGGTGCATTTTTTTTTCAGTGGTTGATATGGTGTCCTTGGGATATATTCCTATAAGTGGGATAGCTGGGTCAAAGGGCAGTTCCATTTCTAATTTTTTGAGGAATCTCCATACTGTTTTCCACAGTGGCTGCACCAGTCTGCATTCCCACCAGCAGTGGAGGGGGGGTTCCCCTTTCTCCACATCCTCGCCAGCACCTATAATATGTTGTTTTGTTAATGAGCGCCATTCTGACTGGTGTGAGGTAGTATCTGATTATGGTTTTAATTTGCATTTCTCTAATGATTAGTGATGTTGAGCATTTTTTCATATGCCTATTGGCCATTTGTAGGTCCTCTTTGTAGAAGTGTCTATTCATTTCTTGTGCCTACTTTTTGATTGGATTGTTTGTCTTCCTGGTGTTGAGTTTTAGAGGTTCATTATAAATTTTGGTTATTAACCCTTTATCAGATGTGTTGTCGAATATGTTCTCCCATTGTGCGGTTTGTCTTTTTATTCTGTTCATATTGTCTTTAGCTGTGCAAAAGCTTTTTAGTTTTACATAGTCCCATTTGTTTATCCTGTCTTTTACTTCATTTGCCTGTGGAGATAAATCAACAAATATATTGCTTCGATAGATGTTGAGAGTTTACTGCCTATGTTTTCTTCTAGAATGCTTATGGTTTCACAGCTTACATTTAAGTCCTTTATCCATTTTGAGTTTATTTTTGTGAATGGTGTAAGTTGGTAGTCTAGTTTCATTTATTTTGCCGGTAGATGTCCAGTTTTCCCAACACCATTTGTTAAAGAGACTCTCTTTACTCCACTGTATGCTCTTACCTCCTTTGTCAAATATCAATTGTCCATAAAGATGTGGGTTTATTTCTGGGTTCTCTGTTTTGTTCCATTGATCTATATGCCTTTCCTTATGCCAGTACCAAGCTGTTTTGAGTACAATGACCTTGTAGTATAACTTGATATCAGTAAGTGTGATACCTCCCACTTTATTCTTCTTTTTCAAGATTGCTGAGGCTATTCATGTTCTTTTTGGTTCCAGATAAGTTTTTGGAATTTTTGTTCTATATCTTTGAAGTATGTCATTGGTATTTTAATTGGTATTGCATTGAATTTATAAATTGCTTTGGGTAATATCGACATTATTCTTCCTAACCATGAACACGGTATATGCTTCCACTTGTTTGTGTCTTCTTTTATTTCTTTTATCAATGTGTTATAATTTTCTGAGTACAAGTCTTTAACCTCCTTGGTTAAATTTACTCCTAGTTACTTTATATTTTTTGTTGCAATAGTGAAGGGAATTGTTTCCTTTATTTCTCTTTCTGACATTTCATTGTTCGTGTATAGAAATGCCTGTGATTTCTGTGTGTTAATTTTATATCCTGCCACCTTGCTGAATTCATTTATTAGGTCAGGTAGTTTTATGACTGAGCCTAAAGGGTTTTCTATATACAGTATCATATCATCTGCAAATAATGATAATTTTACTTCTTTTCCAATGTGGATGCCTTTTATTTCTTCTTCTTGTCTGATTGCTGTAGCTAGGACTTCCATTACTATGTTGAATAAGAGTGGTGAAAGGGGAATTGCTTTTAATTTTTGTCCATTGATTATGATGTTAGCTGTGGGTTTGTCATAAATGGCCTTTATCATGTTGAGGTATGTTCCCTGTATTATCACTTTGCTAAGAGTTTTGATCATTAATGGGTGCTGGATTTTATCAAATGCTTTTGCTGCATCTACTGAAATTATCATGTGGTTTTTGTCCTTCCTTTGTTTATGTGGTGAATCACATTAATTGATTTACGAATGTTGTACCATCCTTGCCTCCCCAGAATAAATTCCACTTGATCATGATGTATGATATTTTTTCATGTATTGCTGGATCTGGTTTGCTAATATTTTGTTGAGGATTTTAGCATCTAAATTCATCAGGGATATAGGCCTATAATTTTCTTTCTTTGTGTTATCTTTGCCTGGTTTTGGGATCAGAATTATGCTTGCCTCATAAAAGGAACTTGGTAGTATTCCTTTCTCTTGAATTTTTTGAAATAGCTTGAGAAGGATAAGAGTTAGTTCTTCTTTGAATATTTGGTAGAATTCACCAGTGAATCCATCAGGCCCAGGGGTTTTGTTTTTTGGGAGCTTTTTGATAACTGTTTCAATCTCTTTTGTTGTAATTGGTCTGTTTAGGTTTTCTGATTCTTCCAGATTGATTTTTGGAAGATTATATGTTTCAAGGAATTTGTCCATTTCACGTAGGTTGTTTAATTTTTTGGCATACAGTTCTTCATAGTATTTTCTTACAATATTTTGTATTTCTGTTGTGCCGGTTGTTATTTCTCCACTCTCATTTCTACTTTTATTTATTTGAGTCCCCTCTCTTCTTTTTTTGGTGAGTCTCGTTAAAGATTCATTGATCTCGTTTCTTGTTTACTTTTTCAAAGATCCAGCTCTTGGTTTCATTGATCCTCTGTATTGTTTCTTTAGCTTCTATGTCATTTATTTCTGCTCTGATCTTCATTATTTCCTTCCTTCTACTACCTCTGGACCTTACTTGCTGTTCTTTTTCAAGTTCTTTTAGATGAAGGGTTATGTTGTTTATTTGAGTTTTTTGAAGTTTCTTAAGGAATACCTGTAGTTCTATGAACTTCCCTCTCAAGACTGCTTTAGCTTTGTCCCATAAATTTTGAGTTGTTGTATGTTCATTATCATTTGTTTCTAGAAATTTTTTTATTTCTTCTTTGATTTCATTGTTAACCCATTCGTTACTTAATAATATGGTATTTAGTTTACATGTGTTTGAGTATTTTTCAGTTTTTCTGTTGTGGTTGATTTCTAGTTTCATACCATTGTGATCAAAGAAAATACTTGATATGATTTCAATCTTCTTAAATTTGCTGAGATTGCTTTTGTGTCCAAACATGTGGTCTATCCTAGAAAATGTACCATGAGCACTTGAAAAGAATGTATATTTTGCTGCTTTAGGGTGAAAGGTTCTAAAGATATCTATTAAATCCAGTTGCTCTAGTGTGTCCTTTCAGTGCTATTTCTTTGTTAATTTTATTTCTTGAGGATCTATCTAGTGATGTAAGCGGGGTATTGAAATATCCTAGTATTATAGTATTGCTTTTGATCTTACCCTTTATATCCATCAAAATCTGCTTTATATATTTAGGAGCTCCTATATTAGATGCGTAGATATTTATGATGGTTATATCTTCATATTGGATTTCTCCCTTTTTCATTATGTAGTGATCTTCTTTGTCTCTTATTATAGCCTTGGTTTTAAAGTCCATTTTGTCTGATATAAGTATTGCTACTCCACTCTTTTTTCATTTCCATTTGCATGAAATATTTTTTTCCATCCTTTTACCTTCAGTCTATGTGCATCTTTTGTTTTAAGCTGTGTCTCTTGTAGATGGTATATGTATGGGTCCTGTTTTTTAATCCATGCAGCTACCCTATGTCTTTTGATTGAATTATTTAATCCATTTACATTTAAGGTTATTATTGATATGTAGTTGTTTATTGCCATTTTATATTTTAAAGGTGTATTCCTCTTTTGTTGTATTCTTTTCCCACTTCGATCTGTTTACAACAGGCCCCTTAACATTTCCTGTAGCATTGGTTTTGTTTTAATGAATTTTTTGAGTTTTTTTTTTCTGGGAAACTTTATTTCTCCTTCAATTTTAAATTATAGCCTTGCTGGATAAGGTATTCTTGGTTGTAGGCTCTTGTTCTGCATTACTTTGAATATTTCTTGCCATTCCCTTCTAGCCTCAAGTGTTTCTGTTGAGAAGTTGTATGTCATCCTTATGGGTGCTCCGTTGTAGGTGATAGCCTTTTTTTCTCTAGAAGCTTTTAATATTTTCTCTTTATCACTGAGCTTTGGTATTTTAATTATGATGTGTCTTGGTGTAAGTTTCTTTGGGTTTCTCTTTAGTAGAGATCTCTGTGTTTCTTGAACTTGTAAGACCCTTCCTTGCATCGATTTAGGGAAGTTTTCAGCTACAACTCGATTGAATAAAGTTTCTATTTCTTGTTCTTTCTCTTCATCTTCAGGAACCCCTATGATGTGGATGTTATTTCTCTTCATGTTGTCACAGAGCTCTCTTAGACTTTTCTCAGACTTTTTGAGTCTCTTCTCCTTTTTCTGCTCTGCTTCCATGCCTTTGTTCATCTTGTCTTCCAACTTCCTGATTCGATCCTTAGCTTCATCCATCCTGCTTTTAATTTCTTCCATTGTGGTTTTCATTTCTGATATTGTATTTGTCATCTCTGACTGATTCTTTTTAATTTTTCAATGTCCTTTTTTTGTATCTCTTTATTTAGGTGTTCATAATTACTATCCATTGTTGTTCTAAGATCCCTAAGCATCCTAACAATCATTATTCTAAACTCTGCATCTGGAAGTTTGGTTATTTTCATATCATTCAGTTAATTTCCTGGAGGATTCTCTTGTGGTTTCATTTGGATTGCACTTTTCTGTCTTCTCATTATGTTTGTGTGTTTGGGTGTGTTGTTTTAGAGCTGGTTGAGTCTAGGCTTGGTGTTGTCTGCCTCCAATTTTCAGTTGTGTTATTTCTAGGTCTTTTTGGGTTGGCTTCAGCTGTTGTTTGTAATCCACCGTGGAATTTTGCTTTTCTAATTGAGCCCCTTTGAAGTCTTGATTTGTTTTTTTTTTCTCTCAGTTTTCTTAACTCGGTGGCTGTCTTGTTTACTGATCTCAGCAGGGGGCTTATTTGAAACTGTATCCAGGAATGAGGTGGGTGTAACTGAAACTCTGAAGACCTGATCTGCCAGTTACTCACTCTAGGGGTGGGGTGCTTTCTCTGCTTCAGTAGGGGGAGGTATATCTCAGATCTCCATGGAGACTTAAGTTACTGACCGTCCTCCCCACTTCTTGTTTTCAGCTGTGTCTTTTTGTGCTGATTGGAGCTGGAAACATATCTTAAGAAGGTTGACCTGGAACCACTTTAGTCTTGTGTTATGTGGAAGGATCAACCCTTACCCTCGCAATGGCCGCCAGCAGCACCTCCCCCAGGTATGGCTGCTTCCCACACTGGATTAGTTCTGATGCTCAGGTCCTCCCATGCATTCCTCTGTTTGTCACTGGCTATCTCTCTTTCTTCCTTTCTTTTTGGAAAACAAGCCAGCACTTTCAACACACCTTGTTCCCAGGTCTCCAGGCAAGTGGTTGTGAGTGATATTTTCTACTGTTTTCCTTGGATTGAGAGCCTTTCTGAGCTCTCAGCCTCACCCCCACCCCTTTATTCCTGTAAGCAAGGGAGGCTCATTGCTCCTCAGCACTCCCCACCAGGCTCGGTATGGCTTCTTCTTTGCTCCTTGGATTTTGAGAGCAATTCTTGTAGTCCAGAGTTGGTTTTTTCATGCTGGGTGTTCCTAAATTAATTTGTAATCCAGTTTGGTGGTGTGAGCTGGGAGTCCATGCATCTGCCTACCCTGCTGCCATCTTGTGTCTCCTGTATCACAGCTTTTTAATCCACTTATCCACTGATGGACACATGATATATTTCCAGATCTTGGCTATTATAAACAATACTGCAATAAACGTGGGTGTGCATATCTTCTTTTGAATCAGTAATTTGGCATTCTTAGGATATATTCCTAAAAGTAGGATAGCTGGGTCAAAAGTTAGTTCCATTTTTAATTCTTTGAGGAAACTCCATACTGTTTTCACATTGGTTGCACCATTCTGCATTCCCACCACCAGTGCAGGAGGGTTCCCTTTTCTCCACATCCTCGCCAGCACTTATTGTGTTTTTTTGTTAATGAGTACCATTCTGACAGGTGTGAGGTGATATTTCATTGTGGTTTTAATTTGCATTTCTCTGATGATTAATGACATTGAACTTCTTTTCATATGCCTATTGGCCATCTTTATGTCCTTTTTGGAGAAGTGTCTATTCAATTCTTTTTCCCATTTTTTAATTGGATTGTTTACCATTCTGGTGTTGAGTTTAAGAAATTTTAGTTATTAACCCCTTATCAGATGTATTGGTGAATAGATTCTCCCATTGTGTGGGTTGTCTTTTTATTTTGTTCATGGTGTCTTTTGCTGTGCAAAAGCTTTTTAGTTTGATATAGTTTTATTAGTTTATTTTATCCTTTATTTCACTTGCCTGTGGAGATAAATCAGCAAAAATATTGCTGTGAGAGATATTGAAGAGTTTACTGCCTGTTTTCTTCCAAGATGTTTATGATTTTATGACTTACATTTAAGGCTTTTATCTATCTTTAGTTTATTTTTGTGAATGGTGTAAATTGGTAGTCTAGTTTCAATTTTTTGCATGTACCTGTCTAATTTTCCCAACACCATTAATTACAGAAACTGCCTTTACTCCACTGTATGCTCTGACCTCCACTGTCAAATGTCAATTGATCATAAAGACATGAGTTTATTTCTGGTTTCTCTGTTCTGTTCCATTAATTGGCTTGCCTGTTTTTACATCAGTACCAAGCTGTTTTGATTACTATGGCTTTATAGTATAACTTGATATCAGAAAGTGTGATACCTCCCACTTTATTCTTCATTTTCAAGATTGCTGAGACTATTCATGTTCTTTTTTGGTTTTGCATAAATTTTTAGAATATTTGTTCTATATCTTTGAAGTATGCCATTGGTGTTTTAATAGTAATTGCATTGAATTTATAGATTGCTTTGGGTAATATAGACATTTTAATGATGTTTATTCTTCCTATTCATGAACACAGTATACACTTTCACTTGTTTCTATCTTCCTTGATTTCTTTTATCAATGTCTTAATTTTCCAAGTAGAAGTCTTTTACCTCCTTGGTTAAATTTATTCCAAAGTACTTTATTTTTCTTGTTGTTGCAATAGCAAAGGAGATTGTGTCCTTAATTTCTCTTTCAGTTTATTCTTGCTGTATAAAAATGCCACTGATTTTTGAATATTAATTTATATATCCTGCCACTTGTCAAATTCATTTATGAGGTCTAGTAGTTTTTTGACTGAGATTTTAGGGTTTTCTATGTACAATATCATGTCATCAGCAAATAATGATAGTTTTACTTCTTCTTTTCCTATTTGAATGCCTCTTATTTCTTTTTCTTGTCTGATTGCTGTGGCTAAGACTTTCAGAACTATGTTGAATAAAAGTGGTGAAATGTCTTTGCTCTTATCTTTAAATATAATAAAAACAAAACAAGAAAATGCTTTTAAAATGAGATTATTATTATTTGCTATAACTGATTTCACATTTTTCTTTAGTCTTTTAAAGTTATTGCTTTTATCAAATAACAACAACAAACCTGTCACAAGTTTTGCAGGATTATCCTTGGCACAATCAAAAAGTGCCCAGAAATGATTACTTACTACATTAAGTGTCCAAGTTAAGATTACATGTATATAACTTTAAAAGTCTTCTCAAGCTGCAAATAATATATGTACACATGAATATATATGTATTGCAGTTTATAAAGATATACACGTATATATCTGTATATATACACACACATTATCATTTTGTATAAGTATTTATCAACATGTTGTGTTGAAAATTAAATGGGTAAAATATTGCCATTTGGTTGAACTGATCTAGTTAATCTTTGTACTATAAAAAGTATATCAATCCACTAACATCATTTAGTTAACACAACAAATTTTAAAATTGATGAATCTACTGAGAGATTCATCAATAAGAACTGGTGAAGTATAAAATACTTCTCTTTTAAACTAAGTTGTCATTTATCCAAATAAAGATTTGTTTAAGACGAATTTGGAGAATTCTCTTTCATGCATGAAGTGAGCCAATTGTTTATTTCAACTGCCACTCTTAAAGGAGAAGAGCTAGAAAGCTCAATAGTCTTTTTCTGAATTATGAATGATTGTACATGATTTGTAGAGTCCAAAATAAATACAATTGCTCTTTAAAGTCCAATGCATTGCTTTTTAGTGTTTAAGCAACAAATGAGACAGCCAGAACTGATTTGTTTTTATTTATTTTCAAAAAGTACCTGGGGGAAATCATTGATTTTGTTTATAGAATTGTTTACCTGTTTTTAAAATTAATATGAATTTCTATAGACAGATTTCTTCTCCAAACATAAATATTTCTTAAAGTTTATCCTTAAAAATGATATAAAAGATTTTTATAGGCAAGAAGCAAACAAACTAAAAAGAACTCCCAGAAAACTCCTCGAACATTTTTCTTTCATTTCGAGAACTGAGTTTACAGTACAATTTCCCTATACTTAAAGATTTTCTTAAATCAACATGGTTATGACTTCTTTTACTGAGATTAATAGCACTTTATCCAATTCTTATTTTTTAACTCCCTTTACATTTTGTTGAAAATTTTAACTTCTTGGTAAAAGTTATTTTCATTGGAATAAAAATTAGACTTTCAGATGCCTGTCATTTCTTGAAATGCTTTGAAGTTTGAATTTTCTCTATGTCCCTCTGAATAGACTGTACTAATGATAAATTTAGGATTTCAAGAATCAACCTATATTTCAGTTACAAAAACTGTACTTGTTATTGACATCATAGTCAGCTTCTGTGCCAATTTCATTGGTGACAACTATTTATTATACTTATCAAATGGCAGGAAAAAGGCTCCAACTCTGAAGTTTCAAAAATCATGACAGGTACTCTTAGCATTATCTTATCCCATTATCTGATGTCATTGGACCAATCAGACAATGTGATAAGATAATGCTTAGAGGCCAAAACAGTTGTAGAAAATGAAAGAAGCACATGTATTCATGACTTTTCAGCAGACCGTTTTTTTAAGAGAGTGCTCTACTTATGTGGGAAGCCTGAAAAAAAGTGCTGTAGAATCTAGAATTCCAGGATAGCCCTGATTCCCTCTCCCTGGTGGAGAACCCCCTCTCTTGGAGTAAGAACAAGACTTATAAATCTGATACATTGTATGGCAGAAAGGATTTTACAGATGTCGTTTGGGTTTCCATGAATTTCCTTTTGATTTAATCAAGATAGAGATAATCCTGGGTGAACTCTTTTAAAAAAGGTCAGAAATTTCCCTTGGCTAGGCTGGAAGAAATAAGCTTCTCTGTAGTGAGAGGGCCTATGGAGAAGGATGCAGGTCAGTGGTGGGAGTCAAAAAATTTAACAGCCAGTTCTCTGCCCCTAATGACTGTTTTAAGTATAAAAATGCATAGTATACTGAAAGGTAGTTTATTATTTCATGAATTTACTACTTAAATAAGAACAATAAAAGTGGTACACAAAAGTAGATTATAAAAAAAGAGTTTTAAAATATTAATAAAAAATATTGAATAATACCTGACAAAAACAATAAAACTGTTATTTAAGTTATTTCCAATGACAGCTTGTCACTCCCTGGTTGTTTGGCACTTTTTCACTTTATGTTATATGTTTTTTTACTGAAGTAACAAATGTGAGGAAATTAAAATGTAGCGCTTCATCAAAGGTATAATGAGTTTTATGAAATGAATAAATAAATATTACAAGCATAGTTTTGTAAAATTTTTTACACCTATGGATGAAATGAACATTAGTATGGGTTCTTAAAATACGCTGCTGTGCAGATGAACATTAAAAAAGGTAAGAAATGTAAAATTGTGATTTCCACATTAGGCAGCTGCCCAGGGGCCCACCCTGGATTGAACCCTGACTACAAGTGTCATTTTAACAACTGGTTTGCCAAACTCAACAAAAAATTAGGTATCAGTTCTGCTGAACCGGTGCCAATCAGCTGAATCCTAGCACTGGTGCAGGCCAAGGGTGCCAAAGCAGCCTCCAGAAGCTGAGAGTAGTCCCCAGTGAACAGCTAGCAAGAAATGAAGATTATTGGTCATACAGCAGTAAGGAAATAAATTCTACCATAACCTGTGAATATGAAAGTAGACCCTGCAGTTTCAGATGTGACTGTAGTACCTGCCAACACCTCAATTTAGCATGACAACATACTGAGCATGGGACCCAGTAACTTGTGTTCAAACTCCTGAGCCAGAAAACTGATTGGTAATACATTTATAATGGGTTAGGCTACTAAGTGTGTGATTATCTTTTACCTCACAGTAGAAAATGGGTAAAAAGGAGAATGAAACTCTTAAGCTTTACTTAAATATTTAGAAGAGCTGTCAGCCTGGCCACACTGGTCTGGAGTTGAGAATCTTTTCTGATGAGATGTGTACCTTTCAGTTTGCCCCAGTGTCATCCATCACTCCCGCTGGCCTGCCTGACACTGTGATCCAACATCAGTTGCAATTCATCTTTGCATTTTCTCTGTTATTACATAATGTCACAAATGTTATCTTTAAACATTTTTCTGTACTCATTTCTCTATCAGAAGTGGAAAAGGAAAGACTGAACTCAGAGGGCTCCTTGTTTCTCAAGCCCAATCTGCTTTCTTCATTTCTGATCATATTGGCAACGGCAATTGTGAACCCTGGAGATTAAAGAAATAAGTGATTAGAAACACCTCATATAACCTGGATTAGATGTTCAGCAAATCTTCGTTTCCTTCCATCTAGCCTTTCTTTTAGTTGTTTTGAAACATTTGGACGCAGAAAAAAGTGATACAGCATTCCCAGTGACTGCCAATGGAGTAGCACGACAAAATGTTGAAATCAAGCAGGAAAGACTAAGATTACATTTCTGGTCAAGCAGAGAATATAAAGAGGAAAGACAGTCTAATAACCATGTAGGTGACCCCAATTTTCCCTTTCCATCTCTATTAAAATCAATGAAATTTCTCCCCAGAGCCAGGAAGGGGAGAAAACCTTCCCTTGTTGCAGTGTTCAGTTTCAGTTGCCTCCATATCCCTGGCCTCTGGTGCGGTTAACTGTGCAAAGGAAAGTCAAACTCTCAGAACAGTGAGATACTTATTCTCACGAAGCTACATTAAAGACACTCCTGGCTATAGATAGGTGAATTAGCAAGAAACCACTCCGGCACTGTCTTCTAGTCTTCAAATGAAGCCTAATTAAGGAAATATATAGTTTTTATTGAGCTGAAAGAAGAAGGGACATGGGGCACAATTAAGTTCTTATCAATAATTAAAGCCATAAAATTATTAATGTAGCAAATATTACACATTAATAAGAACCAGCCACTGTATAAAATTCCTTTTTTATAATCTCTAATCCAAAAGGAGAAACAGATGTGTTGGTCAAATAAGTTTGTAAATATAATGTATATGTTTGCTCGCTTTGGGTGTGGGAGACAGGCTGTAAGCCAGCAAAGTCATTATAGCCTAAGGCCATGATGGCGAACCTATGACACGCGTGTCAGCACTGACACATGTAGCCATTTTTGATGACACGCAGCTGCATACCAGAGAAGTATGGGGCCAGATGCCGAGAAGGACATTTCATCCTCGGCTCCTACACGGCCAGGTGCAGTAGCCGAGAATAAAACATTTGCTGTAGTGTAGACACTCTGTGCCGGAGGTCTGTAGGCCAAAACAACAGAACTATGGCACAAAGCGTCTAGTTCTGGGACTTCCGGTTAGACCGTTTGTTTTTCTTGAAGTGACACACCACTCGAGTTATGCTTGCTTTCTTGGTGAATTTTGACACACCTAGCTCAAAAGATTGCCCATCACTGGCCTAAGGCTTAGTTTTAAGACTAATCCTTTCCCTCCCTTCTAATACTAAGGTCTTCTCAAAACTAAGCTTTTCCTCACAGCCTTGACTGTTGCATGATAGGGGGTGGTGCACTCTTATGAGTGCACCAGATATGCCTCAGATAAGTGGCTTTGTATCAGAGACCTCCTTATTTGTATATTTGCTTAAAGGCTTTAATTTTCTACACTACAAAATGAGACAGACCAGGGGTTCTTGCTCTCTCTCGGTCCTGCTATCAGCATTGCAGAGGCCTACCTGATTCCTTGCCCTCTATGGGCAAGGGCCCTCTATCCCTTGTCTTCTCTTGTGGCTTGCCTACCTTGGTGAGACACCAATAAACAGAATGGCCCACCATCCTCTGATTCCACCATCTCTTTACCGTCTGCCCGAATTCAATGAGAACCTGCATGTGAATGGCCGTGATGGCGGTCCTTGGTCATACAAGATGAAACATACAAAAAGCAGAGACGGCAAGATGGCGATGAAGTAGGCGGACGTACCAAATTCCAACTCCCAGAACCAAAGTGGATTATAACTTAATTTTAAGAACCATCATCTGGATAAACCAACTTTGAACTAAACTAAGTGGACTCTTCAACCAAGGAACACTGAAGAAGCCACATTGAGACTGGTAGGAAAAGAGAAAACGTGAAGAGGGCTGCCCAGCTCCCTGGAGCAAATGGCAGCCCGGAGAGACCTGTGTGGCGGGAGCAGAGTTTGGCGGAGAGGGAGGGACCTGGGTTCCAGGAGCAAGGCCCAGCCTGCAGCCCCAGAGCCTAGAACAGGCGTTTGGACAGTATTGAGCTGTGAAACAAGTGAGGATACTGTTTGTGAGAAAGAGACAGTTTTCTCAGACCCAAGATTCTTCTTAAAGGGACAGCGCAGAAAATCTCTCTCACAACCACTCACCTGAGGCTCCGGGGAACGGGAACAGAGAGGACCAGAGCAGCAGGAAGAGAGTGTGGACAGAAGGCACAGGGACAAACACTCTGAAGAACAGCCACCCTAACCCCTGGGCTAAGTCACTTCCCTAATCAAAAACGAATATTTCCCCTGGAACTAGCAATACCAGTAAAGGGAGACAGGACACCAGCCAAACATACTCTCTCGCGGCACTTAGAGCAGAGCTGCTTAGAAGGAGGAAGCTTCCAGGACTACAGTATGGAGTGTTAGGGTCTGAGCTGCAGTGCACCCACCCACACTGCTGAGGGCTGGCTGGAGGGAAGTTGGCGGTGAGACCCTGAAATGCAGTTCTGTCTGTGGGGGCAGAAGCCCAGCTGGTGTGAGCTCGGTATAGCCTAGCAGGGGAGAAGGGGACGCATAAAAGCAGTTTGGCAGCTGAGGGCCTGCCTGTAGCCCCACCTGCGGGGGAAAAGCAGGAAGCCATGAATGGGCAGAGATCTGCTCTGCGACCCCGGACACTGCGCAAGCCAGCCCTGACCGCAGGAGCGGGGCTAGAACCAGGAACAGGTAGAGGCTTGCGGCTAAGCGCACGCCAGCAGCCCCGCCTGGCCGGAGAAACTGCGGTTTCCATCCTGTGAGCGTGAGTTGGCTCAGAACGCGGGGGCGAGGCTAGAGCCCTGGATGAGTGGAGGCTCACAGCTGAGCGCACGCCAGCAGCCCCGCCCGGCCCGATAAACTGCAGTTTGCAATTCTGAGCCGGAGGGCCCTGGCCTCGGGGGCGGGGCTAAAGCTCCGGACGGGCGGAGGCTCACAGCTGAGTGCATGTCAGCAACCCCGTCCAACCCGAGAAACTGTGGTGAGCAGGCTCTGACCACAGGGGCTGGGTGGAAGCCCGGGAACAGGCTGGGTCCGCAGCTGAGCAAAGGTGCGCATCTCTACCCTAGGTGCTGAGGCTTGTGGCTTGAGTGCCGTGCGCAACCCAACCTTTGGGGGCGAGGCGAAGGCCCAGGCAGCCTGAGGCTTGTAGAGCTGGGCACCAGAACACAGCCCCTCTCACAGAGGAGAAGCAGAAATCACAGCAACAGCCATAGTGAACCGGCACTGGCAACGCCCATACCCAACTGCTCTAGGCAGCGGCAGAGGGGGTGGTGAGCCTGCAGACAGACCACACCTAGAGAACACAAAGGCAATACCCATTGGACCCCAGTGGCCACAACCTTCTTATACACAGACAAAATGGGCAGGCAGAGAAATGCAATCCAAATAAATCAAGAGAAATCCCCAGATAGGACCTGAATGAACCAGATATAATCAAATTACCAAATGCAGAATTTAAAATAATGATAGTTAGAATGTTCAAAGAAATTAGAGCAACGGTGGATAGTCATTACGAACACCTTAATAAAGAGATAACAAGTATAAAAAAGGAAATTGAAATAATAAAAATGAATCAGACAGAAATGACAAATACAGTATCAGAACTGAAGACCACAATGGAAGGAATTAAAAGCAGAATGGATGAGGCTGATGGTCAAATCAGCGAGTTAGAGGACACAATAAATAAAGGCACAGAAGCAGAGTAGAAAAAAGAAAGAGACTCAAAAAATGTGAGGAAACTCTAAGGGAGCTCTGTGACAACATGAAGAGAAATAACATTCGCATCATAGGGGTTCCTGAAGAAGAGGAGAGAGAACAAGATATAGAACCTTTGTTCAATCAAATCATAGCAGAAAACTTCCCTAAATTAAGGCTGGAAAACATTTCACACGTTCAAGAAGCACAGAGAACTCCATTAAAGAGAAACCCAAAGAAATCTACACCAAGACACATCATAGTTAAAATACCAAAGCTAAGGGATAAAGAAAAAATTATAAAAGCTGCTCTAAAAAAAAAGGCTATACCTACAAAGGAGCCCCAATAAGGATGACATCTGACTTCTCAACAGAAACACTTGAGGCCAGAAGGGAATGGCAAGATATATTCAAAGTAATGCAGAACAAGAACCTACAACCAAGACTACTCTATCCACCAAGGCTAATGTTTAAAATTGAGGGAGAAATAAAGAGCTTCCCATACAAAAAAAGCATCAAGGAATTGATTAAAACCTAACCAGTTCTGCAAGAGATACTAAGGGGCCTGTTGTGAACAGTTCAAAGGGAGGAAAGAATATAGCAAAAGAAGAATACAGCTTTAAAGTATAAAATGGCAATAAACAACTACATATCAATAATAACCTTAAATGTAAATGGATTAAATGATCCAATCAAAAGACATAGGGTAGCTGCATGGATAAAGAAACAGGATCCATACATATGCTGTCTACAAGAGACACATCTTAAAACAAAAGATGCATATAGACTAAAGGTAAAAGGATGGAAAAAAATATTTCATGCAAATGGAAATGAAAAAAAGCCGGGGTAGCAATACTTATATCTGAAAAAATGGACTTTAAAACAAAGGCTGTAGTAAGAAATAAAGAAAGATACTACATAATGATAAAGGGAATAATTCAACAGGAAGATATAACTATTATAAATATCTACGCACCAAATATAGGAGCCCCGACATACATAAAGCAGACTTTGATGGATATAAAGGGCGAGATTAACAGCAATACTATAATAGTAGGGGATTTCAATACCCCAGTAACATCACTGGATAGATCCTGAAGAAAAAAAATTAATAAAGAAACAGAAGACTTAAAGGATACAGAAGATCAACTCGATTTAATAGATATCTTCAGAACTTTTCAGCATAAAGCAGTAGAATATACATTCTTCTTAAGCTCTCATGGTACATTTTCTAGGCTAGACCACATGTTAGGACACAAAAACGGTCTCAACAAATGTAAGAAGATTGAAATCATATCAAGCATTTTCTCTGATCACAATGCCATGAAACTGGAAATTAACCACAAAAGAAAAACTGAAAAATACTCAAACACTTGGAAACTAATAAGCATGTTATTAAATATTGAATGGATTAACAATGAAATCAAAGATGAAATAAAAAAGTTTCTAGAAACCAATGGTAATGAGCATACATCAACTCAAAATATATGGGACACAGCAAAAGCAGTACTGAGAGGGAAGTTCATTGCACTACAGGCATATCAAAGAAGCTAGAAAAAGCTCAAATAAGCAACCTGACCCTGCATCTAAAAGAACTAGAAAAACAACAGCAAATGAAGCCCAAGACCAAGTAGAAGGAAGGATATAATAAAGTTCAGAGCAGAAATAAATGACATAGAGGCTAAGGAAACAATACAGAGGATCAATGAAACCAGGAGCTGGTTCCTTGAAAAGGTAAACAAGATTGATGAACCTTTAACTAGACTCGTCAAGAAAAAAAAAAGAGAGGACTCAAATAAATAAAATTAGAAATGAGAGTGGAGAAATAACAACTGACACAACAGAAATACAAAGTTTGTAAGAAAATACTATGAAGAACTCTATGCCAATAAATTAGACAACCTAGGTGAAATGGACACATTTCTTGAATCATATAATCTTCCAAAATCAATCTGGAAGATTCAGAACACCTAAACAGACCAATTACAACAAATGAGATAGAAACAGTTATCAAAAAACTCCCCAAAAAAGAAAAGGTCTGGACCTGATGGCTTCACAAGTGAATTCTACCAAAAATTCAAAGAAGAACTAAGTTCTATCCTCCTCAAGCTACTTCAAAAAATTCGAGAGGAGGGAAGACTTCCAAACTCCTTTTATGAGGCGAGCATAATTCTGATCCTAAAACCGGGCAAAGACAACACAAAGAAAGAAAATTATAGGCCAATATCCCTGAATAATTTAGAGGCTAAAATTCTCAACAAAATATTAGCAAACCGGATCCAGCAATATATGAAAAAAATCATACACCATGATCAAGTGGTATTTATTCTGGTGAGGCAAGGCTGGTTCAATATTCGCAAATCAATCAATGTGATTCATCACATAAACAAAAGGAAGGAAAACATCACATGATAATTTCAATAGGTGCAGAAAAGGCATATGAGAAAATTCAGCACCCATTCATGCTCAAAACTCTCAGTCAAGTGGGAATACAGGGAACATTCCTTAACATAATAAAGGTCATCTACGACAACCCCACAGCAAACATCATACTAAATGGGCAAAAATTTAAAGCAATCCCCTTAAGATCAGGAACCAGGCAGGGGTGCCCCCTTTCACCACTCTTATTCAACATAGTTCTGGAAGTCCTAGCTACATAAATCAGACAAATGAAGAAATAAAAGGCATCCAAATTGGAAAAGAAGTAAAACTGTCATTATTTGCAGATGATATGATATTGTATATAGAAAACCCTAAAGTCTCAGTCTAAATACTACTGGACCTGATAAATGAATTCAGCAAGGTGGCAGGATATAAAATTAATACTCAGAAATCAGAGGCATATTTATATACCAACAATTAACTGTCAGCAAAAGAAATTAAGGAAACAATCCCCTTCACAATTGGAACCAAAAAAATAAAGTACCTAGGAGTAAATTTAACCAAGGCGGATAAGGACTTCTACTCGGAAAATTATAAAACATTGATAATAGAAATCAAGGAAGATACAAACAAATGGAAGCATATACCGTGCTCATGGTTAGGAAGAATAAACATCATTAAAATGTCTATATTACCCAAAGCAATTTATAAATTCAATGCAATACCAATTAAAATTCCAATGATACTTCAAAGATATAGAACACATATTCCAAAAATTTATATGGAACCAAAAAAGAACACGAATAGCCTCAGCAATCTTAAAAAGAAAAAATAAAGCAGGAGGTATCCCTCTTTCAGATATCAAGGTTTACTACAAGGCCATTCTACTCCAGACAGTCTGGTATTGGCATAAGAACAGGCACATAGATCAATGGAACAGAACAGAGAACCCAGAAATAGAGCCACATCTTTATGGACAACTGATATTTGACAAAGGAGGAAAGAACATACAATGGAGTAAAGACAGCCTCTTTAATAAATGGTGTTGAGAAAACTGGACATCTACCTGCAAAAAAAATGAAACTAGACCATCAACTTACACCACTCACAAAAACAAACTCAAAATGAATAAAAGACTTAAATGTAAACCGTGAAACCATAAGCATCTTAGAAGAAAACATAGGCAGCAAGCTCTCTGGCATCTGTAGTAGCAATATATTTGCTGATTTATCTTCACGGGCAAATGAAATAAAAGGCAAGATAAACAAATGGGACTATATTAAACTAAAAAGTTTTTGCATAGCTAAAGACAATAAGAACAGAATAAAAAGACAAACCACACAATGGGAGAACATATTTGACAACACGTCTTATAAGGGGTTAATAACCAAAATTTATAAAGAACTTATAAAACTCAACACCAGGAAGACAAGCAATCCAATCAAAAAATGGGCAAAAGAAATGAATAGAAATTTCTCCAAAGAGGACATACAGATGGCCAATAGGCATTGAAAAAATTCTCAACATCACTAATCATTAGAGAAATGCAAATTAAAACCACAATGAGATATCACCTCACACCAGTCAGAATGGTTCTCATCAGCAAAACAACACAGAATAAGTGCTGGTGAGGATGTAGAGAAAAGGGAACCCTCCTGCACTGCTGGTGGGAATGCAGACTGGTGCAGCCACTGTGGAAAACAGTATGGAGATTCCTCAAAAAATTAAAAATCGAACTGCCTTTTGACCCAGCTATCCCACTTATAGGAATATACCCTAAGAACACCATAGTACTGTTCGAAAAGAAGAAATGTGCCCCCATGTTCATGGCAGCATTGGTCATAATAGCAAAGATCTGGAAACAGCCCTAGTGTCCTTTAGAGGACGAGTGGATTAAAAAGCTTTGGTACATATATACTATGGAATACTACTCAGCCATAAGAAATGATGACATCGGATCATTTACAACAAAATGGATGTACCTTTATAACATTATACGGAGTGAAATAAGTAAATCATAAATAAAAACAAAATTGAAAACAGCATGATTTCATACATAGGTGGGACATAAAAGCGAGACTATGAGACATGGACAAGAGTGTGGTGGTTACAGTGTGGGGGGAGGGAGGAGAGGTTGGGAAAGGGTGGAGGGGAGGGGCACAAAGAAAACCAGATAGAAGGTGACAGAGGACAATTTAACTTTGGGTGATGGGTATGCAACATAATTGAATGATAAGATAACCTGGAGATGTTTTCTTTGAACATATATATGTACCCTGATTTATTAATGTCACCCCATTAAAATTAATAAAATAAAATAATAAAAAAGAAATATACAAAAAGCATTATGTTTGAACCTTAAGTTTATTCCTTGTGAAACTAAGATGTCTGCCATATTTCAACCTTACCATTTCTGAGATGCAGTTATTCTGAATTAGTAAAACTGAAAATGAGAACCAAAAGATAGAATGGTAATAATAGCTTCTATGTATCATGAAATTTTACTAGGAAGATGAAAATATTTATCAGCCTGCCCAATATATTCTTCTGATAGAGGATTACAAGTTCAATATGCCGAAGAGGGTGGGTATCTGCATATCTTTTCTCCTTATCTCTTCTCTGGCTGAGCTTGAATCATTCTGCTTCTTCCTTCTCTGGAGAAAGCATTGATATCAAAGTCCACTTTCTGATGCATGGATCACCAACTGAGGAAATTCTCTTCTTAGTCACTGAAAGCACTTTGGAGAGTGTTAAGGAATGAGTATTTATCCCCTCTCTTCTTTTACACACTTTGTACTTATTTTATCAAAGCCTTGTCACCTGCTTTTGCAATCAGCTGTTTACTTGCATGTATCCCATAGGCTTTCACAACCTAAGCACTGACAACTAAAGAAATAAATGAATGAGGTAGCATGAAAGTTGTTTTGTCCAAATCAAGGTTGAGATGATATATATAAGCATCTCAACCAGACCCTAATAGTAAATTCCATTTTTAAATTCAATACTTACTATTAGCAAGTTGTTAGGGGTGGTATAAGGTGAAGGAGGTTAAACTTTCTGTGTTATAATTCAAGAGGGACAAGACAATATGTTAGTAGACTATATAAACAGCCACAAAGAGGCACTAATGAAATGAAATGAGGGTTCAAAAGTAGAAAATGAACAGTTATTATGAAGACATAGGGGAGCTTCATGGGAAAAGAAAGTTTAGAATGTGTGATAATGGATGGAAAGACTTTTTAGAAAAAGAAAGATTCTGGGTAGGTCAGTGGTTAGATGTGCAGAGAAGGAGCATGAGCAAACAGAAGATGGAAGGCTCAGCACATGTTTGGGGATAGCATGCATTCCAAACTGACTGAAACAGCTCCCAGACAAGACTTGGGAAATTAGGCTTCCAGAAGAGATTTAGAGCTCTTTTAAGGTGGTCACTGAGTGATAACCCTAGGAAGTTGATAATAATCAAGCTTTGTGTGTCATCACAAAGCTCCATATTTTCAGAGTTGACACTATGTTAATTTAGTTTTATGTACCTTTTAAGTGAACTGCTGTCACATTGGCAAGTAGCTTTCCTGGACTGAGTTCTATAGTTCTTATTTTTTTTGTCTCTTTCATGGTTCTTTGCTTATAGTAAATAATAAGTACCAACTTAGTATCAACAGATATTTTTACTTGGTTGCTGGATTGTTTGGCTGATCTCAACTCCAACACATCTTATACATTCTCTTACTTTCCTCAAGAGCATTGTGGAGTGAGTATGCTCATTTTACAATTGATCGAACCAAAGTGCAGGGAAGAAAATATTTGCTCAGTTTCTTCCAGTGAGACTTGAACATATATGTTGACTTCACATCTTGAGCTCTCTCTCTTGTATCACGTTGTGGTTTCTAGAACACAAAAGCTTTAATACTTCATAAGATCAACCAAAAGAAATGATGTGTTTCTGGGATAAAAGAGAAAAGTAAAAAAGAAGCCTTCTTTCTACACAAATTGAAATTTCACTTGGATCCAAATGTTCAGTGTGATGCATTTAATCTTTCTCATAGATTTTAATTTTGCCTACAATTTTCTATCTCTAATCTTATTCTGGATTCCAGAAAAAAATATATTAAAGAGGTTTTTTTTCAAACAATATTGGGTCATCATAATAATAGCTATCATTTAGTGAACACCTACTGTGTACTATACAGCTGCTTTACATACATGATATTTATTTCTGTTGCAATTCTGTGACCCCATTTTACAGATGAATGACTGAACTGACTTTAACATCTAGTTCATCTTCAGATTCTAATATCTTTTCTTCTGCTTCCCAAACTATTGGTTTCTAGCCAGGAACATGCTTAATGGGTCTAGTCTACTATTTGTTTCTGAGTACGTGATACAAGTCAAGTTCTAATCCTATAGCCCTAGGCAAGAAAACTCCAAAACCAATTCCATTTATTGCCCATCATCCAAGTCCCCATTGTGTGCCTGATTCTAGTTTAATTAAAGAAGAGTTATTGAGGGAGAGTAGGGTAGGATATGCTTTTCGTCTTCCAGGGACTTATACATTAGTTAAATCAGACACAAAAATTATTAGTGGGAAGAAAATTAATGATATATACACATTCTAGAGATTGGTAAAGGGAAAAGGGGATGAGGATAGAGTTGAGCCTTGAAAATTAGGTAAAATTGGGGTGAACAGAAAAAAGAAATGGCGTTTGTTAGGAATGATGGCAAACACCACAAGAAAAGGTGCTGGCTTATGAATATATTTATTTATTTTTATTATTTTTTTTTATTGATTGATTTTTAGAAATAGAGGAACAGGGAGAGACATAGACAAACACAGAGAGAAGTATCTATTTGTTGCTTCACTCATTTATGCAGTCATTGGTTGATTCTTATATGTGCCCTGACCAGGGATCAAACCCACAACCTTAACATGTGAGGATGATGCTTTAACCAAATGAGCTACCCAGCCAAGGCCTAAATGTGTTTGTTTATTAAAATGCTTCTGATTCATCTTTGAATTCATTCTTGGTTCTTTCTAATGATCTATCAAGATTGAGCAAAAAAGGATAAAATTAGACAAAAAAAAAAGAGAAAATGTAACACTCATGGACACAATGATAATGTAGTAATTGTGGGATGGGGGAGGTAGAGAAGGGTATAAGGGGTAATAAATGGTGATGGGAAAAGACTTGACTTGTGGGGGTAAACACACAATATGGTGTACAGAGATGTATTGTAGAATTGGGCACCTGAAACCTGTGTAATTTTGTTAACCAGAGTCACTCCAATAAATTAAACTAAAAGGACTGTTTTTGGGGCTATTCTAGGTGGCTATGGTAAGAAAAATTATGTACCTCAGGGTAAGACTTAGAACAGTTTAAATGCATTTTAAAGTCAGATGTCAAGCAAAGCACTAAAAAGAGTTATGGGCAATAGGACCGAAGACTTTTTGCCAATTAGCCATTCTAACTAAAACGCTAACCTCCATCTGGTTTGGACTACTAATTTAATGTGTGGGTGGAGGTGTGAAATTTAAAATCTTTTGAAGAGAGTATGGTAGTACTTGACTTTAAGAAAAAGTGATTCTTTTGCATAATTTGAAAAAATAACTAATGTGGAAACACTACAAACATATATATCACCTCCACTCCGAATCATGCTTGATGATATTTTCACAAGTTTTTTCCCTGCCTTAAGAAAGGGCTAAAAGTCTTAGGATAAATTTGCTATGAAAATGTTAAATTACTCAAAAAAATTTTAATTTATATTAGATAGTGGAACTTCCAGAGAGGGAGGCAGCACTCCTGAAAGACTCTTACCCCAACCTCTTCTTAGCTGCCTTTGGACTACACTGCTAAATCCTTCCCACTAGTTCAGCCCACAGAATTTATTTCAGCATTTAAAGTAATGCCAGCAGGGTTAGGGTTTAAGTTACTATGCATACAGCATTGAGAACCATTGACTTAGAGTCTTCACATTTAAAAGGAGGTGGTTTTCAGTCATGATATAAATATCATAATGGAAAGTTTATCAAGTTAAACCAGGATCCACCATTTTGGGACGAATTAGAAATGTTCCCAGTGGGCTACCAACTGCATACTAAAATATAAAAGTCCTTCAAGAACTTGCCTAAAGACATTTAAGAAAGTAGAAACAGGAGTCCCTGTCTCCAAATCCTTTCTTTGTCCTATCTACCAGATTGTTTGATATCTGCAGTTATGACAGCTTTGGGAGAGGTTTTCTTTGACTGTCCAATTCAAAACAGTCTTTCTTTTACAAATTACCGTGTTTTATATTATTGCTTCATAATAATACACTATCTGAGATAATGGAAAGTAGTTCCATAGAGCAAGGACCTTTGCTATCTTGTTTACCAGTTGTTGAATGAATGAATGAATGAGAATTTTAAATTCTTACAAATATGTCCATCCCATCATGTGACTTATGTCTCGTTGGAGATGGAACAAGGACACTTTTAATAGGATAGGAGGTTTCTCAGAGCAGCAGCTGCATTTGAGGCAGAAAATCAATTTCTACCCTGGATGACATTTTCAAAAGAAGTGTATCTAGTAGCATGGAATCTTCTATCTGACAGGACTTATGTCAAAATACTAAGATGTCTAGATGCATGGCCCACATTCTGTAGAGAGGGTGAGCCATTCAGAGATGGCCTGAACTGTATGTGCAATCTAGTTCTGTTCTGCCTTTCTGCCTGCACAAATAAGAGAGTGGCTATGGCTTTGTGAGCCTACTTGTGTTTAGCAGGAAAATTTACCTGTGAATACGTCTAGGAACAGACATTTTATAAGCTCAGTAGGGAAGAAATATGAGATGCAGATTCCCCAAGTTAGCTAGTATTTGTAATATTTTTAGTAATAGGGTGGAGGATGCCTGTTCGGTTTGTTTTCAAGTATTTGAAACACAGCCATTGTTGAAGACATAAAAATCACAATAAGATAGAGACAATATCAGAAAAAATCTAGACTGTTAATCACAACTTGTGCAAAACAAGTAAATGAACCCAACCAGTTGTCATGTACACACCATTGTGCTAAGGAATGCCTTTTCTCATGGTATTCCTTACTGAGGTAAATAATTGCCAAAGCGGTTTATCTAATTCTTTCCCATGTTTGGAATGAAGCATTTTTTAACAGTTATCTACTTCCCATTGTCTGCCTGGGACAAGCCTTGTCTTGTCAGTAAAGTACTTAGCTCTGTGCTGCTGCCAGAACTGAGATAAGGTCATCAGAATCTTGTAAACACAGGAAGATAAAGACAGGGAAGCTGGTCCTTCCCAAGAGGGTGGGGAGGGGAAGAAAAAGGGGTAAATTTAGTTTTATGTGTAGGTAGTCCGGGGTAACTGCTTACTTTGTGCATCCTAGGAAGTATCTGTATTTCTTTCACTTCTCCCACCCTTCTACACACACACGTGTGCGCGCTCACACACACACACACACCCCTTTAACAGGGAGACAAGATTTTCATTTTATAACTAGTGAAGAGACAATACTGTAGGTAGAAGAAAATTATTAATGTTCTCATAAATTTGGAAACAACTGATAACAGATCCTTTTCTGAACTGGAAAAAGAAAGGAGCTAATAAATTTGGGACTTCTACTATATACCCAATTCTGTCTTAGGACAATGAAATACATTTTGAAAATTTTATTTTTTATAAAAATTAGAACAGAGTTAATAGGAGGATATTCTTAGGCTCTTAAAATTAATTAGGCAATAAGAGACCCTCTTAAATGGGAGGCTAAGTTTTTTGCAGACAAAGTATGTTCAGGTCTCCTTACTTGACTCCCAAGATATTTTATAGTTTGAAAACATTTAAGAAACTAAAACTAAAACTGTTAAAAATAAGTTAAAGCAATAAGAATGTGTCATCAATAAGTTAATGACTATTGCAATTATAAATTAATAGAGGTAGCTAGCTCCTTTTGACCTGTTCCAGATGTCATGCCAATTGATTAAATGTTTGGAGACAATGAAATGGAAAAAGACAACTTTATTATAATGCTTCAGGCACGGAATATTTTTATTTTGCTATTAGGAGCATATCCGCATGTCAATGACCAATTCCATTTGGAAAAAAGACATTTTTTGGGATATGTACAATTAGGAAAAATCTCCAAGGTGAATCTCAGGTCTGAACTAACCACCTCTGTTATTTTTAGTTGGCATTAGGAATCATGAAAGAACATTTTTGGTTTTATTTTGATTCAGGGCAGAAGAGCTGTTGGTTCCATCTCTCATAGGTGTCATGGGTTGGCACAGCCCTGCTGGGCTGGTATCTTCAGTAGACATTGCTAGGGGCATGTTCTGCAGTGGGTCTCTGCACTTCCATTACAGGGAAGGAATTGGAAATGATGTTAGGGAACTAGCAGACTTTCAGCTGTATTCTTTTCCTAGCCATTCTGAGTGTGCTGGGGTTGCTATTTTTTCAGGATGATTTGGCGACCATGAACCTGCCTTTTGGGACAGCTGTTGAGCCTCAGCTTTTCTGTGGTGATAGCTGAATCAGAGAGGGAAAGACCATTTCCATTATTTTACTGGAAAAATATCTTGCTATAAAAAATGATAGATTTTACCTCATAACCTCTAGATAGGAGATGAGAAAACCTGGATGAAAGTGAGGTCAGTTTCATATTTAGCTATAACTGATAATAAACTGAAATTGACCACAGGCTGTAATTTGATCAGTTATACAAAAACTGTTGTCTGGAAGGCAGAACTAAATTTCTAATAACTTGAAAAATGGACTGTTGAGTGGACCCACAGACATATAATCTTGTATCTCAGAGCCTGTTAGGTCAGGAAGCTGTTACTTATGGGGCTTAAACAGTTTACAATGGTTCATGGCTCTGTCCATTCAAGGAAAAGGCAGCACTTTCTTTGTGTCCCCAGAGATTAAGATTAATGATTAATGTAACCGTTAGCATGTCTGTTTCAGGTCAATCATATTTCTCTGAACTTGTCTGGATTTCTATTCTAGTAATTTCTTATTTTCTCTATTACTTTTATTTTTTAATTGAAGCATATTTCTTTAAAAATGTGGAAGATTTAAATATACCATAATGTTTAGAAGTATTTTTTCCTTCTTTTCCAAGTGAGAGGAGAAGAGATAGAGAGACAGACTCCTGTATGTGCCCAGACCACGATCCGACCTGTCAACCCCTGCATGGGGCGGGTGCTCTGCCCATTTGGGGCCATGCTTTCAGCCAAGTTATTTTTTAGAGCATGAGGTGGTGGTTCCATAGAGCCATCCTTAAACGTCTAGGGCCAATGTGCTTGAACTAATTGAGCCATGGTTGCAGGAGGGGAAGAGAGAGAGAGAGAGAGAGAGAGAGAGAGAGAGAGAGAGAGAGCAGAGGTGGGGGAGGGTGGAGAAGTAATGTAGATGGTCACTTCTCCTGTGTGCCCTGATTGGAAATCTAACCTGAGATATCCATATGGCAGGCCAATGCTCTACCACTGACCAACCAGCCAGGGCCTAAAAGTATTTATAATTCTTGTCATAAGAAAGGAGTACAGCCTGACCTGTGGTGGCGCAGTGGATAAAGCGTCGACCTGGGAACACTGAGGTCGCCAGTTCAAAACCCTGCACTGGTCTGGTCAAGGCACATATGGGAGTTGATGCTTCCAGCTCCTCCCCCCTTTCTCCCTTTCTCTCTCTCACTCTGTGTCTCCTCTCTAAAATTAATAAAATAAAAAAATAAATTTAAAAAAAAAAAAGAAAGGAGTACAAAAAGTCATGACTTTTGAATGTTCTACTTTTTAAAATACAGACTAATTCACTGTCCATTTCAGTGACCAATTTATTGCTGGATCATACAACTAGGATGATTAGTGCTCACTTATAGTGACAGGCTTTAGAAAGCAGGAACATCATGTGTTCACAAATATATTATATCCCAGCCATGTGTTTGACTCTGGAGTCAGAATAAAGTGGTACTATCATGGAGCTCACAGTCAATGAGGAATGTAAATGTTAATCATGCAATTAAAACCCAATTGTCTTTGTTTTTGTGGTAAAGGAAGATTAGGATGGTAAGAAGGATCTAAAAGAGATATCAGTGGTCAGAGAAGCCTTCCTGGCGGAAGTGCTATCTTATTTGAGGACTTCAAGAACCCCTCTAGAAATCAGTGGATCAATGAGATGTAGCTGATATGATGGCAATATATATGTAGTCACCCAATTGTGCCCACACAATATGTACTGTATTTTGTTATTAGTTTAAAACCGGAAGAGCAGTAAGGCACTAAATGGTAAGAGATGACATGTTCTAAGTCTCACCTACTTTAAATTCTGCTCTTTTAAAAAATATATTTGGGTATTTGTTATTTTACCTTACTTATAATTTAAAAGTATAATATTTATTATTTGTAACTCATTACAGCAGCTGTCTTGTTTTTTCAGAGATAAATCAATTTCTTTTCAACAAATATGAAGGTTAGCTAATAAACAATTTGCTATTATTTTTATTATTACTATACTTGTGCTAGTATGAGGAATCCTAACGAGTTCTTTGAAAAATTATTTTTATCTAGAGATAACTGTGTAGAAGAGTATATTGTTTTTTAAAGAATATGAAACACATGCGCAGAGACACGTATTGCATAACAAAGCTTGCACTTACAAGCTTCGTTATGACTGTATAAAATGCAGCATCTTTGTCAGTAAACGAAAACTTATAAAAGTGGCGATTGTAAATGCAGTTGGTTGCAATAGTAAGAGAATGGGAATTAGGAGTGTAACTGAGATTTTTTTTTTATGATAAATTATTTAGCTCCTGGCTACCGTGTACGAGGTCTATTAACTGCCTATAAATTGTTCATCATAAAATCTAGTTCATTCTCGTTAATTAGGCCAAGGCTTTTATGAAGATTCTTTCTCTTTTTTTTCTGAAAGCTTAGGCTGACAGGAGAATAGCTACACCAGAATTTCTGAGGAAGAAAGGAACTCTCTGTTAAGCATGATGTTATGTTCCTTAAAAACTAATAATTAAAAAAGAAATCCCTGAATTAAAATTACTTTGACTTCTTAAGTGTGAGAATGTAATCTTCTGTAGTCACAGAAGAAGGTTAAATACAGCCAAAATAATTGCACCTTCTAACTTAAATTCTTTCAATCAATAATGTGTAAGAAAGAAAGGGTGTATGTATAAGAAGGACTAGATACACTCATTAGAAATGATTAATTCCAAGCAAGTTCCAGAAAGACAAATAGACACATCAAATTTTTTCTGGCACATCATTTTATGTCATTTTATTATGCATTTTTCCTCATGAAATTGAACTTGTATGCAAAATTATCTTTGAGGAAATCTTGTATTTGTTGCTGATCTGGTTTTTTTTTTTCTGTTGTATTTTTTTTTCCTGGCACTCACATAAGTGATCAACTGGTAGTGAATGTTATGTTTATATTATCTCAGATTTTGCATTGCTAACTGACTCCCTTGATACCATTTAAGGTGCATCCCTAATCAGCTCTCACGTTTCACACTTCCCTTGCAATCTCTGAATTTCATGAAGAGTAGACATGCAGTGCCCCAGTTCTAGACGCCAAAGTGGTTGTGACTTCAGGAAGTTCCTATAGTCAGAGCCAAAGGCTGAGTCAAGCCGTGTGATTGCTCCCCTGAGATGCAGTTAGCAAGCCTCTCTGACAGAGGCCAGAGGCAAGGAACAGTCAAAGACTAGGAAAGTAGAGTCTGTTTGCACATACTCCTGTGCTTAACACCCATTACAGTGCAATTAAGAATGGTCAGAAGCAGTATTAAATTTGGAAATGGCAAGTAACAGCACAGTTGGGGTAAAGCTGAAAAGCAGCTCAAACCAAGGGAAAGCAGTTCTTTTATGTTTAAAAAAATGGGATTTTTTTTTTTTTGCTAAAACCACTTCTTGTTTTCCTTTGTAAATTATTCTATTAGCCAACAACTAAAGAAATTGTAGAATTCAGTAGCTGTATGTCATTTCTAAGATCTATGGACACATTGGGTTTGTTTCACTCTTCTCCATTCCCAGGGCTGCAACTTTATATTTTTCTGGGTAATGAGTGGCTCAGCAAGACTGCAGTACAGATAAGAGCTCACTCTAAACTGAATAGTCTGGCCGGCAACACAGTTCTTGGCACTGAATAACAGTAAGGGCCCTCCAGGAGGCCTCTTTGGACGGACTATGGTTTGAAGCAGTCAGTTTAACACCAGGTTACCCCAATGCCCACGGGCTTTGCCAATGAATGCCTTGAGGGGAACAAATAGCAACAGGCTAAAGCAGTCTTCCCTTTCTTTTTAAAAAATTATTTTACTTTATTTTTTTATCATTTAAAAATTAAATTTATTGGAGCGACAGTCATCCCTTTCTGATAAAGAGAATTCTTTTTTTATTAATTTTAATGGGGTGACATTAATAAATCAGGGAACATATGTTCAAAGAAAAAAATGTCCAGGTTATCTTATCATTCAATTACGTTGCATATCCATCACCCAAAGTCAAATTGTCCTCTGTCACCTTCTATCTGGTTTTCCCTGTGCCCCTCCCCTTTCTCCTCATCCGCCCTCTCGCTCCGTCCCCCCACCCCGTAACCACCACACTCTTGTCCATGTCTCATAGTCTCGCTTTTATGTCCCACCTATGTATGAAATCATGCTGTTCTCAGTTTTTTTCTGTTTTACTTATTTCACTCCGTATATTGTTATCAAGGTCCATCCATTTTGTTGTAAATGATCCGATCCGATGTCATCATTTCTTATGGCTGAGTAGTATTCCATAGTATGTATGTATCAAAGCTTTTTAATACACTCGTCCTCTGACAGACACTTGGGCTGTTTCCAGATCTTAGCTATTGTGAACAATGCTGCCACGAACATGGGGGCGCATTTCTTCTTTTCGAACAGTACTATGGTGTTCTTAGGGTATATTCCTATAAGTATGATAGCTGGGTCAAAAGGCAGTTCGATTTTTAATTTTTTGAGGAATCTCCATACTGTTTTCCACAGTGGCTGCACCAGTCTGCATTCCCACCAGCAGTGCAGGAAGGTTCCCTTTTCTCCACATCCTCGCCAGCACTTATTCTGTGTTGTTTTGCTGATGAGAACCATTCTGACTGGTGTGAGGTGATATCTCATTGCGGTTTTAATTTGCATTTCTCTAATGATTAGTGATGTTGAGCATTTTTTCATATGCCTATTGGCCATCTGAATGTCCTCTTTGGAGAAATTTCTATTCATTTCTTTTGCCCATTTTTTGATTGGATTGTTTGTCTTTCTGATATTGAGTTTTATAAGTTCTTTAAATTTTGGTTATTAACCCCTTATCAGACATGTTGTCAAATATGTTCTCCCATTGTGTAGTTTTTTTTTTTTATTCTGTTCTTATTGTCTTTAACTTTGCAAAAACTTTTTAGTTTGATACAGTCCCATTTGTTTATCTTGCCTTTTATTTCATTTGCCCGTGTAGAAAAATTGGCAAATATATTGCTTTTAAAGATGTCGGAGAGCTTACTGCCTATGTTTTCTTCTAAGATGCTTATGGTTTTACAGCTTACATTTAAGTCCTTCATCCATTTTGAGTTTATTTTTGTGAATGGTTTAAGTTGATGCTCTAGTGTCATTTTTTTGCAGGTAGATGTCCAATATTCCCAACACCATTTGTTAAAGAGGCTGTCTCTACTCCATTGTATATTCTTTCTTCCTTTGTCAAATATCAGTTTTTCATAAAGGTGTGGATTTATTTCTGGGTTCTCTGTTCTGTTTCATTGATCTATGTGCCTGTTCTTATGCCAGTACCGGGCTGTTTTGAGTACAATGGCCTTGTAGTATACCTTGATATCCGGAAGAGTGATACCTCCTGCTTTATTTTTTCTTTTTAAGAATGCTGAAGGTATTCGTGTTCTTTTTTGGTTCCATATAAATTTTTGGAATATGTGTTCTATATCTTTGAAGTATGTCATTGGTATTTTAATTGGTATTGCATTGAATTTATAAATTGCTTTGGGTAATATAGACATTTTAATGATGTTTATTCTTCTTAACCATGAGCACGGTATATACTTCCACTTGTTTGTATCTTTCTTGATTTCTTTTATCAATGTTTTATAATTTTCTGAGTACAAGTCCTTAACCTCCTTGGTTAAATTTACTCCTAGGTACTTTATTTGATAAAGAGAATTCTTAATCTGTCTAGTTCAGTTTTAACTATGACAATTTTTTTCCATTTTTGAAAGAAAAAAGGAAAACTTTTAGAACATAATATTTACTTTAATGAATTATTTAAAGAATCTCTTTTTGAAAAACAACTATTCACTTTTTATTCTTTTCATAATCAATAGTCTTATTATAATCAAATGTTGAATTATGGTGCATAGATAGTGGTCTCAGTTTCCACCAGATAATTGGGCTTTTTCTAAGGCCCCTTTAAGCTTTAAATAGTCAATTCAAAGTTGATAAATATCAGATTCTGTGAAAGAATCTTACTCTATGTACTGAATGTTTATGTCCTCTCAAATTTATATGCCAAGACTGCAAACCCTGATGTGATGGTATTAGAAAGTGGGGCCTTTAGGGAAATATAAAGTTTAGAGGATTCATGATGGTGGCACCTGTGATTAGATTATTGTTCCTACACAAAGAAGAGGCATCAGAGCTTCCTTTCTTCCACCGTCTGAAGTCACAACAAAATGGTAGCCTCCTGCAAGCCAGGAAGAGGCCTGACAGAAAGCCAAATGTGTGCCAACCTTGACCTTGGACTTCCCAACCTCCAGAACTGTGATAAATAAGTGTCTGTTGTGTAAGCCACCCAGTCTATGGTATTTTGGATTAGAGCCTGAGCTATCTAATACATTAGCTTATGAGAAAATATTTTCCAAGCACAAGAAACAGAATAGAGCAAAGGTGAAAGCATGTAAAGAAGAAGAGTCTGGACAGATATGGGAAGAGGACATGTGGAGAAGGAGCAATTGCTTTTTAACCGTCTGATTTCAGCCCCCAAATAAACCCTAACCATCCAGGTTGGGTTTTTTTTTTTTTTTTTTTTGACAAGCACTTGCCTCAACTTAATGCAAGGTTGGAATCCCTTGTTGGGTCATCATTTTCTATCAACAACTCTGCACTATGAAGGGAAACATACATTTCTGGAGGAGAGCTGGTAGTGTGTGACACAGCATTTTGTACATTACTTTGAGCTTAAGAAATGCTTTTATAGCTATAAACTTTTCAAGTTCTGAGGCTACTCTAAGTTATGAACAACATTTTTTAATGCCTAAACATTTAGTTAGTTCAGCTGACTGGCAATGAAAGTGAAGTCGATCCACTTGGTTGTTTACTGAATTTACAATTGTTTGGCTTCATGGAATGGTTACTTTGGCATAAAATATTTGTGCAGGAGTACTATCTAGACATAATCACATTGCAGCTGATATAAAATTTGTCTTTGTTACTGTATTTATTTTTCTAGACACGATCAACTTCCCTAATTTACTGTTCCAACTTCCTTTTAGAATGCTTCAGTGTCCAGGGTTCTTCAGAAGAGTGCTTCTTGTAGAGCCGTGATGGCGAACTTATGACACGCGTGTCAGCAGTGACACACGTAGCCATTTTGATGACACGCGGCCGCCTACCAGAGAAGTATGGCCGTATGCCGAGAAGGACGGTTCATCCTCGGCTTCTGCACGGCCAGGTGCAGTAGCCGAGGATAAAACATTTGCTGTAGTGTAGACACTCTGTGCCGGAGGTCTGTAGGCCAAAACAACAGAACTCCGGCACAGAGCTTCTAGTTCCGGTACTTCCGGTTAGGTTAGACCGTTTTTCTCGAAGTGACTTAGCACCCGAGTTATGCTTGCTTTTTTTGGTGAATTTTGACACACCAAGCTCAAAAGATTGCCCATCACTGTTTTAGAGTGTAGCTGAGAGGATACAGACCAGGTTTGTCACAGCATCTTTTCAACACAACCTACTTTGCATGTTTTCTTTTTACTGTTAATATCTGAATGGGTTAATCCTACAGATCTTCCTTTGTTCAAAAATATTCTCCAATCTTAACAGATCTCATTTTAAAAAATCTATTGAGTAATATTCTGTTGATGGTCAGACTATTAGCTATATACGAAAGTTGTTTCAAAAACCATAGCACATTACAGCAGATTTTTAAAGGAATTTTAAAATTTTATTTCTATTCTATTTCTTAGGCTTTCAATTTTTTTTTATAACTTAGATTTTTAGGTAGTATTATGCTTATATCAGGCTTATATTAATGCCTGTCTAGTAGTATGCCTTTATAAAGCCAGCCTCCATTTGACAAAAGTATCTACAGTTAGAGAAATTTGGAGTTGAACACTTAACATCGATTATGCACTTATATTTAAAACATAGGAATTCAGTAATATGTTCCATTGATGAGTACAATGAGTGCCTTTTCTAAGCTCTATAAAGGTTGCACATAGAAATGAGTGATTGCCTCCAAGGAACTTACACTCTAGGACTTAATCACAGCACCCGGCACAGTAGAATTTGGTATAGAGGATGGAATCTATATAAAAAATGTTAACTAACAAACAAAGACAGCCCACAATCAGAGCCTAAGGGATGGTGTGGGAGATCAGTTCTGCAAATGATCAGAGGAAAAAGGTCTTATTGTGATCCGTAGCAGCTTAGGTGGAGACCTAGATGACATGGGTCTTTTCGATGGATCTAAAGGGAGGATGCTGCTTAGAAAAGTCGAGAGATAAGAAGGGGGATGTCTCAAAAAGAGATACATATAAATGAAATTATAGAACTTGGATTCCACATATAGTTTTTAAGTAAAAATGAATCAATTTTTCTAAAGAGAACTGATGGTTAGTAAATGAAAATAGCAGTTTAAACCTGATAGCAGGTTGTTATCAGATTGTGAAGAGCTCTGAATGCCAATTTGATAAGTGTGGCCTTGATTTTATATTTACTGTGGAGCCATTGTAGATTTTGAGATGATCTATTTACTGATAGCAACTTGGATCCTAAATTTTCACAAGCTTCAGATGTATCTCTCAAGCCAAGATTTTGGAAGTTATTACAATTTAAAACACACTGATGTTGGTCCCTCCCTGAATTCCACCTTCAGTTTTATCTACAGGATAAAAAAATGGAAAAGAAAGGAGCTTCCCCAGGGAGGTTAGTTTTTCCTAGTTTATCAAGACAGAGTGATATCCATTCACGTTTTCTTTGGGGGCATGTGTTCCAAAGAGAAGCAAAGTCCAATTACAAAATTGAAACTGAGGGATGCAAAGGGTATACAGGTATCCCTCCTTTGAACTTTGAAGAAAATTATTTGCTAAATAAAAATTAGACTCCTCACAAATCATTAGTTTTTAAGAAAAATGAGCTAAACATTGTGAGATACTCTGCCTCTCAAATATAAAAGGAATAAATTTTGGCATAGCTATTTATGAAACAACGTCAATGAAGAACCACCTGTCAAGCTTGTTATACTTGAGTTGTGCCTATGGTTTATAATTGCAACCGTGTAGCAAATTCAGCCGGATAACCATATTAATACTAAGTTTATCTCCAGATTCTGTTGCATACTGACATCTATTTTCTTCAACATTCTATTTTTCTTAAGCATGTTCCATTATTTTTCCCTTTCCTTTTTTATTCAAGTTATCCCCACTGATTTCTTCACCATTTCATGATATATTAAAAAAGGAGGCTTTCATCTTGGCTGGAAGCTCAGTTGGTTAGAGCATCATCTCAATACATCAAGGTTGCAGGTTTAATCCCCAGTCAGGGTGCATACAAGAATCAATAAATGAATGCATGAATAGATGGAATAGCAGGTTGATGTTTCTCTTTCTCTCTCCCCCTCTCTCCCTTTTTCTCTCTCTAAAATTCAATTAATCAGTAATTTGTTTTTTAAAAAATGAGGTTTTCAGTGAGGGAATGGTAGGTGGCAGAAATAAGTGGTCAAAGGGCTCAGTTGAAAAAGGTCATAATTCATAGACCCTGAAAAATTAAAAGGGTAAGACATGAGGTAAGAAAGTACATAGAGTAAGTATGAGAGAAAAGTGAGGGTTTAATTTAAGATTAATAAAAAATCAAAGAAACGGGTCAAAAGCAGAGGAGAGAGTGAGGACTACCCCTGTATAGGACAATGACAGAGCAGTTCACAGAGATAAAGATGGCATTAGGCAATTACTTCAAATTGTTGGCAACACATTTTAACAGCAGTAACTTCAAGTAGCCCTCTGAAATCAGAGTCTAACAGGTGAGGACTTCCTTTAACTTCATTCTTTAATTGTAGTCAAGATTAGCCTGTATAAGTCCCATTTTTTTAGTTTGTTCCAAAGTACTGTTTCAATTCATTTTCTCACTTATCCTCACTTAAGCTGTGAGTTAGCTTCTCAGCATCATCAGGCAAATCTCCTGGCCCCCAACTCTGTAATTGAGTGTGAAAGGTGAAGAAAAGCTATTAAATAGTTACTAGATTTTTAGAATAGTAACTAAATATCAGTATGGGCTTGAAGTTACAACAGATAGAAGATATGGAAAAAAGGAAAAGTATATATTCAGTCTACATCAACAGAATAACCTGAGCGTTATATGAGCTTTTGGCCCCGGAAACCATGGGCCAATGATACAACAAACACGGACCTCTGATGAAGAGGAAGCATGGGTACTGGTACGGGAAGACATGGTTCTTTTTCTTTCCATCCCAGATCAGATTTAAACCTGTGATTAGGAGCTTACTCATCAGAGAAGAAATATCATGAGCTATTTGCTCTCTCTGCTATAACACAGCTCTGGCAAGACTGGAAGTTATGTTGAGATTGTCAAATCTATAATCAAGGACCATCTTTGTGAATCATGAAACCATATGGCACTGGTTATCTGAATTGGGAATAAAACAAAACAAAAGCTAAAACAACAAACAAAACCCCCCCCTAATTTTACAGCAGTGAAAGCAGTGATGTGATTAGACATTGCCAAGGACCATTTGACCACCTTATATCCTCTCAATCTATACATTTAAAGAAACCTTTGCCACTGCCTGAACCATGCAAATACCAGAGCTCCTGTAGTGCTAACAAGGAATAAAGATCTTGCACCAGATGGTGCCTCTTGTCTCTATCTATCTCTAGCCCAAACAATCTGCCAGAGTTTTTAAGAAAAATGTGATGTGATCGTGCTGCAAAGTATCTGAAGAAAAACAGTAAGAAAAGTAGTGTAGCTCAAGCAAGGGGACCCAAAAAGAAGGAAATTATTATGACTCTTCGAACCTTTGGGGGAGAGGGTATTGTTAGCCCTGCATCTTAGTCCATAAGACAAATGCTACACCCTGCCCTGCTGGAAGGTGAGCAGCTCACTGAGATATCTCTGTGTGTCTGCAACATACTGACATCAGTCAATATGGTAAAAAATTCAGAAATTCATCTAGATATTTTGTTTATATAACACAAAATTAACAGTTTGATGATTTTTAAAGAAATGTACTAGCTATAAGAAATACTTTACAAAAAATTATTTAAGTTTTTTCTTATTGCCTTTTGGTACTGAATTTGGCCATCATAGTAATAAAAACTTGGATACAGTTTTTAGTCGCTTTTGCAGAATACTCTTTTTTAAAAATTTTATTTTATTCATTTTAGAGAGGAGACACAGAGTGAGTGAGAGAGAGAGAGAGGGGGGGGGGAAGGAGCTGGAAGCATCAACTCCCATATGTGCCTTGACCAGACCAGTGCAGGGTTTTGAACTGGCGACCTCAGTGTTCCCAGGTCGATGCTTTATCCACTGCGCCACCACAGGTCAGGCCTTGCAGAATACTCTTAAAATGTTCTTTAATAAGCTTGAACGAATTGTTTTTGGTCATTTTTCTGCTTCTCTGTAAGGCTTTTGTGAGCACATTATTTGAAGTATCCCCTTGCCCTCTCATATTTGGATCAAGTTCCTGGTACCTCTTTGCCATAAGATCTTTGACAATTTTATCTAACACAGTATTCTAAAGTACTTTCTAATTAGAGTATATTTAATGGGAAAGGAAAAGTACTTCTAAGTTTTATCTAGATGAAACTTCTTTGAATAGACAATTTAGTTCTATGTTTATGTTTGGTGCTTGGAATGAGATAATGTGAATGGAGAGCTTACAAAATCATGGTGATTTGATAGGAGATAGTTTGTTGGTGCTACTTAGAGTTGGTCGCAGTCTGATTTCGATCAGCAAACTGATAAAGATCTACAGTGAACATTTGTAGAGATTGAAAGCCAGCATTTAGAAGCTTCTATAGCAATTACACATAGCTGCATGTGAACATACAAGCATGTGATCACTTTTTCAACAGTTCATTTTACTTTACCAAAGTATCAGTCCATGATGGATGGGAGAGAATAAAAACCATGCCCATTAACTGTGTTCAAACAACTTAAGAAGCATCAGTTGAGGGTTCATGATTTCATCATTTTATGTGAGATAGATTAAAATAGAGACAATGGATCCCCCTACAAAAAGGAGGTCATGGCAATTTAGTTATGTGTTAACCATGACTCAGGGGCTTTAATGGTAGTTGTGAAAGGAAAGGAATCATCATGGAAACATTACACGGGAGAAGGAGTAAGATGTTATCTTGAGTTGAACAAGCTCTATGACAAGGAGACACATGTAGCCCAAGCCTGACACTAGCCTGGATGGTGTTGCTATCAGTAGACAGGACAGCTTCATTGGATAGAGAGCTTTGAAACACTAGGAACTGTTGATTTTTAGTTTTGACTTAGTGATGGCAAAACATTGATTTAGAAGTTTGTAGGGAAACGTGGAAGAATGTGGACCTCAATTAAAGAGTTCAGAATTAGAAATTTCAAACAGATGGGAAATTCTTCATGATAGTTTTACTGAGAAAGAGAAGTTCATCTCTTTACACTTTCTGATATTTGCAACTTTTCTACTTCTTCCTTACAAAGTAGATGCAGTACCTGGGGGTGGATGGAGGACATGTGCTTGGACCACTCCTACCTGCACAGGATATGCTGGCACATTCCAAGCACTGAAAAATGCTATCACCAGGTTAGTCCATAAAAAAGGAGTACAACTGCTTACTGACCATGTGTCAAATGATATGCCAAGTAAAAACTTTTTTTTCTCAGATTTGAATTTTATCAGAGAAATGATACTAGAAATGAGTAGTGATTAACTGTTTCCAGGTTATCTCCATAAACACATTGCTTTTTCTTTTCCTTCTTTAACCTCTTAAGAGAGTTGAAATAATGTATTTATTGCTAACAAAAACATCATTATGTTATCTGACTTTTTTCTGTGATAGAGAGAGAGAGACAAAGAGAGGGACAAATAGGGACAGACAAAAAGGAAGTGAGAGAGATGATGGGAAACATCAATTCTTTGTTGCAGCACCTTAGTTGTTCATTGATTGCTTTCTCATATGTGCTTTGACTGGGGGCTACAGCAGACCAAGTGACTTCTTGCCCAAGCTAGCAACCTTGGTCTCAAGCTGGTGAGTTGTGTTCAAACCAGATGAGCCTATGCTCAAGCCGGCGACCTGGAGATTTCGAACCTGGGTCCTATGAGTTCCAGTCTGAAGCTCTCTCCACTGCGCCACCATCTGGTCAGGCTATGTTATCTGATTTCTAATTGTATTATTATTAGTGATATCATTAAATTTATTTTAAACTTTTTGTCAATACATAATGTGTTTATGTATTGTGACACTAATCCACATGAACAATCATTTATATTGCAGCTTCTACGGAAATCCTATTGCAGAGTTATGGAGAGAGGAAAAGATGGCACTTCATCTAATTCAACACCCCCCGCCCACACACACAAACACATACTCATACACACATAACTACTAGATGACACCTTGGTGCAGGGAGAAAAGACAATGCTGAGACTCAGGTAAAGATTTGATTCTCTAGGTGTAGGAGACAATGGAGTTCACCCCAAATATAGTATGGACTATTTGATTTTAAGGTATGAATCATAGATATATTGGCTTTACAGTTGCAAAGAAATTTTTGTCATTTTATATTCTTTTATTAAGTACCTACCCTGTTCCTATTTTAGCCTTGCTTCCCAAGGGATAAACCTGATTCTACTGGCTACTGGATTTGGAGGGGGACGGGTAGTAGAAGGACATCACTTTCTCAGCTCTGGGAAGTATGCTGCTTGCTGAGTGTGAACCTGACATTGAACAAGTGGCAAAGGCCAAGACTTGTCTGATAAATAATCATATTTACCTCATTAATATGTACAGAATATATAGGCAAAGTTATGATTTCTATTTTATTTTTTTTCCTTTTCTTTCTCGATCATCCTTCTAAAACTTGACACTAACTTTTCTTTCCATGTCTTCGTGTTCTTCCCTCTGCAATGGGCCAGGAGCACTGGCTTACACATCCACATTGCACATCATTTGGGCTGTCTTCCAGTGTGCAGCATATTTCAATGTGATTGTATCTCTATTTATCTACTGACAAAAGTGGCAATGTTGCAGACAGGGATATTTGTTATTGAAACAAACAAATCTTGTGGTGTTATAAATTTGTATGCAAAAACTTCACAACAAAACTAAGCAGTTATTTACTTTAAATATGCCAATTAACTGTTTCTAATGTACAGTGCAATTCTAGGTTAAGGATGATTGATAGTAGGTGCAGTGAAATGTTCTCCAACTACAGTCAGGAAATGTAAATGTACAAAATGGAAAGAACCAGCAGCTGACAGCACTAGTTACATGTTTCAAAACAACACTTTCACATTGTTTCTTTATTGTTCTTTTATCCTTTCTCTGCTGTGTACTTCTACAGCCTGGTAGCCAACAGCACACTAAGAAAGTTTTGGAAAAGGGAAAATGCTTTTGTATGAAGTAAAACATCATGGGCCTAATCTCATTTGTTTCACTCAGGCAGAACCCTTAGGAGCCACAGTGGGAGTTTTGCTTGACTGAAGAGAATAATACTCTTGTCTCTTTTAAAAGTCTGACATCAAATCTGTCGCCATTACCAAACTAATTAAAAGGAGAGATACTTCTACTTTACTTGTTATGTTCTGTCTCTGCAGACACTTCTTCATTTGCTCTAGACCAGCACCATCCAAAAGAAATACAAACAAAGCCACAGATGCTAGGCATGTTATGTATTTCTAAATTTTCTAAGAGCCCAATTTAAAAAAGTAAGAAGAAACAAGTGACATTAACTTTAATAACATTTTATTGAAACCAACATATGTAAGCTATTGTAATTTTAAGATGTAACCTATATGAAAGATGAATAAAGTATTTTGCATTCTTTTCTTTATACTGTGTTTGAAGTTGGGTATATATTTTATGCTTACTATTTATGCAAATTCAGAAGAGGCACATCTTAAGTTTTTGATGGTTTTCCATGGTCAGTGTTTACTGTATGGGACAGTAAGTTTTATACATCATCATTTGGGAATGAGTCTAGTGTCTGTGATTATAATGTTTACTTTGGACAGTCAGGAAAAGTGAGATCAACACGATGCAATTACTCTTCAATTCTTCTAATAACTGTTAAAGCCTGCCATTTTGATGGGGGTAAGGCTAGTTAAATTCATAAACTCAGCCAGCTGACTAAGGATTTTACAAAGCTACTTTGCTGTTAAATGCTAAAATGTTTATGCCAGAGATACTATACAAATATTATTTTAGTAAAATCTCAAAAGAAAAAATAAGTTATTAAAAAAACAAAAATCTATCATAGACTTTTTGATAAGTATAAGTTAGATGTCAGTAGAACATTTTTACGATGCATTTCATATTCCTCACATCAATCAAAGTTGGGTGTGTGTTGTTAGAAAAACAACCAGTTAAGTGCAGATACTGCTCAGTGAGCCCTCTAAGAAAGAAAATTGGACATTTTACAACTCTAGTTAGTTTTTTATTAGCACCAACTATAAATTAAAAAACATAATGCAAACACAATGAAACAGAAATAAACATCAAACAATGAGGAAATAATAATAGAGGAGCTATTTTGGGGAATAATAAATTTTTCCCAAATCAGATAATTTGTATTAATTTAGTGTTCTGTGTACAACACACAAAATTAATGCTGTGAAGGCAAATGAAAACAATAACAACAATGGAACACAGTTGTGTCATATTTGGGGAAAAGATTTGTGTGTGGAACAACCTCCAAAACAAAGCATCATAAAAATGAGTGCCACGATGAAGGTAAACAACATAAGTACTGATGCATTCCTTACGTGTGAGTATTTGAAGAATCCTATAGACCTGCGAAAAGGCCCCCGGTTCCAAACACCCCCACTCTGCTCTAGTGCCCCTGTTGGCTGCATTGTCCAGACTGTGTGCAGCTTTCTCTGCAGTGGGTTTAGTCAGTGGGAAACCCCAGTGGAGAGTAAAGGGAAAAGCCAGAGGACAGGGAAAGCAGGTTCTTTTCCATGTTTCTGTGTTACACAGGTGATATCTCTGGAAATGACTCAAATAGTGTCTTCATTGTAGGTGCAACTCCTGCTCTATGTTCATGTCAGAGTTCTGTCATCCTCTGGGTGATCCTGACTTCTGGCCCTGGTATCACTGGATCTTCTCTTTTCTCTTCTGGCTTCAAAGTCCTGGTGAGTTCCTGTTTCTAATCACTGGGTTGCCTCACAACTCTCTCCCTGTTCTGTAAGCTTTTCTGCTTCTGTGTAACAATTCCCTGCATAAATTCACCTCCTACTTCCATTTTAATTACTTACAGCCCCTTTCCCCCAGTTGACTTGTGACTGAGAACAGAATGAAATACAGATTATGAAAACAAAAATGAGCTTTGGACAGTTGGCTTAGCAGTAGAGTGTCAGCCTGGTGTGTGGATGTCCTGGGTTCAATTCTCCATCAGGGCACACAGAAGAAGCAACCATCTGTTACTCCATCCCTCCTCCTCTGCCTTCTCTCTCCCTCTATCTCTTATTTTTCTTTCCCTCTAGCAGCCATGGCTCGACAGGTTCAAATGCATCAGCTCCAGGCACTGCGGATGGCTCCATGGAACCTCCGCCTCAGGCACTAAAAATAGCTCAGTTGTGAGCATGGCTCCAGATGGGCAAAGCATCAGCCCCAGACAAGGTTTGCCAGGTGGATCCCTATTAAGGCACATGCGGAAGTTTGTCTCTCTATCTCCCCTCCTCTCACTTGGAAAAGAAGAAAAATAATTAAAAAAAGAGAAAATATAAAAGAAAAGAAAACATAGAATAAAAAAATGAGCTAAGTTTCAAGTAAATTATTAAGCAGATTACTTACTTTCACTAAGAGCCAACATGAATTTCTTGAGAGCAATTATGACCAAGTCACTTTGCTTATTTAATTGGTGGTTGACGAAATCCTGGCATTAGTATATGAGGAAGGCCTTTGAAGTGATCTCTCTAGGTATTTTCCTGTACCTAGATGAAATGTCCAATTTTCTTTCTTAGAGGGCTCACTGAGCAGTATCTGCACTTAACTGGTTGTTTTTCTAACAGACACATATGTGCTGGATGATGCAGATTTAGTCAGGTTTACAGGCTGTACAGGAAAATACCTAGAGGGAAGCATGGCTGCCTTTCAATATTTGAAGAAGGCTTAGATTAAATCTTCGAAACACTAGAGGCAAGAGCCAGGATCAATTTTTGAAGTTTGGGGAATTTGATTTTGGCTCAGTAAATGAAAGTGCTTTCTAAGAATTAGACTTCTTCAGAAATAGTATATATAGGCTGTCTGTGAGAAAGATGATTTCTGCCCTTGGTTGTTTCTAGACAGATTTTACCTGTGAGGAATAGGGGGAAGGGTTTCTTGCACTAAACTTGAAAAAGATTATCCCTAAAGTTTCTTCCAACTCTGAAAGCTTAAAAACTCTTGACTATGATCCTCCATGCTTCACACTAGCATGGCACCAAATATAATTCTGTCATTTAATGAGACTTTAGAAGGACTCCCAAAACATGCACTGATCCTTGATCATTGTTAACATAAATGATCACTGTGAAAAACCAGTTAATGGAATTTCCTGGTTTATAGAAGCACAAATATACTAGTTTTTAGTTCAAAGAGAAAATGTTCTCTCATTTTGAAAAAAAATCAGCATTCAAGGGAAGGGTTATAAAGCATAAACAAATGCCATATAAATATCATAATCAATGAATATACATTTAAAATATAAGATATTTATATAAGAAATATGTGAGAAAGCAATCAATGAACAACTAAGGTGCTCCAACGGCAATGAAAAACTAATGATTGATGCTTCTCACCTCTCTCTGTTCCTGTCTGTCTGTCCTTATCTATCCCTCTCTCTTACTCTCTCTGTCCCTGTAAAAAAAAAAGATATTTATATAAGAAATATAAAATATTTTAGTGAAGAATGACATCAGTCCTGTGTGGGTTAGTTTTCAGGACACAATTTGACTTTATAGAAAGTTTTTTGCAGAAGATGACATTTCTAAAAGATATTTTTATCACCTGTGTTGAGAGAAAACAGTTGGATTTCAGCTATAATCAATCAATCATTCGACAAGTTTTCATCAAACACATGCTATCTGCTTAGCTTCAGAGATAGCCATAGGCAAAATTTTGAAGCAGGAGAAGTGGTTTTCTTGTCTTTTTCTTTATCCTTGTCCATTACATGATGCCATGTATTTGACAGATTTCCAGCAACCACTAGGTCTCTAACCTGTACTTCTCAGGAATAGATCTGAGAAAATATTTTGCAACAAGACACAAAATATGCACTAAGTAACACTACTTGTTGAATAGAGGTGTGAATGAGTGAATGTGTGAGTATACTTCTATTAAGATTTTATTCACTTGTTTCTGATGAGTACCTATTATAAACAAAGCAGTGAATGAATTGTGCTTTTCCCCTACTTTCAAAAGTCTCCAGTATAGTGAAGACAGACCAAGGTTCACAGAGCTAATTATAATACAACATGATAAGTATAGCACAATGCTATGAGGAGTGTGTGATTAATTTATCAATTCTTTTGCAGCGGGGGCTGGGCAAAATTCTGATTGGGGGAGAAGCTTCTGAGAAGCAATGGCATTTAAACTGAGAGTAAAAGAAAAAAATACTTCTCCTCACAGAAAGGAGTACAGAGAAGGATCCTGTAAGCAGCAGACAGAGTGTGTGTGGGAGCTCAAAGATGTTTGCATTTTAAAAGTTAAAGGTTTCCACTGGCATCAAGCAGGGGTTAAAGTACCATTTATGGGAATTTAAGGAGATATTGTCTCTAATAGACTCTTCATGGAAAGTTGTTTATTCTCCAGTGTAGGGCCAGCCCGGTCCATTACTCTGCTGTATACTAATATATTAACAATGCCTAATAATTGCTCTTCATGGTCTGATGAATTCAATGACTAATACACATTGAGTTTTTAGGTTTCAAACAAAATTATTCGATGTAAGACTTACGCATTAATTCTTCCTTTCCAAAGCAACCTCTCCTGGCCCATTTTTCAACAATATATTTACTTTGTGGAAGTAAATTTACCTATAGCATGACATACAATAATATTAATATGCTACTAACAAAATATTTTTCTCTAAAAACATGTATTTATAACTTCAGCTGTGGTCTGGTAGCACTCTGATCTTTTAACACCTGCCAACTTTTATGGCAGCTCACAAAGCAAGGGCACCTCCCACAGCCTAAAACTTGCCTTTCCTCTTTTGGAAGAACACATTGAGAAGAATGACTTTAAAGCCGATAGAACCAAGATCAAAATACTGAATACTCAAGCCCATGTGGATTTGCTACCCAAAATCTACTTGGAGGATCAAATTGCAATTTTTAGAAGCTATACACTAAAGAATTTCTGAAATAAACTAGAAAAAAATCATTAAAAAACACTTAAGAAAATATTAATTTCACTGAGGAAGATGTTATAGTCAGAATTTTCCTGGGATTATAAAATATGCAAATAATTTACACTAACTTTTAATTTATCTTTCAACTTTACTGGTGTCAGAATCTTGTTTTACTTTGGATCTACTGATTTTTACATTCCAGAGTGAGGGACATTTTTAATGAGTGGTTTAAAAACCAATAATTTAATCCACATTTTGCTAAAATGTTTAGTGTAAGTGCTTTACTCAGACGTAATTTTTCTTTCTTGAAAAAAATTTGATTTTAATTGCTGAATTAATTTTTAAAAATCAGCTCAATGGAAAAAAAATGCTATGTTTTTTTTTATTGTTTTGTTTTTCCCCTCACTTCTTTTCTTCTTAACCCCAAGGGAAAACATGTATGGACAAAAATAAAGTACTCTGGGTAGAGTCTTCCTTAATGTCTCACTTTGGTGATGTATAAAATCAAAACCAAATTGTTTGAACCAGCTACAAGTCTTAGTTTGATTATACAGAGTGCTTGTATTTTACAGTAATTTCTTGTGATGATTTTATTTTGTTTCTCTGGTAAGTACCATCATATTAACACATGCTAAGTAATACACATGCTTTGGTTGCTAAATTTGCCTCTACTTCTGTCTGGATCAAAAATTATTCTAGAGTTTCTACTAAGAATGGTTAAGACAAAATGAGTCGAAAGAGCAACTAAAGGGGGCTAAATGAAACAAACAGTTTAGTGGTTAAAGGCCATCTTTTATGATTCTGCTCTTTAGGAGAGAATGTTATTTTTTTTTTTTTTTGACTGAGACAGAGGCAGAGAGAGTCAGAGAGAGGAACAGATAGGGAAAGACACAATAAGGGAGAGAGATGAGAAGCATCAATTCTTTGTTGTGGCACATTAGTTGTTCATTGATTGCTTTCTCTTATGTGCCGTGACGGGAAGGGGGGGGGCTAAAGCAGAGCAAGTGACCGCTTGCTCAAGCCAACAACCTTGGGCTCAAGCCAGCAACCTTGGATTTCAAACCAGAGACCATGGATGGGGTCATTCATGTCTGTGATCCCACACTTAAGCCAACGACCCATGCTCAAGCCGAATGAACCTGCACTCAAGCAGGGTTTCGAACTTGGGTCCTCTGCATCCCAGTCTGATGATCTATCCACTGCAGCACTGCCTGGTCAGGCTATTTGAATGAGTGTATGATACAAAAATATTTGGACAATTTAATCAAACCCATCAAAGAACATGAACCATTTATCTTTACATATTAAGTTTACATATTACAAAGTAGTCAAATAAACTGGCTTCTAAAACTAACTGAAGTTATCTGTCATATTGTCACTACCAGGAAATAATCAGAAGAACCCAAATGGTTCAGGGCCACTCACTGGAAAGTGTTTTTCAGGAGAAATATTTTTTTAACATTGTAACTGTATTTCTAAACTGTTTTGGCTATAATAACAGAGACTAGCTTAATTAAAGTGTAAGAATTTATTGTAATGATACTCCTAGAGCATAAGGGCAGGAGATACATAACTGGAGTTCATGAGCGACTGTAACTAGGAATTCAAAATTGTAGTCTTTCCCTCTTTCCCTCACTCTCTCTCACCCAGGGGCCTGGTTCTCCGGTTCTAGGTGCACTTCTGCTTTAGTCTTCTCTTTCTGTTTCTCCACCCTATCACTGTCCCAGAGCTCACAGCTTTATCTGTCCTCTGTTTAGCAAAGTATTCCTCAATCCAGATTTCAATCAGGGTGACTTTGATTTAGAAAAAGTGTCAATCACTTGCTGGCCAGGACAAGATGAATGCTCATGTATAAATATATTGTAGTTGCCAGGTTTTCATTTCTATAGGAAGAAGAAGTGTTGGCTTCATAGAAAAGGCAATATAGTGACTTGGCAGACCTCTCAAAGGCAACTCAATTTAGACAATAAAATAAATTCACTTAAAGACAAACACACATGGTAATAGCTTATAGTTTTTCTATACCTACAATATCCTCTTGAAATTTTGTTATGTAAGACGTCGTGAAATATTTTAGGTAATGTGTTTTAGGATATTTTAAGTACAAGGAGGCAATGCATATTGGGAAAAGTACAAGCACTTTAGGGAATGACACATATGAGTTCCAGGTTTGGTTCCCACATTTAGAAAGTAAGGAGCTACTAGGTATTACTGTATTTTTATGGTCTTAGTTTGCACACCTATAAATTGGGGATGATACCTACCCCACAGGAGTTCTATAATTCACAATGTATAAGCTATCATTACTATATTATATTTAGTGTGATTTACAATTATATAATCAGCAGTGTAATTTCAAATAATATACATACATGTTGTTTGCTTGGGAGGGGCTATTTTGAAGCAGCCTCCAAAGAACTTAAAAGCAGAGAAACAAATATTTTTCTTTAAAGTTAAACTATAAGAACAACTCAGAATGAAACAGGGTTAGGGAAATCAATTTAAAGCAAGCTTTCACAAACTGTCCTTATTATTCATACTTACACAGTGATACCTGCATACTACTGAAACTATGATTTCATGTTTTTCATTAAACTAACTTTATATAAACTCACCATTTTAAATTATTTAACCTCATCTTTGTAATACTATTTTTGAAATTGGGATTTGATTTATGGGTTATATATTTTTCTAATAACCATGGTCATAAATACATAACTGTTTATATAGAAAAGTACTCATCCTTTTACCAAATACAATGAACATGTAGAAACACTGACTACAAGATAAAAGCACTCCAGAGCCCATAAAGCAGAGCAGAAATGAGTCCTCTTGGGAAGACCCACTGGCCATCTCTGACTAGCTGGGCCACGACCACGTGACCAGCCCGCGGGGTCAGGTTTCTTCTCCGGCACACGCACACATATTTGACTGCGGAGAAAGCCTTTGATTCAGTTTATTCATTAGTAAAATATGAATATCACATAGTACTCAAAGCATTAATATGAGAAAACATTAACGTCCTTAATAAAAGTTTGTTTTTATTATTATAAAACATCTCCTTACTCTTGCACTAATCCATGTTGGGTAATCAAGATGACTTATCAGGCTACCTGACTTAATTTTTTCCTGGAAAATTAAGTAAGTTAGGAAGGAGACCTTACATGTCCACCATATTATAAGCATTGTTAACAGCAAAAAACAGTTTAATTAAGTTTAATCAATTCTGATAGGTAATTAACTTTTACGTCCTAGGGGAAAACCCTGGTTCATAGTAAATTCACCCGAAATATATTCTACATTGATGTGGATTCCTGGTGGCTAATTGGCTTTCTCTAAGTATGAGCATGCAAGTGCTTTCAAGTTTTCTGTTGTCAGTACATTAAACAACTATTTATTGAAATACAGCTATCAATATGATGTTATCAATACGGAAAAGCAAAAAGGACATCCCTGAATCTCAAAGACTTTGTCATCTAACTGTGGAGTATTTCTGCATATATTCCTTCACAATAATACTATGTTACAGTTGAGAAACCTGAGTCATAGAGATGACATGACTGGCCGAAAGTCTACAACAAATGTTCAATAGTAGAACTAAGACCAGAGTTCAAGTCTTGGGTTGTTTACACGGTGCATCTGAACCACAGAACTGTGTCTGACAATGCTGATACCTAGGCCTCTCTCATAAATATTCTGCATTCAGCAGTTCCAGGCATGGGCTCAGGAGTCTGCCTTTTCAGAAAACGTCAGGTGATTCTGATGTAGATCATCTGCTTTAATAAGCATTGCATTAGATTATGCAACATTTGCACTAAAGTAACGAGAGCAATTTCAAAACAACACACCAATATGTATAAAATGCTAGAGTATAGAGTTGAGATTTGGAAGATGAGGAGTGGGCTTGGAAAGGAATGAGATGGTTTGTGCAGTCTGGTGCCAGCAAGGCACAGAGGGGACAGTTAGGTGGTCTGGTGTTCCTTCAATGACCTGGACAATGTCTTCTCATCACTACATTCAGCTCACACATGAAATCCCAGGAGCACTTTGCCCTGGAATTCTTTTTATTCCTTTTATTGTTTAATTCAAATAAAAACTGGATTCAAAATGTCTTAAATTAGGAAAGAATTTAGCATCAAATGTTTCTTTCTGCCCTTATATGGATTTTTCTGAAAGCTCTGTCTAAAATACCATGTTATTTCAATGTTGTATTCATTGTGAACACAGGCAATGGGATTTGGTCCTTGGATGGCTTTCAGGGAAAAAGACAGAACAAAACAACAAAACACTGTATGTTTCTTTTCAACGGCACAGATTTTTATCATGTTAGGGTCAAGGTTGAGTTTAAAATATTGCTCATTTGGGAGTGAAGAATTTCTGTTTCTCAGATGATATGAAAAAATCACTGAGCTATTTTCAATGATTGTGAATTGAAAAACTGTGCAGATTGCATTATATTTGAGTGGACATTTAGCATAAATACTTATCTTTACTTCATCTCTAAGTCCTAAAGTGAAGGTCTATGACTCTGCAAGGCAGGCATTTGTTTGGAAGCCTGGCTTTCAACATAGCCGTCACTGTGTACTGGGAGTCAGTATGGGATTGCCCCTCAGGGATATGAAAAGTGGCAGGAAATGACCTTTCAATTGGGCCATTGTCTAAGGAAATGTTCCAACCATCTTTCACTCAGCCTAGTTGGTTTCACATAATCAACACGTTTGTGCAAGAAGGAGGGAGCCCCAGTCAAGGACAGTCCTTCGTCATATTGCTCCTCCCCACTTGCTATACTCTTTTGCCTAGCATTCATCTAGCTTTGGGAAATCTCTGTGATTTAGCATTTACACGAATAAGTAATTCCTGTTTCACAAATAATACGTCCTTTCACACAACTCGCAACATATCTAAGCCTATTTGTCAAAATACAGGCAGGGACATTTGTTATATATGGTCATTGCCATTTCTTACGTATGCCTTAATTTTAATAAGTATCTTCTTTTTTCCCCCTCCTAGGTAGAGTATATGTTTCTGGAGGGATACATCATTCTTATAATTTTGAAATGGTTTTTACATTTAGAGCTTCATAAATGGTGGTCCCTCAGTAAATTAACAAATAGATACATTTTACAGTATTAGTGATTATAATCAGTGTCTTCCCCTTTATGCTCTGCCCTGTTTTCCAGGAGGACTTTTGAGAGACTTGTCTTTGAAATGAGATCTGGCTTCAGCCCTGTGTCTTTATTTCTAGCATAACTGCCACAATATACTTTATATACATAGTCACCTAATCACAAGATAGAGAGACAAAAGTGGGTAGCAGGGCAAGAGGTGCTGGTCAGAACTACAAAGAAGGTGAGATTTATGTTCACTGTCTTCCAGCATCTCCACCCAAGGTCATTGAGTCCCTCCTGACAGACGGCCTGTGCTCTACGAGGCTAAGGCTTTTACCATGTTTACCAAATTACTCACTGATGTTAGGAATAGACGTTATTCAAAATTTTCCTTATATACAATTTTTCAGAACTTATCTACTTTGTATTTCAAATGCTTTCTTACCTTGCTGTCTGTTAGGTCTAATGCTTGGTAATGGATGCACGGAATAAACAAATCTTCGCTAATGTAAGATTAGCCAATATGGTACCCTTCTCAAGAATCAAAGTACCTTAACTCTACACCACATCATATGTCATCAAGAAAATGCAAGTTAAAGCAATGTGATAATACTACACGCTTATTAAAAGGATCAATATCTAGACACTGACAACACCAAATGCTGGTGAAGATGTGGAGCAACAGGAACTCTCATTCGTTGCTGGTGGGAAGGCAACGTGGTGCAGCTACTTTGGACAACAAGTTGTCAGTGTCTTACAAAACTAAACATACTATTTTTCTATAATTTAACAATCATGTTCCTTGGTTATTTACCCCAAAGATGAAAAAACTTATGTCCACATGAAAACCTGCACATAGATGTTTATAGCAGTTTTATTCATAATTGTCAAAACTTGGAAGCAACCAAGGTGCCCTTCAGTAGGTGACTGGATAAATAAGTTGTATATTCATACAATGGAATATTATTCAGCTCTAAAAAAAATGAGCTACGAATCTATTTTGGAGGAAAATTAAATGCATATTTCTAAGTGAAAAAAGCTAATCTGAAAAGCTACATACTATATGACTTGAACTATTTGACATTCTGAAAAAATAAAACTTTAGAGATAGTAAAAAAGATCAATGGGTGCCTGAGGCTAGAGAGGAAGAAACAGGCAAAGCACAGATATTTTTAGGGCACTGAAACTACCTTATATGATACAGTAATGGTAAATCCATGTCATTAGATATTTCTCCAAACCCATGGAATGTACAGTTCCAAGGTGAATCTTAATGTAAACCATGGACTTTGGGTGATTATTATGTGTCAATGTTGGTTCCTCAGTTGTAATAAATGCCCCACTCTCACGTGGGCTGTCAATAATGGAGGAGACTGTGCATGTGTGGGGCAGGGTTAAATGGGATTGTCTCTACTGCTCCTACACATTGCTGTCAGCTCAAGAGTGCTCTAAAAAGTAGTCTATTAAAAAGTATCTTAACTCAGTTTAAAGGCTCTTTAGAAGTCATGCTAAGTATATCGATTTGTTCTTACAAGCTCTTAAATGTATTCCTTCTTTAATGTTTGCCTTGTTGCTGTCCTGGTTTCAGCAAAAGCCTCCAAAGTGTTTTTTTGTGTGTCCTCTCTTCTTTCAGCAGATCATACTAAGATCTGTTGCCAAATTAAACTTTTAAAACAACTCCTTTATCATTTTACTCTTTGGATAAAATTGCCCTCCTTGACTCTCATTGTTTACATTGCCTGGATGGCAGACATAAAGCATGTGAGCCACCTCTTTCTCCTTTCTCATGGCAGACATTAACACTCAGTCATGCTCTGTTTCTCTGAGAGCTAGTGGCCTCAGCATCCTTGACAGTTTCTAAAGAACCGCTGTCAGTTACTAGGAGGTGGTTTTCCAGATGAAACTTTTTTGTCATACCTGGGTCACAATAAGAAATTTAAAGTGAAAGTCCACACTCAGTGAAGTCAGCATAAGCTGATCCCACTCTATCTTCCACTAAATGTAGCTATAAAATACTCCTGCTTTGCTTTCGCAGAGAACCTGTCTACCGAACACACTCTATTCAGTCCAGACTCTGGGCCACTGTTTCTGAAATTTCCCTGGTAATTTCCCTGGTAATGTCCAGCCTACTTCTCTTATCTGGTCCAAATAGGCTTGTGGTTCAAGGCTCAGTGTTAATTCCCCCTGCTCCATGAATTTTTTCTAGACCATGTCAGGTAATAGTTGTCTTAACTGTCAGTAGCTGTGCCACTCATTTAATCAATGACTAATATGACTAATAGAGGGGTGTGACATGGTTCTTGTGTGAATGGAATTTTCTTGTTGAATGTATGTTTTCTCTTCCAGCTGGATATCAGTGGGCAGGAACTAGGCTCCCACCTCATTTATTAAATGTAGATGTAAAATATTCTTCTTTCTACCTTTCACAGTGCTGATTGACAGCATGTCACAAAATGTAGGCACTTACTGCTTGATTTCAGATATGGTGGCAGATCAATAAAAGAGAATTTAAAAATAATATATATACAGATACATATATGTCATATATAGATATAGATACATATATATCATATACATATACATATGTGTATACCTTTCCATTTTCCAAGTACTATAAAATAAAATGTCTGAAAGTGAAATGGTATAGTAAAACAATACAGTCGTCCCTCGCCATATCACGGTTCACTTTTCACGGTCTCACTTATTGTGGATTTTTAAATTGTATATATATATAATTTTGTATTGAGGATTTTTCACTATGTCATGGGATGTTGCAGTATATAGGTATTTTTATATATTTATTATTTTAACTTTTTGCAGTAAAATAAGCAAAATAAGTGTGGGAAAAGTTTATAAGAGTGTGGGGGAGGGTTTATAAAGCCTTAAGATATATATAAATAATAAAATAAATATAAGTTCGCTACTTTGCAGATTTTTGCCTATCATGAGGGGTTCTGGAACCTAGCCCTGCGATAGACGAGGGACCACTGTAATCCTCGAACTGCAATTGGAGCCTGAGGATGTAACCTTCAGTTAAACAATTTGTGTATGTTTTTATTTTGTAGCTAACATTCATTAAGCATCTATGGGCCTGGCGCTGTATACACACGATCATGTTAAATCTTCACAAAACTCTGTAAGGTAGAGACCATCATATCTTCAATCTGCATGTAGGAAGGAATGTAGTACAGAGAGCTTATACATCATGTGCCCAGGGACACTCAGTCAGAACACAGCGGAGCTTAGATGTCTCCCTGGCTGTTTGCTGCCTGACCAAGAGGCCACTATTCTTCCTCACCAGAAACCAAGCCTTGTGCCTAGAGAGCCTTTCTTTTTTCTCTCACAAGACTAATTTGATGACTGCTTTTAGAATTTCAGTGAGTAACATAAAATCTCTAAGGAAAGTGATAAATGTCAGGATGATTCAAAAGAAAAAATGTGATCGTTTGGTGTGTCATAAGTGAGCAGATAATGCTTAGAGATTGGATTGATATTTTGTCAGCAGGAATATAAAGTACAGTGACACCTTGATTTTTGTCAATAATTCACTGGGGAACAAAATTTTTGTTGCATCCACAAAAACACTTGTTCTTACCTAACTCAAGTGTGCTGATCTGAAATCTGACATTAGTTTTTCTCTGTAAGCTACAGTTTTTTTGCAATTCAAAATTTTAGGTTTTCATCTTATTGTAAAAATTTCCACACTTAGTTTAACATAATGAAGTAGAATGTCTTCTTGGGCATCATCTTTGTGAAAATACAAAAAATCATATAATGCAGTAAATACACTAATACACTAAAAGATATGATTGCATCAGAATTTGTCTACAATTTTGAAATAAAACATATTAAAACACTTATTTTAATCATACAATTTGCGAAAAACTTATTTCAATTCTATTCGGGCAAAAAATTTGCGTTTGTAACTCTTGCGTTTGTGTACTTGTTGAGGAAAATCTTGTTTGATGCTTCAGCAGTAGTCTGCTCATCACTAACAGCTCCAAGATTTTTGGGAAACTTATCAAGGTGACGGTTCAGAAAGTGAATCTTAACGCTCATATTACATCCAATGTCATGGAAAACCAACAGCATCCTTTGAACCAGAAGTTCATAGTTTTCTGCTTTTTTGTTTCCAAGGAAGTTCTTTGTAACTGCCACAAAACACTGCCATGCTGCTTTCTCCTTCTTTTAATCTTACTGACAATTCTTCGTCACGTATGAGGGTTCAAATTTGAGGTCCATTAAATACACCTGCTTTTATCTTCTTGAAAGACAAGGCAGGAAAAGCAGAAATAATATGTTGCAAGCATTCACTTCCACTATTCAAAGTCTGAACAAACTGCTTCATTAAGCCAAGTTTGATGTAAAATGAGGGAAAATGATCCTGTGTCAATTAACTACAGGTTTATTCACAATATTTTGCATCCCTACTTCCAGAGCTTCATGTTTCGGCCACTCCTTCTGTGTCCAGTGTTTCTCCCGAGCTTTGCTGTCCCACAAACACAGAAAACAAGGATACTTTGTGAAACCTCTCTGTTGTCCTAGCAGGAAATTTACCATTTTAAGATCCACACAAATGATCCAGTTATGCTCCTCATACTTCAGTAACTAGAGGACAATTTTTATGTCATTATAATCTTCTCGCAGATGACATGAATAAACAATTGGAACCGCTGCATAAGCATTACCGTTGTGTAGGAGAACACATTTCAGACTCCATTTAGAGCTGTCAAGAAATAGCCGCCATTCTGTTGGACTGCAATTGGTAATACTTAGCTGGCTGAGAAGACTATTGATATCATGACAGTAAACAAAGTGTTTGTCTTCAGAAAAAAAAGTACACCAAAGTTTGTTCACGCTTCCTGAAGTGGGATACTTTAGCTGACCAGTGAAGTACATTCTTTTCTTGAAGCTTGGAGGCTAATAACTCAGCTGCTTTCTTTGGTAGGCCCAAATCTCTTACTAAGTCATTCAATTTGAGTTGGCTACACTTCTGAGAGATATATGACTGCTTGGCACCAGAAGAAGACCCTTCAGATTCTACAACCATTTCCTCATGCATCTTATCAAAATACACTTGATCACCATGTTCACTTTCTTTGTCCTTAGAAGAAATAAAACCATTGAAAACTGGAACTGGGAGTGTCTCAGAGTGTGGGATAGGTCGTATTGCTGAAGGAATATTATGATGTGCGATCATATGCGGTTTTTTTCTTGCCGATGCCCTTTGTATGAATCAGACAGAAATAACAGTCACTGCTGTGGTTCTTAGGCATTCTTTTGCATTTTTCTTTTGTCTCATCATGAAGCATTTCCTCACAATTATGACACACAATATGAGGAGCCCAATTCTTGTCTTCCTCAGCAAGGGGAGCTTGAAAATAGGCAATATATGCACGTGTAACAAATGATGAAATATTGCGCCTTTGACGTTGAAGTGTGTAACACCCACATATATAACAGAAGGCATCACAACTATTCTTATATTTATGCCTACTCAAAGAAGCCATGATTCAATCTTAAAATAAAATATAAGGGTGTTTTTATCAGATAATATATTTTTACATTTAAAAACAACTACAATTATGTAAAAGTGATGTTTGTAAAACATCAATTGCCTTGTGGTTATGTTTAATCCAAGAGTCATTGCCCTTTAACTCCAATTTAAAAACCAATGCATGCCATTAACTGTAAGAAAAAGAAATTAAAATTGCATGTCTGATAAGGGGTTAATAACCAAAATTTATAAAGAACTTATAAAACTCAACACTAGGAAGACAAACAATCCAATCAAAAAATGGGCTAAAGAAATGAATAGAAATTTCTCCAAAGAGGACATACAGATGGCCAATAGGTATATGAAAAAATGCTCAACATCACTAATCATTAGAGAAATGCAAATTAAAACCACAATGAGATATCACCTCAAACCAGTCAAAATGGCACTCATCAGCAAAACAACACAGAATAAGTGCTGGCGAGGATGTGGAGAAAAGGGAACCCTTCTGCACTGCTGGTGGGAATGCAGACTGGTGCAGCCCCTGTGGAAAACAGTTTGGAGATTCCTCAAAAAATTAAAAATCGAACTGCCTTTTGACCCAGCTATCATACTTATAGGAATATACCTTAAGAACACCATAGCACTGTTCGAAAGAAGAAATGCACCCCCATGTTTGTGGCAGCATTGTTCACAATAGCGAAGATCTGGAAACAGCCCAGGTGTCCGTCAGAAGACGAGTGGATTAAAAAGCTTTGGTACATATATACTATGGAATACTACTCAGCCATAAGAAATGATAACATCGGATCATTTACAACAAAATGGATGGACCTTAATAACATTATACGGAGTGAAATAAGTAAATCAGAAAAAAAAACTGAGAATCACATGATTTCATACATAGGTGGGACATAAAATTGATACTATGAGACATGGACAAGAGAGTACTGGTTACAGGGTAGGGGGAGGGAGGGGAGGGTGGGATAGGGATGAAAGTAGGGATACAGGGAAAACCAGATAGAAGGTGACAGAGGACAATTTGACTTTGGGTGACGGGTATGAAACACAAATTATAAGATAATATGGAGATGTTTTCATTGTACATATGTACCCTGATTTATTGGTGTCACCCCACCTAAATTAATAATAATAATAATAATAATAATAAACTAGGGCATTCACCAAAAAATGGATTTCATATTTAGAATCAGCAATGCATATATATATATATATATACACACACACACACACACACACACACACACACACACACACACACACAAACAGTTCTAAAACCTCATGCAACAGAAAATGAAAAAATAATTGTTTCCCAGTGAATCCATCCGAAAACAATTCGTGAAATCTGATATTGATGAAAACCGAGGCAATTATTTCCTTATGAATCAGTGTAAATCAAGCTAATTCATTCTAGACACTTGAAAATGCATACCCAAAACACATTTCATAGAGAATAAATGTAGTATTTAATAGTAAAAGCAATAAGAAATTAATGTAAAATAAATATAAAAGGCTAATGTATAGAATAAATGAACATTTAACATGACATTTACCTTTATGAAGACTCTTCATGGCGTATGGAAGATGGCAAAAAGGAAGGAGAGAGGTACAGATGTTATTGTTTGGAAGGGGAATCCCCTTCCATAAGGAGCTTAGGTATCAAGGCACTATCTGGGGTCACTTCCATTCTTGGTCTTTTGGCACTAGGACCAGCTTCAGAGTCAGTGAACCCATGTCACACAAGAAAGCTGTCCAAAGAGGTCTGTTACTGCCAACTCTTTAAAATTTGCCTAAAATGGTACAAGACATCATTAAACAAGTTGCGGACATGGCTTGCAAGAGCTTTGTCTGGGTGACTTTTCCCCACAAACCCCTATATTTTACTCCACATGGAGATGTCCTAAATCTCTGAAGAAAGCACATTCTCCCCCATCTCTTCCTCCTCATCTGAAGCAACTTCTTCATCTGCCGTCTGTTGCACTTCTAGGTGAAGGTCTTGCAGCTCTTCAGTAGTGAGTTCTTCACTGTGGTCGTCCACCAGCTCTTCCACATCCTCACCCCTCACCTCCAAACCCATGAACTTCCCCAAATCAACAACTGTCTGCACCACATGTGTAGGGTCATCAGGGGAAGGCTCAAACCCTTCAAAATCTCTCTCATGCACACATCCTGGCCATAATTTCTTTCAGGCAGAGACCATTGTCCTGGACGTCACTCCCTGCCAAGCCTTATCTATGAGCCTAATGCAATTGAGAACATTGAAATGTTTTTTCTAGAACTCACTTAAGGACAATTCTGTATCTGATTTCACCTCAAAGCACCTTTGAAATATTGCTTTTGTGTACAGTTTCTTGACATTTGTAATGACATTCTGGTCCATGAGCTGGATGAGTGGTGTGGTATTAGGGGGCACGAACTTCACTGTGACAAAACTGAACGTCTCCAACAATGTGTCTTCCAAACCTGGAGGATGTACAGGAGCATTGTCCATTACCTGGAGGCACTGAAGGGGCAACTGATTTTTCTGGAGGTAATTTTTCACACTTGGGCCAAATACTTTATTCATCCACTTAATGAAAATTGACCTCGTGACCTATGCTTTTTTGTCTGCCTTCCACATCACAGACAAATTACTTTTAATCACATTGTTTCTGCTAAGCACTCTAGGAGTTTCTGAATGGTACACCAGTAAGGGCTTCACTTTACAATCACCACTAGCATTACCACACAACAAAAGAGTTAGCCTACATATCTGTCATAGGCTTATGTCCTGGCAGTGTCTTTTCCTCCTGTGTAACGAATGTCCTCTTTGGCATTTTCTTCCAAAAGAGGCCAGTTTCATCACAGTTGAAGACTTGTTGGGGGACAAATCTGTCAGCTTCTACATAATCTTTGAATTTGGACACAAATTTTTCGGCCCAAACTTGTCCGAACTTGTACCTTCTCTGTGCCAAGTAACACTGTGTATGCCAGTGCGCCTCTTGAATTTTTTGAACCAGCCTCTGCTGGCCTTAAAAATCACTAAGTACACTAGCACTCATCCCAGGCATTTTCTTAATGAGATCAGCATAAACAGTCTGGCCTTTTCACATACAATGGCCTCCGAAACAGAAACAGAATTGTCATCTAACTGTTTCTGATTGATCTAAATTAATAATAAGTGTTTGACATCTTCAATTGTTTGCAATCTCTGATTCGTTAGCACATTCACACCTGCCACTAAATTAGCCTCCTTTATTGCTTCCTTTTTCGCCACAAGGAACTTACCGTGGATGGCGACTTCCCATACATGTGGCCGATTTCAGCAATCTTGAAGCCACTCTCGTATTTTTCTATGATTTCCTTCTTCAACTTGATCATGTTCCTGGCCTTCTTCTTTTAAGGACTGCTTACTCTGGAAACTTACTTTGGTTCATGATGGAGCTAAAAAGAAAGTGTTAACTTATTAGCAAGGGAAACACTTAACAGGGACAATGAGATTTGAGCAGATGTGATTTTATCTTACATGCATTAGGTACATTTTGAAACTGAAAGATGCAAAATAAACACATTACACCAAATACTGTATATGCAGTATTTGTAAGTATACACTTACATGTAATTGTAGTATTAGCAGTCGCAGTCAATAAAAAAAGCACAAAAACACTGGAAAGCAACGTAATCGTTTGGCTAGATGCGCAGGGTGATGCTCACACAATGAGAAACGATGCTACACTGACCAGGAGAATGTGTGGGTTGCCCTTTGTTTTCACTAAATTAGCAGCGAGGTCACGTGGGCATGCTGACAAAATTTGAGGCAACCGAGCAAAACCAAGACAAATCTTTTGCGGAGAGAATCGACAAAAACCAAAACCGATGATAACTAAAGTAAATGAAAACTGAAGTATTACTGTAGTGTCAATAGACTGAAAGGATGGAGTAGAGAAAGAAAGAGAGAATCTTGGAGACTATTCATGGTGGTTTTGAAAAATATAAGAGAAAACAACACAAAGCCTTGTAGAACAGGCTGTCACAAGAAAGAATAGGAAGAAGAAAACAGTCTATTCTAAGTGAGAACACGCTAAAGAGAGAGCATGATGTACAAATGGGCAACGTGAAATGACTTTGTCAGGTAGCTTAAATAAAAAGTGTATAGTTCATACCCTATGTTCTCTACACGAATAAAACCACTTTTTCCTAAACTGTTTGCTAGATGGCAATGGTGAAGAAGCTGGAAAGTGTTGCAGAAGGATCAGAAGCCATGAGCACTCTCTTTGGTGGGAGAGATTCTTTCAGTTTAAATTTTAGATATTTGCATTTATGAGAAAAAGTAGATGTGAACCAGCAGTTGTCAAATGAGTACTGGATTGAACCTCCCAGTTTAGTCTTATACCACAAGCCCTCAAATGTTCTCTTACACAGGATTGGTCCTGGAAACAGACATTACTGAGGAGGAAAAGGTGACGACGTGCCTCTTCTTCTCTGTGCCCTGTAGTTTTAATTGAGCCTCAAGTGAATTTCCTTGGAAGTCACTGGCGGCTCCATGTCCCAGAAGGGACAGGGGAACTGTGAGAAAACATGAGAGGTGGGATCATTATTCCCAGAACTCTTCTGACTTCTTTTTAAACCCTGGTCAAGGATAGAGCTGTTTTTTTTTGTAATAAAACATCCAGTAGCAGGAAGTTGAAATGGAGGTAACACTTAAAAAGAACAAACACACACACACAAAATACAAAATAAAAACCATGCCAATTTTAGCTCCATTCAAAATCCAGGGCTAAAAAAACCAATGTTTACAAAATTAAGATTAATGGACTGCCAAAATTAAACTCATTAGTTGCCGACACTACAAGGTTGTGATGAAGTTTTTGCTGGTTGGACTTAAAGGGAATTAAAGCGTATAGTTGTGAATGCTTGTCCCCTTGCATTTGGCTTAATAGTTGTGGTCTTTTTTACTTAGAAGTACTACAAGCTAAGGAATGAATCTAAAACTGCCTACCTAAGTGTTTACCCACTTCACTTAACACAAACAGTGGTCTTGTCAGAATTTATTGAGTGCTGAAGATTATGGTTTTATAGCTTAAAAGCTTTAGCAGATATTGATTTGTGTAGAAAAATAATCCTTGAGACCTGAAGGAGGTGCACCAAGAAAAAAACAAACCCTGAGACTTCTTTTGTTTTTGACATATATGGAGCTCTTTTCTGTTATCAGGAAGTGATGCATGAAGATGAAGACTATGGAAGCCCTTAGGATGGATTTGGACTTGTTGGCTCTGTTTGTGCTTAAAGGTCTTGCCTTATCCAAAAATCTCTGTAAGAAGGTGGACATATGGCAAGCCGGCCTGAAGGGATAATTGGAGAACAGAATGAGAGGACAGAGTGTGTTTATAATGCTAAGCTAGGATAACACATGTAGAAATCCCAAGCTCTGTGTCTGGTGTAAAATAAGGACGAAAGTGTTCATTTGGTGTTTTTAATTGTTGTAGTTATATTTATTTACTTTAGTTCAACTTTTAGAGTTGCTTTATTACTTTACGAAGGAATCTTGTGTGTGTGTGTGTGAGTGTGTGTGTATGTGACAGAGATAGAGACAGAGAGAGGGACAGAAAGGGACAGAGAGACAGGAATGAAGAGAGATGAGAAGCATCAATTCTTTGTTTCAGCACCTTTGTTGTTCATTGATTGCTTTCTTATATGTGCCTTGATGGGATGGGGGAGCTACAGCAGACCAAGTGACCCCTTGCTCAAGCCAGTGACCTTGGACTTCAAGCCAGCAACCTTTGGGCTCAAGCCAGAGACCATGGGGTCATGTCCATGATCCCATGCTCAAGCCAGCAACCCCACACTCATGTCAGTGAGCCCGCGCTCAAGCTGGTGACCTCAGGGTTTCAAACCTGGGTTCTCCGCATCCCAGTCTGACACTTTATCCACTGCGCCACCGCCTAGCCAGACAGGGATCTCAATGTAACCTTTTGACTGGTGGTCAAACTATCAGAAAAATGGTATTTTGTTTCACACAAGTCTTATAACCAGCACTGACCTATGAGAGCTCTCTTGATTTCAGAAGAAAAAAGTGGTAAACATATACTGTATCTTTAAAAATTCCCTTCAAGTCATATGAAATGTAAACCTGGGCACCCTTGAGCCTGGTTCTTCTACATTATATTTATAACGGAAGTTAGCAGTTTGTTTTCAAAGAAGTAAATTGGAGAACGCATCCCTCCACCGAACCTTTACAGATGGAGGGGGCCCTCAAGACCCTCTGACTTAATGTTCATAAGGAGAAACTTTTTGCTAAAGTCACTCAATTAGTTAATGGCAGAGAAGAGATTAGAGCTAAGCTCTTTTGGTTTCTGAGCCAGTATTCTCTTTCCTTAGCATAAGATTGAAGATTTTTATTTCTTGTCTAAGTCTACTGAGTATCCTTTTTAGAGGATGTATACTGAAAGCTGGATGCACAGGTCATCCTGAAAGGATGCCTGCCTTCACAGGCTGGTCGGAGAGAAGTCAGAAAGAAGGAGTGTGCTTTTGTTATAACTTTGCAGGCCCACTCACTGACTGTCACAGGTTAGCCCAGAAGGGTGAACAGCTGTGCACTATTAAGGCATCTGGAGCTGGTCCCTCCTGGGGCCATCATATAACTGCAGCTATGGTTGTCCTTATATTGCAGATCAAAGGGAAACAACATTCCCTTGAAGAGTTTGGAAAGGAGCGAGAGGACTGCTTAAGATTCAAGGGCATAAATGAACAACTTAAGGTGCGGCAACAAAGAATTGATGCTTCTCATCTCTCTCTCTTCCTGTTGGTCCCTTTCTCTGTCTCTCTTGCAAAAGAAAACAAAAGATTATGAGGCACAAAGTGAGAGTTCTCAGAGACAGTGGAGTCACAGTGTTTTTTCCTTCTTTTTGCCCATAAGCAGACTGAGACGCTTCTGAGACTGCTAAATGTAGGATGCAAAAGGAAGAGTATTCCCCACACTGACACCTTTGATGTCTCTGTTCTCCTGTTTGGGGAGCAGAGAGGGATGCTAGTGTCATGAAATTCCTCTATTTTAAGCAGAGGCTGAAGGGTTCAGCTGGGAGAAAGTGAAGAAAACATAAATGGAGAGGGGGAAAGAGTAGATAAGAACTAGAGCTAAAAATAATTTCAGGTTGCTAGTTATTATAAAGCTGATTAATTTAAAAGAAGTTAAAAGAACAGATAAGATCATGAGTAGCTACATCATCACAGAATTTTGAGACCATAGTTTGCAGTCACCAGATGATACCAGAAGAGTTAATTAGCCCAAACTGTGACTTCTAGTTGTTGCTTTAGCTGTCTTCAACATGAAGTTTTTTCTTTTCTTTCTTTTCTACATGTAAGTTTTAAAGCTAATTAGGATACACCTGGGATTCATGACTAAAGCCAATAGTATTCTCCGGGGGAGTTATATTTTTATATACCAAAATTTAGAAAAAAGGAAAAATGTCAGAGGAAAACATAATCTTTAAATTCAAGGGGGGAAAATGGCATAACCATTTCAACTCAGCAGACCACAAAGCCAAATAAGCTTTGGCTAGAATTGAATGCTCTGTGCTTCTGTTCAGAGAAGAGGATGCTGCCCAGATGTGTCTGGGGGACTACCTGCCTCACTCCTATTTATCATCTGCTCTAACGCAGGATGTGGTGTTACTGGCTGGTAATCTGGAAATGCCTGTTTATTTGTATAGATCTGTAGAAGAGATTCAATAGTTTTAAAGGATGGAGGGTAAAAAGCAGCTTGAAACTCAACAAAGGAAACCAGGAGAGAAAAAATTAGATAAAACACCTTGTGTCCTTGAGATCTGCTCCTTGTATCTGTTGAACCAGATGGATTTTCTAGTTTCAGAGAAATGACAGTTCTTCCTCCCAAACCAGCAGTCCAGGGTATTAAAACATCCACACATATATTTCTTTTCTTCTTTTTTTTAAATTAAAGGAACATTTGTATTCTTTCAGATACTAGGACTGGCTCCTTTAAGAGTTTCACAAAGAAGAGAACTTCCCTCAGAGGGAGTGGTTCTCTGTTTCTACCAGTCCTTTCCAGATAACGTGGATCAAATGAAAGCTCCATTATAGGCTGCAGAAAGGATTCTCCAAAGCATGATGAAGGTTGTATAACTGCTCATTTACTGACTCTGCTGAAAAATTGTGAGTGTAACTGTCTCCCCTCTCCTGAGAAGAGCTATGGCCAAGGGGGTCTAGGTTCTCCCTGGGAGTTCTTTTGAGGACTGAAACTTACTTGCTACAAATGATTGTTTTCTAATAGAGTCAGGGGCTGCAGAAGTTAGGGAGAAATACTTAATATATTTTCTATCTTCTGGAAACAAAGAAACAAATGTAAACCCCAGTGCTTATTACCTAGAGAAATCTAAGGTAAAGGACATGGATGGGCAAAGAAAGCTGAAAATTTGGCTTGTGAATTACAGAGCTGGAATCAGAACTTGGGTTTCTCTGTTTCCAGTTTCATGACTTTCCTACCACCCATAAGTGCCACGTGCTCTTCCGCGTTTCTCCACGGAAGTCAGGAAAGCAAACCCTGGGCAATGCAGGACGGGGCGGTATTGTTGAGAAGCTTTGCCTTGTGTAAGCACAGTCTGTTCGTATATAGTTGACTTTCCCCAAGAGGGGGTTAGGGGAAGCCAGGGTGTGTTTATAAGCTCTATCTTTTTCTCCCCTGCCTTTCTCACCCCCAGAACGAGGGTAAGTGGTTGCTCCCTGGCTCAGGGAATGCTTGGGTATGGTGGACCACCCAGGCTGTGCAGCCTGTGACCACTGCAGAGTCACCGCGGCAGAAGCAGAGAGAGTGGACTGGCTTTGAAGTTCAGGGATGGGAGGAGGAGGGCTATTTTGGGTTAGGCCTGAAGTAACCCACACTTTGGGTGACCCCTCCCCCAATATTTGCATATAGGGGACATCATACTATATTAACTACATTAAAGGAGAAATAAAAACCCCACAAATCACAAACAATAATTTGTAGTCTGTGTGTAGCTGTCCTAATTCTTTCTTGCTGCTTGGGGAGGTGGTGCAGAGAGTGAGAGGGAGTTAGTAATCGATCGCATGTTTTGTGAACGTCAGATGTCTGTACCATCTGAAGATGAACAACTTATTTCTCAGTCAGACTTCGTTAGGAAATGTTGACTAGCCACATATTGCAGCAATATGAAGCTTTCTAAATTTCCAAAGTGGCAATCCTAATATGTCAGGAAATTTGCCTTAAATTATAGGTCACTCCATGACCCTGCATCAATTAAAATGTAGTTGCCTGAATCAAGATCCCCCTATATACTAACTCTGAGATCTTGCAAAAGTCCTAACCTCTCTGCCTCCATGTCCTTATCTGTAAAATGAGGCTACTGCTAGCTAGCTCAATATGTTCTTATGAGGATTAAGTGACATACTGTGTGTAAATTCCTAAGCACAGTGACTGACTCAGTGAACTAATTCAGAAATACCGAGTCTTATTATTTGTCAGGTAGATGGCTTTATTACATATTAAGCCTTTTGTGAGAGTGACTCTTAATATGTGGAAGTCATTGAGAGTCCAGCCAAGCTTGAGACCAACTAAAGGGATATGGTTTGGCTCCATTATCTAAGCTCTGAGCCAAGCCATCAAAAAGGATTGAACACATATTAAGAGAAAAAATATATTAAATGATGAGGTGGGTGTGACTGAGACCATAAAGAATCAATGCCACAATATTATTATTGGTTTGGCTCCTCTTCATTTATAAACATTGAGCTTGGTTTGAGTGGTTCAATTTTAGCCCCACTGACAAGTTCTTCATTTTACTTTTAAAATCTTGGCGTATTAAGTAAAATATTTCTACATTTTTTTGTGCTCTATTTTTGTCACTCTACATAGCTTATCAAACTCTATTTATCTTTGTCCTGTATTTTGTGAAGCATAGACAGGTTTTTGATTTGATAAACATTGTGTATTTTAAATCAAATACAGTTTGAGCTTAAATTTAAAGACAAATGGTGAAATAGTTTTATCACATTGCATTAGGAACTCAGAGGATGGAAGCTTTGCCCCTTTTCTTATTTCTATTCCCCAGATCTGAGCCATTTGAGGGTAGTGATGGCCATGAGCAAAGCTGTTCTCTCTACTCATTTGGATTCTTTGAGAAAGCATTATATCTTACTGAAAGAAATTCCTAAACATTCCTTAAGGAAGAAGCATTGTATTTGTGTTAGACCTTTAACCTATTCTAGGGTTGTGCTTGTCTTTGGGTCAATAGGTCATAAGCTAGTTAGGGAAAAGAGGCGTAACAATGATCCTGACCTTGTAGAAAACTGAGGCAGTATCTTTGACCAATTAGGCAATCTAACAAGGTAGAAAGGGAAGAGAAGGCCCCAGTATCACACTGAGAAGTTTGAAAAATAAAAAGATATTTGAATGGTTTTCCAGAAGATTTATTTTTTTAATACATTTACTCAAATTTCTTTAGTTTTTACTACTATCTTTTGCTATCAGGAGAGTTTATACCTTATATCTATGAATTGATATTTGTAAAGGCAGAATCTATTTCTATTTGTGTTTATTAAAAGTCTAAGTTCAGTGCCTCATATTTATTGAACTCCATAGTGATTACAAACAAATACTCTCAGAATTGTTGTGGGATTTGACCAGAGCCCTCAGTCCTTGAATTATTATTATTTTTTTTTTAGTGAGAGGAGGGGAGATAGATAGACAGACTCCTGTATGCTCCCTGACCAGCAACCCCCATCTGGGACTGATGCTCAGACCAACGGAGCTATCCTTAGCACCTGAGGCTGAAGCTCAACCAACTGAGCCACTGGTTGTGAGGGGAGAAGTGAGAGAGAAGGGGAAGAGGGAGGGGGAGAGAAGCCAATGCTCACTTCTCATGTGTGCTTTGACCAGGAATCGAACCCGGGAAGTTTCCACACTGGGCTAACTCTCTATCCACTGAGCAAACTGGCCAGGGCCGGTCCTTGAATGCTAAACCAACTGAAACACCTTAGGTGTTTACAATTCTACATTCTTGTTTTCTCTGTTCATGTTCTTAGTATATTTTAAAATTATTATTTATAAGCAAAACACTTATCTAACCATGTTTATTCTTTTGTAAGATTCATAACTTTCTTTAAATCTTTTGTTTTTATTTTTAGAAGTGATTTAACATATCAGATAACTTGTAAGCATCAGGCCAACTCATCCGTCTTGCTTCAGCTTAGAAAAATTCTAGCACCAAGTCCTTGTTGCCAAAGCATAGATTTCATGCTGTTCCACAGTCGTTCCTACCAGGGGGAAGAATGTGCACTAAATTGCCAACACTCTACTGGGACTCCTGACAAAGGAATTTTATTATGCCCACTTTCAGTTGGATGCAATGAAACCCTTGCCAAGAGTATGGCAGTGGCTACTGCTCATGCTCCAGAATTGCTGTGTGGTCAGGTCAGGGCTTTTTTTCCCCTTAATATGCACTGGGTCAGACTTTCTTGTGGATTTGTGTGTGGGAGGCAAGGCAGACAGTGTGTGTCAAGGAGAGGCCCTCTGCCTCTTGTGTAGGAAAATTACTGCCACATGAAGGTAGGGCAGGAAGCCAGGGGCTATCCCTTAGCCTTCCGCTATGGATAATTTGCCCCTTTTCCTACATGCAGGACCACTTGTGTTAGAGCTAGAGACTTGTGTTCATGGAATACAAGCTTCTGACTACTAACCACTCACAAGTTGAAAGTCAAACATTTTTGCATGCTGCATTAAATCATGTATTGTAACCAGATTGCAGAAAGAATTTCAACTCTTCAAAAGGTTGCCTAACTTAGTTGTATATTTAAGGTAAGCAATTGAAATTAAGAGCAAATATTTCAAACAAATTTAGTAATCCCTTCTTGGGCATATAGAATCATTTTAGTAAGAATTGTAGTTAATACTAATAATTCAGTGTGAATGTATTTATGTTCTTGTTTATACTAAAAAGAACCCAGACATGTCTCTTAGTGTCCTTCAAGGGATGGTAAAAGTCAAATCCATGTCATAAACACTCATACATGTGGTAAAGACTGACCAGATCAAAGACCTTTAATTTCAAAGGGGGAGCCATGCTAAATTTAGGTGTAATACCTGAAAGTAGATTATATATAGATCTAACTATACATAATAAGTGTAGCTGAGACTTACATTATACAGAATAACTAGTTAATAAACTCAGCAGTTTATTGAATCAAACGGACCAACTATTTATATATGAAAATACTTACTCTCCTGGCTAAAAACTCACAATTTCAGTTGGGGAATTTAAGAGTCATTTGCCAAGAGTGAAAAGTATTCATTTAGCAAAGAAATCAGGTAATTCTCATTGTCCTTGTGACAAAGCCTTCCAACCTTAGGTGATTTGATTTTAAAATGATAAAGGGTGATAATAATCAGATAGACTCTGCATTACTGGAAGAATCTTGAAATTAAGAGGGAGCTGTGTGGAGGATTTCTGCTGCTGTAGAGAATAATTTCCTCTGCCTTTGCATTATTCATCTCATGTAAATTTTGATAAAGTTCATCACTGTGATTATTATTTCATTTACCACATTTTATATGTTTATAGCGCAATTTCTACAGTAGGATCTTTTCCCTTTTTCAGATAAACATAAATTGGTGTGTTCTTGACAGAAAAGGGAGCCTTTACAGAAGCAGGTAGCTGATATTTCTCAGCTAGTTCACTGCTTCAGAACTTAGAATATGATCATTCTCCCCCTGCATGTGTGGGAATGGGCTTTCTTGGCCATGATATCTACATACCATTACTTATACACCTAGAACAATAAATATATACTGCACACACCAGGAAATAAACAGATTGTTTTATATGCTCGTAATTACTCTGAAAGATGGGAATAATGAAAGATGGGAATAATCCCTAGTTTTATGGCTGAAATTCTTATCTTCACTGACCTTCTCAATTTATGCAAGTAGTCAAGTGGAACAGCCAGGATGTTAAACCAGAGCCTGTGATGGTAGAATCCATGTTCTTTTTTATGATCATATTAACCACAGGAAATTCAGACTCCTTGAAAGAAGTCCTGGGATTAGAAAGGACCAAACTGATGATATGCCTATTTGGAATGACTGCCTGCAAGTATCCTGAAACTGCTCAGTGAGCACCCATGGCAAACCCTTAGCTGGGTTGGTTTTATAGATTTGCACAACTTCAGCTTTAGAGAGAGGTTTGATGATCTTTTAGCCTAACCCCCAAGGGGCAGCCTATGCCTATATGCCATCTAGGTTCTCTTGAAGCAGCTGGGCCATTCCTTTCTGGGCCAACAGAAACTCATAGAAAGTTCTTTATATTCAGCCAGATATTTTATCCCATGATGCTTCCATACAAATTAAACCTTGTCTACCTTCTACTTAACAGCCCTTCAGATATTTGAAAAGAATTCCAAATTTCCTCTCCCTCAGTCTTTATAAAACAGTCCTAGTGCTTTCAACTACGATCTCCGGGATATATATTTGTAGTTCCCTATGACCCTGTATTCTCTTTCCTGGATGCTATGCAGTCTTGACAGCAGCAGGAAGAACTAAACACTGAACATCCAGGACTGACTTAACAATGAGTATTAGAGTGGGATTGTCATCTGAGAATTTTAGACAATATACATCTAAAATTACATTCGGCAGCTGCTCAAGTATTGTGATTCCATTCTAGCTGAACTCCCCTCCAACTATCTCCTTACCTCAAAATTGTAAATCTCAGGCTCCCCACAAACCCAAGCATTCAGAAATCTTGTCATAGCTTCAGGACAGAACCCTCAGGGAAGAGAGTCAAAGTGCACATGTTTATTTCTAGGCAAATAAGCAAGGAGATGGAGGGGCAATTTTTAGCAAAGCGGGGTTTTTCATGTACTCTGGCACTCTGAACTTGTGCGTGGGTTTCATGGGGATAAGGTCTATAAGTAACTGGTCAAAAGCAAATGAATAGTAATTGTATTTCCCCAAATGTTCGAGATATAGTGAGAAACAGAAGGCAGTGCTTCTTCTAACAGACTTTGATTCCAACGTAGGGGTCAGTGATTTTGTTCATCTGTTTGTTCTTGCAGTACCCTGGGAAATAATTCACCACAGCCAGAATGTACTTGCTGTACACAAGAGTGATCCTTCTAACCTGCCGTGTACATAGATGTGTGACAGTCTGGGATGGAGCTGAAAGAATTATATCCTCTGAATTCGTAATAAGAAGATGGGGGATATAGTATTTGTGTTCTTTGGAGCACATGGCTTGGTATTATTGACATGATAATGAATTTTCTGTTCATTTTGTGAAAATGTAAAATGGTATAAAATAACTTTCAAAAGTGCATATTGAATACACAAATAGTGTATTATGCTTCATATCAATTAACAGAGAAGGTATAAAATTTGTATGAAATATAATCAGATATTTATTTGTTGCATTCATTTTACATACCATGATAGACAGCTGTAGGGTTTTCATTACTCTCTGGTTCAGATTTGAATTAGTGACCTAGTTGCAGACACCCTGTTTCATCTTCATATGAAGACATATCATTGTATTTAAATTTCCAGCATATTTAAAGTTACATCATATTTTCATTTTTAAAGAATTGTTTTAATCTTTTAAAATAAGATGCCTATTTCAACATTTTAAGAATAAATGTAAAAAATACTTAAAAGTAAAGTCTTTAAAATATATGAACATGAGTTATAAACATTTTCATACACACATGCACACACACATGCACACACAAAGAAATTTGATCTCTTCCAAGCTATATTTTAGAGGACATATAGAAAGACATACAAGCATCTGTTTTGCATTCACAAATTTCAACTGGCACTTTATATGGGAATAAATAATTGGACCCATTAAAAAGTTGATATGTTTCTATCCTGAAAAAGAAATCCTACAATGTTTCCATGTCTGGACTTGCCAAAAATGTCCATACTTCCCACCTCCTTGATAGAAATGAGACTCATGCACCCAAGCACAGAAAGATTCAGAAAGAGAAAAATTTTGAAAGGCATAGAACAAAAGAAAAGGAGATCTTTCACTGTAAAGCTACAATTTATTGTCTTTAAAACTCATGTAAGTAACCTCTCTGTTTTTGTTCTTCTGAGAGTCTCTTACTCTGTTGATGACAGGAAAATCTTTAGTGGTTCCAGAGACAAGGTGCTGGAAATCCTGCACATTTGTTTCCTAGGAGGACACGGCCTGATTAGGGGAGTGAATCCCTTCAGAGAGATCTTCCCTTTAAAAAATTTTAAAGGGTTCCAAATTAAGCCATATCTATTTCTGGGACCCTAAAGTGGCTCACAAAAGCCAAGGGCCACATGTCTAATGTTAGGTGATTTCAAAAGCCTTCATAAATGGAGAGCAAAGATGAGGACCAGGATGTGAAAAAATTATGAGAACCTGCCAAGTAATGGGACATCTCTTTAAGGTCAAACATGTTCTATTTCACTTTGTATCTTTCAATTAAAATAAATGTGCTTTTTAAAAATATATACATATATTTTTCTCTATTGATAGTCAATACTTAACAGGGGAAAATGGCAACGGAGTGGGCAGATATTACAACTCCCACCACCCAGAACCAAAGTGGATTACAACTTAATTTAGGAATAATCATCTTGAAAAATCAACTTTGGACTAAACTAAGAGGAATCTATAACCGAGCATCACTGAAGAAGCCACACTGAGACTGGTAGGAAAGACAGAGAGCAGAAAGGGCTGCTCTGCTCCCAGGAGCAAGAGGCGGCCCGGAAAGTCTCACATGGCAGAGTGGGTTGCCCAGAGAGTTGTGGGTCCTCAGCCACAGGACTGGACTGGAACCTCAGCCTGGAGCCCCAGAGACTAAAGGAGGCATACAGACAGTATTTAGCTGAAAGAAGATCCAGGTTACTGTTTGCAAAAGGGAGACAGAACTCTCAGACGTAGGCTCAGTCTTAAAGGGACCACACAGAAAACCTCATTCACAGCCACTTACCCGGGGCTCCTGGAGCGGGGAGTGCTGAGAGGACTGGAGTTATGAGAGGAGAGTGTAGTCATGGTGGCACAGGGAGAGACTGTGAGGGACAGCCACCCTGACCCTTGTACTGGGTCACTCCTCAAACCTAAAGTGACCATTTTTCCTGGGAGAACCAAGCCAGCAAAGGGAAGCAATTATCCCACCCACCAGAGGCTCTCCTACTCTAATCAGTGCAAAGAGATACTTAGAAGCAGGGGGCACATCAGGGACACAGGTTTTGAGTGCTGAGGTCTGGCATACAACCCCTCCCCCAAACTGCTGAGTACCTTCCAAAATGTGGGAGGGCCTGCGTGACAACAGGTGGCAAAACCCAGAGGGGAAGCCTATGCCGCAGTGGCGGGGGCCACAGTCTGGCGACCTGCATGCAGAACCGAGGGTTGGAGCCCAAAGAGGCTGCCCACTTGCCCCCGGAGAGGAGTCTGCTGTGCTCAATGGGGGCAGGGCCCAGGGGAGGGGATGATTACACTGCACCCATGAGGCAGCCCCATGGGGCAGCCCAAGCTGTGGCCCATGAACCAGCGAGCCCACGAGCTCACACACAAGGCAGTGTCGGTGCCTGAGTGCATGAGGAGGTTGTGGCAGTAGAGGTCTGGTGGAAGGAACACACCTTGGGAATAGAGAGGCCACACACACTGGCTAAGAGTAGATAAGAACCAGAATATGAGTGAAGCAGATATTTACAACAGCATCAGGGCACAGCAGAGGCAGGCACAAATTCTGGATCACTTATGGCCCCAAAAAGGTTGCTCAGGGCCAATAATAAGCAGTGATCCCTCCACTAGTCTGTGCCAGGTTCTAGCCAGGGAGGTCCAGGGCTGATACATCCAGTGGCCAGATATGGAGAGCATCAGTTCAGGACCTAACAAACCTAGTTAAAGTGGTATCTTAAGGAAAGGCTCCCCACACCTGACCCAGCTAAGACATAGAAAATGCTGACACAAAAAGCAAAAAGAGCAGTAGCAGCAGACAAGCAGCCCACAGTGGATTACAAAAAAAAGCTGAGGTCAACCCAAGAAAATCTAGAAACAACACAACTGAAAGCTGGAGTCAGACAATGCCAACTCTATACTCAGCTACCTACACAAAAAACACATCCAATGGAGTAGTCTATACAGAGACAAAATGATAAGACAGAGAAATGTAATTCAAATGAATTAACAAGAGAAGTCCCCAGAAAAAGAACTGAATGAGATGGGAAAAGCCAAGATACAGGATGCAGAGTTTAGAATAATGATTGTTTGGATGCTCAAGGATCTTAGAGCAACAATAGATGGACAAAACAAGAACCTAAATAAAGTGATAGCAAGCATCAAAAAGGACATTGAAATCATAAAAAAGAATCAGACAAAAACGACAAACACAATATCATAAATGGAGACTCCATTAGAAGAAATTAAAAGCAGGCTTGATGAAGCAGAAGATTGAATCAGTGATTTAGAGGACAAGATAAGCGAAAACATGGATGCAGAACAACAAAAAGAAAAGAGGATCAAAAAGTCTGAGGAAAATCTAAGAGAGCTCTGTGACAACATGAATAGAAGCAAAATCAGTATCATAGGGGTTTCTGAAGGAGAAGAGAAAGAACAAGGGGTAGAGAAACTGATTGAAAAAATCATAGCTGAAAACTTCTCTATACTGATGAAGAAAAAAGTCACACAAGTTTAAGAAGCACAAAGAATCCCATTAAAAGAGGAAGCCAAAGAGACCTACATCAAGACACATCATAATTAAAGTACCTAAGCTAAGAGATAAAGAATAATAAAAGATGCAAGAGAAAAGCAGTCAATACCCTACAAATGAACCCCCATAGGGATGACATGTGACTTATCAACAGAAACACTTGAAGTCAGAAGGGATTGGCAAGAAATATTCAAAGTAATGCAAAACAAGAACCAACAACCAAGACTTCTCTATCAGCAAAGTTATCATTTAAAATTGAAGGAGAAATAAAAAAATTCAAAGACAAAAAAACAAACAAACCTTAAGCAATTTATTAAAACCAAACCAATACTGCAAGAAAAGTTAAGGAGCCTGACCAGGCAGTGGCGCAGTGAATAGCGCATCAAACTGGGATGCAGAAGACCCAGGTTTGAGACCCTGAGGTCGCCAGATTGAGCGTAGGCCTATCTGGCTTGAGGAAAAGCTCACCAGCTTGGACCCAAGGTTGCTGCCTCGAGCAAGGAGTTGCTTGGTCTGCTGAAGGCCCATGGTCAGGGCACATATGAGAAAGCAATCAATAAACAACTAAGGTGTCACAATAAAAAACTGATGATTGATACTTCTTATCTCGCTCTGTTTCTGTCTGTCTGTCTCTATCTATCCCTCTCTCTGACTCTCTCTCTGCCCCTGTAAAAAAAAAAGAGAAATATTAAGGAGCCTGTTGTAAAAAGGAGGGAAAAATATAGTAAAAGAGGAAAGTAGATTTAAAGAATAAAATGGCAATAAACAACTACATATCAATAATATCTTTAAATGTAAATGGATTAAGTGATCTAATCAAAAGACATAGGGTAGCTGCGTGGATAAGAAAACAGGACCTGTACATATGCTGTCTACAAGAGACACACCTCAAAACAAAAGATACACATAGATTGAAAGTAAAAGGATGAAGGAAAATATTTCAGGCAAATGGAAATGAATAAAAAACTGGAGTAGCAACACTAATATCTGACAAAATAGACTATCTTTTTTATTATTTTATTTTTTAAAAGATTTTATTTATTCATTTTACAGAGAAGAGACTGAGAGAGAGAAGGGGGGAGGAGAAAGAAGCATCAACTCCCATAGGTGCCTTGACCAGGTGAGCCCAGGGTCTCAAAATGGCCACCTTGGTGTTCCAGGTCCATGCTTTATCCACTGTACCACCACAGGTCAGGCTGACAAAATAGACTTTAAACAAAGGTTATAGTAAGGAATAATGAAGGTCACTACATAATGATAAAGGGAGTAATTCAACCATAAGGAAGATATAACCATCATAAGTATCTATGCACCTAATATCGGAGCACCTAAATATATAAAGTAGATTTTGATGGACATAAAGGGTGAGATCAACAGCAATACTATAATAGTAGGGGATTTCAATACCCCACTAACATCAATGGATAGATCCTCAAGAAAGAAATTTAACAAAGAAACAGCGGACTTAAAGGACACACTAGATCAACTGGATTTAATAGATATCTTCAGAACCTTTCACCCTAAAGCAGCAGAATATACATTCTTTTCAAGTACTCATGGTATATTCTCTAAGACAGACCACATGTTAGGGCACAAAATGAGTCTCAATAAATTTAAGAAGACTGAAATCATATCAAGCATCTTCTCTCATTGCAATGACATGAAACTAGAAATCAACTACAATAGAAAAACTGAAAAACACTCAAACTCTTGGAAACTAAATAGCATGTTATTAAATAACAAATGGGTTAAAATGAGATCAAGGAAGAAATAAAAAATTTCCTTGAAACAAAGAAAATGAACATACAAATCAAAATTTATGGGACACAGCAAAAACAGTTCTGAGAGGTAAGTGTATAGCACTACAGATATACCTTAGGAAGGTAGAAAAAGCTCAAATAAACTATTTAATTCTGCATCTAAAAGAACTAGAAAAGAACAGCAAGTAAAGCCCAGTGGAAGTAGAAGGAAGGAAATAATAGAGATCAGAGCAGAAATAAATGACATAGAGGTTAAAAAAGAAATACAGAGGATCAATGGAACCAAGAGCTGGTTCTTTGAAAAGGTAAACAATATTGATGAAGCTTTAACCAGACTCACCAAGAAAAAAATGAAAACTCAAATAAATAAAATTAGAATGAGAATGGAGAAATAACAACTGACATAGCAGAAATACAAAGGATTGTAAGAAAATACTATGAAGAATTGTATGCCAAAAAATAAGGCAACCTAGGTGAATTGGACAAATTCCTTGAAAAATATAATCTTTCAAAAACCAATCTGGAAGAAACAGAAAACCTAAACAGACCGATTATAACAAATGAAATAGAAACAGTTATCAAAAAACTCCCAACAAACAAAAGTCCTGGGCCAGATGGCTTCACAAGTGAATTCTACCAAATATTTAAAAAAGAACTAACTCCTATCTTTCTCAAGCTATTTCAAAAAATTCAAAGGGAGGAAAGAGTTTTAAACTCCTTTTTATGAGGCGAACATAATCTTTATTCCAAAACCAGGCAAAGACAATACAAAGAAAGGAAACTATAAGGCAATATTTCTGATGAATTTAGATACTAAAATTCTCAACAAAATATTAGCAAACCGAATCCAGCAATACATGAAAAAAATCATATATCATGATCAAGTGGGATTTATTCTGGGGAGGCAAGGCTGGTACAATATTAACAAAGCAATCAATGTGATTCATCACATAAACAAAAGGAAGAATAAAAATGACATGATAATATCAATAGATGCAGAAAAAGGATTTAATAAAACCCAGCACCCATTTATGATCAAACTCTCAGCAAAGTGTGAATACAGGGAACATACCTCAACATGAGAAAGGCCATCTATGACAATCCCACAGCCAGCATCATAATCAATGGGCAAAAATTAAAAGTAATCTCTTTAAGATCAGGAACAAGGCACGGGTGCCCCCTTTCACTACTCTTATTCAACATAGTTCTGCAAGTCCTAGCCACAGCAATCAGACAAGAAGAAGAGACATAAGGCATTCAAATTGGAAAAGAAGTAAAATTATCATTATTAGCTGATGGTATGATACTGTACATAGAAAACTCTAAAGTCTCAGTCAAAAAAGTACTGGACTGCCTGACCTGTGGTGGCGCAGTGGATAAAGCGTCGACCTGGGAACACTGAGGTCGCCAGTTCAAAACCCTGCACTGGTCTGGTCAAGGCACATATGGGAGTTGATGCTTCCAGCTCCTCCTCTCTCTCTCTCTCTCTCTCTCTCTCTCATTCTGTGTCTCTTCTCTAAAATAAATAAAATAAAAAAGAAATTAAAAAAAAAAAAAAAAAAAAAAGTACTGGACCTGATAAATGAATTTAGCAAGGTGGCAGGGTATAAATTTAATATTAAGAAATCAGAGGCATTTTTATACACCAACAATGAACTGTCTGAAAGAGAAATTAAGGAAACTATCCCCTTCACTGTTGGAACAACAACAACAAAAAATAAAGTACCTACAAGTAAATTTCACCAAGGAGGTTAAAAACTTGTACTCAAAATATTATAAAACATTGATGAAAGAAATCAAGGAAGATACAAACAAGTGGAAGCATATACCGTGTTCATGGATAGGAAGAATAAACATTAAAATCTCTTTATTATCCAAAGTAATTTATAAATTCATTGAAATTCCTATTAAAATACCAATGACATACTTCAAAGATATAGAACAAATATTCCAAAAATTTATATGGAACCAAAAAAGAATATGAACAGTTTCAGCAGTCTTGAAGAAGGAGAACAAAGTTTGATGGTATCCCACTTCCTGATATCAAATTATACTTCAAGGCCATTGTACTCAAAACAGCTTGGTACTGGCATAAGAACAGGCATATAGATCAATAGAACAGAACTGAGACCCCAGAAATAAACCCACACCTATATGGAGAATTGATATTTGACAAAGGAGGTAAGAACATACAATGGAGTAAAGACAGTCTCTTTATCAAATGGTGTTGGGAAAATTGGACAGCTACCTGCAAAAGAATGAAACTAGACCACCAACTTACATTCACAAAAATAAACTCAAAATGAATAAAAGGTAAATGGAAGTCATGAAACCATAAGCATCTTAGAAGAAAACATAGACAGCAAGCTCTTCGACATCTCTCGCAACAATATGTTTGCCGATTTATCTCCACAGGCAAGTGAAATAAAGGACAGGATAAACAAAAGGGACTATATCAAACTAAAAAGCTTTTGCACAGCTGAAAACAATATGAACAAAATAAAAAGACAAACCACACAATGGCAGAACATATTTGACAATATGTCTGATAAGAGGTTAATAACCAAAATATATAAAGAACTTGTAACAGTGAACACCAGGAAGATAAACAATCCAATCAAAAAATGGGCAAAAGAACTGAATAGACACTTCTCTAAACAGGACATACAGATGGCCAATAGGCAGATGAAAAAATGTTCAAAATCACTGATCATTAGAGAAATGCAAATTAAAACCACAATAAAATATTACCTCACGCCAGTCAGAAATGCACTTATTAACAAAACAACACAGAATAAGTGCTGGAGAGGATGTGGAGGAAAGGGAACCCTCCTGCACTGCTGGTGGGAATGCAGACTGGTGCAGCCACTGTGGAAAACAGTATGGAGACTCCTCAGAAAATAAAAAATGGAACTACCTTTTGACCCAGCTATTCCAAACTTTTAGGAATACAGTGTGTCCTTAAAGTCATGATGCACTTTTTTCCTGTGACCAGTCAAAAGTGCACCATGACTTTACAGACACATTGTATATCCTAAGAATACCAAATCACTGTTTCAGACAAAGAAATGCACCCCCATGTTGATTGCAGCATTATTTACAATAGCAAAGATCTGGAAACAGCCCATGTGTACGTGAGTGGACATGTGGATTAAAAAGCTGTAGTACATATACACAATGGAATACTATGTGGCCATGAAAAAGAAGGAATTCTTACCTTTTGCAATGGCATGGATGGACCTGAAAACTATTATGCTAAGTGAAATAAGCCAGGCAGAGAAAAAGAAAATATCATATGACCTCACTCATTTGAGGAATCCAATGAAAAATGTGAACTGAGGAGCAGAATAGAGACAGAGGCGGGGTCAAAGGGACCAGAGGGAAAGGGGACAAAGGAAAAGGGATGATAGGATGGGATCAGAGAAAGGAAAGAGATTGGTGAAATTATATATACTTAACCCAGCATTATAGAGAGTAGAAAAGCAAATCCTGGAGGAAAGGGGGGAGTAAGTTAGGGATGGAGGTCAAAGGGGAGGTTGGGGGAACATGGTCGGGGGATGTACTTGGTGGGACACTTGAATCTATGTAAACACAATTAATTAAAATAAACAAACAAGTAAATAAATGCATAAAGAGTGACAATGGATGTGGACTCATGGAAATCACTTGTCTTACCAAGTACTAAAACTAGAAAGTGGAAAGGCTTTTGATAGACTCTGTTAAATGCTTCTTACGGGACAACATCCTGAGACTGAAATTCTGTCTTACAGGTTTTCGAATATTCTTTCATTCAGCAACCAATACAAGGCATGGTCCCTCTTGTATCCCCAATAACAGGGCCAGAAAACACAGAGTGGACATGCCTTCTCTCACTGGTACAGTTGATAACCACTAGCAGAATTTTTGTACATTGGCCCCACAACTCTGAACTCTGCTAACTCGGAAATCTTTGTTTCCAAGGCAGGAACACGTCTACCATAAGACAGAGCAATGGTCCCACTCAGCTGAGTTGATACACGTGGGGACTCTGGGCTCCTCCCATCATGAATCAACAGTCACAAGAGGTGGTTCTTTACTGTCTGGTGTGATTGATCCCGATTATCAAATTGGGCTGTTATTCTACAATGGATGGACCATGTCAACAACCCAGAAGACTTTCTGGGGGCACCTCTTAACTCTTCCATGTCTAATAAGAAAAGTTAATGTAAACCTACACCAATCAAAAAAAGCTGGACCACTTGAAAAACTCAACTCTTAAAGATTTGGGTCATCACAACCCACTAAATTTTGGCTGAAGAAAAAATGGAATGAATAGTAGAAAGAAATTGTAAAACTCAGCTATGGCCTGATGACTAGTAGAAAAGCAAGGAATGTTGCAACAATGTATATTTCATTCCTGCTTGTTACGTGAGCATGTATTTTATATTTGTATATATTACTAATTTCTTTTTCACTATCCTGTCCTTCCTGCCTGATGATTTTATTAAAGGATTGTTGATGAAAAAAAAAATAGTACTTATATCTGAATAGAGATTCATCATTCATTAGGTCTAGGATAAATCACAAACTAATTTATCAATTCAAAAGTGTAAGTCACATCAACTCAGTTGCTCAAGGCCATGTATTTGTAAATTTGAGTATGCTCTGAAAATTTTCTGTTCTTGGACTGGTATAGTGGACAATGCTGTTTTTCTGTACGAATTTGTTCATATTTTCTATTTAACATAATATTGCTTATTAATTGTTAATGTTTAACTTATATCGACTGAAATAATATAAACTATAAAATTAAATCAGTGATCTAGAAAATTCAGGGCACAGTAGTTTAGATCATTTGGCTCTTCCTAGAGATCTTTTCTTTTTTTAACCTGGAAAAATAGGCAATTACTCAATAGTCTTTTCTCTAAAATATATCTGACAGGTTATTTTTATTTGTTTGGTTTTCAGAAATCATATCCATGTTTTCTACTCTCTGTAGTTTTTAGCAGAATGAATCAAAGCCACTCTGTACCCAAAGCTAACACCAGAGTTACTTTTTTTTTTTAAACATTGCAGGGCTCTACCTCAAGTGTTATGCAGTAAATTTAGAAGGAAAGAAAAATTTTATTAAATTATAACTGAGAGGAGCTGATTTATGTTTTTATATAGCAAACAAAATATTCCTTTATGAAATGCTATAAAACCCATATTATTTACCAGAGAGACCTTTCCTGTCTCCCAGGTAAACACTTACAGTGTGTAGACTTGTGTAAATACATATTTAGGAGTGGCTAAATATGGTGAGGTATTTTTAAAGGTGTATTTACAAAGTTGAATACATATATTGGCATTTCAGTGTGTGTAGGCTGTGTATGCTGTCTGCTGTCTATTCAGAATTCTCGCAGAACTTGGGTAGATAACACCTTCGATATAGCAACTGAGTTTCAAAGCATTCATCTTTAATAAAAATTACTATGGACAGGTCCTTCAATCTTTTCTAAAGGGCAAAAATTCTCAACTAGTGGAGTTCAAGTTTTTCTTGCCAGTTTGACTTGAGAAAAAAATTTCTGAAATGCAGGCATCATTCACGGAAGTAAATCTCCTTTCTGAACATCTTTGGGCATAAAATAACCATCATTTTACATGCAGCTCAGAATATTACCAACGCCTCAAACATACAGTCCATATGAGGAATGGATCAACAGGAAATTTTAATCAAGGGAAAAGATGCTAAGATATATTTTTTAAATACTTTAAAAACACATACAAATGTAAGTGATAAAATCTGTTCATTGTTGATTTAACGGCAGGAAGCTTCCTGTGATAATGTGGTGAAACTGTGGAGGGATCATGATGTCTATATTTCTTTTTCCCATCTTGGGCAATGAATTCTCTCTGAGGATAGAATGAGATGGAAGAGAGAGGTTGTAGATAGACGAAAGAGCACCACCACTGCTCATGCTGTGGCTGCACCTCAGAACTCAGGAGGATCCCATTTGTTTAAGAGCCCTTTTTAAACTGGAGAAGGTGAAAGCCTGAAGAACTCTAGCTTGGGCTATCTTAGGAGTCTTCAGCTGAGGAGTCTAAACAATATTTTTCTTTCATTTTTTAATGCAGTATGCAGCTATTTCTAAATGCTCTCAGTAACCTGCAAAGGAATAATTAAAAATCTTATTATGGTAAACCATATGTGGATAGAGAATGTTTATTTAGTAAAATGATTTCTCCAATCAAATTTGCATTGGGTTAAGTTTTTAAACTTGACAAAAATACATATCATATGTACATATTTTTTAAAGGTATAAACACCACAAAATTTGATCATTCTAGCTTCTAAAACTTGATATATCATTGAAATTTAAAAACTTATGCCAATACTATAAGGCCTATGGCATGTAGAAGCTTCTAATACAAGTGCTGACACAATTTTAGCTTTAACTGTGAATCAATGTACTCTATACATATTACTTGACCAGTATTTTAGACTTGGAAAACAAGCTTTTCCAGCAAAAGATAATCTTTGTTTAAAAAACTTTTAAGGCTATGTATGAGCAGGCACAAACACCTTTGCATTGCAATTTTTATTAATTTTAGACCATCCTTAATTTCACTCGGTGACTAAGTATTTCATTTCCATGTAAACTTACATTGGGAGCACAAACTGCTGACACCACATCTATTGACAGAAATGCCACAACATAAATTACACCAAGAAAATGCTGCTTCGGGTGAAGGGGCATGGCAGGAGGAACTAAGCTAGATAAAAAGCCACTGTGCTACTGCCCAGCTTGCGAGCCCATCCCTCTGACCACTGATAAAATTTATCACGGAGACACATATGGGAAGGCAGCTCAAAGAGCCATCATCTGTGGTGAAATATGTAACAGCAGAATAGCTAATGGAGCATTATTACTTTATTGAAAAGCAGGATCTCTGGATGCTTCACTTTTCTGGCTTTAGCAAGTGTAGGAAATGTTCTTTCATATGCAGAAGGGCTGATACAGAAAAAAAAAGGTTGGTCAATTCTAAATGATGGCAATAGTCATCTCCAGGGCTCACCAGCTCACCACTCTGCCAGTATGCTTAACCAACAGAGGCATGCACGAACTCCAACCAAGGTAAAAAGCAACCTGAATCTTCCTTCTTAAAATAATTCTGATCTGTACTGTTCATGATCTCTTTGTAAAGAAGCAGACTTGTAAATTCCTGCCTAATTATTGTTGTTGGAATTTGGTACTGCCATTAGTAAAAAGTAGAAATATCCAAATTGTACCATGAAAATGACTCTCATTTTCAAGAAATATAAAAAAACCCCACAACTTTGTCATTGGATGAGTCTTATTCTTTGGCATTGAAAAGAAAGAGATTGGGTACATGTACTGGGCCTTCACAGATGGATGGCTAGAATGGTTATAAATAAAAACCATGGTTGGGGCATGATGTCTTAAATATCAGTGAAGACACTCTTTCAAAGAAAGGAAGGAGACCAATTGTGTCAACATGTTGCTGAGAGAGCAAGAGGGATATAGGTCGTTCTGACTTTTCTCCTCCTCACAAGGACAACAACTATTCAGGAAGCAGACACCACCAAGAGAACCATAGAACATGGAGTGAGGCTGAAGCCACCCCTCCCCACCTGCACCACAGAGACCCAGACAGACTGTATTAGAAGGGAAGAGGAGCAGCTGCACACTGACCACATGGCTCCCAGGACAAAGAAGCCCCATGTGGCATGGTAACCTCTGCACCTTCATTCCTCTGGTGGAAAAATGATTAACATACCAGAGTATTTTTTGCCCTTGTCGTTTTTGCTGTCCATTAGCCAAGACTTAGAACATATATAATTAGACATGCCAAGTGCAGCTGTGTGCTGCCCCATCTACACAACATGCATCTCAGTCTCTGAGCTCTGTCCTTTCCCACATGTTCATTGAAGAAATGAAGAACATCGGAAAGACTGCCTCCAGTCACAGAAGAGAAAGTGCATTGCTATTTAGTGGGTCACTTTATGCTAAATCTGATAATAGCTGCAAAGGACATTAGTAGGAGAGCAAGATTTCCATCTCTTACTGTCAACATCAGAAGTTGGGAATCTCACATTGACCTTCTTTCCTTTTTGTCCAAGTCCATTGTTAATGCTGTTATAACCTCTTATGAAGCTGCTTGTGTATCTAGCCTGTCTAGTTCCTTATGTTAACATTTCATGTTTACTATCTTAGTTTAAAACATCACTTCATTTTTTTTCTACATACATTTCATTCAATCAGTAAAGATAAATATTTGACTATCTAAATCACCAAGATTTGGTGAATCATACTAGGTACTATTTATTGAATGCCTAATATACTAGGCACTATTTAGAAGTTTTCTATATGTTAACTCATTTAGTCCTCTAAAAACTATGAAAAGTTATTATTATTAAGAACTTTTATTACTAATAAACACATTTATGCAAATCCCTCAACCTCTTTGGCCTCAATTGCCTCCAATGTAAATATGAAAAATAATCTTTTAATGGTGTGAAGACAGAGGGATGGATCAATTGGCCTCTATGGATTTCTTTTAGGTTTTAAGATGCTGTTGATAAAATGAAAAGAAGAAAAAAAGCCCTATCTATCTCAGGATGCAGAGCCAAGCTACCAAAGATCTACCTGTTTCTGATACTGATCTTACTACTGTAGTCAACAATATGATGTAGTTGCTTGGAAGACAGTTGCTTTTATATAAATTGAATAAGCAACTTAGAACAAAAAGGGAAATAGTAATGAACCAGCAAAGAATACCCACTATGATGACGTCAACATCAGCTTACTCTGGAGTCTTAGTCCATGTGCTCACCAAGTATCTTTGAGAGCTTCTGTTTAGAAAATGGAAGAAAAAGTTGATGATGAACCATTTAGCTTTTGTGAGCCAAATGGATTATTAATGGCTTTTAATGAGTGAAGAATGTAGACTTCAGGGTACCTAATTTTAGTTGCATATATTATTTCTGGGGAAAAAAGCCTTCATGCCAACTTTTATTGCAAAAACTAAAGCTAATTTAGGGTTCTGAAGAAAGGTCCTGATAGATAAAATTGATAAGTATTACTGAGAAGGCAAAAAGGAGATTGTTCCACTAAGATGATGCTGATGAGACTAGGAGGAGAGAAAGCTAGAGAGCAAGGCTTCATTTATCCAAAACTACCATACACACTTGTTTTTCCTTTATTTTTCCCATTTCACTATTCATTGAGTTATTTTTTAGTCCTCTGTAGCTTGGCCTGAGAACCCTTTTTCAGCCAGAAGAGAAAGAGAATGGGAATAGAGTGGAAAGATGTATGTTCAATGAGGATTCCTGATTCTAGAATGAAAACAGTATAAGAGGTCATTTTTATATAGTCCTTGAAATAAAGCAAGGGCAGTACAAGTAGATGTGCCGTGTGTTCTAGATGGTAAGAGTTCATATGTGGCAGATGTCCACCCACCGGGTCACTGTGCTTGTTTGAATAAAAAAGATTTATGTCCATCTATCATTAGACCGCATAACCACAATCACAATTATGAGTATTTTACATTTAAAAGGAGACAGGTTAAGACAAATAAGAATAAGAAAAAAGGTGGTTAGAAGCAATGACAACATTACCAAAAATAGTAGTAGAAAAATAAAAAGGAAGAAATCATAAAAGTTTCCCATTTGTTATATTAGCACTTTTCTAATTCTTCATGGCTTCATGTCTTTCTTTAGAACAGAATCTTGTGAATATCCCAGTTACATCACATGCTGGAAATAGAAAGAAGAAAAGCCTCCTTCTCTCTCAACCTTCCTCCCACACTTTCAATGTTCTGTGAATCTGACCCATTTATCACCTAGAAGTACGGTTTCTTACTGAGAAACTTAAAGGATCTTATGTGAGCAAAGTGCAGTCAGCACAGGGGAGCCCTCATGTCTCATTCTTCCTTTAATTTGGGAAAGGTAACCTTTGAAAATCAGATGTCCAATGCTAAAATAAGGTCTGCAGTCACACAAAAAGCTACAACCCCTAATGTGCCTCTTCTTGTTGGAGAAGGGCACCATAATCTCTCTTAGGTGACATGATACACTTCATGTTTAGTACAACAGTGAGTTTAGAGGAGTGCCCCTCAAGATCATCAGGGTTGCTCTAGAGGCAATGTAACCTTATTTTGGCATGACAAATGTAGCATATCAGAATATTGGAAGAAAGCTTATTTTCTTTCCAAATTTTGGTTCATCTGAGTATTATTATATCTTTTATAGCTCAATTTCATGTTAGTTGTATTTAGCATCACTTACATTCTTAAATGAGGAGGAGGGAGAATCGAGTGTCTTTGGCTAGTCAACCTGACAGTAAAGTATATGGGACTGTCATTGGGAAATTCAATTATGGAAAACGGGCAATTGTGGCGAAAGAAAAATCTTGAGGCAACTGCAAACATCATTGGTTTTCTTTTTGGGAGATCAAAATTTTCTTTAAATAACAAGACAGAAATCAGATCACCAAATTGAAAATTGAAGTTATAATTATAAGGATAATTGAATAGATAGTGTCCTAAATATTCCAAAAATTGCTGATCTTCTAATTTTAACAATTGTACTTAAGTATTTTATGCTTTTTTAAACGACAAAGGTCACTTTGTGTTTTTAATAGTTTTAAAAAATATTTTCTAATTATAGTTATTCTCTTAGACCATGTTAGAACATATGTGTACTGGAGTAGTAAGTCATGTAAATAGCAAATACTTTAGTGTGGTTTCTCATCCAACAATGGTTTGTAATAAGGCATTAGTAGATGATGTATGTGGCTGCACACTATTCCCAAAATATTTAGAAATGAAAAGAGAATTATGAAGGAATTAATTCTCTTCTATTCAAGTCAGTGATGTTTCAACCATATAAAGAAAACTCAACTTGTTTGACTATTTATCATTTAGTTTATTTCTCAGGATGGAGCAGAGTGACCAGTTAGTTAATCAGGCTTTGTAAAGATGTTTCTGGATGGATAGTGCTCTAAATAGACAGTGTTTGTATATTACAGGTACTTCATCAAGACATACTTATCAGTTAAAACAAGAGTTCAAGATTCTAGTTACTTTGGTAGAAACATTGGAAAAATTTTGTTGGAATGATTCTTGAAGTAGCTCCAGGCAGGGTTACACTTGAATATTAGGGTTAAGGAGGAACAATAATGCGTTGTTTTCAAAACTCAAGGAAATGGTACATTAGAAAAAACTTTTCTATGTTGTTACCACTATATCTTGAACACTGGATTTTTATAAGAATTTCTTCAAAACCCATTTGTTATCCCTTGAAAGTCAGTCTGCAATTTGAGTAGTATTTACCAGATAACTTGGACCTGATAATCAGACAATCTTTCCACAGTGATACTGCTGGAAAGAGGTATCTGCATTCCTAATCTTTACTTCATTACCTCCCACTCAAGTCTTCAATCTATTTCAATTTCTAGTTCTGCCATTCACTAGCTGTGTGACATTGGACAAATTGTCACTTTTTTATATTTCTATTTTCTCATTGAAAGGAACATAAAATAGTACTTACCCCATAATTTTATGGTAATTGAATGAGTGTGTGTGTATGTAAAAATACACATACTTACATATATGTATTATTATATATGTATTTACATATATGCTAATAGAGATAGTTTATCTTCTGTCATCAAATGGCCTGTATGAGGAGAATGGACACATCTTAGTCTGTGTGTCGTTTGACTTGACCATATTAGACACACTTTCTCTTTCTGAAACTCTTCCTTCTCTTCCTATTTTCATTAAGTTTTTTCTACCATCTCTTCCACAGTTCCTTTATGAATACTCTTTTTCTTTCATTCCATAAGTTAGGCTTTATCAGAGCTCAGCCTTTGGTACTTTACTTTTCTCACTCTATTCCCCTTAGCCAATCACATTTGATTTTTAGAATTTGAATTATTGTAAAACCTATAAGATTATGACTTCCAAATTTCCATTTCTGGTCAAGACCGCACTACTGAGTGTCAAACCTCTATATCCACCTGCTTTCTAGACAACACCATCTACGGCTCAAATGTACCTCACACTCAACATGTTCAAAATTGGACTTGTCAGCTTCCTTATCCCATGTTTCTCACTCCCATTAAATGCTACCACAACTTATCTAGTTTCACATCAAACGGAGGGTTGTCTCTGTTTCCTCAATTTCTACCCCTGCCTCACCCACATACAATAGATTCTTCATCTTACGTATTTCCTTTATTTTATCTTAACTGTCCCTACCCTAATTTGTCTCTTGCCTGATCTTCTACAACAACCTCATGGTTGGTTTTCCTAACTCCAGTTCTGTGTTCAATTCTTTCCATAGAAAATAAACAACGTTTCTACAAATCTAATTATGTTCTTTCCTAGCTTAAACATGTTTAGTCTTTTTGATGTGGTGATTATTCATATAATGCCCTGTGAATGGGCCTTTGTTTATTTCTCCAATTTCTCTGCCTCCATAGTATCCATGTTTCCTACCTCTGGCATTCTGCAGGTGCTATTTCCTCTGCCTAAAACAATTTGCTATATTCCCCCCCTTTTCTGACTCAGTTAATAATTATACTTTAGGTCTCAGCTTAAACTTTGCTTCCTCTGGGGAACCTTCTTAAACATTGATTCCTCTGAGTCATTTCTTTTGACATTTCTCATGATCCCTTTATTTTTTCCATCATAATGTTTCTGACTTATTAGACCTCTGTTCCAAAAGGACAAGAATTATGTCTGTATTTTTAAGGTTATATTGTAAGCATCCAGTTTAATGCTAGTTATTTAGAATGCATGGAATAAAAATATATGAATGCATGTATATTAGGCTATGATTTTTAAGCAAAAAACCCCTAAGAAATGTATCAAAGCTCATAACACTGAGGAACAATTTCTTTTTTCATTTTCTGTGGCATGAGGTTTCAGAACTTTTTCTATATATTTCTGCATCGCTGATTCCAAATCAGAAATCGTTTTTTGGTGCATGCTTTATTTTTTATGCAATTTTAATTTCTTTTTGTTACAGTTAATGGCATGCATTGGTTTTTAAATTGGAGTTAAAGGGCAAGGACTCTTGGATTGAACATAACCACAAGGCAATTAATGTTTTACAAACATCACTTTTACATAATTGTAGTTGTTTTTAAATGTAAAAAACTATTATCTGATAAAATCACCCTCTTATTTTGTTTTAAGATTGAATCATGGCTTCTTTGAGTAGGTGTAAATGTAAGAAAAGTCATGACACCTTCTGTTATATATGTGGCTGTTACACACTTCAACGTCAAAGGCGAAATATTTCATCATTCGTGACACGTGCATATATTGCCTATTTTCAAGTTCCCCTTGGCGATCAAGACAAATATTGGGCTCCTCATATTGTGTGTCATGATTGTGAGGAAATGCTTCGTGATGGACAAAAGGAAAATGCAAAGCAATGCCTTTTGGTATTCCCATTGTTTGGTGTGAACCTAAGAACCAAAGCAGTGACTGTTATTTCTGTCTGATCCATACAAAGGGCATCTGCAAGAAAAAATGGCATATGATCGCACATCGTAATATTCCTTCAGCAATACGACCTATCCCACACTCTGAGACATGCCCAGTTCTAGTTTTCAATGATTTTATTTCTTCTAAGAATGAAGAAAGTGAACATGGTGACCAAGTGTATTTTGATAAGATGCATGAGGAAATGGTTGTAGAATCTGAAGGGTCTTCTGATGCCAAGCAGCCATTAACCCCTCAGAAGTGTAGCCAACCCAAATTGAATAACATAGTAAGAGATTTGGGCCTGTCAAAGAAAGCAGCTGAGTTATTAGCCTCCAAGCTTCAAGAAAAGAATGTACTTCACTGGTCAGCTAAAGTATCCCATTTCAGGAACCGCGAACAAATTTTGGTGGACTTTTTTTCCGAAGACAAACACTTTGTTTACTGTCATGATATTAGTAGTCTTCTCAGCCAGCTAGGTGCTACCACTTACAGTCCATCAGAATGGCAACTATTTCTTGACAGTTCTAAATGAAGTCTGAAATGTGTTCTACACAACGGTAATGTTTATGCAGCGGTTCCAATTGGTTATTCAACGCATCTGCAAGAAGATTATAATGACATAAAAATTTTCCTCAACTTTCTGAAGTATGAGGAGCATAACTGGATCATTTGTGTCAATCTTAAAATGGTAATTTTTCTACTGAGGCAACAGAGATGTTTCACAAAGTATCATTGCTTTCTGTGTTTGTGGGACAGCAGAGCTCGGGAGAAACACTGGACACAGAAGGAGTGGCAGAAACGTGAAGCTCTAGAAGTAGGGATGCAAAATATTGTGAATGAACCTGTAGTTAATTGACACAGGATCATTTTCCCCCCACTTCACATCAAACTTGGCTTAATGAAGCAGTTTGTTCAGGCTTTGAATAGAGAAAGTGAATGCTTTCAACATATTATTTCTGCTTTCACTGCCTTGTCTTTCAAGAAGATAAAAGCAGGTGTATTTGATGGAACTCAAATTCAAACCCTCATACATGATAAAGAATTGGCCAGGAAAATGAATAAGGAGGAGAAAGCAGCATGGCAGTCTTCTGTGGCAGTTACAAAGAACTTCTTTGACAACAAATAAGCAGAAAACAATGAACTTCTGGTTCTAAGGATGTTCTTGGCTTTCTGCGACATTGGATGTAACATGAGCATTAAGATTCACTTCCTGAATATTCACCTTGATAAGTTTCCCCAAAATCTTGTAGCTGTGAGTGATGAGCAGGGAGAACGCTTTTCATCAAGATCTGAAGATGATAGAAGAGCATTATCAGTGGTGATGGGACAGAAATATGATGGCAGACTACTGCTGGTGCATCAAATGAGATTGTCCTCAACAAGGACACAAACGCAAGAGCTTCAAACACATATTTTTGCCTGAATAAAATTTAAATAAGTTTTGCACAAATTTTATGATTAAAGTGTTTTAATAAGTTCTTTTTTGAAATTGTAGTCTAATTCTGATGCAATTATATCTTTTAGTGTATTTACTGCATTATATAAATTATTATATTTTCACAAAGATGATGCCCAAGAAGACATTCTACTTCGTTATGTTAAACTAAATGTTGAAAATTTTACAATAAGATGAAAACCTAAAATCTTGAATTGCAAAGGAACTGTAGCTTACAGAGAAATACTAGTGTCAGATTTGAGATCAGCACACTCGAATTAGGTAAGAACAAGTGTTTTTGTGGATGCAACAAAAATTTTGTTCCCCACTGTAATTAGCTTATTTATTTATTATTTTTTTAGAAAAGGGAAATATAGCATTTTATTAAAACATCAATACAAATAAACTGAGAAGATACTACTAGGAGTAAAAATTTAAGGGACAGAATTTTGTGACCTTGCAGTGTAACCCATTTAATATTATCACAACACAACATAATTTAATCCTTGTTGCATTCTTGTCAATATCTAGGCATTGGAAAACAAATCCAACCTGTGACTGCATGCATTTTATTTTATTTAGTCAATTTATTTTATTAAACATAGGTATAAAAACTTCTATTATTATAGAAATAGAATTTTTTTCAGTTCTTTGTGCCTTTTCCCATATTATTTTTGAACTATATAGCCTAATTATTTTCAGCCTATGCTTTAAAATACTTGTCAATCCTTTTAATACTGCTTTACAAGGTGAAACTCACTTATATGATAAACTTCCAATTCTATAATCTTCTATTTCCATTTAGAACAAGATTTTCAGATGAAGATACCTTTGAATCAGTGGTACCATTCTTCTGTTCAGTTGGTTTACTATTTTAGTTCAGTAGCCATATTTCTAACCCCTAATGTAAAACAACAGCTTCTCTCCAACATTTTAAAAGATATTTAATTCGGAGATCATCTATCTAGCTACTTGTTTTATCTTCCCCTTCTAGCAAATTAAGTTATTAAAGGAGACAGACTATTGTTAACATGTTAAGTATTTGTATTTTGAAAATAACCACTTCAAGAGAAATAAGAGGTAAGTTTTTCCCTCTCACTTATACAAATTGTTTCACCTTTAAATCTCTCCATTTACTCTTGAAAGTATTTCTTTTGGTCAAGTTTTTGGTTCAAATTTTTAATGGGAAATGGAGGATTTGGTCATTTATGCTGAACATATTCCATAACATAAGAATACATTTTGAGGTTTTGAAAATAATGAATATACATCAATACACAAACACAGAAATATACTCTATTGCTATTTTTTTCTATGCTATATTTAAGGTATATAGATATGTATAAATCATATAATGAATATTTGTACTGTATATATCATACAAACTATAAATACTATGTTTATATGTATTTATGTCTAATATAGTCTCAAATAATTTATAAATAGTTGTTGATGAATAAATATACTGAATTAACAGTATAGTTAGTTCCTTTAGGAAAATTGACAAAAATTGATGTCTGAAAAAGAATATTAACTATAATTTATGTTTAGATAAAACCAAGCTGCTGTGTTCAGTACAGTAAAAAAATCCCAGAATTTTTAGTATATGTTAAAATTTCCTCCAGATAAGGAGGAAATTTCATGTACAATGAAAAGACATTGAATTGTAAGTCTCCCTCCATCCTTATTGTGTACCATGTTGCCCAAATATGCTTCTTAATTCACACAATATTAGTTGGTGTCTCTTGAACATATCTCACAATTTTGTAGCTCAATAACTTTGTAAATGAGACTTTTGTTACATGGTGAGATGCTACTGATAGCCCAAGATTTTCCTCAAATTTCTTTTGCTCCATGAAACGATACCCTTTGACCCTATAATGCTTTGAATTGATCTGTATTATTTACTTACTACATTGTGTTACTTTCCTAGTTTACTTTTTCATCTTCCCCATTATGGACAATGCATTCTTATGCATTTTAGGCAGAGGACCTGGGTAAAAATATCTGAGACTGGAAAATATGTATATCGACTTCGTCAAGATTGGTAAATATTAAAATACTTATAAAAATAATCTCAAGCAAATGTAACCCTATTCATATGTAGTTAGATGAATTTTATTTAATGTGAGATGTGAGTGCATTTTAATATTTCATATGGTGGCAGATAAATTGAGAAAACTGAATGCCTAGAGCCGGCCTTGGGTTGTGGCCCTTCTACATTTTGAGAGCAAGAATTGTGTTTTACTCACTTTTTATTAATGTTTCAATTACAGTTTACATTCAGCAGTATGGTAGCTAGACAGTCATAGACTTTACAAAGTGGTTCCCCTGATATTTCAGTTACCTACTTGGCACCTTAATTGTTATTATGATACTATTGACTATATCCCCTATGCTGCACCTTACATCCTTGTGTTTATTTTGTGACTACTAAATTACTTTTTTTTTTTTTTTTTACAGGGACAGAGAGAGAGTCAGACAGACATGAACGGAGAGAGGTGAGAAGCATCAATCATTAGATTTTCGTTGCTGTCGCAACACCTTAGTTGTTCATTGATTGCTTTCTCGCATGTGCCTTGACCACGGGCCTTCAGCAGACCGAGCAACCCCTTACTGAGGCCAGCGACCTTGGCTCCAAGCTGACGAGCTTTTGCTCAAGCCATTTGGGCCCGCGCTCAGCCAGCTTGAGCTCGGGGTTTCGAACCTGGGTCTTCCGCGTCCCAGTCCAACGCTCTATCCACTGTGCCACCGCCTGGTCAGGCTAAATTACTTCTTAATTTCTTTATCTTTTTCTACCCAGCACCCCAACCTTTGCAATGAACATAAAGATGCATGTATTCGTTTGAATTAATGTTTTGGGTATCTTTGGATATATTCCCAGAAATAGAATTGCTGGTTCATAAGGCAATGATTCCACTTTTAATTTTTTGAAGGAACTCCATACTGTTTTTCATAGTAGTTATACCAGTCTACATTGCCACCAATATTGCACAAGGGTTCTCTTTTTCCACACTCTAGCTAACACATGTTTATTGATTTATTGATGATAGCCATTCTGATAGGTATGAGGTGATATCTAATTGTGGTTTTAATTTGCATTTCTCTGATGATTAGTGACACTGAGAACCTTTTTATGTTTATTGGCTATCCATATGTCCTCTTTGGAGAAATGTTTATTCAGTTTTTCTGCCTATTTTTAAATTAGATTGTTTTTTCTGCATTGAGTTGTATGAGTTCTTTATAAATTTTGGATATTAACCCCTTATCAAATGTATCATTGGCAAATATATTCTTCCATTTAGTAGGTTCTCTTTTTTTCCCCTGTTGATTATCTTTTCTGTACAAAAAATTTTTAGTTTAATGTAGTCTCATTTATCTATTTTTTCTTTTGTTACACTTGCCTGAAAACAAATGTCAGAAAAAATATTGCTAAGATAAGTGTCAGAGATTTTGCTGCCTATGTTTTCTTATAGGAATTTTTATGGTTTCAAGTCTTACATTAAGTCTTCAATCCATTTGGGGTTTATTCTTGGATATGATGAAGATGGTTTAGTTTCTTTCTTTTTTTTTTTTGTATGTATCTGTCAAATTTACTCAACATCAGTTTTACACAGACTGTCTTTAGCACATTGTGTGCTCTTATCTCCTTTGTCATATATTTTGCTCATTTTTATAATTTCAAAGTCCAATGGCTGTGACTGACATATAGCACACATTTAAATATTGGTAATAAAATCCCTACAAATTATAAAAAATCTTCAAGTATCACCTGTGTGAATAAAAGTCTATATTAAATTAATATAGTCCAATAAGCAGTATATCATAATGGTTTAGAATATGGCATTGATGCCTCCCAAACCTGAATTTGAGATGTGGTTCATTCACCTGCTAGAGGGCTGACTTAAGGTTAGTCACGTATTTCTCTAAACATAAATTATATTCTCCATTAAAAGGGAATATTTATTGGCTATCTATATGTCCTCTTTGGAGAAATGTTTATTCAGTTTTTCTGCCTATTTTTAAATTAGATTGGTTTTTCTGCATTGAGTTGTATGAGTTCTTTATAAATTTTGGATATTAACCCCTTATCAAATGTATCATTGACAAATATGTTCTTCCATTTAGTAGGTTGTCTTTTTTTCCCCTGTTGATTATCTTTTCTGTACAAAAAATTTTTAGTTTAATGTAGTCTTAAATATCTCTTAAGATTTTCATAAGAATTAGTTAACATGGTGCATGAGTTATTGCTATTACTATAAACTAAGCAAAGTTAGCTTTAACATAAATGGGTACATTTGTAATATTTAAATCTTTAAAGAGCTTTAAGTCTTGTTAGCCAATTTAAGAAGAGTAGAGATAAAATAGGCAATTTTGTACAAATTTTTCTAAATTCTCAATTCTTACCAGCAACATATTGTAAAAAAAAAAAATGCTAGAATAAGTCAAATTTTGAGGCTCTATGTAAATTTTAAATAAGTGACGGTGATAAAAGCTTTCTTAGTCTCAAGATAACATGCATGAAAACAATTTGTGATTCAGGATAGCAATATGAGTATGTTTTTAAGCCAACTAACTTCTTTGTGACACATTGTCCTTGCTTTCTAAAGTAGGCCTCATCTCGCTTTTAATGTGTGAAAGGAGAGATTATTCAACACAGTGGTAGACACATTTTTGTTCTCAAGAACACTGCAATATCATTAATCTTCTGGCATGCCTGCAAAGGCGGGTTATGTGAATGCTAGTCTTTTGCAAGGCTATAAATAAAGTTTAAAGAGAGAAAGAGACAGAAAGAAAAGATGTTTTCCTGAAGCATATATTGCCACAGTAAGAACCACATTAACTGTGCAATAACTTACCAGTAATAACACTTTTAAAATCCTCTTTATGGGTTTTTAACATCTGTCTAGAAAAATCCAGCCTAAAAATAGAATCTTATCTTGTAATACAGCTTTCTCAAAGTGGGTTATCCTAAACACTCTCCTCATTGAAGAATAGTCACAATTGAATATTTTTGAGCCATATTTCAGGGTATAGCTATGTTTTATCATATATATAACATACTTAACACCTCTGTAAGATATTGCTATATACATTCATGGATTAGTGTGTGTGTGTAAGAGAGAAAGAGAGAGAGAGAGAGAGAGATAGAGAGAGAGAGAAATGTTTTCTCATGGATGGAAAACAAATTTTTTTTGGTTTTATTGAGTTTTGAGGTAGAAAGTAAAACAAAGACATAAAGTTTCTCTCATTTTTATGTTAGAAATTTTATTTGATTTGTGAGTCTAATAGACCCAAATTTTGTAATGATCCTTGTTAAAAAGCTGAGTCACATTTGTTTTTATTTGAAAATATACTCTAAGGAATAATGCTTGCATGATAAACACTGTTAGAGCATGCTTGTGGATTTTTATTACACATAATACAAACTTAATTTTTCTATCAAATTAAAATAGCTGTTTGCATTTTTTAGTACTAACAAAGACCTCTTTCTGATAGTTCTTCAATCGGCAAAACTCCTGCTGACTTCATGAGAACATTGGGTACAAAGCAATTAACGTGCCACACATTACTGTTCAGAGCTGTTTTCATTCTGACTTATAGAGTTTAAAAATTAATTTAAAAACCCCAACTTGCTTATACTCTAATTATGTCTTGCCATACACTCTTGGAAGATTTTTTTAATAATGTTTTTGAATTTGGGACTTCCAAACAATTTGTATGTGATAAACTAAAGACATTGCAATTAGAACCTCTTTGCTATTCAGTTTTCAAGAGATATGTTTTGCTAACTAAGTATCAACCTTTCTGACAGTTTTTCAAGTTGAGTAAAACTTTAGATTTAGGAGAGTCAGCTGACACCACACACTCATAACTGAACTTCTCTAGACTCTTTGCTTTGCCCCCTGAATATTAGAGGCCTCATCTGGGGGCTTATAATGAGAGTCATTTCTCTATTGGTCTTTGCATGTGGCTTCACTTCCACACAGCTCACATCTGGGGAGCTCGTTACATTCTGTAACTGATTAGTATGGGACAGTTTGAATTCCTCATCCAAGAAGCATACAAGTGGAGTTTCCATGTCATTTGCTTAAGGTGTCGGTAAACAGACCCAGAGTTTCTCCCCAAGACAAACTAGAATCCTCAAAAGCCAGCCTGGCCTTTAGAAACCAAGTCCTGACCACCATGGAGGTGATGATGTTAACTATAATTATATTTTTGAGCCATATTTCAGGGTATATAAAAAATAGGGTTTCAAAACTCATTGCAAATACGGATGGGGAACACACTGTATGCTGAAATTGCAGGAGAGAATAAACAGAAAGGGAAGATAAAGGGGACAGTAATTAACATTTGTGAAGCTCTTATTATATATGCTTAAATACACAATTACCTCATTTATTACTTAAAACATTTGCATGGAGTGTTTTCTTATTGGATAGTAAAGGAAGCACACTATTGAGACAGGTTAGATAATTTGTTTATGACTTCACAATTAATAAGAAGTAGATATGTGATTTGAGTTCATGTTGGTCAAACTCTAAAGTTCAAAGTCATTACTCAACCAAGATCAACAGGACCGTCCAGGATCAAATGTTGAATGAAGCAAAATTTCATTTGATGGGTTCCTTTTTTCCCTTCTCATAAACTTCTCCTCTCTTCCCTTCCCTTAAACTTCTCCTCACTTTTGGTGGTTCTTATTCCTATCTACTACTCTGTTCTCACAGGTCTTATTTTGCTATATCCTTGCTTACTCCCAACATTTATGTTAACTAAAAGTGATCCTAGTTAATTATACTTATCTGATAGGTGTATTTTGGTAAAAAGAAAATGCACTAAACTGCCTTTAAGATAAAAAAGAATGTATTTAGGGCATCATGATGGCTGGAGAATGCTAGGAGGCGTAATTGGGCTAAAGAGATGTACTGTCTCAGATAAAGGCTTGGGGTCTAGGGAAACTTTTAAAATACTTTTATACAAATAAAATCAGTTAAAATGAACACCAAACCAGATTGGGTGGCAAAAAAGTTTCCAAACTATATCTTAAGGGGAGAAATGTGATCAAGGCAGGGCAGAATAACTCCTTTGCTTGGTGACATCAGGGTGTTCTATGAGGTTCTGAATTGATTCCATAAATCTTAGATTCTTTCCCCTAATTTCTACTTTAGTCCATTCCATTGAAGACTGTGTAGAAAGACAGGACTTCAGAATACTTACCCAGGATCACGTTTCTTTTCACTACCCTTGAAGAGAGCTTTTCACTGCTCAAGAGGGTGGCATCTGCCGCCCACAATAAAATAGTTCTAGCTTAACTTGAGGTGGCATCTGCCTTGCTGGTGATAATACAGAATTCTTTTTTTTTTCTTTTTAAAGCTAATATTTGCTGACATGGTATATTAGGGAATCTTAATTTAAACTTGATAAATTTACAAATGTGTAGAGAAAAAGTCAAGAAATAAAAAATGATTTTTGAAAAAATTTATAAAACAGAGCAGAAAAAAATTATGTTTTATAAACACACTACTCTAATGTACCAATTGGTATATTATAAACATTTAACCACTTTAATTATGTGAATATTTATTACTAAAATTGTAGTCATAACTCTTATTTTAAAATTTTGCTTTTTATTCTCCTAATGTTATGACATTGTCATTTTTCTATGCCACTAAGCATTCTTCATTAGTTGGGCTATTTTTTTTTTTTATCAGGGAAAATGGCCTAGCTCTCTATTATTTGAAAGATAAAGCTAATGTTCTATTGTACATCTAAATGTATAACTTAACTTCTTATAGGGATTGCATAAATACCAATATAGTCCAGCACAAATTTTAAATAGTACTAAGTAATATAGATGCTTTGTTTTTGCTCTCAGAGAATTATTAACATCATTTCAACTTTAAATGCATTACAATCCAGCATTGGTTATACCTAAAAATGGGTTTATCAACAATAATGTTTGAAAGAAGTGAACAAACACAATTGACAAAAAACCTCCAAGTAAATAATTATTAAGTTTAGATACTTTCTTGAAGGTCATTTTAATTCCTGTTGTATATATTTTCTGATAATTTTTTTTACACCAAAGAATGTCTTGGGCTATTTGTAGCTGTTGTGGCCTGACTTTGTAACATTAGAGGTGATCAGTGGAAAAGAATGAGACAAATTGTGACACTGTCCCTTATCAAAGGACCACACAGTTGTTCACCACTTTGACTCCATGATGGATAGTTATCTTGAGGTTTTACGGATGTAAGGCCAAAAGTTTAGAGGGAAACAGTGCAGATGACCAGTAGCTTCTTGTTATTGACACTTACTTGATAATGTGGGGCTAATCAATCTTATCTATTGTTTTTAGCTTCAGTTTTGTTTTCTGTCCAGGCTTCATTTTTTCCCAACTCATCAGATTGACAGGCTAAAGAAAGATTTATTTGAGGGTGAAAAGACAAAAAATAACTATTTTCCATATTATTAACCTTACTGAACAAACTTCTGAGTGCATATACCGGAGACAGAAAAACACATACCCATTTTCTGTCCATAACGTGTATACATGTGTTTTTAAAATTTTAGTTTATTGAATGGTTAGAGAAAAAAACAGATTTTGTGGATCAAGCATTGACTAACAATCTTTATCATGGTGAAATACATTGTCCTCAATTTCTTTTGTTTGTTTTTTGAGAAGCAGCACATTATCATTTCACTTTCCATGTTTCCTCAATATATTGCCTTAGTTTAGTGATGAGTAACTATTAGATATTACAATGAAATATTTATTTGACCATCTAAATGAATTATACATATGGTGAATTGATATTTGGTTTCAAAAGGGTGATAAATTGTTTTAAGACCTGTTGATTCTGCCTTGCCTGAAGTCCTCAATCAGAAAAGAATGGAGGAGAAAAGTCTTCTTTCTATAAAATTTTCTTTATTACCTCAATTAGTGCATGGAATGGCAGAAAGAATAAGAATTCTTGCAGTTTTTTTTTTTAATATTTGAAAATATTTTTGTCAGCTTCATTGAGATATAACTTACAAAAATAAAATCCGCCAATATTAAATTTGTAATTTGATTAATTTTGATAAATATATATTGTTGTATTACCATTACTGCAATCATGATATAAAACATTTCTATTACCACTCAAAATTCTATTGTGGCCCTTTGTAGTTACTACCCCTTCTCTCATGCTGTGGTCTCTGGTACTAATGAAAAATACTTCATAAATTTATGCATCATCTGTGAGGAACGGCCACACTAATCTTACAGTATTGTTCCTATCACAGTATGTGTATTGCCGAAATGAGCTTTTACAGAGTTTTCAGAAGAAAGCTATGACTATATTTACATTACTTTGCTAACTTTTTACAGCATTCATTTACTAAATCTCCTAAGATATTTTCAACTGTGGATTAGAACTATATCAACCTCTTGGACAAGAAAAGTCAGTAATTCCCCATCCTAGCAAAGCATAGTATTTGAGATCCTGTCCTAGTCTTTTTTTGTGTGTGACAGAGACAGAGAGAAAGACAGAAAGAAGGACAAATAGGGACAGACAAACAGGAAGGGAGGAAGATGAGAAGCATCAATTATTCCTTGCAGCACCTTAGTTGTTCATTGATTGCTTTCTCATATGTGCCTTGACTGGGGGGCTACAGCAGAGCAAGTGACCCTTGATCAAGCCAGCAACCTTGGGTTCAAACTGGTGAGCTGTGCTCAAACCAGATGGGCTTACTCTCAAGCTGGCGACCTCGGGGTCTCGAACCTGGGTCTTCTGTGTCCCAGTCCGATGCTCTATCCACCGTGCCACTGTCTGGTGAGGCCCGTCCTAGTCTTGTGTCCAACTCATACCTGTTTTGATGCTCTGAGGTGTTAATTGATAATTAACTTTCTTTAGTTGTGTTGTATTTTGCTAACTTAAGAACACTTTTGTTGCTGAGCTTTGAAACAAAAAGTTGATTGAATCTATTTCTCAGCTAGCTACTAAAGTTCTAAGTCTGAAAGAATTGTTGAAATATAGTTAAATGTGGCAGAAAAAGGCAAGACAATTTAATTTACTCTTCTGGTTTGGCAAATGATTACAAAGGAGGAAACTATAGTGCGTGAAAATTGTTGTATATACCCATGGCTGAAAATTTCATTTCATTATATGTGAACAGATAATGAATGTAAGAACATTGTTCATTGTGTATAAATACAAAGTATTCTTATTGTTGGAAACTGTCAGTACACAAACATGGTGTGTATAATTTTAGCCATAAAGGATATAATATTTCAGTTATTATATTAAGGGGTGCTTTTTTTTTTACTAAAAATGGGTGAACATAAATGAAGCTAGAATACATGCATGTGCCCCAAAATGTTGGAAATTATTGACAATCTGCTATAAATATAGTGCTGTACTCATGTCTTAAAGTCTGATGATATAATTTGGTTATTCACATTTGGATTTTTTTTTTTTTAAGTGAGAGGAGGGGAGATAGACAGACTCTCACATATACCCTGACCAGGATCCACCCAGTAACCCCCTGTCTGGGGACAATACTCAAATCAACTGAGCTATTTTAGTATTTGAGACTGCTTCTAGGATCAACCCAGCTATCCTCAATTTCTAGGGTGGACACTTGAACCAACCAAGCCACTGGCTGTGGGAGGGGAAAAGAGTGGAGGGATGGGAAGAGGGTGAGAATCAGATGGTTGCTGTTCTTGTGTGCCCTGACTGGGAATTGAACCCAGGATGTTATTATGTTGGGCTGATGCTCTATCCACTGAGCAAACCAGACAGGGCTGGATTTGTTTTTTGTTTTTTTTCTTTTTGTGACAGAGACAGAGACAGAGAGAGGTACAGATAGGGACAGACAGACAGGAAAGGAGAGTGATGAGAAGCATCAGTTCTTTGTTGTGGCACGTTAATTCATTGATTGCTTTTTCATATGTGCCTTGACTGGGGCAGGGGTACAGTAGACTGAGTTATCCCTTGCTCAAGCCAGTGACCTTGGATTCAAGCTGGCAAGCCTTGCTCAAACCAGATGAGCCCCTGTTCAAGCTGGCGACCTCGGGGTTTCAAACCTGGGTCCTCTGCGTCCCAGTTTGATGCTCTATCCACTGCGCCACCGCCTGGTCAGGCTGAATTTGGTTGTTTTAAAGAGGTTTTCTACTAACATAATATAAAAATATTAGTATATTTATAATGAAATATTAATAATACATTTTATAGTATGGACTTTACAACAAATCTAAAAATGCATCATTTGTAAGACTGAAGTTATTTAGTTAAAGATATGGAGAAGCCGTAGGATGGAATCAATGCTTTTGGAAGATAATATGTTTTTCAGCTTTTTACTTTTTTTAAAATTTTACCTCTACCTCTTTACTACTATTTTAAACTACATCTTCCAATGAACTCTTAAAAATCTATACTATATCCTTAGCAAGCACCAATAGAAGATATTAGTTAAACACGAGTGAAACCATCTATTACTTTTCCTAGAGTTATTAGAAAAAGGGGTGATTTGTATTACTGTGTGTTTATATATTGTAAAAAGCTTGCTCCATGAACCTCAGATCTTCACACTCGATATTTCTAATGATTTGAGACTAATAAGAAACTAAAAATGTCTTAGAATTCTAGAGAAAGCTAACTCCAATTATTTTCCCTTTAAAACGCAAGAACCCAAAGGCATATGGTTTTCTGCAGAAAAATGTTGGTAAATATCTGAAGTTCTGGGCATATTTAAGGCCATGTTATGAATCAGGCCCAGTTCTGTCATCCCTGTCTAGGAACCAAAGTGTTTAGCTTTTCATCGTGTGACTGTCTTTTCTAGAGTCTCTTTGTCTTTACTTTAAGAGCGCATCTCAGCTCAGTAGCACACAATTTAATCCAGCTCTGTGCTGTAAGGAGTGAAAAATATTGAAAGGTGAACATAACTGCTAGTATGTCATGCAGTACTTGCCCTTTGTAATAGTAGTCAGCCACACTGCTCAGCAGGAGGGTGTGAGGTACATCTGTTCTGTCAGTGTCTTTTCTAAACCGTGTGCTTGTGGTTTACTGCTGCCACATGGCTGGCATTGTTATTTCATAATCTAAAGTCCTTTCTTATTTCCCTCATTGCTCCTGAAACCTTCACTCCTGTGTGTTTCCTTTCCTTTTACCCTGACTTTCTAACAGCTGAACTACATAAATGCCAAGTAGCGACATGAACTTCTAAACAGAAGCTGCCATAAAGCAGCACTGCTCCAACCAAGAAATGCACATGGAGGGACTCATGACTGACAGGGCTCAAAAGGCAGGTTTTAGTAAATGACAAGTGTGAAGTTCTCATTGTTGCTCTAGTCTATAGAAGCTCATGTTTACACACAAAAATTATTCACATTTCAGAAAAATTCAGTGTAATTGGCATCTTGGGAAAGAAAAGACTTAAAAATCTCTTAAAGATGAAAAAGACAGAAGTACTGAATCCAAAGCACTCTCTCACTTTGGAATATGTTGACATCTTTTGGTTGGGTTTAAAAGTAGGATTTTAGAGAAGCAGGAAAAGTTGAAATCATATATTATTTTTGTTAGGAATAAGAAAGAATAGAAAATGAAATGAAAGGGTTGTTCATCTTTTATTTAAGCATAATTCTACTCAGTGTTAATTAAATAAAAGTCTAAAGAAACAACTTGTCTTTTTGTTTATTCTCAATGTCATTATGACAGAAAGATCTATGGCTCCCTAGAAATACAAGAAGAAAATAGCATGTGATGTTAATCCATTGTATATGATCCATGTTATAATAATTGCTGATGAAATACCATAAAAGATATAATTTGGACATTGCTTTTCATCAGTTAAAATAATCTTATGAAGTGTTGTCTTAAGAAAGGACATGACAGTCTGACCTATGGTGGCACAGTGGATAGAGTGTTGACCTGAAAAGCTGAGGTCGCTGTTTTGAAATCCTGGGCCTGTCGGGTCAAGGCACATATGGGAGTTGATGCTACACCCCTTGTCTCTCTCTCTCTCTCTCTCTCTCTCTTTCTCTCCCCTCCCTAAAATGAATAATAAATAAATAAATAAATAAAAAGAAAGGACATGACATTATTCAATATGTGCTTTGTAATAAATTCTTTCTTCTGTATTTTCTATTGTTATTAGTCAATAAACCACTTAAATAACAAAAAATAAAATGAAAAATATTTTAGAAATTACTAAACTTGAAACTTCATGTAATAGTTGAGAAAATTGGGTCAAGGAGAATAAATACATATTCCTTTTTTTGTGATAATTTAGTCATCAAATTCTTTCTTCTTTCTCCTTTGCAGATACTATGACCTTGTGTCTAAGTTCTATCTAATAAAACAGCAGCAGATGTGATGTGTTTTACTCCCAGACCAAGACCATCAGGATCTCCCTGCTTAAATGTCCAGGTGCTTTACCTGACTGCTGACCCAGAGTGACTGATGTAGCTTCAAGAGAAAATTGTCTAGATCTCGGAATCATTGTGGGCAAGGCATCTACCTTATGGTTATACTATAGGACTATTGTATGAGTGAGCAATAAACTCATTTCTTAAGCCATAAGGGTTTTGAAGTATATCTATTGTATTAATTAGTGTTACCTTCTCAAAAAATATGCATTTGGAAAAAAAAGGTTTTTTTTAGTGTTAAGGAAATGAAGTCAGAGACTTATATATAGAAGAAGGACTACTTCTGCGAACTGCCTAGTAATCCATCAACCTGGTTTGAAATGGCAACTTTCATTCTTTATCTTGGTCTGTCACCACCACATCTTCCAGTGTTCCTCTCTTTCTAGTCTCATTCTTATATCGCTATACTAGACTTTGATCATTTGAAATTCAATTATAGCAAAACCTCTTAACTGGTCTCTGAGTACTTAGTATTCTTCTCTTTTAATTCTTATCATGTACCAGTATGAGAGAAATCCTGCTCAAAAAAAAATACTTTAATGACTCTTAATTGTCTAGGATTGAACTAAGGAATTAGAGGCTTTGGAATACATATGAGGTTTTGCTTGGCTGATATGATGTAGTTTCTTTAAAAAACAAAGCAACAACAAAAAAAATGGTTGTCACTATTTAAAAATTGAGATAGTAAAAAACTGAGATTTTTGGCTTCTCTTGACAAATAAATAGGCAGGGTTGAACCCCCATTTTCACTAGAAAGTTATCAGCAGGAGCAAGGTGAAGAGTTTGCCCTAATCCCCGCCTGTATTAGGAGTCTCTAGAAAAACTGTTTTGTTTCTAGCATTTAGGACAGCACATAGTAAGCACTCAATATACATTTATCAATTAAATCAATAGATGAATGTGACAGCTGCTCTATAATAATATTATATTTCAAATAAACACCCTGATTTCTCCACCATGAGATGTCAACCTACTTTTCCAACTTGCTTTTCAAGTTGAGAAAGAAGAAGCAAATCAGGTTATAAAATAATCTGAGAAAGGCTGTAGTCTCATCTATCTGCCTTTGTCATTTGCTTCTGCTGCTTACCCTATCATGAAGGTTCTAGTTGTCCTGGCCACTATTTAACTCTTCTTGCCCCTGCTAAATTTGGCTATTTTTTTCCCTCTTCAGTAAAACCTTCTTGACATGTAGACCAGAGTGCTCTCTTGCTTCTCAGAAATCTCATGATACCATCTTTCTGGATCACTCTTACTGTTTTTTAGTCATACACAGTTTTAGATTGCTATTTAACTTGCAAATGAGTATTCAAGTGTCATCTAGGAAGAGTGACAAGTATTTATAATTCTTTGTAAAATGTAATGTCTTGAATGAAAATGGAGGTATACTAATTAAGTCTCAGCAATCAAGATAAGTGAATTTTGGAAGAATGTAATCTATTTGCCACAACTTTATTAGACTAAAATTTGTTATTCCTCCACTATACACCAGAAGTATGTTAAGAGCACTGTGAACAAAGTACTCTTTGAAGTGTTATATTGCCCTGGCTGGTTGGCTCAGTGGATAGAGCATAAGTCAGGCATATAGATGTTCAGAGTTTGATTCCCAGTCAGGGCACACAGGTAAAAAGGTGAAGTGACCATCTGCTTCTTTTACCTGCCCTCTCCCTTCTCTCCCTCTTCCCCTCCTGAGCCAGTGCCTTGATTGGTTCAAGCATCAGCCTTAGATGGGGTAGGGGTGGGGTTCCTGGGTGTATCCTGGTTGAGGAGTATGTAGGAGTCTGTCTCACTATATCCCCTTCTTTCACTTAAAAAAAGAAGTTACAGTATTAGCCCCATTTTGTACTTGGGAAAACAGAAACATAAGAAAATGGATGATTTGTTTAGGGTCCCAAAGCTAGATCTTGACTGAATTGGAATCCAAACTCAGGTGCTGTGATTTCAAAGTCCAAGATCTTATGTAAACATCATGATAAACTGTTCTTCCAGATTTATGTGTATTTTAGAAATATGGCAGAATATAGTTAAGTAAAACTTCCAATAAACACAGCAAAGCAAGATAGGATAAACTATTTGCAAAGTGAATAGTCAAGGTTGTTAAATGAATAGAATTTAATAATCAGGAAATTATACAATACCATGTAACATACATTAAAAGAGAAATTGATAATATAGCACACATCATCAACACGGAAGTTGGGATACAATAGAAAAACAATAGCTGAGATTAGGGGAAAACTCTTAATTACAGGGAATAAACTATTGCTACCTTAGATAATTATCTATTATAGGTACGGTTTTTGTTACATTGGTTTACAGAGTCTCTAATCACTTTCACATACTAAAAAAGTGAAACATATTGAAGCACAAAACCATGCTATGAGATATTTCAATACTCAGTGTTTGGCACATTGTACATACTAAAAAAAATATTTGTGGAAGGAATAAAGACAGTGATCTCACAGGAAATAAAGACAGTAATACCAGGATTTATTTTCAGATAAATTTTTTCAAACATATAAAGTATGAGAAATCTGGGTTTAGATTTATAGAGGTCCTATTACTGACAATCTGAACATTAAAGAATCTAAATGTTGGCTGCTTGATATTTGATAATAACTGGCTAGCTGGATGTGACTGATATTTTGCTCTTTCACAAATGTTTTATTTTATTTACCCAGCTCCAAAGTTGATATTTGACCTAATGTGGACATGTGTGGAACGGAATGTTATTATGTTACCTGACAGATGAAAGCTAAAAAGTGCAAAGAGTTATGGTAGATTTTAAAAGGACACTCTTTTCTTTTCTATGCCATACACCAAGAATGTTGTCTTTCTTTAGTCCTGGGGGAGAAGTGAGGTCTCTAGCTAATTACTGTGTGTTTAAAAGTCTTTCTTAGAAAATTACTCTTCTTTTTCTCATCTGTCTCATAAATAATGCACTTAAGAGATCGAAGAGTTAAATATTAGTCTCATCTTCCCTGAATAATGTAGTATAGCATTATTAGGTATGAAACCATGGGATTCAGTGATAAGGTCACAGAGCTTGAGTTTGGATGGAAATCTGGCCTCTAAGCAGTAAGAAATGAGGTCTTGACTGGTTTTAGTGATTAAAGCTGCATCTCTATCTCAGTAAATAAATAGTAAAAATGACTAACATACTGAAGTTCAAGACCATATTATACTCTGTATCCCATAAAACTATGATGACAAAAGTTTAAGCTCTTTGTTCATCATATATATGAAATGCATAGAGAAATGCTAAGAACTCAATATTGAGATGCAGGCGGTATGATGCTTCTTTATAAGTCCAGAGATAAGTGAAAGCAAACAAACAATCTGTTGTGCAGGTATAATAAAACAAATGGATATGAGGCGGCAAGATGGCAATGGAGTAGGTGGATGTTCCAACTTCCAACTCCTAGAACCAAAGTGGATTACAACTTAATTTTAAGAACAATCATCTTGAAAGACGAACTCCGGACTAAACTAAGAGGATTCTATAACCAAGGACCACAAAAGAAACCACACTGAGACTGATAGGAAAGGCAGAGACATGAAAAGGGCCCAGAGGGCCTCTTGCAGTGGGGTGGGTTGCCCTGAGAAGTGTGGGTTCTCAGCCCTGGGACCAGTGCCCCAGCATAGAACCCCAGAGCTTAGAAGAGGTGTACAGACAGTATATAGCAGAGAAAAGAGTTGGATACTGTTTGTGAGAGAAAGAACTCTCAGACTGAGTCTCCGTCTTAAAGGGACCATGTGGAAAACTTCATTCACAGCTACTTACCAGGGGCTCTGGGAAGGAGGAGTGCTGAGAGGGCTGGAGTTGCCAGAGGAGAGTGTATTGTAAGAGGCACAGGGAGAGACACTTTGAGGGACAGCCATCCTAACCCCTGGACTGAGTCACTCTTCAAATCTAAAGTGACCATTTTTCCTGGGAGCAGCAACACCAGCAAAGGGAAAAAATTAACCTGCGCAACATAGGATCTCCTGCTCCAGTCAGAGCAAGGAGGTGCTTAGAAGCAGGGAACACATCAGGGACACAGATAATGAGTGCTGAGGTCTGAGCCACATTGTACCCCCCATGCTGCTGAGTACTCTCTGGAGGGCAGGCAGGCCAGTGGTGGCTGATATGGCTGCAGGGCTGGGGGTGGCCAAAACACACATGTGCAAGCCTGCCCAGGACCGCGGAAGTTGGGGCGACCATGGCTGCAGGCCGAGCATGCATTTACAAGCCCTCCAGCAATGGCAAAAACCAGGGAGGCTATGGTGGTGCAAGGCCACCAGCAGTGGCAGAAGCCACAGTGGCTGTAGTTGGGGCCAGCACCAGCTGCGCCTGAGCCGGAATATTTGTGGTGGTGGCAGTGGTGGCAGCGGGCTGGCAGACAGACAACACACAGAGAACAAAGTTGCCACACAAACTGAAATCCTGTGGCTACACCCTTCTGAGCGCTAAAAAGGAAGAAAATAGTAAAATAAAATAGAAAAAAAAGTCTGGATAGAATGACACCTGAGCCTAAGGGGTAAGCCACATCTAATACCATATAAAATCTCTGAATTACAGTACAGAGCCCAACAAGTAGCCAGCAGTAAGAGGCAGCAGAAAGTGGATCTCAGTGGAACTTGAACTTTTAAACAAACTTCTCCCAGGTCAAGAATAGATAAAAGCTAGCCTAGAAGTGCAGCTAATATTTACAACAGCATCTGTGCCCAGGAAAAATAGTGACAAGATCTAGATTGCCTATAGCTACAAAAGGTTGATAAAGGCCAGTCATAGGCAGTGACTCCCACTGATCTGTGCCAGGCTCTGGCCAGGGGGGTCCAGGGGGGTCCAGCAGCCAGATATGGAGAGCATCAGTTTAGGACCTAACAAACCTTGTTAGAGTGGTATTTTAATGAAGGGCTCTTCCCATCTGACCCAGCTAAGACATAGAAAATGCTGACACAAATAGCAAAAAGAACAGTAAATGCAACAAGTAGCTCACGGCGAATTATAAACAATAGATTTTGCCAACTCAAAAAAAAAAAACCCTAGAAACAACACAACTGGAAATTGAAGGCAGACAATATCAACCCTAGACTCAGCTATCTATAGAAACAACACTCCCAAAGGAGGAGTCTATACAAACACAAAATGGGATGACAGAGAAATGCAATTCCAATGAATCAACAAGAGAAATTCCCAGAAAAAGAACTGAATGAAATGGAAATAACCAAATTATTAGATGCAGAGTTTAAAATAATGATTGTGAGGATGCTCAAAGATCTTAGAGCAACAATGAATGAACATAATAAGCACTTAAATAAAGAGATAGCAAGCATCAAAAAGGACATTGAAATTATAAAAAAGAATCAGAAATGACAAATACAATATTAGAATGAAGACTACACTACAAAGAATTAAAAGTAGGCTGAATGAAGCAGAGGATAGAACCAGTGATTTAGAGGACAAGATAAATGAAAGCACGGAAGTGAAGCAGCAAAAAGAAAAGAGGCTCAAAAAGTCTGAGGAAAATCCAAGAGAGCTCTGTGACAACATGAAGAGAAACAATATCTGCATCATAGAGGTTCCTGAAGGTGAAGTGAAAGAACAGAGGATAGAGACCCTGATTGAAGAAATTATAGCTGAAAACTTCCCTAAATTGATGAAGGAAAAAGTCACACAAGTTCAAGAAGCACAGAAAGTCCCATTAAGGAGGAACCAAAGAGGCCTACACAAAGACATATCATAATTAAAATGCCTAAATTAAGAGATAAAGAGATAACATTAAAAGTTGCAAGAGAACAGCAGTCAAATACCTATAGAGAAGCACCCATAATGATGACATCCAACTTTTCAACAGAAACATTTGAAGCCAGAAGAAAATGGCAAAAATATATTTAAAGTAATGCAAAACAAGAGCCTACAACCAAGACTTCCTTATGCAGCAAAGCTGTCGTTTAAAACTGAAGAAAAAATAAAAATCTTCCTAGAAAAATAAAAAATTCAAGGAGTTGATTACAACCAAACCAATACTGCAAAAAAATGTTAAGGGGCCTGTTGTAAACAGAACAAAGGGAAAATCTAGTAAAAGAGGGATGTAAATTCAAAGAATAAAATGGCAATAAACAACTACATATCAATAATAACCTTAAATGTAATGGATTAAATTCTCCAATAAAAAGACATAGGGTAGCTGCGTGGATAAAAAACAGGACCCATACATATGTTTTCTACAGGAGACACACCTCAAAACAAAAGATGCACATAGACTGAAAGTAAAAGGATGGAAAGAATACTTCATGCATATGGAAATGAAAAAAAATCTGGGTTAGCAATACTTATATCTGATGAAATAGACTTTAAAACAAAGGCTATAGTAAGGGGTAAAGAAGGTCACTACATAATGATAAAGGGAGCAATCCAACAGGAAGATATAAGCAATATAAATATCTATGCACCTAATATAGGAGCACCTAAATATATAAAGCAGATTTTGATGGACATAAAGGGCAAGATCAACCGCAATACTATAACAGTATGAAATTTAAATACCCCATTAACATCAATGGGTAGATCCTCAAAAAGGAAAATTTTCAAAGAAGCAGCAGCCTTAAAGGACACACTAGATCAACTGGATTTAATAGATATCTTCAGCCCTTTCACCCTAAAACAGCAGAATATACATTCTTTTCAAGTGCTCATGGTATATTCTATAGGATAGAGCACATGTTAAGACACAAAACAAGTCTTAACAAATTTAAAAAGATTGAAATCATATCAACCATCTTCTCTGAAACTAGAAATCAACAACAATAGAAAAATGTAAAACATTTCAACACTTGGAAACTAAACAGCATGTTATTAAATAGCAAATGGGTTAACAATGAGATCAAGGAAGAAATAAAAAATTTCCTTGAAACCAATGAAAGTAAACATAAAACAACTCAAAATTTATGGGACACAGCAAAAGCAGTCCTGAGAGGGAAGTTCATAGTATTACAAGCATACCTTAAGAGGCAAGAAAAAGCCCAAATAAACAACCTAATCCTACATCTAAAAGAACTAAAAAAAGAACAACAAACAAAGCCCATAAAAATTAGAAGGAAGGAAATAATAAAGATCAGAGCAGAAATAAATGACATAGAGGCTAAAAATATATTACAGAAGATCAATAAAGCCAAGAGCTGGTTCTCTGAAAAGAAGACAAGGTTGATGAACCTTTAACCAGACTCACCAAGAGAAAAAGAAAATTAGACATGAGAGTGAAGAAGTAACAACTGACACAGCAGAAATACAAAGGATTGTAGGAAAACACTATGAAGAACTGTATGCCAAAAAATTAGAAAACCAAGGTGAAATAGAAAAAGTCCATGAAACATATAATATTTTAAAAACCAATATGCAAAACCCAGAAAACCTAAATAGACCAATTACTTCAAATGAGATTAAAACAGTTATCAAAAACTCCCAACAAACAGAAGTCCTGGGCCAGATGGCTTCACGGGTGAATTCTACCAAATATTCAAAGAAGAACTAACTCCTATCCTTCTCAAGCTATTTCAAAAAATCAATGGAGGGAAAGTTCCAAGCATAATCCTCATTCTAAAACCAGGTAAAGACAAAATATAGAAAGAAAACTATAGACAAATATCCCTGATGAACTTAGATGCTAAAATTTTCAACAAAATATTAGCAGACTGGATCCAGCAATACATGAAAAAAATCATGCATTATGATCTAGTGGAATTTATTCTGGGGGGCAGGCTGGTACAATATTTGTAAAACAATCAATGTGATTCATCACATAAACAAAAGGAAGAAGAAAATTTACAAGATAATATCGAAAGACACAGAAGAAGCATTTGATAAAATCCAGCACCCATTTATAATCAAAACCTTCAGCAAAGTGAGAATACAGGGAACATACCTCTACAGGAAAAAGATTATCTATGACAAACCCACAGCCAACGTCATACTCAATGGGCAAAAATTAAAAGCAATCCCCTAAAGATCTGGAACAAGGCTGGTATGCCCCCTTTCTTCACTCTTATTCAACATAGTTCTGGAAGTTCTAGCCACAGCAATCAGACAAGAAGAAATAATAAAAGACATCCAAATTGGAAAAGAAGAATGAAAACTATCATTATTTGCTGATGGTATGATACTGTACATAGAAAACCCAAAAGTCTCAGTCAAAAGACTACTGGACCTGATAAAATGAATTCAGCAAGGTAGCAGGATATAAAATTAATGTTCATAAATCAGTGGCATTTTTATACACCAACAATGAACTATCTGAAAGAGAAATTTAGAAAACAATCCTTTTCCCTATTGCAACAACAACAAAAACTAACCAAGGAAGATAAAGACTTGTACTCAAAAAATTATAAAAAATTGATAAAAGAAATCAAGGAAGATACAAACAAGTGAAAGCATATACCGTGTTCATGGATAGGAAGAATAAGCATCATTAAAAAGTCTATATTACCCAAAGCGATCTATAAATTCAATAAAATTCCTATTAAAATACCATTGACATAATTAAAAGATATAGAAAAAATATACCAAAAATTTATACGGAATCAAAAAAAACCACAAATAGCCTCAGCAATCATAAAAAAGAAGAATAAGGTGGGTGGTATCACACTTCCTGATGTTATACTACAAGACCATTGTAGTGAAAACAGCTTGGTACTGGTATAAGAACAGGTATAGAGATCAATTAAACAGAACAGAGAACCCAGAAATAAACCCACACCTATATGGTCAATTGATATTTGACAGAGGAGGAAAGAGCGTACAATGAAATAAAGACAGTCTCTTTAGCAAATAGTGTTAGTTAAATTGGACAGGTACTTGCAAGAAAATGAAACTAGACCACCAATTTATACCATACACAGAATTAAACTCAAAATGGATAAAAACCTCAAATATAAGAGGTAAAACCATAATCATTTTGGATGAAAGCATAGGCAATAAATGCTCTGACATCTCTCGCAGCAATGTGTTTGCTGATTTATCTCTATGGGCAAGTGTAATAAAGGACAGGATGAACAAATGGGACTATATCAAGCTAAAAAAGCTTTTGCACAACTAAAGACAATATGAACAAAATAAAAAGAGAAACTACACAATGGGAGAACATACTGAAAAATATGTCTGAGAAGGGGTAAATAACCAAAATTTATAAAGAACTTATAAAACTCAACACCAGGAAAGTAAACATCCCAATCAAAAATGGGCAAAAGAACAAATAGACACTTCTCCAAAGAGGACATACAGATGGCAAATAGTCAGCTGAAAAAATGTTCAACATCACTAATTATTATAGAAATGCAAATTTAAGTGACAATGAGATACCACCTCACACCTGTCAGAATGGCACTCATTAACAAATCAATATACAATAAGTGCTGACCAGCGTGTAGAAAAAAGGGAACCCTCTGCATTGCTGGTGGGAATGCAGACTGGTGCAGCCACTGTGGAAAACAGTATGGAGATTCCTCCAAAAATTAAAAATGGAACTGCCTTTTAACCCAGCTATCCCACTTCTAGGAATATATCCTATAAATAACAAATCACCCATTCAAAAAAAGTAACGCACCCCCATGTTTATTGCAACATTGTTTACAATAGCCAATATCTGGAAACAGCCCAAGTCTGTCAGTGGACAAGTGAATTAAAAAGTAGTAGTACATATACACAATGGAATACTATGCAGCCATGAAAATGAAGGAAATCTTACCTTTTGCAACAACATGGATGGACCTTGAGACTATTATGCTAAGTGAAATAAGACAGGCAGAGAAAGAAAAATATCATATGATCTCATTCATATGAGGAATTTAATGAACAATGTGAACTGAGGAACAGACAGAGGCAGAGGCGAAATCAAAGGGACCAGAGGGAAAACAGTCTGAGGTAAAGGAAGGAGAGGATGGGGTCAGAGAAGGGAAAGAGATTACTTATATTATGTATACATAACACAGCATTATAGAGAGCAGTACAGAAAATCCCGAAAAGAAGGGGGGAGGTTGTTGGGGGAGGGGCTTAAAAGGGATATCAAGGGGAACACTAGGGTGGGGAGGAGGGAGGCATATTTAGTGAGACATTTGAATGTATGTAAGCACAATAAATTAAAATCGATTAAAAACAAACACAAAAACAAATAGATGAGTTGGACAATTTAGGATCAGGGTAATTTCTGAGGAAAGGATATATCAGGGTTGGTGAAGAAGTTGAACATCCCTATATATAAATATTTGCTAACATTTTATTTCTTGATTTGAAGAAAGAGTGTATAGGTTTTATTTACATAATAAATAAATATGCAATAAATAAAATTTAGAAGGTTTGTGCATAAACAATTAATAGTAGTGCATTGTGAACAACCTATTATGACTAATCTAATTCTGCATAGTTCTGTCCAAAAGAAATATGCAAACAAAAAAAAGACATAATGATTGGGGTAGGTCTATTGCTTTCTAAATTGGCAACTCTAAAGGGGAAACTCATTTTTACTTAAAAAAAAGATACCCAGTTATACTCTGTTGTAATAACAAAGGTTAAATATTTTTTTTTACAAAAGTTAAATATTTTTAAGACCAAAAGAAGGAAAATAGAATTACCTTTCTCCTCTAGCAACTCTTTAAAACATTTTTTAGAACACTGGTTCTACAGATGATTGTGTACATGTACAAATGTGTAAACACATAGATGTGCACACAAACCATTTGCTGTTTTTTTCTTGCTTTCATATAAAACATTTATGCAATATTGATAAAATGTGCTTACGACACAGAGCTGGTAAGGTAGCTCATATGTTAGGTGAAAAGCCGACACGCCAAAGAATCTTGAACTTGGAGCTGAGAACTTGCTTCATGGCTATGTGGGACTCCTAAATTGAATTACCTGTATAATTAAAAATTAAAATAAAGTATATTGGTTTAATATGCTACCTAGTCTATCTCTTTCATTTTTTGAGCTTTAATTTTTAGTTCTACTGGTAACTGTTAAATAGTTAAAGCAATATTGTATTGCATTTTGTAGCTCTGGAGGTAGATTGGATTAAATAGAAATCTTTCGAAAAACACCCATTTTCTTATCTTAAAAGAAAAAAAATTTAGCCTGTATGAATAACCACAGTAAACATCTAGTATTTTGGAACATATCTGTGTTCTCTGAACAAAGAAAAGACAGCTTGTAAGAAATGGAAAGGGAAAGGAAGCTCTTTACTTTAAATGGCTAAAACATGGGGAAAAGGGAAAATGAGAAAAACTAGGGCACTGATAGAGATCACAGTACATATTTGCATTCCATGCAGTGATGGGGTAATCAGTTTGCTAGAATAATAACCCAGGTGAAAACAAGTCATGCTGTCTCCCAACAATTTTCTACAGGGTTTGCAATTATGTTGCAGATCATATAGTCTATTCCAGAGTTGATATAAAACTTTAAATTTCCTTTACCTGAACTTTGATTTCACTTCACTGAAGCCATGGCAGAGATAAAAATAATGTGGTTTCAAGGTCATCTTCATGTAGTATTAGCAGGTATTAAAAGAAAGCATTAGAACCCAGATTTGTTTCTCTCCCCTGAATGATTTTGGATAGTCTCTTTGGAAATTGTGCAACTTAAATATCATAATGTATATAGAAACATCATCTAATTATATCCAATAACTTAATGGAGACCTATAAAATAATTCAATATATCTCTTTACTGGAAATTTTGATCGAATTTAACAATTAATCCCATTGAACATTTATTAATTAATTTTAAAGTATTATTCGCCATATTAGTTGAGTCTCTTGGATCCCTAGTTCAGATATTAAATTTTAAGCTTGCTGTTTCTCAGGAGGAAAGGATACAATCTAAACAAACAAATTCATGTGTAATGTTGTGCCTACCCGAATTCAGAGGGCAGTACTATACGGAAAGTATTTGCAGTTTTTCTTTCTTTCTTTTTTTTTTAATTTATATTTGTCTGAAGTGAGAAGCAGGGAGGCAGAGAGACAGACTCCCACATGCGCCCTACTGGGATCCACCTGGCAAGCCTGCTAGGGGGCAATGCTCAGCCCCTCTGGGACGTTGCTCCATTGCAACCGGAGCCATTCTACCTCCTTAGGCAGAGGCCACGGAGCCATCCTCAGCACGAGGGCCAACTTTGCTCAAATGAACCCTTGGCTGCGGGACGGGAAAAGAAAGATAGAAAGAAGAGGGGGAAGGGTAGAGAAGCAGATGGGTGCTTCTCCTGTGTGCTCTGGCCAGGAGTCAAACCCAGGACTTCCACATACCAGGCTGACACTCTACCTCTGAGTCAACCAGCCAAGGCCTCAGTTTCTTTTCTTTAAAAAGTATTTTTCACTTATTCTATATGTGAATAAAATGGAGAAAATAGTATAAGTAAAATAGCACCAATATAAATATATTTTTTCCAGAAACTTTGCATATCAAAACCAAAAAAAGTGTTCTTTCAGTAAAAAGAACATCAAATAACATGAGATGTGATATATATATTTTCCTGTTTTAAATGGTAGAATTTCCATTGATTCAAACTCTTATAGCACTATGAATTTGAGGTAGCAAAACATTTATGGTGGCATTTAAGATTCATATTAACAATATCTACAGAGATTTTCCTCCATATGCTTTATGCTCACTTTATATATCGCATGTCTAATTATATGGTGATTTGTAATGGTGTAATTTTTTAAAGTGATTTTTCATCCCTATTTTCAAGCCAAGCTGGCCTCTAATTTTTACCCATCCCTCTCCTGCCTGAAATACCATTTCTCATGAAAAGTTCCCAATCCCTTTGTTAGTCAGGATAAAATCTAATCAAGCACAAGGGAAAAGCTAGAGTTCAGTTCAAAGATGTCATTGGGTCCCCTAGCTGGTCTTAACTGGTCTTGTGTGGCTTTGCTAAAGGTTCTCAGGCTTAACATTTGGTCTGTGAAGAGCACTGTCAGAGTCAAATAGCCTAATCAGTAGTCAAATAAAGCACAGTAAAAGAGAAAAAAAAGGAGAGTGAGAGGTTTATAAAAGAGAACATAACATTTCAACTCCTACTTCATAGTCTTACACTTGTAGCAACTGCTCCCTGGACTTTCAGAAAAGTACTTCAGGATCTACTAATCTCAGAATCCTATAGCTTTAGGAAGCATCCAGTCTTTACATCCAGTGACTTCTTTTCACAATACTTTATACTGCGGCATCTTTCTCTCTTTATCTTCTTCTTATGCTTTCTTTTCCTGTAAGTAGTACAAAATTTAGGCATCTTATGTGGGATTAATCCTACTTCTGCAGGATTAATGCTTTCAGAGACTATCTTTCTAAAACATCATATCATTTTTGAGACTGTAAACAGCAAATTCTTTCTTGAGACCTCAGGTGGACAAATCAAATAGGCGTCTATTTTGATTTGGGATGAAATCCAACAAAGATGTATTTGCAGATGTTAAATGCAATATTCTGCTCCTGATAAGTATGTAGGACTCCCAAGAGTCTGTTTTGTAGGAGGAAAGAATAACAGGCTTAAGTCCCATAATGCAAATGTGAGAAAAGAATTTTTTTGCCCATAATTTTAGCTTAACATTTGAAGAAGGAAGTATCAATTTAATCTTAGAAAGTGGATTCTGTCTGCTCTCTTTGACACAAAACAGCAGTACCATTATGAGTTACATTTGACTTCATAATGTCCACCATGAAGTTTCTTGTTTTTGATTTGCCCAAGTAAAAACAACAACAGAAAAATACCTTGCATATTAGCACATTTGAACTTTACATTTCTGAATGATAGTTAATACCCTTTTACAGGTAAAGTGTGGCCATAATTCATAGTGTGGAATTCATCATAATGTTCACCCTCACCACATACTTTGTCAGGGTCTTGACTGCATAAATTGGCCAGATTACATGTGTCTCAATAAGCAAAATATTTGGGCTATTTTTGTCTCCGTTATTTTATTTTATTTTTAAAGAATATCACTCTGCTTCAGGAAATGGCCCAGAATTACTCATTCCAGAATGGCACCAAGAAGCATTTAATCTTTACTATCATGATCTTGCTGTCAGAATCTTCAATGAAAGTATCCCTTTGTAAAGCAGCAGTCCATCTACTACCCAGAGTATTTGAATGAGTCAAGTGGCTTGTTTACAACGTGCTTAATGTTTTGTGAATCCTGCCTCCTGATTCACTTCAAGTACTTTGTAATTATATTCCTTGAAAACAGATGCTTTTAATATTCAGCCTGAGTGTTTTATAAGCTATACAGATATTTTGTTTGTGGTATTTTCTGGTGCTCACAGCCAAAATATGCTAGTCAACTTTTCAGATCATTTTATTATGCAGGAACCTGGGGCAATTCAGCTTCTGAAGATTTCCCCCCAAAATGGGATCTGTCAACTTCATAGTATGTTTTACTGTAAACGACCAGGTCCCAGCATTTTAATTCTTTGAATAAATCATGAAAATACTCTATTAGATCCTGACCAGCAATTTTATAAAATGATAGTGTGGCTTTTGTTCTTGTGGCTCTTGTCGGTTCCCATCTTCTGTTGTTGGGCTGAGGACTTTTCCTTAAGTCTTCTAAAGAAGAAGGCCCAGTTAAAACCATTCATGTGCCACTAAAACCCCACACAATTATTTGAAAAAAATACCCCTAATTTGAAGGTGCTAATACAACGGTAATTTTATTTCTTGAACATTGCCTGTTGTAAGGTACTACCAATCTATGGAAACAAACCAGTAATATCACCATTTGAGAACTACCCAGGGTCCATTGTCCTCTTTTCTTTTTCAAAATAACCTATTAACAGACCCCTAGAAGCTGTAACAATAACTAAAAATTTAGTGGTGCCAATTATGCCTGGCTCGTAGTAGAGGTAGCACAGCACCAGTCTCAGAAATGCTCCAAACCAATAGTCTAGCAATTTTCCATGCCCAGGGTACTGGATCCAAGAAAAAGGTTGGCTGTTTTGTTGAGGAAGAAATGTAAAGTTTTTATAGCTATGAATTTTCAGGAAATGAAACCTTAAAGGCTGTTTCTATCTAATACCACGAGCCTTAGAGTTTTGCACTGAAATTGAACTAAGAGTGAGTTGTGCAAAATTTCAAAACATATTGGCATGACATGCACACAAGTAGATATTTGTGAGTTGCCATAATTTATAAGTGTTGTTTATTTGAAAGCTGCTACTTTTGAAATAATAAAACAACTATTTCCTCTTCCTCCTTGATTAATGCCTCTATCTGCTGATCTCTTATTGGTTATACTGCTGAGGTGTCATGTAATATTCTCTCAGCGTATATTCTATTGTGTTTTTTTCTTCAGTCCTTTAGGTGAGAATCTCATCTGTGTTATAAATTTCTTGAGGAAAGAAACAATGAATACTATGTGTTTCTTGGATACCCTTTAATACTTGATATATTATAAGGTACACAGTCGATACTAAATAAATAAGCTAAATAATTCCATATTTCTCAGATTTTACATATTAATGGTTGTGCATGTAATTTTATAATATATATAATATATCTATTTTTGATTCACATTCTAATATTACCACCTATCACTTTAGTGCATTATTACAGAAAATTGTAATGTCTGGAATGCTTGCACTATGCATTTTGCTGTTTAATCAAGTATTCTGACTAATAAATATTTATTCTGAATATTATTCATGGATTAATAATTTTCAAAAAATAATTTTGCTATGACTTGTATTTTAATGCCAAACTTAAATTAAACAAAGTTAAACTTTATGGTTCAAGATATAGCTCTTGAGCCTAGGTCTGACTTATTAGTAAAAGCAAGAAGTATCTGCTGATAAAGACTTTTGGTTTGTAGAATGGTGGATAAGTAAGCTTCTAATTATGAGAATTGATTTAAAATGCTAGTAAGTGATACAAGAGAGAAAACATTCAAATATGTGGTCATATTTGTGCTTGAAAAATGTAAGAATATCAAACTTATAGTCATTTTTAATATTGTTCTAGAGTAAACAAGTAGCCTAAACTTTGGAGTCTCCCCATCCCACTGTAGGCAATAAATCTTCATATATATAATATTTAGTTTCACTTCAGATATTCCTCTATTTTGCATACTACATCATTCACTTATACTCTGCTTCATTTTTGAGAAGAGAAGGCAAGGGGTGGGAAAACGTTATTTAATAACTTAGTTTGTAAGGCAGAAAGTAGTTCTGAAAGATCCTCTGTGAAATGGAGACATTTCCACTGAGCCTGACTACCCTGTGAAATAGTTCACACCCTGGGAAGAGAGGTGACTAGAAGTGATATTCTCCAAAAATTCTACAAATTGTTTCCCTGTCCACATTCAAACTGTACTGAGTATCCTGGTGACAGAGAGACTCAAACCTAACTCAAGCAGTTGTCCAACAAGGCTACACATTATCTTCAATACCTTTTCTTGGCCATCGACTTTACTCATATGCAAACCCTTTATGAATGAAATTATCCCAGGAATTACTGTCTCTGAAAGTAGAAATAACAGAAGGGTATTGCAATGCAGGTATTAACTGTAACACTGGTGGCTTAAGTCAAGGTGTTTTTTTCTTTAAACTATAGTGGGAGATGGATGGGCAATCTTATTCTGTCAAAAATGTTGAAGATTTTCATACATCACTGTGTTTCAAAATAAATTACATGCATAGTAGTGTTACAATAAACCAACATTCAGCACTGAAATGTTTCTTCACCAGGTTGTGATGCTTTTTTATCTCTTGAAATAAGAAACACATTTAACTCGGTGTCTATGATTGTCCTGAAAATAATGCTCTCTTGTTTTGGTATAAAGTAGAAAAATTCATTTTTAATCCAGAAGTATGCTTTTCATTGAGAGAGGGGCACCTGGTGCTGACTTGAAAGCGGTCTCGCCGAGCTGCGGAGACCGACATGGCCCACGTCACCCACACCCAGAGTACTCACTGCTGGCGTCAGGGCTGGTTTCGGACGAATGCTACAGAGGAACACTTTTGTGAAGGCTCCTCTCCCACCTCAGGATGAAAAAGAGGAATGGCATTTCTTTTAAGCGTGGATGCCATGTTCAGATTTATCCCACAGGCTTTATTATTTTACTTTTACCTTCTGCACTGCTAACGGGAAATCGCCAAAAGTGTTGACTCTCTTTCACCCTCATCAAAATTTCTTTTTTAGCTAAATATATACAAAAAGTTTTTTTGAAATGTGCCAAGTCCCAGCTTGGTATTCCCTGATACTATACAAAGTGAGTTGCAATAAATATAGCACTGAAGTTCTGAAATTACTGAATGCGCCCATTTCTGTGGTTTAAATACCATGAAAAACATAAGGGAATTTACAGTATGCTTCAAAGAAGGGAAAAATACCTCCTACCAGTCTAATAAAATTTGGTAGCTCGGGGTCACTTCCTAATAGGTGCTACTTCCTCTATTTTAATAAAGGTATTTTAACACCTGAATTCTATGCCAGATACCATTGTCATTTTTTCCACTGACTGGCTCAACTAACTGCTGGTGGGGGCCAGACACTCTTCAAACACTGCTGCTGAATGCCAAACATAACTAACATGCATATGGAAGAAGCCAGGGAAAGCAGCACCCCCCTAATTATAGCCAAAGGCTCACAGTCCAGAGCGCTCACAGGAACTGCGGGGGTGGATAGGGGTCGGAAGCTCCTCAACCGCGGACCCCTGAACTGGCAGTTATCCTTTCCCACCCCATCAACACACAGTCATTTTTTGCTTGCCAAATCCTTGTCCAACCCCAATTCAAATCTATTTATACTCGCCTTTCCTATTTCTGGGCTCAGATGTTAGCCCATAGGGTGTGTTGACCGGCACTGACTGTTACTGTGAGACCAGCGTTTGCCAGCTTTCTTGGTTGCCGACACAGGGGACAAGAGTACTGAATATTTGGGGAGACCTTACTTAATCTTCCTAACCTAACCCCAGCCTCAGAATGATGACAGTGATGTTCAATTTAAAAGCACTCAATCTCCAGAAATTGAAAATTTAACAGGTTAAGAGTGTGTGCTAGCTGTACATCTTTGGCAACAATGATGGACCCTACAGGGGTTCAAACACTGTGGTGTGTGCAAGAATCCCCCAGGGAAGGCGTCTGTGTCCAGTGGGGCAAGGTTCTGACTCAGGTGGAGCGGGATGAGCCCCGTAATCTGTTTGCAGTAAGCTCTGCAGTAGATTGTGATGCAAGTGTTCTGAGGCCCCCAATTTAAGAAGCAATCTCAGGTCTGCAATGTCCCCCCCCCTCACAGCTCCCAAACACTTGGCCATATTTCAATAGTAAGGGAATTAGCAACATGATTTAAATACTTCAGTGTAAGGGTGCTTCTTTAATTCAGATTTATTTAAAGCTTTGGAACACTGAATTTTGTTGCAAAAGCTTTATTTAAAATTCTGAGGTAGAATAACCTTCTTTTCTGAGTTCAGTTTTAACAAGAAATGTTATTTGAAGACTGTGGTCCTTGATTTGTGAGGTCTGAGCATAAAAAGAAAATAAAACCCTACAAGTTGGACCTTCCTATGTAAAACTAGACCTCATTCTTTTAAAGAGATGTGACCTTGGATCATTAAAATTTTTCTGAAGAGAAGAAATCTGGAATAGATAGCTTTCCTGATAAAATGTGCAGTAGCAATTGTAAGCAGTTTATACAGAGCTCTGTTCTTTATGCTGTATTAAGGGAGTACTTAAATGAAAAGGCATGTTTTAACGTTATCTCAGCTGAACTCTTTGTGGAGCAGATTGAGTGCTCCTCAGGGTGCATCATGTTTGATATGTTCTCTTGCTTCACTATTTATGGATAATTTAAGAAAACATTGCCACCTTCCCTTTGAGGGAGATTGGGATAGGTGGGTGATTGTGTGCTGTGCAACCACAGACAAAAGACATAGTATCTTGAAATAAAAATAAAACTAGAGAGTTTTATTCATACAACAGTGCCAGGGAAAGTGAGTTCTTTGTTTTAGTTGCCAGTTTGTGGGTTTGTGTTTTCAGAATAGAAGAGCACAAAAGTAAACACTAAGAAAAAAGGACGTGGATGTCGATCAGGTTGCAGCGAAGATGTGTGAGGATGTGAGCAGGAAATAAGTAAAGAGAGTTTATGTTAATAGTTAAACTGAATGGTTACTTTAGGAGATTTTGTGATTATAAAAGACTGTGTAGAATTAAGTAAAATTATTTTTTCCAGAGAAAATTAGTATTTATGTTAGTGAAGATACTAACATCAAAGATACTCATGTGAGTTTTCTTTTTGAGTATAGGCAAAATGTTAGATAGGCCTTAACCAATAAGACACTGTAGGTAAAAAACTTTTTTTTTTTAATATATATATTTTTTATTATTATTAATTCTAATGGGGTGACATCAATAAATCAGGGTACATATGTACAATGAAAACATCTCCAAGTTATCCTATCATTCAATTGTGTTGCATACCCATCACCAAAAGTCAAATTGTCCTCTGTCACCTTCTATCTGGTTTTCCCTGTGTCCCTCCCCTCCTCCCTATCCTATCCTCCCCTCCCTCCCCCCACCCCTTAACCACCACTCTCTTGTCCATGTCTCATAGTCTCACTTTCATGTCCCATCTCTGTATGAAATCATGCTGTTCTCAGTTTTTCTTTTTTTCTGATTTACTTATTTCACTCCGTATAATGTTATCAAGGTACATCCATTTTGTTATAAATGATCCGATGTCATCGTTTCTTATGGCTGAGTAGTATTCCATAGTATATACGTACCATAGCTTTTTAATCCACTCGTCTTCTGACGGACACTTGGGCTGGTTCCAGATCTTCGCTATTGTGAACAATGCTGCCACGAACATGGGGGCGCATTTCTTCTTTTCGATCAGTGCTATGGTGTTCTTAGGGTATATTCCTAAAAGTGGGATAGCTGGGTCAAAAGGCAGTTCAATTTTTAATTTTTTGAGGAATCTCCAAACTGTTTTCCACAGTGGCTGCACCAGTCTGCATTCCCACCAGCAGTGCAGAAGGGTTCCCTTTTCTCCACATCCTCGCCAGCACTTATTCTGTGTTGTTTTGCTGATAAGTGCCATTCTGACTGGTGTGAGGTGATATCTCATTGTGGTTTTAATTTGCATTTCTCTAATGATTAGTGATGTTGAGCATTTTTTCATATGCCTATTGGCCATCTGTATGTCCTCTTTGGAGAAATTTCTATTCATTTCTTTTGCCCATTTTTTGATTGGGTTGTTTGTCTTCCTGGTGTTGCGTTTTATAAGTTCTTTATAAATTTTAGTTATTAACCCCTTATCAGATGTGCTGTCGAATATGTTCTCCCATTGTGTGGTTTGTCTTTTTATTCTGTTCCTATTGTCTTTAGCTGTGCAAAAACTTTTTAGTTTGATATAGTCCCATTTGTTTATCTTGCCTTTTATTTCAGTTGCCCATGAAGATAAATCGGCAAATATACCGCTGCTACAGATGTCGGAGAGCTTGCTGCCTATGTTTTCTTCTAAGATGCTTATGGTTTCACGGCTTACATTTAAGTCTTTTATCCATTTTGAGTTTGTTTTTGTGAATGGTGTAAGTTGATGGTCTAGTTTCATTTTTTTGCAGGTAGATGTCCAATTTTCCCAACACCATTTGTTAAAGAGGCTGTCTTTACTCCATTGTATGTTCTTTCCTCCTTTGTCAAATATCAGTTGTCCATAAAGCTGTGGGTTTATTTCTGGGTTCTCTGTTCTGTTCCATTGATCTATGTGCCTGTTCTTATGCCAGTACCAGGCTGTCTTGAGTACAATGGCCTTGTAGTAAACCTTGATATCAGGAAGAGTGATACCTCCTGCTTTATTTTTTCTTTTTAAGATTGCTGAGGCTATTCGTGTTCTTTTTTGGTTCCATATAAATTTTTGGAATATGTGTTCTATATCTTTGAAGTATGTCATTGGTATTTTAATTGGTATTGCATTGAATTTATAAATTGCTTTGGGTAATATAGACATTTTAATGATGTTTATTCTTCCTAGCCATGAGCACGGTATGTGCTTCCACTTGTTTGTATCTTCCTTGATTTCTTTTATCAATGTTCTATAATTTTCTGAGTACAAGTCCTTAACCTCCTTGGTTAAATTAACTCCTAGGTACTTTATTTTTTTGGCTGCAATAGTGAAGGGGATTGTTTCCTTAATTTCTTTTGCTGATATTTCATTGTTGGTGTATAGAAATGCCTCTGATTTCTGAGTATTAATTTTATATCCTGCCACCTTGCTGAAATCATTTATAAGGTCCAGTAGTTTTTTGACTGAGACTTTAGGGTTTTCAATATACAATATCATATCATCTGCAAATAATGACAGTTTTACTTCTTCTTTTCCAATTTGTATGCCTTTTATTTCTTCTTCTTGTCTGATTGCTGTAGCTAGGACTTCCAGAACTATGTTGAATAAGAGTGGTGAAAGTGGGCAACCCTGCCTGGTTCCTGATCTTAAGGGGATTGCTTTTAATCTTTGTCCATTTAGTATGATGTTTGCTGTCGGTTTATCATAGATGGCCTTTATCATGTTAAGGAATGATCCCTGTATTCCCACTCTACTGAGAGTTTTGAGCATGAATGGGTGCTGGATTTTATCAAATGCCTTTTCTGCATCTATTGAAATTATCATGTGATTTTTGTCCTTCCTTTTGTTTATGTGGTGTATCACATTGATTGATTTGCGAATATTGAACCAGCCTTGCCTCTCCAGAATAAATCCCACTTGATCGTGGTGTATGATTTTTTTCATATATTGCTGGATCCGGTTGGCTAATATTTTGTTGAGAATTTTAGCGTCTAAATTCATCAGGGATATAGGCCTATAATTTTCTTTCTTTGTGTTGTCTTTGCCCGGTTTTGGGATCAGAATTATGCTTGCCTCATAAAAGGAGTTTGGAAGTCTTCCTTCCTCTTGAATTTTTTGAAATAGCTTGAGGAGAATAGGAGTTAGTTCTTCTTTGAATTTTTGATAGAATTCACTTGTGAAGCCATCAGGCCCAGGACTTTTCTTTTTTGGGAGTTTTTTGATAACTATTTCGATCTCATTTGCTGTAATTGGTCTGTTTAGGTGTTCTGATTCTTCCAGATTGATTTTTGGAAGGTTATATGATTCAAGAAATTTGTCCATTTCACCAAGATTGTCTAATTTTTTGGCATATAGTTCTTCATAGTATTTTCTTACAATGCTTTGTATTTCTGTTGTGTCAGTTGTTATTTCTCCACTGTCCTTTCTAATTTTATTTATTTGAGTCCTCTCTCTTTTTTTCTTGGTGAGTCTAGTTAAAGGTTCATCAATCTTGTTTACCTTTTCAAAGAACCAGCTTCTTGTTTCATTGATCCTCTGTATTGTTTCCTTAGCCTCTATGTCATTTATTTCTGCTCTGACCTTTATTATTTCCTTCCTTCTACTTGTCTGGGGTTTTATTTGTTGTTGTTTTTCTAGTTCTTTTAGATGCAGGGTCAGGTTGCTTATTTGAGCTTTTTCTAGCTTCTTATGATATGCCTGTAGTGCAATAAACTTCCCTCTCAGAACTGCTTTTGCTGTGTCCCATAAATTTTGAGCTGATGTATGCTCATTATCATTTGTTTCTAGAAACTTTTTTATTTCTTCTTTGATCTCATTGTTAATCCATTCATTATTTAATAACATGCTATTTAGTTTCCAAGTGTTTGAGTATTTTTCATTTTTTCTTTTGTGGTTAATTTCTAGTTTCATGGCATTGTGATCAGAGAAAATGCTTGATATGATTTCAATCTTCTTAAATTTATTGAGACCATTTTTGTGTCCTAACATGTGGTCTATCCTAGAAAACGTACCATGAGCGCTTGAGAAGAATGTATATTCTACTGCTTTAGGGTGAAAAGTTCTAAAGATATCTATTAAATCAAGTTGATCTAGTGTATCCTTTAAGTCTGCTGTTTCTTTATTAATTTTCTTTCTTGAGGATCTATCCAGTGTTGTTAGAGGGGTATTGAAATCCCCTACTATGATAGTATTGCTGTTAATCTCGCCCTTTATATCCATCAAAGTCTGCTTTATGTATGTCGGGGCTCCTATATTTGGTGCATAGATATTTACAATAGTTATATCTTCCTGTTGAATTGTTCCCTTTATCATTAGGTAGTGTCCTCCTTTATCTCTTACTACAGCCTTTGTTTTAAAGTCCATTTTGTCTGATATAAGTATTGCTACCCCTGCTTTTTTTTCATTTCCATTTGCATGAAATATTTTTTTCCATCCTTTTACCTTCAGTCTATGAGCATCTTTTGTTTTAAGGTGTGTCTCTTGTAGACAGCATATGTATGGGTCCTGTTTCTTTATCCATGCAGCTACCCTATGTCTTTTGATTGGATCATTTAATCCATTTACATTTAAGGTTATTATTGATATGTAGTTGTTTATTGCCATTTTATCCTTTAAAGCTGTATTCTTCTTTTGCTCTATTCATTCCTCCCTTTAAACTGTTCACAAGAGGCCCCTTAGTATCTCTTGCAGAATTGGTTTGGTTTTTATGAATTCCTTGAGGCTTTCTTTTTCTGGGAAGCTCTTTATTTCTCCTTCAATTTTAAACGTTAGCCTTGCTGGATAAAGTAGTCTTGGTTGTAGGTTCTTGTTCTGCATTACTTTGATTATTTCTTGCCATTCCCTTCTGGCCTCAAGTGTTTCTGTTGAGAAGTCCGATGTCATCCTTATGGGGGCTCCTTTGTAGGTGATAGTCTTTTTTTCTCTAGCAGCTTTTAAAATTTTTTCTTTATCCATTAGCTTTGGTATTTTAACTATGATGTGTCTTGGTGTAGATTTTTTTGGGTTTCTCCTTAATGGAGTTCTGTGTGCTTCTTGAATGTGTGGAGTGTTTCCCAGCCTTAATTTAGGAAAGTTTTCTGCTATGATTTGATTGAACAAAGTTTCCATTTCCTGTCCTCTCTCCTCTTCTTCAGGCACCCCTATGATGCGGATGTTATTTCTCTTCATGTTGTCACAAAGCTCCCTTAGAGTTTCCTCACATTTTTTAAGACTCTTTTCCTTTTTCTTCTCTGCTTCTGTGCCTTTGTTTATTGTGTCCTCTAACTCGCTTATTCGATCCTCAGCGTCATCCATCCTGCTTTTAATTCCTTCCATTGCGGTCTTCAGTTCTGATACTGTATTTGTCATTTCTGTCTGATTCTTTTTTATTATTTCAATTTCATTTTTTATACTTGTTATCTCTTTGTTTAGGTGTTCATAATGACTATCCATTGTTGCTCTAATTTCTTTGAGCATCCTAACTATCATTATTCTAAATTCTGCTTCTGGTAATTTGGTTATATCTGGTTCATTCAGGTCCTTCTCTGGGGATTTCTCTTGGTTCATTTGGTTTGCATTCCTCTGCCTGCCCATTTTTTCTGAGTATAAGCAAGTTGTGGCCACTGGCGTCCAGTAGGTGTTGCCTTTTTGATCTCTAGGTGTGGTCTATCTGCAGGCCCCCCACCCCCTCTGCCGGTGCCTAGGGTCGTTGGGTATGAGCGTTGCCAGCGCCGGCCCACTGTGGCTTTTGCTATGATTTCTGCCTCTCCTCCGTGGGAGGGGCTGTGACTGAAGCCACAAGATTAGCACCAAGGGTAGAGGTGAGCACTTTTCCTCAGCTGCGGACCCAGCCTATTTCCGGACTTCCGCCCAGAACCAGCAGTCGGAGCCTGCTCACTACAGTTCCGCGGGTTAGGCGGGGCTTTTGACGTGCTCTCAGCTGTAAGCTTTTGCCCGTCCGGAGCTTTAGCCCCGCCCTCAAGGCCAGGGCCCTTTGCGCAGGGTCGGAAACCAAGGTTTATTGGGGCGGACGTGTTTGCTGGCTTCCGCGGAGCTGCGTACTTCCGCTCGTCCCGGACTCTACCCCGCCCCCGCGTTCGGAGCCGCTCGTGCACGTATGAATGCTATCCGCGTTTTCTCCGGCCGGGCGGGGACAGCAGCGTGGTCTCAGCTGCGAGCCTCCACTTGTCTCGGGGTCCACCCCGTTCCCGCGCTCGGAGCCCGCTCGCGCACGTATACTGGCCAACCGCGGTTTCTCCGGCCCGGGTGGGGGGGTGGGGGACTGTTAGCGTCAGCTCAGCCACAGCCCCTGCCCGTCCCTGGTCCTAGCCCGGTCCCCGCGGTCAGGGCCGGCTTGCGCAGGGCCTGCCCGTTCCTGGCCTCCCGCTTTGTCCCCGTAAGTGGGATTAAAGGCGGGCCCGCAGCTTCCGGACCACTCTCGCGCTTCCCCTCCGACCCTCTGGGCTAGACCGATCTCCCACCGGCTTGGCCTCTGCCCACGCCGACAGAACCGCCTTTCAGCGTCCTGCCGCCCCAAACCCTTAAGCAGCCCTCAGCAGAGTAGGAAGGGACCTAATACTCCACACTGTAGGCCTGGGAGCTCCCTCACTTGTTTCACAGCTCAATACTGTCCATACGCCTCTTCTAGGCTCTGGGACTGCAGGCTGGGGCTTGGTTCCTGGGACCCAGGTCCCTCCCTCTCCGCCAAACTCTCCTCCCGCCACACGGGTCTCTCTGGGCTGCCGTTTGCTCCGGGGAGCTGGGCAGCCCTCTTCGCGTTTTCGCTATTCCTACCAGTCTCAATATGGCTTCTTCTGTGTTCCTTGGTTGAAGAGTCCACTTAGTTTTGTTCAAAGTTGGTTTATCTCGGTGATGGTTCTTAAAATTGAGTTGTAATCCACTTTGGTTCTGGGAGTTGGAAGCTGGTACGTCCGCCTACTCCGTCGCCATCTTGCTCCCCGCTCGGTAAAAAACTTTTGAGAGTCAACTCTACTCAAGTGTTTATACCGATCCGTAGCTCTCTGTGGAGCACAGTTCCTTTCTCTTCTTCTTCACATACTTGCTGAATTTACAAAACAATGCAATCTATCAATACATATATTAATTATATTGTGTGATAAAATTTGGTCAGAGAACAAGATGTATTTAGGTAAAAAAAGCTGTTAGATAAAATGATAAGCATATTAATTAGCAATAAAAAGTCTTCACTTACAATATTACCATAACTGGCATCATAAAAGTAAGACATAAATATTTTTACTAATGGAAACGCCACCCACTCCCCACCTCAAGGTGTGGAAAAAAAATGAAAGTAAGTAACTTCTAGACTTCTTAATAATTTTAAAGAAATATTTTGGAAGATACAGTGCCATGTGTAATAAAAACTTCTTATACCTGATTATAATCCAAAATTAAACACACTTTCTTCATGCAATGCTAATTATAGCAAAGGCAATATACATATAACTATCAACAAGGGCTGTCCACCAATTTAAGTTACAGGTATCAATAGCTTTCATTTTCAAAGGAGTTTATGAAGTCAGCAGTTCCTGGTCATTGCTGTGATGTTGCATATAACACCTGGTATGCAGTTTGCTCACAGTAGTGGTTTCATTCTGCAACTTATTCTAATAGAATTTTACCATAAGCTATCAAAAATATATCAAATATTTAAAGACACTCATTTTCCCTTCCATTTAGTGCATATTATAAGATAGTTGGATATTCTACTAAAAGCATATCTCTCTGCTTTCATAAAGAGTTCTGGAAAGAAAGCAAAAGACATTTAAAGCATCAAAGAGGCTGATGAATAGGAATGCCAGGATATTCAAATAGATTTAGAGACAGTATTGTCAAGCTTGTTTTCTGAGCCATGATACTAAAGATAGCAGAAGCCAGCAAAGAAAAGAACTCTGTAGAAATGCAAATCTTCTCAATGTTGAATGTATTAATCCATTGCACACTTTCTTCTGAATCATACTTACTCAGATGTACAGGCAACAAAAAGTATTTAGAATATTTGCATAATTTCAAACACCCAGTTCATAAATTATTTATTGGTTGTGGTCAAATGAATGTTAGTTATTTCATAATTATCTTTTGTGTAAAAGGTTGCATGGTTTACAAAAAATATTTGAATGGCAATTGCATATCTGTAGCTTGCTTAAACAGTGCAAAAAATAAATGATAATTATGTAGTACTGTACATTTTTCTCATGTTCAAAAATTCTAAGAAAAATTAGACTTAAAATGTAGATTTTATTTTAAGTGCACTTCAGATATTCACAGTAAAAAAAATAAAATCATGAATACACTATAGGATTAGGTCAAAGCCTTAAGAAATAACCTGACAGTGTGTGATGTAAATCAAATATAATCAGTCAACTGATTATGTGTCTTAAGACTTAGAGTTACAAAGTCATTTAAACCTTAGAAAAAGAAGAGTCTTCAGACATCATTAATTCAACATTTAATTTTAACAGTTGAGAAAATTATGGCACAAAGAATTTGACGGTCTTACTAGAGATTAAAGAGCCAGGGTGCTAACCATGGTAGCTGAGTTCCTAACCGGAACCATTTCACCCTCCACCACATCATCACTATCTTTTGAACAATTCTATTCTTTTTCATGATCATGATTACAATCTTAGGAAACCCATGAAGCTTAAAGATCTACGCAGTGATACCTTGAGATACGAACAGATCAATTTTTTTTTTTTTTTTTTTTTTTTGGTATGAGCTGCAATTCAGTTTGTATTATTGTACGAGATCCGAGCAAAATTTCTAGATACAAGTTGTGATTTGGGAAGCTGCCACTAGTTGGCGCCCGGATCCAGTATCGGCAATTTGATATACAAGTTGACTGACTTATGAGCTTAGTTATAGAACAAATTAAATTTGTAGCTCAAGGTACCACTGTATTTGAGTTTGTCAGACCAATAACAAAGACCAATATGCTGAAGTAAATTGTAGGTGATACAGCTTACTGAGAGGTAATGCAAATATAGGTGTATCCCTGGAAGTTTGGTTTAGAGAAAGACAAAAATTCAAAATCCAAATATAAATGAGTCTCTTAAAGAATATACTTTTCATTATATGACTAGTGGACAGGCATAAGGGATTTTGGAGCCTTATAAAGATAAGATATACTTCATGCTAAGAAGAGAGATAGCAATTTTTACTCAGACATCAAACTTTAAAGGTGTTAAACACTATGCCCCAACCAGGATCCACCCATCAAGCCCTCTACCCAGGAAATGTTCTGCCCATCTGGGGTTGCTGCTCCATTGCTCGGCAACAGAGCTATTTTAGCACCTGAGGCGAGGTTATGGAGCCATCCTCAGTGCCTGGGGCCACCTTGCTTAAACCACTTGTACTATGGCTGTGGGAAGGGAAGAGAGAGAGAAAGAGAAAAAGGGAGGGGTGGAAAAGCAGATGATTGCTTCTCCTCTGTGTCCTGACAGGGAATTAAACCTGGGAATTATACATGCCTGGCTGACTCTACCACTGAGCCAACTGGCAAGGGCCCAGAGGTGATATTTTAGGTTTAATTTTAAAAACAATTTTATGCTTAATTATGTTGCTATTTTTTTATTATCACCACCATCATCTCTATCACAAATAGTAAGGTAAATAATATATGCAAACACATTTCAAGGTCATTTGTGAAGAGTTTCATAAAAGTTCACTAATTTAAGACAAGATTTATCAAAGTAACCTTTTATTTGGGGGAAATCAAAGATAAAGAAATAGAATTGGGACTTGATATTGAAGCTGGTGTCTGATTTTGCCTTGGAGAGATGAAAAAAAGAGAAAAAATTATGCATCAACCATTTTCTCAGTTGATTGCTCTATACTTGGTTATGTATATTACACTACTATTTTAGGAAAAAATAGGGCAATTCTACAAAGACTTGTAGTCAGTATTTAAAGCTCATTAATCACAATATACTCATTTAAAAAATTAAACTCCTTCTAGGAGTGTATGGTAAAATGTATGTTGTGGAACTTTCTCCCCTTTTTGCTAAATTTTTCACCTAATTCTCACCCAGATAAATTCTCAGATGTGCTTTATGATTGGGCCCCTTTATAGTCTTTGCTTCTCTTGATGTGATATTAAGGCAAAAATAGTCGATATTGAAATTTTTCTACAGTGACTTATTATTAGTCTAAGAAATGTATCATATAAGAATAAAATATTATAAACAACAGAGATTCATTGTGATCTACCTTTGGTGTCATCACAGTTTCAGAAGCTGTGAATGAAAAGTAGAATAAATGGTTAATTATAACTGATAAGCTTCAAAATCAATTTTTGTTTTATAATGGAAGAACGTATGAGGTCTCAAGCATATTTTGTTAACAGATTTAATACTGTATTTCTTTTGAACACCTCAAGTGTCTTCTCATGATAAATAGCTACTTGAAAGAAAGATACAGTTTCTATTCCCCTTAAAGTATGAGTCATATTAAAATTTAATCAAGTAAGTGAAGGTAAAAATGTCATCATACTTCTAAAATTTGCTGTCAATATTTTATACCTGTATGAAAAGCAGGTAGATGTCTAAGCAGCAGCTTGATAACATTCCAAACTGCAACCCCTAATTAATTCACCTCTGAAATAATAGCTAGGCTCCAATGCAACCCATGCAGCCTATTGGCAAGGGGCCTGACAACAAAAAGCATGTTTAAAATACCAAGTGGAGGGCAGAATGCTATACTATTTGGGACAAATACTATCACCCACCTGAGCAGAGACAAGATGCTTTGTTTCTTATAGGTGATTTATTGGTTATATACACTTGGCTTACCCAATAAATTATACAGTAATCTCTTAGCCCAAGGAATAATAGTAAAGACATACTTCAGTGTACTCCATAATAGTAAGTTAATTAAATGAAATTTTAAAATCAACAATATTTAAATGCTCTTAATAGAGTCTGAAATTTGTATAAAAAAGTCTACAGATCATATATTTTGTATCATGAGGTTAAAATCAATTTGAACACTTTTGAAACTTGGAACAGAGAAAACCCATACATACCATATAAGAACTGAATCATGCAAGTATTTGAAAATTTAGCCTGTTTCTATAAATGAGGAGGCTTCACTATAAATACAGAGTGAGAAAGCGGTAGTTATTAAAGTTTTATGAAGCTGATTATTTTAAACAGCTTGGAATGATAAAAATCACTCACTTGAGGCTGTGAACAGCATGTAAGTCTCTTAGTATCAGTTTTTCTATCAAAAGTGACTAGTATTTTTTTTTTTACCACTAGTGACTCTTATATCTTTAATCATTCCATTAAAGGAAATCTAAGAGCATCTGCTGTACTGAGTAAATGTTTATTATGACTATTGGAGATCTAGTCATCATATACCAAGTACTCTAGTAACAAAATGTTGTACTAGTGTAAATGAACATGGTCAGACTGACACCACTAGATTAGACTAGCAACCTGTTATTTTAATAAGTTTCTCTGAGAGAAGGTAACTTGATACATTTTACAAGAATTGACACAAACTAAAACTATATTTTGCTTCCATTCTCCATCCCCCTTTCATTCTTTTATTTTCATAGCAATAAAAACTATTACCATTATCATTTCTGTGTCCTGGCTTCAGGTAAAATCCTTCTTTGGTTAGATGCTCAAAGACAAACATTATGGAATTTAGTGGAGGGTAGCGCAGGGAGATTGTCAGAAAACATGATCCTGTGATCCTTTGAGGTCTGAGATAGAAATCTTCCTACTAAGAGGTGTGTGTGTGTGTGTGTGTGTGTGTGTGTGTGTGTGTTTCCTTAGCTTAGTTATAAACTCATATAGATTCTTCTGGTCTCTATTCAATGACTTTCTCTTAAGAGGACTACATCTGCCTGACCTGTGGTGGCACAGTAGATAAAGCATCGACCTGGGAACACTGAGGTCACCAGTTCAAAACCTGCACTGGTCTGGTCAAGGCACATATGGGAGTTGATGTTTCCAGTTCCTCCCCCTTTCTCTCTCTCTCTCTCTCTCTCTCTCTCTCTCTCTCTCTCACTATGTGTCTCCTCTCTAAAATGAATAAAATAAAAAGAAATTAAGAGGACTACATCTCCGATCAATCAAATCTACAGATATGTGGTTTAAGTCTAATGCTTTGGACAATAGCTCCCTGGATTGCCTCCTGAATCTCTGTTTTTTTCCAGCTGTTTTATCATGTACTTTCCATAGGACCAACAGATTTCATGTAGCTTGTATTTCACTATTTCTTTCTCCAGAGCACTAACAGATAACTGCCATTTCACACTGAAAATACTGTCACAAAATAAAAAATGTCTTGTATGAACATGCTCAATTGAAGAACATAATTTATTTAATGATGTTTAAGAACATAGCATCCATTTTAATGGACAACATATATTTTACTGCTATTAGGTCTATATATGAATCTGGAATTTGAAAGTATTAGACTTCATTGACTTTTCCTCTTTTTTAGAAGAGGATTGACGGACTTTTTCCAAAAAGCCACATTGAGTTCTAAATCTTGGGCCTTTAAATGGCATTATATCTATGTTATGGTTTCTGAACCAAAGAATATCTTTTTTCTGTTAACCTCTTGAGGTCACAGTGGTGGTTTGAAGTCTAAGCAACAATTCTGTTCAAAGAGTTACTCACAGCAGGGCATATGCAGTAAGGGTATTCGTGATTTCAGTCTTCACATATATTTCACTTTGCTTTTTAGAAAATTTGATTCTGAGGCTACTACAAAGGCAACACCCTTAAAACACGTCATTTTCTATCTCTTCCTTTAGCAATAACCTTATATAATGATATTGGAGATGTATTAGTAGACTTTTCATTGCAAAAATGCCATTTAAAGAAATACCCAGTGGAGATCTTGATCTCTCATTTGTTCTTGGCTCTAGAGTACTTTTCACGCATCCTTAAGAAAGGGTTCAAGGGTCACATTCCAAAATGAGCTGGAACATGATGCTCCCTTCAAACCAGGGATCATCCCTTCCACTTGGGCCTTCTTCTGAGTGGTGGAGAGAATGTGAATAGAGTTGAATTTTGCTGCGTGGCGTGAAGGGCATGAACTCAGGATCCTGACAGCTTATAGTTATATCCTGGCTCTGCCGCTTACTAGCTGTGTGAATTAGGACAAATTCCTTAAGCTCTCACAAAGAGTACAACTTCAGTTTCTTTTGTAATGACATCATATGTGTATTGTGAAAATTAAATGTTATTTTATATAAGGATTAGTGTCTGGTACATCATAAATGTTATAAATGTATAATTATTATTATGATCATCCAAATATGCATCTATCTTTTGTAGGATCTTCCAGATATTGGGTGACATGTTTGTTGCCATATCTGATTGGCTTCTTGGAAAGTTATGATTGCAATATATACTTTTGGAAAGAAAAAAATTATTTTGTTTGTTAAAATTTCATTTACTGGTGATGTACCAGGTCATCAAAACTATTTTTATAAACCATGGGTTTAAAAAACTTAACACTTCCAGTTTAAATGAAATTTATTATATTAACACACATATATATTGCATTCACTGTGTACAAGACAACTGCTATTGTGGAGGCATATCAAGATGACTTAGATAAAAATTGTCAAGTAACTTACAGAAGCATTGGAGAGCATGATGTCTAAAAGCTAACATATAAGAGAAGAATTATAAATGTTTGCAAGAGAAAGAGAGAGGAGAGAATCACTTCTGACTTAGGTATAAGATTTCTTGGAGGAAATGGCATTTAAGTTAATCCATGAAGGTTGAATATGACAGATATATAGAGAAATGAGTAAAAGAAAAGAATTTTGGTCACTGGGGAAGAGTACTTGTATAGTGGTTGGAAATCTGAACTTTGTACTTGAAACATCAATTAAGTTTTGCCGGAGCCAAGAGTCTGTGATGAGAAATAAGTTTGAAGCAGCAAGCTGGAATTAGATCATGGAAAGCCTGCATGTTAGGCTAAATGATTTTTGTATTGTTTTGTCACTAACATAAACATATTGTTCTTTTTTAAACAATCAAGAGCTATGTAAGCTATTGGTGTGAAAATGATCATGTTTGCTTTCAAGAATCCTTTGATTGAGAGTTATATCAAAGATAAGCATCAAACCATTCACAGGACACTTCCCCTCCCAGTATCAGAGAGGATTGTCCCAGGACAATGTCAGATAAAGAGAAAAAAAATAGTTGCAATAGCCCTCTTCCTGACATTGCTTGTCCGTCACTGCTCTCCAGTTGGCTATGTTCTTTGAAGCCTCCCTTGTTTCCCATCTCTTTCAAAGAATTGAACCATTGGCATTACCCTATATATGCTGTGTGTCTGGTCAGCCTTGTATTTTTAAAGTTATACCTTAACCTGCGTCCTTTATGTGTGGCATACTGCTCTTAGACTGCACTTATAGCAAGTACTTCTGTCTCACAATCTGGATTGACTTTATGGTGGTCAGCCCCTTCAAATAGGGACTGCAATTGGGTTTATTGATTATAGTAGAAATTGTTTTCCATTAGCTCTTGGTCTTTCTTTTTTTCTCTCTTAATATTTTTGTAAGGATTCTTTAGGGAAATAATTCTAGAGTCATAGGGATAAAAGGATGGAGGGGAAGAACATAGAATAACATAAGCCTATTAGAAGGTTCTTGAAGAAATCCAGCCAGGGGAGTTTAACAGGGATTTGAACTAAGGTGTGAATGGCAGGTGAAGAAAGATGACGGAGGGTGGGGAACAGATGCTGCAAAGAAAAATGTGCCAGGATTCACCAACTAGTTGTACAAAAAGAGAGAGAAACCAAAGAGTGAATGTGATTTTGTCCTGGGGTAACCAAGGCGGAAGGTTGTGCTATTAACAGATTCAAGAAAATAGAACATGGTGTAGTTTTTAGAGAAGAAAGAATTCAGTTTTGATCATCTTGAGGTATTTGATGAATATTAGGTAGAAATCATGATTAAACATTCGTAAATGAGGATCTGTAACTTCAGAAGGAAGTCAGGCTGGAAGTATATATTTGACTAAGAAAACAGTTTCCTAGGAAAGAGTTCTTTGGTGAATACCATTCATTTTGATAATGAGACACACACACTCATACAGATAAAGAGAGAAAGACAGAGAGAGAGAGAAAGAGGTAGATTAAATAACAAAAGAGTTAGGAGGAGAACCTAGAAAGACATGTTCAACTTGGTCATGACAAAAAGTTAATTTTCCCATTATATCAGTAGGAATTCTCCAGAGAAGTAAAACTAATAGGACATGCATGTGTATATACAAAGAGACTTATTATAAAAAACTAGTTCACATAATTATGTAGTCTGGCTAGTCCAAAATCTGCAGAGTAGGCCACCAAGCTGGAGAGTCTGAAGGTTGTCTGCTGTGGAGTCAGGAAGGGTGGATATTGCAGATGATGCCTGAAGCAGTCCAGAGAATTCTCTATTGTTTGAGGGAGTCTGGTCTTTTTTTTTGTTCTATTCAGTCTTTCAACTGAATAGATGAGGTCCTCCCACATTATAGAGGATAATTTACTTTACTCAAAGTCGACCAATTTATATGTTAATCTCATCCAAAACACCCTCACAGAAACATCCAGAAAAATGTTTGACTAAATTCCAGGACTTTCCATGGACTTACCAAATTAACACATAAAATTATCAATCACAAGCAAATTCCTTTGTCAATTTGGCACCCATACACATCTCCTTAAACTATCCTTAATCTTCAAATAAATACAATAACCAAGTTGTATTTATGTCTAACATAACACAACTATCTTGCATACAAACTACAACATACTAACCCTTCCACCAGACGAGGAAGCAAAATCTTTGAGTGATGTTTACTCTTCTTCTTGATAGCCTGTAACTTAAATAAGGTCATGTAAAGTGACTACATCTTATGTTTCATGCACACACACACACACACACGCACACATACACACACACAACATAACAAAATAGGGAGGAAATACTCATGACAATTACAGTTCTCATTTCTGTAACTGGTCATGTGATCATAGCTATTATTCATTACTACCTTCTTTCATTACTTACTATGTATTCTCTTTGCCCTTTGCCTTTAGCCAGTGGCTCAGTGGTTATACTACATACCTGATAAGGTGACTCAAACCCTTATTCCTGAAAGGTATGATTCATTAGTAGTCTTGTCTGGATGGTGTTATAGTTTTCCAATGACATTTATCACTGGACATGATAATAATAAGAGGAACCTAAAGGAGTTCATATAGTCCAAATATATTCTTATCTCCATTCTGGAGTAGTAGTTGAATTTCTCTATGGTAATAAGTTTCAAGCACGCCAGCCAGCACAGTAATGCCCTTTTTGACCTATGATTCAGTCACAAGGGCCAACCAAAAAGTGGCCAAGTGACACTCTTAACTTAAAGTGGAATTATTGTTGTGTCTTTTGGTGGAAAGATTCCTCCTTTTAGAACTAAAAACTAGTCCAGCAGAGCATAGATTGTGGGGACAAGAACACAAAAAATTTCTAATGAGTGACTGGTTATGATAGAGAATGACTTCACTTCCATTTCTACCCCTTGATTCCTGGATCTGTGAATCTTGTTATGGGAGAGATAGCACTATATATTGGATTATGATTCAGAACATATACAGCCTCCTGGAGAACCTTGCCCCAGACTTGTGATGTAACTGAATCTCAGAGGATCATTTTACCATTTGATCAAGCCAGCTGTTTTAAGATGGTGGGGAACATGAAAAATTCAGTCAATTCCATGAGCATGAGAACATTGCCACAGTTCATTTGCTATGAGTGACTTTCTTCAACAGAAGCAATGCTGTGTACAATACCCTCACTGTAAATCAGGTGTTTCATAAGGCCATACATGGCAATTTTAGCAGAAGCATTGCATACAGGGAAGGAAAATTTGCATACAAAATTAGCGTTCATTCTAATAAGAACATAACACTACCTTTTCCATGAGGGAAGCATTCCAATATACTCTTCCTGTCACCAGGTAGCTGACTGATCCCTGGGAATGGTACATTATTAAAACCTCAGTGTTGCTTTCTGCTACTACCATGATGTACACTTTTAAACATACCTTTAAATTTTATCTTCAAAACAACGTCTCTAAATCCAGATGGTTCTCAGAATAACTATCCACTCTCTAATTTTGAGGAAGACACTGAGGAAAGGTTATTATTTCTTTCAGACCATTAGATTGCTTAGCACCCTTCATCAGTAATTAGTTGGATACCCTCTAAACAAGTTCTATATGATTGCATGAAAAAGATAATATCTTAGCTAAAAGAGTAGTAGTTTTAAAAGCTTATTTTATTAATAAATGAATAATTAATAAATGAGTCTCCTCGACACTCTATTGACAGAAAAGAATTCAGATATTTCTCATAAATTGAAATTTTATTGGGAGAATTTTGAACACTGATTATATAGGACTTGTATTTTCAGATTTATGTTAAATGTTCATATACCGTGTGTAAAGCCAGTGGCTAAGGCCATGATCACAGCTGCCTGGCCCGTGCAGGTTCTCATTTGATTTGGACAGTTGGTAATGAAACAATGGAGCCAAGAACTGATGAGCCATCAGCTTTAATTCTAACTTGCACTCGGTGGGCAAGTAAAAACACACACTGGGCTTCAAACCCCACTCATTCAGTGCTCACAACGCTACTGACTTATCAGAGTTTCCTAGAATCAAAGGTTTCTAGTTCACCAGACTTATTCACCTCTGTTTCCCATCTCCTTCTCTCTGAACAAACTCTGCACTAACTGGCTTCTCCCTCAGCACTCCACCATCTTGATTGCTTCTCCTGGCCTCCTCTACATGGCCTTTCTCTGCTCCCCTTTCTAATACTAACCTCAGGAACCGAGAGAGAGCAAGCTCCCAGTCTGCCCCACTTTATAGTGTAGAAATCCAAACCTTTAGTCCAATCTACAAACAAGGAAGTCTCTGATACAAAGTCACTTATCTGAGGCATAATGGGAGGATTCCTCATAAGAGTGCACCACCCTGTATTATCCAGTCAAAGGTGTGGGGAAAAGCTTATTCTTAAAAGAGGGCAGCACCATCTTTAACAATGTGAACATAATATATTTTATCTGCCCAACACCATGTAAACTAGGATGGAGCTGCCTTTGGCAGTAAAAATTTAATCTTGCCAGTGCTCTTGGCCAGATGACTTTTCATATGTAGTTTTAAAGAACTACATTATGTTCATAGAAGGTTTGTTTAAGCAATATTAATGGGTTTATATGAGATATGCTACACTGGTAACATTGTGCATATACATTTTGAAAAGACTGGTGATATTTTTTTTTATCACTGGCAGCATTTAATTAAATGGTATGAATGTAAGGGAGAAATGTAAAAATAATATGTAATTTTAAAACACCACTTAAAATATTTTTTAAAAATATAGAATAAAAATTGCCAACTCTTTCTGTACTCTTTCAGATAGCAATAAAATTTTAAATCAAGTAGACATAGCAGAAGTTAGATAGAATTTTTGTTTTATTTTGTTTTTCAGTTGTAAAATAAAAGGAGGAAAAAAAAGGAAGGGACATGAGAATTCATCTAAAGACATACATGTATACTGCATACTTCCTGACACTACCATCATTTCCCTTCTGAAGTTGAACAATCTGGAAAATGTTTTCAAGCCAAGAATTATTTTCACTAGTCCCTTTCCCACACCGTGTTCTGTTTTAATTTTGAAACTCATTTGAGTCAGAGCTGGAAATGACTGTAATTAATTTGCATATCTTATGAAAGAGAACACAAAAAAATTAAAAATGACCGCACATGAAGGAATATTTAAATCATCTCTTTCTGGAGACCTTTAGTAAATTTTAGAGCACAACTGGGGACCACTCTTACACAGTATCAGTTATGAGGTTATGTATGATCCCCTCAACTTTATCCCAGTTGATTTTCATTATATAGTTTAGTGTCTTCCTAGAATGACATATGTAAGCAAACTCCCAAAGGCTACTAAAGTAATGACAATTTTAACAAATGTCAAAGCTGGACTTCAAGGAATTCTTAACTCTCTGTGTCCTAAAGCAAGTTGTATTTACCAATACTTGTGTTCATAAAAAGAAAAACTAGGTATTTCTGTCAAGTATACTTGTTTTTTTAAATTATCTTTAATGACAAGAAGAAACTATTTTTTTCTTATTCCAAATCTTTCTTATTTTTGAAAGCTAATGAAACTCATTTCACAGAGTTGATTACTAGATAAAAATAGTCCTCAAAATAAGTAAAATAACCATTATATCTATGATTCAAAGCTTTAGAAAGGTATTTAATGTTGTACAATACACTGTTTAAGGTATTATCACTGCTTTCTTTTATATATTTGTTTACTATTGGACACACAAAATTATTTGAAATTGAAAAAACTACTTAAAATAAGGTAATTTTGAAAAAAGTTTTGTTACTATGGAACCACTAGATTATGTAATAATCTGTTAGATACTCATGAATATTATTTTATTTAGCTTCTGAGAAAATGATTTGATGATGATTATAACTATTTATATAGTTACTACTATATACCAGGCTCTGTTTCAAATGAGAATGTACTGACCCATTTAATCACTCTAAAACCTGTATAACGCCCAATTTATAGATGAAGAAACTGAAGATTACATAACTTTTCTAGGACTATTGGTGGAACTGAGATTCAAACTGAAGTTGGTCTTAATCACTGTGTGTTTTTGTCTCCATTTTGCTACCAGACTTTATAGAAATGAACCTTCTATGCTACCTTTGACCTTGATGACTATGTTCTACTTATACAGATTTTTAAGAGTAGGCAAAGAAGAAATCTGACCAACACAAAAAAATGGTCAAAGCATATAGGTGCTCTGCCTTGTAAAGAAAACATTGAAAAGTTTTATACAAAGGTTGCATTTGTCCTCTTAAAGTAGGTATATTTAAGTGAATCACTCAAGCCACAAATATCCAGCCCTGAAACAGATGTAACACCTCCATTGAGTCAAGATGTTGCTAAGAATATCAAGCAAACCAGTTGTTACTCGCTACCCAACTAAATGTTGTTCAAAGCTCTGCGTTCTAATTTCTTCTACCAAAAAGGGATATAGAAAGAAACTGGAAGAAGCTGCTGACCAGTGTCTTTCTATCTGTCATTTCTGGATAGGCAACATTGACTTATTTTTTTCTGCACCATGTGCAAACCGTAAATCACTGTCATGTCTTTTTAAAATTTTCAGCACATTGTTTTTCTGACCAAATACATATCTCTGAGTAGTACAATGACTTATACAGTCATAGACAGAAAAAGTTGGCCAAGGAGCTATAAGTAGTAACTAAATCCTAATGTAGTGATGGGCAATCTTTTGAGCTTGGTGTGTCAAAATTTGCCAAAAAACTGAGCATAACTTGGGTGATGTGTCACTTCGAGAAAAATGGCCTAACCAGAAGTCCCAGAACTAGATGCCCTGTGCCAGAGTTCTGTTGTTTTGACCTACAGACCTTCGGCACAGAGTGTCTACACTACAGCAAATGTTTTATCCTCGGCTCCTGCACCTGGCCTTGCAGGAGCCGAGGATGAAATGTCCTTCTCGGCATGTGGCCCCGTAGTTCTCTGGTATGTGGCCGCGTGTCATCGAAAATGGCTACACGTGTCAGTGCTGACACGTGTGTCATAGGCTCACCATCATGGTCCTAATGTATTAGAAGAGTTACAGCAAGAAGTAAACGAAAACATTTAGACTATTCTATATCATAACCTTTACTTTCTGAAGGTAGACTTAGTATTCTTCCTTGAATGCCTGGCTGAAAAGTACCCTAATTGTGAGAAAATTTGAGAATCAATACCTATTAGAAAATTCTCTGATTGACAACCTCTAATCACAGTTAGGATTTAAACACACACAGTGGAAGCTTTGTAGATCTGAATCAGATTCAGGTACATAGTTTTTAGAGAAATGGATTTTTGACTCAAGGGTCAAATTTCCCTTGGCCATTTATCTCAAAGTTCTAGGAAATGAAAAGTTCAAGTTCAATTCAAATGTAAACTATTTACATACTAAGTAATTAAGTATGCAGCTTAAATGTGAAATAGAAAGGTAGTTCATTCACACTGATTTTAAAAATAAAATTCCCTTTGTGAACAGAAATATACTTTCTTTTCCTATGCTCCTGAAGAAGCATCACAACCAAAGGATATGCTAAATCACAAGTCTCTTAAAAGTGTTTGTTTTGCTGCCATTATTTTACATTTTGATACAAGTTTACTTATTCTGATCTATAAAATTTGAAAGTATTGTCTTATTGGATTCTTAAGTCTTTATTTCTAAGAACTCACGTCTTGCTATGTTCTTTCCACATAACCACAAGCACCTTGTTTAAAAAAATATGTCAACTATCAACAGATAGACTGTTCTGGAACAATTTCATATCACACTAAATTTCAAACAAATGAGGCCTTGTACCAAGGTAATTTTCGGATGTGAATGACATTAAAAGGCAAGTATTTATTGAAAAGGCAGACCCATTGAATTCTCAAGGCTGGGTATACAGCTTGCTTCAGTGTTAATGGCACTTGTGTGTTTACAGTGTTAGAGAAACAGACTTCTGTTCATTTGTTGCTTTCAGTGTGGAATACCTTATACCAATAAATTTTTAAATGTTTTTTATTATGCTTACTTTGACATAATTCTTTAAATGGATACTTTATAATCTAAAGTGTGGAGTTATTGTCTGACAAAAGCGGACACAATTTACATGTAAAAACCTTATGCTGAAAAATTTAACACTAAAAAAAGAACCACGAAAATAGAGCAGATTTTGCTTTTTGATTGCAGCAATTTTCTGTTTGCCTTCCAAAAAAAAAAAAGCAACAAGAACAAACAGTAATGTTTAATTTTGTAGACTGCCAAAGCATTCATATATTTTCATTGTTTATAGTATAGAAAATGCTTGTGCACAGAAAGTGGCTGTGTTATTAAATAATGTTTTGCCCCTATCTTTACTTAGATTTTGAATATCTAAGTAACATATATTTGGATAGCTTTAGTCCTTACTAATGTTCAAAAGAAAGTAGTGATTAATAAATATATATGTAGCACATAAGCCCATAGGGTAGCTTAGAATAGTCATGTGATATTTCTTGAAAATGAAGTAGATGAAATGAGAGGTACTAAAGCCTTCTCTATGGGAAAAACTTTGCTAGTTTTTACTTGTCTTGAGCTTACATTTGTAAGATTTTAACTTTATTCATACTTACTGTCCTATTCCAAAAATGTTAAACTTGTTTTTATTGTCAGTTCTTGTGTTATCAGTATTTTATCAATAAAAATATTGGATTTTTATGAAAGAAAAAGCAAGACCTAATATAATATTATAAAACAATATTTTGAAAGCAATTAATTCTTGAATATCATAAAATGTATATACTAGTGTCACTAGTGTGACAGGAGCTTTATTTCTTTTCTTATATCATATATTTTAAATATAATTTTTGAAATAATATTTAGATGTTATATAACAGACTTATCTAAAATTTATGCTTAAAAACTTCAGAATATTTAGAAAACCCATCAACACAACACAGTAAATGTCAGAATTATAAATGTTTCTTATTTTTATCATGATGTTTCTGGTCCAGCAATATTTAAATTTCTTTGTCTTATTTTAGATAGGCACTGTTATTTTTCCACAATTGCACAGCATTTATATTAAAAAAAATTATTTAAAAAATTACGTTTAAAGGGATGACATTGATCAACAAAAGTACTTAGGTTTCAGGTAAACATTTCCATAGCATTTGAACTGCAATGATGTTGTGTATCCATCACCCAAAGTCAAATCATTTTCTGTTACCATGTATTTGTTCCTCTTTACTGCTCCCCCCCCATGCATTACTTTCCCCTGGTAACCACTTTACTTTTATACATGTCTATAAGTCTTAGTTTTATATCCCACCTATGTGTAAAATCATGTAGTTCTTAGATTTTTCTGATTTACTTATTTCACTCAGTACAATGTTCTCAAGGTCCTTTTGTGTTTTTTTAAATGGAACTATGTAATCATTTCTTAGGTTTTAATTCAACCTAGAAGGTGGATGGTATGAGTACTTTTAGAGTTTACAAGGAGTTTAAATTGGTTCTTCCTGCAAACAATTGTTAAGGATAGAGAGTTATTTTGTTATTAAAATATCTTTAATATTGACTATACAAAATATGTAACATTGAGCATGGGAAAAAAATTAATTTTTAGAAAAATTTTTTACTAAGGATTGATCTAGTAGAAGGTATGCTAATGAATTTTACTTAAATAGTGATCCTTGAGCACTGTATTTTGGTAATTTGGGACTAAATATTCATTGAAAGTGATATGATTTGATAAATAAGTAGGTTCATTTTTTATTCAAAATCAATGTTTGAGAGAATAGCCATGAAAAAATTACTTATCATATGCCCTATAAAATTGAGCCTTAGATGAAGGCACATTTAAAAAAAATACTTTTAACCTTTCTGAACACATAACCTATGAATGTATATTGTGGCATAATAAATTTTAGGTAAATATGTTCATCAATAATTTTGGTAAAGAATTACTAATTTTTTAGCTTGATATAACAATTATTGATAAGTCTTATAAAGCAATTATTATTAAAGAGTTAGAATGACATTGGAGACATTAGCAAGTGATTTTTGTCTATAATACTAGATATTTAACTTGATTTTTATCTTTTCCAAATCCTTATAACCAATTTATAGAAATATATATAAAAGATTTGCTATATAATGCAATGTATATAATTTATAAAATGTTTAACCACTACTTTCATGATTATCATGTAACATTTTACCATCTATATCACCAAAGGTAAAGAAAAGAAAGTATATGCAAACTGCTTAGCTTTGTTGATATTTGATGCTTTTAAGAAAATATTTTATTTTGGAAAGATGGAAATTGAGATTTGGAGATTATCTTTGGGTTTTAGTATTTGAGATTTTTATTGATATTATGTGGGTAATGTAATAAAATATTCTTGGAATTTTTTATGTGTGTGTTTGAATGTGGAACCATAACACTGTCATGCAAATAAAGTTGAAGTAGGAAAAATTATATCAGGTAAATACTATTTTAAAATTAGTTAATTGAATCGGATCCACATCTGTATTAATAGAGTCAGTCACTCTTCTCAATGATTAGTAGTAAGAAAAAGGAATGAAAGAGATGGGGCATATTGTCATATTTAAAACATGTTTTAAGACAGCAAGGTCTTGTAAGCTTGGTTACTTATCAGGTTAGCTTTGAGTAACAGTTTAGTTTAACTGTGACAGAACCATTTTTTAATTTTCTTTAGAGAGAGAGAGAGATAAAGGAGAGAGAAACAACAGTTAGTTGTTCCACTTATTTATGCATTCATTGGTTGATTCTTGTATGTGAGTGACTGGGGATTGAATCCACAACCTTGGTGTATTTTAGACTGAGCTATACTGAGCTGAGCTATCCAGCCAGGGCCGACAGCCCCCATCTTTGAGTTGGAATTATTTGGGAGAATATCTGAGAACCTTAGGAGCGTGGTTCTGCAAAGTCACTTGTGTTCTACAGTGAATTGTTGAGGTTACACCATTTTAACTTTTTATTAATTTTTTTGACTTGATCATTTACCATAATTAATTCTCCCACATGGATTATTCAAGTTTACTTCAGAAATCTATATATTCACTTTTTATATAGATTCTCCAAAGAGAGCTCTAAAGAAGAATCACAAAATGCTTTACTTTTCTTGAATTGTTTTCACCTGAGTTATGTGACTTAGTCACACAAGAATGTCTGTTAGGTATTCAGAAGGGTTCTTGGCTTGCTTTTTTCACCTTATTAAAACATTCAGCATGACATCTGTCTCTGGAATGACATAATACTAATAATTCTAAATTGATCTGCACATCCATTCATAGCTACCTCTAATTTATTTTGGGCAAAATGATAGAGTAAAAGTCTTTTGCATTAAAATCATGGCATGTGAAATGTTTAGACTTGTTATAAAGAAAGGAAGTGTTTTTAAACTCAAACTTCATAAAACTGGTTAGACCAAAATATATTGTTCTTTTTTTATTGATTATTTATAGTGTTGGGGTAAATAAAGAGGCATTGTAGATAAATAATTCATTAATTTTATTTTTCTCTCATAGTAAATTATCTTATGTATGACTGGAGCTATCAAAAAACAAAATTTCAGGTAAAATAAAAGAGGGAAAGAATTTAAAGCCTCATCTGGGCACAGCTGTTATTACTGTTGTAGGAACATAGCTCCTATAAGATATAGACATTGTAGTAATTCTCTTAATATTTTTATTGCTATTCACATTTAAATAAAATCATTCTGTCTCCTAAATCATTTTTTAATTTATTTTATATATATATATATATTTTATTATTATTAATTCTAATGGGGTGACACCAATAAATCAGGGTACATATGTACAATGAAAACATCTCCAGGTTATCTTATGATTCAATTGTGTTGCATACCCGTCACCAAAAGTCAAATTGTCCTCTGTCACCTTCTATCTGGTTTTCCCTGTATCCCTACTGTCCTCCATATCCCACTCTTCCCTCCCTCCGCACCTCCTGTAACCACCACTCTCTTGTCCATGCCTCATATTCTCACTTTTTATATATATATATATATATATATATATATATATATATATATATATATATATATATATATATATATATTTATTAATTCTAATGGGGTGACACCAATAAATCAGGGTACATATGTACAATGAAAACATCTCCAGGTTATCGGTTATCTTATCATTCAACCGTGTTGCATACCCGTCACCAAAAGTCAAATTGTCCTCTGTCACCTTCCATCTGGTTTACCCTGTGTCCCTCCCCTCCTCCCTATCCCACCCTCTCCTCCCTCCCCCCACCCCGTAACCACCACTCTCTTGTCCATGTCTCATATTCTCACTTTTATGTCCCACCTATGTATGGAATCATGCTGTTCTCAGTTTTTCTTATTTTCTGATTTACTTATTTCACTTTGTATAATGTTATCAAGGTACATCCATTTTGTTATAAATGATCCGATGTCATCATTTCTTATGGCTGAGTAGTATTCCATAGTATATATGTACCATAGCTTTTTAATCCACTCGTCTTCTGACAGACACTTGAGCTGGTTCCAGATCTTTGCTATTGTGAACAATGCTGCCACGAACATGGGGGCGCATTTCTTCTTTTCGAACAGTGCTATGGTGTTCTTAGGGTATATTCCTATAAGTGGGATAGCTGGGTCAAAAGGCAGTTCGATTTTTAATTTTCTGAGGAATCTCCAAACTGTTTTCCACAGTGGCTGCACCAGTCTGCATTCCCACCAGCAGTGCAGAAGGGTTCCCTTTTCTCCACATCCTCTCCAGCACTTATTCTGTGTTGTTTTGCTGATGAGTGCCATTCTGACTGGTGTGAGGTGATATCTCTTTGTGGTTTTAATTTGCATTTCTCTAATGATTAGTGATGTTGAGCATTTTTTCATATGCCATTTGGCCATCTGTATGTCCTCTTTGAAGAAATTTCTATTCATTTCTTTAGCCCATTTTTTGATTGGATTGTTTGTCTTCCTGGTGTTGAGTTTTATAAGTTCTTTATAAATTTTAGTTATTAACCCCTTATCAGATGTGCTGTCGAATATGTTCTCCCATTGTGTGGTTTGTCTTTTTATTCTGTTCTTATTGTCTTTAACTGTTCAAAAACATTTTAGTTTGATATAATCCCATTTGTTTATCTTGCCTTTTATTTCATTTGCCAGTGGAGATAAATCGGCAAATATACTGCTGCTACAGATGTCGGAGAGCTTGCTGCCTATGTTTTCTTCTAAGATGCTTATGGTTTCACGGCTTACATTTAAGTCTTTTATTCATTTTGAGTTTCTTTTTGTGAATGGTGTAAGTTGATGGTCTAGTTTCATTTTCTTTTGCAGGTAGATGTCCAATTTTCCCAACACCATTTGTTAAAGAGGCTGTCTTTACTCCATTGTATGTTCTTTCCTCCTTTGTCAAATATCAGTTGTCCATAAAGCTGTGGGTTTATTTCTGGGTCCTCTGTTCTGTTCCATTGATCTATGTGCCTGTTCTTATGCCAGTACCAGGCTGTCTTGAGTATAATGGCCTTATAGTAAACCTTGATATCTGGAAGAGTGATACCTCCTGCTTTATTTATTTTTTTTTTAAGATTGCTGAGGCTATTCGTGTTCTTTTTTGGTTCCATATAAAGTTTTGAAATATGTGTTCTATATCTTTGAAGTATGTCATTGGTATTTTCATTGGTATTGCAGTGAATTTATAAATTGCTTTGGGTAATATAGACATTTTAATGGTGTTTATTCTTCCTAGCCATGAGCACGGTATATGCTTCCACTTGTTTGTATCTTCTTTGATTTCTTTTATCAATGTTTTATAATTTTCCGAGTACAAGTCCTTAACCTCCTTGGTTAAATTTACTCCTAGGTACTTTATTTTTTTGGCTGCAATAGTGAAGGGGATTGTTTCCTTAATTTCTTTTGTTGACAGTTCATTGTTGGTATATAGAAATGCCCCTGATTTCTGAGTATTAATTTTATACCCTGCCACCTTGCTGAATTCACTTATAAGTTCCAGTAGTTTTTTGACTGAGACTTTAGGGTTTTCAATATACAATATCATATCATCTGCAAATAATGACAGTTTTACTTCTTCTTTACCAATTTGGATGCCTTTTATTTCTTCTTCTTGTCTGATTGCTGTAGCTAGGACTTCCAGATGTATGTTGAATAAGAGTGGTGAAAGGGGGCATCCCTGCCTGGTTCCTGATCTTAATTAAGGGGTTGCTTTTAATTTTTGTCCATTTAGTATGATATTTGCTGTGGGTTTGTCGTAGATGGCCTTTATCATGTTAAGGAATGATCCCTGTATTCCCACTTTACTGAGAGTTTTGAGCATGAATGGGTGCTGGATTTTTATCAAATGCCTTTTCTGCATCTAGTGAAATTATCATGTGATTTTTGTCCTTCCTTTTGTTTATGTGATGAATCACATTGATTGATTTGCGAATATTGAAACAGCCTTGCCTCTCCAGAATAAATCCCACTTGATCATGGTGTATGATTTTTTTCATATATTGCTGGATTCAGTTGGCTAATATTTTGTTGAGAATTTTAGCGTCTAAATTCATCAGGGATATAGGCCTATAATTTTCTTTCTTTGTGTTGTCTTTGCCTGGTTTTGGGATCAGAATTATGCTCGCCTCAAAAAAGGAGTTTGGAAGTCTTTCTTCCTCTTGAATTTTTTGAAATAGCTTGAGGAGGATAGGAGTTGGTTCTTCTTTGAATATTTGATAGAATTCACTTGTAAAGCCATCAGACCCAGGACTTTTCTTTTTTGGGAGTTTTTTGATAACTGTTTTGATCTCATTTGTTGTAATTGGTCTGTTTAGGTGTTCTGATTCTTCCAGATTGATTTTTGGAAGGTTATATGATTCAAGAAATTTGTCCATTTCACCAAGATTGTCTAATTTTTTGGCATATAGTTCTTCATAGTATATTCTTACAATGCTTTGTATTTCGGTTGTGTCAGTTGTTATTTCTCCACTGTCCATTCTAATTTTATTTATTTGAGTCCTTTCTTTTTTTGTCTTGGTGAGTCTAGTTAAAGGTTCATCATACTTGTTTACCTTTTCAAAGAACCAGCTCCTGGTTTCATTGATCCTCTGTATTGTTTCCTTAGCCTCTATGTCATTTATTTCTGCTCTGATCTTTATTATTTTCTTCTTTCTACTTGTCTTGGGTTTTATTTGCTGTTGTTTTTCTAGTTCTTTTAGATGCAGGTTCAGGTTGCTTGTTTGAGCTTTTTCTAGCTTCTTATGATATGCCTGTAGTGCAATAAACTTCCCTCTCAGAACTGCTTTTGCTGTGTCCCATAAATTTTGAGTTGATGTATGCTCATTATCATTTGTTTCTAGAAACTTTTTTATTTTTTCTTTGATCTCATTGTTAATCCATTCATTATTTAATAACATGCTATTTAGTTTCCAAGTGTTTGAGTATTTTTCAGTTTTTCTTTTGTGGTTAATTTCTAGTTTCATGGCATTGTGATCAGAGAAAATGCTTGATATGATTTCAATCTTCTTAAATTTATTGAGACCATTTTTGTGACCTAACATGTGGTCTATCCTAGAAAACGTACCATGAGCGCTTGAGAAGAATGTATATTCTACTGCTTTAGGGTGAAAAGTTCTGAAGATATCAATTAAATCAACTTGATCTAGTGTCTCCTTTAAGTCTGCTGTTTCTTTATTAATTTTCTTTCTTGAGGATCTATCCAGTGTTGTTAGAGGGGTATTGAAATCCCCTACTATGATAGTATTGCTGTTAATCTCGCCCTTTATATCCATCAAAGTCTGCTTTATGTATGTCGGGGCTCCTATATTTGGTGCATAGATATTTAAAATAGTTATATCTTCCTGTTGAATTGTTCCCTTTATCTTTATGTAGTGTCCTCCTTTATCTCTTATTACAGCCTTTGTTTTAAAGTCCATTTTGTCAGATATAAGTATTGCTACCCCTGCTTTTTTTTCATTTCCATTTGCATGAAATATTTTTTTCCATCCTTTTACCTTCAGTCTATGTGCATCTTTTGTTTTAAGGTGTGTCTCTTGTAGATAGCTTATGTATGGGTCCTGTTTCTTTATCCATGCAGCTACTTTATGTCTTTTGATTGGATCATTTAATTCATTTACATTTAAGGTTATTATTGATATGTAGTTGTTTATTGCCATTTTATTCTTTAAAGCTGTATTCTTCTTTTGCTCTATTCTTTTCTCCCTTTGAACTGTTTACAAAAGGCCCCTTAGTATCTCTTGCAGAATTCATTTGGATTTTATGAATTCCTTGAGGCTTTCTTTTTCTGGGAAGCTCTTTATTTCTCCTTCAATTTTAAACGTTAGCCTTGCTGGATAAAGTAGTCTTGGTTGTAGGTTCTTGTTCTGCATTACTTTGATTATATCTTGCCATTCCCTTCTGGCCTCAAGTGTTTCTGTTGAGAAGTTCGATGTCATCCTTATGGGGGCTCCTTTGTAGGTGATAGCCTTTTTTTCCCTAGCAGCTTTTAAGATTTTTTCTTTATCCATTAGCTTTGATATTTTAACTATGATGTGTCTTGGTGTAGATCTTTTTGAGTTTCTCTTTAATGGAGTTCTGTGTGCTTCTTGAACGTGTGGAGTGTTTCCCAACCTTAATTTAGAGAAGTTTTCTGCTATGATTTGATTGAACAAAGTTTCCATTTCCTGTCCTCTCTCCTCTTCTTCAGGCACCCCTATGATGCGAATGTTGTTTCTCTTCATGTTGTCACAGAGCTCCCTTAGAGTTTTCTCAGATTTTTTAAGTCTCTTTTCCTTTTTCTTCTCTGCTTCTGTGCCTTTGTTTATTGTGTCCTCTAACTCACTTATTCGATTCTCAGCATGATTCATCCTGCTTTTAATTCCTTCCATTGTGGTCTTCAGTTCTGATACTGTATTTGTCATTTCTGTCTGATTCTTTTTTATTATTGCAATTTCATTTTTTTTTACTTTTTATCTCTTTATTCAGGTGTTCATAATGACTATCCTTTGTTGCTCTAATTTCTTTGAACATCCAAACTATCATTATTCTAAATTCTGCTTCTGGTAATTTGGTTATATCTGGTTCATTCAGGTCCTTCTCTGGGGATTTCTCTTGATTCATTTGGTTTGCATTCCTGTGCCTGCCCATTTTTCTCTGTATAAGCAAGTTGTGGCCACTGGAGTCCAGTAGGTGTTGCCTTTGTGTTCTCTAGTTGTGGTCTGTCTGCAGGCCTTCCATCCCCTCTGCCGCTGCCTAGGGTGATTGGGTATTAGCGTTGCCAGCGCCGGCCCACTGTGGCTTTTGCTGTGATTTCTGCCTCTCCTCCATGGAAGGGGCTGTCACTCAAGGCACAAGCCTTAGCACCAAGGGTAGAGGTGAGCACCTTTGCTCAGCTGTGGACCCAGCCTGTTTCTGGACTTCTGCCCAGAACCCGCAGTCAGAGCCTGCTTGCCACAGTTTTGCGGGTTGGGCAGGGCTTTTGACGTGCTTTCAGTTGTGAGCCTTTGCCTGTCCAGAGCTTTACCTCCGCCCTCGAGGCCAGGGACCTTCTGCGCAGGGTTGCAAACCCAGGTTTATTGGGCCGGGCGTGTTTGCTGGCTTCTGCTCAGCTGTGAACTTCTGCTCGTCCCCCGTGTTCGGAGCCCGCTCGTGCACGTAGGATGGCAAATTGCAGTTTCCCCGGTCGGGTAGGGATAGTAGTGTGGGCTCAGCTACGAGCTTCCACTTGTCTCAGGGTCTACCTCGTCCCTGTGCTCGGAGCCCGCTTGCGCACGTTGAATGGCAAACCAGGGTTTCTTCGGCCAGGCTGGGCTAGCAGCGTGAGCTCAGCCGCTAGCCTGCGCCCTTCCCTGGTCCTAGCCCCTTCCCCACGGTCAGGGCCGGCCTGCGCAGGGTCGCAGAGCAGATCTCTGCCCGTTCCTGGCCTCCCACTTTGTCCCCATAGGTGGGATTCCAGGCGGGCCCGTAGCTTCCCGACCACTTTTGTGCGTCCCCTCCGACCTTGCTGGACTAGACCGAGCTCACTCCGGCTTGGCTTCCACCCACACCTACAGAACCGCGTTTCTGCATCCTGCCGCCAACAAACCCTTCAGCAACCCTTGGCAGAGTTCGAAGGGACCTAATACTCCACACTGTAGGCCTGGGAGCTCCCTCACTTGTTTCACAGCTCAAAACTGTCCAAACGCCTCTTCTAGGCTCTGGGACTGCAGGCTGGGGCTTGGTTCCCGGGACCCAGGTCCCTCCCTCTCCGCCAAACTCTCTTCCCGCCACGTGGGTCTCTCCGGGCTGCCGTTTGCTCTGGGGAGCTGGGCAGCCCTCTTCACAGTTTCGCTATTCCTACCAGTCTCAATGTGGCTTCTTCTGTGTTCCTTGGTTGAAGAGTCCACCTATTTTAGTTCAAAGTTGTTTTATCCAGATGATGGTTCTTAAAATTGAGTTATAATCCACTTTGGTTCTGGGAGTTGGAAGTCGGTACGTCCGCCTACTCTGTTGCTATCTTGCTCCTCCCCTCCTAAAACATTTTTTATAGCAAAATATTATAATACTATTATCCAACCTTTGTAATGAAGAATATTACTATATAACTATTTGTTTCAGTTACATGTCCACTTTATAAATCTCTTTCAATATTTGTGTTGCTTAATAAATATATCAAAGAAATTATTTACTAAAACATCTTTCATTGATTTTTATTGACCTAGGTTATTTCATATTTTATTTTGGATGATCTCCAATTATAAGTTTATTTGTAAGTTTTGTTTTGTAAAACAGTTTGATCATGGCATTGTACTTAAATCAGAGTCAACCAAGCTCTTTTGCTAATATATGAAGAAAAAAAACATATGAACAAAACAATTATAATTTTTGCAGAAAAATGTTAAGATCTATGCTTGGAAGAAATCTTACACCTTTATTGGTGTAGGAAAAAAGAGCCAGTAAGAAATGTCCTTAAATCTTGAAAATAAAAATAAAAAAAACTCATGACTGTTATGTAGAATTTCAATAATTCAGTGCAGCATTTAGAAGCGAGATGGCATATCAGCAAATTAAGGTCATTTTAAATTTCATTATAGTAAAAAAAGTAGAATTATAAACACATGTAGCTATACAATGAACAGAAAAAACGGTATATATATATACATATATATATATACCTATGGATCTTTCTCTCTATGTATTCACAGATCTATTTAGTTTTAATATGGACAAGGCCCATTGGGGGTGAGGACAATGGAGCTGCTGAGACCTGTCTCTGGGGACAAGGTTCAGTGACGCAAATCCACTTTATTCAGGAAGTAAACTAGCTTATATGCATGGGTTCAGCCAATAGGATGTTATAGCGTGTTCTTCAAGGCCAACGGCTAAAAAGATCAGGGAGCTGCCTGGTTGGCGCTGAGTCACTTCCTTACAGTGGGTGACCTCCCTTCCTGAGTGTTCCCAGGAGGGATTAACCTGGTGGAGTGTTCTCACAGCATTGCATCAGCCACAGCTGCTAGGTAAATGCTCTGCACTCTGCCTACATCTCCCCATTCTCTTTTAATTAAGGCCAGTTGAACTTGCTTGATGACTGCTTGTTGCTGTTGTAGCTTCTGAAGGCTACGCATTATGCAACAGAAGCCTAGTAGAACTAAAACAACTATAATACCTGTTATTAGCTGTTTTAAACAATGAGGCAAGCTTACTAGTTAGGAAGTAGAATGGGGGCCTTAAACAGGGAATTCCTTCTAGGGGTGGGGATGTCATTTCCCTCCCATTGTGTTACAGAGACCTTTCAGGTGCCATTAAACACAGTTCCATTTTTGATTGTAATAAATGGACTTAGGTCCATGTACACCCCTTTCCCACAAAGGTCCCAGTGCCCAAAGACGAAACAGATGGCTTGCCACGGGCTGCGTACTGCATATGGTTGCATTCTGTCTCTCAGCTTTCGATGCCAAACTTTGAGGTTGATGGTCTGTGCATCCAGGCCAGAGGCAATATGGCAGTCTCTCCAGGGAATTCTTTCTCTTGAAGTGTTCTTAGATGTTTGTCAAACATGAACGGGCAAAGAGGTGACCCTGGGAAGGCTTGGGTCTTTGGGAGTGGCCGTAGGTTCCTTCCTGGGATCCAAATTGGATGCAGACTATTTTCTGGAAAAACACAAGCATAACCTCTTTCTTGCGTTTGAGGGGGGTGTGGTCCCTGCCACTGAGCTGTGGCTGGGTCCTTCCAGCATACCAATGGCAACGGGGTCGGTTGGCTATGAAGGCCTCCCCAATATTTATAAGCAGGAGTTACTCCTTCAGAATCAAAAGTTAAATAAATACAGCACTGAGGAGCACTTCTTCAGGTGAGGCCCGGGGCATAACCCCCTTTCTTTTTGAATTTGAAGCTTGATGTCTCTGTGTTGCCATTCTACAACGGCTTGTCCTTGGGGGTTATAAAGAATGCCAAGGTGGGTGTGATTTGCCAATGGGAACAAAAGACCTTAAATTGGCTGCTGGTATAACAGGGCCCATTGTCAGTTTTAATTTGCCAAGCTACACCAAGGCAAAGAATGGCTTGTTGAAGGGCACAAATTGCATGTTTAGTTTTCTTTCCTGGCCTCCTCCACATGGCCCTTTTCTGCTCTTCTCTCCCTGCTAATCTCTGGAACCAAGAGAGAGCAAGCTCCCAGTCTGCCCCACTTTATAGTATAGAAATCCAAACCTTCAAGCCAATCTACAAATAAGAAAGTCTCTAACACAAAATCACTTATCTGAGGCATAATGGGATTACTCATGAGAGTGCACCACCCTACATCAAAAAGGGTGGGAAAGGCTTTGTCTTAAAACCAGAACCCAGGCTAGAAGGCCTGCTTGCCCACAGCCCGCCCTCAACACACATTAATATCACTTGGGTGACTGGCTTCCACGTGGTCAGTGCCATCTTTAACAAAGTGAACATCCCGGGGCAGGGGAGTGCTTCCAGCAAAGCCGCCCCCCCCCCCCCCCATTAGGCCTTCATGTACTTCAGCCTAACAAATGTGTTGGAGAGTCCGGGCCCAAGTGTCTGGGTCCCAGAGAGGCGTGTCCCCAAGCCGGTTGAAACCTGAGAGGATTTCCCAAAGACCCTTTTTATTAACTTTAACTCACTAACTTTGCAATAGGGCATGGTTCTGAGGTAGGGGCCCCTCAGGGTGAGGAGTAGAAATGCTCCCAGTGGCGGCAGGTCACTGGCTGGAGAGATCCACCGGGAGACCACTGGGCACAGCAGGATAGCTTTCGTGACTTGCGTACATGTTAGACTCCTTTCGGGTGGGTGGCCGACAGGACATTGTTGCTAACCCCTGTACACCTGGAAGACCCCCAGGCCGACAACGTGACCCACCCTGGGTGCACTGGGGACTTCCGCTGACAAAGATTCTTTTTACTAACTGTTGGTCAGATAAGTTTGTGAATATGATATATATGTTTACTTGTTTATAGTTTGTATTGGGTGTGGGTGACGGGCTGTAAGCAGGCCGGGTCATTATAGCCCACAGCTTAGTTTTAAGACTAAGTCTTTTCCACCCTTTTTGATGTAGGGTGGTGCACTCTCATGAGGCATTCCATTATGCCTCAGATGAGTGACTTTGTATCAGAGACTTTATTGTTTGTAGATTGGATTAAGAGTTTGAATTTCTACACTATAAAGTGGGGCAGACTGGGAGCTTGCTCTCTCGGTTCCTGCTACCACAATTGCAGGGGCCTCCCTGATGCCTGATCAGGTTTCCTGCTTTTCCCTTGTCTCCTCTTGTGGCTTGCTTGTCTTGGTGAGACACGAATAAACAGAATGGCCTACCATTCTCCGACTCCTCCATTTCTTTAATGTCTGCCCAAATCCGACGGGAACCTGCATGTGAATGGCCACTATGGTGGCTCCTGGCCATACACTAACTTTAACTCGCCTACTCTGCAATAGGGCATGCAGGGCTTGTGCCTGCGAGGAAGGCATCCCATTGCAGAGGGTCACTCACCCGTTCCGTAGATGCTGGTTAGGTCCCTGTTTGAAGCGCCATTATGTGGACAAGGCCCACCGGGGGTGAGGACAATGGAGCTGCAGAGACCCGATTTGGGGACAAGATTCAGTGATGCAAATCCACTTTATTCAAGAAGTAAACTAGGTTATATGCATAGGTTCAACCAATAGGATGTTACAGCTTTTTCTTCAAGGCCAATGGCTAAAAAGATCAGGGAGCTGCCTGGTTGGCGCTGAGTCACTTCCTTACAGTGGGCGAGCTCCTTTCCTGGTGTTCCCAGAAGGGATTAACCTGCTGGAGTGTTCTCACAGCATTGCATCCGCCACAGCTGCTAGGTAAATGCTCTGTGCTCTACCTACATTTTAAATGATTCAAAAGAAAAAGAAATGCCTCATGGTAATTTTAGTTTGCTGGTCATAGTTTTAACTGCAGGGTGGTGGAAGAATATGAGGCCTGGGGATGGATAACATCTCATGGTTGCCAGTCATCTTGGGGGAAAGAAATGGGGAAGGAAGTGTAGTGCACAGACTCTGGAAGCTAGTCAATCCTGGCCATTAATTAACTTGAATGACTATGTTTCAGAATTTGTGAGGTACAAAGTACTTCAAGCTTCTGCGAAGATGAAAATTTCAAGCTAAAATCTTCTATAGTTTTTCAATCAGCTCTTCAAGTATCACATTTATAAGCATTTCAGTGCTATCTGTTGAAAGGAGGGCATTTCCTAAAAATTGAAAGTGGCTTGGTAGTGAAACTACAATGCATAGTAAAGACCACATAATGCAAAGTTTAAAATGACTGAAAAGAGAAATGAAAGAATTCAACCTCTGACCCTAACATGATTGAGTGCATATTATTTTATAAGGAAGGCAATAAAATTGCAGATGACTTTGAAACATACTGGATTATAGAGTATCTGACAGAGCTCTCACATAGGTAAATGAGGTAAAGCAAGTGATTATGGTGACTGATACTCTTGTTCATCATTGAAAGAAGGTCTCCCTGATTTGAAAACAAAATGATGTGGCAGCAAAGGGTCATGCTTTTAGACAACAGAATTCAAAGTGTTACTGGTGTTAAAAATGTGGAATGAGCTTACGACCTCAAATGGAATGAATTGCATAGTATTAATTCTCTTTGCATGCATTAAAGTCTATGAGTGCAAATGGTCATTATAGACAGGCTGATTGGAATATAAAAGAACAATTTAATAAGCCTAAATTTTATGTGTCATATCAATTGAGTGATTGATTGATATGACACATAAAATTTAAAATAACTTAAACTGTCAAAGTCAAAGCAACTTGGGCTGCTTCTCCAACTATAAAAGTCATCAAAATAAAATCATTTCAAGACCTGATTACTATATGGGTTTATTCTAATGGATATTTTTAAATTGTTTAATTGGCTTGTTGTAATAAAAAAACTTCTGAAATAGCTCTTTTTAAGTGTCTTAACTTTTTTTTTTTTAGCTTGCATAACTCTATAATGGAGGCTTTTTGTAAATAGTTACCTGTCTACAAATGACCATTCTTCGGCATACAAATCTACACTAATGGGGAGAAAAATCTTGTATTCCTTCTTCATTTTGGTGAAAAATTTAAATACCAATGTGAAATGACAAAATACTTGATTAATGTGCCAATGGTATCTTTATAGAGAAATAAATATCCAAGAAAAATAAGGAAAACAAAAGGAATATTTTGAGGGTCTTGAGTGTAATATGCAGCTAACAATGGTGGAAGTTGAAGCTTGGTGGTGGTGAAACATACTTTCAGAGACCATGTTCTAGGAAAGGTGGAGAGATGGTTATGTTGCAAGAGAAAAAGAGAATAAGAATTGCAAAGGTTAGTTTTCTTACATACAACAGCAACATAGTTTTTAAACATAGATTTGATTTCAAATTTATTCTTTAAATTTTTGTTGAAGATTTACTAGGTACCAAGCAATTAATATCCAATACAGTCAAAGGATGATTAAGGCAGACCTTGTGACTTTGAAGAACTTTTCTTCTTGAAGGGCAATAAGCAATTATATGCAATTTAATGAATAAAATAGTATGTGTGTGAACAAAGTAATAGTTGATCAAATGAAGCAGTTGAAGGGAGGTATATTTCAGACCATTGATAAACTAGAAGCATGCCTCTCTAGATGTGGAAAGGGAAGTGCAAGGGGAGGATCAATGGGAGAAGAGTTTGGCTGGACTTAAGTCTGAAAAGGTATATAGAAACCAGATAGCTAAGGGTAACGTTCTTTATTTATGAGGAAATTAAACGGACCCTGCAGGCATTTGGAAATCATGAGGAAATTTTACTTTGAGTGATGTCAAAATTTTGTTTCAGTGTGGATGATGAGTGGAGGCAAGTAATAGGGCATTCTGTTAAAAAGTAATGAAAGATAATGAGGGTTTCTACCTGGCCAGATGAAGAGGAGTTGGAAAGAAATGAAACGTTCCTGACCAGGCGGTGGCACAGTGGATAGAACGTCAGACTGGGATGCAGAGGACCCAGGTTCGAGACCTTGAGGTCTCCAGCTTGAGCAAGGGCCCATCTGGCTTGAGCAAAAGCTCGCCAGTTTGAACCCAAGGTTGCTGGCTCGAGCAAGAAGTTGCTCGATCTGCTGAAGGCCCGTGGTCAAGGCACATATGAAAAAGCAATCAATGAACAACTAAGGTGTCGCAAGGAAAAACTGATGATTGATGCTTCTCATCTCTCTTTGTTCCTCTCTGTCTGTCCCTATCTATCCTTCTCTCTGTCCCTGTAAAAAAAAAAAAAGAAAGAAAAGAAAAAGAAAAGAAAAAAGTAATGAATAGTTAAAAAATAATGGAGATAGATACAGAGATTTAAATATTGCTTATAGGGTAGGATTGTGATTAGATATGAAAGGAAGTCCCATAGTTTTAAATGAGGGACTTGGATATGGAATAAAAACTAACTTCTTGTGTGTATAAAAAGCAATCTCTCTTCAAATATGTATGCCTCTCTGTTTTCCCCAGTCAGGATTATATCTCAAAGATATTCTGGGGCAGTATGTATTCATGGGAAAATTTAGTCTGATATATGTTTGGAAGATAGTTTTCAAAATAAATGATGTACATATAGGCAAGAATACTGCATCTGCACTGTAGTTCAACTTCTTCCAATTTAGAAATCAGCTCTCTTTCTCTCTTGCTCTCACATTTTCTAATTTTGTCTCATTTTGTGGGAAACATAACAACCAATACATAGTGGCACAATGCTTATGAAGGGTTTTAGATGCCTTATGCATCCTTAAGAAGCTTTTGGGAGAACAGAGCTGTGTAAACCTTAAATTATTCTATTAAAAATTATGAGTCAACAGTGCAGAATGTATTCTACAATTAATGGCTTCCTGTGGACATTAGAACAAATCTCCCAGGTCAGGGCTTGGTCATGGAGTGTGGAAATTTCCTGTGCCTGTTAGCATTGAAGTTGTTGACTTTTAGTCCAAGTTACCTGTTCAAAATGAATGGGAACCATTTGCTATTCATTTTGTGAAGTGTAGACAGTGGTTTGATAAATGAACTAGACTTTGGATAATTTGAGCAAAACTCTTTTCTAGGTAACACTATAGAGACTAAAGAGAATGACATTTTAGATAAAGGAAGATAAGCATGTGAAGCTTATTGATGGAAAATTCAGATATATTCTGGATCTAAATTTCTAATTATGATTTGGTTTAGGGAGAGGGAGAAGGAATTTACAAATCATGTAGATTTAGTAAAGGGGAAAGGAAATAAACAAAAAGCCAGGACAGATTCTATAGGCAACATAACAATTAGTTTACTGATCATAGGTTATTATACAAAAGCAAACCGTTTCCATCAATAATGAAAATATAACATCAATTTATGGAAAATATTTAGAAAGAACACACACACACACATGCCCCTTAAATGTCTAAATATTAAACACCTATAGAATAAATGTATTTAGAGATCTTTATTGCAGTTTAATTTGTATAAATGTTTTGGGGAACTCTAGACTTTAAGTGTGTCTCTCAGATTTTATGTGCAGAAGTGAAGTGAAATATGAATAAACTTTTATCAAGTCTCTTAAATTTTGAATTTTAGATTATATCTAGAAGCACAATAGGCTTCACTCAGACACACTCTGGAAGAATATCAAAGTGGAGTGTAAGATTTTACCCATAATCAAGGGAAAGACAATATTTGAACACCTACTATGCCAATTGGTTCCCCAATGTGGCAATAAAGAATTTTGCCAATCAGCTTATTGGAAGAACTGCATTGCCCTGTAAAGGATTAGGTGGATCTAATGGAGCTGTGACACTAGGCAACCTATTAGGGTAGAATATCCCCCATTTACTTGTCTGATGAGACATGTTTAAGTTATAACATATTAATAGAATAGCAACAGAAAGTCATAAGATACATTGTATACCTTGATTAAAGAAGAACTCAAACATGCTCTCATATATGATTTCAAAGCTGCAAAAATGGCCAAAACTTATTAATGTGTATGCTTGCTTTAATTTTGTAATATCCCAAAACAAACGGAATAATTTATTTCATTAATAATAAAAAACAATCATTTGAAGGTTAAAATAAATACAAAAACATATTTTATATATCACTACATTAAAAAATCTTTGTAGCATATTCACTTAATATTGCTATATAATGAGAATCATTTTATATAAATACTGTATTGCAAAATAAATAATTGGTGTTGGTCAAATAAGTTTGTAAATATGATATATATGTTTGCTCGTTTTGGGTGTGGGAGACAGGCTGTAAGCTGGCAAAATCATTATAGCCTAAAGCATAGTTTTAAAACTAAGCTTTTCCCCACACTCTTGACTGTTGTATGGTGGGTGGTGGTGCACTCTCATATGAGGAATCCCATTTATGCCTCAGATAAGTGTCTTTGAATCAGAGACTTTCTTATTTGTATATTGGATTAAAGGTTTTGATTTCTACATTATAAAATGGGACAGAGGAGCCCATGCTAGAGATGAGCAGAGAAAGGCCACGTGGAAGAGAGGAGAAGCAGCCAAGATGGCGGAGTGCTGAGGGAGGAGCCAGTTTGTGCAGAGTTTGTGCAGAGAGAAGGAGATGGGGAATAAAGGTGAATAAGGCTGGTGAGGTAGAAACCTTTAATGCTAGGAAACTTGGATAAGTTCGTGGCTTAGGAAGCCCTGAATGAAAAGCGAAGTATTTTCCCACAGTGTGTATTTCTTGCCTGCCAGGTGCAAGCTAGGATTAAAGCTAATGGCCCACCAGTTCTTGACTTCATTGTTTCATTACTATCTGTCTGTATCAAATTCGAACAAACTTGCACGTGCCAGGCAGCTGTGATGGTGGCTATGGCTACTGGCTCTTCAATTGGCATTTCATATTTTAAAATATTTGGGTAATTTTAGATGAACAGTGTCAATAATCACTAACTTTTTGTGTACCCCCCAAAAATTTGAGATTTCTCATTTTTATTTTGAAATAGTTTGATCTTTTACTTTCTTACTAGTTTTATTTAGACATGATTTGAAAACATCAGGATTCATTTAAAAAATAATCACCCATTCAATTAATTGCTCATGGCTAATGGGATCATGAAGCATAAAATTTTAATAGATGACTTTAAAACCAGTTGCCAGGGCCACCATCACAGTGGCCTGGCCAGTGCAGTTTCACATTTGATTCGGATAGACGGTAATGAAACAACAAAGCCAAGAACTGGTGGGCCATTAGCTTTAATCTTAGCTTGCTCCCAGTGGGCAAGAAATACACACAGTGGGAAAATACTTCCCTTTCCATTCAGGGCTCCCAAAGCCACTGACTTATCCGAGTTTCCTAGAATCAAAGGTTTCTGCCTCACCAACCTTATTTACCTCTGTTCCTCATCTCCTTCTCTCTGCACAAATTCTGCACAAATTGACTTCTCCTTCAGCATTCTGCCATCTTGGCTGCTTCTCCTCTTCTCTGGTGGCCTTTCTCTGCTCTCCTCCCTAATATTAATCTCAGGATCTGAGAGATAGCAAGCTCCCAGTCTGCCCCATTTTATAGTATAGAAATCAAAGCCTTTAATCCAATATACAAACAAGGAAGTCTCTGATACAAAGTTACAGGGTGGAAAGGCTTAGTCTTAAAACTAAGCCTTAGGCTATAACGACCCTGCCTGCTTACAGCCTGTTCCCCACACCCAATGCAAACTATAAACAAGCAAACATATATATCATATTTGCAAACTTATTTGACCAACATTCCACTCCTTTTGCTCACGTCACAATCTGAAGCACAGGGATTCCTGCACAAGGAAATTAGGCACATTACACAAATTACAACAACATGACAAATCATACAATTTCAACAATTAGAAAGGTACATTTTACCAGTCTCTGAGCACTTTGCCAAAAGTGCAAAATGTCCTCAGCCTTCGATTTAGCCATGGGAAAAGCTTTCTGGGGTAGGGTTAGGACCTCCAGCAAAGCTTCCCCCAACCCCATCAGGGTATTTCACATTGTCCAAAATTTGTAAGTCCACTCAACAAAGAAACCAGTGCTCACTCCAGTCATTGTCCAGGAATCAGTCCAAGCACATGGGGCCTCAGCCACCACCCTCATTTCTGCCATCCTGGCAGTTCTTACACTATCCCAAAGAGAAGCATGTGGCAATGAAAGTCAGCATTTCCACCTCTGCTCTGGAGAGCATGACGGCTTCCACCCCTATGTCCCAAAATTGCAGACCTATCAGGGGCATAGTAGGTACTCCTTGCTGCTGGGTTCTCATCTTCTGGAGACTTTAAATTGCAACTCCATACTGATTCTCCTCATCCTCCAAAGAGGAACTGAAAACATCAGCTCCTGCTGCCAGGCTTGAGAACTGTGCTGCCACCGCCTTCTGCTCCATGGGCCTTGCAGCCCAAGCCCCAGCCTCAGCCATGGCTGCCTGCTGTGACTGATTCTCTACAACATCCAGGGCAATCTGCAGCTCATAAACCTTTGATTTTTTCTCCAGTGGCTGCTCCATTTCCAAGCAAATTTCACGAACCTGGTCGACTTCCTCCGGTGCTTGCTCCAGCTCCAGAGTCGTCATCTCTTTCTCTCATGTTTGCTCCAGCTTCTTCTACTGCTCAGTTTACAGGTCTCAGGCAGCCTCTCCCACAGAGTTCTTGGTTTCCTCACGCTTGGCTGTAAAAGTCAGCCAGCCTACAGCCCCCAAAAGGACAGACATGGGGAACCATAACAGCAGCCAGTCCTGTATTCCACCGCTCAAAGGTGGTGGTGGCTTCATACCGATCAGTTTCAAATCCTGCCACAGACTACACCAAAGAAAAGCCAGTAACCAGGGCCACCATCACAGCCGCCTGGCCAGTGCAGGTTCGCATTTGATTCGGACAGATGTTAATGAAACAATGAAGCCAAGAACTGGTGGCCATTAACTTTAATCCTAGCTTACACCCAGAGCATAAGAAATACACACAGTGGAAAAACACTTACCTTTCCATTCAGGGCTCCTAAAGGCACTGACTTATCCGAGTTTCCTAGAATCAAAGGTTTCTGCCTCACCAGCCTTATTCACCTCTGTTCCTCGTCTCCTTCTTTCTGCACAAATTCTGCATAAATTGGCTTCTCTTTAAGCATTCCACCATCTTGGCTGCTTCTTCTCTCCTCTAGTGTACTTTCTCTCCTCTCCTCTCTAATTCTAATCTCAGGAACCAAGAGAGAGCAAGCTTCCAGTCTGCCTCATTTTAATGTGTAGAAATCAAAACCTTTAATCCAATATACAAACAAGGAAGTCTCTGATACAAAGTCACTTATGTGAGGCATAATGGGAGGATTTCTTATGAGAGTGTACCACGCCCTATCATGCACAGTCAAGGCTGTGGGGAAAAGCTTAGTCTTAAAACTGAGCTTTAGGCTATAACGACCCTGCATGCTTACAGCCTGTCCCCCACACCCAAATGCAAACTATAAGTGAGCAAACAGATATATCATATTTACAAACTTATTTGAATAACAATGACAAATATTTAATAACATTATACAGTAATTTTTCACTTGTATGATGTACAGGCCCTGAATAGGAACATGTAGCAGGGACAGAGTTCAATACCCTGAGGAAAAGGCCACAGTGGCTTTAATGCAGAAGTACTGAACTCAGTAGTGTGCTGAATGCACCACAATAGGGATAGAATTAGCAATTCTAATTAATCAATATGTGGGGACATTTGAGCTACTTTGGTTGTTCTCAATTTGCTCGAAAGAAGTTCCCCTTCCTGACTTTCTCATTCTCTTCCCCTCATTCTCTCCTCTGCTTTCTGACTTTCTCATTCTTGTCCCTGCTTCTATTTTGTATCAATAAATACCTGTAAGAACTGGGAGTCAGGGCTGTCTCATAAAACCCATATAAGGGATTGTGAGGCTGTCTCCCCTAGGTCCCTCGGTGCACTACATATGGTCTAGGAGAAGTAATTGTCTTCAGGACAGTGGGATGCTAATGTTCATCAATGATATGCAAACTGATAATGCATATCAACATGAGGGCTAAGTGGTAAATACTGCATTGATGTGTAGGTTAAAAGTCATAAAGTGTTCCTTCTTGTAACTTCTGGGTGTCCTGGTATGCATTTCTTAAAAGTGAAGAATTGCATGACAATTATTGTTCTTTACACATATATTCAGTATTTCCATATATTAAAGTTACATATAAAATTAAATGCAGAAGCAGTAATATTGTTATTAGTGTGTGTATTTGTTTGTATGCATTACTATGTGTGTCTGTATGTTTGTAAATCCTGAAGAACACAGATTGCGAATCATTGCCTGTAATGGCTGTAGAAAGTAATATAAAATTGTCCATTATCCAGTTAATTAAGGAAGGATTTAAGGGTGCTATAAAATAAGAGTCAAGTGGAGCCTTTGCAAGCAAACACTGGAAGTTGTTACTGTTTACTGAAGGCCCACCTGTTGGTGCACCCTTCATCAGGTGTTATAAAATACTGTTCTTTAATCAGCAGGTTACATAGAGACACCAAGGCAGGATACAGAAGAAATCTTGAGAAGTTTATTAATTATCCGGCTAGCTCCAGAGGGCACAATCCCAAATCATGTAGAAAGTTGCTACAATTCTGTGGCTGATTTTATAGACCAAATCACATACCGGTTGGGGTGGGTAAGGAGGGGCTCGTGATTCCGTTGTCTAGAGGGATACATTACTCTCATGACTTTAGGATGAGTCCGAGTATAGGAATTCTTTATTAAGGTACATAAACATTGTTTTCTAAGGTTTTCAGATAAGTTCTATCTTCTTTGTTCTGTGTGTCAAGTGGTCCCAGGCACCCTTTCAGAGAATTCTAGGAATTAACTGAATTATAACTAGGTGACCCAGTTGTCCTTATAAACCAGGAAGCTACTGCATTCTTCTCTTTTTATTCTCTACAGAAAGAAGGGGGTTAGAAGCCTGACTTTTTCTTAGAAAGGACAGGGTAAGAAGCTTGACTTTTCCTCTTTAAAATGGTATTGCTAATACTAATTTTTACAGTTCCCTGGTACCTTATCACACAGGGATTGCTGCATAACGCTATCCTAGAGACAGAGCAGCCATAAGGGGAAGGCGGTGATTCCTGGGGATTTTGCACTAAGTACAGCATTTAGGGGTATCAGATAGAATTGAGAAGGGTCACCTGGCCTGTGGTGGTGCAGTAAATAAAGTTTCAACCTGGAATGCTGAGGTCCGTGGTTCAAAACCCTGGGCTTGCCTGGTCAAGGCACATATGGGAGTTGATGCTTCCTGCTTCTTCCCCTTTCTCTCTCTTTGTCTCTTCTCTAAAAATGAATAAATAAAATATTTTAAAAAATTTTTAAAAAGTCTCTTTTTTTATTTCTTGAATCATGACAACACCCTTCATAGAGGTCCACTTTATATTTTAGTGGTATGGAGCAGTGGGGATGATAATGGTGATGATGAGAAGGAGGAGGAAGAGGACTTTATTACTTCTTACCGAGGTGAAAGTATAAGAATTTCACCTGAAGAGATCTAGTGTGGGTTAAGTCCAAATAACTGTGTAGGAATCTAATTTCTTTATAGCAACAATAACTCTGTCCTTAGATTCCTGCTAAAGAAGTATATAGCCTGGGGAGAAAAGTTAATAGTTATTTAAACCAACAATATGTTTAATAGCAGGATGTAGGTTGACTCAATGACCCTACCAAGATTAGAATTTGTGTTCAAGCTAAGCACACCAATGGTTTAGAGGTGAAATTAGCCTTTAGGTTTTAGTCATTGCATTCCTGGCTCTTTTAGCTTGAGAAGACCACCTAGGCAAAAGTCCTACTGGTTCATAAAAACAGCTGCTAATTGAAACAGCATTCTTGGTACTCCCACCTTCCTCACTTTATTCTGTGGCTCTCAAATCCAGTATTCACTTCTCATCAAACTGACCTCTGAGTGCCTTACTTCTGGCTTCTGATGTCATTGTTTATAAAACCTTGGAACTCCTCTTGTAGCTTTCTTTTTTCTTTCTTTCTTTCTTTTTTTTACCTTACTTTTGCCATATGGCTTTTGGCTCTCTTTCCTCTCCTGATTTGGTGTGGAGCATAGCTTCATAGCTTCTTAGAAACCAGCCTTGGTCCCTGGCCACCTAGTGAGCATCCAGATGGTTTGTCTTCAGCCCTACTAGGCAAAAAGTTGAAAAATCATACAATATTTTATTCAGCATGGTCTGAAGGCATCTCAATAGTGGAAACTAAACATGAAAACTTGGCCATTTGTGATAATCCCTGTAAAAGGTCTAAACAATATATGTGATCAATCTGAAAATCTGAGAGATTACCATGAGAGTCTGCTCATTGTATCATATAATTGTTGCATACTGTAATAAACTATACATAGATTGTATTTAATTGTTAACCAAAAAATAGTATTGCACCATAGGATTTTTAACCTTAGGATCCTGATATATTTTTTAAGTGTTTTGGTTAAGAACAAATACTAGAAGGGAATGAAATTAATAGCTTCATCTAAATGGTTTAGAAAGACAATTTCCTCTGGTATGACAGGAGAAAACTCAAAGGCTGCTTAAACTCAAAGGTTAGATGACTGATAGTGGCATTGTGTGGAGACTTTTGCAGTTCAGGTTCATACTATCAAACTCTAAATTACACCAATGTACAGCTGATAAGGAACCTTAATGGACATTTCATATCTGTATGTTAACTAAGACATACACCATGTATGGTTATAAGATTGTTACCTATAAGTCTTTGTTTTGATAACTTAACTTTCTGTCAAGTGATGTATTGCAGAAACTGCTTCCAGCTTCTCATCTCCTTCCTTACAAGATTCTCCATGCAAAATGTCATATTTAAAAAATTTACAATTATAAAACCTTCTGGGTTATTTTAGACGAGATCAGGCGCATTCAGGGTTGTATGGCCATAGAATTTTCTGGGTTATTTTAATGGAAGTTATATTTCACTATACTGACTACTTTTATAGATTTATATATATACACATTTAGATTTTATACATATACATGTATATGTATGCATATATTCCCCTCCCCTAAATATTACAAAGTAAATATACAAATAAAGGGGAAATTGCAATTAAAATTTTAGCCTCTATTGAGTTACTTTAGAAATAAATGTTGGCTAAGAAATTGGTGCATTATAAGAAGTTGCTCGTCTGCACATTCAAAGCAAAAATTATTATATTAAAAATTATAGTTTCTAAAACATTTGTTTCTATTCTGGCAATAGTACATTTTTATTTCAAGTTGTTTTATGTTATTTTCCCTTATGAATATCTTTTCAAAAAGATACACAGGAGGCTCATATGTACGCGCATCTCCTTATTTCTCAGTAAAATTCTTGTTTGTGCCACCTACTTGGGATTGGAAGTGCATGCTCTACTGTCTCTGATTTACTTGTACTGAACTTTTATAACCATCTAATTCTTACTTTGCTACATGATTATGTAGATGGTTTCAAAATGAGATTCCAAATTGCCAAAAATACAAACCACCCAACCAAAAATGCTCAATGACTCTCAACAATTTTTTTGACATATTGAAGCAAAATATTCTGTTCTCTTCAACAAAAAGCTACTAAAATTTGGGTTTGAGTTCAAATTACATTTGGCGAGCAGCTGTTTATAAAATTGCACAGCAAAGAGTGCAATAAAAGTAGATTATATGTGGATTCTATTTCTTTCTTGGACAGCCTGTCTTGAAAATATTTATTTTTACCATCAGCGTAAGAGAGGAGAGGAGAGGAGAAGGCACTAGCCCAGGCATGGCCAACATACAGTCCTTGGGCCAAGTCCGGCCCACGTAATGAGTTTATGCGGCCCACGATTAAATTTTTAATGTTCTCCACTACTTTAAAATCTTAGCTACTCAGAAGCGGAAGCGTCTTTGATTGTTGCAAATTGAGATATTTAAGAAGATAGTGATACGTGGAAAATAATTCCACGTGTGACTAATCTAGGGTTAACTTCCAATAATTGGTCGAATAGATTTGCGATAGTTTTTTAGTTTTAAATAAAACTCCATCATAAAGATTTATAACTTTTGTACTGTCTGTACCCGATATAAACTGTTTGACATTTAGTGGCAATGTGAAACCCACATTCTTTTAGGCAGAGGTTGCCAGTGCGCACCCAAGGTCAAACAAACAATTCATTATTTTTGTGGTCAAGTGTGCTGAATCAAGTGGCATTGTAGCATAGACAATAGCTCCGATTGGTAACTGAAAACGTGTCCAGGCTGTTTGTAAAACAAAGTAATTGTTTTATTTGCGATATAGCCCCTGCAAGCACGTTCTATTAATTAAATATTGTTTTGATTGATTGCGATACAGTTTGGATATTTATATGGTATGTAATTATATTTTTATTAAAATATATTTTTATTAAAATAATATTGTATATTAAAATTCTTTTTCACTCACATTTATTCATAAATTACGTAATAAACTTTTGTTTACTTAAACGAATCATTTTTGTATTTAACATTTTTTAATTTTAATACTTCGTCTGGCCCGTGAAAAAAGTTTTCTTTCTAATCTGGTCTGCGGGCAAAAACTGTTGGCCATGCCAGCACTAGCCTCTCTCCACAATTTAGAAATAACTTAAGAGAAATTGTAAAATAATCAGACAACAACCTCCCCTTCCCCAAATAACCCTTTTGGTCTCTTTGGTTATTGTCATGCAAAAATATTGAAAAATTCAATATATTTGGCATTGAAAAGAATCTTGTTTAGACCCTTTTCTAATGTACTGAGCAGAAGGTGAAATGAGCTCTGCCTCAGGTCCACAAGGCTGTAGGTCTCTGTTAAATATTTTTTAATTGAGATATTAACTTGACTAAGAGCCAAGAAGATCTGAAAATATGTATACTGTCATGATTCCTCAAAGAAAAATGGAGGCTTTTGAATTGCAGACAAGGGCAGCCCAACTGAATCATATTTCCTGGTATTTGCTGATCACAGATTAACCATATCAGTGGCTTCCTGTTGCTCTTGGGGTTTTGTCCTTAGAGCTTTCAGGGCTGAAAGAATCTGGTTCCTTCTCAGCTCTTCTCACTCATCTCCTAGATACCCTGCCTACCCTTTACTGTTTATTCACCTATATGGGCTTCTGTAAAGCCAGTAGTCGCGGCCACTATCACAGCCGCCTGGCCAGTGCAGGTACGCATTGGATTCGAACAGTCGGTAATGAAACACAGGAGCCAAAAACTGGTGAGCCATCAGCTTTAATTCTAGCTTGCACCCAGCGGGCAAGCAAAAACACACACTGGGCTCCAAAACCCACACATTCAGTGCTCACAAAGCTACTGATTTATCCGAGTTTCCTGGAATCAAAGGTTTCTAGCTCACCAGACTTATTCACCTCTGTTTCCCATCTCCTCCTGCACAAACTCTTTATAAACTGGCTTCTTCCTCAGCACTCTGCCATCTTGGCTACTTCTCCTCCACATGGCCTTAATCTGCTCTCCTCTCTAATACCAACCTCAGAAACTCAGGAACCAAGACCGAGAGAGAGATCAAGCTACTGGTCTCTCCCACTTTATACTGTAGAATCAAAACCTTTAATCCAATTATACAAACAAGGAAGTCTCTGTATAATGGGATTCCTCAGGAGAGCGCACCACCCTACATCATCCAATCAGTCAAGGGTGTGGGGAAGAGCTTACTCTTAAACTAAGCCTTAGGCTCTAACACGACCCGGCCTGCCCACAGCCTGTTCCAGAACACACATTAATATCAACGAACTTCCATGTGGGCAGCGCCATCTTTAACAAAGTGAGCATAATATATTTTATCTGCCCAACAGCTTCCCTCTGGTTCCTCTCCTGCTAGAGCTGCTTACCAACGTAAGACTAGTGCACACGTGTGTCCTCCACTGGAAAGACCCCCTGTGCCTCTTCTTTTCCTCTCAGCATCTTCCTTCATGCTTGGGGTCTTTTCCCCTCTTCCTTCTTTAGTCAGTCCCCCATCACATTCTCCTCTAATCACTCTGCGGCTCTTTTGCGGCACCACAGTTGTAATACTTCGTTACTGTAGGTATTTCCCAGTTACTATAATACACGAGGCTAGGATTTCTGTGTTCACCATGGTAATACACCAACAGCAGGCCTAGTGCATAATAGGCACCCAAATATTTGCTGAAGGACTAAAAGAAGGGCTCTCACTTTATTACTTTCTATTCCAGAGTTCAGTAAATTTATCAAAACAAACCTTACTTTTGGGTCAACATTCCTCTTCTTTGTAACATAGACTACATCAAGTTATTGCTGGATGTGTACTAGACATTGTGTTTGTCTACCTGAGACATACAAGAACAATCTATTACTAATTTATAATGTCCTATGAGGTGCCTTGTCTAAGAAAGGTTGTATACAAAAATCAAATTTTTTTCTATTCTACTTTAGCATTCCATTTTGTATAAGATATAATCATAAACCACCCCCTTCTAAAGGTCACTTTCCTTCAAGGTAATTTGGCAAGCAATGGTTTTATAGCAACAGAAAAGCCCTACATTGTTTTATGAACCTTGCCTTCATTTCTCCAGGCACCTATATTGCTCTAAATTCTCAGTGTCTTAAGTGGCTCTCTGCCAGCCAGCAACCAGTGATTATAACCTGGAGCCATGCAAATGCTATCAGAAAACTCCTGTCAATCCACTTCTCTTAAGTACTTACCTTGGTTGGTTAGCAAAGACCATCTATTTAAAATAAATAAATAAAGTGAAATGAAACACTAATGTAATGATCTAATCTAGTGAAAAGAGATTACTTAAGTAATCATTGTTTAGGAAAGGGCTCTTTCTGTTCTGGCTTAGAATCGACTTGCATTTCCACATGTCACTCTGTCAGCCTTCCTTATTATTGTCACTGCAGTTATCAACATGGTTCACGCATTTCTATCTTATCTCTTACCTCCCTCTCCTGGTCCTTATCCATTGGGAACCGCTGCCTAGGAGCTCTGGCCTAAGAGGGGACTGAGAGCAGCTTTTCTGAAACCGGCTGGATACAATCAAGAGAAGAGAACAGGAGCACTTTGCCTTTCTCACTTTGGAGAAGGCTCTTGGAAACGTCTCAATTCCCAGGTTGCTGTAAATTCCTTGTGTTGTCAAAGGGGCAAATGACAGACACAGAGACAAATTCTCTCTCTAAATACTTTTAAAAACAAACATGGGCTAATAAGTTAAGTAAACCTTAATATCTTTATTTTCATCTTCTATACAGTAAGAACTTCCCACTTAATAGGTGCAAGTGAAGTAAAATGCACTATCAGTAAATTACATTGAACCTTAAGGTGAATAATTCTTTTTTTTTTTTTTTTTTTTTTTACAGGGACAGAGAGAGAGTCAGAGATAGGGACAGATAGGGACAGACAGACAGGAACGGAGAGAGGTGAGAAGCATCAATCATTAGTTTTTCGTTGCCGTTATGACACCTTAGTTGTTCATTGATTGCTTTCTCACATGTGCCTTTACCACGAGCCTTCAGCAGACCCAGCAACCCCTAGCTGGAGCCAGTGACCTTGGATCCAAGCTGGCGAGCTTTTTGCTCAAGCCAGATGGGCCCCGCACTCAAGCTGGCGACCTCGGGGTCTCGAACCTGGGTCTTTCGCATCCCAGTCCGATGCTCTATGCACTGCGCCAAAGCCTGGTCAGCAATGATGAATAATTCTTTTATTATCAGATTTAGCTTTCACATTTCTTTGCTTCTGTATTTGCAGAAAATGGAAACAAAGATGTTTGTATGTTTAGAAATTTTCAAGATGGCCACTGTCATCTCAATGAAAATTCTGGCTTGTTTCCAGCTTGCATAGAGCCCCATCCCTTTCTTTAATAACAATAATAACAAATGCAAACCTAAAACAGTTTTGGTCTTGAGTTTGCATTCCATCCATCTTCTTTGAAATGTTAAAACATCTGGTTTTAAGGGGAAAAAAATCAGCTTCAACATGTTTGGAGAGAAAAAGACAGCCCACAAAATAAATCAGGGTTAAGTGTTGTTATTTCATGGGAAATTATAAAGCAGTCCAATTTATTAGTAAATCTTGCATCATGCTTACTTATAGCCACAATCCTTGCAATTGTTCTTACACTCTCATTTGAAAGTGGTTAAAATTATAAGGTTTAGGAAAATATGGGGTCAGCTATCATGGCAAAAATGCCACATGGTCTTGTTATACCTTGCTTTCCTAAATTTTACATCTTTCAAGTGAAATTGTGTCTTTGTTTAGTTCATTTTTCCAATTAATTTACAAATTTTTACCAACAGTTACTTGGGAACAAAAGGACACCCACAATAAATTATTGAAAGAAAAATGCTTGCTTGTTTAATTGAAGAGCAGATGGTTGGCTTAAAGGGTCTTCTTACTGTGTTTCAGTAAGAAAGGGGGACACATTGCAGTAGTGGCCCTGTTGAGCTAAAACAAACAACTTCAGGAGGGTGAGGCTCAGTTTTTGAGAAAGCCAACTACTTTGAGACTTTAATTACAAGTCAGAAAACTCTTCAGTCTCTCTTATTAAGCAAAAGGGCTGACAAAGGATCTTTAAGAGGACATAGACCCTGACTGAAGACATGGAGTTCAAAGTTTTTAAACCAGGCAATACCAAGACTTAAAGTTAACCTTACTTTTCTCTAATATTATTAAAAATTTATATCAGTTTTATACCTTCAGGAAATGCTTACTTATTCACCAACTGCTGAATGTTTGTCTGCTTCCCAGAGAACCTGAAATCTCAGACTGAACAGCGATGAAACAGGGCCATCTCCTAGTGTCTTTGCTACTTTTCTTCCCCTGTGTTTGCCGGATTACCCAGATCAAAGAATATCTAAATTAAAGACTGATATTCAAATAGGACAGAGTTGGCTTATTTGTGAAATTCAGCAATGAAATTAGAAAATTATATTTAATAGTTTTCTCTTTACGAAATTTGTATATATACATAAATAAATTGTTTATCCTTTTCTCTGTCAAATAAATTATGTCTGTCATGCAATACAATTTATTCTTGCTTCAATTTTTTGAAAAATGGAATTAAAAAAAAATCTGGATGGTAATTAAAATATTTCATTAGATACAAAAACCAAACCAAATCAAACCTGCGTGACTAACTCTGAACTTCTGCTTATATTATAAGACACATTAGCTGACAATTTCTGGACAATTGCCAAAAAAATCTACAAGTAAATAAAATCTGGGTAGATAATAAAAAATCTTTAAATTAAAAATGCTTTTAGTTTTACTCATGAGTCTAATTACGGATCATCCACCAGAGCCTACAAATTATTATTTCACTTAGAATTCTAGCAGACCTGCCTCTCTTGCTTCTTACATTGTAGTAATTTATGCATTATGATTAGAAGAGAAAAACTTGAACAGGAACATTAGTAGCAGAAAAAAGTGATAGCTGCCAATAAGGAAAATGGTGAATAAGTTCTTAAAAAGCTAAAAGACATTATAACCAGGATCTGTTTAATGTGGAATCAAAGGCAACATATCCAAAGGCTTTCACTGTTTTTATCAAACATTCCTGGTAATAAGAATCACTGGCTTGACCTGTGGTGGTGCAGTGGATAAGGCGTTGACCTGGAATGCTGAGGTTGCTGGTTCAAAACCCTTCACTGCCCAGTCAAGACACATAGGAGAAGCAACTATGAGTTGATGCTTTCCTCTCCTCCTCCTTGTCTTTCCCAATCCCTTGACTTTCTCTTTCTCTCCCCTCTCTAAAATCAATAAATAAAATCTTTAAAAATATACTCTTAAAAAAAGAATCACTCTACTTCTCTAGTTCTTTTGTTGGGGACTCTGATTCAGTGTGTTTGGGATAAGTTAATCTTAGGATTTGTACTTGAATAATTTCAGCAATGTTTGGGAAACCTGGCCTCAGGACTGTAAGAGCTTATAGAAGTGATAGCCCTTAGGCATTAAAAAAAGACTTTATTGTGTGCTCCATTTTCTCTTAATAAAGATTAATTTAACAATATTATTTAATATTTCTATCAATAATGGGGTGCTTCAAGGAGTAAGAATTTGTAGGTGCAAGATTCATTTCTCTGCTACTGATTATTCCCTGACAAATTGCTTATTGAAGCAAAGTAGTATGTAGAGTACCATCCTCAATGAAGACAACTGGTAGGAATCTGAATGGTGTGATTTGGATTAAGCTTTAATTCCTTATAGGTAACACTCTTTATCATTATCATTATTGAGTAGAGAGCAAATACCTGTAAAGAACATATTATCTTATTATTTTATTTTTATTGTACTGCTAGATTTCCAAAGGTATGTAGTAGTTAGATATGACTTATGGATTCATTAACTAGAGGGTTTACAATTGCATTTTAATTCAGAGTAAAAAGTTGCTAATAATATTAATACATGTATAAAATATAAATGTTAGTGAGTTAAAGTATTGTCTCAGATAAATAGAGCAACTTCTATTATAGCATGCTGAAGGAGGTAGAATTTCAGTTGAAATGATCTTTATTTGTATGACTATGAAATTATTAAAAACATCTTTCAGTATTTTTCTCTCTCTTTCAATGAAGATTTTAGTATTGGCTTCTCTCTTTCTCCAATTCTGCCATCCTCCTAGGGGGCTTCCATATTTACTTGGATGACCTGCCTGTTCAATAATCTTGGCTTTTAATTCTTTGTCTCCAATGTCAAGGTGACCTTTACCTATAAGCCACTTCAGCTATTCTATTTCATTGCTGCATATCAGATTGTGTTATAACCCCAAACTTCCAAGGTATCAAATTCAACCATCCCACTTCATAATGTTTGGGTTATATGCCTCCTGTTTGTCCATTTATTTTTTTTCAACCACACAGTTTCTGGAAAATGTGGAAACTTCTGCTGCTTTGTCTTTCCCATTTGTCCCTCTGAACAAGTCTGCTGTTGCTTTCATGTTTTTCTCAACCCAACTTAGATGTGCTGTCAATATCTTTGACTGTGTGTCTTCTTGTCCTTCTACCATAAGTTTTCTGAAAAGTCTCAATGTTGGATAAATCTAACTGGGCCAATCCATGATCAGTGCAGTTCTACAGCTTGTGAAAATTAAATTAATTTTAATATTAATGTCTCTCAATTTTTGTGATCTCCAAAATCAACATCCCTCAACAGGGTCTGGAAACACTTCTAAATAACATTAGTTGGCTTCCTCTATTGTGTTCAACAATGGTACTTTGAACACTACTTCATGTTCCTTAAATCTCTGCTCTCCCTTCTCCTCTCTCTCTCTAAACAGATAATATTGTCCCTAACTTCAAAGAAAAAATGTTAGCCATTATATAGAAATACTGTCAACTATTTGTATCATCTTTCAACTGTGACAATACTTCCTTCTATGATTATATTGTTACTCAAGGTCTGGAGCATTCTTATCTTTTTCTTAGCTACCCCATTTCTCTTTTTACTTCAGTCTCTTTATGATCACTTTTTATGGTGCAAATGTCTTGATATTTGAAAGAAAAAAAAACCTGTACACAAACCTTTCCTTTCTCAGAGCTCCTCTACCTTGACATATGTCTCTTCTCTGCTTGGTGACTAAAGTTATTTAATGAATTGTACACTCAACTGCCTTTATAGCTCATCTTTACTTATCTCATATTTCCCAATGTATAAGATGCACCATTTTCCGAAAAATTTGGGGTCTGAAAACTGGGTGTGTTTTATACAGTGGTTGTGACATTTCAAATGCCATACATGGAACTGAGGACTAGGTAACATATGAAGACAGTGATTCGTCATCAGACGCACATGAGGACAAGCTAATGGATGGAAGTTCTGATAGTGATGAGGAGTTGTGTGAATTTTATAATGAATAAAACTTGAGTTCAATAACTTTAATACATTTTTTTTTCAAATTTTGGGCCACAAAATTAAGGGGAGTCTTATTCATGGGAGCGACTTATACATAGGAAAATACAGTACACCTGAACATAAATAACTTAGCTTCTCTTTCTAGAACTCTGGTGACCTTGTTCTTACCAGGTTCATAGATCTATATCTTTATTATTAAATCCAAAGAAAAGTTCTTAACTTATTTCTTTTACTTATTTCTTTATTTTACAGGAACAGAGAGAGGGTAAGAGAGAGGGATAGATAGGGACAGACAGACAGGAACAGAGAGAGATGAGAAGCATCAATCATCAGTTTTTCGTTTTGACACCTTAGTTGTTCATTGATTGCTTTCTCATATGTGCCTTGACCACGGGCCTTCAGCAGACCAAGTAACCCCTTTCTTGAGGCAGTGATCTTGGACTCAAGCTGGTGAGCTTTTACTCAAACCAGATGGACCCACACTCAAGCTGTCGACCTCGGGGTCTCAAACCTGGGTCCTCCGCATCCCAGTCCAATGCTCTATCCACTGCGACACCTCCTGGTCAGGCTTAACTTATTTTTTTAATGTTTATTATATTGATTTTAGAGAGAGGAAGGGAGAGAAAGACAGACAAAAGCATCTATCTGTTTCTATATGTATCTTGACCGGGGATTGAATTGCAACATCTACATTTCAGGACGATACTTGAACCAACTGTGATACCTGGCTAGAGCCAGTTCTTAATTTATACCTGACTTGATTTTGAGGCATTACTGACACTATAATCCTTAGACACCTTTGAAACATTTTTTCCCTTGGCTTTTGAAACCTTATATTTTTCTTACTATTCTATTAGTTTATTTCTTTTGCAGGATCTTTTAACTACCCATTTAATTTGGGTTACCTCTGGTCTCAATTATTGGTTCTTTACATTTATCAATTGATATGTTCATTTATGCTGTAATTTTGTAGCATCTCTGTTTTGATAACCCCCAACTCACATCTTCAATCCCTATCCCTCTGTTATGTCCTTCTATATATTGGCTTTACCCATTGCTACAGTTCTCATCCAGACCACAATCATGTCTCACTTGAACTAGTGTCCCAAGGGCCTCTCAACCTCCCTCATGGCTCAGCCACTCCTTATCTACACTGAAACCAAGATCCTGTTTTTAATGCAAAGCTGATCCCCAACTCCTGTGGGAAAATTTTCAGAGGCTTCCACTGCACTTAAGGTAATGGGCTATGTTTTACAAGGTTACTCTATGATCTCAACCAATCCAGAAGTTTTTCCATGAGTTCCATGGTTTAGCTGTATTAAAACATACTTAGTTTTATTGATTGAATTAGACTGCATATCACTGCTAAGCCATTTTCTTAGCTTAGGGAATTTTGTAGCCCCCCACCCCCCACTTGTACACTCACACTCTTTAGGTCTTAGTTATCTCTTTCTCAAGGAAGTCTTCCTGATCATTTAAATTGAGCTAGACTATTATGTTATGTGGTCTTGTAACAACTTTTAATGTTCTTCTTTTAGTATTTATTACTTTAATTTGTATTTTTCATCAAACTTCCTTAAGAAGAGGGATTATATTTCTTGGCTACAACTCCATCTGGGATAAAATATGTGCTCAATTAAGAAAAAATTAGTAAATTAGTATGTATATCCAGATGTAGGAATCTTTATAGAAGACTGGAGTAAAAACATGAGAAGTAAAAGCTGTTTAAGATGAGATAATGACAGGTCTATAGTTCTTGCAAAAGGAAAAGTATTGCTTCCTTCCTGGGCTTTTTCCCTTGAGAGATTTTTTTGCAAGGTTTTCCCACTAAAATAAAGAAACCACAATAATACTTGAAGGCAATTTGATAGAAGTCCTCAGAATTCAAGATACTGCTGAATGTCATTTCCTTTCCATTGCATGCTCATCCATACCCCAGAGCACTAGATAACTAGCTCAAATATTATTTTTGTAGAAGGTATATGCAAATGAAGTAAATCTGCTAAAATACCACAGAAACTCATTTTAAACTCATTTATTTTTTGTAATATTTTCTTTTTTTATAATGTTTTTCTTGATAACAAATATGTGAGTTTAATTGCATTTTATTAATATCAATGGTAAAATAGTACCATAAGATTCAAGTAAGTTAAGCAGATATTTTTATTGGTCTCTGATGACATTTTTATCTAGTTTCTTTTTTCTATAACAACACTAAATTACAATATTTTTCCAGCTTCAAACACCTTGATCATACCTCTCTCCATACCTTTACTTTCTTCCTCCCATAGGGGAGAGTGAACATGTGTTTGAAAGTTTTATCCCTAACACAATCCATGTGACCTCCATGTCTTCTAAAATGATTTCTGGTGGGAATGCTAGTGATTTCGAGGATCACATGTAATTTCCTGCTGAGCTGTTTAGCATGTGCAAATTACCATTTGACCTCCATAGTGACATATTTGTCATAGCAATTTTCACTTCCAGTGAAACAAGTTAAATTGCCTCTGTAAAAGTGATTTTAAGCAGTAATTCTTCATACAAACCTTTCACATGGATCTGCCACTATGTGTTTTACAGATTGATACCTGGGCTTCAGATAGTCCTTTTCATGTTGTTTTTAACAAGAAGCACAATATTTCCATAACTCATATTTGGAATGGTTCCTGGTTTTGGAAGCTGATTATTAAAACTGAGCATATGGAGGTCTTAAAGTAGAACCTTATGGGGGAAAAACACTTGATCAAGTCTACTTTGCAGCACTGAAAAATTGAATACTTGCAAAATCTTGGTAAAGCAAGGTTTATTTTTTGTAACTTTTAAAAATCCTAAATTAGTGAAGTATCTCTGTTGGGTGAATTAATAACCACATTGCAAATTCTTTTGTTATGATTAGTTTTAAAGAATCAAATTATTTTTTTGCTCACATTTTCTCCTTTTAAAATTCTATTGCTTAGAAGCAGTCAATAGTTTTCTAAAAAAATTTTAAAAAGGAAGTTGCATTTCTAGTGATTGACTTTGCAGATGAAATATTTGACAATAAGGAAGGTTAATTCTAACTAGAGTAATATAATGATAATCTGATTGAAAGAGCTTATTTTTTGCATACCAAAATTTAGTACATCCAATGTTTGTGTTTGATTTAAATTCAGTAACACTCATGCATTCACCTCTCTCTTCCATAAATTTGTTATTTTCTCAAAAGAATATAATAAAAAATATGCTATTCAAATGTACACAGTGATTGCTCTTATTTCTTTACCAAAATTTTCTGAGTACAAATGTCCACACTCTACTATGCATTTAATATTCAAATTTAAATAAAATGCTATGCCTTAAACATTAACAAAAAAATTATTGTAGTAGTGTATGAGACATGTACTCCTGAAATTATAGTAGAGTTCAATGGGAATACTGAACTAATTAGGCATTTATTAGATACAATTAGGAAAAAATAAGGATGTCCACAAAAATAAAGAGCCATTAAGACTATTTGTTAAAAGAATTGTGCTTAGTTTGGTATGGTTAGATTTCAGGATGCATGCAAGGGAGTGGCAAATAATGACTCTGAAAAGCAGAATATATTCTTATAGCCCTTAGGAAATGGTTCAGAGTTTTAAACAGAAATTTGCTCTTGAAAATATGCTTCTGCCATAAAATAGTCAAATTATAGCAAACAACAACAACAACTAAAAAAACCCAGGTGCTTATTACACCCAAAGAACCTGAGGGCTTTGAACTATAGTAATGCACTAAAGACAGAAAGAAGGGCAATATTTGACAGGTATTTGAGGAAAACATAAGTGACTAAAATCAGTGAGCTATTGAATATAGAAAAAAAAAAACAAAATAAAACTAGGGATGGCTCTTGTGTTTCTGATTGGGGTGGCTGAACTTAACTTAGTGTGTTAACCAAGAGAGGTTTACAAGTGGGACCATCAGCTTGGGGAGGGAAGAAAATGAATTCAGTTTTGGATTTATTGATTTAAAGGAAGCAGTAGGTTATCTATGTAGACATGCCCAGGAAATCATTCAAAATATAAGCCTTAAGGTAAAAGACAAATGAAGTCTGGAAAATAGATTATAAATCATAATCATATTGAGAGGACATTTAGTAGCATTAGATACCAGGGTATGAAGAAAACATCCTGATTTGATGGATTTGATGTTTTTATTTTCATTCATCAGATTCTTCAGTGAAATAATTAATTCTGTTGTGTCCATTTGGCTTGTAGGGAGATTAGAATTGATAATTTTTCAAAACCTAATATTTACTAATATTTTTAGGGATTATTATCCATGACATCAAAATCACAGAGTTGAAGTAGCTGTTTAAAGGACTTCTCTGAAACATCTATGTTAGATTATCTTTCTCATGCAGAGAGTGAGTGTATAGAGTGAGAAGGGACTACATCTTGATGAATTCCAGCACTTTGTGGCATTCAAAGGAGGAGTAGCAAAAACAGAAAGAAGGGAAATAGAGTCAGAGATTTAGAAGAGTCAGGAAAAAGTGGTCTAATGAAAGATAAGGGAGGGAGAATTTGTGAGGAAGAAGTGAGTTTATGAGGATTCAGCATTTAGAAAACATTGCTAATCTTTGTAGGATCAGGAAATGTTAAACTGTGGGGCAAAAGTCAGAAGATATTGAATTGAGAGAAAAGAGGCAAGAAAGATGTCCAAAAATCTGTTGCAGAAATTTTGTCTTGAAAATATATTGTAGTTGTAACTTGAAAAAGCTTTAGGATCAAGATAAAGGTCTTTTGTTTTGTATTTGCACGGGGGTAGGAACAGAGAATGGGTTGTCCGAGAGTATCTGAGGTGAGAAAAAAGGAGGGAGTAAAGAGGGAGTGTTTGAACATACAAGAGAAAGATAATGATTCTTTATACGATAAGAGGAAATGTGATTACTATTCTAGGTGAGTGGAAGGAATCACATCTTTCCCTCTGAGAGCAGAAAATGTTTAGTATCAAAATAGGGAAGTTTATGTGTATATATATATATATATATATATATATATATATATATATATATATGAAGGAATATGTTGAGAAAACTCTGAACTTTATTTCACATGGCTGTCATTTCCTCACTGACGTCTGAGTTATTGAAATCATTGATTGAGGTGAAGGGGGTAATGGTAAGTAGAGGGTAAATGGTAGGGTACATGTTTGTAAGAACTGTATTGAGGTGTCTAAGCAGATTAGGGTAATGTAAAAATATATGGAGCAATGCAGAGGGACAGTGCAATATTTTAATTTATAACGTGTCAACCTGAGATCTGAGAGAAGAAAAGAAGAAAAAAAGGAAGGAAGGAAGGAAGAAAAGAAGGAAAGAAGAAAGGAACAAGAGAAGAAAGAAAGGAAGGAAGGAAGGAAGGAAGGAAGGAAGGAAGGAAGGAAAGAAGGAAAGAAGAAAGGAACAAGAGAAGGAAGGAAGGAAGGAAGGAAGAATAAAGGAAAGAAGAAAGGAACAAGAGAAGGAAGGAAGGAAGGAAGGAAGGAAGGAAGGAAAAAAAGAGGGAAGGAAGGAAGAAAGGAAGAAAGGAAGGAAGGAAGAAAGAAAGGAAGAAAAGAAGGAAGGAAGAAAGGAAAGAAGAAAGAAAAGAGGGAAGGAAGGAAGGAAGGAAGGAAGGAAGGAAGGAAGGAAGGATCAATACATGGTGTTGATTCTAGTTAGTGCCTTCTTGAAACCACTTAGATTTTTTGGACTGTCTAGAGAGCCTTCTCTCCACTAACTTGATTTAAGTCAGCACAAAGATGCAGGGTTAACTTTGCTAAAATGCTGGACAAGGACTTGGCAGTGAAGAAACCAAACAAAGCACTAACTCTAATTAAGGTTGCTTTTAAACTTGTGCTACAAAAGAAAAGACATATGGTAGGTTTTAAAATATTATGTCTCTAATTTAAGGGTAAGCTTCTTGAAAATATTTCAACAAAAGTAGAATTTGATGTGCAGGATTTGTCATTGTAAAGCCAGTAGTCTAGGTCAGGATGACAGCTGCCCAACCCGTGCAGGTTCGCATTAGATTCGAACAGTCGGTAATGAAACACAGGAACCACGAACTGGTGAGCCATCAGCTTTAATTCTAGCTTGCACCCAGCGGGCAAGCGAAAACACACACTGGGCTCCAAAACCCACACATTCAGTGCTCACAAAGCTACTGACTTATCCGAGTTTCCTAGAATCAAAGGTTTCTAGCTCACCAGACTTATTCACCTCTGTTTCCCATCTCCTCCAGCACAAACTCTTAACAAACTGGCTTCTTCCTCAGCACTCTGCCATCTTGGCTACTTCTCCTCCACATGGCCTTGATCTGCTCTCCTCTCTAATACTAACCTCAGGAACCCAGGAACCAAAAGAGAGAGAGATCAAGCTACTGTTCTCTCCCACTTTATAGCAGACTCAAAACCTTTAATCCAATTATACAAACAAGGAAGTCTCTGATACAAGGCCACCCATCTGAGGCATAATGGGATTCCTCCCTACATCACCACCCTACATCATCCAATCAGTCAAGGGTGTGGAGAAGAGCTTACTCTTAAAACAAAGCCTTAAGCTATAATGGCCCGGCCTGCTTACATTACAACTTTTCCCCCACAGCCATCACAAGCATAAGGGCAAATAATATCACCTGGGTGACTGGCTTCCATGTGGGCAGCACCATCTTTAACAAAGTGAGCATATTATATTTTATCTGCCGAACAGTCATTATTAAGCTTCGTACCTATAACCATGCTCTTTCTGTAATTGAATCTTTGTAGTATGTTTTGGAATTACATGGTCAATTAAACACTTAATTATCTAAAGCTTGGTCAAATTTTCATTGCAAATTTATAACTCAGAGAATTAACCAGATGTATACATATTATTTTCTCTTTGTTAGACTCTGAAATTTAAACAATGATGTTGAATGTTTTCAGTATTAATCAATAACTTAGTAAGCACAAACACTGTATTTCAAGCATTATAATTGCTTTTTGATTTTAAAAATAAGTCACTTCAATTTAATGAGTTAGAAGAATATATGAGAGCAGATTTTTGTATAAATTTAACTTTCTCAATTGAACTTCAAAATTAGCATTTGAAAATGTTTTGAGGGTAGTTAATTAGTTGTGTTTAATGGTTTTATAACCCAGGGTAGTGCAACTAGCATTCTACAATTTTTTGGTGAGGGTATATCATCAAGATTCACCTTTTTTCATTCATTCAAGAGTTTTGTTCAATACATATGTATTGAACAACTGCTATGTGCTAGGCTCTGGCATGTAAGATTCAGATTCATTGTTAAGAAATTATATATCAAGAAAAATTTTGGGAAGCTTTGAGAAAAGGACCTTTTGGTTGGAAAAAGAAAGAAAAAAGCAAGACCAATAGCAGCAAAAAGGTGACTTCTACTACTGTATATGGCAAAATAAGACCAGAAACAAACCATTTGGCTACAGCCAAGAATACAGAACTGATTTTCACATATCTAGGCCCTTAATATGTATGTATTACATTTGGAGTGGATTGATAAATGTTTTTTTTTCAATTTGGTTGTCTTAAAGATATACCATTTTAACTTAATATACAAAAATTCTCTGCCTCTTTAATTGACTTACTAGAGAAACATTTAAAAGGATGGAATAGGAAAGAGGAGGGTTATAATGAAAAAAATCACATCACATGAACAAATGTCCTCCTTTCAGAAGAAGGAAAATGTGAAAAAATTACTCTAATACTTTTCAGATATTTTCCTCAAGCCAATTTATTTCTACTTATTCTAATGCTTTATTTTGAACACATATCACAACAAAGGTAAAATGTTTGACAGAGTGCACTTTTACTTAAAGTATACTTTATTATTATCTTCATCTTTTTTGTCATTTTGACTAATATCAGTAAAATTATGTGCGATATCCTATTGTTTAAAAACACAGTCAATGATGTGTTAGTCATTACTAATCTCTAAAAATATCTTCTACATTTAATAACTAACAAGATTTAAAATGTCTATTGCTAACTCTCTTGCACATTTAAATGATTTATCTTTATACCTGGTTTGGGCACTTTTTAATCAATCAAAACTTTCAAATCAATCAAAATAATTGGTTAATAATCCAGTTTTTACTCTTTACTTGTTATGTTTAGCAACCTGATTCTTGTCTTTGGGAACTTCCACAATGAGTATACATCACACCACTAAAATATTTAAAGAAAAACTGGATATATTAATATGACAATTATTTAATAATTTTGTAGGAAAATATACATAACAAAATTTACCACCATATTAACCATTTTATATTCACACTGTTGTGCAACCATCACCATCATCCATCTCCAAAATTTCATCTCCATTGAAACTCTGTACCTACTAAATAGTAATTCCCTATTTCTTTCTCTCTCTGACCCTGAGCAACCATCATTTTACTTTCTGTCTCTGTACATGACCACTCCAGGTACCACATAAAAGCAGAATTACACAGTATTGGTCTTATTTAACTTAGCATAATAACTGGCTTATTTAACTTAGCATAATGTTTTCTAAGTTCATCCATTTTGTAGCATGTGTCAGAACTGCCTTCTTATTTAAGGCTGAATATATTTTATTTATGTACATCCTCACCAATACGTGTTATTTTTTGTGTTTTTTAATGTTTGTTTGTTTTTAATAATTTTCATCTTAATGTGTGTGTAGGGGTATCTCATTGCAGTTTTAATTGACATTTTAATGATTATTGCTATTAAGCATCTTTTCTTGCGGTTGTTGGCATTTGTATAATTTCTTTGGAGAAATGTCTAGTCAAGTCCTTATTCATTTTTAAATTGGGTTATTTGTTTTTGTTGCTGAGTTGTAGGAATTCTTTATATATTCTGGATATCAATTCCTTATCAGACAGATAATTCATAAATATTTTCTCTCATTCTGTGGATAGTGTCTTTTAATGCAAAGAATGTTTAATGAAGTCTAACTTATCTTTTTGTTGTTGTTGTTGCCTGTGCTTTTGGTGTTATATCCAAGAAATCATTGTCAAATCCAATTTATGAAGCTTTTCTCCTACGTCTTCATCTAAGAGGTTTATAGTTTTAGCTCTTATGTTTATTTATTTTATCAATTTTGAGTTAATTCTTGTATAAAATGTAAGGTCAGGGCTCAGCTTCATTGTTTTGCATATATATATCCAATTTTCTCAACATCATTTGTTGAAATGATGTCTTCTCCCCATTGAATGGTCTTGGTACCCTTTTTAAAAATCATTGACTATATATAAAAAGGTTTATTTCTGGGCTATTTATGACAATTACATTTATTTCTGCAAGTAAATTTATATTTTAAATTAACTTTATTTTTTCCACAACAAAAATGAAGAGAAGATACAGAGATTTTTCATATATCCTCTATTCCTACTCAGACAATTATTTTCTAATGAAATTTTTATTTTGGGAGTAATTTTAGATTCACAAAACAGTAGGAAAGATAGTACAGAGAGTTTCTGTATATTCCTCTGCTATTTTTTCCTATTAACATCTACCATAATATAGTCTCAAAATAAACACACACATTCTATTAACTAAACTCCATAACACTCATATTTCACCAGTTTTTCCATTAATGGTCCAGAATCCAATGCAGAATAACACACTGTATCTAGTTACCTTGTTTCATCAGTCTTCTCTAATCTATCATAGTTCCTCATTCTTTCCTTGTTTTTTATGACCTTGAGAATCTCCAGTTGTATTTTATTGAATGTCTCCCAACCTGAGTTTGTCTGATGTTTTTATCACTATATCAAAAGACACAGTATACTGATATGACATCATTGATAATGCTAATCTTCATTGTATTAAAGTAGTTTTTGCTAGGTTTCTCCACAGTAAGGTTACTATTTTTTTCTAGTTCATACTCTGTTCATTAGAAGTTAGTATTAATTTTAGTCCCTTCTCAAAAGAAGGGGAATTAAGCTTTATTTACCTTTTGGAGAGGACAATCAACACATAGTATTTTAAATTATTCTTTAAACTTTTTGTCTCTTCATTACATTGAATAACTTTATTCAGTCATTTATTGAGATATTTATTTTACATTTTAAGTTATAATCCAATTATTGATCAAATTATTCTAGCTTTTTCTTTTGGGGGCTCTTTTAAGTTGGCTTTTATGTTCTTTGGGCACATAATACAATGCTTTCTTTTTTTGTTCTAGTACTATAAGACGATCCTGACCTATCTTGTGTTTTCTTTACTTCAATTCTACAATCAGACATTTCTCCAAGCACAAAAGTTCTGTTCTTTTCTTTTTGTATTTTTCTAAAGTGAGAAGCAGAGAGGTAGAGAAACAGACTCCTGCATGTGCCCAACTGGGATACACCCGGCAAGCCCACTAGGCGGCAATGCTCTGCCCATCTGGGGCATTGCTCCGTTGCAACCAGAGCCATTCTAGCACCTGAGGCAGAGGCCATGGAGCCATCCTCAGTGCCCAGGCCAACTTTGCTCCAATGAAGCACTGCTGTAGGAGGGGAATAGAGAGATAGAAAGAAAGAAGAGGGGAAAGGGTGAAAAAGCAGATGGGCGCTTCTCCTGTGTGCTCTGGCTGGGGATCAAACCTGGAATATCCACATGTGGGGTTGATGCTCTATCACAGGGCTCCTTTCTTCAAACCTCCCTCCATCTTTCCCTACTTCCCTCCTTCCTTTTCCTTCCTTCCTTCCTTCCTTCCTTCCTTCCTTCCTTCCTTCCTTCCTTCCTTCTTTTTCTTTTGGAGTATGGTAATTAAAACCAAGATCTGACACAAATGAACTTTTTAATGCTATATATTGCTTTTTATTTCAATAATTTGTGTTGGTTTTCTATTTTGGTATGGTTGATGTCTGAATTAAAATTTACAAATGTATTTGATATAAAGGGAATTACTTATATAATTTTCCATACTAAAAGTTGATACTACCAAGTGGAATTAATATGGACTATACTTTGCATTATGTTTCCAGCAGTAGTATTGATTTATTAGTGATTTATTCATACTTTTTAGTTGGAGAAATAGAAGTGGAAACCTTGAATTCATCAGGCCAGCTTTTTCTCAACAAAACCAAAACCATTCAGTGTGCAAAACATACATGTCTAGTGACTTTGTTTAAAAAAATATATTTTTATGATTTATCCACATTGTAGAAACTATATTCAAGTTATGTATAATTCTTGGGAAATTTATCATCAAGGGAATTTCAATTTTATAGAAAACTTGCCGTGAGGACAGATCCATAGAAAATAAGTGTTTATTAGAGAATTTTTAATAATTTTGGTTAGAATACACTGAATAAAGTGTTCTTTACTTTGAATAATATGGGAGCTTAAGGGTAATTAAATTTTTTCCAATGGTATTTTAAAAATATTTTTAAAATATTGAAAGCAGTGTTTGTTTATATCCTTTAGCTTTAGGAAATTTTATCAATGCTTCTCATCCAATTTTAATTCTATGTCTTCAAAAGAAATACAATAATTTTACTTTTTCAAAAATAGTGTTAATGATGTACTATTTACCAGAATTAGCAGTTTTTATTAAAAAGATAGAAAGAAAAAGAATTTTATAATTCATGTGAATCTTTCCATCTGAAATATAGTACTCATGGCTGTTAATATACATGATTCCTTCTGTGCACCTGTGAAATTCAGCTTTTGATGATTTTTAGATTTTAAAAAGAAACAAAAATAAAGCTACTTACTTTTGGAATCACTGAAAATAATACTGAACATACTTGTTGAGATATTGTGCTTCTAACTGGATTCTATGCAAGGTCTAAATTTCCTACTTTCTTCATTTAAAGAATGAGTGAAAAATTATATTTTATTTTTTCCTAATTTTCAGTGATTTGGGTATATTATATTACATATTTTTATAACCCTAAACAATGAATAGAATTTGTATGATTGTATTATTTAATCTAAAAAAAAGTTAACTAAATGATTTTGATTGAGACTGTTTAAAAATAAAAATCTGCCATGGTTACCATGGGTTTATCATTCTTCCTATGGACCACATTCATCTCTCCTTCTGTGCACAGAATTCACATTATTGTTCCTCTGTCTACATTGCTTTTGCTTTAGGATTTTAAATATATACAGTTGCTTTCAACTGAGAAATTAAAAGGATATACAGCAGAGATGATTACACAACTTGTATATATCATATATCCATTGTGATTGCTCTAAGTTCATTAGAATTTTTGTAACACAAATGTGGCCTTTAGAATTGGATGTCATGTATGCAAAAATTAAACTAATAAGCCTTCATATACAACTTATGTGCTAAAAATTCATTACATAAATAAGTTTCCTACCCTACAGGTACTTAAAATTTGCATTAAGGATATCTTATGAATATTCTCTATTACTCAGTTTAAACTCTTAAAATAAAACAAAACTCTACCTTTACTCAAGGCAGTGATTAACATGGGTATGGTTTATATAACCAGGCTTGTCCTTGTTTTTCTAGATGCTTCTTAATATCAGAATAAAGAGATGGCCTCATTGACTTTGTTATAAATTTGTGTTAGTAGAAACAAATATATTTATAAACAAAATCGTATTCCCAGCCTGGTTTCTTATCCTATAAGATTATTTCTGAAATACCTTGTCTTATGCACAGAGGTAACTTGAAGAAATGAACTGAGGTTATATTTGTTAAACTCCTCTGAGAGTTGTTCATTTTATTACTCTATGTAGTTGTCAGTTATAATGTTCTAAACTGTAGGTGTGGTCAAAAGGATCAGCCAGAAAGCTATGAAAAACTTGAACAACATAATCAGGTAATTTTTCAATTAGGAAGGACATGCTCCCTAAATCCTATTTTAATTGAGAAACTTTCAGCATAAGTAAAATCTTCCTTTTTGTTCAATCAAAAACCCAAGACAAATGGGAAAATATTAATGAGGTGTTAGCAAGTGGAATGGTGGTGTAAAAAAGCCAAAATTGGGTGGAACAGGTAAATATAGAAATGTATCATCAGTATTATTTGGTATGTATTCTAAACCAGTAATGCAATGATTCAATAGTAATACTAAGACAACTATCTCCACAAAGTGGGTGATCCATAATGGTCATTTTGACACATAAGGCAGGTATCTTAAGGTAGGTGTCTTAATTTTGGTTCTACTGATCACTGTAGTCTAGATTACTATGAAATGGAAATTTTTCTGTTATATTTATACTGAAAAGTAACAACAACAGTTTCAGTGCTAGTCTTAATATGATTGTATTATCATCAGCAGGGTTTTAAAAATTGTTTCAGAGGTTAATCTTGGTGATCATCACATTATTCTCACTCTTATTCTCATTGGTTATATTTAGTAGCAGATTGCGAGCTTTCCTTATTATCTTGTTAAATCAAGAGGTGAAAGCCTTTTAAGGCTTCTCTTTTAAAATATCTTTTATTAATGTTAATATGCCAGATGGGAGAAATTAAAGTGATTCTGTTCTTCATGCTGCTGCTACCCACAATTTTACCACATCATTTGCTGGTTAAGGAAGCATATGAAAATTATAGGTGGAGCACAGAGTTGTAAACGTTCAGAAATGATGGAATTCCTTGTGTAAGATAAACCTTTCTTTATTTGACTACAAAATAATGCCATCACTCTCTGAACATACCTAACGAACACTCACAAAGATGGAATTAATAGAACATGGAACTTATATACAGTGTGATATTTCCCAGTTACTTATATTTAATTTACTCTTAAATTCCAGCCAATATCTGGCAAGATGATTATACAAGACTAATCCCTCTTGGTATATTGGGTTAATTGTCCAGAGCAACTCCGTTCATTAAATGTTGCTTCTTTTCTATTTTCTCATCCTTTGGGAAATCAGTGGCTCTAGTGAATGCTTACCTATTCTTTATACAGGTTTTGGGAAATACATACACAATGTTTCAGCAGGTTAGAGCCATCTGTGTGGGAAAGTATTTTCAAGCCTTCAACCTACCCCTAGACACATTCAGATAAACTTTGAATTCTAAGCAATTCAGTCTCAGTGGTTATTCCACTCAACCTTTAAGTTTTAAAAAGCAATTTTGAGATGGGCAGGAAGGGTGGTTTCATTGTAGGGATAGGCTTGAATTGACTCTAACTTTTGCTTAAGTTAAATTATTTGCAAACTTAAGTTTGTAGTATTTAATAATAATAAATGTAATTTGAAATGTTACTTTCTATGTCCCCCAATCCACAACTAAATGGTGCTTTCTGATTGAGAACTCTGGGTCCAGAGCAGGTTCAAAGATTTTCTTTAAGGGGAAAAACCAGAATTGCTAATGATATCATTGGTTTTTATTGGAATCTCCAGGACCAACTGAAGGTAAATATAGCTTTTTTTCTTTGAATCTGCTCTTATATCAGAAATTACCTCCTATTTTCTTCTCTTCTGACTCTGATATGTCTATAAAACTTTCTATGCATTTCTTTTTTAATAGGTTTCCCATAGTTCAGATTTGTCCAGAGATAAAAGAGCAAGTGCTATGAATATATATAGTTAAACTTGAAAATGGCATTGGATTTTACAAGTCCAGAAGCTTAGTTCCATAGTAGAAGATAAGATTAGATGAAAGCCAATGTCATTTATTGGAAAAAGAATAATAGGGAATTCAAAAGTGAAATGAAATTAGAGTCAAAATACCTGTGTTCAAGACCAGGATCTTAAAATGTATTAGTGTGCCATCTCTGACAAATAAACTTTTCTGAGCTTCTGCTTTACTAGGAGTCATTTAGTCATCTAGTTTTGCATCCAGTCACTAAAACAAAAAACTTTAGGGCAAATAATAAGGTCTGATATTTTATTATTTGTAGAGTGGCTGATGTTGATGTGAGAACCATGTAAAATATTGTGTCAAATAAATGATATTCACATTTGTGATTCTGCAAAGAATCACAAAGACTTTTAACATCTCTTGTGAGTACAGTTTGCTTTTTGTACGGACTATATTTAATTCAATTTCCAGATTATTTAAAGTATCGATGGTATATTTACATAAGTGAAGATTTAGGCATAACCAAGAAATTATTAATCAGAGAGTATGTTTGGAATTCATTTACATCTAATTCTGTTGCTCATTCACATCTCATGAAAAAAAAAGGAAACAAAAATTACCTCACTATAACCACTAACATGGACAATGACAACAATAACAACACCAGAACAAAACACTGTCTATTTCTTGCCAGCAGCTAGGAAGATTTATTTTTATTTCTCCATATGTACAGGTCTTTAGGACTACATATGGAATCTAACGATTATTAAAATCACTTACCATTAATATAATTGAATGTTAAAGTAATAATGAACCATGTATAACTGCCTAACTTTAATATTACAATGTTAGGACTTCTCTGTTTAAGATATATCTGCATTTTGCAAATCGTTCTCAGCAACTTGTATTTTCATAAAAACAACATACAGTGTTGTTCAACTTCTGCCCCTGTAATTTTTAGGCTCTCTTTCCATTGCCACAGTCTGCTAGACCTCTGTTCCTTTTTAACAATCTGAGTAAGAAATACACACAACTGCTAGAACCATAAAAGCACAGAGCTATGTAAGGCAGTGACTAATGGTGGGAGAGACAGTATGAAAGCAGAGTAGCTGCTTAGTTTTTAATAAAAAAAAGATCTCTCAGCCACCAGACCAAATAAGAAGCATATGGTCATAAGGACAGAGCAGCAGACCCTGGAACTGAGAATAAGGTGGGGAAGTTGTAGATGTCAGAGAGCTTTATCTTCTGGTCATCTTGTCTTTCTAAATCCATTAGAGTTACAAAAATTGCCTAAAAAGGAATTATACTTCAGTTTCTGCAATTCATTTTGAAAAACAGCAAAAGAATATATTTGCTCCATAAAAATTATATTAGTTGGCATTCACTAGTGCCAACTCTGGTCTGCTAGCTATCTCAATCATCTTCCATGGTTCTTCATGTTATTATTTTAGGAGAATTTCAAAGTCTGCTCCAAGAAAATATGCTCAATAATTTCTCTCACAAACACAATTTTTTTTCCATGTTGCTATAAAGATACATAAAAGACCATTATGTTTGAACTGATATTAAAGTTGCTAAACAAATATTTAATAGTAGCTATATATATATATATATATATATATATATATATATATATATATATATATAGACAAGTTGAATTTTAAGAGAAAAATTTAGCCCCTAATAGCTGACTGTGTTGCAAAATTTGACTTGGTATGAGGCTCCAGAGATATTAATATAATACTATTTTTATTTATTAGGATATAGTTGGAGAAATTGGATTAAAAATTAAGTTGGGGGAAACTGACTGATAGATTGTCTTCCCACAAAAGCCCGACCAAAAAAAAACCTTCATCTTATCCATAGAGAAGTTTCATTCAACCATTGTATTGAGGGCCTGCCAGGCACCATCTAAAATGAGGTGCTTCTATTATGTTCTTATTTTGCCCCTGTGCATTAATCTTCTGTATACTTTGGCAAGCAGAGATTTGTCAGTGTCAAAGAAAAATACACAGTATGAGGAGTCTGTGCAATACGACTTTATTTAGCTTTGGGAATATTCAAATTTGTGCTGATACCCTACTCTCTGATCAGAAAGCTTCTTAAAAATGAATACTTGGTTTGAGTTTGAAAGATTTAAAACACTTGCCGTAATAAAGAATAAATTTAAAATATGGAAATGTAATAGTGAACATTTATATAGCACTCTACACATTGCTCCTTACATAATATTTTCATTAGAAGCAGTTAGGTATAGTAGTTTGTACATTCTTATCCCTATGTGCTGACAAAGAAACTGAGAGGTTCAAGACCCTCAGAGAGAGGAAATGAGTCTCCCAAGATTGCACAGGTGCTAAAGGATGGACCCAGAATTCAAAGCTGAGAACTGTGATTCAAAATTCTGCGCTCCCTATTTTTCATAACTGCTGTCTTTCTTTGCCCATGTAGTAAGTCAAAGAAACTGAGTGGATAAACAACTATTCTCAAGATTAATATATTTTATTAAGAAGCAGAAAATATAGTGTAGGTCTTAGAAGACTGGCTATATATTTGTAAATATAAATTGATTCTAAATATTCATTAGATCTAAACACTGAATGGCCTGAACCCACTTTACTACATCTAGATATATACTGAGACTTTTTTGGAAATGATGTGAGGACAGTTAATAACCTTACTTTTGTTTTAAAAATCCTCATGTGACTTGTAATACATTTTATGTCACAACTATTAAATTGGCAATGTGATTCATTACTCCAAATTAAAAGTATCATTAGAAGTATATATGTTTTTAAAAATGGATTGTTTTATATATTTAAATCAATTATTCATTGATTGTTTTCACTTAAAAGATTCACTTTATAATTAAAGAAACTGATATTAATGAAGTTACTAATTTGTTGAATAGGAAGCCTTCTGTAGATCTGGGTTTAAAACTGCAATGCCCAGTCTTTGTTGTCTAAGGAGCCATTTTCACTGTGCAGTGTGGTTCTTCCAAAACACATGGTGAAACTGAAGATCAGGATAATCTCCTTGTTAAAGAAGGACAGACAGGCTGTTTCATGGTTAGACTCAAATTAGTTTTTCTGAGTGACTTTGTCCCAGTGAAAACTAGTAGAGTGAAGTACACACAAAGTAGAATTAAAACTTTTCTTTTATCATTTCCTGCTTATGTTTCAAGTATTATGGATGAATAATTTCAAATAAGGTACCATATACATTTATATTTCCAAATGCCCTCACTACAGAATAGTTTTTATAATAAAGACCCACCAGTCAAACAAATTAAGTTTAAAGAGTTTAGGGGTCTGTCTATGAATGACAATGCATATGATTTAGCTTGATGCAAGTTAAAAAAGACAAACCTTAATAAAGATAAAAATAGGAAATTGCCTAAATATTGAACATATGTATGAGAATATGTTAAATCAATGACTAATACATGGTTTTGATATCTGAATAAAAGTTTAAAATATTTCTTCAATTATAGCCTGCAAAAGATATAACTTATAAATACAAGTGTTGGAATTGGCTTTATTTTTTGTTACTATGAATAAGATGTATTTGATGTGCTAATAGTTTATTTTGCTAACTATATTCACTAGATGAATCATATCCAGGTTTCTCAATGGTGGGCAGCAGAGAAGATGCTGCTTACTTCATTGCTGGGCAGGGAGGAGTGACAGAGTATAAAGGAGACTGGCTTGCATCCCCCTCTCCTTCCTTTCTCCTACTTTTATCCTGCCTTCTCTTCATTCTTTCTTTCTAAAATCGTTTATTGAGCCCTTTTCAAGATTGAAGTACTTTGGAAAAGCTGGGGATAAAATGGTAAGATATCCACAGGACTGCCTTTCTGAAGCTTAGAGACAGTGGAGAACTGATATACTGGCAGTTATAAGTAAAAAGGATAGATTCTTAATTGGTAAAAGAAGCAGTTCTATCAGGTACTCCAACCAATTCTTTTAGAGAAGGAAAAAACTTCCTGGAGGAAGTTACATATAAACCTAGGGCAAATTCATAATTTATTCTTCTTTCTAAACAGCTTCTTATTTCTACTAAATAAAGATGTCACTTAAATCTTCCCCATTTTCAATTTTTGTTGTTGTTGTTGTTGTATCCCTATGCATGTCTTGGACTCTAGCCATCTTCACAATCAGTCTCCTTCTCTGATCTTAATTCCCATCATCTAGATATATTTATTTCATTCTATTTTGTATTATAGTTTATTGTTTCCATGTATTTCTGCAGGCAGAATACAGGATTGATTCTTTTTTTTTTCAAATTGTGACAGAGCCAGAGAGAGACACAAAAAGAAGCAGATAGGAACAGACAGACCAGAAGAGAGAGATATGAGAAGCATCAATTCTTTGTTGGTTCACCTTAGTTGTTCACTGATTGCTTTCTTATATGTGCCTTGACCGGGGCTACCACAGAATGGGTGACCCCTTGCTCAAGCCAGTGACCTTGGGCTCAAGCTGGTGAGTTGTGCTCAAACCAGATGAGCCACGCGCAAGCTGGCGACCTTGGGGTTTTGAACTGGGTCTTCCACATCCCAGTCCGATGCTCTATCTACTGCACCACCATCTGGTCAGGCCAAGGATTGACTCTTAATTTCTTTCTTAGACTTCTACTTATAAACTTTGCTCTCCATAATTATCCAGAGAGTATCATTGTATCCTAACACAGAAATCTCTGATGGAACTAAAATGAGTTATAGATTTTTTCCATTCATTCACTCAAAGGATTGATTAATTATCTACTATGTACAGGAAAAAGAGAACAAAGGTGAACATTCATAGTGAGTATGAATAACACATTTAATAGAGGAGATTGGACATATTCCTGAATAGGTTCAATTAAAAGAATTAGTTTATAATATTCATTTTTCTGTTCAACAGCTATTTATTGAATGCCTACTACATGCCAGTCCTCATTGTTAAAGAGTTCGCAATCTGTTTGGTTGACATTAATAAGTATACAGATTAATAAGTATGATGAATTCAGATACTAATAAAAGTGTTAATAAAAATAAAATAATATAATTTACATGTGTGAAAAGATTATGACAGATTGAGGCACTATGGAAGACCCCTATGAATAGGTCCCATTTGAAGTGAGATCTGAATACTGAGGAGGATCTAGCCATGGGAAGATCAAAGAGAGGGGAATTTCAGGTAGAGGTGACATAGTTGAAGAAAGTATAGAAAAGTATAAGGAGGCTGATGACTAGTGTCTAGGAAAGGATTAGTTTTAAAGTAAATTTGGAGAAGGAATAAGTGAGATTATTATAACATCTTGTAGGTCATGAAAGAGTCTGTGTTTTATTTTAAATGCAATGAGAAGTCCTTGATTAACTTTAAAGGGATGGGCAACAAGATCTGATTAACACATTAAAAATATGCCCTTCAAAATCTTTGTAAAAAATGTATTATAGGGAGAGGAAAATGAAGTCAGGAAACCCTGGTTGGTGCCTGTTATGGTGGGTCATACAAAGAAGGTGAAGTTGCTTGAACATAAAGGGTGGGAGGGGAAACTGAGGAATTAGAAAAATTAGAGACAGTCTATGAAAGTAGAGTCATCAGGATTTCCTGATAGTTGCATGCCAATAAATATAATAGATAAATTCATTATGACTCTTCACATCATAAGTATTTAAAGTAGGAGGGAGTTATAGACATTAGAGTGTGAAGGGAAAACTATTCCTTGATGTAATGGTTTACTGTATTAATCCTTAGACATCCTAAGGTGAACTTTTTACTACTTCAATACACCTAAGATAAAGTGTATATTTACCCTTGATAAGACTGTAGAGGATAATTAGGGTCCCTGTTTTGGGCTGGAATTACATCAAGTCAGTACATAATAAGACTTAACTCCTCTTTATAAAAACTTAATAAATATAATCTGTTCTATAAAGTAGATCTTTCAAAAATAGGTTCCCTGTTAGGGAACACTTAAAGGAAGAAATCCTTGGTGGTAAAAGTTTAGAGCACTCCTACTTAGATTTTGAACGCTTTCGTGAGTTAGCTGAAGTAACTCTTTTCTTTCCTACTCACCTGATTTGCTTATTAGTTATTTTTTCTTTTTTTTTTTTTTTAACTCTGTTGACCTTTGTCTAAAGTAGCAAAGAATTCCAGTGACTATAAATTAATTCTATTTGAGTTTTGGGAAATTCAAAACAAATAGTTTTTATAAAATATTATTTTATCATCTGCATTTGAATTTCCCATATTTGCAACATTAAATCTGAACATTTCTTGTACAAATTTGACCTTTTCATGGACAACCAATATGATTTCATGGAATATAGCTAAAAAGTTTTCTTCCCTTAAAATGTGTACCAGGTTTAAAGTTCTCTCTTTCTCTCTCTCTTTCTCTCTCTCTCTCTCTATCTTTCTCTATCTCTTTGAATAGAACAAAACAGTGGTCTGAGATGGTAATAAAATTTTGGACACTAGAATTCTAGTGCATTGGTAGCTCTGTCAAGAATTTATTATTTGATTTTTTTCAAGTCACTTGAATTCTCTTTCTTCAAGTCTGTACTTGCAAAATAGTGCAGCAAAGAAGTCCCGATGAAATGAGACAAATATTAGATCAAACAAAAAGTATAAAAAATAAAAATGAATAATTTGAAATGCTAAATCAGGACTCTATATTAAAGATTAAGAAGTGCAATGGGGGCAAAGACTTGTGTTTTCTTTTAACATATTTCTCAATCACTATATTGATTTTTGAATTATTTGTTTTCATTTGTTGGACAGGCACTGATGATATGAAAATTATTATTTCACTAAATTATCTTTTCTATTTAAATAATGCTCAGTTTTGCAGAAGGAATTTTTAAAAATGACTGAACTAGAATAATTTTATTCATATCCATTGACTTTTAATTTGATATTTCTGATCTTCTGTTACCATGATTTTCCCTTATATACTATCGGAGTGATTCTAAAAATTCATAGGTCCTGGCCAATAGCTTTTGAAAAAGATAATTTTATCAGCATAAAAAAAGAAACAAAGAAACCATTATTCATGTTTATGTAATGCTACTATACAGTCACCCATGGTGTCTTTGAAGTAGATTTCTTTCTGTATTTGACAGAAAAAGCAAGCTATTTTTCTAATGGTTATCACAGTTCTTACTGGAAATGTGTTTTTTGTTGTTGTTGTTTGTTTGAGAATAAAATTCATGTTTGTGCAAACTATCCTTAAAATGAGGAGAGCTTGTAAATAAATGTATTTGGGGATCTTATTTTAAAAATCTACAGCTTAATATTAATTTTTAGTTGGTTTATTTGTATTAATTTTAATATACATCATTACCATGGAATGTACTTCATTGAATATAAGGTAAGAAATAAAAACTAAAAGGATATAAAGCCAGTAGTCAAGGCCAACATCACAGTAACCTGACCCATGCAGGTTCGCATTGGATTCGAACAGTCGGTAATGAAACAACGGAGCCAAAAACTGGTGAGCCATCAGCTTTAATTCTAGCTTGCACCCGGTGGGCAAGCAAAAACACACACTGGGCTCCAAAACCCACAATTTATCCAGTGCTCACAAAGCTAGTGACTTATCCGAGTTTCCTAGAATCAAAGCTTTCTAGCTCAACAGACTTATTCACCTCTGTTTCCCATCTCCTACCAGAACAGACTCTTAACAAACTGACTTCTCCCTCAGCATTCTGCCATCTTGGCTGCTTCTCTTGCATGTGGCCTTAATCTGCTCTCCTCTCTGATACTAATCTCAGGAAGCCAGGAACTGAGAGAGAGATCAAGCTACTGGTCTCTCCCACTTTATACCGTAGAATCAAAACCTTTAATCCAATTATACAAACAAGGAAGTCTCTGTATAATGGATTTCCTCAGGAGAGTGCACCACCGTATATCATCCAATCAGTCAAGGGTGTGGGGAAAAGCTTACTCCTAAAACCAAGCCTTAGGCTATAATGACCCAGCCTGCCTACATTACAGACATTCCCCCACACCCTTCCCAAGCATAAGGGCAAATAATATCACCTGGGTGACGGGGTTCCATGTGGGCAGCGCCATCTTTAACAAAGTGAACATATTATATTTTACCTGCCCAACAAAGGACTAGTTGTTTTATCAGGAACTTGTTCATGGGGAAGTCAGGGCTTAGTAGATGATGGCCTTGGATATAGCACTGAATTCGGAGAAATGGGAATCCCATCAGTTCCAAAAACAATGCCTTTCAGAGTAAAATGACTAACTCATTGAAGGACTTCCAGTTTTAGACTGATGTTCGGCAGATAAAATGTAATATGCTCACTTTGTTAAAGATGGTGCTGCCCATATGGAAGCCCGTCACCCAGGTGATATTATTTGCCCTTATGTTTGTGATGGCTGTGGGGGAAAAGTTGTAATGTAAGCAGGCCGGGTTGTTATAGCTTAAGGCTTTGTTTTAAGAGTAAGCTCTTCTCCACACCCTTGACTGATTGGATAAGGTAGGGTGGTGCACTCTCTTGAGGAATCCCACTATGGCTCAGATGGGTGGCTTTGTATCAGAGACTTTCTTTACATATAATTGGATTAAGGGTTTGGATTTTCTATGCTATAAACTGGGGCAGTCCGGGAGCTTCCTCTCTCTCTTGGTTCCTGGGTTCCTGAGGTTGGTATTAGAGAGGAGAGCAGAGTAAGGCCACGTGGAAGAGAGAAGCAGCCAAGATGGCAGAGTGCTGAAGGAGAATGCAGTTTGTTAAGAGTTTGTGCAGGAGGAGATGGGAAACAGTGGTGAATAAGTCTGGTGAGCTAGAAACCTTTGATTCTAGGAAACTCGGATAAGTCAGTAGCTTTGTGAGCACTGAATGTGTGGGTTTTGGAGCCCAGTGTGTGTTTTTGCTTGCCCGCCGGGTGCAAGCTAGAATTAAAGCTGATGGCTCACCAGTTCTTGGCTCCCGTGTTTCATTGCCATCTGTCCGAATCCAATGCGAACCTGCACGGGTCAGGCTGCTGTGATAGTGGCCACGATTACTGGCTTTACAACTGACTCCTGTTGTCAATACCCATGCAAAATCATACTCAACACCTTACATATATGTGGTATTTTAGTCTTTACACAATTAAGTAATTGTTCAATATTTCACTTCTGTAAAGCCAGTAGTCGCGGCCACCATCACAACAGCCTGACCCACACAGGTTCGCATTGGATTCGGACAGATGGCAATGAAACACAGGAGCCAAAAACTGGTGAGCCATCAGCTTTAATTCTAGCTTGCACCCGGCGGGCAAGCAAAAACACACATGGGGCTCCAAAACCCACACATTCAGTGCTCACAAAGCTACTGACTTATCCGAGTTTCCTAGAATCAAAGCTTTCCAGCTCACCAGACTTATTCACCTCTGTTTCCCATCTCCTCCAGCACAAACTCTTAACAAACTGGCTTCTTCCTCAGCACTCCGCCATCTTGGCTACTTCTCCTCCACATGGCCTTAATCTGCTCTCCTCTCTAATACTAACCTCAGGAACCCAGGAACCAAGAGAGAGAGATCAAGCTACTGCTCTCTCCCATTTTATAGCATAGACTCAAAACCTTTAATCCAATTATACAAACAAGGAAGTCTCTGTATAATGGGATTCCTTAGGAGAGTGCACCACCCTACATTATCCAATTAGTCAAGGGTGTGGAGAAGAGCTTACTCTTAAAACTAAGCCTTAGGCTATATTGACCCGGCCTGCCCACAGCCTGTTCCAGAACACACATTAATATCAAAGAACTTCCATGTGGGCAGCGCCATCTTTAACAAAGTGAGCATAATATATTTTATCTGCCCAACAATCCACCCTTATGCTCACTTTACTACCCACAATCTACACCACTGGCATTCTTATACAAGGAAATTAAGTACATTACACAAATTACAACATGACAAATCATACAATTTCAAAAATTACAAAGGTACACACATTTCACCAGTCTCTAAGCACTTTGCCAAAAGCTCAAAATGTCCTCGGCCTTCTTTCTAGCCATGGGAAAATCTTCCCGGGGCAGGAGGGCCTCCAGCAAAGCCACCCCACCCCCATCAGGGTATTTCACATTGTCCAAAATCCGTAAGTCCATTCAACAAAGGAGCTTGTGCCCATCCGGTCATAGTCCAAGAAATCAGTCCACACACATAGGGCTTTAGCCTCCCCCCTCATTTCTGCCATCATGGCAAGTCTCACACTGTCCTAAAGAAAAGCATGTGGCAATGGCAGTCAGCATTTCCATCTCTGCTCTGGGGAGCATGATGGCATCCACCCCTATGTCCCAAAATCGCAGACCTACCAGCAGCGTAGCTACTCCTTGCTGCTGGGCTCTCACCTTCTGGAGGCTGTGGATCACAATTCCAGACCAATTCTCCTTATCCTCCAAAGAGAAACTGAAAACTTCAGCTCCTGCTGCTGGGCTCGAGATCCGGGCCAACGCTGCCTTCTGCTCAGCAGGCCTTGCAGCTCCAACCCCGGCCTCAGCCCCAGTCCTGGCCTCAGCTCCGGCCCCGGCCTCAGACCCAGCCTCATGCCGCTGCTGGCTCTCCACAAGATCCAGGGCAATTTCCAACTCATGAACCTGTGATTCCTTCTCCAGCGTCTGCTCCATTTCCAGGTGAATCTCGCAAACCTGGTCAGCCTCATCCTCCAGCGCTTCCTTCAGCTCCAGGGTCAGCATCTGTTTCTCCCACGTTTCCTCCAGCTCCTTCCACTGCTCGTCCTGCAGGTCCTGGGCAGCCTCTTTCATAGATCTCTCAGATTCCTCACACATGGCTGTAAAAGTCAGCCAGCCTACAGTCCCCCAAAAAACAGCTATGGGAAACCAAAACAGCAACCACTCCTCTACTCCACCACTCAAAGGTGGTGGTGGCTCCATGCCGATCTGTATCCAATCCTGCCAGAGACTACGCCAAATGTAAAGCCAGTAGTCGCGGCCACCATCACAGCAGCCTGACCCACACAGGTTCGCATTGGATTCGGACAGATGGCAATGAAACACAGGAGCCAAAAACTGGTGAGCCATCAACTTTAATTCTAGCTTGCACCCGGCGAGCAAGCAAAAACACACACGGGGCTCCAAAACCCACACATTCAGTGCTCACAAAGCTACTGACTTATCCGAGTTTCCTAGAATCAAAGCTTTCCAGCTCACCAGACTTATTCACCTCTGTTTCCCATCTCCTCCAGCACAAACTCTTAACAAACTGGCTTCTTCCTCAGCACTCCGCCATCTTGGCTACTTCTCCTCCACATGGCCTTAATCTGCTCTCCTCTCTAATACTAACCTCAGGAACCCAGGAACCAAGAGAGAGAGATCAAGCTACTGCTCTCTCCCATTTTATAGCATAGACTCAAAACCTTTAATCCAATTATACAAACAAGGAAGTCTCTGTATAATGGGATTCCTTAGGAGAGTGCACCACCCTACATTATCCAATCAGTCAAGGGTGTGGAGAAGAGTTTACTCTTAAAACTAAGCCTTAGGCTATATTGACCCGGCCTGCCCACAGCCTGTTCCAGAACACAGATTAATATCAAAGAACTTCCATGTGGGCAGCGCCATCTTTAACAAAGTGAGCATAATATATTTTATCTGCCCAACAACTTCACAAACATGTATTACGATCCTACAGTAATTAAGCTATTAAGTAAAAAAGGCTCAATGCCTGAATTAGAATATATAATGTAATGGAGAAGATAAACATGTGAGTAGGATAATGACAATAATACATTATAAATTTTTTTCTTGCAAGAGAGAAACAGACATGGATGGACAGACAGGAAGGGAAAGAGATGAGAAGCATCAACTCATTGTTGCAGCACCTTAGTTATTTCTTGATGCTTTTTCATATGTGCCTTGATGGGGGAGAGGGCTGCTGCAACTGAGCCAGTGACCCCTTGTTCAAGCCAGAGACCTTGGGCTTCAAGACAGTGACCTTTGGGCTTAAGCCATGACCATGGAGTCACATCTATGATCCCACGCTCAAACCAGCAACCTAAGTGTTTTGATCTTGGGTTCCCAGTATCACAAGCCAATGCTCTATCCACTGTGTCACTGCCTGGTCAAGCCACATTATAAATTATAGTAAACAATTTTCAAGAGGAAAGATATGGATGCTAATTTTACCTAATTTGGGATCTATTGTAATTCCTTGAGATAAGAAAAGCATTGCTATCTACATCTGATCTAAAAAGAAAGAACCACTCTATCTTGGGTGAAGGAATTTGCCTGAGGTCACACAGCTATTTGTCATAGGTGAGACCCTCTGATTTCTTCATTGCTGCTCCTTGCACTTTGCAACAGGGACCCAAATCATAGCCTTCTGGCATAGAATTGCTCTGCTTCCTTAATTGATAGAGAGTAAGTGTAAAGAAGATGTTAGTTGCCTGGTGTTGGGCAGATAAAATATACTATGCTCACTTTGTTAAAGATGGTGCTGCCCACATGGAAGCCCGTCATCCAGGTGATATTTGCCCTATGCTTGAGATGGCTGTGGGGAAAAAGCTGTAATGTAGGCAGGACAGGTCATTATAGCCTAAGGCTTAGTTTAAGAGTAAGCTCTTCCCCACACCCTTGACTGATTGGATGATGTAGGGTGGTGCACTCTCCTGAAGAATCCCATTATACAGAGACTTCCTTGTTTGTATAATTGGATTAAAGGTTTTGAGTCTATGCTATAAAATGGGAGAGAGCAGTAGCTTGATCTCTCTCTTGGTGCTTGGTTCCTGAGGTATTAGAGAGGAGAGCTGATTAAGGCCACGTGAAGGCCAGGAGAAGCAGCCAAGATGGCAGAGTACTGAGGGAGAACCCAGTTTGTTAAGAGTTTGTGCTGGAGGAGAGGGGGAACAGAGGTTGCAAGCTAGAATTAAAGCTGATGGCTCACCAGTTCTTGGCTCCCGTGTTTCATTGCCGACTGTTCGAATCCAATGCAAAACTGCGTGGGTCAGGCTACTGTGATGGTGGCCTTGACTACTGGCTTTACACCTGGCCAGGCAGTGGCACAGTGGATGGAGTGTCAGACTGGGACCTGGAGAACCCAAGTTTTAAACCCCGAGGTCACCTGCTTGAGTATAGGCTCATCTGGTTTGAGCAAGGCTCACCAGCTTGAGCCCAAGGTCACTGGCTTGAGCAAGGGGCCATTTGTTCTTCTGTAGCCCTCCCATCAAGGCACATATGAGAAAACAATCAATGAACAACTAAGGGGCTGCAACAAAAAACTGATGCATCTCACCTCTCTCCCTTTCTTTCTTTCTGTCTCTATCTGTCCCTCTCTGTGTCTCTCTCTTTCTCTGTCACAGAAAAGGAAAAATGAAGTTGTTAATTGAAAAAAATTGGCCTTATATAAACTTGAATCAACATTTTGGAGGACACATTTCAGGTGGTCTTTAAGTAAGAAATTTCTGGGTTTTATATTTTCATGAGACTCTGGTTCTTTGTACAGAAATTTAATGATGTTTTGTTCATATTTAAATATTTGAAGGATTATATTTGTTTTTATGGTAAAAACAGATTTGAGGCATATAAGATTTTGGCCAAAAGAAGAACAGTAAAAAATTCTGGTTCAATCAAACCATAGTTGAACTCAGCAAAAAAATAACTCACAAGTCTAGTTTTTGTTTTTCTAGTGTTGGGCAGATAAAATATATTATGCTCACTTTGTTAAAGATGGCACTGCCCACATGGAAGTTCGTTGATATTAATGTGTGTTCTGGAACAGGCTTTGGGCAGGCCGGGTCGTTATAGCCTAAGGCTTAGTTTAAGAGTAAGCTCTTCTCCACACCCTTGACTGGATGATGTAGGGTGGTGATGTAGGGAGGAATCCCATTATGCCTCAGATGGGTGACTTTGTATCAGAGACTTCCTTGTTTGTATAATTGGATTAAAGGTTTTGAGTCTGCTATAAAGTGGGAGAGAACAGTAGCTTGATCTCTCTCTTGGTTCCTGAGTTCCTGAGGTTAGTATTAGAGAGGAGAGCAGATTAAGGCCATGTGGAGGAGAAGTAGCCAAGATGGCAGAGTGCTGAGGAAGAAGCCAGTTTGTTAAGAGTTTGTGCTGGAGGAGATGGGAAACAGAGGTGAATAAGTCTGGTGAGCTAGAAACCTTTGATTCTAGGAAACTCGGATAAGTCAGTAGCTTTGTGAGCACTGAATGTGTGGGTTTTGGAGCCCAGTGTGTGTTTTTGCTTGCCCGCTGGGTGCAAGCTAGAAATAAAGCTGATGGCTCACCAGTTCTTGGCTCCGTTGTTTCATTACCGACTGTTCGAATCTAATGCGTACCTGCATTGGCCAGGCGGCTGTGATGGTGGCCCCGGCTACTGGCTTTACATCTAGGAAGATAGAGCAGAAGATATTTTTATCATTGTCTAATGTTTGTAATAGTTATTGTCTTCTAAAAAATTGAAAATGTATTTTATTATTTTGTTGGGCAGATAAAATATAATATGCTCACTTTGTTAAAGATGGCGCTGCCCACATGGAAGCCCATCACCCAGGTGATGTTACTTGCCCTTCTATTTGGGATGGGTGTGGAAGAAAGGCTGTAATGTAAGCAGGCTGGGGTTGTTATAGCCTAAGGCTTAGTTTTAATAGTAAGCTTTTTCCCATACCCTTTACTGATTGGATGATGTGGAGTGGTGCGCTCTCCCGAGGAATCTCATTATGTCTCAGATGGATGACTTTGTATCAGAGACTTTCTTGTTTGTAGATTGGATTAAGGGTTTGGATATCTACGCTATAAAGTGGGGCAGGCCTGGAGCTTGCTCGCTCTCGGTTCCTGGGAGTAGTATTAGAAAGGAGAGCAGATTAAGGCCACGTGGAGGAGGCCAGGAGAAGCAGCCAAGATGTCAGAGTGCTGAAGAAGAAGCCAATTTGAGCAGAGTTTGTGCAGAAGGAGATGGGGAATGGAGGTGAATAAGTCTGGTGAGCTAGAAACCTTTGATTCTAGGAAACTCGGATAAGTCAGTAGCTTTGTGAGCACTGAATGTGTGGGTTTTGGAGCCCAGTGTGTGTTTTTGCTTGCCCGCCGGGTGCAAGCTAGAACTAAAGCTGATGGCTCACCAGTTCTTGACTCCGTTGTTTCATTGTCAACTGTCCGAATTTAATGCGAACCTGCATGGGCCAGGTGGCTGTGATTGTGACCTCGACTACTGGCTTTACACATTTAGTATTTTTTAAAAAGCAGATTGAATAAGGTTCCTACCCCCTGAAACACCAAAATGAATATAAATGAACATAAATTATACAATGATAACAATTGTATAAACCATGTTGGAAACCTCCTGGGTACTAGCAACCCATACAATCCAAATTGTAGAGAATAAAGATTGATTTCTAAGCTATTCTCTGGCTAACTTTGAGAGGGTGAAAAGTTTTAGTCTTTTTCTGTATGGATTATGTTGGAGGTCTAACTGAATCAAATAGACATAATATATCTATATAAGTTGTTGAACCACTTGGATGATATAGTGGGACTGGTTACAAACACTGATATAATTAAGGATTTGTTAACACTTTTATAATAAACCTCTATTATCAAGGATTTTTAACTAAGTATTAAAAACTCACTCTCAGTTGCAAGTTGCCATTCATGGTCTCAGCTAGATGGCAATTTACTTTTTACAAATTTTCTTTAAAAAAATTCTTCTTCTGTAAATCATTCTAAATTTCAGGCATTGGTCTTCCTTCTGAATGGAGAATTCCTGATAAATGAAAAGTAAAAGAGAAAACAGTTTGTTTCTACATCTAAAATCAAATGACCTTTCTCATCGGGTTGTAGACTCTCTTTTTTAAAATTACATTCATTTATTTTTTTAATTAAAAGAAGAGTTTATGCTTGTTTTATAAAAGCTTAAATAATAAAAATGTATAAAGAATATATAAAAGCTTACCCCTTTATTTCTTTTTCTTTTTACAGGGACACAGAGAGAGAGAGTCAGAGAGGGACAGACAGACAGGAATAAAAAGAGATGAGAAGCATCAATCATTAGTTTTTCGTTGCCGTTGCAACACCTTAGTTGTTCTTTGATTGCTTTCTCACCTGTGCCTTGACTGCGGGTCTTCAGCAGACCGAGTAACCCCTTGCTGGAGCCAGCGACCTTGGGTCCACCATCCTGGCAAGCATTTGCTCAAGCCAGATGGGCCTGCGCTCAAGCTGGCAAGCTCGGGGTCTCGAATCTGGGTCTTTCACATCCCAGTCTGACGCTCTATCCACTGCGCCACCGCCTGGTCAGGCATATTTTTTAATCCCACTTACCTGATATCTACGTTCGTTATTCATTTGCTTACATATTTCTGTGTATTTATACAAACAAATACATCTTTTTTTCACCATATTTCTAGAGTCAAATTTGTACTTATTTCTTTTAAATTCCATCCCAGAAGTGAAGCCAGATTTTTTTCTTGCCAAAACTAATAGATGGGCCAAGAAGTGCTCATTCTTTTAAACTTTCCTTTGATAAATTACTTACATATGCACCATAAATTTAGAGTTATTGAACAATAAAATAATGACCTGCTATTTTGAACTATTTACCCTCAAATAATTTTCATTAAATATATTCACACTTACACTAGTTTCTTCATGTTCTTGTGGAAAGATCATGAGGGGTCTGTTATAGAAGCATAATGACCCCACTAACAGCAAACTGATTCTGAATGCTCTATTCTCCTGTACCGAAAGACAGCTGAGACTCACTATGCTCTCCATTCTAACTTCAAAGGTTTATACTGAACTCCAAGTCTCAAATTAACAATCATTGAGTGTTTTCATCACAAGAGGGAAATCTTTTCTGGATTCTCCCCTTGACTCTGTAGAAAGAGGATCTATCACAGCATCCATTTAAGAAAAGTCGTATTAGAGAACACACATGTTTAATGAGCATATCATTGCAAAGTCTTCAGTATGATGTTAGTGATTCTGGAATAAATAGCAAAAGAAATAATAGCACTGACCTGAACAAATAAATAGCAATTGCTTTGATAATCTTGATGATTATTTCTTTGATAGTTAATTTATTGTATTAGTTGTCTTTTGCCACATGACATATACTCTCTTGTCATTCTTACATCTGAACACTAAAAGACATGGAAATAGTTTCACATATTCATAATTCTCACAATGAATGTTTGGCTGAAACAGCCACTTTATGATTATCAGATTTTATTGATATAGTTTATTTCACTAGGGGAATCCAGCTATTATTCTCACCACTTTTGTTCCTAATTTATCTTTCCCTGACATTCAATATTTATTCAGTAGGTGAAAAATCTCTATTTTCACTCTTTTGGATCATCTCAGAAATTTTTATCTATACTAATGATTTGAGGACCTAAACAGTTTGGCTGCGCTTAGATGTATTTGGTGTAAGCACTGATAATTTACATCAGTAGATGACAAGGAAATATCTGTTTCTGTGACCTACCTAGAACTTGAATAGCCTAAAAGAGTAAAAGCTTTTTCTAACAGACTCAATGTGCAACTGGGATGAATACTAAACAGAGCCTTTTCAAGATGTATTGGTTTTGAAAAGTGCGTAGCATGTGTCCTTCTTTATCCTCACAGTGTTGATGAACATGAATTTTCCAGAAGTGTCTTACCCGTGTGCTACATATGAACTGAAAGATTTGCAGTATTTCATTAAACACTCTACCAAAGACAATTTAAAAATCTGAATATTTATAGTATTGGTGTTTGAGCTATAGAAACTTAAGAGCCTAAGAAGTTTATTGGTTTAAATAATACTTCCTTGTGGTCAAATGTTAATTGAATATAGACACAAATGATAAAGATGGTATGTTAATGGGCCTTGTAAGAAAGAACGCTACCTGGGATTACCACAGTCTCTCTTTGAGTACATCTTTGAGGGGTACGTTGTTCTGTGGAGACCCTTCTTACGTCTTCAAAATGTTCAAATGTCAATATGTATTAATATTATATTGACAAGATTTAACAGTAAATTAAAAGTGATCAAATTACATACATCTTCCCTTTTCTTACTTTCAGATGAGGACCACTGAAAGAGTGTTATCAAGACATTGCTTTCCACATACATTTCATTAGTAATTCAAAGATTTAGTAGCTGATGGTGATGTTAGTGTAATTAGCATGGAAAAAATGGAAGAAATGCATGTTGCTATAGCAATATGTTTATCATGAATGATCTACAGCATAAACACCCAGATTAATTTATAAGATGCCAGGTAGAAGGCTGCATGGCTGACTAGGCTACTCTCAGATGCCACAGTATTTGTTTTTATTAAGTATAAACATTACAGTGGAGCTTTCAAGGTATGTGTGCTTGTCACTGTCAATCACACAAGGGTTACATTCCAAAAGAGTTTTCAATTCACTTTAAATTTTCAACAGACAAAGAGAAACATTTTTTTTTCAGAGAATTAAAAGAAAACAAAGAAAAAAATAGTTACCAGCATTGACGACATTTTGACACTGAAACAAGCTCAGCAAACTCCTTGTTCATGGGTAGAGTGTGTTTCTGTTTTATCAGCACACTTGCTTTTTAATATCAGAAGTATGAGGTTCTTAATGTGCAAGTGAATTTAAAAATACCCAAATTGGAAGCCATGGTGTCAGGAAACCTCTTAAGAAAGCACTTATGGATATGATCATAAGCTGTATGACATTTTAGTCCACCATAGCTTAGGTTATTACTAGAAACTCAAGGCAAAAAAAGCACCCTTACCTCACTGGGAAGGGAAATGTGATATGTGGGTATATATATAGGTGTGTGTTTATGAGCAAGTCTGAAAGATATGGTTGCCAACTGGGTGCTTGTTGCTGATGGTATTTTGGGGCCTGGAGCCAGACACATGGGATGGTACTAGGAATTCACATTTCTCAGCATGGCCAGTGGCGTGGTTCCACAGCCTTGGCACAAACATATTAATGATCTGATTTTCTTATTCTCTAATTGCCTGAATAAACCAATCTCAGAATTGGGTAAAATTAAGAAAAGGGTGAAATGATGTGGGTAGAGTAGGATAAAGTCTCAGGAGTTTTAAAGCTAATAAAGCTATGATGAGCTAGTCTGTATTCCCTTACCATTGACACTTATGGCCCACTGGGAAATTTAGAGGCTATATATAACCTGAGTATGTGGAGTACAATTGAATTTTACCCATTTATTTAGCATGTAAAAATAGCAGAAAAAGGTGTGATGTTGGCGGCCATTGTATTTTACTTGAAATACACGAGAAGGCTCAAAAAGTAGAGATAGTATGTTCCAGTGGGACACAGATTGTTTTGTATCCACTTGGGACAAAATCAAGTCACCATATGTTTCTAGATCACCTCGTTTAAGGAAGACAAGGTCATTGCCCTTGAGAAGCATACAACTTATAAGGATCCCCAATACAGAATTATTGATACAGTGCCAACATTTAGAGGGCAGGACACAGGAAGAGCAGGTGATTTGTAGTTGTGTTTTTCCTCTGATCTAGAGAAGGATTAGATCTTGGGACTAACTCCCAACATCTGGTTAAACTATGTATGCTATGTTATTTGGCCAAGGGAATTCTTAAATGCGAAGCCAGGCTTGGCATTCTCCAGTCCTGTCCCAATGGGACTGAGTTTGTAGGGAGGGAAGAGATTGCCAAACCCAAGTTTTGGACACCACATTACTTAGACTGCATAGACAGACACTGTGTAGAGGAAATGAACAATAAACATTGTGTCCTTTGGGGTTTCACAAAGGAAAGCAATAAACTTGCATCAATCATGGTTCCAATAAAGGATGGGTTGCTTCAGGCTACTGCCCAAATAAAGACTTGTTGCAGGCAGGGAGCCCCTGAAGAGAAGGAACTTTCTTGCCACACCCTGTTAGGGAGGCAATTGCCAGCCACCAGTGAAGTTGGTGCTAATCTGATCAGGATGTTTTGCTTTAACTTCTGGTGTGCCTTTTTGTCTGGATTGAGGAAGAAGAAAGGACTTTTTTTAAATGCTACATTTCCAAGTTGTTTGTATGGGTTTTAGTATCTCATTTTCCCCCCTTAATACAAATTTTGTCTCAGGGTAACTGGTTTAAGCACTTAGACTTTTTACATTACTTAAGGGATAGAGTACAGTGTTTCTCAAACTAAGAAGACATTTGACAATGTCTGGAGACATTTTTAATTGACATTAGTGGGTGGGAGGGTGTGTATGCTACTGAAATATACTGGGAATGGCCAGGTATGCTGCTAAATATCAAATAATACACAGAACATTCCCCCAGAAAACAATTTGATATGGTCAAAGTGTCATTAGTACCAAGGTTCAGAAACCCTAGTCTACTATAATTATATTATAGAATCTTGATATCAATCCTGTGTTTAGTAATACACTTCAAAGGTGCATCTAATACCATGAATTATGATTTCATTGTTATCAAATGGTATACACGTATTGCAAAGTATGTCATATCAAAGGCAACTAACAATATAATAATAAGTTAGATTCTTTTTTCAAATCTAGAATGATAGAGAAAAAATGTACTGAAAATTTGATTTCTGAAAATAGGATATTCTCACATTTAATTTCTGACCTAAAATAATCATTCTAAAAATTGATAATGTTCTGAATATTCATTTGTCTGTATATTATTTGGAAACAGAAATAAAGTTTTATAAACTTTAGTTGGGTACAATAGCACCTATAATTTATTAAATATTTATGTTGTAATTGTGTACACATGTTTTATATATGTGTGTATGTGTGCTTGTGTGCATCTTATTTTACTCAAAAATTAAGAGAGAACAAAATAGAATATGATAATCATCTAACATTATTTTGTGTTTGAAATTGTTATGAATTATAATATTCAGAGGCTTTCTGGTTTCTTTCTAGTATATGATAATATAGCTGTAAAAATCCTTAGAAATTGATGCGAATACCTTTCCTCAGATATTATCAATTAAAAATAATTATTCAACAGCTACGTATGGTTTGTTTTTGTTCGAGAATTAAAAAATAAAAATGTTACTAAAGAAAAATAACATTTAAGTTTAAGCCATAAGATAGTTCATAATTAGAAACCACAGAGGTTTTTTTCTAATTTAAAGTCTTTAAATAATTTGTTTTATTTGCTATACAAGATATGAGTTCTACATAAACAGAATTATAAAATTATCAATTCAAGCATAAACATTCATATTTTAATTAAAAACAATCATATAATCATTAGAACTTTATTATCAGTGTGCATCTGTGACTAAAATTGTTTGTGCCATACAATATCCTTACCATATATACAAGCACTGTAAATCCTCAGTAAAGACATAACAACAACAAAAAAAACAACAACTCTTTTTCGGATATCAAAATTGGCAACTTACCTTTTATTTTTTCAAGGTTGTAAAAAAAAATAGTTAAACTCACTCACTTGTTTGGAAAAATAATAGGATATGTACAGAGGCGAATTTAATGGGGTGCTCACAGGGCATGCACCCTGGCCCCCGACTTCCTAAGGGCCCCACAAAACCCCAACTTTATATATTTATTAAAGACACCAAGTTTGGTGTCATTATGCAATTTTAACATTGATTTTTTATTTATTTAAAAATATGATTAACGTGTATTTTTATTTTCCCTGTCTCTCTCTCTTTTTTAAGGGCCCAATATTTTCTTCTGCACCTCAACTGACCTTAATCTGCCTCTGGATATGTATAAAATCAAAATGTGTCTACATTCAAAATACTAAGCTTTTTGTCCTAAAATGTTGCTTTTAGTTTACCTGAGATGTTTTATGATGGAGTAAAAAAAATGCTCTAGATATTGTATTGAGGGGTGATTAACCCTCAATACATTCATTAGACACCGATAACATTTTTGGTAATTGTTATAATCAATACACATTCAATATAGCACAATACACACTATAAGGTAAAATAGTCTTTTCATTTTTGTGGTTATATTCAGCTAACCTCATAGATGTTCAGCTCCCTTGAAGCAAATGTAATGCTTTCTTGAGAAGGTGTTTGAAAGGATCCCAATGAAAATAAAGCAGGTGATGTTAAATTTCATAGTAAAATAAATCACATTTTAAAACTACATTCCATCCTTTACACAATCCAAAATGTGTAATCTCCCTCAGATAGCAAAAGAAATATTAAAATTTACTTAAGCAAGACTTTTACTACTTCCTTTGGTTGAAAACTTTTAATATTCTGAGAAGTTTACATGTGTTTCCAATTTCCAACGCAATGTATTTAATTTCAAACCAATTCGTAGTATCTTTCTAATAAGCAACAGAAAGATGAGCCTGATTCTGAAAATCAAGCTCAAATCTTAAAACTTTACTCATAAGAATAGTGAAGAAGGAAGAATAGCTGTTGTATTTTTATTAGATGAGAAAAAGAGAGAGAATCTGACCTATACTACTATGATTGACATTAATATAGAGTCATTCGAGGAACTTTGGTTATTAGCTCATCTAAAATACTGCTTATGAATTCCACTCCTCACTCACCGTATCTTCTCACCCTTCATTATACTTAACACTTTCTGAAACACACATAATTGTTCATTTGCTTAGTTGTTTATTAGTTACACCAAGATTAGACGCTCCAGGAGGGCAGGGAATTTGTCTTGTTTATTGCTGTGTTTCAGGACCTACTTCAGTACCAAAGACATATTAGGTGATCAGTAATATTTCTGAATAAACAAGTCAGTGAATGTGTTCTTTCCCCACAATAAGGCTTAAATAAAGTAATAATTTACTTAGTTTTAAAACATTTTCAGTTACTTTAATAAGACATAAAATATAATTTTAGAAACCTTACTATTATGTTATACAACATATAAAAGTATTTACTAAACTATTACTTTGTATACTGTGCTTCAAGTATACTTGTGTTTGTTGTATAGTTGCCAACAAGAAAATGAAAATCTCAAGCCTCTAAAAGCCAGGCCCATTATGTTTATTGTAATATATAATATTTATTCTTATTAGCTGCATATTACTGACTTCATTTTATAAATGATGACATTGATAACAAGTACACTTAAGGTCTTATAGTTAGTAAATTACGTAAGTGGGATTTGACCCATCTGGCTGACTCTGTGTGTTGAATCCTCTAAACACTAGTTCACAAAGTACCAAATGAACAAATAGATTTGAGATTTATAAATGAATTTCATTTAATAATAGCTTATTGATAAATTGTCATGGAATCATCTTTAAAAATTAACATAGTAGCTAATATCTGTATTTTTTCTTGTACTAAATAATAACAGATCCACACATATTATCTTTTTGTTTCTTAAATCGAGGCATGATTGACATATACCATGTTAGTTTCTGATGCATAACATAATGATTCAACACTTGTATACACTGTGAAATGATCACCGTAACAAGTTTAGTCAACATCCATCCCCACACAGATTTACAAAATATTCTTTTCTTGTGATTGGTTTTAAAGAATTTTCAACATATTATGTGTTTTTGGAATAGAAATTTCTTAATATATACCTTGGATGTGTATAATTTCAATAGAAATGAAAGGTAGTGATAACTCTATAAAAATATAAATGTAATACAGTAGAAAACTTATCTTCTTAGAGCATTCTTAAAAATTGAAATTGTCAATTGATTCCTAAATAGGAATAGAAGAAAATACAGACTTTATCCAAATTACAGAATTCTAAATAATAGTTTAAGATATCACATTTAAAGGAAGATATTATAAATCTAACCATCCATCTTTGCCTATCTCAGGTAGGAGCCTACCAGTTACTGAATTGAATTATTCTGCAGGAACAGGGAGGAAATAAAGCAGTTGGTTCTTTAGCCTAGATTGCCTATAGTAATCAGTCTTGCTCACTTGCTTACATAATAATACACCTAAAGAATGATTTTGTTCAGTATGTTACTACATTGCAAAGTCTCCCCCACATATATTCTACCCCTGATTCAATTGTGTAACAGATATGTATTTTTAGTGGAATTAATGTGATTCTAAACCCCATAGGTGAGACCAGATAAATGTAAATGACAATAATTCTGTTTTCCTTGACACTGTGATTTCTTCTGGAAAACTTGGCCCAAACCAATCAGCAGATGACCTTCTCACAACCACAAATATTGAGTAAGGGTGGGCAAAAGACCTAAACTAGTCCAATGATAAGAAAACTCAGGTTATAGGAGGAGCTATCTCTCTCTTCTGTATGCTAGCCAGATGGCATGTGGCCCACGTAGAGTTGGCAGCCATCTCCTTGTCAACAGGAGGGCCAGTTTAGTAAAATGTCCAACAGGTGGAAGTGAGTAGTTCAAGGAAGTTGCAAAGAAGCAGATCTGGCTTGATAAATCTATCTCTGTGGCTCTTCCAACCTCTGCACACTTAACTTCTATGAGACTCATTATTTTCACTATTTTGAGCTGGGTATTCCATCATCCAGCTAAAAGCTTCCTATGAAGTTACTGAAATGAACTCTGAATCCATTTTCTCCTTCTACCTCCTTGAGTACAAGGCTTCTGATTCTTTCTCTCGGGTATTCCTGTTTTGGTCCTTTTCTCTTCATGGTATGGGCTTAATTTGGGTCCTTCAGTTTTCTGTCCACACTGCTGCACAAGCTTGCTGATATAGGTCTCTTTCATTCTAATGTACACAATAACAAAGGTTTTTAAAAACTCTACACTGCTTCCGAGATAATGCTTCAGAAGTTATCAGGAAAATTTGACCCTTTCTTACTTTTAAAATCCATCCTGAAAGTTAGCAAAAATTGCTCTGGTTGTCTGAATGTAATATATGTTTTAATCTCTTTGGTCTTTGGCCTGTTTATCTTCTTGAATATTCTGATCCATTTTTGACCAAACAACTCAGTTAACATACCACCTCTTTAGTAAAGAGTTTCTTCATTGCTTTCTTTCTTTTTTTCACTTCCTGCATGACTTGTTGCTCATTCTACAGTGTTCTCATTGCACTTTATGCATGTACTTGTCAACACTTTCCACATTGTATTATAATGATTTGTTTATAGTTAGATCTCCTTTCTAGACTGTGACTCACTAAGGTCCAGGTCTGGATGAAGACATTGTTCTCCTCCTGACTCAGCCTAAGGCTCTACACATAGTGCACATTTAATAAATGTTTGCTGATTGCATGAATAAAGGACTAAATTAGTCTCCATGGTTATTATTTCAAAACATGTTGTCAGAATACACACCCACATGTGCTGTCCTAAAATTGTAAGCAATTCAAAAGAGCATGGTACCTAATGTCCTATATTTTTCAGGTAGTTCTTCCTGGACTTTAAAGCAACTGTATGCTGGACTATTGCTTGTTAGGTCTCCTAAATTTAGTCTCATATAAGAATTATAATTTTCAATTTTTTTTCCCCAGAAAGACTTCTCTTAGTTCAAACTGAAGCAGAGCCAAAAGACAAGAGTAGGTCTAAGGTCTACTTGTCTATATTTACTTGGTCTAAAATAACACTGGACTTTTGTTATATGAGGTTTTTATATGATTTGAGGAAATAAAAATGTTTTAACCTGCTGCTTTGTTTAAACAGTGATGGCAAAAACTAAGAATAACACAAGATTCCAAATGCGTGTATGGAAATTAAGACACAATTTTGGGCAATTGCTGTAAAAACTTCCACTCTCTTTATTCACCTTTAGACATAGCCGGAGCCAGATCTGCCCACAAAGGAGACGTTTAACTGATAGGTCCTCTTTATAAAAGGCCTTTTCCAGGGGCCACATCTTGGAGGGTTTGGGGAAGGGAAGTGTGTGGTTCTGTCTAAATTTCATCCAGGACTTCTCTCCCCATCTGACCCTGGAAATTGCTGCAATTTTAGCTTCCTGTGGTAGGCAGTAAAAAAACTAAATCAAAAAATGGTAGAAATACACTTAACCAAGTAAAAGGAGTTTCTTATGCTTCTTATGCTAGAACCAACTATGTATTCATAAGCAACACATCATAATTCTAATTCTCATACCATGCATCAACAATAGTAATTCAAACTTCTGACTGACTGAGACTTTCAAGTAGCTTGCCATCAAGAGTTATTGGTGAGATAAATTGTTATAGTTTATTTTAAAAGTAAAAGAAGAACTTCATTTATATGTAGGACACTATTCAAAAGCTTCTTTCCTAAGGAGCCATGTAAAATAGGGGTTGTGGAAAAATGGTGTGAGTGGGAGAAGCCATTTGAATAGATTGCCATAAAAAGAAAGGTCACAGTGATTCAGCCAACTAAGTAGGTCCGAACTAAGAATACCCGTCGGTTGGACCAAGATGGCTTTGATGGAAAATGACAAATGAGATTGACAGGGGCATCTGAACCCTCACAGCTGTTTCATTTCAGGCATTCTTCTCCAGGATGGCTACTGATGAATTTAAGAAGCTGCAGACAGCAGTCATTTAAGGAAATGGACACCATGGTGAAATCATCTTAGAATGCAATGTATCAGCTTAGGCCTGTCCTCTCCACTGGTTTTCCTTAACACCCTTTATTGCTCCAGTTCACCTGTTACCTGTATCTAAATGTAGTGGCCCAAATACACTTTGTTTAAATGACTTAGCTGCTCAAAATCTTGCATGGATTTAAAGCAGTATATATGATATAAAAATCATAAGTGTTGGAGTCAAAATGTTTTCAATCATAAGCCTGTCCTTTTCTGGCTCTATGGTTATGGGTAAGTTCTGTGAGGTTCACATCTCTCACCTGTATTATAGGAATAAAATAGTAATTTACAGGACTACTATAAGCCATATTAGGTTATATATGTAAATGGATAGGCACACTTTGAATTCTCTTTTTTAAAATTCTTAATTATGGAAAATAATATTATGCTGGTTTTCAAACTTTATTTAATGCCTAGAGCTTTTTATTCAAATACAATCTTATATTATAACATCTATCTATTTATCTATCTATCTATCTATCATCTATATCATCTATTTATCTATTTGTCATCTATCTATCAAATATCCATCTACACACATATGCATACACACAAAAGTGCATAACATATATATACACATACATATGTACCAGATCAAAGCAGTATATTACTATAACTATAATTTATAACTTCAAATTAAATTGTTAAAAGCAAACAATTATAAAATTAAGCTTGTTATGACAAAAATAAAAATTAGATGAAAAAACAATAATAACAAATGGTTATTGGGGGTGTGCTAGGCACCATAGGGTGAATTATCCCTTTAGATCTCCACATTAGTTTAGACAGTTACTGTTAGCATCATCATTTCCATTCTATAGAAAGGGCAGTGGGCCAAGCTAAGCAACTCTATGTCTTTACATCACATAGGAAAGGGGAGGCAGCCTTCCACCCCAGGCAGTGTACCACTAAAGCCTGTGTCTTCAGGGTTTCATCACCTCTGCAGCCAGATTGTTTTATATATTGTTTTGTATTGAGATTATTAATAATCTTGACACAGGGATAACTAGTAGAAATTACCAAAAAATTTAAATAGTTGCACTGAAATTTCTAATGAGAATTTAACTATATTAATGCATACAATTTAAAGGAGAATATTAAGGCATTTCCTTTTGAAACTTAAAATGCAACACTTTCTAATGACATTTCATCTCCCTTACATGGTAAATGTTAAATTGCATGAACTGGTGAGGGTTTCCTAGACATTCATTAGCTCATTAGTTCATCCAAACATGATTTTTGAACACAAGTTAGTTTAAATCCTTACTCCTTAATGAAAAATTGTTTTCAAATGTAGTGAAATACAATATTTTGAATTAAATTATTAAATTGTTGTTATATATGTCCACAGGTAAAGCTGTAATTTTATTACTAATGTTCTATAGGCATCTTAAGCATAATCATATGGTAACTCTTCATTACTTCAACTCATTACAAACTCATTTGAAAGATGTGTAATTATTGGGTTTTTAGGTCAGGAAAATTTAGGGTATAGTTTCTTACTTCATATAATATTTTAAAGCTTATCACGAACCTTGGGGCTCTAGTAAATTTCTCTATTAAAACCTAGAGTTTAGAATCAGTGCCCAAATCAGTAACACAAAGAAGTTTGTCTTAATAATATTAACAGTCTTTATGACAAGGTCCACGATATCTTCAGGATACCGGAGATTGTATAATGTAAGTAAATACAATAAGCATATTTTATAAGCAAGTCATTGGAAGAGGGAATACATCCTAGTTTATAAGAATTATTTTTCCCTTAAAGATCTATTGGCTTTGGTGTATCAGGAATATCTATCTATCTATCTATCTATCTATCTATCTATCTATCTATCTATCATATATCATCTATCATCTATCGTCATCATCTATCCATCATGTTCTTTCTCTAATCTGAACTCAGACCTGGCTGGATAGCTTGATGGTTTAGAGCATTGTCCTGAAGCACAAAGATTTCTGGTTCTATTCCTGGTCAGTACACATACAGGTATAGATTGATATTCCTCTTTCTTTCTCTCTCCATTTCTCTCTAAAATCAATAAAATAAACATTAAAAAAACCACTTTAATCTGAAATCAACTACTACATCTGTTAGCCCTTATTTTTGCCTTCTCTACTACTTTGAATAACTTTTATGTACTCTTTGTCTTGTTTTAAATATCCATAAAATTAGCTTTTTTCCCCTTTATTTCCTATTCTCAGTGACCCTTAAATGATTGTTAGAAGGGATTCTCAAAATGGAATACCAGAAAGAATCAGGTGGGGTACTTATATAACAAGGAGATTTCCAGATCCCATTTGCTGAGGTTCTTCTGACTCTGTAGAATTGGGCTGGAGCCCCAGAATCTGTGCTTTCAAAATGTACTTCATTGATTCTAATGCAGGTTGTCTTCCTGAGCACACATCTGGGAAATTCCTACTGGAGTGAATGTGAAAATGTTAGGAAAAGGTAGAGTGACATTTTGCGGACATAAGTATGCTGAATTTCCAATGCTAGAAGATATGGAAACACTTGTGACTTCAAACGTTTAAAAAATAAAGCAGAATGGTTTTAATATAGGGACAAATTGTTTCTAATTTATACATCTTGTTAAATGTAGGAGAGAGGCAAAAAAGAAAAGCTGAATATGCTTGTTCAGGATAGTTGCTATAAATTAGTTATAAATGTAAATATTGTACTTGTGTTTATCCAAAGAAACGTAAAACTATTGAATGGGGGCCTAGTTTTGTTTCCATGTGTGGATGTTGTTTTTCTCTCATTTATCCTTGTTATTCTTCCCCTTTTCTCCAGAATATTATAAATAGTGAGTAGAGGGCTATGACCTCATAAAGGAAATACTATATGTAGATGAAGAACACCTGGTTAGAATTCAATAAAGATGTTTCTAAATTGTATAAAGTATTGATTCTATTAAGATGTCAAAATTGGTATAAATTTAGAAATAAAATTTTCTTGGGATCAGTTAAATTTTAATTTGCTAGGAATTAAAGTTTCCTCTTATTTCCACAGACTTTCATTTTGTGATTTTAAACATCTCCTATTTGATACTCACACACACACACACACACACACACACACACACACACACATATATATATATATACATATACATAAAACAGAATGCTCAGGTCAGGTCAAACTAAGATCACTGGAAAAAATTCTCAAATATATATTTATCCAAGGACCATTGGCATCATAATTCATTTAGAATTAAAATACAACCAAAGTCTCTATACATGTAAAAATCAAAGTGCATTTTCTAAATATTAAAATATAATATACTAGCCAATTTTATCATAGATTGCTTGGATATATGTCAGTGAAATTAAGAGGAAAATTTTAGAATTTATGAATTAGCTAATAATACACATCCAAAACAAACTCTTTTCTAATGATTTTAAAACTGAACTGTGCTTTCTGCTCTCTAAAATGACAGAGAAAATGTTTAATTGTATTGAAATCATACTCACTAGTTTAAGGACATCTGCTCAATGAGGAATTTTTTTTTGCCATAATTTAGTTTAAATTATTTTTATAGAGCTGGGATTTTCTTCATAACCACAATGCCATTTTTTGTATTGCCTTTTGGTTTTTGTTCTGAAGCAGGCCCTTTTTAATTTAAACATGATCTGTTGTGTTTACTTTGAATGCAAGTATATTGTGTATTACCTACCACGTAAGTCTTTCTTCCTGCAACTCAGAATTAAATAAACCAAGACCCAAGACATGTCCTCAAACCACAATAGTTTATTTATAAGAAGAAGGACAGCCCATCAAACTTTCCACAGGAATTTAAAACATCCACTGGGGACTCAAAGCCTTTACTTTCTTTCCATTCATATAATTTTGGTTTTGGCTTAACACTTAGCACAATATTGACTTCAAAAGAATATCCCTTGCATTTAAAGTAAACAATCATTGTTCTACATAGACTTTTAATTTTTCTCCTTCAGTCCTTTGCTACTTTTTTTTCTCTCATTCCAGATCCTTGCTAGCATTACATCTAGAATAGGCCAGATAAAAAATCCCTTTTTAGTTTATTTTTTGATATAAAGACTAATTTATGAAAGATCATATTGTTACATTTTATATCATTTCCAATTACTCTTGACATCTATAGTTTCTTAACATTTTAAAATGATACTTAGATTATAGGGGTGAGATAGGATAAAATAACTGCAATTAGAACAACATAGACTCTGGCTTTAGAAAAGAAAATTCAGTGTGAACATGATGCTAGGCAATGAGGTCTCATTTTGGGTTCAAATTCTTTGGGTCTGAGTAAGCCAAACCATATGATCTAGGGTGACCTTGGTCTCATCTAAAGTAGATCTCAAAAAAATAACTTCAAACTTCACTTCCAGAGACGTGATCACTAATGACCAAGTGAGGATCAGTAGCAAATATTAATGAATTGCAAGGTTCTACTTCTTGTTCTGCTATCTCTGGAAAAAGTTTCCAAAGCATACAGCCGATGTTTTCATAGCTAAGGCTATCTGGAATACATAAAGTTTATCTCCTTTATCAACCTGTGGAGTCATAAACAGTTGAAAATTTACTTTAGTTTCACATACTGGAAATCCCCAAATTTTGCAGTTTATATAGAGAAGTCATACACACCCAACACCATATATGTGAGATATCCATAGATCATCTTTTACCAAAACACAGGACTTGCCAAATGAACACAGAGTTTGCTTTTATAATAAATGTACAAAAAGGTATAAATTTTCTTTAAAACAAACAAACAAAAAGCACCCTTACTGACTGTTGTGGAAAGTACCATGCTAAGTGCTAGACAACACACAGTCTTGACCCTTCGGCAGTTCCCTGCTTTGCAGCTCCTATTCTTTCCTGCAGGGAACAACCTGTCATTGGGACATATACAGGTACTCACTATCTTACCTAATATTCTATTTCCAAAATCTTTCTGCAAGCAGAATCTTTTCTGCATTAAAATATAAAATTATAATTCTATACTTTAATATAAATATGTAAATATATACCTTGACACTTAAAACGTTATAAATTTTAATGTCACATATATCCATGTAGGTTTTTGCCATGTGGAAATCCTCTCTATATATGGTACTTACTAATATTTTCCCAATGTGTTCTAAATTAACACATATTTATGGACTAGTCTTGCCCTCTTGCTCTCATCTGATCTCAATCAAGTCATGATTATTATGCAATAAAAGAGAGGTATGAATAACCCAAATACCATAGTAATAACAGGGGCTTGTACAGAAGGAATTCATGGAGCACAGGAAGAAAAGACTTCTTTGTAACAGCTACTATATTCCCTGTGACTTTGCTTCCTGCTATTTGCGCCTGCAACCAACACCTTTATGTTTCTTGAGAAATCCATTATGTTACATCCAGTTTTCGATCATATGCAGTGGAGCTTAATGTTTAAGGTCAAGGACTCAATACTCAGACTGTTTTGCCATTTTCTAGCTTAGTGACCTTAGGCAAAAAAATTTACCTATTTGTGCTCTGGTTTTCTTACCTGAAAAATAAGGTTAATACCATCATTAATTGAGTCTAAGCAGTATACATTTTTACAATTAACTTTTCTGAAATCAGGTTGATCATGCAATAGATGGAATGTCATGATTTAATTGGCAACATTTTTCTTCTTTGATGGTGTATAACAAGATGGCATGTCTAACAACCAATATTGTGATAAAGTACAATAATCGTAGCACCCTTACAGAGTTTTACCAAAGATTAAAAGAATTAATGCAAATAAAATACTAGCATAGTGCTTGGAAATAACTGTCAATTATTATAGCGTTATTGATGGAAATGTTACTTAACGTTGAGTTTAGTGAGAGGAGATTACTCTGTGTGTCCTTAGGAGAAACAGATAGATTTTTACCTCTGTTATTATAAAACTCAGGGAGGGAGCTGTTATTTACCCTAACTTCTGTAGATTCTAAACTTCTTAAAAGAAGAAATTGAGTTTTTTATTTTTAAAAACAATTAAACACTCATGAATGTAGTTTATTTTCAGTTAATGTTTGTGAAGCATGTACCCCCTTTCCTGTTTATTTAATCATTTTATATTGACAAAATAAGTATTAAAGAATCTTATAATTAGTAGTTGAAAAAGGATTACCTGCTTAAATGAGTGGTCCTCTAAAAATATTATTTATACTTAGTTATGTTTTCTTAATACTCATAAATATGTTCCCTTTAAGAGAAACATTTAGGCCTTGGCCCATGGCTCAATGGATAGAGCGTCGGCCTGGGGTATGGGTTTGATTCCCAGCCAGGGCATACAGGAGAAGCTATATATTGGCTTCTCTTCCCTTCCTCTCCCTCCTCTCTCCCTGTTTCCCTCTGACAGCCAGTGCCTTGAATGGTTCAAGCATGACCCCAGGTGCTGAGGATAGCTTGGTTGGTCTGAAAGTGTCAGCCTTAGGTGCTAAAAATAGTTTGGTTGATTGGAGCATTGGCCCCAGATGGGACTGCTGGGTGAATCCTGGTAGAGGCTCATGCAGGAGTTTGCCTCACTATCTCTCTTCCCCTTATCTAAAAAAAGAAAAGAAAAAAAAAAAGAAACATATAAAACTTGTTTCCCTTAGTTTGAGATCGATGAGACTATGACCTATAGGGGGTATTGAATATCAAGTAGATTTACTTATAAATTTACTGAAGCCTTGCATTACGTCTCAAACATAGAATCAGATCCATCATAATGATTTGTAGGTGTCTCACATTTGGTATAAATTTTCAGTTTATATGTATACTCATATTTCTTCTCTTTCTCTCTTAGTTTTATCAAAGACCTGGGGGTTCTAGGTAATTTCACCTTCCTTAATTTATGTGCATGTGGTCCACAATTTAATATATTGATTCCCCATAATTCTTCCAAGAAGTTGCTCCAGTACAAACTTTTCCTTCAGGAGATGGTCCAATTTCATAACTTCTTCCAAGAAAGCGTAATAAATGGGCATTTCCCATACTCTCTACTGTGTACAATATAGAAGAAATTTCAGCTAGCCAGGGCCTTTAAGAAGAAAGCAGAGAGTACTCAAAGGTAATCCCAAACTCGGAATAATAAAGACAAAATAGATTAGAGTGGGAGGGAACACGGGTAGGTTTGGCAATGAGAATGAGAGAGTTTCTAATTCTGTATCAGAGATTAACCAATTTTTGCAATAAAAAAGTCCTGTACTAACTAGTTTAGATTTTGTAGGTTGTTTGGTTTCTGTAGCAACAACTCACCTGTACCACTTTAGCTCAAATCCAGCCATAAAGTATAGTATGTAAACAAATGAGTGTGAGTATGCTCCAGTAAAACTTTATTTTATAAAACTTCTTGGAGACAACGTGCCAGATTAGACTTTTGGGTAATAGTTTGCTGAGTCCTATTATACAGGAAGACATTGTTTCCATATTTTCAAATATTGATTATAATATGACTAGCTATTATTTGTTTGGTCTTAGAAATTTTAAAGAAAATCCCAGACTACATTTTTCCTAACTTTGTTTATCTTTCCACTTGGACCACAGTTGTATGCCTTGTTTTGTTCCCATGATTATCTATTTTCCTGATGACAAACATTTTCTGACAAGAACTTCTCCATATTATCTCACTATGAATTTGAGCCTTAGGTAGGTCTTGAGAGAGTAATATTCATATCTGATGAGCTTTCTTGGAAAAGTTGAAGAGAGAGAAACAAGTGGTACCACTGTGATAAAACATGCGTTAAATTTTCTTCCTCTTCATCTGCACAATTCTGCCAGAAGGGGTTGTGTCCTGTAAGATATTTGAAAGCTAAAAGTGGGTTTTACACTGTGATACTTGGGACCCTGTATTACTCATTATTATTATCATCTTTTTTTGGGGGGGGGGCAAAGATCCTACTTATCCATAGTAAAATAAAGTTTGAGTTTCCAAATTTTTCTGATATCTTTTCATTTGTCTTAGGATCTATAGTGTCCTATACTGGTGGTCAAAAAAAAATGTTTATTGAAATAAACACAGTTGTAATAATGCAAGACTTTTGAGGTTTGATCTTGTAACTAACAAAACATCAAGACATTAGATATGAGTTTCATTTATTTTAAAATCTTAAACATGTTTACTGCACTGTTTTGTCCTTCCAACCAGAAAGAAAGAAGCAAATTGAGTGAGGCATGTTTTATTACATCCTTAGAGAATGTATAATACTGTGACATTAATTTTTCCACAGAATTATAAATCACTATTTCTTTTTTTGAACCAGATATGGGCACTCCTCTATCTTCTTAGATAATGCAAAAATTCTTTAAAAGTCAAAAATATTTATTTTATTCATGTAACACAGTTAGGCATTATGTATATTTTTGTTCTTTTTCTGACTGCTACTGTTTATGCATTAGATAGTAGTATTGTTTCTATGATTAGATGCTTCTCAAGCATTTGTCTTAAATTAAATTTCCATATGTTTAAGGCAGTGACTTACTAATGCAGAGTTTTGGCATTAGCTTGTATTTTGTTCCATTGCAAAGTTCTATAGCATCTGTAATTATTTAATGATCAAAACAGTTACTTGATCTTGTCAATATTGTTATTTCTAACAAACATATGAAAATGGAGATGTCCTTTTCTTCTTTTTTCACATATTAATTATCACAGTAAATTGAAAAATAGAATAAAAAAATTTTCATTCTTAAATAATTATTGCTTGTCATTCCAATTTGAGAAGCATTGAGCTAAGTGCAGAAGTGTTACTATTCTAAAGATAAAAGATCAATTTACACTTAGCATTTGGAGTTTTTATGATAAAAAACTTACCTAGAAGTTACTAATAGTTATTTCTATGTCTCTAGTAAGAGAAAAGAATGAACAGACACAAGAGCTCTGGATATACCTAGCCTGGTAACCACTGAACTTTGGTTGAAACAATCTATAAAGTGCCTGTTAAGAACTTTTGAACACTTTCCAGAAGCTCAATAATAACAGTAACACCAAAGGCTAGTTTTACCACTTTGCAGAAACTTGCCCTTTATCTACTTCTAACCTATTTAAAATAGCTTAGCATCCAATAGCTACAGAAAAGGAGAAGGGAGTCACCCTGGACTAAAGCAAGAGTTGGGGAAAACTACTGTCAATTGAAAAGGCTTCCGAAAATGAGAAACTGTTAGATCAAAAAAATGAGCAGATACTCCAAAAGTTGTGGCGTCACATATTCAGTGTAGTGTGGACTTTCATAAAATGCACAGAAATGTGTACATTTGGCTCTTACTTTGAAAGAAACCAGTCTTCCTTTTAGGTGCTATAAAATGTGCAAATACCTCTTGGTCCAGGTAATCCTACAGTTCACATCATAAACTTGGCATATATACATGGTCTTGTCACCATGTCTCCTAATATTTGGTGAAGCATCTGCCAATAAATAATAAAATAGTGTTATCTATTTTGAGGAAGCAGAGTTCACTGAGAAGTTAGGGAAGCTTTATAGATCATGTGAAACTGAAACTCAACTCTAAATGGTATATAGAGTTTAGAGATGCAGAGAAGGAGACACCAATTAAAGTGAAGGGCAGCCTTATTTGCTGACAAGCAGTATAAAAAGTAGACCATTGCCAGGAATAAATGAATTGGTAAGGTCAGCTGTATTTTATGGAGACTTGAACATTGTTGGAAGTAAGTTTGCAACAGATGGTGTAAAATTATGACAATGACTGCATAGCTTTTCAATAAATCCATTTTGTGTTGCTCTTGGGCATGTTTTTCAAACTCCTTTGCAGCTATTTTGGCCATATGACTGATTCTGGCCAATAGAATGTGGATGGGAGGCCCGAGTCATAAAAATTTATTGTGTAATCCTGCATTTTTTTCTTTTCTTTTTGCTGATTTGACTTTGTGCCCAAGTAAAAAAATCACAGTACCTCTATCTCTCTGTGTTCTTTAGAAAATACATGGAACAGAGGCCTTCCCCACTTCCAGCTAAAATTTACATAAATGAAAATAAATTTATATTGAGATAAGCCACTAAAAGGATTGATAAAGGAGTTCACTAATACAGGAACCTAATGGTGCAGGTTAAGGTGTTTGATCTTTATCACACAAAAGAAACATGGTTTTTGAGTAAAAAACCATCAGGATAAGCTAAATGTTTTAATATGATTAATACAACAGAAGGAACAGGACAACTGGAAACATAAAGAGACTGTATGTAGCCTCAGTTACTAGGGAGAAGGTAATTATTTTGAAGCAGAGACAAAAGAGAACCAAGGGGATTAAGTGACAGAAGAATAATAGAAGAGAGTTTCATGTAATGGATTTCAAAGTTACCAAAAAATTCAGCAATGCCAAAGGCCAAATCTTAAGGAAAGACCAGTGAGTTTGATGGTATAATGACTGGAGATATTCTATGAAATGGAAGAAGGAAGAAAATAGATTGCAGTGAATTAGGGAGGCAATGTATAGTATCTGTCAGAAAAAAATTAAGTTGCCATTTTTAAAATAAACTTTTAATTTTGAAATAAAAACTCTGTTTTTCAAAATCTCAGATTGATTAATACTCATACATAATACTCTATGTGGCTTCAGCAAGTCTCCATCTATAACAGCATTAGACATTATAATTCATTCCCTTTAGTCCCATTCTGCCTTAGTCCATGCTAACAAAGACTAGTGCATCATGGTCCTCCTATTCTCACTGAAATGACCTTGGCCTACTTCTCAACAATATGTTTTGAGTAATAATTCTCAAATCATTAGAGTTGGCAATTGAACTAATACATTGTTTTTTCCTTTTTTTGCTATCTGAGTTTTACTACAGTGTTTTTAGACCACTGGTCTGTGGACCAATGTTTGCCAGACAGAAATTTCATGCAGTCCACAAAAGAGTTAACCACCATGATGTTGTATGAAGATTACAGATTCAACGATTACAGACTCTATAAACTTCATACATAGGATGGTTAACTCTTTCACAGACTGGCAGAAAATTCCTGGTGGATTAGTGCTTGAAAAACACTGTGTTACATAATCTTAAATATTTTGCCTTTTTGAGAGTTGTAAAGACTAAGGAGAAGTAATACAGATACTACTTAGCTGTACATGACCGGGTTGTGTTACAAGTTTCTCAGACCCACAGAATAAAAATTTATTATAATTCTGCACTCATTTCTTATCTATCTGATCACTTCTTACATCAATTTTCTCAACTGGTATCATTATTATTCTGTTGTCTTTTACTATTATGCTTTAGGGTCATTCAGTTCTTTATTATTGTCATTACTTTATTATTTTTATTTATTTGTATTTTTCTAAAGTGAGAAGCTTGGGGGAGGGGTTCAGACAAACAGACTCCTGTATGACCGGGCTCTACCTGGCATGCCCACCAAGGGGCAATGCTCTGCCTATCTGGGCCATTGCTCTGCTACAATCTGAGCCATTCTAGTGCCTGAGGAGGCCATGGGGCCATCCTTAGCACCCGAGTCAACTTTGCTCCAATACAGCCTTGGCTGTGGGAGGGGAAGAGAGAGATAGAGAGAAAGGAGACGGGGAAGGAAGAAGAAGCAGATGGGCACTTCTCCTGTGTCCCCTGGCTGGAAATTGAACCCAGGACTTTCACACCCCAGACCGATGCTCTACCACTAAGCCAACCAGCCAGGGTGTCATTACTTTATTTAATAATATTTACATGTAATGTTTTCTTCAAAGACTCCTTAAGCATGATATACTTCATGTTGCTCAGTAAATGAAAGGAAAACTATTTGAATGCTTCTGTTATATTTTCTGCCTTTCAGGGGTTTCTCTCTCTGGGATGTAGTTTGAGCTGTGGGCTCTGAGCCTGCTGGAAGCTAGGCTGGTTTCTGTGAGTGTAGCCACAGCCCTTATAAGTTAGTGTAGCATTACAGCGGTTTTCTGTTTTCCATTAAACATTTAAGAAGGAGCACTCAAATGTGATCTGCGTTTTGTAATTTAAGTTTTGTATAACATGGATAGTCCCAGCACCAATTGTAACAGTATGGGAAGTACAATTAAATAGTATTTTTTCAGGAGCATAGCTCTGTATGATATTTTAACAAGGTTACTACCTTGTTTATTTAAAAGCATATATACCATTAAAGAAGGATATTAAGCTGCAATTATTATCCTCTATTAAAACTGTAGTAACAAGGAACCAAGATGGCAGTGTAGAAGGCAGATGCACAGACTCCCAGCTCACACAACCAAATTGGATTACAAATTAATTTAGGAACAATCAGCGTGAAAAACCAACTTTGGATTAAAAGAACAGGTCTCAGAAACTAAGGAGCAAAGAAGAAGTCACGCCAAGCCATAGTGGGGAGGGGCTCTCCTGCTCCCAGAAGTGAAGGTGGGGTGAGACTGAGAGCCCAGAAGGGCTTTCAATACAAAGAAAAGAGGAGAAAATATCACTCACAGTCACTTTTCTGGGGACCTGAGAATGAGATGTGCTGAGAGGGCTGGTTTGTCTTCCAAAAGGAAAGTGGGGAGAAAGAAACAGATGGTGATGGGCAGAGAAATAGATGGGATGACCTGAGAAGCTCACTCATCCAGTGTGGAGGTGGCCATAGCTGGCGGAGGGATTGAACCTTTACCCGAACACAAGCCTTAAGTGGTTCCAGGTAACTGACCTCCAGAAAGCTCTCCAGCTCCAATCAGAACAATAAGATATAACTAAAAACAAGAAATGGGGAGGAGGGGCAGTAACTCAGCTCTCCATGGAGATCTGAGATATACCTCCCCCTACTGAAATGGAGAAAGCACCCACCCCCAGAGAAGCTGGCCTTCAGAGTCTCAGGTTACACCCACCTCATTCTTGGATATAGCTTCAAATAAGCCCCCTGCTGAGATCAGTAAACAAAACTACCACTTAGTTAAGAAAACTGAGAAGAAAACAAACAATTCAAGACTTCAAAGAGACTCTACTAGGTAAGGAGATCACAGCTGGAAGAAGCTTACAAGTCATAGAGAATAATGGGTAGGCATAAAAGCATAAGCCATATGCTTCAACAATATAAATCCTGATAAAGTTTTGGATGGATCGGAAGTAATTAAATTACCAGATGCAGAGTATAAAATAATGACTTTTAAGATGCTTAAAGATCTCAAAGCTACAATGGATGGACTAAATAAACACTTCAGTAAAGAAATTGAAAGCATCAAAAAGGAGACAGAAATGATAAAGAAGAACCAGACAGAAATGACAAACACAATACCAAAAATGAAGACTACACTGAAAGGAATTAAAAGCAGGCTGGATGAGGCAGAGGATCAAATCAGTGACTTAGAGGACAAGATAAGTGAAAGCATGGAAGTGGGGCAGCAAAAAGAAAAAAGACTGAAAAAATCTGAGGAAAATCTAAGAGAGTTCTATGACAAGCTAAAGGAAACAACGCTTGCATCATAGGGTTTCTTGAAAAAGAAGAGAAAGAACATGGTTAGAGACATTGTTCAATGAGATCATAGTTGAAAACTTCCCTAAATTGAGTCAGGAAAAAGTCACACAAGTTCAAGAAGCACAGAGAATTCCACTAAAGAGAAACCCCAAAATCTACACCAAGATACATCATAATTAAAATACCAAAGCTAAGAGATAAAGAGGAAATATTAAAAGTGGCTAGAGAAAGAAAGGCTATCACCTACAAAGGAGCCCTCATACGGATGACATCTGACTTCTCAACAGAAACACTTGAGGCCAGAAGAAAATGGCAAGAAATATTCAAAGTAATGCAGAACAAGAGTATACAACCAAGACTTCTTTATCCAGCAAGGCTATCATTTAAAATTGAAGAAAAATAAAAAGCTTCTCAGACAAAAAAAAACTCAAGAAATTCATTACAACCAAACTAATGCTGCAAGAAATGTTAAGACTTAAGGCGTATTGTTAACAATACAAAGGGGAAAAAGAATATAGTAAAAGAGGAATATAACTTTAAAGAATAAAATGGCAATAAACAACTACACATCAATAATAACCTTAAATGTAAAAGGATTAAATGCTCCAATCAAAAGACATAGGGTAGCTGAATGGATAAGAAAACAGGACCAGTACATAATCTGTCTACAGGAGACGCACCTCAAAACAAACAATACACATAGACTGAAAGTAAAAGGATAGAAAAAAAATATTTCAGGCAAATGGAGATGAAAAAAAGCTGGGGTAGCAATACTTATATCTGACAAAATAGACTTTAAAACAAAGACTATAGTAAGGGATAAAGAAGGTCACTACATAATTATAAAGGGAGCAATCCAACAGGAAAAGATAACCATTATAAATATATATGCACCTAATATAAGAGCAACTAAAAATATAAAGCAGATATTGATGGACATAAAGGGAGAGATCAACAGCAATACTATAATAGTAGGGAATTTCAGTGTCCACAAACATCAATTGATAGATCCTCAAGGAAGAAAATTAACAAAGAAACAACAGAATTAAGAAATACACTAGATCAACTGGATTTAATAAATACCTTTAGAACCTTCCACCCTAAAACAGCAGAATATACATTCTTTTCAAGTGCTCATGGTACATTCTCTAGGATAGACCACATATTAGGGCATAAAATGAGTCTCAAGAAATTTAAGAAGATTGAAACCATATCAAGCATCTTCTCTGAACACAATGGCATAAAACTAAAAATCAACTACAATAAGAAAACTAAAAATCACTCAAACACTTGGAAACTAAACAACATGTTATTAAACAACGACTGGGTCAACAATGAGATCAAGAAAGAAATAAAATACTTCCTTGAAACAAATAAAAATGAGCATGCAACAACTCAAAATCTGTGGGACACAGCAAAATTAGTCCTGAGAGGGAAGTTTTGTAGCATTACACGCATACCTTAAGAAGCTAGAAAAAGATAAAACAAAAAACAAACAAACAAAAAAAAAACTAAATCCTGCAACCGAAAGAACTAGAAAAACAACAGCAAGTAAAGCCTAGAGAAAGTAGAAGGAAGGAAATAATAAAGATCAGAGCCGAAATAAACGACATAGAGACTAAAAAAACAATACAGAGGATCAATGAAACCAGGAGCCGGTTATATAAAAAAGTAAACAAGGATCGATGAACCCTTACCCAGACTCGCCAAGAAAAAAAAGAAAAGACTCAAATAAATAAAATTAAAAATGAGGGTGAAGAAGTAACAATGAACACAGCAGAAATACAAAGGATTGTAAGAAAATACTATGAAGAACTCTATGCCAAAAAATTAGACAACCTAGGTGAAATGGACAAATTCCTTGAATACAATATTTCAAAAATCAACCTGGAAGATTCAGAAAACCTAAATAGACAAATTACAACAAATGAAACCAAAACAGTTATTAAAAAACTCCCAACAAACAAAGCCCTGGGCCAGATGGCTTCATAGGCGAATTCTACCAAACATTCAAAGAAGAACTAACCCTTATCCTTCTTAAGCTATTTCAAAAAGTTCAAGAGGAAGGAAGATTTCTAAGTTCCTTTTATGAGGCAAGCATAATTCTGATTCCAAAACCAGGCAAAGACAACACAAAAAAGAAAACTGTAGGCCAATAGCTGTGATGAATTTAGACACTAAAATCCTTAACAAAATATTAGCAAGCTGAATCTAGCAATACATGAAAAAAATTATACATCATGAAGAAATGGAATTTATTTTGGGGAGGCAAGGCTGGTACATTATCCGCAAATCAATCAATGTGATTTATCAGATAAACAAAAAGGACAAAAACCACATGATAATATCAATAAATGCAGAAAAAGCATTTGATAAAATCTAGCACACATTTATGATAAAAATTCTCAGCAAGTTGGGAATAAGGAACATACCTAAAATGATAAAGGCCATCTATGACCGGCCCACAGCCAACATCATACTCAATGGGCAAAAGTTAAAAGCAATCCCCTTAAGATCAGGAACAAGGCAGTGGTGCCCCCTTTCACCATTTTATTCAATATAGCTCTGGAAGTCCTAGCCACAGCAATCAGAAAAGAAGAAATAAAAGGCATCCAAATTGGAAAAGAAGTAGTAAAACTATATTATTTGATGATATGATACTGTACCTAGAAAACCTTAAAGTCTTAGTGAAAAACTACTGGACCTGATAAATGAATTTAGCAAGGTTGTAGAATATAAAATTAATACTCAGAAATCAGAGGCATTTTTATACATCAACAATGATCTGTCTGAAAAAGAAATTAAGAAAGCAATCCCCTTCACTATTGCAACAACAAAAAATAAAACACCTAGGAGTAAATTTAACCAAGGAAGTTAAAGACTTATATTGGAAAATTATAAAACATTGATAAAAGAAATCAAGGAAGATACAAACAAATGGAAGCATATAACATTGTAAGGCCAAGGCCATCACATCTGCCTGGCCAGTGCAGGTTTGCATTAGATTCAGACAGTCAGTGTTGGGCAGATAAAATATATTATGCTCACTTTGTTAAAGATGGCGCTGACCACATGCAAGTTTTAAGAGTAAGCTTTTCCCCATACCCTTGACTGATTGAATGATGCTGGGTTGTGTACTTTCATGAAGAATCCTCCCATTATGCCTCATATAAGTGACTTTGTATCAGAGACTTCCTTGTTTGTAGATTGATTAAAGGTTTGGATTCTACACTATAAAGTGGGGCAGACCATGAGCTTGCTCTCTCAGTTCCTGAGGTTAGTATTAGAAAGGAGAGCAGAGAAAGACCATGTGGAGGAGGCTAGGAGAAGCAGCCAAGATGGCAGAGTGCCATCTTTAGAAGAATCCAGGACAATATGGGAAACAAAGGTGAATAAGTCTGGTGAGCTAGAAACCTTTGATTCTAGGAAACTCGGATAAGTCAGTAGCTTTGTGAGCAGTGAATGAGTGGGTTTTGGAGCCCAGTGTGTATTATTACTTGCCCACCGGGTGCAAGCTAGAATTAAAGATGATGGCCCACCAGCTTTTGGCTCCGTTGTTAAATGCGAACCTGCATGAGCCAGGGGGCTATGATGGTGACCTTGGCTACTGGCTTTACATTTGGTGTAGTCTGTGGCAGGATTCCATACAGATCGGCATGGAGCCACCCCCACCTTTGAGCAGTGGAGTAGAGAACTGGCTGTGTTATGGTTTCCCATAGCTGTTTTTTGGGGGACTGTAGGCTGGCTGATTTTTACAGCCATGCGTGAGGAAACTGAGAGCTCTATGGAAGAGGATGCCCAGGACCTGCAAACCGAGCAGCGGAAGGAGCTGGAGCAAACGTGGGAGAAAGAGATGCCGACCCTGGAGCTGGAGGAAGTGCTGGAGGAGGAGGCCGACCAGGTTTGCGAGATTTGCCTGGAAATGGAGCAGACGTGTTGGGCAGATAAAATATATTATGCTCACTTTGTTAAAAATGGCACTGCCCACATGGAAGTTCGTTGATATTAATGTGTGTTCTGGAACAGGCTGTGGGCAGGCCAGGTCATTAGAGCCTAAGGCTTAGTTTAAGAGTAAGCTCTTCCCCACACCCTTGACTGATTGGATAATGTAGGGTGGTGCACTCTCCTGAGGAATCCCATTATACAGAGACTTCCTTGTTTGTATAATTGGATTAAAGGTTTTGATCCTACGGTATAAAGTGGGAGAGACCAGTAGCTTGCTCTCTCTTGGTTCCTGAGTTCCTGAGGTTGGTATTAGAGAGGAGAGCAGATTAAGGCCATGTGGAGGAGAAGTAGCCAAGATGGCAGAGTGCTGAGGAAGAAGCCAGTTTGTAAAGAGTTTGTGCTGGAGGAGATGGGAAACAGAGGTGAATAAGTCTGGTGAGCTAGAAACCTTTGATTCCAGGAAACTCGGATAAATCAGTAGCTTTGTGAGCACTGAATGTGTGGGTTTTGGAGCCCAGTGTGTGTTTTTGCTTGCCCGCTGGGTGCAAGCTAGAATTAAAGCTGATGGCTCACCAGTTCTTGGCTCCGTTGTTTCATTACCGACTGTACGAATCTAATGCGAACCTGCACTGGCCGGGTGGCTGTCATGGTGGCCTCAACTACTGGCTTTACACTCACAAAGCCACTGACTTACCTGAGTTTCCTAGAATCAAAGGTTTCTAGCTCACCAGACTTATTCACCTCTGTTCCCCATCTCCTTTTCTCTGCACAAATTCTGCACAAACTGGCTTCTCTTTTAGCACTCTCCCATCTTAGCTGCTTCTCCTGGACTACTCAACGTAGCCTTAATCTGCTTTCCTCTTTAATGCTAACCTCAGGAACCAAGAGAGAGCAATCTCCTGGCCTGCTCCACTTCATAGTGTAGAATCCAAACCTTTAATCCAATCTACAAACTAGGAAGTCTCTGATACAAAGCCACTTATCTGAGGCATAATGGAGGATTTCTCATGAGGATGTACCTCCTCACATCATCCAATCAGTCAAGGGTGTGGGGAAAAGCTTACTCTTAAAACTAAGCCTTGGGTTATAAGGACTCTGTCTTCTTACAGCCTATCCCCCATACCAAATAATATAATTATGCCCATCCCAAGCATAAGGACAAGTAATATCACCTGAGTGATGGGATTCCATGTGGGCAGCACCATCTTTAACAAAGTAAGCATAATATATTTTATCTGCCCAGCAACCGTATTCACGGATAGGAAGAATAAACATAATTAAAATGTCCATATTACCTAAAGCAATTTATAAATTCAATGCAATTCCTATTAAAATACTAAGGACATACTTCAAAGATATAGAAGAAGTATTTTAAAACTTCATATGGAACCAAAAAAGAACACAAAGAGCATCAGCAAACTTGAAAAAGAAGAATAAAGTGGGTGGTATCACACTTCCTGATATCAAATTATACAAGGCCATTGTACTCAAAACAGCTTGGTACTGGCATAATAACAGGCATATAGATCAATGGAACAGAACAGAGAACTCTTAATAAACCCGCACCTGAACAACTGATATTTGACAAAGGAGGTAAGAGCATACAATGGAGTATAGATAGCCTCTTCAACAAATGGTGTTGGGAAAATTGGACATCTACCTGCAAAAAAATAAAACTAGACTACCAACTCACACAATTCTCAAAAATAAACTCAAAATGGATAAAAGACTTAAATGTAAGTTGTGAAACCATAAGTATCCTAGAGAAAAACATAGACAGTAAGCTCACCGACATCGCTCACAACAATATATTTGCTGATTTAACTTCATGCAAGAGTGAAATAAAGGACAGGATGAAGAAATGGAACTATATCAAACTAAAAAGCTTTTGCAAAGCTATAGACAATATGAACAAAATAAAAAGGCAAACCACGCAATGGGAGAACATATTCAACAATACGTCTCATAAGAGGTTAATAACCAAAATTTATAAAGAACTTGTAAAACTCAACACCAGGAAGATAAAGAGTCCAATCAAAAAATGGGCAAAAAAAATGAATAGACACTTCTCCAAAGAGGACATACAGATGACCAATAGGCATATGAAAAAACGCACAACATCACTAATCATTAGAGAAATGCAAATTAAAGCCCCAATGAAATCACCCCACACCGTAATAATTGCGCTCATCAACAAAACAACACAGAGTAAGTTCTGGCGAGGATGTGGAGAAAAAAGAACCCTCCTGCACTGCTGGTGGGAATGCAGACTGGTGCATCCACTGTGGAAAACAGTTTAAAGATTCCTCAAAAAATTTAAAATTGAACTGCCTTTTGATCCAGCCAACCCAGTTTTAGGAATATACCCCAAGAACATCATAGCACAGTTTGAAAAGGAGAAATATACTCCCATGTTTATGGCAACATTGTTTACAATAACCAAGATCTGGAAACAGTCTAAGTGTCTGTCAGTGAACAAGTGGATTAAAAGGCCATGATAGATATACACAATGGAATACTATGGGGCCATGAAAAGAAGGAAATATTATTTTTTGTGACAACGTAGATGGAGCTGGAAACTATGATGTTAAGTGAAATAAGCCAGGCAGAGAAAGAAAAATATCATATGATTTCACTCATATGAGGAATCTGATGAACAATATGAACTGAGGAGTGGAATAGAGACAAAGGCGGGATCAAAGTATCCAGAAGGAAACCGGAGAGAGGGAAAGGGGAAGAGAAGATGATAAGATGGGACGAGGGCAGAAAATCAAATCTGGGAGGGATGGGAGGAGGGTGTTACAGAAAGGGAGACAGGGGAGAATACACTGGGAACACAGGCGACATTAGAATCTGCGTAAACACAATAAATTACACTGGGTAACAATTTTTATTATTTGGTACATGATGTTTTAGAACTGTTTCTATATATTTCTGCATCATTGATTCCAAATCTAAAATTTGTTTTTTGGTGTATGCTCTAGTTTTTATGCAATTTTAATTTCTTTTTGTTATAGTTAATGGCATGCATTGGTCTTTAAATTGGAGTTAAAGGGCAATGACTCTTGAATGGAACATAACCTCAAAGCAATTAATGTTTTAGAAACATTACTTTTACATAATTGTAGTTGTTTTTAAATGTAAAAAATTATTGTCTGATAAAATCACCCTCTTATTTTGTTTTAAGATTGAATCATGGCTTCTTTGAGTAGGCGTAAATGTAAAAATAGTTCTGACACCTTCTGTTTTATATGTGGCTGTTACACACTTCAATGTCAAAGGCGCAATATTTCATCACTTGTGACACATGCATATATTGCCTATTTCAAGTTCCCCTTGGCCAACAAGTCAAGAATTGGGCTCCTTATATTGTGTGTCATTATTGTGAGGAAATGCTTTGTGACTGGACAAAAGAAAAACACAAAGGAATGCCTTTTGGTATTCCCATGGTTTGGCGTGAACCTAAGTATCACAGCAGTGACTGTCATTTCTGTCTGATCCATACAAACGGCATCGGCAAGAAAAAACGGCATATGATCACATATCCTAATATTTCTTCAGCAATATGACCTATTCCACATTCTGAGACACTTCCGGTTTCAGTTTTCAGTGGTTTTATTTCTTCTAAGGATGAAGAAAGTGAACATGGTGACCAAGTGTATTTTGATAAGATGCATGAGGAAATAGTTGTAGAATCTGAAGGGTCTTCTTCTGATGCCAAACAGTCATTAACCCTTCAGCAGTTTAGCCAACATGAATTGAATGACTTAGTAAGAGAAATGGACCTGTCAAAGAAAGCAGCTGAGTTATTAGCCTTCAGGCTTCAAGAAAAGAATGTACTTCACCAGTCAGCTAAAGTATCCCATTTCAGAAAGCGTGAACAAATTTAGGTGGACTTTTTTTCCAAAGACAAACACTTTGTTTACTGTCATGATATCAGAAGTCTTCTCAGCCAGCTAGCTGTTACCACTTACAGTCCAACAGAATGGAGGCTATTTCTTGACAGCTCTAAATGGAGTCTGAAATGCGTTCTCCTACACAATAGTAATGTTTATGCAGTGGTTCCATTTGGTTATTCAACTCATCTGCGAGAAGATTATAATGACATAAAAATTTCCTCGACTTATTGAAGTATGAGGAGCATAACTGGATCATTTTTGTCGATCTTAAAATGGTAAATTTCCTGCTAAGACAACAGAGAAGTTTCACGAAGTATCCTTGCTTTCTGTGTTTGTGGGACAGCTGACTCAGGAGAAACACTGGACACAGAAGGAGTGACGGAAACATGAAGCTCTGGTAGTAGGGATGCAAAATATTGTGAATGAACCTGTAGTTAATTGAGACAGGATCGTTTTCCCCCGACTTCATATAAAACTTGGCTTAATGAAGCAGTTTGTTCAGGCTTTGAATAAAGAAAGTGAATGCTTTCAACATATTATTTCTGCTTTTCCTGCCTTGTCTTTTGAGAAGATAAAACCAGGTGTATTCGATGGATTTCAAATTTGAACCCTCATACGTGAGGAAAAATTGTCCAGGAAGATGAATGAGGAGGAGAAAGCAGCATGACAGTCTTCTGTGGCAGTTACAAAGAACTTCCTTGGCAACCAAAAAGCAGAAAACTATGAACTTCTGGTTCAAAGGATGCTCTTGTCTTTCCACAACATTGAATGTAACATGATCGTTAAGAATCACTTTCTGAAGTCACCTTGATAAGTTTTCCAAAAATCTTGTAGCTGTTAGTGATGAGCAGGGCGAATCCTTTCATCAAGATCTGAAGACGATGGAAGAGCGTTATCAGGGGCGATGGGACAGAAATATGATGGCAGACTACTGCTGGAGTTTTATGATTAAAATAAGTGTTTTAATATGTTCTATTTTGAAATTGTAGACAAATTATGATGGAATTATATCTTTTAATGTATTTATTGCATTATATAAATTATTATATTTTCACAAAGATGATGCCCAAGAAGACATTCTACTTCATTATTTTAAACTAAATGTTGAAAATTTTACTATAAGATGAAAACCTAAAATCTGGAATTGGAAAAAAAACAAAAACAAAAACAAAAACAAAATAGCTTACAGAGAAAAACTAATGTCAGATTTGAGATCAGTACACTTGAATTAGGTAAGAACAAGTGTTTTTGTGGATGCAACCAAAATTTTGTTCCCCAGTGTTAATAAAAAAACCCAAAAAACTGTAGTAACAATTATGTTTCAGAACTTAAAAATTGGTCACTTATTGCCTGAATTTTGATTGGGATGAGGAATCAGAAAATTCTTGAATAGAATGAAATCACATGAAGATATTTAAAGACTAAATAGGAGACAGAACTTAACATCTATTTTGTTGATGATTGGTCATTTATATTGACAGAGTGAGATAATAATACTACTGCTAACATTTATTGAGTGTTTATTATGTCAGGTACTGTTTGTTGTAATTGTATTATATGTATAATTTTATGGAGTTTTCCAATCAAGAGTCAATTTATCTTAGAAAAATTATTAAATTAAAAAAAGATATTCCATGCATATGAACTAGCATGTATGCTAGCATGGAAATTTAAGGTTCTCACTTAAACATAACCATAACCCTAAATTAGCCTAAATCCCTTGCTCTAGTTTATTGAAATCACTGGGCTCTTACGACTCTTCACTCTTTCATTACTTTTTGTCAACTGTGCTCATTTTCTCTTTGTGTTTGTGTGTGTATGTGTGTGTTTTACACACTAAATGTGGGAGTTAAAGTAACACAGTTGTCTAAAGAAAAAAATTTCTTAAATAGGTTACAAATTTTATCATCAAGAGAAATCTTACATGAGTTTTAAGAGATATTTCCTGATTTCTGATTTGTTTATCTTTTTGTTTTTTTTTTAATATTTATTTTATTTTATTTTATTCATTTTAGAAAGGAGACACAGAGTGAGAGAGAGAGAGAGAGAGAGAGAGAGAGAGAGAGAGAGAGAGAGAGAAAGAGAGAAAGGGGGGAGGAGCTGGAAGCATCAACTCCCATATGTGCCTTGACCAGACCAGTGCAGGGTTTGAACTGGCGACCTCAGTGTTCCCAGGTCGACGCTTTATCCTCTGCGCCACCACAGGTCAGGCTGATTTGTGTATCTTTTTATTGTTTAAAAAATAACATTAAAAACACATTGATTTTGTTGCTTCTTAGATGGCTTCATAAAAAGAACAGGTATACAGGTTTTATTAAAATATGTTTTGGAGCTGGATTTTTATTTTATATGAATAAAAGCAAAAAGTCTGAATGTTTAATATAACATCTATTGCCTTTGCGACACCATAGTTATTCATTGATTGCTTTCTCACATGTGCTTTAACCATGGGCCTTCAGCAGACCGAGCAACTCCTCGCTGGAGCCAGTGACCTTGGGTCCAAGCTGGCGAGCTTCTGCTCAAGCCAGATGGGCTCGCGCTCAAGCTGCCGAGCTCGGGGTCTTGAACCCGGGTTCTCTGCATCCCAATCCAACACTCCATCCACTGCACCACCGCCCTGCCAGTCTGGTTGTCTTTTTAAATATTTTTATTTTTAAGATTTGCAAATTCTCTTATTTTCTGGTGCTGCATTTTATGTGAACTTTCTCCTGGAATTAGTAGAAAATATGTTCTTGCGGCATTTTTATGCACAGATACCTTTTTTCTGTTTTATAAAAACACAGCTATGTAAATTTACTTAGTTAACTAAGACATTTAAAGAAAAGATACTGGTTTCTGGATAAGTTGCCCTTTAAAAAAATGTTGAAATTACATATTAAGCTTAAGAAAGTAACACCTTGTTTTAAATACGTGTATAATTCTGAATGGGAGGTACACAGAGCTGAATTTCAAGCTGCTTGGTTGAGAGGACAAGGAAGATCGATTTCCATCCTACCACCACTACGCCAGCCCAAGTTAAGGAAGAGCGTTACTTTCTTGGAAATTGTAATCTTTTATTGTAATCTGGTCTATATAAGTGTGGATTCCTATATTGCCCCAAGGGGAGTCAGATCTTCCAAATAGATTTCACGTTACCCTAAAACTATGGTAGAATTATTCTGTGTAGGGTTAAAGTGTAGCAAAGATGATTTGGGTACTAACTTCCTAATTACGTTGCAGTGCCTGAAGGAGTTGGAGAGTATAGACCAGTTTTTCTCAAATGTTATTATCTATATTGATCAATGGGGGACCTTGTTAAGTGCAAATTCTGATTCAATACGTCTGAGATGGGATCTGAGATTCTGCACTTCTAGCAAGCTTCCAGAAAATGCTAATGCCACTGCACCATTTTTCACACTTTGAGTATGAGTAGCAAAACCATAGAAAATTATAAATGAGCAGGAAGAATTGCTTTAATTTACTCTTGCTCAGTAGTGGTCATCTTACCTGAATCTACTGTTTCCAATGATTCTGAATTTTCAGTTTCTAGTAAACATTCTGGTACCTTTATTCAGGGTCCTCACACATGCTCTCTGGAAAAAAAATATGGCTGATCACTTACTTAATTTCCACACTTTCAACTCATCTAAGCATATTTTCCTCAGAGAAAATGTTTATTTCCTTTAAGCTTTAGCTAGGCATCCTCAGAACATATCAACATCATTTTTAATAATAACAGTTTCACTTATATAGATTTGGGCAATCTCTGTCTTTGCCATTAGATGGTAAGGGCCATGATGTGATAGGCCCTTGACCCCAGAGTTTATATCCACCCTCAGAACTTCATAACTTCTTGTAGGTTCTGGAAAGCAAGGCCCTGGCCTGGCTTTAACCTCAGAGTGCTCTGCCTTAGAAGTGCCTTCTTGGGTAATTACTAAGTACCCCTTGCTACCTGGCACCTGCCTAGCCTGAAATGGAAAGTGATGGACTCTGTCCCTGCTTCACCTCTTTGGGAACTCTACAAAGCTATCCAGCCCCTCCACGCTGGACTAGCTCTGGAATTTACACCTTGGAGGCTGTCTTGAGCCCCCTGGCCAAGCTGGTTTTATGAGGGAGGGCTGGCAAATGGATCACTTCCATTGGCCAGATTAGAATTACTTTCTCAGGATCTGGTGATTAGTGGCTGCCAGAATAGTGCTGACACATCAGATTTGGTGTGATTCAGGTTGTTTACATGGACAGGGGAGGGGTCTGCAAATATTTTTAGTGAGATCCTGAACACCTTAAAAGTAGTTCTGTTCATTATGATTACACTATGATAAATAGTACCTCAAATGAAATGAACAACCTATAAATTTGACAATTAAATGCACTGTAAATGCTACAAAAATGGAGTGGGGCAAGAAGTAACTCTCATCTTGGCAGTTTTGAACATGATCTTTGACTCTCAAGGTACTCTTGACCACCAGGTGAAAAAAGCAAAGTCATGATACAAACCACAGGCATAGCAGTCTTTAAGATGATTTTTTTCAGGTGGCACTTTCAGTTTTGACCACAAAGGAACCCAGCCTCTTATTTCTCTGGAGGTTTCATCATATTCTTCACTCTTTTCTGTTGCACTGCTACCACAATGTGCATTCCTTATGTGAAACGAAAGTTAAATCAAAAGCTGCCTCTTCCTTCCAGAAGTAGGAATTTACTACATTGAGCTATATAACCGTGATATCAGAAGGTAAAACTACATGAGTAATACAATCTGACATGCTGAATCATAATTGGGTGCAAAACAAATATATTGCTCTTGAAAACAACATCTAAAAATATCATTCTTAACTACTAAGTTATGCCACTAATATTATTTTGGAAATTCTTTCACTATTAATTTAACTTTAAACTATGTGCCTTTCTTTCCTCTTCTAGTGTAGTAGGATTAAAGACCAGAAGAACACTGTCTTGTTTGGGATCACCTTTATAACAAGGAGGTTATTGAAAGACAAAACATTTTAATTGGAAGCCTCACAGAATGTATGACTGAAAGCACTTCAGCATAGCAACAGACCCAACTGAAATCTAGGGCCAGCTGTGTCATCTGCTCTCTGAATGGGTAAAACAAGCCAATTCACTGGATCTTCTGTTGACAAGGAGATGGCTGCCAACTCTACGTGGGCCACATGCCATCTGGCTAGCATACAGAAGAGAGAGATAGCTCCTCCTATAACCTGAGTTTTCTTATCATTGGACTAGTTCAGGTCTTTTGCCCACCCTGACTCAATATTTGTGGTTGTGAGAAGGTCATCTGCTGATTGGTTTGGGCCAAGTTTTCCAGAAGAAATCACAGTGTCAAGGAAAACAGAATTATTGTCATTTACATTTATCTGGTCTCACCTATGGGGTTTAGAATCACATTAATTCCATTAAAAATACATATCTGTTACACAATTGAATCAGGGGTAGAATATACGTGGGGGAGACTTTGCAATGTAGTAACATACTGAACAAAATCATTCTTTAGGTGTATTATTATGTAAGCAAGTGAGCAAGACTGATTACTCAGTTTCCTCTTTTAAAATAAGACTAGACTGAGTTATTGGAGGCTCTGTTTTCAAAATCCATGAGAAAAAGTCCTTCAGATAAATTACTTTGCTCTTCTCAGCCAGTTTATATTCAGCCTCAAGACTGTAGTACCAGTAAAAATGAAAGCAGGTTTGGGTGGCCAATTAATATAGCAGTTCTGTAGAACCTCATCTTCCCATGAGGTATTTCTACTTTGGAGACTTCAGATGAATTGGTTGGACTTAGATTCTGGTCTAAACATTGAAAAATTAAGTCACATTAAGTCATTTGACATATCTGGTCTTTGATTTACAACTCGTGTTTTAAAAATCAGGAAGACATTCAAGGCTTCTTTCTATCTTTCTCCTGCATTGCCGCAACTGGAGTTCAAGTCACTATTATCATCACACTGGAATTCTGGTAGAACTTCCAATGGTTCTCGTTGTGCTACTCCTGCTGCCTTCTCCCCTAGCACTCATTCTTCCTACAGTAATTAGAAGAATTCTACTATACTGTCTCTTAGTCCTCTCTGGGTGTAATCAGTACCCTTTTTTCTCCAGCTCTGAGCCCCACGGCACCAATTCTATTGACTGTATAGATGGGCTTCCCTGCTTTCTGGCTTCTATTGAGATTGGTCAACTGTGAAGACACTAGTAGGAGATGTATGGGGGATGGAGAGCAGAAGGTGGTTGGGGTATTTATTGCCCAAGCTCAGTCCTTTCCTGGGCACTGTGTGGCAGCATCAGAGACCCTTTACTAAAGGCCCAGCTCCCTATGAGAGACCCTCTACTAAAGGTCCTCTCATACAGCTGTTTCTAAATGCTGGAAATTCCTCCTTTTCCTTGTTCCTTCAGTCTCAGGGATGATAATGCTTCCCTTCTGTTGCTAAGTCCCAAACACTTCAATACCCCCTCCTTCTTTTCTTCCCTATAACCTTGTTGTTGTATTTACAAATAGTCCCTTTATTAAATTCTCTTTAATTAAACCATCTGAATGTATCTTCTACTTTTTGCCCATGTCTTTGTTATAGGAGAGAGGTAATTCACATACCATAAATTCACCATTTTAAAGTGCAAAAGTTAGTGGATTTTAGTATATTCACAGGACTGTGCATCCAACACTATCTAATTTTAGAACATTCTCATCAACCTAAAAGAAAAATCTGTATTCATGAACAGGTACTCTATATTCCTTTTCACCCCCACTTATTGGCAATCACTAATTTATTTTTTATCTCTATTTTAAACAGTTTGTATACAAATGGAACCATACAATACGTCGGTTTTGTGTCTGACTTTTTTTTTCTTTGTATTTTTCCGAAGTTAGAAGCAGGGAGGAAGTTAGACTACCGCATGCACCTGACCGAGGTCCACTCAGCATGCCCACCAGGGGGCGATGCTCTGCCTATCTGGGATGTTGCTCTGCTTCAATAGGAGCCATTTGAGCAGCTGAGGTGGAGGCCATAGAGCCATCCTCAGCACCCTGGCCAACTTTGCTCCAATGGAACCTTGGCTGCGGGAGTGGAAGACAGAGATAGAGAGGAAGAAGAAGGGGAAGGGTGGAGAAACAGATGGGCGCTTCTCCTATGTGCCCTGGCCAGTAATCAAACCTGGGACTTCCACATACTAGGCTGATGTTTTACCACTGAGCCAACTGGCCAGGGCTGTGTCTGACTTTTTTCATTAAGATTCACCTGTGTTGTAGCATGTATTAGTATTCCATTCCTTTTTATGCCCTAATGATATTCCATTGTATGGATATATCACATGTTGTTTATTTATTGGTTGGTGGTTATTCAGGTTGTTTCTACTTTTTATCTATTATGTATAATGCTGCTATGAACATTCATGTACAAGTTTTAGTATGAATGTGTGTTTTCAATTATCTTGGGTATATACCTAAAACTAAAATTGCTTTGTCAAAGCATAAGTCTATGTTTAACATTCTGAGAAACTGCCCAATTATTATCTATAGTAGTGGAACTATTTTACGTTCTACCAGCATTGTGTGAGGATTATAATTTCTCTCCATCCTTGCCATCACTTGTTCTTTTTTTTAATTCAAATCCCTTTAACTATTTTTATATTGGGTTGTTTGGCTTTTATTGTTTAACTGTAAGACTTTTTTTTATTGTTGAATTGTAAATATATGTTCTCTATATTTTTTGTGCTTTCTTAGTAGCATCCTTTACACAAAAGTTTTCAATTTTGATAAAATTTTATTTATTTGTTTATTTATTTTGTTTATGCTTTTGTCATATGTAAAAAAAATCCTTGCCTAATGCAAGGTCATGAAGATTTACAACTAGATTTTTCTCTACGAGTTTACTAGTTTACAGTCTTACATTTAGGTCTTTGATCTATTTCAAGCTAAATTTTGCATGTGTTGGTGTGAAATAATGGTGAGAATTCATTATTTTACATCGAGTTATCCCATATCTTAGCAGGATTTGTTGTTCTTTCCCTAATTGGTTGATCTTCAGAACCTTTACTAAAAATCAATTCACCAAAAATGTATGGGTTTAATTTCAGGCTCTCAGTTCTCTACTACTGACCTATAGCTCTATCCTTATGTCATTACCACATTATTTGGATTATTGCAGCTGTATAATATGTTTTGAAATTAAAAATAATGAACCCACACACTTTGTTTTTTAAAAGATTTTTCTGGCTATTCTGGGTTTCTTGCAATTCTATATGAATTTTAGAGTAAACATCAATTTCTGAAAAAAAAAGAGGAGAGTTTCAAAAGGGATTGTGTTGAATCTATAGATTGATTTAGTTAGCATTATCCTTAGTATTTGACAATATTAGGTCTTCCAATCTGTAAAGGCAGAATGTCTTTCTATTCAGTTAAATCTTTAATTTTATAAAACAATACTAAGTAGTTTTCAGTGTATAAATCTTCCACTTTTCTGATTAAATTTACTCGTAAGTATTTTACCTTTTTATAATAATATAAATGAAATTATTTTCTTAAGTTTATTTTCACATTATTGTTATTATATAGAAATGCAATTGATTTTAATATTGATCTTTTATTCTGTTACTATGTTGACCTTGTGTATGTTCAATGTTATTTTGAATGCAAATATACAGAAATTTTAATGTCAAATATGGAATTATTCAGAGTAATTGGCCAGAGTTAGATATGATATTTTTTCCAGAGACTACAGACTTAATATTTCTAATATGTTAGACTAGGAAAAGGTTAAAAAATAAAGTTATTTATTCTCAACTTAGATAAATGAAGCATTTTTTGAGCAATATTCTATGTACTTCATGTATAGGGTGAGGCAAAAGTAGGTTTACAGTTTTGAGTACATAAAACAGTTCATTCTTGAGTTAATATTTGTTATTGTTATTATTTTAGTTTAATTTAATTTTATTCTTAAGTAATAAGTGGGAGAAAGAGGGAAAGACTCTTGCATGAGTCTCAACTAGGATCCACCCAGCAAACCCCCTATGGGTTGATGCTCTGCCCTTTTGGGTCGCTGCTTGTTTCTCTGCAACTGATCTATTTTAGTGCCTGAGACAAGGCCATAGAGCCATCCTCAGCTCCCAGGGCCAACTTGTTCCATCTGAGCAATAGCTGTGGAAGAAGAAGAGAGAGATAAAGAAAAGGAAAGAGAAGAGAGAGGGGGAAGGGTGGAGAAGCAGATGGTTGCTTCTCCTGTTTGCTCTGACCAGCAATCAAACCCAGGACATTCACATACCAATTTTCTACCACTGAACCAACTGACCAGGACAATAATGTTTGTTAATTATTGTATTATTTTTCATATGAACAACTGTAAACCTACTTTTGCCCCATCTTGTATATAAAGATTTTATTCTTATTCCAATTCTATAAAGTAGATATCATGATTAATTTTCCTATCTAATGCTAAAGTACGTTAAAATTCCCTTCCTGAAGCAAGCCTTTTTGTTTGAATCTCTTCGGTAGAAAAGGAGGAGAGTCAAAGGTCCTTTCTGACTCTTTAATTTTTTAATAGTCAGCCTTATATTGATATCTCAGAAAGCATTTTGAGGTGGAAAATTTTTTCTTTCCTTCACTTATTAAAAGCATTCTATGTTTCTGATCCTTTTTTAAAAATTTCTAGTATTTATATTTTATTTCTTTTCTTAGAATTTTCCTTACCTGACCTGGTGGTGGCACAGTGGATAGAGCATCGGACTGGGATATGGAGGACCCAGGTTCGAGACCCCGAGGTCACCAGCTTGAGCATGGACTCAAGGTCGCTGGCTCAAGCAAGGGGTTACTCGGTCTGCTGAAGGCCCACGGTCAAGGCACATATGAGAAAGCAATCAATGAACAATTAAGGTGTCGCAACGAAAAACTGATGATTGATGCTTCTCATCTGTCTCCGTTCCTGTCTGTCTGTCCCTATCTATCCCTCTCTCTGACTCTCTCGCTGTCCCTGCAAAGAAAAAAAAAAATTTCCTCTTTCTCAATATTACCCTTCTGTTCTTGTATGTTTTCTACTTTTACCATTAAAGCATTAAATATGAACCACAGTTATTTTAAAATCTTTGTTTAATAATTACAACATGCCTGTATCACATCTGAGCTTGGCACTGAAGATTGCTTTGTCTCTTCAGACTATGTACTTCCCTGTTTTTTAGCATGGCTTGTAATTTTTTGTTGAAAACCAAATGATATATTAGGTAGTGGAAACTGAGGCAAATAGGTCTGTAATGTGAAGATTTCTCTTAATCTGGGGAAGCCTGGGTCTGTGTTTATGTGTTCTGTAGTTTATGTGCCAGCAGCTTCACATCCCTCCAGTGATCTTGTGTTCTTTCCCATTTGCCATAGGGCTTCTCTATCTCTTCAAAAAGAGTCAGCATCTAACAGTTCTTTTAGCTATCATCCACTGGGGTTACCCTGGAGCCCCACTGATAGGGAAAGGTGTGGAAGGAGGGGAAGACTTCAGTAATCTTATAATTAAATCTGAGTTCTTAGGCAGCCTGTATTTGAACCTGTTGTAAATGTTGTGACCTTTACAAGTGTTTCTCCAAGTAGGGCTTTTATCTCTGATCTCTGGTTTTAGCATTCTTAATCTGTTTCCCTGACTCTGAATCTTGTTTTCTGCTTTTTATTTTTGTTTTTATTTTCTGAGGTAGAACTAGATGACTGGAGAGTGTTGGATTTAAAGAAATTCCCTTTCCCCAGATTGTGGAACTTGGTTTTGCAGAGAGCCCTGAATGTGTTTATAGTGGTGTAAAGCCAGTAGTCGCGGTCAGGATCACAGCCACCTGGCCCACGCAGGTTCACATTAGATTCGGACAGTCGGTAATGAAACACAGAAGCCAAGAACTGGTGAGCCATCAGCTTCAATTCTAGCTTGCACCCAGCGGGCAAGCAAAAACACACACTGGGCTCCAAAACCCACACATTCAGTGCTCACAAAGCTACTGACTTATCCGAGTTTCCTAGAATCAAAGGTTTCTAGCTCACCAGACTTATTCACCTCTGTTTCCCATCTCCTCCAGCACAAACTCTTAACAAACTGGCTTCTTCCTCAGCACTCTGCCATCTTGGCTACTTCTCCTCCACATGGCCTTAATCTGCTCTCCTCTCTAATACTAACCTCAGGAACTCAGGAACCAAGAGAGAGATCAAGCTACTGTTCTCTCCCACTTTATAGCAGACTCAAAACCTTTAATCCAATTATACAAACAAGGAAGTCTCTGATACAAAGTCACCCATCTGAGGCATAATGGGAATCCTCCCTACATCACCACCCTACATCATCCAATCAGTCAAGGGTGTGGAGAAGAGCTTACTCTTAAACTAAGCCTTAGGCTATAATGACCCGGCCTGCCCACAGCCTGTTCCAGAACACACATTAATATCAACGAACTTCCATGTGGGCAGCGCCATCTTTAACAAAGTGAGCATAATATATTTTATCTACCCAACAAGTGGTTATTCCTCCATTTTTGCCAGAGCCATGAGGAATCTTCCTTGGATCCTCACAGTGAGAATTTGGTGGGGTTCCTGGAGGTAAAACCACATAGGAGTAGGGCACCCTAAAGACTGTGTCTCTTTAGAGTTTCTCATTTTTGCACTAGTTCACTTGGCCTCGAGCAATTTGTCAAAATTACTATTGTTCGGCAGATAAAATATAATATGCTCACTTTGTTAAAGATGACGCTGCCCACATGGAAGCCCATCACCCAGGTGAAATTATTTGCCCTTATGCTTGTGATGGCTGTGGGGGAAAAGTTGTAATGTAAGCAGGCCGGGTAGTTATAGCTTACGGCTTTGTTTTAAGAGTAAGCTCTTCTCCACACCCTTGACTGATTGGATGATGTAGGGTGGTGATGTAGGGAGGAATCCCATTATGCCTCAGATGGGTGACTTTGTATCAGAGACTTCCTTGTTTGTATAATTGGATTAAAGGTTTTGAGTCTGCTATAAAGTGGGAGAGAACAGTAGCTTGATCTCTCTCTTGGTTCCTGAGTTCCTGAGGTTAGTATTAGAGAGGAGAGCAGAATAAGGCCACGTGAAGGCCAGGAGAAGCAGCCAAGATGGCAGAATGCTGAGGAAGCAGCCAGTTTGAGCAGAGTTTGTGCTGGAGAAGGAGATGGGAAACAGAGGTGAATAAGTCTAGTGAGCTAGAAAGCTTTGATTCTAGGAAACTTGGATAAGTCAGTAGCTTTGTGAGCACTGAATGAGTGGGTTTTGGAGCCCAGTGTGTGTTTTTGCTTGCCCGCTGGGTGCAAGCTAGAATTGAAGCTGATGGCTCACCAGTTCTTGGCTCCTGTGTTTCATTACCGACTGTTCGAATCTAATGTGAACCTGCATGGGCCAGGCGGCTGTGATGGTGGCCCTGGCTACTGGCTTTACAACTATATATTTAAGTGTTTCTACCATTTTATGGCTCCTCTGGCTTCTGTTCGGGGCAGACAGATTTTGGCTCTGATTTTGGATTTGACTGTCTCTGGCATTCTGGCAACCCTCTGTGATATAAGAAGCCATTGCTTTTCGGTTTATTCAGTTTTTTATTGCTGTAAGGACATGAGTAATAACTTCTGTGGGCGATCAATGGATTTCTCTAATTTCCTTACCATTCATGTAAGATATTACTTTTATATCAATTTAATAAAAGAAAGAGATCTTTTCACAGGTAGTAGCTAAAATTCAGTGATTCATTTTGTCATTAGATTTGTTTTTGAATAGATATTATTATTTTGTATGTAAACAGTTTTCAAGAGACCACAATGATCCCAGAGTCACTGAAAAGTCACATGTTGATGTAAACTTTATGTTCTCCTAGTGGCTGCCTTTTCGTACGTCAAACCCTGGTGAACATCCTTAGATCAAATGACTGGAAGAGATCTTCAGTGGAATGATTCTGATCTGCTCTACACATTTCCCCCTGGATTGTTGGCCACGTTACATAATCACTGTGCATTTGGCACAGTATGTTGCCTTTGGAAGACCTTCAGGGTTAAGGAAGCATGAGGACAGAAATGGCCATAAAATCAGAAAGGAGGACAGAAGTACATATGCTGCAAAAGCTAAAACCTGCCTTCCTCTTTCATGTAAACTAGGAGTTCATGCTGAGCTAAAACTTTATGATTAAGGACTCAACTTAGATAACCATGAAAGGCTATTTCACATTATTTGTCTTCTTATTTGGGTGGGCAAGTAGTAGTATTTAAAAAATGTATTTAGTAAAAAATATAAAGAAAATGATCCTATTTACTCTAGGGTGGTCAAAAGGCATGACTATGAAAAATCACCTGTCAATATGTACATAACATATCAATATGCACATATCAATATGCACATATCAATAGAAGTGCATTCTGCTTTAAGGGAGCATACCATTGAAGCTATACACCATAGACGTGGATAGTCTTAAAGGGGATATTGACAACTGAAAAAATATTAAATGTATTTCTCCAAATTGAGAAAGTGACTTGCCCATAGCTTCTAAAACACAGCTTCCTTCTTTCCTATTCCTTATCCACTCCTATGGTGTAGATAGATTAAATAAAGGAGAAGTGACAGCAATGCAAAAAGTTTGAAATGTGCTCAGAGTCACCTCTGGAATCACCACAAACTTCAACCTTCAGTTTTATTCTTTCACAATTAAATGGACTTCAAGTCTAAATGTTTTGGTTACTAAAATTGCATCACATTCTTTTCCTGTTGTTATTGTTCTTTGTATTATTACAAATACATAGTTTTATTTAGGACCTGTTTTCACATAACCATGATCAATAATATTACTTTTATAGGTAAAAATGATTAAGAATAAAAATATTGGAAAATTTAACTTTGTTGAGATAGACAATAGTAATATTCAAAGATGTTCAAGAACCAGCTTTTGTCAGTCTATGAGAGCCAAATGTTAAATTTTTATTAATTTTACAAGTTGGTGTTACACATTCCATTATTGTAAATAATAATAATAGTCTCACAGGGATAGGTACCACTGGAAAAAATGTCCTCAGGGATGACTTCTTTGTAGAACAATGTTGCTACAACTGTGGGCTCTGTTTGTGGGATAAGCCTTAGAACTAGTGTTCCAGACCCTTTAGTCCAGTCTAGCTATTTCCATACCCTGTCAGAATTGTTAATGCCTTTTTCCATATCTAAATGTCACAAAACTCCGAATAAGAACACAGGAACTGCAAATTTACCTAGCTTGGGTTCTGTAACAGTCTTTAAATATCTATCCTGCTAGAATAAAGAGTTAGGGCTATTGGATGATATTGACAGGTAGGAGTTTAAAATTTGCTTCTGAGAAGCTGACATACAAGGTTCATTGTAAAGATACAAATTATAAAAATGTAAAATATGTAAAATTTTAATTCCATGCTATTTCCCAACCACTGAGCCCAGGTCCTCTCTCCACATCAGTGAATCACTTGTTCAGTGGTTTTTGTGTATTTTCACAGGTGTGTGTGTGTGTTTTAATACAAATTCAAGGTGTGAATATATGTTAAAAAAAAGTAACTATATCTTTACTGAACAACCACATTTCTAGAAATCTTACAGACATATTTGTGTACATTAACATAAAGTTTTACAGGGCTATTTATTGTGGCATTGATTGCTGTAGCAAAAGATCAGCACAAAACAATTTCCATCAATAAGACGCAGGGTAAATACACTATAGTACATTCATGCAATGCAATTACATGCATTTGTGAAAATAAAGGAAGGACATACTTTCTATATACTGAAATGGTGAAATAAAAATATTCCAACAGGTATATATTGTTAAAAGAAAAAAACATTGTAAAGACAATGTATCCAGATGGTAACTTCTATGTTTAAAGGAAGAGCAAAATAGAATTCTCTTGAAATGAATATCAACTTTTAAAAATAGATTGTTTAAATATAAAGCTCAAGGCAGAAACGACTCTATTATTTAATTTATCTTCAAAGGAAGTTAAAAAGAAAACACAAACTCTTAAATTTATGAATCCCAAGTGTATAATTTTACTGAATTCTTGTTCCAGATAATGCAATAATGAAAAATTGGGAACAAAACTAGAAAACTGGTAAATAAATTATGGTATGTCTACATAATGCAATATAATTCATTAAAGTGAGATTTACAGCATGGAAAATGCTTTCTAAAATATATAATTCATGTAAAAAAAAAGTAGGCCAAGCATTATCTAATGAATTTTAGTATGATTAATACATTTATTAAAGGGTAGCAGAAATACACACAAAAAAGCTAACAGCAATCATCCTTGAATATGAAATTATGGGTGATTTTGTTTCATTAAACTATTCCTTGTTTTTTGAGATTTCAATGCTGACATTTTATTGCTGGAGATATAGAAAAAGTAAATTTTATTTTAAAATAAGGTGTTGAAATCTTTCTGGGGGATGGTTACTGAAAAAAGTAACTCAAACTTTGTGTCTTTGTTAGGGGAAGAGGAATATAATTCACTCTTGGCACAAAAAGTGACTCATTCCCTCCTTTTCTTCTTTCTCTTTCTGAGGTCAAACAATTTGAGTCTAAATAGGTAGCTCAGTAGCTCACTAGACAAGTGGTGGGCTTGTCAGAAATGTGGTAAATAAATATATTTCTAGCTATTATGTAAAAAATGTTGTTTTAGTAATATATTATAATGTACTTTATGAAATATAATAAATATTTGTTTTGGTTCTATTAATATTTATTACTCAAGGGTGTGTTCAATCTTCCATGGTATACAGCTTTGCACTTTCCTGTAAGACTAAAATTGGTAGATTTAGACAGAAGTAGTATGGATTGAAGGATCAGTTGTCCAAAATTAAAAAAAAGTCTGTTATAAAGTGAGATATTTTAGTAGTAGAAAAAGAAATGGCTGTTCAACTCTATTATTAACCTTTATTTAATCATTGTTTAATTATCCATTTTTATTTATCTGAATAGATTACTTTTAAGTAATTTTTGCACCCCAGTAGCTACCTCTTTCTCTGTATTTGTATAATTTATGCCTGGATGGCTATGCTTACTCTTCACTTTTTCATCTTGAAGTTTTCTTTGTTTCTTTATTCTTCTTCAGTCCACACAACTAACCAATAACTGAATATGGAAATCGTTTAATGTTTGTCATTCCTGTTAGACTGCAAGCTATGTGAGGATAGAAACACTATCCATTCAGTGATGTACCTTGGTGCCTGATTGAGATGTATCCTTTTCCCTAGTCACTGAGGTTTTTCAAGCTTCTTAAATCAGTCTTTAGTCAATACTGGTAAATTTCTGGACATTTTCTCTTCAAATATTTCTCATGCTCCATATTCTATCTTCTTACTCTTGTGATTCCAATTACATGTTAGTGTATTTGATCACGTCCCAGTTTTTTGTCACTTTTGTTTTTTTTTTCTTTCTGTATATTTCAGTTTGGATTTTCTATTGACCTCTGAGTCCTCATTTTCTGTTTTCTGCTTTGTCCAACCTACAGTTGTATCCATTAAATGAGTTAATAATTACAGAAAATAATTTTTCATTTTTTGAAAGTTCATTAGATTTTTTCAATAAATTTCAATTCCCTATTGAAATTCTTCGTATTTTGTTCCACTGTAGCCATTTTCCCTATATTTTCTTTCACAAATTTAAGATAGGTATATTAATGTTGTTTTTACTGATTTAAGTTTGTGTGCCATCTGTAAGTGTATTTTTGCCTCTGTTGTTCCAATGATTTCCAGTCAGTTAATCATACTTTTTATGTTGCATACATTTTTACTGGATATTAGGCATTGTGAATGACAAATTGTATTTTTCCTACAAAATAAATGTGATTTTGTGGTGGGTAGGAGAGGCAGATAGAGTAGTAGTGGATTTCTAACCTCTCTACAAAGAGGGTTGATTTTAGACCTGGCAAAGCTGAATTTAATTATGTGTGGTCTCTAGTTTTAAAGGGTGACTTTTGGGGCATTTTAATGAAAATACAAGTTGTTATCCAAGTCCCTTTAATTTGATGAGACTTGAATTCCAATTCTTTTCTCCTCAGCATTAAACAGCTGTTTGAAATCTTGTAGCTCTGCTCTTCAGCTTTCTAGCTGTCACTTCAGATGCATGTGCATCATTTTGGAATCAGATAATGTTTGATGGGTATCTGTACACATGTTTTGAGGCTCCCTTCTGTATAGTTCCCTCTTCTCTGAATTTTTACTCTATTTATAGTTATTCTTTCAGTTCGAGATTCCAGCTCTTAAGGGTCACATCAGTTTACTAGAATTCTGTTTCATGCTTGAGTTCTAGCACCTGAATTGTGTTGTCAAATTGAAAAGTGCTTCCAGGAGAAGAGTAGATATATATGCAAATTACCGGATATGCCTCTCTTCTTTTAAGAATAGGAACTCCTAAATTTTTACTTGCTTTGGATGCTTTTCAATACCTTCAATACAATCATCGCTATTGATTGTATTAGTTTCCTAGGTTTGCCATAACAAAGTACCAAACACTGGCTAGTTTAAAATCACAAAAATTTTTATCTAATATTTTTGGAGGTTAGAAGGTGTCTTCTAGGCTGTGCTCTCTATGTTGGTGATAAAGGAGAGTCTTACTAGGCTATGTTTAGCTTCTGGAATTTGCCAGAAATCCTTAGGCTTCTTTGATTTGATGATGTATTGCTCCAATAATGTGATCATCTTGTTCCTGTGTCTTCATATCACTTTCTCCTTGTGTGTGTCCATCTCTCTGTCCAAAATTACCTCTTTTAGTGAGCAGACTTTTTATATTAGATTAGAGACCACCCTAATGACATTATTATAATTTGATTACTTCTGGAATGATTACAAATGAAGTAAAACTAACTGATTTTGATAGAAGATGATAACAGTCACAGGAAGAAAAGGTATGAGAGACACCTTATATGATGAGGAAATATTGTGACTTAGTTAGAGTAGTGGCTAAATAGGTATACATAAAATTAAAATCATTGAGTTCAAGATTAATGCACTTTCTACCTCTCAGTGTATATGAAGGAGTAAAAGTATAACTCTCTCAGTGGCTCTCTCAGGAAGAAAAGCTATCTTTAGGGGTAAATCAACCCTGAATGCTGAACTCATCGCCAAACCTCTGTCCTCTCTGGGATCATGGCCTTAAAATTTTCCACAACTAGGTTACATTTTGAGGCTTTCAAGCATATTTTTCTTTTCAAATTAATAATAATAATAATAATTTTGTCCAGATTTTCTAGTTGCCATCAATAGAATGGTCAAAATTATTTAGTTTGTCATTATGGGAACTAGACCTTTACCGACTGAAATTCTTGTAACCAGAGAGGGCCCCCTTAGATATTCAAATCTTTTTTTTATTCCCGACTTTGAAATCTTCTTGCTGATTTTGAAAATTGATTGAAAATTGGCTTAAATCTGAACTCTTTTTCTTGTATCAAGGCCTTGTCAAGGTTCTTGTTATCTAACCAGCATATGTTTTGAGTTTTCCTTAAGTTAGATGATCTGATTACTTGTATTTACATGACTTTATCATTCTCTTTTATGGAAAAAAATCACACCTATCTCTGCTGCTACCACTCACTTTACTGCTGTGTTCATTTGACAACTAAAAAAATATAAAGAAATTCATTTCCATGATCAAATTGAACCCATTTTTAAAATAATTTGTTGGTTTTATTCCTCCCTTCTCCTAATATACTTCACTAGTTCTTTATAAATGTGTTCTCATTTGTATGTGGTTTGGACATGTTTCTAAGGATTGTTCATGCACGTATGTTTTATAGTAGCAACTGAATTATACATTCTCGTTATAAGGAACTTTATTTTATCTCTTCTATATTCCACATATGACACAGAATGCCCAGTACAAATTCTTAGTATAAAGTAGGTATTCTTGAAAGTCAGTTGGTTGTGTGACATTAGACTATTCAAATTTCTCTCCTGCTGAATTCAGTGAAATTCTATTTAGCCCTTAACAGCAATTCTAAATATTATTCTGTAAGATTGCATAGATGGGCTAATTTTGTGCTTCACAAGGACTGTTTTAAAGTGAAACCATGTACAAAGATGCTTCAATTTATGTACAAACTACCTTTAATCTTCAGTGTTTATTTATGAACTTGAAGTTTCTAAAGCAAAAATCATTGAAGTGTTATATATATATATATATATATATATATATATATATATATATATATATATAAAATACTTTTAAATAATGTCCACATATGCCATACAAAATGAACATATTAAGATAAAATTTAACTCTAAAGGGGGAATGAAATCTTGAATCTGAAATATCCAGAAAAAATAACTTTTTTGTAATTGAAGTCATTCATTTACTCATCAATTTAGCAAAGTGTTGAGTGTAATTTCTAGTAGTTATAAATTAAGAAAAGTAGATTTGTATAATGAAATTACAAATAAAAGGGGAGATATCAATGACATGTTGGTCAGGGAAAGCTTTTCTGAGTTCATGATCTTTGAACACAGACATGCATAAAATGAAGAAGCAAGTTATTGGATGATCAAGGATTTATTCTACACAAGGAAACCTGCTAGCATTAAGGTACTGAGGTAGGTATAAGACTTGATGTATGCAAAGAAATGTAAGAAGAGCATTGGAAGATTATAAAGTGTGAAAAGGAAGAGAACAAAATAGAAAATGAGATTTTTAAAAAAAGAATAGTTGGATGATGAAGGCAAGGATTGGGAATTTTAGTTTAATTCTGAGTATTCTGGAAGACCATAGGAAGGGTTTAGCTATGGTAACAATAAAATGTGATAAGATTGAGATTTTTAAATCCTCTTCGCTATTGTGTCGGGGAGAGTGAAAGCTATGAGGTAAGTTATGAGTCCATTGTAGTTTAGAAGGGAGGTAAAAGTGACTTAGAACAGAGTGGTACCAGCAGAGTTGGTAAGAGGAGTTTAAGTTTTTATATTTTGATGGGAGAATGGGATTAGGAAAATCAGAAAAGTAAATTTTCATGAGTGATATCTAAGCTTTTGTTTTATGCAACTGTGCAAATCATCATACCATTTACAAAGCTGAGAAACAATGGTAAAAACAAATTGAGGAGATGGAATAAGAGTTCTTCTGCTTTAGTAATACTATATTTAAGAATCTAAAACATATCTAATGAGAATATTGAGTAAGCAGTTGATGAAAAGTGTGAATTTCAGGAAAGAGGTTAAGATTAAAGATATAAATTTGAAAGTCACATATGGTTAAGAAAAACTCACAAAGGACTATAAATAAAGAGAAGGCATGGGTTGAAGCCTTGAGATATGCCAGCATTTAGAGACTGAGTACAAGTCAGAAGAGGTCATTGTTGTATCCCAAAGACCTTGAACAATGTCTAACACAAATGGTAAGTACTTAATAGTTTGTCTTATTTTCAATGCATGAGAGAATATAAATATTCTTTGAAGTTTGATTCATTGTGCTAATGTAGAAAGACTTAGGAGTAATTTCTTATCTAGACAATTATAATTTGAACTATTGCACAATCACAGGCAGTGAAGTATCAAATAAATCTATGGCTAGTCATTAGAAGAACTAAGCACACCAAGAGGAGAAAAACACCAAAATTATACAACTGAATAAACCCCCACAACTGATACCATTGGTGATAGCTAACATACTTATACAGTTTAAAAAACATATTAATTCCTTAATATGTACCAATAAAAGTAGTTTATGTTTATTAGCTAAACTTTTACAACCATCCTGAAGGATTCTGTTATCAAAATCATATGTACCATTATCACCATTGTCATTATAATTATCACCATCAGTGTCATCATTTCTATTTTATAGATGAATAAATGGACTTAAGATAAGGTGTATTAAGTTGCCCAAGATCACCCAGCTAATTTGTTGATATATGTCATAGCTATGATTTGAATCCAGGAAGGCTGACCCCCTCTTCCTTGCATTTGACCATGATACTGCACTTCCTTTTTTTCTTTTAAATTTTTATTAAATTTATTGGGGTGACATTGGATAATAAAATTATATAGGTATCAGATGTACAAATTTTATAATAAATTATCTGTATATGTCACTACCCACAGTCAACTCTAATTCTGTTACCATTTATTTCTTCTTTACCCTCTTCTACCTCTTCCTATCCTTCTTTCCATCTGGTAATGCAGTTCCTTTCCAGTACATGGTCAAGCATATAGGAAGGACAGTATCATTACATTTTTGTTCTTCATTCTTAATAGGATAAATAAAAATAAAGCTACTGTTTAATTGAGCATTTTCTATGTAGCAAAAACCATATTAAATGAATAACTTACGTTATTTCTGGTCTTTACATAAACTCTTGGACATGGGAATTATTGTAATTCTTTCTACAGATAAGAAACTAAAGCTAAGGAGGTCATGATATTCTTCAGGTCACAGAATAAATTTATATAGCTCCAAATCAGAAATCTATCTGTGGCACCATATAATACAATGTTTATTAGTAGAATTATTTTCTTTAAAATTTGATGTAAATTAAATATATACATACTTTATTAATTATTTTATCTCCTATAAATTTACATCAAACACAATATGTTAGGGAATCTACCCCACGCCCCCCCAAAAAGAACAATGTAGTATGGGAATTAAGTGGTAATGTTTATATTTCTTGCTGCCTATATTCTGAACATTTCTTTTATTTCAGGAAAATTCTTGCTATGTGAATCCTGGCATAGATTTCTGTTTTACTTGTGATACCAGAGCTAAAGAAGCCCTTAGGCTGTTGGAGCTCAACGGTGTGGTTAAGACTCTGGTCCCAAGAACTAGGATATTAAAAAAGTGATGTAAAAATAAAGAAATTGTTGAGGAATTACCATGGAGTGTTTGATAAAGTCTTGACCCCAAGGTAGAGAGTCCAGAGGCAGTGGTATTACTGGTGGATTTATATTCATATTGCTTCCATCTCTTAGTCGTGGCCATGATTGCAGTTGGCCACCTTTCCTAAGTCTTTGGCCCTTTTTTGAAATGGGTTCTCATATTTCCTGTCAACCTTGTGAGCCATCTGATAACTTTCAATAAATTCATTTTCCACTCAAGTTAGGTCAAGTGCTTTTTGATGCCTGTATGTAAGACAAAGTTAAACTAGTGAGTTATGTACAAAGAGTTAGAAAAAAAAAGACAATAATAACCAATTATGGTAAAAGCCAGAAAAAAAATCTAAGGTGTTATAAAAGTGCAGAATATGACAAGATAATTAGGATTAATGGCATAGCTGACTTAGTTAAATTTATAGTAGAATATTAAAAGATGAGTATGAGAAAGTAAGGAAATCAGAAAAGTAGGCTTACAGGAGCAGTTAGAAGCCCATATGCCTGGAGTATAAATATATAGCGGAAAATAAAGGCTAATGAGACTAGGGTGAAAAGCCTTGCGTTCCTCTCCAATGCCTAACCTTTACACATATGATCTTTCTTTCTCTCTATTTTCTTGTTTCTCTTTCTTTCTCTTTCTTTTTCTTTCTCTCTCTTTCTTTCTCTCTTCCTATCTTTCTTTCTTTCTTTCCTTTTTTATTAAGTAAAAGGCGGGGAGGCAGAGACACAGGCTCTCGCTTGTGCCCTGATGGGGATTCACTTGGCAAGTCTCCTACCAGGGCAATGTTCTGCCCATCTGAGTCACTGCTCCGTTGCTAGGCAACCGAGTAATTTTAGTGCCTGATGCACGGCCATGGAGCCACCCTCAGCGCCCAGACCCAATTTTGCTCAAACCATTTGAGCCATGGCTGTGGGAGGAGTGGAGAGAAAGAGAGAGAAGAGGGAGGGGTGGAGAAGAAGATGGTTCCTTCTCCTGTGTGCCCTGACCTGGAATTGAACCCGGGCCTTCCACACACTGGGCCGAAGATCTACTACTGACCCAACTGGCCAGAGCCACACACATATGATCTTTTATTCCCTTTCTGAATTCTGATTTGTTTTCATAATCATATATTCAATGTCACCTTTACTGAGAGATGCATTATGCCGTCTTGGGAATGTATATAGGCACATTGTAGTTTCTTTTCCTTTCTCTCAAGTTACTACCTAATTCTTTTTTTTTCACCATGTAACCTCTTTTTTTATTTTAATATATATTTTATTATTATTAATTCTAATGGGGTGACACCAATAAAACAGGGTACATATGTACAATGAAAACATCTCCAGGTTATCTTATCATTCAATTGTGTTGCATACCCATCACCAAAAGTCAAATTGTCCTCTGTCACCTTCAATCTGGTTTTCCCTGTGTCCCTCCCCTCCTCCCTATCCCACTCTTCCCTCCCTCCCCCCATCCCATAACCAACACTCTCTTGTCCATGTCTCATACCCTCACTTTCATGTCCCACCTATGTATGTAATCGTGCTGTTCTCAGTTTTTCTTTTTTCTGATTTACTTATTTCACTCCGTATAATGTTATCAAGGTACATCCATTTTGTTATAAATGATCCGATGTCATCGTTTCTTATGGCTGAGTAGTATTCCATAGTATATATGTACCATAGCTTTTTAATCCACTCGTCTTCTGACGGACACTTGGGCTGGTTCCAGATCTTCGCTATTGTGAACAATGCTGCCACGAACATGGGGGCGCATTTCTTCTTTTCGAACAGTGCTATGGTGTTCTTAGGGTATATTCCTAAAAGTGGGATAGCTGGGTCAAAAGGCAGTTAGATTTTTAATTTTCTGAGGAATCTCCAAACTGTTTTCCACAGTGGCTGCACCAGTCTGCATTCCCACCAGCAGTGCAGAAGGGTTCCCTTTTCTCCACATCCTCGCCAGCACTTATTCTGTGTTGTTTTGCTGATAAGTGCCATTCTGACTGGTGTGAGGTGATATCTCATTGTGGTTTTAATTTGCATTTCTCTAATGATTAGTGATGTTGAGCATTTTTTCATATGCCTATTGGCCATCTGTATGTCCTCTTTGGAGAAATTTCTATTCATTTCTTTTGCCCATTTTTTGATTGGGTTGTTTGTCTTCATGGTGTTGCGTTTTATAAGTTCTTTATAAATTTTAGTTATTAACCCCTTATCAGATGTGCTGTCGAATATGTTCTCCCATTGTGTGGTTTGTCTTTTTATTCTGTTCCTATTGTCTTTAGCTGTGCAAAAATTTTTTAGTTTGATATAGTCCCATTTGTTTATCTTGCCTTTTATTTCAGTTGCCCGTGGAGATAAATCGGCAAATATACCGCTGTTACAGATGTCGGAGAGCTTGCTGCCTATGTTTTCTTCTAAGATGCTTATGGTTTCACGGCTTCATTTAAGTCTTTTATTCATTTTGAGTTTGTTTTTGTGAATGGTGTAAGTTGATGGTCTAGTTTCATTTTTTTGCAGGTAGATGTCCAATTTTCCCAACACCATTTGTTAAAGAGGCTGTCTTTACTCCATTGTATGTTCTTTCCTCCTTTGTCAAATATCAGTTGTCCATAAAGCTGTGGGTTGATTTCTGGGTTCTCTGTTCTGTTCCATTGATCTATGTGCCTGTTCTTATGCCAGTACCAGGCTGTCTTGAGTATAATGGCCTTATAGTAAACCTTGATATCAGGAAGCGTGATACCTCCTGCTTTATTTTTTCTTTTTAAGATTGCTGAGGCTATTTGTGTTCTTTTTTGGTTCCATATAAATTTTTGGAAAATGTGTTCTATATCTTTGAAGTATGTCATTGGTATTTTAATTGGTATTGCATTGAATTTATAAATTGCTTTAGGTAATATAGACATTTTAATGATGTTTATTCTTCCTAGCCATGAGCACGGTATATGCTTCCACCTGTTTGTATCTTCCTTGATTTCTTTTATCAAAGTTCTATAATTTTCCGAGTACAAGTCCTTAACCTCCTTGGTTAAATTTACTCCTAGGTACTTTATTTTTTTGGCTGCAATAGTGAAGGGGATTGTTTCCTTAATTTCTTTTGCTGATATTTCATTGTTGGTGTATAGAAATGCCTCTGATTTCTGAGTATTAATTTTATATCCTGCCACCTTGCTGAAATCATTTATAAGGTCCAGTAGTTTTTTGACTGAGACTTTAGGGTTTTCAATATACAATATCATATCATCTGCAAATAATGACAGTTTTACTTCTTCTTTTCCAATTTGGATGCCTTTTATTTCTTCTTCTTGTCTGATTGCTGTAGCTAGGACTTCAAGAACTATGTTGAATAAGAGTGGTGAAAGTGGGCAACCCTGCCTGGTTCCTGATCTTAAGGGGATTGCTTTTAATCTTTGTCCATTTAGTATGATGTTTGCTGTCGGTTTATCGTAGATGGCCTTTATCATGTTAAGGAATGATCCCTGTATTCCCACTTTACTGAGAGTTTTGAGCATGAATGGGTGCTGGATTTTATCAAATGCCTTTTCTGCATCTATTGAAATTATCATGTGATTTTTGACCTTCCTTTTGTTTATGTGGTGAATCACATTGATTGATTTGCGAATATTGAACCAGCCTTGCCTCTCCCGAATAAATCCCACTTGATCGTGGTGTATGATATTTTTTATATATTGCTGGATCCGGTTGGCTAATATTTTGTTGAGAATTTTAGCGTCTAAATTCATCAGGGATATAGGCCTATAATTTTCTTTCTTTGTGTTGTCTTTGCCCGGTTTTGGGATCAGAATTATGCTCGCCTCATAAAAGGAGTTTGGAAGTCTTTCTTCCTCTTGAATTTTTTGAAATAGCTTGAGGAGAATAGGAGTTAGTTCTTCTTTGAATTTTTGATAGAATTCACTTGTGAAGCCATCAGGCCCAGGACTTTTCTTTTTTGGGAGTTTTTTGATAACTGTTTCTATCTCATTTGCTGTAATTGGTCTGTTTAGGTGTTCTGATTCTTCCAGATTGATTTTTGGAAGGTTATATGATTCAAGAAATTTGTCCATTTCACCAAGATTGTCTAATTTTTTGGCATATAGTTCTTCATAGTATTTTCTTACAATGCTTTGTATTTCTGTTGTGTCAGTTGTTATTTCTCCACTGTCCTTTCTAATTTTATTTATTTGAGTCCTCTATCTTTTTTTCTTGGTGAGTCTAGTTAAAGGTTCATCAATCTTGTTTACCTTTTCAAAGGACCAGCTTCTTGTTTCATTGATTATCTGTATTGTTTCCTTAGCCTCTATGTCATTTATTTCTGCTCTGACCTTTATTATTTCCTTCCTTCTACTTGTCTTGGGTTTTATTTGTTGTTGTTTATCTAATTCTTTTAGATGCAGGGTTAGGTTGCTTATTTGAGCTTTTTCTAGCTTCTTATGATATGCCTGTAGTGCAATAAACTTCCCTCTCAGAACTGCTTTTGCTGTGTCCCATAAATTTTGAGTTGATGTATGCTCATTATCATTTGTTTCTAGAAACTTTTTTATTTCTTCTTTGATCCCATTGTTAATCCATTCATTATTTAATAACATGCTATTTAGTTTCCAAGTGTTTGAGTATTTTTCAGTTTTTCTTTTGTGGTTAACTTCTAGTTTCATGGCATTGTGATGAGAGAAAATGCTTGATATGATTTCAATCTTCTTAAATTTATTGAGACCATTTTTGTGTCCTAACATGTGGTCTATCCTAGAAAACGTACCATGAGTGCTTGAGAAGAATGTATATTCTACTGCTTTAGGGTGAAAAGTTCTGAAGATATCTATTAAATCAAGTTGATCTAGTGTCTCCTTTAAGTCTGCTGTTTCTTTATTAATTTTCTTTCTTGAGGATCTATCCAGTGTTGTTAGAGGGGTATTGAAATCCCCTACTATGATAGTATTGCTGTTAATCTCGCCCTTTATATCCATCAAAGTCTGCTTTATGTATGTCGGGGCTCCTATACTTGGTGCATAGATATTTACAATAGTTATATCTTCCTGTTGAATTGTTCTCTTTATCATTATGTAGTGTCCTCCTTTATCTCTTACTACAGCCTTTGTTTTAAAGTCCATTTTGTCTGATATAAGTATTGCTACCCCGGCTTTTTTTTTCATTTCCATTTGCATGAAATATTTTTTTCCATCCTTTTACCTTCGGTCTATGAGCATCTTTTGTTTTAAGGTGTGTCTCTTGTAGACAGCATATGTATGGGTCCTGTTTCTTTATCCATGCAGCTACCCTATGTCTTTTGATTGGATCATTTAATCCATTTACATTTAAGGTTATTATTGATATGTAGTTGTTTATTGCCATTTTATTCTTTAAAGCTGTATTCTTCTTTTGCTCTATTCATTCCTCCCTTTAAACTATTCACAAGAGGCTCCTTAGTATCTCTTGCAGAATTGGTTTGGTTTTTATGAATTCCTTGAGGCTTTCTTTTTCTGGGAAGCTCTTTATTTCTCCTTCAATTTTAAACGTTAGCCTTGCTGGATAAAGTAGTCTTGGTTGTAGGTTCTTGTTCTGCATTACTTTGATTATTTCTTGCCATTCCCTTCTGGCCTCAAGTGTTTCTGTTGAGAAGTCCGATGTCATCCTTATGGGGGCTCCTTTGTAGGTGATAGCGTTTTTTTCTCTAGCAGCTTTTAAAATTTTTTCTTTATCCATTAGCTTTGGTATTTTAACTATGATGTGTCTTGGTGTAGATCTTTTTGGGTTTCTTTTTAATGGAGTTCTGTGTGCTTCTTGAATGTGTGGAGTGTTTCCCAGCCTTAATTTAGGGAAGTTTTCTGCTATGATTTGATTGAACCAAGTTTCCATTTCCTGTCCTCTCTCCTTTCTTCAGGCACCCCTATGATGCGAATGTTGTTTCTCTTCATGTTGTCACAAAGCTCCCTTAGAGTTTCCTCACATTTTTTAAGTCTCTTTTCCTTTTTCTTCTCTGCTTCTGTGCCTTTGTTTATTGTGTCCTCTAACTTGCTTATTCGATCCTCAGCGTTATCCATCCTGCTTTTAATTCCTTCCATTGTGGTCTTCAGTTCTGATACTGTATTTGTCATTTCTGTCTGATTCTTTTTTATTATTTCAATTTCATTTTTTATACTTGTTATCTCTTTATTTAGGTGTTCATAATGACTATCCATTGTTGCTCTAATTTCTTTGAACATCCTAACTATCATTATTCTAAATTCTGCTTCTGGTAATTTGGTTATATCTGGTTCATTCAGGTCCTTCACTGGGTATTTCTCTTGATTCATTTGGTTTGCATTCCTCTGCCTGCCCATTTTATCTGTGTATAAGCAAGTTGTGGCCACTGGAGTCCAGTAGGTGTTGCCTTTGTGTTCTCTAGGTGTGGTCTATCTGCAGGCCCCCCACCTTCTCTGCCGGTGCCTAGGGTGGTTGGCTATGAGCGTTGCCAGCGCCGGCCCACTGTGGCTTTTGCTGTGATTTCTGCCTCTCCTCCGTGGGAGGGGCTGTCACTGAAGCCACAAGATTAGCACCAAGGGTAGAGGTGAGCACCTTTCCTCAGCTGCAGACCCAGCCTATTTCCGGACTTCCGCCCAGAACCAGCAGTCGGAGCCTGCTCGCTACAGTTCCGCAGGTTAGGCGTACTTCCGCTCATCCCGGACTCTACCCCGCCCCCGCGTTCGGAGCCCGCTCGTGCACGTATGATTGCAATCCACGGTTTCTCCGGCCGGGTGGAGATAATAGCGTGGGCTCAGCTGCGAGCCTCCACCCCTCTCGGGGTCCACCCCGTTCCCGCGCTCTGAGCCCGCTCGTGCACGTATACTGGCCAACCGCGGTTTCTCCGGCCCCGGGGGGGGGGGGGGCGACTGGTAGCGTCAGCTCAGACGCGAGCCCCTGCCCGTCCCTGGTCCTAGCCCGGTCCCCGCAGCCAGGGCCGGCTTGCGCAGGGCCTGCCCGTTCCTGGCCTCCCGCTTTGCCGCTTTGTCCCCGTAAGTGGGATTAAAGACGGGCCCGCAGCTTCCGGACCGCTCTCGCGCTTCCCCTCCGACCCTCTGGGCTAGACCGATCTCCCACCGGCTTGGCCTCTGCCCACGCCGACAGAACCGCCTTTCAGCGTCCTGCATCCCCAAAACCTTAAGCAGCCCTCAGCAGAGTAGGAAGGGACCTAATACTCCACACTGTAGGCCTGGGAGCTCCCTTACTTGTTTCACAGCTCAAAACTGTCCAAACGCCTCTTCTTGGCTCTGGGACTGCAGGCTGGGGCTTGGTTCCTGGGACCCAGGTCCCTCCCTCTCCGCCAAACTTTCCTCCCGCCACACGGGTCTCTCCGGGCTGCCTTTTGCTCTGGGGAGCTGGGCAGCCCTCTTCGCGTTTTTGCTATTCCTACCAGTCTCAATGTGGCTTCTTCTGTGTTCCTTGGTTGAAGAGTCCACTTAGTTTTGTTCAAAGTTGGTTTATCCAGGTGATGGTTCTTAAAATTGAGTTGTAATCCACTTTGGTTCTGGGAGTTGGAAGTTGGTACGTCCGCTTACTCCTTCGCCATCTTGCTCCTCACCATGTAACCTTTTTAAGAAGCAGCCTACATTTTCTTTTTTATCTTTTTGAAATTTTGCTTCTGTTATTATTTTTTTATATAATACTGCTCAGTCAATCCCATCCTTTCTTCCATTTTCTCCAGATGTAACTACTATCCTTAATGTGTTTGTCTTTGTTTGCTACATACACATATGTATTTACTTATTTTATTTTATTTTTTATTTTTTTGTATTTTTCTGAAATGAGAAGTGGGGATGCAGAGACAGACTCCCACATGCACCAGACCAGGATTCACCTGGTATGCCCACTAGGGGATGATGCTTTGCCCATCTGGGATGTTGCGCTGTTGTAACCGGAGCCATTTAAGCCCCTGAGGTGAGGCCATGGTGCCATCCTCAGTGCTCAGCCAACTTGCTTTAGTGGAGCCTTGGCTTGGGGAAGGAGAAGAGACATAGAGAGAAGGTAAGGGGAGGGGTGGAGAAGCAGACAGTCTCTTCTCCTTTGTGCCCTGACCAAGAATCGAACCTGGGACATACACACACCAGGCCGACACTCTCCTACTGAGTCAACCAGCCAGAGCCCACATATGTGTTTATAAATACTACATCCCTTTATTATTTGTATGTTTAATAGATGTAACCATACAGTATGTGTAATTTTTCAATTTGCTTTTTTACTTACTAATTTTTAGATAAATCATATTTCTTACATAATAATGTAGTTTTATTTATTTTAATTGCTAAGTTTTATGCTGTATGAAAAAACTACAACCTCAATTTGTTTTTTTCTACTCACTTTTCAATCTTTTGAATATTGTCTTTTTTCTCAGTTGCTACCTGAAACTGTTCCCTTTAATCTAACCAAACCTATTAAGTTTTTTAAAATTCATTATCATTAATACATTCTTTCATTTAGTGCTGTAATTAACTCATTTTCCTTGAAATTCCCTCATTCTGACTTTGTGAAAATATACTTTTATTTGATATTTTTGTTTCACTTCCTTTTTTGTTGCCTAACTATAGGTGTTCCATGAAAGTCTAGTCTTGGTTTTCTTTTCTCCTTCTCCCTTGATAATTTCATTCCTATATGACTTCCACTTTCCAAATGAGCCTCAAATATATATATTTAGTTGTTTTCAGTTGTCTGCTGGACATTGCCAGCTGGGATTCATGCTTGACTTAAATTTGCACTTTTTCTTTTCAAATTTGTTCATTTCTCTGCTTACTATTTCAGTGGCAATGGCAATCATTCAGGCTCAAAATCTTGGAATGATGTATAAGTCCCTTGGGCCTCATCACTTGCTAGGACCTGTGAATTACTGTTCTATTCATTCTGCCAAATTGATTCCCACTGCCACTACCCTAGTTTAAACCCCACGACTTCTAGGCTTTTCACAATAACATAACTTGTTTTCCTGATTCTAAGTGTCTTTCTGCTTCCTAGGCACCCTCTATCCTGCTTGACTAATTTTTCTAAACCACAATTCTGTTCAGAACATTTCTTTTTTGGAAAGCTTTTAACATCTCTATTTTGCTAATAAAATAAAGTCCAAACTTTAGACTAGAATTCATACTTCTCTACAATTTGACTTGTTTATTATCCCTCCAAATTTATTTATCACTTCTCCATCACTTCTACATATGCCTAGCAAATGGAGTCTCATTTCTGTAATTGTCTGTGTAGTCTAGGTTAAATGGTGGCAACAAAATATTTGTTTCTCAGTTCCTTAAACTAACAAAGATTTATTTCAGGTTTGTAAGAATATTCTTTGTTAATGGCTGTCACTCAAAGACCTAGCTAAAGGGAGTAATCACCATCTTAAGTTTTGCTGGTCTCTATGCCATCGGAAAGAGTGGGGAGAGCTTTAGAGGATCTTATACATGCAGTTCAGTGTTATGGCACAGATATAACAAATGTCACTTTAGCTCACAATCCACTGGCCAGAATTAGTCATCTGGCTGCACCTAACTATAGGAAAAACTTTCCTAACTTGTGGTGGTACAGCAGATTAAGCTTCAGCCAGAAATGCTGAGGTTACTGGTTTGAAAACCCAGGCTTGCCTGGTGGTAAAGTGCATACGAGAAGCAACAAGTTGATGCTTCCTGCTCCTTTTCCCCTTCTCTCTCTCTCTCTCTCCTCTCTCTATAATTAATAAATACAATCTCCAAAAAATAAAAACCATTGAAGAAGCTAGGAAATGCAAACCTATCATGTAGCACAAGGATAAGAAAAGCAGATTTTGGTGACCAGCACTAATGAACACCATAGTTCTCAATAACCACCTCCATCATTTCCTTCTGTGGACCCTTGCTCATAAAACTTCAACTATTTGTCATTCTCTTCTTTCCTTTCTTTTTGTGACAGAGACAGAGAGACAGAGAGAGGGACAAATAAGGATAGACAGACAGAGAAGAATGGAGAGAGATGAGAAGCATCAATTCTTTGTTTTGGCACCTTAGTTGTTCATTGACTGCTTTCTCATATGTGCCTTGACCAGGGGTACAGCAGATTAAGTGATCCCTTGCTCAAGCCAGCAACCTTTGCCTCAAGCTAATAAGCCTTGCTCAAAGCAAATGAGCCTTCACTCAAGCTGGCGACCTTGAGGTTTCGAACCTAGGTCCTCCACATCCCAATCTGATGCTCTATCCACTGCACCGCTGCCTGATCACGATCTTCTTTCCTTGTTAAGATCCTGCTTATCCTTAATTCCCAACATAGCCATCATATCTTTGATAAATTGTTTCCTAATCTTTTCAGGAGGATATATTCTCCCTCTGCCTTAATTTTCCATAGCTCTTTAACCATTATTTTCTATTGTTGGGTATTTAGATCTTAGAGGTTAAAATGCATGTTTTATTAACATATGAACACATGATTTAAGAAATCTATTAATGCATAAATAACCAGAGTATATTCTAATCACTTAAAAATACATTTTTATTTTTTATAGGGACAGAGAGAGAGTCAGAGAGGGGGATAGATAGGGACAGACAGACGGGAATGGAGAGAAGTGAGAAGCATCAATCATTAGTTTTTCATTGCCTTTGCGACACCATAGTTGTTCATTGATTGATTGCTCTCTCACATGTGCTTTGACCGCGAGCCTTCAGCAGACCGAGCAACCCCTTGCTGGAGCCAGCGACCTTTGGTCCAAGCTGGCGAGCTTTTGCTCAAGCCAGATGGGCCCGCACTCAAGCTGGCGAGCTCGGGGTATCAAACCTGGGTCTTCCGCATCCCAGTCCAATGCTCTATCCACCGTGCCAGTGCCTGGTCAGGCTAAAAATAGATTTTTTTTTGCTGGTTTCCTTATTACCTATTTATGCGTGAGGTGGATGTGTTTTATTCTTCACATTATGCATAAGATTGGATATATATATATATATTTACATGTATAATATATGTATATTTATATATCTTATGTATATATACATATAGTTAGCAAATCCTAGTTACTATGGTATAAATATAGAATAAATTAAATATGAATCTGTCTCATTCTTCTTATTCTGAAATTATTGACACTGCCATTATAACTATTTTTTTCATAAATGGTATGTTTGACCATTGCCCTTAGGTAGCTGTGATACAGATAGTCTAGAGATCATTTTTAAGTAAAATATTTTAAAGAATGTCCACAAAAATGTTGACAAGAAAAAAGTCATATTAGTAAAATCTTGTCATTCTGCCTTTCCTTCCTTCTTCTTTTCTTTGCCAAAATTTACCAGACACTTGTTTTTGTACCTGGCACTATGATAAGACACAATGTTGGGCTAAGCACAGAGTCTGTCTTGCAGGAACTTTACAGTTCAGAAGGAGGAATGACACATATGACCAACCTTCAATAATTACCTGGAAATCCCTATTTCCCCAACTACATACCTGAGCAATGTCCACCCACATTTTAAATCTCGGTGCAGGATGTTTTATCCTCTTAAAAGTCTATCTTGGTTTCTTAATTTTAATCTAGTACTGTTAGAGTGTATTTATAAAACTTAAGAGAGAAACAATTAGATTTAAAACAACATGGGGTTACTTGGGAAGTAACATAAAATGGTTACAAAAGAACAAAATAGACAATTAGAAGGAAAAAAATAGAAGACATTTAGAAGAAAATATATATAGTGATAACCTGCTTATAGTGGGTAAGAGAAATGAAATATTGAAAATGTCATTTAGTGTTTTGACTGGAATGACTGAATGGCTGAAGACCACAAATGAAGATCAACAGGACAGGAGGGAAAGCAGGTTTGGAAGCAGATTTAGTTAAATTGGGAATTCCAATTTTCCCTCTGAAGAAAGGATTGACATTTACTGTGGAGGATAAAACCAGGTGTTTGTTAGTGTTTTTGAGTGAATTGACAAATATTTTGAATTGTTACTGAAGGAAATGGGAATGAAAACTAAAAATAAGTCACATAAAGAACTTTAATAAGCAATGGAGAGAGACAAACTGAAGGTGAAGAATATGGATATTTAGGAGCCTCAGTCTACAGATCAGCATTATTTTTTTAAACTCAACTCAGCTTCAGAGTACAAGGGTCGACAATTTATATAATTGATCCAGAGTTAAGATATGTGACAAAAACATATCATTGTGATCTCACTTATATGAGAAATCTAATGGACAAAGTGAACTGTGAAACAGAATAAAGGCAGAGGTGGGGTCACAGGGAGCAGAGGGACAGCTGTCAGAGGGAAGGAGGATGAGGGGATGGCATCAGAGAAGGTGAAGGGATTAGTGAAATTATCAATATATACACAGTGTTTGTAGCACATAGATACAGATAACAGGATGGCAATTCCAGAGGGAACGGTGGAAGGAGTTATGGAGAGGGGGCAAAGGGGATGTAATGGGGAACATGGGGATGGGTGGTGAGCATGTTATATTGAGTGGACACTTGAATCCATGTTAACACAATAAATTAAAATTAATAAAAAATTTTAAAAAGCATATCATTATAAAGTAGTTGAGAGTGTTTATGAATTGACGTAGGGAATAAAATGAGAAAATTAAGGAATAACATGAAATCAAAAGGTGTCTTAAGTACTTTGCAATGTAGAGGGGCAGTTGTAAAGAAAGTGATCCAGAAGAGAAACAGAAGCCAGGGTATGGACAAAGAGCAGAGAAGCAGGATTTCTGATTTCTCAAGGGACAAGACATTTTAATTACTAAGAAGGTCCAGGAGGAGACATAAAAAAGATCTAGGGGTGAAAATTAGAAGTGAAGCCCTCTGGAATTGAAGGATGTGGAAGGCTATTAGAAAGTCTTTTCATATGGACAGTGAAGTTATTCAAGATAACAAGTATTCATGTGGAAAGAATCTGTGATCCAAGTGACAACCTCAATGAATAAGGGGCTGTAATCTGGAGGCCAACATATGACATATAAAAGGAAAGTATGTTTTGTTAACAAGTAAACTGATCTTTGGTGTTGGATTATTTTTTATCTGAACTAGAATAAAAGCATAAAAAGGTCACTTAAGAGAAACCTGAGCTTTCTTGGATAAGAGGGTCAAAATAAGGAGGAGGTGGAGGCAGTTTTTTACTCTTCTAGTCCATAGTACTGAGGTGCAAGAGATGGCAGGTCTTTACTCAAGAGTAATGCAAGGAGCATACTGTCTTTGGGGAGAAGCCGATTTGAACTGGAGCAAGGAGGTGGAATGGACATTTCAAGTTCTGCAACGAGGTTGAAGATATAGTATGTATGTCCTGAGATTAATTCCTTAAAGAAGAGAAATTGGGAAATAAAAGGAAGACAAGAACAGATGTCATATAAATAGACAAAGATGATCTCTAGTGGTTTCCATGTTGTTTATTTCTCTACAGTAGGTTAGAACCATTAGCCCAAAGCTTGCTGGCACCAAACTCAACTTCTTACATGACTGATTGCTTTAAATATAGATCATGTAAACTTATTTTTAGCCATTTAGAACCTGTCTACTTTAAATATCCTGTGAAGCTACAACCAAAGTCTGTTAACCATAGATAAGACACACCCCGCAGCTAAAAAGAACCCAAAACTATTTCTGCTCTTTGAAGCTTTCTGACCTAGAGATTGCTCACTTTATTGAGGTATGTCATCACCATGACATGCAAGTTCCTTTTCTGGTTTCCCTGCTCTCCAGGGAGGTTTCTTTCCCCATTTTCCTTCTGGATCGTTGCTCCTGTTATAGGCTCTGCAGATCTCTTGATGAAATATTCCCCTCATGCAATTCTGTTCAAACATCACCCAGAGAGCTTCTGCATCACTGATTCTCATGGTCCTGACTCTTTCTTGATCAAGTTTCAAATCCTTAAACTTTTTACAGCAGAGAGGATGGAGCAAAAAGCTTAAGATATGGGAGTCAATCATAAGGATGGGTGGCATGGAAGTAATTGACTGACCTTAAGCTTCAAACTTCAAGGCCCATTTATTCTGATGCTAGACATTCAGGGGCAAAAGACAAGTAGAAATCTACAGGGACATCTTTTTGTTACTAGGTGTTATAAAATATGAATACTAAATCAATTTAATAGAGAAAAATATAATGCTAACTAATAAATAAGGATGTCTGAACTTCAGTCTTTAGAAAAATAAAAGATAACTATGGGGGTAAAGGTTGTAACTGGCACTATATTTTTCAAATTGACTGTTCCTAAAAACTATCATGAAAATGTTTATGTTCAAATTTATCATATTTTATGAACAACCAGTTGTGTAGATTTTTATATGGATTGGGAAAACTGTATAGTTTTAAGAATCCTATAAAGTATTTTTTTGCAAAATGCAGCTAATGTATATTATTTATTTAAAGCAAGATACATTAAATTAGTACATGGATATCAAGTGCTAATGCAGTTACTGTAAATGTGCATTCAAAATAGGAAGAACTTAGTATTCGTACTTGTTTCCTATTGCTGCTATAACAAATTAATACTAACTTAGTGACTTAAAGAAAATGATTTATTTTTTTACAGTTCTGGAGGTCAAAAATCTAAAGTGGGTCTTACTGGCTAACAAGGTGTTAGCAGAGCTGTGTTTCCTTTGGAAGGTTTAGGGGCGAATTTACTTTCTTATCGTTTCCAGCTTTTTCAAACAATCTGTAGCTTCAGTTCATGTCCCTTCAAAGTCCATCACTGTAACCTCTGCTTTCCTTCTCACATCTCTTCTCTTCTGTATAATTCTGACCCACTGATAAGAGCTCTTATGTTTACACTGGGCTCACATGTATAATTTAAAATAATCTCCCCATCTCAAGATCCTTAATAATATCTGTAAAATTCTTTTTGTTATGTAAATTAACATATTCATAGATTCTAGGAATTAAAATGTGAAACTCTTTGGGGCCATTATTCTATCTACCACAGTATTGAATGCTAATTTTGAAGACCAAAATCTTTTGGGATAAAGATAAACATTACTAAATTAAATATTTAATTTTTTTCTCAAAATCAAACATTTAAAAGAAGAATGATCATGAAAGTTTGACTTTAAGTTTTTACAGGCCCTGGCAGATTGGTTCAGTGTATAGAGCAGTGGTTCTTAACCTGGGTTCTATTGAACCCTAGGGGTTCGATGAGTCGGTCTCAGGGGTTCGGAGAAGCCTCTGCCGCGGAGGGCAGAATAAAGTAATACCGTAATTTGTTGTGAGTTCATGCACTTTGTTGGTTTTGTTCTTTGAGCAAGGTGATGTTCATGCATGGCTCATTTTGTGCACCAGTAAAAAAACATATACCTATGTCTTGAATTTGGAAAAAAAAATCATATTTTATTTATCACTTAATAAGGGTTCAGTGAATGCGTATATGAAACTGGTGGGTTCGGTACCTCAAAAAAGGTTAAGAACCACTGGTATTGAGTCTCAGCCTGGTTTATGGACATCACAGTTTGATTCCCAGTCAGGGTCACACAGGAGAAGTGACCATCTGCTTCTCTCCCCTCCCCTTCTCTCCCTCTTTCCCCCTTGCAGCCAGTGGCTCAGTTGGTTAAAGCCTCAACCCCAGGAGCTGAGGATAACTTGGTTGGTCCAAGCACATCAGTCTCAAGTGTTAAAAATAGCTCAGGTTGATTTGAGTATTGGCCTCAGAAGGCCTGCCAGGTGGGTCCCAGTGGAGGCACATTTAGGAGTCTTTCTCACTATCTCCCCTCTTTTCACTTAAAAAAAAAGATTTTATGATGATTCACTGCCTGGGATTATGTGCCCCATTTTACACCATTGACTCCTAACAGATTGTATGGCTGCTTAAGTGAGGAATGAATAAATGGATTTACATAAAAGAAGAACTAATTTGATCCTTTGTACAAAATGTTTCATAAATAATTATTTTTAAGTGGGAGGAGGGGAGATAGGGAGGCAAACTCCTGCATGTGCCCCTACCAGGATCCACATAGCAACCCCATCTGGTACTGATGCTTGAATACTGAGCTATTTTTAGCATCTGAGGCTGATGCACTCCAAAGGAGCTATCCTCAGTGCTGAGGGACACACTCAAACCAACTGAGCCACTGTCCGAGAAAGGGGAAGAGAGAAAGAGGAGGAAAGGGTGGGGAGGAGAAACAGATGGTCACTTCTCCTATGTTCCCTGACTAGGAATCAAATTTGGACCATCCATTAACCATGCCAATGTTATATGCACTGAGCTACCAGCCAAGGCTGATAGATTCTTATGGTTGTCTTTAAAATGACTTTCCCTTACCCCAACCCAAGCTTTCTACATATATAGTTGGGTATATTTGAGACTCAAATTTTTATTTGGATATAAAATCATTTTATAGAAGAATACTGGTTGAAGCGTATGTGTTTGCAAGCGTATTTATTGTATTTACGTATATGTATGTGTTCTTTTTGTGGTTGGTAGATAAGTGTGTCAAGGGAGCATTACAAAGATTTATCCTGATTCATTTAAAATAAGAAACTCTAGACTTCTCAGAGTTGGAATTTACTCTAATCCCATTTGCTGCTTTATTAGTATCTTCTTATAACTGTAAGGGTTGTGATTATAGTCCAATCTCTGCTGTGTATTTCCCTTGGCTTTGAAACTTCTGTTTCATTATGAAAGAACTGGCCAATCTGGCCCTAGTGAATAATGCCTTACATCAGATGGGTTCTCAAGATAGTCAGCAAATCATTCTGAGATAACAGGTGAAGGCTGACAAAGCTTTTGTGTTTCCAGGAGAGGTAAATTTAACAAAACAAGAAGATGAGTATAGAAAGCAGCAAGTTAAGGGCAGGAAATAAAACTGAGCTTTGCCTCTTTAAATTTTTAAATGTCATCTGAACTCAAGTTAAGTCTCATAAATACTGGCATGTAATTCTACAATATAACAATAGTTGTTTGTTTTGACCAAAATCAGAGTTATTAATCTATTGCACAACCCTAATCAATACCCTCTAATTAAATTTGGTGACTTTGGCAGCAAAATAACAAAAACTCAAGTTTTTTGCTTTGTGGTTTAAATTGATACTCAAAATTATGGTTGTGTTATAGATTGTCTGCTAAACTTTTAAACTAACATATTGGCTAAATTTAATTATGACTTTAAAAGTTGGTTCTATAAAATTTTTAATAAAAGATATTTTTAAAAGAAAAATACATAATTAGGTCAACGTAAAGGCTTCTGTCACCGATTTTGAATGTTTAATTCTTTGTCAGTTGTGCACCATTCATCTCACTACTAATAATTTCTGCCTGCAGAGAATTATGAAGACTTGGTAGTTAATGAAAACTATGAAAAAGAACTAAATCCAACACTTTCTGCTAGTTAATTATCTAAGCATAATTAAGAGTTTGCTAAGTTTAGTGCCCAAATTCTTTTTTTCAAAACTTAAATTTTATAATGCTTTTGATTACACAAACATGAAAGTGTATCCTATATGTGAACTAAAGAGAACACATACAGAATAGTTACATTCACCTGGCTTTCTTTCTTTGTTTCTTCTACTCCACTCCCTCAACTCCAAATGCAAATTTAAAATATTGCTTCTCTTCAGACAATAGCATCATCACTATTTCTCCCTTCTCACTAAAAGGCAACCTCTAAGTTGTGTTTAAATAAAAACGAAGGAATCACACATTTGAAGATAATTAATGATTTTGCTTGAGAAAGATTTATCCATTCTCAAGACATGTTTCTATGTCCATAGCAATCAGTGCTAATCATTAGGGCATCTCTAAACACCTGGTCAGAGGTTCACATTTTTAAGCCCCAAATGTATTAGTTTGTAACTCATCAGAAAATTTTAAAGTGTCAGGGAGCAAGGGGAAAAATAGTTTGACATACCTTCTTCTTGATCATGAATGCAAGCATGACTAAAGCCATAGAAAAGGCCAGTAAATGAGAAAAATGCAAATGTTCATCATATTCCATTGCTGTTTTGACACAGTAATTAGATTTGTGCAGAACAGCAAGATTGTTCCAATTCTATTCTCCCAAACATAAGTCTTAAAAAAAGAGGTTACATTTGTGACTGTAGCTCGTGGAGCATCCAATCTGGCATCCTGGAAATCCATATGTAAGCCACACTTATATCTTAAACCTGTCAAACAAATAAATGTACAGAAGCAGTAATTTATGTACTTTATAGACTATTTTGCCCTTTTAGAGCAAAAGCCTAATTTTCAAGTGTTGCTATTTTAACTTCTGGCAGTGCCTGGGAGATAACTGAGGTTCAAAATGTGAATTTTACAAGTAAATGTGATTCAAAAAATTGATTTGCCCTGTTCTCACTACATGTGAGACAGAGAAGAGAAATGCTGCATGTTTGTGAGCTTTAGGCCAAGGAAAACATATTGCTAAGTACAGAAGCCACGCAAAACTTTGCAGGTTTTCAGTTTAGAAGTGAACTTGAGCCTTTCCCAGTTCAAGTTCTGTTTAGGGCCGGCAAAACATGACTTTCTGATACAAAGAAATAAGGCTTAAAAAGGCTTATAAAACAGGCTCACAGGCTTCTTGTACATCAAATAGTTCTTGCACAATGGCATTTAGATGATTTAAGTGTAAATGAATCAAAGACATATGGATTGCATTTCCCTTGAAATACGCATGGTTTTTAAAATGAAGGGAAAACACACTTGCCAAAATCCTTTTTGGGTTGTGCTGCATCAAAAACATTTGGAAATGACTTTAAATGTTTGGAAGAACCCCAGACATCGGGTTCAGTCACCCCTGGAGATTAAATCAGTGTCCTTCATCCAATGATAACTAGGCCCCTGTTTTTGCAAAGCCATTTTTTAAAAATGTCAAATCCCTAACTTGACTCCCATCCTTAACTTGACTCCTGAAAACTGACTTTCTTGATGTTTGCAGTGCTGATTCAATGATAGGGTTTTATTATGGAATCCTCCCCAGAGATGAGAGATCCATTTGGTGTCATTTAAACCACCAGAAGCACATTTTAATTTTACCCAGTTTCTTAAATGTGGTTAAAAATGTAAGTTTTTTTTCTGTTGTGGAGGTAAAAATTAGTGCGTCTCGAGATCCAAAAGGAAATCAAGCTTTCAAGCTGAATGAAAGGACTACATGATCAAGGAGATAAAAATGAAAAACTTGTTTGTTCTCGAAAATGTATTCAGGCACAAGTTCTGACATCATGTGGCTGTTAGCATACTTGACTGGAAAAAAATAAGCAGTAGTAAGGAAGGAAGAAAAGAAAAGAGGAAGGAAAAAACTAGATGGTAAAATGTCTTTGGAGATAAAAAGAAAGACTTAGAGAAATACAGAAATAAATTATGTTTAATGGAAATGAGTAGTTTCATGAAAATAGCTGAGCAGCAATAAGAACAAAATATCAAGTAAAACAAATTTTAATAGTCATGCACAGAAAGGTGATTTGTTGAAAGGAATGAAACATGGGTTGCAAAAGTGATGAACAAAGCATCAACAGGAATGAGAAAAATGTGGCTATGCCATTGGAAGAAAATGTGTTAGGTGTTGAAATCATGGGGGGAAATAATAGGACAACACCTAAACTGAGAGAAAAGCTAAAAGCACTCAGTAGCCAAGGGAAGAATAAGAAAAAAACATCTAAAACATGTGAAGTGCTCTCTGTGCAGCTGAACAGCTTATATTAAAAACACTAGATCAGATTTCCCATGCAGTTCTTATGTGAAAGGAAACAGCTTTCAAAATTGTTTAATGACCTCCCGTTAGGAAGGTTAACAGAATTATCCTGCAGTTCACTGGAGGACAGACAGCAACTCTCAGCATGTCCCTCACTCAATGTGTAATTCCAATATTCTCCTTTACAGGAAAGTGTAAAATCATTGTGCAACTCAAAGGCATTAGTTGGAAAGTTGGGATGCTTTTAATGAGGGCAATTCACATAAAAGGAAAGTAAGGAAGGGGAAAAATGGGTACTAGAGCCTGAGTTTTTTAGTTTTAATTCTGCCCTCCCTAACTATGGGTTATTTGAGATGTGCTGAACCTTTCTTGAGGTCTCAATTTGTTTTGTATCCTTTCACTTTTGACTGGGTTGCTTGTACCCTAGGTGACTGGTGTGACCTTCTCTGCCTCTGGCGTGTAATGATCCTCTGTTCTGCTCTCCTACCATTTTCTAGTCAAAGTGGGGAGATATTCTCCACCTTTCTTCTGTTTTTCAGACCGCAGAGTAATAGTGCTTTGCCTTTTAAGAGTCCTGTGGAGACTCTAATGAGAAGGATCTTCATGGCAGCCTCACTCTGATAGTGGGGCCTGGTTACTACCAGCTGGAGTGTGGGAGAGTGAGGATAGGGAATTGAGGGAAGCAACCCATGAAATAGGCTGAGCAATGCTTACCAGCCATAAAGAAAATGATCTCTTTTCTTGTTTTGATGACCCACTATTTTTGCCTTAGATTTGAATTTGCTGACTTTTGAGAAACTATGAGTCAGGTAATTAGTGCCAGGTGCTATAACAAACAACCCTGGAACCTTGGTGACTTTTACCCAGTAAAGGTTTTTTTTTGTTGTTTTTTTTTTCTGGCTAATATCACAGTCTGTGTGGCGGGCAGTTTCTCATTCCATGACTCTGCAATCCCAATTTTCCTATCTTGTGGTGGGGTGACAAGAAGCCTTCGAAGGCTTCTTCAGAGTCCACCTACGCCATCTGTAATTAACTAGTTGAGTAGCAGAAAGAGAGGAAGATCACATGGTGCAATTTATGCTCATGACTGGAAGTGTTGAACATTATTTCCATGACATGGCATCAGTTAAATTGCAAAGGATTCTGGGAAATGTAGTTTCCTGAGTGACCAAAGAAAGAAGTGTGATGATAGAGCTTTTAGCTAGTCTGGCACCTTGACCAAGGGGCGTTTTCTTTGTTTTTTTGTTTTTGTTTTTGTTTTTACAGGGACAGAGAGAGAGTCAGAGAGAGGGATAGATAGGGACAGACAGAAACAGAGAGAAATGAGAAGCATCAATCGTTAGTTTTTTGTTGCTGTTGCGACACCATAGTTGTTCATTGATTGCTTTCTCACATGTGCCTTGACTGCGGGTCTTCAGCAGACCAAGCAACCCCTTGCTGGAGCCAGCGACCTTGGGTCCACAAAGCTGGCAAGCTTTGGCTCAGCCAGATGGGCCTGCGCTCAAGCTGGCGACCTCGGGGTCTTGAACTTGGGTCTACTACATCTCAGTCTGGCGCTCTATCCACTGCATCACCACCTGGTCAGGCAAGGGGCTTTTTCCATCCTTCATGTAATTTAATCTTTAACGGGTCTATCTTCTCAGACTTTGCCATATGATCAGATATGTCTCAGTTCATGAACATTATTTAATGCAGAAACTGAGAAAAATTATGTATATGTAAACAAATATACATAGTTAATGAATGACAGAATTGGGTTTTTACTCAAATTTGCCTGAATATTACATCTTAAGTAATGTTCTCCCCCTGGGTTTTATACTTTGGGGAGTATCAGTGTGGGTGAGATCATATCGGGAGAAACTGACTCCTTAGCTTTGCGTCTGTGGAGCCCTTTGAGTTATCAGAACACAGTAACTGGTATAGGTGGTATTATTGTCGCTAAGGTAGTGAGGGTAATTCTTACAGAGGAGGCACTCAGGTGGTTATTTTCTCACAGTGGCAGGAAAATAAAAAATACTAGGAATAGTGAACACTCCACCTCATTCTCCAAACTGACAGTAAAATGGACATGTTAATATCTTCAGAAAATATCTTTAACTGCCTCTCTTTTGACCAAAAAGCCAAAGCAAAAAGTCAAGAGAGGGCCATAGAGAAGAAAAGACAATATAATATGTTGGATTGAGCCTACATTTTAGTGTTGCTCTTAAATTGTAGCTTTTTAAAAATAGCTGTATGGGTATAGAAGCACTACTTCATCTTACATAGCCTGAGTTTTATTGTCAAAAAACGGGAGCTAGTAAAATTTAACTCCCAATGTAGTATAAGGATTAAAGAAGATAACAAAGATACTATGCCTACCTAACAGAATCCATTGCAACTAAAGGTTATTTCATTTTCCTTTTTTATTAATTCTCTTTCTTTCATAAATGTGGCTTCAAAAGGAGGCAGTATGATAAAAAGATAATTCTCCTGGATGACATGGAAAATAGATGAAGCATAATGAAATATACATGAAATTTTTAATTTATATATTATTAATAAATTTTTTTATTTATTCACCCATCAGTAGTTTATTCATTCCATCATATATTTATTGAATATATACTTTCCATTGGCATAAGATTATAATGAACATTGGGAAAATCCAAGAGGATAGTATGCACCTTGTTCTTAGTATGAGTACCTTCCATTGAAAGAGGTAGGCATGTGCACAAGCCATTGAATAACAAGGTGATTTCATAAATGACATAGACATTTTAAAATTAAGTACCATAGTAGTACAGAAGATGGAGGATAGAGCAGGGAACGTGGAAAGTTTAAGAAAGTCTGTAGCATTTATGCAGTAACTTGAGTAGTAGTAGGTCTAGGATACCCAATTAAGAGGAATTTTAGGGCAGCAATCTAATAGGCAGGAGCAAAGGATATTTCTTTTGAAGCTATGGTTGCACAGCAATAATACCAGTTTTACTTAATTTAATTACTAGCATGTCCTCAAAACCAATCATGGATGACTTGTAGAAATAAAAGTAATCTTTATTACTTAACTAAGAAGGTAAGAGAAATTTGAACTTTTATGAGAGGTTGAGAGATAATTTCAAAGATATGCGACCTTTCCAAATAAACACCCTATTTGGTAAAACTGTTGACAATAAGATAAAGAAAGGGGTTTTTATATTTTTCTAATTTAACTCATGTATCACGACTAAAATTCTGCTCTGTAATTCACATTCAGCTCTTACTCTACTTGTTTTGTATTGAATGCAGCAACATTGTGCTGTGAAAAGAGAATTTGAACAGAATATCTGTTGGAGTTAGACTGTTTTTGTGTGCCCTCATCCAGAACAATCTCTTGGGAAATACTAACTCTTGAGAAATCACATGTTGCCCTTTTTTCCTCTCTTTCTTTATGCAACCAAAGGGATGTTCAGGTGGTCAGTGATGACTCTGGAAAAGGAAAAGAAATTTCAGATGGGCCAGTGCAGCTTAGGAGGCATGTGTGAAGAAAAGGGCTTGCCCAAGAAAGCATATTGTGAGAATTAGGGGACAGGTGCTACTTCCCCTGGGTGGACACAACCTATCCCAGGCCAGTGTATGTGGTTTGGCAAACAGAGTGAAGGTTAAGCTTCAGCTCCCATTTGCTTCTGGAGATGAGCAGCTGTCTGCAGTGATCTTGGACAAGGCCAAGTTATGGTGTAACTTGAGAAATAAGCTTTTAGTGGTTCCTGCTATTATACTTACACTTTGCACATAGTAAGTATGGTTATGAATGAATAGTTTAAATCATCATTATGTTTAAATAGTGCCCAATTATTTGCAAAAGACCATATCCCAGAATGAGTTTATAAATCCATGTGCTAAAACTCTTCTACTAATCTGGCAGAAAAGCATTAATGAATAGCATGGTAAATGTGTGACTTCCTTTTCTTCAATAAGATGCATGATAGTCTCAAAAAATAAAAAGGAATTGGTATTATGTAGTCCATTTTCTGATTTGTCCAGGTAAATTTGAATTTTTGATTATCTACCTTTTTGTGTGAAATAAAATTATATTTTTCCTTTCTCAAGTCAGTTCAATAAACATTAGGGCAAAGTAAGAGGTTAAGATGACTAGTATAGGCCCCTTCACTCTGAGAGAATTTATCCTCAACTATGGGGTAGTTGTAATGTGTGCTTAAAGGAACACAGAATGGTTTCCCCTTCAGGACCAAGACCAGCCAGTAAGATAGGGGAGTTAATATCCCTTTTCCACCAGCAAGTGGGTGACTCCCAAGGGATCACAACCTTTGTGTTAGGACATGCTCAGTATCTGGGTCTGAGGTGGGCAAAACACCCTCCCAACCTGAGCCAAGCTCCCACTTTTTCCACCCTGAGACATTGTCAGCATCCCAGCAAAGCTGCTGCATTGGGACCCAGCCTAGAAGATTCATAACAGATACAATTTTGACTTTGGTCTTAAAGAATCTCATTTCAACAGGTCTGGCAGGGAGAAAAGGCAATACAGGTAGAGGCTACTGCTGAGGGAAAAGCTCAGTTTAGAAGCCCAACCTTGTTTAAGGAATGCTCGTCAAAGGAAAGCTTTGCTGGCTGGGATGCAGGTGGTGGTGGGCGGCTAGACATGTCTAGGATGACATTTCTTCATTTAGTAACTATGTACTAAGTGCCTACTATGTCTCAGACCCTGTTTTAAGTCCTGCTGATATAATGTTGAGAAAATCAGATGTACTCTTTATTCTCATGGGAATCAAGGCTATTGTAAAAATTAACATCAGATTGAGGAAGTTCTTGAATGTCATCTAGGGTATCTCTGTAGACTTGAAACTCCCTAAGGCAAGAAACATTCATCTTTTATCTCCTACAACATCAAATATTGCCTATAATAAGTTTAAATCTTTTCTTCTTTTACACTGTGTTTATTACCATTTGGCCACCTCTCTTTAATTCTAAGAAATCATTTATTTTTAAAATTTATTTTTACTCCTTTATACCCTTTACTGTGAGTAATACTGAAGACAGAGAATATGTTACTAAGGAAGTCTTGGCCAGAGGTTACTTGTAGTTGGGTTGATTAAAATTTAAAGCATACTACCACTGTTGAATTTTGCTAGCTGCCCTTAAGAACATATTTAGCCCAGATGTACCTGCAGTAAATACCACAGACTATAGCTACCACATGGGAGAATGTTTCCGTGGGAAAACTTGCTCAAAAAATTCAGAGAAAATAAAATTTATGACTTACTAAGAACAGGTTTTCTTAGGATAATGATAGAAGGGACTCCCATTTTGATTATTTTTCACAAGTCAGGCCTACTCTCTAAAGTGAAAAGTGGGGGTTACAGTTAACCCTGAGGTTTGGATATGGAGGAGTGAAAGACAGAAAGGGGGTTACATAAGGCAGTGGAGGAGACAGCAGACAGGCCTGGAGTGAGTACAGAAGTGGGAGACTATGGATAACCAGAAAACAGTTGTTACTTGAAGCATGAAAGAAACAAGGACCAAAAAATGGGGTAAAGAGGCAAAAATTAGGAGCAAGAGGGTCAATTTGGTCTTATTTCTTATTCTAGCAGTACTAACATTCTGCCCAGCCTCAGAAAGTCATCTTGGGTGACAGGACCATATTAGTTTCAGGTATACAACATAGTGATTCAACATTTATATGCCCTTTGTAAGTGGAGTGGGATTTTAAAAAGCCTTATCCATGCTTTTTTTGTGTGTGTGCATTTGTACAGGTGATTAAGCTTCTTTAATGGTTACCAAACATAAAGATTCCGGAAGAGTGAGAGTGTCTAAAATGTCCTAACTCTGGCACTCACCATTTATGTACCTGTGGGCAAATTTTAGCCTCAGTTTCTTCTTCCGTAAAATGTGGGTAATTATGTTATTCTCTCCATGGGTTTATTGATGTAAAGACAAGATAAAATAATCCCAAGCATTGTGTGCTGGATACATAGTAAGCATTCAGTAAATGTTAGGTGTAATGATGATGATGACAGTTTTGCTGTTGGGGGGCATTTCTTAGTAATCCAGGCAAGTTTCAAGTTGCGCAGACAAAAAACCACCCTCAGCTTTTGCCAAAATTGGAGCAAGAAGTGGGTGCTCTTTTTGTAAATCTTCTCTAGCCATCTTGGGAGGGTGTGTGTGGCCCTGAGTCTGGCAGGGACAGAGCTGAACCGAGCTGTTCACAGCAAATCTGCGCTGATGATCTTCTCATCTGTCTTCTAAGCTTGTGGGTGGCTCCTTCTTTGGGAAGCAAGTTATAATCAGAACTTGGAACAAGCTACTCTCCAAACAATGCTCTCATTGTTTTCTGCCATTTAATTAATGCCAGTCTAATTTTACAGAAAGTATATAAATACAACTTATGCATATTTGTATATATTTTCCTATGAGATTTGCCATGAGGTATATGGACATGTAAATCATATCCTTCTAATAAATATCACTGGCCTGAATACTTAAAATTATTCTTTTTGTCACCACATTTGGGGAACTTAGCATATAGAGGGATAGATAATGTATAATCTAACCCTCAAGTAATTGATTAGAACCAAAGGAGCCTCCTATTTCTTTCAGGTTATATTTTGGTTTGAGGATTTAGGTACATTTGAGCTGATGGCATTCAAGAGTGCTTTTATTTTTGTTAATACTTTTTTTCTAGTTTTTGTCTGGGGACTGCCACTTGAAATTATGAGGTTGTGGTCTATATATTATGTGTATATCTTCACTTTTAGTGAACTTAAAATTAATTCAGGCCAGGATTTAAATGATCTCAGGTCCTGAGAGTTGCGTCATAAACCTTGCAAGTTTAGAAGGGACCAGTTCAGCAGTGGAGTGACTTCACTGCACTTTTTTACAATTTCTTTGCACTGTGTCTGTTAGTATGTGCACCAACAAGCTGAACTTACCAGCAGTAACTTTGATGAACTAGTAGAAAAGCCTTTTCTTTTTACCAAACATGGATTTAAAGAAATTACACAGAAATCAGCATTGTCAAGTCACATGAAATGCAATTATAAGGAGAAATCTTGAAACCTGTTTTTGGTTAAAGCCTTTATTTGACTTAGCAAAAACAACAGCAATAAATTGTATTCAAAACACTTTTGATCTTGGTGCAACAGTATTATTACCAAGAGGAGAGTCTACAGAACCCCTCACCCCTCTTCATTGGGTTAATTTTCCATAGGCTTCCTAAAGCATCCCAACTTGTGTTTACAATTCTGGAGACAAAGGAGTGTTCAGGCTCTGGAGCCTGACTATTGCAACTTGGTATTATTAGACAATGATTGTAACACTGACTTTACATTTTTCTTTCCTTGAAAATTTCAGTGGAAACAGTAGAAGCCCAGAGATAAAAATGCAAAAATGTGTCATTAAAATATTTGACACAAACGTTCTTGTTCTGCATTCTTCCTGAAATTTTCTGATTTATTTCATCATTTCTTTTATTCTCCTTTCTTCCAAGTAATAGTTTTAACATTTTAAATCCTAAAGTAATTAGTGCTTATAGAGGATACTCAGTATGAATATAAATCATAGTAATACGACAATAAGGAGAGAACTACATCTTTTGCTCAAAGTTCACCATAAGCTAAATTCTTGAATGACTATATCTGACATTTTTTTCTAATGTTATTTTGTCATATAAGAACTAACACTTCATTGATTCTTTCTAATCCTTTGGCTAAATTGTCACTACAGAAATAAAAGACTTAATATTCCCCAAATCTTTTGCTTAATTAACATAAAATTGTATTTAGAATTTACATGACAAAAAATACATGACAATTTCAAAACTATTATTTTGCTTTTATGTTTGCAACAGCCCCATTAGGTAGTTGAGACAAAAAGAAGCATCTCTCTTTTAAATGTGATGACATTGAAATGTGGACTGGTTAAACAACTTGCTCATGGTCACAGTGGGACAGGGAAGCTAGAAGGATTTATTCAGGTCACCTGACCTCTATATACAAGATTCTCCATACTACCTTGCACAAAATGTTAATTATCAGATTAAACAAACCTCTAAGTAGAGGGTTGACCAATTTTGTGATGAGACAGCTATCGGTAGCAAAGGATACTTTCTTCCCCTAAGTTTATTATGGTAACCCTGAACAGCTAGCTCCTGGGACACACTCTTGAATTAGTCTTAAGGTGTAACAGTGATTTTGGGCAAGCTAGAATATAGCATCAGAGACCTGGGGAGGTCCAGGTAGTGGACTGGAATAGCTGCAGCTATTAAATATCTAGGTCATCCTTTATAGCGGGTTGTAATATATACTTGAGCTTCTGATTTCAGTGCTGACAAAAAAGGGAAAAAAAATCCATCTTGCTAAAATGTAGTCAGACAGCAGTTTGTCTTTCCAAAACATTATTAGTTATTATTACAGAATGTGAACACCTTTCATTTCTGACAAACAGGAAATGTGTGCCGCACTACTGGTGTGTCAATCAGAGTGATAACATCAATTTTATGGTTTTTAATTCATCCCCACCTCCTGCCGAGCCCTTTGCTCATCCCAAATTATGAATCTTAAAATGGTACATGATTAAGAAGGAGAAAAAATATGTCTCTTCCTGTGTGAACTACTGTGCGGAGAGCTTGGAGGCAGACACAGAAGATTTGTAAAGCATGTCCTGACCACTCGGGGAGTGGGCAGCGGACTTACATTTCCTTCCCATAGCTGTGAGTGCTCCTTCATGCCTCTGCTTTAGTGCTTTGCTAGCAACTCAAGTGAATATTTTTTATATGCCTTGACACCTTTACACTTGATAAATAAAGTAAATTACACACTAAGAGCTATATTTGTCATTCCATGATGCTTCAGTTACATGTTCAATTTAAGTTTTCAGTGTCTATTTCTTTAGCTGTGATGTTTTGTTGCTTTTGATAGATACTAAAAAAATACTAAATACAAAGTCAGTTCTGGAGCTTAGCTATCAATGAATCAGAGTAATCTTTCTTACAATTTATTTTCCATACCTTCACTCTTTTTTTCTACATGTAACGGAAGTGAAGAGTACTACCAGCATCAGTAAGAAGTGAGGCTGTTTAAAAACAAATAAATAACGTGTGCTTGTGGAGTGTGTGTGTGTTTGTGCACACACACAGAACCTACTTCTCAACAGGGGGCGTGGAAGCCTGGGGTGTCTGAATCTGTCCTCCCCTGCTCATCTCTTGTTTCTGGTGAGGAGCCATTTTTCTTGTTTTTCTTCTGCAGCTCCACCTGGACTCCATTTGCTTCTGCAAATATCACACTCTTGTTTAAGATTTAGGAATGTGATCTGATAGGTGCTGATTGGAAGGTGAAGCAATAATTAGCAACCGATCAAGGTCGATTTCACCTCCTGGCACTGATCATAAAGTGAATGTTTCATCATTGAGAGACAATTCTCTGTCTGCTGATAGCACATGATAACATACATATTCCATGAATTTATTTTAAGTAAGAACTTTCACTGTCTGGTGGCCTCCATGTTTCGATCACTCTCGCCCATTCCAGCCTCAGCTTTAACATTGTCAATAGTCGTGTGTTTCAGTGAGAGTGCAAGGAGCCTTGAAGTAACCCATGTGGCATTTCCTTGTGAAGAATTTCTCATTCTGCCTTTACCACAACTTCTCTATGATTCAGAATTGAAGCATTCTGGTTCTCTTTTATGCAAGAAAGCAAACATAAAAAATAAGCAAGAGTTCTTCTTTTTCTGCTGGGACACCAGCTTACCACACAGAATTTTGAGAGTGGTGTTAACTGGGCATGCACACATGTGGCTAATGCGGCAGGGCCTGCCTGTGGGGAGCAGTGCCCAACAGAAAGCTGCCCTTCCCACTTGTGAAGAAAGACTGTTTCAAGGATCCTGCTAAGGAGCCTTCTAGGAGGGCTTAGCCACACCTCTGTTTCCTTGTGATATGTAATTTCTCTCTCTCACTTGATTCTTTGTTTTGGTATGATGTCTCCTAGTAACAGGCAAGGACACAAACTTTAGAGGAGCTGCTTGTTCTAGGTTCCTGTAGATGGAAAGTGGCAGCACTGGAAACATAGAAAACCTGTTTTCTGACTCCAAATCTAGTGCTCTTTGCTCTACTTTAAGGTTGCTTATTATTCAAACCACTTATTTGGCACTTATTTGTGTTTACATTTTCATTTGGTTGGTTTGATTGTGAATTTCTTAAGAACACTGACATGTTTTGTAGATTTGTGCATAGTGCACACTAAATGAATACTCTGAATTGATGAATGAGTTAGCCAGTGTTACTCATTCCCTCTTTATATGGTCAAGCATTTAATTTTATCAAAGATGTTTACAGACATTGCAAAGACTATGTTGGATATTGGGAATACAAGGTGATTGGTAGAAACAAAATGTTTGTGCTTTTCTCCCCCCCACCCCCAATTCATGTGCTGAAACCTCTCCCTTCAGTGTGGCTCTAAGGAAGTAATTAAGTTAAATGGGGTCATAAGAGTAGGACACTGAACTGACAAGATTAGTGTCTTTGAAAGAATAAACACCAGAGAGCTAGCCCTCTTCCCTCCCACCGCGAGTCTCTCTCTCTCTCTACTGTGTGCATGTACTAAGGAAAGGCCACATAAGGACACAACAAGAGGGTAGCTGTCTATAAGCTAGAAAGAAAGTCGCTCTAGAAACTAAATCATCAGGCATGTTGAACATGGACTTCTAGTCTCAAGAACTGTGAGGAAATAAATTTCTGTTGTTTAAGCCACTCAGTCTGTGGTATTTTGTTATGACAGCCCAAGCAGACTAATTCACTGATTAAAACCCAATCTTCTTCAAGCAGCTCACTATCTTGTGGGGTGAGCAGAAAACAGCTATGAAGATGTAAAAGAGTTGGATATGTGCTCATGTACTTGATCCCTTTAAGAGTGAAACTCAAGGTTATACCAGGGGGGTCAAAATGCCCTTGAAGTCCAAACATAGTCCAAATGCTTGAAGATATTCTGTATTTTTAAAATTGTATTAAGTAGTATTTGAGTCTTCATGAGTAGGGGGTGACAGTGAGAATTATGGCAAAAAGATGTCAAAGAGAGGATGAAAGTCTGTGTCTTGAATAATTAATAGGAGTTTTCTGGGGCATAAGGGAAGAAAGTGCATGTTCCGCAGAGAGAACAGAGGTATAGATGAACATGTTGAAATCTTCAGTACTGGACCTTAACTAATGCATTGTGTCTGGAGTTTAAGGGGTATATAGAAAAGCTGTAGCAGATAAGGTTGGAAAGAAAAGAAAAAGCTAGTTTCTTAAAACTCTTTATATGTTAAGCTTACAATTTGGACTTTAGTCTCTGAGTAACATGGACACTGGAACCCAACCTTGGGGTTAGCACATGGAATGAGATTTCAGGGATTGATGGGACCATAAATACCCTATGGAAGCTGCTTTTGGTATTACCTCCTTAGCTAAAGGACACAGCTCAAATTATAGCTGTTTCAGAATTCAGGTAACCCTTTCTTAAGATGAGCATCTTTTTTAATTTAATTTTTATTTTTTTACAGGGATAGAGAGAGAGTCAGAGAGAGGGATAGATAGGGACAGGCAGGAACGGAGAGAGGTGAGAAGCATCAATCATTAGTTTTTCATTGCCGTTGCGACACCATAGTTGTTCATTGATTGTTTTCTCACATGTGCCTTGACTGCGAGCCTTCAGCAGACCAAGCCACCCTTGCTGGAGCCAGCGACCTTTGGTCTAAGCAGGCGAGCTTTTTTTTGCTCAAGCCAGATGGGCCCACGCTCAAGCTGGCAACCTCGGGGTCGCGAACCTGGGTCTTCCGCATCCCAGTCCGATGATCTATCCACTGTGCCACCGCCTGGTCAGGCAAGTAACCCTTTCTTATGTTAATTATGACACTTATTTCTAGAAAGAAAATAAAGAGTAACTTTTGTTCTCCTGGATACCACACATCACTCCTGACATCCATGCTCTGGTTTTTATCAAAATAAGAGTGGTCCTGAAATGAGCAAGCTGGTGACCTGGTGAGAAATTCAGCATTTTCTACTTCTTCTTCTGAACTGTCCTTGGTTTCATTTTTATAAAGTGCAACATTGTGCTTTGCTTTTAGCTGAACCTACTTGAATTTCTTAATTTGATGTTTCAGGGAGCAGTAAAACAAACAGAAAAATATATTCACTGAGCAATTATCAATGCATGCCTGGAGCCCTCACCTGGTCAGGATGCTTTAGACTGGAAGTAGTTGAAATATGGGAGAAAGTTCATTGCTTCTGTGGTGTAAATCAGACTTTTGTATATGTGCTTACTGCATTTTAAAACAATTATAAAATCTCTACTCTTAGACTCTTCTAAGAGTAACTCATATGTGGAAAGGTGCATGGCATTGTCTTGTGATTAATATGGCTTACCTTTCAGTATTTTGCTCATTCTTTTCTCTTCAAACAAATTTTAATATCAGTCTACTGTATAGGAGTTGTTCTCACTTTTCTGTCACTGACTTGAAACTGACTTGACTTGTTAGTGTTAACAACACTGATGATTGGTTTTGTGGCACCTGCAGAGGTCTTTCTTCAGGGGCACTTATTATCAACTGAGAATCTTGTCACCTCAGTCACCTTAGAATGTTTCCTTATGACTGCATCCTTACTAACTGTAAGTAACTCTTTTACTCAACAGGGAACAAGGGCCAGATGGCAGGCAGACATGTGCTTGAGACTGGGTAAGTCTCATTTGTTCTCTATTTCTTGTTACTTATTGTCACTCCTTAGCTAACCACACATAAGGAACCCACCCTGTGGGGTGGTTTTTGCTGTGCATATCTGAGACATGATTAGAATGATGTGCTTTTTATTAACATTAATGTTATTATGGGTTTTTTTTGTTGTTGCTTCATATGCCTCATTTTTTTATGAAAGGTAAGATAAAAATAAATTCAACCATGGTAAACAGGTCAGCTAGAACACAGATGTGAAAATACAATGATTGCTGTCCTCTCCCAATTAATAATCTTGAACTTACTCCAAAAATAATGTGACAGCTCAAAATAATTTTATTTAGAAAAATTTTTTTGAAAATGTCTTTAGAGCTTTTGCCTATCAATCACACAAAACCATCATTGTCTGAGTGTAGGTTTGATATTACATAGAAAATTCATTGTACAAATAATTATTAGGTGCTTACTAAGTGGCAGACAGAATACCAGGAGCAAGGAACAACACAGACATGGGTTCTACCTTCAAAAACATTTAAGATAAAATCCGAGATGAATGTCTGAGTCCTGGATAATACCTTTACTGATAAGAGTGAGATGTGACTATACAGTGACAATCCCAATTGCTTGAAATGACATTTTTAAAGAAGAGATTTAAAACATTTTGAATAATGGCAGCATTTCTGGAATGACTTTCAAACACTGACTTTTTAATGCACATAGTATATTGTTATATAGTTTAAAAACATTTTATGTACATTATGTCCCTCTCTACTTAAAGGAACTCTAAATTATTACCTAGGTTTGAGTACCAATTTCCTCTACTATAAAATGATTTCAAGGTGTCTTCTATGTAAAAAATCTTGTAATTCTTATGTCCCTAATCTTATGTACTCATGTATCATAAGTTTATTATTTTACGAGTCCCTGTGATCTATATAGCTGAGGATCTTCCAAGCAGGGATGGGTGCCCAATATTTTCTCTTGGGGTTAGAAGGTGGTGGCTAGAGTAAGATGACCAGATTTTAAAATTGGTAAAGTGGGACACCATTGACCCCGGGGGAGGGATGTTCTTGATTAAAAATCTGGTCTATATGGAGCAAAAAAAATTTCCATAGAATGCAAAAATAGTATTGTAATATATATTTTTAAATTTCAACATAAGTACAATTTATAAATATAATACATTAAAATTATGTATAGTATTATTTTATTCTTTGGCATATTTCTCATTTGAATGAATTTTTTTAGTAGATTGCTGTCGTTGTTTAAAAGGTCATGAAATTTTCACAAGAATTTGTTAAATTATATTTCACACATAAAATGGCTTTCAAAGTTTCAATACTTAATTGTGATTTTTCTGATGTCCACACTCTATTTACCGTAGAAAAAACATGTTCAGTTGCAGCATTAGTTCCTAGTAAAGACAGCACATATTCCACAATTTTTAGCACATTATTGTATGAAACATGGTTTCTTTCAAAATGATGAAATATTTCTAACCATTTGTTCTCTATTTTGATTTTTGCTGATGCCCAAGGTTTAACCTTTTCCTTAACAATCTATTTTTTTAAATAATAATACCTCATTAAAAAGATCATTTTTGGAAATATTACTATATGGGAAATTTTGAGTGAGTCAGAGGGATCGGGTTACAAGGTCCCAAAACCAATTCCAGAGCTGCACAAGCGCCGCAGATTGCACACACTCCCTGCCTGGCCTCACAGAGCCCAGAGCCGCGGAGCCCAGAGCCACATGCCCGAGTCCAAGACGCGGGCCAATGGATAGTTAGGGGACTTGACAGCTGCCGCCCCAGCAGGTACATCCCTCCTGAAGTTCTTTGTTTTGGTTCCCTGCATGGGTAACCAGCTCTTGTGGCAGTGCAGCACTTCCAGGTGGAGGCGGGGTCTCCCCGCTGAAAACTGTGCAATCCCTTCCCGTTTTGCTGTCGTTCCCTAGATTTTCGTGCATTCTTTCCAAAAATCAGGACTTTTTAAAAATGCCGCGGGATGCGAGACAAATTGTTAAAAATCGGGACTGTCCTCCCAAAAGGGGAAAGTCTGGTCACCTTAGACTGGAGGCCTGAAACTCTGCCAAGGCTTAGCACCTGGAAACCTGACAATGGATAGCTTGAGCTCACCCTCAGCCACAGGGTGAGAAACAGAGGGAGACTTAAGTTAAAGTCTAAGATAACAGAGCTTCCCTGATAATAAGGGAGAGTCTGAAATATCAAGTTCAAAAGATCAGGCAGAGCAAAAATCAGACTAAGAAATAAATGTTGGCTAGACTGAGTAAAGAGGTTGAGGATTATAAAACTTAGAATGTTACCTGAAGAAACAATATTTCTTTCAATGGGTACTAGAGACAGAGCCAAGAACCATTAGACTGATAAGGGACCTATTTTATAAGAGTTTTCTTTTTAATCCCATCAATGGTTGAACAATAAAAATGAAAAGAAAATGTAGCTCTGTTTTAAAACTTTACCCCATCAGATGTCCCAATCAAGAGCCTTTCTTAGAAAAAGCGGGTTGTTTATCAAATAGAACAGCTTGATGATGTCTAAATAAGACAAGCATTTAGAGTTTAAAATGGTGATTTTTCTTTATATCTCAATCTCAGCATCTTGAGGCCCTCTTTGCCCATATCAAAAATAATAATCTAATTATTAAATAGATCTAAACATCTTTTATTTTCCTGAAGAAAGGTATACAGTTAGTAAAAATTCAGAAGAGGTTTGTTTCAAGACTTTGCTGATTATACCAGAAACGTAAGTGGTATGTTTGTTTGAATATGTCATAACCATATTAAGAGGTACAAGTAGCCTTTATGGCTTTGACTACATACACACACAGGTACAGACACACACAGGTACAGACACAGACACATGCACACAATGGGTATATTGTGAGAGCATTTCTTGGATCTATGAGTGTAGCAAGCGTTACGTTGCAAAAATATTTGGGGGGAGCCCAGTATGTCACCTCATTTTCACTACCATGCTCAATGTCTGCACCTGTGTTTTCACTGCCCCTCTTATCCATGTGCATAGCAGCTTGTTCCGGGAAGAATGAACATACAATAGATAAAATTTTGCACAAATCATGAGTAAAGGAAGCTGCTGATAATCTGTTTCTAGTTTTCTACTTCTGGTCTTATGTCATTTTTCCCCGAGGCACATTTACTAGTGGTGTTTCAAACCCATCCAAAAATTGATTTTGTATGTAATTTTGTTTATTTTTCAGTCTTCTCCTGGAAGGTTTCTAACTATCTAGGTGTTTTTCTAGTTAGGCATATTCCAGAATTTTAGCACCCGTAAGTCTGCTTACAAGCCTTAATGCTCTGCTGTTGTTTCTTTCTTCTGAACAAATTTATAACATTAGGTCACACTTTATCGAGATGCTTTATTTTCCATCTGCTCTCCATTTTTTGCTCTATTATTAGGCTATGCTTCTGGTATTCTAATCCTGCTTCACTTCCAGGACTCTTATTGACGTCAGTAAGGCACCAAGGCAGAGGGGAGGGCACAGTACTCAGCTTGGTTCCACAGGCTGTTTGGGGGAAAACGTCTGGTCTCCTTGAGGTGGGTCTTCCGTTGGAAGGACCTCTGTTCATTTCCCACAGGGACTGGAGCTTCTGCATCATATTTAATGCAACTGCCAAGATAGAATGAGATATTTATTCAGCCACCGAAATATATTGACTTTCTGTTAAAAGGCTTTTAACATAAATTTTAAGAGAGTAACAAAATACATCACCGACTATTGCTGAGAATGTGGGGTTTTAACTATGTTTCTCTTCCATTGATTTTAGTTAATATATTTTAACCACCCCCTTATTTTACTGTACCTTTTAATTTGTTATTCATTTGTTTGAAACCAGAACTCTGCTGAGGCTTTCTGAATGCACAGGAACTGAAATAGTTTGCCTTCATTATCTGGTAGACCTGCTCAAGTCTGTAGCCCCTGACAGAAACCACAAGACTGTACAAACTGGCAACTGTGGGTTTGTCTGTTCTCTATTGATTCTATTTCTGGAAAAAAAAATACAAGCTTATGGGTGAACCATGTGACTGTACAACTGACCCAAAGCTCCCATCAGAAAGGAATAGAAACTTTTTTCAAACAGGTCATGATGGGATCCCAACACTTTTCTGTTTGCCTTTTAAACATGGCCTTTGAAAGCTTTGATTTACCAGTTTAACTCTTTGTTCTAGAATATAAGACTGCCATAGAATCTTAATATTCTATAGCATGTTATTTGAATTTGGGTCTCTTATTCCAATAATCTAATAAAATATATAATAATGACTCAATATAACTTTGCTTATGTGTCTTAGTTCTTTCTTCCAATATGAAAATTATAAGGCAACTCTACCATAAGGTTTTAAAAGAAAATAATACATATGTACTTTTCTACCTATGAAACTGCAACTGTTGTAGTGTTTTTGTTCTTGAACTTTGGTATTGGTTCTAAGTCCCAATACTCAAGAAGTAGAATGCATGAGTTCCATGTAGCATGGCCTAATAAAAGAACTTTGGTCTTGGCTCTAACAAACAATGTGTCCTTAATCTTTTCTTTTTATATGTCAAGTGACCAAATGATCTCTAAGTCTTGTTCTGTCTAGTTCAAAGATTCAAAATGAATAAAAACCCTTTATAAAAACAGAGAGATTCAGGTAGTGGGGAATACATCCTATTAAACATATACACATATGAGTGTGCACACACACTCAACAGAAAAACCAAAATAGCTCCCCTCTCATCCTCCCCCAACAATGACAATGTAGCCATCTGTTGGACGTTCCATTTCACTTAGCAGCTGCTCTCAGATAGAGAAATCTGCATTCTTCTGGCTCGTGTTGGTATGCATGCCGCATGTGTGGTTAATAACATTTGACTCTCTCACCCAAAAGAATGGCTTTCATTGATCACAGAAGCTTTCTTACTCTCCCTTCATGTAATATGCCCCCCCCATATAATAGGTATTTGGATCAATCTTTGCTCCTCTGAGTAATAAAATATATTCTCTTAGATTTATTCATATCACACAATCATCTCAAATGAAGGGACAACCAGTGAGACTTGCCTTGCTGGAAACATCAGCCTTGAGGGAGTGTGGAGAGGTAGTAATATAAAGTTCTGCTCCACTTTCATTTTGTCAGTACAACATTGCAGTTAACCACTGAGAAGTGAATATTGCTCAAAAGGGAATCAGGAGGCTTTCAAAAGCAGCATTAAGCTTATCATCAAACCAAAGGAAATATACATGATGATTCTCCAAAAAGGACAGAAAAGTGAAGTTTAAATGTCTCATCCCTACCCCATTGTCTCTTCTTTAAACTGAACTTTTGTCTTATGCAAGGTATAATATACTGCTCACAAAAATTAGGAGATATTTTATCACTTTCTATTAATTTTGAAATAGCCCCTAATTTTTGTGAGCAGTATATATAAAGTGGTGTATCATTTTTAAAAAAGGCATTTGGGTTGGGGTCAGGGAGGAACCAGAGTTAACAACAACAAAAAAAGGGACCCTACAAGTTCTGCAAGACAGGGAACCTTAGATAAAATTGGATCTACTTCTGAGTACATAATTTAGGACATTTGTTACAAGATTACTGTGGTTTTCTATAAATGTTAGTTTGCTGTATTATTTTCCATGAACTAGTTTTCCAAAATGCAGAATGATTTGCCCCCAAAACATGGAAGCACTAAAGCTCAAATGAGGCACTGATTCATGGGAAGTCACCCAGAAACAGCTGGTCAGCCATCTGCAGTCCCCGATTTTTTTTACTTTATTCAGCTAATTATTTATGTAGAAAGGAAGAAGATGCATCAATCCTGGGAGAAAAGTGTGGCTCGTGTAAGAAAATAATGACTAACTCCTCCCTAAGACTGGTATCTGGTGGCCTGATGTGCTGATTTGGAGAAGCAACAAGCTTCTTATGTGCATTAGGCTTTCAAACTCTTCACTTCATGTGCATTATTTTCTGAGCATCTTGTTCTCTGGGAAAATGAAAGAAATGATACACCATTGATTGTTTTGTGGGAATTGTTCCAGATTAGAGCACCGTCGAGAGCCATAAGAGGCCTTTTCAAGGCAGGTAGGAAAGTTAGCAAGATCAAGGGTGAGCTTGGAAGTCAAGCTTGTGCATTTGTCTACTCATCTCTCAAAAGCCCCTCAACTAGACCTTTTAACTACCCTACATTCTGTGGTCAAAAAATGTTGGGGATAAAGACACTATTTGACATAGGTTAAAAGACAAATTGTGATTCAGGGTCATAATCATATTGCATAAAAAATACTGAGTAAATATTTAGGCAGTGCTATTTTATTTTACATTTTGACATTACTGTCATAAAGTTGTGGATAACTCTATCACAAATAGCCTGTGCTTCCGTGAATTGGTAAAAAGGCCTTGTTGACAGGAGATGGATGTTTATGTCATCCCTTTTTTCATGCTACTCCAGGCAGTTCATTAGGATAGCAGAGCCAGATGACTGTGTGGGAAGGAAAATGTTCTTCCAATTCTAGGAAGAAGGTGCTCAGATACGCAGGTGTATGCTTAATACAGGTAGGCATAATTATAGTTTAATCAAGTTCTTTATCTCTGGAGACCAGTTTTAGCACATCATTTAGTTTTTTCCTTGAATTATCAAAGTCTTTCACCCTTTCCACCCATAAATGTGGGTATGTGTATATGTGAGTATGTGTGTGTGTGTGTATTCTAGTTTAATGTTTTTGTCACTGAGTATTTTAGTTTTCTTAATGACTCACACAATTACTTTATAAGATGTCTTAATTTTTACAGATAAAAGATAGAGAGGATAAACTTTTACTGACATATATCTACATGGCATTATTTAACTCAGGACAAAATTTACTGATCATCTCTAATTTTCTGCTGTACAACCATGAAAAGACTCTAATACAGTTGACTAGAACAAAGAATAAGCACCTTTAATTGATAAGGTATGGATTTTAAAAAAATCAAATCAGAAAACCATCTGTACTGTAAATTTTTGTGTCTCTTATTCATTCCTATTTACTCTGCTATTCAAAGATTGTTTCCACCTCAGCAATGCAAAAATCACATGGACTATCCTTCAAGCTGTCAGTCAGAGGAAAGATATACATATGTCCAAAGTATACACTTGTGCTTGTTCACAGTGTTATTTGGGGAAAATATGTTACATGTTCTCCTGATTCTTCCAGTTTTACATTTTGAATTAATGCAATTTATTCTAATTTATGACAACTCTTTGAAAGGTTTGTTCTCCATTTCCCCATGTATAAAGAAGCTATTTACATAGAAGGAGAAAAAGCAGTAGAGAAATTAGATTGCTTTGCACAGTCAGGTGGAAAAATCAAGTGGATTCTTTTTGGGGGTGCGCGTTGTGCTCTGTGGTTGAGTGTAAGGATGTCTCTCTCATAACACCTTTTCTGTTTCTTTTCTTTTTAGGAATAAAATCATGGAGACCCTTTCTTCTTCTTCTTACAGAAAGCCTTATACAAGTGAGTTAATTACCTCTCCTCTCTTATTATTTATTTCTGTACTTATATAGCAGCTATCACTGTGGTACCTACAAATGTTGGTAAGAGTGCTATTTTAGCAAGAGAGAGAGAGAAAAAAAAAGCACAAGGCAGGTTAAAAATAAAAACACCTCAGATTTTTTCTTGTTCTAGTATAATGATTCTTTAAAGCCAAAAAGTCATAGGACATTTTCATGATTTTAGAGATCTTTTTAATAGCTCTGAGTGAAGAGATTGACCTCATTGTCCCTAGTAAAGTGCCTCAACTATAGTAGGCATTTAAATATTTGCTGATTAGCATCACTAGTATCTATTCTTCTCAAATTCCTTGCTTAAAAACAAAGCTTTCCCCTGGCTGGTGGCTCAGTGGATAGAGTGCTGGCATAAAGTATGGATGTCCTGAGTTTAATTACTAGTCAGGGCACACAGGAAAATTGACCATCTGCTTCTCTCCCCATCTCTCTCCTCCTTCTCTCCCTCTTCCCTTCCTGCAGCCAGTGGCTGGATTGATTCAAACATGGCCCTGGGCAGTGAGAATAGCTTTGTTGGAGTGCATCAGCCTCGGGCACTAAAAATGGCTTGTTACTGGAGCACAGGTCCTATGAGGTAGCTGGTTGGATTCCAATAAAGGTGCATGAGGGAGTCTGACTCATTATGGTCTTTCCTCTCACCCCAAACAAAGCAAAACAAAATAAACAAAGCCTCATCCTAGATTGCCTTGCCTTGCCTTCATTCTTATTTGAGTGCTTGTTGTGAAAAGACCATTTGGTGGAGAAGAAGCTCAGACAGAAAAAAGTTAGGAAGTATATAAGACGGTACCAGGGCCAGTATAGGATCTGGATCTCCGTTGGGACTTTCATGAAATTTTGTTGGCATATGTCACTTATCCTGCAAACTGTATGTATGTACAACATGGTCTAGGGACATGTATAACTTCAGCTATAACATCCTTAAAAGAAATCACAGGTCACAGATGCCAAGATTTATTATTATGTGCCAGACACTGTTCTAATCCCGTTATTTATATGAATTCACTCAATTCTCATACCCTCTCTAGGAGGTATGTCCCATTGTTATCACTGCTGTTTTCTAAATGAGGAGGTTGAATAATGGAGAGGTTAAGGAAGTGGCTCGTACTATTCAGTTAGTAATGACCAGTGAAAGAGTTTGAACCTGGGTGTTCCCACCACAGCATCCATGTTCATAATTACCATACCATGCCTTCTCTTTCTCAAACTAATCACTCCCAAATTGGATTAGAAGTTAGGACTGAGAACAAACCTTTAGGGTAATGTGAGTTTAGGGCCTGGATCTTATACAGTAATGATATACTAATCTCAGATCTAAATCTAGCCTCCAAGTAGGCAACTGACTACAAGAAAGTACTTTCTTAAAATTATTCTTTGTTTTTGAGGTTTTAAAGTATTTAGTGCCATGCATACTTAACCTGTGGAACCCAAGGTCTTACACAAAAACTATACATTTAAGTAGACATTTATTGAGCATCTACTATGTAAAATTACTAAAGATACAATGACAAATTATTTTGCTTTTGTGAATTTATCTGTCCATTGGATGGGGAAACAAACACATAAACAAATAGTTAAATGTTGCTCAACTATCAAACAAAAAGTATGATTGAAAGAACCTACAAAAATTATGCAGCAAAGGAAAAAGAATTTGGTGTGGTTAGTGCTGGGGATTAGTGCAGAGTAAGGGGTCAGGCTAGAAACATCTACATGAAGTGCTAGGTTCTTGAACTAAAGTCTTGAAAAGTTGAAGTTTTATAGTCAGAAAACTAGAGGAGGACAATCTAGGAAGAGGAAGTTGTTTGTTCAAAGATTAGAAGGAATGAAAGAGCATTAAATATGGTATAGCTAGAGTGAAGTGCCAAAGAGACAAGAAACGGGCTGAATGGGTAAGCAGAGATCAACCCACAAAGGGTCACATATTCTGCAGGTAATAGGTACCATCAGCGGTGATAAGTGGTGTGGTGTCTAATCTAACCCTCTTTTTTAAAAGGAGCTCAGAAGTTGATGCCGTGGAGAAGGGTAAAACTAAAGGGAAAAAAAAAAGTCAATGAAGAAATCTTCTAGAATAGTGCTAGACACTCATCATATAATAACCTTTACTACTCAGAAAACTCATACAGTCAAGAAATCATCTTGACTTTATAGATTTAAAAGAACAATCTGGAAATTATTGAGTAACTTGCTCATGATCTTAGAGCAAATAAGTAACTGACAGCTGTTTTAATTTCATATCAGTTGGATTCCAAAACCTTGCCATTTCCCACCATATCATGCTGTCTCCTATTTCAATGTTTTAAAAATAAAGTCTACAAATTTGGTCTCCACTTTGAAGCATTCAAAACTTTAATTCACATCCCAGACTCTCTTCCTAGCCCTTCAACCATACCCTCTCAGCCTCCTCTGCTGCATATCTTCTTCAGCATTTCTCTCTGCTCTTTCTGTTCTTTGTCATTCTCCTTTCAGCATGCTACTCTTCTTCTTCTGGTGGCCACATCTCTTTGACAAGATCACTTCTTCTGAATCAAGGCCATATGTTCCATGTATCCCATTCAGGAATCTGAGAAATCATCCTACCTCCCTCTACTCCTCTAACTCTCAACACTGAAAGTGTTTCCCTGTCCTCTTATTTCCATGTATCTCTTTTTGTTTCAGATTTGGTTAGTGATATTAATCTTACCTATACTATTGCACAGCATTTTGACTACTCTTTAACTACATCTGGTTATCAGAGTTATATTTCTGAGTAGAAAACTCCCCTGTTTAAAGCTCTTCATTGGTTCCCTATTTAAAATAGAACAAAATAAAATTTTCTAAGAATGGTCTACAAGTACCCCTAGATGAGGTTACCAGTTTTATCTCAAAACTTATTTCCCATGGTTTAGCACATTGACTAACAATAGTAAGCACTCAATAAACATTTGTTGGGTGAATAAATGAATGAATGAAACCAACTTGCTTACACTGATGAATTTAAAAGAATTGTAGCTACTTGTAATCTAAAATAATAACTTCATATTTTTCAATTACTATCCCAAGGTAGCTAGTGACACTCAAAATTTATAAACAAACCATCATCACTGACCAGTAAGAATAAGCATGAACTGTGTGACACTGTACATGTTACACTATTGATTTCAGATGAACTTTTCTTTAAGGAATAAGTTTTTCATCAGCTTAAAGGCTCCTACGTTATACCAGGCAGAGTACTTCTATAAAAATTCTCTGACTTTGGCTATCATCCTAAATGCCTCCTAGATCTAGCTCCAGTTGGCTTCTTGTCTGAAGCAGCTGATTGGACCAAGAGGATCCATAAGATTCATAGACAGAATCTGGGGATTAAGAATATAACTAGCCCTGTGTTCTTGGTGGATGTGACTCAGAGAGGAGCACCACTCTCTACATTTGTCTTGCTCTCCTCATAAAATTTCTGTAGAAACACCCACGGAGGGAATACATAGAGCTCCTCTCTTTGAGCCATTAGCTTTTCATAAAATTTTCAGTCTCTAGCTCACTTTCCTTCCATTTTACTTGTGTCTTTTTCTCACCTTTCTCTGTTACTTTTGAATGTTTCTGCCTCTTCCATAAATGCTCCTCATTTAGTTAATTGAATGGAATTGTAATATCTTATACACTTAATATATTCATAAATAAATTTTCACTACATAAGAATCGAATTAATATTGCTTTTGCCCTTGATCTTAGCCAAAAGGCTGAGAAGCAATAAAGATTGCTTTTCATTAGTCTCTTTCTCACAAAAACAGTTAAACTGTGATAAAAAGTAGTTTTTGTATTTGGATAACAAACTTCTAATAAGTTCTTTTTTTTTTGTTATTGTTCTAATGGGGTAGTATCTTAAAAAAAAAGCCAAAACAAAAACACCCTATTGTGGGTTAAATGCTTAAACAAGTAAAAAATGAAATTCAAAGGAGAGACTATTATTAAGGAAAAGGAGAAAGAGAAGAAAATTTCATAGATGAAAGGTTAAAAAGGAGGAAAAAGAAAGAAACTGGACAAATATAAGCAGCCCGCAATGACGATCCTCTTATTCAGGTTCACAGGCTTTCTTTTCTCAACACAGGTTAATTGCTACCCAGCCAAAGTAAACTAGCTAGAAAGAAAAAAATCATATCTAGTTAATTATTAAACCATTTTTTGAGTATTCACTATGTACTAGGTATTTTTCTAAGCCTTTGGGAATCTTACACAAATACTTTATGTTTCTGATCTTCTTTTTTTTTTAATGTTAACAGCAAGTCCTTTACAGGGGAGCATTCTTTTGTCAGTCTCTGTTTTTGTAAGTTGCTTTGTGTGCCAGCCAAAAACAAAGGCAAAAAGTAGGTAAAAAGCTAAAGAATAAAATCATGCACATAAACTTTCTATAAAGATTTGTATTCAATATACCGTGGAGAGAAGTTTCGGCCCTTTCTTATTGTGTTTACATTTCTTTCTCTAGTCCCAAAAGGAATCCTACTGTACCTGGTGGAAGTAAAGCACAGCAGCAGCTTCACTTGTGCAGCTGGATATTAATGCTAATGTTCTGGAATTAAATATAGCACAAAGCAAGTGTGTCAGAAGGAAAGAACAAAGCCAGTAACTTCACACTGCAAGGGGTGGAGTGGTGAATGTGAAGAGATGATTATACCCCCAAATGTCAGGATAAACTGCAAAAGTGGTAAACTGATAAGAGGAGAATGTGGTGAGTATGTGGAACTGAGTCATGCTAACCTAATATCCTCAGTGGCAAAGAAAACCCAAGAATGTGGCCTTGATGGGTATGGATGAATGGGTCTGAAAAAGATATAGAAACCAGTGATGTTGATTAATAAGCAGGCTCCATAGAAAAGATGGAGTTCTCTAAGTTTGGGGGGTTTTCCCACTTGTAACAAGAGACAGGACTAAGACCACGTACCATTCCACATAATCAATAGTAGTTTGTGCTAGTCCTACAAATCTACAGTTACCATTTCCTAATTATTAAATACTACTTAAAAAACAACAACAACTCTAGAACTATTCAATGGGCAATGGCTTATATGAAGGTGCTTTGTTCTCAGAAAGTGATCTACGGTCCTGAGATTTTTGCCTATAACCATATAAATTTTCGCTTCAACAAGTACCCCACCATTTCACCAGGAGACTATGTGTTGAGTGAGTGCTTGGGATGGGGAATTAGAACAACTGTATATTTAAAATAATAAATCTTTTACTACATATCCATGTCATCTTGAAAAATGTAATTTTTCAACATGGTATTTATTTATTTATTTATTCATTCATTCATTCATTCATTTATTTATTCATTTCTAAAGCAAGACCATTAAAAAAAGATGACCTCAAGTGTTATTTTGATTCTGACATTCCACTTTCTCAGTGGAATTACTGAAAATGCTCTATTCATGACCAAATATAGAAATTGTGTCGAATGTCGTAGCCACAAAGGACAACAATATAGCCACCAGTGTTTGTGTCTGCCTCGGAGGAGCCTAACCTTTCTCCAGGTGCTGAACAGTTCCCTTGGGGGAAGATGTTTCTTCTTTAACTAGTACAGCCACATCTATGTCTGAGTACAACTGTTTCTGATTGGTTCTTCCTCTTTAGCTTAGTATAATCATTGCCACTTACTAAGTGCTCAGGAACTCTTTGGTGAATAAGTAAAATAATTATCTCCTGAGAAACTGATACCTAACTGGGACATAAAAGGCTGAAGGATAAGGAGCAGGCATTTCAGAGCAGACAGTACTGAGTGTAACTTTGGATAAAAGCAAGGACTCTGTGTCCAAATCTCAACTCTATCACTTATTATCTGGTTGACCCAAGGAAAATCACTTAATCTCTCCAAGTCTAATGCTCTTCCAGAAAGTGTAGGGTTAAAATATGTAGGGCCAGTGGCCACCACTGTGGCTGTGTACATGCAGGTTCTCATTGGATTTGGGCAGACAGTAAAGGACTGCGGAGCCAGAAAATGGCGGGCCATTTCTTTTATTAAAGTCTCCGAACAGCAGACAAGCAAGCAGGCAGGGAAGACTGCTTTCCTTTCTCTCAGGGATCCCAAGCTGCTCAGTACTCTGGACTCAGTCCCCCTCATAGGCCCCCACCAGCCTCAGCAGGGCTCCCCAGCCCCTCAGCTCTCCTTCTCTCTCCTTTGACTCTCCAGCCAGAACAGGCTGGGGAAAAAGCCCTTCTCAAGCAAACAATAGAAAACAATTGCCCCTCCCCACAGCATCAGCAAGTACACAATTTGCAATCTGCCACCCCGAGAGGGCAAGCACCTGCAGCCTTCCATAGACAACACACACACACACACACACACACACACACACACACACACACTAAACCAATACAAAAGCAAACTTAAAAACACTTGTTTACCCAACAAAGTGGTATCTCCTTCATACAGACATTGCAAAGATTAAACAAGTACTGAATTATGAGGCCAGTAACTAGCAAATAGTGAGTAGTCAATAAATATTAACTCTATTTAAGTCTGGTTTGAGCTCTGAGAAGGTAAAACATCTTCCAAAATCATAGTGATGCAAGTGTTTTCTATTAAAGAGCTAGCTAACTAGTTGTTCAACAGTAGTGCAATAGAGGTTTCTTAAAATATTCTCCACTGAGCTGAATTGTCCTGTGTGGTGAGGGGACCTGTGAGGGTGCATTTCAAAGACAGATTATGAGTAGAGAAGAAATAAGCAGGTTGCCAGCTAGTGTCTAGAGAAAAATGAATTCAGCAGAGAGAATACACAGGATCTACAGTGGATGCAAGTATATGATGGTCTTTGGCTTGAGACATTAACACGGGGAGAGTGAGCTTGAACCACACAGCCTCATTCACGAGGGCAAAGGGCACTGGCCAGGTCAGCTGAAGCTACTGGCTAGGGGAAAAGCAAAGTGTCCAGAGATATTGTTCAAGCTCATGTTGGGTCCCAGAAGATATGAGGGCCAGTCATCGTGTGACAGGAAATACTAGAGAGTTTTCTGACATGTCTGCTGCTTTTGGGTTTGAAGATAGTCTCTGGTTTAGGGCAGGATCAGAGTTAAGAGTGACAGAGAGGAGATAGGAAACAAGGATGAGCAAGAGCTGACAGAAAATGAGGCTGGGATGTACAGGTGGGACCAAGACCTAAAAGAAACCTAGGAAAAAAGGCAGACCCCAAGGTCCCTATCAGCTAAAATAGCTAGTGAGGGAAGAGAGAATTGAGGAGAGAACCCTTTAATATAAGACTGTAAAGCCACTCAAATTTTACTCTGCTCATGTGTTACTATCTGCTAGGCATCAGAAATGAATGTAAGTCGCACCATGTGAGATTGACAGTACACATTTGCGTTCTGCTCTAATGCCATTGGCTCAGAAAGTTAGGCTGGTGGTAGAGACAGATGATAAAGAAACTTGGCAAGGGCTGGCAGCCAAGCTACAGAGGAGAAATAAAAGCAAAGAGTGGAATAAAGAAGAAAATGAACCTAAACAGCACTGACCACAGAAAAGGAAACTAAACTTTAAAAAATAAAGACATTTCTCAGATCCAAAGAGGTTTATCTGAGGCCAAACAGACTGATCCAATGACTGAAGAATTTTCATCTGTTTCCAAAGGGGCCTGCAATGAAAAACAAATAAGCGACTTCCTTCCCCCACCTACTTCTTTTAGTGACCTAAGAAGCTAGAAAGAGTGCTCATATTCAAACAGGGTGGAAGGAAGCTGATGTTCTCCAAACAGTGCAAGGGGGAGTGCTCAGAGAGAGAACTGGAAAGGGAAGGTGACATCAAGAATTACCAGATGCAAAGAGCTGAAGGTCAGAAAGCAGCAGCAAGCATTAGGATCAGAGAAGACAGAGCTTTGCCTGTGTAAATAGACCATAAGCACAGTTTATCCACATGCAGAGTGAAGATCTGTTGGCAATTGCTAGAAATTCTGAACATGTGGTGGTGTGATGATACTGCTGGAATGGGTCCCCACCAAGAAATGTAAAGTAGTTGATGACCTTGAACTCTGAGGTTTGGGCTTTACAATAGAAGCTGCACAAAATGTCCAGGAAAGGAGAGCAGGCTATGAGACTCACAGGGAAGGGACTCCAGCTAGGGTGTTCCCCAGGGGTTTTAAGACTAACAGTCTTAGTGCGTTGAGGCTGCCTTAACAACATTACCATAGGCTGGGTGCCTTAAAGAGCAAACAATTATTTCTCACTGTTCTAGAGGCTAGGAGGTCTAGCAGATTTGGTGTCTGGTGAGGACCCTCTTCATGCTTCAGACAGCTGTCTTCTCCCTGTGTCCTCACATGGCAGAAGGAGAGCCCTCTGGGGTCTCTTTTATAAGGGTAATAATCCCATTTATGGAATCTTCATCCTGTGACCTATTCAGCTGCCAATGGCTCCATCTTCTAATACCATCACATTAGAAATTAGAAACTTGAGAGAAGGCCACAAACATTCACTATATGTATTCACTTTAAGGTTTTAATTAAGTTTTAATTTATTGATCAGAATTTTATTCTTCCTCATTTTGAAATTTTACAGACATTTAGATTAACTGTTAGAATTTGTTATATATCCATGTTTTCTTTATGTCACATGTCTTACCTTCCTGCATGACTTCAGGTACCCTTAGATGCCACCAGCTGGTGTGATTGTAGATATCAGTACTTTACATAAATCACTCCATGTTACTATCTAGATGCAGCTCTTTCCCTTGTGCCATACTGGAAATTATGAGTCCTGAGTCCAATTTTTTTCAGAAATTTTTCTGGTAGACCTTGGGGACTGAGATCCAGGAGTAAGGAGAAGTGAGGCATGACCGTGGACTTGCATTTGAGTAACTGGTGCAAAATCTTAGCAATGATCTGGACTAGTAGTGTTAATAGTTGGGTGCCTTTATGAGGTTGACAAAAGACTAAAGTTATAAATGTATCCAGATCATCTTCAGATGTGTAAATCTTACTCAATAAAGAACAACCCAGAAGTAGTTTGAGGTCTTGCCTAATCATCATATTGCACTCAATGTGCTCTTCAAATTGATCTCTTTTCTTGCACAAAAGTAACAAGGATGACTTGGTCTTTGATTAAATGTTGGCTATAACTTAATGCAGGTAAATTGCCTGCAAGAAGTTAAATCAATCTAGAAACTTAATAAGATCTGAGAACCATTTTTGTTTTCAATTATAATCACTTATTTTTTACAGGTTTATAAAGTTTTACTCATTCACTAAAAAATGTAAATGGTTACCACAGGGATAATTAAGTTAAAATAAATAAAAATATTGAATCATTTAAAGTATACTTGAGTGTGTTATTTTATTGATGTTGCTTATAATGAAAGTATTTTTTCAGCACTATGGGAAACTTGCAGAGCAGAAACAGAGAATTATGATTTGACCAAGCCAAGAACTGGTGTGATCTAAAGGCACAGTGGATAATGGACATTTGTTTGACTTAAATTGGGCAACTTGATTTAAGAAGCACCAGAACAATACACAAAACTCCATATGCCATCCAACCTTGTCAAAAACACCATTCCAATGCTGCAGAACTGTGCCAGTTCAACTCAGCATGCCATCTTCAGCCAGCCTCATATGGCGGTGAAGATTCAGTGACGAGTCAAACCATTTCCAATTTTTTTTAATCCCTGGGAGATGGATTCAAGAGGCCAGTCTGCCTTTTCCACATGCTGGGAAAACAGAGCAGCAAGCACGAGTCACCATGATCGCTTCTACACTTTTATAATGCTCAGCAGCCATACGGGGCCAGTAGTCTTCTAACATGTGCTGATTTTTATGGAGGACTGCAAATTTTCAGATTCCATATCATGTAAAAACAAGGACAATGAATAATGAATAAGAACTTCAGAACAGGAAAAGCCAATTCTATTTTGAGTATTACTATATTTTTTGAGGGGCCATGTTTAGGTCAGACAACCATTGTTGAAAGGTTATAGTCAGTTCTTACCAATTATTTTCTTCCTTAACCAACAGGAATGCTGGACACTTTACACCACAAAGTGATAGAATCTTACATTACACCTGGGAAGAATAGTAGAAAAGGTATTTATTTTCATTCAATTTGTTCACTAGTGACCAAATTAAAAAATTAATTAGGTAGTGCAACTGAACTCAGTGTTAAAGCATAAATGAGTAACTTCTGACTTTTGGAGGCACAGACACAGACTTCACCTTAGCCAGAAAGCTGGGGCGTACTCAAAGTTTTCTTTCTATACCCTTGAATTTTAAATAATCACCATGCCTACTATGACTTGCTTCTGAAATTGCTCATTTGCTTCTCCCTTCTGCTCCATCCCCAATGCCATTGCCTCATTGTGAGCTCTCATCATTTTTTTTTGGATTGTCAATTTGGCTGTGGTGATTCTGTCTTTCTGTTCACAGGACTCCAAATCAGCTTACATACTACAAACAGCACTAATTTTCTAACATCCCTATCAAATTACATTAACCATCCTGATAAGAAAAAAAAATAATGACACCACCAACAAAGCGGGAAACAAACTTCAGTTTCCTATCACTTGAAGGTCAAAGTCCAATTCTTTACAAGACTTTCAAATAGATTCACATTCTGGGCCCTGCCTTCATCTTCTGCCATAATCTTTCATACTTCTAGTGCACTAGCCAGACAAAACTATTTGCAGTTCTCTAAACCTGCTATGGTTTCTCATGCATTATGCCTCTGTATAAAATGTCCTCCCTTATCTACCTTGCAAATTTATCTCAGAATCACCATGTGGGGGAGAGCTGCCTGCCAACCAAGAACACCCTCTTTGGAATATTATGTGAGCTAGAGATAGAATTCATTATATGGTCTTGGATCTTTTTGTTACTCTAGCTGTCCTAACTAACTCAGGCACTTTAGAATCATGAGATCAAGTTGCTTGCATGAGCATGTCTCCCTCTTATTAAACATTACTCTCCCAGGTGGTCTGCTTGGTGAAGGAGTGTGTCTGCAGCAGAGGAGCTAGAGTCTGTGAGGTTGAAGTTTCCTGCTTTGCTTCATTAACATTTTCTGGTACAAGTCTGTGGCAATCTTGATAATTTTTTTAAAGAACCTAGTGTGAGTGTCCAAGGATGCTGCTAGTTGGAACTCCTCTTGTTTGTAAGTTAGCAAAGGGTGCTCCTTCCAGAGGGTGTATGGGTTCATTATTGGAGGGAGTAAAAAAATGAGGCAGCCCTTTTGGCCAACTGTGGGTTGATTGATTAGAAAAAGACTATTTTCAATGATGACATGGACAGTGTCAGATGGCTTGACAGGCAGAGAATGGGTAAGATTTTAGCTTTTATAGACCCAATCCTTAGGACAATGTAAAATTTTCACAGTCATCTTCAGTGGCCAAGGAGTTCTCAGTGTCTGAGAGGAGGGACTCTACTAAGGGAAAAGATGAAAGACACATAGATTAAGACTTTAAGGAGCCATTAATAAGAAACTATAATTAGTGGGTAAGGCAATAAACTATCACAATTGTATAAGTCAAAGAAACCTCAAAGGAAGGAAAGAATATTATAACTCAGAATAAGTTTTACATAAGAATTTGCATCTCTGCCAGACCTTTAATACAGGTCAGGCTTTGCTACTCAGAAAATGGAAAACACAAAAGCATCCCATTCAGTTGGAAGAGAGTGGGAAAGCATATTTAGGTGCCAAATGCATAATAAATTCTCTGATTTATCTGGAGCATGAGGGTACAGAAAGATGAGAATAAAAAGATATATTAGAACTTTATTATAAAATTGTTAAATGTTATGGTGGATAGGCTATAGATCATTTTGGGCAAGAAGATCCACAGTAAGATTTTAACATGGATATTCTATAAATTATATGAAAATGACTTTATAAGGATTAGCCTGAATGTAAAAAGATGACTTGGGAAAGTTATGGAACTATTTGGACGAGGAGTAAAGAGAGTCTGTGTCTCATAGTCTCACTTTTATGTCCCACCTATCTATGAAATCATGCTGTTCTCAGTTTTTCTTTTTTTTCTGATTTACTTATTTCACTCCGTATAATGTTATCAAGGTACATTCATTTTGTTGTAAATGATCCGATGTCATCATTTCTTATGGCTGAGTAGTATTTCATAGTATATATGTACCAAAGCTTTTTAATCCACTCATCTTCTGACGGACACTTGGGCTGTATCCAGATCTTCGCTATTGTGAACAATGCTGCCACGAACATGGGGGCGCATTTCTTCTTTTCGAACAGTGTTATGGTGTTCTTAGGGTATATTCCTATAAGTGGGATAGCTGGGTCAAAAGGCAGTTTGACTTTTAATTTTTTGAGGAATCTCCAAACTGTTTTCCACAGTGGCTGCACCAGTCTGCATTCCCACCAGCAGTGCAGAAGGGTTCCCTTTTCTACACATCCTCGCCAGCACTTGTTCTGTGTTGTTTTGCTGATGAGTGCCATTCTGACTGGTGTGAGGTGATATCTCATTGTGGTTTTAATTTGCATTTCTCTAATGATTAATGATGTTGAGCATTTTTTCATATGTCTATTGGTTACGGGGTGGGGGGAGGGAGGGAAGGGTGAGATAGGGAGGAGGGGATGGACACAGGGAAAACCAGATAGAAGGTGACAGAGGACAATTTGACTTTGGGTGATGGGTATGCAACACAATTGAATGATAAGATAACCTGGAGATGTTTTCATTGTACATATGTACCCTGATTTATTGGTTTCACCCCATTAAAATTAATAATAATAAAATATAAAAAAGAGAGTCTGAGTTAGTCCAATAGCTGAGAGAAGAGAGAAAAATAATGAATTTTGAAAAATGAATTGAATACTTGCAGATGTGGGAGAGAAGAAAAAGGAAAGGACGAACAAAAACTAAGACTGTGTGTAAAGACAGTGATATACTTAACAAAGACTAAGATGCCATGAAAAGGCACATGTTTTTAAAGAAGATGAGTTTGTTTGAACTTCTTAACTTTTATAGATATGTATACAGAAACAAGTTTTATATCTTGTATCCATTTTTAGGTTGTAAACAGCAAACACTTTAAATCTCTTATTGTACACCAGGCACTACACTAAGCACTTTAAACATATTATTAACTCAATAAATAATCCAGAAACCATGAGGTAATTACTAACATTGCCCTCATTTTACAGATTCTTGATATACTCATGGTTACACAGTTAAAAAGCAATAGGGCAGAGCTTTTAACTTCAGAAGTCTGACTCAAATATTCATATTTTGAACTAGCAAGATAAACTGCTTCTTATAAACTCATTTAGGGACAGAAAACTTACTTTGGAAACCAACAAAGAAAGTATAATGTAGATTGTGGATGCTTAGGAACATTTCTAATAACTATTACTCATCCAAATTCAACAAGTAGCTTTGTTTCTCCTTAGTTAAGCCTTAAGCATCTTTGTAAACTTCCAAAACAATAAGGTACAATTTAATAGATAGTAATTTTTTTCAGATAATAGTAGGTAATTTTCAAAAATAATAACACATTATTGCCCCATGAAGAAAGCTGGTGTAGTTTGTCAGCCTGGACTCCCACACTCAGCCTTATTCTTTATGGTTGGATTTTAGCCAGAGCAAATTCTCCCAATAGACAGCTGTTAACTGTCACAGATTACAGATTAAAGTGACAAACTATTCACAATGATGGGTAAAAATACTACAAACTCAGAGACTTTAAGAAGAGTACTTCAGAACTGGATTCTGAACACTAGGAGTAAATGTCCATTTCTCATACCCATTTTCTGGAACAATTGTGCTTTACAGTGTCATGAATAGCTGGAAATAGTTTATTAACATTATTTCTCAGTTTATCTGGACCCTTTAACTAGGGTTTCTTTCTTTCAATATCAAATTCAGAGATATGATCTATATGCAAATAGTCTAATTCTGTCATATTTTCTACATATATTCTAATACAATTTTAGTGAGAAATGACTGATGAATTAATACTAGTAAACTGCCATCTGTTGAAGGTTTGCAAATACATCTAGTATGGAAGATGTGTTGGATGACTGGCCATATATCACAGCTTGTTCTGGACAATTCTGATTAACCCTGATGTTCCAATATAATTTTAATAACCTCCTCTGTCACACTCGGAAAAGTGTTCTGATTTTGTTCATAGAATAAATGGTCATTCTACTGGTAAGGAAAACATCAAACATATTGGCTATGGAATTATAGGCCTGAATCTATAATCGTTTTGGTAATTAAGCATGGTTAGTTATTTCAAGACAGTGTTAGAAATTCCTTTACACACACAAAAATCTAACAATGAACTAAGTGCCATATTGAAGTACCTCAGATTTTTTCTATTTTTATTTTCACTTTTCTATAATTTAATTATTGAATAGTGAATGCTTGGATTGTTTAACTAATTAAAACAATTAGAGATTTAAACCTGAAAAAAAATGATGTGTAACAACAAGTTATGGTTGATCTAGTGAACTGGAGCAGAGGCTATGGATTCACATCTCAATATCTATTCTCCCTCTCTTCCTTAGTTCAGGAACACTGAATATATTTCAGGTGGCAATATATCAAGCTAAAAGACTGTTTTCCAACATAATTTGCAGCAAGATTTGGCATTTTGTTTAGTTATGGTCAAAAAAGTATATTCAAAGTGTGTGGTACCTCCAAGAAGTCCTATTTAGAAAAGAAGGAGCAGAACTTCATTATTATTACTATTTTTTGCTATGTGGAATGAATTAAATGATTGGAACTGAAGTCACCTTTAACCATAAGTTAATACACTAAGGGCTGTGCAACAACAATAGAAAGGAAGCTTATTCCCCAATAATTCTGGAGCTGCTATGTTAGTTCTAGATTGCCTGTCTCTGAATATTTTCCATATTAGAGAAAAATAAACTTTTTATGTTTATCTACTATTATTTTGCTTTGTGATCACTTTCAGAAAGCTTAACTGTAATTGACTCAGGTAAAAACATGAAAATTTTATGTAGAGTTTAAAGTAGATACTACTTGTGGACCCCGAGATAGACGATACCTACTGAGAAGGGCTCCTGGTGACTAACTAGGCCCAAATTAAACACACACACACATACGCGCGCGCGCGCGCACACACACACACACACACACACACACACACACACACACACAGAACCTAGTAGCCATTTCTACACAGAGGCCTACACCTCACTCAAATTGTCAAATTGTACTTCATGGAGAAGCCTCCCCTGAATGACCTGCTTAAAACATTGAACTGCCTGCCTGCACTGTGTTTCTGCCATCCGAGCCAGTCCTTATAAAGGAGTTTCTGAAATTCTATTTTTATCAATAAGATTGAGGCTTTCCTCATCCAGTCAGAGCTGTGCAGCTCCAATCAGCCAGAGCAGCTGTATTCTGACCAATCAGTGCAATGCCTTTAGGACCAATCCAACTGAGAAGATTTGGAGTCCTCATTGTATGAGTACAGACCAATCAGAGATCAGGGGCTGGGCCATTTGTCTATATAAGCCAGCTACTCTCTGGCTCTGGGAGCACAGTTTCCCTTTACACCAAATTCTAAAGACTATGTTTCCCTTTCCCTGGCTGAGCTGAAATATAAAAGATGTCTCATCAGAGTAGAGTGGGACAGTCCAGCTCAGGCTAGAACACACTGGCACAGAACAGAGCAGACCAGCACAGTGTAAGCACACTGGCACAGAGCAGAGGAGACCGAGCCAGCAAGGGGCGGAGCAGAGCTATCTATCAAAGAAGGTCCTGGCCTGAGGACTGATTTACAGCTGCACTGCTTACACAGTCATGTCAAATCACAAATGAGCTGCTTTGAACAAAATAAAGTTTTCTTTCTCACGGTACCCCAAGTTGGGGATTCCTGTTCGCACTGAATTGGTACCAGTAACCATAGATTGTGTGGGGCAGCTGTGTTAGGCTTGCTCATGAGCTTACTGACTGCAAGCACTTTGCTTGATTAGTGGGTGAGCACATGGCAACGCCACATGTGTATGGTCTATATGAAGTTATGAGTGCTTGCGCTCGAGAAAGATGGGGCAGGTTACAGGATCCCCAAGGTGTTTGAGAGAGATGAGGGCTTGTGGATGCCCGGATTGCCTGCCCACCACTGTGAGGGGCCATTTTGCCGCTTGTTTGCTTGAGAGGCAGTTTCCTCTGCCTGTGTGTTTGTCCGCTGTTGTGAGACTTTATTAAATGAAATGACCCAACTCTTTCTGGCTCCACAGTTTTTCTACTGTCTGCCCAAATCCAATGTGCACCTGCCTGTCCTTAGCTACTGGCATTACTTCTGGTGTAGTGGGCAGGGTTTAGAGCAGATGGGTATGGAGTTGCTGACACCCTTGAAGTGTGGGGTAGAGGAATGGTCGCTGTTTTCCAGCGTATCGTTCATCACGGCTGTCCTCTTGGGGGCCGTAGGCTGGGTGTCTTTTACAGTCCTGGAAGAGGAAACTGACAGCTCTGTGCAAGAGGTGGTGCAGGGTTGAAAGCTCCAGGGTGAGCTGCGGACCAAGTGGCAACAATGGCACGAGCTGGAATGGTCACTGGAGAAAGAGCTGCAGATCTAAGAATTGCAAGTCAGACTACAGGCTGAGAACCAGCAGTGGTGTGAACTGGAGGCAGCACTGGAGAGGGAGGCCGACCAGGTTTGAGAGCTGCATTGTGAGGTGCAGGCAGAACACTAATGGTGCCTGGAACTGGAGCAGTCTCTGGAGAAGTAGTTACTGGTTTACAAGTTGCAGTTTGCCTTGGATGCTGAACATTGCCAGCAACAGCTGTTGGAGAAACAACTGCGGGTTCAGGAACTTGAGAGTTGGGTTCAGGAGGTCAAAAGTCAGCTTCATGCCAAGAGCCAGCAGCTGCAAGAGCCAAAATGGACGCGAAAGTTGGAGCTGTATTTCTGCCAGCGGAGTAGCTCTGAGTTGGTGGGAGCAGGTATTTCCAACTCTTCTAAGGGGGAGGCTCAGGCTGCAACTGCCATCCGCAGACTCAAAGCCTGGCCAGTGGTCACCAAAAAGGTAAAGATTAAACAGCCAAGAGTCCATCAGGGGCAGCCACAGCCTACTCCCTAGGTAGTGGAACACTCTGTGATCTGGCCCTATACCCAGGCAGAGCTGATGAAGGTGGGGGTGAATTTCAGGCAGAAACCCACTGAGCCCCTGGCAGCCTGCTTGATGCTGCTATGGGCATAAGGGTGGATGGCATCATGCTCTCTGAAACAGACATGGACTATAAGGCTGCGAGGACTGCTGCTTGATCTGCCTCTCTGACTAGCAAGAGGAGTGGGCTTGTGAAAGTTACCTGAATACAGATGTGGGTAGATTTGATTACGGCCAGGCCTGATAAAGAGAAATTACGTAGATGGTAAGCCTAATGAAGTTTTGTTGGAGCTTTGGTGGCAGCCTGAGTTAGAATAGCGGTTCTAGCTGTTGAAAAAGCCAGGGGAAGTGGGTGGCCATTGCATCTGCCAGGAAAATGGCTGCCATTCTTTTTTTTTTTTTTTACAGCAGCAGCAGCAACTAAGAGAACTGCTAAGGTGCCACAGGCCTTGAATATGTTTGACCCCCCAGGCCCTGTGAGCTTGTTGAGGGGTTTGAATAGGGCTTGTGACAATAGACAGCACACTATGGAGAGGTGCTGAGGTTTGTTAATAAAAAGTTTTATAGCTAGTTGCCTGTAATGGACCTTTACCTTAGTGATGTGCACTGACACTTGGGCTGTCTATTGTGGACTTGTTCTTGGACTCTGAATAGAGGGGGGGCACTGACTTTCTTTATGGACAGACAAGTTGCTCATGGACAGTACTATGAGAGGGGCCCATGGCACCTATGGAGTCCCTCCTGCACTGGTTCTCATCCAGTTGCAGAGATGCACCAAGAACACTTTTTGGTTTCAGTGGACATGGCCCTGGACTGTACAGCCTTCCATCTACAATTGGTGGCCTTGTAGGTACTGTGGGCTAGGGGGCTAGAGGTGAACTTCCAGTTAACTCCCTGGCCAACCAGCATCTGGCCACCTAGGGTAGAAGTGTATTATCCCTTGGTGCTCAGGGAGACAGCATGATGCAGGGCACCTTTATAATATTTTTGTGGCCAATAATGAGTTCTTCCATTTTGCTGCACATAGAATCAGCAGATCCTGGCGTGCAGGCCAGTAAGGTTTGGTATAACCTGTCAGGGGCAACCTCTGGTACCTGCTACTGTGCTGTCTGCAGACAGAACCCTGGCCTGTATTCTGCCAAAGAAGAAAGATTTGCCTCTCTTGGTGCCACTGAACACTATCATTTCCCTATAGCTCTGTTTGTAATTCTGTTACTGTAGTCTGTATTGTTTTTGTTTTTGTAATGTACCTCACTCCTCACACAGGGACCATCATGGAGAAAACCTTTTGCATAGATTGTGAGGTGAGCAACCATAAAGGGGTGGAATAAGGGACAGCTGTGTTAGGCTTGCTCACGGGTTTACCAGCTGCAAGCACTTTGCTGGATTCGTGTGTGAGCACATGGCAGAGGCACATATATATAAGGCTATGGGTGCTTGCACACAGGGGGATTGTGGGTGCACGGATCGCCCGCCTGCCACTGTGAGGGGCCCTTTTGCTGTTTGTTTGCCTGAGAGGCGATTTCCCTGCCTGTATGCTTGTCCACCATTGTGAGACTTTATTAAACGGAATGGCCCAACCCTTTCCAGCTCCACAGTTTCTCTACCATCTGCCAAAATCCAGTGTGGACATGCCCAGCCTTGGCACTGGCATTACAGGTTGATACGCGGATACTAAGAAAGTAGAAATGTGTCTGATGGGAAGGGATGGGTATGGAAAAGGAGAATTCCTTTACAATACTCATAAAAATTACAAACAAGCAATTTACAATTTGGAACAAATTAAACACTGAGAAAATTGTATATCTTATTCTGTGTAGCAATGATGATACTCCAAGGGTAAGAAATAAAATGTCCTGAGTATACCTGAAGTATACCTAGCTTTCTCAGATGATATAAAAACAATAAAGTATCTAAGTGCCCGCACTTTAGTTTGGAGTCCTAGAATGTCTGAACAACTTTCTTTAAAGTTAGGCATATCACAAACTACTATAGTATCAATTGACTACAAAATGCTTTCACAACTTCTCAGAAGAATTTCAGCTCATTTCAGCACAACCTGACTGGGTATGACTACCCATTACAATATGCTAACACATGAAATCATTATGTGCAATATCTAAGTCCATCAATGTTTATCTAAGCATTCCGATGGCCAGAGCTCAAAGATCCATCTTAATAGAATGTCTAAAATTTGGCTTTCAGGAATACGTCATGCACATGTTGCCTTACCTCTCTGTGGAATCAGAGGGCTTACACTTCAGTATCTAAGGGCTTGAGAGGAGTGGGAGCAGATGGTACTTTTTATATGTTCTTTTTATAAATGCATTTTGAGCAGGGTTTTTTTTTTGCATGAATATTTCATTTATGACAGGGTGCTGCTTAGTTATATAAAAAGTAAATACATAACGAGCGAGGTGTAAGTATAGCAGCAATGTAGTGTTAAGGCTAATGGGTGGAGAGGATTTTAAAAATACAAAGAGTTCTCATTTTCAAAAAGTACTTTCCAAACTGTAACGCTGGTGGTTGGGGCCAGGCAGGTTCTCATTGAATTCGGGAAGACGGTAGAGGAACTGTGGAGCTGGGAAACGTTGGGGCATTCGTGTTTACTGGAGGCTCACAAACACAAGTGAGTGAATAAACGAAAGGAAAGAAGCTAATAAACAAAGAAAACATGCTTTTTTTGCAGTGAAGGGCAAGGGAGCAGGAAAACTGCACCTCACAGTGGCAGGAGGGGGATCTGGGAGAATTCCCGCCCAGGGAAAGAACCCGCAGCCTTCCACAGACACACATGCCTGTGCCACACACTTACGTACTAATCAGGCAAAGTGCTTGCAGCCAGTAAACCTGTGAGCAAGCCTAATACAGCTGTTTCCCCTATACAAACTTTAAAAGATAAGTGACTTGTTACTTTCCTATTTCCTTTGTCCTCATTCCTCCGCATTCTGTTGTGTACTTGCCCAGGGAAGGAGGAAGCTTTATATTCAAGAAGTCAAGCATTGGATTTTCAATTCTTACTAAAAATGACAAACAGAGCAGCCCACTAGGAGACCTTGGAAGGCTATATATATATATATATATATATATATATATATATATATATATATATATATCCTGGAGCAGAAAAAGAAGGAGGTAAAACAATAGCTGCCAAACATTGAATTGATGAGCCTTGATTTTCTTAAGGGACGGGTGGCCAAAATATGCTATACACTTCACATTATTATCACCATCTTCTGGGCTTCAAATACGGTTTCTAGGCATATATTCCCTGAAAAAAAAATGTTTAAGTCAACCTGAGAAAATATATCAAATCCCACTTCCCTCTGGAATTATTTTAGCCCAGGTCTATACTGCATGTTACTACAATCAATTGGAATAGGTATCTCTGATTCTTAGCTTTATTTTAATGTAAGATATATTAGCTAATACCTAAAACTAAAACAAAACAAAACAAAAAACAAAAAAATACCTCCATATGCCCCCACAAAACACCCCTAAATTCCTCAAAAAATAACAACTATAGTCTTAGTAATCCATCAAATATTGTGTAGTGGAATAGTAGACACTGTGCTATTTTTTTTTGCACAATATTAGGAAAATATAAATAACATGAATATCTTAATGTAAAATGTAGTTAAAATGGCATTCATGTCTGCAATGATCTAAAGACAATATGGCTTGTAAGAAGGTAACTATGGCAATAAATTTTATGTTTTTCTAACTATTCCTTGACAGTAAGGACTTTATTTTATATGGCAGACCCTCAATATTTGTGAGAGATACCGCAGTCTTAAATTCATGAATATCAAGTTCAGCATGTAATTGTCTTCGTAAAACTTCTATTTTCTGGATTAGAACCATTGCTTTCTTGGATAGCTTTGCTTCCACTTTACTTTGATTACCAGAACTAGCAGCTGACTTTATTTTCAGGAAAAGTATTCACAAAGAAAATAGGTTTTTATCATGTCATGAGAATTACTACATAGTAACTTGACCACAAGTAGAGGATATCTAAACCACTCTGAGAAGATATGTGGGCCAGTCATTCAAGCTTACTCTTGTGAAAGGATTCCTACTGGAGACCCGCCTCTTGCCACATGTAATTCAATTTCATGCCTAAGCAAAATTACAAATTGCTACATGTCATAAACCCTTGACTATTGCTTAAGGGTAGTCAAAGTAGTAATGTTAAACCCTGTCAGTAACATATTTCTTTCTATTTTCAAAATAATGCCTACTACAATTCCTTATATATAGTACTTTATCAATGAGTTTTTAGGTTGATTATTTGACTAATTACTCTTAGTATGTTAGTAATTACTGATTGGATAAGATGTTGGGCAGGCCAATAGAACACTCTACACTGATGCATTCTTTGGCCCCCTTCAGTAATTCCCTTAATGGCAATTTAGTAGTTTACTTAATAATAACATTAGATGGCCCTTTTCAGTTGCCTCAGTGGTAAAGCAAGGGTTCAGCATATGGAAGTCCTCAGTTCGATTCTGGTTAGGGCAAACCGAAGAAGCAGCCATTTGCTTCTCCACCCTTCCCCCTTCTCCTTCACTCTCTCTTTCTCTCTGCTCCCATAGCTATAGCTCAAAGGGTTCAAGCAAGTTGGCCCTGGGAGCTGAGTATGGCTCGGTTGCTGATCAACAGAGCAACGCCGCGATGGGCAGAGCATCACCTGGTAGGGGTCTTGCCAGTAGGATCCCAGTTGGGGCACATGCAGGAGTCTATCTTCTGCCTCTCTGCTTCTCACTTCACTTCAAAATAAAAAAGAAGAAAAATAAAAAGAATAACATTAGACTAATGGACCCTAGACAGTGCTACAGCTGTTGTTATGAGGGGAAAAAGGTTATGCAGAAAACAAATGTGTCTGCATTGAAGGAGTAAATGAAAACATTCGAATGCCTTCAAAACTTTTCTAACATTATACTGAAAATATTTTTAGAGGTTCTCTGAGAGTTAGCTTTAGTAACAAATCTGTGAATCAAGTTAATTTCTCCATCTAGCCAAAAGTTCACTAACTAAAACGAAATGTATTATGAAGATTCCTTTTGTTCAGCAATAAATATTGGGTTGCCCATAGGATAATTTGTCATTCATTAAGAATAATAGAACATGTACATGCAGTACTTAACCAAAAGATAATTTGTACCTGGACTTCTTATCTCTTTAAAAAAGAGTCTTGTACATTTGTAAGTATTAACTGAATGCATAATATAAACAAATAATTATATTAAGTTTTCTTAATTAAAAAAAAATACTTGCTCCAAACTTTATTTTGCCTTGAAAAATCATTTTTTCTGCATCTATTTTCCTTCTCAGTAATCCCAAAATTTGATTGATTCCTAAATCAGAGAAGACATTGGTGTGAAAAAACAATAATACTTAGAATTTATTAAAATCTTAGATACCCATTAAAACAAACAAATGTTTCTAATAAAGATAAATATATTAAAAATTTTCTTTCAGTTCTACCAGGTTTTCTTTTATTTTTTCCAGATGAAAGAACTGAGGGTGGAGGAAGAAAGATGGCAATGGAGTAGGCAGACATTCCAACTGCCACCTCCCAGGACTAAACTGGATTACAATTTTTTTTTTATATATATATTTTATTATTATTAATTCTAATGGGGTGACATCCATAAATCAGGGTACATATGTACAATGAAAACATCTCCAGGTTATCTTATCATTCAATTGTGTTGCATACCCATCACCAAAAGTCAAATTGTCCTCTGTCACCTTCAATCTGGTTTTCCCTGCGTCCCTCCCCTCCTCCCTATCCCATCCTTCCCTCCCTCCCCCCATCCCATAACCACCACTCTCTTGTCCATGTCTCATACCCTCACTTTCATGTCCCACCTATGTATGTAATCGTGCTGTTCTCAGTTTTTCTTTTTTTCTGATTTACTTATTTCACTCCGTATAATGTTATCAAGGTACATCCATTTTGTTATAAATGATCCGATGTCATCGTTTCTTATGGCTGAGTAGTATTCCATAGTATATATGTACCATAGCTTTTTAATCCACTCTTCTTCTGACGGACACTTGGGCTGGTTCCAGATCTTCGCTATTGTGAACAATGCTGCCACGAACATGGGGGCGCATTTCTTCTTTTCGAACAGTGCTATGGTGTTCTTAGGGTATATTCCTAAAAGTGGGATAGCTGGGTCAAAAGGCAGTTAGATTTTTAATTTTCTGAGGAATCTCCAAACTGTTTTCCACAGTGGCTGCACCAGTCTGCATTCCCACCAGCAGTGCAGGAGGGTTCCCTTTTCTCCACATCCTCGCCAGCACTTACTCTGTGTTGTTTTGCTGATAAGTGCCATTCTGACTGGTGTGAGGTGATATCTCATTGTGGTTTTAATTTGCATTTCTCTAATGATTAGTGATGTTGAGCATTTTTTCATATGCCTATTGGCCATCTGTATGTCCTCTTTGGAGAAATTTCTATTCATTTCTTTTGCCCATTTTTTGATTGGGTTGTTTGTCTTCCTGGTGTTGCATTTTATAAGTTCTTTATAAATTTTAGTTATTAACCCCTTATCAGATGTGCTGTCAAATATGTTCTCCCATTGTGTGGTTTGTCTTTTTATTCTGTTCCTATTGTCTTTAGCTGTGCAAAAACTTTTTAGTTTGATATAGTCCCATTTGTTTATCTTCCCTTTTATTTCAGTTGCCCATGAAGATAAATCGGCAAATATACCGCTGCTACAGATGTCGGAGAGCTTGCTGCCTATGTTTTCTTCTAAGATGTTTATGGTTTCACGGCTTACATTTAAGTCTTTTATCCATTTTGAGTTTCTTTTTGTGAATGGTGTAAGTTGATGGTCTAGTTTCATTTTTTTGCAGGTAGATGTCCAATTTTCCCAACACCATTTGTTAAAGAGGCTGTCTTTACTCCATTGTATGTTCTTTCCTCCTTTGTCAAATATCAGTTGTCCATAAAGCTGTGGGTTTATTTCTGGGTTCTCTGTTCTGTTCCATTGATCTATGTGCCTGTTCTTATGCCAGTACCAGGCTGTCTTGAGTATAATGGCCTTGTAGTAAACCTTGATATCAGGAAGAGTGATACCTCCTGCTTTATTTTTTCTTTTTAAGATTGCTGAGGCTATTCGTGTTCTTTTTTGGTTCCATATAAATTTTTGGAATATGTGTTCTATATCTTTGAAGTATGTCATTGGTATTTTAATTGGTATTGCATTGAATTTATAAATTGCTTTGGGTAATATAGACATTTTAATGATGTTTATTCTTCCTAGCCATGAGCACGGTATGTGCTTCCACTTGTTTGTATCTTCCTTGATTTCTTTTATCAATGTTCTATAATTTTCTGAGTACAAGTCCTTAACCTCCTTGGTTAAATTTACTCCTAGGTACTTTATTTTTTTGGCTGCAATAGTGAAGGGGATTGTTTCCTTAATTTCTTTTGCTGATATTTCATTGTTGGTGTATAGAAATGCCTCTGATTTCTGAGTATTAATTTTATATCCTGCCACCTTGCTGAATTCATTTATCAGGTCCAGTAGTTTTTTGACTGAGACTTTAGGGTTTTCAATATACAATATCATATCATCTGCAAATAATGACAGTTTTACTTCTTCTTTTCCAATTTGTATGCCTTTTATTTCTTCTTCTTGTCTGATTGCTGTAGCTAGGACTTCCAGAACTATGTTGAATAAGAGTGGTGAAAGTGGGCAACCCTGCCTGGTTCCTGATCTTAAGGGGATTGCTTTTAATCTTTGTCCATTTAGTATGATGTTTGCTGTCGGTTTATCATAGATGGCCTTTATCATGTTAAGGAATGATCCCTGTATTCCCACTTTACTGAGAGTTTTGAGCATGAATGGGTGCTGGATTTTATCAAATGCCTTTTCTGCATCTATTGAAATTATCATGTGATTTTTGTCCTTCCTTTTGTTTATGTGGTGAATCACATTGATTGATTTGCGAATATTGAACCAGCCTTGCCTCTCCAGAATAAATCCCACTTGATCGTGGTGTATGATTTTTTTCATATATTGCTGGATCCGGTTGGCTAATATTTTGTTGAGAATTTTAGCGTCTAAATTCATCAGGGATATAGGCCTATAATTTTCTTTCTTTGTGTTGTCTTTGCCCGGTTTTGGGATCAGAATTATGCTCGCCTCATAAAAGGAGTTTGGAATTCTTCCTTCCTCTTGAATTTTTTGAAATAGCTTGAGGAGAATAGGAGTTAGTTCTTCTTTGAATTTTTGATAGAATTCACTTGTGAAGCCATCAGGCCCAGGACTTTTCTTTTTTGGGAGTTTTTTGATAACTGTTTCGATCTCATTTGCTGTAATTGGTCTGTTTAGGTGTTCTGATTCTTCCAGATTGATTTTTGGAAGGTTATATGATTCAAGAAATTTGTCCATTTCACCAAGATTGTCTAATTTTTTGGCATATAGTTCTTCATAGTATTTTCTTACAATGCTTTGTATTTCTGTTGTGTCAGTTGTTATTTCTCCGCTGTCCTTTCTAATTTTATTTATTTGAGTCCTCTCTCTTTTTTTCTTGGTGAGTCTAGTTAAAGGTTCATCAATCTTGTTTACCTTTTCAAAGAACCAGCTTCTTGTTTCATTGATCCTCTGTATTGTTTCCTTAGCCTCTATGTCATTTATTTCTGCTCTGACCTTTATTATTTCCTTTCTTCTACTTGTCTTGGGTTTTATTTGTTGTTGTTTTTCTAGTTCTTTTAGATGCAGGGTCAAGTTGCTTATTTGAGCTTTTTCTAGCTTCTTATGATATGCCTGTAGTGCAATAAACTTCCCTCTCAGAACTGCTTTTGCTGTGTCCCATAAATTTTGAGCTGATGTATGCTCATTATCATTTGTTTCTAGAAACTTTTTTATTTCTTCTTTGATCTCATTGTTAATCCATTCATTATTTAATAACATGCTATTTAGTTTCCAAGTGTTTGAGTATTTTTCAGTTTTTCTTTTGTGGTTAATTTCTAGTTTCATGGCATTGTGATCAGAGAAAATGCTTGATATGATTTCAATCTTCTTAAATTTATTGAGACCATTTTTGTGTCCTAACATGTGGTCTATCCTAGAAAACGTACCATGAGCGCTTGAGAAGAATGTATATTCTACTGCTTTAGGGTGAAAAGTTCTGAAGATATCTATTAAATCAAGTTGATCTAGTGTCTCCTTTAAGTCTGCTGTTTCTTTATCAATTTTCTTTCTTGAGGATCTATCCAGTGTTGTTAGAGGGGTATTGAAATCCCCTACTATGATAGTATTGCTGTTAATCTCGCCCTTTATATCCATCAAAGTCTGCTTTATGTATGTCGGGGCTCCTATATTTGGTGCATAGATATTTACAATAGTTATATCTTCCTGTTGAATTGTTCCCTTTATCATTATGTAGTGTCCTCTTTTATCTCTTACTACAGCCTTTGTTTTAAAGTCCATTTTGTCTGATATAAGTATTGCTACCCCTGCTTTTTTTTCATTTCCATTTGCATGAAATATTTTTTTCCATCCTTTTACCTTCAGTCTATGAACATCTTTTATTTTAAGGTGTGTCTCTTGTAGACAGCATATGTATGGGTCCTGTTTCTTTATCCATGCAGCTACCCTATGTCTTTTGATTGGATCATTTAATCCATTTACATTTAAGGTTATTATTGATATGTAGTTGTTTATTGCCATTTTATTCTTTAAAGCTGTATTCTTCTTTTGCTCTATTCTTTCCTCCCTTTAAACTGTTCACAAGAGGCCCCTTAGTATCTCATGCAGAATTGGTTTGATTTTTATGAATTCCTTCAGGCTTTCTTTTTCTGGGAAGCTCTTTATTTCTCCTTCAATTTTAAACGTTAGCCTTGCTGGATAAAGTAGTCTTGGTTGTAGGTTCTTGTTCTGCATTACTTTGATTATTTCTTGCCATTCCCTTCTGGCCTCAAGTGTTTCTGTTGAGAAGTCCGATGTCATTCTTATGGGGGCTCCTTTGTAGGTGATAGCCTTTTTTTCTCTAGCAGCTTTTAAGATTTTTTCTTTATCCATTAGCTTTGGTATTTTAACTATGATGTGTCTTGGTGTAGATTTTTTTGGGTTTCTCCTTAATGGAGTTCTGTGTGCTTCTTGAATGTGTGGAGTGTTTCCCAGCCTTAATTTAGGAAAGTTTTCTGCTATAATTTGATTGAACAAAGTTTCCATTTCCTGTCCTCTCTCCTCTTCTTCAGGCACCCCTATGATGCGAATGTTGTTTCTCTTCATGTTGTCACAAAGCTCCCTTAGAGTTTCCTCACATTTTTTAAGTCTCTTTTCCTTTTTCTTCTCTGCTTCTGTGCCTTTGTTTATTGTGTCCTCTAACTCGCTTATTCGATCCTCAGCGTCATCCATCCTGCTTTTAATTCCTTCCATTGTGGTCTTCAGTTCTGATACTGTATTTGTCATTTCTGTCTGATTCTTTTTTATTATTTCAATTTCATTTTTTATACTTGTTATCTCTTTATTTAGGTGTTCATAATGACTATCCATTGTTGCTGTAATTTCTTTGAACATCCTAACTATCATTATTCTAAATTCTGCTTCTGGTAATTTGGTTATATCTGGTTCATTCAGGTCCTTCTCTGGGGATTTCTCTTGATTCATTTGGTTTGCATTCCTCTGCCTGCCCATTTTTTCTGTGTATAAGCAAGTTGTGGCCACTGGAGTCCAGTAGGTGTTGCCTTTGTGTTCTCTAGGTGTGGTCTATCTGCAGGCCCCCCACCCCCTCTGCCGGCGTCTAGGGTGGTTGGGTATGAGCGTTGCCAGCGCCGGCCCACTGTGGCTTTTGCTGTGATTTCTGCCTCTCCTCCGTGGGAGGGGCTGTCACTGAAGCCACAAGATTAGCACCAAGGGTAGAGGCGAGCACCTTTCCTCAGCTGCGGACCCAGCCTATTTCCGGACTTCCGCCCAGAACCAGCAGTCGGAGCCTGCTCGCTACAGTTCTGCGGGTTAGGCGGGGCTTTTGACATGCTCTCAGCTGTAAGCTTTTGCCCGTCAGGAGCTTTAGCCCCGCCCTCGAGGCCAGGGCCCTTTGCGCAGGGTCGGAAACCAAGATTTATTGGGGCGGGCGTGTTTGCTGGCTTCCGCCGAGCTGCGTACTTCCGCTCGTCCCGGACTCTACCCCGCCCCCGCGTTCGGAGCCCGCTCGTGCACGTATTAACGCTATCCGGGGTTTCTCCGGCCGGATGGGGATAGCAGCCGTGGGCTCAGCTGCGAGCCTCCGCCTGTCTCGGGGTCCACCCCGTTCCCGCACTCGGAGCCCGCTCGCGCACGTATACTGGCCAACCGCGGTTTCTCCGGCGGGTGGCGGGGGGGGGGGGGCGGACTTGTAGCGTCAGCTCAGCCACGAGTCCCTGCCTGTCCCTGGTCCTAGCCCGGTCCCCGCGGTCAGGGCCGGCTTGCGCAGGGCCTGCCTGTTCCTGGCCTCCCGCTTTGTCCCTGTAATTGGGATTAAAGGCGGGCCCGCAGCTTCCGGACCGCTCTCGCGCTTACCCTCCGACCCTCTGGGCTAGACCAATCTCCCACCGGCTTGGCCTCTGCCCACGCCGACAGAACCGCCTTTCAGCGTCCTGCCGCCCCAAAACCTTAAGCAGCCCTCAGCAGAGTAGGAAGGGACCTAATACTCCACACTGTAGGCCTGGGAGCTCCCTCACTTGTTTCACAGCTCAAAACTATCCAAACCCCTCTTCTTGGCTCTGGGACTGCAGGCTGGGGCTTGGTTCCTGGGACCCAGGTCCCTCCCTCTCCGCGAAAATCTCCTCCCGCCACACGGGTCTCTCCGGGCTGCCGTTTGCTCTGGGGAGCTGGGCAGCCCTCTTCGCGTTTTCGCTATTCCTACCAGTCTCAATGTGGCTTTTTCTGTGTTCCTTGGTTGAAGAGTCCACTTAGTTTTGTTCAATGTTGGTTTATCCAGGTGATGGTTCTTAAAATTGAGTTGTACTGGATTACAATTTAATTTAAGAACAATCATCCTGAAAAAACAACTTTGGACTAAACTAAGAGAAGTCTATAACCAAGGATCACTGAAGAAGCCACACCAAGACTGGTAAGAAGGGCAAAGACGTGGAAAGGGCTGTCCTGCTTCCAGGAGTGAACAGCAGCCCAAAAGGACTCTCACAGCGAGGTAGCTTGCCCTGAGAGGTGTGGGTCCTCAGCCCCAGGCCAAGAGCCCCAGCCTACAGTCCCAGAGCCTAGAAAAGGTGCCCAGACAGCATTTAGCTTTGAAAGGAGCTGGGTCCTGTCTGCAAGAAAGAGATACAGCTCTCAGATGCAGACTCTGTTTTAAGGGGCCCATACAGAAAAACTCATTCATAGCCACTTACCCAGGCCTCTGGTGGGGGAAAGTTGAAAGAATTAGAGTTGCAGGAGGCGAGTAGAAAGTTGGAGGCCCAGGGAGAGACACTGTGGGAGATGGCCCCCTGAATGCCTATGCTGAGTCATTCTCCAGTACTGCAGTTTCCATCTTTCTTGGGTGGAGCCATCCCCACTTAGTGGCACCAGCCTGGGACAAAGCAACTGCTTTGTCCCCGGGAGTCTTTCCTACCCATCATGGCGAAAGGTTTTTCTGAGAGGCCAGGAAGCAGAAGGCATGTCAGTGATTCAGTTTTCTGGTGTTAAGACCAGAGCTCCCCCACACTCTTCCAACTCTATAACTAATGCTTCCACCTCACCAGAGGCTAACTTGAAACTGTGGGCAAGCAGACTACACCTCTGGGTCTAAGAGGCCACACCCACCAGACTCCTCTGGCCTCACCCTACTGAGGTCTGTGAAAAAAAAGTCTGGTGTCACCCTACTGAGGTCTGTGAAAAAAGTCTGGACAGACTGACACCTGCAGTCAAGGGGCATAGCCACACCCATCACCCTTCCTAATTGCTAAATTTCTACATGCTCTAGACCAGGGGTCCCCAAACTTTTTACACAGGGGGCCAGTACACTGTCTCTCAGACCATTGGAGGGCCGCCACATACAGTACTCCATACACTTAACACCAATGAAAGAGGTGCCCCTTCCAGAAGTGCGGCAGAGGCCGGATAAATGGCCTCAGGGGGCTGCAATTTGGCCCGTGGGCTGTAGTTTGGGGACCTCTGCTCTAGACTCTAGAAGAGGGTTTTTCAGCAGCTGAGCTCAGCAAGCAGCCAGGAGACCAGCTGCAAGAGGAGAGACTCAGAGAAAACTGGCCATTTGAGTTGACTTTCTCCCAGGGACTGAGTGGGTAAAAGCCAGCCTAGGAGTGCAGCTTGGTATTTTCATGTACAACTGAATCCAGCAGAGGCAGCCATAAACTCTGAATTGCTTGTAACTCTAAGAAGGTTGCTGAGGGCCAGTCATGGGCAGTGTCTCCCACTGGTCTGCACTGGGTTCCTGCTTGGGAGGCCCAGGGCAGGCACATCTAGTGGCTAGCTGCAGAAAGCATTGGTTCAGGACCAATTTGCCCTTGCTAGAGTGGTATCCTAAAAAAAACCCTCCTCACACTGGGCCCAGCTGAGGTGAGTTCCACTCTCTGTAATCAGCACCAGCACAGCAGCTCATGTGCATTAGATAGGCTGGAGCTTCACAGTTAGCCAGCCTGGGAGCTGGACATTCTGTCCTGCTATGCTAGATTCCGCAGGGGAAAGGAGAGAGGCTTGGAGCATGGACATTTAAAGTGTAGGTCTCTGTGAGTCTATTGTTGGATCTGATAGAAGGGCTTTGCCACCTTCAGGAAGGGCAGTCAGCCCCAGGAGAGGACTCTTCTTCCTCCCTGAGACCTCAGTCTCAACCACTGAAAGAACTTCTGCAGAGGGAACTGTCGGCCACACTCAGTCTGAACCTGCTGCTCACCAAGTTGGGTAGAAATAAAATTTGATTATCTAGCAAATTTAGTGGCTGAGGGATCAAGCCACATTCCAGGTACTGAACTTCTGTCCAAGAAACTCCTAAAGTAGGGGTCGCACAAATGTACTCACAACTTTAGCTGCCCTAACCCACCATGTGTACAACTTGTAGAGGGATTGGTTGGATGAGGCCTGAGTCCACACTGAAGTCTTACTATAGAAGACTCTGTGAGAAGACCAGGCAGATGCAAGAGGAGGATGAGCAGCTAAAAAGTGGACACAAATCTTACAGAGCCTGGGGCTTTTACAGAGTTACTGTCATTTCTAAGCAGGAGGAAGCTGATTCTTATACACAGGTTGGCCCCTTCCACAGTACCCAGACACAGAACATGCAGACACAAAAAGTGAAAAGTAGTAAGTTTAGACTGGTAGCCCACAGCAGGTTACAAAAAACAGCTGATGCCAAACCCAAGAAGAACTAGAGCCAATACTACTAGTAGTGGGTGGTAGACAGCACCAACCCTAGACTCAACTACCTACACAAGCAGCATACCCAAAGGTGGAGTCTAGCAGGCACCAGACACTGTGGAGAATAAATATGCCATACAGGACAGACATTGCACAATGTGTAATACACATAATCAAGGTTGAACTTTAGTGCCAGCCAGCCTGAACGGATAACCATACCCACAAAAGAACCAACTGTATCTAATACTCACATACAACAAGAGGAAAAGTAGTTCCCTCAGAAAGCATTCCTAGAACAAGGAAAACAGGAGGCCTAGAGGATAGTTCCACTGAGCCAATGTTTTTCATAAAGACACCACACAAAAATTTCAAAGTCAGACCGCACTACCCAATACAAAAACAAAATGGGCAGAAGAAATGTGACCCAAAATATCAACAAGAGAAATCCACTGAAAAAGAATTGAATGAGATAGAATAACCAAACTATCATATGAAGAGTTTAAAACAATGATTTTTAAGATTCTCAAGGATCTTAGAGCAACAATGGATGGATAATAAGCACCTAAAGAGATAGAAAGCATCAAAAAAGGCATTGAAATAATAAAAAAGAACCTGTCATAAATGACAAATACAATATCAGAAATGAAGACTGCACTAGAAGTAATTAATAGTAGGCTGGACAAAGGAGAGGATCAAATCAGTGATTTAGAGGACAAGATAAACAAAAACATGGAAGCAGAGCAGCAACAAGAAAAAAGGCTCAAAAAGTCTGAGGAAAATCTAAGAGAGCTCTGTGACAATATAAAGAGAAACAACATCTGCATCATAGGGGTTCCTGAAGGAGAAGAGAATGAACAAGAAATCGAGAACCTGTTTGAAGAAATCATAGCTGAAAACTTCCCTAAATTGATGAAGGAAAAAGTCACACAAGTTCAAGAAGCAAAGAGAGTTTCATTAAACAGGAACACAAGGAGGCCGACACCAAGACACATTATAATTAAAGTGTCAGAGTTAAGAGAAAAATAAGGAATACTAAAAGCTGCAAGAGAAAATCAGTTAAACATCTAGAGAGGAGCCCACATAAAGATTACATCCGACTTTTTTTTTTTAATTTCTTTTTATTTATTCACTTTAGAGAGGAGACACAGAGTGAGAGAGAGAGAGAAAGAGAGATAGGGGGAGGAGCTGGAAGCATCAACTCCCATATGTGCCTTGACCAGACCAGTGCAGGGTTTTGAACTGGCGACCTCAGTGTTCCCAGGTCAATGCTTTATCCACTGCGCTACCACAGGTCGGCCTACATCCGACTTCTTAACAGAAACACTTGAGGCAAGAAGGGATTGGCAAGAAATATTCAAAGTGATGCAAAACAAGAACCAACAACCAAGACCTCTTTATCCAACCAGGGTATGCTTTAAAATTGAAGGAGAAATAAACAGCTTCCCAGATTAAAAAAAAACAAAAACAAACAAACAAAAATCTCAAGGGATTCATTACGACAAAACCAATGCTGGAAGAAATGTTAAGGGGCCTGCTATAAAAAGAACAAAGGATAAAAAATTCGAAAAAGAGAGGATTGTAGACTTAAAGAATAAAATGGCAATAACAAAACTACAAATGAATAATGACATTAAGTGCAAATGGATTAAATGCTCCAAACAAAAAACATAGGGTAGCTGAGTAGGTAAGAAAACAGGACCTGTACATATGCTGTCTACAAGAGACCCACCTCAGAACAAAAGATACACATAGAGTAAAAGTGAAGGGATGGAAAAAAGTATTTTACACAAATGAAAATAAATAAAAAGCAGGGGTAGCAATACTTATATCTGACAAAATAGACTTTAAAACAAAGACTACAATAAGGCATAAAGAAGGTCACTACATAATGATAAAGGGAACAATCCAAAAAGAGGATATAACCATTGTAAATATTCATGTACCTAATATAGGAGCACCTAAATATATAAAGCAGATTTTGATTCACATAAAGAGTGAGATCAATAGCAATACTATAATAGTACGGGATTTTAATACAATGACATCAATGAACAGATCCTCCAGACAGAAAATTAACAAAGAAACAGCAGCCTTAAATAACACACTAGACTAACTGGATTTAGTAGATATCTTCAGAACGTTTTACCCCAAAGCAGCAGAATATGCATTCTTTTCAAGAACTCATGGTACATTCTCTAGGGTAGACCACATGTTAGAACACAAAACAAGTCTCAATAAATTTAAGAAGATTGAAATCATATTAAGCATCTTTTCTGATAACAAAGGCATGATATTAGAAATGGACTACAATAGAAAAGCTGAAAAATATTTAAACACTTGAAGGCTAAATAGCATGCTATTAAATAATGAGTGGGTTAACAATGAGATCAAGGAGTATATAAATAATTTTCTTGAAACAAATGAAAATGAACATACAACAACTCAAAATTAATAGGGCACAGCAAAATCAGTCCTGATAGGGAAGTTAAAAGCATTACAAGCATACCTTAAGAAGCAAGAAAAATCTCAAATAAATAATTTAATCCTGAATCAAAAAGAGCTAGAAAAAGACAAACAAATAAAGCCCAGAAGAAGTAGAAGGAAGAAAAGAATAAAAATTAGAGCAGAAATAAATGACATCGAGGCTAAAAAAAAAACATACAAAAGATCAATTAAACCAAGAGCTAGTATTTTGAAAAGGTAAACAAGATTAATGAACCTTTAATGAGACTCATCAAGAAAAAAAGAGAGAGAACTCAAATAAATAAAATTAGAAAAGAAAATGGAGAAATAACAACTGACACAACAGAAATACAAAGGATTGTAAAAAAAAATACTATGAAGATTTGTATGACAAATAATTGTATAACCTGGTTTAAAATGGATAAATTTGTAGAAACTTATATCTTCCAAAACTCAATCTGAAAGAATCAGAAAACCTAAACAGATCATTTACATAAATGAAATTGAAACAGTTATTAAAAAACTCCCAGCAAACAAAAGTCCTCGACCAAATGGCTTCACAGGCAAATTTAACCAAATAATGAAAGAAGAACTAACATCTATCCTTCTCAAGCTATTTCAAAAAATTCAAGATGAGGGAAGATTTTCAAGCTCCCTTTATGAGGTAAGCATAATCCTCATTCCAAAACCAGGTAAGAACACTACAAAGAAAGAAAACTATAGGTCAATATTTATGATGAACTTAGATGCTAAAATTCTCAACAAAATATTAGCAAACTGGATCCAGCAATAATTGAAAAAATCATACATCATGATCAAGTGGGATTTATCCCGGTGAGGCAAGGCTGGTACAATAATCACAAATCAATCAATGTGATTCATCACATAAACAAAAGAAAGGATAAAAATCACATGGTAATAGATGCAGAAAAAGCATTTGATAAAATCCAGCACCCATTTATGATCAAAACTCTCAGCAAAGTGGGAATACAGGGAACATACCTCAACATGATAAAGGCCATCTTTGACAAACCCACTGTCAACATCATACTCAATGTGCAAAAATTAAAAGCAATATCTTTAAGATCTGGAACAAGGCAGTGTTCACCACTCTTATTCAATATAGTTCCAGAAGTCCTAGCCACAGCAATTAAACAAGAAGAAAAATAAAAGGCATCCAAATTGAATAAAAAGAATTAAAACTATCATTATTTGCTGGTGACATGATTCTGTATATAGAAAACCCTAAAGTCTCATTCCAAAAACTACTAGACGTGATAAATAAATTTGGCAGGGTGGCAGGATATAAAATTAATATTCAGAAATCAGTGGCATTTTTATACACCAACAATAAACTGTTTAAAAAAAATTAAGGAAACAATTCCCTTCACTATTGCAACAAAGAAATAAAGTACCTATGAGTAAATTTAACCAAAGAAGTAAAGGACTTGAACTCAGAAAATTATAAAACATTGATAAAAGAAATCAAGAAAGATGCAAACAAGTGTAAGAATATACTGGTTCATGGATAAGAAGAATGAACATCATTAAAATGTTTATATTACCCAAAGCAATCTATAAACTCAATGCAATTTCTATTAAAAAACCAATCGCATACTTCAAAGATATAGAGCCAATATTCCAAAAATTAATATGGAACCAAAAAAGAAGATGAATAGCGTCAGCAATCTTGGAAATGAAGAATGAAGTGGGTGGTATCACACTTTCTGATATCAAGTTATACTACAAGGCCATTGTACTCAAAACAACTTGATACTGGCATAAGAACAGGCACATAGATCAATGAAACAGAAGAGAAAACCCAGAAGTAAACCCACACCTTTATGGTCAATTGATATTTGACAAAGGAGATAAGAGCATACAATCGAGTAAAGACAGTCTCTTTAACAAACGGTGTTGAGAAAATTGGACTGGTACATGTAAAAAAAATGAAAATAGACCACCAACTTACACCATTCACAAAAATAAACTCAAAATGGATAAAAGGCTTAAATGGAAGTAGTAAAACAGTAAACATCTTGAAAGAAAACATAGGCAGTAAACACTCCAGTATCTCTCGCAGCAATATATTTGCTGATTTACCTCCACGAGCAAGTGAAATAAAGGACAGGATGAACAAATGGGACTATATGAAACTAAAAAGCTTTTGCACAGCAAAAGACATCATTAACAAAATAAAAAGACAACCCACACAATGGGAGAACATATTTGCCAATACGTCTGCAAGGGGTTAATAACCAAAATTTATAAAAAACTTGTAAACTCAACACCAGGAAAGTAAACAATCCAATTAAAAAATGGGCAAAAGAACTGAATAGACACTTCTCCAAAGAAGACATATAAAAGGCCAATAAATATATGAAAAAATGTTCAATGTCACTATTCATCAGAGCAATGCAAATTAAAACCACAATGAGATATCACCTCTTACCTGTCAGAATGATGCTTGTTAATAAAACAACACACAATAAGTGCTGACAAGGGTGTGGAGAACAGGGAACCCTTCTGCACTGCTGGTGGGAATGCAGACTTGTGCCGCCACTGTGGAGAACTGTATGGGTATCTTCAAAAAATTAAGAATGGAACTTCCTTTTGACGCAGCTATCCCACTTTTAGGAATATATCTTAAGAATACTAAATCACTAATTCAAAAGAAGAAATGCACCCCCATGTTTATTGCAGCATTGTTTGCAATAGCCAAGATCTGGAAACAGCCCAGTTGTCTGTCAGTGGATGAGTGGATTAAAAAATGGTGGTATATATACACAATGAAATACTATGCAGCAGTGAAAAAGAAGGAAATCTTACCTTTAGTGACAGCATGGATGGACCTGGAGATTATTATGCTAAGGCAGAGAAAGAAAAATATCATATGATCTCACATATATGTTGAATCTAATGAACAAAGTGAACTGAGGAATAGTAAAGAGACAGAGACAGGGTCACAGGACCTGAGGGACAGTAGTCAGAGGAAAGGGAGGTGAAAGGATGGAATAAGAGAAGATAAAGGGATTAGTGAAACTATATATACATAACACAGAGATATAGATAACAGGGCAGCAAATCCTAGAGGGAAGGGGGCGAAGTTAGGAGAAGGGGGTATAAAAAAGACACAGGGGTGGGGAGTGAGGGAGTTATATTCAGTGAGACACTTGAATCCATGTAAACACAATAAATTAAAAATTAATAAAAATTATATAAAAAAATACCTTAGGGCTGTTACCTATTTATATGGATGATTTACATATAGTACGAGTTTTATCTCTCTCTCTCATGTTATAAATAGCAAAGGAAGAAATGAATTAATCTTTCTAAATAATATAACATGAATTTGTGAAAACAATTATTGCACTTAAATATCAATTACACTAAAATTTTGTATCTTGAGAGTTCTGTGAGTTAGGGGAAAAGATGGTTCTGAATACTGGTAAACTATTTTAAGTGTAAGTGGCAATTGAGGCCGAGAGAGAGAGGTGATTGCAATTTAGGTAGACTTAACTGATTAAAGGACAAATTTGGAGTGGAGGAAAAAAAAGAGAAGTAAAATCAGGGCAAGTCAGTGAAGGAAGTTGACACTGAAGTTTAAAAATCTAGTTTTAGAGTTTAGAACAAAGCAAAGATTTTAAAAAGTATCACTGTATAATTTGTTTAAGAGTACATGATAATAAAATGGGGTTTTAAGAATGTTTATGAGATAATTTTCTGGGGTAAGTTTTTTCTCTGTTATTTGAGAAGTGATTTCCAGTGCTACACAAAACTCCTGAAGTCTCTTCATAAATTGTCAGTATTTCAACATCAGCATGAATAATGTATATTAGAGATAGCATAGAAAGAATTCAGATTCGTAAAAGAGGAACAGCAGATGCTGAAAACCCTAATTGTGGTTATTGGGCAATGTTGTCTAGTCCATAGCTCAAGACTTTGACACTTACTGACTTTAACAGGGTTGTGCAATTCATGGACATTGGAATTTAGCTTGGCTGAAAATGACAGTATTTTACCTGATAGTTTTCTCAAGAAGGTGATGGCTCCCAAATGTCTAAATTAATATTTTGACTGAATTCCACTACATATGCCTCATCTCTACTGAGCACAATGGAAGACTTGTGTTTTGGGGTTGATTAAGGAAGGACACAGGATTAGCACATAGTGGACTAAATTGTAAATGACTGAAAAGAAACTCATTTGTGTCTATTTATTCATCCTTATTAATAGTTTTGGGCACTTAGAAATGCCTTAAGGAAAGGCAGAACTGCAAGTAAATAAGTTTGTGAATACTACCATTAACTCTGGGGTATTTGAAATACACAAAAATGGCAAAAATTAATGGATACCAAATTGCAAGAAATCATATTTTCTAAAAAACATTTATAATTTCAACTTAAATTATTGCCTCTTGAATACCAAATATTTACTGTTAGCATGTAGGTCATATAATAGCTCAATGAATTATTTGTGCAAATGGTGGTTTTGAAAGCTATTAAAAAGAGTTTTGTCTAAGTACCTTTTAATGAAATTCTAAAGTATTCAAACCACTGAATTTTAAAGCTCATTACTGAGTAAAAATTTTTATTTTCTTTTAGTAAAATTTATTGGGACAACTAGCTATCAGCCAGAATAAAGATGGTAAATGGAGTATCTATTAGTGACAATTGAGAACTCCAACTTCTTTTTTTATCATGAAACCTGAAAATTCCTTTCATACCTTTTGGATGTTTTCAGAAAAAAAAATTCTCATGTAAGTAAAAGGTAGAAAAGACTGCTGCGTAAAGAACTTTGTGCTGAATGAGAAACCAGAATATTTATGTTCTTGAGTTCTGGTTCTGGTATATCTAGTTATATAATCTGGAAATTCACCCAAATTATCTGAGTCTCATTTTTCACATCTGAAAAATTAAAAGGTTAGAATAAATAATGTATAAACCATGTGCTATATTTTATATTCTATGGCTTTATTTCTCTGTGACCCAACACAGACATTTGCAAGCTCCTTTTTAGAAAGTTTTCATTAAGCTATATTAATATGTTTTACTGTTTAAGTTAATATTTTCACAATCTACTAGGAAAAGTAAACATTTTTTTAATTAATGTATTTATTTATTCATTTTAGAGAGGAGAGAGAGAGAGAGAGAGAGAGAGAGAGAGAGAGAAAGGGGGGAGGAGCAGGAAGCATCAACTCCCACATGTGCCTTGACCAGACAAGTGCAGGGTTTTGAACCGGTGACCTCAGCATTCCAGGTCGACGTTTTATCCACTGTGCCACCATAGGTCAGGCTATTTTTTTTAATTCAATGTTTATTTTGATAATTTTCTTAAAATATTCGTTGCTGCTACTACTTATCTTTATGACAATAAAACACAGCTATTCTCTGATTTAGTATAAACCTTTAGTTTTAGACATATTTAGCTCAATAGTTCATTATGGCTAAAGGTGCTCTACACCTGTTATCTGTCAGGGGGCAATGCTTCAGTCGACTCTCTCACTTCCTGTTTGAACTGAACAAATTTCTGAATCTTTTAGGGACTCATGTCTTCATGATCAATTGCTTTCTCCTGATAATAACTTATCATTTCATATACTAGCATACACTCGGTGGGTAAACATGGAACTAGAACTCAGTGGAAGCAAAAAGAGAGCTTAGAAGATGAAGAGCAGGGGAAGCATGACCAGTGTGTATAGTTGCTTTCAAAGCATTTAAACAAGTTTGTAGTAGACAGCTGTAATGGGTTAGAAAAGTAATTTAGGACAATATTTTGTGTTTCCTCTAAGTATAAAAAAAGAAAACTGTATGAATGAATACCTAAGTCATCCAAAAAAAAGCATGCTACCTAATCTTGCAAGACAGGCCTGTGCTGGAAATGATGGCTTCTTATCAATGGTAATTTTTTTTTTTTTTTTGCTGTACTAAGTGAACTTTCTTCAGATAATCATAACCTTTCACTAATCTTGTACTGTTACATAAGTATTTCTTAAGTAAAAAATTGAAAACTCTTAGAGAGTAAATATTATTCCTATCATATTCAACAAATTCCCATGTTATTGCTTAATATATAATTTTTTTAAATCAAATGAGGGGCAGGGAGGCAGAGAGACAGATTCTTGCATATGCTGTGACCAGGATCCACCCAGCAAGTCCCTTACTAAGGCAATGCTCTGCTTGTGTGAGCTGCTGCTCTGTTGCTTGGCAACTAAGCTATTTTAATACCTGAGGAAGGCCATGGAACCATCCTCAACACACAGGGTCAACTTTTGTTGGAACCATTCAAGCCATGGCTGCAGGAAGGGATAGAGAGAGAGATAAAAAGGAAGGGGAGGAATAGGGGTGGAGAAGCAGATGGTCGCTTCTCCTGTGTGCCTAGACCGGGAATTGACCATGGGACTTCCACATGCCAGGCCGACACTCTACCGCTGAACCAACCGGCCAGGGCAAATACATAATCTTAATAATGAATTTATGCATCTTAGAAGTATTCTGAATTGAAAAGCTTTGATTGGTGTTCCTGAGTCTGTCCATAACTTTTTGTATGCACGTGCATGTGCGTGCATGAACACACACACACTCCACAACAAAACAAATAAAACTGTCCTTAGGTAAGAACATTATAAGTAATGTTTTATTCTGAATGATCTTTGGAAACCTAAGATCCATCTCAATGATAAGTTGAGATACTGTTTGACAATTAAGTTCTGGTCATGTAAAACAGAGTGCTTCCTCTTCATGTCTCAACACCCAAAATGTACAGTTTGACTCTCCAATTAAAAAGTCTGTTTTGTAGGCATACTGGCATCTGGGGGATGAGCAGAGTACAGTTGTCAGAAAAAGCAATGTCGGGGAGACAAGAAGAAAACCAAAACCTACATCACAAATCCCAATGGAAAACCGTAAGGTGGAGGTGGTGGTAAATAATGCTGAACACTGCAGAGAAATTTTTAAGGGTTTTCTAAAGATTTTCAATTGATTGCTGATGCCACAAATCAGATTAAAGATATGTATGGATCATGTTATTAGGAAGTACCATAGATAACATTAATAAGTTTATCAGATAATGGAAAAATATTACTGCAGGACTAAAAGAACATAGCTGTATCAAATTGCAATGTGGTACCATGGTTTTAATATTTCATGAGATTTTTTTCTGTAAATAATTCTCTTCTAAGGAGTATTTTCATTTTCATGTAAGAGCTCTTCTTCTTTTTTTATCAATCTTTGTAGTGTCCAAAATTGCAAATTTGACTTACAATGTAAGTTGATCATGCACTGCTGCTTCTCTAAATTGGTGACAGCTGTAGGATAAGCAGTCTTCCATCTTGTGTACTCATAGATTCATGGTATTCTGGCCATTCTTCTGGATGAACTTGGGGGAGACAAGTTCAACTCTGACCCCAGCTCTGTCTCTTTGGTGTGGGTAGACTGTTAAAAGGATATTTCTATTTTCCATAATTTTTCTGTCATCATAGCCATCCTTCTTGTGTATCATGGAAGACACCACAGGAATATGCTTATTTCAGTCTTGTGGTTACACTTGACAAAGACAAAAATTGCCCTAAACTGTTGGCGAGTTTTCTTTTATTTTGATTTGTATTCTTTGCTGTAGATTCTCTAAATTCAAGGCAGACAGAAGCCAATTATCTAGTTTTCTTTGATTTCTTGACCTGAGATGATGTTCTATATAGTCAGAGATGTAGAGCTAGATAAGACTTTCTTCTTATTTTCAGGGATGGTTGTACTATAATTATTTAACCACTAGTACATATTCAATTTTCACTTTTGTTTTTAATATCTCTTTTCTTTTTGTAGATGTTGCTTTAAGAATCCTGAAGTAATAGAGTGAAGTGTCGAACATTTCTCTCAAAACAAAATTTTCTTAAAAACTCATCAAAAGAATTTTTACTCCTTTGTAAAGAGGCAGGCTATTTTTTTCCCACAGCTATATAAAAATAACCAATGTTTTCAGAAAAACTCTATGGAAACTTTCTCCCTATGATCCTTTTTCAAGAATATGTTTAAAACATACAGTAATGTTCTTTATTTATTTAGTCTCATTAATGTTTCTTCATGTTTATGTCATTGATTTTTTTTCCTCAGGGTTTTTAGAGACCGTGTTTTTTCAAGTTAAGTGCTAGTTGTGTTTATCAAGGTATTTACCAGCTATAAGTTTTATTGAAATTTAAGCTGTAACTGACACTTATATCTGGATGAAAACATTTTCTTACTAGCCCTTAACTCATCTCTGATAAGAGCATAACCTGTCTATGTGTAGAAAATACATACAAAATGTATATAGGCATACATGTTACTCTGGATTTTTTTCAAGGACATTTCTTAAATCTTCCCTGGATTTGTGAAATGAGTTAAGTGGCCTCATCACTATTGACTTGCATGCAGGCGGAATATGGAAAGTTTCAAACCTTCATTTTCAATGAAGTAAGATATTTTCTGGAGATTTATTGACATGATGTTGAAATCACTCTTCTATAAAGTTTTTATTTGCTCATAGTCTACAAAAATAGGATAGCCATTGTTTTGGAAAAAAGAAATCGTATGGTATAATATATTGGAAACATGATAAACAAACAAGAGTCAATAATAAAACATTTTAAGAACCAGAATTTTTATTTTCTGTATTTTTAGATCTTGCTATTCTAATAGGCTTAAGCTTTGTGTCAGTTAAAGCCATGGTGGAAAACATAATTCACCAGATGACTTAACCACAGTATTAATTGCAGGGATGTGAGAGGAACAAGGAAACAAACTAAGGCTGCCCAGGACCTAGAGACTAGCAACAATGGGAAGTCATTATGCTCTGGAGCTGACTAGAAGAAAACAATGTTTTTAGAGTTAGAGTCCAGTGAGAGCTGGAAGACGGGGGGGGGGGGGGGAGTTCTACCTATCTGAATCATGGAAAGATGCAGTTACTGCCAGGGATTTAGTGCTAAAGCAGGCAGTGAGTAGACAGGAAACCATGACCTCTTTCTCCTTGCTCAGTCTGATCTTCTTCTAGTATTGTCCATTAATTAACTCCCAACCAGAAGCCAACAATAAGCGAGTCTAGCTGATAGGTAGAAACAGAAGGGAGGAATGTACCTAAGAAGGCAAATAGAAAACAACCCCACTCTTAAACTAATAAGGTTAAAACTCCTTTTGGTTAGAATGCTAGCATTATTTATTTATTTTATTCTGAATCAACAGCAGTACCGCAAATGGAAGGGTAGATGTGCTTTTATATAGTCAAGCCAATATAACAAAGCCATTAAGATGCAGGGTTTTACACAGTTATTAATTGAATCTTTTGGATTTCTACAGAATTTAAACAACTTTAAATCAGTAGGGTTTTTATTTTTTAGTATTATTTTTAATTTTCTGAATACCGTTTTTTTCAAATAGCATCTTGTAAAAAGTAGAGAAAACTGGGAATGACTATTTGTAATAGTGTGTAGTCCACCCACTCTGACTTCTTTTCCTTTTCTACCCTTCATTCAGTAAAAGACACCAAAGTTTCTGCAGGAAATACCTGGGCTCGAAAGAACCCACTTTGAGAAACTTTGTTTTTATGAGGAAATTATAAATCAAATTCTGTGTTCTTTTGTTAACCCATCTTCTGTGGAGGAAAAAACAAACAAACAAACAAACAAAAAAACTGCCTAAGATAGACCAGTTGTTTCTTTAGTTTGTGGAAATATGGAATCATATTAAGAAGCTTTTAGTTATACTTCAAGATGAGACAGTCCTGTTTCTTTCATCTTTGTGGTAAATGTGGAGTCTGTCATTGATAATTTCAAAACTGAAGGTTTATTTTCATAAGAAAATAGTGACTAGATGGTCAATCTCTAGTGGGAAATGTGAAGGATGTTTGACTATGCCAGATTAGTGCATTCACACTTCAAAATAAATGTGACAAGTCAATAAACTGCACAGTTTATTCCTTCATCAACCAAATAATTAATGTCTACTTTGTGCCAAATACTGCACTAGCCACTTGCAATATGGAGAGAACAAAAACTGACAAGTTTTCTGCTATCTTAGATTTTACAATTTAGTAGGGGACAAATGACCTATATTAAACAAATATGTACAAAATAATTATTTCAAAACATTTGTAATGTGTTGTTAAAAAATATAGTAGTTAAAGGACACAAAATTTTCTACTTGTAATGTGTATATGTATATAGATTTATAGACACACAAGTAGATATTCTAATGTATTTAATTTATAAAATCCTAATAGATAAATACTATATATACTGTGATGAGTGTTCAAAATATTTAGTGCTCTAGGAAACCTAGAGTCTACTGGTTCATAATAAAGTCTGAAGTCCTCAGTATAACAACCAAGGCATTTCTAATCAGTCTTCAATCCATTTTCTTTTATTACTTCCCCACCCATTTATACTGAATTGATCTGGATACCAGTTATTGGCATGCTATATTCTACTCCATCCCCATACAGTCCAGTTCCTTTTATTCCTTCTCTGCTTGAGACTTCCTTTCTCATTTCTTACTACCAAACAGTTCCCCATTTTTAACTATTTCTTAATTTAAATCCTGATCAGTTCATACAACTCCATGGATTCTTCATGGATTATTCAGCTCAAAGCAATTCTTCCTTCCTTTGAAATTCTATAGCATTTAACCATGTCCTGCATTGTGTAAGAATGATACAAGTTTATGTTTTATACACTCATTCACTCACTATGCAATAGTGCCTACTGTGTTCCAACAATGGGCACATATACCTGTGTTTTAATGGCACTTGTGCTTTTGTTCTTTGGTGAAATTTAGTTCCTGAAGAGAAAGATTATATTTATCTACCTTTCAATTGTATCCACTTCAGAACAAACAAGATACCTTGAATTTGACAGTTGCTAAATAAAAATTGATGAATGTGTAATTTCATTTAGCCATCACATTAAAAACTGCCATAGTGTTAATAATCCTTCTAAGCTGCTATACTTCCTCTTATTATTTTCTATATGTAAACATAAGTTTGGACAGTAACAATTGAAGAATTTACCTTTTGAAATGTATGCTCAGCTAATCTGTACATATCTGCATATATCATAAGAAGAATTATAAAAATAAATGGTAGTACAGAGAAAAAAGAATATATGTAAAAGGTAGGCATTATTATGTGAATTATAATTGTTTTAATTTGACTATCATAAATACATAAGGCAAAATGTGTTTGTTGGAAGCTCTCAGTATTTCAGTAATTTCAGTTCTCCACTTTGTGATGTACCTATACCAGTGGTTCTCAAAGTGTGCGCCAGGACACACTTGTGTACCCTAGAAGATTTCCAGGTGCACCAAATGGTAGTCCAGAGAAATATGTGCCTGTTGGGGACCAAAAAAAAAAACAACAACAGGGTTTTTGGAGTTTAGATTTTGGGGGGACAGAAGTGTGGGGAATTGGCTGTAAGCTGACAGTCTGCCCACCCCCACCCCCCACCTCACTTGCCTGATTAGGTTGCAAAAGGCTGTTAAGCTGTGGTGCTTGATTGTTTACACTACCCACCATGTTCCCTGGAAAGACTGGAGGCAAATTTCTTCTATCCTTTGTTTGGTGTAAAGTTAAGATGATATGTATGGTGGGTGTTTTCTGTACTCAAGACAGTTAAGAGTAAAAAGAGAGGAATTCTTCAATGTTTTCACAAGGAAATGAGAGTTTGCCTTTCAAATATATGCCCAAACATTGAATAAATCGATAGGACACATCAGGCTCATGTTTCTCATAAATACAAGAATGAAAAAACTTAACACATTTGTGCCAGGACCTGTTGAATATACTAAATCTTACTATATATATAAAAAATAACTTTTTATCATTTTTTTATTATTTAACTCCTCTTTTTGATGAATTCTAAAGAGCATAACTCAAAAAATGTAACATAAAAATGTTTTTTAATGTCAGAACAAATTTAATTTTGTCATATTTATTTCATTTATAAAAGCATGCTTGGACTTTGTATTTTTTCTTTTGTATTTGACTTAATTATTATAATATATTTCTCAGAAATTTGGACATAGTGTGCCCACAATTATTTGTAGGATTTTAAATGTGACTTCACTTAAAAAAGTTTGAAAACCACTGTATACACTGAGGCACAGTGATTGATTCCTTTATCAAGATGAGTCCCATGAATGTCCAACAGAAAGGAAAAAGAATAAAAAGGAGAAGTAGATAACATCAAGTTTCGCTGAGGTATGCTAGCAGATTTACATGATGTCAGTTCCAGTTTTCTTTTTGTTTTAAAGCAGACATTCATGGGCTTCTTTCTGGTTTTTTGTTTGTTTGGTTGTTTTTTTACACCAGTTTTCAATCATGATTTTGATGGTTCTCTATATACATAGTATCAGATTACCTGGTTCCAATTGTAAAATTTTTGAAGACAGGATTTTATCTTTTTATTTTCTCTTCAGTTGATAGGTGGCCCTGAGTTGCAGTCTGACTGAGCTCCTGGAAACAGTACTGAAAAGCTGTGTATAAATAAGTAGTTTTGTTTACAGGAACTTACTGGGGAACTGGACTTGTACCACCTGCTATTTGGTCAATGTTGAGAAGTGAGAGGAAGGGGTTTCAGTCCTCTAGTATAATTCAAATCAGCCATTCTACCTCCAGGTAGACTAGATTCTTTTTCTTGTTGTCTCAACCTAGATGTAGACACCCTTTCTTTCATTAATGCAACTTAGAGCTATTTGACATTTTTTTTCAGATTATACCTGGCCCTCTATTCTTCTATAAGCTTCCTAAGAACACATTTCTTTTCCATAATATGTCAACTAAAGGAGAATTGGATAGGATGAGAAGTATATGAGAATAAACTGTCTAGAATTTATGAAAATAAATATCTGTAAAAAAAATACATATCCCTCAAATTCTTAAGTGAAGCCAGTTAAGAAATTTTAATTTTGTGGGCTAGTGGCATACTGGAGTCCATATGGAGTTTCTCATTTCTCAATTGGTCTTCTGAGTAGGTGGGATATAAATATCATGACAGCGTTTCAGTTGTGTCTTTTTCATGGTCAAAGATGCTGTCTTCTCTATGTGGTTGCTCCTATGCATAGTGTGTCATGATAGAAATCCTTGGTAAATTTTGTTTCATGAGGTGATGACATTTAGCTAGCAAGTAACTAAAGGCAGACACTTGTTTCCAAAGATGTGTTTTGTAAACCTAAAATGCCTTTGGAAGAGGGAGGCCGTTCTGTTCCTAATTTAAGGTTTGCTGAAAGCTTGTTATTATGGCAAATACAAAATGAGTAGACGAGTTTTTTTGTGCAATCTGTGAAACATGAATATAGGTAATGGGAAGAATGAAAAAGAAAAAAAGGCCAATAATTCTCTCCAAATTTTTAATTGTCTAACCCAGACATACTAGTGTCATAGACCACGCCAACCGACTCTAACATTTGGGAACATCTGAAAAATGAATAACTAGTACTGTGTTCTGAGTCACGTGTTCAAGCTTTATTTTAAAATTCTGTTTAGAGCTTGGCTACTATTAGGCTTGTCCTGATTTTACTTAGTTATTGTGATTTAGCCTGTTGACTATTTACAAATGCACATTAATAGTCAGAGATTGGTTTCACTGGATGCTTAGAATTAGAGGAATGAAGAAATTGATAGTTTATAGGTCAAAATTTTAAATAACCTTAACAAATACAGTGTATTTATTAATTAGGAAAATATAAAATTTATTTTATTTCTTAAAAGTAGGAGAAGATTATTTTGAAACTTTCAGAAGAAGCCATCTATCAATGGGAACAACAGAAAAATTAAGGCAGAGACCTAGGCACTGCTCTGCTCATTATCCTGTTTTTATTAGCAATCATATGGAAGTAGATCCAGAAATAGAGAGGCATGATATCGAGACATCAGTACAGTAACCAGTACTTTCAGACATTACCATAAAAACATATACTCAGGATTTCACAACCCTCTCACATTGGCAATGTCACAATGTTGCTCCGGGCAAAGTTTTCATCTCCTTTTTGGGTAAAGTAAGGTTCCGTTTTTTCCCCCACACTAACTTCTATAAATCACTTTTTGTGAAGGGCAAACTAAAGTTTCTTGGTTTTAAAATCAGACTTGTCATAAGAATAGCAATCCTGCTTATGCCATTAGAAAGTCAGTTTACTGTGTTTGGCTAGCTACGGAGAGCGAGGAAGTACATTGCTCCTCGGTAAACAACTGAGTCAGTTCAAATATGGAAAGTCTTAAAAACACAACCTGAGATGTTTTATTGATAACAAAATTTACTTCACCTTTGTGTATTTACAAAAAAAATCTTACTCTGTAGTTTCTTTTTAAATATCTAAGCCTATGGTGTTATTTTATTCACTGAGGTCAGCAAATTTCATCACATGGAATTCCTCTCTTTGTCAACATGGTTTTTTTTTTTTCTTTTTTTGCTTTATCACTATACCACTCTCTTAAAATAGTGTTCTCCTCCCTACGTTAACAAATACTAAGTGAAATGTAGAATTAATGTATTCAGCAATTTGATTGAAGTTTAAAAAATTCCTGAAACATACTCCAGACTTCTTTTTACCTTGAAGATTCAGCAGATTTTGTGTCTATTCTTGAATGCAGCCACAAGGAAGTGAAAGGGTAAAAAAGTGGCTTCTTTTTTGTTTGTTTTCACTTATGGCTAATAGGAGAATTTCAAAGGAAATTTTCTTTAACAAAGCTGCTTCTGAAATTAAAGACTATGTCATATACGTGAACGGCCAGGCTTTGGAGCAGTGAGATCCTATTCTGTAGTTCTATAAAGTGGTGAAAGTCAGTAGGGCAGGAGAGGAGGGCAAGAACCTGGAATCTTACCTTATCAGTTCGGGCAGTGGCCTGAGTGGTGATTCTGCAAAAGTCACTGCCACAGAAGCATCATCGTAATAATGTGACTCAGAAAATTCATTAATTAATAGGAAGAAAAGAATGTCTCTAAAATGTTAAAGGGTTTTGCCTCTAATATCTAGCAAAGAGTAACCTGTGTGGTCCTCAACTAAAATGGACTTGTCTTATTTTTTCCCTTATTCTGTATAATATTTACGATATCATCATAAATATCATTTTAAAAATGTAGGCATCATGGCATTAGTATAATATGTAGTACTAGAGTTTTATTTTTGAAAAGTTCCATTAAAAAAACAACAGCTATGATTGTTATACTGTGGTTAAAAGATTAAGTGGGCTACAGAATATCTAGGACATGTCACAGTAGTGAAGATTTCATTCAGTCTGATGAAAAATTTCTTTTTGTCTTGTATCATTACATTCTCCAAGAAGATCAGTAAAAGATATTGCTTAATTTCATTTTAATTGATTTTATTGAAGTGACATTTGTTAACATAACTATACAGGTTTCAGGTGTCCGATTCTACAATGCATCTCTGTACACCAGGGGTGCTCAATACATCGATCGTGATCTACTGGTCAATCAAGAAGGAAGTGTGGGTAGATAGCATGACATTAAAAAGACATTTGTCTTTTGATTGGCATACAGGGTAGCCAATCTGACATCTGAACTTTGATACCCTATGCATGCGCGTTAAACCGCGCTAACTTGTTCAGTTACATTGCTGCGTAGTTAACCTTCAATTTATTTAAACTAAATACAACAAAGGGTATGAAAATGAGTGCCGTAGCTGGTTCGAGTAAGAAGCCTAAAACCTACCACTTTCATACAGAATGGGAGGGGATTTTTTTCACTATGTCATATTCTAAGTGTGTTTGCCTCATCTGTCTGTGTGCCATTGCTATTCCAAAGAAGGGAAATGTGGAGCGGCGTCTTCAGACTGTTCATAAAAACTATGACATTGACTTTCCTCTGAAAAGAAAGCTGAGAAGGAGAAAGGTGAAAGAAGAATACACAATATTAAATAGTAATAATAGAAACTTAAATAATGATAATATAGAAGAAATAAATTTATGTTTTGCATTTTTATTGTACGTAGATCATTTTGACTTGATCATCTTATAAGTAGCTCGCAAGCTGAAAAATGTGGGCACCCCTGCTGTACACTGTATTGTATGTTTGTCCCCTCAAGTCAGATCTTCTTCCACCACCATTAATCCCCTCTAAACCTTCCTCTACTCCCACTCCCACTCCCAGCAGTGTTCTGTGTCCATGACTTTCTTTCTTCCTTTTCTTTTTTTGGGGGGTCCTTTATGCTCAATCCCCCCACCCTACACCCTCCTTACATAGCCCTGACCCCTAACAACTGTCTGCCTGCTTTCTATGTATGAGTCTGTTTCTGTTTTGCTTGTTAATTCATTTTGTTCATTAGAGTAAGGTGACTAGATTTTAAAATTGGTAAAGCGGGACACCACTGACGGGAATGGGGGGGTTCTTGATTAAAAATTTGGTCCATATGGAGCAAAAACAATTTTCATAGAATGCAAAAAATGGTATTGTAATATATATTTTTCTGAATTTCAGCATAGGTGTAATTTACAAATATAATACATTAAAAAATTATGTATAGTATTTTTTTATTCTTTGGCGTATTTCTCATTTGAATGAATTTTTTTAGTAGACTGCTGTCGTTGTTTAAAAGGTCATGAAATTTTTCACAAAAATTTGTTAAATTATATTTCACACATAAAATGGCTTTCAAAGTCTCAACACTTAATTGTGATTTTTCTGATGTCCACACTTTATTTACCGTAGAAAAAATGCATTCAGTCACAGCATTAGTTCCTGGTAAAGACAGCGCATATTCCACAATTTTTAGTGCATTATTGTATGGAACATGGTTTGTTTCAAAATGATAAAATATTTCTAACCATTTGTTCTCTATTGTGATATTTGCTGATGCCCAAGATTTAACCTTTTCCTTATTAAAATATATATTTTTAATAATGATACCTCATTAAAAAGATCATTTTTGGAAATCTTACTATATGGGAAATTTTGAGTGAGTCAGAGGGATTGGGTTACACGGTCCCGAAACGGATGCCTGAGCTGCACGAGCAGGTGAGAGCAGGCAGGGCAGTGTCGCTGGTGCGCTCAAACATGACCGGTCGCACACACTCCCCACCTGGACTCGTCCTTGCAGAGGCCATGCTACCCGTGTCCAGCCCCGCCGCCCACTGGAGACTGAGTTGCTTGTGCCTAGTGGAGCCCGGAGCCACACACCAGCGTCCAGGATGTGGGCCTATGGGTAGTTAGGGGACTTGACAGACACCGCCCCAGCAGGTACGTCCCACCCGAAGTTCTTTGTTTGAAGTTCTTTGTTTCGGGCCCCACATGGGGCAGCCAGCTCTTACGGTAGTGCGGGAACTTCCAGGTCGAGGCGGGGTCTCTCCGCCGAAAACCGTATATTCCCTTCCCATTCTCCCGCCATTCCCTAGCTTTTCATGCATTCTTTCCAAAAATCATGACTTTTTTAAAACGCCTTGGGACGCAGGACAAATTCTTAAAAATTGGGACTGTCATGCCAAAAGCAGGACGTCTGGTCACCTTACATTAGAGTCCACATATGAGTGAGATCATATGGTGCTTGTCTTTCTCTGACAGACTTATTTCACTACCTGGCTTATTTCACTTAGCATAATAGTTCCCAAGCCCATCTAGGCTTTGCAAAAGGTAAGATTATCTTCTTTTTTTAAGGTTGCATAGTATTCCATTGTGTAAATGTACCAAACTTTTTTAATCCATTCATTTCACTGATGGGCACTTGGACTGCTTCCAGATCTCGGCTATTGTAAATAATGCTGCAATGAACATAGGGATGCATATATTCTTTTGAATCAGTGATTTGGGTTTCTTCAGATAAATTACTAAAGTGGAATTGCTGGGCCATTAGGCAGTTTCATTTTTAATTTTTTGAGGTAGCACCATTTTGCTTTAAAAAGTGGCTGTACTAATTTGCATTCTTACCAACAATGCACAAGGGTTCTCTTTCTCTATATTTCCACCAATACTTGTTGTTTGTTGATTTATTGATTATATCCATTTTGACATGTGCGAGGTGACACCTCATTGTGGTTTTAATTTGCATCTTTTTGATAATTAGTTACATTGAACATCTATTCATATGTGTATTGGCTATCTATATGTCCTCTTTAGAAAAGTGTTTATTCAGGTTCTTTATCCATTTTTTAAATTGGATTTTTTGTTAATTTGGTATTGAGTTTTTTAAGTTCTTTATAAATTTTGGGTATTAATCCTTTATCAGATATATTGGCAAATATGTTCTCGCATTCAGTGGATTGACTTTTTATGTTATTAATGGTTTCCTTTGCTGTGCAAAAACTTTTTGGTTTGATGTAGTCACTATGTTTATTTTTTCTTTTGTTTCTGTTGCTCAAAAAAATACATCAGAAATAAATATTGTTACAAGAAATGTCTGCATGTTTTACTGCCTATGTTTTCTTCTATATATATATTTTTTTACAGAAACAGAGAGAGAGAATCAGAAAGAGGGATAGATAGGGACAGACAGACAGAAACGAAGATAGATAAGAAGCATCAATCGTCAGTTATTTGTTGTGACACCTTAGTTGTTCATTGATTGCTTTCTCATATATGCCTTGACTGTGGGCCTTCAGCAGACTGAGTAACCCCTTGCTCGATCCTGCAGCCTTGGGTCCAAGCTGGTGAGCTTTTTCTCAAGCCAGATGGGTCTGTGTTCAAGCTGGCGACCTCAGGGTCTCGAACCTTGGTGCTTCACATCCCAGTCCAATGCTCTATCCACTGCGCCACCGCCTGGTCATTCTCTAGAATTTTTATAATATTAAGACAGAGCTAGAACAAATATTCCAAAAATTTATTAAGAACCACAAAAGATCCCAAATAGCCACAATAATCTTGAGAAAGAAGAACAAAGTTGAAAAAATAATGCTCTCTCAAACCTGCTGGGCCGCCATCCCTTTACAATTCAGTTGCATGGGGGTTTTACTGCTAAGAGCAACTCAAGATAATTCTGGAATCCTAAGTATTTTTGAGGCTTATGTAAATGGGTTCACTGTGGGGCTGCTAATAAAGTAGTTATTTAAAAAAATAACTATATTATAAGGCCTTAGTAATCAAAGAAGCATGGTGCTGGCATAATAAAAAGAACAACAGTTCAATTGAAAAGAACAAAAAACTCAGAAATCAACCTTTGTCTCTATGGTCAACTAATTTGACAAGGTATGCTAGAACATACAATGGGGTAAAGACAGTCTAGTCAATAAAAGGTGTCAAGAAAAATGGACAGATACATGCAAAAGAAAATGAAACTAAACCAGCTTTTTATACTATATACAAGAATAACTTTAAAATGGATTAAAAACTTAAATATTAAACATTTTTATAAACAAGTGGATCATTAATTCATAAATAAAAACTAGAAGGTAGATTCAAATAGAAAGCTAATTTCCAGAGCAAGTTACAGCTATTCCAATATTGGATTTTTAATTAACATTATTGATATACCTGTGCTGGAATACCACATAACAGAAGAATAGAAAACACAGATAATTGAAGGTAGGTTCTTTTATGTTTGAAAAGTATTCACTCTTTAGGAGTTAATAGAAAGAGTTTTCTTTGCTCTGCCCACTTCTTTTTAAGAATGTTACTGATCCATTTGGGGAGAAGATGAACTTAGTTGCCATATAGAGTCACAAGCCCCAGATAAAACTGAGAGTTAGATGAAATAATCCCTGTAGAGAGAGGAAAACATGCCAAGAAATTAAAAAAAGAAAAGTGCACTAAATAAGGTATGATAAGTTCCTTCCTTACTTAACTTACCAATAAAAACTCAAGTTTCCCTGGATGATGAATAGGTTGGAGTAAGACATCTTTATTCATTCATTCTTTCAATCAGCAAATATTTAATGAGGACCTATTTTATGCCATAAGCAGTATAAACCTAGAGAGTGGTGAGCAAGATACATAGCATTTTTTAAAATTTCTTTTTATTTATTTATTTTAGAGAGGAGACACAGAGAGAGAGAGAGAGAGAGAGAGAGAGAGAGAGAGAGAGAAAGGGGGGAGGAGCTAGAAGCATCAACTCCCATATGTGCCTTAACCAGACCAGTGCAGGGTTTTGAACTGGTGACCTCAGTGTTCCTAGGTTGACGCTTTATCCACTGTGCCACCACAGGTCAGGCAAGATACATAGCATTTGATCTAGTTACTTGAGTCAAGTTATATTACCTCAAAAGTTGATGTCTAATTTACTGGGAAGGTTCTTAACAAAATTCCTTGAAAAATTATTGAACAGTAGGTCAACTTCAGATGACTTTTACATTACAATTATCACAGAAAATGAGTTGCCTGAAATATTTGGTATTCATTTTATTGTTCAAATATCCTAATTATAATTTGTGAAATCAACAGATGATATGCATACAGAACTTGTCCATTTCTGCTCTGTATTCCCACAATTGATGATACATGAAGTGTGATGTTTGTTATATATTAATGTAATGTGTGTGTGAGTTAGTCATAAATAATGTTCTAAGTGGCTATTCAGAAGTAATATGAGAGCAATATCAAGCATAGACCCTGGTACAGAGGACATGTTCAATAAAAAATTTTTTTCAGTGACTGGATGAATTTTCATATTTGTGTTTCTATATGAGAGTGTTACTTATTATCATTATCAATGGTACAAGTAACACTTTTTCACTTTCACCCATAATTCATTCCTTTTTCTGTACTTCTAATTTCAGTTACTGGCATCATTTATACCAGTTCAGGCAGCAAAGAACAGTGTATCACCTAAAGGGTCCCTCCTAGACTTTTATAGTGTGAGAGCAGGAGATAAGACTGAAAAGACATGCATGAATTTGGATAATCCATGTGGACTAGTAAATGTGTGTTACTCAGGGTCTCTGACACAGTGAAGACTGATTCCACTGGGGGGTTAATCAGTAAGTGGCTGAGTGAGTCCTCATGCCCGCTGCCTACTGAGCCTTGCTTTGCAAATGTTTTTAATGGTTTATAAACTTTTTAATACAAATTTTATTTTAAAAAAGCTATATAGAGGAGAGCAAGATGGCGACGGAGTAGGCGGACGTACCAACTTCCAACTCCCAGAAACAAAGTGGATTATAACTCAATTTTAAGTACCATCATCTGGATAAACCAACTTTGAACTAAACTAAATGGACTCTTCAACCAAGGAACACAGAAGAAGCCACATTGAGACTGGTAGGAATAGCGAAAACGCGAAGAGGTCTGCCCAGCTCCCCAGAGCAAATGGCAGCCCGGAGAGACCCGCGTGGCGGGAGGAGAGTTTGGCGGAGAGGGAGAGACCTGGGTCCCAGGAACCAAGCCCCAGCCTGCAGTCCCAGAGCCTAGAAGAGTTGTTTGGACAGTTTTGAGCTGTGAAACAAGTGAGGAAGCTCCCAGGCCTACAGTGTGGAGTATTAGGTCCCTTCCTACTCTGCTGAGGGTTGAAGAAGGGTCTGGTGGCGGCAGGACGCTGAAACGTGGTTCTGTCGGCGTGGGCGTAGGCCAAGCCGGTGTGAGCTCGGTCTAGCCCAGCAGGGTGGGAGGGGACTCGCGAAAGCGGTCCGGAAGCTGCGGTCCTGCATGTAATCCCACCGGAGGGGACAAAGCGGGAGGCCAGGAACGGGCAGAGATCTGCTCTGCGACCCTGCGCAGGCCGCCCCTGACCGCGAGGACGGGGCTAGGACCAGGGACGGGCAGGGGCTCGTGGCTGAGCTCACGCTACCAGCCCCGCCCGGCCGGAGAAACCGAGGTTTGCAATTATACGTGCGCGAGCGGGCTCCGAGCATGGGGAGAGGTAGACCCCGAGAAAAGTGGAAGCTCGCAGCTGAGCCCATGCTACTATCCCCGCTCAGCCGGAGAATCCGTGGTTAGCCATCCTACGTGCAAGAGTGGGCTCCGAACGCGGGGGCGGGGTAGAGTTCCGGACGAGCGGAAGTCCATACCTGAGCAGAAGCCAGCAAACACGCCCGGCCCAATAAACCTTGGTTTGCGACCCTGCGCAGGAGGACACTGGCCTCGAGGGCAGGACTAAACCTCCAGATGGGCAAAGGCTCACAGCTGAAAGCACGTCAAAAGCCCTGCCCAACCCGTGAAACTGTGGCAAGCAGGCTCTGATTGTAGGTTCTGGGCGGAAGTCCAAAAACAGGCTGGGTCCACAGCTGTGCACAGGTGTTCACCTCTACCCTTGGTGCTGAGGCTTGTGGCTGGATGACAGCCCCTCCCACGGAGGACAGGCAGAAATCAAAGCAAAAGCTACAGTGGGCCGGCACTGGCAACGCCGATACCCAACCGCCCTAGGCAGCGGCAGAGGGGGTGGCGGGCCTGAAGACAGACCACACCTAGAGAACACAAAGGCAACACCTACTGAACTCCAGTGGCCACAACTTGCTTATACACAGACAAAATGGGCAGGCAGAGGAATGCAAACCAAATGAATCAAGAGAAATCCCCAGAGAAGGACCTGAATGAACCAGATATAACCAAATTACCAGAAGCAGAATTTAAAATAATGATAGTTAGGATGTTCAAAGAAATTAGAGCAAAAATGGATAGTCATTAGGAACACCTAAATAAAGAGATAACAAGTATAAAAAACAAAATTGAAATAATAAAAAAGAATCAGACAGAAATGACAAATACAGTATCAGAACTGAAGACTACAATGGAAGAAATTAAAAGCAGGATGAATCATGCTGAGGATCGAATCAGCGAGTTAGAGGACACAATAAACAAAGGCACAGAAGCAGAGAAGAAAATGGAAAAGAGACTCAAAAAATGTGAGGAAACTCTAAGGGAGCTCTGTGACAACATGAAGAGAAACAACATTCGCATCATAGGGGTGCCTGAAGAAGAGGAGAGAGGACAGGAAATGGAAACTTGGTTCAATCAAATCATAGCACAAAACTTCTCTAAATTAAGGCTGGGAAACACTCCACACGTTCAAGAAGCACACAGAACTCCATTAAAGAGAAACCCAAAAAGATTTACACCAAAACACATCATAGTTAAAATACCAAAGCTAATGGATAAAGAACATATTTTAAAAGCTGCTAGGGAAAAAAAGGCTATCACCTACAAAGGAGCCCCCATAAGGATGACATCGGACTTCTCAACAGAAACACTTGAGGCCAGAAGAGAATGGCAAGATATAATCAAAGTAATGCAGAACAGGAACCTACAACCAAAACTACTCTATCCAGCAAGGCTAACGTTTAAAATTAAAGAAGAAATGAAGAGCTTCCCAGTAAAAGAAAGCCTCAAGGAATTCATGAAAACCAAACCAATTCTGCAAGAGATACTAAGGGGCCTGTTGTGAACACTTTAAAGGGAGGAAAGAATAGAGCAAAAGAAGAATACAGGTTTAAAGAATAAAATGGCAATAAACAACTACATATCAATAATAACCTTAAATATAAATGGATTAAATGATCCAATCAAAAGACATAGGGTAGCTGCATGGATAAAGAAACAGAACCCATACATATGCTGTCTACAAGAGACACACCTTAAAACAAAAGATGCACATAGACCGAAGGTAAAAGGATGGAAAAAAATCTTTTATGCAAATGGAAATGAAAAAAAAGCCGGGGTAGCAGTACTTATAACTGAAAAAATGAACTTTAAAACAAAGGCTGTAGTAAGAGATAAAGAAGGACACTACATAATGATAAAGGGAACAATTCAACAGGAAGATATAACTATTATAAATATCTATGCACCAAATATAGGAGCCCCAACATACATAAAGCAGACTTTGATGGATATAAAGGGCGAGATTAATAGCAATACTATAATAGTAGGGGATTTCAATACTCCTTTAACAACACTGGATAGATCCTCAAGAAAGAAAATTAATAAAGAAACAGCAGACTTAAAGGAGACACTAGATCAACTTAATTTAATAGATATCTTCAGAACTTTTCACCCTAAAGCAGTAGAATATACATTCTTCTCAAGCGCTCATGGTACGTTTTCTAGAATAGACCATATGTTAGGACACAAAAATGATCTCAATAAATTTAAGAAGATGGAAATCATATCAAGCATTTTCTCTGATCACAATGCCATGAAACTAGAAATTAACCACAAAAGAAAATATGAAAAATACTCAAACACTTGGAAACTAAATAGCATGTTATTAAATAATGAATGGATTAACAATGAGATCAAAGAAGAAATAAAAAAGTTTCTAGAAACCAATGATGATGAGCATACATCAACTCAAAATATCTGGGACACAGCAAAAGCAGTTCTGATAGGGAAGTTTATTGCACTACAGGCATATAATAAGAAGCTAGAAAAAGCTCAAATAAGCACCCTGACCCTGCATCTAAAAGAACTAGAAAAACAACAACAAATAAAACCCAAGAGAAGTAGAAGGAAGGAAATAATAAAGATCAGAGCAGAAATAAATGACATAGAGGCTAAGGAAACAATACAGAGGATCAATGAAACCAGAAGCTGGTTCTTTGAAAAGGTAAACAAGATTGATGAACCTTTAACTAGACTCACCAAGAAAAAAAGATACAGGACTCAAATAAATAAAATTAGAAAGGACAGTGGAGAAATAACAACTGACACAACAGAAATACAAAGCATTGTAAGAAAATACTATGAAGAACTATATGCCAAAAAATTAGACAATCTTGGTGAAATGGACAAATTTCTTGAATCATATAACCTTCCAAAAATCAATCTGGAAGAATCAGAACACCTAAATAGACCAATTACAACAGATTAGATAGAAACAGTTATCAAAAAACTCCCAAAAAAGAAAAGCCCTGGGCCTGATGGCTTCACAAGTGAATTCTATCAAAAATTCAAAGAAAAACTAACTCCTATCTTCCTCAAGCTATTTCAAAATATTCAAGAGGAAGGAAGACTTCCAAACTCCTTTTATGAGGCGAGCATAATTCTGATCCCAAAACCGGGCAAAGACAACACAAAGAAAGAAAATTATAGGCCTATATCCCTGATGAATTTAGATGCTAAAATTCTCAACAAAATATTAGCCAACCGGATCCAGCAATATATGAAAAAAATCATACACCATGATCAAGTGGGATTTATTCTGGAGATGTAAGGCTGGTTCAATATTTGCAAATCAATCAATGTGATTTATCACATAAACAAAAGGAAGGACAAAAAATCACATGATAATTTCAATAGATGCAGAAAAGGCATTTGATAAAATCCAGCACCCATTCATGCTCAAAACCTCAGTAAAGTGGGAATACAAGGATCATTCCTTAACATGATAAAGGCCATCTATGACAAACCCACAGCAAACATCATACTCAATGGACAAAAATTTAAAGCAATCCCCTTAAGATCAGGAACCAGGCAGGGATGCCTCCTTTCACCACTCTTATTCAACATAGTTCTGGAAGTCCTAGCTACAGCAATCAGACAAGAAGAAGAAATAAAAGGCATCCAAATTGGTAAAGAAGAAGTAAAACTCTCACTATTTGCAGATGATACGATATTGTATATAGAAAACCCTAAAGTCTCAGTCTAAAAACTACTGGACCTTATAAATGAATTCAGCAAGTGGCAGGATATAAAATTAATACTCAGAAATCAGAGGCATTTCTATATACCAACAATGAACTGCAGCAAAAGAAAGTAAGGAAATAATCCCCTTTACTATTGCAGCCAAAAAAATAAAGTACCTAGGATTAAATTTAACCAAGGAGGTTAAGGACTTGTACTCGGAAAATTATAAAACATTGATAAAAGAAATCAAGGAAGATACAAACAAGTGGAAGCATATACCGTGATCATGGCTAGGAAGAATAAACATCATTAAAATGTCTATATTGCCCAAAGAAATTTATAAATTCAATGCAATACCAATTAAAATACCAATGACATACTTCAAAGATATAGAACACATATTCCAAAAATTTATATGGAACCAAAAAAGAACACGAATAGCCTCAGCAATCTTAAAATGAAAAAATAAAGCAGGAGGTATCACTCTTCCAGATATCAAGGTTTACTATAAGGCCATTATACTCAAGACAGCCTGGTACTGGCATAAGAACAGGCACATAGATCAATGGAACAGAACAGAGAACCCAGAAATCAACCCACAGCTTTATGGACAACTGATATTTGACAAAGGAGGAAAGAACATACAATGGAGTAAAGACAGCCTCTTTAACAAATGGTGTTGGAAAAATTGGACATCTACCTGCAAAAAAATGAAACTAGACCATCAACTTATACCATTCACAAAAACAAACTCAAAATGGATAAAAGACTTAAATGTAAGCCGTGAAACCATAAGCATCGTAGAAGAAAACATAGGCAGCAAGCTCTCCGACATCTGTAGCAGCAATATATATACCGATTTATCTCCATGGGCAAATGAAATAAAAGGCAAGATAAACAAATGAGACTATATCAAACTGAAAAGTTTTTGCACAGCTAAAGACAATAAGAATAGACAAAAAGACAAACCACACAATGGGAGAACATATTCGACAGCACATTTGATAAGGGGTTAATAACTAAAATTTATAAATAACTTATAAAACTCAACACCAAGAAGTCAAACAATCCAATCAAAAATGGGCAAAAGAAATGAATAGAAATTTCTCCAAAGAGGACATACAGATGGCCAATAGGCATATGAAAAAATGCTCAACATCACTAATCATTAGAGAAATGGAAATTATAACTACAATGGGATATCACCTCACACCAGTCAGAATGGCACTCATCAGCAAAACAATACAGAATAAGTTCTGGCGAGGATGTGGAGAAAAGGGAACCCTTCTGCACTGCTGGTGGGATTGCAGATTGGTTCAGTCACTGTGGAAAACAGTTTGGAGATTCCTCAGAAAATTAAAAATCGAATTGCCTTTTGACCCAGCTATACCACTTATAGGAATATACCCTAAGAACAACATAGCACTGTTTGAAAAGAAGAAATGCGCCCCCATGTTCGTGGCAGCATTGTTCACAATAGTGAAGATCTGGAACCAGCCCCAAGTGTCCGTCAGAAGACCAGTGGATTAAAAAGCTTTGGCACATATATACTATGGAATACTACTCAGCCATAAGAAACGATGACATCGGATCATTTATAACCAAATGGATGTACCTTGTTAACATTATATGGAGTGAAATAAGTAAATCAGAAAAAAAGAAAAACTGAGAACAGCATGATTTCATACATAGGTGGGACATAAAAGTGAGACTATGAGACATGGACAAGAGAGTGGTGGTTACGGGATGGGGGGAGGGGGGAAGTGTGGGATAGGGAGGAGGGGAGGGACACAGGGAAAACCAGATAGAAGTTGACAGAGGACAATTTGACTTTTGGTGACAGGTATGCAACACAATTGAATGATAAGATAACCTGGAGATGTTTTCATTGTACATATGTACCCTGATTTATTGGTGTCACACCATTAGAATTAATAATAATAAAATATTTATATAAAAAAGGCTATATAATAAGCATTTGAATGAGTCTTTTTTTATTATCTGAGTATTTTAGTTTAAACCTCAACGCTGATAAATGATAATATTACAGTTTAGACAATGAAACAAGTACAGCCAAATACCATGTCTAAGACTCCTGAAAAGTGGCTAAATTTGTCCTTCACATTCACCTCTTTTACTCCAGCCAAATTTAATAAAGATAAGACTTAACAATTTAAGATGAGTGGTTGAAGTAGTAAAATTTGTGAAAGTAGAAGTGTTTAGCTTGGGGAGAACTTGCATGTTTCCCCACACCCAGTCAAGTGAAAATAACTCCAGAGAAATATATCTTAGAGATAGCAGGGGGTTAAGAGGGTGAGTTTGGCATTTCATTTATTGGGTGGATATTTGCCTGTACCACAGACAGTCTGATCAGCCCTTAGATGTTATCTGAGTGGATGGAGAAGACAATTGGAGAGATGACAAAGACACAGAAGGCAGCAGTCATGTATCCTAGAATGCTGATACTAGACAGGCTTCGAGAAGTTTTGTGAGTTGGGGGTGCCATAACGGGTGGTTGAATATGAGCTATCTAAAGGCCCCTTATTTAGGAAGGTGGCCTGACATTTGTGCAGAAGAAGCTGTGGTGTAGACTTTAAGGGCCAGGAACCAGGGGATAAGTGGTTTGTAGAAAGTCATCTGAGGTCACGTAGAGAGAATATTGTCTGTAAATCTATTCCAACAAATGGCTTATTTCAGAGAAGGCATCTTCAACCAAGAGAGAACTACCAACAGTTGTTATTGTCCTTTTTTCTTCTAAGCCACCCTTTTTCTAATTTAAGTCTGGAGGAGTAAGTAGAAGTGAACAAGGGAGAAGAGGGAATTGAAGAGTAGATAAACTTCCCCGCTCCTTCTAACACATCCTTCAGGCTTAACCTGCCTGGATAAAGAAATTTAGGTTTTGTAGGACTTATTCAATGTGGGGAATCCTTTTTAAAGAGTAGAATACAGAATTACAAATAAAATATTATGTACAAGCTCTAAACGGGATTTCTGAAATTTCAGGACCCTGAAGTTTAACTTTCATTATCTTTTCAGAAAATCTCATACTTAAAGGAATAAGGAAAAAAGCCATGAAATTAATGTTTTATTTAGTAGAAGCTGAACCTCTAAAAGTTTAATATCTATCTATCTTCTATCTATCATCTATAATCTATCATCTATCATCTATCTGTCATCTATCTATCTATCTATCTATCTATCTATCTATCTATCTATCTATCTATCTATCTATCTATTATTTATCTATTCTCTATCTATATATCTATCTACCTATCATCTCTTTTCATTATCATCACCATCATTATTATCAAAATGTACATATTCTTATCACTGAAAGTGGTTGGAAATCTGAACTATGCCCAAGTTGTTGTCAAGGAGCACAGGAAGTAAATCTGTCATGATTTATTAAAAGACAATGACCCTCCTTATTTGAGGCCCTCATTACCTTTCACCTGCACTCCTACAACAGTTATTTAATAACTCCCCTTTACCTATCCACACCAGAACTAGGTATTTTCTATGGTAAACTGTATGATGCATTTTCTCTCTTAATGTCCTTTATTGGTTCCTCACAAGTGTTCAGAAAGAAGTCTTATATTTTCTATATGATATAAAAAATTCTTACCCCAGCCTCTCTTTCCAGCTCATTTTTTGCTATTTCCATGCACAATCTGTAAATTGTATACTAAAATCACTGTGTATTTCCTTAATATTTCATGCATTTTTGTATATACATGCCTTTAAATGTAATGTTCCCTTTGTCCAAACTATTCTTTATTGCCGTATATATCTGAAAAATGTTTAGCTTTACTTCAAACCTTATGTCTATAGTGCAATTTTCCTTCCTTCCTTCCTTCCTTCCTTCCTTCCTTCCTTCCTTCCTTCCTTCCTTCCTTCCCTGTCCTGTGTGTGTGTGTGTGTGTGTGTTATTTTCCAATCTTTTTAATAAGTCAATTAAAAATAAAGTCAATTTTTGACTTTATTGAAGAATAATAAAGTCACTTCTTGATTGCCCCCCCAAAACCATTTGATATCTTCAGCTATAATCATTTATAAAATAGTAAAGAAAAAAAGTAACACTGTATAATTATTTAAACCAAACTTATTCCTAGAAGATAATCAATTATAGATTAATAATTAATAATAAAAATATGACTTGAGTGCAATATCTTCAGAGTTCATAGGTGTGGACGGTGTGCCACAAGAATTAAGGCTCAGATCATAGATTATTGGTTAAGAGAGAGGTCTAGCTCCGTTTTATGTTTGATTTCATATATGGTATGATGACCAGTCTTTTGATGACCTGTTTTGAGTTCTTGTCACAATTTCAGCTATAAAAAGGAATTTGTACTCATGAAGAAGCTCTAGATTTATGTTCAGATAAAATAATAAGAGATTATGACCACCCTATTATTTTACTCCATTCCCAAGCAGAATATCTGTATCATATATATATATATATATATATATATATATAGTCTGACCAGCTTTACCTCTTCTTGTATTACTATTTATTTCCCCAGATCTCAATGTGAACATGCAAATTCCACAAACAATTGTCCAGTAACTGTTTTGTGAGGAATTCTAGGACCAAATAAAAGAAACATTAAAAGTCTGGCTAAAGATTATCAAAAATGCTCATATAGAAAGAAAGATCATTCATGAGTAACCTATATTGTCTTAAGGCTTAACTGAACACTAAAATAGAAAAGATATCTTCTCAAAGCTGTGGACAAAAGGATTCTCAAAAAAGGTATGTTTTTCTGTTTTTGTGTTTAGGTCATAAACCATGAAAGAATAAAACTGTTTTGTTTTTTATATTTTTAGTATGTCCTCAGAGCTAGCTATATTGATTGGAACTCAAGGGGTACTCAATATATTTTTGAATCAATCATTAGAAACATCAAATCTATTATTACCAAGGTGATGTGTTGGGGGAAATGAAGTTATTAATTATTAGAATGAATGACAAGAAAAAGAGGAGATTAGGATAGAGCTCTAATTTTGTATGTCCATTTTAATAGTTGCCATAAATTAAATTTATATAACCAAATAACTCTCTGTGGTAGAATTGATGAAGACTAGATTTCTAGAGTAGAAATTACTCCACCTTAGATAAATGAGTATATGACCAATATGACTAAAATGGCATTAGGGCCCAAATCTGTGGTATACAAAATCACCTACATTTGCACAACACCACATTGGAATCAGAGCACAAAACTGAGTGATGTTGCTGTTAATCATTCAGTAATAACAGCAGTAAGTGACCATGGTGGTCTGTTCTTTTGAGACTATTGGTGACAGTAGCACGACAAAATGCTGCTCCCTTCCTGATCTTAACTTAGAAAGCCACGAGCCTTGTCAGTGGTGGCTGTAAGACTCTTCACCCCAACTCTGGGAAGTGTGCATGCACAACATGCTAGAGATATCAGGGGACACTTATTCCACAGGAAGTAACACTCTCAACCAAAAAGAACACATCTAAGTAACAATAGTAGCACCTTTAACATGAAAGCTTACATTTACCCAAGTAACACTTTCATCTGGAAAAAAAAAAAATCCAGAGGATAATTTTAGTAAGAGTCCTAGTCATAGAAAATGCATCTGATTTGGTGATTTGAAGCTGCAGCTTTGCCTTCAAACATGCTGTGGGGGTCTGAAAAGTTCTCTTAACAGCCTCACACATGTTAAACTGCCTGCAACCTTTGATAAATTGATGCTTAATATTAAGCTCATCTTTTTTTTGTATCAATACTTCTCCTTGGTACGTTACTCCTACTCATCAAAGCTTTAAAAAAATGTTTTAGGAATTTAAAGTTCTCAAACCAGGTTGAAAATGTAATCAGATGACAGATTATAGAAATTCTTTTTTAACAATAAATCACAGATTCTTTCTTGCATGATTGTTTCTGTTGCCTTGCAAGGCCCTGCGGGTTCACCATATTTCCCCATTTGACATCCCCCCATTTGGCCCCTCACTCCTGATTTACTATCTCTAGTCTTTCTTCTAATTTATCCATATAACAAATCACTGTCTGACATAATTGCATAAAGGGCAACTCCAATTACTCAATGACCTTCTTCCAAAGGTCTTCTACCATATGAGATGAAATTCATGCTAACTCTTTATTTTGAAGTTAAACCTATTCCTCTTGCCTTAACCTTTTAAGCATGCTATGCCCCAGTAAAATTTGTCTCTCTATTGTTTTTCCTATTGATGCCATGATTAAATTTTGGCTTTTAGGTTGTTTTTTTCTCATGTACATGCCTTGTTCTGTTTGCCTCCTACTTGGGACCTCTATTTAAGCCCACTGCTACCCATCATTGCTTAAACCCCTTCTTAGGTGTATTGTCTCCATGGAGCCTTCTGATATCTCAAAATAGATGTGCTTATTCTTTCTTTTGAATTCTTCAAATATACAGTTGACATTATCAACTGTTAATTAACACTCACTTTTATAAGAGTTACTCTTAGACATTTTATATTTTTTCTGCTAAGATGCAAATTTCTAAAGGTCTTGGACAATGCCTTATTCCACCTGCAGTGCTTGAAATACTATCCTGGGTCATAATTATATGTATAGCTTCAGACTACATAACTGATTATTGAATTATATATGTATTTATTTATACATACTTAAATAAATAATAAAATTAAAGTCACATCAAAAACAAATGGGCCACATTTTATTTTATCATAGAAGTGGTGACAATTCTTTATTAGGTTTTTTTTAAAACTATGTATTAAAAACAGCCCTCAAACTACAACATAAATGGGAGCTTTTAAACCAAAAGTTTAAAAAGCTTGAATACAACTCAGAAGACAAATGGGTAATTTAAGTCACGCCTGCAATAACATGTTTTAAATAGATTGCTTTTCTATTTATTATATCTATACAAAGAGTAACATTAAGAATTTTTTCCACCAACACTTTGTCTCAGCAAATTGTATTGGAAACAATTGTGTTTTCCTTCTTCAAAATAGTACACCAACTTCATTTTTTTTTTTTAGCTGGTAGGCTGATCACTTAAGAACATCATTTAAAAATTATTTGATAAGTTATTTTTATAAGCCAAAGTTTGTACTGATGAAAATTACTCTAAATGTTTGGCTGACCTGGGCTTCCGACAAATAGAGCTTGTCAATAAATACTAAACAATTCATATGAATATGGAGTTGAAAATATGAATTATACTTATGCCATGAGATGTATTATCCTCCTTTCATAATACCTGTGATATGGAAGCTAAATGGTCTATTGTAAATCCTGTATTATTCATTGAGAAACATCCACTAAAGATTATGACTTGAAACTTTTCCAACTGTTGAGGACTTCTATAATAAGGCAGGTTACTTCAATGTGCCATCTTAGAGAAAAGAAACAATATGCTGATGAAACTTTAGCGCTACCTTCAAAAATATCATCATCCTTTTGAGTGGGTTTCAGATGTAAAATATAAGATCTGAAAAATAAAATTAGGAAATTTGTAAAGTGAATTTTTTTGTTTGTTTGTTTTCATCGAATAGCTCAAGAACAAAAGATTAATAACACCGGGGAACAAAATTCTTGCTGCATTCACAAAAACACTTGTTCTTACCTAATTCAATGTGTTGATCTCAAATCTGACATTAGTTTTTCTCTGTAAGCTACAGTTATTTTGCAATTCAAGATTTTAGGCTTTCATCTTATTGTAAAATTTTCAACATTTAGTTTAACATAATGAAGTAGAACGTCTTCTTGGGCATCATCTTTGTGAAAATAGAATAACTTATATAATGCAGTAAATACACTAATACATTAAAATATGATTGCTTCAGAATTTATCTATAATTTTGAAATACCACATATTTAAAAACTTATTTTAATCATAAAATTTGGGCAAAACTTATTTCAATTCTATTCAGGCAAAAATTTGTGTTTGTAGCTCTTGCATTTGTGTACTTGTTGAGGACAATTTTGTTTGATGCTCCAGCAGTAGTCTGTTCATCATTAACAGCTCCAAGATTTTCAGAAAACTTATCAAGGTGACTGTTCAGGAAGTGAATCTTAACGCTCATGTTATATGTAATGTCACAGAAAGCCAACAGCATCTTTTGAACCAGAAGTTCATAGTTCTTGGCTTTTTTGTTGCCAAGGAAGTTCTTTGTAACTGCCACAGAAGACTGCCATGCTGCTTTCTCCTGGCCAATTCTTTGTCATGTTTGAGGGTTTAAATTTGAGGTCCATCGAATACACCTGCATTTATCTTCTCGAAAGACAAAGCAGGAAAAGCAGAAATAATATGTTGAAAGCATTCACTTTCTCTACTCAAAGCCTAAACAACCTGCTTCATTAAGTCAACTTTGATGTGAAACGGGGGGGAAAATGATCCTGTCTCAATTAACTACAGGTTCATTCACAATATTTTGCATCCCTACTACCAGAGCTTCATGTTTCCGTCACTCCTTCTGTGTCCAGTGTTTCTCCTGAGTCAGCTGTCCCACAAACACAGAAAGCAAGGATACTTTGTGAAACTTCTCTGTTGTCTTAGCAGGAAATTTACCATTTTAAGATCCACACAAATGATCCAGTTATGCTCCTCATACTTCAGTAAGTCGAGGACAATTTTTATGTCATTATGATCTTCTCGCAGATGAGTTGAATAACCAACTGGAACCGCTGTATAAACATTACCATTGTATAGAAGAACACATTTCAGACTTCGTTTAGAGCTGTCAAGAAATCGCTGCCATTCTGTTGGACTGTAAGTGGTAACACCTAGCTGGCTGAGAAGACTACTGATATCATAACAGTAAACAATGTATTTGTCTTTGGAAAAAAAGTCCACCAAAATTTGTTCACGCTTTCTGAAATGGGATACTTCAGCTGACTGGTGAAGTACATTCTTTTCTTGAAGGCTAATAACTCAGCTGCTTCCTTTGATAGGCCCAAATCGCTTACTAAGTCATTCAATTCATGTTGGCTAAACTGCTGAAAGGGTTAATGACTGCTTGGCATCAGAAGAAGACCCTTCAGATTCTACAACCATTTCCTCATGCATCTTATCAAAATACACTTGATCACCATGTTCACTTTCTTTTTCCTTAAAAGAAATAAAACCATTAAAAATTGGAACAGGGAGTGTCTCAGAGTGTGGAATAGGTGATATTGCTGAAGGAATATTAGAATATGCAATCATATGCCATTTTTTCTTGCCAATGCCCTTTGTATGAATCAGACAGAAATAACAGTCACTGCTATGGTCCTTAGGTTCAAGCCTAACCATGGGAATGCCAAAAGGCATTCCTTTGTGTTTTCTTTTTGTACTGTTATGAAGCATTTCCTTACAATTATGGCACACAATATGAGGAGCCCAATTCTTGTCTTGATCGCCAAGGGGAACTTGAAAATAGGCAATATATGCATGTGTCACAAATGATGAAATATTGTGCCTTTGACACTGAAGTGTGTAACAGCCACATATATAACAGAAGGTGTCAGGACTATTCTTACATTTATGCCTACTCAAAGAAGCCATGATTCAATCTTAAAACAAAATAAGAGGGTATTTTTGTCAGATAATTATTTTTTACATTTAAAAACATCTACAATTATGTAAAAGTGATGTTTGTAAAACATTAATTGCCTTGTGGTTATGTTCCATCCAAGAGTCACCCTTTAACTTCAATTTAAAAACCAATGCATGCCGCCTGACCTGTGGTGGCGCAGTGGATAAAGCGTCGACCTGGGAACACTGAGGTTGCCAGTTCAAATCCCTATACTGGTCTGGTCAAGGCACATATGGGAGTTGATGCTTCCAGCTCCTCCCCCCTTTCTCTCTCTCTCTCTCACTCTGTGTCTCCACTCTAAAATGAATAAAATAAAATTATATATATATATATATATATATATATATATATATATATATATATATATATATATATATATAAAGCTTACCAATAAGTGGTGGGTCAGCTAAAAAAAAAAAAAACAAAAAAAACCAATGCATGCCATTAACTATAACAAAAGAAATTAAAATACCATAAAATCTAGAGCATGCACTCAAAAAAAAATTTCAGATTTGGGATCAGTGATGCAAAAATATACAGAAACCATTCTGAAACCTTATGCAACAGAAAATGAAAAAAAAAATTGTTCCCCAGTATAATTATCCTGCAAAAGCCACATTCAAAGGCTGGATTTTGTCCAAGACAGTTTTAGCTGTGGGAGACCTGAAGGGCATTTCTCAGTTCTCCTTGGGCCATGTTTGTTTCAGAGGCCTAATCACAAGTTGTCAGTGTTGGTCAAATAAGTTTGTAAATATGATATATATGTTTGCTAGCTTATAGTTTGCATTGGGTGTGGGGACAGGCTGTAAGCAGGCAGGGTCATTTTAGCCTAAGGTTTAGTTTTAAGACTAAGCTTTTTCCACCTTTTTAATACTAAGATCTTTTCAAAACTAAGCTTTTCCCCACACCCTTGACTGTTGCATGATGTGGGATGGTGCATTGTCATGAGGAATCCCATTTATGCCTCAGATAAGTGACTTTGTATCAGAGACTTTCTTGTTTGTATATTGAATTAAAGGTTTTGATTTCTACATTATAAAATGGTGCAGAGGACCCCATGCTGAAAGAGAGCAGAGAATGGCCATGTGGAGGAGAGGAGAAGCAGCCCAAATGGTGGAGTGCTGAAGGAGAAGCCAGTTTGTGCAGATAGATGGAGATGGGGAACAGAGGTGAACAAGGCTGGTGAGGTAGAAACCTTTGATTCCAGGAAACTTGGATTAGTCAGTGACTTTGGGAGCCCTGAATGAAAAGAAAAGTGATTTCCCACTGTGTGTATTTCTTGCCCGCTGGGTGCAAGCTAGGATTAAAGCTAATGACCCACCAGTTCCTGGCTCCGTTGTTTCATTACCGTCTGTCCAAATCAAATTCAAACCTGCATGGGCCAGGTGGCTGTGATGGTGGCCGTGGCTACTGGCTTTATAGTTAGGGATTCAGAAGTGGGTGGATTGTCTTCTTGCTTTTATTATCAATGTACTGGGACCTTAGTGGTCATTTTAACAATGGTGCTTCTGTGTGTGTTTAATCATTGTAGAATGTCAGAACACAGTGGTTGGTTATAAGCATGAACTCAGAGTCAGGCTGCCTGGATTAAGTCACTGCTCTGACACCTAATAGTTCCATAACCTGGTGCAAGTTGTTCAAACACTCTTAATCAGATTCCACACCTGTATAATTGGTATAACAATAATTACACTCTTGGAAGGTCATTGTGAAGACTGAATGAATTAACATTTTTAAAGCATTTAGAATGTGGCCTGGCAAGTAGTCAGCAGCATCAGATGTGTTAGTTATTACTTACCCTGTAGCCTCAGCACCAAATACAGTAGCTGACACATGGTAAGCACTCAATAAATTCCCAATAACTAATGTGCCCTGGCTGGTTGGCTCAATGGTAAAGCATTGGCCTGGGGTATGGAAGTCCCAGGTTTGATTCCCGGCCAAGACACACAGGAGAAGCCCCCATCTGCTTCGCCACCCCTCCTCCTCTGTATCTCTCTCTTCCCCTCCCTTAGCCTTCTACTTCCTTTCTTTTACTTTTTCTTCCCCATGTCTTTCTCCACTCCCTTCCACTCCCTTTTCCTTTTCTTTTCTTTTCCTTCCCAAAATGGAACTTCAACCATGTTAGAAAGTCTGATCATCTAGCTACTATTTTCCTACAAGGGCTGATGTTCTTAGCCGAGGCTGATTGTCTAAGTAACAGAGCTTACTCTCCTATGCACATTACAGAGTAATAGATTCTGGAAGACCATGAAAAGTATGCAATATTGGCACAATAGATCAAGACTTTCATCAACACAAAAGGAAAAGAATTACAAGGTACTTGCTGACAGGGAATTGTAGCTTGAGAGGACACTCAGGGGCAGATATACTGAAAGCATTTTGTCACAGTGAAGTGTATTTCCTGGACAGATGTGTTTCATTCATGATGGAAGGGCCTCGCACTTCTCACTAGTTCTAACATACCAGTTACAAGTAAGCTGAAGTCATGTTATGTCAGATGCTGTTATCATAGGAAGTCCAATGTTGTCACCCCCTTAAGGTGACATTGTTTTAAAAAAGCCAGAGCTGAGTTGTTGTCTAAAAAACAAGGCAATGGTCCCATTTTATCTAGTGCTGTCTCCTCTCATCACAGCCGTCGGATCTGTTTAAAAGCAGTGCTGTTTGGTTTGATGTGTGTGCCTGCACAGCCTTGGCCATTTTCACACACACAACTTTCTTTTCTTTTTTCCAAGTTCCCCTAGTAGATTCCAAGTAGTATTAGTATTATTTACACTCAGAAGCCTCACTTACAAAAGTGAAGCTTAAAAAGAATGGAAATATTTTGTCATTTTCTCAGAGAAAAAATAAAGAACCCTTAACGAAATAAGTATTAACATGATAGCGAAATCACAAAATATAACAGCTTCTGTTGCTGTGGATGAGAGCATCTGAAAAGTAGAAGTTGAGCTTTTCCTCCAAATTTCACACTACCTACAGTTTTGCAGCTTTTTCTACTCCCCTTATTTTCTTTAGAGCCAAATAAGTAGATTCAGAGTTTTCCTTACCTTAGAGAGCCCCTTTCCATCATAAAGTCAAATAAGAAGGCCCAGACATAACGAGTGTCCCAGACTGCCCTTTACACTAGATGAAAGGTAAAATGAGCTGATCAAGTAACAAACTACAAATTGATGCAGGCAGTGAGAACAGAAGACTGGTTTTCTGCTCTATATCGCCTGCATAAAAGTAAAGAATATGGTCAAAAAACATAGGCGGTAGCCAGTTACTGGAATAGCAGCACTTCCAGGAACAAATGCATTCCTAATGAATTTGTGGACACTGCATTTACCGCAACAATGGCAGGTTTTCTCACACGGGCTCTCACAGTGCCTGCCTGCATGGGTTTATTGACCTTCCAAGAACACTGATGGAAGAGCGGGCTGCCAGAGAGCATGAGGCAAAGAGCCATCTAAAACATCTTGGAAAGGCCTCTGAGAGATTTTTTTAATGTTTAGAAGACATACTATTCTTCTCTCTGCCAAAAGCCTTTTTGTGTGTGTGAAGAATTCAAAGAGTAAAAGAATTATATATATGGTTTTCTAATGACATAGTCACTCAATCCCTTCCAAGACCCACAATACCTGCTGAGATTTTGTTTTACTGTAAGGTGGCTCAAGTGTCTTGATTGTAGTATAAACATACATTCTGACTGACTGAGAAAGGTTATATTTTTCACTACTCATTTACACGATTTTATAATCTTCCTGTGTATTAAACAGTAAGTCTAGCATAAAGAAGTATCTTTCTACAGGACACAATGTTACTTGAACACTAAATAATTTGGACCTTGAAACTGATTTGATAGAGAACAGTCCCCCTCCTATCCACCATATCGGGCTATAGTGAGAGGATCTAAAGTCATCAAAAAATATTTTAGTCACTTTAAAGTCACTGGCCAACTCACTATTGGATACTAGTGAAGACAAGTAATAATCCTGATGAATAGAAAACTACAAGTTTCATGTTGGAGGAAAGATTCTTTATGAATCAAAATAATCCTTTCCCTGAGAAGCATTTTACATTTTTACACTTGACCAAATTGGCTCAGGTTAAAATTTTCAGGCCTAATTAATCAAACATTACCCTCTTGTTCTCCTTAATGCTAGATTTGGCGTCTCTAGAAAATAGCTCACTGATTGGAATAATTTAGTGCTTCTGAAAAAATCCTAAAATGAAAGCTGACATCTACTTGCCTCTTCTTTTAGGTATTGAATTTAAATTAAAGTACCGCACTCTTTAGCCTGATTGTTCTGTCTGTGAACAGTAAAAACCAATGGTGATATTAGATGTTGGGTTCCAGGTAAATTACTCCTAACTGTCATCACCATGGCATTCTCTGCCCCACCCTAAACCAAACACAGATTATAATCAAACATTCAATCCCCAAGCAGATATTCTGTATATAGATCCAGAGTAAATAAATTATACAACTGCTGCAAAAGCACATTTATCACTTCATTTTACTAGTGATGTTACAGACTCAACTAAAGACCACATCCAGTAAAGCCCTGTTTTAATGATCAACTCCAGACATCAAATTCATGCTTCTCTGGTTGCTTGTGGTTGGTATTATGACTATTGAATGAATGGCTCTCTCTTCAAAAGATTGGGTTGACCTGCTGATTTGAAAATGCTTCTCAACAACAGTCAACAGTGGTCACCTAGCTGAGATTAGAGGAGTTGAAACAAGCCTTGATGACAAGTCCAAGAGAAGATGTTATTTGTCAAACAATCAAGACTTGAAAGCATACTAGAATTCTAGATCCGTAAATAACTAAACATATTAACCATTATATATTCACTCCAAACATCACCAGTTCCTGTGTAATTGAAGAAGGGTGTCTCTTCTTTCACCCTGACAACCAACTTATTGGTTCATTTCTCTGCTTGTTAGCATGTAAACCAAAGGTAATCAAGTCAAGTGATAGAATATTAAAGTTCAATGTTAGACTTCTTAATGACTGATTAAATAAAAAGAAAATCATACCTGACTGAAAAATTATGTAAATAATGTTTTGAGGCTTTACATTTCAAGGGTGTGAGAGAACTAAGAAGCATTATCATACCTTGAAAGATCTTCTTCCCTTTGTAATATATCTTATTAACTTTAAAGTCACCTCTATCATATATTTTGTCCCAATAAATTTGTTCTCATTCTGCTTATTGTCCATTTGAGAAGCATTTTTTTAGCATGTAAGCAGTGAGTCCAATTTGTGTTATATTTTTATGTACTTGTTTATGTTTCTTGCCCATGTTTCTTTAAATTAGCCTATTAACAAAATTATTAACTAGCCCAATTTTATTGTGAGAGATTTTCTTCTATAATCATTGCTTGGCTGAAAAGTTTGATTGGTATCAGATTACACATAGCCTTAGATGAATTATAAAATGTTTGAACTTTATCTATAATCTATCAAGAGGAGCTTTTTATAAAGTACTTCTATCTAGTACCCACACCCAAGTTTTCTAATTTTACTGATCTTGAGTGAAGTTTGAGCATTATCATTGAAAACCAATCAAGCAATTTTTTAGGGTCCCAGAAAAATTACTAAAATAAAGAGACTTGGGTAAAGGGATGACTTGCAAAAGTATGAGCAAGGTTAATGCAATAAACCCAGTGTTAAAGAGAAGGTGACCAGACATTAGTAACATCTGGAATCCATTTGGTCTCCTGGTGGAACCTATAGTTACAGAAAGATAAAACTACTGCTAGAGATGTGCTTCTCAAACAGAAGAAGATTTAAAAAAACTGTGACCACTTTCCTCATGTCTACCAGTCTCTCTCTCTCTCTCTCTCTTTTTTTACAGGGACAGAGAGAGTCAGAGAGCGGGATAGATAGGGACAGACAGACAGATATGGCAAGAGGTAAGAAGCATCAATCATTAGTTTTTCGTTGCCGTTTCGACACCATAGTTGTTCATTGATTGCTTTCTCACATGTGCCTTGCTGAAGCCAGTGACCTTGGGTCCAAGCTGGTGAGCTTTTGCTCAAGCCGGATGGGCCCGCGCTTAAGCTGGCGAACTTGGGGTCTCGAACCTGGGTCTTCCGTATCCCAGTCCGACACTCTATCCACTGTGCCACCGCCTGGTCAGACCTTGTTTCTCTCTTTTCAATGCTTCTTATTGGCCGAATACTGGGAGAAACCAGTAGGCAAAGGAACCCAGATGGTGCACTGTAAGGGTTATCCTCCTAGGGCAAGATAGAGAAGGATGAAAAATGTAGGGAGGTGGCAGATGGCAAATAATGATACAGCAGAAGACTATTCTTTATAGCTAAGTTTGAGAATTGCTATTATACAGGGATGGGAAAAAGCAGGTTTACAATTATTCATGTAGGAAAAGACATGCCAGTTATGATTACTTCAATAGCTTTTATTAACTCAAAAGAACCACAATAGCACAGTAAACTTACTTTGCTTAGTCCTGTATGTAATGTCCATATAACATACAGCATTGTGACTATAATTAATAATGCAGTGCTAAATATTTGAAAGTTGCTAAAACAGTAAATATTAAAGTTACTCATCTCAGAGAAAAAAATGTTGTAACTATGGTAACGTAAGGTATGGTAACTAGACTTAGTGTTTTAATCATTTTGCACACAAATATCAAATAATTATGGTGTATACCTAAAACTAATATAATGTTATATGTCAATTATACAGGAATTTAAAGAAATGGGGTAAGAATCTAGAAACTGGTTCTCTGAAAAAACAAAACAAAAAATCAAACAACTCCCCAAATAATAAACAATAAAGAACAGAAAATTCATCAGTAATTGTAGTTTGTTGAATATTAATAAAACCCAACTAATAATAATAAAAAACCCATAAATATATGCAATATAAGTTTTTACATGTTTTTATAGGACCATGTAAAAATGTTAAATGACACATACACACTCATCCATTATGTACTATTTTAAAACAATTCTAAAAAGGGAAAACATCTTAATATAAGATATATGTAAAATAAAATCAAGAAAAAAGCATAATCTTTAAACTGAAGACTATACGTATATAAGTTGATCAGTTATTGTCAGTTGGTGATATGAGAACTAGAGTATGTGGTTTAAATATATAGTATAGAATAAATGTGTCTCAGTTGCTAAGATATTTGTAGTTATTGAAATAGCTCCACTCTTATTGGTGTTATATTGTGCTCATTTATCAGGTGAGGGAGATCCTAGAAGCTTGTTAAAACTTTTATTTATTATGAAAAAAATGTGGGTCTTTCTTAAAACCTTTTCATTCCTAGCTTACTGGAATGAATGACTTACATGTCTTTTAGAAAGTTTTAATAACATTTTATTCTTAAATTTGATATTGATATATGTTTAGATTTCCAAAAACCCAAATAATAATAATATCTCTTATACTTTACTTCTTTTATTTCTGTCTTTTGTTGCATGCTAACAAAGGATCATTCTATATTAAAGTATCAAGAACTTGACTAAAATTTAAGAGATATAAATGTTGTATGTTTAATTTAAGGTAAATTTTTGTCATCTAGATAAAGACATTTCCAAGTAAAGATGGTTATTGTAAACATTCTTAGACTCTGTACTGTCAAGAAAGAATTAGTTTTATCACTCAGTTTCTAGATATACTCATTTATTTTGCTATCTGTTCTCCTGGCCAAATAGGTTTATTTATTTTTTATCATTTGTGATACTTGATTCAAACCAAATGAAAGTAAAATTGTCCCCTAAAAGGCAGTCATTTTGGACCAGTAAGGCTGCATCTACCAACTTCTACTACCAACTTCTATATTTTTCTCTGTAGCTCTTCCCCTATCATGTGATGACCCTATAATAAGAATATTTGTTCTGAAAAAAAGTAACATTTTTAAACTTATTTTCTAAATTTAGTAGCACTCAAAATTTTCTTTTTATCCTATTATTTCATTTATACTGTAAAAAAGGTGGAAAATAAATTTTAATAGACTAACTTTAGTAAAATTCTGAATTTAAATAAATCACTCAATTTTTAAAAAGCCATGCCAGTACAGAATAATGAAAACTGATGGAGAAACTAAAGAAATTGATTTTAAATAGATCTTAAGTGAGGCAAAAATATATTTTTTGTGGTGACAAGTATATTGTATATTTATTTGAAACGGGTAGATAGGTCTTTAATAAGTCTCTTTAAAGAGATACCGAGTTCTTCTTTCTTTTACTATGAAAAGTCATGTTCTTTCTCAGACTTTTTATTTAAATATCAGTAAAAATCAGTGCTAGATTACCTACCTGCGTTAACTCATTCTGCTTTTTAAAGCAGTATAATTTTCTTTACATGCTTTACTCAATTATATTCTACTACAGTTTCTTTGTTATAAAGTCAACATCAACCTCTCAAGGCACACGCTTCCATTCAACTCTTGCAGAAATGTCTAATTCTGGCATTTTGGAAGGCATTCTAGTAAGAGTTGTTTGGTAGCTCTGAAGGTCTGTGAGCTTAGGGAAAGATCGTCTATGTTACACTAGTTCACATTCCACTGTCAACCACATTAGGTAGAGACTTTACTTTCATTTTCACACTTTGTCCTACTCCTAGATGAAGGGACTTCTGAAGACATGCACAGATTTTCTGGTCTGCCCACACCTTAAGGGGTAGGTTATAAATAAAATCAAGCAGTGTGATTTTTCTATTGCCCACTTCTAAAGGTTTCCACATAAGGCATAGTGTTTATTCTTACTTTATGATATTTATATTTGCACGTTGCTATAAATATAAAATCAAATACATTTTTAAACAAGCTGATGAATAATACCACCCAAGCTTTTACATTTTAGCTTTTAGAAATAAGATGTCATAGTCTAAGGTGTAAAATCCAAATGTAGTTTGTAGGAGGTAAGATGTGAAAATGAGTAAGGATTTTTTTAGAATGAAAAGTCCAAATGGCCAAGTTACTTACCAGCTGTGTTCCTCTCTGTAGGTTTCACTGGCAGTGCGAGAAAGGCACACCAATTTAGTGTTTTTGATATATACATACTTAGTGATTCATCAATCATAGGGTACTTACACTGTGGGTCATTGTCAGTGTATAAGAGTCCTGAGCCAATCTCAAATTACAGTTAGAATGTTATTTTGATTGTTTATCTTATACATACTCAATTCCTAAATGTTGATCTTTGGTTTGGAGAAAGTTTGGGAGTGGCTGGTGGGAGAAGGGTTGAAATAAGAACAGTGACTCGTCATTATTTTTCTAATCTGAGTTAATCACTTTGCTATTATCTATCTTCACATTTCTCATCCCTTTGTCCCTAACCTTGTCCATTCAGTTCTTCTGCTAAACTTGTTCTTTTCATGATATGTTTGATACTGTTGCTTGTCTGTGAAGAATGTTGGCTGTTTTAAACTGGGACTGAAAACATTGTCATTATCACTAGTATGAATCTGGATACAGAATAAGCTTCTATAACAGAAATACAAAATATATACTGCTTTAAGGAAGGCAGGTGTGTATTTCTTTCTCTCATATAACTGCAGCAGAAAATGGTCACTGTGGGGAAACTTGACATGGTAATCCAGGATCCAAGCTGGTGAGTGAACTTTATTTTGTATCTTCTACCCCTGAGTCCTTGGTACACGAGCTACTTAAATATCCCAGATCTATATCTTGTTGTTTTCCCAATGTCAGTAGTCTACTTCTAAATCTAAATTTTTGCAAAGAGACCCCTATCTAATTAATCTACTGTATATCACATTCATCTGTATCACAGTGTACACCCCTGCCACAGTGCATTCCCCCCAATGCACATCTGTTCATGTCATCCCTCTAAGCCCTTGGGGCTTGTCTATATGTTTTAGAATAAAATAAAATGTCCTCAGCTCCGCAGAGATGGCCCTACATAATCTCACTTTGCTATCTATTAGTTTACTTGTATTCACTTCTAAATATGTCCCTTCTAGTAAATATTATTTGCCATTCTCTAGTTTTATACTTCTGGGTCTTGAATAGCATCTCCATTTATTCAACCTGGCTTTCTTCATCTTCAAAGCTCATTTTAGATTTCAGTACAAATAAAACCCCCAAAAGACCACTTTCTCTCAATAATTTTCTACATCCAACAACAAGGTTAGTGCTCCTCTTCTGGGCACCAATTCATGCTGTTCATGTCTCTATTATTAACATTTACTGCGCTACCTTACATGGCATCACTCCATATTATATTAGCTGCTATAGATCAGTCTGCTTTGGTCTGCTACCCTTGAGGGCATAGACTATGTCTTTCATCTTCATCTTCCCTACATGTAGGATATTTACAAAAGTCCTCTTTGAGGGCTTAAATTAATTAGTTGATATAGTAAGGAAAGAAACTTGTTGTAATATTTTTAAGCCTTAAAAGCATTCTTTTTAATTTAGATGAATTTATTAAACACTTTCTTCATCATATAGTGATGTCAAAGAGATGTATTAGAGAGTTTCAAGTCCAAGGAACCACTCTTAAATTTTAGAGTCACTTTAAAACCGGTCACCATATTTACCTATTTGAATAACTCCTTATTTTATATGAAAACAAACAAACAAAAAAGGCAGAAAGAAAAAATTTTATTATTACTCTATATTTAAGTGAAAGATGCTGAATGAGATTAAAATAAAACTGATTCCCTGTACAAATTTCTAAAAGGTATTTTCACTTGAGCTTTTAGTATAGCAAGCTAACACCAGTGAATTAATTGTCAATGCAAGTGACTGTAAGAACTTTCTTCACTTTCTGTGTTATATTTGAAAAAAAAAGAAGACACATTAGCAATATATTACCTAATCATAAAAATTAGAGATCTACATCAAAGTTCTCTTACAAAGGAATTGTCACATATTTTCTATTTAGAAAAACTGTTTCTGAACACTGATAATCCATTTGGAATAATATTTAATATACTGTTTTACTATTATACTAGTAGTACATTATACTAATATACTATTCTACAAACACATATATATATATATATATATACATATATATATATATATATATATATATATATATATATATATATATATCCTCCAGAAATTTTCTATAATAGGATTTGGCCAAATTGAACTACTTTTGCTTCTGAGAACTTTTTTTTTACCTTTTCACTTTCTAATTTTGCCTAGGGTAAAATATGTTCTTATTAAGATGAACCAAAATAGCCAGGTCATAGAAAAAAAAAGCTATTGAATCTATTGGTTTGAGTGAAATTTCTAGTAATTTAATTATTTTTTTCTTTAATTCTGATTATTTTATAGAACAACTACTTTGTTTTGTTACTAGAATTTACTTAAATCATCAGCTGACTTGGTATTACCTAGAGAAGGACAAAGCTCATTTTGCTGGAAGCATTCTAACAAAATCAGTTTTACTTCTGCTATTACTGCTTTTTTCCTTAAGAAACAAATATTGAACAGATACCAGATATAGAGGCTTCTATGGATTGGAAGAAACTTAAGTCAGTATTACCTTTAATTCTATTGTTTTTAATTCTTGTTTTTTAAAAAAGAAATATAATTTCTAAAATAACACTATATACAAAAAAAAAAAAGATGAAAAAGAAAATTCTATTTGGTAGATTAAGGAAACTCATGGGTTGAATCAATTCTTTCCCGTGAATTCTTTATAAGCTTCCTCTCTACTTTCACTTTGCAATAAACATTTATAATAGATATTAAAATGGTTCTTTGATATTCTTGAAAACAACCTCTCACATATTTTCCTCTTCCTCTCTACTTTCACTTCCTTCTCTATTAGGTCTTTTGTTTTCAGATTTCTGATTCAAACATCAGAATTAGTTCAAACAGTTTTCATTTACTATTTTCTCAAAATGAAGGCTACATCTTTATAAAACTACATTTAAAACTCCCAATCCAGATAAATCTTGGTTTACACTTAGAATGTCATTTGATTTTATCCTTAAAAATATAGATTTATTTAGTTATTTTTTGTTGTTCTAAATCTTAATGTATGACTAAAGTATTTCTCCCTGGTCTTAATCCTTAATGCAGTATTTTGGTTTACTTACTTCAATTTATCACAAAGTCAAAATTATTAAATAGGTATTTTTTTCTTTCCATATATGAATAAATGTTGCATCTAACCTAGAATAACACTAACAAAGTAGATGCACTATTTTAAGACATTTGTTTATGAACAAGATGCATTGTATAAACACATTTTGTCAATCATCAAGTTCTCTCTATAAAAATACCTGTTATTAACATTAGTCTCTATATTAGAGTGTCCTCTGGGTGAACATCTTTCTCAAACTTCACTCTTGCACAGACCGTTTCATATAATTAATTCACCTATTATTTGATATCAAACCACTAAATGAAAAATTTAAAAACAGATTGTAACTCAAATTTTTCATGTTTTATGTAATGCATGCAGTTATATGTAAGCAATGCCAAAATCATGGTATTTGCTCCCTCCTTTGTTGATACAGGACGTCCAGCCTCTAACAAAGTCTTACCCAATTATGTTTCAAAGTTTATACAAACATCTCCCAAAAGCTACAAACTATTTTGCATTGTTCTACTCTGCTATCATTCTCCCCTGCAGTCATGACAGTAACCTCTTATTGTTGCCAATTGTTTAATGAACATTCCAAGTGATTTAGAATTTAAAAACATGAGCAGTAAATAAAAATAATGATGTAGACATGTATGTATAAATATGTACAGTTGGCCCTTGAACAGCAAATATTTTAACTGAATTTGTCCATTTATATGTTTTCTGTTAATAAATGTATTTTCTTTACCTTGTGATTTTTTTCATAACATTTTCTTTTCTCTAGTTTACTTTATTGTAAGAGTACAATATATAATACAGAAGATATACAAAACATGTATTCATTAACTGTTGATGTTATTGGTAAGGCTTTCTGTCAACAGCAGGCTTTTAGTAATATTTAAGTCTTTAGGGAGTTGAATATTACATGCTATTTTTAACTTCATGAGGAACTGTCTCTTTTAACCCCTGGGTTGTTCAAGGGTCAAGTGTATTATAAATAAATTATTTTGGTTGTTTATTTTTAAACACATTTGTTACTTCTTTGTTGGTACAGATTATATCATGAAATTTTTCTAAGTGCTTACATATGTATTTATCTTAATGTTTTTGGTTTTGTTTGCTAGTTTTACAGTTGCTTAGTAGTAAAAAAAAAATGTTTTCATGTATTTCATATCTATTTATCAAGTCAGTCATTAAGAATATCTAGTTGTTCCTAGGTAATTTTGTTGTTCTCATCACAGAGTGATCTAAGGGTTATTCTTGTATGTATATTTGTCGTCATTTTATTGGGTATAAAGTAAATTAATAGAAATTATATAACTGGCCTAAATGGTATCTAAAATTTAAATTTTATAGATATTGCTAAATTTCCTAAACATGGTGAGTTTTTATATACCCTAATCAGCTAAAATTATATTTTTCTCTCTATCTCTACCCCTCCATAGATCAATATATCCCACTACTGCTGAAGTGATTATCTTGATCATTATTTAAAATGAACAAAGAAAATTGTATTTGTTGTTCCGCCAACACTTGTTTTTAATTCTTCTGCATATAGAAAGATGTTAATTTATTTTCTTTAAGCTGTTACTATACTGTAATTGGCTTATCATTGCAACAATTTAACTTATTAACCATATTCTGGTTTACTTACAAGCATAATACTCACCTCTGGTTTTCTGAACTGCAGAGACTAAAGGTATATGTTCTGTTTCGATACTTCTTAAGGCAGCTAGGCCTCTGAGCTGGGGATAAAGGAAAGTTCAGTGAATTTTCCTTCATGTGTGTCTGTTTATCATTGGCTCAAGCTAAGTTCCTGTTATGTGGAGAGATTGAACAAGTATGAATTTTACTATGGTTTTGAACTGAGGCTGTTATAAAATTTTCAGTCCAAGGGTTACAGTAACAACCAACTTAATGGGTTTGTGGTTCTTCATCATTAATAATGCTTTTCAAAACTTAGACAAATCTTTTTCTATTCCTAAATATGAGTACCCTAATACAGCATGCTTGACCTTACTCTTGGGTTTTAGATTCCAAAACCATATGGGCCCTTTAAATGGAACCAGCAAGCAATAAAAGAACAAACCCTGTATGGAAGTCTTTTTACAAATAATAATAATAAAAAAAAATTCTACTATCATTACAAATTTTCTCTTTACACACTTATTTTTTATTTATATATTCTAGCAATGAAATATTATAATGTGAACTTAAACATTCAGTGAGTTACCTCAGCATAACCCTACAAATTCTACATCCTGGTCCATGTTCAGTATAATCAGGCTTTAATTTTCTCACTGCTTACATGCTAAAAAATGCTTCTCAAATGGACAATAAGCAGAATGAGAACAAATTTATTGGGACAAAATATATGATAGAGGTGACTTTAAAGTTATTGATTTTACAGACAGAGGATAGAGAGAGGGGTGGACGAGCAAGAAGTATCTCATAGTTGCTTCACTTAGTTGTTCATTGATTACTTGTCAAATCTGCCTTTACTGGGGCAAGCCCAGGGTTTAGAACTGGCAATCTCAGCGTTCCAGGTCGATGCTCTATCCACTGCACCATCACAGGTCAGGCATCAGTCTTTAATTTTAACCATTCTAACAAATATATATCAAAATCTCATTTATTTACTTAATAATGAATGGTGTTTACTATTTTTATGCTGAAGCTTTATGGACAGTCAAAACTTTTGTCCATTTTAATGAGTTTTTATATTATTGAGTTTGAACATTTTTTTGTATATTCTGGACACAAGTTTTTTCTCAGATATATAATTTGCAAATACTTTCTCCCAAAGTATGGCTTGTACTTTCATTTTCTTAAGACTGTTTTTGGAAGAACACAGGTTATTAATTTTGGAATCCAATTTAATAATTTATTTCATAACTCATGCTTTTGGTGTCATATCTAAAAAAATTTTGCTTAAATCAATATCACAAAGACTTTCTCCTATGTTTTCTTTTAGAAGCATTAGCTTTAATTCCTTTATTAGTTTTTTGTTCATTTTTACATATAGTGTAAATTATGGAATGTCACATTTTGCATATGAGTGCCTAAATTCTTCAGTACTATTTGTTGAAAACATTATCTTTCTCACAGATAATAACCTTTTGCAACTTTACCAAATAATAAACCTTTGCAACTTCCAAAACCCAATTGACCATATTTGTGTTTTTCTGAACTTCATTCTGTTTCATTGATCTTAATGCCGGTATCATACTACTTTGATTACTATAACTTTAGAGAAAGCTCTGAAGTCTGGTAGTATAAGTGTTTTAACTTTCTTCTTCTCTTTCAGAGTTGTCTATTTTGCATTCTTTGCATTTTCATTTGAATTTTAAAATTAGCTCAATTTCTGCAAAATGCACTATTCAGAGTTTTAGTAGGATTTATTGAATCTATACATCATAGGGAAATTTGGCATCTTAACAATAATGAGCCTATCTAAAAATAATATATATCTATTTTTATTTAAGCAATTTTCTCTCTAAATTTTTGCAATTTTCAGTATGCATCTTATTTGTACCTTTTGTTAGATTTATCATAAGCATTTCACACTATTGGTGCTATTATAATTTATTAGCTATAAATATATATAAATATATACTATATGTCACTTTAAATTTTAATTTCCAAATGTTCTTTACCAGTAAATAAAAATATATATATTTACAAAATGATTTTGTGACCTACAACCTTGCTAAAACTCATTTATTTTTCCTAGTAATTTTTTTTCAGATTAAGTCAATTTTCTCTGTAAATGATTGTGTCATCTGAAAATAATGACAGTTTTACTTCTTCCTTCCTATTTAGTCTCTGTTACTTATTCATTTTTTTCACCTGACTATACTGGTTAGAACCTCCAGTATATGCTAACTAGAAGTGCTAACCACAGACCTCCTTCGATTTTTAAAAGTTTGTGGAGTGTCTCCACACTTTCACTGTTTCCAATGAAAAATTATGCTATGTTCCTTATATTTCTTTTCTGTCTCATCATGTTTCTCTTTTTTTGTGGCTACTTTTAAGACTTTGTTCTGTCTTTCGTTTTAAGCAATATGATTACAATATTCCTTGGTATAGTTATTTTCTTTTTCTTTTTTTGTATGGGGTTCATTGAGTTTTTTTTATCTACTAGTATCTACTAGTTTATAGCTTTCTTCAAATTTGAGGAATTTTCAGCCATTATGCTTTAAAAATATATATATGTTTCCTCTTCTCCTCTTTCATAGACTCTGGCACTGGAACTCTGGGTTTGGGGTGTCTGGTGTATGGCTGGGACCCCTCACTCCTCAAGGAAGACTTCTGCAGCTAAAACATCCCTTCCAATTTCTATCTTCCTCACATGGGTGTAAGACCATGCTGTTTACATCTCCTACCAGTCTTAATGCTGTTCTTCTTTATTTCTTTAGTTATAGGACTTTTATTCAGCCAGATATCAGGCGGTTCTGAATGATGGTAGCTCTGCAGTTGACTTATAGGTCTGATATGGTTGTGGGAGAGGGTGAGTAGTACTATGTTTACCTACACTGGCCATCATGCCTGGAAATCACCCCTTGACACACTTTATATTCACTTTGAAGGTGGGTTTTGCCCACATTTTCTGAAGTTATTTATACACATCTTTCCACTTAAATGTAATAGCATAAAATTTCTATTTCTTATGACTGTAAGATAGGAAGTACTATAGGTCCCAAAGGAACTAGAGGACTTAAGAAATTGCCTAATGCCAGCAACTAACACACATACAAACACACACACACTCACACATGCACTGACCTGCACAAAATTATATAGTATATTGAAACTCAAGTGTTCGGACTATGGTTTGGGGGATAATTCATAACTCCTTACTTCTACTTGCTGATATAGAAGGCATTTATTTTCTTTGTCAATCCATGTCAGTCACCAACCACAGTGTTGTACCAGATATCAGATATTCTTCTATCAAACTTGTAAATTTTCCTTATCAAAAATAGAACTTCTGGTATTTTTAGTTGACTTGCTTATTTTTTTTACTTAAGTGCATTTATTTATAAAAAAAAATATATGTAATCACTCTAAGTGAAAAACTAGAAACACTGAAATAAACAGAAGAAAAATAAAAATATTAAAACAAAATATTACTTAGTTTTAACAGAATACTATTGTCTGCCAAAAGTTCTGAACCTATGCCTTCTCTCTTTCTGCTCAAAAAGAGAAAAGAGATTAAAAACTAATTTTAAAAAATTAAAATTTTAATAATGTAATCCAATTTTTCTGTCTCCACACAACTATAAATCACTCCTAAAATCACAAATAATAACCATCCACATTTTGTGAAACACTTGAGTGTATGTCAGCATAAAACTGTAAGGTATTTTCCCCACCAAGAAAGAAGGGAATCAGTGTAGTTATTAAGTATTAATTATTGAGGCTTTATTTGGTACAGAGTATTTCTCAGATGGAACTCACTGGCACGGGAGATGAATACCAGGAATCTCATGCCGGGGACCGCATGGCGCCAGATTTTAAAAGGGGCCCTTCCAGGGTCGTCTAGCTAATATCACATAGTGAAATCTCACTGGCTGAGGACAGTTGCTTTTCTCCCAAAGGTATATGGGAAGTGTAGTTTCCACACACCTGGACATGTGGGCGATCCCAGACAAAGACTGGGGCTCTGAGTTTGCACTTAATCACCCCATTGCTAACCACCTTACATCCCAGCCTTTTTGGTTAAATAAAAAAGGGGTGCCATTTATCTGTCTGACTGCTTCCTGCTGATGAGGGGCATTGTGGGGAGGAGGGGTTGGCTGGTGGTGGCTTTGAGGGGTGTCAGGAGAAACATCAGTTTGGCCATGAGTTGAGAAACTTTGCGGATGCGCTTCTGTAAGAATTTAAAAAAAAAAACACATATGAGTTATACGTTGATAATCAGAAGAGGATTTAGGATAGGGGCAGCCTAGGTGAGAATGGGTGGCTGCCATTAGGAGCTAAGTAGGTTGTAGGAGAAGAGATTTTTGTTTGCAGACAGATGAGGAGATTGAAGCTTCTTTCATCAGGCCAGTCCTACTGAACAGCATTGCTCCCTGGTTCAGTTCACTCCGGTGGCAGGTTCCTGGTGGGAGGGACAGGATGCAGCAGGAGAATCTGTAGGGTCCAATCTCTTGGTCAGCCACAGACGAGTAGGGACCAGGGGTTCCAAACTGCCAGCAGTCCTGCATGAAGCAAGCTTGAGGCAAGAGACATGGCTAGAAAATGAGGGTAGCATTGATTATGGGGGAGCCCTTGGTAGTGAGGAATGCGAGGAGTAAGTGGGAAGACGTTGTCAGCTGGATAGTGGCTCCGAGACTGTGTAAAATGTCTCAACCCAGAAGGGGTACAGGGCACGATGGCATAACTAAGAATAAGTGCAAAAAAAGGGAATTCCATCCAAACTGCATGTGAGGGGTAGTGTACAAAGAGGAGAAGGGGTCCCATCAACCCCCCTAACTGAGACTTGTGAAGGAATTAGAGGTCTAGAGTGTGGTGGCAAAAGAGAAAAGGTAGCCCCAGAGTCCACAAGAAATGAAATGGACTTACTCACTACCTATGGCTTCACCCATGGCTCAGAGACAGGGGGGGCATCTTGAGTCCAGGCTGTGTCAACTGTCCATGAGGCCTAGGAATTCAAATGATGGGTTTACTTGGCTAGCTTGGCCTTCCATCTGAGTGACCTGTCTTTCACGCTGAGTCGCTGAGGATGTGCCTGCTATTTAGAGGGGGCAATCACTCCGCCAGTGACCAGGCTGCTTGCACTTAGGACAAGGCTTAGTGGGTGGCCTTGGGCAGCGGCACTGCCGGGACCAATGACCCTCCTCGCCACACTTAAAGCAAGCTCCCAGTGGGGATCCTGTTTGCGGCCCAGACTTAGGTTGAGCACTTCCTGTGCTTTGCCCCTGTTGCTCTGGCCTAAGGGCTGCCACAATAACCTGGGTTTGGAGTGCTACCTTCTGTTGCATGCAGGCCTGGCGAAAAGCCTTGGCCTTTCCTCTTGACCATTAAAAACCTTAAATACTGTGTTCACCAGGTCTCGGATAGGGGTTTGCAGGCCCTCCTCTGCCTTCTTAAGTTTCTTCCAAATGTCCAGGGCCGATTGGGAAATAAAGTGAGTAGCTAATACAGTGGCCCCGGCACTGGAAGTAGGGTCTAAACAATTATGTCAGTGAGGTGATTTAAGAAGAGAGCTGGATTTTCCTCAGGTCCTTGAGTAATTTCCCTTAATTTGTCATAGTTAACTACCTTTTGTGCTGCATCCTGCATGCCAGCTATAAGACATTCAACCATCTGATCACGTCGCCTCCTACTTGGTTGTTTCTTCTGGTAATCCCAGTTGGGGTCCGTGTCAGGGACTGCCTCTGGGCCCACTGGCATTTGAGCATTAGAGGTGTGGACCTTATCTGCATGAGCTTGCATTGCTGTCCGGATCCAGTCTCGTTCATTGGGGGTAAGGGTAGAAGACATAATAATATAGAGATCATGCCAAGTAAGGTCATATGCCTGAGTGAGATATTGGAATTCCTTGGTATAGTTGGTAGGATTAGAAGAATAGGAGCCCAAACGCTTTTCAATTGCAGACAGATCAGAGAGGGAGAAAGGCACATGAACCTGAACGATGCCTTCCGTCCCGGCCACCTCCCAGCGTGGGCATAGGAGGTCGGCTCCCTCTTGTGGCCTGGAGTGGGATCAGGTGTGAGCGCTAACAGGGGAGGAGAGAGAGGGATCAGTGTTTTCCGGCAGAAGAGAAACAGGATTTAGCGAAAGAGACAAGATGGGACCGAGGGAGTGGTGCAGGAGGGGAACAAAGTTCCTCAGGGGAGTCGGCAAAGGAGGAAAGATCTGGAGTGGAGAGTTTAGCTGAGATTTCCCTGACCATAAGGACCTGCATTGTAGAACAGCTGGCACAGAGATTAGGACGAGAACGCAAATGAAGAAACCTCTGTATATAAGGAAACTCTGTCCATTTTCCAACTTCTTGGCAATAGTTCTGTAAACCTAAGGATGTTAAAATCAAAAGTTCCTTCCTGAGGCCACCTGGTCCGGTTATCCAGTGGGTATTGTGGCCAGGTTACACTGCAGAAGAAAATTAGTTTCTTCTTTTTTAGGGAGGGATCAATGTTTGGGAGATTTTGGATAAGGAACCCTAGGGGTGTTTTAGAGTCAGGCTTGGATTCCTTTGCCCCTATGGTCATGCCTCAGTTCTCGGAGAATAGTCAAGAGATGAGTACTGGCGTCCCAAAACTCAGACTCTGGCCACATAATGGATAGGGAAAGAGGATATATGCTTGGACGTCTCCAGGGCACACACACACTCGAACAGAAAAGGCTTCCCTGACATAGCTACGGTTTTCGGACAGGGAACCTTGGCAGAAAGAGCCTGAGGGGGTTTTGGAGGCAGGGAGCTTACCACATCGTGCGCCGAGGTGGAAGATTGGTCGGATATCCTGGGTCCTTGTTTTTCCTCGGAGGAGACGGGAAAAGAGGAGCGGTCCGTTGCCGACTTCAAACTCCTCCCGGGTTTCGGTACCAAAAATGTAAGGTATTTTCCCCACCGAGAAAGAAGGAAATCAGCATAGTTATTAAGTATTAATTATTGAGGCTTTATTTGGTACAGAGCGTTTCTCCGGTGGGACTCACTGGCACAGGAAATGAATGCCAGGAATCTCGGCCGGAACCTCATGGTGCCAGAGTTTAAAAGGGGCACTCCCGGGGTCGTCTAGCTAATACCGCGTAGTGAAATCTCACTGGCTAAGGGCAGTCTCTTTTCTCCCAAAAAGTTTATGGGAAGTGTAGTTTCCACATGCCTGGCCATGTGGGCAATCCCAGACAAAGACTGGGGCTCTGCGTTCCCACTTGATCACCCCATTGCTAACCACCCTACAGAAACTTCACCATGGATTCAAAGTAAGATACATGTTGTTTAAGTCACTGATGTATAGAAGAATTACAATTTCAGTGTTTTCTTTATGAAGCAGAATGGCAGAACTGATTCTAATCAGATTGATATTAAAATTTATACTCTATTTACTAACTGGTACAACTTTTTGCATATAAAAGATAATGAATTTAATTATTTTTTAAATAATTATACATACTTTTGGAAGGTAAAATATGGAAATTTGCTTTTCTGTTGTCATTTACAATTATTGTACTGATATATACTTAGATCATATTTTTGTTTTATCAGATTCTCCTTTCCCAAGAAAGCCTATAGACAGTCACTAAGGTATAAATGCAAACATCTAAATTTGAGTTTTTATCACCACTCAGAAATATTGTGTCCTCCAAATATGTAACAGACATAAGAAAAATCTCAGCATTTATTATTTATAATTTCCTGCTAGAAGTTCCCCAACTTACATTTTTGTTCATGTATTATGCCATCCACATTTAAAAGCCCAGATGAAGGAAAGAGAAATACTTGTTATGCTGAATATTTGAAAGTGGAGAGAGAGTTAGAATGAGAAGTATTTTCTTCTCATACCCAAGTGACCCTACTGTTCAGTTGTTCTCAAAAAGAGAGCCATGAACTGTTCTCTAAATGCCAGATACCAATATATTGCATGGAGCAAGAAAAAAAATTCACTGTGTGTTTCGAGTTTGTCATTGATTAATCATTCTTAAATACACTTGAAAAAAATTTTTTTCTCATTTAATTTATCAAATAGTCAGAACCCACAATAGAAAGAATCACATCATTCAAATAAATTATATGTAATGTTCTAATCAAATTTATTAACTCATATTTCAATGGAACTGTAATTTCCATGATATTTTTATCAGGTAAAACTACAGTATCCATCCAGCCATCTTCATACCAATATTATACAAACTATATTCATCAAACTGATTAAAAATGACAAATATCTTAGCTGATTCTTGGTGTTGTTTTTCAATAAATGCAATGATGGTATAATCCTCAACTATTTACATATTTATAGATCAACTTTTATCATAATTTTGTTTTATATACTTGCAAAATTATGATCTCCCCAGACTCTCACAATTGAAATAATGTTTATAAAGGTAGTTGGTACTACTGTCCTGAAATTCAGCTTTCTTCCCTTCCTCTCCTCTTGCCTCCCCTAGTTTTTTCTTTCTTTTCTTCTTTAAAGGCCATCACATTCACAGATATGATGAATACCTTCCATTCAATAGTATTACATGTTTACTACACACATGTATGTAAACTTACACATATAAGATATAATTTACAATATTACTATAACTATTCAAAAAAATTTTAGATTTATACTATCAGTGTTGTAATATGACTTGCTTTTTGTTGTGTGAATAAAGATTTCTATATTTTTGTTTAAGTGGTTGAATAGTGATCATTTTCCCCTAATTTTTATAGATAACGATTAAAATGCTTAACATATTTAACAATGACCAAAGTATTGTTAAATTTTCCCCCAAATAATATAAGGGCTGTACACTAAAATTAACATGCTTTCCCTGTATACTGTGTTACTGTTGCTTGGCATTTTAGTTTAATCTTGTTTTCAAGTCACACAGTTAGCTATTGTCAGGTTTTACTTGTATTTACAAATTTATTTAACATTTTCTTTGCTCAATATTTTTTCTGTTTTATACCTACCTTCAGAGTACTTTCTTCTCCATGCAGTATTCATTTTTTACTTAATTCATTGTAAGGTATAGGTTTTCATATTGTTGACATATCTGTAATTAAGATTTACAACTTTACAACTGAAGACATATTGTAGTTTAATTAACAGCATTTTTCTGTTATTGGTGCATCATACAATTAATGACTTCTCTTTTTTAATGAGAGGGAGTTTGAGAGAGAGAGACAGACAGACAGAAACAGATGGGAAGAGAGAGAAAGATGAGAAGCATTAACTCGTAGTTGCGGCACCCTAGCTATTCACTGATTGCTTTCTCATATGTTCCTTGAGAAGGCAGGAGGGGGGCTCAAGCTGAGCCAATGACCCCTTGCTCAAGCCAGTAACCTTGGGCTCAAGCCATCAACTATGGGTTCCTTTCTATGATCCCACACTCATGCTGGCAACCCCTTGCTCAAGCTGGTGAGTCTGTGCTCAAGCCAGATGAACCAGTACTCAAGCCGGTGACCTCGGGGTTTTAAACCTGGATCCTTTGCATCCCAGGCCAATGCTCTATCCATTGCAACACCAGCTGGTCAAGCACAATTAATTACTTTTTAAATCCAATGATAAATAGTAGTTCATTTAGTAAGGGTCTTTGAGCAAAACAACTTTCAGAATCTATATGTCTAAAAGTATAATTATTTCATTTTCACTCATTAATTCTGAGCATGAATGTTTAATTTGCCATTCATTTTCCCCTAACACTCTGAGTACATACACTATTCCTTTTTTCCCTGGTGTTCATTGATACTGTCAGTTTAATTGTTATTTCTTTGTAAATAATTTATCTATTTTTTCTCATAGATTTTTAAGAGTTTTAAGACACATATAAATGATTTTTCCATAAACGTTTTTTTATTTCTGAATACTGAAGACCATCCTGAGAAAGTAGTACATAAAAACGGAATATTTCAAAAGTGTAGCACTTCTGAAGATGATCATGTCAAAGGCGTGACTGTAGTAATGTATGGCTGAAATGCTAGGTCATGATGAAGGAATTTGAATTTGAGGAGGTTGACAAAACAACAAAACTAAAACAAAACTGGAGTAGGTCCAGCTGAAACAGAAATGACCAAGATAACGACACAAGTTGTGATAAAGAAAAGTATTGAACATTTTGCCGATATTTCATATATACCCATTAAAATATTTAACATACTTAACAATGCCTAAAAGTATTGCTAACTTATTCCAGAAATGCTATAAAGACCATAGACTATAATTAACATGATGTTTTTCCTATGTTCCATTTTATCGTTGATTGTTGAAATGAAGAAAAAGAGTGGTTAAAATGTTCAATACATGCATAAAAAGTTTGAGAAGTTTTTAAAATCAGAGGCAAAAGGTAGAGGGAGAAAAAGGTGATATAACATTTGACCTGGCTCCTAAGGTTATGTTTTCTGTGAACAAAGGAGTGATGCACTTAGGCAGCATGGATAAGATTGAAACAGTTGGACCCATTCACTGATCTAAGAATTGTGTGGAAAAGATTCTTAGATGAGACACTTATCACTGTTTTCTAATCCTAAATTTAACATTATTGTTCAGAATTACAAAAATAATACATTTTTTTAGTGTAGAACATTTGCAAATATAAAACCCAAGCAAACAAATATAATCCTAATACTCTGTGATAAACACAGGTATTGATCTATTTACGACCTATGCAACTTATGACCATTCGACTTTACGACCACAGTCGCTAGCCATGACTGATCCGCATCTGGAGCAGTTTTTGTATGCACCTGTATTTTGTAATTTTGTATGTTCTGCAAATATTAAACCAGTTGTACTGGTAAGGCAGTGTTTTACTTAAACCTAACGAATGTAAAAATAAGAAACAAAATGGTGTAGAGATGATACAAATGGCATAAAATGAACAAAGAAAATTATGATATATAACAATAATGAAAGAAAATTATGATAAAATATGACTTAAAGATTTTTATAACATAATTTTACAGTACTGTCCATATAGCCTACTCAACTTACAACCAAATCGTGTTACAACCGGTCTGTCGGAACCAATTGTGGTCGTAAGTCGAGCACTAGCTGTATTGTTAAAATACTGTTGTGTGTATTTGGTAATGGAAAGGACAGTTTCAAACTGTTATTCAATATTTTATTCTCCTTAATAATAGTCTTGAATATTTTCTTCTGTTATTAATTTTTTTTCTAAAACATGATTTGTTATATATTTTCTATACTCTATTATTGGTTTTCAACCACATATTAGAATCCACATCAGCATTCATGCTGAGGTTGTGTGCTAGCTGAACTTGTATCAATGAATGACAGAGCAGTATACAAAAACTAGACTCCAGCTTTATTTGCCCAATGCAGCCTCCTACTAAGACTTAACATTTATTCTGGGATTGCCCTTTGGCCTGGTTAAAGCTTTCTGAGTTGCACAGTAGTTTGAAGATCCTTTACTTCAAACCTCTGCTTTTTCTTGCTCTTTTTTTTCACATGTGCCATACCTTTATCACAGTCTGAAAGCCTTCCCTGCCTTCCTACTCACTTTTCCCTTTATCTTTCACAGAAATATATCTCAAATAAATGGTTACAATTTTTTTAACATTTTTAAGACTTTATTTACTTATTTTAGAGAGAAGAGTGAGCGAGAGAGGGAAGGGGGGAAGAGCAGGAAGCATCAAGTCTTATCTGTGCCTTGACCAGGCAAGCCCAGGGTTTTGAACCAGCGACCTCAGCGTGACTGGTTGCAATTTTTATCCTGTCTCCACATATGCTTAGAGAGGACCAAAACTGATACAGTTTTTATGTACCTACTTAGTTGTTCACGATTACAGTAGTCTATTTGTTGGGGTGTGTGCTCAATACTAATGAATACATTTCATTTATTATTTTGCATTCAATTAAGAAAACGCTCTCTGAGTACATTAAACAAATATTAAGAATAAATAAGCATGACCCAAAGTATAACAAAAATTAATACATCTCATCAATAAAGCCCAGCTTACCAATCAGTAAGAATTTTTTTCTCAGTCACTAAAAACAGTTTTAAACAGATGTTTCTTGTACTGGAACTTAAAAACTACCAATATCAGTCTACAAGATAATTAACAGGAAATATGATCCACATCTGAGGGCTCACTATCAAGAATTCTCTGGTCACCATCGCAGGTGCCAAACTCAGAGAAGAGACATTAGGAAATCCCATTCACTGTATTCTCATAATACTAACAATTCCAAAGGTTTTGTGTTCAAGGAACTGACTTTCTGCTGACAGTTTACAGAGGTTGCAAGGGTATGGCAGCAGAAAACGAGTTTTGCATGTAATCAAATTGCTACCGTTATACAGTGTATCTGTAAAGTCATGGTGCACTTTTGACTGGTGATTAGTGTCACCAAATACTTACTTTTGAACCTATGATCCAGATCATGACTTCTTTTTCTAGAAAATTTATTTACACCAAATAAATATGGTAAATTTAAGTAAGTTGTGTTGTAATCAGATTTTGAGATTCTCCAGTTCCAGGTCTGCATTTTGAACATCTATATGGACTCATTTATTTACTGTAAGAGTGGGGGCCTTGCTGGTGCATCAGTAAGAGTACCCCTGAGAGTACCTTGTTGCAATTCCAATGGCAAAGTTTTAAATGCATTTGAGCTCATGACCATGTTAGAAGGTTAAGAAGGGTGGCATGTACCTACATTGAGTAAATGCAGAAGAACTGATTTAAAAATAAGCTTTGAGAAAGAGTTATTCAATAGCCTTCACCTTTCTTAAAATCTTAAAGTAGAGTCAATCTTATTTTTCTCATCCTTCAATCTCTTGAGGAAAAATAAAATTATATTTCAAATTAAAATTGCATAACTTCATGGAAACAATCAGCTTTTTTTTCATGTGTTTGAAATCTATGAAGTCTAAAATGTGGATACAGGAGCCCTCAGATATCTTTAAAGTAATTTATTTTCAAAGACTTGTCCCATGGTGCTTTGAATGTTTCAAGTTGAGAAGTCATGAGAAAAATTCTTCTTTTAATGATGATATTAAAATTTTATAGCTGTCATCATGGAACAAAAAGCCTTCCTTTAAATATAGTTTTCAAGAAGTCAGTGTCTAAGTATGATGTTCATTTTCTTGCTAGAATAACACCTTTTGCTAAGTTACAAATTCATTACAATAGAAAAGCCATTTTAAATATACAAATTTATTAAATATTTTATTTTAATTTTTGTGTCAAATTATTGCATGGAAATAATATTAATAATAACCATAATTATCATGCTCAACATGTTTTATGAGTAGACCTAATTTTTAAATTATATGTTTATAAATTTATATTTTATAATAATCATAAACCTATGAGGTAAGTATTATTATTTCTGTTTTAGGGTTGGAGAAGTGGAACTCAGAAATTCAAATGACTTAAAAATCTCACAAGTACTAAATAACTAGATTGAGATTTGAATTTAGAATTTTGCAAATCTAAAACCAATGCCCTCAACCTCTTACCTAAGAACCTTTGGTATTGTTTGAAATTTGTGTACTACATACAGAAAAGTTTGAGTTTGGATCAGTAAGAATCGAACACTGAGTATGTATATATTTTAAAGTACCATTCATTGTTCAAAAACCAAATATGAATTTTTGAAAAATAAAGGCAACTTAGTACAATCAACATTCATTGTTATATGAATAGTGAAATGCAGATTATAATTAATAAACTAAAACTGTGCCCATTTTATTAGTCAATAAATTTTATCAACTATGCTTAAAAGTTTTGTTGAAATCATGTCAACACTAGCTGATCTGAATTGAAATATGAAAACCTTTTCTGACAAAATAAAAAGCAACACAGTTGAAAACAGATTGCATTGGAAATAAGGTCTTTTGAGAATGGCCAAAACCAAAGAATTGCTCCAAAAATAGATAAAAGGAGGTTGAAGAAAGAAAGAAAGAAAACCTGTTTAAGAGTGCAAGTGATAGATGAAAACAATTAAAATGAATTACTCTTGTGGTACTAAGAGTGAATTAGTTTAATAGTAAAATTATGGGACATCTATATAGTAAAGGAGTTTTTAAAATTGTTAGACACAAAAATGTATATATCTTAAAAATTTATAATTAGTAATAGTAATGTAGAATCTGGTTTCAGTTTCAGTCAAATTTGGAAGTGTCTTCTTTTTGCCAAAAAGAGTGCTTATCAAATACTCTTCATCAGTACAATTTAGGTAAACCAAGAGATAACTGAAAGAATTCAACGATAGCAGAGATAGAAGAAAATGTAATCTCCCACCATTAAAAGTAACAGCAAATGCAATGCAGTGTATATTAGATGTAAGAAAATATCTTCAGCCTGACCAGGCGGTGATGCAATGGATAGAGTGTCAGACTGGGATGCGGAGGACCCAGGTTCGAGACCCTGAGGTCGCCAACTTGAGCGAGGGCTCATCTGGTTTGAGCAAAGCTCACCAGCTTGGACCCAAGGTTGCTGACTTGAGCAAGGTGTTACTTGGTCTGCTGTAGCCCCACAGTCAAGGCACATATGAGAAAGCAATCAATGAGCAACTAAGGAAACAGATACTGAACATATTCTGTGGAGCTCAGGCTCTTAGACCAGGCAAATTTCAGTCAATACTGACCTGGCACAGAAGCTGTGCAAGGCACACAGAAGTGAATGAGTATTACCCACACTACTTTTATATCTTTGTAACTTCCCATTTCATGATCAAAAACAAAAACAGCTTTTCAGTTACTTCTGAAGAGGGTGATCTAGACTCAATGGGTTTTGAATATTTACGCCAAAAATTTGATGCCCAGGGAGACTTGGTGGTGTCTCCTTTATAACAGAAAAGACTCTTCAAATATATGTGATAAACGCTTAAAAAATACATAAAGCATTATGAAATAATGCATTCCTTATATGTAAACCCGTCTATTCTTTCTTATTGTTAGTTTGTTTTAGAGAATTTTTCTGAATGAGAAGAAATTGAGCTGAATACGTTTACATGACTTGAAACACTATTTAAAGAGAGAGAAGAGGCAAACATGAAACTGAAATTTTCATAACAAAGAATAAGATAAAAGAAAATAGTTACCCTTTGTTTAGTCTCTGTTAAAGAACAAATACTCATAATTAAACTGTAACTGGAATCAAAATTTAGTTTGGGATAAACAACCTAAATGGCCTCCAGGATAAATTATAGTACTCATTCCTCTATTGTTGGTTTGTTCTCTCCAGTTTCACCAGAAAGCAGAACTGTGGGGATTCTGTACTTGGATGTCACCAATAAGCAGGTTCTTGAATGCCAGCAACTGGTTTGAGTCTGGCCACTTGCTCACCATTTGGAACTACTTCATATTCTCATTACCCAAAAAAGGAAAAAAGGAGAGAGAATAAAAAGAAAGAAAAAGAAAAAAAGAAGGCAGAAAAGGAAGAAGAAGAAAGGAAGGAAGGAAGGAAGGAAGGAAGGAAGGAAGGAAGGAAGGAAGGAAGGAAGGGTGGGAGAGAGGCAGGAAGGAAGGGAGGGAGGGAGGGAGAAAGCAAGGGAGGAAGAGAGGGAAGAAAGAGGAAAGAGAAAAAGAGAAATAAATGGTGAGCAAATTTGCTGGTTTGCCTTTCCTTTTGTAGAGCTTGCTATGTGCTTCCCCAAGCCAGGCATCCATCCACCTGGAGGCATCCGAACAGCCACAATTTATCTGATATTCGATTTGATTATGTGACTCCCTAGAAATGTGTATGCACTAGATCTCATGTCATTACTCTAGATTTTCAAAATAAAAATATAGTTTTATTTTTAAACATTAAATTTCAGTCTTTTTCAGGTTTTAACCTATTTGCTGTGATCCATATGAAGGGATGTTCTATTATAAGAAAAACTGAGTAAGGGAAATTTTTCCTAAAGACAAAACACCTTACATGGTATATGCTCTGGCTTATATACTTTGTCATAGGCTAGGGGTGAGGCTTGGGGTGCGGTCAATGGGGGAGAGGGCTTACAGTGTGCTGGTACTTAGAATATGCTCCATTCTAATCAGGACACCCTTTCCATGCTAGTCATTTCTTAAGAAAAACAAAGTAAAGAAACTGATATGGAAGGTTCTTAGTTTAAATCTTTACCTATTTAAAATTTGTGGGAAACTGGATCTGTTCATAAATTTATAAAATTCAAAATTCTTAGTATTTGCTCAACATTTAGGTTTGTAACTAGCATTGGATAATTTGATACAGTAAAAGAACTTATAGATGGTACTGTGCTTACAGCCTAAAGATACCTCCAGGTATAATATTTAAAAATTATTGACCTTAATTCTTCTGCCTGATTTAACGATCGTTTCACAGAAAAGCAGAGAACTTCCTCTTTGTTGACCTCCCCAGCCTCGAAGTCACTGATTAATGAACATGGGCCAAACAAGACCCTAAGCCAGTGGTTCTTAACCTGGGTTCTATTGAACCTTAGGGGTTCGAAGAATCGGTCTCAGAGGTTCGGAGAAGCCTCTGCCGCGGAGGCCAGAATAAAGTAATACCGTAATTTGTTGTGAGTTCATGCACTTTGTTGGTTTTGTTCTTAGAGCAAGGTGATGTTCAAGCGCAGCTCATTTTGTGCACCAGTAAAAAAACATATACCTATGTCTTGAATTTGGAAAAAAAAATATCATATTTTATTTATCACTAAAGAAGGGTTCGGTGAATGTGCATATGAAACTGGTGGGTTTGATACCTCAAGAAAGATTAAGAACCACTGCCCTAAGCCTTATTTTATTGATATGCATTCTAGCAGCCTTCTCTTGAGAGAATATCACCAGCTTCATTTTGCAGCACGTGAGAATGTGTGGGTGGACCAACCACTTCCTCACTTGTCTTCTGCCTAGTCTCAATCTCATTATACCCCACCTGACTCTCCAGAAACACAGCTGTTATCAGGCCCACCACTTATTTAAAAAGTGGTCACCACAGCTGGGCCCTAGGTCCAATACTTAATGCATTATCAAAATATTGGAGGGGATAATAAAGTAAGAAAAACAAAAACAGTATTTATTGAGCACCTTATTGTAACTGTGAGACAGTCTTTATAAACTTCAGAGAGGTTAAAAAACTTACCCAGAATGACAGTCATAACTGGTTTACATGATTTGAATCTATAGCTGCTGACTCCAAAACCTGTTATACTTTATTAAATTTGGTTCCATGTGTTTCTAAAGAAGAAAAATATTATTCTTCAGAAGAAATCTCTTAAACTTTTACCCTCAGGGAGCACTGCTCCAAGGTTATTAATTTGTTCTAAAGAAAGTTTTTTGTGGCCCTGGCCATTTGGCTCAAGTGTAGAGTGTCAGCCCAGAGTGTGGAAGTCCCAGATTCAATTCCCAGTCAGGGCATGCAGGAGAAGTAACCAGTTGCTTCTCCATCCCTCTGCCACTCCCTTCTCTCTCTATCTCTCTCTTCTCCTCCCGAAGACATGGCTCATTTGAAGCAAGTTCACCCAAGGTGCTGAGGATGGCCTCACCTCAGACACTAAAATAGCTTCATTGCTGAGCAATGGATCAACGACCCCAGGTGGGCAGAGTATCTCCCAGCAGAGAGCTTACTGGATGTATCCTGGTCAGGATGCATGTGGGAGTCTGTCTCTCTGTCTCACCACTTCTTAAAGAAAAACAAAAAAAGAAAGTGTTTTGTGATAAAGATTACCTTCTCTACTAATAGGACTATATCAATATATTAATATGCATTGTGAATCTTCCAGACAGAGATCAGATGGCTGTGCTTCTAAAACATATTTTCTCACTTGATGCATTTGTTCATAACCTCATAAATCAGTGTTCCACAGAACTGGATGGGCAAGATGCTTTGAAGTATCTAGGAAGTCTATTCTACTTGGCAAAGTAGAATAGCTTTATACATTTGAACTGCTTTATACACTTGAACCATAATTATAAACAATATTAAAATGATCACTTATAAAATGGAAAATGTAGGATAAATAAGGATTCCTTATCTATGCAACACAAAACTTATTAGTTGATTTTGAGGTGATTTGTTTGTTTGATATTTAGATGTGACATCTTTAGATTATTTTCTTCACAAAATTCTCATTGAAAGAATGTTCCCATGGCATCAAAACCCATCACAATCCCAAACAAATAATGCATGCTTTAGGACTAAAAAATGCTGTGTGAATAGTGCTGTTACTGAAAGTTAACTTACTATTAAAAAAGATTTAATATAGGGCCTACAGTGGGCTACACTAATAGATACAGAGAAGAACTTAACAAGGCCTTCAAGGACCTTACTTTCTAAAAGGAGAAACAGACTTACAAGTATAACAAGCACTTTTTTAGAGAAGGTATCAGACTATGCTCTTCCACTAGCCTATATTAGCTGCCTGTATGTAACACAATGGCGATCAAATGGAAACAGTATTATTCTAATCTATTAAGGATTGAAGAGAACTCAAATTTGTCATAATATTTTTGTGTTTGAAGGTGAAAGTCCTCTACACTTCCTTCCTTTTATGACTATTAACTATCTCTATATATTTTGGTCAGCCAGATGTTGGTTTATTTTATTTTATTTTATTTTTTTACAGGGACAGAGAGAGAATCAGAGAGAGGGATAGATAGGGACAGACAGACAGGAATAGAGAGAGATGAGAAGCATTAATCATTAGTTTTTCATTGCTGTTGCGACACCTTAGTTGTTCATTGATCGTTTTCTCACATGTGCCTTGACCGCGGGCCTTCTGCAGACCAAGCAACCCCTTGCTGGAGCTAGCAAACTTGGGTCCAAGCTGGCGAGCTTTTGCTCTAGCCAGATGGATCCGCACTCAAGCTGGCGACCTTGGGGTCTTGAACCTGGGTCTTCCTCATCCCAGTCCGATGCTCTACCCACTGCGCCACTGCCTGGTCAGGCCAGATGTTGGTTTAAAGCTCTATCTAAACTATGCCTACCTCCTGAGAGATACAATCACTTCTGGGATCTGAGTATAAATGGAGTCCAGTCTGTTGTACTTGGTAGCTGGCTATGGATATAGTAGCTGACTAATGTCCCTGGCTATTTTATTACTGAACATTGGGTTTCATTTCTATTTTTATACATCCTACTCTTCCCTCTGCTCTCTCTTGAGTAGAATCTTTTGGACCACCAGTGCCTTATTTGGTATTACACCACTAATTCTTCTTCTACTATATTCTTTCTTATATGTCCATAATATGATCTGTTTATGGTGAGATAATCTGTGCCAATGCATAGCATACAGATAAGATCCTATATACAACTAACTTACTAGGGGAGTGTTCAAAGAAAACTTGGAGAAGAAAATTTTGTTAAGGTAGTCAAGAAACTGTCAGGAGGTCTCTTAAGCAACTCTAAAGAATGAATAAAAAGAATTCTGCAAGAAGACATTGAGGGTAGAGATGGGAAGAGGGAGATGTGATTGAACATGTCAAAAAGTGTACATAAACTTAAGGACATTAAATTTCAAGAAGATTTCATTTGGAGTAACTAATCATATGTAGATCTTGGTAATTTTATTTTGACAGTGACTTAAAAGGTACAAATTGGAGGTAGGTATGGTCTTATTTGAGAAATGATGTAAGCCTGAACCTGGTCATTGAACCAAGACTTTACCATAAATAAAATGTGAACATTAGAAAACAAAATGTTTTCTTCTGCTTTGTTCATAGCTGTATCTTTAGCATTTGGAAGATTACCTGACACATAAATTGAATGAATATAAACAGAAGAGTATTCATTATTTAGCCATTCATTCATCCATTCATTCAACCATCCATCCCTCCATCCATGCATCCATCCAATGATATACTAGGTCCTGAAAGAATCTATAAAATCATAATAAAAGAAGACCAACTATAGAAACTTAGAAACATGAACATTTAACAGTGGAGTAAAGAAAATAATCTTCTAAAGAGATTGTAAAAGTAAGTGTGAAAGAGAGGGAATCTAAAACTAACAATTTGTCACACTGACTGCTAAGGATAAATAAGATTTCATAGATGATGAAGTGATTACCAGTATTTTGGTGCTTAATGATGCTAATGGATTGTTGTCCATTGGATTTTCCCCCTTTTTACTAGAGTATAATTTACAAACAATGAAAAGCACAGACCATCAGAGTTTAGATTAATGAGGTAGGACAAATACAATTTTGTGGCTCACACACTTATCAAAATATGAAACATTTCTATCTTTCCCAAAAGTTTCCGCATGTTCTATCCCAATTAATTTCTCCCACACAGATATGACCACTGCTCAGTTATTTTCCCCAAGGATCACTTTGCCATTCCCTATCTCCTGTCCTGTTGCATGCATCTAAGACAACCTGATACTGTGCCACAAGTCAGAGTTTTTCTCCCTGTTTTTCAATTTGGATAGCTTAATTAACTGATCTTATAAACTGTCCAACCTGCTTTTAAGCTTATGCATATAGGTTATTTATTTCAATTATATTACTTTTTTAATTTAAAATTTTCTACTGTTTTCATTGTTTACATTTCTCTGTTGAGCTTTTCTATCTTTTCACACATCACTTTTATCTTCAAATCTATAAATATGTTCACAGTAACCCATTTTAAAGCCGCTGTGTGCTAATTCCAACATTTGTGTCATATCTGCATTTGTTTCTGTTCACTCTAGTTATCCTGGTTTTAAGTCACATTTTAAAATTCTTCCTTGGATATCCAGTAAATTTTGATTAAATTGTGGGCACTGTGAATACTACATATATTATTTAAGGTTTAAATTCTGCTTTCTTCCTTAAAAAATATTGAAATATGTTATAGCAAGCATTAAGTTGCTAGTAGCTCAACCTAATTCTGTTGAGGCTCAGTTGTAGACTTTGTTGAAATGGTTCTAAACTTGTCCTTCTCTTAAGCTGTGGCCTTTCTATGGCTTCAACTAAATGACTGGGTTTTTCAGAGATATGTCTCCACTCTGGCTGTTTGGAACTCCAAAGTCTTTCAGCATTGAGTATTATCTACAGTCTCCAATCATCTCTCAGTCCATCACTAACTATGGTTTAAGAGGTTTCATTTTTCCCTGTGAATATTTAGCTTATTATTTGGCCAGAGAGAAACACAACCTTACACAGGTGTCTAGGGTTCCCTCTCTATACTACTCCCTGCTTTCTGATACCTTACTCTTTCAGTTATGGCACCTCAGTAGCCTTGACCCATCTTTCTTTCCTCTGCTTGGGGAGACCACTGCTCTCTGTTTGGACCCTAGTTTCCTGTTGCATTTTGAAAATGTCCCTAGGCAGACTGCTAACTGTGAGATTTCCTTTTCTCAAGGATTAAAACCTTTGTACTGTCTGTTGTACAAAGTCTGTTTTTTGTTTGGTTGGTTATTTTTAAGTGAGAGGAAGGGAAACAGTGAGACAGACTTCTTCATGTGCCCCAACAAGATCCACTTAGCCACTTGGGAGCTGATGCTGGAGTACCAAGCTATTTTTAGCACCTAAGTCTAATACACTCCAGCAGAGCTATCCTTAGTGCCTGGGGCCATGCTCAAAGCAAGCAAGCCACTAGTCGCAGGAGGGGAAGAGGGAGAGATGGGGGAGAGCAAGGGAGGAAGAAGTAGATGAGTGCTTTTCTTGTGAGCCCTGACCTGGTATCGAACTCGGCATGTCCATGTGCCAAGCCAATGCTCTCTATCTACTGAGCCACCAGCCAGGGTCACAAAGTCTGGCCTTTGTTTTGTGCCTAGATTCAAAATTTTTCGTAGTGAAAGAACTATTCCAATACCCTATAACGTAGCAAAGTCAGGGCCAGAAGTACTGATCATTGGATTTTACAGTGGAAGTGTTTTTGGAGACTAGATTACTTTCAATATGCTAGTGTAACAAATGTCTCTCCTTCACCTTATTACATGACTATATTTTTCATTACTCCAATCCTCTAATTCTTTGAGGATCTTATGCACCATTGCAATTATAGATTATAGATCTTATTTGTTAGATTATATTTAGAAAGTTATATATAGTTCTTTACATTTTCACCTATAGTGCTATATATTTCTCAAAGTTGCATTCGTTGGTAAATCATATGGCATTTTTGAACCACCTTGAGCAAAGTTAAAAGAAAAAGCAAATAAATAAATATGTTGGTGGATAGATGAATTCAGTCAACACTAAAACTGAAATTTTAGATCCTTTTCATGATCACCAAATCACTAATTCTATTGTTTTTCACTTGCTAATAATTAGGGAGTTTTCATGTGGAGAATCTGTATTCACCAGTTGTTTTGGAGTCACACACACACATAGCTTAAGTTATGCGTGACAGTGCACCCTGCCAAGTGACCACACAGCTGGGGAGTTCACCGGCATAGCAGCTGGGTGAGGGTCCTCAAAAGATGGGTGGGAATTGAAGGAGTTCCATCTTGCTTTTGTACCCAGAAGCTCACTATTAGCATTCCGCAAACACAAAGAAGAGATTAGAGTTTTTTGTTTATTTCCCCTCATGAGGAAGCCATTTATGTTTATGTCCGAAAGATTGCATATTTAAAAGAAAAGCCATTTTCACTGTGGAATTAAGCAAACTGACTATCTTCCCAGTTTGAATTCACTGGATAACTGCTAATTCCCACTTTACATTATGCTATAAAGACTCAGTCAAAGGATTCTAAAGGCCTGCATTTCCAGGTTTTCTCATCTGTAATACAAACACCAGTTAAAAACATAATATCATTTTACACTACTTTCAAAGGGCATCTAGCAAAGCTGGCCAGCATTACTGCAGCATTTTAATTACTGGTGCTTACCACAATTTGCAGTAATTATAGTTCATTTAGTGAGCTGGTTCTTAATTGCAGACACTGCTAACGTAACAATTGAATAAAAAAGAAAGTGCACTTTCATATATATAGATATATATGATTGAGAAAGATGTAGGCTTATAAAGAAATAAAAGAAACTAGCATATTTTACTAAATTAATTTTTAAAACAGAGATAATAAAGCAGTTTTTTAAAGCAAAGTTGCAGAATTAAATTATCAAGTTGCTTCACTATTTATGATATTATCTTTGTTTAGCATAAATCTTAATTCTGTGGGGTATTTTTTTTTGTATTCAGGAAAGCTCAATGAGTGAATTTTAGTACTAATATAAACTCTCATTCATTATTAGGTGGCAAATCTCAAAAAGAGATAACTACCGTTTGAAATATATTTTCATCTAAAACAAAAGCCATTCTGAAAAACTCAATGAAAGGTTTTTTCTTGTTTATTCTTCACTTTAAGGAACACGAAATAATCATCTGATTTTTTACTCTATATAAACGTAGGTTATATGGGAGATTAGGATTGTTTGGTTGGTTGGGAAGTAATGGAAATGTTAAGAAAACCAAGTAAAGAGAATAGTTAACAAGAGGGTTTACTCTCTGGATAAGAAAGTACATTAGGTTCAAATTATTTTATTAGTCATATTCTCTGAATGTCCTAGAGTAAACCCTCTAAGTTCTCTGTGCTTCAGCCTTCCTGAAGACCAATAAAAGACCATAATGAAGTCAATTTTTGACTGGAGAAATGTCTGTATTTTGATGTCATGGGTAAATATTCTTGAAAGTTCCTTGAAATAGATGGTTGTACCAGAATTACTTTCTGACAGATTATTGCATTGCTTATCAGTTATACCAATTCCACTGAGTAGCCTTGGCAGTTTGGTTCTGAAACTGAGAAGCCAAACAATGTCTGGGAGAATTGAGGTAACAGAATAAGTGCATCAGGTAACTCAGTAGTCATAAAGATTAGCTTTTAAGTTTTTGTGAAATTCTGTTATACAATCATGTCTTGAAGGCCTGGCCCAGTAACTCAGTAGGCTAGAGTGTCGACCTGACATGTCAAGGCGCTGTAGGTCAAGGCACTAAGGACCAGAGGGTCAGGGAACATACATAAATAAGCCAAAAAATGCAAAAATATGTAGAACAAGAAATCTCTCTCTTTCTCTAACTTTCTTTCTAAAAATTAATTTACAAAATTTTTTAAGAAGTGTCATCATATGCACAGTGAACTGGAGGATGGAAACAATCAAAAAGCCAAAAGAATTAGAAGATGATTTTTCTTCTATTCTCAGAAAGTAAAAGTTAAAGTTAACCCTTAACTAATGCCCTGAGTGTTCTCTAATGTCAAAATATTCTCAATTCATATCTAGTTAATGTCAAAAGTTATCATAAATTATTCTTCACAGTCTTTTAAAAACTATAAACATTATAGGACAGAGATTTGGGTAGACTAAACCAATAAAATAAGAGAAGTAACATTTTTATTTATTGGACACATTTACACATTTCTTTGCTGACATGGGTTTGAAGATGAAAGGTGTTTTTCAAAAAATGGTCTTTTCCCTATTATTATAGCTCTGTCATGGATCTGTAGTAAGTTTCTAGTATTTAATTTCTAGTATTCTAAAAGATAACATTTTAAATCAAAGCAATACAATAAAACAAACAACAAAATACCCTTTCTTGCAAAAAGAGTTGTCTGAGTAGGTGGTTTGGATTAGAACGCGTTATAATTTAAAAGTGATGCATCTTCCCAAATAAAAGACAACTTTACTCAGACTAAAACAATCTTGTGGTCTTTATGCAAAAAAAAAAAAAAAAATGAAGTGCTGACCCCCAGAAATAGAATATTGTCCTTTTTTACAGTTTGAATGTCTTAGCACTTCATGGAGTAGTATGAATGAGGCAAATTGACCCTGTGATAAAGTATGAAGTTGTGAAATCTTAAGATCCTTTAAAGCTGTATAATCATGGGTACCTTATTTAACTTAAAATTTTTATTTTTAAAATGAAGTATAAATAAAAATACCTCAGTACATTTTTTCTTCCTTATTGGTGAGTATTAAATTAATTTATATGTATAAAGCATTTCAAATGTTGTCCATTACAAATATGTTAACTATTATTGTTATTATTTATAAAACAAAATACTGTGCTGGAAATTAGGAGACCTGAGCTGTACCCCAGTTTCATAGTTTACTTCTGATGCAAACTATTCAACTTCCTTAACCCTTGGATTCACCAGTTGTGAAACTAAGGGGCAGAGTTATATTATTATGAAAATTCCTTCTAGTTTGAGTTTTTTGCAATATTGGCTTGAGCAAAAATTGTGAGGTATATAATGTGATTCTAGAATATCCATCATCTATTTAGTTTTTTGCAGTTTCCTGTTCTCAAAAGTGATTATACCAAAATCTCTCTGCTATTTGTGGCATTAGGAGAAGTTTTGTGGGGATAGTATCTAAACATGTTTCAAAAGCATTTGGGGCCTGACCAGGCGGTGGTGCAGTGGATAGAGAATCGGACTGAGATGCGGAAGACCCAAGTTCGAGGCCCCGAGGTCGCCAGCTTGAGCGCAGGCCCATCTGGCTTGAACAAAAGCTCACCAGCTTTGTGAACCCAAGGTCACTGGCTCCAGCAAGTGGTGTCTGGGTCTGCTGAAGGTCCGTGGTCAAGGCATATGTGAGAAAGCACTCAATGAACAACTAAGGTGTCGCAATGGCAATGAAAAACTAATGATTGATGCTTCTCATTTCTGTCTGTCTATCCCTACCTATTCCTCTCTCTCTCTCTCTCTCTCTCTCTCTCTCTGTCCTTGTAAAATAAATAAATAAAACATTTTTTTAAAAAAGAAAGCATTTTGGGTAGCCCTGGCTAGTTGTCCCAGTGGTAGAGCGTTGGCCCAGCGTGTGGAAGTTCTGGGTTAGATTCCGGCCAAGGCACAGAGGAGAAGCATCCATCTGCTTCTCCACCCTTGCCCCTCTCCCTTCTCTCCCCGGCATGGCGCCCCCCACTCCACCGGGTGCTGAGGACAATGGCTCCATGGCCTCTGTCTCAGGCGCTGGAATGGCTCTAATTGCAGCAGAACAATGCCCCAGATAGGCCGAGCATCGCCCCCTACTGGTCATGCGGGGTGGATCCTGGTCGGGCGCATGTGGGAGTTGTCTGTCTGTTCCCCCCCTTCTCACTTCTGAAAAATACAAAAAATAAAAATATAAAAGCATTTTTGGTATTTCACAGATTCATTTTGATTACAAGTTTCCTCAGTACTCATAAATAAGCAGAAAAATGCCAATGTTAAATCAGACTTTATATATAGCAGTCAGCTTTCTATATATTACGTTGTGGTGATAAATGACTCATACAACAGCCTACTACAATAACAATTTAGTTCTTGTTCATATTAAAATTCCAACTGCTGCTCTCTATGGCCAGCTGAAATTAGTGAAAGTTGGCTGCAACTTTGCTTTACGTGTCTTCTCATTCTAGTACCCAAGATGAAGGAACTGCTTTTATATGAATCAATTACATTCTCTAGGTAAGAACAAGATTGCTAGAAAACACATACAAGGGCTCCTAAAACTTCTGATCAGGATGACTTACCTTTGACCAAATCAATTTACAAGGCAAAGTCAAAAGATTTTGGATAGTGATGTCAAACAAGAAGGATCAGTGAAGCATAAGGAGCAATAATATAATCTTTCACAGTTTTCAAACGATCTTCTTTATTCTTTGTAGTTGTTAAAGAGCCAAAGTCCTCTCAAGGTAGTGAGTTGAAATATTCCTTCTCCACAAAAGCTTCCTTAATTTCTTTTTAAATTAAAGTCAAGGATTCATTGATCAATTCATTTGTATTCCTAAAGCATTGTATGCATACCTTTCTGATGATGCATATCAACTGTGTTAGATGAATTTTATGCTTGTAACTATTTAATAAACTCTAGGGGGAAAAGTCCTAATTGGTTATGTTTACCAATTTCCATGGTGTAAATACTCTACTATGGCTGATTTCAAATGACCAATATGGTTATCACAAAGCATGGAATAAAGAAGAGATGTGCAGTAGCAGATTATGCAAGATATCAAGAATATAAAAACAATACATGTAAATAAAATCAGCTACACAGATAATAGTAAATGCAGTAATATAAGGGCAAAGAGGTGAGTTTTGGGTATTTACTATCTGTATTTTAATATAATTATTTAATTGTTAATATACATATTTTAAATTTCAGTCGTGTCAGTGTTTAAATTTCAACTTGCAAAATTCCTGGAATGTTAGCAATTGATTCTCTTGAGCTGATTTACAAGATGGCTTTAGCACACCACTGAAATATTGATGTTAATGTCTATCTTTCTGCTAAAGATTGGATATCCTTCAAAGGGAGGTGTTGTTATTAGCTTTTTAATTCACAGTGCCCAGCATAGTGCCTGGTATTAGGTAGATTTAATTAATGTCAATTAAATAATGAGAGAAAAAAATGTATTAAACAGCCTTGTACAGAAAAATATGAATAGATCAAAACAAACTTCATTGGATTGTTGTCTCTTCTAATTGAGGGAATTATGAACCTCAAAGCCACACATAAACACATAAACCTCATCCTTACTCCATAAAGATGAGAAAGATTTTCTTAAAAATTAGAAAAATAAATCACTTTGCCAGATAGGTGACTTGGAGTTATCCCCTAGAGGATGTCTTTGTCACTTAAAGATTTATTATCTCCTCCCTTTATTTCCTTTAGATTTTATTTGCTGATTTTAGGGAGAGGAGAGAGAGAGAGACAGACAGACAGAGAAAGGCACAGTAGAGCAGTGGGAAAAATCAATTTGCAGTTGCTTCTCATATGTGCCTTGACCCAGCAAGGCCGAGGTTTGAATTGGAGACCTCAGCATTGTAGTGCACCACCACAGGTCAGGCTTATAATCCCTTTTTTGATAAAAAGTACTGAACTGTATTGGATAACCCTACTAGCGATAATTATAACAGTCACTTATTGAATACTATGTGCTACACAATACATCTTAGGCTATTTTATTCTCATAAAAATTTTATAAACTAAATTACATTATTATCTGCATTATAGATAAATAAACTAGATTTAGAGAACTATGTAACTTGTCAAGACTCCAAAAACAGAAGAAGTATGAGCCACTACTTATTTACAAGCATGTACATTATTATTGTTATTATTATTATTATTATTATTAGTGTGTGTGTTTGTGTGACAGAGACAAAGAGAGGGATAGACAGACAGGAAAGAAAGGAAAGAGAAGCATCAATTCTTTGTCGTGGCACCTTATTTGTTCATTGATTCCTTTCTCATATGTGCCTTGACGGGCAGGGGGACTACAGCAGAGCGAGTGACCCCTTGCTCAAGCCAGCGACATTGAGGTCAAGTCAGCTACTTTGGGCTTCAAGCCAGAGATTATGGGGTCATGTCTATGATACCACACTCAAGCTAGCAACCCTGCACTTAAGCTGGTAAGCCTGTGCTCAAGCTGGCAACCTCAGGATTTTGAGCCTGGGTCCTCTGTCCTAGTCCGACACTCTATCCATTGCACCACTACCTGGTTAGGCTATATATATTATTTTTAAAGCATGCCTAGAGTATTTTAACATGCTATTTACTTACTCTGGACAGACCTCATTTTAGCACTGCCAAACTTAGCAGTAATACTAGGTTATTGAGTATTACTGCGGTTCTTCAATTCATCAGTTGCTTTCCACTTATTGATTCCTTGATAATATGAATTCTTTTCATTAAAAAAGTAACCTTAATCTTTAAACATGCTGATAAGAAGAAAAATTTTTGTTGCTTCTAATAAGAAGTCTTACGACTTTTGTTTATCTGCATTCCAGTGTTTGTAGTCTTTGTTAATAAAGAAAACCTGCTTACATGTTGAGTTTGCTAATGTTTCTCTCAAAAATAGTGAATAAACCAATTAGTAATATTCATAACACTTCAGGCAAATAATCTTTAGTGATACAGTAAAAAAGTGACTCAGCTACCCACTCCTTGAGAATAAAGCCAATGAACTATATAATTAAATTCCAAAATATAGCCATGTATCAGAGAGGTAACTATAGATACTTTTCAACTTCCAACAATTTGGATGAAAAAAAATATAGGCCTAACACAGAGTTTTAAAGAAATAGTTTATCATTCTATCAAAACAATTTTTCCTAGTTATAAACATCACTGTCTGCTGAGTTAAGAATATAAGACTGAAGGTAGATAAGATGTTGAATATGGTTGGATCTTCCCAAGTAAAGCAATTTCATATTAACAGGCTGGAATTTATTATACCTTGGCCTCTACACTGCCACATAACTGACTTGCTTTTGACACCATATAAAATAGTACTGTACCTAATAGTGCCTAGTCAACTGTTTGGCTTGAAGTAACTATTCTATAAATATTTCTTGAATTGAATGACTGAGTTGGAGCTGAGTATGATTTATATTTTTATAAGTATCTTATATTTATATTAAGGATCTTATATTAAAGCAAAGAGCAAGCTACCACAGCTTAAATAAAATGTCATATGGCATAGTTTATTATCCTATTTATTATTATTTTATTATTTATAACATGGTCATAATGTTTGTTTTAGAACTTAATTATGGTTTTGATGCTGGATAAGGCAGGAAGCACACTTTAACATTATAACTGAATGTAGTTATAAATCCTGAAGAAAACTCAGTAAGCAGTTATCTAAGGACTATAAAGAGTAAACAGCAAAGCGATTGGAGAAGGCCATAAGTTTTCAGTACAACTGAACTGGTAGGAAGTCTATTTAATTCTATTTTTTTTTCTCCCCTAGAGTAAACCTAGGCCTGGAAACTTGGAAGTGGGCATCAGCACTGATACAGAGAGCTCCACAAGAAACTCTCTAGTTTAGGCTGAAGGGTAGAAAAAGTTTCCTGTTAGCAGTAGTGTCACAGTGGAGGGAGGACCCACAAATCCACAATGCTGAAGGAAGATGAACTTTCTCTCATGTCTTGGTATCTGTGGCCCCATGTGGGTTAAACAGACTCTTTATTTTAAACTCTTGTTTATGTTTTCTCTCTCTGTCCTCCTGCTCCTTGGCCCTCGGTGAAGGTAATGTAATGTACACAACAGAGAAGGATAACTGAATTCCCAGCTTTTTGGTCAGAAGGCACTGTGGATAGTAGTGGAGAGGGAGACATTTAGAGAAACCCATGAAATTGTTTATAAACTCTTAAGCTTACTCTTGAGCTTTATATACATAGACCTGACTGTAAACATTACACTAAGATCTCAGGGAACTGAAATGAGACATAGACTACCACCATTCTCAGGCCACTGGGTGTAGCACCACAGGACAGATATAAATAGCATTTCAAAGGCTTTGAAAATGGAACTGACAGTAAAACCACAACCATCAAAAGGCTAGTCAGAACACAATTCAAAATCTTTCAGCTTAAGAAGAAGCAGGAAAATTCCAATGTCACAGATGAAGAAATCAGCAGGCACCGACAAAAAGATGACACAGAAGTCAGAAATGTCTGACAATGACTTTAAAGCAGCTATTATGAAAATAATACAAGAAGAAAGGGCAAACATGCTTGAAATTAATATAAAAATGGAAGTTATCAGCAAAGCAATAGAAATTCAAAACAAGAATCGAATTGCAATTTTAGAACAATAAATTAAAATATTAGGAATAACAAAAGTCACTGGATAGCTTTAATAGTAGACTAGAGATGACAAAAGAAAGAATCATAAACTTGATAATATCATTAGAAATTATTCACTTCATATATAAAAAAGAAATAAATTTTAAAGAATGATCTTAACCCTAGAGATCTGTGGAACAATACCAAAAGTTTACTATTCATGTCATTGGAATCCCTTTAAGGAAAAGAAAGAATATGGTGAGAAAAAATATTTGAAAAATAATGGCTAAAACTTTTCAAATTCAGTGAAAGATAGAAACCTATGGCTTTAATAAATTCAGTAAACTTAAAAAAAAGTGTAAAAAAATTCAAGTATACTGACATCATAATCTAATTGTTAAAGCTAAAGACAAATAGCCTGACCAGGTGGTGGCACAGTGGATAGAATGTTGGACTGGGACTCAGAGGACCCAGGTTCAAAACGCCAAGGTCACCAGCTTGAGTGCAGGATCATCTGATTTGAGCAAGCCTCACTAGCTTGAGCCCAAGGCTGCAGGCTTAAACAAGGATTCACTCGGTCTGCTGTAGCCCCCAGTCAAGGCACATATGAGAAAGCAATCAATGAACAACTAAAGTGCCGCAACAAAGAATTGAAGCTTCTCATCTCTCTCCTCTCCTGTCTGTCTGTCTCTAACTGTCCCTCTCTCTGTCTATATCACACACACAGGAAAAAAAAGACAAATAAAATTTCCTTGAAACTAGAGAAAATGATGTACTATTTCTAATAGAATAGAGATATAAATGATTGTGAATATTTCATCTAAAACTATGGTGGCCAGAACAAGGTACAACAACATTTTTAAAGTGTCAAAGAAAAATTGTCAAACTAGAGCTCTTATACAATAAAAATGCCCTTCAAGAATAAAGATGAATAAAATTCATTCTTAGATGAAAGAAATTAAGGCAATTCATTGCCTGAAGACCTGCTCTAAAGTAATTGCAAGATTAAATTCTTCACATAGATAGCAAATTTTTATCAGAAGTAGACTTAAAATATTTGGAAATGTTAAGTGTCTGGGTAAATATTTCTCAGACTGTATTTCTCTTCTGTTTTTAAAACATTTTTTACAATTAAAAGGAAAAATGATTAACATATTCTAAAAGGGTTTCCAATGTATGTAAATGTAATATACAAGCCAACATAAAATAAAGAAGAAAGTATAAAGGAACATTTCTAGTGGTAAACTTTCTACATTTCAGTTAGAGTGGTAAAAGTTTACTTCTAAATAGACTGTTAAAAGTTAAGTGTGTGTAATATAACTCCTAGAGAGATCACAACAAATAAAAATAAAAAAAACAAAGAAAACCTCATAAAAGATATATAGTTCAATATCAAACAAACAAAAAAAAACCAATAGATATACTAAAATGGAATATAACAGAGAGAGAGAGAGAGATTAAATAGTCCAATGAAACAGGGAAGATGAAAGATAGAGGGATAAAACAGAAGACCCCAACAGAAAAAATAAAATAAAATGGTTTCCTTATATTCACAACAATTAAAAAGCAAAGATTATCAAAATTTATAAAGAATAACTGTAATAATTAATTTTATGGGTAAACTTCACTGGACTATGAAGTACTTAGATCCATGATGGTGAACCTATAACACGCGTGTCAGCGCTGACACATTTAGCCATTTTTGATGACATGTGGCTGCATACCAGAGAAGTATGGGCTGCATGCCAAAAAGGACGTTTCATCCTCGACTCCTGCACCGCCAGGTGTGGTAGCTGAGGATAAAACATTTGCTGTAGTGTAGACACTCTGTGCCGGAGGTCTGTAGGCCAAAACGACAGAACTCCGGCACAGAGCGTCTAGTTCTGGGACTTCCGGCTAGCCATTTTTCTCAAAGTGACACACCACCCAAGTTATGCTCATTTTTTTGTTGAATTTTGACAAACCAAGCTCAAAAGATTGCCCATCACTGACTTAGATATTTGTTCAAATACTATTCTGGATGTGTATAGGAAGGTGTTTCTGGATGAGATTAATATTAAATCGGTAGACTGAATAATGCTGATTACTCCCCCTAATGTCAGTGGGTCTCTTCCATCCATGTAACAGCCTGAATATAACAAAAAGTTTGATCTTCTCTCAAGAAGAAGTAACTTTTTTTGCTTGACTGTCTTTAAGCTGGGACATTGTTTTCTTTTTTTCTTGCCTTTAGATTCAAAATGAAACGTATCCACCCAAGTTGTTGCAAAAGGTAAGATTTCCTTCTTTTTTTATAATGAGATTTTTATACCAAGTGAAATAAGTCAATTAGAGAAAGACAAGCACCATGTGATTTCATATTTATGTGCAATTAAATGAAAAGAATAACAATAAAAACATACTTAAAACTACAAAGAACAGAGTGACAGCTGTCAGATGAGAAGGGGGTTGGAGGCTGGGTGCATAAGGTAAAGGAATTAAGCAAAGAAAAAAATGATAATGCTGACAACCGTGTGGTTATTATGGGAAGGAAAGTGTGTGTGTAGGGGGAAAGGTAGAAGAGTATAAAGGGAGGATAAATGGTGATGGAAAGACTCTTGATTTGGGGTTGTGAACATGCAGTACAGTATTCAGATGATGCATTTTAGAATGGTACTTGACAGCTGTGTAATTTTATTAACCAATGTCACCCCTCAATAGAGTCAATTAAAAAGAAAAAGCATTGTAAAAGAATGAGAAAAAAAAGTAAAGAAAGAGAGAAAATAATGACAGTACTTCCTGAGTCTTGAGCCTTGCTTGCCTTTGGACTAGAACTAGAGCATTGGTAATCTTGGCTCTCAGGCCTTCATGCTCAGACTAGAGTTACACTATCAGTGTATTAATCAGCTTGGGCTGCCAGAACAAAACGTAATATATTGGATGGTTTAAATAGCAATAATTTATTTCTAATAGATATAGAGGCTAGGATCACCAAGATTAAGGTGCTGACCAATTTGATTCCTTAAAGAGGGTTCTCTTTCTGGCTTGCAGGTGGTTGCCTTTTTGTTGTGTCCTCTCATTGTGGAGAGAGAAAAATAAAGCTCTGGTTTCTCTTATTATAACAACACTAACTCCATATTGATGGTCCCATCCTCATGACCTCATCCAAGACTGATTATCTCCCCAAGGGCCCTTTTAAAATATCATCATATTGGTAATTAAGACTTTAACATATTAATTGGGAGGGAAGCACAATTTAGTCTATAGAAATTGGTTCTCAGGTCTTCAGACTTGAACTAGAAATACAGTATCAGCTTTCCTGGGCCTTCAACTTGATGACTGCAGGTGTTGGGATATGTTAGCTTTCATAGTCACGTGAATCAATTCCTTTTAATAAATCTCTTTTTATAGATATATATATATCCTGTTAACTCTTTTTCTCTTGATAACTTTGACTCATACACAAACTATATATTACTTATAAAAAAGTTACTTAAATTATGCTATTAGTTATGAAGAAAGTGAAAGAAAAATTATATTAATGCCAAAGGAAAGCTAGAATGTATTTATTAGTTTTAGACATACTAAAATTCAGACCAAATAATATTACCAGAGAACATTACATAAAGGAAAATAGGTCAACTCACTAAACATGTGATAATTCTAAATGTGTAAGCACAAACAACAGAACTTCAAAATACATAAAACAAAAATGATAAAACTGAAAGGCAAAATAGATAATTTCATAATTTTAGTTGAATACCTCGACATTCTTCTCTCTATAGCTGAAATTATTAGACAAACTATTAGCTAGGATTCAGAAGAACTAAACCGCACCATCAATCAGATGGGTCTTGTAGACAGTTATATAACACTCTTCAACAACAGAAGGGTGCGCATTCTCCTTATCAGGTGCCAATGGACCTTTCACTTAAATAAACCATCTTATGACATAAAATAAGTCATAACACATTTAAAAGCAATTTAATCATGAAAATAGTTTCTCTTACCATAATGAAATTAAATTAGAAATAAATGGAAAAAAGAGAAAATAAATATACAAACACCAAACATTTAATAACACTTCTAAACAATCCATGTGTTAAGAAGGTCTTGAGACAAATAAAAAAAATGTTTGACCCAAATAATAAAAATATCACATATAAAAATTTTTACTATGGAGCTAAAGCAGTGCTGAGAGGCATATTTATAACAGTAAGTGATAAAAATAGAAATAATAAAATAGAAGAAATGTTTTAAATTAACAATCTAAGTTTCTATCTAAAGAAATTATAAAAATAAAACAAAGTTAACCCAAAGCAAGAAGTGGAAAAAATAATAAAAATAATAAATATAAAAGCAGAAACCAATGAAACTGAAACAAAAAATAACAGATAATTAATGACACTCTATGCTATTCTTTAGATCAGGGGTGCCCACACTTTTTCAGCTTGCGAGCTACTTATAAGATGACCAAGTCAAAATGATCTACCTAAAATAAAAATGCAAAACATAAATTTATTTCTTCTATATTATCATTATTTAAGTTACTATTATTACTATTTAATATTGTGTATTCTTTCACCTTTCTCCTTCTCAGCTCTCTTTTTGGAGGAAAGTCAATGTCATAGTTTTTATGAACAGTCCAAAATAGCTGCTCCACATTTCCCTTCTTTGGAATAGCAATGGCACACAAACAGATGAGGCAAACACACTTAGAATATGACATAGTGAAAAAAATCCCCTCCCATTCTGTATGAAAGTGGTAGGTTTTAGGCTTCTTATTCGGACCAGCTACAGCACTCATTTTCATACCCTTTGTTGTATTTAGTTTAAATAAATTGAAGGCTAACTACGCAGCAATGAAACTGAACAAGTTAGCACAGTTTAACGCACATGCTTAGGGTGTCAAAAGTTCAGACGTCAGATTGGCTAACCTGTATGCCAATCAAAAGACAAATGTCTTTTTAATGTCATGCAATCTACCCAAACTTCCTTCGCAATCGAACAGTAGATCGCGATCGACGTATTGAGAACCCCTACTTTAGATCAATAAAATTAAACTTTGAACAAGACTGTTCAAGAAAAATCAAAATTATTTCTACAATATATTATTATTAGAAATTAAGATGGGCAATCATTGTAGACACTATTACTCTATTGTTATTCATAATAATTTTATTATTCTATTAAAAGAATAAGAAAATACATACTACAAACACCTGTATGTGCATAAATTAGCTAGTCTCAATTAGATAAAACAATTACCTGAAGAGCATTTCTCTGATATTTGAAAGGAATGTTCAAAACTCACCAGAGATAAAACAGAAAACTGAAATAATCATATAATTACTTAAAAATTTTAGTTCATAATTAAACATTTCTGAAGAAGGAATCTCTAGGTCCAGATGGTTTTACTGGCAAATTCTAGCAAACATTTAAGAAAGAAATAACACTAACTTTAAAAATCTTTAAAAAATTTAAGGAAGCTCCCAACTTTTTTTTATAAGGGCAGCATTACCATGATAGCAAAACCAGATACAGAAAATATAAGGGAAAACTAAAAATATTTTTTTATCAAAGCAGAAGCAAATATTCTTAACAAATATTAGCAAACAATACATTGTAATCAAATGGAGTTTTATTTTATGAATGCAAGCTTGATCCATTTATCATTCAAAAATTAACCAATGTAATCCACCATTTAACAGTCTTAAGAAGAAAAACCACATGATTATATCAATTAACAAAATTTAACATCAATGCATTTATAATAAAAATTACTTAGCAAACTAGGAATAGAAAGAAACTTTCTTAAAACAATAAGAGACTGTAACAAAACACTATCGCTAACATTTTACTTAATGGTGAAAGATTAAATGTTTCTCCCTTGGGAATGCAGCAAAAATGTTCGTGTTTACTACTCCAATTTAATGTTATATTAGAAATTTTATCCAAGGAAATATAACCAGAAACAGAAAAATATAAATACAGAGCAAAGAGGAAGAAATAAAGCTATCCTTAAACACAGAGGACATGATGGTTGCCAGATGATTCCAGGAGATAGGCAAAGATCCTCTAGAAATAATAAGTGAGTTTCAAAATTACAGAATGTGAGGTCAATAAACCAAAGTTAATTGTATTTCTATATTTTACTTAATAATTGAAAACCTAACATTTTTTAAAGACCCTTTACAATAAGTCCTTCTCAAAAGTATATACTTTGATGTGAATCTAACAAAATTTGTATAGAGCTTGTATGCTGAAAACTACAAAATGTTAATAAAAATGATCAAAGGAGACCTCAAGCAGTGTAGAGACACAAGTTTCTTGATTGGAAGTCTCAAAAAGAGTTAAGATGTCAGTTTTTCACCAAAATAATTTATATATTTAGTATTACAATCAAAATCTCAGAAGGAGTTTTACATATATAAACAAAGTGATTTTAAAATTTATATGAAAAAAGCTGAGACTGAGAAGAATAGGAGCAATGAAAAGTAAAAGAATAATATCGGAAGATCACTCTACACTATAATATGATATTCAAAACCTGCAGCAATGAAGACAGTGTAGTAATTATGGAGGAACTGACACATTAAGTAAAAGAACAAAATAATCCAGAAATATTAACACAAATATGGATATTTTTTTTTTTAGTTTTTAACAACTTTAAGAGATATGATTCAAATAACATAATATTTACCTATTTAAAGAGTACAATTTAATAGCTTTTGGCATATTTTTACAAAGTTGTGGAACAATCACTAAAATCTTATTTTAGAACATTTTCACCATTTTAAAAAGAATCCCTGAAGCCATTTGCCTCCCTCTTGTGTTCCTGCCTCTAAACCTAGTGACCATTCCTCTATTTTTGACTCTATATATTTGATTATATTGGCCATTTTATATGAATGGAATCATATGACGTGTGGCCTTGGGTTTGGAGTGAAGTAGTGTGGCTATAAAATGGCACATGAAGGATTCTTATTATGATAGTAATGTTTCATATTTTGACTGTGTCAATGTCAATATCCTGGTTGTGATTTTGAATTAATAGTTTTGCAAGACATCTTAGGTGGCAACTTGGTAACGTGTATATTATTATTATATTATCTTTAAACTTGCAACTGTATGTGAACCTAAATTTATCTCAAAATAAAAAGTTTGTTTAAAAAAATTAACTACATAACCTAAAAATGCTGTTTTGTATTTATCAACCTTGGTATTGATTTTTTAAGATAAATAATTCCTGTTGTGGGGGTTGTACTGTACTTTATTGAATGTTTAGCAGTATCCTTGGCCTCTATGCACTAGATCAGTGGTTCTTAACCTGGGTTCTATCGAACCGGAGAGGTTCGATGAGTCGGTCTCAGGGGTTCGGAGAAGCCTCTGCCATGGAGGCCAGAATAAAGTAATACCGTAATTTGTTGTGAGTTAATGCACTTTGTTGATTTTGTTTTTTGAGCAAGGTGATGTTCATGCACGGCTCATTTTGTGCACCAGTAAAAAAAAACATATACCTATGTCTTGAATTTGGAAAAAAAAAATCATATTTTATTTATCACTAAAGAAGGGTTCAGTGAATGCGCATATGAAACTGGTGGGTTCGGCACCTCAAAAAAGGTTAAGAACCACTGCACTAGATCCTAGGAGTACTTCCCTCAGTTGTGATACCAAAACTATGTCCAGACATTGTCAAATATATCCTTGAGGGGTAAAAATTACCCTAGTTGAAAACTATTGTGCTGTTATTACTGTTGATCTTTTACCTTTTAATATGATGAGATAACTCCTTAACACATTTTCCTCACAACACAATTTCAAGATACATTAAACTTATCTATAACAAAGAATGATAGGCACATTTGTCCTTTTGAGTATACCTTTGCATTAACTCTCCATACCTTACCGTATTGGTTAATTTGTTTCCATGTCCTCGCAGACATTTTCTTCTATAATGAAGGCTAAAGTGTTCACAGTACCTGTTTTTAGATTCCCAATGTTTTTAGCTGAATAGGATAATATTCTAATTTTCTAAAAATAATGATGATATAGTATCAAATCTATTTATAGAAAAGCTATGGCAAAAAAAAGAAAAGGTTTATGCCCAGTGTATTGCTCATTATATGCCATTTAGATAGTCCAACAAAATATCAGAATCTAGTGGAGGGACTCTTCACTAATAATATGTAACTAGTATAAAAGATCAACAAAGAAAGAGAGAATTGCATTAGAAAGATATGGCTAAAGTAAATATTGCAAAGGTTATTGATTGATAGATAATGAATTGGTAGAAAGGAAGAGAGACTTCTTGGTTGTTATATCCCTTTTTTATATCTCTTTTAAAAATTTCTCATGTTATTTATTTATTTATTTATTTTAGATTTTATTTATTCTTAGAGAGAGAGAGAAAGAGAGAGAGAGAGAGAGAGAGTGTGTGTGTGTGTGTGTGTGTGTGTGTGTGTGTGTGAAAGAGAGAGAGAGAGTAAGAAGGGGAATAGGAGCAGAAAGCAACAACTCCCATATGTGCCTTGACCAGGCAAGCCCATGGTCTTGAACAAGTGACCTCAATGTTTCAAGGTCGACGCCTTAGCCACTGTGCCACCACAGGTCAGGCTAAATTTCTCATGTTATTTAAATATATGTTTAAACTAGAGGTTGGCAAACTATGTCTCAATGATCAAATTTGGCTTACAATTTGTTTTTGTAAATAATATTTTACTGGAACACAATCATTCCCATTCATTTACATTTTGTCTATTTATGCTTTCCTGCAGAATTGAGTAAATGTAACAACAATTAGCCTGGAAAGCCTAAAATATTTGTAATTTGGCTCCTTAAATAAAAAATAGTTGGTGATGCTGATTTAAACTATAAATTAATTCTGACTAAAATATTGGACTACATATTCCTTTGGGAAGGGAGGAACCATATCATTTATAGGTCTGTTCACCATATTAGACTCAGATACAGAAGGGCACTTGATGCATATTAAATAAAATAAGAAAAAAACAAAAGGAAGAAAGGGTAGAGGAAGCAAAAGAAAAATTGGTAAATGTAAAGGTTTGCACAAAAAAGAAAATATTCATGTAAGAAAAAGTGAATTAATTGACTGGCTTGAGAAGGAATATAATCTAGAATGTGGTAGGAGATGAAGGAACTTAAAAAAAGGAATGACAGCTATCATCATTAGTATTAAGCATATAATAGAACTTTTAGTTGTCCTAAGTAGCAGTCTAGCTTCCTGGCCAGGGCTTTACTGAAAAGTCAGCTTATGGTGGGGAAGGTGCAATCATCAGAAAGAAAAAGTGATGTATGTGTGCACTGAGCTGAGAGCAAAAGAGGCCTGTTTTCTTCTCTTACCACCAACCTGCATGTATAAAGGCTTACTAGTTGGCCTCTGATCCCTTATTTACAGTATGTGTCAAGAAAACTGTACCAGTATGAAGGCAGAACACTAATTCAAATAATATCAAAGATTTTTTGCATCTTTAATGTTTATGGCTCTATTGTCTATAAAGCTCTGAAATCACTTTTGTATGCCAATAGTTTTCTAATCTACCTTTCAATTCCTGCTTTATATCTCATTTAATTTCCCTTCTCTCTGTTTTCGAAATAAGCCAGTTAATGTGATTGCCATGGGTTTCTAATTCTATTTGGAGTCCCATGTTCCTCACCCTGGTGACTAACCTGAGGCTGAAGCCCATTGCCCTTCATCCTAATTGATCTGACTTCAGCCATCTTCCCAGGAGCTGCTTTCAGTAGCATATATTTGTATGTATTAATAAAGCTGAGTATTGTGCCTGCTTTTCCTTGTGACCCTAGCTCATTATCATTCAGTCAGATTGGGATTTTTGCAAGGAATAGTTGCTATCTGAAAGAAATTATCTTTATTTAGGTTTCTGGTTTCATAAAATTGAAGTTTTAATTTTTAGAATCTTGGAATTATTGAATTTCAAAAGTCCAACTCTTATGATACGGAACACAAAGTTTATTCTTTGTACAAGCATGCAATGTAAAAGTTGTGTAAGTATGCACAAAATGCAAAGGAAATATGTAAAGCTTAGGTAGGCATGTGAAGAGGTATCCCTGGGGGAAGGGGCAGCACAATTGCAAAGGAGTAGGCAGATGTTTTAACTTCCACCTCCCAGAACCAAAGTGGATTACAACTTAATTTTAAGAACAATCATCTGGAAAATACCCACTTTGGGCTGAACCAAGAGGAATATATAACCAAAGATCACTGAAGAAGCCACACTGAGACTGGCAGGAAAAGCAGAAATGCAGAGAGGGCTGCCCAATTCCCAGGAGGGACTCGTGTGGTGGCGTGAGTTTCCCAGAGAGGGGAGGGTCCTGGGCCCTAGGACCGGAGTCCCAGCCTACAGCCCCAGAGCCTAGAAGAGGCATATGGACAGTATTTACCTCCAATACAAGCCAGGATACTGTTTGTGAGAAAGAAACAGATTTCTTAGACCCATGACTCATCTTAAAGGAACCACACAGAAAACCTCTTTCAAAACCACTCACCTGGGGCTCTAGGGGATGAGGAGAGCTGAGAGGACCAGAGTAGCAGTAAGAGAGTACACAGGGAGAAACACTGAGGGACAGCAACCCTAACCCCTGGGCTGAGTCACTCTCCAAATCTAAAGTGAATACTTTTCCTGGAATCAGCAAGGGAAGGAGGTCACCAGCCAAATGGAAGCTCTCCTGCTATTGTCAGAGCACAGAGTTGCTTAGAAGCGAAATGCTGATGTCTGAGCTACATCACCACCCCCAAACTACTGAGTATTCGCCAGAGGGCAGTGGAGGGATGTGAATGCCGACTGTGCTAACGCAGTCTCACTTTCAGGAGTGGTATGGAAGCCAAGGAGCCAGCTGAGGCTTACATCTGGTTGCGTGAACATAGTCTCGCCCGCAGAGGCAAGGTGGAAGCCACAGTGGCTGCAGCAGTGTGCTGGCACCAGCAACGCCCATGCCCAAACGCCTGAGGTGATGGCAGAAGTGGTGGTGGGCCTGCGGACAGACCACATGTAAGAAACACAGAGTCCACACCCATTGGACTACAGAGGCCACATTCTTCTGAGGGCTGAAAAAGAAGAAAAATATAAAAGAAAAGAAAAGAAAAAAGAAGTCTGGATAGAATTAAACCTGATGCTAAGGGGCAAGCCAAATACAATATTTTACCTAATCCCTGATTTATAGCCCTGAGGCCAACAAGTAACCACCAATAAGAGACAGCAGAAAGTGGATCTCAGGGGGCCCGAATATTTAAATGAACATCCTCCAGGCCAAAGGTAGAAAAAAGCCAGCCTAAGCGTGCAGTTGATATAAACAACAGCACACAGGCTCAGAAGATGCAGCCACAGAATCTGGATCACGTATTGCTCCAAAAAGGTAGATAAAGGCCAGTCATAGTCATTGAACCTCAATGATTTGCTCCAGGCTCTGGCCAAGTGGGTCCAGGGAGGGCACATCCAGAGGCCAGGTATGGAGAGCATCAGTTCAAGACCTAACAACCGTTGTTAGAGTGATATCTTAAGAAAGGGCTCCACACACCTGACCCAGTTAATATATAAAAAATGCCAATACAAATAGCAAAATGAACAGTGACCAGACAAATAGGCCACAGCAGTTTACAAATGGCAGGTGATGCAAACCCAGGAAAATCTAGAAACAACACAATGGAAACTGGAGGCAGACAATACCAACCTTTGACTCAGCTAGCTAGACAAACAACACACCCAAAGGAGGAGTCTATACAAAGACAAAATGGGAAGGCAGAGAAATGCAACCCTAATGAATCCACAAGAAAAATTCCCAGGAAAAGATCTGAATGAGATGGAAATAACCAAATTACCAGATGCAGAGTTTAAAATAACGATTGTTAGGATGCTCAAAGATTTTAGAGCAACAATGGGTGGACAGAATGAGCATCTAAATAAAGAGATAGGAAGCATCAAAAAGGACATTGAAATTATAAAAAAGAACCAGTCAGAAATAACAAATACAATATTAGAGATGAAGAACACACTAGAAGGAAATAAAATCAGGAATTAAAAGCTGAGGGTTGAATCAGTGATTTAGAGGACAAGATAAATGAAAGCACAAAAGAGAAGCAATTAAAAGAAATGAGGTTCAAAAAGTCTGAGGAAACTCTAAGAGAGCTCTGTGACAACATGAAGAGAAACAACATCTGCATCATAGGCTTTCCGAAGGAGAAGAGAAAGAACAAGGGATAGAGAACTCGGTTGAAGAAAGCATAGCTGAAAACTTCCATAAATTGATGAAGGAAAAAGTCACCCAAGTTCAAGAAGCACAAACAGTCCCATTAAGAATGAACACAAAAACAACTACACCAAGACACATTATAATTAAAATACCAAAGTTAACGGATAAAGAAAGAATACTAAAAGCTGCAAGAGAAAAGCAGTCAATTACCTACAGAGGAGGCCCTATAAAAATGATATCTGACTTCTCAACAGAAACATTAGAGGCCAGAAGGGAATGGCAAGAAATATTCAAAGTGATGCAAAACAAGAGCCTACAACAAAGAGTTCTCTATCCAGCAAGGCAATCATTTAAAATTGAAAGAGAAATAAAAAGCTACCCAGACAAAACAAACAAACAAAAAACCTCAAGGAGTTCATTACAACCAAACCAATGCTACAAGAAATGTTAAGGGGCCTGTTGTAAACAGAATAAAGGGGGGGGGGAATCGAGAGACGGGAAATGTAGATTTAAAAAATAAAATAGCAATAAACAACTACATATCAATAATAATTTTAAGTGTAAGTGGATTAAATACTCCAATCCAGAGAGGGTAGCTGCGTGGATAAGAAACCAAGACCCACACATATGCTGTCTACAAGAGACTCACCTCAAAACAAAAGAGAACACAGATTGAAAGTGAAGGGATGGAGAAAATATTTCATGAAAATGGGAATGCAAAAAAAGCTGGGGTAGCAATACTTATATCTGACAAAATAGGCTTTAAAACAAAGACTATAGTAAGGGATATAGAAGGTAACTGCATAATGATAAAGAGAGCAATCCAACAGAAAGATATTACCATTATAAATATCTATGTGCCTAATATAGGAGCACCTAAATTTTTTTTTTTTTTTTTTATATTTTACAGGGACAGAGTGAGAGTCAGAGAGAGGGATAGATAGGGACAGGCAGACAGGAACAGAGAGAGATGAGAAGCATCAATCATCAGTTTTTCGTTGCAACACCTTAGCTGTTCATTGATTGCTTTCTCATATGTGCCTTGACTGTGGGCCTTCAGCAGACCAAGTAACCCCTTGCTCGAGCCAGCGACCTTGGGTCCAAGCTGGAGAGCTTTTGCTCAAGCCAGATGGGCCCGCGCTCAAGCTGGCAAGCTTGGGGTCTCGAACCTGGGTCTTCCACATCCTAGTCCGATGCTCTATCCACTGTGCCACTGCCTGGTCAGGCTGGAGCACCTAAATTTATAAAGCAGATTTTGATGGACATAAAGGACGAGATCAACAGTAATATTATAATATTAGGAGATTTTAATACCCCACTAACATCAATGGGTAAATCCTCAAGAAAGAAAATTAACAAAGAAACAGCAGCCTTGAAGGACACACTAGATCAACTGGATCTAATTGATATCTTCAGAACCTCTCACCTTAAAGCAGCAGAGTATACATTTTTTTTTCAACTGCTCATGGTACATTCTCTAGGATAGAACACATGTTAGGACACAAAATGAATATCAATAAATTTAAAAAGATTGAATCATATCAAGCATCTTCTCTGATCACAATGGCATGACACTAGAAATCAACTACAATAAAAAATCTGAAAAATATTCAAACATTTGGAGTCTAAACATGTTATTAAATAAGGAATGGGTTAACAATGAGATCAAAGAAGAAATAAATAAATTTCTAGAAAAATATGATAATGAGCATAAAACAACTCAAAATTTATGGGGCACAGCAAAAGCAGTCCTGTGAAGGAAGTTCATAGTTAAACAGGTGTACCTTAAGAAGTAAGAAAAAGCCCAAATAGACAACTTAACCCTACATCTAAAAGAACTAGAGCCTGACCAGGCAGTGGCGTAGCAGAGAGAGCATCGGACTCGGATGTGGAAGACCCACGTTTGAGAACCTGAGCTCGCCAGCTTGAGTCCTAAGCTGGACCCAAGCTGTTTTCAGATAGGGGTGACTTGGCCTGCTGAAGGCCCGTGGTCAAGGCACATGTGAGAAAGCAATCAATGAACAACTAAAATGTCACAAAGGCAATGAAAAACTAATGATTGATGCTTCTCACCTTTCTCGATTTCTGTCTGTCTGTCCCTATGTATCCCTCTCTCTGACTCTCTCTCTGTCCCTGTAAAAAAATAAAAAAATAAAAAGAAGTACAAACAAACAGCCCAGAGGAAGTAGAAGGAAGGAAATAATAAAGATCAGAACGGAAATAAATGACATAAAGGCAAAAAAAAAAAAATACAGAAGAGCAATCAAACCAAGAGCTGGTTCTTTGAAAAAGTAAACAAGATTGATGAACCTTTAACCAAACTGACCAACAAAAAAAGAAAGAGAACTCAAATAAGTAAAATTAAAAACGAGACAGAAGTAACAAGTGACACAGCAGAAATACAATAGATTGTAAGAAAATACTATGAAAAACTATATGCCATAAAATTAGACAACCAAGGCTGAATGGACAAACTCCTCGAAACATATAATCTTTCAAAAATTAAAATAGAAGAATCAGAAAACCTAAACAGATCGATGTCATCAAATGAGATTGAAACAGTTATCAAAAAACTCCCAACAAACAAAAGTCCTGGGCTTCTCAGGCGAATTTTACCAAATATTCAAAGAGCTAACTCCTATCCTTCTCAAGCTACTTCAAAAAATTCAAGAGGAGGGAAGACTTCCAAAATTCTTTTATGAGGCAAGCGTAATTCTCATTCTAATACCAGGCAAAGACACTACAGAAAAAGAAAACTATAGACCAATATCATTGATGAACTAAGATGCTAAAATTCTCAACAAAATATTAGCAAACCGGATCCAGCAATACATGAAAAAAATCATATATCATAATCAGGTGGGATTTATTCTGGGGAGACAAGGCTGGTATAATATTTGCAAATCAACCAATGTGATTCATCACATAAACAAAATAAATAAAAAATACATAATAATATCAATAGATGCAGAAAAAGCATTTGATAAAATTCAGCACACATTTATGATCAAAACTCTCAGCAAATTTGGAATACAGGGATCATATCTCAACATGATAAAGGCCATCTGTGATAAACCCACAGCCAACATCATAATCAATGGGCAAAAATTAAAAGCATTCCCCTTAAGATCAGGAACAAGGCAGGGGTGCCCCCTTTCATCACTCATATTCAACATAGTTCTGGAAGTCCTAGCCACAGCAATCAGATAAGAAAAAGAGATAAAAGGCATCCAAATCAGAAAAGAAGAATTAAAACTATCATTATTTGCTGATGATATGATACCGTACATAGAAAACTCTAAAGTTTCAGTCAAAATACTACAGGACTTGATAAATAAATTCAGTGAGGTGGCAGTATATAAAATCAATATTAAGCAATCAGTGACATTTTTATACACCAACTATGAACTGTCTGAAATAAAAATTAAGAAAACAATCCCCTTCACTATCGCAACAAATAAAAATAAAATGCCTAGGAGTAAATTTAATCAAAGAGGTTAAAGACTTATACTTGGAAAATTACAAAACATTGATAAAGGAAAAAGGAAGATACAAACAACTGGAAGTATATATCATGTTCATGGATAGGAAGAATAAACATCATTAAATTGTCTATATTACCCAAAGCAATCTATAAATTCAATGCAATTCCTATTAAAATACCAATGACAAACTTCAAAGATATAAAACAAATATTCAAAAAATTTATATGAAACCTAAAAAGAACACAAGTAGCCTCAGAAATCCTGAAAAAGAATAATAAAGTGGGTGGTATCACACTTTCTGATATCAAGTTCTATTACAAGACAATTGTACTCAAAACAGTTTGGTATTGCCTTAAGAACAGGCATACAGATCAATGGAACAAAACAGAGAACTCAGAAATAAACCTTCACCTATATGGACAGTTGATATTTGACAAAGGAGGTAAGAGCATACAATGGAGTAAAGAGAGTCTTTTTAACAAATGGTGTTGGGAAAATTGGACAAGTACTTGCAAAACAATGAAACTGGATCACCAACTTACACCATTCACAAAAATAAACTCAAAATGGATAAAAGACTTAAATGTAAGTTGTGAAACCATAAACATCTTGGAAGAAAACATAGGCAGTAAACTCTCTGATATCTCTCATAGCAATATTTTTGCTGATTTATCTCCAAGAGCAAGTGAAATAAGTAACAGGATGAACAAATGGAACTGTATCAAACTAAAAAGCTTTTGCACTGCAAAAGACACCATTAACAAAATAAAAAGACAACCCACACAGTGGGAGAATATATTTGCCAATATGTCTGATAAGGGGTTAATAACCAAAATTTATAAAGAACTTGTAAACTCAATACCAGGAAAATAAACAGTCCAATCAAAAAATGGGCAAAAGAACTGAATAGACACTTTCATAGAGGACATACAGATAGCCAATAAGCATATGAAAAAATGTTGAACATCATGAATCATTAGAGAAATGCAGATTAAAACCACAATGAGATATCATCTCACAAAAGTGCTGGAGAGGTTGTGGAGAAAAGGGAACCCTCCTGGACTGCTGGTGGGAATGCAGACTTGTGCAGCCACTGTGGAAAATAGTATGGAGATTCCTCAAAAAAATTAAAAATGGAATTGCCCTTTGACCCAGATATTCCACTTTTAAAAATATATACTAAGAATACCAAGTCACTCATTCAAAAGAAGAAATGCACTTCCATGTTTATTGCAGCATTGTTTACAGTAGCCAAGATCTGAAAACAGCCCAAGTGTCCATCAGTGGACGATTGGATTAAAAAGGGTGGTACATATACACAATGGAATACTAGACGGCCGTGAGGAAGAAGAAAATTTTACCTTTTTTGACAACATGGATGGACCTGGAAACTATCCTGCTATGTGAAATAAGCCAGGCAGAGAAAGAAAAATATCATATGACCTCAATCATTTGAGGAATCTAATGAACAATGTGAACTGAGGAACGGAATAGAGAACAGAAGCAGAGTGCGGATCCAAGGGACCAGAGAAAAAGAGTTCAGAGGGAAAGTGGAAGAGAAGATGGGGTCAGAGAATGGAAAGAGATTAGTGAAATTATATATACATAGCACAGCATTATAGAGAACAGGACAGCAAGTCCTGGAGGGAAGGGGATCAGACATTAGGGGTAGGGGGCAAAGGAGGAGCCGAGGGGTAAATGGGGGTGGGCGGGGAGATATATTTGATGGGACACTTGAATCTATGTAAACACAATAAATTAAGATCATAAATAAAATAAAAGTTTTTTTTTTTCAAGTTGACCTCTACTTATGTCAATGGCAACTAGAAAACTGTACACTGGGGATGGCAGTTGCAGGTATCTTTTACAGTGTTCTAGGCATAAGACAGGTAAGGCTACAGGTAGGGTATCTATGGGGTAGTTGGATATTCCTAAAGACAGACTGATTCTCAGGGCATAGTAATAGAGCAGGTATAGAGCAAAGAAGTGTAGTATTCCAGCCCACTGGGTACTACCAGTGTTGCGTGGAAAAAACCTACTCAAGACACAAACTTATGTCAAGAGGAAGAGGGGGAAGCCTGTCAAGCGAGGCAAAGACCTCCTGAATTTCCTTCTCCTTTAGCTTTTATTGATCAGAAGCAGAACAGAGGTACCAGGATTACTAGAGGGGGAGGCCAGGTGATAAGGGAAAAGAATGACTAATGGCCATTTTGCTGACATGGAGAAAGGGCTAATTTGGGTCAGTACATTCTTTTTTCCTTTACTAATTAACAAGCACAGGGAAAGGGGCAATCTAGAACATCTAGGCTAATTTTTTAGTCTGTTCACATGCATTCCTTTGTGCCTGCACAAAGGTCACTCACTCGCACAGTATCTTGGTGGTTGCATCCAAGAGACATTCACTCAGAACTTTTAACTAAAGTTCCTCAACCCAAGTCTTGGAGGGTTCAAGGTTAGATGGATGATTCCCTACAAAAAAAATTAGAAAATTACGGGTTAAAGTATTAAATATTACAGTTAGGTTATGCAGCCAAAATAGTATAAAACTGCTGCAGAATTGTTCAAGTTTTTTCTACTAATACTAATGTACCTATTTCACTTTTATTCACAAAAAAGAATATGTCACAAAGTTAATACAAATCTGTATAAAATATTTTACTATGCATCTATACATTAGATACATCTTATGTAAATAATGGATTTAAGGAGATATATGAAAGATATGACTATAAAGTTAAAGAAAGAATAATAGAGAAATACTTCTGTTTTATAATAACATGGTAGGATTTCTTAAATAAAACTTTAAAACCACACACTTTAAGGCAAAAATAGGCTATATTTACTATATACATCAAAATAAAGTTTTCTTCAGCAGAAAAACACCTTGAACAAAATCAAGACATATTACAGAAGGGCCCAAAATAATTTCACTTTTAAAACAGCCCAGCAAATACTATCAAGACGATTATACAGAGACTCCAAAAATCACTAAGGGAAAGACAGAGACCTCAAAAGAAAAATGGGCACGGCATAAATAGGCAATTTACAGAAAAAAAAAAAAAACCTAAAAAGGCAAAGGTATGTAAAAGATTCTCATCTCATTAGTAATCAAAGAAATAGAAATTAAATATATATCTTTAACTGGCAAAAATTAAAAAGCTGCATAATATCAAGCACTGATGGGGTATAAGAATCTCAGATCCTCAGTCCGGAAGCGGGCACAGCCATTTTGGAGTGCAGCCTGGTAGCTCCTAGATTAAATATACAAATAGGATATGAGCCAGTAAGCATGCTCCAAGCAAATGCCCTAGGGTCATTTATGATGTTTATTGCAGCACTGTTTTCATTGCAGACTTAGCAACATCTGGGTGTCCATCATGGGGGAGTGGATATAGGCCAAATGTGATAGATACATACTTTGGAGTACTATGCAGCTATTATAAATAGCTGACTAAATGAACAATTTAGCAAAGTAGAAGGATCAGTAAAGACAGTGCCAAATTTAAAAAACCACACACTGTAAAAAGCGAAATAAAACAATTCAATTTATATAATTAAAAAATACAAACATATAAATAATAGGCCTTTTTAAAGATTACATCCAAACAAATAAATCTATATGAGGCAATAAGAACAAAAGGAAGAAAACAAACAAGGTAATTAAATGAATAAATAACATAAGAGGTGTGGAGATATAGTCATATCATGAAGTTTAAGGTCTGACAAGCACGGTTTTTCTAGTTAGTTTTAGTCCATATTCTCCACTGCAGTAGAGTTTCTAAAAGGTTAAAGTTCAAAATTATATAGAACCAACACACCTTAAAGAAAAGTCAAAATACTAGCATAATTTTAGTATGAAGAAATTGAAAGACATTATAAAAAATAAGTAGTGCTAGGAGGCCTGGGCAGATGTATTGACTCTCAGTCAGAGTTCATCCTGTTAAATTACATTAATTATCAGATCTCTTCATTAAAACTAAATTGTAACCTTTGAACTCTGAGAGTTTTTTTTTTTTTTTACTGACAGTATTCAAATGATGACAAAGTACATAAAATGTGAATCTCTATAATGATAAGTGCTTAGAAGATTTAGCAGCCATAAGTTATTTAATACTATTTAGTGATTAACACGCTGTAATTCTGGTAATGTTGTTATAATTTACTTTATTGGTTTCCCAAAGGAGGCTTTCTATTTAATCATTTCTTTTACAGATTCCTGTGTTTAACTGGAAGGCATGCCATAGAAACTTGATAATGAGCTGTAGAGTGGCACATTTCACGCCTCCCTGGGGTTTCTAGAAAATGAAATGATGCCAGCATTCTCATATTTCCTGCCCCCTACAAAGGAGAGGTTTCCATTAGGAGTTTGCCATAGTAACCTTCAATGAACTCTATCCTAGACTTTTATAAGTTGCCACTAGGATGTGCTATTTTCAGACATTTAGTAAATTGAGCCAGCATTTTCCCCCCACCTTTTGTGCATAATGGGTTTCCCTCTGCACCCTTCAGGTGGTAAAATTTTGTGAAAAAAAGAAAATTCTTGAAAATATGGTTGAAAATATAGCTCATTCATTCATTCATTTTACAAGTATACAACAATAACTGACTTTGGTCAAGGTAGTGATTAATTCAATAAGATATTGCTCCTCTGGTAATAAATTCATTCTGTGGAACTTAGCTGGTTATAAAAAATGACCTTAGAAGCTTTAGACCAGCATTCTTGTGCTCAAGAATAGCTGTATGATGATGGGTCCCATACAAACAGGCTCTAGATATCTGGAACATTATGAAAGAAATTATGTGATTGGGAAAGTTCTAGAATAAACTCCAAAATTTAACCCTTTGAGTAGTGAGTTTTTTTCATGCTCACTGACCCCCGGGAGTGAGTTTTTTTTTTTCAAAAAATGAAATTAGTGCCAGTTACAGTTTTACTAACTTAAAATCATGTTTGTTTGATAACCAATTTATGGAAACAAGAACATACATTTACCGTTTCTTTTAATGCTGCCTTACACATTTTTAAAATAAATTGATCATACTCTGGATGGTCAGGAAGCACGAGGATGTACATGAATGTTTGTACTACTCAAAGGATTTAGGTAAACTGATTAGTAACGTTAATTACATCTTCTAAATCCTTTTTGCCATGTAAAAAGTTTTCTTGGCTTTTGTTTTTAAGAGACATAGGGTGCCATGATGGAAATTTTGAAACTCTCGCCAAATATAGCCGTGGGTCTTCCCTTATCCTTGGGTAAGTACAAGTCTGCTATATTTTCTAGTGAGTAATCCTGGCACCATTTTTCACACCATGCTCTCCTCTAAACTAGTGGTCACCTTGAATCCTAATTCTGCTTGTACCGGAATGTGCAGTTAAGAGTGCTCAGTAGATACATTCGTGGATCATCCTTTGAATTCTATACTCATATTCATGGATCAACTACAGACTTGAAATAACGAGAATAATATTGAAAACACTCTTCCTAAATTCATTCAACCTGGAATTTGTGTGCTCACCATCTCACCACTGTACTTTCTATAACCACTTAAAATTAATCATTCACTACATGTATACACACTGGGAAACAGGGAATCTGAGCCAGAAAAAAGCTATATGCAGTTTTAGGTCACACGTTTTAAAAAGTGGCCAATCAAGGACAATGATTAATTTTTTTTCCAGAGGTGCTGGAAAAGTCTTTGCATTCTACTGTTCAAGGGAAGATTTTCAATAACACTTGCTAAGAAAGGCCAAATAGCCTGTGTGTTGAGCACACATTCTCACCCTCAGGAGAGGCATCTGGTTGACTGCAGAGAACCTCGCTGCCAAGTAGTGAGCAGTCTGGATTCACTACCTTTACAGAATAATCTAAACAATTTTCATACCTGCCATGGAGAGATTTTTGAGTGGCCAGCCCATAATTCTTCTGGCTCCAGAAAAAGCCCATAAAGTATTTCATGTCTTAGGTTGGGTCATCCCAGAAGAAAAACTGGAGCCAAGGATTCAAGTGCAAGTGATTTATTAAGGCAGTGCTCCCAGGAGAAACTGTTAATGGAATTCTGATTAGGGAAGAAGAAAAATCAAGAATATAGGCACTATCAGGTGAAATTCCAGGCTCAGCCATATTCCAGAAAAACTTGGACACGTAAATTGCAAGTCAGTTTGTCATGTGTCCAGGTAACTGGGCTTTGTAGCTCTTCATTAGACAGTCTATGAGTCACCCCGGAAGACAAACCCCTAGGTGTTTCCAGTCAGCTTTTCACAAGAGCAAAAATGGCTCCAGTAACCCCAGGGTAATTCTCTGAGGAATGTTAGAGGCAAAATGTCAGAAGGTGGAGCACACATCTTGGGTAAAGAAGATTGAAGAATCTAACCAGGATACACATATATCAGCTGGGAGTCACTATCTTATCTCAGTGGGTGTCTGGACAAATGTTCAGCTATCTCCTGCTATCATTTCTTCAACTTCTTGGCTCTCCTCCTGGCTGCTCTTCTGAGAGTCACTCTGTTGCTTGTATAGAATTTTGGTCAGGTAATTGGAAAAGATTTCATGGATTAAGACAGCAATTAATGCTACAAATTACCATGCCTAGTGTATGTAGAAACAGGTACAAAGGAATTTTCACTCTAATGACAAGCTCCTCACCAAACATTACGCTCATTAATGAGCTTTGTGAGTGTTTTCTCAGGACCCTGCAGACAACGTGCTGTGGGAGGCAGTGCAGTATGACAGGTAGGAGCATGAGCTTCAGAGCCATGAGACCTGATAGAGTAGACACCCATAGCCTCTGCCCTTGGTGACTATGTCACAGGGCAAATGTGACCTTAAAATAAGATTATCCAGATGGGCCAAACATATCCAGGTGATTTTCCCCAGACCCTCTAGGCAAGATTTCAGTATGGTCAACGTGTTGATTTCAGTCTGGTGAGATCCGAATCAAAACATCCCAGTTGAGCCCACTTGAATGTCTAACCTGTAGGACTGTTGATAATAAACAGATGTTGTTTTAAGATGCTAAATATGTGATAATTTGTAACTCAGTAGTAGATTACTAGTTTACTATGTTCAAATCCTAATGTTGTTACTGCCAAAGTGTTGTAACTGTGCATTAGTTTCTCAAAGCTGCTGGAACAGAGTATGACAAATTTGGCAATTTAGAAACATAAACATTTAATTTTTCACAGGACTGGAGGCCTCAAGTCTGAATATTGCTGGGACAAAATTAACATGTCAGTAGGACTGTACTTCTGGAGGCTGTAGGGAAATCTGTCCCCTACCTATTACATCTTTTGGTGCCTGTTCATGTTCCTTGGCTTGCGGCTGCATTGTTCCAGTCTCGGCCTCCATCGTGTGTGTGTGTGTGTGTGTGTGTGTGTGTGTGTGTGTGTGTGTGTGACAGAGACAGCGAGAGGGACAGATAGGAACAGACAGACAGGAAGGGAAAGAAATGAGAAGATTTAATTCTCCGTTGTGGCATCTTAGTTGTTTTGCTGATTGCTTTCTCATATGTGCTTTGATGGGGGAGGGGAGCTACAGCAGAGTGAGTGACCGTTTGCTCAAGCCAGTGACCTTGGGCTTAAGCCAGTGACCATGAGGTCATGTCTGATCCCAAGCTCAAGCCAGCAATCTTGCGCTCAAGAAGCTGGCGACCTCTGGGTTTCGAACCTGGGTCCTCTGCATCCCTCCCTGTCCAATGCTCTATCTACTGCGCCACCGCCTGGCCAGGCTTTGACTCCATCTCACATTATTAATTGCCTCTTCTTCTTGCTTCTCCTCTCCTATGTGTAACATCTCCTATTGCTTCCCTTTTATAAGAATTAATATCCTTGTATTTAAGGCCCATCTGGATAATATGAATAATTTCTCCATCTCAGGATCCTTAACTTAATGACATCATATCTGCAAAAGTGTTTTTCTGTTCTTTTCTTTTATTATATAATATAAGATAACATTCTTAGATTCCAAGAATTAGGTCATGGTATATCTTTTGGCAACAATTTCTTTTTAAGCTTACTACATACTGTGAGTAGTCATTGATTGTCTCCATAGATTTTAGTCTCCTCATAATCATTTCAAGGTGTTAGTGTAGCAAGAAGTAAAATAATGTTTATAAAATATTTACCATAGTACTTAAGACGGGGTTGATATCCAATAAAAGGTAATTATTATTGTTACTAGGAGAGCTATTATCAGTGGGGTCAATGATATTGAAACTAAACAAATATTTGAAAATGCAAAGTGAAAAAAATTTAGGATCTTCTAACAAATGTATGAAGTCAACTTTGTTTAGTCCATTTATCAGCTGTGTCTGTTTTAAGGAATTGTCAAAAAAAAAAACCTGCCATTTTACTACCACTATAATTCAGATCACTCATTCTGCTATGTGCAAGAACTCTGCTTTTCACCAGGACATGCATATCTAAGCAGAACATAATCTGTGATTTAGTCAGTCTCCCACTCCAGCAGGAGGAAAAGAGTTTTTCATAAATACTTGCTTCATAGAGCACATACTTTATCCCAGGTAAATTGAGTATTAATTTAGTTATCCCCATTTTATGATGTTTGCATCCAAACTTGAAAACAAGGACCAGCAACAACTAAAAACAAGTAAATACAAGCATAAGAATTGTTAGATTCAGCCCTGGTTGGTTGGCTCAGTGATAGAGTGTTGGCCTGGTGTGTCCTGGGTTCAATTCCTAGTCAGGGCACACAGGAGAAGAGCCCATCCGTTTCTCCATCCCTTCCCCTCTCGCTTCTCTCTGTTTTTCCCCCTAATGCAGTCACATGGCTTTGATTGGAGCAATGAGGCACTGAAGATGGCTCCATGGCTTCTGCCTCAGGCACTAAGAAGAGCTCTGTTGCTCAGCAACCAAGCAATGCCCCAGATGAGCAGAGCATTGTTCCTTAGTGGGCTTGCTAGGTGGATCCCAGTCTGGCTCATGCAGGACTCTGTCTCTGCCTCCTCTCCTCTAACTGAAGAATTGTTAGTTTAATAACAAATGAAATCACATCATTGCATAGTATTCAAAAATTATTTTGTATGTGAATTTTCTCTAATATACACATTGTTTTAAAAAATCCACATAAAATATTTTAAAGTAATCACAATCACTGATTTTATTTACCAGCTGTCTAAACGAAGCCTGCATGAGCCTGTATCTCAAAGTAGGGCGGACTGGAGTTCACTGAAAAATAACGGGCTCCTAGACCCACATGAGGCCTCAGAAACGTTTTGTGAAAATTCAGACATCCTCAGTAACATGAGCAGCTCTGAAATAATTTTTGTTTTAAATATTTTTGTCATAAAACTGTACGTATGGTATTGCTGTCTATGTTGGTAGTAGTACTTTATGTCAACAGAATTTCCTATAAAACAACAAAAAGACAATGACTCCCTAATCTGTTTAAAGCAGACAAAACATCAGATAAAGTGACAGAATTGTTTCAAGGTGTTGTTTCCCTTCTTCTCTGGCTCCCTCCTTGTTTGTTTCTTTTATTTCTTCTTCCACCTTATTTTTGTTCATTTAAATTTACTTCTTCAATTACATTTGCCTTAATAGTTTTGTGATACATTAAAGTTCACTGTCTTTGTTAGCCCTTAAATATTCAAATATATTCCAATGTAATCCTCTCTCCCATCATCATCTGGTATTGTATGACATATGTAATACTATATAGCTTATAGGGACTTAGAAGAAAATGCAATACAATTAAAATCTATGTAAAGATTTTGTTACAGAAATCTTGATCTTTTACAAGGGAGGACAACTGCCAACAAAAGCAACTGGCAAAATAGCACACAAGCTGGGAAGATGATGGATATTAATATATGAACTATGATCCTTTGAATATGGTAGGACAAAAATACTAGATTCCCCATGCTAAATAAACAGGTCATAAAACAGACTTAAATAGCAGTATATTCAATGTTCAGAAAGATTCTTTGTATATATTTGTGGAATGTTTCAACTTCAAACAACAATGCTTTTGAAACTATATTGTTAAGAAAATGATTAGGTTGATCCAATACACTTTCAATACCATATATATTCTTCTTCTCGACTTGAGACTTTGACAACAAAAGCAATCCAGAAGATATAGAAAAGACATTTTAGAACAGCTGCTTTCTGATTCATCTAGGAGAGAGTGAATTTTTCCTTTTAAAAAATGATAGATAGCCTGACCTGTGGTGGCGCAGTGGATAAAGCGTCAACCTGGGAATACTGAGGTCGCCAGTTCAAAACCCTGCACTGGTCTGGTCAAGGCACATATGGAAGTTGATGCTTCTAGCTCCCCCCCCCCCTCTGTGTCTCCTCTCTAAAATAAATAAATAAAAGAAATAATAAAAAACAGATTATTTTTAAAAAATGATAGATAAAGACTGAAACATTTTCTATTTTCTGTTTTTGTTACTATTTGTTGTTGAGATGTAAATTCAGAATACTAGATGAGCATCTAAAATCTGACAGAAAAAGTAGCACTTGGATGGCCTGAAAGCATGAGTGTAAGTACTGTCATTTTAAAAAATGCCCACACATTTTGCTTACTACTACAACCAGTTTATGGTTTAGTGATAATAAAAGAAGGGTTTGTTCATAGCCATTCCAGGCTATGAACAAACATAGAACCACAGAAGAACTGATTCTCAATAAAGAGCCAGCACACAGATTTCAGGCTCCTCTCCTATGCATTAACTTTTATACCCAACCCCTCCCACCCCCCTGTAAGAGTGCTAGGTAAAGGCGGGACTAAAAGAATGTGATTAGAGATACCAAAATTCATTTTGAAAAGCTTTTTTTCTTCTGTTAACAGGTGCTTTTATTTTCCCAGAGAGGTATAAAATCTTGCAATTTATTCACTTTTTCATGTATTTGAATAAAGTCAGCTGCTTGATATAACAGTTAAACAGTGCGTTTGTTAGTCAATATCATAATAAAATGTGATTCTATTTTAACAAGCCGTAATTCTGCCAGACTTCCAGAAGTGACCAACAGTAACAGTGTGCATAGTATACATCTGAAAAATGTGAACTACCAGTTCTCATTAACTTCAACCAGACACTGAAATTTGCTTCTATAGGCCCAAGCCCATGAACTTCTCTGGCCTGTAGCTAGCAAGGGCAAACTTCTGAAACTTTCACGATCAGAAGAACTCACTCATGTACATTACAAAAAACCTTATTACTTGAATTCTAATCTAAGGAGTAAACAAACCGCTCGGTTTTGACAAATTCACCTCTTCAATGTGTAATAAAAAAAAAAAGAGAGAGAAAATGGCACGGGCCAGATCCTCATTTCCCAGTGCAGTTCTGCTGAAGAAAAACTGATTAGGTGCCACAGGTATGTGGCATATTACTCCTCTTCGTCCTCTCTAAAACAATGTTATCTAAAAGCATGTTCAGTAGCCATGTTATTTCCCAGGTCAGTTTACAAATAAAAAGGGAAAATATTATAACCACAGCAATGAATGTGGATTCTTGCTGCAGCAATGAATTTTAGAAGGTGACAGGTTACATAATGAGTTTGCAGTGAGAATCACACCTGGCCCTGGAAGGTTGCCATGCCATAAAAAGGGACTATCAGTTCACTTGCACTGATGAACAGGCTAGTACTGCCTTTGCACACTTGATAAGCTGTTCTTGTTATTAAGGACACTGATTTAGCCATTCCAGCTGTCTATGTTATTGTTTGTTCTCCCTTATTTGCTCACCAGATACAATGATTTTCTCAGATATGCGAGAGTACTTGGGCTTTGTTTTTATTTAGAAACTTTTTCTTTCATATGTGAATGATTGTTGAGTATTCAGTTATAGCTGAATTTGAAATGGTGGGAATCCAATTCTAATTGATTTCAATGTAAATCAATAGAGTTTCTAATGAAACAAAAAGAGCTGTCTGAAGCTCAATGCTGAATGACTAGTTAGCCTCTCACATTTTCACTCATGCTTAAATCAATAAGGAGTACTTTATTTTATTTTTGATTGTATCATTTTGTGTCTGGAATAGAGGCATTTATAAGTTTTTTGACATGAGAATGGCATATATCATTTTGTAAACATACATTCCAGGCCAGATAGAAAGCATTTGAAATCCAAAAATATATTAATAAAAGTGCTTAGAAATATTTTTTAATCTAAGGAACTTCTTTTATGGGAGGTGAACAAAACCAGGAGCTATCTGACAGTAGGTGTCCAGACTACTAGTTTATGGCAGACAAAGGGATGTTAGTGCCATTGTTTTGTTAAGTATGTAATGCCATGATTAGAGAGCATCACTGCAGAAAGGGTTAGTTAGGCTTCAGAAGATAACCAGACAAACCAATTCTTCAGAGGGTGGCTGATTGCTTTGCTAAAGATAAATCTTTTCTCTTCCAAATATTCTGAAAAAAAAAAGGACTAATAGCAAGAAGTGTAGTGATTTGCACATTATCCAAGCCATTGAGTTATTCCTGCCTGTCCTCATTCTGGTTCTTGATTTGCAGGCCAGCTATGCTCTGCAGCTGGAGCAAATTATATCAGCAGAAGTGCTGATGTGACCACAAGTTGACAAAAGGACATGATTTCTAGTAGCAAAAAAGCAACTAGATTTTATGAAATTGTATCTAATAATGTTGTTTAACTCATGGATCCTGCATCTGACGCCTGCTTTTTATCCAGTCCTTTCAGCAGCCCTTTGTTAACAGTCACTCAGAAGAGGAAATAAAATGTAGCCATTGAAATAAAAATTGCTCTACTCTTTTTAATAGCTCAGCTGCAGGCTCTATTGTTTTATTTAATGGATTGTATAGCTGAAGTCTCTCCTCCTGATGATTCCCATTTGGCTCCTGAGTCCCCAGACTGTGTCAGAATCTTGGGGTTCCAGAAAGGAGAGTCTGGTGCTTTGCTTATTTGAAATACTACTGGACAGTAAAGGTGATGCTGTTCTTTAAAATGTGGTTTCTGTTATGGACTTTAAAGAACAATGTGCGACAAACAAACTTTCTCCTTAAAAGAATATAAGATTAGTCTGTCCGTGGTTTCTGTTATGGACTTTAAAGAACAATGTGCGACAAACAAACTTTCTCCTTAAAAGAATATAAGATTAGTCTGTCCCTAGATTCAACAATTCTAGTTCAGGACATAGTAGAAGTTTGCTTGGCTTTAACATCACAGAGACAAGCAAAGTTGGAGGCAGTAGCAAGCGGTTAGAGAAAGCAATTAGAGGGACTAGAATAAATAATTGTCTGCTTGTCAAAATCACTGTGCTGTTCTCTAATTGATAGATGTGTTCTCTTGCCTGAGTTCCCTGCAGTGGGTTTCTCAATCCTCCTGCCTGACTATCTGTAGCCAATATGCAAAGTGTACCTGGTAATCAGTTGACTTATTGTTATCTTAGAAAAATGTCACATGAATATGATATTTTAAATTATCTAATGTATATTTATTTGGTTCTCTACAGCAGTTTATAATGTGTCTGGCCCCTGTTGAAAAGAACACAAGTGACTTTAAAATAAACATTTTACTTCTACTTTTCTAAGATCAAAGTTTTTTTTAAAAGTATCTCCTACACAAGAAAGGTGGTATAAAATACCAAGAGAATGGATCAACCAAATGCTCTATACATATAAACATTTTAAATATGAATGAATTGCAGACTATCTACATGACTAAAATAAACTGTGCTGCTATAGTTCTCAGATATTTCTGTAAAAAGCTTTTTGAATTCATTTTGGTCCTACCTTAATATATTTCATCAAAGAAGTTCATTGTTTTAGGGAGAGGAGAGGAAAGAATTCTTAAATCTTAAAGTGCTATGGAGCCTCCCAGCTCAGGAAGATACACAGTTTACAAAGCAGTTAAAACAAATCATACAGTATAACCTGTTAAGGATGTAATTGAGACACATGTAATCATTAACCTTGGAACAGACTGGGGCTCTGTTAATGAATCAAATCAATACTCTCTCCACTGATCTATAATAATTTGAAAGAAATGAAAAATTTAACAGTTACTGTATGTGAGGTTATCATGGGCTGCAATTAGCTAGCTTCCAGGAGATTATGTTACCTAGTTACCAGAAGGTAAGTATAATTTCCATAGATCTTCTGGAGAAATTGTCAAAAAGACAGGTGCCAGACATGGAAATGGGTCAGAAACAGATATTTGGTATGGCCAGACATGGGTCAACTTCTTGTCATTTCCTTTCATACATCCTTCATAGGACATTTTATGCTCCCACTTAATATGGATGTATTGTTTTGAAAAGACATTACAATTGAATTTTATCAGTTAAAAATGCAATTATCTCCTTTTATATCTTCCTACAGGCATATATCTTATATGAGATGGAAAAGAGGCCGAGGCAAAAATTCTGCGTTTGGTAACAGAATAATCACAGAAACCCTTTGCTACAGGCAAGATACTTGGGTATGAAAATATTTCTTGTTTGTACAACTCCCTTATCTTAACATTCCCAGCATGGCCATTATTTCAGTGGAAATGTATAAAAGGGTAATGAAAGGGACTGAGTTTCTTGCTCTAGCAAACCCCCATTTTTTTTTTTACATCTCCAAGTAATGTATGGCAAACTACACATAGTGTTTAGAGAAGAAAGCTATCATGGGGTCCATGGCTTTTATATATATTGCTTTTAGGTGTAAACCTTACTTAGAAGAAACAATGTCAGTAAAGGAAGTTTCATAGGCAAATCTCAATTTTGGGTAGATATAAAAAAGATATTGCCATTCTCAAGAAAGTCAGTAAATAAAACAGAGTACAGAATTTTAAAAAATGCATGTAAAATATATGCGGATGGAAATGTTAAGAGCCTTATTTATAATGCCAAGGAGGGCACACGATAAAAACTGTTGTCATTTGTTTCCAGGGAAAGCAGTCAGTGAGACCCAGGCACAGTAGGATAGTTAGTTAGCTACCACATGTAAAGCTGAGAGCAGATGGCGCCGTTGATATAGAGCGCAGGAATGTACGTGTTTGTGCGGGTGCGTTTCTGTGAGTGTGCGTGTGGAAACCAGCAAGGAGTTTGACACTGATGTACTCCATCAAGTCCAGTTATAAAGAACAAGTAGATAGAACAACATTCTGTGCATCTGGCAGCCTAACTAGCTCTGTCAATCTGTGGATACTGCTGACATTGTACTATAAGCTTCGATTCCATCTGTGTTGTTTATTTTGAGCTGGGTTTACTGCACACTATGTGAATTGATGATGGCTAGAAGGTCCAAAAGATTCTGAGTCTGTTGAAAGTTCCAAGGTGTCAAATTACACAGGATTGTGTCACGAACATTATGAAAGGGTAAGCCGTTTTCAGTATTTGTTAGACGTCCAAGAAAAATTGCCGAAAATATAGATGAAGAAGGTTTATGAAAACATTTAAAGAGTACATATGAACTCCTGCAATCAAATGTTTCTTTTTCAAGTTGTATTGTGTCATTTAAAAAAATTCAAAATATGTACAAACAATTAGACAAGTCACATCAGCTCTCCACTCTGAGATTGTGACATGCGGATGACTCAAAACTTTCTGATCAGTAATATATTAAATTGGCAGAACAAAGAAATGGACTTGATGGATGAAGGCTGTACCCGCCCCCTTCTTGAATGACTAGAACTGAGGAACAAGTATGTTTCTAAACCCTCACTATTAAGTTACTCTGTCAGTAACTACAGTCTTTTCTTGCTTCAGTTTCTTTCTGTAAAATAAGGTATTCATAAATCTTTCTACTATACAGTTATGAGATAGGCATTGCTATATACACCAGGAAATCACTAAATTGTTGAAAATACAATTTTTAATAAAAGTTATATACATTTATATGATAAAACAACCCTATTTGATGTAGGACATCTATATCAAGCCTTTTTGTCTATTTTAATTTTTCAACATAATGTGCAGTGGAATGCTATGTCTGCGTAATGCCAGAACATTCCTATGAACATGGAGAAAAGGGACTTAATGATGATTCAGGTGTTCTATAAGCATCTGCATATCTGATGTCATTCAATTCATGTGGTTATTCCTGTCTGTTTTTGTGGTGAGTAACCCAGATTAGAATTTTTTTCCACCGCAAATGATGCAGACTAGTCTTTATGCAGTTTGGCTTGTAGTCATTGAATGAAAACAGCATTCTGCTTATAGTATACAAATTTTAATTCAGTCTTTCAACCCCCATTTAGTTAGTGCTTGATTATGGCTGAATTGTGTTATTGAATACAGATATATTTATATGTAACACTGTCCTTTTTTAAAGAAGAAAAATTTTAATCATTTTGCTTCATTTATCTCAGAGCTAGAACATCAAACAGAATCTATGAAAGTAGTTCATTTTTTTGGTGATATTTAATAATTATTGTTCATAAGTATTTATTCATGTTCAAAATATATGCTAGATAATGAAAAATACATAGCCAATATAATCGAAATTTAAGAATAGAGATCATGTAGTTAAGACATTCTTCTAAAATTGTCAAATAAAAATACATACATCAAATATCAATTACAAAATACAAGGTAGCCCAAAATGGACTAAAATTAAATTGGAAATATTCACTATTGTCTTCCACTTGCCAGATACTAGCCTGGAGTCTTCCTCTCCCCTAAACAGCTCACCTAACTCCTTGACAATTCTGTGGATGTCCTCTCTCTTTACAGAGTAGACAGAGTCTGGGAAAGCTTATGTACCTTGTCCAAGCCACTAAGTGACTGAACAAAGCTTTATTTCACTTCCATAAATATATATTGAACACCTATTCTGTACCAAGCATAGTACTTGACACTAGAATAAGTAACATTAAAAATCTGTTTACAGAAGTATATAGGTTTGTAAGGACTAAAACATAAAAGTTTACTGTGATCATAATGCAGTAAGTGCTGAAACAGATGTAGGTACACGGAACGGTAAGAACAGAGGAGAGGCTACCTAGCTTAGAAACCTGATAGGGCTAGAGAGAGAAGGAAAAAATGACAGGCTTCCCAGACAAGCACAGGCATCAGCAAAGGGATACTGGTCTGGTCTGAACATCAGGGAGAGTGGGAAATGCAGCTTTTGTTTTGTAGCACATCCCGGTAACTCAGAGAGGCCAGTGAAGGAAACACACTGAACATTATACTTTCATAATAGGAAGTAATCTCAGAGGACTGAGGTAATAAGAAACAGCCTGAATGAGATTGGTTTTGACTCATGAAATCAGGTAAATTTTGAATAGATAGGTAAAGAAATAATTAACTGTTGTAAATGAAGGTAAAAAGAATTCACAAATACTGGAAGGTAAAGATGTATAAAACTTGTATGACAGACTGAGGGACATACAAGGTTAATATGGTAGAGCTGCTCACCATCCATTTTGGCCATCCATTACGGTGTACAAACTTGAAACTTGTTATCAGCTAGAACTGGTTAATCTCTAAAATTTTAAATCTCTTTCTTTGACAATAACTTCTTAACCTTCCAGGTCTCATTCAGTCATCCCCACTCTCCAAACTAATTAAGATCTTTAATCCCTAAACCTCAGCATTGTGTGTCTCTATCAGCCCAATCTACTTTTTGATTGACTTAGACTTTCTGGTTCACCACTTCAGCCTTTTTTTTTTTTTTTTTTTGCCTCAAATTCTTTACCAAATTTTCATTCTATATCACACCTTCCTGAAATAAATTTCAAGATTAGATCAATTCATTTTTATTGTCCTAGCTTTCTTGCCCATTATTAAAAGAGATGGTTATTATCTCTAGCTACCTATTTACCCTCAGTTTATTATTTCTTCCCAAGGAAAACAGAAATCGTAATCTAAGCAGAACAAGCAAATGGACATCAGTTCTCACTGTTTATAACTCTTCCATCACAAATGTAGAAGTGTTATTCTTTGTGCATGAGGCCAATCCCTTCACCTGTGCTCTGGATTCTTCCCCACCTCCCAATGTTAGAAAATCAAAGGGTCATTGTTCCTTAAAGATCCTCTCTTCATTTATTTTTTTTCAAATTCCTACATTTTTAACTAGCTCTTTCTAAAATAATATTGGTCAACTATTTCTAAGTTTCCCTAATTTTAAAAACAACCAAAACCCTCATCTTGAAGCCACTTTTTAGCTTCTGTCTTACATAAGCAATTTTTTTTGGAAAAAAATAGCTTAGTCATGATTTTACCTTCCCCTAACTTTCTATACATTCCTCAGCCCATTGCCATCTGAAAACCATCCCCAAGAATTTCTTGTTTCTATTAAGGTCATCAATGAATGCCTTGTTTCTAAATTCATTTTTACTTTATTTTACTTACAGAAACTAATACTACTTACTGATTCTTTTTCAAACACATATCCTTGGTTTAATGATACAGTTCTCTGTTTTTTCTTTGAGGATACTGTCATTTCTGTAATATTAGTGTCTTCAGAGCTATCTCTTAGGTCCTTGGTTCTTATCATTTTATATATTCTACCGATAAATATTATTTGTAGCTTTATCATCTATATGCTTGAAGCTTCATTTATCATCTTCATGTGAAAGAATCCAATTCAAGGAATAAATCAACACTGTGTTTGCTTGGAAGTGCCACAGCTATCAAAAAGCTACATGTCCAAAACTGAATGTGTCATCTCCTGCTCTCCTTCTTCCAGTTGAACTTCTTAAATAGTTATTAAATCATGCACATTTTTTAAAATCTAAAACATTTTTCTTATTCAGATTAATGTAAACTGAGGGACTCAATCATTTTAGACATCTATTGTATTATTGAGTTAGAAAGTTTTAATTCAGATGAATGTAATAATTAAAATCATATGTTTTATTTAAATAAGTTCAAACCAATAATATGCTTCATTTAAATAAGTTCAAATAACTGAACAAACTATAGCTAAAATATTAAAATTTAAAAACTTAAATGATTAGAATCAAATATATTTAGTAAGTTAAGAACAGAAAATTTATTATCTTTAATTTATATTTCTAGCTTTAAGTACTGTTAACTACAGCAGAGTGACTGGTCAATTAGTCCTTATTTAATAAATTAATAGACTTGTTTTTCAATCCTACAAAAAAGCAAGTAGTACAAGATTCTCACCAAGTCATTCACACAGGGTTATGAATCTTCCATAACTATTCTATATACTCAATGGCTGATGAAATAAGAAAGTCAAAACTGTTTTTCCTGAAGTTTGATGGAATTACAGACTTCCTTAAAACAGGATAATTTACAAAAAAGGAAGATCAGGCATTAAAATGACTAGTCATGTTAACTTTGTATAAAAACAGAGCTCTATTCTACAGCCTTAATTTGCAAAACTGACTACTATTCATAGGAGGGAAAACTCACTTGCTCAACCCAGCCTATTGCCATAAATGAAAAACTAGTAGCATATATATCTTAATAGTGAAAAATGTTGACTCTTCTTTATCCAAAACAAATTTTATTTTTTTCCCTCAATAAAGTTAATTGTTCCCTGATGGTGAGTATGGACTAATATACTGATATAAATTGCTAAGTCTACTTTACTTTTCAATAATGCTCTGGGATTAAAGCATACAGAAATAAAATTTCACTGTAGTCCCATCTTCCTTTTACTGTAATATATGAAAATGTAAAAATATTTTAGAAAACATAAGTGCACAATTTAATGAATTATAATAAACATATATGTAGCTACTATCAGGTTACAAAATAGAACTTTGCCAACAGCTTCTCAATTATAATCTCTTCCCTCTCACTCTGTCCAGATGTTTACAGTAATACTTTCCTTGATTTTCTTTATAGTTTTGCCACCTGAAAAATATAATACTAAGCAATATAATTCAGTTTTGCCTATTGTAAACTATTATATAAATGAAATTATGTATTATATATTTCTTTGGTATGACTTCTATCACTCAGTGTTAGGCTGTAAGATTTCTCCATGTTGCTGGGTATCTCTGTAGTTCATTCATTTTAGTTGCTGTTAATAATTTATTATATGAATACACTTTTATTTACTTTCCCATTCTATTGTTAAAAAGAAATTTATTTATTTTTATTATTATTTTTATTGTATTTTTCCAAAGTTAGAAGCAGAGAGGCAGTCAGACAGACTCCGGCATGTACCCAACCGAGATCCATCTGGCATGCCCACATGCCCACCAGGGGATGATGCTATGCCCATCTGGGCCGTTACTCCATTGCAGCTGGAGCCATTGTAGTGCCTGAAGTGTAAACCATGGAGCAGTACTCTGCACCTGGGGCCATCTTTGCTCCGATGGAACCTTGGCTGCAGGGAGGGGAACAGAGAGAAAGGGAGGAAGGAGAGGGGGAAGAGTGGAAAAGCAGATGGGCTCTTCTCATGTGTGCCCTGACCAGGAATCAAACCAGGACTTCCATACACTGGGGCAATGCTCTACCACTGAGCCAACCGGCCAGGGCCTTAATGAGCATTTTAATTACTTTCCTTTTTATTTCTTTCGGCTATTATGAATAAGAATGCTTTGGAATTTGTGCATATGTGTTCTAGTATATGTAAATATTCCTTTTCTTAAGGTATTTAATTAGAAGTAAATTTCTGGGTCTGAGGTTATATATACCATCAACTTTACTAGAATAAAAATGAAAAAAAATATTGCAAATTCAGTTGTATCTGTTTAACTGGTTTTATTTAAGAATAGAATTTCTTAAATTCTAGAGGTAAATTTCATCTAATATTGCATACTTTATGTAGAAAGTACTATATTGTCTGACAAAAATTTCAAAATAAAATCCAAATAAAGTATTAATGTATAAAACATTAACCAATGTATAAAAATTAACCAATGTTTTATATTTTTCTAATGAAAGTAGATATTTCTTCTCATAAAAGTGGCAAGAATACATTAATCACATTGTATTCTTAATTGAGCAATAGTGTAGACAGAAATAGATCCTGTAGAGATTCAAAGGTAGAATATAATACTTAGATTTTCATTTTATGAATTCATGATTTTTTCATAATATTATAAAGGTGAAAAATCTTTCTCAACATTCAATTAAACAACCACAGTACAGTCTTATTAAAGAACTTTATCTTAATACTTAAATTCAACTTTTATATTTATAAAATTTTGAGCATGGGAAGCTGCTTTATGCTAAAAACAGAAAATCAAATCAGAACTCTCTTTAGCTTTCTGAACTGAAAAAAAAGAAAAAAATTAAAGTCCCCATGCTTTGATTTACCATGAAACAAAATCTCTTTCCTTAAATTACATCAGAATTTTTAGAAACAGTATATGAGAGATTTTTTAGAAATTATGTGTCATAGTATTAAAGATGCCACTGAGAACAAGGTAGATTTCTTCTTTGCTGTCATGCAGCTTAGAATCTAAAGGGAAATGCAGAAGAATAAGAAACCATGATATTATGACAGAGCTAAAAGGCACATTAAAAAAAGCACTTGATGAAGTAAAACCTGAAGGATGAAAAAGGTATGATGGAGAGGGAAGAACAAGATGTGTTCTAGAAGAGGAACAAAAACCCAGAAATAAGAGAAAAAGTATAAGAGGATGAGAAATTAATATAAGGATTTTTTTAAATCAGCCTAACATTGGATGGAATCTCAAGTCCTCCAATTAATAGCTGTTTGACTTCAGTTAGATCATTTACTCTTTCTCTTGCTCCCTGTAAAAAGATGATATTAATACTTAAATAAAATTTTTACAAGGATCAGCGAAAATAATATTTATAAAGCACACATAAAAAATTCTTCCAAAAATTCTAGGTAGCAACTTTTATTGCAGAATCAAACATTTTGGAGTCTGGTGGGTGTTCATGTGAGACAGGAATACATGAAGAGATAAATAAATGGTTTAAGTCATCAAGGGCATTGGGCCATATCACATAATCCAGTCCTTATGCTCAGAACAATGAGGAGTGATACCAACAGATCTGTGTTTCAAAAAGATTCTCAAGCTGTAGTAGAAATGGTTGGAAGAGGAAAAAGGGCAGGAAAACAAGTGAGGACCTGAATGAGGTGAGTAGCCATGGAGATATTTGGATTTGATGTATTTAAAAAATATTTAGCCTGCCCTGGCCAGTTGGCTCAGTGATAGAGTAGCAGCCTGGTGTGTGGATGTCCCAGTTCAATTCCTAGTCAGGGCACACCAGAGAGGTACCCCTCTACTTCTCCCTCCGCCTCACTTCTCTCTCTCTCTCACTCTTCTCTCTCTCTCTTTTCTCCTCCCTTCCTGCAGCCATGATTCTCCATTAGAGTGAGATGACCCCAGCTGCTGAGGATGGCTCCATAACCTCTGCCTGAGGTGCTAAAAAGTGGTTTTGGTTGCAACTGCAACAAAGTAAGGGCCCCAGATGGACAGAGCATAACCCCCAAATGGCTTGCTGGGTAGATCCCGAACAAGGCACATGCCTTCTCCTTCTCTCACTGAAAAAAAAAAAATGAAATAAAATTTAGCCTGACCAGGTGGTGGCACAGTGGATAGAGCATCAGAATGGGATGCTGAAGACCCAGGTTCTAAACTCTGAAGTCGCCCGCTTGAGGACAGGCTCATCCGGCTTGCGCACGTGTGCTCACCAGCTTAAGCATAAGATCATAGACACGACCCCATTATCACTGGCTTGAACCCAAGGTTGCTGGCTTGAGCAAGGGGTCACTTGCTCTGCTGTAGCCCCTCACCCAATCAAGGCACATATAATAAAACAGTCAATGAACAACTAAGGAGCTGCAACAGAGAACTGATGCTTCTCATCTTTCTCCCTTCCTACCTGTCTGTGCCTATCTGTCCCTCTTTCTGTCTCTCTGTCTCTGTTAAAAAAAATTAAATGCAGATGTCCATTTCTGGCAGGATGGCAAAAAGAACTAAAATTCTAACTGTGCATACCTAAATAATGGTATAGAGTGGATTTTTTAACAATTAAGTTTTTTGTGGTTTCATTTTAAGTAAAGAAAGTGCAGTTTTAGTTTTGTTTAAAGTAAAATAAATGCAGTTTTAGTTTATATTTAGTGTTAAGAAAATGCAGTTTTAGTTTACAGGTCTACAAGTGCCTGTATTTCTTTCTCACTCCCTCCTCCTCTGCCATTCACCTCCATTAGCCTCTCTCGTCTGTCTCCGCAGCAAGAATACAGTACTAAATAACCTTTTTTTCTTTTATTTCATATATTTTGTTATGCATTGGTAAAGTATAAATGTGTGTTTCTTAATTAAAAACATGTCTTTTTTCATGATTTAGAATGGTTTGGAGATGTTTCACAGGGCTGGAATGGAATAAATCTATTTCAGTTATTTTAAATGGAAGAAATTTGTTTGATATATGAGTTGACTGACTTATGAGCTTGGTTACAGAACAAATTAAACTTGTATCTCAAGGTACCACTGTATATCTATGTGTGTATATATTTATATATCTGTATATACATATGTATATATAAAGTTACAGATAATTTTATTGTTAACTAAGAAGTTAATTCTCAACTAAGGAAGAGAAATGCAAATACTCTGAGAACAGAAATGGAGTGTGGGCATGAATCTAGGGAAGTTAGTAAGCACTTAGGTTAATTGTTGCCATAGGTAGACACTATCGATTTTGGGTAGCCTAAAGTGTAGGTTCTTATGACTGGCACATGTGGGGATACAAAAGACAAAGCCTTGCTCTACACCCACTTTTCACTAACCTCTTCATGGACCCTAAACTCATAAGGAGTTAGTTAAAGAAAAGGATGATTTAGAAAAGAATTCTGTGATATTAATATCAAACATGTGAAAAGGCAAAAGTTCTCTGATAGAAATAAAGAAGGTACTAATATAAAAATAAATGTTTCAATTCATCAGGGAGATACAATAATCTTAAACTTGTAAACACCTAATAATGTAGCTTCAAAATAGATGAAGTGAAAATCTGACATCAAAAGGAGATATTTCAACAGTCTTCTTAACAACTATTAGATCTTGATGAAGTAATTGGTAAGACTATATAAGATTTTAACAACATGATCAAAGTAGATTTTGTTTAACAATGTGTGTGAAAAATTGTGTACCCAACCTTTGTTGTACACTTATTCTTTTTAAGCACACATTGAGCATGTTGTGTCATGAAGTCTTGAAAATTCCAAAGAATGTGCACACACACTGAAATTGATTAATACTAAAATATGTAACATTTAAATTGCTAAAACTTTAAAGGAAACTAAAGTTGAATTGCCAATATTTGTTAATTTTTAAGTGGTGAGGAAGAAGAAAGAGCAAAGAAGTCCTACACTGATGAATTGAACCATTCAGTTGCTGGTGTTGCTACTCAATGGAGGAAGAAGAGGGTCTGGTGAGGGTGGGCATGACCTAATAAAGAGGCAGAAGAGTGATAAATTATGTTTGGAACTGTTCTGAGTCAGATACCTGCAGTGCCCTTAGTAAAATGTTGGGAGTCAATTATGATGCAAGACTGAATAAAGAAAGAGAACTTGGGCTTTAGATCAATAGTTCTGGGGATCACTGGCATATAAATTATCTCTGAGGCCATTAAAATGGATGAAATTATTTGGGTTGAAAGAGTGGTATGAACAGTAGAGGAAAAAAGGGAGCTGGCAAACACCTTTACCAATGTCACAAGTTGGAAATCCAGGGAGCTCTCATCTCAGGAAGTAAAGAATTAATAAATGTAAGCCCTTGAAATAAAATGTATACACACTGAATTATTCAAACCTTTCTTTAAGTTCTAGAATACATAGGCAACTGATGAAGAGATGTTTTACAATACAATAGTTTTTACAATAACTCATTTCAGACTGGCTACAAGAAAACTCCAAATAAAGTCCCTCCTTTATGTGTTCTGCTGGCAAATAATAATCTCTAAATAAGTTTCTCAAGACTAGAGCCTAGAGAATTCTGATATAGTCCAGTATCACTCTCGTGCTTGCCTTAAAGAAACATATAATCATCAGTAACCCACCTATGGAAAGACCCAAGTGACAAGAAGGTGCAGACAGCTTATAGGATCTGCAGGACTCAACCTTAGAGCCACAAGGAAATGAATTCTGCCCAAACCTGGATGAGCTTGGAAGTGGATTTCTGCCTACTTGACCTTCCAGATAAGAATCTAGCCCTGCTGACATCTCAATTGAAGCCATAAAACTCTGAACAGAAGAGCAAGCTAAACTGAGTCTAAACTTTTGTCCCTCAAAAATTGTGAGATAAGCCATGGCTGATGGCTCAATTGGTTAGAACATCATCCTCGAGCACAGAGGTTGCAGGTTTGATCCCCAGTCAAGGCATGTATAGGAACAGATTGATGTTATTGTCTTTCTCTCACTCCCTCTCTAAAATCAACACAAAAAAGACTTTTAAACTTTATAAACTTGTGAGATAAATATGTGCTGTTTAAGGTGCTAAGTTTGTGGTAACTTGTCATACACCAATAGAAAACTAATAGAATTATGTGTGTGTGGGGTGTGTGTGTTTGTGTGTGTATTTTAGATATTTGTCAAGATCTATATTTATTGTAGGAAAGAAAGGGAAAATACAGCAGGTATATTTCTCTAGGGAGATTTTAAGTGCTCAGGAGAAACCATCTCTGTCCCCAAAAATGTAAGTGTTAAAAGTTGTAATTCCCCATTCAAAAAAGGTGATTGAGCCCGAATGTCATTTTTTGAATGAGAAAGCAGCAGTCATTGCACTTTCCTTGCAGATTGCACCATTATTCTCTGAGCTTTCCATTTGATCACTTGGGGTTTTGTTCCTAACCACTCCTGGTTGAAACCCAACTTCCAGGGAGTGAAATTTGTTTCCAGTTTAAAATGGTATTAAGCACAAATATAGCTGGTTAGATAAGCAGAATTAGCTAATTTTTTCTATGCCTGTGATATTATTTATAGATCACTTTTAAAAATTGCTTCAAATTTACAACCAAATAATAAAACCCAGAAGGCTTGGGGAAAGATATAAGCAAACAAAAGTGTTTTATAATATTGGAAATTTTTAATATTAAATCATACTTAATAATAATAAAACTATTCATATCAATCACAAAAGAATATAAACCTGGACTTCACAAAGTCTCACAAAAAGAAATTCTCTGACTGAAATATTGGACCTCTTAAATGTCTTTCTTTTTCATGTGTCTTTCATTGATGCTGCAAAAACTCACTGAAGGTCAGCCATTCTTTGAAGTATCCATAGTAACTGTGATGTTAGCCACATCTTTGATTTAGAATATCAACACGCCATAATTGATATCAAACTCATGGACACCAGATCAGGGCTTTGGTGCCATATTTGATGCAACATCAAAAGTACTTACTTATTTGTTCTTATGTGTTCTTAGTGTTCCTGGCTCTCTTTGTGGTTTTATGTCTTTCCTCATAAGGAACAAAACTTGGAAATCGTAAAATACTGACAATGTAGATAGCACTTATCTATAGGTTAAACTACCCCAAAACAGCTGGAGAAGGAGCTTGTTATTCAAGAAAAAGCCTTCAGGGCTGATCTTTACAAGGCAAGAGAAGGTCATTGGCTGAACCACCAGAGAGAGTTTAATGTAATCCTGGAAATAAATTTTAATCATAGAAATAAATAATAATAATTAAAAAGAATGTCAATATTTATTGGAGAAACAGAATAAAGAACACCAAATAAGTAAATGTAGAAGGGTTATATTAGTAAATGAAGTTGGGAACTACCTTAAGAGTGTAACAGGTGAGGGAAACATCAGACCTTGAAGGGAGAAGGGAGCAGAATCCTTTTGAACTACTTATAGTTGGTGACCTCAAAGGCTGGTAAAGTCCAGAGACAGCCTCAGCTTTAACACAGCTGCTCCCTGGCATTACTAATGGCATGGATCTGGGAGTTGGTAAATTAGTAACAGCTAAACCAACAGTTAAAAAATAGAAAGAAATCTTCTAGTCATGAAACCTATCCATCAATTACACAAGAAAAGGAACTTCTTGCTGGAAATGAAGACAAGGCAAGAATCCTCAGCCCACATCAATCTCAACAACTCTGTCTTTAAATCAAGTATATTTCAATTTAAACCCAACCTATCCCGAGTCTCTAGCTTATGATTTGGATCTGTGGTATTCAACTCAGTTTTTCCTAAACTTCTTTCCCAAGCTACTCAAGGGAAACACTCAGGGAAGAGAAAGAAAAAAAAAAGTAGTATGGGGCTCTCAGTGGTCCAAGCACCGACAACAATCTCTTTCCCCAGTTGTCCTATACTTATATTTATACCATACGAATATTGTGACCTAAAGGGAAAAAAAGTGGAAAGACAATGTTGTCTTTCTAATGATGAAACTAAACTCGCCAAGTAGCCTCTCTGACTTTAAAAAAAAGGGTGGGGGTTACTTCAGGGCTCAGGAAAATTATTTCAGAGGCCAGCACATTTAAGTTTTAGTGTAAATAATAATCCCTTGGAGAGCTTATTAGAAAAAAACCTGGTCCCTCTGCTCAGATCGTCTCAGTACTTCAGAATGTTTCCCAATCTTCCCCAACGAGTCAAACCCTTCGGCTTGGCTAGAAAAAATAAGGTCTGGGAGAAACTGCAGCTCTTAATATTTTCCAGACACAGCTCAGGAGGTGCTAAAAAGGCAATGTTGTTATGAATCAGTGCATTACCCTTATTAACATTTATATTTAAATTAAAAGTTTTATATGATTGCCTTCATTAGCAGGTGCTGAAGAGTTTAAAACTTTTGTAAGTTTGCTTTGCATCATGTCCCTTTAAGTGCTTTCTAGCAGGAGAATATAAGCTGGTTTCTTTCAAAATTTCCCCACATTTCTGAGGAAAAAAGGGGGTGCTACTACTTATCTGGCACCTACCCTATTAGTTCTCACAATAGCCCCTATGAATTAGTGCTAGTCTCATACTTATTTTAAAAGATATATCTAAGATACAGACATTAACTTCAAAAAATTATATAGCTCAAAAGCCAATAAACTGAGATTTGAATCTCATTTTATACTATTTTGTTAAATAATCTGTCCCATTTTCTTAATTGTTTTAAATTATAAATTATTCCAGGGTCATATTTTATATGTATGTAAATTAAGAGATTTCCTGCCCTTTAAGATAAAAAAAAAAGATGCTGGAAATAAGTGTTAAGTAAAACTTTATAAATGCTGACTACAGTGTTTTATGGTGGTTAGCAACACAGGCTCCTTAGCCAGTTCCTTGGCTCTCAACCCTGGTTTTTCCACTTACTGTTGTTTATTAGTTATTACTGTTTTTTTAAAAGCAGAGTTGTTGTTTTTTGTTTTTATCATTTTAGAGAGGAGAGAGAGAGAGAGAGAGAGACAAGGGGGGAGGAGCAGGCAGCATCAACTCCCATGTGTGCCTGTCAAGCAAGCCCAGGATTTCAAACAGGCGACCTCAGCATTCCAGGTCAATGCTTTATCTGCTGCACCACCACAAGTCAGGCAGTTATTACTGTTTTTTTTTTAATTGACATACAATACCCTGTTAGTCTTAGGTGCACATCATAGTGATTTAATATTTATATAAATTACTAAATAAGGCCCCTACTAAATCTACTTCCTATCTCTCACTATACAAAATTATTATATTATTGCATCTATTTTCTATGCTGTACACTATGTTCCCATAACTTATTTATTTTATAAATGGAAGTTTGTATCTTTTAACCTCCTTTGCCTATTTCACCTGCCCCCAATTTATATTAAATAATCATTTTATCTGTTCTTAAACTCAGAACTTAGAGAAGTCAGTATGGCCTTTCTTGTTCTTTTTATCTTATTGTTCATTGCCTATCCAGACAAAGTAAAATACAGATAAAATTTTCTCTATTCTTTACAAGAGTGGGTTAATGGTTTACTTATTCAATGAGTAATAAGAGTCATCTCCACACTCCTTAATCTGTTTAAAATATCCTCTAGGAAAAAAGAGCGATAGGAGTTTTTTTAAGAAACCATCTCATATGTTAAAGTCAAATTTATTCTATTTAGAAAAAATGCTTTCAAAATGTTTCATAAAAATCCAGCATCTTCAAATATAATACAATTATAAAAGAGACGTGTATGCTTCCCATTTTCTTGAGCATATCAATAATTTTTATCCCTACTACAAATTAACAAGACCTTCCAAGAAGATTGAGGCTGAGATTTTTTATATTCTCAGATCTCTTCAGGTTCTTATTCTATTCATGTATTCAAAAAAAACTTTATTGCACTCTTATTGTGTGTTCAGCATAAAGAACATTGATGATAAAACCAATCAGATGCTATATCCAGTTTCACAAAACATGAAGGTATGTGATCATTTGATTCTTCTAAGTTTCTGTATTTATTATAGTGACAAAAAAGCAAAAACAATCCTATGAGAGTTTTAAATTTAAATAAAAATGTTAATAACGTCAATGCACTGATCCATAACAATATTGCCATTTTAGCATCATAAATTTATATGTTAATTATGTGATTCAATCACAAAACTAAGATGTTCATGGCATTTTTCTTTTTTCTAGGGTGGGATTTCAAGTCCCACATTATACTAATAGTATTAAATCCAGTAACATTAAAAGGAGGAATGAGCTGTCAGACATTTTGTATAGTAAAATATCTACCTTTAACTTACTAATTAGAAACTGAGGTAAAAATTATCCTGTTTTTTCTTTTTTATATGTCTTTAAGTTTATAGATCATTTTCAAATATAAAAGGTTTTTAATAGTCTATTTCAATGTAAACTATTTTCCTGCCCAAATTCTTCTGGTTGATTTGTTTCTTTGTTTCAAATAATACCTTACTGACACAACTCCATCTTTCATCCTGCAAAGAAACAATTCATCATTTTGGCGACCATTAATCAGCCATCAACTCTTTAAAAAAATTTTTATTTTATTTTATTCATTTTAGAGAGGAGACACAGAGAGAGAGAGCGCGCGCGCGCGCGCGCGCGAGAGAGAGAGAGAGAGAGAGAGAGAGAGAGAGAGAGAGAAAGGGGGGAGGAACTGGAAGCATCAACTCCCATATGTGCCTTGACCAGACCAGTGCAAGGTTTTGAACTGGCGACCTCAGTGTTCCCAGGTCGACGCCTTATCCACTGCGCCACCCCAGGTCAGGCAGCCATCAACTCTTTTTGATGAAGACTTTATAAAAATGGATTTGACAAAGAATATACAGTGGGGAAAAGATACTCTATTTATTAAATGGTGTTCGGAAAACTGGGCAGCCACATGCGAAAGAATAAAAGTGGGCTACTATTTTACACTACATACAAAAATGAGCACAAAATGAATTAAAGACTTGAACATAGGATCTGAAAACATAAAACTCCCCCAAAAATACAGAAGGGTACGTTCCTTGGCAATGATTTTTTTGGATTTGACACGAAAAGCAACAAAAGCAAAAATATACAAGTGGAACTACATCAAACTAAAATGCTTCTGCCTGACCTGTGGTGGTGCAGTGGATAAAGCGTTGACCTGGGAACACTGAGGTCACCAGTTCAAAACCCTGCACTGGTCTGGTCAAGGCACATATGGGAGTTGATGCTTCCAGCTCCTCCCCCCTTTCTCTCTTTCTCTCTCTCTGTGTCTCCTCTCTAAAATGAATAAAATAAAAAGAAATTTTTAAAATGCTTCTGAGTGTGCAGCAAAGGAAACCCAACAACAAAATGAAAGGACACCTGACCAGGTGGTGGTGCAGTGGATAGAGCATCGGACTGGGACGAGGAAGACCCAGGTTCGAGACCCGGAGCTTGCCAGCTTGAGCGCGGGCCCATCTGGCTTGAGCAATAGCTCACCAGCCTGGACCCAAGGTCGCTGGCTCCAACAAGGGGTTGCTCTGTCTGCTGAAGGCCCATGGTCAAGGCACATGTGAGAAAGCAAGCAATGAACAACTAAGGTGTTGCAACAGCAATGAAAAACTAATGATTGATGCTTCTCACCTCTCTCCATTCCTATCTGTCTGTCCCTATCTATCCCTCTCTCTGACTCTCTCTCTGTCCCTGTAAAAACAAAACAAAACAAAACAAAAAAACAAAATGAAAGGGCAATCTACTGAATGAGAAAAAAAGCATTTGCAAATTATATAACTGATAAAAAGTTAATATTCAGAATATATAAAGAACTCATGCAACTCAGTAACAACAACAAAAAATAAATCAAGTTCAAAAATGGGAAGAGGACCTGAGTAGATATTTATCTAAGGAGATATGCAGATGGTCAAGAGGTACATGAAAAAATACTCAATATCACTAATTACCAGGGAAAATTATGAAAACCATAGTAAGATATCACCTCATTCCTGTTAGGATAACTATTATGAAGAAGACAAGAAGTAACAAATGTTGGTGAGGATGTGGAGAAAAGGGAACCATTGTGCACTATTGGTGGGTATGTAAATTGGTGCAGCCCATGTGGAAAACAGTATGAGGATTCCTCAAAAAATTAAAAATAGAAATAATATATGATACAGCAATTCTACTTCTGGGAATTTATTCGAAGAAAATGAAATCACTCACTTAAAACAATATTTGCACCCCCATGTTCACTGCAGTCTTATTTACAATAACCAAAACATGGTTCTGAAATATTATTTAGCCATTTAAAAAATAAGGAAATCATACCAGGTGTGATGACATAGATGAAACTCAAGGCTATTAGCTAACTGAAATAAGTCAGGTAAAAAAAAAAAAAAGAAACAGAAAGAAGACAAAGAAATGGATTGATGGTTCTCAGAGGCAGAGTGTGAGGGGATGACAAAACAGGTAAAGGTTGGTCGAAAGGTATAAACTCCCACTTTTAAGATAAGTAAGTCTTGGGATGCTATATGAAGCATGCTGGCTACAGTTAGAAACACTGTATATATGAACACTGTCTTTATAACAGCACTATTTGAATATATGAAATTTAAGAGAGTAAACCCCAAAAGTTCTCATCACAAGAAAAACGTTTGTAACTCTATGGTGATGGATGTTAACTATACTTATAGAGGTAATTATGTACAAATCATGTTGTACAATTATAACTAATTTGATGTTATATTACAATTATATCTTTAAAAAATGTATTTAAGGGTGTTTTTAGTGATGCTCTAAAACTGAATAAATATAAAGCATGGGCAAATAGGTTTAGAGTGGAACATTCTCTCAGTGTCCTTAGTATTATAGATATATGAAAAGTGAAATTTGATAAACTAAATACATTCATTAAGATACCTATTAGGATTTTAAGGTTTAAATAAAAACTACAAATAGACATCTAACAATACTTCTGGTTTCTTAGACAAGATGAAAATCACTCATTTCCTTAAGAAGCTGGAGCAATGAAAGCAAAAAGAAACAAAGTAGACAGCTTTGTAACTACACAATTGACCCGATTGCTTATAACAACATACTGATTTTTAACATCCAATTTAATATAAGGGGTTTTGTATACACTGAGAATGATGGAAGTGTCCTTGATACATATTACCGGTAAAATAGGGATAAATTTTATGCTGCCCTCGTTTTCATAGAGAAAAGAAAACTACTGCTTCACTACCTAGAAAATAGAAGGTATGAGAGGGCTATTTGTAATTGTTCTCCTTCCTCGATCTCCTCTCCACTGAGAATGGACCATTACCTGAAGGGTAGGTTTAGGAGAAAAGCTGAATATACTGGACTCTGGCCCTTCTTCAGGGCAAATTGTCTGCCTGATGCTAATATTCTTTTCTGCTTTCCACACTCTAGTGAACTTCTTGAGTGTAGCCTAAATCCTTATGAGTGCATCTGTTCTTCCTTATTAAAACTGATTATTAATTAGCTAACTCATTTGATCACAAATCAAAAGTCATTCTCTGATAAACTTTATCATTAATAAAGTTTTGAGCTCCTTTTGTCAATTTTCAATTATTTATAAACTTAGAGAAAAGGGACAAATATGGTGTCATTTATTGGATTCCTAAAACTTGTATTACTTAAATATTCTATTTGTTGGCATTATAAACTTTATTTTCTTACAGAGGAATTCCAAATAAGTTTTAGGCAACTTCTAGTATAAAACACAATAAATGGTCTGTACTTAGAAAAAAGATGAGAGAAAAAAACTAAGCTTCTATGAAAATTTCACTTTCTATTTTTAAAAAATGTAATTATTTATTTATATTAGCGAGGAGAGAGAGAGAAGGGGGAGGAGCAAGAAGCATCAACTCCCATATGTGCCTTGACCAGGCAAGTTCATGGTTTCAAACCAGCAACCTAGTGTTCCAGGTTGACGTTTTACCCACTATGCCACCACAGGTCAGGCAAAAAAAAAAAAAAAAGAAAAAGAAATTGAGTTTATTAAGTTGTACACTTGAAACCTATATGGTTTTGGGAACAAATGTTATCTCAATAAATTCAATAATTAAAACATTATTGAATAAAAAATAAAAATAATTTAAAAAGGATCTCTTAAGAACCATAGGCACAAATATAGATAACAAAAAAGGATAATTTTTTCAATATAAATTTTAATACTGTTATCCAGTTTATCAAGAGTCGGCACATTAAACTTACGTAACATATTTTTATGGAAGAAACACAACCAAATTTTAAGGTAATTATTTGACCAGAATTCATTTATTTTGTTTTTGATTATATTTCTTTGTTTCCCTATAGTCATCATATTTGAAAAAATTGTGTTTTTTTACCATCAATTAAAAATTTTGTGTGTGTTTATATGTCTGTATGCACACACACACACACACACACACACACATACACACAAACTAGAATTTATTATTGAATTACTTAAGAGTTATTTGTTGTTGAGAATGTTTATCTCTGGAGAAACATGCTGTCTAACTTTCATATTTCTGAATAAGGATTCTTAGGAGTCTTTAAGTTTAGTTTTCCAAGCCACCAGAGGCAGAACTATAAGGAAAGTAATCACACCCACTTAACAAACACTTCCTTCCTCATCCTTTAAAAACCAGTGTTCATCTTAACCCTTAAGAACCAGTTGTTAGTATTTCCTCATATGTATTTAAATATGCACATATTCAAATATAACAGTGTTTTTTATTGCACTCTCACTTATGCACATAGACACATGCATGTGAACAGGGATAACTTGCTCTTCTTTCTCGGATAAGTAAGCATTTAGATGTACAAACAGTTGTGAGAAAATGAACCGTTAAATGTCAATTGTTTGCATACAATAATTTATTTTTTTTAAATGAGGTTTTATGCAAAGATGGTTTACTGCTCCTTATTCAACTACAGCTTAAATTTCAAACTTGTTAAAATTAATTAGTATATGTGTCTGGGTCTCTTCTCTGTCTTCCTTTTGGGTGACTCACAAATTTACCAACTACATGCATATTACACACATACAAACACCACCATATATATGTGTTTGTCGCTAGAACTGTTTATGTTGCTGCCTGCCAGATGTTTACAACCTATCTAATGTTGACTGTTCAAAAGAAGCATGTCCAAAAGTGAATCTGGCATCTTTCCCCTCCCACCCATGTTCACATTCTTATTATGTTTCTTATCTCAGAAAGGGCGCCTCCAGCCAACCCCGAGATCCTGCTTTCATCCCAGTAGCCTTTCTTTCTCTGTTTCATCTCTTCTTCATGTCCCAGTAGTCAACAAATCCAACCTCCCTAAATACATTCTGTCTCTTTATAGACCATCAGATTTCACTAGATTTGGACAATAGTTTCTTGATTTATTTCCAATCTGTTCTTCCCATACCTCCTACTAATCCTGTGATGCCAAACCTATGACACGCGTGTCAGCACTGACACACGTAGCCATTGTCGATGACACGCAGCCGCATACCAGAGAAGTATGGGGCTGCATGCCGAGAAGGACATTTCATCCTTGGTTCCTGCACGGCCAGGTGCAGTAGCCGAGGATAAAACATTTGCTGTAATGTAGACACAACAACAGAACTCTGGCACAGAGTGTCTAGTTCTGGGACTTCAGGTTAGGCCGTTTTTCTCGAAGTGACACACCACCCGAGTTATGCTCAGTTTTTTGGTGAATTTTGACACACCACACTCAAAAGATTGCCCATCACTGTACTAGTCTATCCTCCATACTAGTGTTAAAATTATCTAATGTGCAAATATTATCATGCTGATCCTGAAAGAGTTATAGGGATTATTCCATTACTGGTGTCACTGTGACATAGAAAGATTAGATCATTTAATAATTTAAGGACATGAAAACTCTTACCTTCCTCTCTAGTACTCTTTAGGTTATACTGTAATACAAAATTATAAAAGAAAGGAGGGGCAGAATGATCAGTCCGAAAGGCATTCTTTACAATGTGTGTTTCAGTGTAAGGATGAAAACTAGATGCTGCTTTTTCTATTTAGTGAAGGAAACAGAGTGCCTGCTGAGTCAGCAGTTGTGCAATATTGTCCTATTCTAGGCCCTGATTTCTACAACATAATATGATGCTATAGTTTGCAAATCTTCACTTCACCAATAAACTGCCAATTTATTTAACTTCACAGGTTTTAGTCATTTCATCGTAATTCCTGGAGCATGGAGGCCTAGGATCACTTGCATCCAACATCCTCTGTTTTCATAGCAGAGCTCAGTGTGTAGAAGGCACATGTGCTGAGGAATAGCCCTCTAACAACCCCTTTTTCCAACATGAAGCTGTTATCAGCAACAGAACCAAACAGAGGAAGTGAGTTTACGAGATCACACCAACATCCCAGTCCCCAGTCAGGCCTTTGTGGTTTCAAAAAGCTACACATTTTGCCAACAGCAAAAAACTACATATCCTGTTTCCTGTTTCCCTATGGCCTTCTGGTTTACTCCCCAACTCTAATATCTGTGAATGCCTTACTCTAGTGATCATAAAAGGTGAAAGTCAGATATTCTCTGCTTTACCTTCCGATATGTGGATTTCTATGAAAGTCATACCTTAGATACACTACACTTAACTGCCTCATTATTCTCATCTTTTCCTCTAATATTATAAATTCATTTTTTTGCACCATCAAACATTTTCAATTATTATAGGAATTTGGCTCTTCCTTTAAGTTTTATTATTTTTTTCATGAACTCTCATAGGGCACAACTCATTGGGAGCTAGGGCATGCAATTGATACTATTGTTTCAAGTCATTTCAAAGAACCTTTTATGTTCATCATTTGCCTCCTGGTTTCACGTGCCACCTGAGGTACCAAAACCTCAGCCAGTCATGTGAAGTGTGATGAATAATTTGCTAGATTCCCATAGATACCTGAAAATTTATTTAATTTAATATGTAAATGTTTGATGTCTATATGTTTTTATTTTTCTAAAATAAATTTAATTTACACTTTGATGAGGATTGCATTTATAAAAATTAACTTGTATAGCAGTTAACCCACATCTCTTCTGTCATCCAATCCAATGCCTTTGTTCATCTTTTGCATCTCATTGCTGATATTCTTCTCTAACCTATAACCTTACAATTTACTCTGTCCCCAACATTTACCTTCTCCTTGAAATGAGACTTGAATTTAAGTAGTGGTCATTTAAGAGTAGGATCAGTCATATGTCAGGAGTGAGACAGAGATTTTAGATTTGAATCTCAGTGACAAGGTGGAGATCAAGGATAGGGTGACTGTTCAGGTTAGCTTGAAGCTTATGGATTTGTTGGAAGTTACAGAAGGAGTTAACATAAGAAAGGAGCTGAGACACTGTGTTGGAATAATCTTGAACAGAATTCCACTGACCATTTTCTCCAACTTGATTTTTAAGATTATAAGCATTGCTGGAGAAAATTGTGAACCTAAAATTAACTAACTTTGTGTACTACACATTTACAAGGTGGGGAAAAAGTAAGTTTACAGTTGTTCATATTGAAAATAATATAATAATTAATAAATAATAATACAAAAATTGGGTGTTACACATACTTACAAAATGTACACCTACATTTTCCCCACCCTGTATATATATCTTGACCTAATTGAGCAGAAGCTGTAACACACAAAACCTCTGTTTTGATTTCATTTGAATCAAGATGGTTACATTGTTATTTGATGTTTTCTCATATGCTTTCTAGTATACTCAAGCCCCAAAGCCATACTCTATATTTCCATTGTTCTGTAATTACTTCTTTATTGAGATCAGAGTTAGCTTCTGTGAGCTCCTTCAAATTTCTTTCTCTGTATTGCAGAATTTCTTTTTAACTCATCCAGCTCTTCTTCCCTTTTTGAATCAAAGGATACTTTCAGCCTTTCCAACATTATACCTTTTTACTTGTACACCTGTCATCATCTCTTCTTATCAATTTCAGAACCTTGCTCAATTGACCTTCACTTTTATTTACATTTCCTTTGACTTCTTTTTAATTCACTAACATTAAGGAAGTAATTTTATAAAAAAGCATAAATGTGTGTTTATGAGTGAATGATTATCTTTCCTGTCCCTTTACTATTAGTTCTTTACAGGCCAGCGATATTTTATAAAAACACAAAAACATGCCCTATTCCCAGCTAGCTGATGTCCTTGAATTGGAACTTCCAGCTCTAGTACTGCAACTGAAGAGTGCAAGCATCAGTCAGCACTGAGGTACTGGTTTATTGGCTCCATCTTTTACACTTTAGACATCTATCTGATCTAGACACGAGGGTCAAGCACTAACCAGTAGAAAGTAAAGGCTAGCTTGGTAGAGAATTTGCCCACACTCTAGACAGAAGCTTGAGGGTAGGGTTCTAAATTGTGCTGAGGTCTAAATAGTGACCGGGATAAGCCATATTCAATTTCTAGACTGAAGTTATATCACAAGCTGTTTGAAATTTTCCAGGGAGTTAAGACTAGTAAATTTTTTTAACCAACCTATGATTTAAAGAAATGAGGTTTTATTAATTAAGTTTTGTTCTGTAAAATATGTTGAGTACATCTTAATTTTTAATAGTCTGATTATTAAGAACATACAAATAGTAAGAAAAACACAATCTAAGAAAAATAAAGAAAACCAAGAATTTAAGAAATGTGTTATATCTATGCAGAATTTATTTTATAGTTCAAATCTTTTCAAAAATAGGCATTGTGTTTTACATGTATTTAAACAGTCACCAAATGCTGAGATTATCTATGATACTGATTTATGTTCTAACACTGAAAATAGAACAAGATTATTTTTCTTTCTTTTGCAAAGAGCAAGGGTTTCAGAATCAAGTTTGTCTTCAAGTAGCAGCAAAGGCTTGCTAACAAGATATTTTGGAACAACTGGCTATTAGGAAGGAAGTCTGAGTGGGAGGATGAGAAATAGCTCATGCCCATGTGACACATACACGTTGTGAATGTGTTGGAAGTCTATGATGTGGAACATAAATGGGTATAAACAATTCATGTCTGTACATAGAGGACCTTATTCTAAACCTTTGTTTTCACAGCTCTATTTTGAATTACATTTTATTTCTTGCTCTCTTTTGTTCTCATTTACCTCATCAGAACATATTCTGATGGTTATAAACATAATTTATAACATCATGAGAAATGGCAGAGCCTGTCAAAATATCTTGAACAAAATACAGGGACTTTCCTGCTGAAGCCCTTTCCCTTTGTTACTCCAGGTACATAGCAAAATCATGGCTTCCTGAGAAATACTAGTGAATTCTGTCCTCTTTTTTATCTAATAATAAATTTGTGATTTTAGCATAACTTTATCTAAAACTGTCACAATAGCTTTATGTGCAGGTTTCTCTATATCCCACAGAAATTGGTAGTTAAAATAAAAGTCAAATTATTATTCTAGAACACAAGATGATCAAATGTTTTCCCCTCAATAATATAGTATATAAAAATCAGAAATTCATCCCATAATTTGTTCAACAAAAAATATTGAGCTTTAATAATTTTCAAAACTCTTTGACAGGGGCTTAAGCAATTCACAGATAGAAATCATGGTCTTCCTACTCCTGAGAACTTTAGAGAGTAGTTGGGGGCAAAAGCTTCTATAATCCTATTTTTGCCTCAACTATATAATCATATATTTGCTTATATAAGTCATCCAAGTGGCTCATGAGAGTTTGGGTTCTTTGAGGGCAGGAACATTATCTTATACACCTTTGTATCTTCTGAAATACACTTCTTAGTACCCTAACTTTGTAATGTAATGTGAAGTATCTTATACCAGCATCACAAGGCAGTTTACTGATAATGCCAGATGAATAGCATAGAAAATTAAGATATGGGAAAAAGAGGAGGGGCAGGCAACTTCCTGCCTCAAGTCATGTAGAAATGCTTATGAAGGGATAATATTTGAATTGCAGATGAATTGACACTCTTTGATTAATAACATTAAGATATTTACTCCTTTAAATTTTGTTACTAAATTAACCAATGGGAAAGAGAAACATTCACAATCTATGTTTTCTTTATTTACACAGATTATAAAATTGGTACTCATTTCAATGATTGATCGCATATTATATCAGTTATATATTTATTTCATCCCAAAATTTAGTAGAATAAAAGAAGAACTATTTTATTTTGTTTTTGATTTGATGGAATAGGAATTCACGCAGAGCACAGCAAAGATAACTTATCTTTTTGCACTATGTCTGGGTCTCAACAGATTTTCAGGGTGACTCAAACATCTGGAAATGGCTAGGATGGTTTGCATCAGGCATTGGTTCTCTCTGTCAATAGGATTTCTTGATTCTTCTCCACATTGTTCTTGCAGGCACTGCCCTAGGCTGTAATGCCAGACATGGCTGGGGGATCACCAGTCAATTCTCTTTCTATTTAGCCTCTCCATGTATATCTAGCTTGGATATCTTTACAGCAAGACAGTCTTAGGGTATGTGTAGTATCATGAAAGTTTCAATGGCCATTCCAGTTCAAACAAGGAAGAATGTGAAGTAGGTAAGGGGTAAGTAGTAATCAACAGCCCATAACACCTCTGACTCTCAGCCAAAACAACAGTGCCAGCCCCTTAGTCCTGCTCCCTGGAAATCAATTCTTGTGGTTCCAGACTCCATGGTACAGACTACTGGCTCCATGCTGTGAATAATCCTCCCAACTTTTCCATAGAAAATGGCCCTATTTGCACCTATTCAACTTTCTCAGTCTGCTTTCCAACCATAAAAAAAATGAGACCCTAAGATATTTTTATTTTGAATTGACCCTCTTTCATTTAAAGTGATTTGTCAGGCTTCTGCAGGTACAAATGTCCTAAAAGGATGTGTCTTTCTCAGAAATATTATTGATGTTTACTCCATTAGACAAAAGCACATCCATAAATCTCTTTAAAACAGGTCATTCTATCTTGAGCTGAGATTCAGGGTCCTGTCCAGTGGTACAACACCCTTAAAAATCCATAAATACTGTCTAGTAAGGAAGGTTCAAAAGGCCAGATTACGAGGTGAATTTTTTAATTTGTTTTGTTTTTGTCTAGAACAGAGGATCTTTGAGGATCCCTAACTTTCTTTTTAAAGTGAGATGACATTTTACTAGTAGTCCCCTGGGTTGATCATTATGCTGAGACCATTACAGATAGTTCTGTGTCCTTGCAGCTTCTTTCTACTACCAGGAACCTGAAGAGAGCAAGCTCCCAGACTGCCCAATTTTAATGTGTAGAAATCAAAACCTTTAATCCAATATACAAACAAGGAAGTCTCTGATACAAAGTCATAGGCATAAATGGGATTCCTCATGAGAGTGCAACACCCCCTATCATGCAACAGTCAAGGGTGAAGGGAAAAGCTTAGTTTTAAAACTACACCTTAGGCTATAATGACCCTGCCTGCTTACAGCCTGTCTCCCACACACAATGCCAACTATAAGCAAGCAAACATATATATTATATTTACAAACTTATTTGACCAACATTCCACCCCTTTTGCTTGCTTACAATCTAAAGCACAGGTATTCCGGTACAAGAAATTAAGCACATTACATAAATTACAACAAGAGCACAAATCATACAGTTTCAACAATTACAAAGGTACATTTCACTTGTCTCTGAGCACTTTGCCAAAAGCACAAAATGTCCTCGGACTTCTTTCTAGCCATTTGAAAAGCTTCTTGGGGCAGGGGAAGGGTCTCCAGTAAAGCCACCCCAAACCCCCATCAGGGTATTTTACATTGTCCAAAATCTGTAAGTTCATTCAACAAAGGATCCAGTGCTTACTCTGGTCGTAGTTCAGGAATCAGTCTACAAACATGGGGCCTCAGCCACACCCCTCATCCCTGCCATCCTGGCAGGTCTTACACTGTCCCAAAGAGGAGCATGTGGCAATGAAAGTCAGCATTTCCATCTCTGCTCCAGAGAGCATGATGGCATCCAACCTTGTTTCTCAAAAAAGCAGACCTACCAGGGTTTTAGTAAGTATTTCTTGCTACTGGGCTCTGACCTTCTGAAGACTGTGGATTGCAACTCCAGAACAATTTTCCTCATCCTCCAAAGAGGAACTGAAAACATCAGCTCCTGCTGCTGGGCTTGAGTTCTGAGCCACCACCACCTTCTGCTCCGCGGGCCTTGCAGCCCCGGCACTGGCCTCAGCCCCGGCACTCAGTCGCTGCTGGCTCTCCACAACACCCAGGGAAATCTGAAACTCATAAACCTGTGATTCCTTTTCCAGCAGCTGCTCCATTTCCAAGCAAATCTCGTGAACTTTGTTGGCCTCCTTCTCTGTTGCTCCGTCTCCAGGATCAGCATCTCTTTCTCCCATGTTAGCTCCAGCTCCTTCCACTGCTCTGTTTTCAGGTCCCTGGCAGCCTCTTCCACAGGGCTCTTGGTTTCCTCACATGTGGCTATAAAAGTCAGCCACCCTACGACCGCCAAAAGGACAGCAATGGGGAACCATAACAGCATCCAGACCTCTTTCTCACCGCTCAAAAGAGGTGGTGGCTCCATACTGATCTGTATTGAATTCTGCCACAGACTACACCAAATGTAAAGCCAATAGCCGCGGCCACCATCACAGCCACCTAGCTTATGCAGGTTCACATTAGATTCAGACAGATGGTAATAAAACAATGGAGCCAAGAAGTGGTGGGCCATCATCTTTAATCCTAGCTTGCACCCAGCGGGCAAGAAATACACACAATGGGAAAACACTTCCCTTTCCATTCAGGGTTCCCAAAGCCACCTACTTATCCAAGTTTCCTAGAATCAAAGGTTTCTAGCTCACCAGACTTATTCACTTCTGTTCCCCATCTCCCTCTCTCTGCACAAATTCTGCACAAACTGGCTTCTCCTTCAGCACCCCACCATCTTGGCTACTTCTCTTCTCTTCTACATGGCCTTTCTCTGCTCTTCTCTCTAATGCTAATCTCAGGAACCTAGAGAGAGCAAGCTCCTGGTCTGCCCCATTTTAATGTGTAGAAATCAAAACCTTTAATCCAATATACAAACAAGGAAGTCTTTGATACAAAGTCACTTATCTGAGGCATAATGGGATTCCTCATAAGAGTGCACTACCCACATCAAAAAGGGTGGGAAAGGTTTAGTCCTAAAACCAAACCCCAGGCTATAAGGATCCTGCCTGCCCACATCCCGCCCTCAACACACATCAATATAATCAGGCCCATCTCAAGCAAGAAGGGTAACCAATATTATCACCTGGGTGATGGGCTTCCATGTAGACAGTGCCATCTTTAACAAAGTGAGCATAATATATTTTATCTGCCCAACACAAATATATCATATTTACAAACTATTTGACTAACAGTGGGTCATTCCTTTATTAAAATAGCTGATGAGGAAACAGTCAGGGAAGACCTCCTCCCTTTCATTCAGTGGCTCCCAAAGTCCTGACATATTCTTTAATTCCACAACCAGGAGAATCTTCTCTGGTTACTCCTGAAATCAAAGGCCTCCAAAGCCTCATAGGGCCCTCCAAACCCCCTCCACACTCTGCCCCTCCTTCTGCTCTTCTTTGAATTCTTCCACAGCACTCAGCATTGTCTCTTTTCTCTCTGCATAACAGCTTGGGCCCACAAAGACCTCTCCTTTAGCAAACATTAGCTCAACAATGGTCCCTCCGAAGCAGGAAGGCAATCTGCAATTTGTAATCAACTGCCTGGCTCTGAGGGCAAGCACACAAGTGGCTGCCCAGTGCCATTTTTAACAATAAAAGTGAGGAAACTCAAAAAATACAAATTTTACAAACTCATTTGCCTAACATTTTCTCTCTTTCTAAAACCAATTAAAAAATAAATAAAATAAAATAAAATACTACTTCATGAGGGTACTATGAGGATACACTATGATGATACATGTAATCTTGATTAAAATAGGGCCTAATACATAGTAATTGTTCAATAAATGTGTTTATTTGCTATCAAAAATTATAATTTTTGTTAATATATATAAATATATATAAAACTCTTCCCTGTTGTTAAATAGTTAATTTGTACTCAATTTCTTATTATTAGAAAATGGTTAAATTAATAGAAAAACTCTATGAAGATTTATTCTGTCTTGATTCCTTTTATACATTTAGTGGCTAATACAATGTCAAACACATAGTGGAAGCTCTGTAAATATTTATTAAATAGGTATATGAAGAAATGATCAACATATTTGTGCCTATATATTTTTTCACATTTGTCTTTTGTCTCTAGGCTAGATTCCCAGAAATGGAATTAATGGATCAAATGAACTGAACATTTTCATGCTCTTTATACCTACTGTCAAATAGATTTTCAGAAAGGTTACACCAATTTACACTCCCACAGCATTGTATGAATATGACTTTGTTATCCTACCCATGCTAACATTATCTTACATTTAAAACCTCTGATAACTCTTTGCCTTTTTAAAATTACTCTTTTAATTTTATTTTTTGATTATTCATAATGTTAAAAAACTCATTAAAGATTATTTTATATTTAGTATCATTTGTTTTTATAATTCTTTTATAAATATTCTGATAATTGTTTTCAAATTACAAATTATTTTCAACATAAGATAGGTATAGATAATAATAAGCCATCCTGAACCCATTGACAATATTTGACAAATGTTAACAATTTTACAATATTAGTTTCATTTATTAATTTATTATTCTTGAAAAATAATGATACAGCTATGTTTGAAATGTTTCTTATTTTCTCTTTTTGCTCCCTCTCTCTATGAGGAGTACTATTCTGCATATTCTTGTTTATGTTTTGTACTTTTTGGTGTTCCCACACAACACATGAGCACATACATTAGTATTCTGTGATTTTTTTATATAAATTATCTATTTGATATCCCAGAGTGTTAGTATTTTTCATATTAATCAATGAGTTATTTGTGTCATAGAATTTTAAGTTTTTCTTTGTCCTATTTGTTTTATACATTTTTTCAGTTGGTCGTTTAAATTATATTTGTTTTTAAATTGATTTTTCAGCTGATTTTTTTGGGGGGGTTCTTTTTTTTAATTTAATTTTATTATTATTAATTTTAATGGGGTGACACCAATAAATCAGGGTACATATGTACAATGAAAACATCTCCAGGTTGTCTTATCATTCAATTGTGTTGCATACCCGTCACCCAAAGTCAAATTGTCAGCATTGTCAGCTGATTACATTTATTTGAAAATCAGCTATTTCAATTGTATAGAATTAGTACTAAAATTACATGGTTTTCATATATATATTTGGTTTAATGGAAAAGCATCACAGTAGTAATTATTAACACCTTCTAATTCATAATCTTAATCTTTTCTTAGAGTAAAATGCCATTAATATAGATGGAGAGCAGCTATTAAAATCTGTTATTTTATTTTAAGGTAGAATTTGCAAAAGGTAAGCTCTTTAAAGGTTTTATATATTAATTTCTGCTTTTTTACATTATTAGCTTATAGAGGGGGCTTAAATTATAGTATTTTCATTAATTAAAATTGTCAAAAGAATAAAATCCAGAGATGGTCTAATATTTATTTCAAGTAATATTTGGAGAACACATTTTTCTGAGTTATTAAAAGTGAAAGAGCAAAAGATGTGGCTTTCAGTGGTGAGCTTCCTTGATCTTAATTGAAAGGCATCAGAATTCATTCAACATTTTTCAGGGTGTGATATTTTCAGGAAAAATTAAAATAAATGTAATCAAATAGATATAAAGTATAATGACATGGCTTTCTGGCATATAAAAGATTATAAAAATAAAATCTATTCAAGACTTGTGACTTTTAAAATTTTTTTAAACTTTATTTTAAAATCTCAGACAAAATTATTACATAATTTGTCAGTAATTCCATTAAACACACAATCTCTAATCAATGGATAAAAATCTAAAAACCACCTTTTCTTAAGTTTTCCTTAGATACAAACTACCACAAAAAAGAGGTAAAAATGGTCCAATATTTATTTTAGACATTTTTAGAAAAGGAAATGAGTTTCCTTCACCACCAGGAAATATAAAAAATATGATCATTTTAGACTAAAATAATGTTATAATTCTAAAAATCTCTTATTGGAAAGTGTGTTTAATGTGAAATATCTATATGTATGCTCAAAAACTTGCAGAAATACAAAGTATATATTTTCACATTTTAAACAGCAATTACCTAATATGAAAGTATTCCAAAATTTTCAACCTATGTTCACGAAACAATAAAAGCTGCTGAATTTAATGTTATCTCTGATGGGAGATAAAAGCAAAATAAAAATTAAAGAATTTCCAGCTAGAAATAAGGTTTAGTTAAAATTACTATAGATTAATATTTCAGTTAAATGTACGTAAACTTTTAATGCATTCCAATAAAGTAACTTACCAGACATAATTAAGTTTATAACTTGTCAAGTAAATGATAAATATATGAAATTAAGATGTGTTTCTGGTGAACTCAGCTAAGGAAATGCAACCAGTTAACCTACCCACTCTGAGTTTAAATCAGTGCCCTTGGGCTTTCTGTCTGCCAGCTCTGCTGAAAACCGGTGCACAGCACAAATGGAGACTAAACTTAGATTCTAGTTATTGCTTTTCTTCAAAAATGACTTGTCAATTTAAAATACTGGGAAAATGAAACTGACAAATGGTTTTCTACATTGAAGATACCTAAGAACTATGGAAATGATAATAATTTGCCTTTCTTCTCTATTTTTGTAAATAAGAGAGGTCACTAATTAAAAAAGAAATGATTTGAAAAAATAGTTTTAGGAATGAAAACATTAGAAGGCAGGCTATTTATAAACTATGGCTTTCTATAATCAGATGTAAATATGTATTGGCAATGGGATAACCAGACTTGAATTTGGAAACTTCCTACTGTTATTCAAAAGCTTTCCACTGTTTCATTAGTATTTATATATTTATTTTTCCATTAGGATTAAAGTATATGGCAGACTATCTTTAGTAACCTGACCTTAATGGTCTCTTTCATCCACTCCTTCCCAACAGTTTACCCTAATGGAAGGAACCTTTCCCAAGTTCCCTGGGAAGAAATCTCCTTGGGAAATTCTTCAGAAGGCTATTTAGAGCATGCAAAATGACTGAAATAGTTTCAGAGGTGCTGCCTTTCCTTGAGGGAGGGACTGTCTGGGTCACCCTTGCCAGAATCTCCTGTAGATAGTTCTTTGCTTTTTCTGGTCGATATTGCTTGATGAAACATACATATATGTATGTATTCATGTCATATATACATATATATATATATATATATATATATATATATATATATATACACTCATATATATATATGACAAATGACTTTCTCTATATATTTATATAAATAGAAAATCAGAAAGATTTTACATTAAATACTTATTTACAATAGAAGTATAGAAAAAGCAGCAGCAAAAAGAAAAAAAAAACAGAAGAGAAGGAATGGGATATGTGGTTAGAAAATGTAAGAAATCGATGAGGAGCAAAGACTATGAGTTGATTCCTCCTGTTCCTACCCCCTCTCTAAGAAAAAAAAAAATAGAGAGAAATGTATCATTCTGGGTGCTGCCTTCCAGACACTGAGACGGATACTAGAGGTCTTTATGACACCTTTGGTTAGTAGCTTTTGAATTGTAGGAAGACAAAGACATGTTTCAATTAACACATATTTGGGGTGAGATCTTGTCTGTCTGGCAGAGATTGTAAAGTATGGGAGTCTGAATATTTAATTACACATTTAACTTACATCCTATTTATTTCTAAATAGTTTTTGTCTTTAACCCATTAGCAAATAAACTTCCCTAAGAATAATATAGTTCTAAAGGTACTGACTTAATTTCCAAGGATGAGGTATTTTTATTTGTCTCCTTTTTCCAGGTCCACAGATAGTATCCCCACTGTGGCCAGTCATTTGTGCTGAGACAGCCATAATCTTTGAAATCCTAGTGTATGTTTATAAATGAAGCTTTATATTGGGTCTCTCTGAAAGATTTCCACAGACATCCAGTTGTCTAGGTCTTGCAATTAATCATGAAAATAACATGTAGAAAATGAAAAAAAGTGCATTGACTAATGTGGAAACTTTTACCACCCATTCTATACTTGCCTCAGTTTCAGCATTGATGATGGGAAATCGCTTGTTGATTGAAACTGATAATGTCCCATCCATGTATTTTCATTAAAAGACAAAGACCCTCCAAGTCAAATATTATCCATATAAAGAAAAGGAGAGGCTCAAACGACAAGCTCAGCTCCTGAATAATTGCCACAATAATACAGTGTGTGGCTTTGCTGCTAGAGAGCTAAATTGGCACACTGTACCTTCTTGTTGGAATTAAAAGATGACTGGGGGGGAATACAAGAATACTCTTATAAAAAAGTTAGAAGGTAATCTCGTTATAAGTTTTCCAAACTTCCCTACTGAATGTTTGTTCCAAACTTTATTTAAATAGCATGTTACAGCGATACCTCATTTACATGGTATGTCAAAGTGTTATAATTTTCACATTTCTAGACTCCCAAGTCCAAGACTGCATTGCATAATGAAGGAGAAGGATACAAGATTTCTAGGAATGAATTTCAGTGTAAATAATAATCAGTTATTTTATCAACTTTCCAAGGACAATGAGGAATCTATGATGTATTGTTTATTATATGCTCAATGTTTTTACCTCTACTGATTTAGTCACTTTCAGTAAACATGGAAAGGGAATTCATTATACTGTATTTTTTTAATTCTGTTATTATTTTTTTTTTTTGCATTTGCATTCTATCACAAAATTCATCTAAGCATAGAAATGGTTGTTTCTTATTGGGAAGTTTATCTGCAAGATGTTATTGCTATAAGAAATGTATGTCACATTGGATTATCACTTGGCACCAACAAGCCAGAACAGTGTGAGCTTTACACTTGGTTTTAAAATATTTAATTAGTATCAACTAAAAAAGAAGATACTTAAAGATATTTCTTTCTTACTTTTCCTAATATAAAAGATGGCTTGCGATAAAATTGTTAATCTATAATCATTTTTGATACTCAAAATAAAATTTGACATTTTCAGGAGATATTATTCTTAGTAATAGGCAAATTTCCTTAAAAAATATAAAAAACTGAAATAAATAGAAAGTATCATCCCTGGTAAAAAGCCGTTATGAGGGCATTAGTGAATGAAAATATTGCAATACTGTAAGGTATTTGTAACTGTATTCAGTACTGTACAATTTTTCAGACAAATTGTGTGATGTTTAATTATTCAATCAGTAATAGTTTATTGAGTAGCAACTCTATGCCATATATTTTGTTAATGAAAGAATTGTAAAAACTCTATAAGACTATGCAAAGACTTTGCATTGCCCTTACCAACCTTATGATCCAATCTGCAGTTATAATCTTGAATAAAATTTAGAAGGAGTGTGTATGTATATATTTATTTTTATATAGACATACATACATATCTGTACACATATACACATATTCATATACACATATGTATATATTTGCACACACACATATTTGTAAAAGAATGAGATAAAAATACACAAGGAGCATGATGTACTTTGGAATCTGAAACACCTGAATGTTAGTTGAACCATGCTGAACCTCAGTTTCTCATCTGTAAATAGAATTGACAAAACTCCCCTCAGGGAATTTCTGAAAGTTCTAAAAGAGATAAGAGGTAAAAAGCATTTAGCTCAATGTTTTTCACACAAAAGTAGTAAGAGCTACAGTTGTTATTTTTGTTTTGTTTTGTTTTATATTTGGGAGACTTCTTGGAGGAGGTAGTGCATAAGCAAACACTGAGATGTGAGAACATAAAGGAGTACTTTTCATAAAAGGAAGTAATATGAAATTGTATGTTGTATGTAGAGAAGAAGAAAGTTGTCCCAGTAGACCCCAAGCTCTACAATGATCAGGTGTCCCTGATTCGACTTCCCCATACAGTGGCACTTTCCTGCTTATCAGCAGGCTGGTAGCCTCTTTATGACTACTCTTGAGGCAGCTATGAGGATGTTATTGTTAAGTGCCACTGGAGGAAAGACACGACTGACACACAAATTAGTTGCAATGATCACACAGGCAATTTATTACTCACAAATCCTTTTGGCGTGCCTGGGTACAGCTTACGGGAGCCCCATCTGCGTGCTCCTCTCAGCTGGCTTTGGTCAGAGCTCAGAGCGGTGTGGAGACAGTCTACATCAACATTGGAGTCTGGGCAACTACTGCAGCAGGGGGCCCCACAACTTTAGTACCTTTTCTGGCCAATGCCTTCTAACAGGTGTCAATTTACAGGATTATTACCTCAAACCACCTTTTTGGGAGTTCCTCACAGGGAATCCCCTCTCTGTCAATCTACTAAAATGTTTACATTAAATCACTTTTTAAGATGTTCTTATTTTCATTAATTTACAAAGTTAATGTAAACAAAACCAAGCCACTTTTTATCTATGTATAACTTCACACACATACTAACTGGGCCCTGCTTGAAAGTCAGAGTCTGTTTATCACATTACAGAGTTATGGCTCTAAGCCACTATATTAATTACTATCCAAATGATATAACTTTATTCAATTTTAATAATTATTTTTTAATATTCTTTTAATTACTTTTATATATCATCCATATTTTTATATTTCTATATACAGTGTGTCTGTAAAGTCATGGTGCACTTTTGACTGGTCTCAGGAAAGCAACAAAAGATGATAGAAATGTGAAATCTGCACCAACTAAAAGGAAACTCTCCCAGTTTCATACCTATTCAGTGCAGTTCGATGTGGGCTCCATTTGTTGCCCTACACACATCCAAATGATAGTGAAGTTCTTGCCACACATGGGTAAGGATGTCTGGTGTAACAGAGTGAATAACATCTGTGAATCTCTGTTTTAAGTGATTAATGTCATTGATACATTCAATGTTGCTTCACATAATCCCAAAAGTAAAAGTCTAAGGGCATCAGATCTGGGGGTAGTGGTGGCCATGGCTTGACAGAACCCCTGCCTATCCACCGCCGGGGAAATGTTCTATCCAGAAACTCACAAACAATGGTAGCATAGTGTGGAGGAGCGTCATCCTGTTGAAAGATGACACCTTCTGGAAATTGGGGTACTGCATACAATTCCAACATGTCAAGATAGGTGTTTGCCGTCACAGACTGCTCTGTGAAAAAAAATGGGCCTATCACCTTATCATACATCAGGCCACACCACACGTTCACTTTAGGGGTGTTACGTTCGTACTCAACATAGGCATGAGGAGGTTCAGCAGCCCATATTCAGACGTTATGGCAATGAACATGTCCACAGATATGGAAGGTCACCTCATCGCTAAACACAATCTTCTGCAAAAATCTTGCATCATTGTTAATCTCATGAAGCATATCTGTAGCAAACACTCATCATGTGGGTCTATTGCCGGTTTGATAGCGTGCAACAGCCGCAATTTGTACCCCATAAAACAGAGACATTTCTTTAACATCTTATGAATTCTAGTCTTGCTTAGGTGTAATTGTCGAGCACACGCACGCACAGATTTTTAAGGGCTCGTTAGGTAGCTGTCCCGTATAGCCTCTACAGACTTGTCACTGACTGATGGCCTACCAGAACGGGATTCTCCACCAAACTGCCGGTTTCCTTAAACTGCTTATCACACCGAGTAATGTTATTCCTATGCGGTGGCGCTTCGTTATAAATGTGCCGATATTCACGTTGCACTTTGATCATGGATTCAAATTTAGCAAGCCACAGAACACACTGACCTTTCTTCTGTACCATCCACATCTCGCCTGGCATGGCCGTGGGCTGCTCCGCTGTATACATGGTGTTACGTCATCATCTGCTCATGCACACATGCTGTCCCATCATCCTACAGAAACTGAGAGGGTTTTCCTTTTATTTGGTGCAGATTTCACATTTTTATCATCTTTTGTTGCTTTCCTGTGATCAGTCAAAAGTGCACCATGATTTTACGGACACACTTATATTACTACAATAAAAGTCATTTAAAAATAGGCATAGAGTTCTATCACCATCAAATAATATATACCAACTAACTATTCCATTGAAATAAAAGAAAATGGTAAAAGCAAAAAAAGGGTGTTCTTTAAAAAAGAAATTAGTGTTTACATTGAAATAAAGTCACCAGCTTAGATCTACTTCAAAGACTAGATAAATTAAATTCAATCAATGAGGGAGATATATTATTTATTCAGGAAATTCTACTGAAAATAAGGAAGCAGTAGTTATTTAATAAATTATGCTCATGTACATACACACACTCTCTTATTCCTCTTCTTTCTTCTTTTAAGTTGATATCTCATGTTTCTCCTTATTTATCTTTCTTCTTTTGAATTTCTTTTTATAACATAATCTTGTCCTTTGGGGTTACTTCCTTCAGATGATAAGAAAGACAAGAATTTATATTTAAATTAGGAGTCTGTCACATAGAATATTATTTATACATTATCCTAAAGATATGAGTTTAGGCAAGGTCACTCTGGAAAATTTCTATGGAAGTATTTCATAGAATAAACTTTGATGGATTATAAATGCTTTGGGCATATTACTGCGGCTGAGAATAGCAGACTTTTGTAAACATACATATACACATAAACATGCACATGTTTGAACTACTTTGTCATAGAAAAAATTATGTAGCAGCTATATATATATATATATATATATATATATATATATATATATATATATAATTAAAATATAAATTGATAAAATAATAAGTGATAGATTAGAGATAGAGATAGAAATGAAAATCCATTTAGCACAAGCTGTTCATTCATGAACCTTGGCTCTTAGAGTTTCCGGAGTGTTTGGCTAACTGAATATCCCTTCCTCTCTCTTACACATCATTTGCCTTCTGTTTATTGAGTAAAAGTGAGCTGAAGACTTTCTTGGATTTTATTATAGGTTGTTTTATGAGGGTAGACATATATTAGCTTTCTTCCTGAAGTTATGCCCACCATAGCATTCCATGTTGAATTCTTGCTCTTTTTTAACAGTACCATTCAAAATGCCAGCCCTGCCACAGAGTTTCCTGATGCTTCAGTCATTTTAGATCCCTGTATATTAACTACCACAGCATTTTGTTTGTATTTCTTGAAGGATGTAATTTATTATGTCTATTCTTTTTTAGGGGTGGAAGTTTATTCTTTATCTCCATAGAAAATCTTTGAGGGAAAATCTAGCACATAATAGATGCTTAGTAAACTTTTGTTGAGTAGCATGGCATTGAATTAAATATGTAGGAAAATTGTAAGTTGATTGGTTTTATAGCATCCTTCTAAAAGCCAACCTATCTGTCCTATTAATAGTAGTTATATCTTATCTTCTTAATTCTAGTTATATGTATATAGATATAAATAAAATCATTCCTTCATGTATTAGACTTACTAATTTTTCATTACATTTTTTGGGTATAGCTATGTCGTTAATCAAAAAACATTATTTGCAGATGATGATTTGTTGAGCTGTACATTTGAAACCTATATGTTCATGATAACCAATGCCACCTCAATAAACTCAACTTTTTAAAAAAGTATTATTATAAAACTTCCAAACTAACAAGTATCTAGCATTGTTCAGTTGCACTTTATGCAACTGTCATATTTTAAGTGGTTTAATAATAGGAAGGCACAAACCATTCAAGTATTTTTTTACCAGCCTATTTATCAGTATTTTTTCTAAGGTAGAAACAGTAAATAATATATAAATCAATGTAAAGGTGATGTAAATGTTACCATCATCATTGTTACCCAACAAAGTGTGTAATACTTTAAAACATAATAGCAACACAGTGAAGAGTTAAAACAATTTTATTGATTTTTATTTCTGGCTCTTAATGCATCACTGGTCATCGTCCATTCAAAAGTCAATTTCCTTTACTACTCTTGCTCATTCAGGAGAAATCTTTTTTATGATAGTTCTGTTACCATCACTGATAATTAAAAGAAATAAGAATTTGCTGGTGTTGAGCTAAATTGATATCTCCAGAGTCAAAGTCAATGGAACTAGCATTTTTGGGAAACTGCCTTATCCTTTTGCTTTCCACAAGTCTTTTGGGGGACCCTCCAATGATTATAGTTCATGTTTCACTCAAACAGAAGTCAATCCTGAAATTCTGGTCCATTACATAATTTTCAGAAACTGGAAGAAAAGCGTTTGCATCATTTCTGTTTCCAGATCTGTTCAATATATACTTCCAGTCTGTCATGCCTGAAATTAATTTCTTACAATCTGGATCTTTACTATATGCTAAAAATTCAGTACAAAAAAGGACCTCCTTCTGTAGAGAATATGTAAGCCAGAACATCATGTACCATCTTTATAATAAAACACATAGTTCCTAACAAAAGGCAAATTTTTGTTTCAAAATGTTTGAAGAGAATAATTCTTTAAAAGATTTTATTTTTTTCATTTTTATTTTTTACTGGGACAGAGAGAGAGTCAGACAGACAGGAACGGAGAGAGGTGAGAAACATCAATCATTAGTTTTTCATTGCCTTTGTGACACTTTAGTTGTTCATTGATTGCTTTCTCACATGTGCCTTGACCATGGGCCTTCAGCAGACCGAGCCACCCCTTGCTGGAGCCAGCGACCTTGAGTCCAAGCTGGCGAGCTCAAGGTCTTGAACCTGAGTCTTCCGCATCCCAATTCGATGCTCTATCCACTGAGCGACCGCCTGGTCAGGCAAAAGATTTTAAATAGTTACTTTATAAAAGTAAAAAGGTTGCTAGATGCGGGAGGAGCAAGATGGCTATGGAGTAGGCGGACGTACCAACTTCCAACTCCCTGAACCAAAGTGGATTATAACTCAATTGTAAGAACCATCATCTGGATAAACCAACTTTGAACTAAACTAAGTGGACTCTTCAACCAAGAAACACAGAAGAAGCCACATTGAGACTGGTAGGAATAGCGAAAATAAGAAGAGGGCTACCCAGCTCCCCAAAGCGAACAGCAGCCCAGAGAGACCTGCGGGGTGGGAGGAGAGTTTGGCAGAAAGGGAGGGACCTGAGTCCCAAGAACAAAGCCCCAGCCTGCAGTCCCAGAGCCTAGAAGAGGCGTTTGGAAAGTATTGAGCTGTGAAACAAGTGAGGATACTGTTAGTGAGGATACTGTTAGTGAGAAAGAGACAGTTTTCTCAGACCCAAGATTCTTAAAGGGACAGCACAAAAAACCTCTCTCACAGCCACTCACCCAGGGCCCCAGGGAACGGGGACAGAGGAGGGGACCAGAGCAGCGGGAAGAGAGTGTAAACTGGAAGCCACAGGGAGAAACACTTTGAGGGATAGCCACCCTAACCCCTGGGCTAAGTCACTTCCCTAATCAAAAATGAATATTTCCCCTGAAACTAGCAATACCAGCAAAGGGAGACAGGACTCCAGCCAAACAAGCTCTCACACGGCACTTAGAGCAGAGCTGCTTAGATGGACGGAAATCCCAGGTCTACAGTATGGAGTGTTAGGGTCTGAGGTGCGGGGCCACTTTTCAATCTGCTGAGGGTTGCTAGAGGGACGGTGGCGGCGGGACGCTGAAACGCAGTTCTGTCAGCCGGGGTGGAGGCCCAGCCAGTGTGAACTCAGTCTAGCCCAGCAGGGGTGAAGGGGATGCACGAAAGTGGTCTGGCACATGCGGGCCCACCTGTAGCCACACCTGCGGGGGAAAAGTGGGAGGCCAGGAATGGGTAGAGATCTGCTCTGAGACCCTGCGCAAGCCGGCCCTGACCACGGGGACGGGGATAGGACCAGGGACGGGCAGAGGCTCACTGCTGAGCTCAGGCCAGCAGCCCCAACCGGCCCGAGAAACCAAGGTTTGCCATCCTGCGTGCACGAGTTGGCTCTGAATGCGGGGGCAGGGCTAGAGCCCCGGATGAGCGGAAGCTTCCAGCTGAGCACACGCCAGCAGCCCCACCCGGCCGGAGAAACCACAGTTTGCCATCCTGCATGAATGAGTTGGCTCTGAATATGGGGGTGTGGTAGAGCCCAGGATGAGCAGAAGTTCGCAGTTGAGTGCACGCCAGCAGCCACGCTCGGCCCGATAACCGTGGATTGCGATCCAGCGCAGGAGGGCCTGGGCCTCGAGGGTGGGGCTACTGCTCTGGATGGGCAGAGGCTCACAGCTGAGAGCATGTCAGCAGCCCCGTCCAACCAGAGAAACTGTGGCGAGCAGGCTCTGACAGTGGGGGCTGGGTGGAAGCCAGGGAACAGGCTTGGTCTGCAGCTGAGCAAAATGCTCACCTCTACCCTTTGTGCTGAGGCTTGTGGCTTGAGTGACAGCCTCTCCTGTGAACGAGAGGAGGAAATTACAGCAACAGGCGCAGTGGGCCAGCGATGGCAACCCCCATACCCAACTTCCCTAGGCAGCGGCAAAGGGGGTGGAAGGCCTGGAGACAGACCACACCTAGAGAACACAAAGGCAACACCCACTGGACTCCAGTGGCCACAATCTGCTTATACACACACAAAATGGGCAGGCACAGAAATGGAAACCAAATGAGTCAAGAGAAATACCCATAAAAGGACATGAATGAACGAGATACAAAAAAATTACCAGATGCAGAATTTAGAATAATGATAGTTAGCATGTTCAAAGAAATTAGAGCAACAATGGATAGTCACTATGAACACCTAAATAAAGATATAACAAGTATAAAAAATGAAATTGAAATAATAGAAAAGAATCAGACATAAATGACATATACAGTATCAGAACTGAAGACCACAATGGAAGGAATTAAAAGCAGGATGAATCACGCTGAGGATTGAATCAGTGAGTATAAAGACACAATAAACAAAGGCACAGAAGCAGAGCAAAAAAAAGAAGAGAGACTCAAAAAATGTGAGGAAACTCTAAGGGATCTCGATGAAAACATGAAGAGAAAAAACATTTGCATCACAGGGGTGCCTAAAGAAGAGGAGAGAGAACAAGAAATAGAAACTTTGTTCAATCAAATCCTAGCAAAAAACTTTCCTAAATTAAGGCTGGGAAACATTCCGCACATTCAAGAAGCACACAGAACTATATTAAAGAGAACCGCCCAAAAATCTACACCAAGACACATCATAGTTAAAATACCAAAGCTAGGGATTAAGAGAAAAATTTAAAAGCTGCTAAAGAAAAAAGGCTATCAACTACAAAGGAGCCCCCATTGGATGACATCTGAATTCTCAATAGAAACACTTGAGGCCAAAAAGAAATGGCAAGATATATTCAAAGTAGTGCAGATCAAGAACCTACAAACAAGACTACTCTATCCAGCAATGTGAACGATTAAAATTGAAGGAGAAATAAAGAGCTTCCTAGACAAAGAAAGCCTCAATGAATTCATCAAAACCAAACCAATTCTGCAAGAGATACTAAGGGGCCTGTTGTGAACAGTTCAAAGGAGGAAATAATATAGCAAAAGAAGAATACAGCTTTAAAGAATAAAATGGAAATAAATAACTACATATCAATAATAACCTTAAATGTAAATGGATTAAATGATCCAATCAAAAGACAGAGGGTAGCTGCATGGATAAAGAAACAGGACCCATACATATGCTGTCTACAAGAGACACACCTTAAAACAAAAGATGCACATAGACCGAAGGTAAAAGTAAGGAAAAAAATATTTCATGCAAATGGAAATAAAAGAAAAACTGGGGTACCAATACTTATATCTGACAAAATGGACTTTAAAACAAAGGCTGTAGTAAGAGATAAAGAAGGACACTACATAATGATGAAGGGAACAATTCAACAGGAAGATATAACTATTATAAATATCTACGCACCAAATATAGGAGCCCTGATATACATAAAGCTGACTTTGATGGATATAAAGGGCGAGATTAACAGCAATACTATCATAGTAGGGGATTTCAATACCCCACTAACATCACTGGATAGATCCTCAAGAAAGAAAATTAATAAAAAAACAACAGACTTAAAGGATACACTAGATCAACTTGATTTAATAGATATCTTCAGAACTTTTCACCCTAAAGCAGTAGAATATACATTCTTCTGAAGTGCTCTTGGTACATTTTCTAGGATAGACCACATGTTAGGACACAAGAATGGTCTCAATAAATTTAAGAAGATTGAAATCATATCAAGCATTTTCTCTGATCACAATGCCATGAAACTAGAAATTAACCACAAAAGAAAAGCTGAAAAATACTCAAATACTTGGAAACTAAATAGCATGATATTAAATAAAGAATGGATTAACAATGAGATCAAAGAAGAAATAAAAAAGTTTCTAGAAACAAATGATAATGAGCATACATCAACTCAAAATTTATGGGACACAGCAAAAGCAGTATTGAGAGGGAATTTCATTGCACTACAGGCATAACATAAGAAGCTAGAAAAAGCTCAAATACGCTACCTGACCTTGCATCTAAAAGAACTAGAAAAACAACAGCAAAAAAAACCCAGGACAAGTAGAAGGAAGGAAATAATAAAGATCAGAGCAGAAGTAAATGACATAGAGGCTAAGGAAACAATACAGAGGATCAATGAAACCAGAAGCTGGTTCTTTGAAAAGGTAAACAAGATTGATGAACCTTTAACTAACTCACCAAGAAAAAAAGAGGACTCAAATAAATAAAAATTAGAAAGGACAGTGGAGAAATAACAACTGACACAGCAGAAATACAAAGCATAGTAAGAAAAATACTATGTAGAACTCTGTGCCAAAAAATTAGACAATCTAGGTGAAATGGACAAATTTCTAGAATCATATAAACTTCCAAAAATCAATCTGGAAGAATCAGAACACCTAAACAGACTAATTAGAACAAATGAGATTGAAACAGTTATCAAAAAACTCTCAAAAAAGAAATGTCCGGGGCCTGATGGCTTCACAAGTGAATTCTATCAAAAATTCAAAGAAGAACTAACTCCTATCCTCCTCAAGCTATTTCAAAAAATTTAAGAGGAAGGAAGACTTCCATACTCCTTTTATGAGGCGAGCATAATTCTGATCCCAAAACCGGGCAAAGAAAACACAGACAAAAAAATTATAGGCCTATATACTTGATGAATTTAGACGCTAAAATTCTCAACAAAATATAAGCCAACTGGATCCAGCAATATATGTAAAAAATCATACACCATGATCAGGTGGGATTTATTCTGGAGAGCCAAGACTGGTTCAATATTCGCAAATCAATCAATGTGATTCATCACATAAACAAAAGGAAGGACAAAAATCACATGATAATTTCAATAGATGCAGAAAAGGTATTTGATAAAATTCAGCACCAATTCATGCTCAAAACTCTCAGTAAAGTGGGAATACAGGGAACATTCCTTAACATGATAAAGGCCATCTAAGACAAACCCACAGCAAACATCATACTAAATGTGCAAAAATTAAAAGCAATCCCCTTAAGATCAGGAATCAGGCAGGGGTGCCCCTTTCACCACTCTTATTTAACATAGTTCGGAACTCCTAGGTACAGCAATTAGACAACAAGAAATAAAAAGCATCCAAATTGGAGAGCAAGATGGCGACGGAGTAGGCGGACGTACCAACTTCCAACTCCCAGAACCAAAGTGGATTACAACTCAATTTTAAGAACCATCACCTGGATAAACCAACTTTCAACAAAACTAAGTGGACTCTTCAACCAAGGAACACAGAAGAAGCCACATTGAGACTGGTAGGAATAGCGAAAACGCGAAGAGGGCTGCCCAGCTCCCCGGAGCAAACGGCAGCCCGGAGAGACCCGCGGGGCGGGAGGAGAGTTTGGCGGAGAGGGAGGGACCTGGGTCCCAGGAACCAAGCCCCAGCCTACAGTCCCAGAGCCTAGAAAGGCGTTTGGACAGTTTTGAGCTGTGAAACAAGTGAGGGAGCTCCCAGGCCTACAGTGTGGAGTATTAGGTCCCTTCCTATTCTGCTGAGGGCTGCTTAAGGTTTTGGGGCGGCAGGACGCTGAAAGGCGGTTCTGTCGGCGTGGGCAGAGGCCAAGCCGGTGGGAGATCGGTCTAGCCCAGAGGGTCAGAGGGGACCGCGAAAGCGGTCCAGAAGCTGCGGGCCCGCCTTTAATCCCACTTACGGGGACAAAGCGGGAGGCCAGGAACGGGCAGGCCCTGCGCAAGCCGGCCCTGACCACGGGGACCGGGCTAGGACCAGGGACGGGCAGGGGCTGTGGCTGAGCTGATGCTACCAGTCCCCCACTCCCCCACCCCAACACCCCCAGGCCAGAGAAACCGCGGTTGGCCAGTATACGTGCGCAAGCGGGCTCCGAACGCGGGGGCGGGGTAGAGTCCGGGACGAGCGGAAGTACGCAGCTCGGCGGAAGCCAGCAAACACGCCCACCCCAATAAACCTTGGTTTCCGACCCTGCGCAGTAGGGCCTTGGCCTCGAGGGCGGGGCTAAAGCTCCGGACGGGCAAAAGCTTACAGCTGAGAGCACGTCAAAAGCCCCGCCTAACCCGCGGAACTGTAGCGAGCAGGCTCCGACTGCTGGTTCTGGGCGGAAGTCCGGAAATAGGCTGGGTCCACAGCTGAGCAAAGGTGCTCACCTCTACCCTTGGTGCTAATCTTGTGGCTTCAGTGACAGCCCCTCCCACGGAGGAGAGGCAGAAATCATAGCAAAAGCCACAGTGGGCCGGCGCTGGCAACGCTCATACCCAACGACCCTAGGCACCGGCATGAGGAGGTGGGGGGCCTGCAGATAGGCCACACCTAGAGAACACAAAGGCAACACCTACTGGACTCCAGTGGCCACAACTCGCTTATACACAGAAAAAATGGGCAGGCAGAGGAATGCAAACCAAATGAATCAAGAGAAATCCCCAGAAAAGGACCTGAATGAACCAGATATAACCAAATCACCAGAAGCAGAATTTAGAATAATGATAGTTAGGATGTTCAAAGAAATTAGAGCAACAATGGATAGTCATTATGAACACCTAAATAAAGAGATAACAAGTATAAAAAATGAAATTGAAATAATAAAAAAGAATCAGACAGAAATGACAAATACAGAACTGAAGACCACAGTGGAAGGAATTAAAAGCAGGATGGATGACGCTGAGGATCGAATAAGCGAGTTAGAGGACACAATAAACAAAGGCACAGAAGCAGAGAAGAAAAAGGAAAAGAGACTTAAAAAATGTGAGGAAACTCTAAGGGAGCTTTGTGACAACATGAAGAGAAACAACATTCGTTTAAGGGGTGCCTGAAGAAGAGGAGAGAGGACAGGAAATGGAAACTTTGTTCAATCAAATCATAGCAGAAAACTTTCCTAAATTAAGGCTGGGAAACACTCCACACATTCAAGAAGCACACAGAACTCCATTAAGGAGAAACCCAAAAAAATCTACACCAAGACACATCATAGTTAAAATACCAAAGCTAATGGATAAAGAAAAAATTTTAAAAGCTGCTAGAGAAAAAAAGACTATCACCTACAAAGGAGCCCCCATAAGGATGACATCGGACTTCTCAACAGAAACACTTGAGGCCAGAAGAGAATGGCAAGAAATAATCAAAGTAATGCAGAACAAGAACCTACAACCAAGACTACTTTATCCAGCAAGGCTAACGTTTAAAATTGAAGGAGAAATAAAGAGCTTCCCAGAAAAAGAAAGCCTGAAGGAATTCATAAAAACCAAACCAATTCTGCAAGAGATACTAAGGGGCCTCTTGTGAACAGTTTAAAGGGAGGAATGAATAGAGCAAAAGAAGAATACAGCTTTAAAGAATAAAATGGCAACAAACAACTACATATCAATAATAACCTTAAATGTAAATTGATTAAATGATCCAATCAAAAGACATAGGGTAGCTGCATGGATAAAGAAACAGGACCCATACATATGCTGTCTACAAGAGACACACCTTAAAACAAAAGATGCTCATAGACTGAAGGTAAAAGGATGGAAAAAAATATTTCATGCAAATGCAAATGAAAAAAAAGCAGGGGTAGCAATACTTATATCAGACAAAATAGACTTTAAAACAAAGGCTGTAGTAAGAGATAAAGGAGGACACTACATAATGATAACAATTCAACAGGAAGATATAACTATTGTAAATATCTATGCACCAAATATAGGAGCCCCGACATACATAAAGCAGACTTTGATGGATATAAAGGGCGAGATTAACAGCAATACTATCATAGTAGGGGATTTCAATACCCCTCTAACAACACTGGATAGATCCTCAAGAAAGAAAATTAATAAAGAAACAGCAGACTTAAAGGAGACACTAGATCAACTTGATTTAATAGATATCTTCAGAACTTTTCACCCTAAAGCAGTAGAATATACATTCTTCTCAAGCGCTCATGGTACGTTTTCTAGGATAGACCACATGTTAGGACACAAAAATGATCTGAATAAATTTAAGAAGATTGAAATCATATCAAGCATTTTCTCTGATCACAATGCCATGAAACTAGAAATTAACCACAAAAGAAAAACTGAAAAATACTCAAACACTTGGAAACTAAATAGCATGTTATTAAATAATGAATGGATTAACAATGAGATCAAAGAAGAAATAAAAAAGTTTCTAGAAACAAATGATAATGAGCATACATCAACTCAAAATTTATGGGACACAGCAAAAGCAGTTCTGAGAGGGAAGTTTATTGCACTACAGGCATATCATAAGAAGATAGAAAAAGCTCAAATAAGCAACCTGACCCTGCATCTAAAAGAACTAGAAAAACAACAACAAATAAAACCCAAGACAAGTAGAAGGAAGGAAATAATAAAGGTCAGAGCAGAAATAAATGACATAGAGGCTAAGGAAACAATACAGAGGATCAATGAAACAAGAAGCTGGTTCTTTGAAAAGGTAAACAAGATTGATGAACCTTTAACTAGACTCACCAAGAAAAAAAGAGAGAGGACTCAAATAAATAAAATTAGAAAGGACAGTGGAGAAATAACAACTGACACAACAGAAATACAAAGCATTGTAAGAAAATACTATGAAGAACTATATGCCAAAAAATTAGACAATCTTGGTGAAATGGACAAATTTCTTGAATCATATAACCTTCCAAAAATCAATCTGGAAGAATCAGAACACCTAAACAGACCAATTACAGCAAATGAGATCGAAACAGTTATCAAAAAACTCCCAAAAATGAAAAGTCCTGGGCCTGATGGCTTCACAAGTGAATTCTATCAAAAATTCAAAGAAGAACTAACTCCTATTCTCCTCAAGCTATTTCAAAAAATTCAAGAGGAAGGAAGACTTCCAAACTCCTTTTATGAGGCGAGCATAATTCTGATCCCAAAACCGGGCAAAGACAACACAAAGAAAGAAAATTATAGGCCTATATCCCTGATGAATTTAGACGCTAAAATTCTCAACAAAATATAAGCCAACCGGATCCAGCAATATATGGAAAAAATCATACACCACGATCAAGTGGGATTTATTCTGGAGAGGCAAGGCTGGTTCAATATTCGCAAATCAATCAATGTGATTCACCACATAAACAAAAGGAAGGACAAATATCACATGATAATTTCAATAGATGCAGAAAAGGCATTTGATAAAATCCAGCACACATTCATGCTCAAAACTCTCAGTAAAGTGGGAATACAGGGATCATTCTTTAACATGATAAAGGCCATCTACGATAAACCGACAGCAAACATCATACTAAATGGACAAAGATTAAAAGCAATCCCCTTAAGATCAGGAACCAGGCAGGGTTGCCCACTTTCACCACTCTTATTCAACATAGTTCTGGAAGTCCTAGCTTCAGCAATCAGACAAGAAGAAGAAATAAAAGGCATACAAATTGGAAAAGAAGAAGTAAAACTGTCATTATTTGCAGATGATATGATATTGTATATTGAAAACCCTAAAGTCTCAGTCAAAAAACTACTGGACCTTATAAATGATTTCAGCAAGGTGGCAGGATATAAAATTAATACACAGAAATCAGAGGCATTTTTATACACCAACAATGAAATATCAGCAAAAGAAATTAAGGAAACAATCCCCTTCACTATTGCAGCCAAAAAAATAAAGTACCTAGGAGTAAATTTAACCAAGGAGGTTAAGGACTTGTACTCAGAAAATTATAGAACATTGATAAAAGAAATCAAGGAAGATACAAACAAGTGGAAGCACATACCGTGCTCATGGCTAGGAAGAATAAACATCATTAAAATGTCTATATTACCCAAAGCAATTTATAAATTCAATGCAATACCAATTAAAATACCAATGACATACTTCAAAGATATAGAACACATATTCCAAAAATTTATATGGAACCAAAAAAGAACACGAATAGCCTCAGCAATCTTAAAAAGAAAAAATAAAGCAGGAGGCATCACTCTTCCGGATATCAAGGTTTACTACAAGGCCATTATACTCAAGACAGCCTGGTACTGGCATAAGAACAGGCACATAGATCAATGGATCAGAACAGAGAACCCAGAAATAAACCCACAGCTTTATGGACAACTGATATTTGACAAAGGAGGAAAGAACATACAATGGAGTAAAGACAGCCTCTTTAACAAATGGTGTTGGGAAAATTGGACATCTACCTGCAAAAAAATGAAACTAGACCATCAACTTACACCATTCACAAAAAGAAACTCAAAATGGATAAAAGACTTAAATGTAAGACGTGAAACCATAAGCATCTTAGAAGAAAACATAGGCAGCAAGCTCTCCGACATCTGTAGCAGCGGTATATTTGCCTATTTATCTTTATGGGCAACTGAATTAAAAGGCAAGATAAACAAATGGGACTATATCAAACTAAAAAGTTTTTGCACAGCTAAAGACAATAGGAACAGAATAAAAAGACAAACCACACAATGGGAGAACATATTCGGCAGCACATCTGATAAGGGGTTAATAACTAAAATTTATAAAGAACTTATAAAATGCAACACCAGGAAGACAAACAACCCAATCAAAAAATGGGCAAAAGAAATGAATAGAAATTTCTCCAAAGAGGACATACGGATGGCCAATAGGCATATGAAAAAATGCTCAACATCACTAATCATTAGAGAAATGCAAATTAAAACCACAATGAGATATCACCTCACACCAGTCAGAATGGCACTTATCAGCAAAACAACACAGAAGAAGTGCTGGCGAGGATGTGGAGAAAAGGGAACCCTTCTGCACTGCTGGTGGGAATGCAGACTGGTGCAGCCACTGTGGAAAACAGTTTGGAGATTCCTCAGAAAATTAAAAATCGAACTGCCTTTTGACCCAGCTATTCCACTTTTAGGAATATACCCTAAGAACACCATAGCACTGTTCGAAAAGAAGAAATGCGCCCCCATGTTCGTGGCAGCATTGTTCACAATAGCGAAGATCTGGAACCAGCCCAAGTGTCCGTCAGAAGACGAGTGGATTAAAAGCTATGGTACATATATACTATGGAATACTACTCAGCCATAAGAAACGATGACATCGGATCATTTATAACAAAATGGATGTACCTTGATAACATTATACGGAGTGAAATAAGTAAATCAGAAAAAAAGAAAAACTGAGAACAGCACGATTACATACATAGGTGGGACATGAAAATGAGGGTATGAGACATGGACAAGAGAGTGGTGGTTATGGGATGGGGGGAGGGAGGGAAGAGTGGGATAGGGAGGAGGGGAGGGACGCAGGGAAAACCAGATTGAAGGTGACAGAGGACAATTTGACTTTTGGTGATGGGTATGCAACACAATGGAATGATAAGATAACCTGGAGATGTTTTCATTGTACATATGTACCCTGATTTATTGATGTCACCCCATTAGAATTAATAATAATAAAATATATATTAAAAAAAAAAAGCATCCAAATTGGAAAAGAAGAAGTAAAACTGTCACTATTTGCAGATGATATGATATTGTATATAGAAAACCCTAAAGTCTCAGTCAAAAAACTACTGGATCTTATAAATGAATTCAGCAAGGTGGCAGGATATAAAATTAATACTCAGAAATCAGAGGCATTTCTATATACCAACAATGAACTGCAGCAAAAGAAATTAAGGAAATAATACCCTTCACTCTTGCAGCCAAAAAAATTAAGTACCTAGGAGTAAATTTAACCAAGGAGGTTAAGGACTTGTACTTGGAAAATTATAAAACATTGATAATAGATATCAAGGAAGATACAAACAAGTGGAAGCATATACCGTGCTCATGGCTAGGAAGAATAAACATCATTAAAATGTCTATATTACCCAAAGCAATTTATAAATTCAATTCAATACCAATTAAAATACCAAAGATATACTTCAAAGATATAGAAAACATATTGCAAAAATTTATATGGAACCAAAAAGAACACAAATAGCCTCAGCAGTCTTAAAAAGAAAAAAAATAAAGCAGGAGGTATCACTCTTCCAGATACCAAGGTTTACTACAAGGCCATTATACTCAAGACAGCCTGTTACCGGCATAAAACCAGGCACATTGATCAATGGAACAGAACAGAGAACCCAGAAATAAACCCACACCTATATGGACAACTGATATTTGACAAAGGGGGAAAGAACATACAATGGAGTAAAGAAAGCCTCTTTAACAAATGGTGTTGGCAAAATTGGACATCTACCTGCAAAAAAAAAGAAACTAGACCATCAACTTACACCTTTCACAAAAACAAATTCAAAATAGATAAAAGACTTAAACGTAAGCCGTGAAACTATAAGCATCTTAGAAGAAAACATAGGCAACAAGCTTTCCGATATCTGTAGCAGCAATATATTTGCCAATTTATCTCCACGGTCAAATGAAATAAAAGGCAAGATAAACAAATGGGACTATATCAAACTAAAAAGTTTCTACACAGCTAAAGACAGTAAGAACAGAATAAAAAGACAAACCACACAATGGGAGAACATATTCGACAGCATGTCTGATAAGGGGTTAATAACTAATATTTATAAAGAACTTATAAAACTCAACACCTTGAAGACAAACAATCCAATCAAAAAATGGGCTAAAGAAATGAATAGAAATTTCTCCAAAGAGGACATCCAGATGGCCAAATGGCATATGAATAAATGCTCAACATCACTAATCATTAGAGAAATGCAAAGTAAAACCACAATGAGATATCACCTCACACCAGTCAGAAAGGCACTCATCAGCAAAACAACACAGAATAAGTGCTGGCGAGGATGTGGAGAAAAGGGAACCCTTCTGCACTGCTGGTGGGAATGCAGACTGGTGCAGACACTGTGGAAAACAGTTTGGATATTCCTTAAAAAATTAAAAGTTGAACTGCCTTTTGACCCTGCTATCCCACTTATAGGAATATACCCTAAGAACACCATAACACTGTTCGAAAAGAAGAAATGTGTCCCCATATTCGTGGCAGCATTGTTCACAGTAGCGAAGATCTGGTAACAGCCCAAGTGTCTGTGAAAGGAAGAGTGGTTTAAAAAGCTATGGTACATATATACTATGGAATACTACTCAGCCATAAGAAATTATTGACATCGGATCATTTACAACAAAATGAATGTACCTTGACAATATTATACGGAGTGAAATAAGTAAATCAGAAGAAAAAGAAAAATTGAGAACAGCATAATTTCATATATAGGTGGGACATAAAAGTGAGACTATGATATATGAACAAGAAAGTGGTTGGTGGTTATGGGGTGGGGGGAGGGAGGCGAGGGTGTGATAAGGAGAAGGGGAGGAGCACAGGGAAAACTAGATAGAAGGTGACAGAGGACAATTTGACTTTGGGTGATGGGTATGCAACACAATTGAATGATAAGATAATCTGGAGATGTTTTCATTGTATATATGTTCCGTGATTTATTGGTGTCACTCCATTAAAATTAATTTAAAAAAAACATTGATAAAAGAAATCAAGGAAGATACAAACAAGTGGAAGCATATACCGTGATCATAGTTAGGAAGAATAAACATTATTAAAATGTCTATATTACCCAAAGCAATTTATAAATTCAATTCAATACCAATTAAAATACAAATGACATACTTCAAAGATATAGAAAACATATTTCAATAATTTATATGGAACCAAAAAAGAACACGAATAGCCTCAGCAGTCTTTAAAAGAAAAAATAAAGCAGGAGGTATCACTCTTCTGGATATCAAGGTTTACTACAAGGCCATTATACTCAAGACAGCCTGGTACTGGCATAAGAACAGGCACATAGATCAATGGAACAGAACAGAGAACCCAGAGATAAACCCACAGTTTTATGGACAACTGATATTTGACATAGGAGGAAAGAACATACAATGGAGTAAAGACAGCCTCTTTAACAAATGGTGTTGGGAAAATTGGACATCTACCTGCAAAAAAAATGAAACCAGACCATCAACTTACACCATTCACAAAAACAAACTCTAAATGAATAAGACTTTAACGTAAACCGTGAAACCATAAGCATCTTAGAAGAAAACATAGGTAGCAAGCTCTCTGACATCTGTAGCAGCAATATATTTGCCGATTTATCTCCATGGTCAAATGAAATAAAAGGCAAGATAAACAAATTGGACTATATCAAATGAGAAAAAGTTTTTGCACAGCTAAAGACAATAAGAACAGAATAAAAAGACAAACCACACAATGGGAGAACGTATTCGACAGCACATCTGATAAGGGGTTAATAACCAAAATTTATAAAAAACTTATAAAACTCAACACCTTGAAGACAAACAATCCAATCAAAAAATGGGTAAAAGAAATGAATAGAAATTTCTCCAAAGAGGACATACAGATGGCCAAATGGCATATGAAAAAATGCTCAACATCACTAATCATTAGAGAAATGCAAATTAAAACCACAATAAGATATCACCTCACACCAGTCAGAATGGCGCTCATCTGCAAAACAACACAGAACAGTTGCTGGCGAGGATGTGGAGAAAAAGGAACCCTCCTGCACTGCTGGTGGGAATGCAGACTGGTGCAGCCACTGTGGAAAACAGTATGGAGATTCCTCAAAAAATTGAAAATTGAACTGCCTTTTGACCCAGCTATCCCACTTATAGGAATATACCCTAAGATCACCATAGCACTGTTCGAAAAGAATAAATGTGCCCCCATGTTTGTGGCAGCATTGTTCACAATAGCAACGATCTGGAAACAGCCCAAGTGTCCATCAGAGGACGAGTGGATTAAAAAGCTTTGGTTCATATATACTATGGAATACTACTCAGCCATAAGAAATGATGACATCGGATCATTTACAATAAAATGGATGTACCTTGATAACATTATGCCGAGTGAAATAAGTAAAACAGAAAAAAACTGAGAACAGCATGATTTTATATATAGGTGGGACATAAAAGTGAGACTATGAGACATGGACAAGAATGTGGGGATGGAGGAGAGGGAGGGAGAGGGTGGATGGGAAGGGCACAAAGAAAACCAGATAGAAGGCGACAGAGGACAATTTGACTTTGGGTGATGGTTATGCAACATAATTGAATGATAAGATAACCTGGAGATGTTTTCTTTGAACATATGTAACCTGGTTTATTGGTGTCACCCCATTAAAATTAAAAAAAAGAAAAGGTTACTATACTTCACCATGACACAGCCAGGCTAACATTATAAAAGTAAAAAGGTTGCTATCTCAAATGTAATTTGCTTGGATCATAAAATTTATGTATAAATTGAACAACTTTATATTTCTTTCAGGCTATTTTACCCTACTATGCATTTCATGCTTCTGAGGTTAGGAAACAAAAGCAAATAATCCTAGAATTATTTTCTCTTAAAATAGGTTCAAGTATATGACTATTAAAAATAAAAAAACTATTCTTAATTTCACTTTCTCAGAAAGTTTTAAGCAAATAATAATATACATTTATAACTCTTTAGTCAAGAAGCTGATTATAGTTACATCTTAAAACTTTGTTTTCTACAAACTATAAAATTAATTCTCTGATTTTTTTTCGGTCAAATAAGAGTAGTCTTATAAAATAAATCTTAAGTGACAGAAAAAGAAATATGATAACACTTAAGTCAAAACAAAAAAAAACCCTTTGTATGATCTTGAGAAAATTATCTACCTCTGAGGATGTGCTCACTTTTGATTAAATAGGGATAAGCAAATATGAAGATTTAATAAAATAATGTATATTATGTTCATAATATAGAAACTGTATTAGATTATTCTCTTATTCTTTGCCCTTCTTTTTCTCTTCTATCTGTCCACTTGTCCTACACATTCCTTCCTCCTACTTCTTATCCTCTGATTCTTATTTCTCCCTTTCTACATTCTTTTTTAAATTTCAAAAATAAAAATTTTTGAAGCTTCCAAACATAGAGCATTTGAATTAGAACCAAGAATCAAACTGAAACCCATATCACACCAACGCCATTCTTCTTCCTAATTTACTAATTTCTTCTAGAGGTTTTAGGGATTTTTGCATAATAAATAAGTCACAGACTGATTATAAGAACAATAAAACATTCTATATTTTTCTAAAAAAATTTTATTATCTCTAACAATGTTTGCTTTATATTTTTCAATGCTAAATTATTTGGTACATGGATGTTTATTAATGTTTGGCCTTTATATTTGTCAAACTCAAATAACAAAAAATAGACTTCTTAAGTTCATTTTATGTTTTATGTATTAACTTCAAATTTTTTGATAATTACTAACACTCATGTGATAGTTTTATATAAAGTTTATTAATAAATATTTGTCATTTTTTTATTTTTAACTTTCCAGATTCTTTTTGTTCTGAGCCTATATTTTATATATAGCTAACATTTTTTCAGTTTCAATTTGATATTTCTTATTTTATTATTTGTACTTTTTTTTAGTATAAAGTAATATTTTCTTTTCTACCATAGCTTTGTGGTTTATATTATGTTTTATTGCATAAATATTTTTATTCCATGTTTATTGGTTTAAATTTTTACAGAGTATAAAGAATACTGTGTTTTTCTACAACCCTTCTTCCTGCTCTCTTTCATTTTTTCAATGATTTTTATCTGTAATTTGACATTAGTGTTTTTCTTTTTGTATTTGGATTACTGTAGCTGTTGCCACTAGTTGCTGAAAGTAATGTCTTCTTATATTGGTTAACCAGTTCTACTTCTCTGATACAGCCAGGCATCACAAACTGATCATTAAAGGACACAATGCAAGTCATTTGGCTGCTTTTGGCACAAGTAAAAAAAAATAATAATAAAGGTTTCTTTTTTATTAAATTGCCATATTCTGAAGGTAAGAACTCCAGAACTCTGATGGTAGCTTTTCCATGACAGTGAAGATTTGGTCTCCCTCTAGCATTTCTCTCAAGCTGAATTTATGATGATCTTTGCCATCAGGCTTGTCATTTCATGCTTGTAAGATAGATAGGAACCACCAACATTGTATTTAACTTCTGAGGGAAAAAAATATTAAAAGACTTCAAAATCTTACCTTAAATATTTCACTTATATTTTATTGTGCCTAAACTTCATCAGATGGTGTTTTTAAACATGAGAAGCTAAGGAATGCTATATTTTATCTTCTTGGGACATTGTTGCCTCATCAATTAAGATTCTATTACAGTATAAATATACAGAGAATAAATACTATATACGCAAGTAGCAATGAGTGCCCAGGGGAAGAGTGCAAATGGAAATGAAAGAAAAGCCGGGGTAGCAATACTTATATCTGACAAAATGAACTTTAAAACAAAGGCTGTAGTAAGAGATAAAGAAGGACACTACATAATGATAAAGGGAACAATTCAACAGGAAGATATAACTATTATAAATATCTACGCAGGGACTAACACACATATTACTACCACATGCTTCTGTTCTCCCCCCCACCCCACCCCACCCCGTCCCTAGCCACTACTGATTGGTTGTATGGTAAACCCCTAAATTTGAGTTAAACAGATTTTCTTATGTGTGAATTAGAGAATTATAACTCAAAGACAATAGTTCATCTGTGTTGGATGCCAGAACTAAAAAATCAAGGATGAGACAATCATTGTCTACAATATGCATGCTATATAATATGGACAGTCATGAGAGAGAAGAAAATGATGAAAAATAAAATGGCTCTGCAGAATGTCTCGGAGCTGAAATACCGTGTGTAGCCTCAGTGAGACAAAGAGCAATTCTTCCCATTTTTTTTGGCAGATTACCCTTTTTGTTCCCACTTGTTTGACAGTATTTCTGTTTCTCAGTTCAGAGATATAGAGCATCCTCCCCTCTTGGTGTTTTCTTGTGTTTTGTTTTATTTTAGTGCTTCTGTTTAGTGAAAATTTAAACTCTATGGGAGCAAATAGCCATATGTCTGTTCAATATTGTATTTTCTCTGCCTGCGTGGCATGTTATCAATAAATATTTACTTAATAAATGAAGCTTTATTATATAAATTAAACACTTCTAAACTTTATTATTTTTTACTTTTGATTTTTTCAATTTGTTTCACTAGTTATTTTCTAGAGCAACATTATTTTTTTAAGAGTATAGAACTACCTTTATTGAATGATTTCTGGGCATGCTTTTGATGATCTAGTACAGTTTATTTTGGTGTGGTCAGTTATCTGAAAGTGTATTAAATCTTTTTTTCTCATAGGTTAGTATTTGAGGAGACACCTGGACATTCCTTACCACATTTGTACACCAAACTGAGAAAGGCTACAGAGAGAGATGGCAACCAAAATGTATTTATAGAAGACCTTAATGGAAGCAACAGGTTCTATCTGTATTCTAATACGCTTCCTAATACTGAGCCTCCGAAGGAGGCTCACTTACCGACCCACCCAAGGCAATATAAGTGAGTTCATACTTCTCTTCTTTGTTAAAGTTTTAAAAAGTAAAGTAAAGAAATTCAGTTAGAAGGACTCTCCCAACAAAAGGCTCATTTTGGTATTATGCATTTAGCATATGATAAAGTCTGTATTCCATCTATGCATAATTTCTCCTCTCTCAAAGAGTTCCATTTGAGCCTTCACTAGATTTTTCCAAATGTTTGTAAATGTGTGTTGTAGTAATATAAGGTTATTGTAATTAAATATATAGAAATATAAAAAAATATGGAAGATAAATAAAATAATTATGATATAATATTAAAAGCAATTAAGGAAATTAAATAAAGTTATACCTCCTGAATAGGAATTAATATAGTGTGTACAGGTATGATAAACAGACTCTGACTTTTGCACAGGGCTCAGTTCGTGTGTGTGTGTGTGTGGTTACATATAGATACGAATTGGCTTGATGTCATAACTCTGTGGATTGATGTAGACAGGAGGCTTCCCTAGGAACATCTTAAAAGTAGCTTGATGTAACATTTCAGTAGACTAACATGTAAAGGGCTCCTTACAAGGAACTCCCATAAAGGTGGTTTGAGATGATAATCCTGTAGATTGACACCTGTTAGAATGCATAGGCCAGAAAATGTACTAAAGCTAAGGGGCCTCCATGCTGCAGTAGTCGTGTAGACTCCAACATGAACGTGGACTGTCTCCACGCTGCTCTGACCAAAGACAGCCTAGAGGAGCATGCTGAGGGGGCCCCCTTAAGCTGTACCCAAGCACACCAGAAGGATTTGTGAGTAATAAACTGCCAGTGTGATTCTTGCAACTAACTTTTATGTCGGTTGTGTCTTTCCTCCGGTGGCAATTGTTGTCAGCACTGATAAGTAGAATCCTCATAGCAGCCTTGCCTCAAGAGTAGTCTCAAAGAGGCTGCCAGCCCTGCTGATAAGCAGGAGTGTCCCACTGCACGGGGAAGTCAAATCAGGGACAGGGATGCCTGATCGACATAGAGCTCGGGCTCTACTGGGGCAATGTGACTTAGTGGTATCCCCATGGTGGGGTCTTTTACAAAGTTCTTTCTTTCCAGCACTGTGTATTCAGAGCATCTAAATTCCCATGTTTCCTTTGGTGCTATATTCTGCATTGGAAAATTGAATTGAGTGACTTTCCAGTCATAAAGACAGCACTCTCTTTATAAACAGGCATTTCCAGGTCTCTGGCATTGTGACCAAATTCACTGTCTCTTATGAAATGACAAAGGCATAAGAAATACACTTATAAAGTTTTTCTCTTCAAATGTAATTAACCGATCTGGAATAAATGTATAATCATGCATAAGAAGGTAATTCTTGAAACTTATACAAAAACTACATTTGTTTCACTTGTTTTACATTATTTTCCCCACATTTTCTTTCTTGTACTCAATATAAAGTGTCTTTGAGTTAGTTCATCTAGCATTGTCTGCCTAGGGATGGAGCTCATAATTCAAATTAGAATCTCATTAGAACATAAAATTCCTTTTCTTTTCTTTCTTTCTTTCTTTTATTTATTTATTTTTGGTCAATTTGAAACAAGTGATCTGATTCTTATGTTATTGACATAAATACTCATCCAACTGGTCCTCCATGACTCTCCCTCTTACCCCAATTAAAACTTTGCCTCTATTGCTCCTTCTTTTGTGTGATCTGGAAAATGCAAAGAGGCTAGGGATGTTAGGCAAACAGAACTCAGACCCATAGATGAGAAAGAAGTTTCTCGTTCCCAATTGCCCACCCCTCACTTTTGTCATAAAAGAATGACAATTTAGTTTTGCATTGGCAATTCTGTACTATTGTTTTGCTTTGAGCATTCTAAGGCTAGACTTACATTATATTCTATCATTGATTTCATACCAGTTTTGGATTCAGTTTAGATTCAGATATGGTTATTAAACCTTTCTACTCTTTTCTAATCTATTCTTTTATCTGTTGAAGAAACTGAACTACTTCTTTTGTATAATTTCCCACAATCATATTTTTCTTATTTCATTTTTATGATATCTTACTCCATACCTTGCATATTAGAAATTAGATCATGAGGCTCAATCAGATTCAAATCTAAGTTTTTGGAAAGAATTCTCCATAGCAGGTGTTGTTTATTTCCTTCATAATGTATACAATTTCTGGGTACCTCAATTGGTGATGTTAATTGATACTGGTAACCATTGTCCAGATATAATTTCATTACACATTTAAGAAATGGTGATATTCTACAGCTGTCTTCTATATCTGTTCTTTTATCTCTATTACTGCAGAAAATTAATGATCTCTTTCGCATTTCACGTTTCTCAATTGTTTTCTGTTTTATGAACTGATTATCTGAACCATTGATTTTTCACTACTTAATTATTTTCAATGATGACTTGAATTGTTCTTTAACAAGATTTAATCAGTTCAGTTTTTGTTTTTAAGTTACTCTGCTCTCGTTTATTGCTTACAAAAGAGTAGCAGCTCTTTGCAGCCTCTACTTTCATGCTGGCATTCTGTGTCAGGAATAGCACATATTTTCCTTCAACTTTTTCTTACTTGGTTCTTTAAAAACCTTTATTGAGCCAAAATATTATTATTGTACCTCATTTTTTATGTTTGTTTGTTTTTCTGAAGTGAGAAGCCAGGAGGCAGAGAGATAGACTCCCTAATGCGCTTGGCAGGGATCCACCCGGCATGCCCACCAGGGGGTGATGCTCTGTCCATCTGAACCGTTGCTCTGTTGCAACCAGAGCCATTCTAGTGCCTGAAGCAGAGGCCATGGAGCCGTCTTCAGCACCCAGGCCAACTTCGCTCCAATGGAGCCTTGGCTGTGGGAGGGGAAGAGAGAGATAGAGAGAAAAGAGATAGAGAGCAGACGGGTGCTTCTCCTGTGTGCCCTGGCCAGGAATAAAACCTGGGACAACCACACACCAGGCCTATGCTCTACTGTTGAGCTAACCAGCCAGGGCCAGTACCTCATTTTTATTCATGATTATTTGGCAAATCCTTAGAGACCAAGTCTAAGTACAGGCTTGAGTTACTATGAGCAGTACTCAGTTCATGGCTCTGTTGGTATTGGGGCAAGTCCTACAGATGCTATTGCTAGGAGAAAAATTTCAGGAGCCAGCTATGAACTCAAGGAATGACTTAGTATAGGACCAAAGGGAAAACTCTATTTTATTTCTTATTTATTTTTTTATTAATTTTTAAAGAAAGAGAGGGAGGAAGAAGAAGAAGAAGAAGAAGAAGAAGAAGAAGAAGAAGAAGAAGAAGAAGAAGAAGAAGAAGAAGAAGAAGAAGAAGAAGAGAGAGAGAGATCAATTTGTTGTTCTATTTATTTGTTGATTCTTGTATGTGTCCTGACCAGGGATTGAACTCACAATGTTGGCACATCTGGACAACACTCTAACCAACTGAGCTACTGGGCTAGGGCTATTTTATTTCTTTGATGCTGAAACTTTTGTTCTTATGTGTGGGTTTCATATTCATAGCAGAATTACCAGCATGATGTACCATATGGATATGGGACTGGAGATCACACTATCTTGAAAAGCTGCTTTTATTCTCCTTTCCATACTATGCACATTAAATGCTGGTTCTTCTAAATAGCAGAGTACATCTACTGTATTTTAAAATAAAGAACATATCAATTGAAGATGAGCATTTCAATCCTGCCCTTTTTCTTAGACCCTCAACTCAGAATTGGATTTAGAATTTAGATCATTTCCCCCACTTTATTAAGGTGTAAATGGTATGTAAAAATCTGCACATACTTTATGTTTGCAATTCAACGAGATTGAACATATACATACACCCATGATATTATTACCACAATCAAGATAATAAAAAACTCCATCACCTCTAAAAGTTTCCTGCACCCATTTATTTTGTTTAATTTTGTTTTTACAGTAAGAACATTGAATGTGAGATCTATCCTCTTACCAAATTTTGAAGTACACAATACTGTGCTGTTATCTATAAGCACTCAGGCCACTATTTGCGTCTACTGTCTTCTTTTTTACCCCTGACATTATTGAGAATATTAAAGGCTGGGATGCTGAGACCATTCTCAATGTTGTATTTCCTAGACTGTGTACAGTGGATGGATCCCACTGAACCAAATGCAAGGAATCCAAACTGTAACGACAGTATCTGCACTTGATTCCTCCCTGGTTTGCAACTCTGACTTCTAGCAGCATAGCTCTCCAGAAAAGTTGCCTAAAGCTCTGACTGAGAGAAAACTCCTTCATGGGTTCTAAGCCTTTAGGTGAGAAAAGGTAGCAAGTCTTGTAAGATTTGGGAATTTGAATTTCTTTTTCTGTCATTCTTGTCAAAATAGTTGTGAATTATTTTTCTCCTTAGGATAATTTCATGGATATATTAGGGAGAAATAAGAAAAGGTACATTTAGTTATATTTCTACCTTGTAGGAAGACTATTTTATGTATTCATAAAAATCTATTATTTTTTAATACACATTTATTATAAGTATTTTGCCTTTACATTAGAATGTAGAATATCTATATAGTAATACAACATACTTTTCATATCCCACCCTGGCTTGGTAAAAGTGACCCCTTTATAGTGAATCATAACCAGTAAATGACTTTGTCCTGTACCAACAAGTCTGCTGCTGTGAGCAGCCTCCAAGAACAATTGGAGTTCAAACAACCAAGGCAGCTTTCACTATAGGAAATTTGGCCCCATTTTTCTTCAGGGCATGTGTCAGAACTACCAACAAAGAATTAATTGGCAATAGTGCTCCGTATACAGTGTTGAATATCATTCTTATTTTGTGTAAAACATAGTTCTCTTACTCTTTACCTAGTTAAATTTGGGATTTTTATTTTGATTTTGAAAATAATGAAAGAAACTTTCAATTAATAAAGTGATCAAAGGTTGTCTTCAAGTAAGATCAACAGTGGGCGTAGTATATCTACAACTTAATTGTATAAATAGAAGCTATCTTTTCTTTATTTTTTCTCCCTCTATTTGTCCTTTTATCCCTCCCTCCATACTCCCCTCTTCTCTCCCTCCTTCCCTCCTCCCTGCCTCCTTCCCTCTTTCCCCTCTCTCTTTCCTTCTCTCTCTCTATCCCCCTATTCCTTCCTTCTTTCCTTCTTTCCTTCCTTCCTTCCTTCCTTCCTTCCTTCCTTCCTTCCTTCCTTCCTTCCTTCCTTTTTCTTTCTTTTTTGAAGAAAGGAGTTTTAACACTACATTTTACATTTATTCTTTACTTAGGGTAAAAATGGGTTAAAATAAAGAAATGTGTGAAAACTATTCAGAATTGTTCTGTATAATTAATGAGTCATCATCTCCTTTAAGCAGAGATTCAGGATGTTAAACTTTACTGACTGTGATTATTAGTCTAAAAACCTCTACATCTGACTCAATCTTTTCTCATCCTTAAAATCTTGATTTTAACCAGTGTTCACATCACAAATATTAAATACAAAGTATTTGACCTTAACCTAACTGAACCACCCGCTTCTTCCAGACCTGCAGCCTTTACAGAGGAATCAGAACATTCTTTTCCAAATGCCCCTCACCTTTGCTGGTTCTGTCACTGCAATGGCTTATTAATGTTTAACAACTCAACCATAAAATATGGGTAATAACGATTTTATTTAGTCAAAGTGTCACATCAAAATTTATAGGGATGAGCCTGACCAGGCGGTGGCACAGTGGATAGAGTGTTGGACTGGGATGTGGAAGGACCCAGGTTTGAGACCCTGAGGTCGCCAGCTTGAGCGCGGGCTCATCTGTTTGAGCCAATGCTCACCAGCTTGGACCCAAGGTCGCTGGCTTGAGCAAGAGGTTACTTGGTCTACTGAAGGCCTGCAGTCAAGGCATATATGAGAAAGCAATCAATGAACAAGTAAGATGTCACAATGGCAACAAAAAACTATAGATTGATGCTTCTCATCTCTCTCCATTCTTGTCTGGCTGTCCCTACCTATCCCTCTCTATGATTCTCTCTCTGTCCCTGTAAAATAAATAAATAAATAAATTATAGGGATGGGCTTATTTTTCACAGTGCCATTAATAAAGAAGTCAAATTAAGTAAATTTCTTTATGACTGTAGGAAACATAAATGTTATTTCCACTTTTTAAAACAATAGTATCGCATTGAGGATTGGCTCCAATCACATTATACATGTTGTTCAGCAGCTCTAGTCACTTTTCAGCCACCTTCTCTCTTCTTTATTTATTTTATTTTATTTTTTTGTATTTTCTCTGCCATGATGGTAGGAGTCATTTCTCTTTTCTCTCATTCTGTTTACTTCACACACTATCCAGTGGTTGACACCATCTAATTTACATGGGATCTCTAAAATCATTTTGTTATTTGTTGCATCATCAAATGCTCCATATATTTAATTAAGTAAAAACAATACCAGTACCACATGATTAATTCTGTTTGTTGAGATTACATGACAAATTCCCTGTTTGCCTAAACTACAGAATTTTCAAAAGTTTTCTATTTTCCTGTGACAATTTTTTTTCTATACCACTTTTCCCCACTTTGTTACCAGAGATGTCCATCTAAAAAACAAAAGTTATCATATCATTCCTTCTCTTAAAAACCTTAACTGTCCCTGGATGGTTAGCACAGTCAATTAGAGCATTTTTCCAAAATGACAAGGTTGTAATTTTGACCCCAATTAGGGCACACATAAAAACAATATTTCTAAGTGAAACAATAAATGAATGTTTCCCTTCCCCCCCTTGTGTCTTCTTCCTCTCTCAGTCTTTCTAAAAAATTGATCAATAAAAAAATTACATCCTGGCTAAATAGTTTGTTGGTTGCAGTATTATTCTGGAGCCCAGAAGCTGCTGGTTCATCTGAGGTCAGAGTATATATACAGGGACAGCTCCACATTCCTGTCTCCCTGCCACTTTCTGAAAAAGAAAAACAAAACAAAAAAACAAAATCTTCATTAACTTCCTTTTGCATATCAGGGCTCCTTAGTTTAATGTAGAATGCCTTTAAAATTTGCCTTAAACTTGGGCCTGACCTGTGGTGGCGCAGTGGATAAAGCGTCGACCTGGGAACACTGAGGTCGCCAGTTCAAAACCCAGCACTGGTCTGGTCAAGGCACATGTGGGAGTTGATGCTTCCAGCTCCCTCCCCCCTTTCTCTCTCTCTCTCTCTCACTCTGTGTCTCCTCTCTAAAATGAATAAAATAAAATAATTTTTTTAAAAAATTTGCCTTAAACTTGGATTAGGCAGATGATTTTATCTATGTTCATAGTGACTCTCCTGTCCTTTTAAGAGAAAAGCATAGGTTTAGGTAGAATTCTGGGTTAACTTCTTGCAGAAATAGAGGTTTAATATATTTAAACATCAATTTAATTTATTTAAACATCAATTTAATAATACCACAATTATGGTATTATTCTTCCATAGTAGTCTATAAAGAAAGACAGATTCAAATAGAAGTTCCAAAAATTAACTCATTCATCCTGAAAGATCACGTGCCAACAAAATTGGGAGAGGATGGTCCAATGGCAAAGTAAAGAATTAAATGGTTCAATAGCAAAGAGTGTAAAAGGGGTAAATTCATGGGTACCAATCAGGAGGTTACCATCTTAAGCCTGAAAAAAACCACCTTTATTAATTTATATTTACTCTAAAAGAGTAAGTTGATAGAGTCCTAGATGATTAAAAGACTAACAGTGAGCATAAAATTTTCTTTTACATGTGCATTAACTTTTATTGCTTTACTAAGCAACTCCAAAATTTTAGCGGTTTATGATAGTAAACAATTTCTTTCTTGCAGGCTTGCAAATCAGCTCTGCTTTACTCTCCCTCTTTTCATTCTAGAATCAATGCTGAAGGAGCAGCCTCTGTCTGGGATAAGTTATATTCCTAGAAAAAGGCAGAAGCAAGCCCAACCAAACCATGTAAGCATATTTAAAGTTTCTTTCCAGAGGGTATGTATCATATCCATTGGCAAAAGCAATATGGCTTAGACCAGGGGTAGTCAACCTTTTTATACCTACCTCCCACTTTTGTATCTCTGTTAGTAGTAAAATTTTTTAACCGCCCATGGTTCCATAGTAATGGTGATTTGTAAAGTAAGGAAGTAACTTTATAAAATTTATAAAGCAAAGTTAAAGCATATAATAATAATTACTTACCAAGTACTTTATGTAGAATTTTTGCTGTTTGGCAGAATAAATCTTTATAAAACAACTTACTATAGTTAAATCTATCTTTTTATTTATACTCGGTTGCTCTGCTATCGCCCACCATGAAAGCTGGAATGCCCACTAGTGGGCGGTAGGGACCAGGTTGACTGCCACTGGCTTAGACTGTCTAAGGAGTAGGAAAATATCTACCTACAGAAAGGCATGGTAAGAGTAGGGGTGACTGAAACTCCTAGAAGGGAGAGAGTTGATAATTGGGAACAATAATAAAATATACCATATATCTCAAATACTCTATGCCTTATGATTCTTCTTGACCCCTCATTGGGAAATCATCATTTTAGGAAGATATTATGTATGTTCAGTCTTTCCTTAGGGTAATTTGAATAGCAGAGATCTTATTGGCTCTGGTAATATATGAGCCAATAAGAGAATGAATTCTATTTTTAAGCAATATATAGTTATTTTTTATAATTATTTGTGTGCATATATTTACTTGGATTACTAGACCACACTCTAAACTTTTTATTTCTATACCATAGATAAGGTATTTTCCTGTGTTGCATTCTGGTAACTATCCTAGTACATGTTTCTTCATTTTCTGATATTAACATGTCTTTAAATATGTTGTTTTTTATGTCCTTCTTTCTCTGTATGCAAGGTTGCCAGTGGTTAGACTGAGTGGATATAATATACACTATTACTATATTGGATTTTTATATTTTAAAAAAATTTCCTGTGTGTTGGGTTAAATGAATGTCATACTTTATACATATTTTCTTCAATGATCTATAAAAATTATTCTTCATAGATATCAATGTATTATTAGTAATATTATAAACACAGATTTGAGACAATGCTATTATACCATACAAAAAAAAATCTCAAAATAAATGCATTACTTTAAGATTCAGAGTGGATCATCAATTTAGCCTTAGGAAATACTCTAAAGATTCTGAAGAATTTAATAAGAATTTTATGGGCATCTGTTAAATATTTGCTTTTCACTTTTATATTTAGTCACTTGTATATAAGAAATTAAACAGCATGACCAGGCAGTGGCGCAGTGAATAGAGCATTGGACTAGCACATGGAGGACACAGGTTCGAAGCCCTAAGGTCACCGGCTTGAGCGTGGGCTCATCCAGCTTCTGCATGGGCTCACCAACTTCAGCTTGGGGCCACTGTCTTGAGCGTGGGATCAAAGACATGACTCGATGGTCACTGGCTTGAGCCCAAATGTTGCTGGCTTGGGTCAAAGGTCACTGGCGTGAGCAAAAGGTTATTTGCTCTGCTGGAGCCCCCCAGTCAAGGCAGATATGAGAAAGCAATCAATGAACAACTAAGATGCCACAATGAAGAATTGATGCTTCTCATCTCTTTCCCTTCCTGTCTGTCTGTCCCTATCTGCCCCTCTCTTCCACCCTCTGTCAAAAAAAAAAAAAAAGAAAAGAAAGAAATTAAACAGAAATTGGACTCTGAAATGAAACAGAAACTGAACTCTGAGCTTCTGCTAATCTGGTGATATGTGAGACATACCATCTCAGAGCAGGTTAGAATAAAGCTGTACAAGTGAGGCATTTGAACACAAAACTGAAGGATTAGTTGCTGAATAAGGGTGTGCACTGAATCATGAAAAGTTAAAACTTCCTTTAATTTGCATTTGGTTCCTGTAAAATTTTTTTCCTCTCTTTTTAGGTTTTATCATTGCTATGCTGATCTTCCTAGAAGTCATAAAATAGTGGTGACATATACATCAAATATGAGTAAGGCTGCCATCATAACATTTAGTTCCTGTATCTGAAGGTAAAATTTGGAGAATTATTTACCTTTGGTTTATCAAAAGGAATCTAAGGATGGAGGATTTTATTCAATTTATGTAATTATCTAGTCTTTGAATTATTTCTCGGGAGCTTAATTTATTAATTTCTTGCAGACTGAATAAAATCTATTTATTGTGTTGTTAATTGGACAGCAATAAAAAAGAAGTAAATATTTCATAGATCCATCCAGGATAATTGTGCTAATACAATTCATAATAAATCATGGACTGGAATTCTTAGATGAGATAACTGTTCTTTAGAAAGAAAAAAATTTTACATTGCTTTTTTTCCCTTTGCAACTCAATGAGTGTCCCCTCAAAATTTTGTTACATGTTTTGTGTTGTTTCCAGGATACATAATAATCTTAATAGCTTTAAGTTTCCAAATTTTGCACTAGTTGTTAATATTTACTTATGGTATCTTTTTCAGGAGAGAGAAGGTTAGATTTGCGATTAAGTATTGAAAAACAAAATAAGTAAATATAAAATATTTAGTAATTATGCCTGACCAGGCAGTGGTGCAGTGGATAGTGCATCGAACTGGGATGCTGAGGACCCAGGTTTGAAATGCTGAGGTTGCCGGCTTGAGCATGGGCTCATCTGGCTTGAGTGCAGGGTCACTGGCTTGAGTATGGAATTATAGACATGACCCCTTGGTTACTGGCTTGAGCCCAAAGGTCACTGGCTTGAAGCCCAAGGTTATTGGCTTGAGCCCAAGGTGGCTGACTTGAGCAAAGGGTCATATGCTCGGCTGGAGTTCCTGGATCAAGGCCCCTCACTCTCTCGCTACCAAAAAAAAAATAATAATAATAATCAGAAAGATAGCCAGTTAAATACAGAACCTATTGATTACATGTCAGATATAGAAAAAAAGACTCTAGAAGACATACCATTACAGTATATTCTTTTATTTTTTTATTAAAAATTTCTTTTTATTGTATTCATTTTAGAGAGGAGACACAGAGTGAGAGAGAGAGAGAGAGAGAAAGAAAGAGAGAAAGGGGGGAGGAGCTGGAAGCATCAACTCCCATGTGTGCCATGACCAGACCAGTGCAGGGTTTTGAACTGGCGACCTCAGTGTTCCCAGGTCAATGCTTTATCCACCGTGCCACCACAGGTCAGGCTCATTACAGTACATTCTTACTGACTCTCCTGTTGCTCCCTTTTTGATGGGAAATTTACCTCCTTGGCCAGTTAAGAGGTCTCTCTCTGTGTGATGGTGGAGAGAACAAGAGATAGATCAGAAGGAAAGTTGTCTTAACTACCTAAAAACCCCACAAAAAAACAAAAAGACATACCTAGGAGGAAAAATATATACATGATGTGAAGAAGTTGAAGCTTGGCAGGAGAAAGAAAAGAAAAAAAAAAACAAGTATAAATAAATTTAGCACTTGATGGGGATACCAGAGCTAGCCTGAAAGATCTCCCAATAACTAAACCTAAAACAATTTGAACACAAAATAAATAGCATGATTATACTATTTATTTTGTACAATCTCTGAGGGCTGTTATAACAAATTACCATAAACTATCTGGTTTAAGACAATCGGACTTTCTTCTTTACCAGTTATAGAGTCTAACAGTTGAAAATCAAGGTTTCAAAAGCACAGTGTGCTCCTAAAGTCTCTAGGGGAAGATCCATCCTTGCCACTTCTTAGTTTCTGGTGCTTGTCAACAATCCTTGAAATTTCAATTAAGACATATCATTCCAATCTCTGCTTCTGCCATAGTGTTCACCTCATAAGTGTGTGCATCTCTATTTCCAAATTTTCCCCTTTTTATAAGGACATCAGTGGTATTGGATTTAGGACCCACCTTAATCCAGCAAGAATTCATTTTAACTTGATTAAATCTGTAAAAGCTCTTTTTCATTTAGAGCCTTACATTCACAGAATTGGATGAACATAAATCTTTTGGAGTTTTATTCATTCCATTACAATGATATTAGATTACAACCCCAAGTATGAAGAGCTGTATATGAATGCATACATACTGATAAAAACATAATAAAATAAAATAAATATATGGAGGAGAAGATACAAATGTTGCCCACAAAAAAAAAATTCTAAATATATATACAAATACTACCCTCTGGAAGAGGTTGAATTTATTTCCCCAACCACTTCCTCTATGGCCACACACACATACACACAACTTGAATGTATATTGGATTTAATAGTGACTCATATCCAGAGAATGGAGTATGGAAATGGAAATCCTAGTAGCTTTACATTGGAGAAAATAGGCAAATATGTCCTTAACCAAATTATCAAGGTTAAAATCACCAGCATATGTCATATGATAACAGTACAGCCGATATGATGTGACAAGGACATTTACCTGTTGCAGGAAGTGACACCTAATGAAGGATAAAACACTCAGACAACTTGATTAATAGAGGAAGGAGATTTTATTAATAGCCGGCAGAGCACGTTAGACTAATAGCACCGAAGTAAGAGCTCCTTGAATTAGATTTTCTTACAAGTCATATAACTTTACAATATCCAAGAGCTGGGTATGTGATTCCTTTGTTTAAGGTTTCCCAGGACTCAAGGAGAGCGGAAAGGGAGTTTTGGTGGGGTCAGCTAGGGAGAAGGGGTTTACAGATCACTGGTCATAACTACATACAGATCCTGCTTTTCTCACTTTGTGTTGCAAGTGGCTCTAAGCAATCATTTAAAGAACTATGGAATATAGCTCAACTTACGACCACGATTGGTTCCGACAGACTGATCGTAACATGATTTGGTCATAAGTTGAGTAGGCTATATGTACAGTACTGTGAAATTATGTTATAAAAATCTTTAAGTCATATTTTATCATAATTTTCTTTCATTATTGTTATATATCATAATTTTCTTTGTTCATTTTATACCATTTGTATCATCTCTACACCATTTTGTTTCTTATTTTTACATTCATCAGGTTTAAGTAAAACACTGCATTACCAGTATAACTGGTTTAATATTTGCAAAATATACAAGATTAAAAAATACAGGTGCATACAAAAACTGCTCCAGATGCGAGCAGTCATGGCTAGTGATTGTGGTCATAAAGTCAAATGGTTGTAAATTGCATACGTTGTAAGTCGATCAATACTTGTAGTTAATTTATAACTGGCTGACTCAGTTACCCCTGCTGGCTCCTTTCCATTGTGTTCTTCTGTTTTCTCCCCTTTCAAGGGAGAAAGGAAGCTTGCTCCCTCCTCAGACCTATGTGTTATTCTTTCCTAAAACCCATAACCCCAGACTAAACATGAGAAAAATATCACACACCCACATGGAGGGGTATTCTACAAAACACCTATCCAGTACTCCTCAAAACTGTTACAACATTAAACAAGAAAGATGGAAAAGATGCCATATTTCAGAGAAAACCTAAAGAAGGAGACACAATGACAAATGAAACATGGTATCCTGAAATCAACCATGAGACAGGAAAAGAACATTAGTATAAAAACTGGTGAAATTCAAATGAAGTCTTGAGTTTAGTTAATAGCAATGTACCAGTGTTGCCTTCTTAGTTTACACAAATGTAGAATGGCAACATGATATGTCTATTTTAGGGGAAACTGTATAAAGAGTATATGGGGAAAATGTATTATTTTTGTAATATTATTTCTAAAATCTAAAATTATTCAAAAATAAAATAAAGCTTATTTTAAAAAGTGGTTGGTGTTATTTTTTAAAGAAGAAAAATTGTGAACAATTGTTTGATACATTAAATCCTGGGGAAGTGCTGGGCAAAGAGTAGTATAAACAAGTTTTCATGCCTGACCAGGTGGTGGCACAGTGGATAGAGCATCGGACCCAGGTTCGAGACCCCAAGGTCACCAGCTTGAGTGCTGGTTCATCTAGTTTGAGCAAAACTTACCAGCTTGAACCCAAGATTGGTGGCATGAGCAAGGGGTTACTTGGTCTGCTGTAGCTCCACAGTCAAGGCACATATGAGAAAACAATCAATGAACAACTAAAGTGCTGCAACAAAAAAATTGGTGCTTCTCATCTCTCTTCCTTCCTGTCAGTCTGTCTCTATCACTCTCTCTTACTCTCTCTCTGTCTCTGTCAAAAAAAAAATTTATGTTTATTCAATGTGTTGTGCCTTCACTGCTTTCTTAAAAGATGATAGGCACTAATTTATTTTTTTAATTATTTTTTTTCTCAGATTTCTGGTCTTTTTGATATGATTCTATATTGAGATTGACCTTAAGGTGGGAAACAAAAGGCTCAGTTTTCTTTAGGTTATACATAAAATTAAAAAACAACAAACAATTTGCATTGTATAGCTATGAGCTCTCTTGTAGTCTCGTTTATTTTTGTTGTCATTGTTGCTTTTAATCTTGGTGAGAGATTAAAAAAAATATTCATTGTCAAGATGATCTATGTCAAAGAGTTTGCTTCCTATGTTTTCTTCTAAGAGTTTTATGGTTTCAGACCTTATGTTCAAGTCTATAATCAATTTTGTTTTAATTTTTGTATATGGTGCAAGATAATGGTCCAGTTTTACTCTTTTTCATGTGGCTGTCCAATTTTCCTAACACCATTTATTGAAGAGACTTTCCTTTTCACATTGTATATTATTAGCTTCTTTGTTATAAATTACTTGACCATAAATATGCACCAATTTTTATACTCTTTTGATAAAAAGTATTTCTCATTAAGATAACAAACATAGGCTGTTTATAGTAATATATATATAATTTGCAAGATATTTTAGTCAAAAAGATCAGTAACAGAAATAATAATTACCTTTAGAAAATTTAGTCTTGAGTAATTTAAGTTATTATCACTTTTTGTCATTAATCGTTCAGAATTTTAGTCTATAAAGTTGAAGATTCAATGAATGAAACATCTAACAAAATCTATAATTGCTTCTGATAATAAATGGTGATGGAATAAAAATTAATTATGGATGGGGTAATAGAATATGCTGGTTTCTGGTATATAAAGATCTCAGTGATGGGTAAGACAACCATTGATAGATCCTAGACAAAGGAACAAAGTGGATATAATCTTGAAGAGAGTAAGAGAGTCAGAAATAGATAAGAGATAAAAACATAATTGTCAGAGTGATAAAAGGGCACTGAGGAAAAGATAGAAAGAAGAAGAAAAAAAGAAGAAAGAAAGAAAGAAAGAAGAAAGGAAGAGAGAAAGAAAGAGAAAGAAAGAAAGAGAGAGAAAGAAAGAAAGAAAAGAAAGAAAGAAAGAAAACAGAAAGAAAGAAAGAAAGAAAGAAAGAAAGAAAGAAAGAAAGAAAGAAAGAAAGAAAGAAAGAAAGAAAGAACAGAAAGAAGTAGAGAACAAATTGAACTAAGGATCATTCCAAAGGAATCACTGTCTTGAGAAGTCAATTTAAAATAACACCAGTACAATTTTATTTAACCTTTAGTTAAAAGTAATTTTTTATCACAGAACCATTTTTTTCTGGTCCCATGGGTTATCTCCTCAGACAGGTTTAAAGGAATTCCTGTATGAAATGTATGTACAAGCTGTAGACTAATTTCTAAGGCTATATTTTAGTGAGCATTAAATATTTGGTGTCCATCAATAATATCTGTAGCCATTTTGGGAAGAAAGACTTTATGTTATTATTTTTGTTTCTTCATTCTACTATGATGGATCCCTTAAAATAACCAAGTTTCTATGGGTTTATTAGGATAGTTTTCAAATCTTCACTGAATCATTTATCAGTACTCTTCTAATTGCTAGGAGAGTTCAAAAAGACATATAATTTAGTTAATTCCATTAATTATTATACATTCAGTTGACTTTAAGAAAATGTAATAATTGAAAACTATACTGTGATGTAAAAGATCACTAAGAATATTGGCTGAAGATGGCCATATAAATAAGGTTTTGCTGAAATACTGAAAATGGCCTAAATATTATCGATTATGTTTTATCATCAAAATGGTATATTCACTACTTGTCGGTTTGACTGATTTCCATATCATTGATTGATATTTTATAGTTTACTAATTCAAATTATTTAAGATAATGTCTGTCAGAGTTAAAAAATAGAAAATTTTATTAAAACAATTTTATTCTGATATGGTTAAGTAAACATCTTTTATAAATTAATACTAAAGTATTTTCTTAAATAAGAATAAATAGGCCCTGGACAGTTAGCTCAGTTGGTTAAAGCATTGTCCTGAAACACCAAGATTATGGGTTTGATCCCCAATCAGCACATATGGGAAGTGACCAATGAATACACAACTAAGTAAAACAACAAATGAATGCTTTTCTTTCTCTAAAATCAATTAATCAATAAAAATATAAGAATAAATAAAATGTTTGTAAATTAAAATATTTCTGAAATTCTTAATTTTTAAGCAGTATTTAAAGCTGTTTTTTTATAATTTAAGTATCTAATTATTAATTTACTGAAACTATTTTTCCAAAACTATTAAAAGTAAATTTAATCTTTTAATTTCTAAATGGTCTACTACACTCAATTCTCTCTATATTTTCTTTCAACAGCTCTTTGAATGAAGAAAAAGATAAATTAAAATGATTGACCTACATTCTTTGTTGTTTCCATTTCAGTTTGATTATATAGAACCCAATCTTCTATAATATTTTCTCAATTACTTCTTTAAGTTACCAAAGTCTGTTCCTTGCCTTTAAAAATAAAACTATGCACTCTAATAAATGCTTTCTATAATATAAAATTAAAACTTTATTTTTAGTTTTAGATTATTTACTTTATTTTTTTAGTTTAGTTTATTATGTATAATCAAATATCTTTAAGCCCTTACCTATATAATACTTGTACCCTAAATATAAAAGAAAATAAAACAAATATAAAAGTGTGAAAAAAAAAAACTAGAATTCCAAAAGGCAAATAGCAAGTAATGTAACTGCTTTATAAAATCAAAACTGCATATTAATTTTAGTGTCAAGAAAGTAGTGACATTAGACTTCCCTAAATCTTGATCTTGATCCCTGCAAGAAATTAGTTCTAATATAGACAAGAGAAAATATTTTAAGGCAATTATTTGTTTCATTTTATAGTATTTGATCATTTAATAAGGTAAAAATTGGCACAATGCCCATAACTTTGTCTAAGCATGTTAGCATCTAATAACTGGCAGTGTCTCCACCAGCACCCTTTTAAGGCACAGCTAGAATCACAATCTTATTTGATTATGAGAGAACTGAGACTCACAGAGATAAATGTTTTCCCAACAACACAGGGTTAGTGAGCAATATAGCCATGGCTAGAAAGCTAGGCTTATTTTTAACCATTTATTTTACCTAGAAACTAACAAAAGAAATATTTGAGTTACAAGTAAAAGCAAGTAAAAAGGTGTTATGGGTGAGGTTCATTGTAATTTGAGAGACTTCTGTATTTTCTCAACAGCCTTCCACAGAACCTGAAATGGCTCCCAGTTCCAGTTAAGGCGCTATTCCCTGAAAGTCCCTTGTTGAATGCAAATACTCAGGGTCCCTTACCTACCCCAAATCAATGAACACAGTACCTTCTTTCCTGTCACACTTTTCCCACATACCAGAGCTTTGCAGCTTCTAAAATGGGGACTGCATTGAAAATGAACAGGAGATTTTAGAGATTCTATGATGTAAAAAGTTAATAATAAAAATAGGTGCCCAAATGACTGGTATGGCGTGCCCAAGTGTTGGCTGGAAAACAAGTCCTTACGTATTACCTGAACATTTTTTACTTCAGCTAATTATGTGTTAAGTTTCTGCAAATTTGTAATTTATCTGAGTAGGAACTATTCTAACCACTCTCAACCTTTGGGAGTTTAAACCATTCACTCTCATTTTCATAAAACTTTAGTGGGAAATAATACTCTGATTTTTTCTATTAACAAAGCTGTGATCAGTTGTTGCAGAAGATAGAAATTTCTGAGCAGGAAAAGGGAAAGCCAGGAGGAGAGCAGGGGTATGAAATATAAAATAAAATACATAACTATCATTTATATCATTAATTTTATAAAATGTTTTTGAAAAATATCCTTTGATAGGATAGATATTTGCCTATGTATTATATAAGATGTTTACTATATTGATATCCTTATCACATTATAGTTCACAGTATTCATAACTCTAGTTTTTGTAACACTTAAAAAAGGAGAGTAAAATTTATACATTGGTACTTCCTAAAAATTCTGTACTCCAAAGACACAAAACTGTGGGCTCCTAGAGATTTTGGAATGGCAGTAAAATCTAAAAATAAAAAATATGAGAAAACATAAGAGATCTTAAGCACTATTTCTAACCTCCATTTTTAATTTCACAATTAAATTCAGGATGTACACACAAGTGAAGTTACATCTTTCTTTCAAGGAAGGCAATGTGAAGAAAACGGGAAACTTCATAAACATTATCACAATATAAGAATGGAACACAACTTTGCCTGTTTCATTTTGAGATTCTCCATGCATGCATGTGTGTGTGTGCACACGCGTATGGAGACTAGAACAAATCTAAATTTTTCAAACACCACATAAAATGAAAACATTAAAAAATTTGCCTGACCTGAGGTGATGCAGTTGATAAGGAGTTGACCTGAAATGCTGAAGTTGCCAGTTCGAAACCCTGGGCTTGTCTGGTCAAGGCACATGTGGAAGTTGATGCTTCCTGCTCCTCCCCCTTCTCTCTCTCTCTCTCTCTCTCTCTCTCTCTCTCTCTCTCTACCTCACTGAACAAATAAAATCTTTTAAAAAATAAAATCAATAAATAAATAATATAAAAAATGATTTACCTACTCTTTTAAAATGAAATCATACTTCCTACATTCAGTCAATTCTTGGTTATCCATAGTAAACTTAAAACTTGGTCTGGTTTTGTCTTGTCAGTCAATATGCACCTAAGTTACCTGACACTAGTATTTATGCATCCCTTCTTAATTTATTACCCAAATATATGTTTATTAAAATGGCTAATTTTCTTTAAGAAAGTGCTTATTTTATAAATTAGTCTTTCTATACCTACTTCATTGCCCTTTAGATAGATAGATAGATAGGTATAGTTATGTATAAAATAGATGATATGTAGGTAGGTAGGTAGATAGGTTGATGACAGTAGATAGTTCACTATGTTTAAGTGAGTTTGTTGGAAAACATCACTTTTTGGTATCATGGTTACAATATATCTAATTATTCTGTGAAGGGTAAATTAAAAAATACAACTAGTATTGTGAGAATCTTATTTTTAATCCTAAATAATATTTCAATTGGATATATATCATTTGGGTACTTTCAAAAGTGACTTTCCAATACAATTGGTTGGCAGCTATGTGGTATCAACAAAATCTAGAAATCCCAAAGAAAAAAATTCTTAAAAAATTCAATGCAATGTAAGTGCATTTCCTTATGGGATTTTTTCTTAGTTTCTCAACTGCTTGAGTTGAGAGCCTAAGTGTCCAAAATTACAACTGATACTAGAAACACAATGTCAGGTTTTTTCTGTACTCTGCCTTACTGTTTCATTTTAAAATTGCATTACATATCTGCTAATAAAAGCCTTTCTAAGGATTCTGTATCACTCTTTTGCACGGCACATTCACATTCTTCAATGAAAATTGCTCTTATCAGAGCAATATGCTCTTACTATTTATTTATTACAACAGCCCTCATGACTGCTTACCCAAGCAAGCACTAGAAATATCTAACTCATTACCACTACATAAAAAGCATGGGGGTATTTTCAGAATGAAAGCAATCAGAGCATGAAATTCTAAGGCTTCTCATGTCTCTGTTTTTAAAGAAAAGAATTGTTGTTCAGCAAGCACTGATAACTTTAACTATCAAAGAGGATATATTAGACTCTAAGTGAAAATATTGCTCAGACACAGTTGGAAATATCTATTTGCTACCCTTTTTTCATGTAAGGTCTGAACACCCTTCTCAGATCAGCTAATGAAAGAAAACTGACCCAGATGCAGTCAGAAACTGAAAATGCCTATTGACTTATTCAACTGGAAGTTGATCCTGGTTGCTATTTAAATCTATTGCTTTAGGTGTCCGCAGACATGCTGCATTCCTTATGATGGTTCAGAGGACAGACATTTGGGCCAAAATATTCCTACCCATTCTGTACCTAATGTGGGCTTTACAATGTTTACAAACAGCTGTTACAATAACCTAAAGATCCAAAGAAAAATGTGACACATTCAAGAATCTGACAGTTAAAACCGAGCATTTGTTCAGATAGCACCTTGTGGTCTGAGGTAATAAGACCCATGATGATAATGGTATTTGTCACATTCAGAGCAGCTGCATTCATGAGAGTAGAAGGGACTACTTACTCTCTTACATACCCAGTTACTACTTTGAAGCCACGTCTATATTTTGGCTGCCTTGGCAACAGCACAGCAATAACAACTGGAGCCATAGTGGCGATGTCAATCCAAGGACAATTTTGGATAAAGCAGGAGCCCTGATGTTCACTATAGACAGACAGAAAGAGAGCATATAAAATAAACTGAGGAGATGGTGTGCATAGAACTGCTATATGAGCATACTGAGACTCATATACTGAATCTCTAGGAGAGTTAGTATAATAATTTCATTTTTACAAGTCCAGCAATTCTCTAGTGGCTGTTGTTTTGTGTGAAAACAGACTCCCACACACCGCCCAACTGGGATCCACCTGGCATGCCCACCAGGGGGCAGTGCTCTGCCCATCTGGGTCATTGCTCAGCTGCAACTTGAGTCATTCTAGCTCCTGAGGCGGAGGCCATGGAGCCATCCTCAGCATTGTTGCCAACTTTGCTCCAATGGAGCCTTGGCTGCGGGAGGGGAAGAGAGAGATAGAGAGAAAATAGAGGGGAAAGGGTGAAAAAGCAGATGGGCGCTTCTCCTGTGTGCCCTGACCAGAAATCAAACCCAGGACTTCCACACGCCAGGTTGATGCTCTACAGCTGAGCCAACCGGCCTGGGCCCTGTTCACTAATTTTGAACACATCAATCAATGTGGGTTTTCACATAATTCCAATGAAAGGTTTCATAAACAACAATGAAAATAGACAAAATTGTCCACCTAGCCTTCCCACCAGTTGATTTATCTCTTGTGATTGGCCGCTAGTATCTTTTCTTTTGGTCACATGGTTAAATTGCATTTCTTTGTCCTCATGACTTGAAAAACACTTTATGTCCTCATGACTTGCTTTGGTTAATAAAATGTGAGGAGAAGTGACAGGTGTCAGTTCAAGATGAAACCTCTTAAAGACAAGTTTAATTTGCTGTTTTTCCTTTCTATTGGCAAGATGAGTAGCACCTTCCAGGTGACAGAAGCATCAGCAGCCTGGAGTGATATGGAGCAGAGTTCCCAGGTGTCCTGTCATGAATATGTAATATGAGCGAGAAATGCACTTTCATATTCTAGTCTACTGCAATTTTGTAGCTGTTATCTCAGTATAACCTATCTTGACTAAACCATAGTGTGATTTGTAGAAATTTAAAGAATACCATTATTTATGGAAATACATTTGGCATGTAATATTGTGAAAATTTAAGTTCAATCAGAAATATATACATACATACACAAATACACATATGGGGCGGGGTGGGGGAAGAACACCATTTTTTATTTTTTTTGCAGAATAAGAGGCTTATATGAAGATAGCACTTCGATACTCTTCTCCAAAATAAGATAAACTATTTCTGTCCTGTGTAGAGTGCAGGATTATGAATTAATGGTCAAACTATGTTCTTTGGACAGAAACTTCACTTAGGCCAATCCAGATGAACTGTTTTACTGCCTGAACTAACCACAAGCAATTTCTTTACCTTGTTGTCTTATAAATCAAACCAGAGTTTTATAAAATAATATTCACTGTCAGCCAGACCCCTTCCAGTTTCCTTTTTATTGGCCTTTTCCTGTCACACTCTTCACAGCTCTTTTTCCCTGCAACCCCTTTCTCCTTTCCTTTTGTGGCATTCTGTCTGACAGCAAAGGGGAGGGATTATTACTTTACATACCAGATTCTGGCAAAGTATTTGTGTTTCTGTTCCCACAGTAATTTAAACTATTTCTACTATATGTGGAAAGTAAAGTTTGAACTTGGCCTTATGAAATCTTTCTTAACTGATATCAGTTCCATTAGGCATTTCTAGGCTTCAAAAAATATTTGGACCCTTTGTAATACAGATAAAATAGAAATCATTTAACTTTGAAGCAGCCCTACCATGTTTCTCTATTTATTTCTGAGATCAGCGCAGAACCCAGCTAGAGTGGTGCTTTTGTGAGCATAGGTAAATGCTAAAAAATGAGGAGTGTGTGTGTGTGTACATACATGTTCATGTGTTTAAAGTTAAAAACTATAGTATAATCAGTTTAAAATGGAACATTATCAATTTCTTAATTATAATAAATGACACCATTATATTTAGTCATACTTTCTCCAAAATGACTGTAGTAAAACTCCACACTTATAGACTTACTTAGAGGAAGGCCATTATGACTTTCAGAAAAATATGAAGAGAGACAAAATATACTCTATATATTATTGACCAGAAGCATATTCTTTTTTTAAAGTCACAGAAAGAAAGTGTTAACATTTTATGAAGCATTATAGTATAATGTAATTTTTTCAAAAAAATTATTTTTCTCATTTGCAGAATATCAATTTTTTTGTAAAGTAGTGTTTTATACAAGATCTGCTAGTTGTCACTTTCATCTGCATTATTTGTACCCAATTTTAAAGGTAACAAACATGCATTATAGCATAAGTTAAAAATAACTATCTAGAAATTAACTAATATCCCCCAATTAAAGAGATCAATTTCAAAACTGCTTCATTTAGATGATTTATTATTTATTTACTATTAAAATGGTTAAGCATCTCAATTTAAATTTATTTAAATTCACTTTTATTATCAAATATTGAGAGAGAAGTCTAGTAATCATTTTGTAAAATAATGAAAATCTTCCTTTTACCTAAATCTTATCATTATAAAATTTGGCTGTGATAATATCACAATTCAAAGTATTATTTGTGTGGATCACATTTCATAGTCATATTGTGAGATTGTATATACACGAATTAGGAGAATTTGTTAATAAAACAATAAATTATTACCTCTTTTAGTAGAACTCATGAAAGTTATAGCTCTCAATAGGGGATTTTTAAAAGAAAACTCCCCTGCCAGAGTTACCCAGATATATCTTTTAAATATGAAAATCTACTTTGCATTGATCATAGGCTTTATAAAGAAGACTGTTGACATCAACACTAAAAATATCCCAAAGAATTTCTAGTTGTTCCAGAATATTTCTGAACAATCAGTGTTCTGGTGATTAAACTGACCATACACCAGGTAAAGGTAGCAGAGGAGAGGCACTTTTTATAAACACCCACTATTAGCCCAAACTTTTTTTGAACACTTTACATATATTATTATACTTGATATTCGTAATTAGTTCATGATGAAGCAATTATTATGTCCTGATTACAGAGGAGAAAGCCAAGGCTCAGGGAGGTAGGTAATTTGACAAGGACCAAATACCTGGTAAGAAACAAACTAAAAATTTATAATTTAAGTCTTTTGATTTGAATGTCTTTATTATTCCATTATGCTATATGTATTTTTTCCAGAGAATGCAATTGCTATTTCACTGTAATATGGATTATTTTTAAGTGGATTATTTCTAAGTAGTTGGCCGATTATTTTCCTTCAATGAAATTAACTTAAAATTTACAAAAGGCATAAGGTACAAATTATACATCCATTGATATTCATCAAGAATTTGAAGAAGTAAACTGAAAATATTTTTATTAATTGGGTCCCAAAACATATAAGAAATGCTTTACACTGGTAGCTTGAAGCTTAAGTCATATTTAGGGAAGGTTGGACTAATCATCAGCCTAAGAGCCAGATGTTTTTATTCCCTTGTCTCTTTTTCTAACCTCTTTTCTTCCTTTTTTTTTTTTTTTATGATTTGGTATATTAGAGGTGAAGCAGCTCCTTGATCTCTACTCAGTTATCCAGGATTTGGAAAACTCTGATTTAGAAAATGAGACCGTAAATATATGGGTGTATTATCTACTCTCTGTTCTGCTCCTTTTGTCCTGTTTCCATTTCAAATTAGATCCCAGTGTGTCTCTAATTCTAGCTTTATGTTTCTGAGAGAGTGTTGTGTTTTTTCTTTTCAAACATATAAAATCTTTTGGTATTTTTCCACTCATGTTTATAATTCTGACTTTGATTTGGCATTTACATTTTCTAAATTTTAACCTAAGACCTTTCTACCATACTTTGTTCCTCATTTAAGATTTGTTGCAAAATTTTAATTAACAGATTGGACAACAAAAGAACCCACTAAACACCCACTGGTTTGTTTTTTTTTTAAGGGGGAAAACATTCTATAAAAAACACTGAACACTATAAGACACACACTGATGAACACCTACTGCTTAATGAAATTCATCACCACCTAAATTCAGTTCCTTCTTTCACACTTCATTGCCTCTTCCCCCTACACGCACACATGGGCACACACCCCCACCTCTACAAAAGTCCAGTTTTAATAGCATATACACTATACATTTTTAAAAGAAGGTTTGTAAAGCTGGAAATCTTTGTGTGTCAAATAGATGAGATGATAATTTCTCAGATGTCTGGATTTCATTTTGTTGTATCCACCAGACAGCTGCTGTTAGTGCCATCATAATTTAAGGACCATTTAAAATATTTATTTCTTTGAAAAAACATGCTAAAAGTGTTTTATCATAGACTTTTTAAAGAAACAGACTTTTTTTTCCCCAGAAAATTAAATAGTAATAACTGGAGATAAGCCAAAAGCATCCTAAGGAAAAGTTTGATTGTCTGTAGATAACAGCAATTTTGAGCAAAGTTTTTTCTTTTAACTTAAAGTATATGACAGGTAGTGTTCAGTCATTTTGTAATCTAAATTCTAGAAAGCGTTATTTTAGGCTATACTTAGTATAGGTGTAAGCATAAATAGCATAGATATAAGAATGAAGAAACACTTGTTTAGACATAATTACTTAAGTTTCAGGGGAAAGAATGCCCAATGATTTTACATAAGCAGGGTTTAGCCCATAAAGAGGATAGAAATATCTTATCTTCTATTCAGTTAACAGGTTTCAGCAGTTTTCTGAATACTTATGAGTAGCTCAGAAATTCATATAAGTTCATGTAATTTGCACAGCATCTGTTGTGAAAATATAAAGTGATAATTTACATCCAATTAAAATATTTTTCATTAGATAAAATGCTTTAATAAACTTATAAACTTATATAAGAAACTAGTATTGCTTGGGAATAAAACGAGTCAATTTTTTACATGCAAAAGTCAAAGTATTGGTCAACTAGAAAGGAATAAGAGTCAGTCTTAATGTAGAATTTCAATACATTGACTGCTTCTTTTAAAATGTGTTTCCTTAATGCCTTACAATTTAAGTAAGTTATTTGAAAGCATTTCTGTTCTTTGGGTGCAACTTTATTAAACTACTAAAAATAGATATCTACCAACCATCCTGTAGCTTCTACAGAAGTGGAAATTTCAAATGCTTCTTATACATAATCACCTTTTTGGCTTTTAAATATTTTCCAATTATACTACATGGGAATATAAGAAACCCTGGCTTAAAAGGAAGTTAAAGGGTTTCTTTAAAATTTTTTTCTTCTGATACAAGAATTCTTTACCTTTAAAAATAAGCTTATATCTAATTTGGCAGGCAATTATGCAAATGCATTCTGTTAGGGCAAATTCCAATGGTAAATCATAAAATAAAATTAAGAAAAAAGGGGGCGTGAAGTAAAGAGAAAGTTGGTGAGTCTTGTTTTTTTTTTCTAAATATTTTTAGTCGTCTTTAGCACTGCTGTTGGGTCATTTCTCTTAGCTGTGTGTCCTAAAGAGCCTCTGTGAGTCTGGAGGAGGGAGCCATGTGTCCACGAATACTTATTTAGTACAGCAAGGACAGATGGCCTGGAATTGCTGAAGAAGACCTGAAGATATATTTATCTAAGAAAGAAAAGAAAAAAAAAACAATCAAAGAAGAAATATATTAGAGAAGAGTCAAATGTGTGGCCAGGGAAACTGTGTGCATGAACACACACATGCACACACACACAAACATGCTTACAACTCAAGATAAACGAGAGTAAATAAGATCTGATATTTTTACACATTTCCTTCTCTAGAAACTTTAATTTTCCTTTTTTTGAATTGTTGCTTTTTTAGCAGAAATCTGACAATCACAGTCACTTCCAATCTGAACTTTGTCTTTTTTGATATATAACATACCTTTTGCTTGTTGTAGCATCCAAATTTGACATACAAAGAGTTTATTTAAATCATACTGAATTAAATTGAAACCCTTGACACCCTAAGAGTCAATACGTTAAGGTGATTTGTTTTAGAGTCTACCATAATTAATTTACCTTGCTTATTTCATTTTTTCCTGTGATTTTAAGAAAACATATACACTACTACCCAATGAAAACCTCATGAAAGAATGTTTTATGTGTCCTGGAAGTGGGGGTGCAGAATGGATGGGCATTAGGGCCTCAGTGGATATTGTGTTTTCAAATAGAAAGACTTTGTGAGATGTTGTGAGATGAAGTGACAGTAGTGGATTTTTATTATGTATTTTTTTCTTTCCAAGTTATCAAATTAACATTCTTTCATTTTCTTCAGATTTATTCTATTTTAGCCATGCTCTAATCATGCCAGGTAACAGAAGACTGTTGCTTCAATTGCTAGGTTTTCTGTTTCTCATAAAACAAATATTAGATTCCAAATTTCTTCTTATTGCCTTCTGAGTTGTCATGGTTATCAAGTGACACCTTCTCTAAATTCTTTCTCATTTTAATTCTTTTTCATGCTTTGTATAAATAAGCTGCTTGAAAATCAAGAGAAAAATAAACCATGAAGCTTGGGTGCTAAAAGAAGCAAGAAACACAAGGAAAAATATTTTGTTAACCACAAATTGAAATTGGAAAGATTTTATCCTGAAGCATTAACTGTCATTAAATAGAAGTCTAAAAAATACCTGCTTTACATAATGGTTCTCTGAACAAGCTCTGGGTAAGTTGTAGCCTGCTAAGTGTGTGATTCTTGCATTGTGGTTAGAGCTCGTCTGTAACCCCCTTCACCAAACCCCTGCCAACACACACACCCGCCGCCACCACCACCACCAATGGAACAGGCAGCAAGGATGCTGGATCATTCTAAAGTAAATATAAAGGGTATTTTTTTAGCTACAAGCACCTTTAAAAATAGAAAGGCAAGAGGAGTCAGAAACAGAACCTTTGAAAAAGGACAATACTTTTGTCTTACAAAAATATCTGTTGCTCGGATGAGTATTTAGAACAAACACTGAGTGCTTCAGATTATCCCTCAGAAGGTGTGCTGGTTGGGTGGTGGCTCTCTGTGGACTTGGCTCCAGGGGATGTCAGCCTGACACCCGGCCTGTTAGCTCAGCAATTTCCCAGTGGTCAGCCCGTCTTGCCATAATCATATGCTGGCGTCCCAAGCCTGTTTCTTAACTGTACTCTATGCCTTCTAATGAAAGCATCCCAAAATATCCACAACCGCTCCAATTCTGGGGCAGCTGTGACCTCAGACTGGACTGCAGAATACACTGCGTTTGCTCAGAAAGAACAGTTGATAGAAACCTTCCTGCCACGAGGACTGAAATGCTCACTCTCTCCCTGTTCGTTTTGTTACTTCAGAGCTTGTGATTAATTGCATGAGTTCCAGAATCTTTGAAATACATCTGATTAGGAAGCTCTAATGCCAACACGTAACACCCTGATTTCTTGTGACTTGGAAGCTTCACAATAATGTAAAGGAAAAATAGGAAAAAATGTAATCATAAAACAACTTTTTGTGCTGAAAGTAATGACTCTAATACTAATAACAACAGAAAGTAATGCGTGAAAATTAAAAGAGAGAATTCCTTTGAAAGTTATTTTTAAAATGTAGTTAACCTCCTATACAAATGGGGAATGATATTATTATTTTTCCTAAGGGATCATCCCAATATTACTTAGTTTATGGAGAAGCTACAGTAAAGGGGCTGTGGATAAATGTGTTAATAGATTTTACTAAAACCTTTTAGATACACTGTCAGAAGCTTTGAGGATAATAAAACAAAATGGCTGTGTGTGTAGCATGGTTTATGAAAAGTTTAGATGAAATAGCAAGCAAATAGACAAAAAGAAGCTGTATTTAAATTCAACAGGTCTTCCTCTGAGAAATTCACCTTGTTAAGCCTTAGTATGTTAAAATAAAGTAACACCATGTCCAATGTGACTTGAATAGAAAAACATAATTTAACAACCTGTTAATGAAATAAGTGAAAAATAAGCCCAGAGTAATCCCAACTGTTAGTTTTTCATGTTTTATATGCATTAGGAAGCTTTGAAGCCTCTTCAAAATATAGAGTGGGTCAAAACTAGGTTAATAGTTGTTTATATGGAAAACAATACAATAATTAATAAACAATAGTACAAATTAAACTGTTTCACATACTTACAACTCTAAACCTACTTTTACCCCACCGTGTAATATTTATAGATACACTGTGCAACTTGATTCTTAGAAGTGCCCGTTTGTATTTGATAATATCAGCTAGAGCATATGTTCAAACTACCCTCCTGGTATTAAAGCTTTTATTTTCTTCAGGGAAAAAAAATTACTTGTACAAAAAAGGCATAATATAGAATATACTGACATAGTTTTGTTAAAAATACAGAGCACTATCATTTATATCATAGTGACTTTCTTCCTGAAAGTATGCTTTGTAAATGTGATGGAGAAGGAAAAAGTCTTTTATTATCACAACTGTGGAAAACCATATTGTTTACACTTGCTCCTAAGCATAGCAGAATTAAAACACGTCAGGATATTGAATAGCAAAAAACTAACAAAACACTAATAGGATTCCTCACATGCATTTAAGTACAGGTTGGCAAAAATAATTTATCTGTTACTTAGTTAAAAATATAATATTAAAGGCCCAAAGTTTGATTTAGTGTTTTTAGAACTAACTTACTACCTTATAAGGTTCACAGATTTAAAATCTAAATGACTCTCTTTGCCGAGAGTCAATAAGATTTCTTAAATGTATGCAAACATATTTATATATAGTATACAAGTATAAATGTATATATAGAGTATATTAAATATATGTATATATAATTACATATGTCTTCACATATATGTATAATAATTACAGCCAACTGCCTACAACTAGAAAAGAAAGCATAAAATCACTTTAACAATGAAACCCTGGGGTTTTTGCTGCAGCCTTATTTTTCTGTCTCCACTGAGAATGGGAGGTGGGACAAAACTGCTAGAGTCACAGAGTTGAAAACAAGTGAAAGTCAATTTACCTTGCTGATCTTTCATATGCTTCATTCTTTTTCTACAGAGCTCTCTTTTTCTTTTTTTCTTTTCAGAAGCACTAATTTTTTTTCTTTTATTGCAATCTATCTGTTCCCTTACAAAGTAACCCCTTGTGTCCTACCTTAGGCTCCTCACTGAATGATCTCTTTTTCTTCTAATTATATTTCTTCACCTTGGGAGGGATTTACACCACTTCAGGATAAGCAACCCAGAAGAGCCTAAGGTCAGATGTGCCCTAGAATCTGACTCTAGAAATTACAGTCATAGAATAAGAACAGGAGAGGGAAAGAAAAGGCAGAATGGGGAGTTTGTAACAATATAGAGGCTCCTTCTGAGGAATAATTAACCAAACAAGTAGCCTGTTTCATCACTTTCTTGAAATCTCAGAGGACAGAGGAAAGAATTTAGGAAACTCATCTGAATCGGCTTCCTAAAGCTCATGGAGTTAACAAATTAGTTGTATTATGGTCAAGCCTCAGAGTTTTATTTCTTAAGTATTTCCTGCTCTAGGGTTCAAATATCAGTGCTATTCACAAATTAGGAGAACACAGAGTGGCAACGCCATAGAACACATCAAAGATATTCAAATTTAAAATATCTACAGAAGAGGAAACAGACTTAACTTGATAGCTGGCTTTTATTCCTGTCAAAAATGGGGTTTGATGAAGAAACTAATGGAGGTCAGCTGAAGTTTTCTAAGATAATTCTTGAAGTAGAAGGAACATCTATTTTGGGAGAAGTATGGGGACATTTGTGAAATACAAAAACTTCAGGTAGAGAAATTATAGGTAGAAAAGAGAAACATTAACAGAGCTTCTAAACGAAATCTTCAGCTGGGCTTTTGTTTAACACATATGCAAATGTGTGCACTGCTTCATTTGAATATTTACTGCATTTGTGAAGAAAATTGGGGGATTTTAGCCTCTTCCCAGCTGTGTTTTAGTTAATGACTGGTCAGCCTATTAATTTGCTCCACTAAATGAATTCTCTTCACAAATAACACCTTTTTTCTTACCCTGACTAGAAATTCTTCACATAAACAATAGTGGGGGGGAAACAGCAAACCCAATTCAGAGAGAGTTGAATACCAAAAATGAAAATATTGTCCCAGAATCATTGAAAATAAGCAAGAAAGTTACTTAATGATGGTGACTTTTGCATTTTTATAACAAAGCAAACATTTGCTATCAAATATTGTGGGGAAAAGGGAGTTAGCAAATCAAAGTTGCTCTTTACTGAGAATTAATTCAGGATCCTATTTTAAGTGGCCTTTCTCATTATTTCTTAGTATTGCTCTCTATTGTCCCCTATGAATATAAACATGCATTAATAAAAATGTTTTGAATTACTTGGGCAGTTATTAATATTTGACAAATCCATTGGAATGTAAATTTCACTATTTCCCCATATCTTCTCACTGTCAATAAAACACAGAAAGATAAAGAGTAAACAGAATTTGTTTAGCAACCAAACGCAGTGCACTGTCCTTACTCAAACCAACTAATTTAGAAGCATCAATGCTAGTTACAAGATTAAAGACTTGTATTATGAAAAGTTCATTTCTAAGGATTTTTTCTTTTTGTTAAGTGAGAGGCAGAAGAAGGCAGAGAGGCAGAGACAGAATCATGCTTGTGCCTGTCCAAGATCCACCTGGAAAGTTTCCTACTGGGAGATGCTCTACCCATCTGAGGCCACTGCTCCGTTGCTCAGTAAATGAGCCACTTCAGTGCCTGAGGTGAGGCCATCCTTAGAACCCTGGGCCAAACTGCTTGAACCATTCCAGTCATGGCTATGAGAGGGGAGGAGAGAGAGAGAGAGAGAAAGGGTATGGGAAGGGGGGAGAAACAGATGGTCTTTTATCCTGTGTGCCCTTACTGGGAATCAAACCCGGTTCTTCCACACTCTGGGTGGATGCTCTACCATTGACCAAAAACAGCCAGGGCCCATTTATAAGGATTAATGGTGAGCAAGTCTTTAGGACAAAAGCTTTAACATAATAACATATATTTAATAATCTATTATTTATAGATTTTATTTTCTGGTAAGTTTAGATGTCTCAATCAATAGGAGAAAGTTTTTCTTACTCTCCAAGATGTCTTTCTTCTTTATTTCCTTTCAAATTTTATTTAATATAGATCCACTTTTCTGGGTAAGAACATGCACTAATTCTCATAAGTCAGAATTAATCCAAGGAAATAAATGAACCAAATTCCTACCATCAACATTCTGTATATTTCTGTTTGTGTCTAAGAAAAGCCTGGACTTTGATTTGTTTTATTAGTGAAGTGATCTTTATAGAATAAATATAAACAGGTTATTTATCAAATGTATTAATACTTAAGATGACTTACATAAACAACTAGTTTCTACTTGTTTATGTATAAAGTATTGCTGCAAATAAATAGATACCAGCAGCGAACCTGAGAGTGCCTTGTATATGAAGAACCATTCCTGGAGGAAAACGATTGTTTTTCTCAGGTAGAAAAATTGAGTATCATATATTAGACTAACAACTCAAATATTTACAGAACAAAACAAATAATAAAGGAAGAGATGTTGTCATACCTCAAGATAAACAGAGAGGTAATAATAATGTCAATGAAAAAATATTACAAGAATTCTACCTAAGATGCCTAATTTATCTAATTTGTTGCTAGGATTAAATTAGTTTAGTCCATGATACTTAAAAACATCCAAAACAGCAGGAAGAAGCTTCAGGTATACATTTCGTGCCACACTTCCACATCAGAGGTGAATGGTGTGTACACCTCCCTGGAGTCATTTTCTCTCCTGCCTCCATGAGTTTCTAAACCGTCTCACAAGCTTGTCAGGCATATTTCTTCTTTGTTCCTTCTGTGGGGCAGAAGCAGACAGATTGGTGGATCAGATAGTGTAATACACTGTATACTGCATTTCAAATGTGCCTTTTATTAAAGCAGCAGATTTATTGATTTTCTTAAGTAGAAAATATGCACCCGGACATTAGACAAACACAGACTAAACACAGACTGAGGAAAAGCTGATAATTTGATTAAACCGACTGAGCTTTTGTTGTCTGTATTTGGGGAATTTCCAATAACGCACAAGTGCCAAGCGCCCCTCTTCTTCTGAATTTAACAAATATAATTCTGAAGCACAATGAATTTTTCAATTATACTGTATTTGGAGAATTCTTTTTCTTTAGAAAGATATTTTTATGGACCTATATATTCCTTTGAGAGGAAGGTGAGGAGAAAATCTTGCCTTGTTCAAGATATGGGGCTTCAATTAGGAAATGACAAGTATTGATTAGGCAAAAAACATTAGGTCTAAAGCACTAATATCTAATCATCTATCTATCTATCATCTATCATCAAGATTACAGAGATATAATTGATAAGATATAATTTCCTCAATTTTAGGGGCCAAATATTGCAGATTTATAATGCTTAAAAGGGTAGGTATCATTTCACATGTCTTAGCAGTTTTATTGTCTTGAGATTTCAAAAAGCTCTGGTTATTTAATTTACCCTTCCGATGCCTGCAATGAAATTAGTGGTAGCAGGTGTGCGTAGGTGTGGAGCTACAGGGATAAGAGCTGAAAGTATGTGACCATTACTGAGTTTTATGAATTAGACCTTGTAAATTTTTATCGTGAACACCTCTGAACTCTCCTTGTATCTTTTTTTTCTCTCATTTGTGCCATGATATTGAGAAGAAAACCTAATTCCCTAATATTCTTCAAGGACCAGCCTATAAAATAAGCATCCTAACTACTTAACCATAAACCCTTTCATCTACATTATTTTCTAGGCCTACTTTTACTAGATTTTTAATTATTCTTTTCCCATATTGTTCTACACCTTCCATTAACTATTCTTTCACCATAATATTTTGTCCCTTTTCTGGCTCAATCCTCAGGTTTTTGTGTCTTATAACAACACTTCCCACTTTCTAGTTTTTGTTCAGTCCATTTTATACTGAATATTATTTCCAGACTCTCTAATTATCCCAGACAATTTGAGGTAAATTTCCAGAACTCTGCATGTATTCCAGCTAAGTTAACTAGTGAGAGAACTGATTACAACTTCTCATAAATTTCTTGTGTTTTTATTTGAAACCCTGGATTCTTATTCTTAGCCTATACAATCTATCTATCTGTCTATCTATGTATCTATGTATCTATGTATCTATCTATCATCTATCTATCTATTATCATTATTTTCCTCCTCAGCAAAGACTTGAACTGAAAACAGTAAATCATTATGGTAACTAATATATTCATAACACAGAAAATCATTAATTTCTTAACAATTGTTGATTATTACTGGGACAGCTAAAGTATTAGCAAGATTATCTCAATTTTGTCTTTAGTTTCTTATTGGAATAAATTTAAATGACAGATTCTAGTATCCTTAAAAGTTCTTTTGAGTAAGGACATTCATGTACAAATTAAAGTAACATTGAAGTTTAAAATTATTTTTCTTTTTTTGTATTATAATAGAAATTTATTTAATGATTTATCTCATCTGGATTGAAGATATTTTAACAAAGCCACATATGAGATAGATTGAAAATAAGTTTTATCAATCCCTTTTCTGATATTCTTTTCGGCCTTTCCACTAACACTTTTTCACCCTGCATGAACTCATTATGAGAAATAACATAAAAGGAAAAACAAATTGCCAAATTTTAGAGGGCATTTCATAGTAGTGCGAAGTTTATCCCAATAACTTCCAAAGGCAATTCAAGTATATTTCATCTCATTTTATCATGTATAATTTTAGAACTTATAAATCATATATATTCTTTTGGGGCTTCTAAGAACTAAATCATATATAACCAAATTATAACTTGTTTTAATTTGACATACATTTTCTTGCTCTTTCAATCAACTCTTTTGAAAAAGATCTGGGGTTAAAAAGTAGATTTCACTGTATTAAATACAACATGCAAATGATTAATACTAAGGTGAGAGTTTTCTTTAGAGAAAACAGATTGAATTACTACAAGTCAGAAAACCTAATTCACCTTGTAATTCTACCTTGGGCAAATTATTGTTCCTCATCTACAAAATCACAAAGTGAGATTCTAACATACAGCTCTAAAGTCATCTATTTAAGTTCTACAGATTTATTTTTGTCTTTGTGAAAACTTTTCATAATGATGAAAATCTTTGAACTCAGTAATTACAGTTTTACTATATTCTCAGATGTCTGGGTATTGAATCAAACTTTTCCATGACCCATGCTCCATGATACCAAATTCAAATCAAGAAACCACTGTGGGTGGTGTAGGTGTGTGTGCTTGCAGCACACAGGAAGCTTTACCAGAAGGTATCAACTAAAAGAAAGCACACATGGAAATACGCTGTTACCCACACTGAAACCTTCTGCAGCGGACCGAGGCCTTTCATGGGATCTCCCAAAAATGGCTACCCACAAATGCCATCACACGATCCACCTTCTCTTTTTTAAAAAATGTACTAAATATAGACTTTTATAATGTGAGTTTTGCTGATGATGTATCTCCCAAATACCTTCAAATAACTGGCATTTCTTAACAGTTATTATGCATTTTTTAACCAAAATTTTAAATATAGATTTTCCTCATAGAAATTGAAATTTCTTAGGCTTTGATGGAACTAAGGAATAAGAAAGACTTTGTAGTCTCTATTAATGAAATCAGTTTTGATGGTTACAATGTTATATCTCATCTTTAAGTAGTAAAACAGAATGTTGCCTTACATATAGCTCATTAAAACAGTTTTTAAAGTATCAGAAAGATTTCATTAATTGTTCTTTAAAGTACTCTTATTTTGCCCTGGCCAGGTAGCTCAGCTGGTTAGAGTGTCATTTCAATATGCTAAGGTAGTGTGTTCGATCCCTGGTCAGGGAACACACAAAAATCAACCAATGAATGCACAAATATATGCAAGAGCAAATTGATGTTTCTCTCTCTTTCTCTCTCCCTTCCTCTCTCTCTCTTATCTAATAAAAGTCTTATTTTTTAAAAGCTATTTTTTGTTCAAACTTTCTTTCCCCTTAATTCTATATGGGTACAGCCATGCAAATAAAATTACACTTACCATTTTAAATGCAAACATTGAGGTTTTAGAAAACAGAAGGATGCAGTTGCCCATATCATGTCATTCAACCAACAAAATGCATTTAAAAATTAAAGGCTACTTCCTCTAACCATTAGTAGTGCCATAATTTTTTAAAATAGTCAATCACTTAAGAACAATACCTAGTAATAAAAATTCAATTTTTTTCTTAATAGTAATTTAATTATTTTATTTTATATTTATTCAAAAGATAATTATAAATATTAATCTATATTATTTGAACAGATATTAATGGAGTCAGGCAATGTTGTTTGGTGGTGGAGAAGTAGAAGGATATAACAAATATCTGGCTTAGATATAAAGGTATTCCTTATATTTTAGAGGACAAAAGAAGTGGGTACAAAAAACTATAGCACAAAGTTGAATACAGTAAAGAACTGAAGTTTAAAAGTGACTGTGTGTGTGTGTGTGTGTGTGCATGAGTGTAACAATGAAAGCTTTGGCAAGTAGAAACAAGAAAGATTTTATTTGAAGTTGACAGTGAGGTTGCCTTTAGTGAGGGGGAAGAAAGTGGGAAAAGTGGGGAAGTCTCTTGACCACATGAAAGTAACTGTATCACCAAGATGTGATTATTCGAATTTATTCAAGAATGGTAAGTGTGATTTAACTTTACCAGTGCAGGGTGATTGGAGGAGATGTTTAGATGATACATCATGAAAATTCAGTTCAACCTGATTTTTAGAAGGCCTTGAAAATCAAGGTATAGCCTAGAGTTTGATTGACAGGAGGGAAGACCCATAAAGAGGACAAAGGTATGAGAAAAGGAGTGGCTAACAATGGTGAACTTGGAGACAGGAATGAGCAGGCAAGATAGATTGTCAGAAGTAAACATCCATACAGTCAAACTACAGAGGCATTAGAAATTTTAAATCTTTTTTTATTTTTAGTGTGATTTGCTACCGAGGAGTAAGCAACTGAAACAACTGACAATACTTAAAAACATAAAACAGTCAAAAAATAACAACAAAAAATCATACAACTGTCACATAAAAACGTGGGGAAAACAAGTAAATGCATCATTTAGGGACAAAATGTTATAATATAGGCAAAGTAAAATGTGTCTAAACAAAATAATGAAAATAGAAATGAAATACAAGTGTTGGGTGCATGAGAAATTCCAGGAGAAATCAGAGCTTGCAATAACCATGAAATATATGTGAATGTGGGAGAATATAGGCAAACTGGAGAGATTTGAGCTTTAATTATTGCAGGGAGATAAAACTACTAACATGAAACATCGAGATAAGTAGGGAATAAAATAAATGTGGTAAAATCAAATATACACATATTATTTTAGGGGACATCCAAATAGTACCTGGAAAAGTGGGTCAGGCTATCTGTCTCTCCACACTTCTTTCCCCTTCCCCTTCTCTCTCTCTCTCTCTCTCTCTCTCTCTCTCTCTCTCTCTCTCTCTCTCTCTCCCTTCCCTTCCCACAGCCATGGTTCAATTGGTTTGAGTACATTGGCCCCCTGGCTCTGAGGATGGCTTGGTGGAGCTCTGCCTCAGGTGTGAAAAATAGCTTGGTTGCAAGCATGGCCCCAGATGGGCAGAGCATTAGCCCCAGACAGGGGCTGCTGGGTGGATCCTGGTTGCGGTACATGGTCTATCTCTCTATCTCCCCTCCTCTCACTTGGAAAGGAAGAAAAAAATAAAGAAAAAGAGGGCATCAGTTGCAGCAGTGTGACTTTGATACAAAGAAGTAGGGAGAGCCTGAGCTTTGTTGTATCAGAAGAAGCAGTTGTAAGTGTTAAATAAACTGAAGTAGCAAGGTCATGAATCAGCTAAGAGTTTTGTCAGGGAGAATTGTCTTTATCACTTAAGAGTTCTGTGAGCAATCAAAAACCTCATGTTACCCTCCTCCCTGCCCTATTCTTCACATGTCCCCCTTTCCCAGGTGTGGGCTCCTGATAATGCCTTAAATTTTAAGGTGTACACAATTAGGGAGTCACAATGTTGGAGTATATGAAAAGAGTTGGATGTCATCTTCATAAAAAGTGAAAGTAAAACTTTGTTAGTGGTTGGTATCATTAAAAGCAGAGGGAAGCCCTGACTGATAGCTCAGTTGACTAGAGCATCATGCTGAAGCACAGAGGTTGTCAGTTCAATCCCCAGTCAGGGCACATACAGGAGCAAATCAATGTTCCTGTTGTCTCTGTCTGTCTGTCTGTCTCTCTCTCCTTTCTTCTTTCTCTAAGATCAATAAAATAAACATTTAAAAAAAATTTTAAAAAGAAAAAAGAAAAAGCAGAGGGAATAAGGAGGAAAGGGAATAGGACACAGGGAAATGCCTAGACTTAGGTTTGCAGGAGCAGGAGGAGAATATAGAGAAAACAAGGTGAGAGGCATTGGAGAAGAAATTGGGGAGAAAGTGCCGGGAAAGCTGAGTTTCCTAGGAACTGAAAAAGAAAATTGGTCAAGAAATCTAAAATGCTTTTGTGAGATTAATGCTGAGAGTTTCGAGAAAAAGCAACCAGAGATGTTTTAATAAGAGGCTAAAGTCAAAGGGAAGATTTTCAACTACCAGAGGAAGACTCCATCTATGTTGACTGAGGCTGAATAGGATAAACTGAGCACTAGGTGGGAATGAGGAGATGAGTAGAAAGGATAAAGCTAGCAAAGAAAGATTCTTTAAAAAGAAAGAAAAACTCAGAATTTGGGTCAGATAGGTAATTGCACATCACATTTCATTGGAGAAAGAGTCTAGAGGGACTTTTTAGAAAAAAAGGAAAATTTTGTTAAAATAATGTATATAGCTAATCAAATTCATATTTATAATTGTAATGTCAAAATGGTCTTAGGATATGGAATTTTGGTGATAAAAATTAGTACTGGTTCTATTGAAAACCTTGCCATCAACCTGATAAAATCAGATATCAGATTTTTAAATAACAGTCTGCTAGGGACTGACTTGTGTCCCCCTATATTTATATTTTGAAGCCCTAACTCCCAATGTGATAGTATTTGGAGGTTGGGACTTTTGGGAGTAATTATAAAGTTTTGATAAGGTCATGGGATTAGTGCCCTCATAAGAGACACCGGAGAGTTTATAATCTCTCTTTTCACCATGAAAAAATACATAAAGAAGGTGGCCATCTGCACATCAGGAAGAGTTCTTGCCAGAACCCAACCATGGTGGTGTCCTTATCTCAGATTTCTAGCCTCCAAGCCACCCAGTTTATGGTATTTTGTTATGGCAGCCCAAACTGATAAAGATATAGCCATTGATTTTACTTCCTAATTTAGGATATTTATAGTATAATATTTTATTAGAGTCTAATTTAAGATTATGAAACTTTACAAACAAAACAGGACCTTGCTGTTTATGTGATTTAAACATGACTATAGTGGTAAAAAGGCAAAAAAAAAAAAAAAAAATGAGAGAAGGGAAGAAAAGAAGAAAGAAGCAAAAATAAATAAATTTATTTGGAAAAATTTTAAACACATGTAGTATAGACTAAGAAAAAAGCCAGTTGAAATTGAGTGATCTTTTCATGTTTCTAACATCTTCCTAAGCCGTATCATTTAATTCTCATAATAACCCTATGGGGTCAGTAAAATGCTATTGCTACTGTCTTTTCATAAAGAAATTTAAAAAAAAAAAAGCCAGAGAGGTAAAACAAAACTTCCCCAATGTTATCTCATCAGCCAATAAAAACACTAGGCTCATGGTTCTACAGCATCCATATACCTTTTAAAAATTAAACCAATAAAATATATTTTGCCTAATTTTTTTACTTTGACATAAAGCTACACCCACATAAAATATTCCTTGTTAGTTAGCATTTACTTATTACCTCTTGGTCTTAGAGTAGACATAGTAAGGCAGCAGGGGTTGAAGCTAATAAATATATGAAATGTCTAGGACAAAGTTTAGATTAAGACTTTCAAAATTATGTTTATTGCAGCATTATTCACAAGAGTCTTCGTATAGAAACAATCTAAATGTTCTTCAATGGGTGAATGGGTAAAAACGTGATATAAATATTCCTCAGTCTTTAAAAAACAATTCCATCATTTGCAACAGTATGAATGGAGCTGGAGAATATTATACTAACTGAAATATACAAGACACAAAAAGACAAATACTGCATGATCTCACTTATATGGGAATCTGAAATAGTCAAACTCGTAGAAACAGAAAGTAGGGTGGTAATTGTCAAGGGCTATGGGAAGGGGGCAAGGGGGTAATATAGATAAAAGTAAAAAATTTCAATTATACAGGATGAAAAAGTTCTGGAGATCTGCTACACAGCATAGTGCTTATAGCTAACAATGCAGTATTTTATACCTAAAATTTGCTAAGAAGAGAGAACTTAAATAAAACCTCATCACACCAACATAAATGGCAATGGAAAATTTAATTAGTTTGATTGTGGTGGCCATTTTACAATATATACACATATCAAAACATCAAATGATACATCTTAAATGTATACAGTTTATATGTCTCCATGGTATATCAATAAAGCTATTAAAATTGTTTCTGAAATGTTCACCATTTAAGTTATAGTCATTACATATCCTACAAAAACCCACACCAAATATTTAATATCTTGACCAATCCAAGTGAAAATAAGGAGCTTTTAACCTTTAGAGTATCTCTCTTCTTCTTAGTTGCATATTTTAAAAGAGCTGTCTATCCAAAATTAGTGGAAACTTTTAAACTTAGATTAAAAAGAAGAGTAAAGAAAAATATAACAATCCTATGAATACAAGTCTGAGGATTTGGATGCCTTGTCATTTCATAGAGCTACTAAGAAGTTCCTACTCTATCCAGGCCTGGTAATTTTACACTTAGCTGATTTTATTAACGAGAACTCGTTCAACCAATCCAGTCTCTTGGAGTGATTGAGTTAAGTGGCCTGTATCTGACTAGATCAGAATATTGTGTGGCTATAAAATAGTGATACACTTCCTTGGGGTTCAGGGTAATGAAGGCAAGCAAAATTTTACTAGGTGGTCTTCGGGAAAATCTGTGCTTTTATACTTTTTCCAGGAATTGAAGAGCAACCTGATTCTGCTGGAGATGCTGCCCAATGTTTGTTAAGAAGAGAGTATGTCTAGGGCAGAGATAGCCAACTCTGTCAGAGGCCGCCAGCATTCATGTGGTTTATGAAGATCATCCACATGAATGTCACTGAGGAAGCAGCATTTAACTTCTTAAAATATCTCCTACAAAACTAAAAGGAAATTGCAACAAGCACGGCATCTGGGAGTGAGGTACACAGCTGCTAAACACAGGAAATTTAAATTAAAGTTGCTTCTTTCCCTGAATAGATTATTTTAATTTTTTTTCAGGTCCCATGATAATATAAGATGAATATAGCATGTCAGAGAGACTTCTGAATTTCTCTGTTTTCTAAGAAGTCTAATCCAATGTGCCTCAAATTTTCCATTGGTGGTTGGTCTGATGACACAAGCAGAAGGAGCAGGTTGGTGGTTTGAAGAAAAAAAGAGGGAGGACAACTTCCAATTGCTTACTATTTACATTTTGCCAAGCAGTAAACACAACTTCTAGACTTGCCAGCCTCCTCAAACTGACCATTTTTATCTCCCTTTCTCCAGCTGCTAGACACCATACCTCAAAGTGCCCTGACACAAAACCACGGAAGGGTGTGGTCTCTGCTTCTACTGGGCAATGAACAGAGAAGCTATTTATTTCTAGGACATCTCTGTTCAGTGTCTCATGTTTCGACTGGAAAATTGGCCACAGCTTTCTAGCAGCTCTTTTCTGCCAGCTCTCCTGGCATTCTACCCAGTGCTCCTACTATCCCTCCCCCTTTCTCCTAGCCCAGTCTGCTTTTATATAAAAGCCCCCACTTAATAATAGTCATTGTTCCACGTTAACCTTGAGGATCTGAGAAGAAGGACAGTGAAGGGCATAGCTGTGTGCTATAATGAGCATTTGGTGCTATAGCAGGTGGAAAAGGCTTTGGGGATCTGGGCAGATTAGGGGGAGAGGAGGCTCTAGCAGATGTTGAAGCAAGATGATGTATTGCTGCTCACTCTGGGATTCAGACAATACCAGGCAAAAGTAGAACAGGGAAAAGGGGAAAAAATTGATCCCTTTTGATACAAACTGGGCTACCAGACACACTTGAAAATGAGCATTTAAGAAAGACAAATTTGTTTCCTTGCCCTGCATTTTAACCTGTTCAGTTTTGTTTGTTTGTTTCCTTATAGCAGACCAATTGCTAAATTGTTGTTTTAATTAATTTTTAACTACATCCAGAGCTTGACTTATTCCCACCAACTAGAGGCTCTTATTAATCTGGCTTCTTTGTAGTAAAATAAAAATAGAAAAAGATGCATCAAGAACTTCAAGATTGTGTATTTCAGAACCAAGAAGCCATATGAAGCAAAAGTGAATAGCATTTAACTAATGATTGGTTTTACCATTTGAAGAAATTCACATTTTAAGCTATTCTTTTGCTTTGCACTAAGCAGTAACATAATAATGAAATGCTGACCTAAACAAATGTTTCATTCACCTTACAAAGATGCGTAAAAATAAAATTCAATCTTGATAGATTTATGCTGACTATCCCCAGATGATTTTTAAGATCTATTACAATGTGTTCTGTGAAATTCTAGAAATAAAGATAAATTACCTACTCTACTATATGGTTTGCCTAATTATTCACAAATATTTGCAATTGCACATACACCCACTCATACAAATAAACATACATGCATATAATATGTTCTTAATGTGGAAGGACATATGAAATCCAAGGACTAATCAAAATGTAACTAGAAAGTTACAATCTTCAAAAGTTTATAACATTAATAATGAAGATAGTTATGACCAAACATGTTTTAGTGTATATTAAATATGGAGAGTTGGATTGTCAAAAATTACTTCTAGAAGATTTAGCCTCTTTGTTTTCCCCAGCACACAATACATGCACTGTACTAAATCAATTTGGGTAAAAGGGGGAATAAAAATTTATTTGTATTTTACTCTAGTCAAGGATGACAATTAAAAGCTAGAGATTATAACTTCTGACCTATGTCTACTTGTTAATGAGAACTGGTTTAGGAATCACTCACATAATAGAGGGAAAAAATGACATAGCAAGTAAAAAAATACGAAGAAACTTATATGAGAACTCAGCATAGTCAGGGTTCTCCAGAGAAACAGAACCAATAGGTTTTTTGTTATTCATTTATTTACTTATTTATTTATTGTAATTAAAGTTGGCTCACTGATTTTGGAGACCAAGAATGCCCATGGATATGTCTGGAAACGAGGAAAGCCAATGGTGTAACTCACCCTGAGTCAAAAGGCCTGAGAACCAGGGAAGCAGATTGCTTAAGTATGTATGGAAAAACCTGAGAATCAATGGGTCAATAGTTAATCCTGGCCTGAGTCTGAAATCCTGAGATATCCTGAGGGCAGAAGAGGAGAATCTCAGTTTAAGGAATTAGCCCCTCCTCCACCTTTTTATTTCTATTTATGACCTCAGGGAATTGGATGATGACCGCCTGCATCAGTGAAGACAATCTTCTTTACTCTATGGATCCAGGTCCTCGTTGTTTCCTCAGACTCTCTCACAGACACACCTGGACTAATGTTTTTTCCATCTATCTGGACATATCTTAGTTTAGTCAAATTGACACATAAAACTACATAGTCCCTAGTAACAGTTAATTAACAAAAATAGTCTTTGAACTTAAAAGAGTGAATTATTTGAGTCTTTAAACAGCAGCAAAGTACAGATAGTTACATTATTATTATTAATCTGATTTAAATCAAGTTCGATAAATTTTGTGTTTGTATTGCCATATCTATAAAGCATTAATAGTTACTAACTAATTAGGTAGTTATTAGAAAAAAATAAAACTTTTTTTAAATTATTTTTATTTATTCATTTTAGAGGAAAGGGAGAGAGAGAGAGAGAGAGAGAGAGAGAAAGAGAGAGAAAAGGGGGGGAGGAGCAGGAAGCTTCAACTCCCATATGTGCCTTGACCGGGCAAGCCCAGGGTTTTGAACCGGCAACCTCAGCATTCCAGGGCAATGCTTTATCCACTACGCCACCACAGGTCAGGCAAAAAAATAAAACTTTTTATGTTAAAGTTGTGAAATCTCTCATTTAAGGAGTTTAGGTGGGAAATTGAAGAACTTCAGTACTGTCTATATAAGATGCAACAATTTGAGTGACTTAGATTGTCATTTTTTTTACCATTACTCATTTAAATAACTTCAGAAATTGTGTATTCAAGAATCAGACTTGTGTGATAGTAAGTATTCATTAGGGAATATTTAGTATGTTAGAATATCTCAGAATTGTTATTTTGATCTCTGGCAAGTAGAATAAGGTAGCTCACTAAAACTGGGTAATAAAAGATGAAATCTCTAGTGTTTAATATGTGTAAAAACTCCATCATTTCTCAACAACAACCATTTTATTGTGCTCAAAAAATCTGTGGGACAGAACAGGGTGAAGATGGTTTATCTATTTTCAATTATGTTTGGACCTTGAGAAACTCAAATGGCAAGAGGTGACTAGTTTTTCTGGGGATATAGAAGAATCTAGAAGCTGCTTTCACATATATGTTTCTTGGGTGGGATAATTCTATATCTGGGCTCAGTTATGACTATCAACAGAGTGCCCCTGTGGCATCTCCATGTAGTTTGTACCTCTTAAAAAATGATGTGTAAAATCCAAAAGAGAGCATCTGGGGAGGTAATAGCCAGAGGGTGTGTGGTCTGAGAGATCAAGGAAGAAGCTGCCAGGCTCCTCTGACCAAGCCTCAGAAATCATGTTGTCATTCCTGCCACATTCAAGAAGAAAGATAAAAGACTTCATAACTTAATGGGCAGTAGCAAGATCACATTGCAAAAGAACACATGAGAGAGGAGACTATAGTCATGGTGTCTCTGGAAAATGTTATGAGCAGCATGTTTTTCTTACAGCATATTACAATCAATTCTTGTGCTTTTTAAGCTGAGCTTTATTCTATATGATTTCTAAAGATAAAAATATGTACATATAAATATAATAAAATATTATTTAAAAATTTGTAAATATCTGTAGATTTCTAAAGCACTACTGGTTGGTGGTGATATTAAATATATTCTTTTTTTGTTATTTTGTTTTTTTAAATCAGATAGATCAGTTTGAATCCCAGTTTTGCCATTCATTAGATGGGGGCATGGGATAACTTTCTAAAATCCCTAGACCATCCATTTTTTTTCATCTAAAAAGTGAGAATGAAAATAATACATGCTTTATACAATTACTAGAGTTAAGTGATATATCACAATTAAACCACACAACTTTCAGGCTATCAAGAAATGATGTTGTCTCTATGGGTATAGGCATTGTCTGTGGCTATAGAAATAGGAATCCAGACATTCTAAGTAAACATCAACAAAAGTACTGAACACTAACAAATAATAAAATGCTTTATTTTAATATTCAATAAAGTTAAAATTTTGCTGTCATTTTTTTGTGTGTGTGAGGTTTACTAAAGCCTTCAACACTAGGTACAATGAATCTCCAAATCACATAGCTCCTTATATATAGACACCATAATTATCATCTCCAGAGCTATTAAATCAACATTCACCCACTCAGTGTTTAATAAGCACTTTTAAATCAGGACCTGGTAATACTCTGGTGATAAAGACAGTCTTCTTTTCCTGCCTTTTTTTTTTTTTGACAGAACTTATAAGTTTGGTAAGAGAATGTCTTATGTTAATTCTGTTGTGTGGTAAGGATTAGGAGAAATTAAGAAGCTAACAGACAAAAGAAAAATTCATTCATTAATACATATTCAATTGAGTGAGTATTATAATGAAGATTCTGTGGTAGACAGTTAAGATGTAGCAATAAACAAGACACAATCCCTACTCTAACGGAGCTCTTCTTCTCTGAGGGAAAGTGACACATGAAAAGACAATTCTAACAAAAATTAGTAGTAATAATAGGCACACAGCTACTTGGATGGTGAAGGTTTCCTCAGCAAGATGATGTAGAAGTTTGTCTCATGGACATTTTGTGTGGTTAATCCAAGGAAGAGTTTATTGTCCAGATACTGGGCATGTTTTTTTGCTGCTAACTTTTAGCCATTAGCCCCTTTGAGAAATTGCCTCAGGTAGGCAGAGCTGCCAACATCCCATGTCTGCTGAAAATGTATAAAGCTTTGACTACTTTGGACTCAACATGGGGGAACACTGAAAGGCCATGTAGCGCCAGAGCTCCAATAGGGTCAACCAAGAATGACAGGGGGCCTGTGACACAGTCCATCTTCTTCCGCTTCCTTCCTTCCTTTTCACTGCTGTAGATCCCAAGAGCACTTCTCAATTAATATCCTGCTCCTCAGACTCGGATTTCACTTCCTGAGATTCCCAACCTATGACAGTATGATAAGCAGAAGAAATTTTAAGAAGTTTAATTGTGAATTTGTCTGTTGGATGCCTATGAGCATTTCTCCCACTTTATGTTTATGATAGCTTGCTCAAATATCAGTCACATTAACCTGCATTGTACAAATAATTACTCAAATTTGATTGAAAAATGTTACTTAGAAAGGACAGCGCAAAGCTGGGTTTTAGTCATGAATTTCTCATCCATTTATCACTTGATCATATTTTTGTATAACTACTTGCCAAAGCTAAAAATTTTAACCAGAGACATTTTTGAATGAGAAAAACACAGGATGCCTTTGAAAGCAATAATTCTTTTTGTTTTTTTTTACTTTCATACAATTTAAAAAATCAACTGGATTTTTAAATTTTAAATTGATAAATAAAATTGCATTTGATTCTTGCCAGTTGACTCATATATTTTATGGATGATATTAGATTAATTAAAACTACAAATTTCATAAAGTTATTTATTTCACCCTTTTGTATAGCAAATATTAATTTTGGTGCTACAATGTTCATGAGGAATAATTGTCTTGAGAGGTTTAACAATATCTACTATGATAATTTGCTATATTACATTTACATAATTAAAAAATATTTTGTAGTCTTAGAGCCCAATCTTTTTATTCATACTCACAAACAGAGTTTGTTTCTTGATGCATGTATGCAACTGTTCTTCCCTTATACTGTGATAAAAATTTAATGGAAAAACACAGCTCTTCTGCTTTGCTGTTTGTTTTTGCTTTGATATGGCCCCATTCTCCCTCGTTTCTTTGCACTGTTTCTGTCTATAAAATCACAGGGACAATAAGAAAGGTAACAATAACAATGAAACCCATAATAATAATAATATTTGTTGGACTCATACTGCATGTTTGCCATTGTTCTAGTTTCTTCACATGTATCAATCTATTTAATTCTCATGACATACCTTTGGTGATAGGTGCAATTATTGTCCCTATTTAAAAAATATGTTGTGACTCTTATCTAGAATGGGGAAGAACAACTACAAGAACATTGTACATTACAATCATTTTTATTCTGGGGGTTAAATATAATTTCCACCTGCTAATGAGATGTGTAGCTTGTATGTCTATTAAGAAAGGTAGGAAAATAAGTAGAAGGTTAATATAAATGCTTCAAATTCTTGTGATTATGATAGAAGTAATTAAGGAACAGAAAACTGAGACAGATATTAAAAATAGCTATAGTTGTGTGGATTTATGTGTGTGAGTGGGGTGGTTACTGAAATATGGAGAAGAAATTCATCAAATTGTACAAGTATTCTGTCCATATTTTTGGAAAGTATTTTTATGATCAGCCTGTCTTACTTATAGATTTAAAACATTAATTTAAAAAGGTTTTAAATGCTAAAATTCTACTGTCATAAATATTTGTCTATCACTATGAGAAACAACTATGTCATCCCCTGATTTCCAAAGAGTAACTGATTTCTTTCGCCATATATGATTGTAGAACTGCACATGTCCTATACACACAGTGATGAGGCCTAAATGAAGACTCCAGAACAGTGGTTCTTAACCTGGGTTATATCACACCCTAGGGGTTCTATGAGTCAGTCTCAGGGGTTCGGTGAAGCCTCTGCCGTGGAGGCCAGAATAAACTAATACTGTAATTTGTTGTGAGTTCATGCACTTTGTTGGATTTGTTCTTTGAGCAAGGTGATGTTCATGCACGGCTCATTTTGTGCACCAGTAAAATAACATATACCTATGTCTTGAATTTGGTAAAAAAAAAAAATCATATTTTATTTATCACTAAAGAAGGGTTTGGTGAATGCGCATATGAAACTGGTGGGTTCGGTACCTCAAAAAAGATTAAGAACCACTGCTCCAGAATCATCTTTATCAAATTCTGAACATGGCAGGAAGTGCCAGTCTACTATGCTTCTAGATACTTTCATAGTCATTAATATTTTCATCAGGAAATTAATGTTACTGATATTACTAATTCATGTATTAGAGACTCATTAAAAAGCTATATTCTCATTCTTTTTGTTAGTTTCTGAAGCAAAACCCACTATGTGCCCAGCCCCAGGGTACACAGTGGTGAACAGGAGGAATCTGATTCTATCCTCACCAAGATATAGGTGGGAGCAAAGGACCCAATTTTGTTTTAGAATATTATTCAGACTTTCATGTCACTTGACTTTTATTATTATTTATTTGTTAGCTTGTTTAAGGATGGTAAAATTTTGTTATATTTAATTTCATGTTTTAACTGATTTTCTGGGAAGATCTTGATCAACAATAAATAAGAACTGAAGTAATCACACTCTAGCTAACTTCACAAGCAAAACCCAGGGAAGAAGGAAGATTTTTAGGTAACACAGAAGGGTATGGTAATTCTTTCCATTTTGTAGAAAATATTAACTGTTAAATATTTCTATATTGATAACTAGTAAAACCTCTGGCTCTGCCCAATGTATATATTTCTGAATTCTATGACTAAAACTTTATAGTAACTAGAAAGTTGAAGGGGGTGTGTTTTTATGGAAAATATGTTAGCTTCTAGTCTCTTACCACTTTTAAATCTTACATTTTATTAAATTTTATCCACAAATACCAATGGGCATAAAAATCTACCCTGAAATATTTATTGTCATTTTGAATTTACTTAAAAGTCACTGCAAACGTGTACATTTTCTATACCTTAGTAGATGTTATTGGTGAAATGAATGCTTGTGTTTTAATACCTTGAGGATAGGGACTTATGCAAGCTTGCCTCTAGCAAGTGCTAAGTGCCTGGAAACACATAATAAATATTTGATGATAGGAAGATATTAGAATATGAGGAAATACCAAACTCTTAACCAAAGATATACTTAATTTGTTCTTATTTGTATAATCTTGTAAATACAAGAATATTTTACATAGAAATTTATTTGTATTAATACAAATACTTTTCTGTATGTAAGAATATTACATATATACTATAGAAAACTTAGAAATTATATAAAATTTGGAAGGTTTATTTATCTATCTATCATCTATCTCTATATATATATACAGAATGGAGCAGAACCACTAAAAGAACATTGTGTGTGTGTGTGTGTGTGTGTGTGTGTGTGTATGTATACATATATATGTAGATATGTATATATATATACAATTGTATAGATATATATTATTTACCTTCTAAATGAATAGTTTTACATAGTTAAGTTTATACAATAGAATAATTTTGTTAGTTTTTTGTTTGTTTGTTTTTTGTATTTTTCTGAAGTGAGAAGCGGGGAAGAAGAGAGACAGACTCCCTCATGCGCCTGACTAGGATACAGCCGGCATGCCCACTGGGGAAAAATTCTCTGCCTTTCTGGGGCGTTGCTCCTTTGCAACCAGAGCCACTCTTGTGCCTGAGGCCAAGGCCATCAAGCCATCCTCAGCACCCAGAAAAACTTTGCTCCAAAGGAGCCATGGCTGTGGGAGGGGAAGAAAGAGACAGAGAGAAAGGAGAGGAGAAAAGGTAGAGAAGCAAATGGGTGCTTCTCCTGTGTGCCCTGGCCAGGAATCAAACCCAGGACTTCAACATACTGGGCCAATGCTCTACTGCTGAGCCAACCGGCCAGGGCCAATTCAATAGAATAATTTTAATACTCATTTTTAAACAAAATATTATATTCATTATGATGTTGATGACATTACTTGTTTTTAAAATATTAAAAAATATAATAATTTATGCCTCTAAAATTTTTTAGGTTATCTAGTAATTTGGGGTTATTATCAATAGCAGCAATTAGAATCATTTCTTGAGTGTGCTCTGTACCAGGCACTGTGTTCTCTTTAAAACAAATTTATTTTGTGAGGTATTATCTTTAATTTTAGGTAAATGAGTTAAAAGGAAATTGAACATTTGTCTCAAACTAACTAGCACTAGTTCATGATGGAGGCAGAATTTGAAGATAGCTTTGATCTGACTCCCAAGTTTACCTGTTAATGCTGTTTTGGCTCCACATTATATGTGCCATCTTGACAAACATCATTGAGGTGTAGGTTTTGTGCAGATTTTGAATTATATCCTAAAGAATATTCTCAGAAATAGAATTACAGAATCAAAGTGGTAAACCCTTTTTGAAGCTTTTAATATATTTGTTTAAGTTATATTCCAAATGTGTTAATAAAATTTACATTGCTATCTAAGTTCAGGAGTTTTTTGTATTAGTTAGTTCTTACTTTATTTAATATTTGTTAATTATTTAGGCCAAAATGTACTTAGCTTTCATGGTTTTCATTTTTAGAATATCAGATTTAATTTATTGATTTCAGGGAGGAGAGAAAGAGAGAAGGGGGTGGGAGGAGCAGGAAGCATCAACTCGTAGTAGTTGCTTCTTGTATGTGCCCTGACCAGGCAAGCCAGAGTTTCCAAATGGCAACCTCAGCATTATGGGTCGACTCTTATCCACTTCACCACCACAGGTCAGGCTCACATATCTTTTAATATATTAATTAGCTACTTGTATTGCTTCCTATGTGATTGCTCTATTATATTGTTTAGTTTATTGCTCAGGTATTAGTGTTAATCTTACTGATCTCTAAACTCTTGATATTCAAGAAGTTATCCATTGCTGACATGTTTGTTAACAAACTTTACACAATCATTCCTAGGTGTCAGTCACAGTTCAGGGCACTTTATATTTATGCCTCACATTTACTATTAGAGATAAATACTGTTATTATCCCCATTTTTTAAAGATGAAGAAATCCAAGCACACAAAGAGAGTTGGTTTTACCAGCTCATAGAGCTAGTAAGTAAGGAAGTTAAACTCTGGCAAGCTATCTAAAGCAATCATGCTTTTTAGTCTATATCTATCTTGCATATATTTCCCAAACTTCACATTTTTTGGTTTATTACTTAACATATGTAAATATGTGAAAAATTAGTTTTCATAGAATTAAATCCATTGACCCTGTACATTGTTTTTAGGTATAGTAACTCCAAATATATCCTAAAGAAATCAAATAACTGTACAGATGTTTTGTCAAGTATGTTTATATGAATATTTTTTAGAAGAACAAAACAACTGGGGGAAACTTAAGTGTCTGTCTATATAAAAACAGCCAAACTTGTAGAGAATTTTTTATAAAAACATATTTGAGCCAAACAGCTTGCAGTTTCTTTATGCATCTTAGAGAAAAAAGGAAAAGTAAGAAAGATTCCAGGAAGGTGAGAGAAAAGCTAGGGAGAAATAGGATTACAGGATAGGTAAGCTCTAGAGCAGGGGTCCTCACACTTTTTACACAGGGGGCCAGTTCACTGTCCCTCAGACCGTTGGAGGGCCAGACTAAAAAAAAAAAAAAATGAACAAATCCCTATGCACACTGCACATATCTTATTTTAAAGTAAAAAAACAAAACGGGAACAAATACAATATGTAAAATAAAGAACAAGTAAATTTAAATCAACAAACTGACCAGTATTTCAATGGGAACTATGGGTGTGGATGCATCATGTGCTCCTCTCACTGACCACCAATGAAAGAGGTGCCCCTTCCGGAAGTGCGGAGGGGGCCGGCTAAATAGCCTCAGGGGGCTGTATGCGACCCACGGGGCCGTAGTTTGGGGACCCCTGATCTACACCTTTGAAATTCTCTCTTTCAGATTCCTTCTTATAATACCAGACCACCCTTTTAGGTCCCTGTTTCTAAAGCATGACAACCCTCTAGAGCAGGGGTCCCAAACTATAGCCCTCTGGCAACATGCGTCCCCCTGAGGCCATTTATCTGGCCCCCGCTGCACTTCCGCAGTTCGGGAAAGGGCACCTCTTTCATTGGTGGTCAGTGAAAGGAGCACAGGATGCATCTGCACCCATAGTTTCTATTGAAATACTGGTCAGTTTGTTCATTTAAATTTACTTGTTCTTTATTTTACATACTGTATTTGTTCCCGTTTTATTTATTTTTTACTTTAAAATAAAATATGTGCAGTGTGCATAGAGATTTGTTCATATTTTTTTTTATAGTCCGGCCCTCCAATGGTCTGAGGAACAGTGAACTGGTCCCCCGTGTAAAAAGTTTGGTGACCCCTGGTATAGATGAACAGAAACCATTAACAAGGCTTACTTAAGGCAAAGATAAGGCTTTTACTAAAGAAGTTATATGCCTGGGGTGTGGCTATCCAATCATGTCCTGCCCAGTTAAAAATTTATGATCAGATCACCCTGTAAGGTTATTTTCCATAGATCTCCTTTTTCATCCATTTGTCCAACAACTAAAGATTGGACAAATTTATAATGATACAATTATTCACAGACCCTGTACACCCATTAAAAATAATGGGTACCTGTATACTTGTTAATATAAAATTGGTTACCACCTACTGGTCAATAAAAAACAAACTTTAGAAATATAAGCTCATTCATGTTTTGGAAATACATGTGAACACATCTTAACCTAATTTTATTAATAAATTAAGGTTCCTCTAAAATGCTTATCTGTCTTTTTAAAAATATTCTAAAATGAGATGGATTACTGGTGGGCAAATACAACTTTTACATAAATCAAGGTCTGAACTAAGTTTATCTTTCATCAATGCACATGGTTCACTGACTAAAACTATAAACAACTTTATCCCGGCCCCCCCGAACCCCCTCCCCTGGCCAAGCCTTTTTTAGCAAGAGTCCAAAGTTATATGTATCTATATTTTGGTAGTCTTTCTGAAATACATACAAATGATACTTACAAGTGGAGATTTCCATACAAATTTAAGTGCCTTTTAGAAAGGGTAACTTCTACCTTGTACTTTTCATAGATCTCTTTATGCATTTTAGGTATTGAAATACAGTTAAGTGCTGCTTAACAAAAAGAATATGTCCTGTGAAATGAGGCCTTAGGCAATTTCTCTACTGTGGGACTGTAGTAGTCAGTTAGACAGGCGTGGGCAGAATAGAAAAGATAGATCATGTATGGAATGACACCAGAGTGGAAAGCCTTGGGTGTCTAGCAGCAGACAACTATAGAATGGGACCTTAGCCCCAGAGTAATCTTTCCTACACGAGCATGCAATTTATCCCCCCTGACCTTTCATATTCTATATCACTTGTCATGTCGTAGACCCCCTTAGAGGAGGAACGAGGGGGCTGAAGAATAGCCTTATATGACTCCCATAAAAGCCCTTGCATGACCACTCCCTTAAGAATTAAGCCCTCAAAACAACGAGGTTCTGACTAGTATCAAATAATCTTAGGCACACAATGCAATGAATAGTTCATACGTTATGGAAGTATATACCTGAAACCTATGTGTTTCTATGGACTAATTCAATCCCATTAAATTTATTTTTTAAATAAAATAATAACAATAATATTCTTAGGAACAAAGTCTCTGGTCTGTTAACCACAGAGACAGAGTTTTGGTCAAACTAGAAATTAACATCTAGGTCTCAGTGGTGTTTCAGCTCCAGGACCAGAAAAGCAGCAGGGCCAGGTGGGACCTTGCCAATGCTGACACCAGAACCAGCTGCAGTGACTCATGACCTCCTGCCCTGATACTGACCAGTAAGTAGAGATCATGATCCTGAAAAGACACAACTGGAAAGCTGATGACAATTCCATTTAGATCCTCTCCTAGTACCTCTCCTAAGACCCTACCTTTTTAATCTAGGACAGTAGATTAAAAAGCAAAACAAAACCAAGAAACCCTCAGAACAGAGGAACCAACATACATGCTTCCTCTCTCTCTGTCTCTCCCCTGTGCCTTTCCTCACCCACTTCTCAGGAGCCTTCTTTCGGGAGCACACCATCACCCTTGCCAGCCTTCTTTTCTAAATAAAGTTTTACTTGTATTTGAGTTTTGATTCTGAATTCTTTTTTAGCCAGAACTCAAAGTACCAAAGTTGCTAAATTGAGGTTCAATCTCGAGTAACTTTCTGGTGCCATTTTGCTGCCAACTAGACCACTATAGAGTGAACTTACTGTAAAGCCAGCGGCCAAGGTCACTGTAACCATCACAGCCACCTGGCCCATGCAGGTTTGCATTGGATTCAGAGAGTCGGTAATAAAACAATGGAGCCAAAAACTGGTGAGTCATTATCTTTAATTCTAGCTTGCACCCAGCAAGCAAGTAAAAACACACACCGGGCTCCAAAATCCACTCATTCAGTGCTCACAAAGCTACTGACTTATCCGAGTTTTCTAGCATCAAAGGTTTCTAAGCTCACCAGCCTTATTCAGCTCTGTTCCCCATCTCCTTCTCTCTGCACAAACTCTGCCTAACTGGCTTCTTCCTCAGCACTCTGTCATCTTGGCTGCACGTTCTCCTTTTCTCCACGTGGCCTTAGCCTGCTCTCCTCTCTAATGCTAACCGCAGGAACCGAGAGAGCAAGCTCCCAGTCTGCCCCACTTTATAATGTAGAAATCCAAACCTTTAATCCAATCTACAAACAAGGAAGTCTCTGATACAAAGTCACTTATCTGAGGCATAATGGGAGGATTCCTAATGAGAGTGCACATCCCCACATCATCCAATCAGTCAAGGGTGTGGGGAAAAGCTTACTCTTAAAACAAAGCCCTAGGCTATACTGACCTGGCCTGCCCACAGCCTGTTCCCCAGCACACATTAATATCAACAGACTTGGAAGTGGGCAGCACCATCTTTAACGAAGTGAGCATAATATATTTTATCTGCCCAACACTTAGACAAATCAGGATGGGATAGCCTGCTACATACCTAGGCTGCTGGCATAACCTATTACTCTGTAGAAGGGGAAATAAAATTTTTGCTCTACCCTTTTGGCTTCTTGGCTGATACAACTTGGTAATAAAAGGCAGATTGTAAAGCCAGTAGTCACAGCCACAATCACAGCAGCCTGACACGTGCTGGTTCGCATTAGATTCGAACAGTCAGTAATGAAACAATGGAGCCAAGAACTGGTGAGCTATCAGCTTTAATTCTAGCTTGCACCCGGCGGGCAAGCGAAAACACACACTGGGCTCCAAAACCCACTCATTCAGTGCTAACAAAGCTACTGACTTATCCGAGTTTCCTAGAATCAAACGTTTCTAGCTCGCCAGACTTATTCATCTCTGTTCCCCATCTCCTCCTGCACAAACTCTTCCTCAGCACTCTGCCATCTTGGCTGCTTTCTCTCCTCCATGTGGCCTTAATCTGCTCTCCTCTCTGATACTAATCTCAGAAACCCAGAAACCGAGAGAGCAAGCTCCTGGTATGCCCCACTTTATAGCATAGATTCAAAACCTTTAATCCAATTATACAAACAAGGAAGTCTCTGATATAGCCACGCATCTGAGGCATAATGGGATTCCTCAGGAGAGTGCACCACCCTACATCATACAATCAGTCCAATCAGTCAAGGGTGTGGAGAAAAGCTTACTCTTGAAACTATGCCTTAGGTCATAATGACCTGGCCTGCTTATATTACAGCCTTTCCCCCACACCCATCCCAAGCATAAGGGCAAATAATATCACCTGAGTGATGGGCTTCCATGTGGGCAGCTCCATCTTTAACAAAGTGAGCATAATATATTTTATCTGCCCAACACAGATGAACAGTAATAAAACAAAAGTTTAGTAACATATATACCTCTTGTATTCCTGGAAGAGATCCAAGAAAATTAAGTAACTTGCCAAAATGGCTTTAGCCACCACCTTCAATACCATCTTTGAAGACAAAAAAATGATAGTGGCTAAGAAAGAATCAGTTATGGCAGGTTAGCAGAGAAAACACAGTAAACAAGTGTAAGTAGTTATGCAAATTTAAGTCCTTCTCTTCTACATTGATAAAAGTTTCTAGAGATAAGGTCATTCCTCCTTTCCCTGGTAATTCCAGGGAGACACTCTTACAAGGAGATTTTCTTACAAATGTAAGTGCCTTTTAGAAAGGGTAACTTCTACCTTGTTTTCAGAACTTTTCCCGTGTCAGCTATTTCTTAATATTAACCACTTTAAAATAATCCTTATGCCGAATAGACATACTTTGGGATGACAAATTATGTTCTTCTACAGCTCCTAGGCCAGTGGTTCTTAACCTGGGTTCTATCAAACCCTAGGGGTTCGATGAGATGGTCTCCGGGGTTTGGAGAAGCCTCTGCCATGGAGGCCAGAATAAAGTTGTAAAGCCAGTAGTCAAGGTCAGGATCACAGCCGCCTGGCCCATGCAGGTTCGCATTTGATTCGACAGTCGGCAATGACACAACGGAGCCAAGAACTGGTGAGCCATCACCTTTAATTCTAGTTTGCACCCGGCGGGCAAGCAAAAACACACACTGGGCTCCAAAACCCACTCATTCAGTGCTCACAAAGCTACTGACTTATTCGAGTTTCCTAGAATTAAAGGTTTCTAGCTCACCAGACTTATTCATCTCTGTTCCCCATCTCCTCCTGCACAAACTCTGCACAAACTGGCTTCTTCCTCAACACTCCACCATCTTGGCTGCTTCTCCTGGCCTCCAAGTGGCCTTACTCTGCTCTCCTCTCTAATACTAAGCTCAGGAACCCAGGAACCGAGAGAGAGAGAGAGAGAGAGAGAGAGAGAGAATCAAAACCTTTAATTTAATTATACAAACAAGGAAGTCTCTGTATAATGGGATTCTTCAGGAGAGTGCACCACCCTACATCATTCAATCAGTCAAGGATGTGGAGAAGAATTTACTCTTAAAACCAAGCCTCAGGCCATAACGACCTGGCCTGCTTACATTACAGCCTTTTCCCCACACCCATCCCAAGCATAAGGGCAAATAATATCACCTGGGTGACGGGCTTCCATGTGGGCAGCGCCATCCTCAACAAAGTGAGCATATTACATTTTATCTGCCCAACAAAAGTAATACCGTAATTTGTTGTAAGTTTATGCACTTTGTTGGTTTTGTTCTTTGAGCAAAGTGATGTTCATGCATGGCTTATTTTGTGCATCAGTAAAAAAACATATACCTATGTCTTGAATTTGGAAATAAAAATCATATTTAATTTATCACTAAAGAAGGGTTCGGTGAATGTGAATATAAAACTAGTGGGTTCAGTATCTCAAAAAAGAAGCACTGTCCTAGGCTATGAACCTGTACAACCTGCTATTGTACTGAATACTATAATGCTCACAAAAATTAGAGGATATTTCAAAATGAATATGAAGCTATAAAATATCCCCTAATTTTTGTGAGATGTATATCATAACGCTATGTTATTTGTGTAATATGTTACACCATGACATTATGAAAGTTAAGATTTCCTAGAGATAGTTTTTCAGCTTCATTATGATCTTATGGGGCCACCATTGTGTATGTGGTCTGTGGTTGAACAAAACGTCTTTATGTGGTGAATGAGTATACAAAGAATCCATTTGTAGGTAGGACTGGACATGCCCTCTTATATTTAGACTTTTCTAGGAACTCTCCTGCTACATCATTATTAAGTGGATAGTTATTATGGTTGGGTGCAAAATAGGCACTTAGTAAATATATATTGTCTATTGAAGGAAGAATCTGCACTAACACATTGACCAGAGTTCAAATTTAATCTCCATGTATGGTAAATGCAGAAGCCCACTCTTTTTTTAAAAAAACAACCATTACTTATTTAATTATCCAGTGGTTTTATCCTTCCTTAATTTAATCCTAGATAATTTTGCAGAATAGAACCTACCATCATGGATTACCATAACATGCCTCCCTATATATATTTTAAAATATTTTATTTATTAATTTTACAGAGAGGAGGGGAGGATCAGGAAGCATCAACTCCTAGTAGTTGCTTCTCATATGTGCCTTGACTGGGTAAGCAAGAGGGGGTGGTTTAAACCAGTGACCCCAGTGCTCCAGGTTGACACTTTTTCACTGTGCCATCACAGATCATACTAGAAGACCGCTCTTAAAATAATTTTGAAACATATAATTCTATATTACAAGTGAAAGCTTTGAGGGGAGAGATTGTTATTGACTGGCTACTACTTTATCCTGTACCTGGCATACAGTAAATTCTCAAGAAATACTGTTTAAAAAATAAATAAATCTTTTTAAAATGTATTATGTAAAACGTAAAGGCAGGAGCCGTCATCGTGGCCATTCACATGCAGGTTTGCTTTAGATTCGGACATTCGGTAATGAAACAACGGAGCCAAGAACTGGTGAGCCATCAACTTTAATCCTAGCTTGCACCAGCAGGCCAGTAAAAACACACACTGGGCTCCAAAACCCACTAATTCAGTGCTCACAAAGCTACTGACTTATCCGAGTTTCCTAGAATCAAAGGTTTCTAGCTCACCAGCCTTATTCACCTCTGTTCCCCACCTCCTTCTCTTTGCACAAACTCTGCCTAACTGGCTTCTCCTTTAGCACTCCGCCATCTTGGCTGCTTCTCCTGGCCTACTCCACATGGCCTTAATCTGATCTCCTCTCTAATGCTAACCTCAGGAACCGAGAGAGCAAGCTCCCGGTCTGCCCCACTTTATAGTGTAGAAATCCAAACCTTTAAAACAAGGAAGTCTCTGATACAAAGTCACTTTTCTGAGGCATAATGGGAGGATTCCTCATAAGTGTTCACCACCCCACATCATCCAATCAGTAAAGGGTGTGGGGAAAAGCTTACTCTTAAAACTTGCACGTGGGCAGCACCAAATTTAACAAAGTGAGCATAACATATTTTATCTGCCCAACATAAAATAACCCATTTGTCCTAAAAATGGACAAATAAGTTCAGTTTGTCACCATCTTACAGATTACAAAACTAAAACCAAGAGAATTAAAATAATTTGTGAAAGCCTTCACAGTTGGTAAGTGTTGTATCTGTATCTAGTTCTTGAAACCACATAATCTACTTTAAAGTTTATGTAAATACATTGCACATCTTCTCAAAACATACTACTTTAGTTGCTGTACAAGGAAACAGAGACTTACTAAATATTTTACATTGCTCTATTCTTATATAAACATTCATTCATTTTTTAGCAAATATTTATTGAATACATATAATGTATCTGTTTTAGACACGGGTCTTACATGGTTAAAAAAAAATCAGGTGAGATCCCGTCACATAGTTCTTACATTCTACTGAGGAAGGAGAGAAACAACAAATGTGCCAACTAGGGAATAAATAAGATAACTTTAGAGACTGATACGTGCTCTGAGGAAACTTTAAGTAGGTCAATCAGGGGTGGCACTTCTGAGGAAGATGAGCCCTGCACTGGAACTCACGGTAGACTGTTACAGGCACAGTATCAAATAGCAAGTATAAAAATGCTGAGTAAGAAATAAATAAGGTCGGCACGTTTGAAGATATAAAATTGGACAGTGTGCCTGGAGCTAGATAACTAGTTACTAGAGGGAAAGTGGAAGCTAGGTGGAAAGTCCTTCAAATCATTTTTATTTTTTTGGAATTCTTAAAACTACCATAGAATAGGTGTTCAATTAAGGCATAATAAGCTAAATAATTAATTCAATATTTCATTGGACAACAATTACAACTAATTCCTCTCTTCAAATATAAGAGTTATTTTAATTTTCATCAATCCTTTTTTTTTTCAAGAATAAATAGGGAAAAGAAGTATAGTAAAACTAGCATCCTAATCCTAGTGAAAGATGAGTTTAAAATAAATCACTAGGGATATTAGACTGGCTACAGAAAGGTTGCTCAATACTAGCTTTGGCTTTCAAGAGGAATTGTGGAATCTCCTCTCTGGAGATGGCTTAAAATAGGATTAGATATACTCACTCAGTGCAGTCTTGCCTGAAAGCCTCCGCTGACCTCTCAAGGTCTTGCCAGTCCTGTGACTCTGTGATAAAATTAGACTCCTTCATTGGGTGAAAACAACCCAGGATTCACCATGCCAGCTGCAACCTGGAATAATTGGAAGGGACTGATTTTGGATTAGTATAGCTCCTACAGCTGAGACAAGATGCAATTAACAGATCCCCAAACCTCTCTTATTTCATTCTGCATTGAGTACTCGTCTGGTTCTCTGCCAATAATGGCTGGTATCAGTGATACAAGCAAAGTCAAGTGGTCTGATCCATGATTAAATAGTAGATGTCGCTGGCTGCTGACCTTGCTTTGAACAGCATGGCTTCAAGAATTGTGTACCTATTAGCTAACTCTTTGATCCTTGAAAATAGGAACCAGATGAATCCAGTAATGCATTTTTATTTGGCCTCTTTTCTGCCTTTCTCATGATGAAATAATGCAAGTTCTGATGCCATGAGCCTTAACCTCATTAAGCAGCTCTGCTCAACTTTTCAGATACTTAATCATCACCACTTACCCACTGGATTTTCTCATGCAACAACTTCTGCTTGAATAAAAATTCATGTAAATATTGTTTTCATAACATTCTTATTTAGAGGCAGTTGGGTACAGAGATTAGAGCACAACTCTGGAGTGAGGGAGAACTGGGCTTAGTGCCAAATTCTTCTCCCCAAGAGGTTGTGAACTAGAAGTTACCAAAATCCTCTAAGTTTTTATTTTTTATCTGTGTATTAGGCCTAGTATTAGTTTCTGTCTTATAGACTTGATGTTAGAATTGAATAAGACAATATAAAGTAACTGTTTTTTCTGATCTTCCACACTGTTGTCCATTCTAGCCTATATCCAGTGTTCATTTAAAATAAAACAATATCAGGTATTATCATACATATACGTTTACTTTCTTAGTGTTCTTTTATTCCCCACCTTCACCCTCTGTAAACGCACACACACACACTGTGGAGAAAACAGTTGTGTTGGGCTTGCTCACAGTCTTATCAGCTTCAAGCACTTTGCCTGATTGGTGCATGGGTTCATAGCAGTGCCACCTGTGTGTGGTCTGTGTAAGGCTGCGGGCACTTTCCCTGGGCAGGATTCTCCCAGATTGCTCTCCCGCCAGCCATCATGAGGTGTGGTTTTCTCTGCTCCCTTGCCCTTCACTGCGAATAGCAGATATTTCTTTGTTTATTATCTCTTTCCCTTTTGTTCTTTATTCACTCGCCTGTCTTTGCAAGCCTCCCATAAATGAGTATGGCCTGATGCTTTCTGGCTTTAGTTTCTCTACCATCTGTCTGAATTCAGTGATAACCTGCCTGGCCTCGGCCACCAACATTACATCTGGTGTCATGAATAGGATTCAGAGCATATGGGTATGGAGCCGCCAATGCCCTTGAAGGGTGGAATAGAGGAGTGGTCATAGTTCTCCAGCATATGGTTCCCCATGGCTGTCCTTTTGGGAGCCATGGGCTGGAAGTTTTATACAGCTCTGTGAGAGGAAACTGAGAGCTCTGTGTGAGAGGCTACTAGAGGTTGAGAACTCCAGGGTGAGCTGAAGACCAGGTGGCAATAATGGCATGAGCTGGAATGATTACTGGAGAAAGAGGTACAGATCCAAGAATTGCAGGTGAGGTTATAGGCTGAGCAACAGTAGCACCTGGAACTGGAGCAGTCTCTAGAAAAGGAATTGTGGATTCATGAGTTGCAGTTTGCCCTGGAAGCTGAATGCTGGCAGTGACAGCTGTTTGAGTAACAACTGCAGTTTCAAAAGCTCATGTCTGAATTTTAAGCTGAGAGCTGGCAGCCTCAGGAGCTAAAGCAGGCATGGAAGATGGAGCTGCATTCAAGTCAGTGGGAGGAGATGTTTCCAACTCCTCTTCTGAGGAGGAAGTTCAAGCCACCACTGTCATCTGCCAACTTAGAACATGACCAGTGGTTGCCCAGAAGATAAAAACCCAGCAGCCTGGAGTCTCTCGGGGAAGGTACAGTCCCATCCACAGGTAATGGATCACTCTGTGGTCCAGGCCTACAATGATGGAGTTGGGGACCCAATTCATGCAGAAACCCACTGAGCCCCTGGAAGCCTGGTTGCTGCAGTTGTGGGACATAGGGGGTGACTGGCATCATGCTCTCCAGAACAAAGATAGAGAAATTGGCCAGCATTATCACACACTCCTCAATGAGGCAGCATCTTCAGAACTGCCGTGACAACCTAGAACACCATACCCTATTAGAATAGGTAATCGTTGGTATTCATATGATCTGGAAGAATGCTGGAGACTTGCTGGGGTTAGTGAGTTGGTGACAGTACTATAGTAAACTATCCCAGGTCCTTCAGGAACTAGTTATGAAGAATGCTGCTTTCAACCTAGGGTCCCGTGGGCAAGATAAGTAAGTGTTTATGGCCGGGATGAGGGATATTATCCTCTGAAGTATCCCATCAGCCCCTTTTGGGTCACTAGTGGCTATCCTGGGCCCCTATGTGGGACAGCACATCAGTGTGGTTACACAGATGGTAGCAGATTTGGGGGAGCTGGAGGCAGCATGGAATCACAAAGCTGTGAGGGCTGCTGTCCATGCTGCCCCCCTGACTAACAAGAGAAATTTGTCTGTAAAGGTTACCTGAACATAGATGTGGGTATATTTGATTGTGTTTGGGGAAGATAGAAAGAAATTAGATGGTAAGCCTAATAAAGTTCTCTTGGAGCTTTGGCAGTAGCTTAAACTAGGACAGAGGTTACAGCCACTGAGACAAATGCTGCAGCAGCTACGAATAAAATGGTCAGTGTGCAGGTGGCATGGTTACAAGATTATATGATGGAGATTGCTGAAGGAGAGGGGAAGGCTGAGGGACCCATCTACAGGAGTGAGCAGAAACCAGAGGCTCCATGTGGAACTGGCAATTCACAGGTCCCCTTCTATGGTACAATGGGTGTTGGCCTTGGTGGATACAGGTGCAGAATGTTCCCTCCTCTACGGGAACCCAGAGCGGTTTGCTGGGACCCCAGTGGCCATTGAGGTGTACGGGGCCAAATTGTTCAAGTGAAGCCAATAATTATTCCATTGGGGATAGGAAAAGTACCTCCTAAGCCATATAAGCTATATGCTTCTCCTATTTCTGAATATATTTTGTGGGTAAATGCCTTATAAGGAATGTGGTTAAAAACTACAGTCTGGGAGTTCCACCTGTGAGTCTGGGTAGTGAACGCAGCACATTCCCCTTTGCAATTACTCATTTCCTGGCATGTGACTAGCATAAGGTGACCAGATTTTAAAATTGGTAAAGCAGAACACCATTGATGGGGATGGGGGGTTCTTGATTAAAAATTTGGTCTATATGGAGCAAAAAAAAATTTCATACAATGCAAAAATAGTATTGTAATATATCTTTTAAAATTTCAACATAAGTACAATTTACAAATATAATACATTAAAAATTATGTATAGTATTATTTTATTCTTTGGCATATTTCTCATTTGAGTGAATTTATTTTAGTAGATTGCTGTCGTTGTTTAAAAGGTCATGAAATTTTTTACAAGAATTTGTTAAATTATATTTCACACATAAAATGGTTTTCAAAGTTTCAACACTTAATTGTGATTTTTCTGATGTCCACACTTTATTTACCGTAGAAAAAACGCGTTCAGTCACAGCATTGGTTCCTGGTAAAGACAGCACGTATTCCACAATTTTTAGTGCATTATTGTATGAAACATGGTTTGTTTCAAAATGATGAAATATTCCTAACCATTTGTTCTCTATTGTGATTTTTGCCTATACCAAAGATTTAACATTTTCCTTATCAATATATATATTTTTAATAATGATACCTCATTAAAAAGATCATTTTCGGAAATCTTACTGTATGGAAATTTTTGAGTGAGTCAGAGGGATTGGGTTACACGGTCCTGAAACCAATGCTGGAGCTGCACGAGCGGGCGGGAACAGGCAGGACAGCGCCGCCTGCGCACTCACCGCGTCCAGTCCCACCACCCGCTGGAGACCAAGTGGCTTGTGTCTTTCAGAGCCCAGAGCTCACGCTGGCGTCCAGTACACGGACCCATGGGTAGTTAGGGGACTTGACAGCTGCTGCCCCAGCAGGTACTTCCTGCCTGAAGTTCTTTGTTTCAGAGCCCCACACGGGGCAGCCAGCTCTTGTGGCAGTGCGGGCGCTTTCCGGTCAAGGTGGGGTCTCCCTGCTGAAAACCATATATTCCCTTCTCTTCCCGTTCTCCTGCCATTCCCTAGTTTTTTATGCATTCTTTCAAAAAATTGGGACTTTTTAAAAAACTCCGCGGGACACAGAACAAATTGTTAAAAATCGGGACTGTCCCGCCAAAAGCGGGACGTCTGGTCACATTAGACTAGCATGAAGCAGTACTGCCTACCAGGCAGCTATGAAAATCACTGGGACAGTCGTTGAAGTAGAAAAGGTGGGGATCATCTGGCCAGCACACAGCCCTTACAATTCTCCAGTGTGGCCTGTGTGCAAACCAGATGGAACCTGGTGAATGACAGTAGATTACAGGGAACTAAATAAAGTTGTTCCCCCTCTGAATGCTGCTGTACCTTCAATAGCTAATCTGATGGATCGGTTAAGCCATGAGTTGGGTACATACAACTTTGTGGCAGATTTGGTGAATGCCTTTTTCCCTATTGAGATAGCTGCAGAGAGTCAAGACCAATTTGTCTTCACTTGGCAAGGGCAGTAATGAATCTACAGTATTACCAATCTTTACAGTATTACTACAGGGCTATTTGCTTATCCCCACCTTGTGTAAGGAACTGGTAGCTGCTGACCTGGCTAAATAGAGACAACCAGAGGCAGTTTGTATGTATCATTATATTGATGACATTGTGCTAACTAGTGACTCTTCCAGAATTGGAGCAAGCAGTCCCTACCTGCTGTACCATATGAAAGTGTGTGGCTGGGCAGTCAATGAGGGCAGATTACAAGAACCTGGGTTATCTGTTAAGTTCCTGGGGGTTTTCTAGCCGGGTAAGACAAAAGTTATCCCTGACACAGTTATAGATAAGATCTAAGCATATCCCATGCCCACTATGGTAAAGGAGTTACAAGAATTCCTAGGTCTGTTGGGGTATTGGTGAGCATTCATACCCCATTTGGCTCAGGTACTACACCCCTTATATCACTTTATTCAGAAGGGGGTTTTCTGGTATTGGACTGGGCAGGCACAAGGTGCATTTGCAATAGCTAAGAGAGCTGTCAAAGTGACACGTGCCTTGAATGTTTGATCCTGCCAGGGCCTGTGAGCTTGATGGGGCTTGTGGCAACTGACAGAGTGCCTATGGCAACCTGTTAGGTTTTGGTTCCAATTGTGGAAAGAAGCTGAAGGCTGTTATTCATCAGTGGAGAAACAGTTGGCAGCTGTGTATGCTGCCCTCCTGGCCACTGAGAATATTATGACCACAACTCCAGCTATGGTCAAGACCATATACTCTATTGTAGAATGCATGAGAAATTGGGCAACCAAACCTCATAGTAGTATGGTCCAAACCTCCACCCTGGCCAAGTGGGGTGCCTATCTGCTACAATGCTGTGTTCTTAGCACCAGCCTGTTGAGAGAAGAACTTCATGAAGTCTTGGGCCCAATCGCCTATGCAACCTTAGAGTCAGGTGCAGCTGGGGCTCAGGTGGCAGACCCTGAAGTCAGTCCCTACCAGGAGGGGCAGGTGCCCATCCCCAAGGGTTCCTGGTATATTGATGGTTCCTGCCAGGTGAACAACCATAGCCCTCCAAATAGCCACTGAGACTATTTGGATGGTCACAGGTACAGGTCAAAGCAGCCAATGGGCAGAATTAAGAGCCATTTGGCTAGTTGCCCATAATAAACCTTCACTTGTGGTAAATTGCACCAAAAGCTGGGCTGTCTATTGTGGACTATTTGGATTGCTACTTGGCACATTAACCAGTGGATGGTAATGCACCATCCGCTATGGCAGAAGTACCCAAACTACAACCCGCGGGCCAAATTGCGGCCACCTGAGGCCATTTATCTGGCCCCCGCCGCACTTCCGGAAGGGACGCCTCTTTCATTGGTGGTCAGTGTATGGAGTACTATATGTGGCGGCCCTCCAACGGTCTGAGGGAAAGTGAACTGGCCCCCTGTGTAAAAAGTTTGGGGACCCCTGCACTATGGGGTCAGGCCATGTGGCAGCACTTATGGGAAATAGAATACCAGAGGCAGGTGACAGTATATCATGTCACAGGGCATGCCCCTCTAGCCTATGCTGGGAATGATGACACAGACACCTTGACAAGGGTGCAATGGTTGGGGATTGTGCCCGCAGGTGATGTGTCACAGTGACTCCACCATCGTTTGTTCCATGTGGGACAAAAAAATTATGTGGGCTATGATTAAGGAATGAAACTTGCCTGTGTCCTATGCAGAGGTACTTGCAGCCTGTGAGCAATGTGCATTGTGTTCCAACGAGCACCCTTGGAGACAACTGGCATCACCTAGAAAGATCCAGAGAGGTTGTGTTCCAATGGCACAGTGGCAGATAGACATCATTGGACCCTTACCAAAGTTGGATGGGTACCAGTATGCAGTCACCTGTGTAGATACTGCCACTGGTCTGCTTGCTGCTTACCCTGTCTGTAACCCTGACCAGAGGGCAGTCATACAGGCTCTGAACTTTCTGAGTGCTACTATGGGTAGCCGCTGGTTTTTGAAAGTGACAATGGTACCCATTTCATGGATTCTATGGTACCCATTTCATGAATTCTATGGTGAGGCAATGGGCTCAAGACCGAGGGGTGGCCTGGATGTACCATGTTCCTACCACCCCCAGGCTGCTGGTATCATTGAATTGTATAATGGACTCTTAAAGCAGGAACTGTGACAGGAGGGGGGCACCAGCTCCTTTACTGGATGGACACGCTGCTTGTGAACAGTACTCCGGATTTTGAATGAAAGACATTGAGAGGTGGGGCCCAGCTCTGGTGGAAGCCCTGCTACACAGGGCACCTGCTCCCGCTCAGTTGCAGATATGCACCAAAGACACTTTTTTCAAGCTGTGCTTTGCACAGCATGGCAACATGCTTTTACTGCCCCAACAGCCCTTCTTGAAGGCCAATGGCTTCCATGGACATGGCCAACTATGATGGGTGGCCTTGTTAGCACTGTGGGAAGAAGGGCTAGAAGTGGACTCCAGTTAACTCCCTGGGCAACCAGCCCCTGACCACCTAAGGTAGAAATGTATTATCCCTTGAGTGCTCGAGGGGACAGCAATATGAAGGGCACCTTTGTAATTTCTTTATGGCCCATAATGAGTTCCTCCTTTAGCTGCACATAGAACCAGCAGATGTTGGTGTATTGACCAATAAGGTTTGGTGTGCCCACCCAGGGAGGCCTCTGGTACCAGCTACGGTGCTGTCTGCAGATAGAACTCTGGCCTGTATTCTGCCAGAGGGGAAAAATTATTCCCTCTTGGTGCTGCTGACCACTCTCTCATTTTGCCCATAGCTTGTGTTTTTGTAATGCTGTTGCTGTAATCTGTGCTGTTTCTGTTTGTGTAATCTACCTCACTCCTCACTCAGGGACCATTGTGGAAGGTACCTGTCACATAGATTGTGAGGCGAGCAACCCTAAAGAGGGGGAATGCAGAGAAAACAGCTGTTAGGCTTGCTCGCAGGTTTACCAGCTGTGAGCACTTTGCCTAATTGATGCATGGGCATGTGGAAGTGCCACATGTGTATGGTCTGTGGAAGGCTGCGGGCACTTTCCCTCAGTGGCAATTCTCCCAGATCCCTCTCCCGCTGCTGTGAAGTGCGGTTTTCCCTGCTTCATTGCCATTCACTCTGAAATGCAGATTTTTCTCTGTTTATTAGCTCTTTTCCTTTTGTTTATTCACTCGCTTGTCTTTGTGAGCCTCCAGTAAACAGGTATGACCTGATGCTGTTTTGCTCCTCAGTTCCTCTACCATCTGAATTCAAAGAGACTTCAATCCTGCCATCTGCCTGGCCTCGCCCATCAGCATCACACACACAGATCCAGGTGTTAGTCAGTGGAGACAGGGCTTCTTTGACTCATCTTCCATGCTCTTGAAAAGGCTACACATAATATATTTCTGGACAAATATTTATGGAGTAAAGAAAGCATAATAATATTTGCACAGTGGCGTCTAGTGTGTATTCAGTAAAATGGTAGGTAGTTTTTTTCTCTTGGAAATAATGGAGGTCTAGCTATAGCCATCAGTTTAACATCCTGAGGTCAAGGGCAGAGTGAGGAAAGCCTATAGGAGGATCAAGATCTGGTTCTGGCTTTGACAACAACAACATCACTTAGGAGAAACCATTTGTCAGTTTTCTCATATGCAGATTACTTTTGTGTTTAAGGTTCTATGAGATCTATATTTTCATTAATATTGTCACTGACTGTGGTGTAAATATGAATATGGCCCCTAGTAAAAGTGGTGTAAAAGACCAAGGAGAACATGTAGTTGTGCTGATAGATGCTCTGTGAACCAGCTCCTGATTTGCTGACATCTCCAATTAACCTCACTGTAAAATGAAGATGTCAGGAAATAGAAAGATTAAAGAATGGATGGGTATGTGAAACCTCCCCAAGGGCCGAGTCCCACTGCACAAAACACAGAGGGGGAAAGCCTCTCAAGCTTGGATCCAGTGAAAGAAGCTGAGCAGCCTGGTGTTTGTTTCTGGACTGTACTTGTCTGTGCTGCATGCTTATTATCCAGAACATGTGGATTTTTAGTCTCGTTCATAGAGTTGCCTTTGCTTTTTTACTTACTTTCTTTACTTATTCACCATGGCCATTACATAATCCACAAATAGAAGAGGGTAAGGCAGGCAGTTTCCAGCATGAGGCTCAAACTTTAGGACAAGAAATAGCAAACCTGAATTTCAGACTCTTACACAGCTCCTTTCCATGTTAAATTTTAAATATGCCAATTCAAGATGAAAATGAATATGCTAGTTTGTGTTTCAGTAAGTAAATATCTGACACGCATAAGAGAGTGGGATAAATGATATGGAAAAAGAAATAAAAGGGGCAAGAAGACAGAATAAAAATAAGAAAAAAACATGCAAAAGGGCGGAGAAAGAATAAAAATAATTCTCAAATTCAAAACGGAAAGTAATAGTATCAACAGGTAAACTAGTAACTAGAAAAAGTGGTTTAAGGGCAAAGTTTTTAATTTTTATAATATTTTTTTAGAATTTAGAAATTAGATGGTGATTTGGTTGGAGAGTGTTTTGAAAAGGGAAAGAAATGAAGAATAGAAATGTCTAAAGATGCTAATTGAGAGGAGCAACAAGGCCATATGGCATAAATGGCATCTTCAAGAATTTTGTGTCAAAAGAAGCTACGCTAAAAAGTGTCCCTCTGTCCTAAAAATGCTGCAGTCGCACTGAGCATGTTCCGTGTCCTTAGCTCTAGCCATGTTGCCCACTTAATATGCCTGACCCTGAACCGCTAACTTTCAGTTGTTCAGCCACTCTGTTTTTAGCTGTCTTCATAACTCATCAAGTGAATATTGTTGCCCTTTTGGACATCTTAATCATTAAAGTGTGCATTCTCTGGGAAATAGTTATGGCATCTCCATACTTGAGAATGTTAGGCAGCTATTAAAAATAATGAGGACATTTCTCTTTATTGAAATTAGATTAGGTTAAAAATGTAAGTTGCAGAATAATTTGCATACTATGAGTCAATTTTGATTACTAACAAAAACACATATCATTTATTTGTATAATTCTACAGGAATGTGGGAAAACAGACAAAATGTGCTTTTAGTTTTTTAGAGGTGAGGAAGGAGGCAATAGCAAAGAGAAATATCGGAGGTTATTATATCTTCATATTTCTACATTCTTATAACAATTATGCATAATTTTTGTTGTTAAATAGTAACAGAAATGTATTCAAAGACTTTCTTTTAGTTAATCTATAAAATTATTAATATATGCAGATCAATTTTTATGTAAATTATTTGTAAACTCATTCATAGTTGGTTCCTAAATAATTATTATATTTGATATTTACCCAATACCTGGTTTAAACACTGAAAGATATTATTAATTGTTTATCCAATAAACAATTGGATAATTATTTCTTTATATGAAACCTTATAACAATAGCAGAGCCAACATGGTTAGCCTAAAAATAAAACAGAGCAGAATGAAACTAAACAAAACAAAAAAACAGTAGAAACTTTTATCTCCCCACAGTTTAGGTGGGGTCATAAGAATAAGATCCTGCCAAAGTGATGTAAGCAGAAGTTATTTTGTGGGACTTTAAAAAGAACTTCTTTATAAGGAAGACAGTCAGCTTGAGTACACCCTTCTGCCCCTCCCATCTCATCATTCTTGCTGCCTGGAATAATGACATGAGGACTGAAGCTATAGCAGCCACTTTGGGTCATGAAAATAAAAGCTATACACTGAGGATGATGAAACAGAAAAAGAAAACAGGAAGGTTTTCTGATGACTCTATGGTGCCAGTCATCGCACCTGGACTGCCTAATTCTAAATTTCTTTCATTTGAAAAATAAATTTTGTTGTATGTTCATTCAGTATTATTTTAAGATTTTTCCATTCCATGCACATTAATTTATCCTAATTTACATAAGCAGATATAGACATTCTAGGAGAATATGAAAAATAAATTTTTATGGGAAAAATACAGAATTATGAATTTAGATTCTCAATCTTTACTTTTATAGCGCAGGCATATTCTTTTGGTGCTCATATCTAGAGCAGCTTGGTTATTCAATCATGATAATTCTGGTTGTGTCTATTTTGTTTTTCATAAAGCACTACCACTTCTGATGGATAACCCAGTGTTTGGAGCTGTTGTGAAAATTTTTGGTCTCTGTCTTTTTCTGCTAACAATAAAAGGTTTTGATTAATTGAGCAAAAATAAAAGTGCACTGAGGCAAGAGTGTTATAATCACTTAAACCTGCTTTTAAGGGGTCAATGTGCTAATGTGTGAAATTTCAGACAACAAAACATCAACTGTAAATAAGAAATCTGAGCTAAGCCTTGTTCAGTGACATGAGAACAGACCTAGAAATAAAGCCATCTAATGGGTTCTAATTCTATCTCCACTATCTAATTGTCATTTGTGCCTGAATGATATCATTTAGCTTTTACATGCTTCATTAGTAAAGTGGGATAACTGAACCATAGGGAAAGGAAATATTCCATGGTGGAGTGAAGCATGGTTGAAGGAACTTTATGAATGCCCCATTTCTATGAAGAAAGGCATATTTCTGAATGTATGTGTGCCCCGCCATCCAGATATTGTACTTACACATGAAGTGTGATTTTATGTCTGGGAAATAGTGTTTTGAACAAATGATGACAGAAAGAAACAAAGAAGGCTATGGTATATAAGGGGATGGAAGAAGGCAGCAATTTTTCTTCCTTACTTCTCCAGGCTGTCAATGGCCATGACAGTGAGAACTAACTTTAGTACTATTTGCTTTTATTACGTAAAAACCTGTTTATGCTACTTACTTAAAGTAATTGTCTTAAATTTCTTGCTCAATTCAATTTCCTTTTTAAAAATTTGATTAAACAATGAAAACTATTATCCCCATTTTACAGATGAGATCATTAAAATTCAGAGACAAGATGTAAGTTGACCAAAGTATTTATGGCATAGTTGTAAATCAAACTCAAGTATTCTGCCTCTGCACCTCACAGTTTAAAATACTATATACCAGTTTGAGTGGGATGTAAGGGGACAGGTTGTAAAATGCAAACTTGATAGGGCATGTTTTAAAATGTGTGAATTATTCTCTCATTCTTTCCAACCTATTAATACTCTTGTTTATTTATTTTGCTTTTTAATTGAATTTATTGAGTTCACACTGGTTAACAAAATTATACAGGTTTCAGGGGAATAATTCCAAAACATGTCTTCTGTAGACCATATTGCTTACCTTTCCCATCAATCAAGTCTTTGTTCATCTCCATTTACCCTCCCACACCCTCCTTCACCTTCCATCCTCACCCCACAATCACCACATATCCATGAGTTTTCCCTTTTTCATTTTGTCGTCTTTTACTCAATCCCTCCATTCCCCTCACCCAGCCCCCCCACATAGCTGTGTCAACCTGTTCTCTCACTCTTCACAAACCAACTATTCTTAAGTACCCACGCGCGCGCATGCGCGCACACACACACGTATATACTCCATGTTAATACTTTTAAACAGGAAAATAAAAAACTAGGTTCTGGGTTTCCTGGGAGGAAGATTCATGTGAGCATGAGCATTTATATGAAGACACAAACCATTTTCTTTCTTTTCTTCATTTATTATTTCTAATAGAAACAGAGAGAGAGAGAGAGATAAAAAGAGAGACAGGCAGGCAGGAAGGGAGAGAGATGAGAAGGTTCAATTCTTTGTTGTGGCTCCTTAGTTTCCTTAGTTGTTCACTGACTGCTTTTTCATATGTGCCTTGACCAGGGGGCTACAGCAGAGAGGTTGACCCCTTGCTCAAGCCAGTGACCTTGGGTTCAAGCCAGTGGCTATTGCATCAAGTCTTTGATCCCATGCTCACACCAGCAACCTCACACTCAAACTGGTGAACCCCTGCTCAAGCCAGATGAGCTCATGCTCAAGCTGGCGACCTCGGGGTACATCCCAGTTCAATGCTCTATCCACTGCCAGATCAGACTAAAATCATTTTCTTAATAATTTAGTAATGACTCAAGCTCTTAGCCATTAAGCACGAAATTTTTCAATGAGAAACTGAAATAACAATGAGTCAGAAACTTTATAGAGGACAGCAGAAACATCTGTCTCATTCACTCTTGATTGCTCAGTGCTTAGGACAATAATAGTTAAGTCAAATGATGTAAAAAAATAAATGATAGAAAAAAGAGATGCTTGATATTAATTCTTGTACCTATAGGTCAAATAATTTTTGAAACTTTAAGTTCTTATTAAAACACTTAGTTCAGGATATATAAAACTTAAAATATAAGAACTTTACACAATGACCCATAAGATTCTAAGCCCATGAAGGCAGAAAAAGATGACTTTTCTTTGTTTTAGTATCGTGTACATAGGAATATCACAGTGCCTGGTGAGGTTTAATGTCTGCAAAATTCATAAATTAATGATGCACTAATGATGTAAACATTGGCTATAGGAATTTGAAATCTAATAGCTTCAAAAAGTTAATGCAGTTTTTACAAGAGACTGACTTTACACTTGGTACCACTCTGGCAACATCAGGTGCAGTCTTAGTGGAATCATTTATTTATATAGAATTAAGGAAATCTTAAAAGAAAAATAAAATATATAACTTTGGCCATCAATAACTGTTGGTTTGAGTTTAGACCAATGAATGAAAAATGTTCTTTGTAGCTCTAGTCCAACTACAGACAAGAATGAAGACCCTTACACTAATTTGGATCACAATTGCCCTAAGTACATGTAACAATAAATTATTTTTGTTATTGTTTCCACACAATGTGCTCCAACACTCTTGAGCTACTGAATTTCCCTGATGCAGATGGGAAGCCATTTACTTTGGTGAGGGCATATCCTCTTTTAAGATTGAGACCTGACAGGAGAGCTGTATCAGCACAAACGAGAGAAATCTGGTGACCCAGAAGCAAAGTTCCTCTGCCAAGAAGGCGAGGAGAAAGTTCTTTGGGAACCTAGCAGAAAAAAATTCTGCAAAGGGTAACTAGTAACTCAGAGTTTTAGGCTCTTTCGACTTCTGCTAAGGAAAAAAAAAATTAAATAAATCCAAAGAAATTGGAAAACAACAAAAAATGACCAAGAATACAATGCTTATTTTGTCTACATGTGTTTTCTCCACACTGATTACAGAGTCAGGGATCTTCCTTAGCCAGACACTCGGACTAAAATAGAGAATAAAATATTTATTAAATCACTTATGTTAGAAATAGAAACAACCTTATAACAACACAATCAAACCCTTAATTCATAGGTGAGAAACTCAACCAAATAAAAAAAATAAATAGCCCAATATTACTTTGTTAGTTGCTGGCAGAGAAGAATTAAAATTCAGTTTTTAACTCCCAACCAATTCAATGCAATAAAATTTTTGTGGTGTTTTGTATATAATTGTCATAATAAATGACCATATTTCCCAAGGAAGCTGGTATCTATTCTATAGAAGCACAAAATTTCACTTATATAATTTTAAATTTAACAACATTAAATTATAAAAATTACATTAAGTGCCAAAAGAATATCAACACTACACATCTACTGGAATGGATAAAATTAGAAATATAATACCTGGTATTGGAAAGCATTGGAATTTTTACATGCTGGTGAAAATGTAAATTGCTTCAACCACTTTGTAAAATTATTTGCTATATTTTCAGTACTGTATAATCCAGGTTTTATACTATAAGACATAAACCTAAGAGATATAAAAACTATAACATAAATGTTTATTCCAATTTTATATATTGTCCAAACTTCTAAACAGTCCAAATGTCCATAAGCACTACATTGAATCAATAAATTGTGTTATATTCACATACGTATAGTAGAATACTATGCAACAATGAGAAAACTAAATTGCTGTTTCTTAAAATAATTTAAATGACTTATAGATAAAATAATGAGAGAATAAAGACAGACACAACAGACAACTTCTATGTCATTCTACTTATGTGATGTTTATAAACAGGCTAAGCTAAACACTGGTAGCAGAAGTCAGAATAGCAGTTATATCTTGGCAGGAAAGAGGAGTGAAAGGTGGGTAGATGCTAGTATCAACTGTGAAGGGACATAAGGAACCTCTAGGGTAATAGAAACATTTTATATCTTGGTCTGGATAGTAGTTAAATGGAGTCCTTCCCCCTTCCATCTATGGTATGTGTGTAAGTCAATGTGTTTATTCAACCACTACCCTGATATACACCATATAGACAGCATAGGCACTAATTGATCTATATATTCAGGCTTACATACACTTCCCTCTTGTGTATATTCATACCTCAATTAGAAGTCTGTTTCTAAAGAGAATTTATTTTGAAAAAAATTAAAAATATGAATTATTCATACTTTCCATGATCAAAGAGCATGCTATCTTTTCAATCAAAGTATAGTGCTTAAACAATTAGGGATATTTAATGACATATTAAATAGATGGCTATTTATTTATGCTTCAGAAGCAAAAAATAATATGCCCTTACTTCTGAAACTGAGTTGTAATAACCCGTTGAAAGGCTTTAAAATCATCTCTTAAAATATTCCATAATCCTTCATCATTGTTTTTTATATTCATAAAATATAACTTTTGATACAAGTAATGATAGTTGAGACGAGTAAGAAGAGCTGATTAAAAAGGATCAGATTGATGAAAAGAACTGAGAGAAAAGACACTATGGGCAAGTGATGCATTGTTAGTCAGTAGATATTTGTTGTAACAACCGAAGCATAGAGAAAATATACCGATATGACTCAAAGAATAAAAGAAAGAAAACCTTTAGACACAGACTACTCTAGGGATTTTAGGGACTGAGATGGAGATGTTTTGTAACTCACACTGCCATTTCATCCTGCAGCATCTCAAAATTTTCTTAGGCACCTATCTGTATATGGAGAAGTACAAGTCCACAGGCCTAGGGCCACTTTTTAGAGTTTATAAACAAAGTCTAAGGTTTTGTTTGTTTGTTTGTTTGTTTTATAGAAAGCCAAACACCAATGTTTCTCATCCCACAGTTGTCAAACATTTATTCTACCTATCAGAATATTGAGTTAACAGAAAACTAGGAAAATAGTCACTGTAAGCCAGAAAGCTTCGACAGTTGTTCTGGCCAAGATCTGTGCCTATACCTTATTGCATCTCATATTCTGACTTTTATAGCCATAACATTAGTTAGCCCTAGTTGCCAGTTTTCATTAAACTCAATTCATTTAATATTTGTCTGATTGTCTGATCTTAGATTAACTTCCACTTTTCTACAGCACCTTGACAGCTCTTTGGTCATATAAGTTAGCACATCATGTTGACTGACTGAAGAAGTATTTCCTGTTCATATCAAAATATCTCAAAAGACTTCCTATTAAAGAGTTCTGATGTCCCACAACTGGTATTTACTAATCATAAATATATTTTATTTAAAGAGAATTTTGCTGATAATATTCCTATTCCAGATTCTTAGAAAGGTTACCAAGTAATGCATTCCATGATCAGCCAGGGTTTGGCAGTAGTTCTTAAAAAACTGGTACATAACCACCAGATTTTTCTTCTTAAGATTCATAATAATCCTTACATTCAGTGCCTTCAGCTTTGATTGCTGTCCAAGAGGTCACTCTAAATGCCTTTCTTGCAACTGCTCTAAAATAGCTCAAAGTTATTTTTCATCAAATTTTCACAACAGTTCTACTACCTGGGCCTAAAATTTTGAGATATCTTAACAAAGTATTCAGATAATACTGCTATCAGAATTCCTGCAGTGTATATTCATATATGGAAATGACTTGAATATTAAGAAGGAAGGCTTAGAAGGCATCTAATTTGGTTATCTCCTCTTGAATACAGGCCATTTATGACCCTGAGAAATTATGACTTGTCTGATGTCACTTTGTTTATCAAAAAATAATACTAGCAAAATCAAAACTGAGTAAGAGCCAATGTCTGTTGGATGCTCACCATGTGTCAAGCACTATGTTAAATGTTAAACGTGAATTTTCTCAATCCCAACAACAAACTTACAAAACAGGTTCTATTATATCCCCGTCTTATAGCAAATCTGAGTATTCTTTCTAGTGACTTGTAAAATCTTGTTATTTTGAAGAAATTATTATATCCTTAATGTCAATGTTAATCTTGTCACAGAAATGAAATGTTAAAATACTAAGAATCATAAATATTTGTTTTTATCATTATAAAGATCAATTAAGTGGTAACCATATTATGATTTAGGCACAGTTATTTTCTCTACTTTATCCTGGTGTTATTTTGTTACTATCTTCTAATGATTATAATTTATTTTTCTACTATTTAATTTATTAGTCTTTAACCCAACCCTGGTAGTAAAAGCAGTGCTTTCATTAAGTAATTTTGAGATAATCATTAGCCGCATTTTATTTTATGAAATAGGCTAGTATATGTTTATTCAGAGGTCTTTGCAAAATGTGTAAAGTGGCCTGTTTCATAAGTTTGTATATAAATGAGGTCATTTCTATTTTTAGTATTCAATTTAATCTCTAGAGCCTTCACAAGCCAATTAGCAGGAACTCAAGCATCTCTCTTGGGACTCTTCCAACTCTGAGTATTTTGAGAGACCTGGAGACTTTCCATTACAAAAGGATCAGTTCTTCACAATTCTAGGCAAAGAACTGGAAAATCTGATCAATTCAGTGGCAGAAAGTTCTTTCGTTTTTGCTTCAATCACTTTATTCTCAGCCACATTTGTCATTGCCAAAACACACATGGACCCAGACACTGGGATGCTGCAGGGAATCACCCATCTAACCTTGAACCCTCTAAAATTTGGATAGGAGAGCTTTAGTTAAAAAAAAAAGAAAAGCCCTGAGTGAATGTTTCTTGAATGTAACCACCAAGAAGCTGTGTGAGTGACCTTTGTGCAGACATGAAGGAATGCATGTGAACAGGCTTTAGAAAACTAGCCTAGAAGTTCTAGATTGCTCCTTCCTTTGTGCTTGTTAATTAGCAAAAGAAAAAGAATGTTCTGACCAAAATTAGCCCTTTCTCCATGTCAGCAAAATGGCCATTAGTCATTCTTTCCCCTTATCACCTGTTATCTCTCCCCTGTAATCCTATTACCTTTGTTCTGATTCTCATCAATAAAAGCTACGAAAGAGGGAAATTCAGGAGGTCTTTTTTGCCTTTCTTGGCAGGCCTCCCCCTCTTCCTCTTGACGTAAGTTTTTGTCTTGAGTAGGTTTTTTTCCATGTAACACTGGCAGTTCCCAGTGGGCTAGGGTACTACAGGATGCTATAGTTATGTCATTACTATCCTGGAAAGACTTTCTCAGCATCTCAAGTATGGAAATTTTTCTCTCAAATGTTTCTTTATACCACTACAAGCAGAAATTTCAATTCTAAAATCATTCCTACTAACTTGGATCTCAGCTATAGGAGTAAGATCTATGTGCTAGGAACAAGGATACCCCAAGGTTGAAATATTTAAATGTTATGCTGAAATAGACACTGGAGTAACCCCTGACTCAACCATTTAATATTTACATGACTTTGCTCAAGTTGTTTATTCTCCCAGTTTTCTCATGGATAAGATATGTATTATAAATTATTTTGAGATGACCTATGTAAGGCACACAGAAAAATCTCTGATACAGTAATATAATTTTATTATCATTAAATAATAAATATTTATTGCCTGGAAACATATAGCATTGAGCGAGGCTACTAGATTGTGAAATCGCCCCACTGTCTTTGTCACCAAACCCGTGAACTGAATTTAGTCACCACTTAAGGCATCCCATGTGGTATAAACTCTATGAGGTACCCCCTAGGGAATCTCTTTCACCTGTGGACCCCTACTGTCTAACTACCTCAATCCATAGTGATGTGCTACCTAAGGTTAAACCTCAAAAGGAAAATGGTTTGGATCTTTTTGGTCCAAAAAGATTTCTTTACCCTTGTACAAATTTTTTCACTGTCTCCTCAGTGATAAACACTTTTTATTAAATGGGTATTCAGATGGAAAATTTTTAATTGTTGGTTCACAAACTTGAGTGTTCACCAGATAAAATTTGAAACTAGCTATCTTATACAGAGGTCAAGAAGAGACACACACAAAAATAAAAAAGAAAAAGGCAGATCACTTCAGATTGGTAAGTAGAGTTTAATAAATAAGAGAAGTAATAAGGCTTGTCTTGAGGACCACAAGAATAGATCTTCAAAACTTTCCACCAGCATCTAATGTTAGAGGGGATGGGGATTGGGAGACTAGTTAAAAAATGTGAAGGGATTAAGGAAAAAAAATTCATGGACACAGACAACAGTATGGTGATAACCAGAGGGTAAGCGGGGTTGGAGGGAGGTAGAAGAGGGTAAACGGGGGATAAATGGTGATGAAAGAAGACTTGACTTTTGGTAGTGAACACACAATACCATATACAGATGACATATTATAGAATTGTCCACCTGAAACCTATATATTATTAATCAATGTCACCACAATAAACTCAATAAAATGTTTAAGAAACATCTATATAGAGGCCTTAACTGGGTTCAGTTACATATACTGTCCAGATGGTTTCAGCAATACCATACTGTTATAAGGCTCTGTCCTTAAAATGGCTACTAGTGTGGGAAGAGTAGGAGGAATGCACATTCCAAGGACAGGAAGGGGGTTGGAGCCTTCAACTGTGTTGGTCCAGCTGGAGGTAGACACATCCTCTTAATGTGCTCATATCCTCTTAATGACTTCCTTCAACAGTACCTGGAAAGGACTTCCTGTATACCTTTCTCTTAGGGCAATAATACACACTGGTCTTATACTTCTAATTGTAGAGTAGATCTTAGACTTTCCAGATTCAAAACAGAAATTCCTCCAAGACAACTTTCTCTTTATGCCAATATATAAACATAGCTGGTGGCTATTTAGAAAGCAGCCATTTGCTTTTAATTATTTCTTTTTTTATTAATTAAGGTTCTATCTAAACCATATGCTATGGACCCCATTTATTTCATACCTACCTACATTGACTTGCTTCCTAATATGAAAACACAGATGTTTTTATATCGAATGAGACTGAAAATGCAGTAGGATTTTAATAGCAATAGAAATAAAATCTATAATAATACAAACATAACACATTGTGCTTCTTGAAATCATATATATCTTCATCAAGCTATTGCTCATTCAGAGGAGTATTTATTACAATTTTACAGGTTGATAAGTTATAGTAGATAGGTCCCCAAAACTGTTTGCTAAGTTCCATTACTGGTAACTTATCTGCACTCCATGGAAACATAAAACTTTCTCAATATCATAACTTTGACTCTGTTTGCATATTCTAATATTGTACTGAACACTTGGTCTGTACAGTCAGTAAATATTTACTCTTTATTTTATAATTTTATTTTATCTCAATACTATATCCATTCATTGCCAGTAAGTTCTCTATATTTTTGTTACTCTTTCAAATAAAAGAGACCAAGGTTATAAATGACTTGATATAAATAAAATCATCAAGTGTTTTAGCATGCTATACTAAGAACTAGAAAGTAATAATGGTACTTTATATCAATCTCAAAATATTTTATGCTCCAGCGGCCCCAGATGCACAGAGCTTTGCCCTGTAGGGAGCTTGTCAGATGGATTCCAGTAGGGCTCATGCAGGGGCCTGGTTTTACCTCCTGCCTTTCACTTAATAATAATAAAAATAAACTATGCTCACATGTTTAGCATAACAAAAGTTATAAAAATAATACTTCTGTTTTTTTAAAGAACCAGGAGGAAATAATGTATTGTACTTTTAAAAAAAGTGGGGGAGAAATAATTAAATTAATAAAAGCTATTGGAATTTATATAGAGGGTGAGTGAAATGAAATCTTCTGCTCTAAGAATCTAAGGTTCTCTCATCTAGTTAGTGGAGAAATAATTGTTGTTGGTCTATAAAGTATATTGTGGTCACAACATTACTTTTAAAGGAAAAACCACATGATACTTAAGTGTGAAATGTAGGTGTGCATTACTTACAGACTTTGCTTATGACACAACAGAGCATCAACTTTACTTTAACTGTCTTTGTAGCAATATCTCTATGATACCATCAAGAGAACCAAACTTTGGTAATCCAAGTTCATGGATACACTATTATAATGCCATTATGTTAGGAAAATGATTTTAATGCAAGTTAATGGAAACCACATTACACTGGTAAGCAATTTTATTGTAACTCTGTGAAGACCACATTATGATGGTCAAACAATTTCCCTGTAAGTCTATGACGACTGCATTAATAATGCCATTATAAGAACAAAACAATTTCAAATAAATCTATGGGGATTCATTTCACTGTCATGATGGTGGCAAAATGATTTCAATGTATATTTATGGAGAACCCCTTACAATGCCATTATGACAGCATTTTAATAGTAAAAAAAATTATGAGGAGCTCATTATAATGCCATTATAATTCCATTACATTGTTTAAAAGATTTCCGAGTAGTTCTTTAGCAACATTACTACAATGGTAATAATTAAGTCATAAAAAATATCAGAGTGCATGACACTTAAGAAGAAAAACCATCTCTAGATTTGGAAAGATCAGATTGATGTCCAGCAAAAAATCAGGTTGATTAAGAGAGTTTTGTCTTACTGAATTTAATTTTATGAAAACTTTTTTGCCAATATAGTATCCAATATGTCATTATGGCTGGAGGTATTTCTGATTTAATTTACAAATTTAATCCCTCCTCTATTAAGTAAGTTATTTTTATTGCCTTGAATGTGTTGCCACCTAAAGTATGGTGCTTCTGGGAAATCTACTTGTGGACCTCTGTTGTGTAGCTGCCACAATCCATCAAATGAATTTGAACTTTGAACCTCAATAAAAAGTGGTAGAGGTCTTGATCTTTTTGTTTCGGAAAAGTTTCTGACCTTAACACAAATTTGGTTTGTATTTGCAACTGTCTCAATCCTTTAGTTTCAAAACATAAATTTATTATATCATGACCATAAATTATATCCCTCTTTTCACCCAGCTGATTGACAAATATGGGCTATTGATAAGAATGTAAAGTTGTGTAAGAAAAATTATAGATGACTCAATCAGAGAGGCCTGGTCCTCCACAAATGTTCACATATTAATCCTTGATACCTGTGACTACATTACTTTACATGGTAAAGGAACTTAGCAGATATTAAATTAAGGATATTGAGATTAGGAAGATTATCCTAGATTATCTGGGTGGGCCCAATATCACAATATCCTGAATGCAGGAGGGTCAAAGGGAGAGAAAGCAATGCAAAGGGAGAAACACAGATTGGTGTGATGAGATCATCACAGAATGCTGGAAGTCTCTAGAAGCTGGAAGAGGAAAGAAATGAATTTTCTCCTAGAGCCTCCAGAAGGAACAAGCCATGCTAACACCCTGCCGCATAAGACTTATTTTGAACTTTTTACTTCAGAACTGCAAGAGAATAAATCTGTGTTGGTTTTAGGCCACCAAGTCAGAGGGAATTTGTTAAAGTAGCAATAAGAAACCATTATACTCGGTAAAATGAGTTTTTCAATTTATATGAAATAAGCAAATTAAAAATTTGTTCTAATGGCAAGATTAGATTACCACATTATCTTCAACTCTCACAATAGGTAGAATGTAATAATTTATTTTTAAATAATTCAGTTATTTGTTTGCATGTCTTTATGTGTTGTATATTTTTTAAGTATTTTATTTTATATTTTTATTCATTGAGAAGAGGGGGAGGCAGTGACAGACTCCTGTATGTGCCCTGATTGGGATACACCCAGCAAACCCACTAAGGAATGATGCTCTGCCCATCAGGGGCATTGTTCTGTTTGTCAGCAACCAAGCTCTTCTTAGCACCTGAGGCAGAGGCCATGGAGCCATCCTCAGCATCCAGATATAACTCACTCCAATCGAGTCATGGCTGCAGGGTGGGGAGAGAGAGAGAGGAAGAAAGAGAGAAGCAAGAGGGGAAGGGAGAAGCAGATGGTCACTTTTCCTTTGTTCCCTGACTGGGAATCAAATCTGAGACATACACATGACAGGCCAGCACTCTACCACTGAGCCAACTGGCCAGGGTGTGTTGTATGTTTTAAAGATAACTATATTTTTCACCCTAATGATACTGTTCTTCTTAATCAAGTCTTTCAAATAATATTCTTTAAATATAACATCTGAAAAATAAAAAGAATACTAACTTTGAAAACATAAAGAACAATTCTGCCATCAAGAAACATGTAAAACTTAGATGAAGATTTTAAAGGTATCTCTGGAAATATCTTATTTTTTTCTACAGATTTCTCTCTCACTCTTTTTCCTGGCAAAGAAAATTATATATATATATATATATATATATATATATATATATATATATATATATATATGGAGATACTTCAGGGGCCATAAAACAAAAAGAAAAACAAAATAAATCCCACAAGATTAGTGACCCCAGACTGGAGTGAGGATAGAGCAAAGTTGGCCTAACATGCAAAAACAGTGCTGAGCATGGGTCACTGCTCTGACTCCCATAGTCAACCTCCTCTGCAGATGGACTACTGATTGCTAGTAGACGAAAATGTGACTAGAAGTGATCTGCCACTTCTCCTCCAGAGCATTTATGAGCCAGTGTGCCTCCTACTCTCTTCCCCTGTTATAACAAATTTGGAACTCATATGGTGAAAGGGGTGTGACAAATGGAAGAAACCTGGATTCTTGAATTACCAAATGGAAAAAAAAATCCTCTGATAAATTATGTTGGATAAGTTTTATGTGTTAACCTGACTTTGGAGTTTGTTGTGGCAGCTAGCGTTAATTACCTTAACTAATAAACATACAGGGAACAAAAAAGGAATTAAAAATATCTTCCCAAATTTATTGCTAAATTTGGAACAAATGCTAGTTTTTTCAGAGATATTGGCTCTCCAAACAAACATTACATAGCCCTTCATGGGCATGCCAACCTAAAAGAAAGGGCAATAGGAGATACAACTACAGAGACACGATTCCTGAAAAACACACAGTATAGGAAACTTAAATTCTTGATCCTTATTAATATTATTGTGTAGCATATGTCACAATGAAACATAGAATTATTGTTTATTTAATTTTTTAAATTATTTTTAATTTATTGTCTTAACATGATTTCAAGTGTCCCACTGAATATAACACCCTTACCTTTCACCCCCATGTCCCTATTTACATCCCATTTGCCCCCCCCCTTCCCCTAACTCCCTTCTCCATTTCTCTGGGATTTGCTGTCCTGTTATCTCTAGCTCTGTGTTATGTATATAGAATTTTACTAATCCTCAACCTTCTCTGTATTTAATTTTCTTAAAAGAGCCTTGGATTCAAGATTAATACAAAAGAAACTTTTAAGAGGTGGAAAAAAGTTTACAAGCAAAGTAAGCTTGGGAGGGCTACCTAACCTCAAGGGTAGTTGCACAGAGAAGGGTGCTGTATCTGCTTTATGTAACAGTATGAGGTGAGTTATACCAAAGCAACGAGTGTTCCAAAGAAAGAGTCATGCTAAAAAGCTTGAGTGAACTTTAGGTCCCAACAAAGGATCACACTTTATCAATATTCAAGAATATGCCAACATGACAGGATAGCACTAAGCTCTCCCCTGCTCTGGGTACAGTTAGCTGACAGCCTTCAGCTGTACTACCTCTATACCCACCGTGTCATTTGTTCTGAGTTCAAGCTTCCTGAACAAATGACTAAGAATATGGGGGTGCTTAAGCCCGGTCATTCAGTGACTTTTAGAGCAGCCTTTGCTAGGGGACTCCTTATTGACCTGGCTGAAAATTACTCAGAACTGCAAGGGATTGAAAGTGTCCCCCTTTCATTTCCCTTTCTTCCCACTCTGCTTTCACAAATGTTTGGCATGCATTGTGCAAGACATGCATCTTGCTGTCTTCTACTTCCTACCCCTTCCAACTTCACACATTTATTCCAACTTGTCATCAGTGGTTCTCAAAAGACATATATTAACACAAATCACTCTTGAAGTTAGGTTCTAGGACTGACTTCCTCCCCACCAGAGAGCAATGAGAGAATTCAACCTAGGAGTAATAAGGAACATGGTTAGTTCCCAGCACAAGGTGATTGCTACTTTTTTCAATACAAAATTTTGATATAAAATGTATTTTTTGTTTGTTTATCTATTTATTTTCTTATTGCCCTACTCAAGGCTTTTGTTTGGCTGTTAGGCAATCTAGACTTGCTCTGGGCCAGTGAAGACTGGAGCTGTATCAGTGAGGTATAGTGAGTTTTTAGCATTAACATGTCCATGCTCAGCCTACTTTTGTCATAATCATTTTATTCTGAAGAATCAGAGAAAGGAGGCTTTTTCACATTCAGCTAAGGTTGTCTAAAAAATCACTGCATGAAAGTATGTGCAGTATATGCAGATTTTTTACCTTCAAGTTTTGTATCTCTCAAATATTGATCTTGGAAGACAGTGAAAAAAATTGGTCTCATGATCCTTTTAAACACAAGGGGGGCAGAGCAGTCTGGCATATGGACCAAAAAGATGTCTTGAATGTCCTTACCTATAATGACTTTTGATTTATAAGCAGATGAAGTATAGTTCTGCTTCTCATAGAAGCATCTCTCCTTGTCTGTCCATGTTATATTTAACTGCAATATATAGTTAAACAAAAGATTTGCACAAAATTTTGTGGAACATAGCAGGGGTTAGGGGAAAAAAAGAGGACAATGAAAGGTAGAACATTTGACTTCAGACAGAAATTATTATTAAATTTATAATTTTGTATGAACAGCTGCACATTCAAGTGTTCAAGAGATATTAAGACAGTGGCATAGTCATCTGTAGAGTAAGTGCTCAACAAATGTTATTTGTCCTTAACAAAATTAATAAAAGCAATGTTCTATCCAATGCCAAGAGTGTGATAAAACTGTTCCTTAAAAATATAATCCATGAAGAAACTTCTAGAAATAAAATGAAATGCCAAAATAAATGTATTTAAATAAAGGCAGAAAACAAATTACTAAAAGATAGATTGAAAGATCACACTAGTCTTTTATGTAAATTAATCTGCCTATAATCAAAGTTAGGAAATGTTCTCACTGATATGGGCTATTAAAAGTAATACAGTAATGGGTCAAGATTATTTAGACTTCTAACCAAACTTGATCCAAAAAAGTTTGTAAGCAATCCATATTTAAAACCAAAAACTCATCCCTAGAATTCTGTAAGGCCAAAGCCATGTTTTTTATAAGCATTTATTAATGGTTCTTTAGATAATACATATGCTAACATAAACATATGCAGAATAGAAAAGAAAAGCACACCACCTTCCTGGAAACAGAATAAGTTAGATTTGAGGTTGACACTACAACTATTCAAGGCAAATTTTTCATCAGTTCTATTTTATAGTTTAAAAAGAAGGCCTTCTATTCTAAAAATCAATCTGGAAGAATCGGAGCACCTAAACAGACCAATTACAACAGATGAGATCAAAAAAGTTATCAAAAAACTCCCGAAAAAGAAAAGTCCTGGACCTGATGGCTTCACAAGTGAATTCTATCAAAAAATTCAAAGAAAAACTAACTCCTATCCTCCTCAAGCTATTTCAAAAAATTCAAGAGGAAGGAAGACTTCCAAACTCCTTTTATGAGGCGAGCATAATTCTGATCCCAAAGCCAGGAAAAGACAACACAAAGAAAGAAAATTATAGGCCTATATCCCTGATGAATTTAGACGCTAAAATTCTCAACAAAATATTAGCCAACCGGATCCAGCAATATATGAAAAAAATCATACACCATGATCAAGTGGGATTTATTCTGGGGAGGCAAGGCTGGTTCAATATTTGCAAATCAATCAATGTGATTCATCACATAAACAAAAGGAAGGACAAAAATCACATGATAATTTCAATAGATGCAGAAAAGGCATTTGATAAAATCAAGCACCCATTCATGCTCAAAACTCTCAGTAAAGTGGGAATACAAGGAACATTCCTTAACATGATAAAGGCCATCTACGACAAACCCACAGCAAATATCATACTAAATGGACAAAAATTAAAAGCAATCCCCTTAAGATCAGGAACCAGGCAGGGAAGCCCCCTTTCACCACTCTTATTCAAAATAGTTCTGGAAGTCCTAGCTACAGCAATCAGACAAGAAGAAGAAATAAAAGGCATCCAAATTGGAAAAGAAGAAGTAAAACTGTCACTATTTGCAGATGATATGATATTGTATATAGAAAACCCTAAAGTCTCATCAAAAAATTACTGGACCTTATAAATGAATTCATCAAGGTGGCAGGATACAAAATTAATACTCAGAAATCAGAGGCAATTCTATATACCAACAATGAACTGCCAGCTAAAGAAATTAAGGAAACAATCCCTTCACTATTGCAGCCAAAAAATTAAAATACCTAGGAGTAAATTTAACCAAGGAGGTTAAGGACTTGTACTCAGAAAATTATAAAACATTGTTAAAGGAATCAAGGAAAATACAAATAAGTGGAAGCATATACCGTGCTCATGGCTAGGAAGAATAAACATCATTAAAATGTTTATATTACCCAGAGCAATTTATAAATTCAATGCAATACCAATTAAAATACCAATGACATACTTCAAAGATATAGAACACATATTCCAAAAATTTATATGGAACCAAAAAAGAACACGAATAGCCTCAGCAATCTTAAAAAGAAAAAATAAAGCAGGAGGTATCACTCTTCCTGATATCAAGGTTTACTACAAGGCCATTATACTCAAGACATCCTGGTACTGGCATAAGAATAGGCACATTGATCAATGGAAAAGAAAAGAAAACCTAGAAATAAACCCACACCTTTATGGACAACTGATATTTGACAAAGGAGGAAAGAACATACAATGGAGTAAAGACAGCCTCTTTAACAAATGGTGTTGGGAAAATTTGACATCTACCTGCAAAACAATGAAACTAGACCATCAACTTACACCATGCACAAAAACAAATTCAAAATGGATAAAAGACTTAAACATAAGCCGTGAAACTATAAGCATTTTAGAAGAAAACATAGGGAGCCAGCTTTCCGACATCTGTAGCAGCAATATATTTGCTGATTTATCTCCATGGGCAAATGAAATAAAAGGCAAGATAAACAAATGGGACTATATCAAACTAAAAAGTTTTTGCACAGCTAAAGACAATAAGAATACAATAAAAAGACAAACCACACAATGGGAGAACATATTCGACAGCACGTCTGATAAGGGGTTAATAACCAAAATTTATAAAGAACTTATAAAACTCAACACCAGGAAGACAAACAATCCAATCAAAAAATGGGCAAAAGAAATGAATAGAAATTTCTCCAAAGAAGACATACAGATGGCCAAAAGACATATGAAAAAATGCTCAACATCACTAATCATTAGAGAAATGCAAATTAAAACCACAATGAGATATCACCTCACACCAGTCAGAGTGGCACTCATCAGCAAAACAACACAGAACAAGTGCTGGCAAGGATGTGGAGAAAAGGGAACCCTTCTGCACTGCTGGTGGGAATGCAGACTAGTGCAGCCACTGTGGAAAGCAGTTTGGAGATTCCTCAAAAAATTAAAAGTCGAACTGCCTTTTGACCCAGCTATCCCACTTATAGGAATATACCCTAAGAACACCATAACACTGTTCGAAAAGAAGAAATGCGCCCCCATGTTTGTGGCAGCATTGTTCACAATAGCGAAGAGCTGGAAACAGCCCAAGTGTCCGTCAGAAGACAAGTGGATTAAAAAGCTTTGGTACATATATACGATGGAACACTATTCAGCCATAAGAAATGATGACATCGGATCATTTACAACAAAATGGATGTACCTTGATAACATTATATGGAGTGAAATAAATGAATCAGAAAAAAAAACTGAGAACAGCATGATTTCATACTTAGGTGGGACATAAAAGTGAGACTATGAGACATGGACAAGAGTGTGGTGGTTACGAGATGGGGGGAGGGAAGGGAAGGTGAAATAGGGAGATGGGGAGGGGTACAGGGAAAACCAGATAGAAGGTGACAGAGGACAATTTGACTTTGGGTAATGGGTATGCAGCACAATTGAATGATAAGATAATCTGGAGATGTTTTCATTGTACATATGTACCCTGATTTATTGGTGTCACCCCATTAAAGTTAATTTAAAAAAATAAAAAATAAAAGGGGGGAAAATAAGGCATTCTATAGCATTTATGCTTCCCCACCAATATTACAGAAGTATATTGTGAATATTTATGGTTTGATGAAGTTCAAATATTGTTTTCATCTTTTTCCTTTTAGTGTTAACAACTAAGTGCAATTTTAGATACTTCATACTTATATTTCTAATTCCCTTGCAATTTAAATTATTTAAAAAGTAACTCTAAGTTTTTAGAATTTATTCCTCATGAAGCAAGGGAGGTCATGATTTTCCAAAAAGGCATAAACTTGAATATTTAAAAGTTTGTTAGATTTAAAATTTCAACCATAAAAAGATTTACTGTGCTCTAAACCCAGAGGAATAAGTTCTCAAATTTTTGTGTCTAAACTTCTCAGAGTCACTATGTGAATCTTAACCAGTAAATTCAAGCTTCTCTAAAGTGGGAAATGATTGGATTTTGTGAGTGCTCAGAAGCTGCGTTCTAGAGAAGTCCACCTCTAATCTTGGGGTGTGAGAGAGGGCAAGATTACACTTCTGAGGAACAGGGCTGAGCACAAAAATGTAGCCTCTGCAAACCCACTGGCATTACCTGTACTTTCTCCTGAGTCCTGACAAATATTAAGATCTAAATTCAGATTCATCCCCAAGTTATTGGTCTTCCAGTGGGATACCTTGGGAAGCCAACTATCCCCTAAACAGTTGAGTTCCCACTAGGGTTATTAAAGGTTAGATGTAGGAATGCTTTGTACAACTCTTCTGCTTGATTCCATTGAAGCCAATGTTGAATTGACTTCAGAGTATATGAGTAAAAGTGAAGGTCAAGTTGATCTCCAGAGAATTTATGACAGTTTTTTATGAGACAAGCCATTAGTACATTTCTGAGAAATTGTCAGATAAACTTCTGCCTTGAAGATGAACCTAGGTTCAGAGCTGAGCTATGCCAGGAAGGCTCTCTCTCTGGCACTGGCACTTTGCCATATACATGGCCTATATTTTCCTGATTTTTCCAGGGCTCCAGAAGACACAGAAATGTCTTGTTATCCTGGAAACTATGCACAGTGGCTTGCCACAGGACTTTCCTGGCTTGTGTGGGAAGGTGGACAAACTCTACTTGACTGTTGTCATTATTAAATGCAGGAGGAAAAAATAGTAAGAGTTAAGTGCTACACAAAATGCACCACTGTTTATACTCACTTCTGCCCTTCCAGTTGCCTTTAAGGATGAGATCGGGACAGAGTCTATCTTTATTTTTTGCATCACAACAACCATCACTGACAAACTAAGGGTGCCAAAGAGTGTAATGGAAGACACTGGATTGGATTAAAAGTTGTAAGATTTGCTTTCAGCCACAAACCAGTTCTAAGACCTTTAATAAGTCACATAAAGTAAGCAGTTCCTACTATTCTCATGTGGAAAAAAATAATAATAACCTGGTGGTCCTTTGAGTTCTTTATCTCTATATAAAAGTATAGCTCTGTTTTCTAAGTGGTAGGCACAAGGGTAGGAATTCTAGAATGTCCTTTATTAATACATAGATTATTTTCAGGAAAAGCTTAGGGTGGGTTTGTGTCATGCTGAAATTAAAATTTCACTCAATTTCTTGATATTTTAATTCCATCAGAGGGTGGAATTGGTGCTACTGGGAATGCAGATAGATGAGTTCTGTTAGGGCAGCCTGGACAAATGTCCTGGTTGCCTTTGACACTACCCATAAGCGATGGGGAAATGAAGTCCACTTGGTTCATCCTGTCATACTTGAAAGATCTTCTGTGCATTTGTGCATTTATGCTTAAAATGGCTGACTCAGGAATGCTGTGACAGCTTTTAACTTAAAATTCTTTTATTTTTCTGGATTTCTGTCTCCTTCTTAATGGTGTTTTAATGCTGTTTTTGTGTTCAATTATAATAGTGTTGCTAAATACAGTAGGTCTGATTCCACAGAAGAAGAATAGTTTTTTCAAATTCAGCATTTTCCTGCTGATTTGCCAGCTGTTTCGATAAATACTCATCTCCCAACTTCAAATGTGTATATTGCACTCTTACTAAATATAAATGCCATCCACAGCTACTGTATTCTGGCTTTTGAGTTCTCCTTAAAATCAGACACAGAATCTGAACAATGAGAGAACTGTCTCTCAACTCTGTGCAGGTGATTTTGCTGACTCAGGTGTCCTAGAGAGTAATCCATGTTTTTCCAGTTGTTTCTTCCCAATGTACATGTCTGAGTATAAGCGAGTGAATTAACAACTTCTTTTCTAGTTTTGCCATCTCTATTATTTCTATCTCGAAACTACAGGGGATGATTAGTCAAGACAACTTAAATTTATAATAATAATACCATATCAACTTCATACCTATTTTTCAAAAAAGACTTTTGACCTGTCTGTTTGGATAGGATCAAATGGGTTTTAGACATCAAACTTTTTTACTTTTGAACATACAGAGAAATAAGATACATGGATTCAGTTTAAGAAACAGACATTGTCAAAAATAAACTAAAATAGTAAGATGTAGTATCCTCAATATAATTTTTTTGCTTTTTTTACACTAATATAATAAGAACCCCAGATAAGGATCAGCAGGCTGTATTTTCAGCTGTACATTATTTTCTCATAGTTCTTACTGAATTGTGTGTGTATGTGCATTTTTCTTATTTTAATTGGCATTACAAGAAATACAAGCAATTAAGCCTTTCAATATCTCCTAACAATAGTAAAAAGGCAGCTATAGTAATTGCAGTAAGCATATTTGTTGGTGTTTGTATTCAGACAAATACTAGTTGGTCTTTTATTTGACAGAAACTAAAGCTGGGGAATTGTTACAGAAACAAATGGAATTCAAAAGCAAAGTCATTTCACTTAAAAAAATATGCGAGTCTGTCCTTTTTAGTAAACGTCTTAATCCAATAGTCTAGTCAGGTTAATTAAAAGTACAAAAAGCTGGCTTCTTAGGTAGCAGCGCCTGCTGGTTGATTCTTGGACTGATAACAAGCTTCTATGGTAACTGGGTCCACAAACACCAGGTTGACTATTTTCTAATCAAACTACAAGGCTCTGAGGTACTGAACCCAGGGACTGCATTCTCAGGCACATGGGTGGTCAAGAGCAAATGGCCAGAAAACACTCTTATTTGCTAACTTGTTTTCACAAAATGACATAGTGGCCCACCCTGAATTCTTGATACACAGACTATCTACACATAGCACTAATTTGAGAGCAAGTAGACTGGATGAAAACAACCAGGTATTGACTAGGTTTGGCCACTTTGGGTTGTTGGTTTCTTTCAAAATAACTGGCCATTTAAATGAATTCAATCATTTTTAAAATCAGTTTGTGGATGCAAACACAGCCACAGTCTAACATAGTTGACATTCTTCTCCTTGCAGCTGGAATTAGAAATTAGACACTTTTTTAGACTCTCATTCATACATAGCCCATTTTCTTTGCATACTTTATGGTTTGAGATTTCTAAAATAAATCTTATATGCAAAGTTTGATTTTAAATGTTTTAAGTCAATGTAATTGGAATTGTTTACAGTATTTTTTATGGCTTTTATCAGATGATCATCATACTTATACTAAATCACACACAGTGGAGACAGTCTGAAGTTTGATATGAGATTTTACAGATGAAATGTCTAGTTTAGTGTGTGTGTGTGTGTGTGTGTGTGTGTGTGTGTCTGTGTGTGTGGTACTATGTATAAAACCTTTAATTTGAAGAAGAGCTGTCTTTCTGATTGTTACCAAAAAAATACTAATGAGGAAATTTTAAATGGCTCTACTTTGTTAAACATTTAGAATGCAAGTTTATTTATATATTACTCTCATTTGAATGGAACGTCTCTGAGGTAAGGACTTTGTGTTATTTATAATTGTATGCTTAGTGCCTAAATGACTACTTGTCAAGCAGCATGTCCCCACCAAGTATATATTGTATTCAGGCGCTTCCATACAATTTTATTATGTACAGAATGCATTCCAAATGCATTGGTAGATTCTGTGGTCACCAAGCAAAACATAAGCTTTTTGTAATGAAAAGGCTAAGTCTAGGGAAAGATAAAAGATGATTACAAGATCTGCCAAATACCCTGTTAGGTCATAGAAAGGTATGGAAGCACAGAGAAGAGGCTCCTAACCTAAAACAGGGGAATCAGAAAAAGTACCCATAATAAGTGATATATCAGTTTAGATTTTAAGGATGCACAGTAACTGACTAAATAAAGGAGAGACAAACCAATGGCTAGAGAAGTATGTAACAACTACATCATGAAAGGTCAGATGAACTCTGTCAAAAGAAAAAAGACTGTAATTTGAAGGGAACAAAATCACTAAAAATTTGCTTGAAGGAACATGACATAAAAGAGGCAAATTATAAAATAGTATTTTATTTTAAGTGAGAAGAGGGGAGATGGGGAAATAGACTCCCACATATACCCTGACTGGGGCAACCCTCCATCTGGGGCTGATGCTCCAATCAACCATGCTATTCTCAGCACCTGGGGCTGATACTTGAACCAATCTAGCTACTGGCTGCAGGGGGGGAAAAGAGAAAGAAGGTTGCTTCCCGGTGTGTCTTGACCGGGATCAAACCCAGGACGTCCGCATGCTGTGTCAATGCCCTATTCACTGAGCCATCAGCCAGGACCAGAAAGAGTATTAACTAAATAAAGGATACAGTATAGAGAATGAATTAAAGATCCACAGAAGTAATTCAGTTGGAAATAATGTAGATCAAAAATAAGGTAGGGGTGGTGGGGAACAAGAGGGAGCAGGGGAGGTATTTGGGGTACACTAGACTCTATGTACACCCAATAATTAAAATGAAATAAAATAAAATAAAAATAAGATAGAGGCTTTGGAACTGGAAAGACTTAAATTGCATGTGAGAAATATTTAAAAGTCGGATGGGAAGAATATGAGACCTAAGTTTAGAGATGGAATGAGAGTGTTGGTAGAGCTAAGGGTGGCCCCCAGAGTTTGGCTAGTAGAACTGGATGGACAGTGGTGCCATGCAATAAGATAGAAAAACTACGACAAGGAGAGGTTTACAAGAGATGGTTGTTGGGGCTGAGTCACAAAATTAATTTGGAGCAAGTTAGACTTGAGATGCCAGTGTTACACAGAAGTGGAAGTGCCAATAGGAAGTAAGATATGTGCTGGTGACGCTGTGCAGAGTGATGTAGGATGACAAAAAGACTTGGAAGGTATCAAGACAGAAATGGAAGTAAGGTCATCAGAGGAAATTAGATTATAAAAGAGAGAGGAAGAGGAAACCCTGAAGAGCACCAAGAAATAAGAATAAACAGCAAAAGAGAAGCAACTTAAATAAGAATTACCAAGTATAAGAAAAAAGACCATGTAGGAGAGTGGTGAAAGAAATAAATTTTAAGGGAAATAGAAGCACTGTCAAAAATGACATTAAATCAGGTAAAATAGGGACACAAAAAATTATTGAAAATAAGTCTATCAGACTTGGCAATTAGGTGGTTATTGGTCAACCACACTGAAACAGAATAGTGCAGTCAGTGGCCTGGAAAGCAGAGAGGTTAGGAAGTGAAGGACAGACAGATTCTTTTTCATAGACATAGCTAGAGCCTGGAAGAATTTCAGAAGCTTATAAGGCATACAAGATTTACAGAGCAGCATTTTAGTTGTATCCATGATTATTTGTTTACTCATTTATCTGTTCCAATATTGGCTAGACTTAAGAGAGGATAATTAAAGGAATGGGGTCTTGGAGCGGTGTAAGTCGCTGGGAACCGGGTCACAAGAGTTATTATTTGCAACTGGGTGGAAGAGAGGCAACGTTTTCTGTGAGATGTTGGGGAAGGGATGAAGTATATGTGGGTACAGATAAGCTGGTAGTATGTGTGGGAAGGTGGGCTATGCTTTGCATTTGATCTTTGAAGTCAGGCTAATGGGGTAGAGGCTTTAGTAAGCTAGTAATATTTTGAAATAGCTCCTGCACAGATTGCGAGAGAGACGTTCTGGGAGGCATTTTGCAATATAACAGTATAGGTTTAATTTTATGCAACTCCAGGTGTTACTGCATTTTATGTTTAGTAATTACTTGTCAACATCTGTATAATCAATGCTAATTTTGTCTAGACTATTATCTCTATTGCAGTTCATTCCTAGTGACCACTTATACAGTGCCTCCAGGTAGGAGATGGATAAAAGCATAGTAAGAGTCAGGAAAAGATAGTACACAAGTATTCAACTATCCCTGGCTTTGAGACCTCCTTTTCTATTATTTACTGGGTGAATCAGCTGCTATAGCCCATGCAATTAATCTCCTGGAATCTATCAGAGCCAAATAAAAAATAATCTGGGTGGATTATCCTGTATTTATGTGATAAAAACAAAAATCTTTTAACTAATGTTTATTTTTATTAATAATAATATTTTACCAAAATTGCTTTAAAAATGCAAAATATTTTTAAGAACATGTTAAATTTGCACCAATTCATAACCAATTTTCTAAAACCCTTTAATTTTATCATCTTTGATTTACTACTGGATGCTATACAAACTTTACACTTGGTATAGCAATAATTAAAGTTATATTTAGAACTAATTCATTAACCAATAATCTGTGTCCAAAATGTACTAAATGCAGTGATACACTAACCAATGAGATTGAGCATTCACATTTTACAGATGAGAAATCTGACATTCAGAAAGATGAAATAACATTTTTTCCCCAAGATGATATCTGAGTGGATTTGAGCTCATTTATTTCTGATACTGATATTCATTCTCATAAACATGGAACTCACTCTCCCAATAGCATATTTTGCCAGAATATGTATAAGTGTATATATAACTTTTACATGCCCTGGCACAACATACTGTTAAAAGATAGAATTTATATTTATATCTTTATATCTCTATCTGTCATCTATCATCTATCTATCTATCTATTCTCTCTATCTATCTATCTATCATCATCATCTATCTATCTATTCTATCTATCTATCTATCTATCTATCTATCTATCAAGAAATTAGTAGAAGACATAAGTAGAGTGAGTGGAACAAGCAATATTGAGTAATTTTAAGTTCCTGGTTGGAGATACTGGATATACATTCAAATGCTGAATTTAAATATATTCACAAATTAAATATAACCATAATAATATGTTGAATATTCATATATATATTCATTTCACTTAATACTCATACCCCTGAACTTTAAGGCCAGATCTTTCCTGGACATCTGTAGGTACCCAACCTATATGTCACATAAAACTAACAAGCCAAAAACTAAACTCCTGCATGCCTAGATCACTATCCTCCTCACAGAAAACTCTTCTTATATACTACCTTTGCAGGAACTGACACAGTATCCTATGTGAACACTGAGTATTTGCTAAAAATATCTGGTTTCTTCATCATTATTTCTTATCAATCACAAATTATGATAGTTATACACATTAAAACCTACTTTTTTCAGTTTTAAAAATTTCACTCAGATTCTCATTTTTTTATACCTAGACCATATAAATTTTAATACTCAACAAATTATAGATTGGATATCTATCATGTATCAGGCACTGTTCGTGATGCTGGGGATAGATATGAAAATTCCTGTCTTTTCTTGAGTTTACCTTCTAGTGGGAGCAAGTCAAAAATAAAAATAAATATATCCAACAAGTAAATTATATAAATATTAAGAGATAATAAATGCTATCTTTGATCTATCACCTGCTATGTCACTGGATTTCACTTTTAAAATTAATTTCACTATATCAGGCACCTACTCTCTCCAAACTAGACTTCTTAGCATGGCACTTGAGATTGTACATAAACTAACTCTGCTCAGGTATCAAACTTTACCCTTTCCCATATTTTGGCATTTTAAGTTTCATTTTTAGTAAACTATTTACAGTTCTTCAAGTTCACCACAATGTTTTATACTGCTTTCTTGTGCTATTTATACAACTAGATAACCTTTCTCTCAGACATTAGTTCTGGGTGAACACACTACAAAATTTAAATACTCAGTTCACTACAACTACTCTCTGAAGGTTTTCTGATACTCATATACAAGGCAGATTTGAGACATCACATATCCCAATGCCATCCCATGCCTACTTCTATTATTCCAATTATGATATTGTATTAAATGATTTGTTACAAACTGCTTTTTAATATTAGTCCTCAAGCATTTCTTTCATTTAGTTTTTTAGAAAGAGGGACAAACAGACAGAAAGGGAGAGAGATGAGAAGCATCAACTAATAGTTGCGGCACCTCAGATGTTCAATGATTGCTTTCTCATATGTGCCTTGACTGGAGGGCTCCAGCCAAGCCAGTAACCCTTTGCTCAAACCAGCAAGCGACCTTCGGACTTAAGCTAGCAACCATGAGTTCCTGTCTATGACCCCATATTCAAGCTGGAGACCCTGCCCTCAAGTTGGTGAGTCTGAGCTCAAACAGGCAACCTCAGGGTTTCAAAGGTGGGTTTTCATTATCCCAGGCCAATGTTCTATCCACTGCACCACCACCACCACCTGGTCAGGCATATATATGTGTATATATATATATAACTTTTAAGTGTCACAATCAAAACTAATACAATGACCTGACCTGTGGTGGCGCAGTGGATAAAGCATCGGCCTGGGAACACTGAGGTCGCCAGTTCAAAACCCTGCACTGGTCTGGTCAAGGCACATATGGGAGTTGATGCTTCCAGCTCCTCCCCCTTTCTCTCTCTCTATCTGTCTCTTTCTCTATATCTCCTCACTAAATGAATAAATAAAAAGAATTTTTTTTAAAAAAAAGGTCCCTGACTTGTTTTTTTTTTAAAAAAAAAAACTAATACAATGTTCATGTCAACTACAGCCTAATAAAATAATAATTGAAATAGAAGAAATAAAGATGACCTGAGAACTACTTAAATAACTGAATTATCTGATATGGAGGTTGCCATATTGGCTGTTGGCTGCTCACAATCTCCATCTGGGTCTCATTTCAAATTTACTATGAAGGTTAAAACCGTCATGCCTTTATTTCTTTTATTAAAATCCTTACACTTATTTATTATTTACATATGGTTTGTCAATAGCTATTTATTTTTTTCTAATCAGGGTAGATAAACATTTTGACTTAAGATAACTTTATGCAACCTCAAATTTTAAGTAAAATATGTTTCTTTTTTTATAAAAATAGATTTTATTTATTAATTTTAGAAAGCAGGGAGAGAGAGAGAGAGAGAGAGAGAGAAAGAGAAAGAAAAGGTGGGGAGGAGCAGGAAGCATCAACTTCCATATGCACCTTGACCAGGCAAACCCAAGTTTTCGAACCAACGACCTCAGCATTTCATGTTGATGCTTTATCCACTGTGCCACCAAAAATCAGGGCTAAGTTTCTTTCTTATACAGAGACATTGTCTTATAGACATAACATTATTACTAAACAAGAATATATGCACGTGTTTAAATATGAAAGTACTTCATTGCATGGTTTCAAATATATAGAGAACATGCTTCTTTTAATAGAATTAAATGATTGCACATAAATTCAAACCTGCTATATTATATTCATACTTCTAATTGCAGAAGCTAGAAACAAATCTAAATTTATTTTTATAAAAAAATATTTATAAAAGAATTTACTCAGCTCTTACCTTTGTTAACTCCTGCATGAGTCTTAGCTAGACATAGTCCTGGACATAAGAAGAAAAAAAAGTTTCTTTGCATTCGAATTTTTCTTACCATGTAAAGCTCTAAGAAAACTGTGGAAAAAGGTGAAGACTGTCTTTGTTATCACTGTATTGTTTGTTCTATTCTCTTCTTGCGGACAACAAATAAGATTCTACAATGGGGTAATTTTATGCATCAGTAAATTGTTAGTGGACATAATATGAAAATCAGAGGGGTCTTTGCAGGGACATTGAAATTCAATCTAAAAACCAACATATTTTTATTCAAAAATAAAAATGGCATGTGTGAAACAGAAAAGCAGGGAACCCATAGCATAGAAAAACAGATTGGATCTGCTATACTTGCTTTAAATATGGATACTGGGAGAGTCTTGGTCACACTGAATTTAAGAGAATATAAATGCATAAAGCACATTAAGTTCCCCTTAAACTGAAACTCACTGCTTAACATCTTTGATTGTTCTTATCTTTGAAGTTTTATGCTTAACTGTTTTCAATACATGCATGTTTTGTCCCTTTTGGTAAATCATTAAACTCTTTAAACTCAAAGTTGTATCTTACTCACTTTTATATCCTAATTATATAGTATAATGTTTGTTTCATAACAGACATTCAGTTAATGTAAAATAAATTGCCTGGATAAACAAATAAATATTTTTGGTGGGGGTTGGTGGTGTCACTGATTTTGTTACACTTAAGTCTGTTTATGACTTGAGCATGGAAGTTTTCAATATGGATTTTGTGGCAGTGCCTTTTAAAATGATGGTCTTGCCCATGAAAAAGAAAGAAATCTTATCTTTTGCGACAACATGGATGTGCCTGGAAACTATCATACTAAGTAAAATAAGCCAGGCAGAAAAAGAAAAATATCATATGACCTCACTCATTTGAGGAATCCAATGAACAATGTGAACTGAGGAATGGAATAGAGACAGAGGCAGGATCAAAGGAACAGGAGGGACAGCAGTCAGAGGGAAAGGGGATGAGAGGATGGGATGCAAATCCTAGAGGGAAGGGGGTGGGCATTGAGGTAGAGGGGCAAGGGGGATGTTGAGGGGAACATGAGGGTAGGGGGGATGTATTTGGTGGGACACTTGAATCTATGTAAACACAATAAATTAAAACCAATAAAAATAAATAAATAAAATATAAAAAAAATAAAATGATGGCCTTGCCAAATGCTTAATCCTTACCTGGAAACTGTCTCCCAAGTAGATCAAGGGAGTTCTCAATGGTTTTATTCCTTCTTCCTGAATTTATCATTTGTCACAGATGACCGATATAGGAGTAGTCACCTGTATTAACTTGATTCAATCAGTCTATCTCTTCCAGAATGTTTGGTAGGTATAGCCCCAAGGCCAAGCATGGCTTATTGGCAAAAATTCTCAATAAGAATAGCACTCTAGAAAGAAAACGTACAAACTTCTGCTATTGTAGTTTTTCTTCTTTCAAGTCCAGTTTACTTAGTTATTTTTTTTTATTTTATAAGCTTTTTTTCCCTGTTATTCCACTAAGTTATCTCTTAAATTAGCCAGAGAATTTTTATGCCTTATGAAATGAAAGAACTTAACTGGTAAAATATGAGTGAGGAATAAATCTCAACCCTTTTCCTCTTCTATTCCTATAGTTGTGGTTTGTATGTTATATTCTGTCTATTGTGCTTTGTATTTTATATTCTGTGAGAAGCTTAAATTTTCAGTTTTGTTTCAATTTTCACGCCAAGTTGCTAGTCCATGAGTGGTACAAGGATATTCTTTCTGGAAATTCTAAAATATTGGAAAAGGTGATAAGGTCAAAGATCTAAAAATAGTATCAAGGATTGTCAGTCACCAAGAGAAATGCTCTGACAAGGAAGGCTAAATTTTATTGTTATTTCTATGGTTACCATTTTCCTCTCAGAGATTAAAATAAGAGACCAGTCCTTTTGCAAATTTTTAACTTTTTCCTCAGGGAGAACAATCTGTTTCTTTCTAAACTTATGTTACCCTGTTTTTTTACCCTTCTCTTATTCTGTTTTTGAAGTTATAATGTTTTATTTTCCTTACGTAAGACTGTTTAGACATAGGTAATATGGAATAGACCTTTAACTTCAAACACTGACACAAGTAGGACAAAATGATGCAGGTCAAAGGCAAGAAAGAAACTTAAAATATTCTAAATATATTAATCAGGCTTTAAATTTTCTGTGAATTGCACATTTTATTTTGACAGAGTGATAATTTAAAAAGAACAAACTTGCGCCTGACCTGTGGTGGCGCAGTGGATAAAGCGGCGACCTGGGAACACTGAGGTCACCAGTTCAAAACTCTGCACTGGTTCGGTTAAGGCACATATGGGAGTTGATGCTTCCAGCTCCCCCCCCTTTCTTTCTTTCTCTCTCTCTCTCTCACTCTGTGTCTCCTCTCTAAAAAATGAATAAAATAAAAATAAAATAAAATTTAAAAAAAAAGAACAAACTTGCATGTTGATACACATTGATAAAACAGAACTATATTTTCCTCAATTTGGTCTATTCACCTTTCTCAAAGTATACCATGACTTAGACATTAAAAGAAAAATAGGTAATACATGTTTTGAAATTAAAATCATATAACAACCTACTTTATAATTAGTATCATTAAGTACTTACCACCTAATTCAAAAATTTCATGTTCTCCTTTTTGCTCATGTCTTCCTTTTTCACTCTTAGTACAAATATTGCAACCAAATTTTTTATATTTGTTAAAAATCTAATATTGGCTTAAAAATGGCATATTCAGATCCATTCATAAACTTATTTTTTACTGTGAAACATTTCAGAGACAAAAATAAAAATTAGATCCTATATATTAAAATACATGTTTGATTGCATTTTTACTCTTTTAAAACAGAAAATATGATCAAGCCTATGTTCTTTAATTCAGATTCTTTTATTATAATGACCATATATTATGATAAATTCTATTATTTTAATATTATTATATTTATAATTTGATTATTTAACAAATTAACCTTCAAGGGTAAAAGTAAGAAGAATGATTTTCAAAGTATTTACAGTTTTTTAAATTTCATGAAGTACTTTACTCAAGTATATTTAAACAGTTAAATTAGTACCAAAACAAAGCAACCCTGTTGTTTGTTTTTGTTAACGTTATAGCCATTAATAAATTTAGTACTCATATATTCAGCCCTAACCAGGACATATTTAAAATGAAATGGGAGCTACGAAGGATAGTGTTTAATGGACCCTGGACTCTACTCCCACAAAACAAACCTCTTAGAAAAATGATCATAATAAAACATTTGGCAGTATATAGAAAACACCCCAATATTAATGTGAATAGCATGCTCTCAAAGTTCAGATAAGAACCAACATTTTTTAAATAATATTTTAAGTCTAGGTTTAGCAGCTATTAAATCCTTCATATTTGCTTTGCTATTTAAATCTCTAATTTTTCAGAGAAAGATGGTGACAAAGTAGGCGGACACTTCAACTGCCACCTCCCAGGACCAAATTGGATTACACTTTATTTGTGTGTGTGTGACAGAGACAGAGAGAGTCAGAGAGAGGGACAGATAGTGACAGACAGGAAGGGAGAGAGATGAGAAACATCAACTCTTTGTTGTGGCTTCTTAATTGTTCATTGATTGCTTTCTCATATGTGCCTGGATGCGGGGGAGGGGGGTGCTACAGACCAAGTGATCCCTTGCTTGGGCCAGCGACCTTGTGCTAAAGCTGGTGAACCTTGCTCAAACCAGATGAGCCCACGCTCAAGCTGACTACCTCGGGGTTTTGAACCTGGGTCCTCTGCATCCCAGTTTGATGTTCCATCCACTGCGCCACCACCTGGTCAGGCGGATTATACCTTAATTTAAAAACAATCATCTTGAAAAACCAACTTTGGACTAAACTAAGAGGAATTTACAACCAAGGATCACCAAAGAAGCCACATCAAGACTGGTAGGAAGAGTGGAGTTGCAGAGAGGTCTGCCTTCTCCCAGGAGCACTCAGTGGCTCTGAAGGACTCTCATTGTGGGGTGGGTTGCCCTGAGAGGTGTGGGTTCTTTGCACCAGGTCCAGAGCCCGAGCTTAGAGCTCCAGAGCCTAGAAGAGGTACCCAGACAGCTTTTAACTGAAAAGAACCTGGTTTCTGCCCTCAAGAAAGAGACACATCTCTTCAACTCATTTCATTATAAAGGACCAGCACAGAAAACCTTGTTCAGAGACACTTACCTGGGACTTTGGTGGGGAGAGATGAGAGGACCGGAGTTGCAGGAGGAGAGTATAAAGTTGGAGGCCCCAGGAAAGACACTGTGGGGGACGGCCATGGAATCCTTGTGCTGAATCATTCTCCAGAACTGCAGTTGCCATCTTTCTTGGATGGAGCAATTCCCTCTGAGTGGCATCAGCCTGGGGAAAAGCAGCTGCTCCACCCTCAGCAGTCTCTTCTACTCCAGGAATGGCTACAGGTTATTCTGAGAGGCCAGGAAGCAGGGGGCACATCAGTGACTCAGTTTTCTGGTGTTGAGACCTGAGCTCCCCCAACACTATCCCAAGTCTACATCTGGTGCTTCAACCTCACAAGAGACTCAGCTGAACCTGTCCTGAGAGGGGGGAAGACCATGTCTCTGGGTCTCAGAGGCCACAACCACTGGACTCGTGGGGACACATCCTACTGAGGTATGTGAAAAAAAGTCTAGACAGACTAAATTACCTGTGGCCAAGTGGCAGAGCTACAACATCATCCTTCCTAATCGCTGAATTGCCGCAGGTTCTAGACTCTAGCAGAGGTTTTTATGACATCTGAACCCAACAAGAAGCTAGCAGACAGGCTGCAGGAAATGAGACTCAGGGAAACTTGGCCATTTGAATGAAATTTCCCCAGGACCAGAGTGGATAAAAAGCCAGCCTAGGAGTGCAGCTTGGTATTTCCATGTACACCTGGGCCCAGCAGAGGCAGCCACAAACTCTGGATTGCTTGTAGCTCCAAGAAGGATGCTGAGGGCCAGTCATGGGCAGTGCCTCCCACTGGTCTGCGTTGTGTTCCTGCTTGGAAGGTCCAGGACTGGCACATCCAAGGCCATCTGTGGAAAGCATCGGTTCAGGACATAACAATCTTTACTAGAGTGGTATCTTAAGAAAAAGCTCCTCACACTGGGCCCAGCTGAGGTGGGTTTCACTATCTGTAATCAGCACTGGCACAGCGGCTCATGTGCATTAGATAAGGTGAGCTTCACAGTCAGACGGTCTAGGCACTGGATAGTCTGTCCTGCTAGGCTAGATTCCACAGAAGGAAGGGAGAAAGACTTGAAGCATGGACATTTAAAGTGTGGGTACCTGTGAGTCTATTGTTGGATATGGGTGAGAGGCTTAGCTACCTTAAGGAGGAGCACAGTCAGCCCCAGGAGAGGACTCTCTCAGTCTTTTTCCCTGAAACTGGGTCTCAACAGCTGAAAAAACTCCTGCAGAGGGGACTGTTGGACACACTCAGTCTGGATATGCTGCTCACCTTGTTGGGGAGAAATAAAATTTCAGTATCCAGCAATGGCTGAGGGATCAAGCTCTGGAGTAGGGGCCACATTCCCTGTACTGAGCTCCTGTACAAGACACTCCTGAAGTAGGGGGTCCCACAAATGTTGTATTTACAATCTCGGTTACCCTAACCCACCAAGCATGCAATCTGTAGAGGGGTTGTTTGTATGAGGCCAATCTTAGCCCACACTACAGTCTTACTACAGAAGAGTCTGTGGAAGACCAGGCAGCTGCAAGAGGAGGACAAGCAGCTGAAAAGTGGAGACAAATCTTACCGAGCTTGGGGCTTTTACAGAGCTGTGGTCATCTCTATGCAGGAGGAAGCTGATCCTTATACAAAGGTTGGCCCATCCCCCAGTTACCAAACACAGAAAACACAAACACAAATAGCAAAGAGTGCAGTAGCTGCAGACAGGTAGCCCACAGCTGGTTGCAAACAACAGCTGACGCCAACCCAAGAAGAACTAGAGCCAACACTACTGGTAGTAGTAGGTGGCAGACAGAACCAACCCTAGACTCAACTACCTACCCAAGCAACACCCAAAGATGGAATCTAGCAGGCACCAGACACTGTGGAGAATAAATACGTCCAACAAGACAGACATTGCACAGTGTGTAATACACATAATCAAGGTTGACCATTAGAGCCAGCTAGCCTAAAGAGATAACCATACCCACAAAAGGAACAACTACATTAATATTAACATACAACTAGAGGAAATAAAATACCCTCAAGAAGCATTTCTAGAACAAGGAAAACAAGTGGCTTGGAGGACAGTAACACTGAGACCATCTTCTTCATAAAGAAAACACAAAAAATTGAAAGACAAGCAGCACTACCTAACATATGGACAAAATGAGAAGACAGAGAAATGCAGCCCAAATGAATCAACAAGAGAAATTCCCAGAAAAAGAACTTAATGAGATGAAAGTCACCAAAATACCAGATGCAGAGTATAAAACAACGATTTTTAGGATGCTCAAATATCTTAGAGCAATAAAATATGGGCATAATGAGCATCTAAATAAAGAGCAAGAATCAAAAATGATATTGAAATAATAAAAAAGAACCTGTCAGAAATGACAAATACAATATGAGAAATGAAGACTGCATTGGAAGGAATTAATAGCAGGCTGGATGAAGCTGAGGATCAAATTAGTGATTTAGAGGATGAGATAAACAAAAGCACAGAAGCAGAGCAGCACAAAAAAAAAGACTCAAAAAGTCTAAGAAAACTCTAAGAGAGGTCTCTGACAACATGAAGAGAAATAACATTCGCATCATACAGGTTCCTGAAGGAGAAGAGAATGAACAAGGGATAGAGAACCTGTTTGAAGAAATTATAGCTAAAAATTTCTCTAAATTGATAAAGAAAAAAGTCACAAAAGTTCAAGAAGCACACAGCATTTCATTAAAGAGGAACCCAAGGAGGCCTATAGCAAGACACATCATAATTAAAGTGTCAAAATTAAATGACAAGTAAAGAATCCTAAAATGCTGCAAGAGACTAGCAGTTAATTACCTACAGAAGAGCCCCGATAAGGATGACATCTGATTTCTTAACAGGAACACTTGAGGCTAGGAGTGATTGGCTAGAACTATTTAAAGTGATGCAAAGCAAGAACCTACAACCAAGACTTCTTTATAAAGCAAGGCTATTCTTTGAAAACTGAAAGAGAAATAAAAATCTTCCTAGACAAAAAAAAAAAAAAAAGAAACTCAAGAAATTCATTACAACTGAACCAGTACTGCAAGAAATGTTAAGGGGACTGTTTTAAAAGAGCAAAGAAAAAAAATCAAGAACAAGGGGATTGTAGATTTAAAGAATAAAATGGCAATAAAGAACTACACATCAATAATGACCTTAAATGTAAATAGATTAAATGCTCCAATCAAAAGACATAGGGTAGCTATGTGATTAAGAAAATAAAACCTGTATATATGCTGTCTACCCACCTCAGAACAAAAGATACACATAGGCTAAAAGTCAAGGGATGGAAAATTATTTAATGCAAATGGAAATGTAAAAAAGCAGGGTTGCAATACTTATATTTGACAAAATAGTCTTTAAAACAAAGGCTATAGTAAGGGATAAAAAAGGTCACTATATAATGATAAAGGAAGCAATCTAACAGGAGGATATAACCATTATAAATATCTATGTGCCTAATATAGGAGGAACTAAATATATAAAGCAGATTTCAATGGATATAAAGGGCAAGATAAACAATACTATAATAGTAGGAGAAGTTAATACCCCACTAACATCACTGGATAGATCCTCCAGTCAGAAAATTTAGAAAGATACAGCGGCCTTAAATGAAAACTAGATCAACTGGATTTAATAGATATCTTCAGAACCTTTCACCCCAAAGCAGCAGAATATACATTCTTTTCAAGTGCTCATGGTACATTCTCTAGGATAGACCTCATGTAAGGACACAAAATGAGTCTCAATACATTTAAGAAGATTAAAATCATATCAAACATCTTCTCTGATCACAATGGCATGAAACTAGAAATCAACTACAATAGAAATACTTAAAAGCATTCAAACACTTGGAGGCTAAATAGCATGGTATTATATAATGAATGGGTTAACAACAATATCAAGGGAGAAATAAATAATTTATTTGAAACAAATAAAAATGAACATACAACAACTCAAAATTTATGGGACACAGCAAAAGCAGTCCGGACAGGGAAGTTTATTGCATTATAGGCATACCTTAAAAAGCAAAGAGAAGCTCAAATAAACAACTTAACCCTGCATATAAAAGAACTAGAAAAAGAATAACAAACAAAGCCCAGAGAAAGTACAAGGAAAAAAAAATAAAGTTCAGAATGAAAACAAATGACATGGAGGCTAAAAAAAAAAAAAAAAATACAAAGATCAAGGAAACCAAGAGCTGATTTTTTGAAAAGGTAAACAAGATTGACAAAAATTTAACCACACTCATCAAAGAAAGAAAGAAGACTCAAATAAATAAAATTCAAAATGAAAGTAGAGAAGTAACAACTGATACCACACAAATACAAAGGATTATATAAGAAAGTATTATGAAGATCTGTATGCAAAAAAACTGGACAATCTAGTTAAAATAGATAAATTCATAGAAAACTATAATCTCCCAAAACTCAATTTGGAAAAATCAGAAAACCTAAACAGTCCAGATTACAACAAATAAAATTGAAACAGTTATCAAAAAACACCCTGTAAACAAAAGTTCTGGACCAAATGGCTTCACAGGTGAATTTTACCAAATATTCAAAGAAGAACTAATACCTATCTTTCTTAAGCTATTTCAAAAAATTCAAGAGGAGGGAAGACTTCCAAGCTCCTTTATGAGGCAAGCACAGTCCTCATTCCAAAACCAGGTAAAGACACTACAAAGAAAGAAAACTATAGGCCAATATCCCTGATGAAATTAGATGCTAAAATTCTTAACAAAATATTAGCAAACCAGATCCAGCAATACATGAAAAAAATCATACATCATGAGCAACTGGGATTTATTCTGGGGAAGCAAGGCTGGTACAATATTTGCAAATCAATCAATATGATTCATCACATAAACAAAAGGAAGCAGAAAAACCACATGATAATATCAATAGAGGCAGAATAAGGATTTGATAAAATCCAGCCCCCATTTATGATCAAAACTCTCAGCAAAGTGGGAATACAGAGATCATACCTCAACATGATAAAGGCCACCTTTGACAAACCCACAACCAAGATCATACTCAATGGGCAAAAATTAAAAGCAATCCCCTTAAGATTAGGAACAAGGTAGGGGTGCTTTCACCACTCTTATTCAACATTGTTCTGAAAGTCCTAGCCACACAATCAGACAAGAAGAAGAAATAAAAGGCATCCAGATTAGAAACAAAGAAGTAAAACTATCATTTGTGATGACATGATACTGTACACAAAGAACCCTAAAGTCTAAGTCAAAAACTACTATACCTGATAAATGAATTCTCCAAGGTGGCAGGATATAAAATTAATATTCAGAAATTAGTGGCATTCTTATACACCAATAATAAACTGTTTGAAAGAGAAATTAAGTAAACAATCCCCTTCACTACAGCAAAAAAACAAAACAAAACACCAAAAAAAGTACCTAAGAGTAAAAGACTTGGTTCAGAAAATTATAAGACATTGATAAAAGAAATCAAAGAAGATAAAAACGAGTGGAAGCATATACCACGCTCATGGCTAGGAAGAATAAACATCATTAAAATGTCTATATTACCCAAAGCAATTTATAAATTCAATGCAATACCAATTAAAATACCAATGACATACTTCAAAGATATAGAACACATATTCCAAAAATTTATATGGAACCAAAAAAGAACACGAATAGCTTCAGCAATCTTGTAAATGAAGAATAAAGTGGGAGGTATCACACTTCTTGACATCAAGTTATACTACAAGGCCATTGTACTCAAAACAGCTTGGTACTGGCATAAGAACAGGCATATAGGTCATACAGATCAATGGAACAGAACAGAAAATCCAGAAATAAACCCATGTCTTTATGGTCAATTGATATTTGACAAAGGAGGTAAGAATACACAATGGAGTAACGACAATCTCTTTAATAAATGGTGTAGGAAAAATTGGACAGGTACATGCAAAAAAAAATGAAACTAGACCACTAACTTACACCATTCACAAAAATAAACTCAGAATGGATGAAGTACTTGAATGTAAGTTGAGAAACCATAAACATTTTGGAATAAAACATAGGCAGTAAAATCTCTGATATCTCTCGTAGCAATATTTTTGCTGATTTTTCCCCATAAGCAAGTGAAATAAAGGACAGGATGAACAAATGTTACTGTATCAAACTGAAAAGCTTTTGCACAGCAAAAGACACCATGAACAAAATAAAAAGACAACCCACACAATGGGAGAACATATTCGTCAATACGTCTGATAAGGGGTTAATAACCAAAATTTATAAAGAACATTTCAAACTCAACACCAGGAAGGTAAACAATCCAATTAAAAGAAGGACAAAGAACTAAACTGACACTTTTTCAAAGAGGACATACAAATGGCCAATAGACATATAAAAAAATGTTCAACATCACTAATCACCAGAGAAATGCAAATTAAAACCACAATGAGATACCACCTCACACCTGTCAGAATGATGCTCATTAACAAAACAACACACAATAAGTGCTGGCAAGGATGTGGAGAAAGGGGAACACTCATGCACTACTGGTGGGCATGCAGACTTATGCAGCCACTGTGGAAAACAGTATGGGGATTCCTCAAAAAGTAAAAATGGAACTGCCTTTTGACCCAGCTATTCCACTTTTAGGAATATATCCTAAGAATACCAAATCACCGACTCAAAAGAAGATATGCGTTCCCATTTTTCTTGCAGCATTGTTTACAATAGGCAAGATCTGGAAACAACCCAAGTATTGGTCGGTGGATGAGTGGATTAAAAAGCAGTGGTACAGCCTGACCAGGAAGCGCAGTGGATAGAGCATCAAACTGGGATGTGGAAGCACCCAGGTTCGAGACCCCAAGGTCGCCAGCTTGAGTGCAGGCTCATCTGGTTTGACCAAAAGCTCACCAGCTTGGACCCAAGATCACTGGCTCCAGCAAGGGATTACTTGGTCTGCTGAGGGCCCGCAGTCAAGGCACATATGAAAAAGCAATCAATGAATAACTAAGATGTTGCAACGGCAACAAAAACTGATGATTGATGCTTCTCATCTCTCTTCGTTTCTGTCTGTCTGTCCCTATCTATCCCTCTCTCTGACTCTCTCTCTGTCTCTGTAAAAATAAATAAATAAATAAATAAATAAAGCTGTGGTACATATACACAATGGAATATTATGCAGCGGTGAAAAATAAAAAATCTTACCTTTTGTGACAGCATGAATGAACCTGGAGATTATTATGCTAAGTGAAATAAGTCAGGCAGAGAAAGAAAAATATCATATGATCTCATGTATATGTGGAATCTAATGAACAAAGTGAACTGAGGAATGGAATGGAGACAGATATGGGGTCACACAGATTAGAGGGACAGCAGTCAGAGGAGAGCGAGATGAGGGGATGGGATCAGAGAAGGTGAAGGAATTAGTGAAAGTACATATGCATTACACAGAGATATAGATAACAGGACAGCAAATCCTAGAGGCAAGGGGGGAGGAAGTTATGGAGAGGGGGACATAGAGGGTATAAAAAGTGACACAGGGGTGGGGGGTGAGGGAGTTATATTCAGTGGGGCACTTGAATCCATGTAAACACAATAAATTAAAAATAAATAAAAATTAAAAAAAATAAATCTTTAATTTTTCATTACTTTTGGTTACTTTAGAAAGCCAAAAAGAGCCTGGCCAGGCAGTGGCACAGTGGATAGAGCTTCGGACTGGAAAGCGGAGGAACCCAGGTTTGAGACCCTGAGGTTAGCAGCTTGAGTGTGAGCTCATCTGGTTTGAGCAAGGCTTACCAGCTTGGGCCCAAGGTCACTGGCTTGAGCAAGGGGTCACTCAATCTGCTCTAGCTCTCTGGTCAAGGCACATATGAGAAAGCAATCAATGAACAACTAAGGTGCTGCAACCAAGAATTGAAGCTTCTCATCTCTCTCCCTTTCTATCTGTCCCTCTCTCTCTCTCTCTCTCTGCCTCTGTTAAAAAAAAAAAAAAAAAAAAAAGATTAAAAAAAGATGCCATATCGAATTATTCAATCAGCCTATGATCGTGTGTGAAATCTTGCTCTTTGGTAACTTCACTACCCTCTGTTGGAAACTGACCAGAGTGCTAAGTTCTTGCAATTGTTCTCCTATGTTTAATATCTCATTAATACTCACTTCACTAATGGCAAAGAGAGTTCAAAGATAAACATCAATCTGTGGCTTCAGAATTTTTAAGGACTGATAACATGGAGGTGCACTGAGAGGAATATCAGCTTCAGGATTATGGGGTTGATTCAGGATGTTTTCCCAGATGCAGTGATACTCATATCATATTTACAATTTTTGCTCCCGCAACCCACCCTACGCTGGCCCAAGGCAAGGCTTTTAAGCCAATTGATGCAATTCTCCCACAGCTCAAGCTGTTCCCTCATTGTAACTTGACCTAACCTTTGGAAGCTGCTTCTCTCAAGGCACTTGGGAACTGCTGTATTCAGGTCACTCACAACCTGGACTTATAAAATAGTACATAATACGCTGATTTACTTTCTAATGTGGCTCATCTACTTCTGAGGTGTAGTTCAAAGACTAAGAATTCTGATTTTGTGTTACGTGTCTTTGAATTTACCAATATGTTGTGTTATCTTTGTTTATTTTAACTTTTATTATATATATACTTTTTTCTGTTTCCTTTCTCAATCAGATAATTGTAACATTATGTAAAAATCTTATGTAACAGCTAATGACTATTTATGAGACATGAAATGTAAATAAGACATATAATCCTTCAGAAGCTAGTACCCATCTGCAAATGTGCGTATTTCACTCTCTGAGTGGTAATCAGACTAGTACTTGCTGTATGTTGCAGATGTCTTCAGAATGCCCCAATAGAAAGATTGGGCAAATGACATTCCATTCACTTACAGAAGGAGCTTTATAAATGTCCACTAGACATATGAAACTATTTAATCATATCAGTATTAAAATATTTTAGATTAAAACAACAGGATTTTTGTCTGACAAAAAATATTTTAATAATTATTTGTTGGCAAGGCTATAGTGAAATGGGCACTCCTACATATTCCAAATGGGGTGTAAATTAGATCAATTTTTCTGGAAGGCTAGTTGCCATTCTGTGTCAAGAGCCTTGATAGTCATATGTAAAGGAGGGAAACCTGTAAAAACATTTCCTTCTCTTTTCTTCTCTTAGTACTTTGCCATATAGTGTTCTTTTGTACCTTTTAGGGGGTCTTGTTTTCCAATTAATGGAGGAAACCCTGCCAGGATATTTAAGCAAAACTAAAGGAGAAATTAATATCACTAGTGATGAAATCAGAGAAAGTATGCACATGATATGTGGATATAGTGTAGAATAGGATTTTGGATTATTTCCCATTAGAGAGAAGGTTAAAGTGTGGGATAGTTGATAATGCTATATCAATTGTATGTTAGAAGAAAGAATTTTGGGCAGCTAAGAAATACATTGCACATATATTGGTTGTTAAATATAATTGAAAGTGGGTCGTTTGTTTGCTTGCTTGCTTGCTTTATATTTTGCTAGTTTTTATTTTTTATTTTTTTGTTAAACATTATTTATTTTGGAGAGATGTTTCTCCCTCTAAGGTATAAAGTCTTAATAATTTGAAACCTCTGTAAGGAACATGTCAAAAGTTAGGCCAAATATATTCTCTCTTCTAGGGATATGTCTTAAATGGAGGCACACAGAGAAAATAGTTGGCACTCTGTCAATGACCAGCTCTTAACAAATACTCCATTTATTTCTGCTGTTGAGGTCCCAGGGATTTCTCTTGCTATTAAGACCTGAAGATTATGATTTACTTTTATTCTGTGAGCTATACAATAGTCTTTCAACAAAGCTTTTTCTTACTTAAAAAAGAAGGAGGGAGAAAGAAACAAAGGAAGTAAGAAGGATAGGAAAAATGAATTAGCTCTTGACTTTGACCCAATAATTCCACTCCTAGTAATTTTCTTAAGAAGTTTTCTTAAGAAACTATGAGACATCAACCTAAAAGTTATATATGAAGTAATTAGTGCCAGCATTATATACAATAGTAAAAAATAAAAACAAATGAAAAGGGCATATGGAATATTATTATACTATTAAAACAACTATTAAAATATTACAACACTAAAATCATTGTTAGCCATAACAAAGCAAAGCAACAAATTGAATATAACTTCATATTATATAATTACAATGAAGCAGAGAAATATATACATAGACAATCACAATCCTGGAAGAAAGTCTACCTCATGTTGACAGTGGTTATCTCTGAGGTGGAGAATTGTCTGATTTACCAATGTTAATGAAAAGTCATTATTAGTTGAATTATAACAAAGTCTTTATAGTTATTTTGTTTCTCTAGTTTATCTTAATGATAAAAATGGTATTTATTCAGTAAAAAAACCACAAAATTATGACTTAGTTTCCACAACTTTTATAGTGAGATTGTGTACTTTTAACATTTCTATTTCTACTTCATTTCACCCAATTCAAAAAATCAAAAACAATTTTCTCTTTTATGAGTTTGGGTCAAAGGTGAACAGGTTGGTGGGGTTAAGTATCTATGAGAATTCCAAGTCTCTTTCTCTCTGGTCTACCTTTCCAGCTGACGATATGTGTGCCTCTCCAATCACTTACAACCAACTAATTCCTGCCCTTTATACTCTTCCTTCTATTCCCTTAACTCCTCTGGTCACCAACTCCCACCCTGTATTTGTCCAGATACATACTAATATTCTTTCTGATTATATGAATGTCCATTCCTCAAACATTAAAGAAGGAATATAAAATTTTTGCTTTACAAAACTGTGTTTAATTTTAATGTTACTATAGTAATGTTTTCTTCTATTAATATTTTTCATATGCATGATGTATTATGGAGTACTTTCCTGAAAACTACTATTTATAACAACCTTTATTTTAAAAAAGCTTTTTACATTAAAACAATCAATTGCAAAAAATAATCTTTCAGGAAAAATAAAGAAAGATGAAAGCTTTTTGTATTCAACTTACATGGCATAATTTTGCACATGCACTTATGTGATTATAAATGGTCTTAACCTGTTTGAGTGTATTATCTTCTCAACTAGACTGTATTCTTTGAGGGCAAGGACTAATATTATATTCCCTGTAATTCCCCTATAAAGTGTTTTTACATAATTCTTTATACTCAGTAGTAGTTCAAAACATTTTCTAATCTATTTTTATCATTTTTGTGTACCAGGATTCTGAATTTTATAACAAATTGTTTTCAAAGCCATTAATAGGAGTACCTATGGAAACAGTTGGTACTGAAGCAAATCATGGGGTAATCTTTACCTATTCCCAGTCTGAAACTACCTGCTGATTTAATATGGGGTCATTTTAATTTTGCTTATCCAAAAATGAGTTCATCTTGACCTCAAAGTTTTTATTTTCCTAGAATATTTTAGCAAAAAAAAAAGAACATGAGTTGCCACTAGATAGGCACCAATTCACTGAAGTAAAAAAAAAAAAAAAAAAACAATTTCTTCAAGAATTCCTCAATTTGTATAGCAATACTTCTGTTATTCTACTATTTATCAAAAAAAAGTGATGGGGTCTGACTGGTGGTGGTGCAGTAGGTAGAGCATTAACCCTGGATGCTGAGGTTCCAGATTCTAAACCCAAGGTCCAGGCTTGAGGAAGGAGTCACTGGTTCGGCTTGATTCCTCCAATCAAGGCACATATGAGAAGCAATCAATAACTAAAGTGACGCAACTACAAGTTGATGCTTCTCTCTCCCTTCCTGTCTGTCTGTCTGTTTCTCTTTCTCTATCAAAAAATAATAAATAAGGGAGAAGCAAGATGGCGACGGAGTAGGCAGATGTACCAACTTCCAACTCCCAGAACCAAAGTGGATTATAATTCAATTTTAAGAACCATCATCTGGATAAACCAACTTTGAACTAAACTAAGTGGACTCTTCAACCAAAGAATGCAGAAGAAGCCACATTGAGACTGGTAGGAATAGTGAAAATGCGAAGAGGGCTGCACAGCTCCCCGGAGCAAACGGCAGCCCGGAGAGACCCACGTGGCGGGAGGAAAGTTTGGTGGAGAGGGAGGAACCTGGGTCCCAGGAACCAAGCCCCAGCCTGCAGTCCCAGAGCCTAGAAGAGGCATTTGGACAGTTTTGAGCTATGAAACAAGTGAGGGAGCTCCCAGGCCTACAGTGTGGAGTATTAGGTCCTTTCCTACTCTGCTGAGGGTTGCTGAAGGGTTTGGGGCGGCAAGACGCAGAAACGCGGTTCTGTCAGCATGGGCAGAGGCCAAGCCGGTGTGAGCTCGGTCTAGCCCAGCAGGGTAGGAGGAGACACGCAAAAGCGCTCCGGAAGCTGCGAGCCCTCCTGTAATGCCACATACGGGAACAAAGCGGGAGGCCAGGAACGGGCAGAAATCTGCTCTGCGACTCTGCGCAAGCCAGCCCTGACTGCAGTGACCGGGCTAGGACCAGGGACGGGCGGGGGCTCACGGCTGAGCTCACGCTAGCAGCCCCGCCCAGCCGGAGAAACCGCGGTTTGCCATTATACGTGCGCAAGCGGGCTCCGAGCGCGGGAACGAAGTAGACCCCGAGAAAAGTGGAAGCTCGCAGCTGAGCCCACACTACTATCCCCGCCCAGCCGGAGAAACCATGGATTGCCATCCTATGTGCACGAGCGGGCTCCAAACGCGAAGGCGGGGTAGAGTCCGGGAAGAGCGGAAGTACGCAGCTGAGCAGAAGCCAGCAAACATGCCCAGCACAATAAACCTTGGTTTGCGACACTGCACAAAAGGGCCCTGGCCTCGAGGGCTAAAGCTCAGGATGGGCAATGGCTCACAGCTGAGAGCGCGACAAAAGCCCTGCCCAACCAGCGAAACTGTAGCGAGCACGCTCTGACTGTGGGTTCTGGGCAGAGGTCCGGAACAGGCTGGGTGCGCAGCTGAGCAAAGGTGCTCACCTCCACCCTTGGTGCTGAGGATTGTGGCATGAGTGACAGCCCCTCCCACAGAGGAGAGGCAAAAATCACAGCAAAAAGCCACAGTGAGACAGCGCTGGAAATGCCCATACTCAACCACCCTAGGCAGTCGCAGAGAGGGTGGCAAGCCTGCAGACAGACCACACCTAGAGAACACAAAGGCAACACCTACTGGGCTCCAGTGGCCACAACTTGCTTATACACAGACAAAATGGACAGGCAGAGGAATGCAAACCAAAAAAATCAAGAGAAATCCCCAGAGGACCTGAATGAACCAGATATAACCAAATTACCAGAAGCAGAATTTAGAATAATGATAGTTAGGATGTTCAAAGAAATTAGAGCAACAATAGATAGTCAACGTTCCTAAATTAAGCCTGGGAAACACTCCACACGTTCAAGAAGCACACAGAACTCCATTAAAGAGAAACCCAAAAAGATCTACACCAAGACACATCATAGTTAAAATACCAAAGCTAATGGATAAAGAAAAAATTTTAAAAGCTGCTAGGAAAATAAAGACTATCACCTACAAAGGAGCCACCATAAGATGACATCAGACTTCTCAACAGAAACACTTGAGGCCGAAAGGGAATGGCAAGATATAATCAAAGTAATGCAGAACAAGAACCTACAACCAAGACTACTTTATCCAGCAAGGCTAACGTTTAAAATTGGAGGAGAAATTAAGAGCTTCCCAGAAAAAGAAAGCCTGAAAAGATTCATAAAAACAAAACCAATTCTGCAAGAGATACTAAGGGGCCTCTTGTGAACAGTTTAAAGGAAGGAAAGAAAAGAGCAAAAGAAAAATACAGCTTTAAAGAATAAAATGGCAATAAACAACGACATATCAATAATAACCTTAAATGTAAATGGATTAAATGATCCAATCAAAAGACATAGGGTAGCTGCATGAATAAAGAAACAGGACCCATACATATGCTGTCTAAAAGAGACACACTTTAAAACAAAAGATGCACACAGACTGAAAGTAAAAAATTGGAAAAAAATATTTCATGCAAATGGAAATGAAAAAAAAGCAGGGGTAGCAATACTTATATCTGACAAAATGGACTTTAAAATAAAGGCTGTAGTAAGAGATAAAGAAGGACACTACATAATGATAAAGGGAACAATTCAACAGGAAGATATAACTATTATAAATATCTATGCACCAAATATAGGAGCCCCGACGTACATAAAGCAGACTTTGATGGATATAAAGGGTGAGATTGACAGCAATACTATCATAGTAGGGGATTTCAATACCCCTCTAACAACACTGGATAGATCCACAAGAAAAAAAATTAATAAAGAAACAGCAGACTTAAAAGAGACACTAGATCAACTTGATTTAATAGATATCTTCAGAACTTTTCACCCTAAAGCAATAGAATATACATTCTTCTCAAGCGCTCATAGTACGTTTTCTAGGATAGACCACATGTTAGGACACAAAAATGGTCTCAATAAATTTAAGAAGATTGAAATCATATCAAGCATTTTCTCTGATCACAATGCCATGAAACTAGAAATTAACCACAAAAGAAAAACTGAAAAATACTCAAACACTTGGAAACTAAATAGCATGTTATTAAATAATGAATGGATTAACAATGAGATCAAAGAAGAAATAAAAAAGTTTCTAGAAACAAATGATAATGAGCATACATCAACTCAAATTTATGTGACTCAGCAAAGGTAGTTCTGAGAGGGAAGTTTATTGCACTACAGGCATGTCATAAGAAGCTAGAAAAAGCTCAAATAAGCAACCTGACCCTGCATCTAAAAGAACTAGAAAAACAACAACAAATAAAACCCAAGGCAAGTAGAAGGAAGGAAATAATAAAGATCAGAGCAGAAATAAATGACATAGAGGCTAAGGAAACAATACAGAGGATCAATGAAACCAGCAGCTGGTTCTTTGAAATGGTAAACAAGATTGATGAACCTTTCACTAGACTCACCAAAAAAAAAAAAGGGAGAGGACTCAAATAAATAAAATTAGAAAGGACAGTGGAGAAATAACAACTGACACAACAGAAATACAAAGCATTGTAACAAAATACTATGAAGAACTATATGCCAAAAATTTAGACAATCTTGGTGAAATGGACAAATTTCTTGAATCATATAACCTTCCAAAAACAAATCAGGAAGAATCAGAACACCTAAACAGACCAATTACAACAAATGAGATCGAAACAGTTATCAAAAAACTCCCTAAAAAGAAAAGTCCTCGGCCTGATGGCTTCACAAGTGAATTCTATCAAAAATTCAAAGAAGAACTAACTCCTATCATCCTCAAGCTATTTCAAAAAATTCAAGAGGAAGGAAGACTTCCAAACTTCTTTTATGAGGAGAGCATAATTCTGATCCCAAAACCTGGCAAAGACAACACAAAGAAAAAAAATTATAGGCCTATACCCCTGATGAATTTAGAAGCTAAAATTCTCAACAAAATATTAGCCAACCGGATCCAGCAATATATGAAAAAAATCATACACCATGATCAAGTGGGATTTATTCTGGAGAGGCAATGCTGGTTCAATATTCGCAAATCAATCAATGTGATTCATCGCATAAACAAAAGGAAGGACAAATATCACATGATAATTTCAATAGATGCAGAAAAGGCATTTGATAAAATCCAGCACCCATTCATGCTCAAAACTCTCAGTAAAGTGGGAATACAGGGATCATTCCTTAACATGATAAAGGCCATTTATGATAAACTGACAGCAAACATCATACTAAATGGACAAAAATTTAAAGCAATCCTCTTAAGATCAGGAACCAGGCAGGGATGCCCACTTTCACCACTCTTATTCAACATAGTTCTGGAAGTCCTAGCTACAGCAATCAGACAAGAAGAAGAAATAAAAGGCATACAAATTGGAAAAGAAGAAGTAAAACTGTCACTATTTGCAGATGATATGATATTGTATATTGAAAACCATAAAGTCTCAGTCAAAAAACTACTGGACCTTATAAATCAATTCAGCAAGGTGGCAGAATATAAAATTAATACTCAGAAATCAGAGGCATTTCTATATACCAACAATGAACTGTCATCAAAAAAAATTAAGGAAACAATCCCCTTCACTATTGCAGCCAAAAAAATTAACTACCTAGGAGTAAATTTAACCAAGGAGGTTAAGGACTTGTACTCGGAAAATTATAAAACATTGATAAAAGAAATCAAGGAAGATACAAACAAGTGGAAGCATATACCGTGTTCATGGCTAGGAAGAATAAACATCATTAAAATGTCTATATTACCCAAAGCAATTTATAAATTCAATGTAATACCAATTAAAATACCAATGACATACTTCAAAGATATAGAACACATATTCCAAAACTTTATATGGAACCAAAAAAGAACACGAATAGCCTCAGCAATCTTAAAAAGAAAAAATAAAGCAGGAGGTATCACTCTTCCAGATATCAAGGTTTACTATAAGGCCATTATACTCAAGACAGCCTGGTACTGGCATAAGAACAGGCAGATAGATCAATGGAACAGAACAAAGGACCCAGAAATAAACCCACAGCTTTATGGACAACTGATATTTGACAAAAGAGGAAAGAACATACAATGGAGTAAAGATAGCCTCTTTAACAAATGGTGTTGGGAAAATTGGACATCTACCTGCAAAAAAATGAAACTAGACCATCAACTTACACCATTCACAAAAACAAACTCAAAATGGATAAAAGACTTCAACGTAAGCCGTGAAACCATAAGCATCTTAGAAGAAAACATAGGCAGCAAGCTCTCTGACATCTGTAGCAGCAATATATTTGCCAATTTATCTCCACTGGGAAATGAAATAAAAGGCAAGATAAACAAATGAGACTATATCAAACTAAAAAGTTTTTGCACAGCTAAAGACAATAAAAACAGAATAAAAAGACAAACCACACAATGGGAGAACATATTCGACAGCAATCTGATAAGGGGTTAATAACTAAAATTTATAAAGAACTTATAAAACTCAACACCAGGAAGACAAACAATCCAATCAAAAAATGGGCAAAAGAAATGAATAGAAATTTCTCCAAAGAGGACATCCTGATGGCCAATAGGCATATGAAAAAATGCTGAACATCACTAATCATTAGAGAAATGCAAATTAAAACCGCAATGAGATATCACCTCACACCAGTCAGAATGGCGTTCATCAGCAAAACAACACAGAACAAGTCCTGGCGGGGATGTGGAGAAAAGGGAACCCTTCTGTACTGCTGGTGGGAATGCAGACTGGTGCAGACACTGTGGAAAACCGTTTGGAGATTCCTCAAAAAATTAAAAATTGAACTGCCTTTTGACCCAGCTATCCCACTTATAGGAATATACCCTAAGAACACCATAGCACTTTTCGAAAAGAAGAAATGCGCCCCCATGTTCGTGGCAGCATTGTTCACAATAGCAAAGATCTGGAACCAGCCCAACTGTCCGTCAGAAGACGCGTGGATTAAAAAGCTTTGGTACATATATACTATGGAATAGTACTCAGCCATAAGAAATGATGACATTGGATCATTTATAACAAAATGGATGTACCTTGATAACATTATACGGAGTGAAATAAGTTAATCAGAAAAAAAGAAAAACTGAGAACAGCATGATTTCATACATAGGTGGGTCAGAAAAGTGAGACTATGAGACATGGACAAGAGAGTGGTGGTTACGGGATGGGGGGAGGGAGGGAAGGGTGGGATAGGGAGGAGAAGAGGGACACAGGGAAAACCAGATAGAAGGTGACAGAGGACAATTTTACTTTTGGTGACGGGTATGCAACACAATTGAATGATAAGATAACCTGGAGATGTTTTCACTATACATATGTACCCTGATTTATTGGTGTCACCCCATTAGAATTAATAATAATAAAATATATATTAAAAAAATAATAATAAATAAAATAAAAAGAGATGGAGAATACAATCTCTCTCTGTGTTTCTATTTCTCTATAATTATATACATATATATACATAAACTTACATATTATTTGCTTGTCTTAAAAAATGAAAGAATTTTTACCTTATAACATTGAGCAACAACAGAGTGAAAAGAACAGAAATACAAAATAGATTTAGTAAAAATAAACCAAGTTTTAAAATTGGTCTTTGAATTTATGCAAATTTTTAACATAATTTATAAAACAACATCAAATTGAAATAAACACATTCAATACTTAAACATGAAAGCAAACCGAAACAGATGAATCAAACTGCAAATTGTATAATGCATAACCTGACAGAGACTCATTGATTTAAGTGGCTTTAAAAAATGACAAACCTTCCGTGATAAGTATGTATCTTAAAGACAAAGAGTACTAGGAGAAGAAAGACATTACACTGGTTTCTGTAAGTATATTGTTCTTTTAAAAAACCACTTTATTGAGGCATGATTGACATATAAAAAGTATATATTTTTTAAAAACTACTTTCATTGATTTGAGAGAGATAGAAAGAGAGGAAAGGAGAGAGAGAGAGATAAGCATTAACTCATTGTTAAGTTATGCACTCATTAGTTGCTTCTCATATGTGTCCTGACCAGGGATCGAGTGCACAACCTCAACACACTAGGACGATGATCCGTCCACTAAGCCACCTGGCTAGAGCCAAAGCTGTGTATATTTAATGTGGACAGCTTGATAAATTTGGGAATAAGGATACACATGTGAAGCCATCACGTTATCAAGGCTGTAAACATATCCGTCACATTCCGGTATGGTTCCTTCTGCTCCCTTTATTATTATTATTTATTTTTGTGGTAAGATCACTCAGCAGAAGATATATCCTCTTAATGAGTCTTCAATACACAATACAGTATTGTTAGCCATTGACACTATGCTGCATAGTAGATCTCTAGAACTTACTTATCATAACTGAAACTTGTTTTAAAATTAGTTGTTTGAACAATAAAACACATTTTTCCATAAAAATGACCCACCGATGGCACTCTGCCAGAATGAGGAGCCATGAGATCTGCCACTGGCTATAAAACTTACAGAAGGCCAAATAGTCAGTAAATCAAACTCACCACTAAGTCTTCAGTGTATTTTCTGGCTTCATGATAATATTAGGTTCAGAGATCAGCTGGAGTTATGAAAAAATGTAACTTCAGAACCATTTTGATACTGTCAAAATCTCACATTGTTAGTTGACAAGTTGTAATTGAATAAAACATTTTCTTTATTGATGAATACATGCAAAGGCCTTATTCCAGAGAATAACAAAGTGTAAGATATTTAATTTTCATTTGGTCAATCAAAAATTTATTTACAAATACTATTTCAGCAACATGGCTATTTAATCATGAACTATGTATCAACTAAATACGAGTGGTCATTAGGGGTATTTAAGCTTATATCTCTGAAAACAAATACCAGTAAAAGAAAAATTCACTTGAAATATGTTTAAAATCCACTTTCATTACAAAATTTATTTCTTTTATTTATTAATACATGGCCTTTCTTACTTAGGATTGCAATAGTTTTAGAGCAGCAAACATGGGTTTTTAACTTGGTCACCATCTTAGATCTACCCCTAAAATATGTGAAATCAATGAACTCAACTTCTCTGTGCCTCACCTGACCAGGTGGTGGCACAGTGGATAGAGTGTCGGACTGGCATGCAGAGGACCCAGGTTTGAAACCCCAAGGTCTCTGGCTTGAGAGCGGGCGCATCTGGTCTGAGCAAGGCTCACCACCTTGAACCCAAGGTTGCTGGCTTGAGCAAGGGGTCACTCAGTCTGCTTTAGTTCTCCCCCCACACTCCCTGGGTCAAAGCACATACGAGAAAGCAATCAATGAACAACTAAGGTGCTGCAATGAAGAATTGATGCTTCTTATCTCTCTTGCTGTCTGTCTGTCTATCTGTTCCTCTCTCTGACAATTTCTGTCACAAAAAAACAAAACAAAACAAAAACACAACATATTCTCAGTGCCTCACTTTTCTCATCTTTGATGCAGGGATAATATTAACTTTTTCTTAAACTTGTTATAAAAGTTTAAAATATTGGTCAATGAGAGCGGTTAGACTAGTGAATATTCATTTAATACATACTAATTTTAATAACGTCAAGACTGATTTAGGGTATAACTTTTCCTGGTAGAAACATGTGAAAAGATCATAGACATTGATGACACAGACTGACCCACTTTCTAAAGAAAGCATACGCTGAGGTACTGACATCAACTACAATTTCTTACACTCCCTGGGACATTACCTCTTGCTTTGGTCTTTCTAATATTTCCAAACTTGTAGATTACTGACATGTCCAGTCTCTGGACAATTTCTAATTGTTTAAAGTACCTAAAGAAAAACAAAGTATTTGGAAATCTTTTTTAGTAGACTCAAAAATGTAACTACTACACAGTGTTGCTAACTTGGAATATAATTTTCAAATGCATAATTTTAAAATCATAATGTTTTATGTAAGAATATTTTATTAATTATTCTTTTATTATATTTCAGTCAACTGGAAGAGAAGTACTAGAGAATAAAATTTGTGCAGTGACTTTTTAAGGTAAAACACAACCTGGATTATAACTCCTGATTCCTTTAATCCCTGAATGGTTCACGTGGTCATGTGCTTGGATATTTTTCATTGGCCCACATCACAAGGCTTAAACAAACTGTTTTATGTGATGCGTGGCATGGCTTAGCCAACATCTCGAAAGTATAGTTTTTCTAATATAATCATTTACTAAGTATTATCGTAATATATTATTAGAAAATTAGACCATCTAATTTGTTTCCTGATACTTGTATCTTCAAATCCCCAATTTCATATGAATCCAAGGCTATCATTAAATAAAAACAAAACAAAAGAGAGAATGATAGAATTTCTTGAAACCCTTTTTGGGGAATCCTCTTAATTTGGCTGTATCTACACTGTGCTATAGCCCAATTAAAAGATTTGCTTTTAGAATTTCTACAGGGCCATTTTTTTCCTAATAAGAAAACGACTTTTGAGGATACATTCATTTCAACTGAACATTAAATCTTCTGGAAAGAAAAAAACTGCAAGAATATATAATATAGTAGTGACATTCCCAGAATGAGCAAAGCAAGAATTGAGAGAGGTGATGTGGAGAACTCCTAGTATCACAAATTCAGAATGGATTTAACAAGAGAACTTCTCCAGAGAAATATTATGTTAGTGGGATTCTGGGTAGCTCAGTAAGGAGGACATCAGATTTTAACCTATATAATTATATTAATCAATGTCACCACAATGAATTCAATAAAAAATAAGAAAAAATTAAAGCATAATTTTTAAAATGATTCTTGTTTATTCTGAGGACTACTTAAAAACTCTGTAGATTCACTCAGTGCTTGTTTATAATCACAGTGGTCTCCAATATTTGTGTAATGCTTCATGGATGTTCATATAAATGTGCACATGAACTCTCAATACAAACCTAGCCTTAAAGACTACTTTTTTAAATGTCAGAAACCATCCACACATAGTAAACTATGATGGGCTATTGTGCACAGAGGAGATCATATCTGATTTGTATGAGAAAAATTACATACCACTTCTTTAATAAAATGATCTTATTAAATCCATTTTGAGCAGGTAAATAAACCGCCTTCCAAAAATTTTTCTTTCTAAAACTCAGATTATTATCCATTACTTTTTTTCCTCTCTCTCTATTCTTTTGCAATTATTCTCTCTGTGGAATTACAGTTTTTCCCCTCTTTAGTTTATTTCTAGAATATGACCCTTCAACTGTTTTAAATGAACCCAGGGAATTGGTGTTTATTGCATGCAATCAGTTGTATTGAAAACTAATTGAATATTTTGGTATCATAGTCTCATCATTCTTGAAAATACCTCAAAGTTCCTTTCTATTTAACTAAGTTTATATCACTTTTTCTGCAAATAAAGTTCACAGAACATATACAACAAGTTTTATAAAAATAAATGCTACCAGGAAAGACTGTGTTCTATGAAAATGTTAGGATACTGGGTAAAACCATATCCAGTGAAACAAGTATTAATGAATTTTTAATTTAAACTCCAGAAAGCAATTTATTCATTTACCTTTTTAGTAACTTAATGAATTTATTCAGAAAACATTTAATGAAAACTTTGCTAAATGCTAGTGATAAAAGAATTAGAGCAATCCCTGTCTTGGAGGAGGTAGATGCTTTGATATTTAACTTTAAAAATCAATGTTTTCTTTTTCAGTGAATAGTCTCTATGGGTGTACATGGGTGTGGGTGAGCATTTTTGTACATAAGAATTTAAACTACAGAGGTCAGGGACATACACTTTGGGTCAGACCTGGTTGCAAGTCCAACTCTGCCATGATGAACTGTGTGGCTTTGAGGGAGTTGGATAGCCCTCGAAGCTCAACTGCTTCATTTGTAAGGTGCAGGCCACCATTAGAAACACAAACCATTTTCCATGACCTTCTCATCTATAAATCTTAAATATATGATAATGTTAATATAAACATGTATGAAAACTTTCAAAATGTATCAGATGTGTAGATTCTTAGGATTTAGAAAGCATAAAAGAATGTTGCTGCTAGCCTACCAATAAGAAAAACACAAAGTGATAACTTTTCTTGTACTTATCAGCTTGGTAAAATTGTAGGGCAACCAACTAGCCTGAAATCTAAAGAAAGGCAGGAGTTTCCAGGGAGATGTGAATCTCAAACACTGACTCACTGGGAGTAGAGCAGGGAAGAAGTGAATTCATCTAAAAATTTTAACACATTGCTAAAGTATGGGCTGACATGAGAATATTGAATCCCTGGGGTTGAAAACCAGAGGGAAATCTATATCTACCCATAGGCTCTTCTACATGAACACAAAGGCTCTTCTCCAAGAATCTCCACCTGGTCCCCTGGAGAGATTAGAAGCAGAGAGGAAGACTAGAGAAAACCTTCCTCACAATGCAGATGAGGGAAGAGAGGACTGTGTTTATAGGGGAAGGCAGAGACCCTGTACACATCCTTCTCCCATATGTATCAAGGGTCTAAAGTTGTAAAAGCGATAACCCCTCTTACTCCAGGGTATAGATATAGATCCAATGTGACTGGGGGAAGAGAAAGGGAAGAATCCCTTCAGCTCCTGAGGGAGAGTCAAGAAACTAGTGGGGCCAGATTATTAGAAGTCTCCTAGCACTGAGAGATGAGTGGAATACCAAAGCAAACCTCTTGCCAGGGACAAAGGGACTGATACAGTATAAAGACAACAGAGAATCCTTCTGTCTCCCCAGTAAACTACCAAGCACAGAGTAACAACAGTACAGCTCTGGGAAAAGGTCAAGAGAATGAAGAGAGACATAGTCTGTGGTGTAAGCCTAATACAGTTGGATAAACACTGAGAAAACCTTCTGGCAAACCAGTCTCACCCTAAGAGCAAGGTCATGCTAGAGCAGTGATTCTTAACCTTTTTTGAGGTACCAAACCCACCAGTTTCATATGTGCATTCACCAAACCCTTCTTTAGTGATAAATAAAATGTGATTTTTTTTTTCCAAATTCAAGACATAGGTATATGTTTTTTTACTGGTGCACAAAATGAGCCGTGCATGAACATCAACTTGCTCAAAGAACAAAACCAACAAAGTGCATGAACTCACAACAAATTACAGTATTACTTTATTCTGGCCTCCGAGGTAGAGGCCTCTCCGAACCCCTGAGATGGACTCATTGAACCCCTAGGGTTTGATAGAACCCAGGTTAAGAACCACTGTGATAGAGAAACCTGAGGTCAGTGGGACACTGAATGTAATCAAAGCCATGACAAAAAGGTGAAGCCATCTAAACTTCCAACTAAAGTGACTCATACACTCACAGTAGTAACCAAGGATAAATGTTATTTACAAATTATACAAAGTATATTCTGTGATCATAACAAAATTTACTATGAATTGGTAACAGAAGTAATTATGAAAAAATACTCAAATATATTGAAAAATTAAGCAACACACTTCTATATAACTTGTGAACTAAGAAGAAAGTCTCAGAGTTTTTAATGTAGTCTATATTGAATAAAAATAAAAACACAATGTCCCAAAATTTTAGGGATGCAGCTAAGTATTTTGGGAAAAATCTATAGCTTTAAATTCTGACTTAGAAAAAAAAAGTCTGAAATTAAAGTTCTATTGTTAATAAACTAGAAAAAGGAAAATGAAGAAATAAGTGCACAAAAAAAGAAAATTATAAAGATAAGGTCATCAAACAATGATTTTAAAAATAAAAAGCAAGAGAGAAAATTAGTAAAATCAAAAGCTGGTTCTTTGGGAGTTATAAAAAGATGCTTCTCTAGTAAGACTTGGCAAGAAAAAAGAGAAAAGAAATAATAAACAATATTGTTAAAAAAGAAATGAGATTACTAAAGAATCCACAGATACAAAAATGGTAAGGAAATCTTATGGACAACTTTATGCCCATAAATTTGGGTTATAAATGAAATGGACAAATCTCTTGAAATACATATCATTTAAGCTCACTCAAGAACATATATCCTAAACAATCTTCTATCTACTAAATTGATTGAATTTGTAGTTAAAAATCTCATAACAAATACTAGTTCAATATAAAAGTTTCCATAAAATTGAGGAGAATGTTTTTTTCCAAGATATTCTATGAGGCTGACAATACCTTGAAACCAAAATTAAACAATGTCATTACAAGAAAATAAACCTACTAACCCTGGCCAGGTAGTTTGGTTGGTTAGAGCATCATTCAAATGGGCCATGGATATGGGTTTGATCTCCAGTTAGGGCATATACAAGAATCAACCAACCAATATATAAATAAGTGGAATAGCAAACAGATGTTTCTCTCTCTATCTCTTCCTACCCATCTCTCTAAAATAAATTTTTAAAAAATTTTAAGAAAAACAACAGAACAAACTTACAATTCAATATCCATAATGAACAGAAATGCAAAATTTTTCTAAAAAACTGAATCTAGTAATATAAAAAATATTAATAATTATAATAAATCAAAGCAATTCCATCATGCCTACTGAGGGGAATAAAGGATATGATCTTTTCAATTAATGCGAAGAATCATTCAACAAAACACAACATCTGTACATAATAAAAAGTCCCAGCAAACTACGGATAGAAAGGAACTTCCTCAATCTATTAAAGGGCACATAGAAAAATAAAACTTACAGCTGACATCATACTTAATATTGAAAGACAATTAAGTATAAAAAAGAAATAAAAGTTGGACAGCTTGTATCATTTGACTTTAAGAGCTACTTTTAAAGTACAGTAATCAAGCTAGTGTTGTACTGGAGAAAGAATAGAAGCATAAATCAATTGTGAAGAATAGAAACTCCAGAAATAGACCCACACATATATGGCAAATTGATTTTTGACAAAGTTGTAAAGGCTATAGAGAATAGATGGTCTTTTCAACAAGTGGTACTGAAACTATTGGACATTCATAACCTAATTAATTTCAGGTTATACCTTGTACTCTAAACAAAATAAACTAAAAGATAATCATAGACCTAAATGTAAAAACTTAAAATTAGGAAGTTTTTCAGTTAAACATAGGAGGAAATCCTTATGTACTTGAATTAGGCGAATGTTTCTTAAATGTAAAGCTATAAGCAAAAACCTTGAAAGAAAGATTATGATTAAATAAAATTTACTAAAAATAAAAACTTTGTTGTTCAAAAGATAATATTAAGAAAATGTAAAGAGGCATGCTGCTGTTGGCTTCAAAGATAAATGAAACTGCCACGTTGTGGGAGGGTCAGTGACTTGAAAGATCTCCAGGAGCTGAGTGTGATCTCAGACCAACAGCCAGTGAGAAAACAGAGACTCAGTCTCACAAAAGAAAAAACTGAATTCTTTCAGGGACTTGAATGAGTGTGATCTCAGACCAACAGCCAGTGAGAAAACAGAGACTCAGTCTCACAAAAGAAAACACTGAATTCTGTCAAGGACTTGAATGAGTTTGCAAGAGGACCCTGAGCCTCAGAGAAACTTGCAGCCATACTAACACTTTGATTTCAGTCTAGTAAGACTGTGAATTGTGGACTCCACTAACCTGTGCCTAATTTTCTTACTCAAAAGAACATTGAGATAATAAATTCCTATTGCTTTAAGATGTTAAGTTTGTGGTAATTTGTCATTCAGCAATAGAAACTAATATGAAATACCACTAATATAGTCAAAAATGACCATACAAAAAAACGACAATAACAAATGTTGTTTGCAATGATGCACAGAGCAACTGAACTCATATATTACTAATGAAAATAAAATTATAAAAATACTTCACGGAACAATTTGGCAGTTTCTTATAAAGCTGTACAACGCAGTAATGCATGTTTGGATATTTATTCAAGAGATGTGAGCCTAACCAGATTGTGACACAGTTGATAAAGCTTCGGAGTGGGACGCAGAGGACCCAGACTCAAAACCCCAAGGTCACCAACTTGGGCGTGGGCTCATCTGGTTTGAGCAAGGTTCATCAGCTTGAGCCCAACATTGCTAGCTTGAACAATGGGTCACGTGGTCTGCTGTAGCACATATGAGAAAGCAATCAATGAACAACTAATGTGCCGCAAGAAAGAATTGATGCTTCTTACCTCTTTCTTCCAGTCTGTCTGTCCCTATCTGCCCTTCTCTCTGTCTCTCTGTGATACAAAAAAAGAGATGTAAAAATGTACGTTCACCCAAAATCTCATACATGAAAGTTTACCGTGGCTTTATTCATAAATGCCAAAAATCGAAAATACTTGAATGTTCTCCGACTGTTAAGAGGTTAAACAAACTGTGGTATGTTCATAAGAGGAACTTCTACTCTCCAATAAAAAAGAATGAGCACTTGATTTAAGCAATGACATTGATGAATATCAAGTGTTTATGCTAACTGACTCCAAAGTATATACATACTATATCGTGTCATTCACTTTAATCTCAGAAAAAAGCAAAATTAGAGAGAAATAAGAGATATTAGTATTTTCTAGGGATTATAGTGATCAGAAATATTTACTACAAAGGGGCATGTGCCTTTTTGCAGGATGATAGAAGAATTCATATCTTAATTGAAAACTTGCCATATATGTATATCAAATATGTTTTTCTGAATCTAGAGAGTATATATATTAGTCCCAATTTTATGCTATATGACATTCTATATAAGCAAAAGTGAGAATGTAGTATTAACATACTGCATGTTAAATTTCTGAGTTATTTTGGCTAAATTTGATGAAGTATTAGATTAATCCATTCAAAGAGCAAATTAATCATTTGGTTAATAATTGATTGGTATTTAATCTACTTTAAAACCAGATTTATTGGCCCTGGCCAGTTGGCTCAATGGTAGAGTGTCAACTCGGCCTGTGGATGTCCTAGGTTCAATTCTTGGTCAGGGCACACAGGAGAAATGACTATCTGCTTCTCCACCCCTCCTCCTTCTCTCTCTCTTTTTCTCTTCCCCTCCCACAGCCAGGGCTGGATTGGCTCAAGCAAGTTGACCCCAAGCGCTGAGGATGGCTCCATGGCCTCCACTTCAGGTACTAAAAAATGACTCTGGTTGCAATGGGTCAACAGTCCCAGATGGGCAGAGCATCACCCTCTAGTAGGCCTGCCAGGTGGTTCGGGGTGAGGATGCATGCATGAGTCTGTCTCTCTGCCTCTCCTCCTCTCACTAAAAAAAACCAAACAAAACCACAATTAACATGCAGCATAAAATTTAAAAAGCACTGACATCCTTAGGGACACAAAGGCCCACAAATCCATCACTCCAACAGCACTTGGTCGTGTTTCTTCTCCTTCATTGGTCACAGTTTTTCTCCACACTCACACTTTTCATTAGAATTAAGCCGGCAGTTTTCTTTAATCTTTGTTCCACAAATCAGTCTCTCTTCAAAACTAATTTTTAAAATAATGCTTGAAACTTTTAAAAATATTTTTTAAAATTTAATTTTCTCATTTTGTTTCTTATTTATACTCTGTGTGTATGTGTGTGTGTATATATATATATATATATATATATATATATATATATATATATATATATATATGTGATCCACCCACTCAGAAGAAAACAATTCATGAATTCATGCACAGAGATTAAAATATACCATAAAAATCACGCTTCATGCTGTGCCAGTTTAACACAAAATTGCCACATCCCTTGCACTGATAACCAAAGATGATGACAGATAGAAATTTATAAGACTACAACTTAAAATCAGTTTATAGATCAGAAAATAATTTGAGTGACAAATATATGAAACACCCATGTCTGCACTTACAGATAACCAGAATCTATAATTGATTCATTACACATTAGAGGCAATAGGCAATTATGCCATTTTACTTTCCAGAATACCTTTCTTAATATTTTTTTTCTCTAGAAGCTTATTAAAATGATAGTTAAGCCTGACCTGTGGTGGCGCAGTGGATAAAGCGTCGACCTGGGAACACTGAGGTCGCCAGTTCAAAACCCTGCACTGGTCTGGTCAAGGCACATATGGGAGTTGATGCTTCCAGCTCCTCCCCCCTTTCTCTCTCTCTCTCTCTCTCTCTCTCTCTCTCTCTCTCTCTCACTCTGTGTCTCCTCTCTAAAATAAATAAAATGATAGTTAAATGATATTCTTGGGATGAGAAAAACAATTTTGTTTAATTCTACTTGTCTACAAAAGCTCTCTTATCCACCAGTGATTTGTGGGTTATTTAAGCCAGGTAAAAAACTAATATGTAGTAAACAATGCTAAAACTATATGACTTTAAAACAAAATTACTTTGTAGATTATAAAATCTGGTCATGATACTCACAAATCAATCCTAAAAGAAGAATTTAAATATCAAGAAATAGATAACACTGGGGAACAAAATTTTTGTTGCATCCACAAAAACACTTGTTCCTACCTAATTCTAGTGAGAGATCTCAAATCTGACATTAATTTTTCTCTGTAAGCTACAATTTCTTTGCAATTCAAGATTTTAGGTTTTCATCTTATTGTAAAATTTTCAACATTAGTTTAACATAATGAAGTTCTACTTGGGCATCATCTTTTGAAAATATAATAATTTATATAATGCAGTAAATACACTAATGCACTTAAAGATATGATTGTATCAGAATTTGTCTACAATTTCAAAATAGAACATATTAAAACACTTATTTTAATCATAAAATTTGTGCAAAACTTATTTAAATTCTATTCAGGCAAAAATTTGTGTTTGTAGCTCTTGCGTTTGTATACTTGTTTAGGACAATCTCAATTGATGCTCCAGCAGTAGTCTGATCATCACTAACAGCTCCAAGATTTTCAGGAAACTTTTCTAGGTGATTGTTGAGGAAGTGAATCTTAACACACATGTTGCTACCAATATTGCAGAAAGCTAACCACATCCTTTGAGCCAGAAGTTCATAGTTTTCTGCTTTATTGTTGTGAAAAAAGTTCTCTGTAACAGCCACAAAAGATTGCCATGCTGCTTGCTCCTTCTTATTCATTTTCCTGGAAAAATCTTCGTCATGTATGAGGGTTTGAATTTGAAGTCCATCGATCTTTTATCTTCTGCATTTATCTTCTCGAAAGACAAGGCAGGAAAAGCAGAAAAAACATGTTGAAAGCGAGGGAAGCAAGATGGCGATGGAGTAGGCAGACGTACCAACTTCCAACTCCCAGAACCAAAGTGGATTATACCTCAATTTTAAGAACCATCATCTGGATAAACCAACTTTGAACTAAACTAAGTGGACTCTTCAACCTAGGAACACAGAAGAATCCACATTGAGACTGGTAGGAATAGCGAAAATGCGAAGAGGGCTTCCCAGCTCCCCGGAGCAAACGGCAGCCCAGAGAGACCCACGTGGCGGGAGGAGAGTTTGGCGGAGAGGGAGGGACCTGTGTCCCAGAAACCAAGCCCCAGCTTGCAGTCCCAGAGCCTAGAAGAGGCGTTTGAAAAGTTTTGAGCTATGAAACAACTGAGGGAGATCCCAGGCCTACAGTGTGGAGTATTAGGTTCCTTCCTACTCTGCTGAAGGTTGCTGAAGGGTTTGAGGCAGCAGGACGCTGAAGCGCGGTTCTGTCGGTGTGGTCAGAGGCCAAGCCTGTGTGAGCTCAGTCTAGCCCAGCAGGGTGGGAGGGGACGCGCAAAAGTGATCCGAAAGCTGCGGGCCCGCCTGTAATGCCACCTACGGGAACAAAGCGGGAGGTCAGGAACGGGCAGAAATCTGCTCTGCGACCCTGCGCAAGCCGGCCCTGACGGCGGGGACCGGGCTAGGACCAGGGACAAGCAGAGGCTCATGGCTGAGCTCACGCTACCTGCCACACCCGGCTGGAATACCGCGGTTTGCCATTATATGTGCGCAAGCGGGTTCCAAGCACGGGAAAGGGGTAGACCCTGAGACAAGTGGAAGCTCACAGCTGAGCCCACGCTACTATCCATGCATGACCGGAGAAACCGTGGATTGCCATGCTACGTGCACGAGTGGGCTCCGAACACAGGGGCGCATTAGAGTCAGGGACGAGCAGAAGTACGCAGCTGAGTAGAAGCCAGCAAACACGCAGGGCCCAATAAACCTGGGTTTGCGACCCTGCGCAGAAGGGCCCTAGCCTTGAGGGCGGGGCTAAAGCTCCAGACAGGCAAAGGCTCACAGCTGAGAACATGTCAAAAGCCCCAACCAACCCACGAACTGTGGCGAGCAAGCTCTGACTGCGGGTTCTGGGTGGAAGTCCGGAAACAGGCTGGGTCCACAACTGAGCAAAGGTGCTCACCTCTACCCTTGGTGCTGAGGCTTGTGGATGGAGTGACAGCCCCTCCCGCAGAGGAGAGGCAGAATCACAGCAAAAGCCAAAGTGGGCCGGCTCTGGCAACGCCCATACCCAACCACCCTAGGCAGCGGCAGAGAGGGAGGAGGGCCTGCAGACAGACCACACCTAGAGAATACAAGGCAACACCTACTGAACTCCTGTGGCCACAACTTGTTTATACACAGACAAAATGGGCAGGCAGAGGAATGCAAACCAAATGAATCAAGAGAAATCCCCAGAGAAGGACCTGAATGAACCAGATATAACCAAATTACCAGAAGCAGAATTTAGAATAATGATAGTTAGGATGTTCAAAGAAATTAGAGCAACAATGGATAGTCATTATGAACACGTAAATAAAAAGAAAACAAGTATAAAAAACGACATTGAAATAATAAAAAAGAATCAGACAGAAATGACAAATACAGTATCAGAACTGAAGACCACAATGGAAGGAATTAAAAGCAGGATGAATCACGCTGAGGATCGAATAAGTGAGTTAGAGGACACAATAAACAAAGTTACAGAAGCAGAGAAGAAAAAGGAAAAGAGACTCAAAAAATGTGAGGAAACTCTAAGGGAGCTCTGTGACAACATGAAGAGAAACAACATTCACATCATAGGGGTGCCTGAAGAAGAGGAGAGAGGACAGGAAATGGAAACATTGTTCAATCAAATCATAGCAGAAAACTTTCCTAAATTAAGACTGGGAAACACTGCACACGTTCAAGAAGCACACAGAACTCCATTAAAAAGAAACCCAAAAGATCGACACCAAGACACACCATAGTTAATACCAAAGCTAATGGATAAAGAAAAAATTTTAAAAGCTGCTAGGGAAAAAAAGGCAAACACCTACAACGGAGCCCCCATAAGGATGACATCGGACTTCTCAACAGAAACACTTGAGGCCAGAAGGGAATGGAAAGATATATTAAAGTAATGCAGAACAAGAACCTACAACCAAGACTACTTTATCCAGCAAGGTTAATGTTTAAAATTGAAGGAGAAATTAAGAGCTTCCCAGAAAAAGAAAGCCTCAAGGAATTCATAAAAACCAAACCAATTCTGCAAGAGATACTAATGGGCTTCTTGTGAACAGTCTAAAGGGAGGAAAGAATAGAGCAAAAGAAGAATACAGCTTTAAAGAATAAAATGGCAATAAACAACTACATATCGATAATAACCTTAAATGTAAATGGATTAAATGATCCAATCAAAAGTCATAGGGTAGCTGCATGAATAAAGAAACAGGACCCATACATATGCTGTCTAAAAGAGACACACCTTAAAACAAAGGATGCACATAGACTGAAGGTAAAAGGATGGAAAAAAATATTTCATGCAAATGGAAATGAAAAAAAAGCAGGGGTAGCAATACTTATATCTGACAAAATGGACTTTAAAACAAAGGCTGAAGTAAGAGATAAAGAAGGACACTACATAATAATAAAGGGAACAATTCAACAGGAAGATATAACTATTATAAATATCTATGCACCAAATATAGGAGCCCCAACATACATAAAGCAGACTTTGATGGATATAAAGGGCGAGATTAACAGCAATACTATCATAGTAGGGGATTTCAATACACCTCTAACAACACTGGGTAGATCCTCAAGAAAAAATATTAATAAAGAAATAGCAGACTTAAAGGAGACACTAGATCAACTTGATTTAATAGATATCTTCAAAACTTTTCACCCTAAAGCAGTAGAATATACATCCTTCTCAAACGCTCATGGTACGTTTTCTAGGAATAACCACATGTTAGGACACAAAAAAGGACTCAATAAATTTAAGAAGATGGAAATCATATCAAGCATTTTCTCTGATCACAATGCCATGAATCTAGAAATTAACCACAAAAAAAAAAACTGAAAAATACTCAAACACTTGGAAACTAAATAGCATGTTATTAAATAATGAATGGATTAACAAAAAAATCAAAGAAGAAATAATAAAGTTTCTAGAAACAAATGATAATGAGCATACATCAACTCAAAATTTATGGGACACAGCAAAAGCAGTTCAGAGAGGGAAGTTTATTGCACTACAGGCATATCATAAGAAACTAGAAGAAGCTCAAATAAGCAACCTGACCCTGCATCTAAAAGAACTAGAAAAACAACAACAAATAAAACCCAAGACAAGTAGAAGGTCGGAAATAATAAAGATCAAATCAGAAATAAATGACATAGAGGCTAAGAAAGCAATACAGAGGATCAATGAAACCAGAAGCTGGTTCTTTGAAATGGTAAACAAGATTAATGAACCTTTAACTAGACTCACCAAAAAAAAAAAGAGAGAGGACTCAAATAAATAAAATTAGAAAGGACAGTGGAGAAAAAATAACTGACACAACAGAAATACAAAGCATTGTAAGAAAATACTATGTAGAATTTTATGTTAAAAAATTTGACCTTCTTGGTGAAATGGACAAATTTCTGGAATCATATAACCTTCCAAAAATCAATCAGGAAGAATCAGAACACCTAAACAGACCTATTACAACAAATGAGATCGAAACAGTTATCAAAAACTCCCAAAAAAGAAAAGTCCTGGGCCTGATGGCTTCACAAGTGAATTCTATCAAAAATTCAAAGAAGAACTAACTCCTATCCTCCTCAAGCTATTTCAAAAAATTCAAGAGGAAGGAAGACTTCCAAACTCCTTTTATGAGGCGAGCACAATTCTGATCCCAAAACCGGGCAAAGACAACACAAAGAAAGAAAATTATAGGCCAATATCCCTGATGAATTTAGACGCTAAAATTCTCAACAAAATATTAGCCAACCGGATCCAGCAATATATGAAAAAAATCATACACCATGATCAAGTGGGATTTATTCTGGAGAGGCAAGGCTGGTTCAATATTCGCAAATTAATCAATGTGATTCATCACATAAACAAAAGGAAGGACAAAAATCACATGATAATTTCAATAAATGCAGAAAAGGCATTTGATAAAATCAGCACCCATTCATGCTCAAAACTCTCAATAAAGTGGGAATACAGGGATCATTCCTTAACATGATAAAGCCATCTACAACAAACCCACAGCAAACTCATACGAAATGGAAAAAAGTAAAAGCAATCTCCTTAAGATCAGAAACAAGGCAAAGATGCCCCCTTTCACCACTCTTATTCAACATAGTTCTGGAATTCCTAGCTATAGCAATCAGACAAGAAGAAGAAATAAAAGGCATCCAAATTGGAAAGGAAGAAGTAAAACTGTCACTATTTGCAGTTGATATGATATGATATTGTATATTGAAAACCCTAAAGTCTCAGTCAAAAATCTACTGGACCTTATAAATCAATTCAGCAAGGTGGCAGGATATAAAATTAATACTCAAAAATCAGAGACATTTCTATATATCAACAATGAACTGTCAGCAAAAGAAATTAAGGAAACAATCCCCTTCACTATTGCAGCCAAAAAATAAACTACCTAGGAGTAAATTTAACCAAAGAGGTTAAGGACTTGTACTCGGAAAATTATAGAACATTGATAAAAGAAATCAAGGAAGATACAAACAAGTGGAAGCATATACCGTGCTCATGGCTAGGAAGAATAAACATCATTAAAATGTCTATATTACCCAAAGCAATTTATAAATTCAATGCAATACCAATTAAAATACCAATGACATACTTCAAATATATAGAACACATATTCCAAAACTTTATATGGAACCAAAAAAGAACACGAATAGCCTCAGCAATCTTAAAAAGAAAAAATAAAGCAGGAGGTATCATTCTTCCAGATATCAAGGTTTACTATAAGGCCATTATACTCAAGACAGCCTGGTACTGGCATAAGAACAGGCACATAGATCAATGGAACAGAACAGAGCACCCAGAAATAAACCAACAGCTTTATGGACAACTGATACTTGACAAAGGAGAAAAGAACATACAATGGATTAAAGACAGACTCTTTAACAAATGGTGTTGGCAAAATTGGACATCTACCTGCAAAAAAAATGAAACTAGACCATCAACTTACACCATTCACAAAAACAAACTCAAAATGGATAAAAGACTTAAATGTAAGCCGTGAAACCATAAGCATCTTAAAAGAAAACATAGGCAGCAACCTCTCCGACATCTGTAGCAGCAATATATTTGCCAATTTATCTACAGGGGAAAATGAAATAAAAGGAAAGATAAACAAATGGGACTATATCAAACTAAAAAGTTTTTGCACAGCTAAAGACAATAAGAACAGAATAAAAAGACAAACCGCACAATGAGAGAACATATTCGACAGCACATCTGATAAGGGGTTAATAACTAAACTTTATAAAGATCTTATAAAACTCAACACCAGGAAGACAAACAACCCAATCAAAAAATGGGCAAAAGAAATGAATAGAAATTTCTCCAAAGAGGACATACAGATGGCCAAATGGCATATGAAAAAATGCTCAACATCAGTAATCATTAGAGAAATGCTAATTAAAACCACAATGAGATATCACCTCATACCAGTCAGTATGGCACTCATCAGCAAAACAACACAGAATAAGTGCTGGCGAGGATGTGGAGAAAAGGGAACCCTTCTGCACTGCTGGTGGGAATGCAGACTGGTGCAGCCACTGTGGAAAACAGTTTGGAGATTCCTCAGAAAATTAAAAATCTAACTGCCTTTTGACCCAGCTATACCACTTATAGGAATATACCCTAAGAACACCATAGCACTGTTCGAAAAGAAGAAATGCGCCCCAATGTTCGTGGCAGCATTGTTCACAATAGCGAAGATCTGGAACCAGCCCAAGTGTCTGTCAGAAGAAGAGTGGATTAAAAAGCTTTGGTACATATATACTATGGAATTCTACTCAGCCATAAGAAACGATGACATCGGATCATTTACAACAAAATGGATGTACCTTGATAACATTATACGGAGTGAAATAAGTAAATCAGAAAAAAAAGAAAAACTGAGAACAGCATGATTTCATACATAGGTGGGACATATAAGTGAGAATATGAGACATGGACAAGAGAGTGGGGGCAATGTGTTGGGGGGAGGAAGAGAAGAGTGGGATAGGGAGGAGGGGAGAGACACAGGGAGAACCGGATAGAAGGTGACAGAGGACAATTTGACTTTTGGTGACGGGTATGCAACACAATTGAATGATAAGATAACCTGGAGATGTTTTCATTGTACATATGTACCCTGCTTTATTGGTGTCACCCCATTAGAATTAATAATAATAAAATATATATATATAAGAAAAACCTAAAAAAAAAAACATGTTGAAAGCATTCACTTTCTTTATTTAAAGCCTGAACAAACTGCTTCATTAAGCCAAGTTTGATGTGAAGTGGGCGAAAAATGATTCTGTCTCAATTAACTACAGTTTCATTCACAATATTTTTCATACCTACTTTCAAGCTTCATGTTTTGGCCACTCCTTCTGTGTCCAGTGTTTTTCCCGAGCTCGGCTGTCCCACAAACACAGAAAGCAAGGCTACTTCGTGAAACCTCTCTCTTGTCCTAGCAGAAAATTTACCATTTTAAGATCCACACAAACGATCCAATTATGCTCCTCATACTGCAATAAGTCGAGGACAATTTTTATGTCATTATAATCTTCTTGCAGATGAGTTGAATAACAAATTGGAACCACTGCATAAACATTACCGTTCTGTAGGAGAACACATTTCAGAGTCTACATAGAGCTGTCAAGAAATAGCTGCAATTCAGTTTAATGTAAGTGGTAACACCTAGCTGGTTGAGAAGACTACTGATATCATAACAGTAAACAAAGTGTTTGTCTTCAGAATAAAAGTTCACATAAGTTTGTTTACGTTTCCTGAAATGGGATACTAAGCTAACCGGTGAAGTACATTCTTTTCTTGAAGCCTGGAGGCTAATAACTCAGCTGCTTCTTTGATAGGCCCAAATCTCTAACTAAATCATTCAATTCTAGTTGACTGAACTGTTGAGGTGTCAATGACTGCTTGGCATCAGAAGAAGACCCTTCAGATTCTACAACCATTTCCTCATGCAGCTTATCAAAATACACTTGATCACCATGTTCACTTTCTTCATCCTTAGAAGAAATAAAACCATTGAAAACTGGAACTGGGAGTGTCTGAGAGTGTAGGATAGGTCATATTACTGAAGGAATATTAGGATATGTGATCATATGCTGTTTTTTCTTGCTCTTGATGATGCCCCTTGTATGGATCAGACAGAAATAACAGTCACTGCTCTGATCCTTAGGTTCATGCCAAACCATGGGAATACCAAAAGGCATTCCTTAGCGTTTTCCTTTTGTCCAGTCATGAAGCATTTCCTCACAATATGAGGAGCCCAATTCTTGTCTTGGTCACCAAGGGGAACTTGAAAATAGGCAATATATTCATGTGTCACAAATGATGAAATATTGCTTCTTTAACGTTGAAATGTGTTACAGCCACATATATAACAGAAGGTGTCAGAAGGCACCTACTTGAAGAAGCTATGATTCAATCTTAAAACAAAATAAGAGGGTATTTTTATCAGATAATTATTTTATACATTTAAAAACAACTACAAGTATGTAACAGTGATGTTTGTAAAACATTAATTGCCTTGTGGTTATATTCAATCCAGAGTCGTTGCCCTTTAACTCCAATTTAAAAACCAATGCATGCCATTAATTGTAACAAAAAATTAAAATTGCATAAAAACTAGAGCATGTACCATAAAACAGATTTTAGATTTTGAATAATCCATTCAGAAGTATATAGAAACAGTTCTAAAACATCATGCAACAGAAATTGAAAAAAAATTGTTCTCCAGTGTAATAATTAGCATTTTGTGTGGGTACTAGTATATGATTTATCATATTAGAACCAAAACACTGAGAGAAACCAAATTATATGTGTTTTTTTCTCAGTTTCTCTGAATGACTTTCCAATTCAAGTCACTAAATCCTACTTTGAAGATTTCATCAATTTTCAAGTTTTTCCCAGAGTTGAACCCAGGAATAATATTTCTTTTATCTCTATGTACTTTATATCAGGGAAGCACAATTCTTTTCAGAATTAGAACAAAACCTATGAAGCCTGTAACGTCTCTCAAACACTTTAGCAAAGGCTGCAACACACACAGGATACACGGTGGTATTTGTGTGTAGAAACAACAGAATATGGATGATATTAGCACTGGAAGCTAGTATGACCGTCCATAAACTGAACTAATATAGCAGAAGCTTGGAGTCAAACAATGTAAATCCCTTGGGAATTTCCTAATTTTCCTGGAAGCACACTGAATTTTTCACAGACTATAGGGATAAGATAAGTTTAACAAGAGCATGGTGACGTGCTCTGACATTGCAGTTACAGGCTTAATAAAAGAAAACTCTCCTGACTAGTGCCAAGCTTGCATAGAAAACAGCAAAAATGTGAAATTCCTCTTGTATGTGTAACTCAAATAAATTTTCTTACATATTGAATATTATTCAGAACTACAGCATGTTTATACATTTTTTAGTAATATCTCTCAATCTATACTCCAAAGAATTGGAGGATTATCTTATTTAGGAGCATATAATTTATTTGAAAAATACAGAGGAAACTAGGGAAGGGTTTTTCAGACAACACTTTGAATGAGACCATTTGAGAGAAAACCTAGGATCAGTATGTGAATATTTCAGAAGGTTGAAATTAAAAATGCAGTTTTGTAGGCATATTTCCTTTTTTATTACTATTGGATTCACAACACCAGAGCATTCCTCCTATTTCTCCACTTGTCCAATCGTACTGTGTTTTCCACCCTGGGCTTCAGTCATGCTCAAGAACTTGACCACCAACATGCTCAAAGGTGTGTTGCTGCCTTTTTTCATTCTGCTATTCTGATAGCCCACTGAAATGCCACTTTCTCCCTAATAGCAGTTTCTGTATACCCTTTTTTGATCCTTATACATTATTTTAAATATTAAATAACGAACAAATGAATTATTGAATGTGTAAATGGTGACATTAATAAATAACAAAATGAGTGGTTATTCTTGGTCTATCTTTGACTTCCAATTGGAAAGCCACTGTTTTCTTTAGCTGCCTTCTTGTTAGTCCTTATGGCTATCTTCTGAACACTAATTGTTACACAAGTAATATCAGCCTTTAAAATCCATGAAATGAAAAAAAAAGAACCCATCGGGGAGAACGGCAAGATGGTTATAGAGTAAGCAGATGTACCAACTTCCAACTCTTGGAACCAAAGTGGATTATAACTTAATTTTAAGAACTATCATCTGGATAAACCAACTTTGAACTAAACTAAGAGGACTCTTCAACCAAGGAACACTGAAGAAGCCACATTGAGACTGGTAGGAAAAGCAAAAACGTGGAAAGGGCTGCCCAGCTCCCTGGAGCAAATGGCAGACCTGCATGGCAGGGAGAGAGTTTAGCAGAGAGGGAGGGACCTGGGTCCCAGGAACAAAGCCCCAGCCTGCAGCCCCAGAACCTAGAACAGGCGATTGGACAGTATTGAACTGTGAAACAAGTGAGGATACTGTTTGTGAGAAAGAGACAGTTTTCTCAGACCCAGGATTCTTCTTAAAGGGACAGTACAGAAAACCACTTTCACAACACTCACCCCGGGCTCCAGGGGACGGGGACAGAGGATAAGACCAGAGCAGCCAGAAGACAGTGTGGACTGGAAGACACAGGGAGAAACGCGCTGAGGGACAGCCACCATAATCCCTGGACTGAGTCACTTTCCAAATCAAAAACAAATATTTCCCCTAGAACTAGCAATACCAGCAAAGGGAGACAAGACACCAGCCAAACAAGCTCTCCCATGGCACTTAGAGCAGAGGTGCTTAGACGGAGGTAGCTTCCAGGACTACAGTATGGAGTGTTAAGGTCTGAGCTACAGGGCCCCTATCCACACTACTGAGGGCTTGCAGGAGTGACAGTGAAGGCAGGACGCAAAAACGCTGTTCTGTCTGCGGGAGCGGAGGCCAAGCCAGGGTGAGCACAGTCTAGCCCAGCAGGGGTAGAGGGAACATGCGAAAGCAGTCCAGCAGCAGTGGGCCTGCCTACAGCCCCACCTGCGGGGGAAAGGCGGGAGGATAAAAATGGGCAGAGATCTGCTGCTGAGCAGGGGCCAACGAGCCAGCAACATAACCTGGCCTGCGAGGTTTGTGACCCTGCATGAGCCGGTCCTGACCATGGGGGTAGGGCTGAAGCCCTGGAACGGGCAAGGTCGGCAGATGAGAAAAGGTGCTCAACCCTACCCTTGGTGCTGAGGCTTGTGGCTTGAGTGCAGTTCGCAAGACCACCTGTGGGGGCAAGGCGAAGGCTGAGGTTTGTAGAGCTGGGTACTAGAACACAGCCCCTCTTGCGGAGGAGGGGCAGAAATCACAGCAACAGCCACAGTGGGACGGTACCAGCAACGCCCATCCCAACTGCTCTAGGCAGCGGCAGAAGGGGTGGTGGGCCTGCAGACAGACCACAAGTAGGGAACACAGAGGCAACACACATTGGACTCCAGTGGCCACATCCTTCTTATACACAGACAAAATGGGCAGGCAGAGAAATGCAACCCAAATGAATCAAGAGAAATCCCCAGAGAAGGACGTGAATGAACCAGATATAAACAAATTACTAGATGCAGAGTTTAAAATAATGATAGTTAGGATGTTCAAAGAGCTTAGAGCAACAATGGATAGTCATTACGAACGCCTAAAGACATAACAAGTATAAAAAAGGAAATTGAAATAATAAAAAAGAATCAGACAGAAATGACAAATACAGTCTCAGAATTGGAAGGAATGGAAGGAAATAAAAGCAGGATGGATGAAGCTGAGGATCAAATCAGTGAGTAAGAGGGAAAAAAAAGCAAAGGCACAGAAGCAGAGCAGAAAAAAGAAAAGAGACTCAAAAAACTGAGGAAAGTCTAAGGGAACTCTATGACAACATAAAGAGAAATAACATCCACATCATAGGGGTCCCCGAAGACGAAGAGAAAGAACAAGGGATAGAAACTTTGTTTAATCAAATCATAGCTGAAAACTTCCCTAAATTAAGGCTGGAAAACGTTTCACATGTTCAAGAAGCACAGAGAACTCCATTAAAGAGAAACCCAAAGAAATCTACACCAAGACACATCATAGTTAAAATACCAAAGCTAAGTGATAAAAGGAAATTATAAAGCCTCTAGAGAAAAGAAGGCTAGCACCTACAAAGGAGCCCCCATAAGAATGACATCCGAGTTCTCAACAGAAACCTTTGAGGCCAGAGGGAATGGCAAGATATACTCAAAAAATGCAGAACAAGAACCTACAACAAAGACTACTCTATCCAGCAAGGTTAATGTTTAAAATTGAAGGAGAAATAAAGAGCTTCACAGACAAAAAAAACTCTCAAGGAATTCATTAAAACCAAACCAATTCTGCAAGAGATACAAAGGGGTCTGTTGTGAACAGTTCAAAGGGGGAAAAGAATATAGCAAAAGAAGAATACAGCTTTAAAGAATAAAACAGCAATAAACAACTACATATCAATAATAACCTTAAATGTAAATAAATTAAATATTCCAATCAAAAGACATAGGGTAGCTGTGTAGATAAAGAAATAGGACCCATACATATGCTGTCTACAAGAGACACACCTTAAAACAAAAGATGCACATAGACTGTTGGTAAAAGGATGAAAAAAAATATTTCATGACATTGGAAGTGAAAAAAAAGCCATGGTAGCAATACTTTATCTGAAAAAATGGACTTTAAAACAAAGGCTGTAGTAAGAGATAAAGAAGGACACTACATAATGATAAAGGGAAGAATTCAACAGGAAGATATAACTATTATAAATATCTATGCACCAAACATAGGAGCCCCGACGTACATAAAGCAGACTTTGATGGATATAAAGGGCAAGATTAACAGCAATACTATCATAGTAGGGGATTTCAATACCCCACTAACATCACTGGATAGATCCTCAAGAAAGAAAATTAATAAAGAAACAGCAGATATAAAGGATACACTAGATCAACTTGATTTAATAGATATCTTCAGAACTTTTCACCCTTAAGTAGTAGAATAGTAGTAGAATATACATTCTTTTCAAGCACTCATGGTACATTCTCCAGGATAGACCACATGTTAGGCCACAAAAGCGGTCTCAACAAAGTTAAAAGAATTGAAATCATATCAAGCATTTTCTCTGATCAAAATGTCATGAAACTAGACATTAACCACAGAAGAAAAACTGAAAAATACTCAAACACTTGGAAAATAAATAGCATGTTATTAAATAATGAATGGATTAACAATGAGATAAAAAAAAATTAAAAAGTTTCTAGAAACAAGTGATAATGAGCATACATCAACTCAAAATTTATGGAACACAGCAAAAGCAGTACTGAGAGGGAAGTTCATAGCTCTACAGGCATACCAGGAGAAGCTAGAAAAAGCTCAAATAAACAACCTGATCCTGTATCTAAAAAAACTAGAGGAACAACAGCTAATAAAGCCCAGGACCAGTAGAAGGAAGAAATAATAAAGATCATAGCGGAAATAAATGACATAGATGCTAAAGAAACAATACAGAGGACCAAAGAAACCAGGAGTTGGTTCTTTGAAAAGGTAAACAAGATCGATGAATCTTTAACTAGACTCACTAAGTAAAGAGAGAGAGGACTCAAATAAATAAAATTAGAAATGAGAGTGGAGAAATAACAACTGACACAACAGAAATACAAAGTATTATAAGAAAATACTATGAAGAACTCTATGCCAAGAAAATTAGACAACCTAGGTGAAATGGACAAATTTCTTGAATTATATAATCTTCCAAAAATCAATCTGGAAATCAGAACACATAAACAGGCCAATTACAATAATTGAGATCGAAACAGTTATCAAAAAACTCCCAACAAAGAAAAGTCCTGGGCCTCATGGCTTCACAAGTGAATTCTACCAAAAATTCAAAGAAAAACTTACTCCTTTCCTTTTCAAGCTATTTCAAAAAATTCAAGAGGAAGGAAGACTTCCAAACTCCTTTTATGAGGCAAGTATAATTCTGATCCCGAAACCGGGCAAATACAACACAAAGAAAGAAAATTATAGGCCAATATCCCTGATGAATTTAGATGCTAAAATTCTCAACAAAATATTAGCCAACTGGATCCAGCAATATATGAAAAAAATCATACACCACGATGAAGTGGGATTTATTCTGGAGAGGGAAGACGGGTTCAATATTCGCAAATCAATCAATGTGATTCATCACATAAACAAAAGGAAGGACAAAAATCACATGATAATTTCAATAGATGCAGAAAAGGCATTTGATAAAATCCAGCACCCATTCATGCTCAAAACTCTCAGCAAAGTGGGGATACAGAAAACATTCCTTAACATGATAAAGGTCATCTATGACAAACCCACAGCAAACATCATACTAAATGGACAAAAATTAAAAGCAATCCCCTTAAATCAGGAACCAAGCAGGGGTGCCCCCTTTCACCACTCTTATTCCACATAGTTCTGGAAGTCTTAACCACAGCAATTAAACCAGAAGAAGAAATAAAAGGCATCCAAACTGGAAAAGAAGAAGTAAAACTGTCATCATTTGTAGATGATATCATATTGTATATAGAAAAACCTAAAGTCTCAATCAAAAAACTACTGGACCTGATAAATAAATTCAGCAAGGTGGAAGAATATAAAATTAACACTCAAAAATCAGAGGTATTTTTATATACCAAAAATGACCTGTCAGCAAAAGAAATTAAGGAAAAAATCCCCTTCACTATTGCAACCAAAAAAGTAAAGTACCTAGGAGTAAATTTAACCAAGGAGGTTAAAAACTTGTACTCTGAAAATTATAAAACATTGACAAAAGGAATCAAATACGATACAAACAAGTGGAAGCATATACCGTGCTCATGGTTAGGAAGAATAAACATCATTAAAATGTCTATATTACCCAAAGCAATTTATAAATTCAATGCAATACCAATTAAAATACCAATGACATACTTCAAAGATATAGAACACATATTCCAAAAATTTATATGGAACCAAAAAAGAACACGAATAGCCTCAGCAATCTTAAAAAGAAAAAATAAAGCAGGAGGTATTACTCTTCCGGATATCAAGGTATACTACAAAGCCATTGCACTCAAGACAGTCTGGTACTGGCATAAGAACAGGCACATAGATCAATGGAACAGAAGAGAGAACCAAGAAATAAACCCACACCTTTATGGACAACTGATATTTGACAAAGGAGGAAAGAGCATACAATGGAGTAAAGACAGCCTCTTTAACAAATGGTGTTGGCAAAACTGGACATCTATCTGCAAAAAAATGAAACTAGACCATCAACTTACACAATTTACAAAAACAAACTCAAAATAGATAATAGACTTAAATGTAAGTCGTGAAACCATAAGCATCTTAGAAGAATACATGGGCAGTAAGCTCTCCGACATCTGTCGCAGCAATATATTTGTCGATTTATCTCCATGGGCAAATAAGAGGCAGGATAAACAAATGACACTATATCAAACTAAAAGTTTTTGCACAGCTAAAGACAGTAAAAACAGTATAAAAAGACAAACAACACAATGGGAGAACATATTTGACAATACATCTTATAAGGGGTATATAGCAAAATTTATAAAGAACTTATAAAACTCGACATCAGGAAGACAAACAATCCAATCAAAAAATGGGCAAAAGAAATGAATAGAAATTTCTCCAAAGAGGACATACAGATGGCCAATAGGCATATGAAAAAATGCTCAACATCACTAATCATAAGAGAAATGCAAATTAAAACCACAATGAGATATCACCTTACACCAGTCAGAATGGTACTCATCAGCAAAACAACACAGAATAAGTGCTGGCGAGAACGTGGAGAAAAGGGAACCCTTCTGTACTGCTGGTGGGAATGCAGACTGGTGCAGCCACTGTGGAAAACAGTATGGAGATTCCTCAATAAATTAAAAATCGAACTGCCTTTTAACCCAGCTATTTCACTTTTAGGAATATACCCTAAGAACACCATTGCACTGTTCGAAAAGAAGAAATGCACCCCCATGTTTATGGCAGCATTGTTCACAATAGCGAAGATCTGGAAACAGCCCAGGTGTCCGTCGGAGGAGGAGTGGATTAAAAAGCTATGGTACATATATACTATGGAATACTACTCGGACATAAGAAATGATGACATCGGATCATTTACAACAAAATGGATGGACCTTGATAACATTATATGAAGTGAAATAAGTAAAACAGATTAAAACTGAGAACTGCGTGATTTCATACATAGGGGGGACATAATAACGAGACTATGAGACATGGAGATGAGTGTGGTGGTTACTAGGTGGGGGGAGGGAGGAGAGGAAGGGAGAAGGGCATAGGAGGGGCACAAAGAAAACCAAATAGAAGGTGACAGAGGACAATTTGACTTTGGGTGATGGATATGCAACATAATTGAATGACAAGATAACCTGGAGATGTTTTCTTTGAACATATGTACCCTGATTTATTAATGTCACCCTATTAAAATTAATAAACAAAAGAAAAAATTAAAAAGAAAAATCCATGACATGATCCATATTGGCACTGACATTTTCATCCATTGATCCCTCACCATGTTGCTATTTTATACTGGTCAAAAGTTTCAAAGCTTGGACTGAATGGTGGTTGAACCTTAATACACACAGAGCTGGTCCATGTCCTAAAGTCACACATCTTGCTTTTCATTGCGGAGTATAGTTTGTGTTTAGCTTACAAAATTCCATAATACTGAGTGCAGTCAGTACCCCTTACTTTATTTTTCCTTTGCTTTTATTAGTCATGTAAAATGACTATGGTTTATTTATGACTCATGCCTAAAAATATTAAGACTCATTTTAATAATCTAGCAACATATATATATATATATATATATATATATATATATATATATATATATACATACATACATACATACATACTATACTATTTGGTTTACAAATGCATTCTAATAGCTCTGCCAACTTTTAAATGATTATTATGTGTCAGTCTGTAGTTTAAATCTTTACTTATAAAAATTCATTTACTTATCATCATAACTCTTTATGTAGATTCTATTAATATTCCCACAAAACAGATATGGACTGTGAAGGACAGATTAAGAAACTTGACCTAGGTCACAAGGCTAGTAGTGAACAAGGCAGAGCCTCAATTTGAACTCAGAAAACCAGACTCAGAGAACAAGGGAAGCTCTTAATCACTTCCCTATTCAAAATAAACTTACAAAAAATTAGTTTTACTTTTTAAAGTAATCCTCTAGGGAGGGAACACTTATTCAAATGAGTCTGTGTTTTCCCATAATACTAATGCATTTCGTCTTTAAGAATTGTCTGCAGAAGTGGTTTATTGGTCTCAAAAGCATTATATTCTGTAGACTCTACTATAGCACACATTCTCATCATTCCTTGTTCTTTCTTTCTGCTCTTCACAGCTTGGCTCTGCTCCTTTCTTTTAACTCTGTTTTTCGGCCAACAGAATTCCCTTCCTCCTATTCCTCTCAGAGGAAGTGATGAAGGGCCAACCTGAGAGCAGAACTTGGGAATAGTTAAGCAGAGTCCTTCAGGAGGCAGTCTTAGAAGGCAAGGTTGTGTATTGCTCCTTCTCCTTCTATGTATGATAACTTGATAATCCAGCAGCAATTGGCTCTAAGTCATTAAATCAAGTCACCTTAAACTGAGAATCTCTGTTTGATAAAGTCTGTTGATAGTTACACTGGGTGGGTATCTGTGGTGTTACCTGCTAAGTATCTTCACCACAGTAATAGCACAGTAATTTTCTTTTGGTGAATATATTTCACCTTCATTTTTCAATTTCTATGTTGTGATGATCTGACCTCTGTAGTTCTGGGTTGCCAGTGATCCAGACTTGACCTGTGAGATTCAGACCTGGAACTGTTAAGGATAATTGTTGGGGAAAGAACTTGCAGAAGTACAAAACCAACACAGTGTTCAAAGATGGAAAGAGTTGACTTACGTTACTCTTTGAGCTCCTACATCCATATATTCCTAAAGCCAGTTAATTGCCTTGAACATATCAATGAGGTAGAGTAAAATAGTATTTGTAAAACAAAATAGCTATGACTAACAAATACTTGAAAGCAGACTTCTGCCAATCAGGTAATATCTCTTCAAATTGATTTTCAATCTGACTAGACAAACCTAAACTAAAACACTTTTCCCAAGTATCTGCCAAACACATATCAATCCTCCTGCATTCACACAGGTCATTGATCTTCTAGTTTTCAGAAAAATGTTATAAAGTGAGAAAGTTCTCATCCATTTATTACAAATATTTATTAGATATCTACTATGTGCTTGCCAATATGTTTGGCAAGAGAATACATATTGAACTAAACTCATTTTCTGACATAATTGAGGTCACAGACTTTGCAGCAAGGTGAACATCAAATACATAATCACACAAACAAGTGTAAAGTCACAAATGTTTGAGGACTGCTACAGAATTATTTGAGGATCTATAAAAGTAATAGAGGCATTTGATCTCATCACGAAGGTTAGAAAAACCCTTCCTTGGTAAATGACACCAGGTCCACTATCTTTACGAGCCAAACATGAGTTCTACAAAGGCTTCTGGGTAGCCGCCCATCACTTCTCTTCCCATCATCTTCATGCTCATTTGACAAAACCTCCACCACCTTCTCCCCCTCTGGAAGTGCATACTGGTTCCCTGAGAAAGGGGAACTGGTGAATCCTTCAGCACAGGCCCAGGGAGTAGAATATTTTGACAGAAAATACTAGGGTCCCAAGTACCCAATTAATGAATTGGGGAGGCAAATCTCCAAGTGAGCTTGTCTTTTGAGTCAGCCCAAAGGAATCCATCCACCTTTGGAGGGGTCAGTAGAAAGAGGGTCACAGAGAGGGCCTCCAAAGAATAGGACAGGATCCACTTTGGACCAAGTTTAAGGCAACAATGAACTCTGAAAACAAAGCCTATAAGTGAGACAAAAGTGCAGAGAAGACAAGAGGGAGCAGTGGGTAAGAAAATGGCATGAGCCAGCATTTTAATGAGAAAGCACATTCCTCATTGACAAGGTAACCAGGTTCATGTTTTCAAATGTCTTAAACTATTTGTTTACTTTTTAAATGGCATAATTATAAATAAGATCAAAACAAAAAAGTAAAGTAATAGCAAATACCACTCAATGTAGGAGAACTAAAATTACTGCATTGTGTAATTTTCACACCAAGCTTTTGTCTCAAAATAACCAACTCACACAATTACACACAGAAAACTATGCACAACAAATATAACTCCCAGCTCCCACCCCCCCAAAAAATTTTTGGTATGTTTTGAAAGAAATGATATATTCTGTATAGCCTGCAGCTACCTAATCACTCTAGGACTGGTTTAGTTGTGCAATAATCACTGAATGTGTCCACGGCCTATATAGTGACAAGAGCAATTTACCTGTGCTTTTCTTGTTTAATTAAATAGTAACTAGTGAGTGGTAATTTTGACACCCATATGTGCTCACAAAAATTAGGGGATCAGGGAACATGCAGATACTCCAGTACTTTTAGCTTGCTGTATAGTGCATTTTCACCAATGAAATAAAAGTTGGTTTTGCATCTCATTTACCTAATTGAACAACTTTCTTTGACTTGTCATTCTCTTTTCTGATGTTCTTGTTTAATAGAAAAATCAAGTGCTTTTTTATCATTTTATATTCATTTTGAAATAACTCTTAATTTTTGTGAGCAGTATATATGGGTGTATGAGAAAGTAGGACAGTGTGATTTACTAAACTCTGAATGTTAATCATATTTAAGGCACTGGGTAAATTCCTAGGTTTTGAGGCACTTTGTTAGGCCTGCTGTTAAACTTGAAAGAATTTGTAGCTCTAAGGTACATAGAGATTTATTAAAGGAATACATTAAACCAGTGGTTCTTAACCTTTTTTGAGGTTCCAAACCCACCAGTTTCATATGTGCATTCACCGAGCCCTTCTTTAGTAATAAATAAAATATGATTGTTTTTTTCCAAATTCAAGACATAGGTATATGTTTTTTTACTGGTGCACAAAATGAGCCATGCATGAACATCACCTTGCTCAAAGAACAAAACCAACAAAGTGCATGAACTCACAACAAATTACGATATTACTTTATTCTGGCCTCTGTGGCAGAGGCTTCTCCGAACCCCTGAGACCGACTCATCGAACCCCTAGGGTTCGATATAATCCTGGTTAAGAACCACTGCATTAAACCCATAGAAATACAGGTGATTCAGTATGTAAAAAGTTATTTTTTCTACAGACTGGGAGATGACAGTACTTTCTATTTGGGCTCTTAATTCTAAAAACAGTGGCAATTTGGCTATGAAAATAGTTTGTTTCTCTTAACCAATTTTATCTCAGTCACTGGTATTAAAAATAAATATCTTTAAAATAAATAGTTGAGAGTGCATATTCTACAGAACACTTTAAAAACATTTTAGAACCACTTTTTTTTCACTACCAACTAGGTAGAGTTTTAACCAAACAAGATTTTATCTGATTTTCTTTAGAAAATGTGCATATCGCCTGACCTGTGGTGGCGCAGTGGATAAAGCGACGACCTGGGAACACTGAGGTCGCCAGTTCAAAACCCTGCACTGGTCTGGTCAAAGCACATATGGGAGTTGATGCTTCCAGCTCCTCCCCACTTTCTCTCTTTCTCTCTCTCACTCTGTGTCTCCTCTCTAAAAATGAGTGAAATAAAAAAAAAAGAAATTTAGAAAATGTGTATATTTCTCAGCCATCATCATAATATCAAGGTTAGTAAAATTTTCCATTTAAATAATTTCAGTTATAAATTCCAGTTTTCTCCTCTTATATAAATAGCCTCAAAATGGCTTTGGAGCGGAAGCTCTCCAAATACGATCTCAACCTAGAGTTGATCTTCTTTTACAGAAAGATTTTTTTTCTTGTAGTTATATTAACTCGCCAATGTAAAAAATCCCTGAAACTTAGTGAAAGAAGAATCTGAGAAATACTTTCACTTTGATAAATCCAAAATGTTGGAACTTTCAAGTTTAACATTTTCCCTGGGGCACTATAAAAATCTGACAGGAGATAAGTTTTAAAAGAATGTTATAACATTTAGAAGTTATAAATAAATTAAACAACATAGGTCACTGCATAAATGAGCATTAACTATTTCTATCATACTTGAAATTTTCATGACCTACATTTTTTCCTATTATATTACGAGGTCTATATTCATTCCCAATGCATTATTTTAGGGTTACTAGAGCTGTGTGGGAAAGATGGGAAGCCAGAGAAGGTTAATGAGGGTGAGAGTGGAGGCCCATGCTCCTGCCACCCTTCACTCATGACCCATTTCGCGAACGGGGCTCCTCCTTCCAGGGCTGACAGACAGCCACCTTGCCTCACTCAAAAATGAAGCTACAGTCTATTAAAATAAAAATGAGACATTTTATATATGGCAGAGGAGGCCAAATCCTTTGTGGTGCAAAATGTTATTTCTCCATCTTAAGTAATGGTAACAGGGATGATGCAGTTTCCAGCTACCAGCTTATCAAAATGTCTCTATTTTCTGCCTCTTTTATATGGTCTATTTAAAGGGTGCTTTTGCTCTGCAAAACTGTCCATGATATTCTCCCTCAGATTATTCCAACTTGATTTTTGTAAAAATTTTAAATTAAGAGCCAGGTAAGAGCCAAATAACTCAAATTGCTGTGTGTCCTACATTTAACTAAAACATTCCAGGACAAGTGTGTCTTTAAGCCAGGAAAGCTATACAAATAATGATTGTATTTACTTTTATCTCCATGCCCTTCCTTGGGATGAAAAAGGGCTGGAACATTTTGGGTACATATTTGTTGAATAGATGATGGAATAATCATTGGCTCTTTTCAAAGACAGCAACTAATAAATCTTATGGCGAAGAACAAAGCAGAGCCAAAGTATGCAAAGTGTAAATGTTCAAAGTTCCAGAATGTCAACTTACTAAAACTTAAATAAGTCATCTACTAACACTCACAGACTGTCTTGCCCTCTGCTCCTGACAACTCCCAATTTCATATCATTTGCAAATTCAATTAACCTGCTCTTTACTCCTGTCATATAACCTGTCTGACCTCTTCTGTCTTTCTGCTCTACTACACCCTTATCCGCACAGATTTTCCTAGGAACAGAGGAGTTCAATTTAGAAGTTCAGCTTATCTCTGCTTCTTAGTTTCTCTGCTGTGCTCAAAGGAAAAGAATTATGATAACACACGGTTATGTACATTTTGGTAACCAAATGGAAAATATCTGAAATGATTTTTTTCTTTCTCTTTATTATCCTTTAATCTATGCAATCATTCTGTAAATTCATATATGATTAATAATTTTACATATTTCTAAGTGTATTTATTATATATTATTATTATCTGCAAGTGGCTTAGCACTTATAATTGCCTTGTGAGGAATTTGATGGCACAGGCTTGTGATGTGTAATTCATATTGTGTATCTCAGTGTACTCGGCAAAAATAAATTTGTCTTGGATACTAAGCTACCTGTGTGGTTATAAGCACAAATATTATCATTAAATAAAAAAGTATTTATGTGTCGGCATTGACCTTTTAATTAATGGGATATAGCCAGAGTCTATCATCTATTGACAGGTATTTACATAGCAAGTAATTACAGGGAAAGAGATTATTTTGGTTATAAAATCAGAGGGCAAGTCACACAAACTTTAGAAATGGAGTTGTCAAGTAATCTGTAAAAACATGTAATTGCTGTGTTTTACTGGCCTTTACCAAGGAAAACTAAGCTCTTACGCTAATATTATCCAGTGACTTATAATTGTGAGCATTAGTATAGTTTTTATTTTCTTAGTGATCAGGAGTCTGAAATCTCTAATAATATTTACATTCTTACTAATATGTGAAGTAATTTCAAAGCATATCAACATAAAACTTTTTGTGAAACTGTTCTGCTTTATTGTTAGGAAGCTAGGGTATTTCAAAGCTTCAGCTAGGATGGGGTGGGGCTTCTTCTCAGCTCATCCTAAGTTTAGCCCCAAGAACTCTGCTTTGTACCTTTAAATGCCCTAAAAATATTTTTTGTAAATTTTATGCCTAGCATTGACAAAGAAAACAGTGGTAAATCTATGAAGAATCATTACAACATAATTTCTGACCATTTGAAGTTTGATGCGTATACTATTTTTTAGCATATTGTACCTTTATATAAAGGTATCTGGTTCAGAGACTGGATCAACTCTCAGAAGAGAACACCCTTCTTCCTTCCACTCCTCCCTAAATAGTTACAATCACTATTTAGTTTTCCTAGTCTCTAAGTTCTGAACTTCTCATGCCTATGAAGGAAAGAATTAGGTCCTATTGCTACGGATATGATGATTTTAACATTCTCTCCCTGCTCAGGCTTAGTACTTTATGTATCTTTTTGTCTTAGGTATTGCTGAAACTTGAGGGGGAGATCAATGAGAAAGTCCTATCCTACTATCATTTCTTTTTAAGTTATCACTAAAGATTGTTAAAGTGAGTGCATATATACTTGTTTAAATAATACTAACTTTTACCGTTGTTTGGAGAGGTAGAAGAATAATAGTCTTTAGTGAACATAAGTAAAACAAATTCAAATAATTTTATCTCAAGACAGAAATATGGTCAATGAGAATTCTAAGAAAACTTACTGTAATCAGATTTCCTGAGTCTGTTAACACTTACAAGAACTAAATAATAGCAACCACAAGAGATGGTATGTGTCAGGCAAACTTAGAGTGCTTTGTATCTTTTCATTCATTAACCCTTTTATACAAATGGGGAAGGAAACTAAAGCATTGAGATAGAATTCTCAATTCTGGAGTCTTTGATTCTTTTGCAAAACTTCAGTGTGATTTCTGTTTCTAGCATTTCTAGCTTCACAGAGACCAATGGCTTTGGCCCTTGCTCTGTATTTTTTTCTTTTTTCATTATGTTTACTCTAAAAAGCCAATTTGCAGAAAATAAAGTTTGGTATTAATCTGGCTTCATACACTGAAGGACAGCTGAGAGAAAGTATGCATTTAACTATAAAAATATACACACACAATACATTGTTAAAAGTAACAGTGCCCTCCTTTTTTTTCCATCTTCTTCGCTTAAACACTCCTCATAAAAGAGGTATTTCTTGGCAAGAGAAACCATTTTTCCTTTATGTCAGAGTCACTGTTAAGTGCACATTTGTGTTTGCAAGTTCTGTTTCCAACTTTCCACTCCAGTTCTATCCCCCATAGTAAGGAGAAAAATCACAGAATTTGCATATTGTGCTTATGAAGTAGAGTAGCTATCTCAAAGAGAAGCACCGAGGGGTTAGAAATGGTGAATATACACACACGTTGCAGTATCTTAATCCAACATATTTGTCCTCTACTTTTATATATTTCTCTGCTTTCAATTAAGATGCCTTATTAAATAGCATTCAAACATGTGAAAGCAAAGACAGAGCCTGACAGAATTTCAACAGGTTCTGTGCATTCATACTGTATGTCACCTCTTAATTAGCAACTAAGATGCAATGAACAGATTGTACAGTTTACCATCCTAGCCCAGCTCCTACACTTGTTATTTATGCATGCACAGCATATTTAAAGAGACCCCTGTCCAGTAGGATTTTCATGCTTGCTCCAACCATGGAGCAGAACCACCATCAACTAAATACCACTTCATGGATGCCTTAGCCTGCAGCAGCAGCTGGCATTACCAAACAGTTGAAAGGACATTTTAATCTCCTGTTTAATGCATTTTTCTCCACCTGGGATAAGAAGCCAAAATTGCTGTTAGCAAAAAATGCCTTAGTCATTAACTGAAAGTGCCTTTTTAAAAAGCGTTCCATTACTCCCCTACTGGGAAATTTCAGACTTTATTAGCATTTTTTAAATTTGTATTAGTAGACCCTGAGTGGCAAAATGCTAACGAATGAACACTTAGCTATTTTACACAGATTTTTCTTTTGGGCTGTCCTTGTACGGGAGCAAAAAAGAGAAAGGTATCAATATATTGCATTTTCATCTAGCTCTCCAGGATTAAAGTCCAAGTTCAGAGGAATCATTTCAATTTTCTATTATTCCAATAATAAATTTAGAGCTCTTTTTTTTAACTTAAGGGCAACTAAGAGAGTATTAAATGTTCTTTAAATGCAATTCTTGTGTATTTAAATCACATGCATGCTGGGCTGGTATTACCTTGCTTTGGTGATCAGACTGCATTGAATTCAGGCTATAAAAAAATACAAATCCTCCTATTGAAACACTTGTTGTCAGTGAAAAGGTTGGTCTGTCGTTTTGGCACAAGAGACCCAAGTTTGAAATATAAAAGGCATTCAAGCAGTAACTTGAATAAAACATAATTCAGATTGAAATTCAGTCACCTTTTTTGTTCTTGTTTTATTTTGTGTCTGCTAAAATCACCTGAGTTTTCAAAACCTTCTAAAATATGACATATCTTCTACAATAGGCTTGTTACAGTTGTGGTTCAGTTTGGTTTAGTTTCTGTAAAGATTGTACTCATTAGTTACAGTCTAAAATAAATATTTAAATGTAATATAGCCATGTGGGTCCCAGATTGAAAATATGTTGAAATCTACCAAAATACTTGGCTGTTTAGTAAAACCTGAAGAGGAAAAAGTGAAGGTCAAAACATTTTTTGAAAATAAAGCAGCTGATGTTTATTTCTTGGTTTATTATCATATTGAACAATATATTATCATTTTATATAACTATCCTAGAGACCCTCCTTCTGTGTGAAGTTTTACCTCTGTTATTTCTTGGGTTGGTAAAAGAGGAAGCAAACCCCTTTGATGTGCAGAAACTATGGTTTTCTCAAGGTATAAATGAAAATGCAGTTTTTTTCTAATAAATGGAGAAGGCAGTAGGGATAAAGAAAGACTGTTGAATTTAACAGTGATTAAGGTTAACAAGGCACAAGTGTCCAAGAATGTGTTTCGGGGGAAGTATGAGACAGTAGGGCACTAGGCCTGACTTAGGGAATACATAGAAAATATAATGGAAAGAAGAATGAATAGATATTTTCTGAAATTGCTCCTTATTATTTAAATACTCAAATCATAATTAAGATAACATTGAAAGTCACAAAAGAGTTGCCTTCTAGTAGGTTGACATAAATATTCCATATCCATTAGCTGTATCTTTATTACATCCCTGTTTCTAAGTTGATTAGATGTGGTGAACAAAATTGCAAATGCTTAGTTTGGCTGGTTTATTGAAACATATAGGTATGTATGTGGATAGAAAAGTAAAAGATAGATATAGTATAGATACATAGATATTGATACTCCATTTAAGTGCTAATCTTCCTAATGCAGTCTCCTGAGTGAATCATCAGCAAATTTGACTGCATCTGTTATGCAATAAGGTTTCATTGTGCATTATTCAAAATTTTAACAGAGATTTTTGAAGGCCTAAAATTCTGACTTTTTTTTTAATAATCTGATTTAAAAAGCATCTTTAGTTACAAGATCACAAAAGCATGTGGCCTTAAGAATGGAAGTCAATGTGAATAAACCCCTAAGGCACCCACAAACTCTTTATTTGACTACATGGGTTTTTTCCCAGTTTTTAACTGATAAATTCCTTTCACCGAAGCACATAATTTTGAGGTGACTTATTATTGTTAAACATTTCTTTATAATTTTATGTGTATATAGAATGTGACAAAAATTATTTTAAGACTAAAATATTTGTATTAGTATGTTAAAAAAGATTATATTATAAAGTTAATTTTTATATTCTGGTACATTTTATAGCATGTAAAATGCAAACTTTCCCACTTAACAAGTCATCATAATATTTATTTGAACTTTGTGTTATAAAAAAATCTTGATTTTAAACAAATTTTTAAAATGACATCACATTTGAATTGGGAGACTATATTAGCATCTTACATAACATTTTAAAAATCAAAATTGAAAACATTATTAACTAAACTAATATTTTAAATATTCATATTTTTCAATAAAAACTTTTGAAAATATAAGTTTAATGACTCTGTCATGATTTCACTCACCACTTAGTTGATATACTCTATGATCTGCTTAGATTACTTCATTTCAGGGGTAATAAATATTAAGATACAGTTTTCAATTAAAAGATTTAAATGGAAACAAATATCATTATCTCCATTAAAAATGTGAGCCCACATTTGTATTATGCTATTATTCCTGAAAATTTCTGAAACCTTAAGTTCAAGGACCTTAAAATTTCTTACGAGATGATAGAGGCTACCAGTGCTCTATGGATACCTTCAGGGTCACATTCCCGGTAGAATATAATACTGGTTGAACCACAGAATACTTTCACAGGAACACCCTTTCATTTTCTACTCAACATACACCTCTTGAGTTTCATTATATATTAAGCCAGACAGTAAGCTAGGATTTGAGTAGATGAAAAAGAATCCTACTTTTCAAGCAAGTCACTAGCTAATTAGGGCATCAAAACATAAACAAACAGGAGTAATATAGCTCTTCCAACTGCTATAATAGAAGTAGAAACTACTGGATGAAAGTGATGAAAGCAAAAGCTATAAAGAAATGGCAAACGATGCAGGAGACAATTAAGAAAATTCTCACAAAAGAAGTTACACTTGAACTATACCTTCAATTATGAGAAGTTTACTGGGCAACATCAGATGGGACAGGACATTTTGGTGCCAAGAATGTCATACGCAAAACAGAACATAGCAAATTTAGAATTTCTTTGAGTAAGCCTGCAATTTAAGTTTATGGGTAAAAGTAACAGTAAATAAATAGGAAGATGTCACGAATATATGGTCTACCAAGCAAGGTATCTGACTTTTATATATTAGGCCATGAGATGATATTGAAGGAATTTCAGCACAGGAATAAAAGAACTAGATATGTTTTAGAAAGCTGATTTATGACAAGCAGGATTCTTACACTTTACATCTTCCTTCCCTGTGATCCTCCTATCACCAACACCTGATGAGAAGTGGCTGAAACTATAGGATATTGATAACATTCAATCTAGGTATGTGGATAATTGGAGAGAAAAAAAAGTTTAAATAAATTTAAATAAACTGCATTTTTTTTTAATTTTTATTTTATTCATTTTAGAGAGGAGACATAGAGTGAGAGAGAGAGAGAGAGAAAGAGAGAAAGGGGGGAGGAGCTGGAAGCTCAACTCCCATATGTGCCTTGACCAGACCAGTGCAGGGTTTTGAACTGGCGACCTCAGTGTTCCCAGGTCGACGCTTTATCCACTGCGCCACCACAGGTCAGGCCAATAAACTGTATTTTTGAACCTATATGTTCAGTGACAGTAATAGTATTATTGCAGATATTTTTGAGATGCTTAGCCAATACTTTTTTATATAATTTTATTAGCTTTTCTTCTAATCACAACTTACATTTATCCCTCGAATCTCAAAGATAGTAGTTATGTTCAACATGTATAATGTTAAGAAATAATCATCATTTTAAAGGCCCTGGCTAGTTGGCTCAGTGGTAAGAGCATTGGCCTGGCATGTGGAAGTCCCGGGCTTGATTCCTGGTCAGGACACACAAGAGAAGCGCCCATCTGCTTTTCCAACCTTCCTCTTCTCTTTCCTCTCTATCTCTCTCTTTCCCTCCCAAAGCCAAGGCTCCATTGGAACAAAGTTGGCCTGGGTACTGAGGATGGCTCCATGGCCTCTGCCTCAGGTGCTAGAATGGCTCCAGCCATAACGGAGCAACGCCCCAGATGTAAAGAGCATCGCCCCCTGGTGGGCATGCCAGATGGATCTTGGTTGGGTATATGCAGGAGTCTGTCTACTGCCTCCCTGTTTCTAACTTTGGAAAAATACCAAAAAAAAAATACCAAAAAAAAAAAAAAAAGAAAGAAAGAAAGAAAGAAAGAAATAGTCATCATTTTAGAGTTTTCTAAAATCTTTACTTGAAATTATAATCTGAGAAACATTTTGTTTTCTTATGAATTCACATTATAGATATAACTTAAAAACTAAAAAAGACAATGTATATTTTATTATATATATGTATTAAGTATGTATCTAGGTCCCATTTTTTAAACTTTTAATTCATTCATGCAAACAAACATTGACTTTGGTTTCTGGACAGCCATGGGGACTTAGGCAATAACACATTAATGGTCATGTTAGCCTGTCTTGAGCAGAACATTTAGTGTTTAAGGAACTAAAATGTTTTATAGAAATTATTAAACTAGGAGTCAAGTTCATAACCAAATATTAAAAACCCTAAGGTTTTCTTCCTTTGTAATGGCCATTTATTGAGTTATAGCCATATGTCAGGAACAGTTAGGTACATTCGTATGTCTAATCCTCAGAACTCATGGAAAGAAGTTATATCCATGAACATGAAAAAATTAAGTATCAGAAGAGTTATACAACTTTTTCAAGAGCTCTCTCTCCCTTGTTCTATCCTTTAGTGAAAGATTTTGATCAATAATATTTCCCCTTGTCTTGTATAACCCCTGATTTTCCTGATCTAGTTAGCAGCCAGCCTATTTGCCCAGGTCCCTGATTTTAAAATAATAGTTTGATTGATGTCCGGTAGTTGCCTCTGGGTTGGGTAGTGAAACCCTCCCTGACCCTGAGCTTTCTGATAATTGTTAATCTTGCTCAAACCACACACGCCCAAATTCTTGGAACTGTCTGTCCCCAAGGCCGTTCCAGGAACTGCACGCCTCACCAAACCGGTCGACCGTTACCATCCTCCCCCCTCTGCAGATATAAAAAACCCAAAAACCCTCCCCGGGCGCACCTTCACAGACTCACATCCAAGGGTCAGTGAACTCGCCCGAAGCTCCCAATAAAGCCTGATTTCGCTTATTCGGCTCTTTGGTTCTTCGCTTATTCGTTCATTGGCGGCACGTTAGGGTCTTCCATCTTTCAATTGACACTTTAAATCTTATTTTGGACCACACAACCTGATTCAGATCTTCTAGGTATTAAAAAAATCAATGTTAGTTCCAGTCAGATAACTCAGTTGCTTAGAGCATAGTTCCAATATGCCAAGGTTGCAGGTTCGATCCACAGTCAGGGCACATATAATAAATAGTCAACCAAGAAATGCATAAGTAAGTGGACCAAAAAATTTTATGTTTCTCCTTCTAACTCTCTCTTTCTCCTTCCCTCTTTCTAATAAATAAATAAATAAATATTTAATTTTTGTAAAATCTCAATATTAAAAATAAATATAAAAAAATTTTTTTAAAAATAAATAAATATAAAAAAATAAAAGTATTTTCTAATCATTATCATCATTACATAAAGAAGAGATGAAAGAGAAATAAAAGAGGGTAAAGGAGAGAGAGAAGAGGAGCATGAGCAAGAAATAAGGCAAGATTGGGTTTGAGTTCTGTCTCTTCCCAATGCTCTTAGTTACCTAGCCTCTCAGACACAGTTTCACTGAAAACATACACCCACTCGATTGTTGTTTTTAAATGAGCTGAGGTGTAAAAATGCACTCTAAAGAGTAAAGTAAACCATTCAATTTTATGCTTTAGGTTCTTCACTTTAGAGAAACGTTTGTTCTCATCAGTAGGAATTCCAATAAGTCTGGCTTACTGCTTTTCCCAGCTCTTCATTCTTTCTTTAGATTTGAACTTAAAACTTTTAACAAGCATTGACATATGAGAACACTGAAAAAAATAATAATACTATATAATTCAAATGCAATGGCTAGAGCTGTTCAAATTGAAGATAATCAGTTCATTTTTGAAACAGTTTCTTACCAAGCCATACATGGTAAATAATGTAATTGTTGAAGTTAAAATACTTTTTGTCTGAAATGCTTAAAAAAAACATCAGAGAAATATCAAAATGATCTTCATAGTAGCTCTGTAGATATTACAGCCTAGAATCTGACTCAAAGAGAGAAAAATATTTTAGTGGCCAGAGTAGCAAAGTATGGGATTGTTCTGTATCAGAATTTAAAATGGCATAGACATGCTTATTGAATGTAGCATAAATGTCATCTTATACATACTCACTATGTATCTGTAGCTGTGCCAAAACTTTTCCAAAATTAATTCACTTAAACTTGTAAAACCTTATGGACTATAATAACTAAGAAATTAATATTCCTGCATTTCAGATAGAAAATTTGATGCCATTCTAAGCAACTTGTGTAAAAGCATACAGCTAGTAACTCATGGAACTCTTAATCCAACTTCGTCTGAACCCAGACACATGACATCTAATATCTTTCTTATGACATTATGTTTCTTCAGTAGATTTCGCCAAATCACTGCCATATTTCTCTAAGATAAACTTATTAGAAAAAAGTCTCAAATGCAATTTCTACAAGAAGTATTTGATTTGAACATTAATATAATTTCTCTATTCTCTTTTTTTATTTACTGAAAAATAATTATTTTCTATAATATTAGTCTTCCAGAGTTGTTTCATTTATAAAAATATCAGACATTTTTCCTTGCAAATTCCCAAATAAAATTCTTACCAACACTTCAAAATACAGCTTTTTGAAATGATACATAATACAAGATATATTTTCTAACAACAAATAATAAACTGTTACAAAACACCTAATGTAAAGCATTTTCAAAAATACTTGATGTCAGAAATTTTGGTAACAGGAATAATACACCAATATTTAGCAGATTTTCTGTTTAATTTTATTCTCTTGATTTGCTAATCTTTAAAAAAATGAACATGCTTTATCATTTAACAGTTATTACAATTAGAGAAAATAAACTTAAACCTAAATAATTGTTTGGATAACAATTTTTAATTTAACTTTACTTATTTAGTTTTGTTTATATAAAAATAAATAAAATTCTGATTTTGGAGAAAATAGCTATTATTGGGGAAATGTCTATATATTCAAAAAAACTAAAAGGAAAATAAAATTCTCAATTAAAATCTAATAAAAAAGGGCCTGACCTGTGGTGGTGCAGTGGATAAAGCATCGACCTGGAATGCTGAGGTTGTCAGTTTGAGACCCCTGGCTTGTCTGGTCAAGGCACATATGGATTTTGGTTCTTCCTGTTCTTCCCCCTTCTCTCTCTCTCTTCTCTCTAAAATTAATAAATTTAAAATATATATATACATGGCAAAGAAAAAGTATATTAATTGCTGCATTTTAGAACAAAAAATAATGGCTACTCTAAATGTATAGATTTTAATAATTTTAAGCAACCAAGACATATTTTGTTTTTCTGAGTTCAAAATGGTTAAATAATATATGAAACTGTTCTTTCTCATGTTCTATATACTTTTACCACAACAAAAGTGTTTTCATTCATCATTCTAAATAACTCTTTTAAGACAATAGTACAGTTCGGTAGTCCTTCTCACTAAGATTGCTTTGTTTTTGAGGAAATGCCAATTAAGGTTCCAAGCGCAGAATTAAAGGGGATGGAAATTGCCCCGCTAAATGATGGGTTCCAAACAATGCCCCGACAGCACTCAGAGGACCCAGTACCTACTTCCTGAGACGACGGGTTCCAAACAATGCCCCCCGACAGCATTCAGACAGCCCAGTACCTACTTCCTGAGACGACAGAGCATTTTTGCAGGTAGAACAGGGAAGGACACGTCCTGGCTGTCCTGCCTCTTGACAGAGGAGATAAATCACCCTACACACGGGAGGATACCTTTCTAGACTGCACGCTGGGAACTTCATTACATAGGCTGTGCTATACACTATGATGTATATTGCTGCTGATTTGACATAGACATGCATCTATAGCCTATACCTGGTATTGTCTTTTGCTGGAGATATCCATTTTCCTTATATAACAGATAAATCTCGAAAATGTCATGAAGACAATAATGTTGTGTGTCCAAAAGATCTTGATCTTTAGCAAAATATGTTCTTAAGTAATAATTTGTCTAACTTACTTTAACCTTATCTCTTAGTGCATAAAATTTAATCATATTATGGTTTTATCTTCAAAGAATCGTATATGATCTGAATGTGATTGCTACCAAACATAAGTATTGTTACCCCTAGTCCTGGTTTCATTAAGAAGATAAAGTGTTTACCACAGAAAATTTTTCAATGCCTCGGCTTTTTTTTAGTTGGTAATCTTATTGCTTCATTCATAAAAAATAAACTTTATTTACTCAGTTTTGCACAGATGCCATGAATGTAGTTTAATCCAGTTGAGACCAGTAGTGAAAATGAAAAAAAAAATGTAAAGAAAGACATAATTTTCAGGTTGGAAGCACAGTGTCATTTTCACAGTCAATAACATAAACTAATGAACTGAGGGAGACAAAATTAATGAACATAACTATTAGCAAGTTTCTGATAGTTTGAGAACACAAATGTAATTTTAGTTGTAGATCTCTCATAATTTGCCTCTTCTTGGGGAATTTTCTGTGGTGAAATGCATCAGCTGCTTCTGCTTTGGTTAATAATATTGTCCACAGAAAAGTACATGAAACGTCATAAAAGTATTATAAAAGTACAGAGATACAGATATGTTTCTGCATCTTATGCTGAATCAATTTTTTAAGTAAAATAAAACTACAGTCTCAAAGTACCAATACAGAAAAAAATAAACAACTAACTAATAAGGATTTGATTCACCAATTTCTAGCTCTTAAACATTGTTTGTGGGTAAAAGTTATAAATAATTTAGATTCTATATTTCTTTGCTACAGGCTAATATGTCATTTTATGCTGTGTTTATGATAGTTAAGAGAGATGGTTGCTGTTAAACAGTTTTCTCTCTCTTTGATTAACATCATTACATATTTTATCAAAGAAATGCTTCCAAAAGTATTTTGGAATCCAAAGATGAGTTTCTGAGTGGCAGATGTCTAGTAATACATTCATATAATCAAGTAACTTCTATCAGACTTAATTTTAGAATTATAAATATTTGTAATTTACTGAATATTGACATTTTCTGTTGATTGACATTTGGAATCTCAGCTTACTAATTCTGGTCTGCTTTTTGTATTGAACCCATTCTCTTTAAGCCCCATGAATAAGAAAAAAAGTAAGCAAAATTTAATCTGATTTTTTTATTTTAGTCCTTTTTGTCACATTATAAAATCTCAAAATGTTAAGGGAAATATCTTCAACAAATTTTTGAGTAGGAAGACAAACAAAACAGAGTAGGAACTTCAGGGTGTCCTAATCATGAATAAATCTCCAGATCCTACATTTGATCTATACCTTGAGCAATCCTTCCCATTTTATCAACTTTTTAAAGATATAATTGACATACAACATTGTATAAGTTTAAGGTGCATAACATGATTTTATAAGTATATATAATGTGAAAGTATTACCACAATAAAGATAATAAAGGCATCCATCAGCTCACACAATTACAATTTTTTTGTGGTGTGAACATTTAAGATTGACTCATTTAGCAACTTGTAAGTATATAATACAGTATAGTAGCTATAGTTACCATGCTGAATATCAGATCCTCAGAATTCACTCATCTTATACCTAGAAGCTGGTATTCTTTGAACATTGAATCCATTGATGGCTTTGAGTACTATCAAACTTTTAACAACAGTTATTCTTCCAATCCATAAACATAGAATATCTTTCCATTTATTTGTGTCTTGTTCAATTCCTTTCATTAGTATCACAGTTTCAGTGTACAGATCTTTGAACAACTTAGTTAAATTCATCATTAAGTATTTTGTTGCTTTTATGCTAGTGTAAATTAATTTTTTTTCATTTCCCTTTCAGATATTTTATTTCTAAAATTTTTTATTGTTGTCTTTCTGGTGATTTCTATGTTTTCTAAATAAAATAAGTAGTAGTAGTAGAATAAAATTAACAAAGAAGCAAAAGTTATGGGGTGGTAGGAAGCTTAATGACACTATGAAACATTCTGGAACTGCCAGAAAGAAAATATGCTAAAGGACTCAGCCATTCCATTAACATTAGTCACTGATTACCATGAACTATGGTAATAAAGATGGGACTCATGATATTTTCATAATGAACAAAGGTTACTTATTCAGGTGAGAACAAAGATTAAGACAAACAGTAACACAATGGCTCAGCTTATGTAATATGGTTTTTGAATAAGTAATATTAGGTAAAACAGCAAAACTCGAGTTCACGTGACCTTTTGTTAGGCTGTATTACTCTCTTACATGTATCAATTTATGTCTTGAAATAGAAGGTGGATTCATATTGTTCCTTTTATCAGGTCTTTGATAGTTTTGTCAGTATGTATGTGCATAAATGTTCTCCCAATTTAAATATCATAGGTACTTTTAGATGCTTGCACAGATTCCACAATGGCTACACCTTCTTTTGGTTGGGGGCAAGACACTATGCTTAGCTTGCTGTCCCTCAACCATTGATTTTTTCTACACATCTACGCAAACTTTTAGAGGCAACCAGTACCATTCTGGGTGTGTACATAGTTGACAAAAGTGGTGGTAGAGGAGATGTAATAGCAATATGTTTTCCAAAGGAGCTCAGAAATATCCCCTGCTCCTAGACACTTATTTGAATGTCATTTTGTCCCAATGTGATAAGATAATTTTATTTTATATAACTGTAATAGGCCGTTCACTTTCTCAGAATACAATGTTATTGATTGATTGCGTGGTTAAAAGAACAAGAATTTATTTCTCAAAACTCTGGAGGCTGGAAATATAAGGTCAAGTTGCCATCATAGCAAGGCTGTGGTGAGGCTGCTCTTCCTCATTTGCAGATGACTGTGTTCTCTCTGTATCCTCAAATGGCAGAAAGAAAGAAATTTTCAGTTGGGGGCAGACGGTGTCACCTCTTATAAGGACACTAATAAGGTCATAAGGTCCAACTCTCATGACATCATCTGGACCTAATTACTTCCCAAAGGTTTCATTTCCATACTATCACATTATGGCTTAGGACTTCAACATTTGAATTTGGGAGAACACAATTCAATTTATAGTAACAACAGTTTTCTTTTGGTGTTAAATAACCTCATTGTAGTTAACCCTTACAAAAGAGAATAAAATTCATTCAGTATTTCTCAGCATTTGTGCAAGAAGTATTAAGGAGAGTCTGAGCTTGTGTGTGTGTGTGTGTGTGTGTGTGTGTGTGTGTGTCTGTGTGTGTGTGAGAGAGAGAGAGAGAGAGAGAGAGAGAGAGAGAAAGAGAGAGAGAGAGAGAGAGAGAGAGGGGAAGGGAGAGGGATGAGAAGCATCAACTCACAGTTGTGGCACTTTAGTTGTTCATTGATTGTTTTTCATATATGCCTTGACCAGGGGGCTCCAGCAGAGCTGGTGACCTCTTACTCAAGCCAGTGACCATAAGGTCAAGTCAAAGATCCCACACTCAAGCAGATGACCCTGCAATCAAGCTGGTGAGCCTGCACTCAAGCCAGATGAGCCCCTGTTCAGGCCAGAAACCTTGTGGTTTCAAACCTGGAATTTCACTGTCCCAGATCTATCCACTGCACCACCACCGGACAGATGAGTCTGAGACTTTTAATGTGAGTCAATGACTATCATCCAACACACTTCTGTGACAGAATTCTTATGTAAAAGAGGCTAACAAGGAGCAACCTGGTTACAAATAATGGCTTGAAAATCAGTCTGAAAATTTCAATTGATGGAAAAAATAATAGTGGAGAGTATTCAATTTTTTCTGCTGGTAATGAAATATGAGAATTAGTGGCCACCTTTTGCAAAAACTCTCTTTCAACATATATGAAATGGGAGAATCACCCAACACCTGCCAGGAGCAGAGCTCTCTGACATCTACACAACTATCTTTGATCATTGCTAAATTGGCTTCACTTACTATTCCCAAATCCCCATTTTATCTGTACAGTTATTTAGTCAGAATGGTTTCTTAACTACAATATAGTACATAATGAAAACAAAATTATTAAAATACTGGTTAGAGATGGCAGATTTCTTAAAGTTTTGAGCCTCATGTCTGAATAATTTTAATCAAAAAAATAATAGTTACTAGAAAGCTTTTAAGAAGAGCATCAAACAAGGGATGCTTTTGATGTAAACAAAAGGATTTTTAAAAAGTAATATAATTCTTACTATGTGGTTCAGTGTTATTAGAGGAACTAACTGATCACAGAAATCCATCTTTCATACCTCCACTGGTACACCCTACATTCGAAGAATTACTGACCTAAGTGATCAAAATATTTAGGATATGGGATTCATCTCTTTGAAGTTTATAGTAAAGCCATGCAGATGTGACCAGTATAACCACAACTACACTGTATGATGACACATCATGAAAAAGGTAAGCAACCTGAGGCAAGAATACATGGTTTAGAAGATCAATGAATAGAAGGAAAATATCAAAGTATCACTTATGACTTGGAATACAAAGAAGGCTTAATATAAGATGTGCTATTTGAAGTAGCACTTAAAGAATTAATAAATATTATTGACTGCAATGAATAAAAAGCATCTAAGCAGAAAGCATGGTATAAACAAAGTTCAAAAGCAGGAAAGTATCTCTCATATTCAGTAAATGGTGTACATTTCAATTAGGATATCAGTAAATTGGAGTAGAGTAGGAACAGACTGAAGAGTGTGAGACAGAAGGGAGAATGTGTTGTACAAAGACAAACAATTTGACCCCTTGGGAAAGCAGTATAGAGTCTAAAGGTTGATTTGACAATATTGCACCAAACAGCCATCGATGAAAGAGATTAAAGATGGACAGACTGTTGTTGTGATCCAGAAAAGAAGCCATAGAGACCTGACCAGGGTGATGACAATGACCAGAGTGAAACAACAATATTAACATGAGTATGATAGTCACCATGCACTAAAGCATTTCACAGCAGGCACTGTACAATCCACTTATGTGTAATACCATTAATATTTATAACAACTCATTGAAATACGTAATATTTTCCTCCTCATTTTACAAATGAAAAACTGAACTAAGGTCACATGGCAAAACAGTGGTCTATATACTGATCACTTAATTCTGGAGATTGAGCTTTTAACTGTAGTAGCATAATCAGTAGAAATTAGAGTTATTATGGTATCAAAGAAAGGTGACTAGTGACTTATTGGGTATAAAGGTTAAGGAATGACTCAAGAGCAATACTCAAAATTTGAGCACAGACAAATGAACTGGTATTAGAAAGTTAAGAAAATTAACAAGTGGGCTGGGACATTCAGGAAGTGAGATTAAAAATACAATGACCAGGCGGTGGCGCAGTGGATAGACTGTCAGACTGGGATGCGGAAGACCCAGATTTGAGACCCCGAGCTTGCCAGCTTGAGCATGGGCCCATCTGGCTTAAGCAACAAAAAGCTCGCCGGCTTGGACCCAAGGTCGCTGGCTCCAGCAAGGGTGGCTCAGTCTGCTGAAGGCCCGCGGGCAAGGCACATGTGAGAGAGCAATCAATGAACAAATATGGTGACGTAAGGGCAATGAAAAACTAATGATTGATGCTTCTCACCTCTCTCCGTTCCTGTCTTTCTGTTCCTATCTATTCCTCTCTCTGACTCTCTCTCTATCCCTGTAAAATAATTAAAATAAAATAAAAAAAATATGCTCATCTTTAAAAATAAAAATACAATGGAGAGAATATATACACTTAGAGAGAAACCAAGGTATCAGCTTCAGTGGCTCTGACTGTTAAGAATCTGACTAAGGGTTGCTCTAAAATTTTCTCTATTCTGTGCATCAAATAGCTAAAAAGGGTGAATGGAGTTTCACTAATTCTTTTCAATTATAACTTCAAAAAGAGTTGTTCTATTTTATCTTTTAGGTAGAAGAATTGTATTTTTTATTTATTAGTAAAGTCACTGATTTTTTAAAATGATCTTTATACTTTATAATAGCAATTATACATTCTAGTATTCTGCTTACTTTAATTAATATCTAGTTTGCTAATGAAAGAAGTACCTTCAACTTTACTTGAGGGTAAAAAACAAACTAGCTACAAACTACTGATGATGGATCAACCTGGGGACTAATCATTAAGTTTATCTTGGCAGTATGTAAAATTAATTTGCCTTTAGATTACTTAAATGAAAATCATATTTGTTCATTTGTCTCTCTTTTAGTTTAAGCTCTGAAGTTCCCCCATATGCAGTCAAGAAATCATGTAGTGGAGAGTAGGGTGAAAGTTACAGATGCAAGAGGAGAGTTCAGCTTCAGTCTACTTGGGTGCTAATACAAGATAACATTTTCAGTATGCCAGGCAATGTTCGAAGGGCTTTGGATATACCAATGCTTTAATCCTTCTACATTAAAGCAAATATTGTTATTGTTTGCATTATATACCTGTGAAAAATCTGAAGTACTAAAGCATTGTTAAACCAGTAAAAGGTTTGGCTGAGTTTCAAATGAGATATTATGATTGTAAAACCCGTGCTTTTTAATTGTCTCTTAGTTTTGTTCTGTTAAATAGCAGTACCTCACCTTTAAATATATGAGGTTTATTTACACAAAACAGATGATAAAAAATAGTTTAAGTACTTATAACATTCAAACTTAAAGAGTAGGAAACTACTGCAGAAATTAAACTAATATTTTGTTATGGATTGTTCGTTTGTTCAAATCAACAAAATGGCATTCATAAGTGAAATAGTTTTCTACAGCCCTTTTTTGAAGTTGTCCATTCTTTAATCCACCAAAACATGTTATAGGTATGGTTATTATGTGGAGATAGGTAGAGGAGGTAAAGACTAATGGCTTTGGGATCAAGGTCTAACTTTAATCAGTATAAAATTTTTTGATTGCACGTGTTCATGTCTTTGTATCAGATTTGTTTACTTTTTATTTCAGGAAAAAAATCTTTGATGTTAATATTTTTCAAAGTCAAGATACAAGACAGATGAAAGTCTGAAAAGATTTTAAGAGAAAGAAGAAATGTAGTTCCTTGGAGCCAAATATATACAGACAACCCGTTCTACAGAATGAAATAAAAGTACCCATCTCACACCTCTCACAACTGCTCTTCCATATACTTCCCCTGGTGGAAAGTGGCCACTTTGGGGTTTCACTAAGCAAAAACTCACCCCTCAGGAGATGGACATCCTTGAAAATTAATGGATTTCTAAAGATGATGAATTACTCATGTCTCTCCTTTTGGCAAGCCCAACAGAGAGCATAAAGGTCTAGGAGGGAAACAATTAGATTATCAAAACTCATTTCTCAAAGCTTTAGATCAAGATTATATGTTGGAAATGCCCTGAAAATTAGTTAGTTAGTGATTGCTGTTAATTACTACCCAAATTTTTCACATCACAAGAATAAAAACAAATACTTTTATTTAAAATTTTGTTTAGGAAATATATTCCATGGTAATTAAATTGCTGATTTCAATGGGCAAAAATAGCAAGATATGGTAGTTTTAACTGATTACCTGATAAGTTCTATTAATTCAATTATTTGGATGAGTATATTAATCAATTCACCAGTTAGTGCTCTGACTAATGGCCTGATAATAAAGACATTTTATGTAGTCTTTCACAAAACTCAAACCAAAAATGTTAATGTATTAGCATGATTCTGAACATGCGTTCTTGTTATAAAACTCTATTTAATTCAAAATAAATAGCTGGGGATTTAAACAGACTTTTTAAGAAAGATGATGACTTATCCTTATACATAGATAATCACCCCATAAGTTAGATAAATGACTGCAAGCACTTTTGTTATATTATTGGGAAGATATAGCAAAAATAAACAATATTCAATAGAAATAGTAGCCTTTTTTTTCCTTTTTAAATAAGTTTATTTTCTGTTCTAAGCCTTGTTTACTTAGATTATTCATATGAGAAGAATGGAAGCATTTGGGGAAGGGGAAACATTTTGCCAGTTTGCAAGGCAGATGGAAATGTAGAGAGTATCAATACCAGCAAATTGCACATTTGTTACATTGACTAACTTGCAAAGTAGCAGTTAGGTGGTTTACAATTACAGTCATCTAAATCATCCTGTTTGCATCATCAACATATCACAACCCTTTTTACATTGGAATTGTTCTTGCTTATCCATCCTATACAACTGAAAGTATTGAAAACCAACAATAAATGCAATCTTATCCATCTTAACCCTTCCTATGATTAGTAATAATTTATTTTCTTTGTGCAAGCTGTTAAAATAATTATGAGATTTTGATGCCTCTTTATTTTTAATAAAAGCTGGCTTACTGTGTATATTTCTTGAATTATAATTTTTCCTTAACATGATTAGTTTCAAGGACATTTGCTACCACAGCTTGTTACTTTAGACAGAGTTACTGAATTTGTTATGACGCACTGTACGAAACCAACAGAAGGTAGCTCAACCTTTTATGTGAGACACGAGAGGCTGTTATGACAAACAACCTAAGCATACAAATAGATGAACCACACTTCCAACTTTTCAGAGAAATAAAATCCCTTTATTTCTTGAGAAGAAGAATTATGGTGCTAATATTATATAATTTATATTTAATTTTGGTTTGTGCAACAGGTTTTGCCACACGAAATTTCTATTTATCCTATCAGAGATAAATTCTTATATAATCTCTTACCATGTGAAAAGTTTATTCTTTTATTTTTATTCTCTTATCATATCAAAAGTAACCTAAATCATTTTCTTTATACTTGCAGTAAAAAAAGAAATAACAGTTTACATTAGTGTTGAAGCTAAAATTATTTGAATTACAAACTGTATATAGATATAGACGAGTACATTTGTCTTTTAGTGAATGATTCCCAGTCAGTATTAAAGATACCATAACAGAGAGAAGCAAGATGGCAATGGAGTAGGCGGACGTACCAACTTCAAACTCCCAGAACCAAAGTGGATTATAACTCAATTATAAGAACCATCATCTGGATAAACCAACTTTGAACTAAACTAAGTGGACTCTTAACCAAGGAACACAGAAGACACATTAAGACTGGTAGGAATAGCGAAAATGCGAAGAGGGCTGCAGCCCGGAGAGACCCGCATGGTGGGAGGAAAGTTTGGTGGAGAGGGAGGGACCTGGGTCCCAGGAACCAAGCTCCAACCTGCAGTCCCAGAGCCTAGAAGAGGCGATTGGACAGTTTTGAGCTGTGAAACAAGTGAGGAAGCTCCCAGGCCTACAGTGTGGAGGATTAGGTCCCTTCCTACTCTGCTGAAGGTTGCTAAAGGGTTTGGGGTGGCAGGACGCTGAAACGCGGTTCTGTCGGCGTGGGCAGAGGCCAAGCTGGTGTGAGCTCGGTCTAGACCAACAGGGTCCGAGGGGATGCGCGAAAGCACTCAGGAAGCCGCAGGCCCGCCTGTAATGACACCTACAGGGACAAAGCAGGAGGCCAAGAATGGGCAGACATCTGCTCTGTGACCCTGCGCAAACCGGCCCTGACCGCGGGGACTGGGCAAGAACCAGAGACGGGCGGGGGCTCGCGGATGAGCTCACGCTACCAGCCCCGCCCGCCAGAGAAACCGCGGTTTGCCATTATACATGCGCGAGCGGGTTCTGAGCACGGGAATGGGGTAGACCCCAAGAAAAGTGGAAGCTCGCAGCTGAGCCCACGCTACTATACCCGCCCAACCGGAAAAACTGCGGATTTCCATCCTGCATGCACGAGCGGTCTCCGAACGCAGGGGCGGGGTAGAGTTCCAGACGAGCACAAGTTCACAGCTGAGCAGAAGCCAGCAAACATGTCCAGCCCAATAAACCTGGGTTTGCAACCCTGCGCAGAAGGGCCCTGGCCTCGAGCTAAAGCTCTGGATGGGCAAAGGCTCACAGCTGAGAGCACATCAAAAGCCCCGCCCAACCCACAAAACTGTGGCGAGCAGGCTCTGACTGCTGGTTCTGGGCGGAAGTCTTAAAACAGGCTGGGTCCGCAGCTGAGCAAAGGTGCTCAGCTCTACCCTTGGTGCTGAGGCTTATGGCTTGAGTGACAGCCCCTCCAGCGGAGGAGAGGCAGAAATCACAGCAAAAAGCCACAGTGAGCCATCGCTGGCAAAGCCATACCCAACCACCCCAGGCAGCAGCAGAGGGGGTGGGGGGAATGCAGACAGACCATACCTAGAGAACACAAAGGCAACAAATTCTGGACTCCAGTGGCCACAACTTGCTTATGCACAGACAAAATGGGAAAGCAGAGGAATGCAAACAAAATGAATCAAGAGAAATCCCCAGAGAAGGACCTGAATGAACCAGATATAACCAAACTACCAGAAGCAGAATTTAGAATAATGATAGTTAGGATGTTCAAAGAAATTAGAGCAACAATAGATAGTCATTATGAACAAGTAAATAAAGAGATAACAAGTATAAAAAACGAAATTGAAATAATAAAAAAGAATCAGACAGAAATGATAAATACGGTATCAGAACTGAAGACCACAATGGAAGGAATTAAAAGCAGGATGAATCATGCTGAGGATCGAATAAGCGAGTTAGAGGACACAATAAACAAAGGCACAGAAACAGAGAAGAAAAAGGAAAAGAGACTCAAAAAATGTGAGGAAACTCTAAGGGAGCTCTGTGACAACATGAAGAGAAACAACATTCGCATCATAGGGGTGCCTGAAGAAGAGGAGAGAGGACAGGAAATGGAAACTTTGTTCAATCAAATCATAGAAGAAAACTTTCCTAAATTAAGGCTAGGAAACACTCCACACGTTCAAGAAGCACACAGAACTCCATTAAAGTAAACCCAAAAAGATTGACACCAAGACACATCATAGTTAAAATACCAAAGATAATGGATAAAGAAAAAATTTTAAAAGCTGCTAGGGAAAAAAAGGCTATCACTTACAAAGGAGCCCCCATAAGGATGACATCACACTTCTCAACAGAAACACTTGAGGCCAGAAGGAAATGGCAAGATATAATCAAAGTAATGCAGAACAAGAACGTACAGCAAAGACTACTTTATCCAGCAAGGTTAACGTTTAAAATTGAAAGAGAAATAAAGAGCTTCCTAGAAAAAGAAATCCTGAAGGAATTCATAAAAACCAAACCAATTCTGCAAGAGATACTAAGGAGCCTTGTGAACAGTTTAAAGGGAGGAATGAATAGAGCAAAAGAAAAATACAGCTTTAAAGAATAAAATGGCAATAAACAACTACATATCAATAATAACCTTAAATGTAAATGGATTAAATGATTCAATCAAAAGACATAGGGTAGCTGCATGGATAAAGAAACAGGACCCATACATATGCTGTCTACAAGAGACACACCTTAAAACAAAAGATGCACATACACTGAAGGTAAAAGGATGGAAAAAAATATTTCATGCAAATGGAAATGAAAAAAAAGCAGGGGTAGCAATACTTATATCTGACAAAATGGACTTTAAAACAAAGGCTGAAGTAAGTGATAAAGAAGGATACTACATAATGATAAAGGGAACAATTCAACAGGAAGATATAACTATTATAAATATCTATGCACGAAATATAGAAGCCCGACATACATAAAGCAGACTTTGATGGATATAAAGGGCAAGATTGACAGCAATACTATAATAGTAGGGGATTTCAATACCCCTCTAAGAACACTGGATAGATCCTCAAGAAAGAAAATTAATAAAGAAACAGCAGACTTAAAGGAGACACTAGATCAACTTGATTTAATAAATATCATCACAACTTTTCACCCTACAGCAGTAAAATATACATTCTTCTCAAGTGCTCATGGTACGTTTTCTAGGATAGAACACATATTAGGACACAAAAATGGTCTCAATAAATTTAAGAAGATTGAAATCATATCAAGCATTTTCTCTGATCACAATGCCATGAAACTAGAAATTAACCACAAAAGAAAAACTGAAAAATACTCAAACACTTGGAAACTAAATAGCATGTTATTAAATAATGAATGGATTAACAATGAGATCAAAGAAGAAATAAAAAAGTTTCTAGAAACAAATGATAATGAGCATACATCAACCCAAAATTTATAAGACACAGCAAAAGCAGTTCTGAGAAGGAAGTTTATTACACTACAGGCATATCATAAGAAGCGAGAAAAAGCTCAAATAAGCAACCTGACCCTGCATCTAAAATAACTAAAAAAACAACAGCATACAAAACCCAGGACAAGTAGAAGGAAGGAAATAATAAAGATCAGAGCACAAATAAATGACATAAAGGCTAAGGAAATAATACAGAGGATCAATGAAACAAGAAGCTGGTTCTTTGAAAAGGTAAACAAGATTGATGAACCTTTAACTAGACTCACCAAGAAAAAAATAGGACTCAAATAAATAAATAAAATTAGAAAGGACAGTGGAGAAATAACAACTGACACAACAGAAATACAAAGCATTGTAAGAAAACACTATGAAGTACTATATGCCAAAAAATTAGACAATCTTGGTGAAATGGACAAATTTCTTAATCATATATCCTTCCAAAAATCAATCTGGATGAATCAGAATACCTAAACGGACCAATTACAACAAATGAGATTGAAACAGTTATCAAAAAACTCCCAACAAAGAAAAGTCCTGGGCCTGATGGCTTCACAAGTGAATTTTATCAAAAATTCAAAGAAGAACTAACTCCTATGCTCCTCAAGCTATTTCAAAAAATTCAAGAGGAAGGAAGACTTCCAAACTCCTATTGTGAGGCGAGCATAATTCTGATCCCAAAACCCGGCAAGACAACACAAAGAAAAAAAATTATAGGCCTATATCCTTGATGAATTTAGATGCTAAAATTCTCAACAAAATATTAGCCAACTGGATCCAGCAATATATGAAAAAAATTATACACCATGATAAAGTGGAATTTATTCTTGAGAGGCAAGGCTGGTTCAATATTCGCAAATCAATCAATGTGATTCATCACATAAACAAAGGAAGGACAAAAATCACATGGTAATTTCAGTAAATGCAGAAAGGTATTTGATAAAATCCAGCACCCATTCATGCTCAAAATTCTCAGTAAAGTGGGAATACAGGGATCATTCCTTAACATGATAAAGGCCATCTACAATAAACCGACAGCAAACATCATACTAAATGGACAAAAATTTAAAGCAATCCCCTTAAGATCAGGAGCCAGGCAGGGATGCCCCCTTTCACCGCTCTTATTCAACATAGTTCTGGAAGTCCTAGCTACAGCAATCAGACAAGAAGAAGAAATAAAAGGCACCTAAATTGGAAAAGAAGAATTAAAACTGTCACTATTTGCAGATGATATAATATTGTATATTGAAAACCCTAAAGTCTCAGTCAAAAAACTACTGGACCTTATAAATGAATTCAGCAAGATGACAGGATATAAAATTAATACTCAGAAATCAGAGGCATTTCTATATACAAACAATGAACTGTCAGCAAAAGAAATTAAGGAAACAATCCCTTTCACTGTTGCAGCCAAAAAAATAAATTACCTAGGAGTAAATTTAACCAAGGAGGTTAAGGACTTGTACTCGAAAAATTATAAAACATCGATAAAAGAAATCAAGAAAGATACAAACAAGTGGAAGCATATACTGAGCTCATGGCTAGGAAGAAAAAACATCATTAAATTTCCATATTACCCAAAGCAATTTATAAATTCAATGCAATACCATTAAAATACCAATGACATACTTCAAAGATATAGAACACATATTCCAAAAATTAATATGGAACCAAAAAAGAACACGAATAGCCTCAGCAATCTTAAAAAGAAAAAATAAAGTAGGAGGTATGACTCTTTCGGATATCAAGGTTTACTATAAGGCCATTATACTCAAGACAGCCTGGTACTGGCATAAGAACAGGCACATAGATCAATGGAACAGAACAGAGGACCCAGAAATAAACCCACACCTTTATGGACAACTGATATATGACAAAGGAGGAAAGAACATACAATGGATTAAAGACAGCCTCTTTAACAAATGGTGTTGGGAAAATTGGACATCTACCTGCAAAAAAATGAAACTAGACCATCAACTTACACCATTCACAAAAACTCAAAATGGATAAAAGACTTAAATGTAAGCCGTGAAACCATAAGCATCTTAGAAGAAATCATAGGTAGCAAGCTCTCCGACATCTGTAGCAGCAGTATATTTGCCGATTTATCTCCACGGCAAATGAAATAAAAGGCAAGATAAACAAATGGGACTATATCAAACTATAAAGTTTTTGCACAGCTAAAGTCATTAAGAACAGAATAAAAAGACAAACCACACAATGGGAGAACATATTCGACAGCACATCTGATAAGGGGTTAATAACTAAAATTTATAAAGAACTTATAAAACTCAACACCAGGAAGACAAACAACCCAATCAAAAAATAGGCAAAAGAAATGAGTAGAAATTTCTCCAAAGAGATGGCCAATAGGCATATGAAAAAGTGCTCAACATCACTAATCATTAGAGAAATGCAAATCAAAACCACAATGAGATATCACCTCACACCAGTCAGAATGGCACTCATCAGCAAAACAACACAGAAGAAGTGCTGGCGAGGATGTGGAGAAAAGGGAACCCTTCTGCACTGCTGTTGGGAATGCAGACTGGTGCAGCCACTGTGGAAAACTGTTTGGAGATTTCTCAGAAAATTAAAAATCTAACTGCCTTTTGACCCAGCTATCCCACTTATAGGAATATACCCTAAGAACACCATAGCACTGTTCGAAAAGAAAAATGCGCCCCCATGTTCGTGGCAGCATTGTTCACAATAGCGAAGATCTGGAACCAGCCCAAGTGTCCATCAGAAGACGAGTGGATTAAAAAGCTTTGGTACATATATACTATGGAATACTACTCAGCCATAAGAAATGATTACATCGGATCATTTATAACAAAATGTATATACCTTGATAACATTATACGGAGTGAAATAAGTAAATCAGAAAAAAAGAAAAACTGATAACAGCATGATTTCATACATAGGTGGGACATCAAAGTGAGAATATGAGACATGGACAAGAGAGTGGTGGTTACGGGATGGGGGGAGGGAGGGAAGAGTGGGATAGGGAGGAGGGTAGGGACACAGGGTTAACCAGAGGGAAGGTGACAGAGGACAATTTGACTTTTGGTGATGGGTATGCAACACAATTGAATGATAAGATAACCTGGAGATGTTTTCATTGTACATATGTACCCTGATTTATTGGTGTCACCCCATTAGAATTAATAATAATATATATATATATATAAAAGATACCATAACAACTAGTCCAAACTGATCTTCTCATTGCATAAAGCCACTGTCCTTCTAAACAAATATTTCAGGTATAATTTGCTTTCATATATCAACACAATACTACTTTTTTTGAGAAGAGTTATAAAAATAATTATAGATACTTATATTTGTTCCAAATGTAGAAGATAAACTATATCATTCCATTTATTATATACAGATTCAAGATATGTATTATATATTCTTCAAAACTATTCTATTCAGTGACAAGAATAAGACACAAAAACCTATATTCAAGGAAAGAAAGAAATGATAGCTAGAAGATATCTGAATAAAGCAAAACTCTCTATTCAAATCATATATAATTAATCAGTTGATTACCCCCAAAGCACCAAGGAGTAACATTTCTGAGGCCCAAAGAAGACCATCTGCTTTTCACCCAACTCCTATTTTGCTTGTTTATGTGGGTTCCTAACTGATTAAATATTAAGATAGATTTCAGGGGATTTGTATCTATTCTAATAAAATGCAAAATATAATCAAGATGACATGTTGAAGAAAACTCAGATTAGATGCTCTATGGCCTTGCTTGACCATGTCTGGAATGTTTGTCTTCTGCATTCCAATCAGCTGCATTAACTCTGCAGGAAGTGGGTGTGCATGTGTATGTGTGTGTGTAAGTGTGTGTTTACACGTGTCCATGTATACTAGCATGCACTAAAGAAAGGACAAGTGGGAAAAAATAACTTTATTCTTGGTGGGTAAAACATACAGGGTTATCAGTTTATTAAACTAAAGTAATTTCTCATAAGTCCTTGAAATTGACATTTTTCACACATAAATATTATTTTACACAGCATCAAATGTTGGTGCATAAGAATAAGCTTGCAGGTTTGCCTTTCTATTCTCCAGGTTTTCTTTCTTTTCTTTTGAATGGCTTTGATAAATACAGAGCTAAAATCATACAAAGCCTAGAAAAGTAAAAAAAATTTGAAAATTAATCTAAAGAATTCTCTGATCTGGGAAAGAGTCTAAACTATGTCCAGAAAATACAGATTAAAGGCCAAGCTCTTTAGTTAAGAATTAAGGCCAAAGTGGAACACCTGAATTCATGTTAACACAATAAATTAAAATTAATAAAAATTAAAAATAAGAATCCAAAGGTGTGGGGGAGAGAATATTAAGGTCAAAAGAGTACAAAAAAGAGATTCTTACCCTATGCAGATAATCAAGTATGGCTAATTTATCCCCTTGACCATATTAGTGTTAGTGATAAATTGCTCATTAGTCAATGTGACAAAGATAGTTAGGACTGACAGTGGCACTGGTTAGAATAAATGAGTTAGCAAGGCCATTACTGATTAGCCAGCTTGAACTCCATCTTGTTTAGATTCAGTATGGACTCAGGGGGACAAGACATAGACCTTTTGATCCCTGTGCATAATCTCTGCTCAGTATAACTTCTTTTGCTCCTTTTGGACAATGTAGTATTTCTGACCTCTTTATTCATGTGTCTCCCTTGCAACAGCTTGGGGACACAGGGGTCAGGGAGGCTCATATGTCTTTTTACCATTGAGTTGTGTCAGTTAACTAGCCATGACATGTGTTTTCCTACTGAGCACCATTCTTCTTTCTGCTGTTCATGAGAGAACTTAAGAGCCTATCATAGATGTAAGAGAGGGAATGGCTGCACTTGCATTCATTCAGACATACTAAAATGGGTAATACACAGTGTCTTCTCTTGTTATTACCATGAAACCAGAAGACAAATTTATGGCTCTTATCCAGGTAATGTCTTCAGTGCCAGTCCTAGGAAATTGGCTTCATAGGGGAATTATTTTTTAGTGTTACCACTGTGACAGGGAGTGTCTGGCCCTCTGACTCTCTTTCCCACTTTTTCATTCCCTTAGACTTTCCAGCACTTTTTTGTTAAGAGGTTTTTTGTGGTGGGTGATTGTGGGTCTGCTCCTAGTATAATAATAAAATTCTCTCTTTTTTTTCACTGAACTGAAGGGTTTACTATTTTTGTCTTCCTAACAGTTCCCCTGGTAAAGCTTGACCATATTTCCTATGGAGAGGAAGTGAGGCCATTAATCAAGTATTGGTATACAAAATACAATTCCATGTCAGATCCAGGGGTTGCAAAGCTGAATCCAGATTATTCAGTAAACCTATTATCTTCTCATTATATAACTCTTTTACCAAGTAGAGTAGTGCCCGTAATTCAGGAAAAATTCCAGGCCAATTCACTTCCCAGTGACTATTAGAAAAATACTATATATCATTGCTTTTGCAATGTTGCACTGTAATGGTCTTAAATCTGTTATTCTTTGCATTTTATACCTTTATGTTGGTATGCACAGTATGTATTTATTAGTTAAAAAATTAGAGATAGAGGGCAGACATTGACCTATGCATTGTTCTGCCTATAATGCAGAATAATCCTAATTAATAGCTTAAACTATACTAATAAAGCTTTTATTGACCTTTATTTTTACAAAAAGATTATTCACAAGTGATACATTTTAATTATTGAGTTATACCCCCATATTTTAGTATTTTTTATTTTCTCCCACCACATAATTTATAAAAACAATAATAAAAACAATTATAGCTAATATTTATTCAGCACTTGTTATATTCCAGGCAGTGTTCTAAGTATTTTATACAAATAAATTTATTTAAGTCACAGAACTACTTTATAGAACAGATTTGTATATTTCTATTTTATTTTATTATTATCATTATTTTAAGATTTTATTTATTGATTTTAGGGAGAGGAGAGTGATAAAGGGGCAGAGTGGAAAGGAGTGATAAGAATCAACTGGCAGTTGCTTCCTATATGCGCCTTGACTGGGCAAGCTCAGGGTTTCAGTCTGGCAACCTCAGCATTCCAGGTCAACACTTTATCCAATGTGGCACCACAGATCAAGGTATTTCTAGTTTATATAGTAAGAATTAGTTCTGCAGGATCCCCTACATTTACAATTTCAGTATTTTTGGAACAATATAGGAGCCATTAAAGTTTCCTGCACGTTAATTAAACCTTATTTTCTCTGAATATAGGCCTTTGACCTCTCTTTTCTTAGAAAACATGCAACTGTGAATTCTTTCACTGACCCCCTGAAACGTAACTGTTCTCTCAGCCCCTTTCCAGTTTTATAAGCCTAAGAGTGTCTTTCTCAAGGATCTGGGAGCCATCCTTTAGAAATGTAATCACCACAAAAGATTGCACCCCATTTCCCAGTCCCTGTGAAAGGAGAGGAGTCTACCTTCAGAAGTAAGAATTAGCAAACTAGGAAGCTTAATCATCTTGAACAATCTCCTTCTCATGTTCTCTCATACTTTTTCTACTAGCTCATCTTAGTGTCCACTTTTTAATTAAGGCTGAGTTGAGTTCACTTTTTCTCCCCTATGGCAATAGTTGTAAATAAGTCTTCCTTGCCTACTGAACACTGTACAATGCAATTTTTCTTTGACATGCTTCAGCCTTACATACAACTCCCCAAAGTATTTTACACAATCTCTCTGTAGGATGGTTAGCAATGGGGTAGTCAAGTTGGAAATCAGAACCCCAATCTTTGTCTGGGATCGCCCACATGGCCAGGCACATGGAAACTACACTTCCCATAAACCTTTGGGAGAAAAGCGACTGTCCGTCAGCCAGTGAGATTTCGCTACATCATCTATGTCATATTAGCTAGACTACCCGGAAAGGGCCTCTTTTAAAATCTGGCAAGTCCCCGGTGCAAGATTCCTGACATTCATCTCCCATGCCAGTGAGTCCCAACTGAGAAACGCTCTGTACCAAATAAAACCTCAATAATTAAGACTTAATAACTATGCTGATTTTATTCTTTCTCGGCGAGGAAAATACCTTACACTCTCTACTCCTCCTTGATTCTCATAACCAAGTATTTGCCTTATTGACAGTTATATCTTTCTAGAAATGATGTGTTTATCATCATTTTTCTTTTTGCCCATTCCAAGTGAGCAATTCTAGCATTTCTTCATTTATCGCTATCACCCAAACACTTTTTCTCTTATTTTCTTTTCAAAATCACTTCACAGAATGTAATATTGCCCAATGTACCATTCTTCAGTCTTTGTTTCTCTTTCTTTTTTTTTTTTAGAATGTTCCTTCCACTATAACCACTTAAATTTGTCCACCTTCCATAAATGTACTTTCCATATTCTCAGCCACATGAACCTAGTTCTTTTCTCTGAAATTATCAAAGTGAAATAGACAAAAAGAATAACAATAAAAAGAAAAAACACTTTAAAACCAAAAGTTTCCTAAAGCTTTACTTTGTGTAAAATACAAGATACATATAGATTGCATTTACTTCGCTATGTGATAAAAATTGTTGAGGATAAAATCTTCAGGAAGATACATAGAAAAAGAAGGTAATGGGAGTTCATCCGATGGTCATTAAGTCAGAAAGGGATAGGCAAAGGCTCATAAGGTGCCCATCGCTAGGGACAGAGGCCCTTCCTACCATAACAAAGGGCAAATGTGTGGCTTACCTTCTTCCCTCATGATGGATGCACCCTGCAAACATACTGTATTCCTCAGAGAATTTTTGGTATTCATGACATTGTTAATAATAATAATATATTTAAGAACCCATGATTCCCCTGCCTCTCCAACATGAGAACAAAGCAGTACTAATTATCTAGCACTAGGAAATCAGTGCAAGTACAGATTTATGTTCCCTTCCAAACTAGAATATAGCATCATGGTTTTCTTTTTCCAATTCTAATTTTCAGGCCTATTAAAATGACTTTAAACCAAACTGCTTTAAAATAAATAATATTGGCTTTCCCTCATTATTCCTTTCTTTTCTCCCTTGTCTCCTTCCTACTAAATCAAATTAATCAGCTTTAAAAATAGAAAAGATAAGTGATTATATAATCTTCTAAGGTAGGGAGGAAGCTGTGGGACATAAGAAACAAATAAAATGCTCATAAATTGGGTGTGTTTAGACAATATGCACGTCAATCCAACCCTTTTGTGGCCCGGAACTGTGGGAATCAGCGAATAGAGCAGGGAGAGCCCCCCTGTCTGGGACCTCCAGTGATGGAATGTGCCGTCAGAGGAAAAGGAAAGCTTCCACAAACCTTGAGAAAATGTTAAGATGCCTCTCTGAGCTCCTGTCGCTCAGAATTACAGCCTGGAGGCAGTGAGGAGCCCCTGTGACTTAATCCTGACACAACAAAGGAAGGGTGACTTTTTATCAGTTCAGCTGGCACTATCATTATGATTTTCAAAACCTGATTTGAGTCTTGCTTTTAATTTATATGGAAAACACAGACACACACTCAACTCAATGAGAAAATAATTTAATCATTTCATGTAAATAGTGGAGCTTCACTGTAACAGAAATAGGAGCTCCTCAGCCCTTAACTCCATTCCCTAAAAACCAAACTCAGTTCTTCACCTTCCCCAAAAGATCAGTGTTGTCCAAAGAAAAGTCAGGTGAGGGGAAAGGTGATATTCTGGGTGAAACAGTTATTTTAAGAAGCCACTGACACTTGCTTTTCTAAACTATTAGGAGATAAAACAAAGAGAAATTTTTTAAATGCATATACATTTATACAGGTTTTAAAATCTAATTTGGGGTCACAGCTGTAATTGAAAAAGCTTTGGCTTCAGTGTCATGCTGGAATAATGTCGTATTAGTGAATGTAAAGTATTCAGCACTACTTTATGCCTCATTTCATCCTCAGTGCAATGCTAATTCAATATAACACCTAGCACTTTAAGGTCTTTATGCTTAAGTATGTCTTGCTGGATGAAATCAAGCTACAAATTGGATGAAATTGGGTCCTCCCAGTTCATTCTACTACTAGAAGCTCCAAAACCCAATTGTTTTTAAGTCCAAGTCCATGAATTCAGATTTCAATTTATCATGATTTCTTGCACTGAAAAATAAATACAAAAGCTCAACTTGCTGCAGAGATGAAAAGCAGATTTTTGGCCAGAAACATAAAATTAACTTTTTTTCTTTCCACACAGGCATTAAGAATGGCTTAAAAATGGAGCAAGAAATGCTAGAAAAAATATAACCTGCACATATTTGAGACACAATGTATCCATTGCTTAAGTAAGAAAGGTTCTTCCTTCAAAAAATTTCATCCAAAATACTTCACAAAGAAATTGCTCTGTGTTTAATTTCCTTTCATCTTTGTATGGTAGCTCATGGCATTCCACTGCCACTTACCTTTGTAATTGCAACAAATTTACCTATTTTTAAGAACAATATTCAGATCACAATGTCCTTCCATCTGGCAGTTAAAGATATATTTGAAAAGAGGGCCATGCTCTTAGACTCTGAACACTCCACCCTAAAGCTATTTGTTTCACTAAATTGTACAAAGCATGGTGAGATGGTATACAGATTTCCAATGTAGCAGAGAGAATTAAATTGAACCTACCTGGAACTGAACCTAGGTTCCAAATGGCAATTATTATTGCTGATTTTGAATATACTTAAATTAATTCTCAAAAACCTTTTTCATTTTAGAAATAAAGGCTCTTTAAAGCAGTAGTATTTTGGCTGGCGATATTTTTGAGGGGGGACCACTCTTAATAGAACAAATTGTTAAAAAATAATCAGAAGTTCTTGTTCTATACACATATTTCTATTATGTTAAATAAAGGCTATATTTTAAGAGAAATATATCTAATCAAAAAATTTGTTCTATTCATGGATGAGTATTGTATTAACTTACATAGATAGATGCATGCTTGATCCTTGTCATCAAAATAATTAAATTTGCCAATAGCTACCTTAAAGGAAAAATAGATTAAAATATAGTATTGTAAGTGGATAGGTTTGTATTTGTTTTCAATGAAAAAGAAAGTATATTGATAATTTAGCAAGTGAAAGCATACTGGTAAACGAGAGGATCATGATGTTGAGATTATCTGGTCCCGGATCAGGAGCTAGGATCTCCTGACAGAGGTGTTAGCTCTCTTAGGAGAACCTAGTAATTCAGACCATGTGATCTTAGAAGAATGATACTGAGTTACATTGAACTAGAGGAAGAAGCAGTGTCACTGACACTAGACAAAAATAATTTAAAATAACAATGACACCAAACATTTGGAAACAATGAAGTAAAATGGGAAGGAAAGTCATAGGTACGGACAGCAACCCAAAAGCAATCTCAGTGATGTTTGGAATCAGTGGGGAGTATGTGTTTCCTCCCTCTGTGAAGTTCTGATTTCTGTCCATAGATCATACCTAGCGATATAGCTTCTCTCTTTTTTCCTCCCTGTGTTTACTGCCTTTTCAGTTGGTTGCTAATGTAATGATAAGTAATCTAGTGGCTAGATCCAAGCCGGTCGTCCCTGTCTTACACTTACCTCCTTCCAATCCCTTAACCTAGAAAGCTGCATAGCTAAATTGGATAATCTGCCTTGAAGACTTTTCTTACTGACTTAATCTATGTAGTAGTCAAGACAACTAACATGGTTTATTGGCTTCCCCTGCCAACCTTTCAACCCTCTACCCTCCAAAAAAATACTTAGGTAAACAATAGGTGTGAAAGGGATCTGTAATTCCAAGAGTGGGAGATGTTGGGGGGAATGGGAAGAAAGAGAAAAAGAGAGAGAAGAAAAAGAGAGAGAGAGAGGTATTTATATTTCTATGGACAATTTGTACAAAGAGATGATTTTCATTACCCATTCACGGGTTCATTATTTGAAAGTTTCCCTCCTTATTAAAATTTATTTGTAACCCCAAATCAATATTTGTAGCATATTCACAGTCATTGTGATCATGTGTAGAGTGATTAAAACTTTGAATCTTCTGATGGGCTGAGGTCCCATAAGGCAGTACTTTGCCTTCTTGTTTCAGTTCCTATTGTAAATAACTGTTACTTTTGTGGTCTAATAAGTGACACAGTTTTTGTTTGTTTGTGCTTTTTGTTGGTGATTTTGCTGCTTAAAATGGCTCCATTGTAGTTTTAAAGTGCTGTCTGGTGTTCCTACATGCAAGAAGGCTCTGTTGTGTCTTACAAGAGATAAGCTTCATTCACTTATGAGGTACAGTGCTACTTTTAATTAAATGACAATTTAAAAAGCATATGCCAAAATTTGTGAAATGAAATCAAAAGAAAAAATGACCATTGATTAAAAAGTATAGCTTTAAATACATATATCTGGAAATTAGATTAAAACTAGTATATAATAAAAAATGAAGAAGACTTTAAAATCAAGGACATAAACACGGTCTGTAAATGGAGGAGAATTTTATTTCAACTCATTTTTATAAAAACATCAGTTTTATTTAATTAATGTATTATTACAATACAATCCCACTCATATTCTAAGCTAGATGCTATGATAAATACACTTAAAAATTACATATAAAATCAAGACCACAAATGACTTTTATACTAATAAGAAATATAGTATGAGGGGAGACTTTCCCAACCAGATATGAAGATAAACAACTAAGTCATTAGAATAAAAGTCACGTATTAGCACAAGAATGAACAAATGGACCAATAGATTAAAAACATATTCAGAGATAAACAAGTATATGTCTGGGAATTTAATAAGATTTAACCCAAAATGGAAAGGCTGGTTTGTTCTTAAATGGGGTGCGGAATAGCAGGTCATTTTGAAGTACAAATAAAAGTGGCTAGCAACATTGTGTCCAATGTTAGACTCTAAATGGTTTAAAACCTAACAAGGAGGGGAAGCAAGATGGTGAAGGAGTAGGCTGACGTACCAACTTCCAACTCCCAGAACCAAAGTGGATTATAACTCAATTTTAAGAACCATCATCTGGATAAACCAACTTTGAACTAAACTAAGTGGACTCTTAAACCAAGGAACACAGAAGAAGCCACATTGAGACTGGTAGGAATAGCGAAAATGAGAAGAGGGCTGCCCAGCTCCCCGGAGCAAACGGCAGCCCAGAGAGACCCGTGTGGCAGGAGAAGAATTTGGCGGAGAGGGAGGGACCTGGGTCCCAGGAACCAAGCCCCAACCTGCAGTCCCAGAGCCTAGAAGAGGCGTTTGGACAGTTTTGAGCTGTGAAACAAGTGAGGGAGCTCCCAGGCCTACAGTGTGGAATATTAGGATCCTTCCTACTCTGCTGAGGGTTGCTGAAGGGTTTGGGGCAGCAGGATGCTGAAACGCGGTTCTGTTGGCATGGGCATAGGCCAAGCCGGTGTGAGCTCGGTCTAGCCCAGCAGGGTGGGAGGGGACGCGAGAAAGCGGTCCGGAACCTGCGGGCCCACCTGTAATGCCACCTACGGGGACAAAGCGGGAGGCCAGGAACAAGCAGAAATCTGTTCTGTGACCCTGCGCAAGCCGGCCCTGACTGCGGGGACAGGGCTAGGACCAGGGAAGGGCAGGGGCTCGCAGCTGAGCTCACGCTACGAGCCTCACGTGGCCGGAGAAACTGTGGTTTGCCATTCTACGTGCGCGAGCGGGATCCGAGCGCGGAGACGGGGTAGACCCCGAGGCAAGTGGAAGCTCGCAGCTGAGCCCACGCTACTATCTCCGCACGGCCAGAGAAACCGCGGATTGCCATCCTACGTGCATGAGCGGGCTCCGAACGCTGGGGCGGGGTAGAGTCCGGGAAGAGTCGAAGTTTGCAGCTGAGCAGAAGCCAGCAAACAACGCCAGGCCCAATAAACCTGGGTTTGCGACCCTGCGCAGAAGGGCCCTGGCCTCGAGGGCGGGGCTAAAGCTCTGGACGGGCAAAGGCTCACAGCTGAGAGCACGTCAAAAGCCCTGCCCAACCCGTGAAACTGTGGCGAGCAGGCTCTGACTGCGAGTTCTGGGCAGAAGTCCAGAAAGAGGCTAGGTCCACAGCTGAGCAAAGGTGCTCACCTCTACCCTTGGTGCTGAGGCTTATGGCTTGAGTGACAGCCCCTCCAGCAGAGGAGAGGCAGAAATCACAGCAAAAGCCACAGTGTGCCGGCGCTGGCAACGCCCATACCCAACCACCCTAGGCAGCGACAGAGGGGGTGGCGGGCCTGCAGACAGACCACACCTAGAGAACACAAAGGCAACACCTACTGGACTCCAGTGGCCACAACTTGCTTATACACAGACAAAATGGGCAGGCAGAGGAATGCAAACCAAATGAATCAAGAGAAATCCCCAGAGAAGGACCTGAATGAACCAGATAAAACCAAATTACCAGAAGCAGAATTTAGAATAATGATAGTTAGGATGTTCAAAGAAATTAGAGCTACAATGGATACTCATTATGAACACCTAAATAAACAGATAACAAGTATAAAAAACAAAATTGAAATAATAAAAAAGAATCAGACAGAAATGACAAATACAGTATCAGAACTGAAGACCACAATGGAAGGAAGTAAAAGCAGGATGAATCACGCTGAGGATCGAATAAGCGAGTTAGAGGACACAATAAACAAAGTTACAGAAGCAGAGAAGAAAAAGGAAAAGAGACTCAAAAAATGTGAGGAAACTCTAAGGGAGCTCTGTGACAACATGAAGAGAAACAACATTCGCATCATAGGGGTGCCTGAAGAAGAGGAGAGAGGACAGGAAATGGAAACATTGTTCAATCAAATCATAGCAGAAAACTTTCCTAAATTAAGGCTGGGAAACACTTTACACATTCAAGAAGCACACAGAACTCCATTAAAGAGAAACCCCAAAAGATCTACACCAAGACACATCATAGTTAAAATACCAAACCTAATGGATAAAGAAAAAATTTTAAAAGCTGCTAGGGAAAAAAAGGCTATCACCTACAAAGGAGCCCCAATAAGGATGACATTGGATTTCTCAACAGAAACACTTGAGGCCAGAAGGGAATGGCAAGATATAATCAAAGTAATGCAGAACAAGAACCTACAACCAAGACTACTTTATCCAGCATTTAAAATTGAAGGAGAAATAAAGAGCTTCCCAGAAAAAGAAATCCTGAAGGAATTCATAAAAACCAAACCAATTCTGCAAGAAATACTAAGGGGCCTCTTGTGAACAGTTTAAAGGAAGAAAAGAATAGAGCAAAAGAAGAATACAGCTTTAAAGAATAAAATGGCAATAAAAAACTACATATCAAAAATAACCTTAAATGTAAATGGATTAAATGATCCAATCAAAAGACATAGGGTAGCTGCGTGGATAAAGAAACAGGACCCATACATATGCTGTCTACAAGAGACACACCTTAAAACAAAAGATGCACATAGACTGAAGGTAAAAGGATGGAGAAAAATATTTCATGCAAATGGAAATGAAAAAAAAGCCGGGGTAGCAGTACTTATATCTGACAAAATGGACTTTAAAACAAAGGCTGTAGTAAGAGATAAAGGAGGACACTACATAATGATAAAGGGAACAATTCAACAGGAAGATATAACTATTATAAATATCTATGCACCAAATATAGGAGCCCCAACATACATAAAGCAGACTTTGATGGATATAAAGGGCGAGATTAACAGCAATACTATCATAGTAGGGGATTTCAATACCCCTCTAACAACACTGGATAGATCCTCAAGAAAGAAAATTAATAAAGAAACAGGAGACTTAAAGGAGACACTAGATCAACTTGATTTAATAGATATCTTCAGAACTTTTCACCCTAAAGCAGTAGAATATACATTCTTCTCAAGCGTTCATGGTACGTTTTCTAGAATAGACCACATGTTAGGACACAAGAATGGTCTCAATAAATATAAGAAGATTGAAATCATATCAAGCATTTTCTCTGATCACAATGCCATGAAACTAGAAATTAACCACAAAAGAAAAACTGAAAAATACTCAAACACTTGGAAACTAAATAGCATGATATTAAATAATGAATGGATTAACAATGAGATTAAAGTAGAAATATAAATGTTTTGAGAAACCAATGATAATGAACATACATCTACTCAAAATTTATGGGACACAGCAAAAGCAATACTGAGAGGGAAGTTCATAGCACTACAGGCATACCAGGAGAAGCTAGAAAAAGCTCAAATACGCTACTTGACCCTGTATCTAAAAGAACTACTAAAACAACAGCAAATAAAGCCCAGGACTAGTAGAAGAAAGACAATAATAAAGATCAGAGCGGAAATAAATGACATAAAGGCTAAGGAAAGAATACAGAGGATCAATGAAACCAGATGCTGGTTCTTTGAGGAGGTAAATAGGTCAATGAACCTTTAACTAGACTCACCAAAAAAAAGGAGAGAGGACCCAAATAAATAAATTAGAAATGAAAGTGGAGAAATATTAACTGACACAACAGAAATACAAAGTATTGTAAGAAAACACTATGCAGAACTCTAAACCAAAAATTAGGCAACCTAGGTGAAACGGACAAATTTCTTTAATCATATAATCTTCCAAAAATCAAACTGAAAGAATCAGAACACCTAGACAGACCAATTTTACCAAATAAGATTGAAACAGTTATAAAAATAACTCTCAACAGAAAAGTCTTGGGCCAAATTGCTTCACAAGTGAATTCTACCCAAAATTCAAAGAACTAACTCCTATCCTTCTCAAGCTATTTCAAAAAATTCAAGAGGAAGTAAGACTGCCAAACTCCTTTTATGAGGTGAGCATAATTCTGTTCCCGAAACCAGGCAAAGTCACACAATGAAAGAAAATTATAGACCAATATCCCTGATGAATTTAGATGCTAAAATTCTCAACAAAATATTAGCCAACCGGATCCAGCAATATATGAAAAAAATCAAACACCATGATCAAGTGGGATTTATTCCAGAGAGGTAAAGCTAGTTCAATATTCGCAAATCAATCACTGTGATTCATCCCATAAACAAAAGGAAGGACAAAAATCACATGATAATTTTAATAAATACAGAAAAAGCATTTGATAAAATCCAGCACCCATTCATGATCAAAACTCTCAGTAAAGTAGGAATACGGGAAATATTCCTTAACATGATAAAGGCCATCTATGACAAATTCACAGCAAACATCATACTAAATGGGCAAAAATTAAAGGCAATCCCCTTAAGATTTGGAACCAGTCAGAGGTGCCCCCTTTCACCACTCTTATTCAACATACTTCTGGAAGTCTTTGCCACAAGAATCAGAAAAGAAGAAGAAATAAAAGGCAATCAAATTGGAAAAGAAGAAGTAAAACTGTCATTATTTGCAGATGATATGATATTGTATATAGAAAACCCTAAAGTCTCATTCAAAAAACTACTGGACCTGATATTTGAATTCAGCAAAGTGGCAGGATATAAAATTAATACTCAGAAATCAGAGGCATTGTTATATACCAACTTTGAACTGTCAGCAAAAGAAATTAAGGAAACAATCTCCTTAACTATGCAACCAGAAAAATAAAGTACCTAGGTGTAAATTTAACCAAGGAGGTTAAGGACTGTACTCGGAAAATTATAAAACATTGATATAAGAAATCAAGGAAGATACAAACAAGTGGAAGTATATACCGTGTTCATGGTTAGAAAGAATAAACATCATTAAAATGTCTATATTACCCAAAGCAATTTATAAATTCAATGCAATACCAATTAAAATACCAATGACATACTTCAAAGATATAGAATACATATTCCAAAAATTTATATGGAACCAAAAAGAACACGAATAGCTTCAGCAATCTTATAAAGAAAAAATAAAGCATGAGATATCACTCTTCTGGTTATCAAGGTATACTACAAGGCAACTTGGTACTGGCATAAGAACAGGCACATAGATCAATGGAACAGAACAGAGGACCCAGAAATAAACCCACACCTTTATGAACAACTGATATTTGACAAAGGAGGAAAGAGCATACAATGGAGTAAAGACAGCCTCCTTAACAAATGGTGTTGGGAAAATTGGACATCTACCTGCAAAAAAATGAAACTAGACCATCAACTTACACCATTCACAAAAACAAACTCAAAATGGATAAAAGACTTAAATGTAAGCCGTGAAACCATAAGCATCTTAGAAGAAAACATAGGCAATGTGCTCTCTGACATCTGTCGCAAAAATTTATTTGCTGATTTATCTCCACGGGCAAATGAAATAAAAGGCAGGATAAATAAATGGGACTATATCAAACTAAAAAGTTTTTGCACAGCTGAAAACAATAAGAACAGAATAAAAAGACAAACCACACAATGGGAGAACATATTTGACAATATGTCTGATAAGGGATTAATAACCAAAATTTATAAAGAACTTATACAACTCAACACTAGAAAGACAAAATATCCAATCAAAAATCGGCAAAAGAAATGAATAAAAATTTCTCCAAAGAGGACATACAGATGGCCAATAAGCATATGAAAAAAATGCTCAACATCAGTAATCATTAGAGAAATGCAGATAAAAACCACGATAAGATTTTACCTCACACCAGTCAGAATGGCGCTCATCAGCAAAACAACACAGAATAAGTGCTAACAAGGATGTGGAGAAAAGGGAACCCTCCAGCACTGCTGGTGGGAATGCAAACTGGTGCAGCCAATATGGAAAACTGTATGGAGATATCTCAAAAAATTAAAAATCGAACTGCCTTTTGACCCAGCTATCCCACTTTTAGGAATATACCATAAGAACACCATAGCACTGTTCGAAAAGAAGAAATGCGCCCCCCATGTTCTTGGCAGCATTGTTCACAATAGCAAAGGTCTGGAAACAGCCCAAGTGTCCATCAGAGGATGAGTGGATTACAAAGCTTTGGTACATATATACTATGGAATACTACTCAGCCATAAGAAATGATGACATCAGATCATTTGTAACAATATGGATGGACCTTGATAACATTATACTGAGTGAAGTAAGTAAATCAGAAAAAACTAAGTACTATATGAGTCTATACATAGATGGGACATAAAAATGAGACTCAGAGTCATGGAAAAGAGTTCACTGGCTAACCAGGGGGAGGGGATTTGAGGGAGGGGGGAGGGAGAGGGGAGCGGCACAAATAAAACCAAATAAGAAGGTGATGGAGGACAATTTGACTTTGGTTGATGGGTACGCCGTATAATCAAATGTCAAAATAACCTGGAAATATTTTCTCAGAACATATGTGCCCTGATTTATCGTTTTCACCCCATTAAAATTTTAAAAAAACAACGGAAGTAATAGAGATGAGAAGCATCAATTCTTAATTGTGACACCTTAGTTTCTCTTTAATGTTTTCTCGTATGTGCCTTGACCAGGGTGTATTATTAAGAAAAATAAGTTACTTGAATATGTGCACTAAAACATTCAATCTATCTGATAACTAAGATGGCTGCTAAGTGACTATTGGGCCAGGAGTGTATGTGGCATGGAGTTTTGGGGGTGATTCACATCTGGGCTGGAGGGCACAAGATTACTTCAAACTACTCAATACAGTGAACAATTTAAAACTTGTGAATTTTTTATTTCTGGAATTTTCCACTTAATATTTTCAGAGAGTATTTGACCACAGGTAACTGAAATCCTAGAACGTGAAACTGCACATATGGGGGAACTATTGTATCTCTCTTCAATTACTTTATATATTCTCACATGGGAGAGAGATACGACCTTACAGATTGCTTGGGAGTGGGACTGGCAGAAGCAACATGTGGACCATATAGACAAGTGGATGAAGAGCAAGGACAAAAGGGACATTTCTAAAAGTGAGAAAAGTAGAAAATAGGCATTATTGTAGTATTTTTTAAAGCAGAAGTTAGACATTTGTTGAGAGTGTAGAGAGATTCTTGTCTTTGAACAAAGTGCAAAAAGATTGGCCTAATGTTGATCAAATAAGTTTGTAAATATATGTTTGCTCGTTTATAGTTTGCATTGGGTATGGGGGACAGGCTGTGAGCAGGCAGGGTAGTTATAGCCTAAGGCTTAGTTTTAAGACTAAGCCTTTTCAACCCTTTTGAGGAATCCCATTATGCCTCAGATAAGTGACTTTGTATCAGAGACTTTCTTGTTTGTATATTGAATTAAAATTTTTTATTTCTATTCTATAAAATGGGGCAGACCGGGACCTTGCTCTCTCTCAGTTCCTGAGATTAGCATTAGAGAGGAGAACAGAGAAAGGCCACATGGAGGAGAGGAGAAGCAGCCAAGATGGCAGACTGCTGAAGGAGAAGCCAGTTTGTGCAGAGTTTGTGCAGAGAGAAGGAGATGGGAAACAGATGTGAATAAGGCTGTTGAGGTAAAAAACTCTGATTCTAGGAAACTCGGATAAGTCAGTGGCTTTGGGAGCCCTGAATGGAAAGGGAAGTGTTTTCCCACTGTGTGTATTTCTCCCCAGCCAGGTGCAAGCTAAGATTAAAACTAATGGCCCACCAGTTCTTGACTCCGCTGTTTTATTACCCTCTGTCCAAATCAAATGTGAATGGGCCAGGCAGCTGTGATGGTGACCGTGGCTACTGGCTTTATGCCTATAATATCCCTTCTACATTTAAAATTTTATAAATCTAAATAAAGACTTCAAAATGCTCAATGAAAAGACAACTTGAATTTCAAGAAGTTTATTTTCCTCAATTTTGGAGCAAGCAATGACTCTAGTGGCTAACTATGGTACTAAATTAAAAGTGAACAGATTAATATGGGAATTTCTTTTCTCTCTGGACTATTTGTAATGATGATATGTCATTCTTATTCACCAGTTTACAGTGAAGTTAGTAAGGAGACACTAAGATGGTTTTAGGTATTTACTCAGACATCAATCTATTTTCATACCTGTGATTAAAAACTCTCCACAGCCATGATCATGTATCACAGGCATCTGTTTTTCTCCATTGGGTTGGGAAGAACAACTCCAGGGTGTGAAATAATTAGAGGTGGAAACTCCCTGTGGCACCGTATAATTTGGAATTTTGTAATAAAATTAAGTATCAGCCTTGTTGCATGAGTTCCCTCGGAAATTATATTATTGCCAGCACTGCTAGCATTTGCGCTATTCCAAAGATATAGTATCACACAGTGCCTAAAAGACACGTTTAATTTGTTATTTTCCTTTCTAAGTCTTGATTCTATTTTCTTTCTCGTCCCTCAACTTTAAACTGGACCTTAAGTTGTCTAACGTACTCTTGGAAGCAATCATAACAAGGATGAAATGACAAAACTGTTAAATGTGATTTCTAAATAAAGAGTAATGGTGAATTTTATGTCTCAATTCTGTGTGCTCTGTAAAAGGTGGGCTAATCCATTGTTATTTAGTTTCAATGTGATTATACAGAGAAAATATAATTCAAAACCAGAAATGTTCTTTTTTCACTTACCGGTCATTTAAAAACAATGAAATATGCTTAATTCTTTTTCACTCTGGGTAAAACATTCTTATATAGAACACTTCCTATTTTACTAAATTTAATGAAAGGATCAGAAGTCTCTGTGTTAAGGATTATGAGAAGAAAATAATAATTTCACTAAAACGAGATTCATAATATTAGATGCTTAGGATGAACATTCATTGTTGAACTCGCTGTTCCGGGCGTAACCAGCAGAAACATTTGCTGATGAGAAGGAGTCAGCAAATAACAAACCTCAAAACAAATGCAGCCTACCACTTGTTTTAGTTAATAAGCATTACTGGAACACAGCCATAGCCATTTATTTATCTATTATCTGCAGTTGTTTCTACTCTATAAAGTCCAGTAGCTGCACTTGAGACCACACTGTCAGTAAAGCTTAAAATATTTAATATCTAGCCCATATAGAAATACTTTGCTCACCTTTGCCCTAGAGCCTCTAAAGTCCTGTGAAGCACACTTTGAGACCCTTAATTAATCCTCAAATAGTAAGCCTGAATATAGTTAAATAAAAGGTGCCACAAAACTGGGTGGAGAGGAAAGATACCATGTCAGGAAAGAGAACTAATTTACAGAAAAATTATTAGTGGGTATTTCATTAATTAATCTATTGGACATACCATATTTTTCACTCCACAAGACACATTTTTTCCTCCCAAAAGTGGAGGGGGAAATGCCCATGCATCTTATGAAGCAAATGTTCATTTTTTTAGCTGCTGCGGGGCGCTGCGCTGGTAAACATATGTAAGATGAGTGCCAACAGGAGCATAATCACACCTGACACAGCAGCATGCAGAACCCAACCCGGCATTTGCTGAGTGATCTCCTGGTTCCGGTTTCCACAGTTGCATGCAGCACAGGAGAGAAGGCAAGCGACGTTGTGCTGGTGCATTCATCTGGCATCATTGAGGGCAGATGTGAGAGCCACGCTGCAGTGGTGGAGGGCTGCGCTGCAGCTGCTGGAGCTCTGTGTGAAGTACTGACGTCACTTGCTGCCCTATTAGTGCTTGACCAGTTTAGAGCACATATTAGCAAAACCATAAAAAAAACTTTAAAGAAGTGAAGACTCATCTAGCTGTAATTCCTGGAGGTCTTACCAGCCAGTTGCAACCTCTTGATGTTTCCATCAACAAACTATTTAAAGTCTTTATGTGAGAAGACTGGAACAAATGGATGGCTGCTGGTACTCATGATCTGACACCAACTGGACAAATGAAGAGACCCACTATCATTCAAGTTTGTGAATTGGTGAAAGCATCATAGCAGTCAGTGAAGAATGAAACCATAGTACAGTCATTCAAAAAATGTGGCATCAGCAATGCCTTAGATGACACTGAAGATGTTATCATATATGAAAATAGTGAAGAAAGTGATACCAGTGATTGTGAGCAACTGAGCTTCTTAAATTCTGACACTAGCAATAATGAGTTCCTGGGGTTCCCAGACAACTAGAAGAATATTTGAACATCAAAGTCTCTTCTCATTTGTTAATAACAGTGCTAATGGTAGTTGATACTGCTGTTGAGTTTACATTGTTGAAATATTACTGTGGTAGATTTTATTAAATATTTTAATGTATCATTTGATTCAGAATATTTTTTTTCTTATTTTCCTTCTTAAAACCCTAGGTGAGTCTTATGGAGCAAATAAAAAATGCAGTATATGTATCAAGAACATAGTTTGTGTTAGTAACCCTGCCAGGACTTGAAGACACAAATGAAAGGGAAGAAGATGTAATTCTATCCTCCTACAACCTAGTATAGGACTCATATATCAAATTAATTCAAATATGTATAAAACTAGAAACTGAAGTGAGTGTTAATTTTTACCCCAGGGTTTTATGAGAAATAAAAGTAACAAGTTTAAGGTTAGCATCTGCTTTTTTTTTTTTTTCCTGAATTAATTTCTCCCACTGGTAACAGGAATCTTTTTGGAGGAAACTATGTCTTCTTGATGTAAACTTGAATTTCTGGAAAGACTTTCAAGATCACCTTTCCCCTGCAATGGAGTGGGAAACACCACATCAGCTAGGTTCACTTTGGTAGTTCATGTTCTCAGTTAGAGTGATTGGTGCAGAGATAGTTCTGTGACTGGAACCTAAACAATAACAAGCATTCCTCAGTGTTTATTTATAGTGGGAAAGAGAAGTTCTCTTTCATCTCCCCTCTTTGGTCATGATGTAGTAAAGATGTCAGCCCAAGTGCCAAGTATCTTCATTCTCCTTCACATGAACTTGGGCAGCCTGAAACAGATGCACATATATGGAAAGAGACAGAGACAGAGAGACAGGGGTAAGCACATGGTATTTGAGATCCTGGATTCAATTGTCTTTGGAGCCAAAGAGAATTCAGAAATGATCAGAGAAAACTGGCTTTTCCATGTTATATCCCAGGAAAATCCATCCTGGGAATTCAGAAAAGGGAAACAGTTATTATTTTGAAATTGAGCTTACTTTAAGATTAAAGAAAGACAAAAGCTACTGAGGGCGTCTGCCAAGTGTAATTGGGAGTGTGTGTGTGTGTGTGTGTGTGTGTGTGTGTGTGTGTGGAGATTGGTGTGTAGGAAAAGGATAATTAAAGTGAAATGTAATAAAAATTTAGGTAGTGCTGGGTGAATGGAACCTGCCTTTTGACTAGCACTTAGAATCACTTAGAAATTAAAGATCATGTGCATACCCATGGAAACCGGGGTGTTTCTATTGCTGTGCCTTTGGATTCTGGGGCCTTTCCCTGTTCCAGTTTTTCTTACACTTTTCCAATACTTTTCCAGTTTCCTTTGTGAACGAATTCTTTTGTATGCAGATACTAACTTTGAGGGTTTCTCAGACTGGGTCCTATGTCCTTTTTCTCCCATTCAGCAAACTTGTCCCCATCTACGATACTAATTACCCTCAATATATTGAGGATTTCAAAATTAGTATCTTTATTTCCAAACACTCGCCTGAATTCCAGGCACATACATCTATCACCTGTGGGCCATAAATGAACCTCAAACTCATCAGATAAATCAGTGACTTATAAATGTCTCCTCTAAAATTTCAGTCCCCCTATCTCAGTAAATGACACCAACATGATTCAAGCCAAAAGTCTAGATGTCATTATATTTACAGCTCTTGCCTTCATTCGCAGCCTTCAAACTATTGTAAATCCTGTGAATTTAAAATAGTGGTTCTTAAAGTATAGTCTCCTGGCCAGTAGCCTAAACATCATCTGTAAACTTGTTAGAAATGTAAATTCTTAGGGCTTACTCTAGAACTTCTAAATTAGAAACTGACTTTAGGTCCCAACAATCTGAAATGCATGCTGAAGTTTGAAAACTTCTTATTTAACTTTTTGTACAACTCTGAAATTTGTTAACTTTTCTTGATTTCCACTACAATCTACCTAGCCAAAATATTATCATCCCCAGCCAGGACTCGGTAGTAGACTCCTAACTGATCTTTCCAAATAGAAACACTCTCTCCAATGCATTTTATTTTTTTTTAAAAAAAGTCTCAGTTACTTTTATTTTAATTAATTAGCTGATCCATCCTGTGTTACCTGGCATATGTGATGACCCATTCAGAATGTTGTTCCTTACTTTTGACAGTGTAAGGCTCTACTATATTTGGAATCTCCTCGAATCAATGACCCAAGTTTTCTGGGAGGATTCCCTGGTTTGTGGACAGAGAAATTCAGAGTTCTACTTCAATTCCTATGATTAAATTAGCATGAAGCACATAAAAATTTATTCATTCATTCATTCAACAAATATCTTATTTAGCACCTGCTATATGGCACAGATGATGTTCAGTCCTGGGAGTCCAGAGGTAATACAGATAAGGGGCTTGCCTACACAAGGCTTATAGTTTAATTGGAGGGTGTTATAGGTTAAGTGTTCTAAGGGGAACAAACCATGTGTAGTATAAAGTATAATGGGAAGCCATCTTTTTTATTGAGTGTTAACCTAAAAATAAAAGGCCAAAGGAAGAAGTAGTAAGCATTTCTTTGACATCCAAAAGACTAGTATTTGGAAAGCACTGATTTCGGTAGAAACCCAGAGAGTGTTCTGATTAGGAGGTGAAACAGTGTTTATGGTAAAGAGGAAGAGAAGAGTACAAGTACATGAATAGAATAAAAGAATTTCTATGATAGTTAATAAACTAAGTAATGAATTTCTATAGGTGTAGGTAAGCTAGTGTAGTGGTGCTAATTCTAAAGACTACTTTTAGTTTTCAGTCCAAACAATTGTGGAATACAGTGTTGCTTCAGGCCCAGTCCTAAGGATATTTTGCTCAGTTTTAACATTGAAAAGCTTTGAGAAGTAAGACAGGCAAAGCAGTTCCTCTGAATGGCAGCACCAACTCCATTTAAAAGTGGCTCCCTTTATATTATTTTCTGAGGAAGGCCTCAGAAAGAAAGGAATGTGAATAACAGAGAAACATGAAGAGAAGAAAACAGGTGGATATGTCCTGAAGCAGGTTAAACCTGATGCTAATGATGAGTCACTAAAAGGCTAGAGAGCCCAGTAGGAAGCAAAGCAGAAAAGGGAGATGAGATGAGGCTGGAGAATATGGAAAGGCCCATGCCAGGGCCTCCTAAACCAATGTAAGCAGTGTAGATTTTATTCTAAAGGCAACAACAGGTAGATTATACTAGCTGCTCTTCATGGACAGCCCTAAAGAAGACAACAATGTTTTGGATGGCCTACTTAAATCTGAGGTCAGAACACAAAAAAGTTTCGTTTTATTGGGGCAGTCAATGAGTTCAGGCATATTAAGAATAGAGGAGGCATTTCTGGGCAAACCTAGAGAAGTCACCATAATTTCTAATTCTGTTTTCATAGTAAAACACATTCTAACTCTAAAAAATTAAGTAAAACAAAGAAACTTTAGAAACACAATCTGTAAATTTAGGGATTTCAGAAGTTCTAAGAATACTTAAAATTAACTTATGTAGGAGCAATACTTTTACCTCTGAAGTTATAAGTTAAACATTTTTTTTTTAATTTTTCTGAAGTGAGAAGCAGAGAGGCAGACAGAGACTCCCTCATGTGCCTGACCAGAATAAACCTGGCATGCCCACTAGGGGGCGAAGCTCTTCCCACCTGGGGTGTCACTCCATTGAAACCGGAGCCATTCCAGCACCTGAGGCGGAGGTCATGGAGCCATCCTGAGCGCTCAGGCCAACTTTGTCCCAATGGAGCCTTGGCTGCGGGAGGGGAAGAGAGAAACAAAGAGAAAGGAGAGGGAGGAGAAGTGGAAAAACATATGCGTGCTCCTGTGTGCCCTGGCCGGGATCAAACTGGGGACTTCCACACGCCGGGCTAAAGCTTTAGAGCTGAGCCAACTGGCCAGGGCCTAAACATTTATTTAACTGTTTTTTTAAACCAATGATTGATCATCCAAAGAATCAATTACTGATGGTTTACAATCCTAATTTAGGTTTGGACATTTCAACTACATATTGTTTTTATTTATATTTTATTTTAAGCTTGATTTAGCTCTCTTTTTGTTCTTTCATTTACATAAATATGAATTTGCTCAGCAGGCTGATGGATACATTTGTCAAGCCTCCCCCTGGTCTTCTATAAACAAACAAACAAATAAATAGCTTATGTGATAGAAAAATAAATTGTATAAATTAATTAAATTCAATTTTTCTCCTTAAAATGTTCTTTTCTGCCTACTTTTTGTCTACATTCTTTGCTGGAAACTTGAGATGTAAATGATATGCACATCTCTTACTTGGTATAGTTAGCAGACCTCTAGTTTATTCTACAAAGTGTCCCACTTCACTCACTGTTCAAAGGTGAAGAAACCAGATGACATTCTTTATTACCTGTTCTCACATGGGCAGATCCTCACCACCCATTCACTGGAACCTTGAATAGCATCTCCTACAAAGAAGCATGCTAAATAGCCATTTTATAACTTGCTTGCTGCTCTTTCAGTTGTAGCATTATTTCCAATTCAGGAAATGTTTTCCAATGGAAGAGAAAAGAGAGAGAGAGAGAGAGAGAGATTTTTAACAATTCTGCAAAAAGAAACCTTGTTTTTAAATTTTGTTCGGCTTCTGATTTAAAGCAGACTGCCCAACTAATTAGGGCTCTTAAATTCTCTGTTCAGAGACTGAATCTTTCTGAAACGTTTGCCTTGACCTTGTTTACAATCAGCTCAATCTATGAAGATATCTCAATTATCATCTAAAATAATTCCCAGCTTAATTTTATTTCTCCTATCCAAATGGTCTCTCTTTAAAATAATATGTAATGAGTAATCCACTGAGGATAAGATTTGGGGCTCTGTGGGTCATGTACAAGGGTTTGAAGTCTAGCTCCTGTGTAACTTTAAACAAGTTATTTAGCCTCTCTGAAGCTCATTGCCAGATAAAATATAGCATGTCTATTTCGATGTAAATTTTAAATAAACAATTAATATTTTTAGTATAAGTATATCCCATGTTGTATTTGGCCATCCTCAATCTCTTAAACCTATTGAGCACTTCAGTTTTACAACATGTACAATAAATACAATAATGGGACTTGTAAAGATTAAATAAACTAATCCAGTGAAGCATTTATTATGGTACCTGGCACATGATAAGTCCTCACTATCTTCTTCTGTGTTGCTGTTATCTTTTCTCCAAGAAATAAAAGAAAGCAACACAAGAATGTGCGGATAGAGTTCCCTGCACACTACCTATAGGACAAAACAGGACCCAGATATTGTGGGAGACATACCCATTTTATCAAAACAGACTTTATTAGATGTAAACATGTGCCAGGAGATACATGATCTCATTTAGTCCTGCCATCTAATGTGCCCTAGTAGTTTTCAGACCCATTTTACAGAGGAAAGAAGTTGAGATTCTGAGAAGTAATTTTCTATAAGATACATGGGTAGTAGTTAGTAAAGCTGGTGTTTGTTTTATGAGACTGCAATACACAGGCTCTTTTCTCTAGTCTGGTCATTGTCCCAAAATAAAATAAAAAATTTGGTATTACTAAGAATGTCTCAAAACATCTTTGAATTTAAATAAAAAATAATACAGATATGATAACTAAAAATAATTATGTAAAATTTTAAAAAGGTAGAACATACCATCCCCATAATTTGAGTCTTATTCACAATGACCCCACAGAGATGACATTTCTCGTCACACAGTTTTCACAAACACGGTAGTGAAACTCAGTAGCTAGATGTCTTCACTATCAGCATGCAGTTGTGTTACAGCCAGGATGAAAATACAGGTGGGTTCTAAAACGTAGATCTGGTAGTGCTGCCATAACAAAATACCACATACCGAGAGTCTTAAACAACAGAAATGTATTTTCTCACATTTCTGGAGGCGGAAATCCGAGGTTAAGGTACTAGCTGGTTTGGTTTCTTCCAGGGCTTCTCTTCTTGACTTGCAGATGGCTCACATTTAGCTATGTCTTCACATGGCCTTTTCTTGATGTGTGTGGATCCTTAGTGCCTCTTACTCTTGTTACAAGGACACTAGTCATATTTGATTAGGGCCCCACCTTTATAATCTCATGTAACCTTTACTGTTTCTTTAAATATCTTATCTCCAAATATAGTCACATAGGTTGGAGCTTCAACATATGAATTTGGGAAAACACAATTTAGTCCATTAATGTCAGGTTTTCTTGATTGTGACCCTATCTGAATTATAAGTTTTGCTGCTTTTCAGAGAATACTTTAAATTCAATCCTGTTGTGAGTTTTTTATGGTGAAAGAAATACGTAAAATGTGATAATAGATAGATTAAAAAGATTAATAACAACTCTGAATAATTATAGGAATTTTAAAAATTAATAATTTATGCATATGTACTTGGTATTTGTTTCACTATAATATCAAAACAAGATCTTGGACTAAGAAAACCAATAAATCTGAGTGAAAAGTCTGATCATAGCTGATGTAGTAACTCTTTATGTCAAGTGTGAAGACATATCAGGAATTTAAAATACATTCCAAACATGCCCAAGGAGACAATGACGAGGCAGTCACCATCTTATCCTAATATATCCACATTTGAAACATTTTAAAGCACAGAAAGTGTAGGCAGAATTTTATGGTTTAAGGCAACTTTCCCATGTACCTTACAAATGCCAGGTTAGATTCATAGCTACTTATGCTGAGTGTGCCAATGGTTGATTCATAATACTACCGTCTATTCCTGGAATCAGGTGGATTCTGCTATACAGTTTTATTTGTTTGCATTTGGCAAGTAAGGACCAAGTAAGGGAAGCTATTATGGTAGCAGCTGGAAGAAAAATCTGTAGGAAAGGTGTAAAAAAAATCTTTCAACACTTAGGGAACGTAGGTAGAAAGCATTTAATGTGGACACCACTTAAATGATTTCAGCTTCAATATTGGTTTTTAAAAACACAGTCTGCACAGTAGTATTTTTATAGTCAGTGTCAAGCACAGTCATTTTTAGTTACAGCTTGCATAACAGTTCAAGATAAATCAAAGTGAACTGTTCAGAAGGAAAAGAAAATAGCACAGATTTGCTAATACTGTAATTATTTCTTTGGCCAAAGGCTACTTTGCACTGTGTCTACATAACACTCATTCAACAAATATTTATTAAGTGTTGATTATTTGCCAAATACTATCCTAGGCACTAGAAATATATCAATGACTAAAACACAATCCTGGCATGCAATGTGCCTATAGCATCTCCTGGGGAAAGAAGCAATAGCAATACAGGAAGTTAAATTCTAAATGACATCAGAACTGTACACTCTGCGTTCTGGAGAAGGAGGCAGCATCTACATTTGTCTTAACTGAGATAAATCAGGGTTAGTTCCCAGAGGGGGTGATGTCTAAACTCAGATCAAGGGCTAAGAAAGGGTTATTTAGAAAAAGAGTTGTCAGGAAGAGGCTTCTGAGACAAGGGCTAAGTATGTTTCTTGTACTGAAGGGCAAAGTAAGCACAACATGGTAAGCCATTTAGCATGATTAGAAAAAAAGAGTGGAAGTAGGGAGTGTTTGGGAGATGAAGCTGGAAATTTTCTCAAGAAAATATGCATACAATCAAGAAGATTTTGAATTTCATTCCAGTTCACTCTGGATGGATTATGCATAATGGATATAGTAGAAAGATCAAATAGAGACTGATGCACTAATAGAAACATGAAATTATGGAACCTTGTGCAAATACATAAGGTGGATCAATTCGACATGTTTTAAAGGGATAGTATTGACAGAATTAGTGACTGACTTGATAAGGAAAGAAAGAATTGAGTGTGTACCCAGGTTTCTGGATCAAGTAACTTGAAGTTATGGCACTATTAGCAAAGAACAGGAAGTAGATTAGAGGAAAAGTGGTCAGTCGTACATGTGTAATATACTTAAATTTTACTTAAATAATCTTTACTGAACCCCTATTCTGTGCCTGGGAAACACAAAGAATTATGATAACACTGAATATAGTGCTAAATAATATAGGTAAATCCCTGTAGCTTATGTTCTATTGATTTCCATAATTAGGTGGAAAAATCTAGAAAGCAAGTAGCTCATTACAGAGGTTTGGTGGTTACTAGTCATTGGGTGATATTTGACACCATACAAGAGGGTAGATCATTCATAGAAAATGTTGAGCAAAAAAAGTAAAAATGTTAAACATTTTTGAGGAACACCACCTATGATAGACAATAAGAAGCTTTCAATGAAAAGTAAGAAGAAGTCTGGACAGAAGAGAAAAACAAGAAGAGAACCCTGACTGCATGATAGACTAATCCTTACCTTCTCGCTTAGATCTCTATAGAGTCAATTCAAGTTACTATGCTGCAAAAGTTTATTGTTTCTCTCTGAATTGCTGGGTGCCTATCCCCTATTAAATTAAGTTTTACAAATAAGTCTACATTACACTGGACAGAAGAAAGAGTAACTTGAATGAGTCCTACATGTGATTATATAACAAAATAATTACAAAAAGCAGTCCTACTAACTAATAATTTATCTAACACTTTTATATGTTTTAGGTTCTTCTCTTTTGTTTCCATCTCAAATGTTTTTTAATTGAAATTCTTCTTGCCTATTATAATAATTTATTGAATGCTATGTGTCAGATAAAAAGGGCTCTGCATTAATTTACCTAATTCAACCATCATAGCAATCTTTTGAGATTTCAATTTAGAAAAGTGAGGTTGGGGAAAGTTGAATGATTAGCCCAACGTCACATAAAAATTATAGTGGTGGAATTTGAACCAAGATATGCCTGACCACAAACACGTTACAAGTAAATTTGTTCTGTGACAACACCCCCATCAATATAAAAAAGCCATGAACTTCGCCTTTCCACAGGAATGAGCTGTATCATTTTCAGGATCAATTTTAATCTTGTTATGAAACCAAAGAATATATTACTACATTTCATTCATTATTTTAATGTAATTTTAACATAATGTCCTCATCTGGATAAACAGACAACCTCCATAAAAGTGAAAACAACTTAACATAATATTTTTCTCTCATGAATTTTTTAAAGAGCTAATTTATTCATGAACAAAAATGAATAAGAGAATGTCCTCAATAAGGTTGTATTGTTAACTTGAATTGCTTTTTGCCTGGCAGAGCTAGTGTCCACTGGGATTATGTATCTTTCATATGCAAGTGCCAATCATGGAGGAAAAATTATCTGTTAAAAAATGGTCATTGGTCACCAGTTTTCAGTTCCATTTATGGGTAATATCCGTATTTTCTTTGCTTCTCTTAAATTATTTAGTTTTCTTGCTCAGAGTCTTAATTATCTTAGTCTCCTCTGTAGGGCAAAGAGCCTTATTTAAACTTTCTCCTGGAAAACACGAATTTTTGGTATATGTAATGGATTGAATTGTGTCCCTCTCAAAAATAAAATATGCTGAAGTCCTAACCCCCACCACCTCAAAGTGTGACTTTATTTGGAAATTAGGTTGATACAGTTGTAAATGACTAAGTTAAAATGAGGTCATACTGGGGTAGTGTGGGCTCTCATAGGATACTTAATCCAGTCTCACTGGTGTCCTATGTGACAACGCAGGGACAATATACCATATGAAAAGCCATGTGGATTTGTGCCACTGCAAGTCAAGGGACTCCAAGATTGCCAGCCAGCAACCAGAAGCTAAGAGAAAGGAGGCATGGGCCTAAGTCTTTCCTAGAGCCTTCAGAGGGATCACATCCTTCAGAGGGACACTTTGATTGTGGACTTTTATCCTTCACAATAGTGAGATAATAAACTGCTGTTTAAACCCACCCAGTTTGTGGTGCTTTATTATGAGTGTTCTAGAAAATGAAAACATTATTATTTTTATTGTGTGCACTGTCAGTCTACTGCGCAACATGAAATACTCTTGGAGCCTTTAAAATTAATAGTCATAAGAAACCATGAGAGGTAGAAGGGGTACTTCAGGTCAGGTATTTCAATATCTCATTTCTGAAGTATTTCTTTTGGAAGCATTTTTAGCTAACGGTCATATGGTATCTGTTTAAATTGCTTATAAGCCGATATGTTGAGTTATGCACAATGAGGAGACACAATAGATATTAGCTATTCTCTGTCCTGATAGAATTTAACATTTTTTCTAGAGAAAATATTTGTAAACTTAGCAAATTCAAATAGATAAAAATAGAATTTTTCATGATGCATGTATCAGATAATCCAACTCTAGCTTTAAAAAAAGGAAATGTAATTAACTCGCATAACAAATTAGTCTATGAATGGACCTAATTTTGGAAGCAGGTTGATGAAAAACTCAAAATATATCACTATAATGAATCTCTTATTGCTACTTACTGGAGTTTGACTCTACCCACAGGCTTGATCCTCTCAGGGTAGGAAACACAGATAAAACTATTTTAGGCATTACTGTGAAACCAAATAGGAAAAATCTCAGTGCTCTTAATAGTGTAGGAGGACATTATTGTTAGGGAGACAGCCACCTCAAATCAACTAAACAAAAACAAATTCTATCATATTATATAGGCACACATATGTAGGAGAAGAACATTTATTCCTGGGCTTCTCAAGGAAGTTTTAGAAGAGAGAAGCAGTTTTTCCTAGGTCTGAAATGATAGGAAAGAGAAAGACATACAGCTATATAAAGTGACTAGAGTATCAAAATTTCATTCAAAGATGCCTGAATGAAGTTATAGTCTTAAAGTATGGTTAATAGGGATTGATAGGAAGTAGGAATGGAAAGAAAGGTGTGGTTGGGTTCATAAAGCACCAGGCATGCCATGGGAAGGAGTGTTAACTTCACAGTACGAGCCATCAAGACTCAGACCAGAAGTGGCTAGGATGTGTTTTAGAAGAGTGACTTTGAGGAGATGGATTAAAGATCACAATAATAGTCTAAAAAAAATATGAAGATCCAAATTAGGACTAAGAAGGTGCAAATTAGAACTAAGAAGATGCAAATAAAGAAAATATTATCATTTTGGTAATCTACAGGATTTGATATCAGGTGAGGGAAAAGAATGGTGAGAAGGTTTTCCTAAAATCTCTTGAGTAATCACTGAAGAACATTGTGCCTTTAACCATGGCAGATGCTTAGTCAAGGAACAACAACAACAATAACAAAAAATAGCGAAGAAGATATCATGAGTTTGATACATTGATTTTATGGTCTTTAAATATACTAATGTGAAGATACTTTTTTTAAAAAATGCAATTAGAAATATATGTCTGAAATTCCTGTGAAGTTAAGACATCAAGATATTGGAGTTCTTTCACAGGCCAGCATTTAACTTTTAGTGAGAGCAATTCAAAAGGCAAACTTTATATAGATACTTAATTCCTCTGCTGCCACAAACCATAAAAATTCTTCACTGAATTTATTTCATTGGAAATCTCTTCCAACTCAGTGTGTGTTCTACATTTTTGTCATTTGTGTTGCTCTTTGTTTTTAGACCTCCAAGCTCCTTGGGGTAAGGACTTGGTCATTAATTTAGCACAACTGAATATATTACATGGTGTTATGTGTATTTATAGAAGTTTGCTAAGTAATGATTATTCAGATTTGGTAATCAGCACTTGTGATGATCATATGGTTATGCAGATCAACACTTACTATGCAAAAAATCATTTCCTATAGGGACAGATGTGCTGGTCTCTCTCTTAGTAAATTTTTAGAGCAGTAAATTTCTTGCACTGTAAAATTCAATTTATGATCATGTCTTTTATTGTTTCTTCTTGCCTAAGGGAACCAAAAAATTCAGTACCTTTTTATGGTGCTAAGTTGCTGATAGTAAATAATGCTAATAGCATTTTTAGTAACTAATTCTAATAATTTAAATTATATAAAATGGCTTCTATTGATTAAACAGCATAGTAATTTCCCTTCTCCAAGTCAAAAATCAATGCTTAAAACACTTTAAAATATTTAGAATATAGTCATACAAATGCAGGTCCTGCATTAAGGCACATCAAGATTCCATTTGAAATTGGAATGAAAGAGTTCTCATTAAGTTTTGCAAGATGACAAATGTTTCTAGATTTTAGACACAACCTTTCCCTAAAAATAAGGGAGTGTTTCATAATCTCTTTGATTTCTTTAAAAATTTAAAAAGCAATTAAACTTTTATTTTTAAAATACTGTTGAACACTTTGCATTAAACTACTAATACTTTATATAGGTTGATAAAAATCCAAGTTACTAAAAAAGGAAGAGAGTAAAAAGGTAGTAAGGGAAAAAAGGAAGGAAAAAAAGATGGAAAAATGAAGTTTAAAAAATTGAAATATTTATTACTATAAGATTGCAATGCAACTGTGACAAAGTAAATTATATCTGAAGGAAGCCTCATGTTCTAAGGCAGTTTTCATGCTTAAATGTTTAACATGCTCTGAAATAAAATTTTGCTATGATTCTGTACCAGGCCTCTCAGAAATTTCTAATTATTCCTCCTTATTTATCGTAATCATAGCACCAGCTGATGAAGTCTTAGTGATATCTACTGATTAAAAGTTGATAGACGACACTAATTCTATTTTTAAAATCTAGCTATTAAGTGTTACCATATCACTCAACCCCCAAACAACCTCAATAACAACATGAATATGTTCAAGTATCCAATTATATTCCAGAGGAACATAAAAATAAACACTACAACAACAGAAAGTATTAGCAGAAATTATGACAGTCCCATAGCAATAGCTGCTGCAAGCACTGAACTTGATTAAATCTGTGAATTGACATTTCCTCCTCTCTCCCCATCCTGGAACATGGTGAGTATAGGAGAAAGCAGTAAACAAAATTTTCCTTGTGTACCTGTGTGTATTTAAATTTCTCTAATGTTTATCATTAGAATCATCAAGAGGAAAAATTGTAAAAATAAATTCTTAATATTAGAGCAGTTTTCTTATTTTCTTTGTTGTTACTGATGCTGTTTTGTAAAGATGCATGTAAAGGAACAGCTTTCTATTTGTGTGTATTTGGAGAGCTTATTTGGAAAATGTAGGTTGATCCAGTCTCAATGGAGACAAGGGACTAGAAGGCAATGTGGAAAAACCGAATACCTGTTTTCAGGTGCCAATGTTATATGGCTTCTAAATTAGATATACTCAGAAAAATGAGGTTTACTGTTATTCAATGCCTTTCTTCTCAACTTCCCCCAAATTGATCAGATGGAAGATTATAAAAAAGGAGCACGTGTGAGATCTAAGTCAAAGCCAGACAACTTACGGGTGGTCCCTCAGAGTAGATTGAAACATTAGAGATAGACCACAAAACCCTCAAAAAGCTAAAATGTGACTCCAAAGCAAAGAGAAGAAATCTGACAAGTTTCTGGTCCTCTGTGTCTCCTCCTGAGGATTCTGTTTCATTTATTACTATTTCTATAGTTTGGGGCAAGGGGAAAAAGGACACATTTCTCAAGTGTGAGTATTTTTCTAAACAAAACTATACAGGCAACACTCATTGTGCCTTAGCAGATTTAAATGTGTGAAAGCATCAAACACTTCTTTTTTTAATTTCATAAGCATTATTAATTCAAAGCAGGAAAGTCCCAATCCATTCTCTCAAGAGGCTAGAATGCTGGCATGCAATTGGATGGGAAAGAAGACTTTGCAAGTACTTCAGAGGTGAAAATTTGAAACACAGTGAGAAAACATTAATGATTTATTCACGTACAGAGATGAACAGTTTTAGCAAATGGTATAATAGTCTTACAATGATAGTTGTAAATTTAAATACACCAGGGTCATTCATTAGCTGCATTTTAAAAAAAGATATGATCCATTACCTTATAACCAGCTTAAATTGTAACAAACACTCAAAAACAATATTATTTGAATATGTACTGTTTTGTTATATTCTCAAAAATGTACAAATTTTTGAGAATATAACAAAACAGTTTGTATCAGTTTTCCCACAGGAAATGAGAGGATCTTGGATTTTATACATTTGATACTTTGCTTATCATCATAAAGAAGAGGTAAAACTATTCTAATTCAAAAATATTTTTGTGTTTATTTTGGTCCCCTCTCAACTTTTTCAGGTAAAATGTCCTTAAATTCCAAGGCACAATAAACCCAAATCATGTTGTTTACAAGCAATTCTCTCCCTCACTTTGCCTTCCACGTCAGATTTCACTAAATAAACATGTCACTAATCATTTTCAACTTTGTAAAACCAAACAATAGATGAATTAGTAGAAAATCATCTCTGCTTATTAATACATTTTATTAATTCTATGCTCATTCATTTATTAATTATTTTATTAACTCACATATATATGGGGATGGTAAGGACTGAGGCAAACTGTTAAGTATATTCTCTTTAAAGGGGCCAGCTAACTTGAGCCCCTCTGATTGTTACTATTCCTCAGCGCAGGCTCAGGATTGCTAGATGTCTTGATTTTCAGAAGTCATACTTTTTGTTTGTTTTGATTAACTCTTATGATGTATAAGCAAAATACACATTTGGGATGAACTGCTATTTGGCATATCCTGTATACAGGTGAATCAGCCAACAAAAACTCATCAAGCCTGGCCTGTGGTGACACAGTGGACAAAGCATCGACCTGAAACACTGAGGTTGCTGGTTCAAAACCCTGCGCTTGCCTGGTCAAGGCACATATGAGAGTTGATGCTTCCTGCTCCTCCCTTTCTCTCTCTCTATCTTTCTCTCTGCCTCTCTTCTCTAAAATAAAAATATAAATAAAAAGAATTTAAAGAAAATCTCATCAAGTCTATAAACTTGGACTTAGACTTAGTGATTATACCAAAATATCATGGATATGAGGCAGAATGTCAGGGAACGGAACTCTCTATTTGTTTTCTTACATTCAACAAATATGAACCATAGCTTCTCTCCCAACCTATTAAATACCCTTCTCTTACATCTTTTTTTCATCAATTATACACTCCTTTTTTGCATTCTTAATCTTTTCCTAACAAAATGTCCTCTTCTTCCAAAAAAAAAAAATGTTCCTCTAACTCTAAGAATCTTTTTCCATTTCTTTTCCTTTGAACTTGATTCTCTCTTGTCATCAAATTTCTTGAAGGCATGGTCCATATTCACTACATTTATCACTACGTTATCTATACACTTAATCCTTACATGAAACAAATCCTGTCTTTGAAGTTACTCTCCCAAAGTTTTGTCTCTGTTTTCTTTTTAAATTCTTCAACTTCTTTTTTACATATGACAACTTAGCCTTCTCTATTTTCCTTGAATCAGGTTCCTGTCTTCGATTTCTGTGATATTCCATTATCCTCCTACACATATTCAAATTTAATTTAAAAAATGTTTTGTATAACTTTTTTGACATTTTAATGGTTTTAATCATAGAAATTAATGCATGTTAATTAAAAGTTGAAAGTGCATGAAATATTTTCACCAAATAGTGCTGGAACAACTGGACATTCACATGTCAGAGTGCAGTTGGAGTCCTACATCACATCATACAGAAAAAATTAAGTCAATATTGATAATGGGCTTAAAATTAAAAGCTAAAACTATAAAACTCTTAGAAGAAAACATAGGTATAAATTTTTATAACTTTAGATGGTTTATTGAATATAATACCACAAGCAGTCACAAAAGAAAAAATATATAAATTGAGAATCATCAAAATTAAAAGTTTTTGTGATTTAAAGGACATAATCAAAAAGTGTAAAACCCACAGAATCCAGGAAAATATTTTAAAATCTTTTATCTAACAAGGGATTTGTACCCAGAATATATAAAGAGCTATTACAATTTAACAATTAAAAAAGAAACAATTTTAAAGTAGATAATTAATTTGAATAAACATTTTTCTGAAAAAGATATACAAATGGCTAAAAGAAAATAGAATCTCATTTGTTATTAGAGAAATGCAATTCAAAATCACAATAAAAGACCACTACATACCCACAACAATGGCTAAATAAAAGGCAAAAACAACTGTTGGCAAAATTGTAGGGAAATTATAATACTTACATATTGTTGGTGGGATTATAAAATGGTGCAGCAATTTTAGAAAACAATTTGGCAGTTGTTTAAAATTTTAAAGAGTTACCATGTGATCAAGCAATTCTACTGCTGGGTATATACCCAAGAGAAATGAAAAAAATATATTTACATAAAAACTTGTACACAATCTTCATAGAAACTTTACTCTTAGGCTAAAAAGTGGACAAAATGTGCTTTATTCATACAATGGAATATTGTTATTCTTCAACAAAAAGGAATGATTACTAATATATGTTACACCATGGATGAACCTTAAAAATGTTATGCTAAGTTAAAGAAGCCAATCACAAAAGACCATATAAAGTATGATCCATTTATATAAGATGTCTATAAGTGGCATATTCAGCATTGCTACATTATGAATAAAACTGAGAAATAGTTGTAACCAGGTGATAAAAGAATTAAGGAATAAGGAATAGTGGTAATGGAATTTGTTTTGGAGTACTGACAGTATTCTAAAATTAGATGATGAACATGGTTGTACAACTATGTGAATATATGAAAACCCATCGAACTATATAGGTTAAGAGTAAATTGGTTAATATATTATTTATATATCAATAAAAATTCCTTCATGGAGAAAATAAAAGTTTTCTGTGAACACAACATCTAAAGATGAGTACTCTTGACTTAGAAATATAGGACAGATTTTAGAGTCACTTGCTAAAACCTACATTCAAATCCAGTCCTTTTCATTTACTAATGAACTCTTGGTTAAGTGATTTACCTTCTCTGACTGACTTTTCTTTATTTGTAAATGCATGCATTAATAAACATAAGATCAACTACTGTTACAAATAAACTCTGAAATTTAATGTATCAAATATAACAGAATGTTCTGTTGTTTTTTTTTTTTCTGGGCTCATGTAATAATCTGGGGAATTAAGTTCAGATTGGTGGCAGCCTTTCTCATTGCTCTGGTGACCCTGGATCTTTTCAGATTTGACTTTGCTAAAACTCTAAAACGGCAGTTGATAATTTTTTTTTTTTATAAAAGGCCAGATAGTAAATATTGCCACAATGTCTCTGTTGTAACACCAACAGCCCTAGGTGACATATAAAATGAATGAGTGTTGCTGAGGTACAGAACAGACCTTAGAGCAGATTTGGTCTATGGACCTCAGTTGGGCAATCCCAGCTCTACAGCCTTGTAGTCCATCTGCATTCAGCTAACAAAACAAGAAAGGAGACGTGAAGGAAGTACATCCGCTTCTTCAACATTCAGCCTATAAATTGTACACTCACATTCTCTCAGTGAGTACAAGTCAGAACCACAAAAGATTCTACCTACCTGTAAAAGAGACACTAGGAAATGCTGCTAACTAATCATCCACTTTCTAGGTTCAACTCTTACTTTAGAGGGGGAGATGGATCAAGTGGAGAGTTACTGCTCTATAATCATCTTATGTTGCTGCTGTAATAATAGGTAATAACATATCTAAAGTGCTTGGAACAGAAAAGCATTCAATATACTATAGTTCTTGCCTGACCAGGTGGTGGCTCAGTGGATAGAGCGTCAGACCCAGGTTCGAGACCCCGAGGTCGCCAGCTTGAGTGCGGACCCATCTGGCTTGAACAAAAGCTCACCAGCTTGGACCCAAGGTGGCTGGCTCGAGCAAAAGGTTGCTTGGTCTGCTGAAGGTCCATGGTCAAGGCACATGTGAGAAAGCAATCAATGAACAACTAAGGTGTCGCAATGGCAATGAAAAACTGATGATTGATGCTTCTCACCTCTCTTCATTCCTGTCTATCTGCTCCTATCTATCCCTCTCTCTGACTCTCTCTCTATCCCTGTAAAAAAACAAACAAATATACTATAGTTCTTATCACTCTGATCTTTTACATATTCAACAAACAATTCCAGTCTTCACACTTCTTGTTTTCTTAATATAAATAACACAAATGAATATTAATGAATTATATTATAAATATATTAATTATGTTATATATACAATATATATTAATATAAATTATATTGTTAATAAATAAAACAATCTTGTTTTATTAATATGTTAATATTTCCTTAAGAAGTGTTCTCTTCTGTGATTATTCACAGGCCCTTTCTCCACTCTATTTCTATTCTTCATCTGATTTAAAAATCTAACTCTCAATTTTTGTATGTGTGTGACTGAGACAGAGAGAAAGACAGAGAGAGGGACAGATAAGGACAGACACACAGGAAAAGAGAGAGATGAGAAGCATCAACTTTTTGTTGTGGCCCTTTGTCTCCTTAGTTGTTCATAGATTGCCTTCTCGTATGTGGCTTAAAGGGAGTGGAGGGGGCTACAGCAGTGTGAGTGACCCCTTGCTCAAGCCTGTGACCTTGGGCTCAAGCCAGCAACCATGTGGTTATGTCTATGATTCCATGTTCAAGCCAGCAACCCTACACTCAAGTTGTTGAGCCCGTGTTCAAACCGAATGAACATGCACTCAAACCGGTGACCTCAGCGTTTCAAACCTGAGCCTTCTGGTTCCCAGTCCAACTCTCTATCCCCATGATGGCGAACCTATGACACTCATGTCAGCACTGACACACATAGCCATTTTCGATGAAACATGGCTGCATACGGCCACATCCCAGAGAAGTATGGGGCCACATGCCGAGAAGTACGTTTCATCCTCAGCTCCTGCAAGGCCAGGTGCTGCAAGGCCAAGGATAAAACATTTGCTGTAGTGTACACACTCTGTGCCGGAGGTCTGTAGGCCAAAACATTTTTGTTATTTAAACTATAAATATCGAGAAATTATGGGTTTTTTATCGGAGTGACACACCACCCAAGTTATGCTCGGTTTTTTTGGCGAATTTTGACACACCAAGCTCAAAAGGTTACCCATCACTGCTCTATCCGCTATGCCACCGCCTGGTCAGGTTAACTCTCAGTTTTTAAAGATAGCACTATATTCTGCCCTCTTTCAATTTCAAAACTTCTAAATTGTTTTTGGCTCAACTTTGTACAGTTATTGACTGCCTGAATAAACATCCACATTTTTTTTCTTTTTCGGTTTAATTTATGTGCCTTTCTCTCTCTTTCTGTGTCCATTTTTTTTTTATTGTTATGTGTATTAGTTCCCTAGGTTGTTTGTAATAAAAGTACCACAAACTTGGTATGGCAGGGCGATGCTCTCTCTGGAAACTGTAGGAGAATCCTTTCTTGACTCTTCCTAGCTTTCGGTTGTTTGCTGATAATTTTTAGTATTCTTTGGTTTATGGATGCATCACTTCAAACTGTGCCTTAATTGTAGCATGTTGTTCTCCCAGTGTGTCTGTTCATACAACTTTCTTCTTATAAAGACTTCACTTATATTGGATTAGGAGACTTCCTTCCTTCCTTCCTTCCTTCCTTCCTTCCTTCCTTCCTTCCTTCCTTCCTTCCTTCTTTCTTTCTTTCTTTCTTTCTTTCTTTCTTTCTTTCTTTCTTTCTTTCTTTCGAGAAGGACAGACAGGGACAGACAGATGAAAGATGAGAAGCCCTGATTCTTCATTACAACATCTTAGCTGTTCATTGATTGAATTCTCATTCTTTTTTTTTTTTATAGCAAGAGAGAGAGAGAGAGAGACAAACAGACACACAGAAAGGGAGAGAGATGAGAAGCATCAATTTGCAGTTATGGCACCTTAGTATTTTGTTGATTGCTTTCTCATATGTACCTTGACCAGGGGGCTCCAGCCAAGCCAGTGACCACTTGCTCAAGCCAGTGACCTTGGGCTTCAAGCCAGTGACCTTTGGGCTCAAACAAGTGACTATGGGGTCAATGTGTATGGTCTAACACTCAAGCTGATAGCCTTGCACTCAAGCTGGTGAGCCTATGCTCATGACAGCAACCTTGGGGTTTCAAACTTAGGTCCTCAATGTCCCAGGCTGACAAGAGCTTTCATTTCTTAAATAATTATTTTATTTTTTCAATTAAAGTTGACATACAATATATTAGTTTTAAGTGTACAGCCAGTGATTAGACATTATATAACTAAGTGATCATCCAAATGAATCTCATACCCATCTGACACCATACATAGTTATTATAATATTATTGACTATATTTCTTATGCTGTACTTTACCTTACATCCCCATAAGTATCCTGTAGCAATCAATTTGTCCTTCTTAATGCCTTCACTTTATTCACCCATCTCTTCAAACCCCCTCCCATCCGGCAACCATCAAAATATTCTCTGTGTCTATAAGTCTGTTTCTGTTCTGCTTGTTCATTTATTTTGTTTTCTGGATTCAATTGTTCATAGATATGTATTTATTGTTATTTTATTAATTTCCAAATAATATCATGGGGAATGAGGTCTTCAATATATCTTTTTGGGGAGATACAGTTCAATTCATAATACCATGGTTCAAACTTTTACTACCTATTTGGTGGACTAATATAATTACTTTTTCTTGTTTAATAGTCAAGAATTTTCTCATTTCAATAACTTTTTTAAGGTCAGAAAAGTTTTTCTAATGTAATATGAATATGATGTACTGAACTTTGAATTAGAAGCTGAATAGCTTTAGGTAAAAACTTGATTCACTAAACCTCAGGTGTTTCCTCTGTTAAACAAAAATAATAATTTTTATGTAGCACTGTCATGAGAATTAAATGAGATCATTCATGGGACCATACCTGCTATACATAGTACCTGACATGTGGTTAAAGATTTCCTCAATAAGTAACATTTGAATTTATAACCTTAATTACACAATTCTGTTACTCAAAAATATTAACACCATATATTTGGTTTTTTTAATATCCTACAAAAATTAACATTACCTTGCTCCTAAAGGACACTCAATAATCATTTACTTTATGATTTTTTGAAGGCAAGGCATTTGATAAGAAGCTACTAATATTCAAGATAATACAACTCTAAATAATAAAGGAGAGTTGGAGAAAATTAGGTCAGAAGTTAAATAACAAAATTAGTGTAAAAGGTAAATTAAGTTCACTGGTATTCTCTTTTATTTATGAGCCATACAAAGGATGTTTAGCTTATAAAAGAAATATGTACAGTGTTTCAAAGATGAATGTTGAAGGTAAAAAATCTGTTTTGTGTTTTAAAGTAAGCAAAAAGTTCATTTAAATAACAGCACAGCACTGAGGAATCTCAGCATTTTCTTGTTTTTAACCCAACAACAATCTGCTTTCATGCATACTTCATACACACAATACCAACTTTTCAACATGCTTTTCTCTGAAAAATTGCTTGGAAGGCTAAATAGTGTTAGTCTCATTTTTTAACTTTTCTAATGTGTGATAATCTGAAATTGGATTATTTAATTTCAGAGCTGAACAAAGATGTAGTAATCATTCAATATCCTTTCATAGATAAGAAAATATTACCTGGAATAATTATGTGATTGAGCGCATACTGCTACTTAGTGCCTACACTGAGCTGTTAAACCAGGACTCTGGTCAAGTGCTCCTTCTTTCTCATACATCCTGACAGTCAAATTGGAGATGATGAAGAAGTATTCGTGGATGACCTCTGTGAATGAGATTGTAGTGTCCTACTGTTTTGCAAACAGCATTATTCTACACATGGAACATTAATATTTCTAGAAATATTGCTTACAGAGTAAGTAAGAAATCTGTGCATAAATTAAATCTGTAATTAAAGCTTTAGAAATTGTCGATTCAGGGGGAAATGTCTAGAGAACAAGCTTTAGAATCTTTCTTTCCTTCATACTCCATATGCAGTGTTTCTGAAATTCCACTGTGCATGGAAAATCATTGGAGATTTTGTTAATGAAGACTGTGATTCAGTCGATCCAGGGCAGGGCCTGAGAGTCTGAATTTTTAACAAGCTTCTAGGTAATATTGGTGCCTGTGACCCTCGGACACACTTTGTATGACAAGCTCAAGAATGCAGAGAGATGCCTATCAGTCTGGTATTGGAAAATGCTCTGCCTATCCACAGGCACCACGCTCCTCTCAGTGACCACAGTGTTTGCTATCTCAAGCACTGCTTTGGCCCTTAGCTTTATTTTACTTTAATATTATATCTAATTTATTTTCTACACAGCTAGAAAAATCTTCTTGATGGAAGGGATTATGACTCTTATTTTCTTGACTTTCTAGTGTCTAGTGAATGTTGGTCACAGAAATATTTAGGATTGATTATAATGTCACAGAAAATAATGTTTGAAAGAAAACCTGTAATCAAAAAGGAAAGCTTTTTTTTAAACACTGGTTCTTGGCCAAAATTGCATCATTTTGTAAGATAAATATATATATTATGTCTGCAGTGAAATTAGAATCATGTTATTGTAAAATACTGTATGTGATTGGGCTCATTATATTAATCTATAGTATAATAGTGCTTTACTTTTCTTGAAATAGAAATATTTACTGATTCATTTCTATTTGAATCTGAAAACAGAAATCATAATTATGTGTATTAATTTGGATATAATATTAATTGTTACAGGAAAATGATTAACTAAAATGATTTAATTTAAAATAATTCATAATGTTTTGAAAATTTATATTGAAAAATTAAAAATAATTCAAACTATTGAAATACTAATACATAATAGTCATTGATAATATTAGACACTAATTTCGGAATAAACAAGTTATTTTTTGGTTATAAAAAAAGAATAAAATTCTAAATTTGGAACAACGTGAATAGACCTACAGGGTATTATGCTAAGTAAAATAAGTCAGTCGGAGAAAGAAAAGTACCACATAATTACACTTATATTTGGAATGTAAGGAACAATATAAGTGAGCAAACAAAACAAAAATAGACTTATAGATAAAGAGAACAAACTAATTGTTGCCAGATGGGAGGTGGGTTTGGGAGGCTGGGTGAAACAAAGTGAATAGATTAAGAGGTATAAGTTGACAGTTACAAAATAATATTGCAATAACTATATATTATGCTAGGTAGGTAATAGATTTATCAGGAAGATTACTTTGTAAATTATATAAATGTCTAACCACATTATGCTATACACCTAAAGCTAATATAAAATAATGCTGAATATCAACTATAATTTAAAAAACTTAAATAAAATATAAAAATGAGATATAATAAATAGTGAGTAAGTGCCAAGATTGGAGGGTAGAGACTAATTTTACTAATGATCATTCCATAAACACTTTCTTGATTACACAAATTTGCTATTTTACAACACAGAATAGATTACTTACAATACCAAAGATCCCTTATATTTTACATGCACTGCATATTTATGATTTATTGGTTCCAAAGAGAAACATATACATAGTACTCATTGAGCATCAACAAAGCAGTATATAGAAATTGACAACTTAATGTGCTCATTTGCATTTGCATGATAAAGAAGATGACAAAAACGCCCTATTTTTTATGCACAGGAATGGAATAAATTAGAGCACTCCCTAGAATAGTGTATCATCTGAGCATCAACAAAGGATGCAAAGTCACTGGAAACAGTTCTGTCCTTGGTATTCTTTTGTGGCTAAGAAAATTATATAATGATACTGAGTGAAAAAATTTTACTAAGTTTATAGAGGAATCATATTATATCCTCTTTTGGGGATGACTTTCTCAATTTTTTTAGTGTAATATTGGATATGCAGCATTGGTGAACCCATGTACATATGAGTCATGTTCTAACATTTCTTTTGTATCTTGTGGTTAGAAAGCTGTGCTGACAAAGATAGTGGAGAAAGACTGGCTTTTTTTTTCATATACATTGAGAACTAAATCTATGTAAGGAGATGACCCTCAAAAATGAAGTATGTTTTCAAGGGTGTAAATCGAAAAGGTGAACGTCAGTGGTAACGGGTATAGAGCAGGGACAACAGCCAGTGGCATCAATGCCTTTGTCCTTGATCATAAAGTAACAAGCACTGGGTAAGGACTAAGGAATGCCAGATCCTAACAACAAGCATTACATGTAACTAAAGAGAGTGTAAGATAAAGGTCAAAAAGTTAAATCAAAAGAAAAGAATCTCTGCAGACTGGTGACTAAGGCAACAAGTATTGAGGCTCAGAATAAAAGATCTCTGGAAATATTCCCCTAGCATGCTTAGCAACATGGTCTGCCTTTGTTTTGACTGTTTAATTCTCCCTTGCCTTTCTATGAGCAGGAGAACCACACAGGGTGAGTGACCTTTAGGTGGGAAGAGACTGGTGTGGGAGGAGGGTAGGATTTAACAACTAGTTAGTGAAAATGCTGACCTGTTCCCTTGGTACCTGAAGTCAAGCTGAATTGTGAGAACACCTAAAGTCAACTCTCTCTTAGACTTCTGTGATGCAATGAGGCAGAATAATAATGCTCCTCTCCCCATCTCCCTCAAAATTATCTTTTTTCTCTCAAGTATTATCAAGGGAGGCTGAGCACAATATCGAAAAGCCAGTGGGTGAATATCCTTACTTTATTCTTATTTAAGTGTCTTTTTCTCAGTAGCCTCAACTAGAGTCATACTCTCTCTCTCTCTCTCTCTCTCAAGCATAGTTAATTTTAGGAAAAAAAATGTATACATATACAGATAAAGAAAATGAAACAATGGCACAAAAGGTTGAAGGGAAGTGAAGCATATATTTAAAAAAAGAAACTATGCACAGTCAATTCTGCCTGCTTTTGAGATAAAACCAATAAAGTAGAGAATGATTTTTGGAGCATCTCTCTAATAAATTGTTTTGGAACTTGTGTTTTTCATAATTCTTTGGCACATTTTAGCTTTCCCCATAATTACCTGTGCATTCTAGTTTCTCTTAGCCACTGCCACGCTGTCTTCCTAAAATAAGGTCATTCTATAAGCATGAAATTTAATATATAATAATAATAATAATAATAATAAATTATAAGTTATTAAATTTGAAATAAATTTATTATTTAACAGAGACTAAAATATTTTACATTGTCAATCTATTTAATCCTCACAACAATTTTGAATGGGTGGATTCATTTTACAAATGAGAAAACCATGGCACAGAGAAGTTAACTAACATGCTTAACTCACACAGCACTAATTGGCAGAGTTGAGATTCCAACCAAGTTAGACTAACTTCAAAGCTTATCCTATTGGAGCATCGTCTGGGACATGGAGGTTGCTGGTGTGATTCTCCAGTCAGGGCACATGCAAGAGTAGCTCAATGTTTCTCTCTCTCTCTCTTTCTCTCCCTGATTCTCTCAAAAGAAAAAAAAAAGCTTATCTTAGTAGCCACCAAGATATATATAAGCCAAAGTTGTTTGTATATAATGTTTGCATGTGAAATAGTTGTTATTTTGAAGTGCTTTTTGGTCATGCTTGCTTCTTCTAAACAAATAGAATGTCATTTTAGTCTATCCTTCATTTTGATTTTTGCATAATTTGCAAAAGTAAAGCAACTCATTGCCCAATTTCTTCAAGGTTCCAGGAGATTGATAGCTAGACTTATTTCACAGACAATCATCAATTTCAGTTTAGGAAGTTTTCATACTGGCCACAAATATCAGTTTGTTTTTTTATAGTTTAGTGCATTAGAAAAGTATAAAACAAAACTCTAAGTCAAAGGAGAAGATAACATCCCTGGGGGTTGAATATCAGATACCTGTATATGGTCTTGGGTAAATCCTGATGGGTTCAGTTCCACCATTTGTAAATAATGAGATAAAAAAGAGATAATATTTAAGAAAGCTTCTAGAACTGAAATTTGATAAGTTTATATACTAGTGGAGAATGAAAAATATTTTTAAGTAGAAATATCTTTCTTACTCAGGAAATTTAAAACCATTCTGGATAATATATAGCAAAGAACTTTACTATCAAAAGAAAAGAACTTTTACTAAGTTGTCTCAAAGCACTTATTTTCTCAGATTACTATATAATATCTTTTTACATCTTTGAAAAGTGAACCATTTCTCTTAGAAATCCTGATTTCTTGATACTCTGTTAAATATGTCTAAAAGCAAATTATTATTTGAAGGAAAATAACTTTTTTTCAGCAGGCCAGAGAAGCCACAATCATGCTAGGGTTTATGATGATACAAACTTTTCCTAGACGCTAAAGCAAGACATTGCTCCTAGCACTCTACCATCTGCTGCAGATATTTTAAAATTCTAAAGCACTAACAATGATGCAATTTGCTACATTTTGAGTTGCATTTTACAACTCTCTTTTTGCTGAATTACTATTGATGACATTAAAACCCTTTATAAATCAAGACAACACATTTGCTTGCTGTTGCCATCAAAGAGCTGTCAGCTACTCTTCTTTTTCTCTACCTGCTACCTCCTTCTGGGTCAGCAATGTTTAAAACATTTTTTAGAAAATGAGACGCAGAACACAACATCATTTTCTATGTTATCTATTGCTCACAAGAGAATATGCCTAGGAGGAATGCAATATTAATGGCAAGAAGGAATAAACGAGGAAGTTTAGTAAGAAATTTATGATAATTTTTTGATCTTCTCATATACAGCATTCTCTAGAGTTATGGGAACCAAAGACCTGAAGTTTCTAAAGTAAGTTATACAACATAGGAATATCAAGTAGCTAAAACATTTCTTCATGAGAACAGAGATAAAACTTAGAAAACTACTCAAAGAAAATAAGTACCTGAAATAAAAAATAAATGAAAGGAGTTAAGATTTAAATGTGTGATAAAGGCTTAATTTTTTTCTTTTTTTCCTGAAAGTTGAGCAAGTAGGTTAAGTTTTAACAATTCCAATTTTAAATTATTTTCAGTCGGCAATATTTGGCTCTGCATAAATGCTCACTTAGAGGGGCAGAAAAAATAAAAATCACCAACAATTATGAAAGAATTTCAGCTCAACTCAACACCTGATGGACTGTGGTCACCAGTTTCAAACTTCAGAAAATATTAGCAGCTGTTACTTTCTAAAAGTAACTGAGATATTCAAACATTTGCCCTGGAAAGATGACACCTGTCAGAAAAAATAACAGGATAAAATTTCTTTATGCATTTTAAAGGACATATTTTGTAAGAAATTTTTCATCTACTGAAAACAATCATTTTTGGTATTTTGGGTTAGTTCTTTAGCCAAATCTTTCTCTTAATACTAGACTCTAAAGAATATCTTTTTGTATTCAAATTTCTCATATTTCTATTATGTTTCATTAAAAAAATATTATTAACTTTTGTTATATCTGTTATAAAACCTATAGTTAGTGCTTGACCAGGTGGTGGCGCAGTAGATAGAGCGTTGGACTGGGATGCAGAAGGACCCAGGTTCGAGACCCTGAAGTCGCCAGCTTGAGCGCAGCCTCATCTGGCTTGAGCAAAAGTTCTCTGGCTTGGACCCAAGTTCGCTGGCTCCAGCAAGGGGTTGCTCGGTCTGCTGAAGGCCCACAGTCAAGGCTCAAGTGAAAAAGCAATCAATGAACAACTATGGTGTCGCAACAGCAATGAAAAACTAATAATTGATGCTTCTCACCTCTCTTCATTTCTGTCTGTCTATCCCTCTCTGAGATTCTCTTTGACTCTCCTTCTGTCCCTGTAAAACAATAAATAAATAAAAAATCTTCTTTCTTTAAAAAAAAACACCTATAGTTACAATAGTCCTAGATTTGTAAATATTAGCTTATTTATTAGACAAAATATATTTAAATATTGATGTTAAAAATTTACAGGTATTTGTCTAATTGCTTTTTTATTTTCTGTAAACAAAATATTTTAAAAAAAGGCTAAGATACATTGAAAATATATATATATTTTTTTAGCTTTCAGGATAAGAAAGAATAAAGTGTTTATATTACATAACATCTTCACTCCCAGTGTTCTGTGTAAAATGAGGGAAAATCAAGTGACTTCACAAACGACACCGAGGGCTGAGTCACCACACTTGGAAGTGGCAAACTGTCCCCTTATTTTTATTACTGAATACTTAGTGCAACTGAAAGAGTAGAGAGGTTATAAGCAGGTGGCCAAGCAAAATGCAAATGAATCACTTTTATGATTCATAGAAAATGATGTTGTGTTCTGCGTCTCATTTTCTAAAATGTTTTAAACATTGCTGACCCAGAAGGAAGTAGCAGGTAGAGAAAAAGAAGAGTAGCTGACAGCTCTTTGATCGCAACAGCAAGCAAATGTGTTGACTTGATTTATAAAGGGTATTTATGAATGGAGAAAAGGCACAGACATAGTCTGCCATGACAGCAAGACATTTGGGACTAAAAGGACACCCCTCCAAGATCCCACACAAGCCCTCACCCAGACAAGTTTCCTCTCTTCAGAGACCTTTCCTCCACATAAAAACAGTACAAATAGTAACAGCAATAATATGCATTGTGCATCTACTGTATGCTAGTTCACAAGATAGACAATTTACATGCACTCTTTCTAAACACTAAGCCAGTCCTGCAAAGCGGACATTATTACTTTTACTTATAAATGAGAAATGTCCAGCTCACATTGGCAGAGTTGTCTTTGGTTCTAATTCTAAAAAGGAGCTAAGCTGTGCAGTTTACCCATTTATGACCTCAGAACTGTTTAATATTAAAGCCCACAGTCTACTCAACATACTTTGCTGCAGCATCTTTGATTGCATATAAGGTTGTTTCTAGGAAAATGGACTAATAAAAGGACCCAAGGACTTAAACTTGAATCAGTAAAAATCAGTTATATACTCATTAACCCAGAAAAGAAAGTGGGAAAACAAGTACAATACACACATGAAATGCAGATTTAATATACAACTGAGCTCACTAAATTAGAAATGTCTAACTCCGATTGCATCCTATAGCACTTATTTGAAATCCTTCACCTAAGTCTTTGAATGGATAGTCAACCTTTTTATACCTACCGCCCACTTTTATATTTCTGTTAGTAGTAAAATTTTCTAACCGCCCACCGGTTCCACAGTAATGGTGATTTATAAAGTAGGAAAGTAACTTTACTTTATAAAATTTATAAAGCAGAGTTACAGCAAGTTAAAGCATATAATAATAATTACTTACTTTATATCGGATTTTTGCTGTTTGGCAGAATAAATCTTTATAAAACAACTTACTATAGTTAAAATCTATCTTTTTATTTATACTTTGGTTGCTCTGCTACTGCCCACCATGAAAGCTGGACCGCCCACTAGTAGGCGGTAGGAACCAGGTTGACTACCACTGGAAATGAAACATCTCCCTCCCTTTTCCTTTCTCACCTTGTGAAGGCTGACTCAGGTCTGGAATGAACTAGTTCATGTATTACAATCGTTAGGGTAAGAACCAAGTTCAGTTAGAGGGAGTGAAACAAGGCAGGCCTTTCCATCCTCCCTTGAGTCTGTAATTCTAATTTATTAGCCCTGACCGGCTTCTGATCAAACAGAAGAAGCCAGTTTCTAACCCTTGGGACTCTTTCTTTATGGTCCTGATGCCCAGAAGAAAATGCTTCTAGCTTCTCATAATGTGTCATATGTGATGCATTAGTAATAATATCCATGCAATCACCCTAGTTTTGAATGTGGTTCTGGACCTTTTCATCAATATACAACTATAATTTTAAATGTTTCTAAAAGTTTTATTGAGCTATGATTTTCAGTTTATAATCAAAGAAGGCCAAATTTTGGCTTTAAAAAATATTTTAATTACTTGGAAAATTTAAGAATGCCTTAGAACCATTACCATAGAGTGACAATCTAGTTGTAGGAAGAATCCTACAACTTAATAGAATAAAGTGTTCATAATTATAAACAGAAGGAACCCTCTGTCAGCAGTGCATGCTGATGAGGCAGCTTTCTCTACAAATGAATGCTTGATACCCAGGAAAGGGATATTTAAAGTTAGACAGTCATTTACCTTTCATTCGGTTTTATTTAATCTTATTTTTCTTTGTAATTACACTATAAACAGTTCATCAAGAAAAATTTTAATATGCTGCAGATGGGTAGGGGATTGCTTTATTCTCTGGAATCTTGGTCACTTGCCTCATTAAAGTAGGTCCCAGTGTTACAGTTAAGAAAAGGTATTTATTTCCTAACTACTTTTCTATTGTTCACAAAAGTGTATTATTTCTCAGTTAGAACTATGCACCAGGACCCTAACACCTCGGTTCTCTTTTTGATTTTCTTTGTAATTGTATTTGACTGCGGAAAACTTGTTTACTTTTCAAATGTTTAGGAATGTTTTAAAAAAGGACACTGCTACTCCCATAGAAAATTGAATAAGGCTTAATGAATTAATATTTACAAAATAATTTGAACATCCTGAAGTTTCTTAGAGCTTTGAAATATTTAAGTAATATGTTGTTTTAATATCTACTCTTTAATGTTTTGACTTTATTTAAAATTAATGTTTCCCCTGAAATGTTAGAAACATCAGAATAAGCTGAGAAACAGATTTCAGCATTGTCATGTCAGTAAGGCAGTTTTTGTATGCCTTGCCAATATCTTTGTAGGTTTCCTTGTTAATCATTTTACTTTATTATTTATTCCATATATATTTCCATGAAGAGTTTTTAACTTGATGAAAATCTGATTTCTTGATCCACAATCAAATCTTCCTATGGCCAGCTGCTGTGTCTTCATAACTGTGAAAATATTACATCTCTTTTCAAGTTGGCTCTAATACAAAGAAGGTTAGTAAGCTAACCCAATTAAATTGAACATATCTGCAAGTTTAGATGATTATTGTTGTTGTCTGTGAGGGCAGGGATCCACAGTGATGGATTGCTGGCTACTCTAGTGAATTCTAAAGGGGAAAAAAATCCCATCTTGGATTAGCTTGAATTGGCTTACATGAAGGTTTTATAATGCAAATTGGAGAAATTGAATTTAGTAACAACCTACATTATGTTTTATTCTTCTGTCTCAAAGTCACAGGAAGCTTTCTTGAGAATGATACTCCCTCCTCATTAATAAGCTCTGTGTTGTATATATTTGTCTGATATGAAGCTGCTGTACCTTGTCACCAATTACAGACTCTGAAAAGTCCCATCTCATTATAGTACTTAAATTGCTTGTTCCTGAAGGTGATGGTTGGTGTGTCTCTTCTACCTCTTGCCAACAAGAAAATCAGTTGGAAGTGAGTAGATGTCAATCAAAAGCTACAAAATAAAATTTAAAAAAAATAATAAAGAACATGGTTAGAATATTTATCAGCTTATTGCACAGAATAGAGTATAGATCAGACAAATAAAATGCAAGGCTAAAGAGACACTTCTGAACATTTTAATCACAGGACACATACCTGTCCATAAATTAGGGGCCAAGAAAATTTTTTGAATGAGAATCACTCTTGTGGACCAAAGTAGGTTGTGGGCCGTTCTGTCATTGTTGCATTAAGAATGAGATACAATGTTTGAAAACATTATTTCTCTATTTCTCATTGCATGTCTAGGTGGTAGAAACCCAAGCACCATGAAAGAGGATTCTCACCCTTGGATGGCATCACTCTGAATTAACAACCTGGTACAAAGGAGGTTTCCAATAAATTGTGATCAATCAGTAAATTGACATATCAATTAATGAATTGCTATGTCAACTGGAAAGAAAGGGCATAGTAGAATACTCATCTGCAAAAAAAAAAAAAAAAAGCTAACATATGCTGCTCAAGTATATGCAAAACACATTTGAAATGCATTCAAAGAACATTCCTTTCCAGGTGCAATAAAGTGCTATTTATTCTAGTTGAGTTCAAAAACAAAAATTTCTTCACAAATTCCCTATTTTAAGCAAGTATAGGGAAACATGTGCATACTTTCCTTTTTGCCTCTTTGCATGAGTTTATTCACAGCCAATAAAGACTATTTTAATAAAGGGAACTCTCCAAAGAACTCGGCCCCACACCACCTCGGCTACAGAATTGAGTCAACCAAGGGCAAGATAAAAAGGCTCACAGGAATTTTTTAGAAGCTAGAATGCAATTACTACCTCAGTGTCTAAAACACAAATATTTCCTAGTCATTTACAATATGTTTCAAAGAGTTTGTAGACCTTGTGGTGTCATTCAACATATTATGCCTCATTTGGAAATAAAATGTTCAGTATCAACATCATCAGATTTCCCTTGACAAGAGGGTCAATAAATTATGCTCATTCTTTTAAGAAGTCCACTTAGTCTAGTTTACTATATCCTCAAATGTAGTGAGAATGCAGTTTTTATAAAGCAGAAATTTGTGTGTAAATATGTATGTGTGTAGTATGTTCTAGAAATTATATAAAATTTCTGAGAATCTAAAAACAAATTCAGACCCTTAACATCTTTAATAACATACATAGTTATTAGGCTCTAAGGAGGAAAAACTGATACTTTTAGAATACTGATGATTATATTTTAATATGAAGGAAACTATAAGCAGGAGCACAGGGGTGTCTTCCTGAAATAGTTAATAATCATAAAGAATGACTGCTGAAAAGCTCTGTTTGCTCCAATCTGACTGTCTCAATCTTTTTTTAGACACTGAGTCAGAGCAGAGAAATGGAAACAGAGATATCTGTATTCTCATCGCACAGGTAAAAACAGCTCCTACTGAAAATGTCTATAGCCATTTTCACTCCCAGGAGTTTAATGAATACTCTCTTCCTCTCACTTCATGTGCAAACCACCATCTGGTTAATTAGGCATACTGGTCCAAACACCACTTTGAGTTTTTGACTCCTTGATTGCATAACTGATCATGAAAAATTAAAATATTATATATAAAATAAAATTATAGAATTGTATTTAAAATGAGAACCAACTTTTTCTTCATACTTTATATTACTAAACAGAATTCAAACTAACTTTCCATCACCTTAATTATCACCATTATCTCTTAATGGCCAAAGCATAAATGAAATGAATGGTAACAGCTTTTAAGTTCCTATTCAAACCCATTTTTAATTGAGATGGTAACTCCTTGCTGAGAATTTCTAACCGTCTTCCTTCTTTAAAAAAAACTTCTCTCAAATGAGTATCTCCACTAAATGCTTCCATAATTCTCTGTAGATATCTTTGTAGTTGTAACTCATTCAAATTTACTTATAAAGCAATAAATAAAAGAAAGTTGTTGATTTCTATTTTAAAAAATAGAGAAAGAGAGGGATTTAATTTAAAAATGCAATGTAACTTACTAATGATCATATCTTTTGCATCCAACAAAGTAGCCCAGAGCTTAAAATTACCCTTTTCCTTTACCAGGTAATTAGATTAAATTTCACAATTGTTTTACTATTCACATAACATTTACCTACATTTGCCTTCACTTTGTAACAATGCGGAACAAAATTTTTGTTGCATCCACAAAAACACTTGTTCTTACCTAATTTTAGTGTGCTGATCTCAAATCTGACATTAGTATTTCTCTGAAAAATACAGGGGTTTTTTTGCAATTCAAGACTTTAAGTTTTCATCTTATTGTAAAATTTTCAACATTTAGTTTAACATAGTGAAGTAGAATGTCTTTTTGGGCATCATTTTTGTGAAAATATAATACTTTATATAATGCTGTAAATACACTAACACACTAAAAGATATGATTGCATCAGAATTTGTCTACAATTTTGAAATAGAACATATTAAAACACTTATTTTAATCATAAAACTTGTGCAAAAGTTATTTAAATTCTATTCAGGCAAAAATTTGCGTTTGTAGCTCTTACGTTTGTGAACTTGTTTAGGACAATCTCATTTGATGCTCCAGCAGTAGTCTGCCATCATATTCTGTCCTATATCCCATGATAATGCTCTTCCATTGTCTTCAGATCTTGATGAAAGTTTTCTCCCTGCTCATCACTAACAGCTCCAAGATTTTCAGGAAACTTATCAAGGTGACTGCTCAAGAAGTGAATCTTAATGCTCATGTTACATCCAATGTCACTGAAAGCCAACAGCATATTTTGAACCAGAAGTTCATAGTTTTCTGCTTTTTTGTTGCCAAAGAAGTTCTTTGTAACTGCCACAGAAGAATGCCATGCTGCTTTCACCTCCTTATTCATCTTCCTGACATATTCTTGGTCACATATGAGGATTCGAATTTGAGGTCTATCAAATACACCTGCTTTTATCTTCTTGAAAGACAAGGCAGGAAAAGCAGAAATAATATGTTGAAAGCATTCACTTTCTCTATACAAAGCCTGAACAAACTGCCTCATTAAGCCAAGTTTGATGTTAAGTGGGAGAAAAATGATCCTGTCTCAATTAACTACAGGTTTATTCACAATATTTTGCATCCCTACTTCCAGAGCTCCACGTTTCAGCCACTCCTCTGTGTCCAGTGTTTTTTCAGAGCTCGGCTGTCCCACAAACACAGAAAGCAAGGATATTTCGTGAAACCTCTTTCTTGTCCTAGCAGGAAATTTACCATTTTAAGATCCACACAAATAATCCAGTTATGTTCCTCATACTTCAGTAAGTCAAGGACAATTTTTATGTCATTTTAATCTTCTCACAGATGACTTGAATAACCAATTGGAACTGCTGCATAAACATTACCATTGTATAGAAGAACACATTTCAGACTCTGTTTAGAGCTGTCAAGAAATAACCACCATTCTGTTGGACTGTAAGTGGTAACACCTAGCTGGCTGAGAACACTATTATCGTGACAGTAAACAAAGTGTTTGTCTTCGGAAAGAAAGTCCACAACAATTTGTTCACGCTTCCTGAAATGGGATACTTTAGCTGACCTGTGAAGTACATTCTTTTTTGAAGCCTAGAGGCTAATAACTCAGCTGCTTTCTTTGATAGGTTCAAACCTCTTACTAAATCATTCAATTCGGGTTGGCTAAACTGCTGAAGGGTTAATGACTGCTTGGCATCAGAGGAAGACCCTTCAGATTCTACAACCATTTCCTCATGCATCTTATCAAAATACACTCGATCACCATGTTCACTTTCTTCATCCTTAGAAGTAATAAAACCATTGAAACTGGAACCAGTAGTGAGTGTCTCAGAGTGTGGGATAGGTCATATTGCTGAAGGAATATTAGGATATCCAATCATATGCCATATTTTCTTGCCGATGTCCTTTGTATGGATCAGACAGAAATAACAGTCACTGCTGTGGTCCTTAGGTTCATGCCAAACCATGGGAATACCAAAATGCATTACTTTGCATTTTCCTTTTGTCCAGTCACAAATCATTTCCTCACAATAATGATACACAATATGAGGAGCCCAATTCTTGTATTGATCGCCAAGGGGAACTTAAAAATAGGCAATGTATGCACGTGTCACAAATGATATTACTCCTTTGACGTTGAAGTGTGTAACAGCCACATATATAACAGAAGGTCTCAGGACTATTCTTACATTTATGCCTACATGAAGAAGCCATGATTCAATCTTAAAACGAAAGAAGAGGGTGTTTTTATCAGATAATAATTTTTCCATTTAAAAACAACTATAATTATGTAAAAGTGATGTTTGTAAAACATTAATTGCCTTGTGGTTATGTTCAATCTAAGAGTCATTGCCCTTTAACTCCAATTTAAAAACCAATGCATGCCATTAACTGTAACAAACAGAAATTAAAATTGCATAAAAACTAGAGTATGCACTAAAAACCAAATTTCAGATTTGAAATCATCTATACAGAAACATACAGAAAGAGTTCTAAAACCTCATGCAACATAAAATGAAAAATAAATTGTTCCCCAGTATAAATATTTAACCAATATATTAAATATTGTGCATAATGTTCTTTAAAAAAAAATGTGGCCCTGGCTTGGAGGTAAAGCATCAGCTGGCATGTAGATGTCCCAGTCAGGGCACACAGGAGAAGCAACCCAACTATCTGCTTCTCCACCCTCTCTCTCCCCTTCTCTCTCTTTTTCTCCTGCAGCCATGGGTTAATTGGTTCAAGTGCATTGGACCTCGGCGCTGAAGATGGCTCTTTGGAGCCTCTACCTCAGGTGCTAAAAAAACTCAGTTGCGAATATGACCCCAGATGAGCAGAGCATCAGTCCCAGAACGGGGTTCCCTGATGGATCCTTGTTGGGTAACATGGAGGAGTGTCATTCTCCTCCTCTCACTTGAAAAAGAAAAAAAAACTTTAATTACTTAATTGATTTTAGAAAGAGAGAGAGAGACAGAGACAGGAACATCTATCCACTCCTGTATGTGCCATGACCAGGGATTGAACTAGCAACCTCTGTGCCTCAAGACAATGCTCTAAACAACAGAGCTATCTGTCCAGGGCTGTGCATTATATTGTTAATATAAGGGAAGTTATAAGACATCTAGTACTTGAGGAAAAATACTTCAGTTTTAGTTTTGTTTTTAAGGAAGAGATCAGAAACCTTGCTTTCTGTCAATATTAGACTTAATAAAACTTTTGGTTCTTATGTTTAGCTCTTATACTGTATTAGTTCTGTGTTCACTTTAATTTCCATTGTTTCTCAGTTTTGAATTAACATAACTAAAAGAACATTCATAACATTCTAAAATATGGCAGCAGCCCATTTGAAGATTCTTATCCTTTGCTTTGACTGGTAATCTTTGATAACTTTCATTCTTTCAAGTATGAAAAATGACCGAGACTCATCTTGCACAATTTCTGCCAGTGACATGAAATCACCCATTTCTTTAAAACATTTAGATTTCTCTTAGTAAAAATGATGGCACTAGAATAAAATCTGGATATGAGAGATTCTACTGAATTTGCTACTATTTCTAGGCCATTTAAATAAGTAGGAAGAGACATAAAAAGAGGTAAGTAATATATTATTTTAAGATATACTTTTAAAGTTCAAATTGGCCCTTTGGATTCAAATACAGGACAATGGGATTTAATTTAAATTCCTTTACATTACCATTATATTTTCTTCCTTAGACAAAGTATGATAGAATTAGAATACATGTATTCCATATTTACTTTTATATAACTGTATAAGCCCCAAATCCCCAGTAAAATAATACTAGTGGTATCATTTCAATATCATCAAAGAAAAAATGATTTTTTTTGCATATGGTATCAGCATTCTCTCACATTTACTATATTGTAATTAATAAAGTATATAGTAATAAATTGCTGAATATATATTTTGTTTCATAAACATAGGCTGTATCTCAATATATGAAAGAGTGTACACAATTATAAAATTATTATGCCACCATTTAAACCTTATGATTTAAGTAATACATCTACTAAAAAATCTATGCTGTTGCCTGAAATCTTTTAAAAAGCCCCTGACATTTTAACATTTACTCTTCTAGGTCAGTCAGCAAGGTGAGTCGTTGGATGACTCTCAAATAGGATTTTTAGCTCAGCAGATCTATTTGCTATCATTCTGGGAGTGAACTAAATAACACATTTCTTTTGGGAGAAAAAATGCATTTCCATGGTCATCTCTTGTCTCTTTCAGAGCCTCTGCGCCTGAGATTCTTTGCATTGTGCCTGATTTTTGACACACCCTACTCTGACCCTGCCAGAGCCTTCCCAGGGACAGACTGTGCTCCATTAGTTGTGTACGGGCCCCATTGTTGGCTCAAAATCTCAGCCCTCTTGAATTTTAATAAAGATTCATAGGCAGTTGTTATGAAATAAACATCATAATGACACCCAGACAGGCTGTAGAATTATTTTTAGGCAGATGATGTGTGTGGCCCATGCCTCAGGCCCACCAAGTGATAATAATAGTAGCACTATGCAGTAAGTAAAGAGAACATGTTTCATAAAAATTGCATAAATCATAAATTGTTTCCTGCCATCCTTCCGCCTCCTGACCACCTTCCATTCCACACCACCAGGAGTTATAAGGATTAGTACTGAGTACTTCTCAGAATTCAAATGACAATCTAAAAAAAAAAATGAATCCTTAATTTTGTTTATGTTCATTATTCAACAATGTGAGATGGCGTTACATGGGTGTCCAAGCTTTACATAGTCTTAAAAGTGTCCAAGCTTTACATAGTCTTAAAAAGTAAGCCCAGATATTTTTGTCTTTTTAAACCAGGGTCAGAAATTAATTCTTCCATATTTGACATATTTCTTCATATAAATGAATTAGTATGTGGTAGCAGCATAGGACTTGAATGAGTGCACTCCAGAAGAGAGTGATCTGTCAAGCTGAAAACATTTGAAGAGAAAGGACCACTCTTAGAAACTTAAGAAATGTTACTGTGAAAAGCAGGATAAGGAAGTCCTTTATGAAGAGCTTTATTTTAGACTGTTGATAAATTTAGATGGCTGACACTGCTTCCAAGTCTTAGAAGTTAGAGAGCCCAAATTTTGGTTTCATCTAGTAGTTAAAGAAGGTAATTTATTTAAACTCCCTATTTGGTCTTCCAAGTACTGCTGAGAACTGCAAGATCGGCTTAATACGGAAACAATTTAAAGAAATCTTTTTAAAAATCCAACTTCCAAAAATTGAAACTTAAGTGAACTCCAGCATCAGAGGAAACCAGCAAATTGAGACAAATATGTAGTCAAACATTACAGAACAGGTTAGAGTACAAAGTCTTGCGATAAGAAATATTTATAATCTGTACATTTAATGTGCTCCATCTCTCCCCTTCCCCAGATTTGTAAAAAGACACAATTACAACTCAGAGAAGACAGGTGGTATAATAGAGTTTGGGTCCAATTTCTGCCTCAACGCCTGCTCTCCCATGTGGATGTCTCATCCTGGGTGACTTTTATCTTCTCTCCCTCAGGTTTTTTAGCTATGGAAAAGAGCAAGCAAACAAGAAGCAAAATGGTGTTTTGTTTTTTTTTCCTTATCTAGAAACTAATAGAGAAAAACAATGAAGGGAACTCTAAGACCGTTTCTGCTAAAACTTTTTGTTTCTTTAAAAATATTGTGTTACTGTCATTTTTCTCTGTTTTAAACTTTAAATTTTGTTTTCTGTTATCTCTTCTCAGTTTTTATCCTTTTATTTTTATTTTTTTGTGAGAGGAGGGAAGGCAGAGACAGACTGCCACAGGCGCCCTACCGGGATCCACCCAGCAAGCACCCTAGGGAGCAACCATCTGCCCATCTGGGGCATTGCTCCGTTGAAACCAGAGCCATTTTTTAGCACCTGAAGCGGAGGCCATGGAGCCGCCCTCAGTGTCTGGGTCAACTTTACTCCAATGGAGCCTTGGCTGCAGGAGGGGAGGAGAGAGAGAGAGAGAAAATAAAAAATGAGATGGGAAGGGGTGGAGCAGCAGATGGGTGCTTCTCCTGTGTGCCCTGCCGGGAGAATCGAACCCAGTACTTCCACAGGGTGACTGATGCTCTACCACTGAGCTAACCGGTCAGGGCCTCAGTTTTTATTCTTAAGTATTCTTATTTCTAAACCATGCTTGAATTCTTTGTATTTTCTTTGTTTTCTATTTATTTTATGTTTATCTTTAAATACTTAATTTCCAACCCATGTCCAGTAACTCTCACTCATATTTAATGGTAAAAAAGAATATGAGCTCTTTCTTTCTCTTTGTATCACTTAAGGACTCATACTTTTACTTTGCTCCTAGAAATCATAAAAGAATTATATATTGAGAAATGTTCACTTTTTAAGCTTTATTAGATTAATTTGAGTAAATGGGAGAAAGTTATGTGTGCTGCATCCTTTTTCTAATTCTGACTGCTGATCCTGACTCCCAACAATCTTTAGGATGGTTCTATCTTACTGTAATCCAGATAACATTCACCCCTATACCCTACAAGTTTAGAGTTCTCTGCAAATTGCTCTACTGTGTTTTATAGAATCTCTTAATATTAAACTATGATATGTTAAAACTTTGGAATTTGGGAAATTGACACAATATTATAAGAATGACAGGAAAATAGCGATGATATCCAAACATCTGAAATTATTTTAGCAAAGCTGATTGACACTCGCTCTAAAAAATCCACACCAATGCCTGTGTCCCAACACATCTTGTTTTCTAAGAGATCCTTTGTTGCTACAAGATTTTCTCTAATTCCAAGATAAGAAAACATTTCTGTGTTCAGTGGTATCCTCTACATCTTTTATATTTAAGTCCAAAGAGAGAACAACACACTATGTTTAGCTTTACAAAAATACATAAACTCCAAATAGAAACAAAAACAAGTAAATTAAACAATAAAAAATTGTCAACAAATTAAAAACAATTAATAGCCAGATAAAATTCCCTGGCTAGTAACTAGTTTCAATTAAGTTGGTATAAATACAAATTTTTATTGCCCACCAGGTTCTGCTTTGGTTCACTTTACTTGAAAATGCACCTGTGTAATATTATTAATAGCACCTATTACATTATATATTTGGGGATTTGATGTTAGTTTGATCTTTCTCAGTAGACTTTGAGGCTCTTGAGAAGAGAGGTTATGTTTTCTTTGATTCTGTATCTGAAACCTTGTCTAGTGACTAGGAAGTAGCAGGAACAGCAGGGTATATATAAAAATTACTAATATTTTGGAAGTTTCTACAATGTGCCAAGAATTATGCTGAATAGTTTATATATTATATTAGTTGTTTCTTGTTGCAATCTTACATGACAAGTGTTAGTATTCCTAATTTATATGAAAAGTTAAGTTTCATGGAAGTTAATTGGCCCACCCAAGTTCATATAGCTAATAAAATATTTTAAGCCAGATTTGTTCCCAGAGCTTAAATTTCATCATTGTATAATAATAAACAATGGTAGTGATTTTGTTTTATTTAATGAAGAAATAAATGTATACATGTATATACACTGGCACGAATACGTATAAATACTCTCATATAGATCTACGAAATTTTATTCTCCTTTCTTCTTTAGATATAATTTCCAGAAATGTATAAAGAGGTTTAAGTTAGAGGCCTTCTCTGTTAGAGAAGAATAAAAGTTAGAGGCCTTTTATTTCATTATTATATGCTCATAAGAATCAGAGCTTACCTAGGAGTATAAGTAGTTATGACTGGTTACAGAAGAGAAAGAAAAATATCTTTGGCTCATATTCTATTGGTAAAGGCTCAAGGTAAGGGGAAGAATCAATTTTGATACCCTGAGTTTAGACATGATTTGGGAGGAGGAATGAATGGGTTTCAGGTTAGGGGTTTCTGCTATCCTGGCATTGGAGAGTATACTGATTGGCGTGAGAAATGCATCATCAGACAAATCTTTTTCAGTTACATTAAAATCTAAGTCAAACAACTATCTCACTGAGGCAACAATTTCCTTTGGGAGATAAAATAAATTGTCGTAACATAAAACACTGTAACATCTTATGAAAAGGAGTGACTGTATTACCCAAGACGTTTGAATAATATTCCCTCCCATTCTGAACACCTTCTTCCAAGGAGATTGTACTACATTTCTTTTCTGTTTATTGAGAAAACACAATTAGCAGTTTCAAGGAGAAAATACTCATATGTTTTGGGTTATATTCGTTCTTGACAGACATCTTAAAAATCACACACAAAAAAATCTAGATTAAAAATAAAGAATAGAAAGCAATTTCAAAGAATGCCATGGAACTCCTTCACTGAACCACAAATTGTAGACTCATAGGGTTCAAACTAACCCTTCTTTTTCTTCCTTCTTAAGACCATCAAAGCACAAACAGCATCCAAGAAAGTTGTTAAGCATAAACAATTTTGCAGGCTAAACAAGTTATTTAAAGCTGCTTAGCACAAATTTTTGCTTGAGGACTTCAGCTTTAAAAATCAGTGGAATAAAATTTATTCAATCCATTCAATACAGCAAGACATATTCTATATACAAAGAAAGGAAAGAGTGGTTTATGCTTTGACTTAATATTTCTAGTGTAGCCCAGTGTTGTCTGTATTTTTTAAAAAAAAAGTCTTGTCAAAGTCTTTTTCATTTGAGCAAGAGAAATGGCTATACACTGTTACTTTCTTGCTTGAAGTAACTAACAAAGCTGAACAATACAATGTTCTATGTTATAAGTTCAATGAAAAACAAAGCCAAGTAAAGAAATAAAAATTTACACCACCTATAAGAATCAAAAGGAAAAAAGGAATGTCATATATGAGAGAAACAATGAATTAAAATTAGTGTCTTAAATTTAAAATAGAGTATTTTTAAAGTACCTAGGAACATAGTAGGTTTGTAATACCTGTCATTGCTTTCTGAGCTCTTTCTACATGAGCATAATTTAATCATTCCACCTGAAGTGTCAGGCATATAAAGGTATTATTAGTTAAGACTGAATAGTAGTTTAATTTGAAATAGGAGATAGAATTTTGTTTTTAACTATTAAACAGATAAAAATTAAAGTGGATAATTTTATAATTTTAAATAATCACATTTCTTCTATTTTAACTTTAGTCAAGATGATCTTTCAAAATGTGGGATATTTATTTTGATTTATTAGGTTTTAACTTTTGGAGCAAGATATGAGTAATACAGTGTTTCTTAACCTTTGAAATTATATTTGAGAATCAATTTTAGGAATGAATAGAAATTGAAATCAATTTGGTAAATTTATATTTAGTGACTATTACATGTAAAGAGTCACTAGATATGTGTGAAAAGATATGGATAAGCCCCCGTTTCCCCTCTCAAGGATTTATGACTAATAGATGAGACACACCTATATAAATACATGACACATGATAGGTAAAATTCTAAGATAGAAGAATGTAAAGGGTTTAAGTTCCAACTGAGTGGTAAAAGTTTCTGAAGGAGGTGTTACCTGAGCTAAATTCTAAAATAAATGTGGGTCTTTATTCTATAACAAAAGGAATAGAAGTAATTTGTAGCAGACTAAAGAGTATATGAAAAGAGAGTGGGGTATGGAACAGAATCATATAATTAGAAGATTATATAAAACAAATATTTTTAAAGTATAAAGAGAAGAGAGGAGTAAAGGACAACCTTGTTAAAAAACAATAAGTGTTCACTCAAGAGCGCAATATAGTACAGTGGCTGAGAGCTTGGGCTCTGAGGAGAACTGCGTGGATTTGAAACCTGACACTAATATTTACAAAGTGTATGACTGAGAAGTAACCAAAACTCTCCATGGTGTGGTTTTTACATTTGTATAATAGGGTTAATAATAGTACCTAACTCGTTGGATTGCTGTGAGGATTACTGGGTAGATTAGGTAATATATGTAAAGCACATTATGGTCTACATGTTTTACATATACCAGTATTACTTAATTTTCTATGGTAAAAACTACTTAAACAATAGCTGTTGTTATGACACAGATACTCTATTGACTATTGTGGAGGCTAACATAACCTTTAAAACACACTATTTTATTAATAAATAAAAACAACTACAATATATCAATTACTTCTTAAGACATTTCTAGAACATGAATAAGGCACTTGAGTGTTCCACATTCAATTAGAAAGCACAAGTGAATGTAATTACAACCATAACACATAAAACAAATTCTAAAAATCATAAAATATATACATACATAAGTATAAGTATGTGATATAGATGATTGCAAGAAGTATTGTAGAAAAAGAAGTTGAAAATAAACAGTTTCTTTTCTAGAGAGAAAAAAGGTCTTTTTAAAGCAAATACCAGTGTCACTTTCCTCTTTGTAAGCATTAGCCATGTCTAGGAATAAATGAGAAAAATGGGCCAGCCTTTGGCAGAATTCTGCTGAAGTAGCAAAAAAATATAGAAAAGTTGTTAATAGTTGCATGGGCTGACATGACAGGTTGGAATCTATAGTATTCTCAAACTCAGAGCTGATTCTTCCAGCCAAGAAGTGATTCCCCATTTTTTATATTATTATTATCGTTATTACTTGCTGAGAGTATGGCAGCATAGAACATAAGATTCTATTGGCTAGGCTGGTATCTGGAGGGAAATCTCCATATACTGTAATGGCTCAATCTCAAATGTTCCCCAATTTTCCCCCAGGGATCCTGTAATCACTCAGGATGTATGTCAGTCTACAGACATTTAAAATCAAAGGCATACTAAAAAGCAGGCTGCAACCCAGATGCAACTTACCTGAATTCTTATATGTATAGAAATAATCAACTCTTTATCCTAGTTTGCTGATAGAGAGATGTACCTTCTCTGAGAAAAATAATTTATACTCCAAATTCATTGGCTCATTTAAATATGCAGTCCTGCCATTATCAAAAATGATGAGACATGAAAGAAAATAAAGATATAGAAGCAGACCCACAGGTGAACCATATATAGTAGTTAGAAGGTTAAAGACTTTGAAATTACATAATAAATATGTCAAAGAAATTCAAAGATAGACAAAATAGGAAAATATCTATTTCTTAATAGAACAATAAAATCTCTGAAGATCAAACTGACATTATAGAATTATTTTTCAATCTGAAATTAAGAATTTATTGAATATGGGGCTAAATTGAAAATTGAATACAGTATAAGGACTTGTTCATTAGATTCTACAAATGAGTGAAATCGTATGGTGTTTGTCTGTCTCTGACTGGCTTATTTCACTGAGCATATGTTCTCCAGGTGCATCTATGCTGTCTCAAAAGATAAGATTTTTTTCTTTCTTTTTTTAATGTTTGTATAGTTTTCCATTGTGTAAATGTACCACAACATTTTTTATCCACTCACTTACTGATGGGCACTTTCCTGATTCTTTACGTCTTGAACATATCCTTTTAATTCTTTCTTTTACATTTTTAATGCATGTCTTGGCTATATAGTATAAAGTGTGAGTTTGATATAGCTCAGAAAACTCTTAACTCTATTAAAGAGAATGACTCAAAAGTCTATAATCATGTTTTCATTTTATACTGTCAAAAAACCCTATAAAGTAATTTTTGCTACTAGAAACTTGTACAGAAAAAAAATTGTAAAATAACCTTATTGGGTTTTCTCTTCATAGGATGGCTTAATAAGAAAAGTTTTCCAATATTAACATTTTTAATGTATCCTTTTACAGTTCCTTGGGATGTATCTAGAAACATTTCTCCATGTTGACATACATATTTCTAGACTGTTCTTCATTTCCTTACACTTTGTACTATTGAAAGTATTGATTTTGGACCTAATGTTTTAATACCCCATGATAAATACCTAATTTGGTTAACTCCCTTGAAAGTAGTGCTGGCCTGGGATAATGACCATGGTTCATGGTTCCCCCATCCACACATCTAATTCAAACATCTAACTACACCAATTTGATATTTTGAGGTATATTGTCTTTCTGTGTTCAAATGTTGCTTTCTTATTCAGAATTTTTTTCTAATTCGTTTTATGGTTAAACAGAAAATTTTAACCACACAGTTTCTATCGATTTGTATTGTGTATTTTAAAAAAGGAAAATGATTAATAAAAACTCCATGTGGTAAAAATCATTTGATTACCATATATAATGTATCTCAAGATAATATTTAACTTGGCAGTATCCTAATGGCAAATACTTTCCCTTATAAGAAAAAAAAGATTGAATTAGCCTTTTGTAGTTTATTCCCAGATATTATAGTAAGTTGTGCAATCTTGTATAATGGCATTCTAGGTTTTTTTTCTTTAATACAAGTTTTTCTGGGGCCAATTGTTATTAATTTCCAAAAATATGCAGAGAAAAACTAAATAAATAATGAGAAATTTTGTATTTAGGTAAAAAAGCTGAATATTGTGAGTGCCAATTATTTTTAATTTAATACAATCATAAAGAAAACAGTTTGTTTTTTCACATCTGACAAAATTGTTCAATGGATTATTTTGAAGAATTTATGCACAAGACCAGCTGTAAAATATTTGAGAAGCAACATTATATAATATGTAAAAATTAATTTAAAGAATTAATAAATAAAATAAAACAGAAATATATTAATGGTAAAGATGAGCAAGATCAGAAACAGATTAAAACATATTTATTAATTGAGGATATACCAAATATTGTATGCCAAATCATTGAAGAAAGAGTTTAATAGCATGAGAAAATTTTTAACCATTGGGAAAAAATAAAATTGAATTCTTATTCAAAATTCTAAATAAATTAAAAATCTAAATAAGAAACATTAGAATAAATACAGATGTTAAATATGTAATTTGGAATGGAAAAATTTTATATATAACACCATGTAAATAAAAAGTATTAAGGAAAAGATTGTTGGATTCTACTATATAAAAACACAAAGTAAAAGCTTTATCATAATTGTAGCATATGTGAGGGTAATGAATCAACAGAATTAATATGTAAGTATCTCTCACAAATTAGGAAAGATTCCATTAAGTATCTGGACAAAGGAAGCACAACAAAATTTTATAAAAGAAGAAATACAGGAACAAAGAAAAACACTCCATATCACCAACAATTATTAAGTTCAAATTAAAACAATACAATATAATTTTTTTCATTTTTCATGCTAAAAATGACACCTAATGAGGTTCAGAATTTGGAGAGAATAAAAGGTTCTTACAATATTAAAAAGGATGTAAATTTATGTATTTTAAAATATGAGAATTGACTACACATGCTAAAAGTATTTAAACACATATCACTCATAGATATAATAGGTATATTTTCAGAAATCTGTCATAAGGAAAACCCATAAAAGTATGGAAGATTTAGCTATGAGAATACTTATTGTTTACAATAGTAAAAAACTGATAGCAGCATAAAAGGACTGATTAAACAACATGTGGTACACATATTTAATAAAAAATAGGTAGCCCTTAAAAATAAAACCCTAGATGATATTAATGGTCTATAAGATGAAAACATTGTGTTATATACAATATAATCTCATTAAAGTGTGTATGTGTGTATGTCCAATTAACAGTGAAAAAGTATGCATGTGATTTTTCTCCTTTTGCATATGCATATTTACTAAAATTTTAATAACATAAAGTGAGAGAAAAGAATTATCGCTATTAATATGTCCCTTCTTCATTAAAAGCATCAAATTTCTGAGTGAGTACCGTTTCTGTGAATTTGTGCTTCTCTTTCAGAGTTTGGATAACAATAGGTCTAATGTCAATCAAATCTTACAGGGATTTTATCTTGTTTATCTTTATGTCCACCTGAAACATAGTAAGTACAATACTTTAAACAAACCAGCATACTTCCAGGTAGTTTTTGTTGAATTTAACCTCCTTTAATTTGCTTTGACCATTGTAACACTCAGCTTAATTCTCCCTTAAATTGTAGATTCCCCAGTGGTAAAGGACTGAGACAGCTTCTTCATGCTTCGCTGTTTCTTCTCCTCTTTGTTTAGCTAGAGACCTTTCAATGACTACAACCTTGGAACCCACTGCTCCTCTGTTGCTTCAAGGGTGGTACTTTGTTCTGTAATTAGAATATAAGCTTATTGAGCACTGGAACAATGCAATGTTTTTAGATCCCTCTTCTACTCTAATGATAACTGTGCTTTACACAGAATGGACAAGGATAGCAGGCACTGTGGAAAAAAATGAAATGGTTCAGAAAATGCTATTTTCTTTGAGATCTTTTTCTATTTTCACAGGAGGAATTGAGGACCGATCTTTCATCTTTGCCTTCTGGTGAATGGTAAAATATTCTTTTTTCTTTATCATAATTCCTTATATATACGCCTCTCACCTCTGTCAGAAAAAAAAAACGCTTTGGGGTCAAGGCATTTGCTTTATTCATCTTTATATTCAGTCCCCAATACCTCAGAACATATAGCGGTCACTCAATACATGAACTCGTAAGTTAGTGTCAATCAGTTATTCTAGTACAGGCTCTGCCACTTACTATCGCTGTAAATTTAAGATGGTCAGTTAGGTTTTGGAATTTTTTTTATTTTTATAATGAAAATTAGACTATGTATTTCATAAACTAATTGGGAGGATCAATTGGGATAAGTAGAACATTCTTGCTATTTGTTTCCCAACCCCAAAATTACATTAAATGCTCAATAAATATATGATAATCATGCTAACTCTAACACTGACCCAGAAGCTGAACTTTTTATGTATAGAAAACTTTATTTGCAAAAAGTCCTACCAAAGTTTAGGCAGTTTGCATGATGTTTATCCTTATTTTAACTTTCTTCCTGGTCATGCTAAATACATATGGTGATACAGCTTCACATCTTTATAAAGAGATCATACTCTCATTCATAATAGTCACATATACAGACATTTGACAGTTTGTCCTTTATTTTATTTTATTTTATTTTATTATTTTACTTTATTCAGTCAGAAGCGAGGAGGTAAAGAGGAATTAAGGATAATAGCTTTAAACTACTACTCATGCCCTCTCTCCAGGTATGGAATATATATTAGCATAGTTTGCATAATAAAAATGCTATGAAAATAGTTTTTGTGTGAGTTGTACTATTAAAGCTGACCCAACCAGTTTTCTAGGTTCTATTTTCCTAGTCTTTGTCCTGGAACTATACTTTGGCAGGTAGGAAGTATGCTCTAGTTATTCACTTTTATCCTGTGGAAAGAAGACCATGGGATTTCAAAATTAATTTTGACAGATATGACAAATGGGGGTTGCCATTTCACACCTAGAGTATGAATATTTCAATGGCAAAGAGTCAGCAACTGTTAATTAAAAATGGGTATTGTTAATTGGGCCCAGTGTTGTGGTTTTGTCAGCAGCTTCAGACTCTTTCAGACCTGTTTCAGTGGGTTCTTATGGTCTGATAAGATAAATGTCTTTTCTTTCTGGTGTGGATGATAGCAATTACAACCCAGATCTCCCCCTCTTCCATTACATTAATTCTATAGGTGTACATAATTTTATAAAGTAGAAAAACTCACAGGAACTGATATTGGCTCAACAGTCCTCCCTGTCTCTCAATTCAAAATAGTCATTAAACAAAAAAATATGACTGATAATTATCTACTTCACAATCTTATACAACATAGACATGGAATTGTAAATTGGAAGGTTCTTTTCATATCAAAAAAGAAAATTTGTTCACAATGTAAAAATATTTGAGAGAAGAAAGATTCTTTTCTTTTAGGTTATTACCATTTAAAAATATGTAATCCTCCAATTTATTTTTTATCCTCAAAATGTATCATTGACACAGTATTTTCATGTGCCAGTAGTATATCTGTAGACAAAGTAAAGTTTGAAAAATTGTGCATTGGCATAGAATATTAATTGGCCCAATATTAACTCAATTATCCCATTAATATGAATTTAACAAGACCACCAACCAGAAACGGCCTGAAGTATACAACTGGGTTTTAATTTTAATTTTAAAATTATTCCTTTTTCAAAGTTAGTTAAAATTAGGATTATGTAAAAATACCTCTATATAGCTAATGAGTATGAGGAAGGTAATCAAAGTGTGTGTATACAGAGGAATGTTTGAAAGTGGGAACAAACAGGAAGAGCTAGTTACTGTAGATGATTTGATTCTTGATAGTTACTTTAGATGATTTGATTCCTTTTTTTTCTTCTCGTTAGTGATCTGATTCAATTGTTTTGGGAGCCAGTGGACAATATCATACCGAAAGAAATACTTCAGAGCCACTTGAGTGTGCAATATCTTGATGACAATATTTTGAAGACAAAGTATTCTTTCTTATTATTAAGTATACTTTAAACCAAATAAATATCATTCATTGCATTGAGTGAGGCAAACAAGTTCAATAGTGAGCATGCTCAGAAGTCTCTCCTGGCCTTCCGTCTACATTAGGTAAAATTCTCTTAATTCTCTTATATATCCTTTTGATTTCCATCACAAATGTTAGTTTTTAATTATATAAAGACACATATATATTACCTTTATTTATCATGCCTTTGTAAAACTAGTACTTAGTACTGTATCTGGAACAGAAGTCACGCTCAGTAAACTCATTGAATGAATTTTGACTAAAACAATGAAGCCACAATGAGAATTCTGGGGTATTGTTTTAGTTTGAGAAACTTGAAAGCTATTGGTTAGTATTATCACTGGCATTATTTGATCATAATTGTTACCAGAATCATTAAATAATTATATAAAGATTATGAAAACTATGAACAAAACTGCTAATTGCGAGATCTGACTTAATTTTGATCAAAGTAGAAATAGTCTTAAAATTTTTATTTCCATACTTACTCCAAAAAATAAAATAAAATCAAGCACTAACAATGAACAAAGAAGATTATTACAGTAAATATTAGAATACATTTCTCTGCAATTTGTGAGAGTAAATAAGACCTTTATTTAAAACATGGTCTCTTTCTGTCATGTGAACACAACAAATACAAACTCACAAAAAGCACTATTTATCACTTTTATTTTACTCTACAACAGTTGTAAACTAACATCAAATAAAAAAAAAACCCTTGCAATAAGGGATTTGGCAGGTTACAAACTCCTGAATCTATCAAAATAATATTGTTAATATATAATCTAAAGTTTCCAGTCCAGAGATGAGCATGTTGATAAACTCACTCAATCTTGCCTCCTGGCACTCTTGCAATGATGCCATTTAAAGCCAATACAAAGGTGACAATTTTCATCTTAAGATTTATTTGCTAGAAAATCACTGACTTATATTCACTACTAACAGCTATCAAATAACTATTATTCTAAGTTGGTCCTGTTCAATCTTTTTATCTACAAGGGAAAATTCCATATCCTATTATCAATGTCTTGAGCCAAAGGAGACCCCAAATGAGATCTACTTATAACTGAGACCTGGTAACCAGAAATGTGGTGATAAATGTTGAACTGAAAAGGTAGGATTTCATAAATCTTTTGTCTATAATCCTCAAAATAGGGGAGTTGGTTCTGCAGCAGAGTTAATTAGCATACATGTCAAAGCAGTTCATGGATGCAGTTTAATCCAAACAAATGTAAAAGTAAACTCACATTGTTTTTAAATTATTTAGATTCATTATCATCTACTTAAAAAAATACACATTTTAAAAAATCATCATTCTTATCAGAAAATCAGAATAACATATTTTCATATTTGTACTTTGGAAAATTATGTATTTCGAGACAAAGTCATATTTCTTCAAATTAGAATAAAGTAGAAGCTTTTGTCTATATCTATGGTGCCCAAAATTCATCTATATACAGAGATAACTGAATGACATTGTATTTGTGAAGTAAGTCAGCAGATTTAATTGACTGTACACCATTAGAAAAACAAACTTGCTCCACTAGTTCTTATAAAAAATTTGGACCTTTATTAAATAATATCTTTATAAAAGGCTCAGGATGGAAATACCTCTAATATTCATATTACTTTGATTATAAAATCAACAATGCTTAATTTTAATATAGCTTGTAAAACTGCCTCATTATTTATTTGTGATTATGATTTTCATAGGTTACTGTTTAATTAGAGATATAATTGTACCTTATAGTTGTGATGATGGATCAAATTGTAGTGAATCATGGGAATCTGACATCAAAGTGAATATACCATAGACTAAGTTGGCTGCCTCATGTTTCTCTGAAATAATCTACTTGGTATGCTAAGAGGAAAAATGGAGTAACCTCACTCCTGGTCTTCTTGAATCATTATACTTCCTGAACTCAAGTGACCTATACATATGGGGATGATGTAATATTTACTAGGGATACCATATTTGTAAAGCATTTGATAAGTTACTTATGTTTCAAATCTAAACCTTTATTCAATCAATAAATATTTAGGGTACTTACTATGTGCCAGACATAGGACTAAAAACTTTGATGCAATGGTGAACAAAGAAGCTAATATTCCTGCTCTTCAGCAGGATATAAACTCATGGGAAAAATAATTACATAGTTTGGAAATTACTCACTTGAGAATAAATATTATAATAAAGAAATTACATGATAGTTATAATCTACAAGAGAGCCACCAAGCTCAGGGGTGGGGATATGTGAGTGCATCAGGGCTGACTAACTCAAGGTAACTAAATCAAGGATAAATAGAAGGTAACAAAGAGCAAAGAGAATATTCTGAAGAGATGCTGTCTGGGAGTGGATTGCACTTACTGTGGCTGGAATTTCAAGTTTGAATGTGGGAGATTAGTGATGCCTGATGCTGGAACGATAGGCAGAGATCAGTCCAGGATACAAATTTAGGACTTCAAACTTTCTCTCTGTCTTAATATCTACTTGTCTATACTGATGCCACTCTTCTGTAATACTTGTTGTGTTCATTGTATGTTGAACAGTACATTTATTAATTATCTGATTTTAAAAGTACCCACCCTCTCAGTTGGAATTTGCATATAATGGATCTATCTAACTTCATCTAAAGATGTTGGTAGATATGGCTGATTCAAAATGAGGTACCCATCCTTTCTTAATTTCAATACTATTTGTCTCTACCGTATAGACCCATAGGACACTATTGGAGTAAAATGCTAGTGTTCAAAGTCCCAGTGCTTGACCAAACTTTGCAAAGTTTCAAATCATTATTTTTCCACTATTTTCATTTAAATTTAACTTTCTCTGGCAGGCAACTAGGACACAGTTGATTTTCGTTGGAAAATATATAGGCTAGACTTAGAATGGGTACGTTAATTTATATAAGCTTTATTTGTGGGTAGAAAGTGAAAGTTTTATAGCAACTACAGAATTTATTTTATATTGAAAACTTGATTTACTGGGTCTGAGATTATTTACTGCAGTTAGACTTGGACATTAAGGATGTTTCTCTTCCTTGCAATGCTTCTCCTCAGATTGGCCTTTCTGTATCCTGTCCTGAGAGCATCAGATGGAACATTATGCTTCCTGAAGTGCAAAGCTGCAAGAAAATAAAGTCATTTGCTAGTGATCTTTTTGCAGAGAATTTTATTTCAAACTGTGTTATTTTAAGGGGTCAATTTGAGATTTTAAGAGTACGTTGTTCCCTTGAATCTCTTCTAAGTGAGGTCAGAATAAAAGAGGAATGTCTGCTTTTATTCAAACTTCCTGGGCGTTCTTACAGTTAAACAAAAACAACTGAGTTTTGTGAAGCCAGATTCCTACCAATAGATTTGTGTGTAATATTTTTCTTTCTGAGCCACACTTTTTGGGCAGTAGAAGGAGAGCCCTCTGAGAAGGCTCCCTGCCTCTGTCCTAGGTTCAACCTCTGTATTTATTTTAAAAGTAGAACTGGGCATTTCTAAAATCACAAAGACACTAGAGGCACCATTATTTGGGAGGCACCAACTAATAAATCACAGTTTGCTTTTGGAACCAGTAGCATTGCCATTCCCTGATTATTTGGCCAACCGCATTGGCAGATCAAAATATTATAAACAACACATATATTGCTAGGTTATTTTTTCTTCTGATGTTCCATAACACCTTTTTATTAAAGAGAATTTCCTCAGGGGAAAACTCAGAAGGAGAAGTAAAGCTCTAAGAATTTAACTTTTTATTCAATTTAAGAACATTTTAAATTAACAACAAATCTGCCGTAGTTTTCTCATTTCTTATCTTCCTAAGTTGGAAGGGAACACCTGTTTCAAATTTAACAATAATTTGTATAATAAATTTCTACTTAATTTAGACAAGAGCATTAGCTGATTTCCCCTTTACCCCTAAATGTGAAAATCCCTTGGAACTTCTAAAATGAATTATTTTTTTTATAATATTGGTTAGGGAGGTATTTTTGTCACAAGGCTCTAAAAAGTAACTTCTATTTCTTCCCATTTTTCTCATTGTTTTACTCTATGACTAAATAGAAAATATATCTGAAATAAACACTTCTGACATGCGTAAACTCAGAGAAATAAAATAGTATTTATATGTATATATTTTCATCATTGACCCCCACAGTGTTAGAGATGTTTTTGTTTTTTTAAAAATAAATTTAATCATATCATTCTTTTGCCAGAAATCATTTAGTATATAATCTCCATTGCTTCAGAGGCAAAAATATACCAATCCTTTTTAAGATTATGTGAAAACAAGAAGCCTTTAATCCAGTCAAATAGTAAACAGAACTATTAATAATATAACACTTATGCAAAAGCACTACCTCACTTAAAATTAATTCTTTATGGGACTTAGAGTAGTCATTACTCTAAACAGTTACTACTCTAAGTACATAAAACAAATTGAGAATAAAATGAGGATCATATAGTCTATATTCAAGAAAGAAAAAGGCTGATTGTTCTTTGGTCATAGTAGCAAGTAGCCACTAGAACCAATTTTGAGCCCATTCTAATCTGTCACACTTTGATTAAATATGAATCTATCAGTAACCACACTTCTAAAAGCCAACCAGTCACAGATGGTCAAATCAATAGTAGCCTCAGTAGAGTAAATATTCTTCTGAAATTCAACCATGCTTATGTACTACACTGCAATAGCAACCCTTCCATGACTAAATACTATAGCTTCTGAAAGTTTGCCAATCCCAGACTTCCATACTTTCTCAAACTTCTGAGAGTTTGTTCAGGGAGACTATGTTTTTATGAGAACCATTCTCCTTTGCTTACCAAGCAATGTATTCAGCTTTTTGTTTTATTTATTTATTTATTTACTTACTTACTTATTTACTTATTATTTATTTATTTTGGTGACAGAGACAGAGAGAGGGACAGATAGGGACAGACAGACAGGAAGAGAAAGAGAAGAGAAGCAATAATTTTTACTTGTGGCTCCTTAGTCTCCTTAGTTGTTCATTGATTGCTTTCTCATATGTGCCCTGACCAGAGGGTTGCAGCTGACTGAGTGACTCCTTGCTCAAGCCAGTGTCCTTGGGATCAAGCCAGTGATCTTGGACTTCTAGCCAGCAACCTTTGGGCTCAAGCCAGTGACTATGGGGTCATGTCTATGATCCCACACTCAAGCTGGAGACCCCACACTCAAGCTGTGAGCCTATGCTCAAGCTTAATGAGCCCGCACTCAAGCTGGTGATCTCAGGGTTTTGAACCTGTGTTCTCCACATCCCAGTCTGAAGCTCTGTCCACAACACCACCGCCTAGTCAGGCTCAGCTTTTTGATTTAGATATTGAGTGATGGCCTCTTTTTTCAACAGGACTAATTTACTTAATTTTCATAATAGTGCTTGAGGTAGGACCATTATTGTGCCATTTTACAGCTAACAAACTGGAATTTAAGACACACACTTGGTAACTTTCCTAACACCATTTAACAAACAGTAAGGGAGAATTTGAATCAGATAATCTGGTTTCTGAGCCCATGATATTAACCACTATTGCATATAGCCCCTCTTAGCTTTTTCCTGAAATGCTAATTCTTCTTCCTCACTTTTCAAACCTCCACAACACTCACCACTCACTTTTTCCATAACTAATCGCCTATTTTGCCGTCCCCTGAATGTTCCATGCCTGCCCTTTCCTGTGATCTCTTTGTACACATTGTCCCCTTAGCAGAAAAGATTCCCTTCCCACCTCAATTACATCTAAAGTAATACCCCTTCTTCATTAACTTTTTACATTAACTCTAAGACACTTCTAATGATGTCCTTGTTTTGTAAATGTAAAACCGAGCTTCAAGAAGATAAATAATGTGTCCCATAGCCACACAGCCAACAAGTAATAAGAACTGCACTGAAACAATACAGTACTAACTCACTGTTCTACTACTTCTCACAGGAAATCTTGTCTGCCATCTTAATCCGATACTTCCTCTCAAAGCCCTTTCTAGTTTCTTTACATTCTGCTAATTTTTGCGCTCAAAATTGAACATACTAAAGCCCTGACTAAAGTAACACCAAATAAAGGGCTTCCTTATTTAAAGCTCATACATCATAATATTCCATATCCTATTTGTCTATTTCCCTCTGAAAAATAGCACTTTCTTAGTAATTCATGGTCATACTGCAGGTGTGACAGTGGTGCTCAAGTTGAACTTAGAAATCCAGAGACATTATCTGTAACCCACCTGGTGCCCTGGCAGAGCTACTGCTCAATAAACCACAGGTATTAACTGTATAATTTTTCTGCACTAATTATTTCAGTAGTGGTTCCTATTCAATGCACACCTATGAATTTCTACCTACACACTATTTTGATGTAGATAATATAGTTGCAAACTGGTCATTTTCATCTTCCTATCAAAGCCTAATAATTCCAAATGTATAAAATAGAAATAATAACATACTGGCCTCCTGGATGGTTTTATGATTAAATACCACAATTCATACATGTACTTATCATAATCGTTGACCCCTAGACACTATAAGAAACGGTAGCTTTAATGTCCTATTTTAATCATGCCTTTTTATCTCTTATGAAATGTTTTAAATAGTAATAAGTTCTTAAAAGGACTTGCTTTCAAATCACTTTTTCTACATGTTAGTGGAAGACAACTCCTCATTTACAAAATATGGGGTAATTTTTACAAGTGGTAAAAATTTGGTTGAATATGATATTTGGTTGGCTCTCAACTTTTTGTAGAATCACACCAAAATGGGAAGACTCTGTGTCACCAATTGTGCCGCTGAAACATCTTTCATAAGTAAATAAATAAACCACTCATCGCACGTTTCTACTCGTCACTGGCAAATAACACCTCTAAAGTGTGGCTTTTAACATTGATCACTCCACTCATGAAATGACAAGAACTCTCGGTTTCCTACCAAATACAGTCCAAGTTTATCAGCTAAGCATTCATTGCTGGACCCACCTTCCTAATGTTTTTGCCCATCATTTCCCATTAAAGGCTCAACATCCTCATGAAGTACCTGTTCTTCCCATGATTTCCACCTGCTTACCTTTCTCTACATGGTCTGTACACCTTTAAAGCCTTGTTATCTCATCTCTTCATATCCACATAATATCTTCTAGGACCTAGCACAGCTCCAAGAAGCCTTCACAGAAATTGGAACAAATCTTCTTTGCCTGAGGTACTACTCTCTTAGCTCTCTTGAAGCACTTTTTACTTCCTGCCTTATGGTACAACCCACCTAAGTGAGTGATTTCTTCTGGACTACAAATTACTTAACTTCAAAGTTCATGTCCTTTTTTAACATTCTATCAATATCCAGTGCTAGTGGAGTAAGTGCATCAAACACTGTGGGTGCTTAGTACATTGTTCTATTCTATCAAAATACTTTTGCATACTGTAAATTAGAGAGTTGGGGTCCCCTCAAATTTTCTTTTAGTATTATTATCATTTAAAAAATATTAAACTACATTTTTAAATTCAAACTTTGTTTTTCAATAGGGATGCACTGAAAAGCATGAGTCCTAAATAAAAACTTGTTTTAGGACTTGATTTACATCTACTGATATGTTTTAAAAAAAATTTAGAAGTTGTACTCAAAATGTACAGATCCAAAATTTATCATAGGTCTTTTAAAAGGAGATAAAATAAAAACATGGTTTAAATTCAAAAATTCATATTTTGGGTAATCAAAATCTAAAATCAAAAGTACCACCTACTGCATATTTAGAATATTGTTTTGTTTACAGTAAACTCTCAATATAGGATTAAATAAATTAATTAAAACTCTGAAAATATTGGGACTATATACTTAGAAAATTATTTTATCATATATTCAGATTACTTTTTGTTGTAAATTTCAGTTTTCTCTAATGCTTTTCCCAGTTGATTTTTTTAAATCCTATGATGAATAGGATTTCAAATCTGAGTATTTCAATTAATCACAATCTAGCTGCTCTATAGAGAGCAATCAGTCAACCTGTGAACTAGCTTTGCAATTTATTCTCAAAACCAACATTAAAATTAGTATTATTAGCAATTCCAGGATCATAACTTTTCCACCCCATAGGGTATCACACTTGCACTTAAGTTAACAGAATGCTGAAAAAAGTCTCAGAAAGTATAATGGCACGATATAAAATAAGAATGTCAGGTAAAAGTAAATACTTTTCTTCAAAGGAAGTATAAAGTAAGCATGTTGAGAAACAATTGTTTCTGGCTCACCTCCCAATGTTTTTCTACCTTCTCACGTCCTTCTTTCCAGAGCTACTTCTCACTCTAGTTTCACTTGCTGAATATTCTGTTATTATCCATCATCTCTATGGATGTTTCCTTGTCTTTACTCCATCTCAATTCATTCAAGGAACATTTCCATTTCTCCCCCCCACGTCCTCATAAATTACAATTCATGCATGGCGTTTGCTGTGCATGTGGCAGATTTCCCTGAATGTTGTAGGAAAACAGGCTTTATATTGGTACCATTTAAAGGAATTAAATAGTACACAGTTTTGTTAGTAAAAGAAAAAAAACTTAATGCCATGTTATATTTTTGAAAAATTCTCTCTCCTCTCTTTTCTCCACTCCTTTCTTTTCCATCCTTTTACATTCTTCATTATTATATGCAGTAGTTATCTTTTTTCCTACTTCAATCTGTCATATCCCTTTAATGTTGATTTATCACCCCAACTTGCCCTATCATTCTAAGCATTTATCAAAAAATTACCCTAACCTAAGAAAAGCTGAACCAAGATAAACCAAAGTATTTTATCTCCTCAAGAGGAATCTTGGTGCCAACTGGCAAGATTGCTCTAAAGCCTGCTACAGGTGTAATCTCTGAACACTCCTCAGCCACACTCCTGACCAAGTGTTGTCTGGAGATGCTATTCTGGAATCTGTAAGCTGAAATGTAACCAAGCATGACCTTTGGGTGTCAAGCAGGGTGATATAGTCAGCAGCGATGTTTGGCTGTTGCCTGCTTCTTCTGTCCACAAGAGACAAAACCTGTCCCTTTTCATGGAGTTCTCATCTCAGCAGTTCATATTGTACTTATACTTACTTTCAGGCAGAAATCTGTTTTCTCTGCATTTACAGTTGTATAACCTTACCTTTCTTATCTTTTGAAGAAATCCCCACTTTGAAACATTTGCAGGGTAGAAGAGAATCATTTGATTGGAATGAGACAAACAATTTACTTTAAGAAAACAAAAAGCTGTTTTCTTCACTTGCTTCCTCTATCAAAAATAAGAAATTATGATTTTTAAAAATATCAGCAAGAGCTTGTTCTTATTGCATCTCATGCTATTTCTGAGTTTGTGAGCTCTCTGCAGCCTTCCACTGTGTCAACCCATTATATGCCTTTTAAAAAAACTTCCTCCATTAAACTTTAAGCTGTCAAGGATTACAAGGAAAAGATGCAATTTTTTTCACTGCAGGAAAGGCCTGATTTAGTAACAAGCTATAAGCTAACAGAGCAGCAGAATCCACATAGAATGTTTCATTGAAAGGGAAAAAACATGCTGTTTTTTTCTGTGTTCTAACCTTGTTTTTCTCTTTCTATTGTTTGAAAAAATGTATAGTTCACTTAGCTTTCAAATAGAATAAAGACCAGGAAATGTGTTCCCCTTTCATTTGTAGCTACAAATCTTGGTGTTCAAGCACATACAGACATGTGGTTGGTTTATGCACCTTTTATACTAGAAAAGGCACCATTGAGGAAATAAATGTTAGTCCACATTGCTATCTAGCTTACATGTTTAATATTGATTTAATTAGTTATTTAATTCCGACACCCTTATTATCTACTTGTTTGAGAAAGTTATTTACTTTCACCACAAAGCATACATTAAACCAAGTTACTGTGCAAAGAGCCAGGCTTGTGACCTGGGGCTTTCTTGGTGCAGAAATGATCTCCTCCCCCACTTTTGCTAGAGCATCACAATGTCAAACATTCTGCACACATTCCCTAAGGAATCTGCAAGGCTAATTAGGGTGAGCTTCACCATAAAGAATACAGTTGTTAAAACAGTTTCTGTACATACTAGCGTAATGAGCATTCTTTACACACACTGTGATTTGTTACTGCAATTTACAGTCATATATCTCTTAGGAAATAACTCATGGGCTATTATTTATTGCATGTATGATTATTAATGATATATTATCAACTGCTGAAAGCGACTTATTTCACCTCAATAACTCATGTACTTAGCTCCGTGTTTAAAGATCCAGGGAGGCATCAATTTTTCCAGAGAAACATTGCCTTTTTAAATGTTTTTCTTCCAGGATATTAAAAAAATGTCCAAAGTCTGATAAATAAAAAATATATTATTTCACTTTCCTTAAGAAAAATTTTATCATGGTTATAGGAGAGTATTTTTTGAAGCTGTATTATTTACAGTTTTTTGAATTTTTCAATAATTCAGACACTCCTATAATCCATTGTCTAATATCAAAAATAAAATTTAAATATTGTGTGTCAAATTTTATTAGTGACTTGAATAGGGACAACGTCATGTATATAGCTATTTTTTTTAATTAATGTAACCAGAAGAAATAGGTTACTGTTCATTCAAACTCAATCTAAATATAGTTGTCTAAATACTTCAAAATGCTAGTTTGTCTTGCATTAAATATACAAGGGAGGTTAAGCTACTGACTTAAATATTATGTGTGAGACATTACACCATTAGGCATTGATGAAAACGGAGCTCCGTACTGCTTCACCTTCAGCACTGACAGATTTTTACCAATTAACTACTACCTAAATGTCTTCTGATAATTGGAACCTAGAAGAAGAAAGCTTTGTTTCAGAATTAGAAATACAGCATTACATCTAAACTTTCATGACCTTTTGGGCCCCTATGTGGAATGCTTCTAGGGTCTCCTGACCCCCTTTGGCTTACCTGAAACCGCAGATGCCTGGGCGTGGGTCCCTGCAGGCACCCTTTCTAAAGATATCAATTGCCTTACAAGCGTGGCACATTTCCAGAGAGACAGAAGATTCTGCCTTTTGAAATATTCAGAGATCTGAGGAAGGCACTGCACTATATTCAGGTTCATTAACAAACACTCAGATGATGTCATAGATCTACATGATATGAGGGGAAAATAAACGATTAATTCTGCTTTGATGATCAGAAAGGACGATTGCTGACACTGAGCAATGCTATGTGATGAGACAGCAACATAGTTTACTAATTACTTAAGTTTATAATATCATTTCTGACAAGTGTTCACTTTAGAATGTTTTTCAAGCTCTTGTGAAACAGTTTTGCAATGAATATTGTCGGCACTCTTAAAAACAGATATTAAATACTACTTTCTTACAAGTATTATCCATTGCACAGTGTGTGTGTGTGTGTGTGTGTGTTTTAAAATGGGTTGCATTAAAAAGTCAGTCTAAGGCATTCAATATTCAAAAGCATGATGCAATAGGTCTGAGGTAGAAAGCAATATAACAATACACAAGCAAACAAACAAATAAACAAGCAATGAGGTTAGGTCTCCCGAACAATTTTTTTATCATGACTGAGGGAACAGGACTTGAAGAAAAGCAGCATATCTGCATATCTAAGGAGAAAGATAACAACATCAGATGAAACAAGTGAATATTAGGATTGCAAAGGCTGCAGGAGTTTGCAAGCAGATGTCAAAAAGCATACAAGAAAATGTCAAAAAAATATAACAAGCAGCTAAAACTGGTTGTAGAGATTAGGTTTCTAAATATATGCATGATGAGAACACTACTCTGTGGCTTATACACCCAAGAACTACTTCACAAACAAGAAGGGGAAAAAGAGCTTTATAAATAATTTCTTCAAATAAAACTGGGGTCAAAATGTAAACATAGGTAGAAAGCAAGTATAGAAGTAAAGCTCTACCTAGAATTTGCTTCCAGAATCTCTGTCTCTGTGTCAGGCTATGTTACCAGATAATGAGAAAATGTCTTTTATTAAATAGAAATTTTATAATGCACTAAGTCTAAAAGGGAAATAGAGATATCCAGAGGTAAATATTATAATCTTCAACTTTCAGAAGTTTATTTTATGAAATATTACAAATTGGAATTAGAATTTCAGAATTGCAGATGTCTTCATTGCAAAATCTTATAGTAGAATTAAATTTCCTGAGCCCAACTTAAGAGATTCTTGTTTAATGTAATTTTTGACATAAGTTGGTTCCAGTTCCAAAAAGATTTACAAATTTACTGTAATCAGGTATGACTAATTTAGATATACAAGTAATCTGGTCTACTATGCAAAATCAGCATGTTACAGGCCAACCACTATGGTGACATCAGCTTAATTTTTAGCTTAAAATTTTACCCTTATATGATAGCACTAAATTTTTTCCCCTTTAAATCATGACTGAAAGAGTTCATTATCGCCCCAAGAACAAGCATTACTAGACCAAGATTTAAGCCTAAACTCAGACTAGCAAATTATTACTTCTGGCGGGGGGGGGGGGGACGACAACCTTACAAGGTGTTGGCACCACCAACTATGCACCTTGGTTTCTCCTTCAAAGACAGACTTCATCGGAAGATACCAGAAACCCATAACAAAAAAGTCTTAAAGATTTGTACCCAAGCTTCAGTTATGCAAGTTTCTCTTAAGGACATGTCAGTCATTCTCAACAACACTGGAACAAACTATATTCTCAATAAGTGTTTGCTAACTTAAATTTACTTTGTATTCAAATCTTTTGAGCTTTTCCTAGTGTTGTACATGCTTCTGGTCTTCTCAGCTTATAGAGAGTTAATAAATATGGTCTTTAATCAATCATTTCTAAAAGATCCCTGTTCTCAGTGCCCTTATAAATTTAGAAAAAGACATAACACCTTCTTGTCATGGAAGCATCACTTGTGTAGTTACAACCAAGATGGCAATCTAATTTCATCTGAATCTGTCTTATCTATAACATTGCTTTTTGCATTTTCTGTATGCAGACCAGAATCACATAAAAAAATTTAATTTTTATAAGGCTAGTAACAGACTTGCTAGGAATTAGTAATTCCTACCACTTAAAGAATTCAACTGAATTGGAAAATGATAAAATTTTACCAGTGAAAATATTAAAGATGATAGGTGATAATAAAGAAAGAGAGCTATATATGGTGGTGGGATTCAAATAATTAACAGTTCTCTGCCCTAATAATAATTTTAAGTATAAAAAATAATATACCAATAGGTAGTTTATTATTTAATACATACTTAAATAAGTACAATAAAGGAGGTAGACAAAACTAGGTTTGTCTCCTTATAAAAACTAGGTTTGTCTCCTTATAAAAAGGAGTTTTAAAATATTAATGAGAAAACCTGACTAAAAACAATAAAACTGTTATTTCATATATTTCCATATTGCTTCTTGACTGGCATCCTTGCTTGCAGTTTTTTTCACCTATGGATGGAATGAACATTGCTACAGGCATCTGCACTGTTGTGCAGATGAACATTAAAAAAGAGTAAGGAATATAATTTTGTGATTTCCACATTCGGCAGTTGTACAGATTCCCACATTAGAGAGAACCTTGATTCCAAGTGCCATTTTAACAACCAGTTCACTGAACTCAACAAAAAAATTGGGTATCAGTTCTACTGAACCAGTGTGCACTGGCTGAATCCCATCACTGGATATGGGGCCAATTATGTAAATCCAACAAACCAAATCAAAATGTTCACTATTTTCCCCAAAATGTATTATTGTAAAAATTAAGTAAATATCATAATATATAAGAAGGTAGTAATTAACAATAGAAAAAATAAGCAGGGAAAAGAAGAAGGTAATAATCAGGGGACAAAGGTAACAATTACTATGAAAAAATCTCTTTAACCATTCTTTGTTTTTGCTTAACTATTACTTTCCTTTTACTTAAATCCCTTACTTCTTCAAATTGAACTTCTGAACTATTCTCCATGGCCCTCTTCAGTGCCTTATTCATAAAATCGGGCCTTTAAAAATATTTTGTTTATGTCATTCCTCTCACAATTCTCCCAATGTCTCCAGTAACATTCCTGAGTGTTCTTAAGTCCAACTTGTTCTTTGTGTTCAAAATATTTCTCTAAACATGTTCTCTAATCTATTCATTACATCAATTCTGAAACAGAATTGACTACCACGTGTCAGCTGTGTTATAAACTGGTGAAACACAATGATGGGGGTACAGTCTACACTTCAAAGAGTTCAGTCTGGTAAAAATCAATAGCAAACAATTAAGTAGGCTAAACCTACCATGTTTGATCTTTAATTCTAAATTTATTTATGGTAGTTTTCTGCTCTGAACTACCATTCTGTGCTTAAACTTACTCTAATCCACTTCATCTCTTGGAGCTCATTCACAGGCATTTTCATCTCTCTTCTTACAAGGATGCTTCAACTACATGTTATTTTCAAAACTCCTATAGAATTGGTCATTGGTACAATTATCTTGACACTGTGTCAATATTAAAATTTGCCTACTAAAAATCTACTTTCCTCATTCTGTAATAACAAATACTAATTTTATTCCAAGAGGAAATATACCCACCTAAAAGATTATGTTTTCTAACCTTCTTTGCAGATGGTGGCAACCAATGAAAAATAAGAATAAGGACTGGAGTGCGACTTTCAGGGAAACTTTTTAAGGGAGCTGGATCAGGTGGACAACCTCTCATCACTTCCTCCTTCTTCTTGCCTAGAATGCAGACATGATTGCTAGAAATCTAATAATCTTCCTGGGATCATGAAGTGACTTTGAGCATGAAAACCATTGAGGGGGAAACTGAAGATTTTATGTCTGGTTATTATGGGGCTACCATACCAACTCCTGATGAATACTTAGGAAATTATTTTACATAAAAGAGAAATAAAACATTCATTAGTCTAATCCACCAGGGCTTTGTTGATTGGGGGAGGAATTCATTCATTTGTTTTGCACTGGATATGTGTTATATGCCAGATATTTTGCTCCATATTAATGTGAAAAGACAGATGAGAAATGGTCTTTGTCTTTCAAGAACTCCCAAATGCAGTAAGAGAACAACAACAAAAACAATGATGACAATGCAATATCCTAAAACACAGTCATAGAGACAACTCTCATGGGCTAGAATACACAGGAAGAACATCAAAGAAAACTCTCCAAAAAGTGATAACTCAGCCATGTCCTAAGGGCATCTTGAGTTACTTTTTAAAAGAGTAAAATGGAGAGTAGAGATAAGGGGTTGGCTAGGTGAGGAGAGCACACATTATAAAAAGCTTTTTATGTCATGCTTAGGAATTTAGAACTTTATCAGTAGGTGATTAGAAATAATTGAAGGATTTTCAAAAGGGTGGACAAAATCAGACATATTTTGGATTCATTTATCCACCTGGAAATTATTAAGAAAGAATTTTTAAAAGAGGAAGATGGTTTAGAGTGTTGTTTCTTAGATAAAATAGAGTAGAAAATAAAAGGTCCTGATTCAATTGAAAAGTTATTTGGGAGTTATTATTGACAGTATTTCATGCATGCTCATTACAGAGGGTGTCGGATTGTAGGTAGAGTCAGGTATGACACAGACTTCTACAGAGGGAAGACAGGAAGAGGAGCAGGCTTTTTGAAGGTTGTAGAAAATTATAAACTTAATGTGAACATGATGGTCTGGAAGAGGTATAAAATAGCCAAATGGATATTTATTGTAGGTAGCTATACAGGGTATGGCAGAAGTAGGTTTATAGTGTTGTGAGTACATGAAATACAGAATTTATTCTTGTATTATTGTTTATTAATTATTGTGTTATTTTCCATGCAAATGTCTAAACAAATGCCTGAGTTCAGGACAGAGGTTCATGCTGGATTTCAGAATTTTTTATGTCTACATGTAGATAAAGCCATGGACACAGGTAAAATCACCCATAGGATGAAGAGTTATAGGAATAGACTTCTGGAGATCATAGCCTTTGAACAGATCAGCAAAGGACAAAGAAGCCTTGGAGAAGACTGAGAATGTTCACAGAGATGAAGGAAATCAGGAGGAGAGAAGGGTGAATGGAATGCTAGAAAAGGAAACTTTCAAAATGTGGGGAGAGGTCAAATATTGCAGAAAAGTTAAATGTTGCAATGCTAAAAGTTTTAAAGATAGATATTTTAATTTTCATAGTTTATTTTTTAATAATTTTTTATATTTCAATTATAGTTGACAACAATATTATACTGGTTTTATGTGTACACCCCAGTGATCAGACATTTGTAACTTACTAAGTAATCATCTCGATAAATCTTGTACCCATCTGACACCATACATAGTTATTAGAATATTATTGACTATATTCTCCATGCTGTACTTTATACTTCCATGACTATTCTGGAACTACCAATTTGTACTTCTAATTCCTTCATATTTTTCATCCACCCCCCAATAAATCATACACCCATCTGACACCACACATAGTTATTAGAATATTATTAACTATATTCTCTATGTGGTACTGCATATCCCTTTGACTATTCTGTAACAACCAAATTGTACTTTTTAATCCTTTACCTATTTCACCCTTCCCTCAAACCCCTCTCCCATCTGGTAACCATCAAAATGTTCTCTGTATCTATGAGTATGTTTCTGTTTTGTTTGTTCATTCACCTGAGTTGGGCTATCCAGGTGAACCCCTTGAATGGGCTGCATATACCCTCCTGTTGTGGTTGAACCTTGATTGCTGTTAGCACGTTAATGGAATTGATTTACTCCCAGGCCACTTGGCTGCAAGGTATAGCTGCAACCACCTTAGAGAACCAGCTGTTCAGGGGCCCAAGCCATCAAGCAGAATTTACTTTAGCAGGACTCTGGTGCCTTCTCAGTCTGTCCCTTGAGTATGTAGCTTGTGGAAGTAGTTAGGTGGTGCTTTGGCACGGCCTGAAGTTGTCCACAGGGTCCAGATGGCTGCTACTTGTGCTGGGCTTGGGGATGCCAAGGGAGGCCAAGCTCTGAACCAAAGCTGGCTGAGCCAGTAGTGCTGGGCTGGAGGCCACTTAATGATAGGTACAGGGCACACCAAGGCCAGATGCTACTTGTTTGAGAGATTTTAAGGAAGTCTGAAATGTCTGACCAGTGGGGGCTCAGTAGATAGAGCATCGAGCAGGGACACTGAGGTCTACTATTAAAATGAAAAACCCCAAGGTCACCATCTTGAGCATGGGCTCATCGGCTTGAATGCAAGCTCACCAGTTTTAACATGGGGTCACTGTCTTGAGTGTGAGATCATAGACACAATCCCAAGGTCTCTGGCTTGAGTCCAAGGTCACTGGCTTGAGCAAGGGATCACTGGCTTGGCTTCAGATCCCCCCCGCTTATCAAGGCATGTATGAGAAGCAATCAATGAACAACTAAAGTGACTTCATTATGATTTAATACTTCTCATTTTTCTCCTTCCTCTCTCTCAATCTCAAAAAAAAAAAAAAAGAAGAAGAAGAAGAAGTATTAATAATCTGAAGCATAAGCCAAGACAGGCCATTTGTATGGATAAGCCACTGAAAACAGCTTGAGTGGGTCCACAGGTAGAGTGAGTCAGGGTCTCAAGATAACACCAGGGTAGGGCAAACAATGTGAGGCAAGTTGGGAGAATCAGATACAGTGCACACCTGCTGGTTCTGTGTGTGTGTGGAGGGATCTCAGAAAAGGAACAACGGCCTCTGCCAGCACTTCTGTCTGGGAGAAGCTTCCCCTCCAGCTCTCACTCTGATGCCAGGCAGTTCAGTACCTTCTTGTGTGTCCTTGATGCCTTTCAAGCTGCTGCCCCAATGCTGGAGGTCAGAGGAAGTGAGTACTAATAAGTCCATGCAGAGGCCCTTGGAGAGGAAACGCATGGGACTCTAGAAGCCCTCTGACTCACTCAACCACAATCCCCACTGGTTTTTATAGCCAGAGGTACAGGTACTTCTCTTCCTACCCTCACTCCTCTGGAGCTGAGATATCCCTCCTGGTGTTTATCCATTAACACACGTGGGTGTGGAACCAGCTTGTTTGCATTTCTGCCTGCCCTTCATTAGTCTCAGTGTGACTTCTTTATATCCTTATAGAACTTCCATTCAGCTAGATTTCAGACAGATCTGAATAATGGTTGTTCTGTAGTTTAGCTGTAATTTTGAAGTGGTTGTGAAAAATGCCAATACCACATTTACCTAAGCCACCATCTTGCCTGGGAGTTCTAAAGAAAACTTTTAAAAGTATATAACATTTGGTTACAAATGCAGATAGATCAGTTTCAAAGACCTGTGGGGACAGGACCCATATTACAGTGGGTTTATTAGCAAGTGGGGATTCTGAGTTCTAGATAAGGCAATTATTCTGTATATCGTATCTTGTATCCTCGATTAAATTATAAGTTTCTAGAAGGCAAGTTTGGCAACAGGGACACTTTTAATCATTTTTCTTCCTTTTTTCCCCCTGTATCTTCTAAGCAATATTCAACCTGTTTTTTTTTATTTTTATTTTTTTTTAAGTTTTATTAGGGATTTCATTAAGGTTAAATCTCTAGGAATGAGGGAGTCAGTTAGGGGGCACAGAGCCCACAAAGCCTCAGATTTCATAGTGAACCACAGGCTCAGGTTCTTTGGAGGGATCGCCGCCTCGTTCCAGGTAGAGATCATTATAAGGATACTGCTTTGGCCCCACGGGCTGGTAGGAGGGATAAGTCTCCCCTACCCAAAACATAAACATCATGAAGGCCACGAAGCCGAAGAGGTGCTTACACATGACAGTCCAAGAAACAGGCGTGGGGGATGTGTCCACACGGTTCCTGATATACATATCTAGGTCCCAGTGAATCGGTTCACCAAAGTTTAATCTCAGGTCTGGGTGGTCCCAGTCATACCATGGATCCCTCTCATGCTGTGAACGGTCAGGGAGCTTTGGGTAGTCGCCGTACCCCATGCCATCATCCGGGTACGGTTCGTAGTCTTCCACTCGCATATTATACTTCTTGGTGGCGGCAGCCCTTTCTTCTGGGGTCCTGGGATAGGGTCCAGGGAGCATGTCCTTGGTAATGTGGGAAGCTGTCCGTGCACCCAGCGGCACCATGTTCCGGGGTGCCCTTTGCAGCCATCGGACTCCCAGGACCCCCGCCCTGGCCGCCGCCATCTTGACCTTTTGCTTCAACCTGTTTTTGACATAATCTTTTGAATAAAGCAAGTATGTAGCCTGATGTTTCTCTTTGCTCGCATTTCCTCTTTCATATCTACATTGTTTCCTCTTTCATTCAGATCATGAGCAACCTGCCTTCAACAGCTGGCATTTATAGAGCTATAAGTTTCCATAACTTCTCCAGGAGCTCTGCATGCATGAGCATGGCAAAGCAAGCCCGTAGGCTATTCTGAAAATAATTTCTACAATAAATCTCATTTGTAATGACCTGAGGTTGAATTTGTATCCTTCAGGAAAAGCTCTATCTTCTCATAGAACTCACAAGCTCTCTCCTTGCAATGCTAAACTCAAATTTTACTAGTATAATTTGTATACATATGGAATTTGTGGCACAAAAAGTATAACTGATTTAAAAAAAAACAAATCACTTTGAGTCACTTTAAAGCAGCACTGAAGCAAAAACATACTTTTTGTTTTCAAAACCTCCTATTCCTCTTACTGTGTCTTTGGGTTTAGAGTCTCCTCTAACCACAATATGGTATGCTTGGGGCTTCCATTATCTGTTTTGGCATTTCACACATGGAACACCTGCATGAGATGGGTTCCTTGACTCTACAAACAGATTGCAGGCTAAGAATTTATTTTTGAATGAGTTTTATTCATGCTGTGAAAAGAAAGGAGGAGCTTCAGTCATGGTTTCTTCACTTTTGTTACTGGAATACTTTATAGTGTTATCTAACTTTTATTTTCCTCCACCTGCTTAAATGGCTTTACTCTTTTCAGTTGAAAATCTTTAGGCTCTTTACTAATAGTATGTTAAAAGTTTTGCTGCACTTTTCCTTTTCCCTGGCACCTTTTACTTTTTCCCAACAGTCTGCTTTTGCTCTTCTCAGAGGCCTTTTATAAACCTTCCTTTTCCTCCGATGTTCTCCAGTCTAAAACAGTTCCAAAACCCAAGAGAAGTCTCAGGCAGGAAGAACTGTTGGAAGAATGAGGATTCAAGTGAACAGTGGAGAAGCAACCACTGTGCAAGGATATATAATCTAGATCATCTCGGTCACTGTTGTTTTAGAAAACCATATAATCAATAACACACCTAAAAGTTTAAACTCTGAATCCATCCCCGCTGGTCTCCCACAGTACCACCAATCATCCCTGCTCCTTCTTCCACATTGCACATTCTTCACCTTGTGAATTACAGGTTCCTGTTATCTGGTGTTCTTAGAAAAGCAGGAAACTGGCCTGACCTGTGGTGGTGCAGTGGATAAAGCGTCGACATGGGAACACTGAGGGTGCCAGTTCAAAACCCTGCACTGGTTCGGTCAAGGCACATATGGGAGTTGATGCTTCCAGCTCCTCCCCTCTTTCTCTCTCTCTCTCCTTCTCTCTCTCATTCTGTGTCTCCTCTCTAAAAAATGAATAAAATAAAAAAATAAAAAGAAATAAAGTAATCATGCTGCATTTAAAAAAAAAAAAAAGCAGGAAACTAAAAATGTCAAGGCAAGCTATTTGTGTCTCCTTACAAGATTACAAGGAATGAAGTGGTAGGAAGGCATTCTTTCTTTACCTTCCAAGGACATCTTTAGTTCCTTTTTCCACAGTGAAAAGAATTTGTCACTCAAAGTTGTCACTAAACCTTATGGCTTGAAACTTTCTTTCTTAGTTTTCAATCCCACTATGTGTTTTGGGGGGTAGGTAGGGATAGGGATGTGGGTGGTGGGACTGGTGAAGATGGAATGGTGAAAAGCTTGATTTGTAACATTTGACAACTCTCTTGGTGTAAATTACTCCCACCATGGTAAACTTTAATCTAGCAACATTTTATGAACACCCACATTTTTTGAAAATTTAACAATTGGTTCCCATAAACTGTTCAGTCAGCTTCTGCATAACAGCTAAGAAACTCACATAAAAATTTTGAGGAGTAATACATTCCTTTCACTTTCTACCACACTAATTATTTGCATTACTGAAAGATCTGCCTATATAACTTTCTCAGGGCCACCTCTAGGCAAACTTGCAAAATTAGTGGGACTTACCCTCAGAGCCTTTGCTTTGCCTTTCAATTTTCCTGACATTTCATCACTTAGCTGTTCCCACTGCCTAGCTGGGGTCCTGTGATTTAGCAACCCCGCAATATGCTCTCACCTCCATTAAAATCACTTGCTCTGCTTAGCAGTCCGTCACTGATCTAGTAATTTAAGCGAGCCAGTAAACTCACAAATGAGTTAATGGGCACTAAGTGTTAATCGAGATAACCATTTGCGTTTGTATTTTTTCTGTTATCTGCAATATTAAGACTGATGATCTGAAAAGAATGCCTAGCCCTGAATAGTAACTGTGATGCACTATCAGGCACTGGGAAAACAGAGTTTTAGTCTGTCGTGTCAGTTCTTAAATATCAACTGGAAATGCAGTCCAAGTTTCTCCAAAGCAGGCAGAGAAAACTTTAGTGGGGAGAAGAGCTTATCTTTTCAGTTTATTTTATTCCGCATTTCTCTCTGACTTTTCTGAGGCATTTCATTCACAATTCCTCTAAACTCATGAGCAGAAGCAAATCTTGTCTCTCCTTACTCCTCAAACTTTCACTCTGGGCCTGTGCTTTTTTACTACACATTCAGTCTTGACCTTCCTTACACCTCAAAATCCTCATTCCTTTGAAATTTTGCTAAAAATTTAGCTCTTTCAAAATATTTTCCTAGTTCCTATGCCACTATAACTCACCTGTACTCATTAGGCCTATATATACTGCTTATCTTACTAGCTAGAGTTGCTGAAGCAATCTACTTAACCTTCTGTGCTCTACTTAGTTCCGTCACTTTAAAATGAGAATAACGGTAATATGTAATTGACAGTCATTGTGGGAATTATGTGAGCTAGTGTGTGAAATGCATTTAATAGAGTAACTGCACATATACTAGTAACTCTGCAATAAACATCAGCTTTCAGTAGTATTATTGAGTGATATTTTGTTTTCATCATACTCTTAGTTCTTTAAAATCAAAGAGGCTATGTCATAATCATTTTTTTTCATTCTGAGCTTCTTTCTTTATTCAGTAGGGCTCAATAACTAAAACAATTTACTTGAAAGTTTTGCCTAGCTAGAAAAGCATGCTTGGTCTTTTAAACTAAAGTTGTAAATTGTTCCATGAGAGTAATATACCCTTTACTTTTTCATATTTCTCAAGGAACTTAATTTCTTATAAGAGAGAGACTCAGAAATAACATTAATGATGAACCAAGTATGAAATGATGTTAACCTTGGAGGACCGAAATTCACTGTGTCCTCATACTGTTTGTTTTATTTCCTGCAGTATCAATTGTAGCATCCAGAACAGGAGCTGCCAGTATTGAAACTACACTTGATCCATAAATTTAAAAGTGTTGAATAGGTTTTCGGCAGTCAGTAAACAGCAATGACAACAATAATAAAGATAATAACGCAGTAAAACTGGTTAGATAAGAATTTTGCACTGAGACTGACCATTACATTGCAGCTGGGGAAAAGAAGCATGACTGCTGTTTGGAGATGTAAAGTCACTTTTTTATTAAACTAAGGATATAACAGTGGCTGCAAACAAATAAAGATGAATCAACTAAGTCAAGTGGAAAATCTGAGACTGAAAGTTCTCCATATCAAGCAAATTTTTAAAATAAACATGTGAATGATCTAGCCCAACTAGATGGGCTACAATTTAGATAACCCTCAATAGTATTAAAGCTAAATGATAGGCTTGATACTATGAGATAAAAATATTCTTTACATTGAATTTCAAAGGACTTTTAGTTCTTATTTATCCATGCTATTTTCCCATAGATAACTGGTACATACTGTTAAAACATAAATAGAAAGAAAAGAAGTTATTGAAAACAAAAAAGATAAAGATAGGATAAATAAGTAAAGATCTTTAAACAGGAAATTTGAAAAATTAAACTCAAAATCTTTTCTACAATTTAAAAAGGAAGGTAACTTGGTACTAATGTCACATCATATCTTTCAATGTATTTATTCATTTTACAATGATTTACTAAGTCATCACTATAGTGAATACTGAGATAAATGCTAACAAGTCAGAAACACCTCGAGGTACATATGTTCAGGCATTAGTTAGTGCTCATGAATGGATCAAGATTAAAATATACTTTCATAGTATATCAATTAAGTTTTCCTGTACGTCAAAGTGCTATGATTAACAGTATACCTATTAAGACCCTACTATATAGTACATCTTGTTCTTAAGCCTTCCCAAAACTCTGTGAAGTAGGTATTAATATAATCTCTTTCTCATATATGATGAAACAGAGACCCAGAAAGGTTAAATAAATTGTACAATGCCACACAACTAATAAATGGCAGAGTTGGTGTGTGAACACAAGCAATCTGCCCTGAGCATCTACAGTTCTCACCCTTACATACATTTTATCACAATAATAGTGTTAGTAGAATCTGATGGAGTGTTTGTCATGTACTGAGTCTTCTGAACACATTATGTCATTGACATTCATTACAAATCTGGGAGCTAAATATAGGTGAGCAGCTCAGAGAGGAAAGGCCACTTCTTCAATAACACATAACTAAAATGATGAAATGAAGATTTTTACCCAGGAAGGTTATCTGGTTCTAAAGCCTGTGCCTGTAACCACAACAACATGCTGCCTCCACCTGAGATAATTTATTCTTTAATGAACAGGCACATTCCTGTTCAAATCCTCTGTACTGTGCATCAACTAGATCCATGCAAATATTTTTTAAACACAAAACAGAAAAACTGGCTCTCTCTGTGCAGTTATTTCAACAATGCAGAGGTCACAGTAAAGCTTATAATAAATTGTCCAAATTGATGTAGTATGTAACCTAGTTGACCAAGCTTCCTTCTCCTTTATGTATACTTCCTGGTTAAAAGCTGAACTATAGAATGCTGCACCATTCAACAGAGAATAATAATCAGAAGGAGACCAGCATGGGATTAGGCATCAGAAGATTACACATGCAATGGATGTGTAAGAGTACAGAGCCTTGAACAAAGCTTTGTCTATTATGGCTTGAGACAGAAAACTGCTTTTTCTTTGTTTGTTTAGAGTTCAAGAGAGGACAATAAAGGAGGACAGAAAAAGACACCAGAAAAAATTAAAAGTGAGTCAACAACACTAAAATTAGATATGGAAGTTGAAGTTAAAACCATTTTGTAATAAAGGCACATTAAAAGAAACAAAAGTAGTAAAAATGATATAGAAAACTCAGTGGGAGACATGAAAGATTAAAATAGAGAGAAAATAATTAAACAGCAAATAATGGTTTGACATAAAGAGCTAAGAGAAATAAATTAATTTCTGTGTATATGTGAAAGTATATATGTGTATATACATATCTATTTTATATTTTTGAAAAAAACATAATGTTGCTTAAAATAAATAATAAAATATAAATTTATATATTATAATTTTGTTATATTTTAAAGAAATAAATGAAATGGATCAACTAACACCACAGCATATCCATAGCAGTTAGTGAACTTTAAGTATAATGAACTAATCTTAGAAAAACACACAAAATAAATAACTAATTAGAGAAAAATGATAAAGAATAGATTGCTAAAGAAAAGAAATGTGGCTTAAATTTTTTCTTGCTCAACTGTCATTTTTGTGTGTGTGTGACAGAGACAGTGAGAGAGACAAAAAGAGGAAAAGATAGGGACAAACAGGAAGGGAGAGAGATGAGAAGCATGAATTCTTTGTTGGTTCACCTTAGTTGTTCACTACTGCTTTCTCATATGTGCCTGGACCAGAGGCAACAGCAGAGTGAGTGACCCCTTGCTCAGGCCAGCGACCTTTAGGTTCAAACCAGTGACCATGGGGTCATGTCTATGATCCCACACTCAAGCCAGCAACCCCGCATTCAAGCTGGTGAGCACGTGCTCAAGCTGGTGACCTCAGGGTTTTGAACCTGGGTCCTCTGCATCCCAGTCTGATGCTCTATCCATTGCACCATTGCCTGGTCAAGCCCAACAGTCTTTTAATAATTAAGTCAGCCAACAAACATTTCCTAGAGCTCAAGCTATACAATTCCCAGCAGCACATTTGAGAATAACATGATCACGAAAGCCAGCTTAACAGAGATGAATCAAAATAAAGACTAAAAATAAAACTAGAGTTAGAATATAGTGATTTTGAGCATTGATTTCATTTATACCAAAGAACTAATGATAATGAAATGTGGGTGTTATTTTTACTTGTCATTTATATAATGATAAAACCAACCAAACTGGGAGGAGAAGTGAAAGGAGAAGTTTGATGTGAGTGTATAATCATTTCCCAGGTGGGAATTCAACAGATATCATCTAATTATTTGCAAAAAACTTTACATTTGATAGTCAAAAATAATTGTAAACTCCACCAAAATTAATATAATAAATATTGAGAGGTAAGAGCAACAAAAATGTTAAGTGACATAATTTTTTTTTACCTTTTGATTAGAGTTCTCAGTGAATTTCACTGGGGAATAATTTTCTTTTTATTTTCTGTTGCATGAGGTTTTAGAACTATTTCTATATATATCTGCATAGCTGATTCCAAATATAAAATCTATTTTCTAGTGCATGCTCCATTTTTTATGCATTTTAAGTTCTTTTTGTTATAGTTAATGGCATGCATTGGTCTTTAAATTGGAATTAAAGGGCAATGACTCTTGGATTGAACATAACCACAGGCAATTAATGTTTTACAAACATCACTTTTACAAAATTGTAGTTGTTTTTAAATGTAAAAAATTATTATCTGATCAAAACACCCTCTTATTTTGTTTTAAAATTGAATCATGGCTTCTTCGCGTAGGCATAAATGTAAGAATAGTCCTGACACCTTCTGTTATATATGTGACTGTTACACCCTTCAACGTCAAAGGCGCAATATTTCATCATTTGTGACACGTGCATGTATTGCCTATTTTCAAGTTCCCCTTGGTGATCAAGACAAGAATTGGGCTCCTTATATTGTGCATCATAATTGTGAGAAAATACTTCATGACAGGATAAAAGGAAAATGCAAAGGAATGCTTTTTGGTATTTCCATGGTTTAGCGTGAACCTTAAGACCACAGCAGTGACTGTTATTTCTGTCTGATCCATACAAAGAGCATTGACAAAACAAAACAAAACAAAACAAAAAAACAGCATATGATCACAAATCCTAATATCCTTCAGTAATACGACCTATCCCACACTCTGAGACACTCCCGGTTCCAGTTTTCAATAGTTATATTTCTTCTAAGGATAAAGAAAGTGAACATGGTGATGAAATGTATCTTGAGAAGATGGATGAGAAAATGGTTATAGAATTTGAAGGGTCCTCTTCTGATGCCAAGCAGCAGTCATTTCCCTTAAGCAGTTTAGCAAACCTGAATTGAATGACTAAGTAACAGATTTGGGCCTATCAAAGAAAGCAGCTGACTTATTAGCCTCCAGCCTTCAAGAAAAGAATGTACCTCACCAGTCAGCTAAAGTATCCCATTTCAGGAAGCGTGAACAAATTGTTGTGGACTTTTTTCCAAAGACAAACACTTTGTTTACTGTCATGATATCAGTAGTGTTCTCAGCCAGCTTGGTGTTACCACTTACAGTCCCACAGAATGGTGTTTATTTCTTGACAGCTCTAAACAGAGTCTGAAATGTGTTCTTCTACACAATGGTAATGTTTATGCAGCAGTTCCAATTGATTATTCAAGTCATCTGCGAGAAGATTATAATGACATAAAAATTGTCCTCGACATTCTGAAATATAAGGAACATAACTAGATCATTTGTGTGGATCTTAAAATGGTAAATTTTCTGCTAGGACAACCGTGAGGTTTCACTAAGTGTCCTTGCTTTCTGTGTTTGTGGGACAGCCATCTCAGGAGAAATACTGGACAGAGAAGGAATGGCTGAAATGTGAAGCTCTGGAAGTAGGGATGCAAAATATTGTGAATGAACCTGTAGTTAATCGAGACAGAATCATTTTTCCCCACTTCACATCAAACTAGGCTTAATGAAGCAGTTTGTTCAGGCTTTGAATAGAGAAAGTGAATGTTTTCAACATATTATTTCTGCTTTTCCTGCCTTGTCTTTTGAGAAGATAAAAGCAGGTGTATTCGATGGACCTCAAATTTGACCCCTCATACGTGATGAAGAATTTGCCAGGAAGATGAATAAGAAGGAGAAAGCAGATTGGCAGCCTTTTGTGGCAGTTACAAAAAACTTCCTTGGCAACAAAATATCAGAGAACTATGAACTTTTCTGGTTCAAAGGATGCTGTTGGCTTTTAACAACATTGGATGTAACATGAGCATTAAGATTCACTTCCTGAACAGTCACCTTGATAAGTTTCCCAAAAATCTTGGAGCTGTTAGTGATGAGCAGACTACTGCTGAAGCATCAAACGAGATTGTCCTCAACAAGTACACAAACGCAAGAGCTACAAATGTAAATTTTTGCCTGAATAGAATTTAAATAACTTTTGTGCAAACTTTATTATTAAAATAAGTGTTTTAATATGTTCTATTTTGAAATTGTAGACAAATTCTGATGCAATCATATCTTTTAGTGTATTAGTATATTTACTGCATTATATAAATTATTATATTTTCACAAAGATGATGCTCAAGAAGACATTCTACTTCATTATGTTAAACTAAATAAAGATTTTACAATAAGATGAAATCCTAAAATCTTGAATTGCAAAAAACTTGTAGCTTACAGAGAAAACTAATGTCAGATTTGAGATCAGTACACTCGAATTAGGTAAGAACAAGTGTTTTTGTGGATGCAACAAATATTTTGTTTTCCAGTGTTTTCTACATTTAATAAATGAAGCAGTGTTTAATATTAAAATACAAGAAGTTAAAAGTCAATAAATGTTTCAAACTTATTAAAAAGATCATAATAAAATATAGACAGATCAGAAAAAACTGAAAACAAGGAAACATTTAAATGAATAAGATTATAGTACTAAGATTAATCACATTTATCACATCAATAATGGTAAAGAGAATAAAATAACTTATTATGAATAAAAGATTGCCTGACCAGGCAATGGCACAGTGGAAATAGTATCAGATTGGGATGCAGAGGACCCAGGTTCGAAACCCCGAGGTCACCAGCTTGACTGAGGGCTCATCCAGCTTGAACATGGGATCATAGACATGACTCCATGGTTGCTGGCTTGACTCCAAAGGTCACAGGCTTGAAGTCTATTGTCACTGGCTTAAATCCAAGGTCGCTGGTTTGAGCAAGGGGTCATTGGCTCAGCTGTAGACCCCCAGTAAGGCACAATGAGAAAGCAATCTGTGAACATCTAAGGTGCCGCAGTAAAGAATTGATGCTTCTCATCTCTCTTTCTTCCTATTTATCTGTTCCTGTCTGTCCCTCTCTCTGTCTTTTTCTCTGTCTCCGTCTCTCACTTAAAAACATAGAAAATAAATTACCTAATTTTTATGAGCAAGAAAGACTAAGTCCATAAGGAATTAAAGTGAATTTTTTAAATAAAGTGGCTTTAAACTAATACAAAAAATGCATAAGCAAAAACATGTCAGAAAATGTTAACAAAAGAAGAACAAAACACCAGTCTGATCAGGTGGTGGCACAATGGATAGAGCGTCAGACTGGGACATGAAGGAACCAGGTGTGAAACCCAAGGTCACCAACTTGAGCAAGGGCTAACCAGCTTGAGTGTGGTGTCGCTGGCATGAGTGTGGGATCATAGATGTAACCCCATGGAGGCTGGCTTGAGCCCAAGATTGCTGGCTTGAGCAAGGGGTCACTCTGTCTGCTCTTGTCCCCCAGTCAAGGTACATATGAGAAAGCAATCAATGAACAACTAAGGAGCTGCCACGAAGAATTTATACTTCTCATCTCTCTCCCTGCTCTGTCACACACACACAAAAAAGAAAGAAAATTGTAATATTAATATTAGAGTTGAAGTCAAAGAGAAGAAAGAACATTAAAGGAGTTTTAATTAATAGAAGATAAACAATAGCATGGGAGCAATTTTTAACTTATATATTTGAGCTCATTTTGTCAAATAAGCCAAATAAATGCATACAGAAATGCCTAATAAAATATATCGATCTCCAATACAAAACAGCATGTAAATTAGCTCATAAAGAAAAGTTAATTTTTAAAGAAAATAATTTAGAGACATTCTCCACTTACAATGCATTAAAATTACAGTAACATAAAAAGAAAAACTCATATATCAACTGCTTAAACATTCAGAAGTTCAATGTTCAGTAATTTATGAGGTAAAGAAAAGCAAAGCAAAAGTGTAGAATACTGAATATAACAATAACGAGTAACTGT